>CM067339.1:141037657-143580157 GCA_034376525.1 Nicotiana benthamiana | reverse complement strand
GTTCGGGCATGTACGGAGGAGGGGTCCCGAGGCCCCGGTGAGGAGCTGCGAGCGGCTGGAGATTGTTGGTGGTCGGCGAGGGAGAGGGAGGCCTAAGAAGCATTGGGGAGAGGTGATTAGGCAGGACATGACTATAATGCAAGTTACTGAGGACATGACCCTTGATAGGGGAGTCTGGAGGTCTAGAATCAGGGTTGTAGGCTAGGGGCTCATAGAGTTCTTCGTACGCCTCTTCCGGGGTTGGGTGTGGGATAGTAGGGTCACTCATAGATGATTAGTGTTTTAGCTTATGTCCCCTTATGGCTGTTAGTATGGTAGTTTCTGCTTGTTATTATTGCATGCGACTGTATTTATGTTTCTTATGTTTACATAATTATTTACGTTATTTCTGCGGGATTACTTATGCTTTATTATTTTGTTTTGTCTTGCCTTTGTTTCTAATTTTGTCTTTGTTTTAATGCAGCTTTTCATTTTATCCTATGCGCCGAGGGTCGATTGGAAATAGCCTCTCTGCCCTTTCGGGCAGGGGTATGGCTCGTCTACATATAACCCTCCCCAGACCCCACCTGGTGGGAATATACTGGGTAGTTGTTGTTGTTGTTGTTGTTGTTGTTTGTCTTACATCATTGTCAGAGAGAAGAATCATTCACTTCATTCAATATTTGGGTAAATCATTCTCTCTATTTATATTTATCGTCATTTAATATAATTATTGTTTATCATTATCCTCCACCACACACTTTTGTATTAAATTAATTTAAATACAATTATACATTGTTTGTATCAATTATTTAAGATCTAGCATTTATTATGTTTAATTATAATTTACCCACTATTTTCTTATTTAATTAATTTTACAAAAAGGATTAACAATTTTTGGTCAAACAGAGAAGTGAACCTCTAATTAACTACTAATATTTTGTTTCACCAAATGACAAATTGATGCTAGACAATTGCTGACTTAGACAATTTTAACGATTCCAAAAGAATCAGAAATAGAAGTACTTAAGATTGAAAAAAAGGAAAGTAATTACAAGCAATTTCACGTTCTATTTACTACCTGTGAAAGCTAGTAGTCTTTGGCAACGATGATCGGCAAAGAAATGAAGAAAATTGTTTGCATTGTTAAAAGGAAATTGCTGGCTGTAAAATATGAGTATTCAATTAATAGTACAAACGAGGGAGGAGTTCCAAAATACATGATATCGGAAAATTAAGCTACTATTTAACCATCACCTGCTCAGTGCAATAGATTCTGGTTTCCTAGCAATCAATTTAATTTCCCCATAATTCTTTTTCCTCGCATCTTCTCCTATCTAGATATTTGTACACCTATAAAGAAGAATGCAACAACAACAATAACCCAATATAATTTCACACGTGAGGTTTGGAGAGGATAATATGTACGCAGATTTTATCCCTACCTCGAGGGCAGAGAGGTATCCAAGAGACCCTTGATTCAAAAAAGTAACAAGAGATGATATAGTAGTATTATCAATAGACTCATAATAAAATAACATAACATAATATAAAATAACAAAATAACAACAATAACAGAAGTATAGGAAATACGAAAAAGATGGAAGGTATAATTTTATCTAGCAGATAAAGCCCTGCCTCAGTAGCATCCTAAGACTAACTCCTTACTGGTTATGTCTCACTCTAGTGCGCTATAGAAATATTCACAACTTCCCTCTAACCTATAACCTTAATGGTCGACATTGCAGTTCTCTGTTAAGAGTTATGTCCTTAATAATCCTAAGTCGCACCATATTTGACCTAATCACCTCTCCCCAATACTTCTTGGGTCTCCCTCTGCCTATAAAGAAGAACGCTTTCATTCAATATCATAGATAACAAACAACTCCCTAACTTCAGTTGGTAGTTGCATACTAGATTTTCAGTGAATCCTCAACACTTCTTCTTACTATGCATCTTCTGCACAAATTGTTCTATGAGATTGTGTTTCTCTAATAGAGCTGGGCTCAACCTGAAATACGGTAAAAGCGGATAAGTCTCTAGCAACTGTATCACTCAAATGCTTGGCATTTTCTAAGATCTTGTTGTAGTCTTCTCTACGTTAACACCAAAGTACATTCTTACTCGTAACTGGTATATTAACCTCCGATGCATTAGCCCCTGCTATTTTGTGAAATCCTTTAAACAGAGTATATCCAGTAATGTAGATACAGATACAACAGATGAAAGAACAATTATCTCTTTGATGTAGATGTACATCAAGTTTCTGAGCTATTAATTTTTAATTTGTACAACAAAAAGAGAAAAAAGAAAAAGATAAACCCTTGCTTCATGAAATATAGAAACAGTTATGAGAAAACTACATATACATATGCAGGGAAGAATTAAAATGTGACATGGGAAAATTTGATTTTTTGAATGTTTGTATGTCTCCGAGAGGTTGTGAGTTCGAGTCTCCCCAAGAGCAAGGTAGGAAGTTCTTGGAGGGAAGGATGCCGGGGGTCTATTTGGAAACAGCTTCTCTACCCCAGGGTAGGGGTAAGGTCTGCGTACACACTACCCTCCCCAGACCCTACTAAGCTAGATTATACTGGATTGTTGTATGTCTCCGAGACTAGTTGTAACCGTCTGCTACCAATTTTCTCCCAGCTCTTTATTGACTCGGAAGATCAACCAGACATGTCTACTCTAGGTCAGCTTCTAAAATAAGACAGAGATGGTGATAATACAACTAAAATAAGACAAAGATCCAAGGAAAGAGCAAGTCAATGATAAATATAGTTAGGCACATAATCCAGGAGGTCCATTGTCGCAGCACACTATGTGTTAAACTACGTCGCAAGATGACTGAGTTGTTCTACCTTAAAATTGTGTACAATATAGGAAAGGGATAGAGATAGAAGCATTAGGAGAGATGAAGGTGCAGGTTTGGGGCCATCTGTCCAAACTATGCAATAGTTTGTTATTGATGTTTGTAAATATTACTTGGTAAATAAAGAAATTTAATTACCAAAAAAATAAGACAAAGATGGTAATAATACAACTTTGACTGACTTGCCTACCATTAAGGATACAAGATATGCTGTTTTTGCCATGAATCTACATATCTCAGCTGGACCAAATGTGATGAAATGGAAAGTATTCTCAGTTCTGTTGGTAAATTTTTAAAAATGACACCCTGAAGACAGTCATGGATAAGATTCCGAAACACATGGAAAATTTATTTTGGCGCTGTACTGAAAGATGGGATAATTATCACTGGGCATCCTCCATCAGGAAAAAATTGGGTTAAACATGCACTGAAAGAGGGATTGAGTTCAGAAGAATAGGGGAAATCAACAATGCAACAATAATGATGCAATGGTGGATATCCTTAGAACAGAAAAACATCGAAAGGCGATTTTATGAAAGCTAAATATTGTCAGGGATCACATTCAGTTCCAAGCTAATTGGAAGGAGGCCATTTGCAGATGTAAAATAAAATGGTTGAGAACAAGAATGAGGCAGAGGAACACTTGCTATGGAGAAAAAACAAGGAGAAGTATCCTTTTGGTGGGGACAAGTGGACAGGCGGCGGAGCACTTGCAAATATGATACCTGATGATATCGGCCAAACAAAGCAACAAAATCATAATTCATTAAAGAGCAAAGCTGGGATCAGGAGATGCTGCAACAGACTCTATTAACTAATTTTCTGTTAAAAGTACTTGAAGTACTGATCCGTGATGTTAATGCCCCCTGATAACCACTATACAGGGAGGTAAGTTTACCTGCTCTTCTGCGTGGACAATGATCAGACAATTCGATGCCCTTCTTTTACAAACAAGATGATATGGCACAGAAAAATTCCTTCAGACGCTCATTTCTGTTTCGGTGATTTATGAGAAAGAATCTACCTACTGATGATAAGCTAACAAATACGGAATACAATGTTTCTCCAAAATGCTACTGTTATAATACTGTAGATGAGGAATCATTAGAATATATTTTTCTGAATGGAGAAATGGCAAGTGTGACCATACTTTGATTATGCGTTGGGAGTACAGGGTTCTGCACTTACCTTCAGCTATCCGGTCACTAATTGATGGCTAAAGGAGCACAAGAATGAGACAGAGGGAGAGTTTCCGATGTCTACCTATTCTTGTGTGCTGGGAATTATGCGTACACATGTTCTAACAAGTAAGGGAGTACTATGGTCTGGATTGTGCTGTAAACAAAGTCCAGGTCGTTGGTAGTGCTCCATACAGCTACAGTTTCCAGAGATTGAGTAGCAACAGAATTGGACTCAAATTCGTAGGATGACTCACATGATTCAGCTAAGGAAATAGGTCAACAATGTCCTATGGGAGAGAGCTAAATACTCTGTCTTTGAACTGAATTCTGATGATACTAGCCTCCAGAATCCGGGAAGTAGTGGTGCTGGAGATAATTTGATAAACTCTAGAGGTCAGATAATAGATTTACTCTTATCCTTTGGGACAAGGAAGTAACAATGCAGCTGAAAGAAAAGCCATTCTTATTGGGATACTGTGGTGGCTGGCCAATTCAATTGGTAAAGTTGAGCTTGAATCAGATTCACAGCAGCTGATTTTATACATCAACGTAGAATGCACTAGTCCTTGGAAAATTCAAACAGTGTTGACAAAGATCAAGGAGTTGAGCAGTAATTTTGAGAAAATAGCTTTCAACCACTGTCAGGGTTGTTAACTCCTTAGCTGAAGGAATCACTCACTTGCCACCCAACATTTACCTAAATGAAGCTTATTTATCTAAGGAAGCTAGAGGCCATTTGGGAATGGACAGGTGAGGAGGTTTTCCTTCATTCAGGATGAAACAAAGAACGAGTTAGAATTCAGAGTACTTGAAAACCTTCTTATGTTTCTTATTTTAGTATAATATGTAAAGTAGTCCTTCCAAGTTTACTTTTTGTGCACTTACACGTAAAAAAGTAGTCCTCCTACTTAGATTAACTTGTTCACTGTACAAGCACATATTTATTAACACTTCTTGCAAAGTCTGAAGGCTTGAGAATGTTTAACCATTCCAGAGTTGTAGGACCGAGAGTCCCCTTACATTCACGTATATGTGAAATTGTGGATGCTGCCGATCTGTTAAACCAACTAAAGATATTGAAGCCAGTTAATGTAGCTGGTGTTATGGTAGATTGTTGGTGAAGTATAATGGAGGGATATGCTCCGAAAAGTACAATATGAGTGGATACAAAAGAGTTTTTCAAAATTATTCGAGACCATAATATGAAATAGAAGGCAATAATTTCACTCCATGAATGTGAAGTCAACGTTAGCGACAAAGTTCATATTCTCATTCCATAATGGGTTGAAAAAATCGGCTGCAAATATACTAACATATTTTTTTACTGATAGAGATGAGAGAAAAAACCACAAGTGCCTCAACTCGGGAATTGACAAAGAGATTAACTTAAGAGGACAAACTATACTTAGGTTTATCTTGATTTTATTAGAAGCTTCAATGTGGATTTTGATGAGATATTTGAGAGAGGAGTTATCTCAAAAATAGAGATAGGACTTGATCCTTAGGAAGAACTACAATATTCATCATATCCTACGCAATCGGGTGGAAGTATGCCAGAATTGGTGAATTTCAGTGTTATGACAAATACTTGCTTTAAGAGTTTACAAGAGGCATCACATGCATATATATGCTCAATCTGAGGTAAAGGACCTGGGTATGTAGGTTCTTACAATTCAAAACCACAATAAACTATATTTTATCGTCATGGTGGAATGTACGAACGAATTTTATCGCATATTCTTCTTGAGCTAGTATTCTTAAGTTTTAATTGATCATAGCGATAGAGTATTTGGCATCAGATTTTGCATTTTAGAGACATTCCTATATCAACAAAGGTAAATCAGGTCTACTAGGCCAAGCACTCGATCGCGATGATCAATTAAATCTAAGAGTACTAGTTCAGGAAGAATCTGGCATAAAAGCTATCGCACTCTCCACCATCACGAGAAAAACTCAATTTCTCGTGGTTTTAAATCGTAAGAATCCACATTCTGAGGTATTGTATCCAATATTGGGCGCCATCATGCTTGTGATACATTTTGCAAACTACTAAGCAAATACTTCTCGCAACACTAAAATTCACCAACAACAACAACAACAACAACTACCCAGTATAATCCCACAAAGTGGAGTCTGGGAAGGGTAATATATAGACGAGCCTTACCCCTACCCGAAAGGGCAGAGAGGCTGAACACTAAAATTCACCAATTTTCATCCGAATTTTGTAGTATTTGATGGATATTATAGTTCTCCATAAGGATCAAGTCTTATCTCAATCTCAGAGATAATTCCACTCTCAAAGAACTCATCAAACTTCGATAAAAGTTTCTCATACAATAAAGGTAGACCTCAAGAGCAATTCGTACTCTTAAGACAATCTATCAATTCTCGAGTTGGGGTGTTCATGGTTTCTTCTTCATTCTCTATCAATAAGAAATATGTCAAGATTCTCACAACTAATTTCTTCAATCCATCGTGAAATAAAAATATGGAGATTGTCGCTGATTTTGCCTCTATATCCATAGGATAATATTACCACCTCTACTTCCAAATTAAGATCTTGAACAATTTTGAAAAGTATCTTGTAAGCAATCTAGTTGAACATTTTCAGAGTATGTCCTCCTTTTGTACCCCACCAACAATCTACCACGACCCATCAACATTACTTGATGTCAACATCTTTAGTTAATTTCACAATTTTACCCTTGATGTTGATGATACCCCGCTGTCATATCAAAGTCAAAAGTGATTAGTCAGTAAGATAAACTTAGATGACACTACTAAAGAAGAAGATAAATAAACAGTTCAATGATAATAAACAGTCAGACATTTAACAATATAGTTGTTTCGTCCACAACAAAGAGAACTACCATGCAGAATTGACAAATAACTGATTTTTTATCCAAATGACCCCTCATTGCTTTTGTTCCTCCAAATTTACCCTTAACGATCCAATAAGTAGAGTGTTATTTAAGTGAGGCGTGTAAGATATAGAGAGGGTAATATAAACAAATGCTATAAATATAAATATCTTTATAATGGCCGTGAAAACAAATACTAACAAACAGATAATGCATATGGAATATGGTGTGTCATAGAGTTCACACCCCGTATATAAAAAGTTTAAGCAAAAAAAAACATTTTATAACAAGAATCTTGTAAGTCTTTAAAATTGATGTAACGCTAGACTTAAACTAGATACCTTGAATAATTAGATGAAAAACAAACATGTTTCGCACCTTATGCTACATTCAAAATGTTTTCTATTCAAATATTATTACTGTCTAGAACAAAATAGGATCAAAGTCACAAAATACACTATAGGCATTTGTATAGATATCCAAAGTCTCGGAAATAAAACAAAGTCGTTTTCTCTGGCACGTATGACTTTCTTATAAAAATTTAAAAGTTGAAGAGTTCTCTAGATTGTCTTAAACATTATACAAACTCAGAAAAATTGTTATAATATACTAAACAAAAGAGTTAACCTTTAAATATTGATCTATATCCAAAGTTCCCAAGGACCAAAGCTTTACTAGTTGAAAGACAAAACATTACAGTTTGGTTAAGAGACAGGGCTTTTATTTATGGGATTTCAAATGTTTCCAGGGTTCTTTTGTGTGTTTTGTTCCAAAGTCAGCAAAAGAAAACTAAATAGACAGACCAACAGAGATAAGACCAGAGACCATATACATTTAGAAACTGTATAAAGGAATAACACTTTACACAATACAAAAGATTACTGTTACAAAAGGAATACTGCTCACGCAAAGGAGAAGAGGAACACATTCTTACTTGGTACTGAACTTCCATGGAAATGGAGCTTGGTGTTTGGAGCGTTTAGAGAGAGAGAGAGAGAGAGAAGGTGGGGGGGGGGGGGGGAAGAGAGAGGAGAGAGAGTGAGACCGTTTGCTATTGCTGTAAGGGCTGCTCGCCTTTGTTTATGGTTTGGCTTTGCTATGCCCGTGATGGTCCCCTGTATTGCTGCCAAAGCTGAATTCGTACTATTTCGGAGAGAGAGAAAGAGAAAGGGAGAGATGCAGACTGGTGTTCTGTTAGTGTCAGTACAGTTCTTTCTATTTGCACTCCTAAAGATACTTCATTTTTCGAATTGCACTTTATTTTTTATTTTCTTGCAATTTCACCCCTAAGCTTTTCATTTCGTTACAAAATAATTAAAATACCTCTTTATTTATTCTCATACGAGGGAGAACATTGGAATACTAAAATTATGTAGTTTTTATTTTTTCCTAAAGAAAGGAATACGTTATATTGAAAACTTGAGAAGTCCACTTATTACATAACGTAGGGGTAGATCGCATAGTGATTGTCCCCCATATATTTTTATTGGAAGCATCTAAAACAAAGTTTGAGTTTTTGAGTATATTGTGTTGTTTTCCTCCATCGTTGTTGATTGCATGGAACGTTCGTACTTTGTTAGACCGTAAGCCATATAGTTGTCTTTCATACATACATACATACATACATACATACATGAGTTATGGCCTCTAATCCAATAGTCAGAGGCGGAGCCAGAATTTAAACCTTATGAGTTCGAGATTGTTATCCTGTTAAATTAATGTGTTCTATATTAATAATTTATACATATTCAATGAATTTCTTATGACAAATATATAATTTGAATAAAAGTTATTGGGTTCAGCGGAACCAGTATATCATACTCTGGCTCCGCCCCTGCCAACATCGTCAAGAAGAAAAATGCAATCATTACGAAGATGTGAAAATCGATATTGTTCAACCTTAAATACCTTGCATAAAACATGCGAATATGTTTTCACTATAATTAGAAAGAGATATTTTGTAAATGAGAGTTCTAGTGCGGTTAGTAGTACAAGCATCTCAGTGTGTAGGGCAAAATTTGCAATTGCTTTTTGTGCAAAGCCCACGGGCCACAACCCATGACCCACTATGGTCTCTAATCATTTCCTCAGTACCACCATCTATGGTTCATTACAAGATAAGCATCGACGGAGCTTATGATCTAACTCATCAATCTAGTACCACCGGTTTGATGAGGTGGATCATAAGTTCCGTCGATGTTTAGCTTATAATAAACCGTAGATGGTCGTAGCCACCTTACTGTGAGTAGCAGTGTTTTGGGAGTTGTTATGGCCTGAGTGAGTTATAGGAATTTTGTTACTTGCAATATGATTTTTTTTTTTGCATATAGTGGTTGAAGAGATTTGAATTCCTATTAATCCATTTATTCCGGAGGATGAACAGTAGTAGGGTAGAGTATAGTTTGATGATAGGCTATAGTTACGTATTTTAGTCGATTATTATACTCTGATTTACTGCACTTTAGTTGAGTTTTCGCTTTAATCGCTAGTATTTTGCACTAATGATATGTTTTATGCCTTGTAGGAACGATTCCGAGCTATATAGATGTTATGGAATGAATTCAAGTGATTTGGAGCTTTGAAGTTTGAGTAAAAACCCAAAAATTAAGTCGGGATCGTGTTTGTTAACATGGTGGTTAACAGATGATAGTTAGAGCAACGAAGAATCAAGTATTGTGCATTGTCTAGTAAAATGAATATAACTTTTTGCTCAGAACTCTATTTGGGATCCACAATATATGGTTGGAAAGCCAACTAAAAGGGATACAACTTTCATGTTTTATGTTTTTAGAAATTTCGAACGAAACAAGATGAAAAGTGCGTGTCAATGGTGCGCCTGCGCTCAGGCTGCGCTCATCAGGCAGAATACTGGGCACTAGCGCGGTTACGAGCGCGACCCTGCTAGTCAAACCTGAGAAAAGTATCTTTTTTCACATTAGAGAAGGTATAATTGTTTGAGCCGAACCCTAGTCCTTTTTAACTGGTATGTATACGTGAAAAAATGGTATTTTGAGGGAAAATGACGTTTTTGATAGGAAAACACAAGCATAGAGCCGCCGTGGAGACCGGGTTTCATCTTTTCTTCCACCAACTTAGTAATTTTTATGTTTCTTTGTATGATTTGTTGTTTTGAAATCATATCTATGTGGAGCTAAACTTCACGTTCTAGGATTGTGGTTCTTTCATGACTATTGTTAGTCGGATATTGATTTTGATTTCTTTGTTTATCATATTGGTTTATTTATTTAATCCTGCGCTTAATTATTTGATTGCTTGATCACCAATTAAATACTATCTAAGAATCTAGAGTTGAACTCGAAAGTCGGATTCTAGATTACATATAGGATTGAGTAGAGCAAGTTCTTGAACCTGAGCATCGGGGAACGAATCCGCGGTTAGGATAGACATATACCTAATTGCCTTGCTTGGTTGATTTACAGGAATTATAAATGTGTTCTTGTTGATTCTAACTTCATAGACATATAGGTGTTAGGTTAGCTTGAATAGGCAAGTTAGAACTCGACAGATTCTTATGAGCAATATTAACCATGTCAACCAATAAACTAGATAGATTAGTTAGTCAATTCAATTGAATAATACAATAGGAATGTTAGATAGCCCATAACCCTAGATCGTTTTCATTACATTGATATCATAAAAAATTTGCATTTCCGCTGTTCAAAGTTCATTATTTATTTTTTATTTATTTTAATCAATTTAGAATCAAATACTTCTAGGTTTAATTCTTGTATAGATAATTAGGATAGTCTATTTTAATTAATAGTTAATTACAAGTCCTTGTGGATTCAACATCTGACGTCTAGTCACTTTATTACTTGACAATCGCATATATTTGTGTGCGCGCTTGATCGCAACATGATTCTTCAGTGCTTCAAAATTATGTAGTTTAGAATCCTAATGTCTTGTGCAAAAAGTGAGATTTGAGAGGAAATATTGCCTCCAAAATTCAGAATCCCTTTGTACGACAACTACAGTTTGAGAAGATTGTGAAGTGTAAGAAAATTAATGTGAAGATGCACATTAATAGTTTAATAGGGTTTAAACCAGCAAGATTCTGTGGAGGAATTTTGCCTTTATGGCCATTTACAATATTAAAATTAAAAAGGTGTCATTTTAGATTTGTTATGTGTAAAAAAGATCTTTTATGTGTAAGAATAAATTTCCGGTGTATAAAAAAAAATTATAAAACTAAAAAAATATTTGTAAAGATTGATTTCACAATTTAAACGAAAATTCTCATGGTCTATGAAATTGTACCACGACTTTGCTATTTATATTTTCTCAAAATGATGCACTCACTATTAAATGGCTGGAGGTTGCAATAGTGCATCTATTACTACCTAATATCTCTTTTACTTCGTTTTTTGAATTGCTTTGTTGTTTTGCGGTTGTTATGTAATTGTCTTTATTATTTTTAATACAGTTTATTATTATTATTTTCTTTTTCAAATATGCTGAGAGATTCTTTTTTAACTGAGAGACTATAGAAAATAATCTCTCCATCTTCTCGAGGTAGAAGCAAAGTATGCACAAACATTATTTTTCCTGTATTCAATGCTATAAAAATGCATTAGGTACATTATTGTTGTTGTAATTTGGGTCAAAATTTGGAGTTAATTATCATTCCCAAAGAGGAGAGATCTAGCAGAGACTTCGAGTTACAATTATTGCGTTCGCAAACCAGGAGTCTTTATCTTATTCCAACTGTAGTAGATAGCTTTCCTTTTCTTTGAGTTGTTTAGATATTCTGGAGTTAGAGCGGTATATCACATTTCTATTAAGCTGTGTTTCTCGTGAGTTTTCGAGTTTTGGGATCTTGTTACAGATTTTTCCGTGGTGACTAAGTTGTATATGCCGAGCTGCACTTATATACAGTTGTTCTCACAGTTGTTCAGTTTTTAATTAATTATTCCGCAAGCTATATTGTTTTTCGTATTGTTATGCTTACCTAGTTATATGGACTAGGTGTCATCACGACATGTTCACGGAGGGCGAACTGGGGTCGTGACATATATGACCAGCCAACTTATGAAATTATCCTAAGAAAGTCATTTTTTTTTGTTATGGATTAGGGTTGGGCATATATCGAGTATAACCAATAAATCGAACAGATAAAATACAATTGGGTCATCGGTATCGGGTTATTATAAATAGCTCGATAACGATTTAAAGTTATTTGACTAATGAGTTATTGGTTCGGTTCTTGGTTTGCCCAATTTTATTAGCGATTTAACTGATAGCTCAATACGCTTGATCAAAATTATAACTTTATCCACTAAATATATAAAACCTCATTATGACTTCATTTTCTCAATTCTCTTTTGTAGTTACTCTTCATGTTCTAACTTTAATCCTTAGAGTAAGTTTTAAACTTTTATGAATTTTTCATTTTAATTTTTCAATTAAGAGTTTTTAAACTTTAGAGAATTAATTGTTCAGTTTTTTAGTTTTTTCTATTTGTTTATTTTATTTCACTGATTCTTTAATATTTACAAGATTAGGATTTTATTATTTTTCTGTAAATTATGCTGGCCCAAAATGAGATAGTTAGTAAGATTAGATTGATGAATGTCTTACCCCTTACTCCTATTAACTTATAACTTTGAAAATTGAGATCATACACTGGGATTGTCAAATGCAAAAAAAATTTTATTGTCTAAGTTGAAATTTAATCCCCAGCTCTTCTCTTAAGAGCAAAAATTCAATTCTTATCTCTTAATAGTATGATCACGATTTCTATAATAAAAATATGAATTTTTTGGTTAGTTCTTATTTTTATTTGATAAATTAATAACCGAACTGATAAGGATTGATAACTGACTATCCGATACCCAATAATCGATACCTTATCGGTTCGGTTATCGGTTTAGTATATTTATAAAGCGACAACCGATTTCACAATCAACCGAATCGACTGATGCTCACCCCTAATATGTATAATAAAGTCACTTAACTATTACTTTTTGACTCAAAAAATAAAGCACCCATTTGACATGGCATGTCATATAAAAAAATATATTTTTAATGATGAATTTTATTTTTCACAAATATTTTTTTCCTTACAAACATTGATCAAGTTAATATGATATTTTTGAAATGTATTTTACACTATTCTAAAAATAAATTACTGATTAGATAAAATCTTATGACATTCGAAACTTAAATTGGATATTTAGATTTAAAATATTGATAATAAATTTTTGCTTCAGTAATAAGAAATTTGCACTGCTTTATATGTTTTTCCAAATATCTTTACTTATAAGTTTATGATAATAATACATTTATGAAAGTAGTTATAATTGTATATTTGAAAATAATGTATAGGTGTGATAATACGATCTAAATATCAAAATAGTTCATCATTTTAATGGGACCAGCTTTGTCCTAATTTTTATTAGTTTTGTTCTAATTTTTTCATATGTCCTTTTCTTAAAGTGCCACTTGATTTTAACTATTTCTTCTGTGTTAAAATTAAGAACTTGTTTTTTAAAATTAGATTTTCTTATTGGGTGAGTTAAATATTAGGAAATATTATAAATATCTTTTGTGTATTTTTTTTATTATTGATAGAATATTCTACCAATAATAAATAATAAAAAGATACACAAAAGATATTTACAATATTTCCTAATATTAAATAGGTATAAGAGACATGAATCAAATGAGCTTTATTATTAAAGGATTCGATTAAATGGTTAATCAAAGGATTCAATTAGTGGAATTACTTTGGTTTATGCAAAGGTTCCAAATACTGTCAGTAACATTATTTATTACTACTCCGTTGAATTTATTATCTCAACAACTCTTTTAACTCAACGGTAACAGATATGTTTGGTTTTTTTTTTTTTTTTGAAAAAAGAAAAAGTCCTTTTTTTGTCGTTCAGTACATTATAATATGTATCAACACATGCAGTTTCGCGATAACTCTTTCAAGGAAAGTCAGATCTTCATCTTTTTGCATCCATATCTTATTTTCTATTTTGGTTCAAATTTCTCTGTTTTTTTTCCGTCCATCTGCCCCGAAGACTTCAACAACGACAACAACAACATCATGTAATCCGAGAGTAATTGTACTAATGGAATCTAAAAAAGATAATATATATAAAAAATTTACTTTTACTTCGAAAAAGTAAAGAGTTTGTTTTGGAAGATCCCCGGTTTAGAGACAAAAAATCTGTAACGACAACAGAAACCAAATAAATAGTATCAGCGCCGCAAAACAACAAATAAGTGAAAAGAGAATAATTATGCTAATAATAAATTGAAAAAAATAAAATTGAAAGTAAAAATAGTATGATGAACAAACACCCCTAGCAGTCCTAGAAACACTATCAGACTAACTGAAACAACGAGGAAAAACGTTGAACTAAACCTACAATCCTAATGCTCGACCACTACACTTTCCTGCCCAAAGACTTTAGTGATCATATTTTTATCTTTTCTTCCTTTCTTCTTTATTAGCTGTGCATTTGGAGCAAAAACCCCTTGAATCTTAGCTAGCATTTGGATATAAATCTAATTGAAATTTAGAAAAAAAAATTGAATTTTGTTAAATTTTTTGAAGTTGAAGTTGTATTTTACTTTTAAAAAGTGAAGTTTTGTGACTGGCAGAAAAAATCTCACCCAATAATTAAACCAAATCAATTTTTGAAGCTTGAATTTTTTTTTTTCAAAAATTGATCAAGTTTCACGAACAAACATTTTTTAAATTTTTATTATAAAAAAGTAGTCAAAATCGATGTCCCAACAGAAATAATTTTTATTTGATCATTTAGCTAGCATTTGGACATAGATTTGATTAAAACTTGAATGAAAGCGTATCGAAGTTGTGTTGAAGAATAGCTTTTGGAAGTTGTTGTGTTTGAACGTGTATTTTATTTGGAAAAAAAAGTTAAAGCTTTGTAAGTAGTACAAAAAATTTTATCCAGCATTTGGCCCAAACCAGTTTTGAAACTTGAAAGTTTTCTTCAATATTTTTTTTAAAAACTAATCAAATTCGACGAACAAACAATATTTTCAATTCTTTTTTGTTTGAAAAAAGCAAAAACATTTTATGTCCAAATGGGAGCTTAGAATTCACGTTCAGTTAATAAATATTCTATTTTTTTGTCATTTATTAGAATTTGCTAGTAATTAACTGTTATTTACTAGTTGAGACATCAATTAAGAATTCGAGTCTAAGAAATGGGATTTACTAGTTGAGACATAACTCATTCCTTTATAATATAAATTTTTAAAAATTAGAATTTACTATTTGAGACATTTCATTCAGCGATAGTCATAAGATCAAGTGCAGAAATTTTAAAACAACTGCGCATATATGTTGGATAAACGACAACACTATTCAAGACAAAAGTTCTAAAATCTAAGCTTTGCTAATGTGTATTTTTTTGTCACAAGGATAAATTTATATATAATATTAAGTTAAGGTTGTTCTTACATTGTTTTGTTGCGGAGCTAAGCCTATTGTATCAAATAGAGAGTAGTCCAAAGCTACGTCTACAATATTACAACTTTGAATGTTCCTTTCAAAAATAGTTTCTATGGTGTTTGACCATAATATTTTATTGACAAATATAAAAATAAGTTAGATGCCAAAGTCGAAGCTGAGCCGAGCGAGCGATGATGACTGCGACACGGGATTTGCCTTCTTCTCAACTCTTTATGAGCTAGAAGAAGAGCAATTGCTTATATACCCATTGAAAATCTCTTCCTCTTCCAATATGGGACAATGTCCCTTTGCCAAAAGGAGAAACTTCAAATTTTATTTTCCTCCATTTCTCATCCACCCTACTTTAAGCATATCATATACTTAAATCCCAACAATCCACCACATGAATGGGGAATGGCTATATTATGAAAATATGCATGAAAAACTGTGTGATTCGCAAGCAAGGATTAATTGCATCTGAATAAGTAGGTTTCCCTTAAACTTTTCGTAGTGAATTCATGTTGGATATACTTGGTCAATCGGTAGATTTTATATCCTTAAATTGTCGAACTTTGGTGTATACCCAGACAACCGTAAGTCACACAACCAACCCTTAACTGTCTTTGGTTCTCATTGTTGTGTTCGTTTCAGCCATGAACAATGTCTAGTTTCATAAGTGCGTAGAGAACTGGCCTTGCAAAGTTGTCCTTGAAGCGGATAACACTTCACACTTACATAGGTGATTCCTAAACTTGTCTTCCCGTAGATACACTATTTGATATACCCCGTATCAAATTTAGAAATTGTTAAAAAGCCTTAATGTTTTATCTTTGGTACTGAACATTATCTCATCAGGAGAATGAACCAAAAGTTTAGTTGCCAATGTTTAACCGTCATTAATAACTTTGTTTGATCTCCTTGAACCTAGATTTTGGGATCTCTAGTCTTCTAGGTGGAGTTACTGCCACTATGACTTGTTCTCAGCCACAGTCCTATTCCCTTGATGATTTCTCAACTAACTCTCTAGTTAGGCCTTTTGTAAGTGGATCCGACACATTATCACTTGACTTTGCATAATCATACGTGATAATTCCTCTAGAGAGTAATTGCCTAACGGTTTTATGTCTTCGTCGTATATGACGAGATTTACCATTATACATAACACTTTCAGCCCTTCCAATTGTCGTGTGGCTATCGAAATATATGCATATTGGTGCCAACGGTTTGGGCCAAAATGAAATCCAAGAAATTCCGAAGCCATTTAGCTTCTTCACCGACTTTATCTAAGGCTATGAATTTAGCCTCCATTATAAAGCGGGCAATACAAGTTTATTTGGACGACTTCCAAGATACTGCTCCTCCATCAATAGTGAATACATATACACTTGTGGACTTAGAATTAGTTGATTCGGTGATCCAATTTGCATCACAATGTCCCTCAATGACCGCAGGATATTTACTGTAGTGCAAAGCAAAGTCCTGGATATGTACTAAATACTCCAAAACTCATTTCATAGCCATCCAATGAGATTGAGTTTGATTGCTAGTATATCGATTTAATTTAATTATAGCACAGGCTATATCTGGTCGTGTACAATTCATGATATACATTAAGCAACCCAACACATGAGTATAATCCAATTGTGATATGCTTTGGCCTTCGTTCGTTACCAATGCAAGATGCACGTCAATTGGAGTCTTTGCAACTTTAAAGCCCAAGTGCTTGAATTTTTCAAGTACTGTCTTAATATAAATGAGATTGTCACAATGGAAGACCTTGAGAAGTCTTATGGATCTTAATTGTTAGAATTAAATCAGCAAATCACAAGTCTTTCATATCAAACTTGCCAATTAACATGCGCTTAGTCGCATTTATGTTGGCAATGTCATTACTCATTATTAGCATATCATCCATTTATAAGAAAATAATGACTATGTGATTTGGTACATTTTAATGTAAAAACATTTATCACATTCATTTATTTTAAAATCATTTGACAATATTGTTTGGTCAAATTTCGTATGCCATTATTTGAATGCTTATTTTAGTCCGTGAAGGGACTTAACAAGTCTACATACCTACTTTTCTTTACCTGCAACCACAAACCTTTCAGGTTGTCCCATGTAAATTTCTTCCTCCAACTTTTCATTTAAGAAGGCAGTCTTAACATCCATTTGATGAATTTCAAGATTATAAACTACAATTAATGCTACTGACGTTCGTATATATATAATTCTTGTAACTGGAGAGTATGTCTCGAAATAGTCAAGACCTTCTCGTTGTCTATGCCCTTTGACCGTAGGTCTTGCCTTAAATTTGTCAATAGTGCCGTCATATTTTATTTTCCTCTTAAAGATCCATTTACAACCTAACGGTTTATTTCCAGGAGGAAGATCAACCAATTCCCATGTATGGTTGTTCAGTATGGATTCTATTTCACTATTGACTGTCTCTTTCCAAAATAATGATTTCGAAGAAGACATAGCTTCTTTAAATATTTGAGGCTCATTTTCCAATAAGAAAGTCACAAAATTTGGTCCAAATGAAGTATACGTTCTTTGACTTTTACCACATCTTGGATCCTCCTAGTTAATTGTATGTAACGATCTGACTAGTCGTTTTGAGCAATTGCACTCGCTTCGGTAGTTTGAGGTCCCGAGCAGCTTCACAGTATGTATATCAACTTGTGTGTACGGTTGGATTCAGTTTCCGGATGAATTACAATTGAATTGGAGGAAGGAACTTAGTAGTGGAAGTTTAAATAGTGAAAAATTGACCGGAATTGGACTATTGAGTAAATGGCCCCGGAATGGGCCGTGGGTGATCCCAACAGCTTCGTATGGTGATTTGGACTTAGGAGCGCGTTCGTATTCGGATTTGGAGGTCCATAGAGTAATTTGAGGTGTTTCGGCGAAAGTTTGAAAACTTAAAGTTTTGACCCATAGTTGACTTTTGTGATATTGGGGTTGGAATGCGATTTCGAGAGTGGGAGCAGCTCCGTTATGTCAATTTGGACTTGTCTGCAAAAATTGGCGTTATTCCAAGTTGAACTAATATATTTCGGCATGAGCTTTGATGTTTGAAGATTTGAAAATTTCTAAGCTTGATTTTTAGTTCGATTCTTTGTTTTGTTGTTGTTTTATGTGATTTAAACCTCGAGTGAGTTCGTATTAGGTTATATGACTTGTTTGTATGATTAGATGGGATTCCGGGAGTCTCGGGTGAGTTTTGAGCGAGTTCAGACATTTCAAAACTTAGAAAATGAATGGGGGCAGAAGTTTTAGTGCTGGACGCGGTGGATTTAGTGCTGGGCGCGATGGATTTAGTGCGGCCACGGAAAATGGTCCGCGGTCCGCGGTCATGAAGAATCTGCAGGTCATTGGTCTAATTTCGGAAGCTCATCTCTTTTGATCTACAGGGAATTCATGGATGATTCAAAAACAAAAATTGTAGATCTTTGAATCTAGTTTTCAGAAACATATTATAATAGGCATTTGGACATCGTTAACAAAAGTTATGGCCAACATACTAAAGAATGTCACTACAGTCAAAATCTACCGCGGGGGCAATGGATTTTGTGCGTACAACACTACTCCAGTGCGGAACGTACTCGATTTTGTGCGGTCAGCATAGGTGTAATCCGGGAGTTGAACTATAAATACAAGGTTTAGGGTTTTATTTCATATTTTGGCTTAGAGAGCTTGAATTTTGGCGATTTTTCGAAGGTTTTTTAAGAAATTCATCGGGTTAAGTGATTCTAACTCGGATTTGGCTAGAATACATAAATCTATCATTGAATTCATCATTTGACTCGTGATTTGAGATGGAATTTGGGAAAAATTGTGGAATATTTCAAAAATGTAATAGGATGATTTGAAAGACCCAATGGTATTGGAATTGGATAACTTTTATATGGGTGAACTCGTATCGGAATGGATATTCCATTTTTGTAAATTTTGTCAGGTTCTGAGGTGCGGGCCCGGGGGTTGACTTTTGTTGACTTTTCGCAAATTGTATAAGAATCATAACTTTGTTAACTAGAATTATTTTCTCTTGCATCGTTTGATGTATTCAAGTCATTTTTGGCTAGATTAAGCCAAGCATTAATGAACTGGAAAAAGAAAAAGCTAAATTGAGTATTAAATTGGCTGGATTGAGGTAAGTATCTTGTCTAACCTTGTGTTAGGGACTTCCCCCTTAGGAATTAAGTCTTCTATGCTAATTGTAGTCCGTACATGCAAGGTGACGAGTGTGTGCTTTGACTTATTTGTGAAAAATATGCTCTAGGGTTCTAGGTCCTTACGTACAATGTGGAGAGTATTTTGTTATGATTGAGTTTGATTATTGCTTAAATTGTCTCTATATGCATCCAAATGATATTGCTAGCTTTCCTTAAATTCCTACGTGTTGCATTGACCTGTAATTGTTGTCCCGATACTTCTTGATCTTTTTTCAAAAACTAATCAAATTCGACCAACAAACAATAGTTTCAATTCTTTTTTGTTTGAAAAAAAGTAAAAAATATTCTATGTCCAAATGGAGCTTAGAATTCACGTTCAGTTAATAAATAATCTCTTGTTTTATCACTTATTAGAATTTGCTAATAATTAACTGTTATTTGATGACCAGATACTCATGTCTAGTTAAAAAATTAATCTTATGTGATCACTTAGGATTTGCATCTAATTAATAGCTAGGGTGTTATCGGACCGCTTAGATAATTGCAATTAGTTAAGATTTTGTGGCATCTAGTTTAAGGCAAAGACAGATTTTAAAATCCCAATGTGTGTCTAACGTACATCAATTAAGAATTCGAGTCTATGAAATGGGATTAATTTGATACATAATTCATTCCTTTATATTATAAATTTGTAAATAATTAGAATTTGCTATTTGAGACACTTCATTCAGCAATAGTCATACGGTTGCAGAGTCTATTACGGTGATAACAATTTTAGAACAAATACTCATATCTTTTGGATAAACGACAACATTATTCAAGACAAACGTTTCTAAAATCTATGTTTTGCCATTGTGTATTAGATAGCGATGCCTTCTATTCTATTAGTAGTTAAATAGTTTAATACTTTTTAACTCTCAAATTAAAATAAAATAATAAAGAAAATCAAATGGTGCAAGCAGAGTAAGTGAATTAACCCAACAAATAATATCAGAATCAATGAATTTCTCCTCATGTTGTAGCCATGAAGAGCTAAGACACCGGCGCAAAAGAATAGAGAGAGGCTCCTACATCTCTCTAAATTTCTCCCATTTTTTCTTCTCCATTTGAAAACTCCAATATGGACACTGATAACAAAATAATTGATAATCCCCATATTCCTCCAAAGCCCCCGGACTTAATGAATTCAAATCAATTCATGGATCAATCAAACTTTCAAAACCCAAAGGATCCTATACTTATAAATTTTAAAGACAAGTTCGTTGGTAATGGGATCCTTTAATTCCTTTGTGTAAATGCCTAATTTTTGCCTTGTTATATATATATATATATATATATATATATATATATATATATATATATATATATATATATATATATATATATATGTATGTTTATTTTTATTTGGATGTATATATATCCTAAAAGTTGATTAATAAATAGGGTAGGGATTGGATTAGTGTGTTTTAATTAAATTGAGCAAAAATTGGCCCAAAATTTGAGCCCATTTCAGTCATACCTAGTCCATTAGGTGGCTGGCCAAAAAAGAGCTCAAAACGACGTAGTTTTGCCTTGAAATTACGTCGTTTTGGTTAAGTAATCAACAACCCATCTTGTCCATTCATTCAACCTCAATCCAATGGTCAAAATTTATCCTTAACTAAAATATAAAAGCCAAAAAATCAGATTTTGCCCCATTTTCAAACCCTAGAGACTTCTCATTCACTCTCTTTTCTCTCCCTCTCCTCCGCCCGTCGCCGCCCCTACTCCGCCCGACGGAATTCGCCACCGGCGGCGGTCCATCCCCAAACAACCCCAAAATCTCACTACCCCTTCTTCTCGCTCCTCTCATTCTAAATCCGTAACCCAAATTCCCCAAATCCGCACAAAAAATTGACAAAACTAAACCCTAGTTGCGTCGCCGCCTTACTCCGCCACTGCCATCGTGCACCACCGTCCTAAAGCCACCAAAATTTCACCCTTATTCATCTTACTCTCCTCTTCTCCATTCCCCGTCCAAAACCTTCAAAACCCCTCCAAAATCCGGCGAATTTCCGCCAACCCCGCCGCTACCGCCCTACCACTGCCTCGTTCTTCAAGCCTATTCGACCCAAAGACTTATGTTTCCTTCTAGTATGACGCCAGAACTTAATTGTTTAGGCGTCTACTAAGAGGAAACTTGCGTTTCGGGGTCGGAAAATCGTTGGTTGATATCCCCGACATCTTCTCGTGACTCGAACAATGTCAAATGCTCTCGCTTGGTATGAATCTTACCTCCTTTTTATCTTCTCCGATTTTCGCTTTTGCAATTAGTATTAGTTTTAAAGGTCTAATTTCTATTAAGGTAGCTGTCATTTATATGTAATTGGTTATTATTTTAATTATATTTCGACTTTAAGTTCTTCGACCTAGCAGGTCGAGTAGTTTGTTATCGTCTGTTGATTCTGATTTTCTGTTCTTCGACCTAGCCGGTCGATTATTTTGTATGGATTGGTTTAAGTTTGAGCATTCAGTCCTTCGACCTAGCCGGTCGACCTTTTTGTTTATTTATTCGTTAGTTCTGATTTTTATTCCTTTGACCTAGTTGGTCGACCATTTTGTATCGAGTTGTTAAGTCTGAACTTTTCAGTTTGTAGACCTGGCCGGTCGAATAGCTGAATCTTTGTGTTAATTTCATGAAGAAACCAAAAGACTGGTTCAATTATTTATATAGTTAGTTGTATATTTAGTTGTTATTAATCGTAATAGTTAACAATGTTCGTTTAATTTCTGTTTCAAGTAATAGTTTGCGAAATTTGGTTGTTAGTCCGTGTTAGTTTGTATAAGTCAAATTAATTGCAATCTAGTTTGTTCGAATACTTTGTTCGGTTACCTTTTAAGTCTTGTTTCTGTTGTACTAGTCTATAATTTGGTTAGTTTGAATGTGGAGTATGTTAGCTCAACCTTCATTCATGATAAGAGCTGAAGATACTCGAGTGTAGGGTACTCGTTTGGTTGCTTTTACTATTCAAAGGGCTGTTGGGAGTACACTGCTCTTAAAACTATTCATAGTTGGTGAAAAAATTATCTTCTAGGCAGATTTTTGACCAAAAAATCTATCCTTTGAATAGTTGTGGCAGATTTAGGTGGACAACCCGTCCTTGGGACAGATTCAAGGAAATAATTCAACCCCTCTCCTTTCCTATAAAGGAAGAGGTCTTTCCTCACTTGAAAGAGGACTTCATCTTACGTTCTAACACACATAGCTTTTGAATATCCTTTTACACTCTAAAAAAGAACATGTCTTCAAAGAAAAATCAGCAACTTAGTATATATAGAAGCTGAAATTTCAGAACTAGGGGTGTTTTCTTAGAGTGAATATTTGAGAAAATAGAACGATCCCTTAGGTAATTTGTGAGATTGTTTAGCTACTAGTCTCAAGTCACTTTGTTGGTTTTCGGGGTCGTTTTAACATTGAAGTGTTTGCCTTTGTTGCTGTTTTGCTACTACTCCTGCTGATTTTTTTTACACCCAAAAGAACACAACTCTGAGAGTAAAACTCAGCAGCTGAAGCGTTCCTTTAAGCTGAAATTGTTGCTCCAACACGAATTGGTTATTTGTTTTGCTATTGTTACTGTTGTTTGTTGCTGTTGCTGTTGCTGCTTTGTTCCCGAGCTTCCATTCTTCATTGTTGTGTTTATTATTCTTCAATACATTTTTTCTAAGCAATAGGTGAAGATTTGAACCTGTTAGATTGCTGGAATAGAGGTGAATTCATTCTATGAGGCTGCTTAAGCGTTTTAATTTTTTTATCTATGGCGCGAGCATATGAATATGTAATTGGTAGCTTAGATAAATGTTGAATTTAAGTCGAAAATGTGCATATGTTAGATTTTAAGCTTAAGAGAGTTGTATTGATACTCTTTGGTCCAAGTTCCCTTTTTTGTTGTGATTATGAACTTGTACTAGTTTTACTCTAGTTTTCTTTTAAGGTTTTTTTTCCCTCTCTCTTTTCTTTAAGTTTGACACAAACCTTGTTCCCTTATATTTCCATTTGCGTTAATAGAATTCTTGGAGATAAGTTCCAACACATGTTAAAGTGTTTAAGTAGATAACGTATTTCTTTGTTTATTCATTCGTTCTCTAGTTCGAGTATAAGAATGGATATTTAGAAGTTCCTACTTAGTTTTAATATCTTTTAAAAAGTTTGTTCAAATATGTTTTAGCTTGAAAAGTTGTATATCAATCTGGAGTTAGTATTTATGTTAGAGTGAATTTAGTAGTAAAATTAAGTTTGTTTAGAAAGAATATTTTTCTATATATTTTAAGGAATTCTTGTCAGATAGTAAGTTATCAAATTAAGTTCTTACATGTGCTTTCTAAATGTTTATACGGTAAACCAAAAATGTATCTTTCTTTTTATGTCTTAATTTGCCTTTGTAAAAAGAAATGTTTAAGTTTTAAAAAAATAAGGTTTTGGATCGTTAGTAGTATGGGTTTAGGTTTTGGTTCAAGAAATCATTTTCATGCTAAATAATCTCCAGTGGCATAATACCAATAAGATCTAGCATCTGATTTATTTTGTTTAATTTAATAGCATAGCTGGCCCCTTCCCCTTTAAAGTTGCCATTACTAATAAAAATCAGCTCATTTTTTTAGAAGGTTGTCCACTCTTTAAAATAACAAGTTAATGCAATTATATATATATATATATATATTTCTCATTTAATCGAAATGACTTAATAAAAAGTCAATTTTTATTTCACTAAATAACTTATCAATTATCAATTAGTTTTCTCTATAATTAATTTAAGCGCTAAGAAATTAGTAGGTGCACTTTAATCTTTTTATTCACGGAATCGCTTGCGTAGCGTGATGTTCAACATTCAATAATTAATTCAACAATCCCATACCATATCCGTTATTAAATTTTAATATATAGCTAATTCTTTGCTAAAATCGTTTATTCGCTTCGCGTAGCGCAATAGAGGTCTTTAATAAATTTCCAAAAAATTAAGTTTTCTTCAAGAGCACAATTGTAGTAATTTTTCAATAGTAAATAACACATTAATAATTATTTGTCATGATTGCGGATTCACTTGCATAGCGCTGTTGTGACTAATTAATAAATTTCGCCGATCACTCATTTGCTTGGGTAGTGTGATCATGAATTCTTATTATCCAAAAATATTCTCTAATTTTTCCTTATAAACAAGAAATAAAAGCGGATAGGTAAAACATGAAAAGTTATATAAATCACAGTTTGTTCGAAATTAATGTAAGCCAAATTTTTTGAGTCAATAAAGTGACCGTGCTAGAACAACGGGACTCGGGGAATGCCTTGCACCTTCTCCCCGGTCAACAGAATTCCTTACCCGAACTTTATTTTCGCAGAACGATTAAAATAGAGTCAACTTTCCTTTGACTAGGGATCTAAATAAAATGTGACTTGGAACACCGAAAATCCATTCCAAGTGGAGACTCTGAACAATAAAATAATCCATATTTCAAAATTGTTACTTTAATTGAAATTAAAACCCTTTAACCCACAAGTCCATGACTTATCTGTATTCTTTAGCGGGGTCGGAAAAAAGGGGTGTGACAGCTTTGGCGACTCAGCTGGGGATGAGAAAATTCAAGCCTATACGTTGTTGACTTTTATTTTCCTTTATTAATTTTATATATACTATGATTTATTTGTGCCTGATATGCTACATGTTCGCTTTTTTCTTTTTACTGCTTCGATATTGTTAAACTGTACATATAAACTGTCTTCTTACGTACCCCCTCTGAGTCTTCCTGAAATTAATTATTGAGCATTTGCTTGATATAACCCACGTTCTTTGAGATAGTCGAGGTGCTTGTCACCCGGTGAAGGATTTTAGTTACACTTGTTTTAGGCGGGGAGCGCCACCAGCAAAGCCGGAAAGTAATGCTACCGGTACGCTGACTCTCCTCGGCTCGAGTTGTCCGCTCGAGTTAGCTAGTATAGATACCTTCTCCGATAGGATTTAAACATAGAATAACAAACCCCCTGCCGGATATCCCTAGTAGGTTCTCTTTATTTGCATTATGTGCATTTGACTTAGCGAAACTCGGCATAGGAGCCGGGTCCGTATAAGACAAATATCCTCTTTTAGTCCATCATGTTCATATATGTGTTTCTTGATACATCATTTGGAAGGCTTATTTGCATTGTCGACCGGCTTTTAAAAAATCAATTAGTATAATAATTAAATAAGAAGAAAGAAAAAAGAATAATTCTCCTAGTTTATTGCAAATAAACCTTTTATTTTAAATATATAAAGTATATATATATATATATATATATATATATATATATATATATATTGTAGTAGTCTGATGTGAGTTGTAAAGATTAATTTTTATATAAAAAAAGGGAAAAGTACATAGTTTACTGAACAGTGCGGGTTTGATTCTCACTGGATGTGAGACACGTAGGCAACCTCCATCGAGTTCAGCCCACATATTCAAAAAAGGAGCGCATAAATCCCGCATGTACATATACAATAAAAAAGCCTATTTTGGTTACCTTTTTACTGCCTTGCCCTCATGATCCGGCTGTTTTTCCAAGGCAACCTTAAAATCTTCCTAGAAAGGATTGAATGACCGTTTTTGTAAAAAAAAAAAAACTTTATCCATATTTATCCACCTATTACCATTTTACCCTTTTGTTTGTCCATTTTTGTCGAGGCGACTTTAAACCTTTTCGAAGGTATCAAATGACTATTTTTGCAAGAGTAATTATAATATCTAGTTTTGCTGAGACAACCTTTAGATCCTTCTAGGAATAGCAAGGGGGTCATTTTCGTAAATTTTTTTTTAAATTTTATTTTATTTTTGTTTCATTTTTGGTTGTTCTTACCGAGACATCCTTTATGCCGCTTCATAGAAGTATCAAAGGGTCGTCTTTGTAACAATAGCCGTGGTTTTTATCTCAACTTTTGGGTCCGGTAATATATATTGCAGTAATTAAAAAAAATATAGATCGAGTCCTAAAAATAAAATAAAATAATGGAGGATCATAATTTGCATATAGTTTAGGTAAGTCCTAACCCTTTTTATCTTCTTCTTAGGATCGCCATGAGTTCTCCACAAAGAAACAGTCAGAAAAGGGTAAGGGACGAGACACCTCCTATGTTCTTGATTAGAGATAAGACCTCGAGTACTCTCTTTAATTGGTGGGCCAGTTTTGCTACATGGGAACGGAATCAAGTGTTTAAGCACCTCAAGTTCCTCACGAATATCATGGGAATTAAGCCTAACAGAGATTTAATCGAGGCTCTAGTGGGTTTTTTGGACCCTGTGAACAATGTTTTTCAGGTTCAAAGATTGTGAAATGACGCCTACATTGGAAGAATTAGGTGGTTTCACTGGATTGGGGAGAGACCTTCGTGCGAAAAATCCTGCTGCTCCGAGAAGAGTTGGTGTGAATAACTTTTTAAAGAAGTTATGCCTCCGGCGAATTCCAATGGTTTGCTTAAATAAAGGTTGGGTTCTGTTGGAATATCTGTATGACAGGTTTGGGGACGAAAAAGGGTTTGAAAAGTTCTCGGATATCGAATTCATCAACCAGTTGAGTTACGACACTTGGAGGGAGTTGAGAATCTTCACGTTTATGATATCCTTTCTAGGGATCATGGTCTTTCCAGAGCGTGGTGAGCGCATCAGAATTCGATTGGTTGCGGTAGTCTCGTATTTGCAAAGTAGTGAGGATCATACCATTCTTCCCATGATTTTGGGAGATATTTTCCGAGCTTTGACCCGTTGCCAAGAAGGTGAAGATTACTTTGAGGGATGCAATATTTTGCTGCAAATATGGTTCATATAACACCTTTATCATCATCCAATAGTAATAAATTTCAAAGAAGACTGGCTGAATTACATTGGATGTCACCCAGACAGGGCCGCAAGTTGTAATCTTCCAGGGGGGTAAGGGCCTGGTGAAAATTACTTGGTTCATTGAGCGCTGAAGGAATCACTTGGAACTATAATTGGTTCCCTTCTGCTAGGGTCATGCATATTTCGATGTATCGCCCGTTCTTCATACTCATGAGTTTTAGAGGTTTCCAACCCTATGCACCCCTACGCGTCATGCGCCAGCTAGGGAGAGAGCAAAAGAGGCCTCCGATTGAGGACATACGTCCATTCGTGTGGGAATTCAATGGAGAAGAACCTCCAAGGGAGTCTTACGCACAAAAGGTTTGGTTTAGTAGTCGATTTTCTGATTTGGACGAGATGGTAGTTGATCGGGAACGTGGGGAGGTAAGCCTTGCATACCTTGAATGGTTTCACAAAAAGGCTGTTCCCGAGCAAAGGCCAGAAAGATCCATACGGCATGCAGTTGATTGGGAGGAGGAAATAAAGGCTAGAGTTAGGGAAACCAGAAGGGATGTGGCGCAAGCGTTCCAATCTCGTATTGACACTCTACAAGAAGATAGGGGCATTCTTTAGACAGATATGGACATACAACATGCTGATTTTGAGCGGGAAAAGGCTCAGTGGGCACGAGAGAAGCAGGCACTCAAAGACAAAATTCTAAAGAAGAACATAGTCCCAACCACTCAGCAGCGAGAAGAGGGAGAAGCCCAGGCCAGGGTAGTCTGTGACCATGATCTTAGAATTTTTGCTCCGTTAATTCAAGGTCTGAGGGATTAGATAGAGGGAGTTGAGTCAAGCAAGGAGACTCAGGAAGCAGAGTTTGAAATAGAAAGACGTCACTACTAGAGTATGCTCAGTCGGTTGGAGGGGGAGTTACTGGAAAATCGGCGCCAGAAAGATATGGCCTTGAACCGCGAGCGTGACGCCCTGGATCTAGCTGAGACTCATGGTCGGCAAAATCAAGAGTTGCATGTGGCTCAGGAATACGTAAAGGGAAAGATTCTCGAGGTAGCCACATATACCTCAAGAGCATGCAGGAGTTGCCAGGGAATGACGCCCGAGCAGTTTGCAGAAGTATCATGAAATGTTGCCCGCCATATATCCGCAGACTTGGAGAGGATATAACGCAATGTTGGGGGTTAGCGGTAGGAGCAAGAGCCTTGATTATAATGATGCTGGTGGATTCCACTGTAGAGATCAAGGCCTTTTTAGTAATCACTCCTTTTTTATTATGCTTTTGTTGTTTTTGAATCTGTAAGAGTCTTCTAGTGCTTTGTGTCTTGTTGTTTCGCCTTTTATCCTAAAAGTTAGTTTGAGTCAGGTTTAGTCTTGTTCATCTTTATGTAATTCTTGCTTTTGAGTCTTGTATCAGAAATTATATTGAAAATCAGTGAAAAAGATTTTTGTTTAAGAAAAATTCTGAAATGAACCAAAAAAGGGGGAGTTGTTTGTTATGTAAAAAAATAAAAAAAAAAAAATATATATATATATATATATATATATATATAAATTGAAAAATGGAGGTCATGTCCTTGAACTACGTAATGATCTGATTCATGCGGCGACATGATACGTAGGCAACCCATAAAAGGTTCGATCAAATTTTTATTTTTTTTATTTTTTAAGTGGCTCTAAGTAAGGGGTCAGAATAAAGCAAAGTGAGAAAAATGGAAGAAAAAGAGAGAAGGAAATAACAGTGCCGATAAACAACAAGCTGATAACCCGGAATGAAACATGAAGCCTTCCAAAAACATGTCATAGATGGTGACATTTTAGAAGCATAACACATCTACGTGTGATTCCTATCTGCAAAATGCTTAAACCTAACACATTTTTTGCCTTTTAAACTAGTAAGCTTAAGGTGGTTGGTTTGTGGTGAATCTGGCAACACATCATTACTTCACAAGATCTAAGGGAGCAGCGGTAATGGACAATAGTGATGAAGTCGAGTTGGTCAGCAACAATCCACAAGGTCAGTCAGTTGAGCAAGCGTCAGAGGAGATAACAAAATTGAGGGAGCAACTGTCAGATGTATATCAAGCTTGGGTCTTCGGTCGACCTCCACCCCAGGGTCCTTCCGAGGGGACATCCACCATATCCGAGGCTACTCAAACACCGCTCCATGTAACGAGCGATCATATTCTACCACCAGGTTGTGTGCAAAACTACAGCCTCCGTACCCCTCCCGGTGCCTCTAACAAGCGACCTCCTGTCGCGCCAGTCAGGAACACCCTTCTCGTCGTATCTGGTGCACTGATATATACAATCCTGCCACCACCTCCTGTAACAAGGCCAAACAATGAGCCACCATCTCATGCTTATGATGGCCAATACAGTTCTCCAAACATGGCTCTCGCGGTCTCGGCTCCATACAATCAGACTCCAGAGTACGAGTCACCAGTCCAGAATGAAAAGCCCGCCACGACGGTTGAGCACGATGAGATGCCAGGAAGATGAAAAGTCTTGAACAGAATATAAAGAATATACAGGACTAGGCGGTCACAAAAGTGTTTTATTCAGTGATCTATGCATATTTCCTCACATCCATTTGCCACGAGGGTTTAAGACCCCAAAATTTGAGAAATATGACGGACACAATGACCCTATCGCCCATTTGAAAAGGTATTGCAATCAGTTGAGGGGTGCAGGAGGAAAGGAAGAGCTGCTGATGGCTTACTTCGGGGAAAGCCTTGCGGTGTAGATTCTGAATGGTTCACTAACCAAGACATTTCTCATTGGCACGTGTGGGATGACATGGCCTAGTATTTCGTCGAACAATTTCAGTACAACATTGATATTGCACCTGATCGTAATTCTTTGTTCAATATGAAGAAAAAGTCGACCTAAAGTTTTAGGGAGTATGACATCAAGTGGAGGGAGCAGCCGGCTAGAGTTAAGCCACCCATGGATAATCACGAGTTGATCACTGTCTTTCTGTAGGCTCATCCAGCTACCCCCAACATTACTATCCCCCGCCAATTCCCCAATACTCTATGGGCCCACCACAATATATAATGTTCAATGCTCAATCATATGCTCGGCCTCCCAATCAGCAGGTATGGGCACCAGCACCAAGGGCTCCCCGACCTCAACAACAAAATTTTTGGGCACCTTACAACTCTCGTCCCAGGCATGATTATGGTTGAGAGCAGAGGCCAGCAGAAAAACTCCATTAGCCGAATCATACTCTAGTCTATTCCAGAAACTGAAGCAAATGGGTGTGATTGGACCCATCGCTCCCCACCTTATGCATCCCAATTCGCAAGGATTTCAAGCAAATGCTAAATTCGAATATCATTCAGGTGCTCCAGGACATAGCACTGATGACAGTTGGACTTTAAAGAGAGCCATAGAGAGACTCATTTCTGAAAAATTGATTGTAGTGACAAATGGCGAGGACCCTCATAATGTGACAAACAATCCGTTGCCTGCACACGATGATGTTCATTTTGTGGGGATGATCGGCCACGATCAAGAATACGAGCCGGTCGGTCGAGAAAAAATGACAGTGGGAGCAATTCAGGAAGGAACAAGTTTGGAAGTAAGTCCAAGCAGAGAGGTACCAAAGTTGGAGGTTCGCTCTAATGTTTCGAGCCCAAGGTTGTATGTCATTGGAGGACACCCCATCACAAGACAGAATCAGGGAGGTACGAATGGTATAACAGAGCTGATTATAATCAAAACCCGCTGTGCAACCCCCTGTGAAAAACATGAAAAATGTTCCTTGGAACTACAATAAATTGTAATGACTTACAAAGGAAAAGAAATCTTAGAGGAAGTGGGGGAAACTGGAGGTCTGACTCGATCAGGGAGGTGTTACTCCAGAAGAGTTGAGGAAGGCCAAGCAAATAAAAGAAGGCCAATTGCCAATAAAGAAACCTGTCACTGAAGCAGAGGCGGAAGAGTTTTTTAAGAAGATGAAAGTTCAGGATTACTCAATCATTGCCCAGCTAAGAAAGACTCCTGCCCAAATCTCTCTACTATCTCTGCTCATACATTCTAAAGAGCATGCCCGTGTCCTAATCAAAGTCCTGAACGAGGCACATATCTCAGAAGAGACCACAGTGAATCAGTTAGAGAAGATGGCCAACAGATTTTTGAGGTGAACAGAATCTCCTTTACTGATGATGAACTTCCCGAGGATGGGCACAATAGGGCTTTGAACTTGACGGTCAAATGTGAAGGGCATTATGTATAGTGAGTCATGGTTGATGAAGGCTCAAGTGTAGATGTATGCCCTCTATCTACCTTGCAAAGCATGAAGATGTATGCAGACAGAATCCGACCTAGCAATGTTCGCATCCGGGCCTTTGATGGCTCAGCAAGGGATACCATTAGAGAGATCAACCTCACCATGACGATTGGTCCAGTTGACTTTGAAATTGTCTTCCAAGTAGTGTACATGACCACTTCTTATAACTTTATTCTTAGAAGGCCATGGATCCATACGGCCCAAGCTGTGCCATCTACCTTACATCAGATGCTCAAATTTGAACATGACAGGCAAGAAATTATTGTCCACAGAGAAGACAAGTCTTCCATTTATAAGACCCGTTAATCCCCTGTATCGAGGCCAAGGAAGGGTCTGAGTCCATCGTCTATCAGGATTTTGAAGTGGTTCCTGTGGACCATGTCAAGGAAGGAAAGCCTATTTTACATCCTCGTCTTTCCTCTACATCCGTAATGGTGGCTGCAGTTATGATGAGACAAGGTTATGAACCAGGAAAAGGCTTGGGGGCATCATTGCAGGGAATTTCAGAGCCTATTTCTCCGTTTGGTAACCAGGTTACTTTTGGCTTAGGCTTCAGGCCAACCCAAGTAGAAGAAAACAAAGCCAAGCACTACAAAAAGTATGGATGGATCCTGTATCAACCTATCCTTCACATTTTCTACTCTTTTGTCAAGCCACGACTCCAACAGAGTCAAAAATCCTCGGCGCATGCAAACATTGATGAAATCTGCCATGGCCTTAGCCAGATGTTTTCTGAAGTGAATATGATCCAGGCCGATATGCAACTAATTGACCCAGACATCATGCTCACCAACTGGGAAGCAACTCCTCTCCCCACAAGGAAGGAGTCTTGGTAGTTTGCTTTTGCAGCTTCTTTTTTGTATTTTGGGTTACTTTCAGGGTTGTAATCTAAACTTCTCAGTATGTTTGTTTTGTTTTGATGTTAAATCTTCTATTCTTTCGAATTCAATAAAATGCAGTTCAGCTTTCTATTAAGTTTTCTATCTTTTCCTTTCCTAATTCCTAATTCCTGTCATTTTATTTCCATTTCAGTTTTGTTAATGCCTAATTTAATAACATGACATGCATACAGAATTCACGTTAGATCTTAAAAAGCTGTCTAATATCGAAATAACACAGCAAGAGGTTGAATATGATAAAGATGATGCCATTGAGGAAATGAAGAGAGAGTTGGAACAATTTGAAAATAAGCCTAAGCCAAACCTCAATAAAACTGAGCCGATTAATATCGGAAGCCCTGAAGAAGTTAGAGAAACAAAGATAAGTATTCACACCGAGCAAAACACCAGAGATCCCTTGATTCAACTTTTGTTTGAATATAGAGATGTGTTTGCTTGGTCTTACGATGATATGACGGGTTTATCTGGTGGTTCAAAAGCTCCCTACACTTCCTGGTTTTCCATCGGTCCAGCAAAAGCAAGGAAAATTTAAAATAGACATGAGTGACAAAATCAAAGAGGAAATAATGAAGCAATTAAGTGCCAATGTGGTCAGAGCTGTCCGATACACCACTTGGGTGGCGAATGTTGTGCCTGTTTCGAAGAAGGATGGAAAGACCAGAGTCTGTGTTGATTATAGGGACTTGAACAAAGCAAGTCCAAAGGATAATTTCCCTTTACCAAATATCCACATTCTTGTAGATAATTGCGCAAAGCATGAGATACAATCATTCGTAGATTGCTATGCTGGGTACCATCAAATTCTAATGGACGAGGATGATGCGGAAAAGACCGCTTTCACACTCCGTGGGGTACTTATTATTATAGGGTCATGTTGTTCGGTTTAATGAATGCAGGAGCAACTTACATGAGGGCTATGACCACCATTTTCCATGACATGATGCACAAAGAGATTTAAGTGTATGTTGATGATGTCATCATAAAAGCAAAGACACAGGCTGATCACGTGTGCGATTTGAAAAAAATTCTTCGAACGGATTCGAAGGTATGACCTTAAGCTTAATCCAGCGAAGTGTGCATTCGGGGTTCCCTTTGGGAAAATCCTCGGTTTTATAGTCAGCCGAAGGGGCATTGAACTGGATCCATCTAAGATAAATTCCATTCGAGATCCCCCCCCCCAAAGAATAAAAAGGAAGTTATGAGTTTGTTCAGGAGGTTGAACTACATCAGTAGGTTCATTGCTCAACTCACAACCACGTGCGAGCCTATCTTTAAGTTGCTGAAAACGGACGCCGCTATCAAATGGACGGACGATTGCCAGAAAGCTTTTGACAGGATCAAAGATTATTTGTCGAAACCCCCTGTACTGGTGCCACATGAACTTGGCAGGCCTCTATTTTTGTATATATCGGTAACAGACAATTCCTTCGGATGCATTCATGGCCAACATGATACAACATGCAAAAAGGAACAAGCAATCTATTATTTGAGCAAGAAGTTCACCAATTATGAGGTTAAGTACACCCTTTTAGAAAGTACATGTTGTGCCATAACTTGGTCCGCTCAGAAGTTGAGACATTATCTTTTGGCCTACACTACTTACCTCATATCTAGAATGGATCCCTTAAACTACATCTTCCAAAAGCCAATGCCCACTAGCAGGCTCGCAAAATGGCAAATCCTGCTCACAGAGTTTGACAACGTCTATGTCACTCGCACCGCGATGAAAGCGCAAGCTTTAGCAGATCATTTGGCAGAAAATCCAGTTGATTACGAGTACATGCCACTTAGCACATACTTTCCAGATGAAGAGGTCTACTCAATAGAGGAAGTGGTTCCAGACGACCACCCTGTATGGAAACTGTATTTTGATGGGGCTATCAATATCAAAGAAGTTGGAATAGGGGCAGTACTTATCTCACCTATTGGACATCATTACCCTGCGACAGCCCGACTTCGGTTCTTCTGTACCAATAATACGGCAGAATACAAAACTTTTATCATAGGTTTGAAAATGTCCATCGATCTGGATGTGCAAGAACTATTGGTTATGGGAGATTCTGACTTGCTTATACGGCAAGCCCAAGGAAAATAGGAGACTCGAGATATCAAGCTTATCCCATACAGACAATGTGTGCATGACTTGAGCAAAAGATTTAAATCCATCGAGTTCAGGTACATTCTCAGGTTTCAGAACGAGCTAGCCGATTCCTTGGCTACATTAGCCTCGATGTTCCCTTATCCAGGCAACACTCACATTGAGCCACTAGAAATCCAAGTTCGAAATCAACATGGTTACTGCAATACAATTGAGATAGAACTAGATGGTGAACCATGGTATCATGACATATAACGATTCCTGAAAACAAGAGAATATTCAGAACATGCTAAAGGAGATAAAAAAAAAGAACTATAAGGCGGCTCGCCAGTGGTTTCTTTAGAATGGGGAAATTCTGTAAAAGAGGACCCCAGATTTAAACTTGCTGAGATGCATAGATGCTACAGAAGCAGAGCGGATCATGAGTGAAGTACATTCAGGGGTATGCGTCCCTCACATGAATGGATATTTTTTGGCGAAGAAGATTCTGCGGGTAGGATATTACTGGCTTACTATGGAGCGAGATTGCTTCAGTTTTGTTCGCAAGTGTCATCAATGCCAGATTCATGGTGACCTGATTCACTCGCCTCCTTCAGAGTTGCATCCCATGTCCTCTCCTTGGCCTTTCGTTGCTTGGGGAATGGATGTCATTGGGCCGATCGAGCCAAAGGCTTCAAATGGGCATAGATTCATTTTGGTTGTGATTGATTACTTCACCAACTGGGTGGAGGCGTCACTTTTAAAGTAGTCACCAAGAAAGCAGTGGTAGACTTTTTTCATTCCAACATCATCTGTCGCTTTAGTATCCCAAAGACCATTACCACTGATAATGCAGCCAATCTAAATAGTCACTTGATGAAAGAGGTATGTGAACAATTTAAAATAATGCATCGCCATTCTACCCCTTACCGGACGAAATCCAACGGAGCGATTGAAGCGGCAAACAAGAACATCAAGAAGATTCTTGGGAAGATGATCCAAGGTTCGAGGCAATGGCATGAGAAGTTGCCTTTCGCTTTTTTGGGATACCGCACGACTGTTCGCACATCTGTGGGTGCGACTCTGTATCTGCTTGTGTATGGAACTGAAGCCGTAATACCCGCGGAAGTCGAAATTCCCTCTCTTCGAATTATTGTGGAATCAGAGATTGAAGACACTGAGTGGGTCAAGACTCGATTAGAACAATTGGTGCTGATCGATGAAAAACGGCTAGCAGCAGTGTGTTTCGGCCAGTTATACCAACAAAGAATGGCACACGTGTTAGAAGTCTAACTGTATTAGAAGTCTAGTCTAAACTGTATTAGGAGTAGGCTAGGTTATGTGTATTATATATAGGCTCATTGTATCATGTTTACATATCAATTATATATTCTTCTCCCGTGCCTTCTCTCATGGTATCAGAGCCAGACTCATCCCAATTATTGTTATCGATGCTGGGCCCCCATTTATGTTGTCCACGCTCCAGAGATTTGGGTGTGTGGGGGGGGGGGGGTGTTGAGTTGTCCCACATCGGAGGGATTTGAGGTCATTGGTCTCCTTATATGGCTTGGGAAATTCTCACATCATAAGCTAGCTTTTGGGGTTGAGTTAGGCCCAAGGTCCATTCTAACCATTCTGACCATCTGGCTATATCTGAAGTTTTACCTATACCGGCCTTTAGGGAGTCTATATCTCCTCCTTCACCTTCCGCTACAGAAGTCTTACCCATTCCAAACGTTGGACCACCTACTGTGTCTCCTCCTAGACTCCATGCACAAGACACTCCACTCTTGACATATCATCGTCGTCCTCGCCCAGCATCCGGCCCGGCTGATTCACTTCCTGCACCTGACCCTGCTCCTACTGTGGACTTGTCTCTTCCGATTGCACTTCGGAAAGGTATACGGACCACTCTTAATCCTAATCCCCATTATATTGGTTTAAGTTATCATCGTTTGTCATCACCCTATTATGCTTTTCTATCTTCTTTGTCCTCTGTTGCCCTCCCAAAGTCTATAGGTGAAGCATTGTCTCATCCAGGGTGGCGACAGGCTATGACTGACGAGATGTCTGCTTTACATGCGAGTGGTACTTGGGAGCTCGTCCCTCTTCCTTCGGATAAATCTACTGTTGGTTGTCGTTGGGTGTATGCAGTCAAGGTTGGTCTAGATGGTAAGGTTGATCGTCTTAAGGCTCGTCTTGTGGCCCCTGTATCAGCTGGACATTAAAAATGCATTTTTACACGGTGACCTTGAGGATGAAGTTTATATGGAGCAACCACCTGGGTTTGTTGCTCAGGGGGAGTCTCGTGGCCTTGTATGTCGCTTGCGCCGGTCACTTTATGGTCTAAAGCAGTCTCCTCGAGCCTGGTTTGGTAAGTTTAGCACTGTTATCCAGGACTTTGGCATGACTCGGAGTGAAGCTGATCACTCTGTATTCTATCGGCATTCTGATTCACGTCTCTATATTTATCTAGTGGTCTATGTTGACGACATCGTTATTACCGGCAATGACCAGGATGGTATTACTAAATTGAAGCAACATCTCTTTCAACACTTTCAGACTAAGGATCTGGGCACACTAAAGTATTTTCTGGGTATTGAGGTCGCACAGTCTAGCTCAAGTATTGTGATCTCACAACGGAAGTATGCCTTAGATATTCTTGAGGAGACAGGAATGATAGGTTGTAAACCTGTTGACACTCCAATGGATCCGAATCCTAAACTTCTTCCAGGACAGGGGGAGCCTCTTAACGATTCTGAAAGATATAGGCGGTTAGTTGGTAAACTAAATTATCTTACAGTGACAAGACCTGACATTTCCTTTCCTGTGAGTGTTGTGAGCCAGTTTATGGGTTCGCCATGTGATAGTCATTGGGATGCAGTTGTTCGCATTCTTCGGTATATAAAATCAACTCCAGGTAAAGGTTTATTGTTTGAGGATCGAGGCCATGAGCAGATTGTTGGATACTCCGATGCTGATTGGGCAGGATCGCCTTCTGACAGACGTTCTACTTCTGGATATTGTGTCTTAGTAGGAGGAAATTTGGTATCTTGGAAAAGCAAGAAACAGAATGTGGTTGCTCGGTCTAGTGCAGAAGCAGAATATCGAGCAATGGCTATGGCGACATGTGAGCTAGTTTGGGTCAAACAGTTGCTCAAAGAGCTGAAATTTGGTGATGTTAGTCAGATGGGACTTGTGTGTGATAATCAAGCAGCTCTTCATATTGCGTCAAATCCAGTGTTCCATGATAGAACTAAGCACATTGAGATTGACTGTCACTTTATCAGAGAAAAGATACTCTCGGGAGATATTGCTACAAAGTTTGTAAAGTCAAATGATCAGCTTGCAGACATTTTCACCAAGTCCTTCACTGGTCCTCGTATTAACTACATATGTAACAAGCTCGGTACATATGATTTATATGCACCAGCTTGAGGGGGAGTGTTAGAAGTCTAACTGTATTAGAAGTCTAGTCTAAACTGTATTAGGAGTAGGCTAGGTTATGTGTATTATATATAGGCTCATTGTATCATGTTTACCTATCAATTATATATTCTTCTCCCGTGCCTTCTCACAACACGCTTACAATAAGAAAGTGCGCCCGAGGTAGTTTGAGGTAGGCCAGCTAGTTTTGAAACGCATCCTTACGCACCAGGTAGAAGCTAAAGGAAAGTTCTCCCCAAACTAGCAAGGACCCTACATCATCAAGAAAGTGTTACCAAAAGGGGCCTTGCACTTGGTAGTTGAATAAGGACGGGTACTCGACATGATTGTTAATGCAGATGCAGTCAAAAGATATTATATATGATATATACCCACTGTAGAGTTTTCGCACGTTGATTTTCTCAGATTGAAGTGACAAAGACTATCATTTGCTCGTTCTTCCAAATAGGTGTCCCCTACCGTTAGTCTTTTTGAGCTTGTATTTGTTTTCCTTGTTTCACAATTTTTGAAACCTATGTACTTGTAAGAAAAAAGAAGCCAAACAACAAATCTCATACCATTGAACTACGTCTGACCTGATTCCGAAAGGATACGTAGGCAGCCTTACCCTAGGTTCGGTCCCATCAGAATAAAAAAATCCATATTCCTAATATTCCAAAACTGGGGTAGAAGTTTGTTTTATTTCACGATTTTCTGTAAAAGACGGTTCTGAAAGGTTTTATTCAGTTCAAGGTTCAGTTTGCCTTTTTATCTTTCAAGAACTTCTTATCGATGTTTTTTTTGGATGTTTGAAGTCCCCATGACAAAAGACATTAGGTAACCTCCCTCATGTCGTATCTTAGTAAAAAAAACCAAAAAAAAAAAAAAATAGAAAAAAGAAGAAGAAAAGAAATGAGAGAGCCTTATCAGTGAAAACCCGTACGTGCACTATAAAGCGACAGCAAGAAGAGAAATGAGAGAGTCTTATTGGTGAAAACTCCACGGGCACCATAAGGCGACGGTCAGTAGAGAAATGAGAGAGGTTAGTTAGCGAAAACCTGTAAAGGGCGCTACTAGACGAATAAGGCCCTTTGATTCACCGGCATGAACACAACCAAGAACATTTGCGGAAGATTTTGTAAATTAGACAGTTTAAACGGATCAAGCGTCTGCCTCTAGACAAGTCTCCATATTTCCTTTCCCCGAAAGGGACGCCTTTTGTTTTAGCACAGTTCTGGTTCAATTTATGTTATTATTGTGTCTTACCCACAATTTTCCTTTGAGCCCCTTTCAGTCCAATCCTGCATCAAAAGCGAAGCAAAGAAATGGCTGCAAAACAAGCTAATTTTTTCCCCCAATGTCGAGCATAATTTGGGGCATATATGGGATTGACGAAGGCATGAATCCATCTGTGATCTCATTCTCATTCAGTAAGACGAACAAAGTATTTCAAAGAAACTTGAAAGTCGCATGAGCGGGACCTGCTTCGTGAGAAAAGTTGATAAGCACTATGGACACAAACTGATGCTAGGTGCAAGACGATTGAGTTTGATTTTAAAGAAAATAGTTTTGCCTTAGAGACAAAGGTGGTGGTACCATGGACATCTTGGTATGAAACAATGGGGACAACATTGGAAAGCCAAGGTCTCCATCGAATGATACAGAATAACCGAGCATCCTGGTACTGCACTGACGGGATCAGTTCTTTGACAGCAGTGGTCGTGAATCAAACTAACAAGGCATCAAGGGATCAAGGCTACAAACCAACCACCACTTTGAAAACTCATAAATTTTTCTTTGTTTGAAGAAGGAACAAAGCAGTGCAGATTGGCATCCTAAAAGAACAAATGTCACCAAATGTAAGCTCTTTAAAATCTCCATTGTTTCTTTTTTAGCATGCATCGCTATTGTTCACACCTCCCATTTTGTAGCTCAACTCAGGTAGAATCATTTCGCCTAGGGGGATCCAGCTCATAGTTCCGGGTAGAAGTAGTCTTCGCTGAGGGTGTTTTACAACAGCTTAACTCAGCTAGAATCATTTCGCCTAGGGGGATCCAGCTCATAATTTCGGGTAGAAGTAGTCTTCGCTCAGGATGTTTTACAACAGCTTAACTCAGGTAGAATCCTTTCGCCTAGAGGGATCCAGCTCATAGTTCCGGGTAGAAGTAGTCTTCGCTCAGGATGTTTTACAACAGCTTAACTCAAGTAGAATCATTTTGCCTAGGGGGATCCAGCTCATGTTCAGGGTAGAAGTACTCTTCGCTCAGGATGTTTTACAACAGCTTAACTCAGGTAGAATCATTTCGCCTAGGGGGATCTAGCTCAGGTTCCGGGTAGAAGTAGTCTTCACTCAGGATGTTTTACAACAGCTTAACTCAGGTAGAATCATATCGCCTGGGGGATCCAGCTCATAGTTCCGGGTAGAAGTACTCTTCGCTCAGGGTGTTTTACAACATCTTAACTCAGGTAGAATCACTTCGCCTAGGGGGATCCAGCTCATAGTTCCGGGTAGAAGTAGTCTTCGCTCAAGGTGTTTTACAATAGCTTAACTTAGGAAGAATCATTTCGCCTAGGGGGATCCAGCTCATAGTTCCGGGTGGAAGTAGTCTTCGCTCAGGGTGTTTTACAACAGCTTAACTCAGGTAGAATTCTTTCGCCTAGAGGGATCCAGCTCATAATTCCGGGTAGAAGTAGTCTTCGCTCATGATGTTTTACAACAGCTTAACTCAGGTAGAATCATTTCGCCTAGGGGGATCCAGCTCATGTTCTGGGTAGAAGTACTCTTCGCTCAGGATGTTATACGTAGCTTAGCTCAGGTAGAATCCTTTCGCCTAGAGGGATCCAACTCATAGTTCCGGGTGGAAGTACTCTTCGCTCAGGATGTTTTACGCAGCTTAACTCAAGTAGAATCCTTTTGCCTATAGGGATCCAGCTCATAGTTCCGCGTAGAAGTAGTCTTCGCTCAGGATGTTTTACAACAGCTTAACTCGGGTAGAATCATTTCGCCTAGGGGGATCCAACTCATGTTCTGGGTAGAAGTACTCTTCGTTCAAGATGTTTTACAACAGCTTAACTCAGGTAGAATCATTTCGCCTAGGGGGATCCAACTCATGTTCCTGGTAGAAGTGCTCTTCGCTCAGGATGTTTTATGCAGCTTAACTCAGGTAGAATCCTTTCACCTAGAGGGATCCAGCTCATGTTCTGGGTAGAAGTACTCTTCGCTCGGGATGTTTTACGTATCTTAACTCAGGTATAATCCTTTTGCTTAGAGGGATCCATCTCATGTTCCGGGTAGAAGTACTTTTCGCTCAGGATGTTTTAAGCAGCCTAACTCAGATAGAATCCTTTCGCCTTGAGGGATCTATATCATAGTTCCGGGTAGAAGTACTCTTCGCTCAGGATGTTTTACGCAGCTTTACATAGGTAGAATCGTCTCGCCTAGGGGGATCCAGCTCATAGTTCCGGGTAGAAGTAGTCTTCGCTCAGGATGTTTGATAACAGCTTATCTCAGGTAGAATCATTTCGCCTAGGGGATCCAGCTCATAGTTCCGTGTAGAAGTTGTCTTTGCTCAGGGTGTTTTACAGCAGCTTAACTCAGGTAGAATCATTTCGCCTAGGGGGGATCCAGCTCATATCTCCGGATAGAAGTAAGCTTCGCTCAGGTTGTTCAATACCTAGTGACACAATCATTTGTTGCCAAAATTTTGTTTCTTTTAACTAGTTTATACTACTGTTCCTATCTTCCTTTTTAATAAATTAGATAATTTACAGATTTTTCTAATAACTCAGAAAATTTTCCCAGTACCAGGCTAGGGCAGAAAATTTTTGTTTATTTTGTTTGTCTATGATGACTTTGCAGGTCTTGTCGTACAACACATGCAATGATTTAAAACGTGCAGTTTCAGCTTCTCATCTGAAGAAAGAAGCTTCGATCACAAGATAGTCGGAGTCATCTTTGATAATGTATCAGCAACCCGGTTTCTCAAGATTCATCTTCTCAAGTTTTGATCCAGAAAGCAAGCAATCAAGATTGAGTCGTAATATTTGCTGCAAAGAGAATCAAGATCCAATCTAAGGTCAAAACAAGCGAGCGAGTCAAGAATCAAGATTTGACTCCAGAAGACACGTAAATAGGAATTTTTTACTCTTAGTTTTCAGACCATGCACTGCTTTTCTCTTTTTTCTTTTTATGTAAGAAGCGAGTAACAGCAACAGCAACAGCAATAACAACACAACAACAACAACAATCTTAACTCCAGTGTCTGGTAGTCTCAGCTACCAAATCTGTCCAGAACTACACTGACCTGATTCTTTTACAGCCAAGGATATGTAGGCAACCTCAGAGGCAAGGTTCGGTCACCACCTTTTTCAAAATGCCTCCATTAGAGTGAATGTAAGCAATAATTATCCATGACATTTATTTGTCTTTGCACGAAAACTCTTCATGTTCTCGAGCAAAGAGGGGCAGCTGTAAATGCCTAATTTTTGCCTTGTTTATATATATATATATATATGTGTGTGTGTGTGTGTGTGTGTTTTTGTGTGTGTGTGTTTGTGTATGTGTGTGTGAGAGAGTGTGTTTGTTTTTATTTGGGTGTGTATAAGTTCTAAAAGTTGATTAATGAATAGGGTAGGGATTGGACGAGTGTGTTTTAACTAAATTGAGCAAAAATTGGCCCAAAATTTGAGCCTATTTCAGTCATACCCAGTCCATTAGGTGGCTGGACAAGAAAGAGCTCAAAACGACATAGTTTTGCCTTGAAACTACGTCGTTTTGGTTAAGTAATCAACAACCCATCTTGTCCATTCATTCCACCTCAATCCAATGGTCAAAATTTATCCTTAACTAAAATATAAAAGCCAAAAAGTCAAATTTTTGCCCCATTTTCAAACCCTAGAGACTTCTCATTCACTCCTTCTTCTCTCACACTCCTCCGCCCGTCGCCGCCCCTGCTCCGCCCGCCGGAATTCACCACCGGTTGCGGTCCACCCCCAAACAACCCCAAAATCTCACCACCCCTTCTTCTCGCTCCCCTCATTCTAAATCGATAACCCAAATTCCCCAAATCCCTACCAAAAATTGACAAAACTAAACCCTAGTTGCGTCGCCGCCTTGCTCCGCCACTGCCTCCGCGCACCACCGTCCAAAAGCCACCAAAATTTCACCCATATTCATATCACTCTCCTCTTCTCCATCCCCCGCCCCAAAACCTTCAAAACCCCTCCAAAATCTGGAGAATTTCCGCCAGCCCTGCCGCTACTGCCCTACTACTAGCTCGTTCTTCAGGCCTATTCGACCCAAAGACTCATGTTTCTTTCTAGTATGACACCAGAACTTAATTTTTTAGGCGTCTACTAAGAGGAAACTTGCGCTTCGGGGTAGGACAGTCCTTGGTTGATATCCCCGACATCTTCTCGTGACTCGAACAATGTCAAATGCTCTCGCTTGGTATGAATCTTACCTCCTTTTTATCTTCTCCAATTTTTCGCTTTTGCAATTAGTATTAGTTTTAAAGGTCTAATTTTTATTAAGGTAGCTGATATTTATATGTAATTGGTTATTATTTTAAATATATTTCGACTTTATAAATGTTAATTTCAGTTCTTCGACCTAGCTGATCTAGTGATTTGTTATCGCCTGTTGATTCTGATTTTCTATACTTCGGCCTAGCGGGTCGATTATTTTGTATAGATTTGTTTAAGTTTGAGCATTCAGTCCTTCGACCTAGCCGGTCGACCTTTTTGTTTATTTGTTCGTTAGTTCTGATTTTGTTCCTTCAACCTAGTCGGTAGACCATTTTTTATCGAGTTGTTAAGTATGAATTTTTCAGTTTGTAGACCTGGCGGTCGAATAGCTGAGTCTTTGTGGTAATTTCATGAAGAAACCAAAAGATTGGTTCAATTATTTATATAGTTGTATATTTAGTTGTTATTAATCGTAATAGTTAACAATGTTCGTTTAGTTTCTGTTTCAAGTAATAGTTTGTGAAATTTGGTTGTTAGTCCGTGTTAGTTTGTATAAGTTAAACTAAATGCAATCTAGTTTGTTCGAATACTTTGTTCTGTTACCTTTTAAGTCTTGTTTCTGTTATACTAGTCTATAATTTAGTTAGTTTGAATGTGGAGTATGTTAGCTCAACCTTCATTCATTATAAGAGCTGAAGATACTAGAGTGTAGGGTACTCGTTTGGTTGCTTTTACTGTTCAAAGGGCTGTTTGGAGTACACTGCTCTTAACACTATTCATAGTTGGTGAAAAAATTATCTTTTAGGCAGATTTTTACCTAAAAATCTGTCCTTTGAATAGTTGTGGCAGATTTTAAGTGGACAACCCGTCCTTGGGACAGATTCAAGGAAATAATTCAACCCCTCTCCTTCCCTATAAAGGAAAAGGTCTTTCCTCACTTGAATGAGGACTCCATCTTACATTCTAACACACATAACTGTGGAATATCCTTTTACACTCTAAAATAAAGAACATGTCTTCAAAGAAAAACAACAACTTAGTATATATAGAAGCTGAAATTTCAGAACTAGGGGTTTTTTCTTAGAGTGAACCTTTGGGAAAATAGAACGATCCCTTAGGTAATTTGTGAGATTGTTTAGCTACTAGTCTCAAGTCACTTTGTTGGTTTTCGGGGTTGTTTTAACATTGAAGTGTTTGCCTTTGTTGCTGTTTTGCAACTACTCCTGCTGATTTTTTTACACCCAAAAGAACACAACTCTGAGAGTAAAAATCAGCAGTTGAAGCGTTTCTTTAAGCTGAAATTGTTGCTCCAACACGAATTGGTTATTTGTTTTGCTGATGTTACTATTGTTTGCTGCTGTTGCTGCTTTGTTCCCGAGCTTCCATTCTTCATTTTTGTGTTTATTATTCTGCAATACAGGTAACTCTTGAATCTTTGTAATGCAGATTTTTTCTAAGCAATAGTTGAAGATTTGAACCTGTTAGATTGCTGGAATAGAGTTGAATTTATTCTATGAAGCTGCTTAAGCATTTTAACCTTTTTATCTATGGCTCGAGCATGTGAATATGTAATTGGTAGCTTAGATAAATGTTGAATTTAAGTCGAAAATGTGCGTATGTTAGAGTTTAAGTTTAACAGAGTTGTATTGACACTCTTTGGTCCAAGTTCCTTTTTTTGTTGTGACTATGAATTTGTACTAGTTTTACTCTAGTTTTCTTTTAAGGTTTTTTTCCCTCTCTCTTTTCTTTAAGTTTGAGACAAACATTGTTCCCTTATATTCCCATTTGCGTTAACAGAGTTCTTGGAAATAAGTTCCAACACATGTTAAAGTGTTTAAGTAGATAACACATTTTTTTGTTTATTCATTCGTTTTCTAGTTCGAATATAAGAATGGATATTTAGAAGTTCCTACTTAGTTTTAATATCTTTTAAAAAGTTTTTTCAAATATGTTTTAGCTTGAAAAGTTGTATATCAATGTGGAGTTAGTATTTATGTTAGAGTGAATTTAGTAGTAAAATTAAGTTTGTTTAGAAAGAATATTTTTCTATATATTTTAAGGAATTCCTGTCAGATAGTAAGTTATCAAATTAAGTTCTTACATGTGCTTTCTAAATATTTATACGGTAAACCAACAAGGTATATTTCTTTTTATGTCTTAATTTGCCTTTGTAAAAAAATGTTTAAGTTTTAAAAAAATAAGGTTTTGGATCGTTAGTAGTATGGGTTTAGGTTTTGGTTCAAGAAATCATTTTCATGCTAAATAATCTCCAGTGGCACAACACCAATAAGATCTAGCACCTGATTCATTTTATTTAAGTTAATAGCATAGTTGGCCCATTCCCCTTTAAAGTTGACATTACTAATAAAAATCGGCTCATTTTTGAGAAGGTTGTCCACGCTTTAAAATAACAAGTTAATGCAATATTATATATATATATATATATATATATATATATATATATATATATATATATATATATATATATATATATATATATATTTCTCATTTAATCGAAATGACTTAATAAAAAGTCAATATTTATTTCACTAAATAACTTATAACTTATAAATTAGTTTTCTCTTATAATTAATTTAAGCGCTAGGAAATTAGTAGGTGCACAATCTTTTTATTCACGGAATCGCTTGAGTAGCGTGATGTTCAATATTCAATAATTAATTCAACAATCCCATACCATATCCGTTATTTAATTTTTAAATTTACCTAATTCTTGCTAAAAATCGCGTATTCGCTTCGTGTAGCGCAGTAGAGACATTTAATAAATTTCCTAAAAATTAAGTCTTCTTCAAGAGCACAATTGTTGTAATTTTTCAATAAAAAATAACACACTAATAATTGTTTGTCATGACTGCGGATTCACTTGCGTAGCGCTATTGTGACTAAATAATAAATTTCGTCGATCACACATTCGCTTGTGTAGTGTGATCATGAATTCTTATTATCCAAAAATATTCTTTAATTTTTCCTAATAAACAAGAAATAAAAGCGGATAGGTAAAACACGAAAAGTTATATAAATCATAGCTTGTTCGAAATTAATTTAAGCCAAATTTTTTGAGTCAATAAAGCGACCGAGCTAGAACCACGGGACTCGGAGAATGCCTTGCACCTTCTCCCCGGTCAACAGAATTCCTTCCTGAACTTTGTTTTTGCAGATCGATAAAAGTAGAGTCAACTTTCCTTTGACTAGGGATCTAAATAAAAGGTGACTTAGAACACCGAAAACCCATTTCAAGTGGCGACACTGAACAATAAAATAATCCCTATTTCAAAATTATCATTTTAATTGGAAAAAACCCTTTAATCCACAAGTCCATGAATTATCTATATTCTTTTGCGGGGTCAGGAAAAAGGGGTGTGACACCTCGTTAAGCCATCTCGATTCCAACTCCTCTCCTATGGAAATTCTTGAGGATGAATTAGCTTTTTTCACCAAAAAGTTATCTGATAAACTAACACTTTCAATACCCATCTCAAAGGAGGATAAACAACGAATTTACCTCCCCTGCAAATACTCTCTAATTATCAAACACCATAGCAAAAGAATTTTCCATCAAACGCTAAAACAGAAAATTCAGGTGTTATGGAAATTAGAAGAAAATTTTCCTCTCACTGATTTGGAAAATGATTACTACATAGTGAAACTCCGAAATGAAGACAGTATGAATCACATCCTCCAAGATGGACAATGGTTTGTTTTAGGTTTTTTCTTATCAACACAACAATGACAACCAAACTTCGTTGCAAAAAATGAAAAGCAAAGCCACACGGTAGTCTGGGTCAGATTACCAAAATTACCCACATAATTCTACGATGGCCAAATTATGCAAAGAATAGGAAAATCAATTGGTAAACTCCTAGGAATAGATACATACATTTCCTCATCTCTAAGAGGTTGTTATGCGAGATTATGTGTAGAAGTTCCGATGAATGAGTCGGCCAAAAAATAAATCCTTATTACAAGAAATTCAGTATGAAACAAACAACTACATATGTAAACTTTGTGGCTATTTAGGGCATAGAGAATTGGTCTGCGAGAAGAAGGATTCAACCAAGAAAGACTCAAGCCAAACACAGTCAGTAGGAGACATATCCACAACTCCAAACACAACAGATGAAGGTTGGTAAACAATCCACTTCCCTCGGCGTAGGAATGCTCATTAAATTAAAGGAAAAGAGATATCCACTTCTAAAGTTCATATGTCAGCTGATCATTTTAGAGTTCCAATCCATAACTCAAGTAAGATACTTTCTTCCAAATTTTTTAAATATGTTCAAAAATTTAATAATAGTGTTCATGAAATAATTGTTCTAACCAACTATCAACCTTCTCCTATCCAATCTTCTCATATTTTCACAAATCCTAACGATAAGGTTACTAACCACAAATTTGAACCTCAACAAATGATTTCTGATAATACCATCTTGCCAGAATACAAAAACCATCCTACCTTAGGTTCATTGAACCAGGTTGAGACCCCTAATACTGCCAAACCACTACAAGACAAAATATCTATTAAAGATAACTACCCCTAAGCGATACCCATACCCATTCGGAGGAACTTCAGCCTAGCTCAAATCATCACCTAAATAACTACTTATATTCTAATGACCCTTTAATTAAACAACCAAATTCCATGCAAATTCATGCGGACAACCATCTGCCTAACCATGCTCATTCTTCTATCCAAATGGAAAATTCCCGACTACACGTGCCATTAGAATCCTATACACAATCCTCTATATGTTCGAGCACGCTAAACCATCTGGGTTGCATGTAAATAGACCAAATCATACCCTCAATCCCAACCCCTCAACCCTTATATCACCAAGCTCCAACCTCAGACAATGCCAAGACATCCTCTAGGAAATTGGAGAAGGTTTCGACTCATTCGAATCCTGAGAAATCTTTGAGCTATTCTAATGGATAACCTTCCACCCCTACCCCAACAAATGCTTCCCCTTCCAATTTTGTATGTCCAGCCCCCACTTCCACAGAATTATTACCCGGCCAGCTGGATAAAACTTGGTTTAATGGGGAGGGGGATTTCACTTCAAGTGACCATCAATGGGCAAGAGAGCATTATTCTCATAAACAACCCTCAATTCCTAGCTCAAATAATATCAGAGGGTATTCATCTATCCATAAGAACTACCTAAACCACATTTGACAAACAACATCATGCAACCCCTAGCTCCTGGGATAAACAACAACTTAGTTCAAGCAATAAGTGAACAATGGAACCTTCCTCCCTACTTTGCCCAGAATCCTTATCTCCCACAAAAATTGGGCCTGGAGCTACCTTTCTTCCCTCCCCAAGAGATGTTGGCTCTAAATCCAATCCTGATGCCAAGGGAACTGCCTCAAAATTCTATGCAACACGAGGGCCCTATGAATCCAGCTCAAGTGGCTCAACAGTTACCGGAACCTCATTTATACCAAGACTTAGGAAACCCAGGGGAAAGAAATGGAGGGGGAGATAGACCTTATAGTGGAAGCATTAGAAAATTCAAACTTGGACGAAGTAAAGGTCTATCTATTTGAGGAGAGGCAGGAGAAGAGCCTTATTCTAGCATGCTCACCCTCAATATACAAATGCACGATAGATATGAGGCCTCCCCAAGACCCAACTGTAGGGAAACTAGCCATGATCCTAGTCCCTTCATTGATGAGGAAGCCAACATTCCCTCAAGTATCCTAGGTCAATGGCCCGACCCATCCAAACCATCCCCAAATGAATCGTGCTAAGAATATAATTATTTGGAACATTAGAGGTGGAAATAATGCACAATTTAGGAGGAACTTCCATGAACTAGTAGCTACTCGCTGGCCATGCATGGTCTCCCATCTAGAAACAATAATGACTAGTCATGGTAGCTTGATGAATGAGTTTGCTTTCTCGGACATGATAGAAGTCTTAGCTGAGGGACAGTCAGGTGGAATAGCTGTCATGTGGAACACAAATTTAGTACATAGCAACAACTTTGTCAAGCGGAATAACGAAATACATTCTCTTATTGAGGTGATTCCATCTCAACAATCTTGACTTTTTACATCTATTTACGCAAGTACAAAAGTTTCTAAAAGAAATATTATGTGGGATAACATTACTAGCATTTATGATAACTATAGAGGTGCCTGGTTGCTTGGTGGGGATTTGAGTGATGTCCTAGTAGCAGAAGATAATCTAGGAGGAAACCTTATCAATAGGAGAAGGGCTTTAAAACTGTGGAATAAAATCAACTATTGTAAGCTGATAGATTCAGGTTTCAAAGGTTGTAAATATACTTGGTCAAATCACAACAAATTCAATAGTACCCATATTATGAAAATGTTAGACAAAGTTTTAGCTAATGAAGAATGGCTAAATATATTTCCTAGGGCTAGTATTATCCACCTTCCAAAAACCCATTCGGATCACAACCCTATCCTGATAGAAATTATTCATAAATATTTGAATCCTCTCCCAAAGCCCTTTAGATTGGAAACGTACTGGTGCATGCATCCTCAATTTGAGAATATTGTTAATACATGTTAGCATGGTAACAAATTTATTCAAGCCTCTAAATTATTTAGGAACTATATAGTAGAATGGAAGGACATCACATTTGGAGACCTTTTTAGAAAAAAAAAAGATCTCTATTAGCAAGATTGGCAGAAATCCAAAAATCTATCTCGTATGGTCATATTAGCACCTTAGAACTGACCCTTAAGAAAGATTATAATAACCTACTGAAAATAGAAGAAGATTTCTGAAAATTACGCTCTAGGATTAATTGACTCAATGAAGGTGATTCCAATTCAAAAATTTATCACATTTGTGCCACCAATAATAGAAGAACCAATAAAATAGTTGTCTTTAAAGACATTGAAGGCAATTGGATTTATGATCCCGGGAATAATGAACCATATCTATAATTACTTTAATGAAATATTTGTCATTAGTCACAAATTTTCCAATTGGCCTGTTCTAAACAAAGACACCTCCGGTTTCATAGATTGTAACTTGATCTCTTTAAATAATCCGTTATTCCAATCTGAACTTAAGAATGCAGTATTTAGCTTTAAACCTCTTAAATCACCTGGGCCGGATGATCTTCATCCTTTTTCCTTTCAAACATTTTGGCATTAACTAAATACCTTTGTGACTCATCTTTGTCAACAAGACTTTGAATTAGGCAAGCTCGCAAATGGTATAAATGATACTTATCTTTGCTTAATTCCAAAAACCCCTAAGGCTATAAACCTAAAAAAATTCAGACCCATTGAGCTGTGCAATATCACTTTGCAAAATTATCACAAAAATCCTTGCTAATAGTCTTAAGCCTTTGTTACAAAAATTAATTAGCCCATACCAATTAAGTTTTCTCAAAGGAAGACATACTAGTGATAATGCTATCATTATCCAGGAAATTGACTAGAATGAATAAGCGAAAGTTGGCAAAGATACTCTAATCTTGAAAATAGACCTTGAAAAGGCTTTTGACCGGCTCGAATGATATTTCATTTGTAGAATCCTATATCATTTTAATTTTCCTTCTAAAATGACTTGCTTAATTATGAATTGTATCACTACTAGCAACATAACAGTTCTAGCTAATGGAAGTAGAAGTAAATTTTTCATACCCAGTAGGGGAATTAGGAAAGGTGACCCCCTGAACAAACAATGCATATTTCTAAGTTATCCTCTCGCACTACCAAAGATGAACTACACATACAAGAAATAACTTCTTGAAATTCGAGAAGGAAGCAAAAAGGTGGGAAACTATTATCTGCAGTTCATTATTGTTCTCTTCCCTGCATTATAAAAGAGAAAAGAGAAAATGAAGGTAATTGGTTTCTCTTCAGAAGAGATGAGCTATGAGTTTTATGCTAAATTTCCTGAGGACATATTTTGGTATATACAATTGTAATTTTTTTTATCCTTATGGAAGAACAGAATATTTAATCCCGAAATAATTAATTCTAGAACAATTTCTTTCCAAGCAAACAACCCCTTAGAGTGACTAAAAGAACTCTCTCATTAAAAATACAAACTAACCTACTTGTCCTAAAAAGTTATTGACTATTTTTCTATTTATGTCATCCGGACACATTGCAGAATGTGAAGTGTCAATCCTAGTTGAAAGAAGTTCTAATCTAGTCCTCTAACGCCACAGTGAAACACCCGGCTAAAAATACAAGCGAACATCATCACAGCACCATAAAAATGTGAAATTTACCACAAGTCCGTAAATGCGTCAGGCATTTGATTTGCTATTCTTTGCAAATGGATAATCTTTTGCACCTCTTTTTCACAAATAGAGGTATGTGGATCAAGATGAGATAATGATGCATTTTTCCATAAAATTTCCCGTTTGGTTTCACCAACTTCTCCCTCTAATTTTGGGAAAAGTGTCTCATCAAATTGTCAGTCTGCAAATCGTGCAGTGAACAAATCCCCTGTCAATGTTTCGAGGTAGCGAATAATGGAGGGCGATTCAAATCCAACATATATTCCTAACCTTCTTTGCGGACCCATTTTGGTGCGGTATGGCGGTGCTATAGGCACATATACTGCGCATCCAAAGATTCTTAAATGGGATATATTGGGTTCATGACCCAAAACCAATTGCAACGGGGAATATTTGTGATAATTCGTCGGTTTGAGACGAATTAGCATTGCTGCATGCAAAATAGCGTGACCCCATACCGAAATGGGCAGCCTCGTTTTCATGAGTAATGGTCTTGCAATCAACTGCAGGCGTTTAATTAAAGATTCTGCAAGACCGTTTTGAGTGTGAACATGAGCTACAGAATGTTCCACTTTTATCCCAATTGATAAGCAATAATCATTAAATGCTTGGGATGAAAACTCAGCAGCATTATCCAGTCTAATAGACTTGATTGGATTATCAGAAAATTGTGCTCGTAGTCGAATTATTTGTGCCATTAGTTTTGCAAACGCAAGGTTGCGTGATGACAACAGGCACACATGAGACCATCTACAGGATGCGTCTATTAAGACCATAAAATATCTAAAGGACCCACTAGGTGGGTGAATAGGTCCACAAATGTCCCCTTGTATACGTTCCAAAAACGTTGGTGACTCAGTCCCAACCTTTATTGGTGATGGTCTAATAATTAACTTGCCTTGATAACAAGAAGTGCAAGAAAATTCATTATTTAAAAGAATCTTGAAATTCTTTAACGGATGCCCATATGAGCTTTCTATAATCCGTCTCATCATGATTGATCCAAGGTGTCCCAATCGATCATGCCAAAGTACAAAAGTATTGGAATCAGTAACCTTTTGGTTTACTGTTGAATGTGCCTCAATTGCACTAATTTTTGTCCAATACAGGCCACAAGATAAAGACGGGAATTTCTCAATAACCCTCTTTTGGCCAGAGACATTCTTTGTAATGATGAGATATTCAAGATTATTCTCATCTATTGTCTCAATATGATAGCCATTCCGGCGTATATCTTTAAAACTCAACAAGTTTCTCTTAGACTTGGAGGAGAACATTGCATTCTCTATGATAAACATTGTTCCTCTAGGCAGAGTTATAGTTGCTCTTCCGGATCCTTCAATCAATTTACTACTACCAGAGATTGTAGTAACATCTGCCTTACACATGCTTAGTTGAGAGAAATATTTCTTTTCTTTGAGTATCGTATGTGTAGTACATGAATCAACTAAACAAATATTTTTACAGTTGGACGTTGATCCAAGCTTGCTTTGTGAGATATCCATATTTGCTTTCCCATGGTTTGACATACAAAAGAAATACACGAACATGAGAATAAACAAATTCAATCCGTTTGTTTCACATTTAAACAATATTTTCAAAATCTGCTGAGGTTAGTCGATTAACTTAGTTGATAGTCGACTATCTTGGGAAGCAGTCATTAGGTTAGTTGACTAACTAAATCAGATAGTCGACTATCTTGCCTTGCAGAAAAGTCCAGTTTTAATGCGAAATATTAGTTAGTCGACTAACTAAGTTGATTGGCGACTAACTTAGTAAACAGTCATCATGTTAGTCGACTAACTAAATCAGATAGTCGACTAACTTAGCTTGCGGAAAAGTCCAGTTTTAATGCGAAATATTAGATAATCGACTAACTGTTAGGTTAATCGATTAACTCTACTGGAAAATAAAAATATCTTTGAAATTTAAGCATACTGAAACATTCTAAAGAACTAATACTAACATTATATCATAAACTAACTAATACGAGCTGATACTAATGATTATTAGTTTATTCACTAACTAATACAAATAAGTAAAATAAAATCAAACAATTCCATCTTCCTTCATCACAGATCCATCACCGATTAAGTGGTCTATTTTCCCCTCGGGTTGCTCAAAGAAGTCTGCCACATCCAGGTGGGTGATGTCAAAATTGTCGTCAGAGACAAAATTTGTTTCAGGGCCTTTATTCTTTAGAGATGCTTGATAAAGATCAACCAAATGTCTTGGCACACGGCAAGCTTTTGACCAGTGCCCTTTTCCACCGCAACGATAACATATAGTTTCTGAACTATTTGCCTTTGGATCCTCATAATCCCGTTTCTACTTTTGGTGGTTATATCTCTTTGGGGGGTGACGGACATCAGGGAAATTTCTTCCTTGTCTACGTCCACGGCCATGACCCCGATTATGACCACGACCATGATTAAAGCCATAGCCTTTTCCATGCTTGGCATAATGAGAATACACCTTATCTGCTTCAGGCAATGGTGTAGACCCGGTGGGTCGATTTTCGTTATTTCTCATGAGCAGGTCATTGTTTCGCTCAGCCACAAGGAGAAGAGAAATCGGTTCAGAGTACTTTTTGAAACCTTTCTCTCTGTACTGTTGTTGCAGTACCATATTGGAGGCATGAACGTTGTAAACGTTTTTTCAAGCATATCATAATCAGAGATATTATCTCCACAGAGTTTCAATTTAGAAGTAGTTCTGAACATTGCAGAATTATATTCAGAAACAGACTTAAAGTCTTGGAGCCTCAGATGAGCCCAATCATATCGTGCTTGTGGCAGAGTGACCAACTTCAGGTTGTCATATCTCTCCTTTAAGCCTTTCCACAAGATGAGTGGATCTTTGACTGTGAGATATTTAATTTTCAAACCTTCATCAAGGTGATGGCGCAAGAAAATCAAGGCTTTAGCACAGTCTTGGGTGGATGCTTTATCTCTGTCTTTAATGGCGTCTCCAAGACCCATAGCATCTAAGTGGATTTCAGCATCCAACACCCATGTCATATAGTTCTTGCCCGAAATTTCAAGGGCAACGAACTTTCTTTTCATAATATCAGACATAATTAAAACCAAATTCGGAAAAAGGGAAATACCTTAATTTTCTCAAGAGGATTCTTGAGACGGTAGAGTCTCGTGCTGATAACATGTTATGAAATAATATAAGAACAAGAACAATAATACAAGAACAAGAACAATAATACAAGAACAAGAACAATAGAGAGAAAAGTAGAGAGAGGAGTATTCTTATTGATACTTTGGGATGGTTTACAATGGAATAGAACCCCTTTATTTATAGGGAGGTGGTGACTTAGCCACCAAGAAGTAAACCCTAGAATCTCTCTAAATATGGACATTCACCTAAAATAGAATATTTTATAACAGAATCACTCTAGCTAAATCAAATTAAGGATGAAATCTTTCCATATTTCACCTGAGATCTTAAATTCCAAATGAAATAATAAAAAAACTCTGATAAAAAGCTTAGCGGCTTTCCCTTATAAAGACCCTATTCAATGTGCATCCAAATTAATCAAGGATCAACAAATTCAATATTAGATAGTTAAGGAAATATATAATATATTTCCTTCGTATCATTTAAATTATCATTTTAGCTAAAAGAAATGGTCGCTTTAGGAATTCCATGTTGGAATGAATCCAAATAAAACACTTTAGCCTTCATATCGAATTACTTGGAACAACAACATAAGCGGAAGCGTACCTGAATCCATAAGTGGAAGCTCCTTAATCCTTCTTGAAGATTGTTCAAGGTTTGCCATTGGAAGCTCCTTGATCCTTCTTGAAGATTGTCTTGAAGTTTTGGCTTTCACTTGATATCCAAGACAAATGTGAGGATTGGTTTTCTACTTGATATGCAAGAACAAGTTTGTGCTCTCTCTCTCAATGGGAGGAAGAAGAAGAGAAGTCTTGCATTCTTGTGGGAACCATAACCCCCCTTATTATAACATGTGAGTTATGAAACTCAAAGGTCACAAGAATGTAACCTTGGTACATGTATGTAACCTTAGTTAGCCCATCATTAATTAAGGTTACTCTTTTGGGTATCTACACATTAGTCCTACACTTTATATGACAATGTATTTGTCCCCTTAACAATAATGTCCATAAGACCACTAATATAGGCCAAACCAAAAGATATCACATAACATATAATTAATTCATATATTGTCCATATGTATGTAGTATAAGTCCAAATGTCTAACAATCTCCTACTTGGACTATACATTCATGCATATGTACAAACCTTAGCATTATATGTTACATTATAACTTTATGAGCTCAGAATTGCTATCATAATAAAGTTGTCATGAACAATCCGGTCCATCAATTATACCAACATAGGATCTAAGAGATCTTAGTTACTCTTGCGTAACTAGACCCAACATAGATCACGTATATCAATATAACCAACGACATGGATCAAGTATAGGTGTGTAGCATGGAAATAACATAAAGTGTGGTCTGAAATAGAATGCCTATTTCCAACTGGTTCTCTTTATTGAGATCAATCATAAACCTTAAGAGTACATAAAACTTTAAAACTGAATATCTGCAGATATAACCTTAAAACTGAATTACTGAATGTAATGGACAATACATAATTGTATAATACAAACTCCCACTAAAATTCATAATCCTTAACCAATTTGACACCCATGCAAGCAATATGCTCATGAAATACTTTGGGTGGCAATCCCTTAGTGAGCGGATCCGCAATCATGGGGTTTGTACTGATGTGCTCTATGCACAATTGTCCATTATGTACTCTTCCTTTAACAACCCGAAATTTGACGTCCATATGTTTTGCTTTCGTCAAACTACTGTTATTGTTAGCATAAAGGACTGCTGATCTGTTGTCGCATAATAGCCTGAGTGGCTTTTTAATGCTGTCTACTATGCGCAGTCCACTAACAAAATTTCGCAGCCATAATGCCTCATTGGATGCTTCATAACATGCCATAAATTCCGCTTCCATAGTGGAAGTGGCCGTAAGAGTTTCTTGATGCTTCTCCAAGAGATAGAACCACCAACAAGCATGTAAATATAGCCTGATGTAGACTTCAGACTATCCTGACATCCAGCAAAATCGGAGTCAGTGTACCCGATGATCTCAAGCTGGTCCGATCTCCGATATGTAAGCATGTAATCCTTTGTTCTCTGTAAGTACCTCATGACCCTTTTGGCTGCCTTCCAATGGTCCATTCCCGGATTGCTTAGATATCTGCCCAGCATCCCAACAATGTATGCTATATCAGGTCGTGTACATACCTGAGCATACATCAGACTACCTACAGCCGAAGCATAAGGTGTCTTTTCCATTTCCGTAGTTTCAAAATTATTATTTGGGCCACCCCGCACATCGAACGCGAGGGGAGAAAGGCGACGGATTGTGCTTCATAATGCCTTGGCATTAGGTATGCAAATATTGTCCATTAATATAAATCATCAGGTTGACATTGGTAACTAATATCCCATTAGTTTAGGAAAAGATTATTACAAGATGTCTCATTTATTCTATGCGGATGACCTCACCCTAATGTGCAACGTGGACAACAAATCTTTAAATACCATCTTAAGTTGCCTAGACTCTTTCTGCAAGTTATCAGGGCAAAAAAATCAATTTAGATAAGTCCAAGCCCATTGTTTCAAAAAATTGTCCTATTTCCACCAAAAAAGAGCTGTCCAAACTATTCAGCAGAAAATTCAGTAATTCTTTTGGTAAATATATTGATTTTTCAATAACAAACACAAAAGCTAGACACTCTGACTATCAATTCATTATTGACAAAATGTCTGCTAAAATGGCTTCCTGGAAATCTAAATTCCTTAACATGATAGACATGAAGTTTTAGCAGCTGCTTCGCTTAATAGCATCCCAAACCATGTTATGTATTTTACTTACCTATCAACATTCTCAAAAGCATTGACAAAATTCAGAAAAGGTTTATTTGGGGTTCCACTACTACTTCTAACAAAATTTATCTCCTACCTTCGGAAACTTTGACTAAGGATAAGAAAGATGGAGGTATTGGCATCCATGCAGATAAAGAAAAAAACCTAGTAGCCCTAGCTAGTCTATCGTGGAGAATTCTTCACAATTCCTTGCTTCCTTGGTCACAAACTCTTTCATCTCTTTATGGCTCTTCCAAAAATTCAAAATTCACTTCTTTCATTTGGAAAAGTATTGTCAAAGGTGCGAGATTTGTAACAAAGATCTAAAATGGATTCCTCATTCAAACTCCTTTATGAATATTTGGGAATCCAATAGAATTCCAATGTCCACTACTCTTAGGAATAATATAGAGGGGTCCCTCACCTTACATACAAAATATCTTAGCATCAAAGATATTTGGGTAGGTAACAAATGGAGTTTTTCAAAAAACCCTTTCACATTACCTGTCCACATTCAAAATGTCATTCTCTACTTTGAGCCTAATAAAAGTACTCATGACTTTTGTTATTGGGACTTGACTGCAAATGGTATTTTTACTACTAAGTCGTGCTATAAACTAATTAATCCCATAGTAAACAAGTTGATTGATTTTGATTGGGTATAGAAATTCAACTGTCCCAATAAAATAAATTTTTTCTTATGAAAATATCTCCACAATTGGCTCCCTATACGTAATTACTGACACTATATAGGCCTATATCGACCCTATTTGTCCTGTATACAAAAATAGGGAGGGAACTCTTGAACTCATCTTTACATTGTACTTCAATAATTCATTCTGAAAAACTTTAGGTCAAAATTTTTTCAAGGCAAACCACCACAATGATTGGATGCTTAAGATTAGGAATATATGCACAAATTCCCCCTCCACCTAGTTAACTTGGAATAACATCTTCCCCTATGTCATATGGACTGTGTGGTCAAATAAAAATAATAACAACCACAATAACATGTCCCTCAAATGTAACCATTCCCACGCAGTTTTCCTAGCTCTAGAATACTACTATTATACAACTAGGGAACCTATAGTTACCCAATTCATTTCTATAAAAATAGCTTGGAATAAATCATAATTTTATAAATCTTAACATAAATGGTGCTTTTCAAGACAATTCAAACTTGGGGGTATGGGTGGTGCTTTCAGAAAGGATAGAGGAGACTGGCTATTAGGTTTCCAATACTCAAATTCTTCGTCCTCCTCTCTCCAATCTGAGCTAGAAGCTTTAAAAATAGGACTTTCTATAGAGCTCAAATATGGTTACTCTCCACTAATGGTGGAAACAAATGCAACAGAACTCATAAAATTTTTATATTCAAATGATATGCCTTACACATCTATTATTACTGAATGTAGATGGTTAACACACCAATTGAAGTACCCGAAGATCACCCATAATTTTAGGCAAAGGAACAAGGTGGCTCATATATAAATTGGCCAAGAATGGAATCAAGCATGCAAGGAAAAACCAAATTTTTGTCAATTCATTACTTCTAGTATTAAATAACCTAGCAATGGATAGAAATGATTATATATATTTGATCAAAAAGCTCAATATTAATGCATATTTTATTTTAATATGGGAAATCTAAATATCCTCAAGGGTTGTCCGTTTATTAGGAATTTGCAATGTTTTCTTTTTGTAATATATTATCTTTTCCTGTCAAAAAGAAGAGCTAAGAGACGAGCCTAAGAGATAGGGGATGTAATGGTTTTAGAGTCTTAGCCAATAGTTCGAGAGCCACACATTAGAAGAAATTCGTGGATTTCAATATAATGACCATAAAATATTTAGATGATTAGGTGGCGTAAAGTGAATTTTAAATACATAGACAAACTATTAAATTTGGTTCAATTTTTTATTTTGACATTTTAATTCAATTTTATTCCATTTTGGTTCTTCAATTTATTTCTTTTATTCCACTTTAAATACAAAAGCTAATTAGATTTCATGTGTATTTGCCTCACCCTTGTAGACGCGTGAGAGTCATTTTTAAGCCAAATTTCATACTCCCAATGCAGAGGCGGATCCAGGATTTAAATCCTATGGATTCAATTTTAATATTTTTAACATTGAACCCATTATATTTTTAAAGTTACGGATTTATATCTATTATTTTTATAATTTTAATGAATTTTTATATACATATATTTACTTTGCATCGAAAGTTATGGTTTCAGTTGAACCCTTACTTATTACTGAAAATATATTAAAACAAAAAAAAATTTCGGGGAGGGAGCAGAAAAAATAAAAAAAAAAAGATAATTTTAAATTAAGTAATTTTTTACTTTATTTTTTGGGTGGTGGAGAGGAGGGGCGGCAGTGGAGTGGGGTAGGGGTACTAACTGGATATTTGCATGTGTTGTATTTTTATTTTGAATAAAAGTATTTGTGTTAAAGTAGAACAAAAAAAATAAAATTGAAGGGCCAAAATAGAATAAAACTGAATTAAAATTTCAAAATGAATTATTAGGTCAAGTTTAATGGTTCTACGTATTTGGCCTTTCAGATAGACATGAGTCATCTAATTATGATGAGACACGTCACATGTAGTTCTTAGTTCGAGATGAAAATTATTAAGTGGCGAATAAAAATGTAGTGATACTCCTAATAAATTGAATGAATCCTTTTGGGAAAAATAATTGCTTGGCCAAAACTAATATACTACTAGTGCTTATTTACTAAAGTTACTTTGAGTTGGCTTACTGCGACAACCCCTAAGGTAGAGAAGTGGAATGAATAAAAGAAACAATTTCCTTGCATATCGGATCAGCCAATTGCTTGTTAAGTGGTAACAATTAAGAACTAAAAACACCAAATGGTTGTTACAATTAGATGTGATCGTTAGGCCAGTTCGGTTTGAATATATAATTTTTGATTTAGATTTTTGATCTTCGAATTGAAGAAATGATAATTCAAATAAATTCGGATTGGATCAAATTTTCTAAGTTTTGTTTCAGATTAATCGGTTTGGATATTTTAAATTTTTGATTTTGAGCTTATAAATTGACGTTTTTTCTTTTTACAAAACTGAATATACAAATGAATTACTCATGTTCTATTGCTTGAAAAGTTCCTTATTCTCATTGCAATTATTCAAGTAAATATTCAAGTAATGAAATTATTACCAAAAAATGCAATAGAGACAGAAATAAGGCCGATAAAAAGTAGTAATTAAAATCATGTCCAAATAGAAAGTATTTTGATATTAGGTTAGTAATTAATATTGAATATATGAGATAATATCTAATGGGTAGGGTATTGAACTTATTACAATTAGCATATGGATATGGGTGAAATATAAAATATAACAATTTCGGATATCCAAAAATTCAAATACCAAATTCAATATTCAATAATTTTTTTTGAAAATCAAGTCCATAATTCAATTCGTAATTCAAAAATCCAAATTAAAAATAAAAAATATTCGGATTTCGATTCGGATTTAGGGTTTGCTTAAATTATGCCCGCTCCTAGTTACAATTTCCAACTGGATTCTAACATGGACATTCTCCAGCACCACTTCGCCCACGCTTTCAATAAATTTCCAACTTGAAAACATGGTCTCTTCCTCTAGATTTGAGACTTCCATTATGAGTTGGTATAACTAGACAAACACATGCCATTTGACTCCCTTATTTTTTTTAATATAAAAAACATATTTAACAACCAAAAATGGCTCAACAAAATGTCTTGGTATTGTAAATACATCTCAGCCCCCGAGGTTTATACTGCATCAAAGTATAGCTGCAGTTCTAAAATCAGATACCTTCTCTTTTTGCCTAGTCTTCTTTCCAATTTCTCCTGATAATATGTGACTAAGTGGTTTCTGGCCAAAGTTCTACATCAGGTGTACAAATGCATCCAAAAGAATTTACGAAAATCACTCGTTAGTATAAAGTTTGAATACTATTTCATCTTTTGGATTTTTATCAACTCAGTTTGACATTTTAAATAAAACATCTGACAAAGTGCTAAATCTAAGGGGTAGCAAGATTGGTCCCAGACACACCTAATAAGAACACCAATAGTTGCTTAGGTATCCCAAAAATACAGCCAAAGAAAGAAAGAAACTAATATGTAGATTATAGATTTGCGTCGAGAAAATAAAATTAAGACCGAAAAATATTGTAATAATCGTAGTATTTGATTTCGAATATTTGAGTGTACGATCTCTATGATTTCTCTGATTCTACTTTTCTAGTTAAATTCAAGGGCTTTTGAGCTTGATCTTGAATTTGAGTTTTATTTATCCGTTGCGAACACTTTGATTTTTGCCACGAATTTTATCACGAACAAGTAGCCTTGATCTTAAACGTCTTGTATTTGATTTGACTTCGCTCTTGATCTTGAATACTTGAATTGTTCTTCATTATTGAGCTTGAATACTTGATCTATTCTTCGTTCTTGAACTTGATTTCTTGAAGCTTGAAACTTGTGGAGGAATTTGCAGTGTTTGATCCACGAGCTCTTTCTTGCTTCTTGTTATAACTTCTGGTGCCTTTTCTGAGTTATGAAGACCCCTATTTATAGTTGTGGAAGGAAGGAGTTGCGATAAGAACAAACTCTTTCCGACCAATCAAATTAAAGTGTGACATGGCCGTATTTGATTGGCCAGAACATGTCACTTGCACACATGGCACGATTTCATTGGCCTTTAGCGTGACTGAGTATGCCTTGTCATTTTGACACGTGGCATGGTCCTATTGGCTTTTCCGCTTGAATTGACGCGCCACGTCATTTGACACGTGGTGCCAAACTGGGCCTCTAGGAAGATGTCATCTTGGGCTTTATGAAGTGAGCTCATTACTTTAGCCCAATAAAATAGAGAATAGTGGTAAATAAAGACTGTGTACTGTGAAGAAGAAATGTGGAGGAAACATTTGATCACTTGCTATTTGAATGTGCATACTCCAGAACCATGTGGGCTACAATGCTGAGATGGGCAGGGGTTAATCATCAAATAGGAAGCTGGGATGAGGAGATCACATGGATAGCTAAAGTAGCAGTAAATAGAAGCAAGGGTGAAATCTTAGTGTTCTTATTTACAGCTGTGACTTATCATGTATGGAATGAAAGGAACAATAGAAGATTCCAAGGAAAGGAGATAAAATGCAGCAAGAGAATCAAGGATATTGTTCAAATATTACACATAAAAGGACAGAGTGTAGAAAACTGGGAAAATGAATTAGAACAGTTCAACTTTTATCCTAGCTAGTTAGCCTGTAATTAGCAAGCTAGTTATTGATAGTTTCAAGTGTTTTTTTATGTTTTGTTTACAACTTATAGAAATGATGTATAGGAGCTATCTCTAAAGTCCAAACGAGCTAGGGGAATGTAAATATTATACTTGGTTAAATAAAATTTTATTTTTTTAACCCAAAAAAATAATATTGGTCTTATATGATTAATCCAATTATATTAGCCCAAAATATTCATTTGGACTAATATATTTAAAATATAATCCAAATTATTTATTGAATTTGAAATCAATAAATTTTATATGCCTACAAATGTCCCCTACTTCAAAACTTGTCAAAGTATATACTTAGAAGACTAGACTTGAAGTATTTACAAGAACAATTTGTACCATCCTTCTTACAAGCGCTTTTCCGGGTTAATTCATGTATATCCCTTTCAACTTATAGCTTAAAATGACTCATTGTCAAACTAAGAAAAAGAGTAATAGCTTTATTTGCTATTATTTTTTAGTACGTCATACTATAATTTAACATGAAATGGCCCGTTGTGCTAGTTGATTTTAAAAGATTTGCACATGACTTTCTTTCTTTGCACTGCAAAATTTTGGTGTATGAAGTAATTATCTTTCCTCATTCACATGCATTAATTAGGCATATGTATTTTCACTTTAAGTTTTGGACAAAAATGATATACCCTTACACGTAGACTTGCTAAGCTACGTTTTCTTACTTCATTAGGAGTAAAGCCTTTTTTGACCCTGCATGTGGATACACGCCGATAAATGATAACCATCTTCGATTAGGAGACTAACTCGTGCAATTTAATTCCTTGTTGGAATTGATCATGGTAGTCATCCCACATCGAAACCTCACCTCCCGATTAGCTGAATAAGAGATCTATATAAACCCATGCTCATGTGTATATTAATCATCAATTTGTCTTTGCAAGCCACACGAAGGTAATGTCTTTTTTATTTTCTTGTGCTTTCTTCTTTATTGTCTTTTTTTATATATTTTTGTAGGTCAAATGAGAGAGATATATTCTTGTTCAACAAGATGATTTACGCATGAATAAGACAATCTCGGGGTATAAGGGGATGGGTACTCATCCTTTCCCAGTTATCGGAGAGGTTACTCTCAAAATGAACCGATTCTTGGAGAGATTACTCTCAACGTGGCTCAATTCTTAGAGAGATCACTCTCGAAATACCCCGGTTCTTGGAGAGATTACTCTCAATGTTGCCCAATTCTTGGAGAAATTACTTTCAAAATGACCCGATTCTTGGAGAGATTAATCTCAAAATGGTCCGAATACCGGAGTGATTACTCTCAATGTGGTCCGATTCTTGGAGAGATTACCCTCAATATGGCTAAATTCTTGGAGAGATTACTATCAAATGGCCTGACTACCAGAGAGGCCAACTTAAGGTGCAAAGAGACTCCTATGTACACCTTAAGATTGGAAAATTATAGTTCCTTTTAAGGACAAACCCACGAAGAGGCCAAATTAAGGTGCAAAACGACTTATATGTCCAATTTAAGATTGGAAAGTTATAAAGATTAAACTTGAAGACAACATCAACTTGAACACTTGGAAAACTTTGAATATTTGACGGACTTTGCAGACTTCAACTCGAAGATTCAGATGGCTTAAATAATTCAACTTTAAGATCGGTGAATTTGAAGATTGAAACTTGAAGACTGACGAACTTTGAAGACTTCAACATGAAGGCTTAAATATTTCAATTTTAAGATCGGCGAATTTGAAGACTTCAACTTAAAGACCGGTGGACTTGAAGACTTCAACTTTGAGACTTCGAGGGCCTAAATATTTCAACTTGAAGATCGGAAAATTTGACGATTTCAACTTGAAGACCGACAAACTTGAAGACTTTAACTTTGAGTACCGACAGACGTGAAGATATCAATTTATCATGGAGGGTTTCCGCTTTTAAATCAAATGAGATCAATGATAGCATTTCAACTTGTTTTGCATTCCTCCATGCTTCACTCGGACAACAATTGGGAAAATATGTATCTTTTGAATTATGCGACTGAACTTAGAATGAAACTCTAAGCTGCCTACGTACCTCGGTGAAGAGGATCAATTCATACCGTAGTTCAGGCTGGGTATATTTTTTATTTTTTTTACGTCCTAACTTTTGCTTAAGCCGCCTCTTTTGAGATTTTCAACCTAGCGGACATTTTTTTATGTCCTAACTTTTGCCTAGGCTACCTCTTTTGATATTTTCAACCTAGCGAACATTTTTTTTACGTCATAACTTTTGCCTAGGCCGCCTCTTTCGAGATTTTCAACCTAGCAGACTTTTTTTCTTTTTTTTTTTTGGCCGTACACAGTTTTTTACTCGTAGCAACATGCAGTTTAGGCTCGTGCATCATGGAGTGTTGCAACTTCAAGGATAATACTTCTTCATAAACTTGCCATTGATAGGGCCGATCCTCATACCATCTGCATCAACCAGCTTGTAAACCCCACTTAAGTAAGATTCTTGTACGACATATGGCCTATCCCACTTTGAAGTGAACTTCCCTACTGGTTTATTGGAAGTAATTATGGGTCTTCGTATGGCAAGGACTTGATCTCATACTTGAAAGGATCGGGCAAACTTTTTTATTGAAGGCACGAGACAATCGAGCTTGATAACATTGAAGACTCTGTTGAGCTTCCAACCTCTTCTCATCAAGGGACTCTTACTCTGCTACTCGAAGTCGAGCATTTTCTTTATTAGTGATCCCTTCTTGAATAGTCAGTCATAACGAAGGTATTTGATGCTCAAGTGGAAAGACTACTTTGACTCCATAAACGAGTGAATAAGGAGCCGCCTGTGTTGGCGTGCAGTGAGTCTTCCTATATGCCCATAGAGCTTCTTCCGTACAGTCATTCCAATATCATTTGGATTTGGAGACGACTTTCTTTAACAAGTTGCATAGAGTCTTATTGAATTCCTCAGCTAGACCATTGACGGCAGCATTGTACATCGAAGAGTTACGTTGCTTGAAGACAAAGAGATCACAAATCTTATTCATCAGCCTATTGTCGAATGGCTTCCCATTATCTGTCATTATGTAACGAGGAATGCCAAAGGGATAAATAATATTTACTTAGATGAAACTTGCAATATATTCCTTCTTTACTTCCTTAAGAGCAACAACTTCAGCCCATTTTGAGAAGTAGCCAGTTGCATCCAAGATGTATAGGTGCCCACCAGAGGACTTTGGCAGTGGTCCAACAACATCCAATCCCCAAGCATCAAATGGCCAGGATGCAATAGTTAGGTGCAACACTTCAGGAGGTTGATGAATAAAATTTGCATGGAATTGACAAGCCATGTATCTTTAAGCGTAGTCCAAGCAATCTTTTACCATTGTTGGCCAATAATATCCCATCCTTTTTATATGAAAGTGGAGCTTTGCTCCGGACTGGTGTGACCCGCATACCCCAGAATGTGCCTCTTGCAAAGCTTGGAAAGCTTCTTCTTCTCCTAGGCATCACAAGAGTACTCTCTCTAACGACCTTCTGTATAGAGTATCCTTATAGTAAAGGAAGCAAGGTGCACGACGATGGATTTCAGTCATTCTTCTCGGATTTTCTGGAAGTATCCCATAGCATAAGTAGTCGATAATGAGTTGTCTCCATTCTTCTGTCTCAACTTCAGAAACAACAACAAGATGCTTGACTTCATTTTCTTCACCTTCAACCTCATTTGGCGGCGGAAGCCTTGCATCTTCGAGCGTAGTCCAAGCAATCTTTTATCATCGTTGGCAAATATATCCAATTTTTAATATGGAAATGGAGCTTTGGTCCGAACTGGTGTGACCCGCATACCCTAGAATGTGCCTCTTGCAAAGCTTGGAAAGCTTCTTCTTCTCCTAGGCATCACAATAGTACTCCCTCGAACGACATTCTGTATAGAGTATCCTTATAGTAAGGGAAGCAAGGTGTACGATGACGTGTTTCAGTCCTTCTCCTCGAATTTTCTGGAAGTATCTCATAGCACAAGTAGTCAATAATGGGTTGTCTCCAGTCTTCTTTCTCAACTTCAAAAACAACAAGAAGATGCTTGACTTCGTTTTCTTCACCTTCAACCTCATTTGGCAGCGGTACTACCCATTTTTGGTAGACGGTAACTTGCACTTGGTCAGGCAGGGCTAATGATGAAGCTAGAGTAGCTAAAACATCATCCTTCTTATTTTCTTTCTTTGGCACATGTTGAATAGTCACATCATTGAGCCACCCCATCAAATGTTTTGCGTAATCATGATATAGGCGTAGTTCAGGCTTCTTGACCTCGTAACTACTCAAAAGCTGATTGACCACTAACTGGGAGTCACCAAGGACTTGCAATTGCAATTGCTTCATATCAACAACTATTTCAAGCTCAAGTATTAATGCTTGATATTCAGAAACATTATTGGAACAGATTTGTGTCAAGGTGAAGGAGTAGGGCAAGACTTCACCTTGAGGGGTGACAAATACTACGCCAGCCCCGGCTCCCATACAATGCACAACACCATCAAAGTAAATCTTCCATGGAGGTTGAACTTCGATGACCATGGCGTCCTCATCAGGTAGTTCGTTAGTTAGCTCCCAATCATCAAGTATAGGGTAATCTGCCAAAAAGTCCGCTAACATTTGTCCTTTTATAGCCTTTTGAGGGATGTACACAATTTCAAATTGTTGAAACTGGAGGTACCACCTTGCTAGTTGATCACTAAGGACAGGTTTTGACATTACAAACTTGATGGGATTTGCTCTAGAAACCAAACAAATGACATGAGCTTGAAAGTAGTGCTTCAACTTTTGAATTGAGAAGACTAGCGCCAAACATAACTTTTCAATAGGTGAATAATTCAGCTTATTTGGTGTCATCATCCTACTCAAGTAGTATAGAGAGTTTTCTTTTCCCTCACTATTTTCTTGGGCCAACAGTGCCCCAACAGACCTTTCTTGTGCTGCAATGTATTGTATCAATGGCTTTCCAGGTATATGGGCTGCTAAAATTAGAGGCTTCATCAAGTAGGATTTAATGCTCTGGAAGGCATTACTACATGCTTGGTCCCATTTGAAAGGGACACCTTTCTTCATATGGCGACTGAATGGTTGACACCTCCCAGCTAGGTTTGATATGAATCTTCTAAGGTATGCTAGCTTTCCTTGTAGACTTTTGAATTCATGGGTAATCTCGAGGCTCAGTCATTTTCAAAATGGCACCCACTTTGGCTTGATCTATTTCGATCCCTCGATGTCAGACAATGAAACCAAGGAACTTTCCAGAAGTAACTCCAAAGGCATATTTTAACAGATTCCTCCTAAGTTGATACCTATGGAGAAATTCAAATACCATCTTCAAGTCTTTCATGTGGTTGCCCTTCTCTCTTGATTTTACCACCAAGTCATCAACATAGCATTCGACATTCTTGTGGAGATGATCGTCAAAAATATTCTGCATAGCCCTTTGGTAAGTAGCACCGGCATTCTTCAAGCCAAAAAGCATTACCTTGTAGCTATAAATACCGTTGGGGGTGCGGAACGCAGTAAGCTCTTCATCTTTTGGTGCCATGCGAATTTGGTTATATCCTGACAAACCATCCATGAAAGACATTGCCTCGTCACTAGTGGTAGCATCGATCATTAGCTCTGGAATAGGAAGCAGGAATTCATATTTGGGACACACATTATTGAGGTCCCTGAAGTCAATGCATACTTGAATCTGGCCATTCTACTTCCTTGCAAAGACAATACTTGAAACCCATGTTGGGTATTTAACTTCCCGAATAAATTCAGCTTCAATGAGCTTGTTAACTTCAGTTTCAATCAAGGGAACCGAGTCTGGCCTAAAATGCCTTTGAGCTTCTTTAATAGGGCGAGCACCATTTTTGACTGCAAGCTGATGGACTGCTACTTTCGGGTCCAAGCCAGGCATTTCTTTGTAACTCCAAGCAACGACATCCTTGAACTCTTTGAACAACTCAATATAAGTGTTCTCTTCATCGGCTTCTAGTAAAGAACTTAGGTAGGTGGATCTTGGTTCTTCATCGGTGCCAAGGTTAACTTCTTTAAAGGAATCAGCTGTCGTCTTCACTACTTCTTCAAGTTCAGGTGGAACATCTTTCACATCTTCATCTTCTTGAGGGTCTCCATAATTGGAGGATATGTGATAACACGGCGAAACATCCTCCAATTTTGCATTATCTTCCATCGAATATAGAATACCATTCTCGACTTGTATAGTAACATGATATGAAGAACCCACACTTTCTTCGTCTTCATCACGTTCCTTAGTATAGACCACGGTATATGGATTTACCTTCAGTACTTCTTTACATGAAACCATAATTTTTGTTTGTTTCCACATTCTAAAAGAACCAAACTTTGGAAATCCTTAGAGATCTCCTGGATTTTGGGTGAAGCGGGTGTTCTTATGCTTTGAAAATTTCTCCGAAACTTGTTCCCATTCTTTATTGGACCCAAACTTTCAAACACGGAGGTTCTCACAGGTGATCTTCCTAGTCAATTAAAGACAGAAGGCTTGTTCGAAGCGACTGATTCATCTTCTACAATGATATAATTGTTGCTCGCCTTCTTATTGAGATGTGCACTAGAGACGGTTGCTTGTATCCTAAGACTTCATGTGGTTGCCTCGTTGCAGCTTCTGATGGGAGCTTCCCTAACTTTGACGTCTCATTGGGTATCCAGTTTTTGCAAGTATCTTGTAAGCGTTAGGGTCAAAACCTTCATCTGTTTGCTTTGTAGGGAGTGTCATATTCTTCAAATGATTTTGGGCTACAAACCCTACAAGCAACATTGAGGACGACTTTATTGCCTCAATTCGTTTGACCGGAAGAGTTAACTCCTTTTGCATATTAGCTTGGCGATTAGATGGTTCACCTTCATCTTTCTTCCTTTTAGGGCATATTGAAGAGCTGGACTTACTTTCTTGCCATAAGACGTAATATTCCCTCTATAAGATTTATTCACGCTGGGTTGTATCTCCTTGCTAACAGCTTTGGCTTCACAATAGTCACCTCTTCTATTTATTTGAGAGCTCTTTATTCTTGCTTTTCATGCCATCATCAGCTTTCAGCTTCTTCACCATACGGTTCTTCAAGTAGAACTTTGCATCGGTGAAGTGTGACTCAGCCTCAGTGAATGGCTCATCATCAACAACTATCATCTTCTCGACTCCATCCTCGTAGTATTTTAAACATTGATGTTAGGCAGATGGAACTACTTTATTCTCATGTATCCAAGGACTCCCAAGCAAAATATTGTATGAAGTCTTCGCGTCGATCATATGCAGCCATGCACTTGATTTATCTTCAATAGTGATTCCCAGCCTGATTGTGCCTATGGCTCTTTTCCCCCCTTGGTTGAATCCTTGGATCATCACACAACTTTCTAAGAGTTCGGTCATGGGAATACCGAGTTCTTTCACAATGTGGATTGGCAAAAATGTTCACTGAGGACATCAACCAAAATCTGATTTACCCTTTCATCGTGCATATAGCCAACCGGGTATAATGGGCGGTTATGAGGAGTGTCACCTAGCAAAAGATCATCATTTGTGAACGTGACCTTTTCCTCACAAGCATCAACTTCCTGAGGAGTGGACTCGAAGGGCTTTTCCGAAGATGGTGCCAATGATAGGTCATCACTTTTTTCTTCCCCTTTGTCAGTATGACAACAAGAGGCATCAATGTCCTCATAGGAAATCTTCGTGTGGAACCAACTTGGTAAGAACTCCTCCAATGTCACTGGATGGCGTGGCTTTTGAGGGTGGTGCATCTACACTTTTGCTTTCTTCATATGCCTAACTGGATTCTTTTTCGTTAGTCTTTTCACCATTATCTTCCTTGTTGATTGTTCTACTGATTCTTTTTCGTGGGCTCTTTTTGTGGCGCCTACGATGAGTTACCAACGTCCAACCTTCATTATCATCAAATTGGTCGTCTTCAACTTTGTTTTTCTCCAGTAATTCTTCATTTTTAATTCTTTTAATACTGCATAATTCATTCGGACCAAATGAGCCAATGATGATAGAGACTTGGTTTGCGCTTGCTTTCTCATCTTTAAGCACGATTTTCTTTTCTCAAGCCAAGTCCATGACCTTGTCCTTGAAGACAAAGAACTTCTCTAGAGGGTGGCTTACAAGTCGGTGATATTTGCATTAGTTTGGGTCATTTGTTTTCCAAGCTTCAGTTAGCCGCTTCATCTTCGGAAGTTCAATGAGATTTAACTCGAGGAGTTCTTCGAAAATGGCTGGCACATCAGAATCCAGGAATGGGTATTCTTTCTTCTGCATATCTTTTAGAGTCAACTTTCCACTTGGCTTGTCTTGAAAAGAAGTGGATTTCATACTCTGCTTCTTGCTCACCTTCGTCGTGAACTTCATAGGTGACGTATTAACATTCATAGCCTCTTTGCTTTCATACTTGAGTAGGAACTTGCCCCACTTCTTGACTTCTTGCTTGTCATTTGTTTTGCGAGGTTCATAGATGGGCAACATTTCATTTCCAGTGGAGGCCATGCTCAATTCCATGTCATGGGCACGAGTTGCAAGTTCTTCAAATGTGCTAGGCTTGATACCTTGCAAAATGTAGCGCAATCCCCAATGCATGCCTTGGATGCATATCTCTATGCCTGAAGCTTCTCTAAGCCTGTCTTTGTAGTAGAGGCTTGCATTCCTCCAACGATTAAGTCGATAACTAGTTCCCCCTTTCGTTGACGAGTATTAGTAAGCTCTATCATACTCATCATGCGTCTTGTGCTGTAGAAGTAATTGAGGAATTCTTACTTTAGTTGATCCCAACCGTCGATAGATCCAGCTTCAAGGTTCGTGTACCAATCAAAAGCATTTCTTTTTAGCGAGCGGACAAACTGCTTGATGAGGTAATCTCCATAAGTCCCAGCATTGTTTCACGTCTCCTCGAAGTGCGCAACATGTTGCTTCGGGTTACCTTTACCATCAAACTGTTGAAACTTCGGAGGTTGATAGCCAGCAGGCATCTTCAATATATCGACCCTTGCAGTGTACGACTTTGTATATGTAAGGGAGGATTTGGCAGCAACTTAATGTTTTGTTTTTAATGGTTCAATCGATGAACTCTTTCAGTTGATCAATTGGAATCATCCTTTTAGATGAGACGGGATAGCCTTAGTGGATGCTGCTTGTCTTGGGGGAGAGTCACTCTCTAGAACTTTTGGGAGCTTGCCGGGTGCATGGATAGATTCTTCTTCCATCAAGAACCCACCCTATATGTTAGCTTGTCAGTTCTGGCCTTTTGATTTTGCATGCATTTGGTCAAGCCAGCGATTGCTTCCGTCAAGTTTTCCAATTTCTCCTACATTGATGGAGTGTTTGTCACCATGGCTTGCATGATTGTCGTGGATGACGGAGAGTAGCATGAATTTTCACACAGATTGATCCTTGATTGGCTCACGCTATTTGGTGTAAGTGGGGAGGATCTATCACTTGAAGCATCATCATCTTCCTTCACAGCAGAGTGCCTGGAGCCGGAGAGGTCAAGCAGAGCAAGAGTTTTCTTGATTTTTTTAGCAACATCGCTTCCTCTTTCAAATGCGTTTGTGGCAGATCTTGCTCCCTTTGAGGATAAAGATCAGAAAACAAGGGTTGATGCGGACGACACTTGGGGCGCTTGTTGTCCTAAAGAGCTTGCTTTGCTCCTCATAACTGGTCTGAAGCTTCCAAAGGTGACATCGAGGATGCTTTCCACATCAGCATAGAACCTAGAGTTAGTAGACTTGGTGGAAGTTGAAACGGAGTTGATTTTCTTTGAAGCCATTTCAATGTTCTTGAACTTTAGTGATTGAAAAGTTGAGATGAGAGGTAGAGATTATCCCACTGGGCATGCCAGAATTTGTAGACAATAAATTTATGTCGAGAAAATAGAATCAAGACCGAAAATAGTGCAACAATCATAGTATTTGATTTCAAATATTTGAGTGTATAATCTTTGTGATTCCTCTGATTCTACTTTTCTAGTATGAATTCAAGGGCCTTTGAGCTTGATCTGTAATTTGAATTTTATTTATCCGTCGCGAACACTTTGATTGTTGCCACGAATGTTATCATGAACAAGTAGCCTTGATCTTGAACGCCTTGTATTTGATTTGACTTCGCTCTTGATCTTGAATACTTGAACTGTTCTTCGTTCTTGAGCTTGAATACTTGATCTATTCTTTGTTCTTGAACTTGAACTTGATTTCTTGAAGCTTGAAACTTGTGGAGGAATTTGCAGTGTTTGATCTACGAACTCTTTTTTGCTTCTTGTTATAACTTCTGGTGTCTTTTCTGAGTTATAAAGACCCCTATTTATAGTTGTGAAAGGATGAGTTGTGATAAGAACAAACTCTTTCCGACTAATCAAATTGAAGTGTGACATGGTCGTATTTGATTGGCCAGAACATGTCACTTACAAATGTGGCGCGATTTCATTGGTCTTTAGAGTGACTAGGCATGCCTTGTCATTTTGACACGTGGCATTGTCCTATTGACTTTTCTGCTTGACTTGGCGCGCCACTTCATTTGACATGTGGCGCCAATTTGGACCTCTACGAAAATGTCATCTTGGGCTTAATGAAGTGGGCTCATTACTTTAGCCTCCAAAATATTTATTTAAACTAATATATTTAAAATATAATTTAAATTATTTATTAAATTTGAAATCAATAAATTTTATATGCCTACGCAATCAATGTTGATTTTTGTATTTGATTAACTATGGCTCCTAAGCAAACCCATGTGGGAGACAATCATCATCTATTAAAATAAAGAAACTTGATTAAAGTAACTTTTTGGACAGTTGACCGGTGACAAATTGAACATTCTATTTAGAATATTTTATTAAAAATATAAAACAGTATGCAACTTTATGGGTTCTTTATTAATGAAATGATATCTTGTTAGCAAAAATATTAGTATTAAGAAAAGCAAAATCTACTTTTGTTTTCGAGACCCCGCTGATGATTTTGCCGAATCCATACAGTTAAACCCACCATTAAAGCATATGATATGACTTAACCAGAATGTTTTCAAAGACATCAATAGTTCTACTAACACAAACTATTCTTTATTCTGTTGCATATCATATTATTGAAAAAATGATATACTAAGCTCTCGTTACGTGCGGAGTTCGAAAAAAAATTAAATTACAAAAATCTATTATATTATATGCAATATTATCTTGCATTTTGTAAAAGAATATTTTTATGGCTCGATTACATATCAGATTATCTTAATCTAAATTACTAGTAGAGGACAAAACATAGGTTGTTTCTAAGTTGCAGTAAAGATTCCTATTTCTGGTGCATATCAACATTATGCTTGAAAACAGATGGATGCTTCGTAAATAAATTTTACTTGTTGTGAAGCATGATCATCAACCGATAATATTAAATTAATATATTCATAAATATTTAGCTTGGCGAATAGACTATGTGTTCACGCGTCTTATAAACTCTCCTATAAATCCGCCCCTGCACAGCTGCACAAGAGGACAAAGTTCCAAATTGTTGAATGATAACCAACTTTTGGTCATGTAATCTTTTAAAAGATGATTTATCCATTCTGTATATCTTATCAGCAAAAAGATGTTCTTTAGGTAGGATTTGCTTACTCTTCTGGATCTCCATAAGCTCTTTCTTGTGGCATGAGAGAATGATTTGAGCATTCTAAATCAGGAACAATTATTTAGAATTCAAAAAGTAAGGAATTAACTGATCATTTATGTTTGGTTCTAGAAGGGTAGCCTTGGCGTAATTGGTAAAGTTGTTGCCATGTGATCAGGAGGTTACGGGTTCAAGCCATAGAAGTATTCTTTTGCAGAAATGCAGGGTAAGATTACGTACTATAGACCCTTTTGATCTGGCCTTCCTGGAACCCCGTGTACAGCGGAAGCTTAGTGCACCTGACTGCCCTCTTTATTTTTATTTTTATGTTTGGTTCTAGAATATGCCCTTTGCATATGTTAATAATTAATAAACTCAGACATGCCAAGTGGGGAAACATAGAATTTTAGTAAAGACATGAGCTGGAAGTTGGACTTCCAACTGTACATGCATTCAGTTGCTAACTAAGTCAGGTCAAAGCCTTTCTTGATACATCTTCCTATCATTCAATGAATAAACTTACAAATAACTTGCAAACAATATCATGAAATAGCAAGCCACAATATTATATGACAAACTTTCACATAAACAGAACTCCTAGATACCTATGTTGTAATAATGGAACATGAGGAGATGTACAAGCTTATAATCTAACTGCTAAAACAATGACAACCATACTTCTACTTTTACTTAAATCCAATCCCAGCAAAATCTTTAACTGTAAAACCAACTTTCTCAAATTTACCTTTCTCATTGTTCACTCTAAACTTTAAATACTCAGAGCAAACAAATGGCTTATAGATTCTTGAATTCTCTTCACCAACTACTTCATCAGGTGCCAAGATCACCTTCTCATCTTCAAAACACCAAAAGAAAGCTAACGAGAAGCGATTTATCGGCTTCTTCAAAACGACACGATGTTCGGAGGATCTTAGCTTGTCATTGCTCCAAGCTTGTAGCATGTCACCAATATTTACCACAAGAGTTCCTTCACATGGCAAAATATCTACCCACTGTCCATCCTTTGATCTTACTTGAAGTCCACCTAATTCATCTTGATAGACAATTGTTATGCAGCTCATATCAGTGTGCATGCCAAGACCTTCAACTTCCTTTTCTAAACTATCCGGGGGCGAGTAGTTATTTATCCTTAAGTAACCATGGCAATTACCAAATTCAGATATATAACACTTCATGCCAAGTTCTTCTCCCAAGCTCATCAATACATTTTTCTGGATAATTTTCGCTAACTCTGTCATTTTGCTTCCATATTCTTGCAGTATCTCACTAAGAAGGAATATCATTTATCAGAGAACATTAAAGAAAGTAGAATTTAGATGTTCTAGAAGAGAATTACCTGAATTCTGAATTCCCTTCAGCTTTAAGAGTATTTGAAGAACCCTTAGCCGAGTCAAAGAAGTCCGGTCCGGATACTTTAAGGCTTTCGAAGAATGGAGATGCTATGAAATGAGGAGTATAAGTTTTCAGAGACGAGGAAGGACCAGCTTTTAGTTTGATCTCAGAAGGGAGATTGAAGAGTTGTTTGGAGAGGCAATGAATTTTTGGGTAAAGATAATTGGAAATTCCATGATTAGTAACATGAAAGAATCCCCATTCTTTGCAGGCAGAAGCAAGAGAAGATAGAGTAGATGAGTTTAATGGTTGGGAAATGTCCAAAACAGGAAGTTGCAATGGTGTCTGTGATTCAGGAATCATTTTCTAAAAGATACTAAAAAATGGTGCTTGGGTTAATCAAATCTTTAGAAAGACATGTAATTCCTCATTAAAGATAATTTCAGAAAAAGAGTAGCTAAATTATTTTCAGTTAGATATATGGACTTATATCTACATACATATGAACAATATATGGATTAATTATATGTTATGTGCTATCTTTTGGTTTGGCCTAAATTGGTGGTCTTATGGACATTGTTAAGGGGGCCAATATATTGTCATATAAAGTGTAGGACTAATATGTAGATACCCAAAAGGGTAACCTTATGGGCTAACTAAGGTAACATATTTGTAACCATGGTTACATGCTTATGACTTTTGAGTTTCATAACTCATATGTTATAAGAGGGGGGTTATGGTTCCCATAAGAATGCAAGACATTCTCTTCTTCCTCCAATTGAAACTAGAGAGCATTTTGATCTTGCATATCAAGTGGAAAACCAATCCTCAATTTTTGGTCTTGGATATATTCTTGTGAAAGCAAAAACTTCAAGACAATCTTAAAGGAAGGATCAAGGAGCTTCTCAAAGGCACACCTTGGACAATCTTTAAGAAGGACTAAAGATTTCCACTTATGGATTCAGGTACGCTTCCGCTCATGTTGTTATTCCAAGTAATTCGATATGAAGGCCAAAGTATTTTATTTGGATTCATTCCAACAATTGGTATCAGAGCCTCCTTCATATTTGGATTATTTGGAAGTTCATGAAATCCATGTTATATAAAGTTTATGATTAGGTTAAAATGGAATTTTGATTATGAAATTCTAGTACCATGATATAGCATGATTTCATGAATGATATGTTGTTGATGAACTTTGGTGTTTCAATATCTTGTTATCTCTAGATGATTTGAAATATTGAAATTTGCAAATATTTTGGTTGTTGAACAACATGATTCTTTGTTTAAGTTTCTTGTTGAAAACAACATTAAGTTGTTGGACAGAATAGTGAGATAATCGATTATCTTAACCAGATAATCGACTATCTTGAAAAGTTTACTAAAATTTTGCAAAACAGTAGCATAGAATAATCGATTATTTTTCAAATAATCGATTATTGCATTTTTTTCATCAAAAATTTTGCAAAACAGAGGCAGAGGATAATCGATTATTCAGCAAAATTAGAAATTCCAGAGAGCCAAGATAATTGATTATCCTAAAAGGATAATCGATTATCCTAGTTATTCAGCAAATTTTGAGATTCCAGAAGGCCCAGATAATCGATTATCAGGCTCAGATAATCGATTATCTGGCCATAAATTGCAGAAACGTTTTATTTTCTGGCAATTTAATGAGGACATTATGTAAGAAACGTTTTTTATAATTAATGAAACGTTTTAAGTATTAAGTTTTCAGATTTTTTAATTGTACATTAATAATATGTGAATTAATATTCAGTTTTTTAATTATTAATGTTTTGTACATTAATATTCAGTTTTAATATTAATTATTTTTTAGTCCATCATGCTTCAGATTTTGGTATTGTCCAATTAAGATTAAAACAATTAATATTCAGATTTTACATGTCAAAACATGTAAATTTTCAGTCAAGATTCAATATATGGCTTAAAGAACTATATGATTTAGCATCTAATATTTTAAATTAGTCAATTGAAGCATTATGTTGCCAAAGTAACCTCTTTTGTCTAGATTGATTAATCTTGATGTATAAGATGACTGTGTATGTTAGTATTCCATGCGTTTAACCGGCCCAAAGGAAGGTTGTTATTTGGTAGGAATTCGAACATGCTTGTGGTGATAAATATGTGACAATTATTCGGTTTTCCATATGAATATTAAGTCGGCCCAAAGGAGGGCTTAATATTTGACAGGAGTTTATTGTCAATATTTGATTACTACACCAAGAGTACCACTTACAAGTTGATTTTCTGTCCAAAGACTAAAATCAATGTTGTGCTAGGTATCTTGTAATGGGATTTGCCTATTTGAATCTGTAAACTAAAGTTAAAGTTCAAGTAATTGTAAGCATGTATTAAGTTATCCTTGTTCTATATTTAGTAAATTCTTCAGCTGTTTCAATATCTGCAAATATAAACAGCATCCATGTGCTTAACGGCACAAACTTTAAGGAATGGAAAGAGAACATTATGATCGTTCTCGGTTGCATGGATCTAGACCTTGCACTTAGGATTGAGCAACCTGCTTCTCTTGAGGATACATCTTCTTCTGATGAAAAGAAGGAGATGGAGAAGTGGGAACGCTCAAATCGCATGAGTCTAATGATCATGAAACGTGCAATTCTAGAATCATTCAGGGACACTATGAATGATGATAATAATGCCAAAGTTTTCCTTGAAAACCTTGAAAAGCGTTTTGCACAAAACGAAAAGGCGGAAACAAGTACTCTTTTGAGTAAACTTGTTTCCATGAGGTATAAAGGCAAGGGAAACATAAGGGAGTACATTTTGGTAATGTCTCATCTTGCTTCGAAACTAAAGTCACTCAAGCTGGAATTACCTGAGGAACTGCTTGTGTACTTAGTTTTGATCTCTCTTCCTGCACACTTTAACCAGTTTAAGGTCAGTTACAACTGCCTGAAGGAGAAATGGACTCTTAATGAGCTCATTTCGCATTGTGTGCAAGAGGAGGAAAGGATAAAGCAAGATAAGACAGAAAGTGCTCATGTGGCATACTCTTCTAAAGATAATAAGAAGAGGAAAGGTAAGGAAGTTACGGTTGCAAGGCCCCAGAAGAAGCAAAATAAGGAACCTAAGGTTGAAACTACAGAATCAGGTTGCTTCTTCTGTAAGGGGACTAATCACATGAAGAAAGATTGTACCAAGTACCACGCTTGGCGTGCGAAAAAAGGTACATCTCTTTCTCTTGTTTGTTCTGAAGTTAATTTAATTTCGGTACCTAAGGATACTTGGTGGGTAGATTCGGCTGCTACTACTCACATAAGTATATCTATGCAGGGTTGCCTGAACTGCCGAAAACCAAATGATGGTGAAAGATACATCTATGTGGGTGACGGCAAAAAGGTGCAAGTTGAGGCTATTGGCAAATTTAGGCTGTTGTTTAAGACTGGTTTTTATTTAGATTTGAATGAGACTTTTGTTGTACCGTCTTTTAGACAGAATTTAATTTCTGTTCCCAAATTGGACATATCCGGTTATTCATGTTCATTTGGTGACAATAAAGTTAGTCTCTTTCAAAATTCAAATCTTATCGGTACTGGTCTTTTATCAACATATGATAGCCTATATTTGGTTGATATAATAACCTCACATAATGAAACTTTGCATACAAGTTCAAGTGGTACCAAAAGAAAATTAACTAATGAGAATTCGTTATCACTCTGGCACAAACGTTTGGGTCACATATCCATTCAAAGAATTCAGAAACTCGTGTCAGATGGAATTCTTGATTCTCTTTATTCCTCAAATTCGGATATTTGTGTTGAGTGTATCAAGGGAAAACAAACAAACAAGACGAGATTAGGTGCTAAGAGAGCTTCGGATGTCTTAGAATTGATACATACGGATATTTGTGGGCCATTCCCTACACTTTGTAGGAATGGTCAACAATACTTTATCACATTCATAGACGATTACTCTCGTTATGGGTACCTATATCTTATTCATGAAAAGTCCCAATCCATAGACGTGTTCAAATCATATAAGGATGAAGTTGAAAATCAACTAAGCAAAAGGATTAAATCCGTTAGATCTGACCGTGGTGGTGAATACTATGGTAGATATGATGGTTCAGGTGAACAACGTCCAGGGCCATTTGCTAAATTCCTAGATGAGTGTGGGATCGTCCCTCAGTATACTATGCCAGGCAGTCCTACTATGAATGGTGTAGCTGAGAGACGAAATCGGACCCTTAAGGATATGGTAAGAAGTATGATTTGTCGTACTACTTTGCCAGACTCACTATGGGGAGAAGCATTAAAAACCGCAGCTTATATTCTTAATAGAGTTCCAACTAAAGCTACAATCAAAACCCCATATGAACTTTGGACTGGAAATAAACCCAGTATTAAGCACTTACACATTTGGGGTTGTCCAGCTGAGGCAAGGCCTTATAGGCTGAATGAAAAGAAACTGGATGCTAAAACGGTTAGTAGCTATTTTGTTGGATACTCTGAAAGATCCAGGGGGTTTAAGTTTTATGATCCCACTTCTAGAACTATTTTTGAGACGGGTAATGCTAGGTTTTTTGAGGATATTGAGTTTGGGGGGTGGGGATATAAAGTTATTAGAGATTTTGTCTTTGAGGAAGAACATGTGTCTTTCCCTCAAGTTGTTGATCTTGGTCAGGGTGTTCTCATTCCTGACGTGGATCACACAACTCCAGTTCAAGACAATCTCTAAAATCTCCCCAATCAAGTTCCTGATATTACTAATGAAAATCAAACTCAACAACCTCAAGAAACTGAAGTGCCATTAAGGAGATCCACTAGAGAGAGGAGAAATGCAATTCCGGATGATTATGTTGTATTTCTCCAAGAACAAGAAAGTGATATTGGACTTGAGGAAGATGATCCAATCAACTTCCGTCAAGTCATTAAGGGTTCTAACTCTCAAAAGTGGATTGATGCCATGAATGATGAGATGAAGTCTATGAGTGATAACGGCGTTTGGGAGCTTGTTACATTGCCCGAAGGTATTACACCGATTGGTTGTAAATGGATATTTAAAACCAAGAGGGATTCAGAGGGCAATGTCATTAAGTATAAAGCTCGTCTTGTCGCAAAAGGCTACACTCAAAAGGAAGGCATTGATTATAAAGAGACTTTCTATCCAGTTTCCTCGAAAGACTCTTTCAGGACTATAATGGCGCTAGTAGCACATTTTGATCTTGAACTTCATCAGATGGATGTTAAGACACCGTTTCTCAATGGTGACATTGAGGAAACAATTTATATGGTGCAACCTGAAAACTTTGTTTCGGAAGAATCAAAGAAAAGGGTTTGCAAATTAAAGAAATCTATCTATGGACTCAAGCAGGCTTCCCGTCAATGGTATTATAAGTTTCATGAAGTCATTACATCTTTTGGTTTTGAACCGAATATTGCTGATGACTGTATATACCATAAGTTTAGTGGGAGTAAGTATATTTTCTGGTTTTATATGTTGATGACATACTGCTTGCCTGTAACGATATAACATTATTGCATGAAACTAAGAAATTTCTTTCAAAGAAATTTGAAATGAAAGATCTTGGTGATGCCTCTTTTGTATTAGGAATTCAGATACAACGAGATCGCTCCAAAGGTGTTCTCGGTCTGTCACAAAAGGGCTATATCGATAAGGTTCTTAAAAGATTTGGCATGCAGGATTGTAAACCAGGCAACACCCATGTTGCTAAGGGAGACAAGTTTAGTCTCAAACAGTGCCCAAATAATAATTATGAAACTTCGGAAATGCATAAGACACCTTATGCTTCGGCTGTAGGTAGTCTGATGTATGCTCAGGTATGTACACGACCTGATATAGCATACATTGTTAGGATGCTAGGCAGATATCTAAGCAATCCGGGAATAAACCATTGGAAGGAAGCCAAAAGGGTCATGAGGTACTTACAGAGAACAAAGGATTACATGCTTACATATCGGAGATCGGACCAGCTTGAGATCATCGGGTATACCGACTCCGATTTTGCTGGATGTCAGGATAGTCTGAAGTCTACATAAGGCTATATTTACATGCTTGCTGGCGGTGCTATCTCTTGGAGAAGCATCAAGCAAACTCTTACGGCCACTTCCACTATGGAAGCGGAATTCATGGCATGTTATGAAGCATCCAATGAGGCATTATGGCTGCGGAATTTTGTTAGTGGACTGCGCATAGTTGACAGCATTAAAAAGCCAATTAGGCTATTATGCGACAACAGATCAGCAGTCCTTTATGCTAATAACAACAGTAGTTTGACGAAAGCAAAAGATATGGACGTCAAATTTCGGGTTGTTAAAGAAAGAGTACAGAATGGACAATTGTGCATAGAGCACATAAGTACAAACTCCATGATTGCGGATCTGCTCACTAAGGGATTGACACCAAAGGTATTTCATGAGCATATTGCTTGCATGGGTGTCACATCAGTTAAGGATTATGAATTTTAGTGGGAGTTTGTATTGTACAATTATGTATTGTCCATTACATTCAGTAATTCAGTTTTAAGGTTATATCTGCAGATATTCAGTTTTAAAGTTTTATGTACTCTTAAGATTTATGATTGATCTCAATAAAGAGAACCAGTTGGAAATAGACATTCTATTTCAGATCACACTTTATGTTATTTCCATGCTACACACCTATACTTGATCCATGTCGTTGGTCATATTGATATACGTGATCTATGTTGGTTCTAGTTACGCAAGAGTAACTAAGAGCTCTTAGATCCTATGTTGGTATGATTGATGGACCGGATTGTTCATGACAATTTTATTATGATAGCAATTCTGAGCTCATAAGGTTATAATGTAACATATAATGCTAAGGTTTGTACATATGTATGAGTATCTCGTCCAAGTGGGAGATTGTTAGATATATGGACTTATATCTACATACATATGAACAATATATGGATTAATTATATATTATGTGCTATCTTTTGGTTTGGCCTAAATTGGTGGTCTTATGGACATTGTTAAGGGGGCCAATATATTGTCATATAAAGTGTAGGACTAATGTGTAGATACCCAAAAGGGTAACCTTAGTTAATGATGGGCTAACTAAGGTTACATACATGTAACCATGGTTACATGCTTATGACTTTTGAGTTTCATAACTCATATGTTATAAGAGGGGGGTTATGGTTCCCATAAGAATGCAAGACATTCTTTTCTTCCTCCCATTGAAACTAGAGAGCATTTTGGTCTTGCATATCAAGTGGAAAACCAATCCTCAATTTTTGGTCTTGGATATATTCTTGTGAAAGCAAAAACTTCAAGACAATCTTAAAGGAAGGATCAAGGAGCTTCTCAAAGGCACACCTTGGACAATCTTCAAGAAGGACTAAAGATTTCCACTTATGGATTCAGGTACGCTTCCGCTCATATTGTTATTCCAAGTAATTCGATATGAAGGCTAAAGTGTTTTATTTGGATTCATTCCAACAATATATACATACATGCATGCAACACACATAATTCAACTTTTTTAACTTCCATTTGGTGGGAATATATTATGCGAGGGGACGTGACAACTGTGGCAGCCCTTTTTTCAGCCTCAATTAAAAAGTATGTTCACAACTGATTGCCAATGATATAATAGAAGTTCCTGTGCTTGAAGGATGACTTTTGCATATTTGTGAAAGTCAATTCAAAGAATTGATTGCTAGCTTTTAAATCTTATATTCTTAAGTTTCTGGTGCTTATTGCAGCAACAAGCAAGTCATGTTTGAATTCATGGTCAATCCACAGTTCAACTTATCAACAGAAATATTAAAAATGATTAGTCGTCGCTGATTCTGTATTTCAAGAAATAGAGTCCCAAACCCCCTAAATTTCTTACATTATCTTCACCTATGTATGTTTAATGACAAAGATACCAAAAGGTTAATTAGCTTATTCGCGTTTAAACATTTAACTTCCATTCTTAGGTGCACATAAACAGAACTTTCTCATGGAGAGTAGCATGAGTTGATATTTGTCTTAGATTTTTTTGGAATACTATCTATTGTAGAAGGACTACATCATGTATTATTACTATTTTATAATTAATATATGTGTTTCTCGTTTGAACCCCAAAAAAAAAACATCTTGATCTGTGAAGGAACACATGAGTTGTTAGTGTGGCAAAGCTCAGTTACTCAGAAACTGAAAATTTTAGGGTCAACACTAAGCTTCACAGTAAAATATGTATCCTCATATCCTATTTCCTTTCTTATAAGGCATCTGTAGCCGTACAAAATAAAATCAGTAATTCTACTTTCTGATTGTTTTAGGTATTAAACATAAACTATATGTTTAAGTTGCCATTGTTATGCATAATGGGCAAGCGAGGGGAAGGGAGGGGATTCATAGCAAACAGACTCGACAATGAGTGGCAGCAATAGGAAAAAGACTTGCAAACAGATAAAACTATAAAATTCAATCCAACTTCAGCTATTTCTTATTGCAAGGGAAACAAACTGGAGCAACAGATTCCTAGACATATGCCTTATATATTAGCAATGCTATTGGTAGAATGATGATGCTTCGACCTATCGCTTCATTCCAGTTTGAACTGATGGAGGCAACACATCTCTTCTTTTACACCTTTCCATGTTTCCATACCAACCTATCCAATTAAATGTCAGGTTAGATCCGTGTAATAACAAAGAAGAACCACTTCAAATTTGGAACAATTTTTAGCAGTAAGTACCTACTTTTGTCTATTGTAAAACTACATTCTCGAATAAAAGAGGGAGATAGAAGAGACCTGAAGACATGTCGAAGCCTTGATTTTTAAGTTGTCTGTACTCTTGACACAATGCACATGCCTCGCAACAACAATGGCTGCAGAAATCAGTGCAAGGGATTTCGTCCAAGAAATACTGTCCTCTTAATTTGGAACGATAGAAGCATGAGTATAAACACGAGCACCCCGTCAGGCACAAAATTAATAAATAGAGTGCACCACTCACCCCACATGCTGCATTAATTTAACCAAACACAAAAAAATGTTTCATCAATCTATATTTTTTGGAACTTGGTTTGCATATTTCTGGAATAAAGAAAATATATAGACGTCTCGTTTGAAAGGTACAAGTTGATCCTCTGTCAACAATCTCTGCTATGCGCCAAATGTGATACATGGGCACCAGCATGTTAAGCAACCTATGAACAACAAATGAAAGGGAAAATTCCCATTTTGTTTAATGTTGAAAGGACAAAGCATAAAACATAAGAAGTACAGTGAACGCACGCGCGCTTCTTAAAAAACTATACTATTAACTTTAGAGAGTTTGAGAGAATTGATTTTCTTGTATTGCTCACAAAAATATATATAGAGTACAGAGAGGTATCAAATCCTACCAACTATAGAAATGTACAATAATGAAAGAATATTCTACCAATAATAAAAAGATACACAAAAGATATTCACAATATATCCTAATACGCCCCCTCAAGATGGAGGGCCGGAGGACACGCCAATCTTGGACATTAGCAGAAGAAGCCGAGGACAAGATAAGTGCTTGGTGAGAGCATCAACAAGCTGATCAGCAGAGGATACGTGAGCAACACGAAGAGACCCATTCTGAACCAATTGACGAACAAAGTGATAATCAATGGAGATGTGTTTCATGCGCGAATGAAACACAGGGTTGGCACAGAGGTAAGTGGCGCCAATGTTATCGCTGTAAATGACAGGAGCAGCCGGAAGAGGGACATGAAGCTCGCGCAGCAAGGAATGAAGCCAACGTACTTCAGCGGCAGCAGAAGCAATGGCACGATACTCAGCCTCAGTAGAAGATCGTGCAACGGAACGCTGCTTTTTGGAGCTCCAGGAAATAGGATTAGGCCTTAGAAAGACAACATAGGCACCAGTTGAGGATCGGTCATCACAGTTTCCACCCCAATCAGCATCAGAGAAACAATGCAGAGGTATAGAAGATGAAGGACGCAGCCAGACTCCAAAGTCACGCATCCCATTCAGATACCGGAAGAGGCGCTTAACTGCACCCCAATGAGTGACAGTAGGAGTGTGCATAAATTGTGAGAGTTTATTCACAGCAAAGGAGATATCAAGACGAGTGAAGTAGAGATACTGGAGGCCCCTAAGGGCCTGTCGATAGGCAGATGCGTCGGCAGGAGCCGAGCCGTCGGCTAGATGAAGGAGGGTTGACGCCGCTGTTGGCATCTGAACAGGGTTGGATTCCAGCATAGTATGACGAGTCAAAAGATCAACAACATATTTACGCTGAGAAGGAAAACACCCCTTGGATCTGTGCAGAACTTCAACACCAAAAGTAGCTTAGATCACCTATGTCTTTAAGAGAAAACTGAGTCCCAAGAGAGTCAATCACACGGTTCAAGAAAGCAGAATCATTACCAGTCAATATGAGATCATCAACATATACCAAAAAATAGGCCGTAATACCAGAATGCTGAAAGCCGGAGAGTGAAGTGTCAGAGGTAGTGTTGACGAAACCCATGGTCAGAAGGCATTGGCGGAGCGCACTGTACCATGCCCGGGGTGCCTATTTGAGACCATAAATAGCTTTCTGTAACTTACAGACATAAGATCGATAGGCTTTGTCAACAAAACCTGGTGATTCTGCCATATAAACATCCTTTGTAAGCCTCCCGTGGAGAAAGGCATTGTTCACGTACATTTGACGAAGAGGCCAGCCCTTGGATACAGCTAGACTGAGAACCAAACGCACAGTTACCGGTTTAATAACTGGACTGAAAGTATCCTGGAAGTCCACACCTGGACGCTGATGAAAACCCTTCGCAACAAGTCGGGCTTTGAACTTATCCACAGTACCGTCAGGCTTTCGTTTGATACGATAAATCCACTTGCAACCCAGAACATTCTGTGAAGAAGCAGGCGGAACAAGATCCCAGGTGCCATTCCATAGCAGAGCATCAAACTCTGATGATATAGCAGCGCGCCAGCGCTCATCAGACATAGCACTAGACAAAGTCTGAGGTTCAGTAATAGCTGGAGAGGTGACACCAGACATACCAAACTTCTTGTTGGGCGTAAAGATGTTATTTTTGCTGCGAGTTTGCATATGATGACCACCCTGAGAGGATGTAGGTGGCGGCATAATGGGTGTAGAGGCGGCAAAGGCCGCTGGCGGTGTCGGAAGGGGCGCTGGTGGCGCGGGCGTTGGCGCGGGCAGTGCGTTCGGTGAAGGATTGCTAGTGGGAGCAGCGGCCGGTACTGGTGGCGGCAGCGGAAGGACTTCTAGGGAGACCGGAATGGGTACAGGAGGAGACGCCGGGTTATACAATTTGGAGAACGGGAAGACATCTTCATGGAAGGTGACATGACGCGAGACGAAGATTTTAGACGTTGAGGGATCAAAGCATAGATAGGCGCTTTGAGTAGTAGAGTAGCCGAAGAGGACACTGGCACGAGATCTGGGTTCCAATTTGTGTGAGGTGTAGGGCTGAAGCCAAAGGAAGCATTGACAGCCGAAGACACGTAGTTTGGGAAGGTTGGGGCGCTTATGGAAGAGAGACTCAAAGGAGGAGATCATCGAGAGATTTGTCTTGGGAGACGATTAATGAGATAGACTGCTGTAGCAAAGGTATAAGGCCAGTAAATGAGAGGTACAGAGGCATGACGAAGGAGAGTGAGACCAGTATCGACAATATGACGGTGACGACGTTCAGCATAGCCATTGTACTGAGGTATATGAGGAGGTGAAGTGAGATGTGAGATGCCATTGGAGGCAAGAACAGAGCGTAAAGCGAGGAATTCGCCCCCGTTGTTAGTATACAGGGTAATGATTTTAGCAGAGAAAATATTTTTCGACAATGGAATTAAAAATGGGGAAGGTTTGTAAGACATCAGATTTGCAGCGTAAAGGAAAAAACCAAACATACTTAGAAAAATGATCAACAAAGATGATATAATATTTAAATCCTTTATTAGAAATAATTGGAGAGGTCCATACATCGGAGAAAATAAGCTCCAGCGGAGCAGTAGAAGATAAACTTGACTCAGAAAAAGGTAACTTATGACACTTATGAAGCTTGCAAGAGACACAAGCAAGATCAGACACATTACTGGACGCTATACTGCTAGAAGACACTAAATGACGCAGGACTTTAGCTGACGGGTGACCAAACCGAGAAATGACGCAGAGATTTTTTGTGCCGTGAGGGCGGACGGGGGACCGGAAGCCGCCGGCCAGTAGTAGGTGTTGCCCCTATGTGGTCCGCGAACGAGTGTTGCCCACGTGCGACGATCCTTCACCTGAAAATCAGTATCAGAAAGAACAACATTAACATTATTGTGACGACATAATTGGGCAACAGAGATCAAATTTTTACACATCTGTGGAACATAGAGAGCCCCAGATAATAAAAGAGAGGAATAACTGTTAAGTTGTCCAGTATGTGTAATTGTCAAACCTTCACCGTTACCAATAACCACATTGTCTAAACCAGTGTATGGACTCTGAAGAGACATGTTGGCAAGATCAGTGGTTATGTATGGGAGGCAACAGAGTCCAGGATCCAATCGGATGTAGAGGGAATCGTCGGAGAATGATGGGCTTTGTGAGCAGCCGGATAAGGCGGCGAAGCATAAGCTGGCCGCGGCAGTGGTCCACCGTAAAGGGGCTGATTGGCGCCGGAGATGGGATAGGACGGACAGTGGCACGCGGAGTGGCCAAATTCACTGCAGAGCTGGCACTTCCCATTGTACCCACGAGATTGGCCATTGCTGGAGTAGCCACCGCGACCGGAGGCTGAACCGCGGCTGCTACGGCCGCGCCCACGGCTACCGAAGCGGTTATGGACTGACTGCTGTCCGGCGACGAAGGCAGCCGACGGAGCCAAATCAGATGCGGCGGAGGTGGCCGGCACACGAGCACTAATCTGAGCCTCCATGCTTAACAGCTTGTCATGTAATGCAGCAAAAGAGATGGGAGATTCGCGGGATTGGATGGCATGAGAGAGTTCCATATACGGATCATCAAGACCATTTAGAACCTTAATGACAAGATCCTCAGAATCAACAGTAACACCCAGGAGAGATAATTCATCCACAATCACGCGAATATCGTGGATAAAATCAGTAACAGATTTAGAACCTTTTACCGGATTATGGAGCTGCTGTTTGAGAGCCATGATACGACCGCGAGAAGCAGTGCCGTATATGGGCGCGAGGATGTCCCAGGCCTCTTTAGAGGTTTCCGCAGCGGCGATAAAGGAGATGATCGTCGGTGTGATCGACGAGATGATGTCACTGAGAATAAGATTGTCCTGGTGAATCCAGTAGGGATATGCTGGATTGGGGGAAGTCACCTCCTTGTCGACGATAGTGGCTGGTGGGCACAACTTCGATCCGTCCAAGAAGCCGAGGAGGTCGTAACCCGTAAGAAGGGTTCGAAATTGGAATTTCCACGCCAGGTAATTAGTGGAATCCAATTTGAGTGGGATCTGAGCCGATGCATTGATGGCAATCGGCTGGAGAAGCTCGTTTGACGTCGTAGCGGCCATGAAGCGCGAGGCAAAGGAGAGGAGGCTTTGATCGGCGTCGAGAGAGAGAGGGCTGCCGATTAGTGCAGCGTTGGCGGCGGCGGCGACGAGCTGCCGATAAGAACAGCGGCGGCGGCGCGGGTAGGGCAGTTTTAGGGTTTCTTTGGCGATAAGCCACTGTCGTATGATACCATGTAGAGAGTTTGGGAGAATTGATTTTCTTGTATCGCTCACAAAAATATATATAGAGTACATAGAGATATCAAATCCTACCAACTATAGAAATGTACAATAATGAAAAAATATTTTATCAATAATAAAAAGATACACAAAAGATATTCACAATATATCCTAATATTAACTGCTTTTCTCAACGGATCTCACTTTCATAAGTAGTGTGAGGTAGGGGTGTTCATTGGGCGGATTGGGCGGCTTTTTACTTTAACGGTTTGGCTTAACGGTTATCGGTTTTTAAATGTATTCATCCGTTAGACACCCGATAAGATATCGGGCGGATTGGTATCGGGTTAGCTCTTATCGGGCGGTTAATGGGCGGTTTATCGGTTTAATACCTAAGGGCTCAAATGTATTCTGTCCGCACACTATACTGAAATATCAAGCTCATAGCTTTGACAATTTGTTGATCAGTATATTGATGAACTTCTTAAGAGGTCACCAACTAGGACGCAGCACACCAAATAACTTTTATTTGCTATCTGTATAGACTATAGAGTGCAGAAGTGACGGTGGGGGGTTTTGTTTTTCTAATTTATTTGTATTATAGTTTTATACACTTATACTTATTCATTTTAAGGTTTTATATTTTTTTATTTCATATATATAATTATGTAAGTAAAAATAAATTATATATATTTATATTCTTAATGGCTTAACGGATTACCCGTTAAGAAAATTGAAAGATCGCCCCCAAACCGCTAAGCCGTTAATAAAAAAAATTCAATCCGTTCTCCGTCCGTTAAGCCGTTAAGCCGTTACCATTAAGCCATTAAGCTTCGGTTCGGTTCGATTTTCGGTTTCGGATCGGTTTTGAACACCCCTAGTGTGAGGGCATGGCGGTTTAGAAACCGTTTTAAAACTTAACTGCATTTTTCAACGGATCTCACTTTCATATTCTTTTTGAAATAATAGTTACCGGGAAGTATAAGTGAGGTATTTTCCGAATCAATTTTAGCCTGTATTCATTTCTCTTACCTCGTAAGTATCCAATGACACAAGAAAACTCCTAAATCCACCTAATTGACCCATAAAAAATAGAATTCCAAAAGACTGGCACAATATGAGCCCATAAGGAACTAAAGTATATTTATAAAGCTAAATTAGTTTTGACAGCGGCGTATTCATGATTTCGAAGTTTTGGGTGCTCGAGAAAAGAATTCTAAAAGAAGAGGAAAAAAAACTTTAGTTATAAGTGCTCACTAAATATTTATTCAAGTTTCTTTCAATGGCATATGCAAATTTACTAGATCTAGTTAAAAAGATAATGGATGCTTGAACACCCATAATATTCTATGTAGATTCACCACTGAGCTTAAAATTCAAGAACATAGTCGCGTTGCGTTCGTTGTATTATTTACTTTTTTTTCTTTCTCTTCAAGTGTAGAAAGACTTAGTGTGTTCGACTTTGTGTGTTTGATTTTATATTTAGGAAAGAAAATGAGAATTAACCGGAAAAAAAGAGAGATAGAAAATATATTTAAAAAATACGACCTTTAGTCCGTATACACATACTGAAATCTTGATATTTTATAAAAATTGGCTGGGATGGGTTATGATTCATCATTTAGCTTATGTCCATTGTAGCCAAGTAAACTTTGAACAAGTTAATAACCCACTCATTATCCCTTGATTTAATCCATTTTAATTTGTTTAAATTTAGTTCAATTTACCTATTTGTCAATCCTATAATCATGATAATTGACCGTTTAAGTGGTAAAATAAACGTTTTTAAGTAACACGATGCTAGTAACAATTACATTTTAAAAATAGCCAGATTTATAAGTGATCATTCAAAAATAGTCACGGTTTCAAAAGTAATTAAAATTTAGCCACTTTTTATGTAAAGATAAATCCGAAAGAAAATATTATTCAAAATCTGGAAAAATACTCCAGCATAATATACTAGAGTTCCAATATAATTTATCGGTCCATCATAATATACTGGAGTTTGGAGCACCGATATTCCAATCTTCAGTATATTATGCTGGAGCCAATAAAGTATAACGGTCCAGCATAATATACTGGAAGTTCATACACAAATACACCGAACTCCAGTATATTATACTGGTTCGATCTTTATTACAGCAAAATAGTAATTTTTTTTAATAATTTAACAAACGCTAATTATTTCTAAATAATTAATTCAAAAATTAATTAGACCGTACTATTTTAACAAAGCACGCACGGACAATTGTTAATAATATGCTTTGCTCCCCAAGTCTAGAGAACGACCAAATCGAGGGAAAAGATGATGACAACATCACTGAGTAACCTAGGAGAGGAGATGAATAAGATCTCACAAGAAAGAAAAAAATAAGATTCAACCTACATGTAGAATGACGTGTGTAGGAACATACCAGGGGCGGAAGCACGTTGGACCAAAGAGTGTCACGTGATACCGTTTAATCAAAATTTTTTACTAAATATCTATCTATTTATACTAAAGTATCTATCTATACTAGGGGAAGCCCTTGAATTAAAAGTTAAATTATTATTTTATCCTTTTAAAAATCTAATTACCTTACTTACCCTTAACATAAAAGTTAAATCACATATTTGTTCTTCTAGAAAAAAACTACTAATTGTCCTACTTATTAAAAAACCTACGCTTAGTGTTAGTAGTATACAAAAGGATGTGTTGTTTCAGAAAAGTTCTGTTATTCATAGATAGGAAAGGATGTGTTCCTTTACCGAAATTTCAAATACTAGATTTATATTACAACTGTCGTTCCTCCAAAATCTTATTTTTCACAACAATCCAAAAATTTAAGGAATTATATGTTTATATCATTGAAAAAGAATTAACGCAAAGTTGATGATGAAGCCTGAGTAATCTCTAGGAGAAATAGGATCGATCTTTTACTGTTGGGGAACACGTAAAAGTTTCCTGGTAGTTTACTATACTTGGTACATGCTCTGGTCTAATTGAAAGAGGCATTTTAATATCCAATTGTTCTTTGTTTTTTCAAAGTACTGCAAATCAAAATCATACTTGTGGTCCATTCTATTAGTTAAGGACGACTTTTCTTTTTTGTTGATTGTTTTTAAAGTTGGAAGCCATCATATCTTTTGCATTTGTCAAATTTAAGGCTGCTATTTGGGCCGTGGCCGGGCCTAACGAGCCTAAATAGGCTGGTCCTGGAGGTCCCGGGCCTAAGGCGGGCGGGTCCCGGGCCAAACGGTCCCGGTCTTCACGGTCCCAATGGATGGAACCGGCCCATGGTGGTCATAAGCCCACATGGTCCCGGGCTAAATGGGCCGGGCTCGTGGGCCTAACGGGCTTTTTCGTTCCGGATAATTTTTTTTAAATTTTTTAACTAAGGCACTTTCTTGTAAACTATATATATATATATATATATATATATATATATATATATATATATATACTTATATAATATATATACTTATATAATATATATACATATATATATAACGCAATATATAATAATATATACACATAATACACCTACACCCTTATATATATATATATATATATATATATATATATATATATATATATATATATATATATATATATACACACACACACACAACATACTGTATATAAGATATAGTATATAGTATTGCATGTTAACATACTATATATATAGTATATAGTATATTATATATTTAATATATATAGAATATATATATATATATAGTATATAGTATGTTATATATATTATATATATAGTATATATAGTATGTTATGTATATATATATTATAGCTTATAAAGAATTGCAAGTTAAAGACCAAAAATATATTGCAAAGAGATATTCAAGGGAATGTCTTATAATTTTTAATACCCAAAAATGACATATCTTTCTTAGTCTTCTTCCCCCCAATGGAATGACCACAACAAGGTGCTAATACCACCATTAAAAGGAAAAAAAAACTAAAGAAGATGTGCCAAAGTACAAGTTACGTCATAATCTACATTGTATCTCTAACAAATCTCATAAATCCTTCAAGGTTCGAAGGAGGTTCCGTTGGTGGTGGCGGAAAAGAAGCTTGTTCTTTACCGCTTCCGGGCGAAGCTGCATCCTCCGCAAGTTCTGCTATCATTTCTTCATAAGCGTCTTCTATCTCTGGTTGTTATTCTGCAAGTCCAAAGTTTCTTCTTTCTGCGCGGATTCAATCTCTGAATAGTACTGATTTTTCCAAGCTCTTCCTCATAGATGCTCTATAATCGCCTATTTGAAGTCTTGCTTGACTGAAAGTGCTCAGCAACTGTTGAAGCTTGAATAGATAAAATATCCCGAGCCATCCTTGCAAGAACAGAAAAATATTTTTCCCTTGCCTTCCACCATTCCAAAAGATCAAAGCTGCCGTCTGGATTCTCCTTTTCAAGTTCCTGCGACAAATAAACTTGAAGCTCATTTAGATGTGAAGTGTTTATCACCTTGAGAACCCCTGAACTCCGTCCAAGATTTAAGTGCTTTTAGGCCCGCAACCCTTTTAGATGATTGTGTACTGGACGAAGTAGGGGTTGGAACATTTGGCCTAGCATGATCTAAGGCTAGTTGATAAGCATTATAGATTGTTTGAGCATTTATTTTAATTGAGGCTTTTACATCTCCTAGTGTAGCAAATTCCGCATGTGAAAGATCTAAACTCTTATAAATATTTGAGTATATAGTATATAATATATAATATATTTAATATATATAGAATATATATAGTATATAGTATGTTATATATATTATATATATAGTATATATAGTATGTTATGTATATATATATTATAGCTTATAAAGAATTGCAAGTTAAAGACCAAAAATATATTGCAAAGAGATATTCAAGGGAATGTCTTATAATTTTTATTACCCAAAAATGACATATCTTTCTTAGTCTTCTTCCCCCCAATGGAATGACCACAACAAGGTGCTAATACCACCATTAAAAGGAAAAAAACTAAAGAAGATGTGCCAAAGAACAAGTTACGCCATAATCTACATTGTATCTCTAACAAATCTCATAAATCCTTCAAGGTTCGGAGGAGGTTCCGTTGGTGGTGGCGGAAAAGAAGCTTGTTCTTCACCACTTCCGGGCGAAGCTGCATCCTCCGCAAGTTCCGCTATCATTTCTTCATAAGCGTCGTCTATCTCTGGTTGTGATTCTGCAAGTCCAAAGTTTCTTCTTTCTGCGCGGATCCAATCTCTGAATAGTACTGATTTTTCCAAGCTCTCCCTCATAGATGCTCTATGATCGCCTATTTGAAGTCTTGCTTGACTGAAAGCGCTCAGCAACTGTTGAAGCTTGAATAGATAAAATATCCCGAGCCATCCTTGCAAGAACAGAAAAAAAAATTTCCCTTGCCATCCACCATTCCAAAAGATCAAAGCTGCCGTCTGGATTCTCCTTTTCAAGTCCCTGCGACAAATAAACTTGAAGCTCATTTAGATGTGAAATGTTTATCACCTTGTGAACCCCTGAACTCCGTCCAAGATTTAAGTGCTTTTAGGCCTGCAACCCTTTTAGATGATTGTGTACTGGACGAAGTAGGGGTTGGAACATTTGGCCTAGCATGATCTAAGGCTAGTTGATAAGCATTATAGATTGTTTGAGCATTTATTTTAGTTGAGGCTTTTACATCTCCTAGTGTAGCAAATTCCTCATGTGAAAGATCTAAACTCTTATAAATATTTCAGTATATAGCATATAGTATGTTATATATTTAATATATATAGAATATATATAGTATATAGTATGTTATATATATTATATATATAGTATATATAGTATGTTATGTATATATATATTATAGCTTATAAAGAATTGCAAGTTAAAGACCAAAAATATATTGCAAAGAGATATTCAAGGGAATGTCTTATAATTTTTATTACCCAAAAATGACATATCTTTCTTAGTCTTCTTCCCCCCAATGGAATGACCACAACAAGGTGCTAATACCACCATTAAAAGGAAAAATCTAAAGAAGATGTGCCAAAGTACAAGTTACGCCATAATCTACATTGTATCTCTAACAAATCTCATAAATCCTTCAAGGTTCGGAGGAGGTTCCGTTGGTGGTGGCGGAAAAGAATCTTGTTCTTCACCGCTTCCGGGCGAAGCTGCATCCTCTGCAAGTTCCGCTATCATTTCTTCATAAGCGTCGTCTATCTCTGGTTGTGATTCTTCAAGTCCAAAGTTTCTTCTTTCTGCGCGGATCCAATCTCTGAATAGTAATGATTTTTCCAAGCTCTCCTTCATAGATGCTCTATGATCGCCTATTTGAAGTCTTGCTTGACTGAAAGCGCTCAGCAACTGTTGAAGCTTGAATAGATAAAATATCCCGAGCCTTCCTTGCAAGAACAGAAAAATGTTTTTCCCTTGCCTTCCACCATTCCAAAAGATCAAAGCTGCCGTCTAGATTCTCCTTTTCAAGTCCCTGCGACAAATAAACTTGAAGCTCATTTAGATGTGAAGTGTTTATCACCTTGAGAACCCCAGACATCCGTCCAAGATTTAAGTGCTTTTAGGCCCGCAACCCTTTTAGATGATTGTGTACTGGACGAAGTAGGGGTTGGAACATTTGGCCTAGCATGATCTAAGGCTAGTTGATAAGCATTATAGATTGTTTGAGCATTTATTTTAATTGAGACTTTTACATCTCCTAGTGTAGCAAATTTCTTATGTGAAAGATCTAAACTCTTATAAATATTTGAGTACCAAAAGTGAGGACCTCCTAATTTCATTGTAGTGTTTAACATTGCAGCAACACCATAAATAGGGGGATATGGAAAGAATATTTTTTAAACTTTTCTTTCATTGTATTTATATCAAGCTGATAAATTTTCCCATCCTCCGAAAATTCAACAAAAAATCACATAGTGCTCTAATATAAACTAAACAGTTTGAAATAGTTGGATAATATTGCCCAGAAAATGCATTAGTAGCAATTTGAAAATGTTCTAAAAAATCTATAAGAATTTTAACATTTGTCAAATCATGATTTGTAAGGATTTCATCATCATCCTTACCACCAACACGAGAATTAAACGTTGCATTAATTGAGTTTTTATACTCATATGCGACGACTAAACTTTCGTGCATATAACTCCATCTAGTTGGACAAGGTTTAGGGACCCTTCTTTCTCTAAGGCCATATTCATCACATTTTTTAAAATACTCTTTTAACTCAACTTCTACGCTTTGAATAAAAAAGCAAATTAAGAGTCATTTTAACCTTTTTTATTTCTAAATTTAAAATTCTTATTCCATCACCAGCAATTAAATGGTAAATATGACAAATATATCTCACATGGAAACAATTACTAAATGTAGGATTTAATGTTGTTGTAATTATGGCTATATCACTAGTGTTACTAGAAGCATTATCCATACTAATTGCCATTATTTTATCTCTAATGCAAAAATATCTACAAATATCAGTAACAGTGTTGGCAATAAACTTACATGTGTGCCGTGAATTTATTATTCTATAAGCAATAATGTATTTTTGCGTTATCCACTCCTTATCTATCGAATGACTAGTAACGGTTAGATAATCACAGTCATTATTACTTCTACCGATATCAGTAGTAATAGAAATCCGATTAGTTATATGAGTAAACAAATAACGCAAATATTGTTCATATTCGTTTATATTTATAAATATCGCTCTTAACTGTTGCGCGAGGCCAACCTTTGTAAGTAGGATTAAAAATTCTTCTAATATATTGAATAAAATGAGGGTTTGATGGAAAACTAAAGGGTAAGCACATAACAATAACCATCTTTTCTAATTCTTCACGATCTCTGTTAGGATCGTAATATAAAATACCACCGGTCACAGTGTTAATTCCTGGTTGAACTAGAATTGAACCAGTACTAGGGTTAGCCGCAGTATCTACACTTGTACCATCTTGCTGCGCTTTCATTTGTAAATATTTTGCTTTATCTCTAGGGTGTATTTTTTAACGTGCCTAGCCAAACTACCCGTACCGCTATAGTCTCCAGTATATTTATGCACTAGCAATTTCCCACAAGTTTTACACTTAGCCTTACTTTGTTTTCTTACTTGAGTAAAAAAATGCCAAACAATTGATGTTTCCGGGCGTTTAGAAGGTTGTCTATTAAATGTAGGGGTTTCAACAGGTGGGTCAGCTGGGACATCAGTTGGGTTATTAACATGACTAGTAGGTGTATCATCTAAATCCGGTTGGGTTTCATCTACATCCTCATTTTCCTCATCATTTTCTAAGATAGTTTGGTTAGGATAAAGAGCATTCATAATTACTTCATTTAATTGTTCACCCGGTACAACATTATGGCAATATTGACTATCAGAAAATTGAAAACAAGGGTTATCACTATCAAGAATAATAGGAACAGCAGGACGGGTAAATGAAGAAGGTCGGGGAGCCGAGGGGAGGGTAGTAGGTTAGCCACTACTTTCACCAATTTTAGCTTTTCCCTTACCGCCAAACATTTATTCAAAGAAAATGCCATATTAATTATAATTATGCAAACTAAAACACACAAAAATATATTCTTAAAACTTAAGAGTTGGAACGAGTTTACCGAATTGCCGAACAAATTCTTGAATATTGCAAATCGGTGAAGACTTGAAGACTTGAATACTTCAATTCACCAACTTCACAATTTTCACGAAATTGCAATAACAAAGTAAGTAATAGAAGAGAAGTTAAATATAGATTGAGAGAGATTGATGAATTGGTGAGTAAAAATGAAAGAATGAGGGGTATTTATATTTGAGAATTGGGAAAAGTGTAATTATATAAAGTTTGGGGTTAAAGTAAAGATTGGGGGTCAAATGACTATTTTTTAAAGTGGCCAACAGATAAATTTTGAAGGCCAACGGCTAGATTTAAAAAATCTGACTGTTGGCCATTTTTTAAAGTTTTTTTTTTAAAAAAATTGACCGTTGGAGCCCGTTTAAGCCCGGTAGGACCGGCCCAGGCCCTCCTGGCGCTCCCGAGCCTAATGGTCCCGGGCTCACGGTCCTGACCTCTTGAACCGGCCCACCACGGGCTTTTGCACCGTTTGAGCTCAGGACCACCAGAACCGGCCCATTGAGCCCGCCAGGCCCGCTAGGACCGCGGTCCTGGGCCGATCCCAGGACAGGTCCGGACCACAATACAGGGTTACTTGTGGGGTCCATTCTATTAGTTAAGGAAGACTTTTCTTCTTTGTTGATTGTTTTTAAAGTTGGGAGCCATCATATTTTTTGCATTTGTCAAATTTAAGGCTGTTATTTGGGTCGGGCCTAAATGGGCCGGTCCTAAGCCCACATGGTCCCGGGTTAAATGGGCCGGGCTCGTGGGTCAATGCGGGCCTAACGGTTTTTACGTTCCTGACTATTTTTTTAAACTAAGACACTTTATATATACTAGTATAAATTGCTTATATATACCTATATAAGTATATATAATATATATACTCTACGTTATACATATATATATATATATATATATATATATATATATATATATATATATATATATATATATATATATATATATATATATATATATATATATATATACATATATATATACATATACATATATATATATATATACATATACATATACATATACATATATATACATATACATATATATATATATATACATATACATATACATATACATATATATACATATACATATACATATACATATACATATACATATATATATATATACATATACATATAATGTGTATATGAGTATGTGATAGTATATAATCAGAAAGTTAATTATTTAGTTGACTTCTGAACACAGATTGAATTACCACGCAAAATCGACATATCACTCAACAATACAGGTGACACTTTACTTTCCTCTCGTGGATAGTTTAAAAGAGGGTATGAATACCACTTTGTACTAGTTTAGAAGTTACTACGATTCTCCCAAACATTAAGAACCTAACTGAAAGAGGGGACAAGTTTGAGGGTCCTTTTGTATTCCCAATAATGTTGAATAATTTCTTGAGATTCAGACCAGTTCAAGCAGATAATAAAGTAATTTCTTTAAGCTCCAAATATTGAACATCCCGATTGAGTCAAGCTATTTATTTTATTTAAAAATAGATTTGGACTATCCAAGTGTATGAAACTACTATCATTCTATGTAGAGATTAAGATCACTAGACGATGATAATTTAAAACAAAAGAACATGTACTAAGTCAATATTTTTTTCCTTTTGAAATATATTTGAATAATAAAATTTACATTCTACTTGGTGTTAGAATATTAAGATTACTAGCTAGGCAATGAGAATTTGAAAAAATATTTTACTTTAATGTTTCATAAAATGTTACAAAAGTCCTTATGAATGGCAGGTACACACACAAAATGGCTTGAATGCTGCCGTTATAAATAAATTTAAATAAAAATATGTACAAACTTTATTGTATATAGTCAAACCTCTTAAAAAAGGTCTAGATTAAATCATAACATTATGGTGCTGCCTCTAACTAAGAGCAGGATCGATTTTTTTTTTTATGATTGCTAACTAATTACAAATTACCAGCTGCGAATTAGCTCTTACAAATAAGTATTTCCGTAGCTAACACTCGCAACTTTTTTTTGTAACACTAGTAAAAGGTTAGGAACATATTTGCCTTCACTGTGCTGCGTGCAAGACCACTAGAATAAACTCAAAAAATATAGCTCCTTCTTTTATGACTAGATAAGGTTTAACTGCTACGATAATAGTAAATGTCCAAAATATATAGTCAGAATAGATAAGAGAATTGGCCTTCTCCCCTCCTGGAACTTCTTAATATGAATACCAACAATCGTGCTAATAGTAACATAGTGAATGCAAATGGATTACCTTAAGAGAAATTCGTTCTTTACGATGACTCAAAAGGTCATCACTTGTTTTTAGATGAAATTTTACGTTTTGAGGCCTTAGAAACCTCCTCTAGCATCAGTTTGATTTGCGTACGTAATCCGGATACATAGCCAGAAAGTCCATATGCAAAAATCTATAAAAAATAATAAATTTTGACTATAAAATGAGCTAATTTGACTTCGATCACGTTTTAGGTATACAGACCCGGTAGAAAAATATAAAACTTGGGCGTATACCCAGAATCGAATTACGAGTTCCCAAGCCCGAGAAATAAATTTTTAAAGAAAATTATTTTCTAAAATAGTTTTAAGGAATTTGAAATGAAATTTGATTAGAACATGATGGTATCGGGCCCATATTTTAGTTCCGACGCCCGATACAAATCTTCTATGATTTAAGATGTTTCTGTGAAATTTGGTGAAGAACGGATGTCATTTGACGTGATTAAGACCAAAATTGTAAAAATTGATGTTTTAGAAAATTTTAGGAAATTCTTTGAATTTGAGATTTAATTCGTTATTAATTATGTTAATTTAGCGATTTGATCGCACAGATAAGTTCATATGATGATATTGAATTAGTACGTATATTTGGTTAGGAGCCCCAAGGGCTTGGGGATGTTTCGAAAGGGTTTTGGAACTCAAAAAGTTGCAGATTTTTGTTGTTCAGTGCCTAGGGATTTTGCCCTTCGCGTTCGCTTGGTCCCTCTAGCGAGCGCTTAAGGCAAATATCCCAGGTGCTGGATTTCTTCTTCGCGAACGCGAAGCTAAAGGGGGAGACCCTTCGCGAACGCGTTCCTATACTCGCGAACGCATAAGTTCCTGGGGAGGGGTCACCATTTTTGTTCATCGCGAATGCGGCCACTGGCCCGCAAACGCGTAGGCTTGAGGAGCCAAAGCTCCGCGCACGCTGGCCGTATTCCGCAGACGTGAAGGCCTAACAGGCCTGACTCATCGCGAACGAGATGGGCTTGTCGCGACCGCGATGAGTAAATTCACCTAGTTATTTTAAAGACCCAGAACAGTAGCCATTACGGAATTACACCAAAAATTCAGAACTTCATTTCAACTCTAGTTTGAGCGTTTTTTGAAAGGAAAGTTCGCCACCAATAAATAGGTATGTAATATTAGACTCATTTTTTTCAGTTTTCATTAACACCCATTAGATTTCTAGGCTTAAATCATGTGATTAAGGATAGAAAATTAGGGATTTGGGTAGAGTTAGGGCTTTTTGATTAATTATAATTTTGACCTCATTTTGGGGTCAAATTTTGAAATAAATTATATATTCGGGCTCGTGGGTGAATTGGGTGATCGGTTTTGGTCCGAACCTCGTATTTCGACCAAGCGGGCTCGGGGTCAATTTTTTGACTTTTGAAAAAATGATTAGAAAGTTATAATTAAGTAATGAAATGGGATTGTTGAGAACTTATTGATGATATTGAGTCAATTATGTATAGATACAATTGATTTGGAGACGAATTTGAAAGGAAATACGATTTTTGAGAATTGAGTTAGCCGTGAAAGTTCGAGGTAAGTGTTTGGTCTAACCTTAACTAGAGAGATTAGGAGTTGAGTCCTTTTTCTATGTGATAATTTTTGCGTACGATATATAGGCATGGTGATGAGTATCTATACGTCGGAGTCAAGTATGCCCATGAGTCTTATATTGTGATTTTCATGACTTCGTTGTATTATCTATGCTTTAAAGGTGATTTTTATTTATTGTGCAAAGTTTGTGGAAGAAATTGTGACCTTTGAACTTCGAGGAGCATTGGCTGAAGCTACATTATGAATTGTGAAAGTAAAGGAGTTGATTGAACCCTTTAGATCATTGGCTCAAGTGGTAAAGTGAGTTGTGAAGTAAAAGTAGAAAAGAGAAAGAATCATTAAATTGTTCCCTTGTCGGGATATTGTTTCTTTATTGGTTATCTCCCTTGCCTGGATGTTGATATTATTGATGTTGTTCCCTTACCGGGATTTAATTGTTTAACCGTTGTTCTCTTGCCGGAATTCCTATTATAATCTTGTTTATTCCCTCGCCCCATTCTTTGTGATTGTTATTTGGATGAGGAAGAGTGTTAAAGCACGAAGGGTGATGCAGTGTATTATTTGTTTTGTGAGAAAAGAGTGTAAAGCACGAAGGTGATGTTGTGTATAATTATGAGGAAAGAGTGTAAAGCACGAAGGGTGATGTCGTGCCGCATGATGTAGCATTCCGGTCGATTATATTGATTATTTGGTGAGGAAAGAGAGTAAAAGCACAAAAGGTGATGTCGTGTACATTTTTATTATGTAATTTCTTTGGTGAAGACGAGAGTAAAAACATGAAGAGTGATATCGTTCATTAATTGATTTCTGCTTCTTTATTGATATTTGAGTTATGTTTTTTCCTTCGTTACTTGATGTCTTTCTATTCGAAATTTGTTATCTCCCCCACAGCATGCTCCCCCTCCCATATTGACTGGTTATCTCTGTATTACTTTTCCATCAGATATATATTTGAACTGTATAGGTTTATTTGGTATGTCTTGTCCTATCCTCGTCAATACTTCACCGAGGTTAAGCTAGGCATTTACTAACACATGGGGTCGGTTGTGCTGATACTACACTGTGCACTATGTGCAGATCCCGGAGCAGCTTTTGGGCAGTAGTTGGAATGCTTCCTTCAGTCCACTCGGAGACCCAAGGTAGGCCTGCAGGCCCTAGCGTCTCCCTTTGTCCCCATTTCTTGTTTCAGTTTTCTTTTATTCAAAAACAGTGTACTGTTATTTCTTCAGACTTTGTATGTAGTAAATCTTAGATAGTCTGTGACACTGTGTTACCAGGTTTTGGGTGTTTGAGATTTAAGAGTTGTAGTAGATGTAAATTTCAGATATTTAATTGTCATCTTCCGCTTAATTATTTAAAGTTCCATTGTTTTCATGCTTATCGCCTCATTATTGCTAAAAAGAAATAATTGGATAATGAAGTAAGTAGTTGAGAATTGGCTTGCCTAGCTCTCATAAGTAGGCTCCACCACGACTCTCGAGAGTGAGAATCCAGGTCGTGATAAGTTGGTATTAGAGGTCTAGGTTACATGGGTCTCACGGTTCACATATAAGCTTAGTAAAGTCTGAGGGATCGGTACAGAGACGTCTGTATTTATCCCCCAAAGGCTACAGAGTTAGGAAAAGCTTCACATTTACTCTTTTTTGTTGTACGATTTGGTTTCTCAACGCTGATTGAATTTCTATTCTGTTCCCTCGTAGATGGCAAGAATGCACGTTTCCTCATATGCTGACCAGCAGCCCGAGCTCCCAGCAGCAGCTTCTACGAGGGGCAGGGGGCGAGGCCGTGCTAGAGGCCGAGATAGGGGCAGAGCTCAACCCAGAGCAGCAAAACCCCTAGTAGAGCCTCACCTTAATTTTGATGATGAGGTTCTGGTGCCCGCAGTCCCCGTGGGCCCAACTGAAGTCCAAGAGGGGTTTATTACTACCCCAGTTCTTCAGGATGCTCTGGTCCGTCTAGTGGACCTTATGGAGAGTGTCAATTGAGCAAGTTTACTTCCTGTAGCACCAGCAGTCTCTAACACTGGAGGAGTAGCCCAAACTCCTACTACTCGCACTCCGTAGCAGGTAGCTCCCCAATCTTAAACTGCAATGGCTCAGCTAGTTAGAGCAGTCCGATCGGGAGTGGTAGCTCAGATCGGTGATGGAGCAACTATGTTTGCCGATGCCTTATAGAGGTTGGACAGATTCACCAAGCTCTTCACTACTACTTCAGCGGCGTATCTTCTGAGGATCCCCAGGATTATCTAGATAGCTGTCACGAGGTTCTCAGGAACATGGGGAGAGTTGAGATCAATGGGGTCGATTTTGCCACTTTTTGCCAGTCTGGATCCGCCAAGACTTAGTGGAGAGATTATTACTTCACTATACTAGCCGGATCGCCAACCTTGACTTGGGAGCAGTTTACACATCTATTTCTGGAGAAGTTTTTCCGCATCACACAAATAGAGGCCTATCAGAAGCAGCTTGAGCATCTCCAACAAGGTTAAGTTTTTCCCCATCACACAAAGAGAGGCCTATCAGAGGCAGTTTGAGCATCTCCAGCAGGGTTCTATGACTGTAACCCAGTATGAGACTAGATTCACGACTTGGCTCGTCATGCACTTATCATACTTCCCACCGAGAAAGAGAGAGAGAGAGCGTGAGGAGGTTTAGATGGACTTATTCAACCAATTCGTCTTCAGATGGCTGGGGAGACTGGGAGTGAGATTTCTTTCTAAGAGGCGATCAATGTGGCCCGGAGAGTTGAGATGGTTCTGTCACAGGGAGATGGTCATGGGTCCGATAAGAGGCCTCGTCATGCAGGTAGATTCAATGGTGTCTCATTTGGAGGCAGAGATTCGTATGGTAGAGGCCATCCTCCGAGGCCCTTTTAGTCAGCGCTTCAGGTTTCTCATGGTACTTCCAGTGGCTGTGGTTCTCACATATAGTATTCTAATCAGCAACCCTATATTGCACCGGCGCTTCAGAGTTTTCGAGGTGGTCATTCAGGTCGATAGGGTCAGCATTCTCAGTAGCTGAGGGCTTGTTACACTTATGGTGATATATGTCACATTGCTAGGTTTTTCCCTCAAGTACTGAGTAGCTCTCAGCATCAGGGTTCCTGTGCCATAGTTCAGACACCAGGCGTTCCACGGCCCGCCCAGCCAGCTAGAGGTGAGGGTAGAGGTGCTAGAGGTAGAGGTAGAGGTCCTAGTGGTGGAGCTTAGGCTGCTAGAGGTGGAGGCCCGCCAGTAGCAGGCAGTCCCAGAGATGTGGTTCAGGGTGGTGGAACCCAACCCTGATGTTATGCTCTTCCAGCCAGGCACGAGACTGAGGCTTCCGATGTAGTTATTACATGTACTATTCTGATTTGTGGAAGAGATGCTTCACTTTTGTTTGATTCAAGGTCTACCTACTCCTATGTGTCATCTTACTTTGCACCGTATCTGGTTATGCTTAGATTCTTTGAGTGCTCCTGTTTATGTGTCTACACCAATAGGTAATTCTATAGTGGTAGATCGAGTCCATCGCTCTTGTGTAGTTGTGATTGGGGGTCTTGAGACTCAAGTAGATTTGTTGCTTCTGGACATGGTAGATTTTGATGTTATATTGGGGATGGACTGGCTATCAACTTACCATACTATCTTGGACTGTCATGCCAAGAGTGTGACCTTAACTTTTTTGGGTTTTCCTCATTTAAAATGGAGAGGGCCTCCTGGTCATTCTACCCATAGTTTTATCTCTTATGTGAAGGCTCGACATATGGTCGAGAAGGGGTGTTTGGCCTATTTGGCATATGTTCGTGATTCTAGCGCTGAGGTTCCTTCATTTGATTATATGCCCATTGTTCGTGAGTTCCCTGAGGTATTTCCTTCAGACCTACCGGGTACGCCACCTGACAGGGATATTGACTTTTACATTGACTTGGCTCTAGGCACTCAGCCCATTCCTATCCCATCGTATCGTATGGCCCCGCCTGAATTGAAAGAGTTAAAGGATTAGTTGCAAGACTTTCTTGAGAAGGGTTTCATTAGACCCAGTGTTTCGCCTTGGGGTGTGCCGGTGTTTTTGTTAAGAAGAAGGATGGTTCCATGAGAATGTGTATTGATTATCGGCAATTGAACAAGGTTACAATCAAGAATAAGTATCTGCTGCCAAGAATTGATTATTTGTTTGACCAACTTCAGGGTGCCAAGGTACTTTCAAAGATTAACTTGAGATCTGACTACCATCAGTTGAGGATTAGGGCATCTGATGTTCCTAAGATATCTTTTCGCACTCGGTACAGTCATTATGAGTTCTTGGTGTTGTCATTCGGGTCGACAAATGCCCCATCAACTTTTATGGATTTGATGAACTCAGTGTTCAGGCCTTATTTGGACTCATTTGTGACAGTCTTCATTGATGATATCTTGATATATTCCCGCAGCCAGGAGGAGAACAAGCACTACCTTAAAGTGGTTCTTCAGACTTTGAGGGATAGTCAACTATATGCTACGTTCTTGAAGTGTGAGTTATGGTTGATTTCAGTTGCATTCCTGGGCCATGTTGTATCAGCAGAGGTTATGCAGGTTGATCGAAGAAGATTGAGGCAGTCAAGAACTAGCCTAGACCAGGATCAACTACAGAGATTCAAAGTTTCTTGGGATTGGCAGGCTACTATAGTCGGCTCGTGGAGAGGTTTTCATCTATTTCAGCCCCAATGACCATGTTGACCCAGAAGGGTGTCCAGTTCATATGGTTGGATAAGTGTGCATCAAGCTTTCAGAAGCTCAAGACAGCTCTAACTATGGCACCAGTGTTGGTTTCGCCCACAGGTTCAGGGCCTTATACTGTATATTGTGATGCATCTCGTATTGGACTTGGTGCAGTGTTGATGCAGGATGGCAAGGTCATAGCCTATGCTTCGGGGTAGTTGAAGATTCATGAGAAGAACTATCCAGTTTATTATTTAGAGTTGACAACAATTGTTCACCCATTGAAGATTTGGAGGCATTATCTGTATGGCATAGCATATGAGGTTTTCACGGATCACAAGAGTCTTCAATATTTGTTCAAGTAAAAGGAGTTGAATTTGAGGTAGAGGAGGTGGTTGGAGTTGTTGAATGATTATGATATCACCATCTTATATCATCCGGAAAAGACCAATGTGGTGGCCGATGCTTTGAGTAGGAAGTCAGCTAGTATGGGTAGTCTCGCTTACATTCCGGTCGGTGAGAGACTGTTTGCTTTGGATGTTCAGGCTTTGTCCAATCTGTTAGTGAAGTTAGATATTTCTAAGCCCAACCGTGTATTAGTTTACACAGTCGCTCGTTCTTCATTATTAGAGCGTATCTAAGATTGGCAGTATGATGATCCCCATTTGTATGTCCTTAGAGATATGGTGCAACACAGAGGTGCCAAGCAGGTTAAATTAGGTGATGACGGAGTCTTGAGATTGCAGGGTCAACTTTGTATGCCTAATATGGATGGACTTCGAGAGTTGATTTTACAGGATGCCCCTAGCTCCCGGTACTCTATTCATCCGGGTACCGCGAAGATGTATCAGGATTTGTGGCAACATTATTGGTGGCTAAAATTGAAGAAGGATATCGTTGCATATGTGCCTCAATGTTTGGATTGTTAGCAGGTTAAGTACGAGCATCAGAGGCCCGATGGTTTATTCCAGAGGATTGAGATTCCCGAGTGGAAGTGAGAGCAAATCACTATGGATTTTGTCGTTGGACTTCCGTAGACTCGGAAGAAGTTCGATGCAGTATGGGTCATTGTTGATAGGCTGACCAAGTCAGCAGATTTTATTTCTGTGGCAGTCACCTATTCTTCTAAGAGGTTAGCTAAGATCTATATCCAGGAGATTGTTTGCCTTCAGGGTGTGCCTGTGTCTATCCTTTCGGACCGAGGTACACAGTTTACCTCACATTTCTAGAGAGCAATTCAGCGAGTATTGGGCATACGCGTTGAGTTGAGCACAAAATTTCATCCCCAGATAGACGGGGCAGTCTAAGCAGACTATTCATATTTTGAAGGATATGCTCCGAGCTTGTGTCATTGACTTTGGAGGCTCGTGGGATTAGTTTTTGCCTTTATCGGAGTTTGCCTACTACAACAACTACCAGAAAAGTATCCAGATGGCTCCTTATGAGGCTTTATATGGTCGGCGGTGTTGTTCCCCTGTTGGATGGTTAGAGCCGGGAGAGGCTCGGGAGTTAGGTACGGATCTAGTTAAAGATGCCTTGGACAAAGTCATGATCATTCAGGATAAGCTTCGTACAACTTAGTCCAGGAAAAAGAGTTATGCCGACCGCAAGGTTTGAGATTTGGCTTTCATGGTCGGTGAACGTGTATTGCTTCGAGTGTCGCCTATGAAGGGCGTGATGAGATTCGGGAAGAAGGGCAAGCTTAGCCCTAGGTTCATTGGTTCGTTTGAGATTCTTGATCGGGCGGGAGAGGTGGCTTATAGACTTGTATTTCCGTCGATCTTATCAGCTTTGCATCCAGTGTTTCATGTGTCCATGCTCCAAAAGTATCACGGTGATCCATCCCATGTGTTAGATTTCAACACTGTCCAATTGGACAAGGACTTGTCTTATAGGGAGGAGCCGATGGCTATCCTAGACCGGCAGGTTCGTCAGTTGAGGTCGAAGATTTTTCCTTCTGTTCGTGTTCAATGGAGAGGTGAGCCTGCTGAGGCATCGGCCTGGGAGCCCTAGTCCGATATGCGGAGCCGTTATCCTCATCTTCTTGACTCAAATACTTCCTTCTTCTGTTCGTTTGAGGACGAACAATTGTTTTAGAGGAGGAGAATGTGATGATCCAAAAAATTTTACATTCAGATGCCTTAAAAACCTCCTCTAGCATCACCTCTATTTGCGTACACAGTCCGAGCACATAGCCGGAAAGCCTATATGTGAAAATCTGTGAAAAATAATAAATTTTGACTATAAAATGAGTTAATTTGACTTTGGACAATATTTTGGATAGACTGACCTGGACCCGTGATTTGACAGTCCCGGAGTGTCCGTAGGAAAATATGGGATTTGGGTGTATGCTTTGAATCGAATTCCGAGGCCCCAAGCCCGAGATATGAATTTTTAAAGAAAATTATTTTCTGAAATAGTTTAAAGGAATTTGAAATGAAATTTGATTAGAACATGATGGTATCGGGCTCATATTTTGGTTCCGGCGCCCGGTATAGGTCTTACATATGATTTAAGATGTTTCTGTGAAATTTGGTGAAGAACGGATGTCATTTAACGTGATTCGGACTTAAATTGCAAAAATTGTGTTTTAAGAAGTTTGAGAAAATTCTTTGAATTTGAGGTTTAATTCATTTTTAATGATGTTAATTTGGCAATTTGATCGCACGGATAAGTTCATATGGTGATATTGAGTTAGTACGTATGTTTGTTTAGGAGCCTCAAGGGCTCGGATGTGTTTCGGAAGGTTTTTGGAACTCAAAAGTTGCAGGTTTTTGCTATTCAGTGCCAATGGATTTTGCCCTTCGCGTTCGCGTGATCCTCTCACGAACGTATAAGGCAAATATCCTAGGTGCTGTATTTCTTCTTTGCAAACACGAAGATTGAGACACGAACGCGATGTTGGGGGGGGGGGGGGGGGGACACTTCGCTAACGCGTCCCTGCACTCGCGAACGCTTAAGGTCCTGGGGAGGGGTAACCATTTTTGTTCATTGCGAACGTGGCCACTGGCCCGCGAACACATAGGCTTGAGGAGCCAAAGCTCCACGCACGCGAGCCGTATTCTGTAAACGCGAAGGTTTACTGGCCTGGCTCATCGTGAACACGATGAGTAAATTCGCCCAATTATTTTAAAAGACCCGAAACAGTAGCCATTATGGGATTACACCAAAAATTCAAAACTTCTTCATTTCAACTCCAATTTAGGCGATTTATGAAAGGGGATTTCACCACCAATTTATAGTATGTAATCTTAGACTCATTTTCTTCTATTTCCATTAAGACCCATTAGATTTCTAGGCTTAAATCATGTGATTGAGTGTAGAAAATAAGGAATTTCGGTAGAGTTAGGAATTTTTGATTAATTATGATTTAGACCTTGTTTTGGGGTAAAATTTGGAAAATATTATATATTTGGGCTCGTAGATGAATGAAGATCAGGTTTTGGTCCGAACCTCGTGTTTCGACAAAGCAAGCCCGGGGTTAATTTTTGACTTTTGGGAAGAATGATTATAAAGCTACAATTAAGTATTGAAATGGGTTTATTGAGCACTTATTGATGTTATTAAATCGATTATGTACAGATACAATTGATTTGGAGCCAAATTCGAAAGGAAAGGCGGTCTTTGAGGATTGAGTTGACCGTAAAAGTTCGAAGTATGTGTTTGGTCTAACCTTTGCTTGAGGGATTATGAGTTGAATCCTATTTTCGATGTAATAATGATTGCATATGACGTATATGCATAGTGATGAGTATCTATATGTCGGTGTCAAGTATGCCCATGAGTCTTATATTGTTATTTTCATGACTTCGTCGTATTATCTATGGTTTATAGGTAATTTTTATTTGTTGTGAAAAGATTATGAAAGAAAATGTGAGCTTTGAACATTGAGGAGCATTGGCTCAAACTACATTATGAATTGTGAAAGTAAAGGAGTTTATTGAACCCTTTAGAGCATTGGCTCAAGTGGTAAAGCGAGTTATGAAGTAAACGTGAAAAAGAGAAAGAATCATTAAGTTGTTCCTTTGCCGGGATATTGTTGCCTTATTGGTTATCTCCCTTGTCGGGATGTTGATATTGTTGATGTTATTCCCTTGCCGGGATTTAATTATTTAATCGTTGTTCCCTTGTCGGATTTCCTATTATAATCTTGTTTATTCCCTCGCCCAATTGTTTATGATTATTGTTTGGGGGATGAAGAGTGTTAAAACACGAAGGGTGATATCGTGTATTGTTTGTTTTGTGAGGAAAGAGTGTAAAGTATGAAGGGTGATGCCATATATGATTCTGACGAAAGAGGGTAAATCACAAATGGTGATGTTGTGCTGCACGATGTACCATTTCGTACCGATTATATTGATTATATGGTGAGGAAAGAGAGTAAAATCACGAAGGGTGATGCCGTGCATATTTTTATTATATAGTTGCTTTGGTGAGGACGAGAGTAAAAATACGAAGGGTGATGCCGTGCATTCATTGATTTTGATTCTTTATTGGTATCCGAGTTATATTTTTTCCTTCGTAACTTGATGTCTTTCTATTCAGAAGTTTTTTTATCTCCCCCACAACATACTCCCCCTCCCAATATTGACTAGTTATCTCTTTATTAGGTTTTTGCTGGATATATATTTGAATTGCACAGGTTTATTTGGTATATCTGGCCCTCGCCTCGTCACTATTTTGTCGAGGTTATACTGGGCACTTACCAGACCACGAGGTCGATTGTGCTGATACTACAATCTGCACAATGTGCAGATCTCGGAGCAGCTTTTGGGCAATAGCTGGAGTGCTTCTTTCAGTCCACTCGATGACCCTTACTTTTTTGCTAGATATATATTTGAATTGCACATGTTTATTAGGTATATCTGGTCCTCGCCTCGTCACTATTTTGTCGAGCTTAGGCTAGGCACTTACCAGAACATAGGGTCGGTTGTGTTGATAATACACTTTGCACTATGTGCAGATCTCGGAGCAGCTTTTGGGTATTAGTTGGAGTGCTTCCTTTAGTCCACTTGAAGACCCTTACTTTTTTGCTGGATATATATTTGAAGTGCACAAGTTTATTTGGTATGCCTGGTCCTCGCCTCGTCACTACTTCGCCGAGGTTAGGCTAGGCACTTACCAGAACATGAGGTTGGTTGTGCTGATACTACACTCTGCACTATGTGCAGATCCCGGAGCACCTTTTGGGCAATAGTTGGAGTGCTTCCTTCAGTCCACTCGGAGACCCAAGGTAGACCTGCAGTCATCCGCAGGCCCTGGGCTCCCTCTATCCCTATTTCCTGTTTCAATTTCCTTTTATTTAGAAATAGAGTACTGTTATTTCTTCAGACTTTGTATGTAGCAAATCTTAGTTAGTCTGTCATATTGTAACACCAGATTTTGGGTGTTTGAGGTTTAAGAGTTGTAATAGATGTAGATTTCAGATATTTAATTGTTATCTTCTGCTTTATTATTAAAAGTTTTGATATTTTCATGCTTATCACCTCATAATTGCTAAAAAGAAGGAATTAAATAATGAAGTAAGTAGTTAAGGATTGGTTTGGCTAGCTTTCATTAGTAAGCACAATTACAACTTACGAGGCTGGATATTCGGGTCGTGACATCCTCTTAAGATAATTTCTTTGTCAAATCCCCAAGTGAGGCATTCATGAGTTCTTTTCCATATTTTTGGTAAAAGAATATGCAAGAATATTTCGTAGCTGACTTCGTCAACGCATTGCAAAGCTAAAAAGAAAAAAAACCATCATCGTCAACGTTGCCTCCACACTCGTGGAATAACATTACCACCTGTATATTAAAGTAAGGCCATTGAAAATCCCTTTATAACTAATTCAGTTGTACCATGCCCTTCCAACTATTCCCCACCAAAAATCTACCATGACTCCATCTATGATAGATGACTTCAATATCTTTAATTGGTTTAACAGATCCTCAACATCCACAATTTCACCGTCCATGTTGATGATACCTAGCTTTGAAATCAAAGTCAAAATGGTTATTAGTTTCCAAAAAGTTTGACATATTAAGCGGTAATATAAGCTTAAATGAGATGACTAGGCTAGTAACAATTTATTCACGCGCATGTAATTAATTGTTAACAATATGCTTGAAATGAATAAGGTCCTACACGAAAGAAAAAGTATTCAACTCATGGTTTACGGGAAGATAAAGGTATTCTCAATCCTGCAATTCTAGAATAGCACTAACAACTTGTGAATAGAAAAAAGAAATATGGTTAAACAAAATAAAGAGTTCTCTGATGAAGAAATAAATAGACAATTCAATGAAAAGAAACACTAGATAATTAGCAATTGAGTTGATTAACTACCACACAAAATCGTCAAGCAAACGACCCCTAAGTATTTTTTTATTCCTTTTAATTATACCCTTATTGCTCCAATACGTAGAGTATTACCTCTAAGTGAGACTTCTAAGATATATACAGAGTAATATAGCCAAATACTCATATTGTTAAGGCTATTAGATGTCTTTCTAAAGGGTGTAATGAGAAGAAACATTAAAAAAAATGAAAATCAAATATGGTATATCATAGAGTTCAGACCCCGTGTATAAAATGTTCAAGCAAAAAAATTAAAAATTAAGACAACAACCTTGTAAATTTTTAATCTGACATAAGCGCTAGACTTTTGCAGAAGAAATCAAAATTGATTCCTTAAACTGCATACCAGAAAAAAGAGATAAATATACATCAATATTTTCTTGAAATCATAAGGAACTAAAATATATCTATAATGCTAAACTAGTTGCTTTGAAATTGGCAATGTTACAGAGTTGAATGGAGAAATTTCACACTTCGGGTTATTCTATTGGACAGTGAATAACTGCTCTATCAACTAACAGGTTTTAGTATTTCTTATTAGAAAGGAATTTGCTGGTTGCAGTTTTTAGCTCACCGCTGTTACTATCATTGAATTTCTTTAGTACTGTACGACAACTCTAGAACGGCTCTTTCTCTCTCTCTTCTCTTCTCTCTCTCTTCGATCCCTTCCCCAAGCACACACCATCAGCTCTACCACCATCATCTGGCGAGTCGCCGGAACCTCCAGGTAACCACCAGGTAAGTACCCCTACCCCACCTTCGCCCCCCTTACCCCACTGCCTGGAACACTGTTCCGACAGTGTTTCGACATCCCTCGGGGGTTTCTTTGACTCACCTCCCACACCATCGTGACACACAGTGTCAGGCGCACATTTCCTGCAAATTTTGTTGCCGGAAACAGCCGCACGTGCCACCACGCGCCGCCCACGCGCCGCCCCTGTCCTCCACGCGCCGCGCGCGTGTGCCCACTTCCCGGCACTTTTTCCACCGGCTTCTTTTGGACAGTTTTCTCCCCCCATATTTCCGACCCACTTGGTACTCTCGGAATTTTTCACTGGTCACTTTCATCCTTTATTGTTCATTTAGCCACCTTGCTTTTCGCCGGAAATTTTACCGACAACTCCTACTCTTTTCCTTCTATTCTATCCCCTGCTTTTTGTGGGTGTGTTCTGTTTTCTTGGACAGGTACCTATTTCAACGGCGAGGATCTCCGACAACTACCGTCCAAACTCTCATTCAGACTCACGGCAGGACGCAATAGAGCCGCGCACTTTGCTCAGATTCAGGAGAACTCGGGCGCAGCAAAGCACACTTCCAGGTTTTTCCACCGGGAGTTGGTACCTCCCGCTCTCTTGCTTATTTTGTGCACATTCTTTACGTATTTTAACTAGCATTCTGAGTGTGGTCTACTCTGTTGTTATCTAGTTTGCTACATCTGCTTTTTTAGCTTTAGTGCGTGTGTGCCACTGGATAGTGGCCGCGGCGAGTGATGATATCGTAAGGTCATGTCCTCAGGAGGGGGGGTGGTAGCGGGGGTGTGTAGGGGTGCAGGGGGTGGCATTTCGGGTAGGGCAGGAGGTAAGGGTGGGAAGAGGGCGGCGGTCGCCCATAGATTAAGGATTGGGTCTTGGAACATAGGCACTCTGACGGGTAAGTCCATCGAGTTAGCGAAGGTTCTCCAACAGAGAAGGGTTAACATAGCGTGCCTCCAGAAGACTAGGTGGAAAGGGACTAGCGCGCGGGACGCTGATGGGTTTAAGCTGTGGTACTCTGGGCTCGAGAGGGGTAAGAATGGAGTGGGCATCTTGGTTGATAGGGACCTAAGGGAGTCTGTGGTCGAGGTTAGGCGAGTGAACGATAGGTTAATGTCTATTAAGCTGGTTATTAGGGGTGGGGTCCTCAATGTTGTCAGCGCCTACGCGCCGCACGCAGGCTTAGCCGAGGAGGTTAAAAGGCGCTTTTTGGAGGACTTGGACGATCTGGTGGGGAGTATTCCCCAGTCGGAGAAGTTAGTTATTGGAGGGGACTTCAATGGTCATATTGGGGCTGAGGCTGGTGGCTACGATGAGGTGCACGGGGGCTTTGGCTTCTGGGCCAGGAACGGAGGAGGCACTTCGCTGCTTGATTTCGCCAGGGCTTCCGAGCTCCTGATTGCGAACTCGTCATTCCGGAAGAGGGAGGAGCATTTGGTCACCTTCAAGAGTGCGACGGCGAGGACTCAAATTGATTACATCCTCATCAGAAGGAGCGACAGGGGTTTGTGCAAGGATTGCAAGGTTATTCCGGGAGAGTCTCTTTCAACTCTTCATAGGCTCCTAGTGATGGATGTTGATCTCTGGGTGAAGAAGAAGAGGAGGGGCGCCCGGGGTCAACCGAGGATTAGATGGGGAGCTTTGTCTAAGGAGAAAGCTCAGGAGTTGGAAAGGAGGTTAGTGGAGGGCGGAGCTTGGAGAAGTTATGGGGAAGCGGACGCTATGTTGTCAGCGACAGCAAACTTGGTTTGGGGGGTAGCACGGGACGTGCTCGGGGTTTCTAAGGGATATTCAGGTAGTCATCAGGGTGATTGGTGGTGGAATGAGGTAGTCAAAGGAAAAGTGGAGGTGAAGAAGGCGGCGTTCGCTAGGTTGGCAGGGAGCACAAGCGAGGAGGAGCGGAGAGTGAACAGGTTGTTCTACAGGGAGGCGAGAAGAGAAGCTAAGATGGCAGTCACGGAAGCTAAAAACGCGGCGTTCGGTCGCATGTATGAGAAACTAGGGGAGAGAGGTGGGGATAAGAAGTTATTCCGGCTGGCTAAAGCAAGGGAAAGGAAAGCGCGTGACCTAGACCAGGTCAGGTGTATCAAGGACGAGGATGGTAGAGTTCTGATGGGGGAATCGCAAATCAAACAGAGGTGGCAGGCGTACTTCCGGGAACTTCTTAACGAGGAGGGGGATCGGAGCATAGAGCTAGGGGAGTTGGGGCAGTCAGAGCGTCATAGAGACCTTGGGTACTGCAGGCGCATTAGGGTGGAGGAGGTCTTAGGGGCGTTGCGTAGGATGAGTAGGGGTCGAGCAACCGGGCCTGACGAGATCCCGGTGGAGTTTTGGAAGTGCATGGGTAAACCTGGAGGGGAGTGGCTCTCTAGCTATTCAACGTGATCTTCAAGACTAAAAGGATGCCGGATGAGTGGCGGTGGAGTACAGTGGTGCCCTTGTACAAGAACAAAGGGGACATCCAGTGCTGCAACAACTATAGGGGTATTAAACTAATGAGCCACACGATGAAGGTTTGGGAGAGGGTGATTGAGGCGCGAATGAGGGAGGCGGCGAATATATCTGGGAACCAGTTCGGTTTCATGCCGGGCCGCTCCACCACTGAGGCTATCCACCTAGTCAGGCGGCTGGCGGAACAATTCAGGGATAAGAAGAAGGACCTGCATATGGTGCTTATCGACTTGGAGAAGGCGTATGACAAGGTCCCGAGGGAGGTGCTATGGAGGTGCTTGGAGGCGATGAGTGTGCCAGAAGCCTATATCAGAGTTATAAAGGACATGTACGATGGGGCTAAGACTAGGGTGAGGATGGTGGGTGGCGATTCAGACCATTTTCCTGTGGTAATGGGGCTCCATCAAGGATCGACGCTGAGCCCCTTGTTGTTCGACTTAGTGATAGATGCTCTAATCCGTCATATCCAAGGGGATGTGCCTTGGTGTATGCTCTTTGCTGATGATATAATATTGATAGACGAGACGAGCGCCGGTGTTAGTGAAAGGTTAGAGGTATGGAGACAGACCCTCGAGTCTAAAGGTTTCAAAATAAGCAGATCTAAGACAGAATATCTGGAGTGCAAGTTCAGCGACGAGCCGAGTGGGGTGGGCAGGGATGTGATGCTTGGTTTTCAGGCCATCGCCAAGAGGGACGGTGTCCGATATCTTGGGTCTGTGATTCAGGGGAACGGAGAGATTGACGGGGACGTCACCCATCGGATAGGAGCAGGGTGGTCGAAGTGGAGGCTTGCTTCTGGGGTCCTGTGTGACAAGAAAATCCCACACAAACTCAAGGGGAAATTCTACAGAGCCGTGGTTAGACCTGCAATGTTGTATGGGGCAGAGTGCTGGCCCGTGAAGAACTCCCATGTTCAGAGAATGAAGGTTGCTGAGATGAGGATGCTTGGGTGGATGTGTGGGCACACCAGGCTAGATAAGATTAAGAATGAAGTTATTCGACAGAAGGTAGAGGTGGCCCCGGTGGACGAGAAGATGCGGGAAGCGAGGCTGAGGTGGTTCCGGCATGTACGGAGGAGGGGTCCCGATGCCCCGGTGAGGAGCTGCGAGCGGCTGGAGATTGTTGGTGGTCGGCGGGGTAGAGGGAGGCCTAGGAAGCATTGGGGAGAGGTGATTAGGCAGGACATGACTAGTATGCAGGTTACCGAGGACTTGACCCTTGATAGGGGAGTCTGGAGGTGTAGAATCAGGGTTGCAGGCTAGGGGCTCTTAGAGTCCTTCGTTCGCCCCACCCGGGGTTGGGTGTGGGATAGTAGGGTTACCCGTAGATGACTAGTGTTTTAGCGTAGGTCCCCTCTTGGTTCGTAATATGATAGTTGTCGCTTGTTATTGTCGCAAGCGACGGTATTTTGTGTTTCTTATGTTTACATAATCATTTACGCTATTTCTGCAGGATTACTTATGCTTTATTTTGTTATTGTGTTTTGTCTTGTCTTGGTTCCTAACTTTATCTTTGTTTTCCAATGCAGCTTTTCATTCTGTCCTATGCGCCGAGGGTCGCTTGGAAGTAGCCTCTCTGCCCTTTTGGATAGGGGTAAGGCTGTCTACATATTACCTTCCCCAGACCCCATCTGGTGGGAGTATACTGGGTTGTTGTTGTTGTTGCTAAACTAGTTGCTTTGAGAACATTTTAGTGCCATCCACCATTTTTAAGGTATGTGTAAATGTTTTTAATTTAACCTTGATGTAGGATAGAAAAGAGACAAATGATTGTACTAAATATTTGAGTACCCTCCCCATTCTCTTCTTTACACTCATACCAAAGGGAAGCTGTTAATTACAACAATTTTGTATGATAGGAAATAAGTTGAAATCTTATGGTTAAAAACTATGATAACGGCCAATGTAAGAAAGGAAGCTAATGATCAGCTTTTTTGTTAATCCCTCACAGAACTCCTTACTTGATGTTCAATTCTTAGCCAATCCCTTTTCAATTTCTCTTTATAAATTTTAATTCTTATAACGAACTATTACACCTTACTTATTATAAACTTAAATATTTTTAAAATATTATTTCTCATAACTATCTTTTTATTTTATAGCAAAATAGATATTTATTTATACCTATCATTAAGGCAGAAAATACGTCAATTATGTTCTTTCTATCTCTCTCTCTTCGAGCAAAAAGGAACAAATCTGGCCAGAATCATTATGTTCTTTCTCTCTCTCTCTTCGAGCAAAAAGGAACAGATCTGGCTAGAATCGTCGTCGAGCAAAGAGAATGAGAGATCTATTATTAAGTTTCTACTCTCCAGATCCTAATTTTACTTCTTCAATACTGCTGTTCAATGCTGCTGTTCAATGCTGCTTCTAATAGTGAATTCTCTGGCCAAATCGTCTGGGGTAATTGCAATTGAAATACTTCTGCAGGTTCAGTCAATCTATAGTGTGTACACCAACATAAATGTTCGATGAATAATAGGGCGGAAGTTCTTAAAACACTGAATCAACAATTCCTACATAACTATGAGTCAAAATCGTTGGCGTCAGCATCCACTATTGGTTCATCCTCTTAGGAGAATAAATCTGGCCATGGTTGCACCGGAGAAGAGTTGAGGGCCAGATTTTTGTTCGTCTCCATTTTTAATTCTAATACAGTGTATACAATATTTTGCTTGGCCGAAAAACGCCAACTTCGTTGAACTTTCTTATCTTCTTTGCTATTTGGTCACATACAAAGATACTATACATTGTATTCTATATAAATACGCTCAAATATATTGTATTTTGTATAAATATATTATTTTTTTGCCTATATTTATGTATTTCGAAGGTTTGTATTTTTTTTTTTAATACATATGTGTTTTGTGATTTTTGTTGTTGTTTGACTACAGTTGAATTGAGTACGGTGAATTGAATACAATGTATAATAGTGAATAACGAATATATGTGAATTTAATACAATTTATGAGTCGAGTAGAACAGTGTACACCCTATTTTCTTGATTTTATTGTTGTTTGAATACAACTTAATTCAATAAAGTGAAATTAATACTATTCAATATTGCCTTTTCATTATTAAACACCCGTAATCACTATTTTTAGGCAAATTACTTCACTGTATTTAAAAATACATTCGCGTGAATACATGAAATACATAATTAAACAGTTGTAATCCCTACTTTTTACCTCACTGTATTTACAAAATACAGTCGCGTGAATACATAGAATACAACACAATAGCATAAAAAATTATGTAAAATTAATTGTTTTGAGTTAAATTAGGAGTGATACACACTAACTGATCCTCTTTCTATTATTATACAGCTGGATTCCCCTATTTTTAGGCGAATTTTGCAACTGTATTCATGAATACAGTAGCGCGAATACAGTGAATACAGTCGCACAGCTGAGTTCTCCTATTGTTTTGGCGAATTCCACTATTGTATTCATAAATACAATAGCACGAATACAGCAAATACGATCCTATAACAACTAAATAGTAGTTATAGGAAGTAATTATGTATATGGTAGCTATAAGAAGTTAATAGCAACTAAACAATAGTAGTTTCTTAAAATTCCTCTATTTCTTTCTCAAATAAGCAATGCTAGGTATTGTGGCAGATAAGGGTGTACATGGACCGAGTTGGTTCAGATTTTATCAAAACCAAACCAACTATATCGGTTTGGATTGATTCGAGTTTGTTGGGGTGTTTTTGGTTTTTTCTTAATTAAATGAATATTATTTCAATCTTAATTTGATAAATTTATAGATAAAGTTTTGATAAGTGGACATACGTTTCATAAAAAATTTAAAAATTGAACATACGGTATATTAAATTATTCATATAGGAGAGTTTTTTAGTTACACAGTATAGTTATTTTCTTAGTTGTCTAATAATAACTTTTTTTATATATGCTTTCGAGGTAATTTAATAATTAAACACAAAAATAAATATGATACCAAAATAATAATATGTTTTATTTAATTCTAAATTATCGAAATTTCATTTCAAATTCGAAAAGGATATACGAAATCTTGATACATGAATATGAAAGAACGAAGAGATGATTGACACATTTCAATAACACTTGATTAAAAGTGACACAATCCACTATTTAAAGTAAATAAAAATAAATAACTTTATATTTCTATGAAATATTACATCCCATGAGAGAATCCCAAATATTTCTAGATATTTTTAAATATATAAAATTCTATATAAAGTCCTAAAAATATATATAAAAATTATACATCAATTTGGTTCGAGTTTTTTTTATTTAACATCAAACTAAATTAAACCAAACTTAATTGAATTTTTTAATCGATTCAATTTGACTTTTCAATTTGGTGCGATTTTCTGATTCGATTTAAATATCCTGGCAGACATATTTGGTCCCTCAAGAAGACAGCCACTAAAGTTTTCAATATCCCGACTAAAACCCATGATACTCCACAAATAATGAGAATCTAAGTTTAAGCAGAATATGAAAATCGCAGTGCTAACACTACGTGAGGTAGGTGGATGTAACATTTGAAGATACTATCTCGTAATCAAAACTCAATCTCATAAATAAAATTAAATCGATCGGAGGTACAATTGAGAATAGCAAAGTATCAGAAAGAGAAGAAAACGTGTAAATATGTTAGATTTGAATGTGCTCTGTACATATTGTTCAGTACGTACTCTTGTGCAAACAACCACAAACTCCGTCTTGTTTTAATACCGTAATACAGGGTAATACTAATTAGGTGATAATTTCAAATCAAACGGCCAGAGAGTCGCTATTACAGGTTAGTCCAGGGACTAAAAGGGTTTCTAGGAATAATTTAAGGGATAAAACTGCACTTAGTTTTAATCAGGAACCCAAAGCAGAGGTAGCTCACCGTAGCTTCAGCTTTAACAGTGCTGCTATTGCAATCTGCCGCTATTCCTCTCTTTTGCATCTAGCAATATGTGTTTAACCAATAGTATACAAGACGTATGACCTCTTTTCTGGCTACCAGATTCTCGTGTGGTAAATGAATTCAATTGGTGAAAATGTATACAAGCTGTTTGCTAAAATGTCAAACAGACGTTACTCGTCTAGAATTTCATTAAATGTTCGTGAAAGCTCCTTTTTTATGGACCCAATTAAGTTTGCTGAGAAACAAAATGTGAGATCGTGGACATCAAAAATATCAAATTTGGTGAGGGAAAACCAATCCATAGAAGCAATCAACTTGTTCAAAACAATGCTAAGAAACGAACACAAACCCAACTATGTGACAGTTTTAAGCGTTATAAGAGCTGCTGAAAATTTGGAGTCTACAGCCCGGTGCGTTCACGGGTTTGCTATCAAATTTGGTTTTGAATTGGAACTACCTGTTGTGACGGCTCTTGTTGGTGTTTACTCTACTTGGAATATGGATGCTGCATTGAAATTATTTAATCGCACAAGGTACAAAGATGTAATTTTGTGGAGCGCAATGGTTTCAGCTTGTGTCAAGAGTGGAGAGTATGTTGAGGCTATCGAACTTTTCAGGAAAATGTTTTCCTCTAGTGTGGAACCAAATTATGTTAGCATTGTGGGGATTGTTCCTGCTTGTGCAAATCTTGGTGCTTTGAAAGTTGGAAAAGAAATTCATGCTTATGCAATGAAAAGTTCATTTATTTCTCATGTTAATATACAAAATTCTCTTGTGGATATGTACGCTAAATGTGAGAGTTTGAAGGCTTCTGTTGCTGTTTTTCGTGGAATAGAGAAGAAGGATCTTATTTCATGGAGGACTATGATTCACGGATGCGTAGATAATGGTTGTCTCGATGAAGCTTTGAGTTTGTTCTCTGAGATGAGGTATTGTTGCTTTGAACCGGATGACAGTGTTATTCGTGAAGTTATTGGAGCATTGACACAATTGGATGAGATAAAAATTGGACAGTGTTTTCACAGCCTTGTGCTCAAGCAGGGATATTTGAGATGTGTTTCGGTAGTGACTGCTCTTCTTCACATGTATGGTGGTTTTGGTGAGATTGAGTCAGCCAGGAGACTGTTTGATCGCCTGAAGCAAAAAGATCTTATTGCTTGGAGTACGATGATTGCAGCATATGCCCAAAGTGAACTGCCTAGTAGTGCTTTTGATATATATTGGCAGATGCAATCAGCAAATGAGAAGCCTAATGAGATCATCTATGTTAGTCTATTACAGGCTTGTTCTTCGATGGCTGCTGAAGAGATTGGAGAAGGTATACATGCACAAATGATTAAAATTGGAAATATATCCAATGCCTTTTTGATATCCTCGCTTATTGACATGTACTGCAAATTTGGACGCATAAGCCAAGGAACGGCCATTTTCAATGAATGTCCTAACAAAGATCTTATTTGCTGGAGCTCAATGATAAACGGGTATGGCATTAATGGGCATGGAAATGAGGCTCTTGAGTGTTTCTTAGACATGTTGAACTCTGGGATAAAACCAAATGATGTTGTTTTCATTTCCGTTCTAGCTGCATGCAGTCACTGTGATCTTGAATATGAGGGGTGGAACTGGTTTTATGCAATGGAAGAGAGATTCGATGTTACTCCGAAACTTGCACATTATGCGTGCATGGTTGATATGCTTAGTCGTCAAGGCAATATAGAAGAAGCTCTTGAATTCGTCAACAACATGCCCATCGAGCCTGATAAGCGGATATGGGGAACTCTGCTTGCTGGCTGTAGAAAGACTCGTGTATCTACTGAAATCTCTGAGATTGTTGCCACAAGGCTCATTGCTTTAGACCCGGAGAATGCAAGCTATTTTTTGATTCTGTCTAACTTATATGCAGAGCAGGGCAGATGGAAAGAGGTAGAGCAGCTGAGGCAACTCATGGATGAGAAGAATTTGAAGAAAGAGTTGGGTTATAGCTTAATTGAGAGAAGCCTGTAGACAGGTAGAGAATATGGACAGATGGTATATCAGTACTTTATCTACTTGGAAACCCAATCATAAGTTTGTGGAATTCAATTTCTTCTTTGAAGTGTGTCCTCTTATTCGTCAACTTTGTGTATACCAAATTTTTTAGAAGTTGGACAATGACAATCTAAATTTTCACTCTGATGTGCTCTGAAGTAGCTTTTCACTTTTAAAGATACTCGAAATTCCTTGGTCTTTACTGACTATGCGAATAACAAATTCAAAAGCAAAAGTATGACATGTCAAGTTACTATTCTACTATAGTATTATAAAATGTACCAAGAAGATCCAATTCTTCAAATCCGGTAGTTGGAATGAGCTTAAGTTGAAGAAAGTTTGAGTTTTTTGTCATACATGTTTCATGAGTTGTCTGAGAGACATCTGTCCCAGAAAGAATGAGGCAGAAAAAGAGAAGATGTTTTTCCTTCTTCGCTTTAGAGTCTGTCCCTGACTTTGACTGATAAAAAGGTGCATGGTTGTTCCAGAAAGTACAATATGTATGATCTTTTATTTGTATATAGTCTTTAATATCTCATGTTGTCATCGGCAGAAATAATTATAAGGTGAAATGAAGTTAGTTATTCTTAAAATGTGCGATGTGCTAAATACGAAATAGCGGTTACTTTTGCCTATGTATATATTCTAATATAGTTTACCCACCTCTTTTTGTTAGGTGCCACGGCAAAATCTCTGACTTGATGCTGCATTCAAGGAGGACTTCCAAGGATTGACTGCTTTGGCTAAATAGCAACTGCCAAGACATAAAGGCTTCTGAATAGTGATGACAGTCGGTATTGAGGTCGAATAGGAGCTTCTCTTGCAGATTTTCAGGTCAAAAAACTGGCCTCATCAAAATACAGCATCATAGGATTTGAAATGCCATTTTGAAAAATGAGGGGACAAGAGAGCCATCCTATCCCAAAAGTTCCCCACAGATTGAATTGTGAATTGCCCTTCAAGGTAGAATATCTTCTTGCTACTAATGTTAATTTCCTTTTTGCAAGAGTTTACGCTGAACCATACAAATATATTTTAATTGGTGCAGCCTATACAAGTCCAAAAGAATGACGGGTATTGGTAGATGAACCGTCAGCGTGTGACTTCTCTTGCTACCATGATAGCACCCAGGGTGATCAGCATCAATCGTGTCGGACAATGAAAATTGCGCACAACGTTTGCTTCCCCACTACTTGAAGGAGGATCAACCTAGGTTAAATAGTCAGGATATTTACAGGGGATCCAGGAGAGATCTTCTAGATCAAAGGATTGAGAATCTTCATTTTAAATTCTTACTGTGGAAGGCTATATGCAAATCTCTGAAGTTGTGCAGAGCTCGTACACTTGATGGAGTAAAAAAAACAATCATTCTTTATATTTTTGGTAGTTTTGCTTTGTGTGATCGGAGCCAACTAAAAAACTGGAAATCATACATTTTGTATAAAATAGTTTGCGCAGCAGATTTTCCATTTTTTATCTTTTTATTTAATTTAATATCTATAGAAAGAGTAGACTATAGTCATTAAAGTTGTTATATTCACGGGTTGAGGATCGTGTCACTGGGCGATTAACAGGAAAATCCTCTTCCAGTAACGAGGTCTTTTGCTTATTTTTATTTCATCCTTTTGAACGACCTTTGGTGACAGATCTATAGGGCTCGTCAAAGGGAGCTCCAACCTTAAGACTTGTTGAGAGAGTGTCTCGCAGATATGGAGTTAAAAGGAAATTCTGCCTGTCTTTATTTCTAGTAGTACTGCTTTTTAAATAGAGCTTACAGATAAAATAGGAAAACTTCTCCAAGTAGAAAACCTAATTGAAATAGAATTAAAAACCTAACATAATACCATAACCGGAAACAAAAGCTAATAAAAATAAAATAGCAAAATTAATGTTGTTGTTGAATAGTTCCACGCCTTTTATACTGTTTACCAATAAAGGCATCCGTAACATCATTCCCCTCCCGGAGAAAGAGCTTGTCCTCAAGCTTGTAATGTGGAAAAGCATCACAAAACTGAACCAGATCTTCCCACGTAGCATAATCAACTGAAAATCCGCACCATTGAAGAAGAATCTCCCAATTTCCATGATTGAGTCGAGATCAAAGAATGGTGTCTGGGACAAACATAGCCTTGCCATCTTCCAGAATGGGTAATGTAGGCTGACTGGTAGGAACTTCTCTCTTGAAAGGTTTGAGAAGGGAGACATGAAAGACATCATGAAGCTTGCAATCTGATGGTAAAGCTAGTTGATAAGCAACTTGACCAATTTTACGTACCACTGAAAAAGGACCATAAAACTTAGGAGTAAACTTATGGTGTTTATGGCCAGCAAGAGAGCATTGTCGATAAGGATGCAACTTTAACGAGACCAATGAACCCGGAGTAAACTCGACATCGTAATGACCCTTGTCATAAATGTCTTTCATACGTTGTTGGGCCTGTTGAAGTCTGCTGCGAATTTCTTGCAGAACTAGATCCCGGTCAATCAAGGCTTGATCCAGAGCATCTACTAGAGATGATCCTGGAACATAGGAAAGCAGATGAGGTGGACCACACCTATAGACAACCTGAAAAGGTGAAGCATGCAATGCAGTATGATAGGAAGTGTTATAACAGAATTTTTCCCAGGAAATCTAGTTCAACCATTGCTTCGTTAGTCCTCCCACAAAGCAACACAAGTACATCTCATCTGTGCGGTTAAGAACCTTTGCCCATCATTTTGTGGATGGTAGGCTGAGGAAAAATTTAGTTTGGTGCCGCATAATCGAAAAGTCTCTTTCCAAAAATTACTAGTAAAAAGAGCATCACGATCAGAGATAATAGATTCGGGTAGGTCGTGTAAAGGCACTGCTTGGTTGAAGAAGAGACCAGCAACACTAGCAGCAGTATAAGGTTGTGCGAGAGGAAGGAAATGGGCATACTTAGAGAAACGGCCGACTACTATTAGAAAAGCTGGTTTTTCTAATGATTTTGGCAAGCTATCAATGAAATCCATAGAAATGTTGGCCCAAATTTGTGTTGGCAGTTTCAACGGTTGAAGCAAGCTGACTGGGGATAAGTGTTCAGCCTTGTTGCGTTGGCACACTTGGTAGGCAGCAATATAGTCTTGATTAGTGGACTTCATACCCCCAAAAAAAATTATTTATGCAATATTTGCACTATTTTCTAAACACCTTCATGAGAGCTATCATGAATTCCAGATACCATAAAAGTTATTAGGGGAAATTCTGTAGGCAAATAAATTTGATCTTTGTAAAAAATAAGGCTGTCTCGCATAGACCAATCTTTACCTATTTCTTGGCGCTCTATCTTAGCTGTAATTTCTTTGAGGGCTGCAGAATATTGAGTTTCTACTCGCAACTCATCAATCAATACAACTCGTGGCTGTGAGATGGCGAATAGCATTCCTTCATCTGTATCATGCTAAGACAAAGCATCCGCAGCTACATTTGCTTTTCCAGCCTTATACTCAACCCAAAAAGTAAAGCCCATGAGTTTGCTGATCCAGTGTTGTTGTGGGGATGTGGTGAGACGTTGCTCTAGAAAATATTTAAGGCTATAATGATCTTTGCGGATGAGAAACTGCTATCCCCACAAATAAGGTCGCCAATGCTGAACAACTTTAGCCGATCTTATTAGTTCCCTCTCATAAGCAGGTAATTTAAAATGTCGATCAACCAATTTTTGAATAAAAATTTAATTGGATGACCCTTCTGTTGTAGAACAGCCCCAATTCCCACATATGAAGCATCACATTCCACCACGAACTCCTCATCGAAATTAGGCAAATGCAAAACCAGGGCAGCCACTAGAGCTTGTTTTAGAGTAGTAAAGGAGGCTAGGGCTGAATCTGTCCAATTAAATAAATTCTGTTTGAGCATGCTTGTGAGGGATTTGTCCGTAGTCACAAATAAATTTCTGGTAATAGCTTGTTAGTCCTAAAAAACCCCTCAAGGCAGTGATAGATTGAGGTTGGGGCCAGTTGTCAACCGCCTTAATTTTGCTTGTATTTGCATATACACCTGCCACTAAAACTACATGACCAAGATAAGCCACTTGATTTTACCCAAAAGAACACTTGGACCTTTTTAAACAGAGGTAGTGAGCCCGTAATAACTCAAAAATAGTTCTAATATGACCTAAATGCTCTTCCCAAGACTTGCTATAGATTAAGATATCATCAAAAAATACTAGGACAAACAAGCGCAGACACTTACGAAATACCTCGTTCATCATGCTTGAAAAATGGATGGGGTATTTGTTAAACCAAATGGCATGAATAGAAACTCAATGAGCCCATGGTGAGTCCGGAAAGCAGTCTTCTCTATATCCCTCGGATGCATGCGGACTTGGTGATAACCAGATTTAAGATCCAGCTTGGTAAAGAACCGAGTTCCATTTAGTTCATCCAACAATTCATCAACTACTGGAATAGGAAATTTATCCTTAATTGTTATGGTTTTAAATTCTCTGTAATCCACACAAAAATGCCATGTTCCATCTTGCTTGCGAACTAATAGCACCAGTGAGGAAAAAGGTGATTGGCTTGGCCAAATAACTCCTTGTTGCAACATCTAGTCACATTGCCTTTCTATCTCGTCTTTTTGTGAGTGAGGACACCGGTAAGGTCTGACCATTACAGGCCATGTTCCAGGTTAGAGGCAAATTCTGTGATCACAAGTGCGATGAGGTGGTTATTGGATCATGAAACAAATCATTGAATTCGGATAATATATCATCCAGTTGGTTTTATTGTGCAGATAGTGCTTGAATAAGATGTAGTTGTGGCTCATGTGGTTGCCTTTGTCCTTGTAAGGTGTCTGAATTTCCAGCTAATTTAAAAGTCATCACAAGAGAGAAAAATCCTATAGTATATGTCCTAATATTTGTAGCCACTTTATTCCCAAAACAAAATCAAAGCCATCCAGAGGAATTATATAAAAATTAGCCACAAAAAAGTTATCAAGCAACAAAAAACCGAACTCGTTGACAACTTCTGGTGCTAGGAACCTTCTCTCCATTTGCCACCGGGACATACAAATTTGACTTAGGTAGGATTTGCAGCCCTAGATGTTGAGCTTCTATATTACATATGAAATTATGGGTACTTCCAGAATCGACCAAACCCAGTAATGTTTGACCCTTCATTATAGCTTAAAGTTGCATGATTTTAGCATTTTGTTTCCCTGTTATGGCATGCAAGGATATTTATGGCTTGTTAGTCGCTTCTTGTGTCATGGTTTCTTCATCACTAATTTCTAACCAAAATAATTATTTACATTGATGTCCAGGTTCATATTGTACATCACAATTATAGCATAAACCATTTGCATATCTTTCTGACATCTCGACTCGTGACAACCTCTTAATAAATGACGAATTCACACTGTCGGTACTGGAATTTGCTGTTTTAAAATTTCCTTCGCTAGAGTTAATCTTCGAGTTTGCAATTGATCCAATATTATTGGTCTTTGAACTCATACCAATAGATGTTCCATAACTTTGACGCAAGCTGGTAGTAAGTTGTTGCTTTTTCTCATAGGCACGTGTCAGATTCATCGTTTGGGCCAAATTTGGAGGACTTAACATCTCTACATCTAGTCGAATTGAATCTCTTAATACTGCTGTAAATAGGTCAACCTGATGATTTGCCCACACCATAAAAGCACGTGCTAGCAGCCCCTGGATTTGGCATTGATATTCTTCCACGGTCCCTGTTTGTTTAAGATTCACCAACCCCCTAATTGGTTGTCATGTAAAGGTGGCACAAATCTGAGAGTACAATAGTCTTTAAATGTTTCCCACATGAGTGTTGGTTCTTCCTGTTCCAATTTGAAATACCAAAGTTGAGCCTCACCCAACATGTGAAAAGCTGCCAGACCAACCTTATCCAACTCCGTAGTGTGTTGATTGGCAAAAAACTTTTCATAACGGTGTAGCCATACCGGTGGATCGCTAGAACCATCGAATGTGGGGAAATCAAGCTTGGCATATCGTGGTACAATTTTGCCTCCCATTTGTAATTCCGATCTCTCCTCTGTTCCGGTATTTCGATTGCCAATAGTACTACTGCATGCGAAGCTATCATCAGTTTCTTTGTTGCGACTTCTGTTGGACCCACTTATTAGTTCCTCCAGTTGTTGCGATACTTGTTATAATCGAGCTTCCATTCGTGATTCAATTGCAACAATTATTAATTAATTCGCTTTCTGCATTTCTTGTAAAATAACTCTTAGTTCGTTGTTATTGCCCATATTGTTTTGCTCTGATACCAATTTGTTATATTCACTTGTTAAGGATCGTGTCACTGGTCGATTAACAGGAAATTCCTTTTCCAGTAACGAGGTCTTTTTTTGTTTTATTTCTTCCCTTTGAACGACCTATAGTGACAGATCCGTGGGGCTTATCAAAGGGAACTCTAACCTTAAGAATCGTTGAGAGATAGTCTCGCACCTCTGGTGTTAAAAGAAAATCCTGGGTGTCTTTATTTCTAGCAGTACTTCTCTTTAAATAGAGCTTACAGATAAAATAGGAAAACTTGTCCAAGTAGGAAACCTAATTGAAATAGAATTAAAAACCTAACATCATACCATAATTGGAAATAAAAGCTAACAAAAATAAAATAGCATAATTAATGTTGCTACTAAATGGTTCCACGCCTTTTATACTATTTTCTAATAAAGGCATCTGTAACAAAAGTTCAGCTAGAAAATATCTGTTTGGTGAGCACCATATTTGTTTGGGACATATCTCTTTTATACCATATTTGTTTATTCTTTCGATGCCTTTTTAACTTGAGATTGACTCCTACTACCCATCCCCTTTTTGAATGTTTTATGCATGTGTGTGTTTCTGTGAGAGCTGATCACGCCCACTATGCCTTGTAAAGGACACGCGGACGTTGTAAATATAACCTGAGTATTTATGCCCAGAGTCGAATCCACAGAGATTTAACCTATCAATCACTTTTGTTGGACGTACTAAATTATGTAAAATCAACTTCCCCAAACGTCAGGAACAATAGTGATTGTATTTCTAATAACTAATGTGAGCACGTGATTTTTGCTTCGCTTGAAGTATTCCTATAGAATCCTTAAAATTAAGAATTTTCTTTTATTATTTGAATTTTTAGGAATTAATTGCGTGATTTTGTGTTTATTTGCATTTTTGTGTATTTTTAATTAATATTATTCATAAAAATAAAAAATTAACACGATTGCGTTTAGGACTTGATTTTCATATTTTTTAGGTTTAAATAATATTGTATTATTTTTATTTTTATTTTTATTATTAAAATCTGGAAAAAAAATATAAAAAAATATAAAAGAGAAAAATATATATAACTTGGGTCTCTTAATGAAAACCCATGATTTGGGCCATTTATTGCAATAAAAATCTGGCCCAAGACTCCTAAACCAATCAAAATTAACCCAAACTCAATCCCCTACCCGGTCTATCATCAAAGACGCCCCAAAACGATGTCGTTTTGGGGCACATGATCTAAGCCGTCCGTCTCTCCTTATCTCACGGCCCAGAGTTGATCCCAAGTTTTAATAAAAGTGTCCGAAAATACTCATAACCCTAGAGACAAAGTTCCCCTTCCTCGTACAAACTGACCACCAGTGCAACACCACCGCAAACCTCCGTCCCTCCACCGTCCGCCGTCGGCCGGAAATCGCCGCTGGCGGCGGCGTAACTCCAAATCCACCTTAATTAACACCATCTTTTCCACGTCTTCTCCTCTTTCCAACCCCAAAAATTAACCATCAAACCCCGGCAAACTCCTCGAATATCGTCCAAAGGAGCAACCACTCCGCCACCCATGGCGGTGCCGGCTCCAATTGCCACCAAAAGCATACCCTAGCCCCTGGCCTCCTCTACCTGAATCTGACACTAGTTCCCCTCGATCATAGTACAAGGATTCGAATATTAATTTGAAATCTGAAAAAAAAAACCCTAACTCTTGAGTGTTTGAGGATTTGTCAATCTCAGGTTATAATAGCCTTTAATCATGTGTTTTCTTATGAAAACACATGATTAAAGGCGGTTCTAATCCAAGTGAGATCAAGAAAGTTTTCTTTGGTCAAGTTTGAGTTACTGAGGTATTTCATACTTACGTGCTCTCTTATTTTTATCCATGATCTTTATTTTATATTTTATCGTCATTTCTTTTATTATTCTGTTTACTCAGAATCTGTCTCATTTTAGTCCGGATTCCAGTTTATGGTTCTAATTTCTTCTCCTAGTCATATAGTTTGATTTTGTTTTGCTATTTTTAGTTTAATCGTGGATTGGATTTCAATAATGGGATTGCATGTTAGCTGTAGCTTTACTTGTTTTTTATTATGTTAATTTCAGCCTTTTATTTGAATTCATGTTGATTAGCTTGTAGTTGTGTTAGTTTAATGGTCCATTTTCCTTAGAATTCCGAGTTGAATTTTTGATTAGTTAGATTAGTAGTTCAGATTTGATTGTGGTTTGGTTATAGCTGATTAGCTTTTAGTCTTATGATCATTCAACTATGTTAGCTTTCGCTAGAGTAAAAGGGGGCTGGGGTTTGTCTGGGCTGTGGTAGTAATTCAGAGTTTATTTTAAGGGTAGTTTGGGTGTTTACTTAAGAATTTGTTAGCAAGAACACCCTAGACCCTTCTAAAATAGGATTGAAGTTATAATCCTAAGGCTTCAATGTTAAGACTTGTCTAGCAAGTCAGAAAATAAAGGACTAAGAAGGTAAAACTGAAAGTTATAAGAGGGACTAATGGTTAAAACAAAAATAAGGGGGTTGCCCTAATCTTTGGATATAAAAGGGCACCCTAGTGCCTTCACTCACAAGTTTTTACACAATCTGAAACCTTTAAAATTCCCAGAAAGTTTTTGAAGCCTGAAAAATCTCAAAAATTCCTGAAGAACTTCCAGAAATCCAAGTTTATAAAAGTTCTGAAATTCTCTGAAATATTAGAGGTTTTACTGTTCCATTAGAGCCTCTTTCTTAAGAATTATTCCAATTCTCAGCTGTCCAGTAGAAGTTCTAGCTATATAAGATGAAAAATGACCTGAAATATGCATATTTGAAGTGTTAACCTTTCAATACTTGTCCTGGGTTCGATTTTAAGCTAGTTGGGGTTTATTCAAGCTATTTGAGTAGTTTTGTTTATTTGGTTTGGTGTTAAATTCTTGGGTTGTTGACACTATTGCTGGGTTCACAACCAATCATGAGCTGTTGATTCCTGTTAATCATATTGTTGTTTGAGTTCGCTGACCCTCAGCTTTTGTTTTACTCGAATTCCAGGTACACTTTTGATATCCAATGATATATGAAATTTAAACTGAGTGGATTCTCAAGTTTGAAGATGAATATTACTTGTTCCTCCATCAAATTTTATTATTACTTCTATGTTTATCGTAACTGAGACATTTGTTTTGTATAATGGGACATTTGGACTGATACTTTAAATTTATGCAGTAGTCAGTAGTAAGGATAGCCAATAGTGTAATTGATCCAAGTGTTTCTATCCTATTCTGTTTGAAAAACTGAACTTAGAGTGAGATGTTGTTTTGAAATAGCCTGAGCATATTTGTTATCAAAAAATAAGTATCTCCTGTGAATGTATAATAACATGTTATGTGGATTTAATCATCATGTGTTTGTAAAAAGTAGGATTTAAAGCAGTGCATTTTTTTAATTCAAAATAGGCCAATGCTCCAGATTCATATGGCATTACACGTTAATATGGAAATCACTGTTAAATGGTTATTTAAAAGTCCAGGCATGTTGTACATTAGTGAGTTTAAGTAAACTAGGCTGATTAAATGGTTGAGATATGGTTATTGATCGAATAAACAACACATTTGATGGCATACTTGTTAACATGCCCAATTTTATTCAATTTTTGGCCTGCTGTGAGCTCAGGCATCTCAACGTTTTGTGTAAATAAAGTTTTGGGCTTGTGATTGAGCCCACATTCTGAGGCATATTCGAACAAACTGAAGTTTTGTATAGCGGATTTAGTGAGGTTCAGCTAATGTAAAATGGATTTATAAGTTTAGACCCTCCAAGTAATGTATCATCTATTAATTAGGCCCAAGTAGAGACAAATCCAATAGAAAATAATAGTTAGCTCTAGAATTGCCTTTTAAAATAATAAAATGAGGTGCGCCGCGCCAAACGCAACCCATAAATTGCGTGGCCCTCGTAAATGTTCATATAAAAATACTTAAAAATTTGGGACATGCCGTTTAGCGAATTTCACGGCACCCCGCAAGGACAATAATATGTTAGTCGCTTTAGGCGCGTCTTTAATAATCTTACCTTCCTAAGTACGGGTGCAAATTTATGTGACCCAAATCCAAATCTCAGTGAAGTTGAAATATGTCAAAAACCCCGAGTGCATTTATGTGATGTGGTTCGCGGCATGTTTTTAACGACATTGCAATTTTCTTTTAAAAATATTAAAAGCGGTAAAAAAATAATTTAAAATTGCACCATAGGATGAACATGTACAAGATTCAGAATGTTTAGCCAATTATAATAGTTTAAGCGACCGTGCTAGAATCACGGGATCTGAGGTGCCTAACACCTTCCCTCGGGTCAACAGAATTTCTTACTTAGAATTTCTTGTTCGCAGACTCCATTTGGGAAGTGAAATTTCCTCGATTTGGGATCCTAAATAAACCAGTGACTTGGAACATCGAAAGCTAAATCTATCCCAAGTGGCGACTCTAAATAAATAAATAATCCCATTTCGAATAATGTCTTTTTAATTGGAAAAACTCCCTTATACGTGTTATCCTTCGGGGTAATCGGGTAAAAAAGGAGGTGTGAGAGTGTTGGCGACTCTGTTGGGGATCGAACCCAAAATCTCTAGTTCAGGGTTCAAGAATTCGAGCTTAGTATAACTGTTATATTTGGAATTTTTATGATTTTCCTACATGTTCCCTGCTAATGTGCTAAATGCTTTACCGCTTTGATATTGAATGAATTGTATAGAAACTGTTACGAAACCCTTCTGTTTTTATCTTCGGGGATGTGCTCGCTGGTCGAGACTCCCTATTCTGTTAGTGTCATACCTTGAAATAAGAAAGAGGCTCAGACAAGTTACTAAGCCGGATGATCTTGCGGGTCCCCTGTACGTAGCCACCTCCTCGACTCAAGTTGTCTGCTCGGGTACATGGTCTAGAACAAATACCCAGGTTCTGAACTTAGTATAACAAAGCCTCATGCCGGATCCCTAGTAGGAACGTTTGTTTGCATCACGTGCATTTGACTTAGGGTACTCAACACAGGGGTTGGATTCGTATTGGACACGTAACCCAAAATGAAAGGACCATCCTGATGCATATTACGTGCTACTTGCGCATTTATTTGCTTTAGATTTGCATGTTGACCAGCTTGTGAATAAGAAGAGAAAATTGAGAAAATAGCGGTATTATGGCTGAATGATAGTAACCATTTGTTTTGCAAAACCAATGCTCAAATAGCGACAAATGCTGCCAGATTTTTGAAGAAAAAAAAAAAGAGAAAGAGGAAAAAACAAGAGGCCTTTTCAACAAAATTTGGTTATGACAATACATTTAACCCGAACTACACCGGTTTGATTCTCACCAAGTGTGAGATACGTAGGCAACCCCCATCGGGTCCAACCTCCTTTTGCAAAAATAGCCAAAACAAAGAGAAAAAATGTCAATTTTTAATTTGTTGTATTAAATAAATTGGGTGATGCCTTTGTTGTCAAGAATAGCCGAATGTTCCCAAATGGGACGCCGGAAGGCTGATGTTGTACAAACGGCCACCTTTGGGTCTTTACTTTATTTTGGCCAGTTAGCAGGCACAATTTTAAAATCTCCCTCCGGAAGTGCTGAAAGGATGCATTTGCAAAGTTGGGCTTTTGGTTTTAGAAAATAAATTTCATAAAAGAAAGGGGTCAATTTTTTATTTTTGAAGTCAAACAAGAATAAAAGCATAAGTTACTAATTTGCCTTAATAAATGTGCAGGATGAGCACAATCTAGAATGAACCTTTTTCATTCGTAAGCAGAATCCCTTTGGAGTTGCGGCTGTGGTGGCATGATCTAGGTATAGAAGGGGAAGACGAGGTAAAGAAATATTTGGGGGGCCTTCCCGGGATATTGGAGTTTATAACCCCAGGAGACATTATAAGGGCGTTGGTCACATGCTGGGATCCGGCACACAATGTGTTCCACTTCTCAGATTTTGAACTTACCCCGACTTTAGAAGAAATAGCGGGGTACATCAGAGATGTTGAGCTTCTTTTGAGACACAAGTATTTGGTTGCTCCAAGAGTTATAGCTATGCATAAATATTAGATACCCTAAAAATAAGCAGAGTGGTACACGACTCAAACCTGGCGGTAGGTTTTTACACCTTTTCATTCCTGTATAACAGATATGGTATATAGGGGGGTTCACCAAACCAGAGAACAAAATCTGTAGCAAAGGAAACCGCGTCAAATGGGAAGAACATAGACGTTTCGCTTTTATGGTGGCTTTTCTAGGGCTTCTGGTTTTTCCAAAGAAAGATGGGAACATTGACATAAAAATAGCAGGGGTTGTCAACACTCTACGCACCCAAGCCAAGTGCACACTCGCGCCTATGATAGTAGATGAGATCCTTCGCGCTCTCACATCCTGCAAGGCCAGGAAAGATTTCTTTGAGGGTTGCAATCAGTTATTGCAAATGTGGATGATCGAGCATCTATGCCACCGTCCCCAATTTATGAGCTATGGGTTCATCGAGAAAACTTGAATAGAAGAGTTTACACAAAAATTGAAGGGCTCAGTTTGCCCGAAGGGGTAACAAGATGGATATCTTACTTTCAGTCCCTCACCGCCAGTCAAATAGAGTGGACGCTGGGATGGTTGTCTGTGGATGAGATCATATACATGCCGACAACAGGACCTCATTTCCTCTTGATGGGTCTTAGGAGTATCCAGCCTTATGCCCGGCATCAGGTCTTGAGACAAGTTGGAAGGTGCCAGATAGTGCCAAAAGTCGAAGATCGCAGTACTTGAGTAGTCGAGATTAGACTTGATGGTCAGTTCCCCGAAGCAGCAGTCAGCAAAATTCGGAATGAATGCCAATAACTAATGTCAAACACTTTTGTACGGGATTGGTCCAAAGGCGAAGTGTCGCCAGGATACCTTGCTTGGTACAGAAGAGAAATTGAGTCTGAGAGGCCGGCCAAAAGGCCCTATCTCCAGGAATTCATTAAAGCATTGCAAGAGTAGTGGGATTGGTTGGCTAAAGAATGCGAGTACATGGCTACGATAAGCAAATTGGAGAAATAGGTCATGAATTTGCAATTTGATAAAGATTTGCAGGCCTTTGCAGACGAGGGCTGAAAGAAGAAACTGGTTGAGGAAAATGAAGCCCTTCGGGCCCAAATTCAGAAGATGAAAGTAGCAGAAAAAAAAACCCGTCCGGAGTGCCAAGGACGCAAAACTTATGGATGGCTTGAGACAGAAGGTGGATGACTACAGTTTTGATTTGAACAAAACATATAAGGAACTACCCAAGGCTCGGAAACATTTGGCTGAAAATGTGGCAGAATGAGCACATATGGTCAGGAAATTAAAAGAAGAGTTCGACGATGAGGTGACAGGGTTAAATAAAAGGGTCTTCATTGCAGAAAACAAAATGCTCAAACAAGCAAAAGAGTTCAACATTAAAAGGGAACACTATTACACAGCATTGGCACAACGAAAATAAAATTCAAGAATTTCAATTCGAAAACAGCCTGCAAGCTGCTGCTAGTGAGGGAGAAAAGAAGGTATTGGTTAAATAAAAAGAAGCCCTGCGAGCCCAGATGCAGAAAATGAAAATAGCCGCAGAAAATCCTCCGAGGAGTACAAAAAATGAAAAGCTCATAGAGAATCTGCGATGAAAAGTAACTGAATACGGTTTTGACCTGAATAAAGCAGAGGGTGAATTGTCTAGAGCTCGGAGACAATTAATTAAAATCGTTGAAGAAAGGGCCCCATACTGGAGTATTTAAAAGAAGGAAGCGGGAATGAATGCAATGGTCTAAAACAGAGAGTTATCATGGTTGAAAGTAAAATGGCCAAGTAGGCCAAGGATTTCAAAGCCGAGAGAGAACATTTCTATGCGGTAATAGCGGAGTTGGAAAGAGATTTGAGGCAGTTTCAAAAACTAAATTAGGTGGCTGAACGGACTTTAGAAGCACAGGCTGAACAAATAGGGCGTCTGCTACAAGAAAAAGGGGTTATCAAAGAAACGATACGGGCAATTGCAGACTATATTACCACTAAATGCAATCACTGTGAAGACATAACAAAATCCATGTTTTTTGCTGCTGCTATGACATTTGTCCGACAAGTAATGGAAGATCTCCACTATCTCCAAGGAAGTCTAGCACGCAAACCTACGGCAAGGCCGAATGATGCCTTGCAAGCTCCAAAAGCATTGGAAGTTTTAATGTGTTCATAGACTTATATTCATCTGAAACATTAGTCTGTTGTTGTCCTTTCGAGTCTGTAAGGGTATTGGGTCCCAATCTGGCAGTTGCTATCGTAACCAAGGTTTATATCTTTATCAAAATTGAAAATCCCAAACATGTTTTACTATGTACTTCACCATTTATTTCCATGAACTACGCTCGGTCTGATTCATGCAAAGTCATAATATGTAGGCAATTTCTATAGGATTCGACCATATTCTTTAAAAAGCTAAAAAAATAATATATAGAATAAAAGCAACAAAAGAGAGAGGAATAAGAGGGAAGAAACAAAAGGAAATTGAAATAAGTGTCGGGATGAAACATGCGACTATGGAAAGCATATAGAAACCTATTATCTGCATAGGTGCATCATGCTCAACGTGTGATTTCCTGTTTGTCATATATCCCGAACTAACTATGTTTTCTAGTACAATTGTATATAACAGTGGTTGATTTTTGCGTTAACTGGCTTCACACGGATACTTCACTCGTTCAAAGGGAAATACAGAGATGTCAACCAAAATGGCTCTACCCACCGTCCCAATTGTAGAAGACAGTCCAATCACAGGAGTACCGGCCTCTGAATCTGCAGCGGTCGAAGAGAACTGGATCCTGCGGCTCGGGGTCATGGAAGTGTGGGACGCATGGACCAATGGAAAGGAACCTCCCAGCGCCATCCCTGGATTTCCCGAGCTATTTCCACGGTCATGGGGTACATCTACTATTCCTATCAGTCACCCGAGCATTCTCCTGGGGCAGCCCACCATTTCCACAAATTTTGTTGGGCCGCCCTCTGACACCCACCCTCCAATGTTTGCATCCGGGCTAGTTCCCAACATATTTACGGCCCCTCCGTGTGAAGCTACTACACAACCTGCAGTACCGAGGCCTGTGTTTGACCCTGCAGCCTTTACCTTCCAAACTCCTAATTACCAAAATGAGCCTCCCCCCTATCCTACATATAGCTACCTCAGCCAACATATGAACTAACCCCTGTGCCAGACAAAACTTCCAAAATGCCCGAGAAGGATGAAATCACAAGGAGAATGAAGAGTCTTGAGCAAAGCCTGAAGAATATGCAAGGACTGAGCGGACAGAAAATTGTAGCCTATTCAGACATGTGCATGTTCCCGCATGTACATCTTTCTTTGGGGTTTAAAATGCTGAAATACGATGGCCATGACGACCCTATCGCCCATCTGAAAAAGTATTGTACTCAATTACGTGGGGCCAGCGGGAAGGAAGAACTTCTGATGGTGTACTTTGGGGAAAGCTTAGTGGGTATTACATCTAAATGGTACATAGATCAAGACATTACCCGATGGCACATATGGGATGACCTTGCCTGGGACTTTGTACGACAATTCCAGTACAATATCGACATCGCCCCGGATAGGAACTCCCTAACCAATTTGAAGAAGAAACCTGGTGAAAGCTTCAGAGAGTATGCTATTAAATGGAGAGAGCAAGCATCGAGGGTGAAGCCTCATATGGATGAAACAAAAATGGTCACCGTCTTTCTGGAGGCACAAGAGGCAGACTATTTTCAGAAAATGATGTCTGCAATGGGCAAACCATTCGCCGAAGCAATAAAGATTGGGGAGATGGTGGAGAATGGCCTCAAAACAGGGAGAATTCTAAGTCAATCTTCCATAAGAGCCTCTTTCCAAGCCATACAAGGAGGGGCAAGAGGAATTCCAAAGAACAAGAAAAAAAAAAGGAAACATTCATGGCAGCCTCCGGGATGAGGAAACAGCATACTCACAGGCATGCATTTTCTTAAAGAGCACCTCAACATTAATATCCTCACCGAGACATGATGTCCCTCAACCCTACGCAGTTATGAATGCTCAACCATTTCCCCGACCTCAATAGCAGAACAATACAAATCAAGCTCCTAGGAATCAACTCCCTCAAAATCATTACAATCCTCGCCCTCAAAAAAACTATTATCGTCCCAAGGAGCCACCCCGGAGGCAGAACTTCACCCCAATAGGAGAGTCCTACGCCAGCCTGTTTCCTAAGCTAGTCCATATGGGTCTCGTCCAGCCTGTACCCCCAAATAGACAGAATCTTGAATCTCTGTCTTACCAAAGGGGCATGCGTTGCGCCTACAACTCTGGGGCATAGGGACATGATACTGAAAATTGCTGGACCTTAAAATGAGCAGTAGAGGACTTGATTGATCAAAATAAGATATTTTTAAGAGATGAAAAAGTCCAAATGTAACTGATAACCCGTTACCAGCTCACAATAATGGGCCGGTCATCGGAATGATCTGCGAGGACAAAGAATTTGATCCCTCTCTGAAAGCCATCATAGCCATCGCCGAGGCAGATAGAAAACCAAAAGTCACCCCAAAGAAGATGGAAGAAAAGAAAATAAATGAAGCAGAATGCCCTGGAGCAGAGAAGAAGGTTGAGGTTGATGTGGAGACAACCCCTACCAAAGAAACAATACTCTACATCCCACGGGGACGCAAAGAAAAGCATCCCACTTTAAGCCCACCAAAAAGGTTCGAGCTGAACAAAACCATGTACATACCCAAGAAGGCCTATGTGGTAAGGGGATCGATTAAGCCACCAGTGCTGAATGAGCCCGTGGTTATTGGTCGCGTGCCACAAAAGCCTATGACCAACCCTTTAGTCGTCCCTTGGAATTATCAGGAAACAATCGTTACATATAAGGGCAAAGAAGTCCTCGGAGAAGGCCAAAAGGGATGTCCCATGAAGAAATACTTAAACATGGAAGAGGTGAACACCGCTACCAAACGGCGATTCCCGCCAAAGAAGCTAGTGAATGCTGAGGAAGCCGAGGCTTTCTTCCAGAAAATGAGAATGCCGGAATACGAAGTGGTAGATAACCTCCGAGAATCCCCCTGAGAAGATTTCTCTACTGTCACTCTTGATGAAATCTCCCGAACATCAGCAGGTGTTGACTAAAACACTAAACGAAGCTTATGTAACTGAGACCTCTGTAGAACAGCTAGAGAAAATGGCAGAGAGATTTTTCGCTATCGACCAGATATCGTTCAGTAAGAATGACTTGCCCCCGGAGGAAGCTGATCATAACAATGCTTTGCACCTCACAGTCAAATGTGAGGGATGTTATGTCAAAAGAGTGATGGTCGACGGAGGTTCCAGAGTAGACATATGTCCACTGTCTACCTTGCAGATAATGGAGATCGGGACAGGGAGGATCCGCCCTAACAACATATGTGTCCGATCCTTCGATGGAATAAAAAGGGATACCACAGGTGAAATCGATACTATTGGTCCAGTCGACTTCGAAGTAACATTCCAGGTGTTGGATATAGACACCTCCTACAACTACCTCATGGGAAGGCTGTGGATTCATGCAGCAGGGGCAGTGCCTTCAATCCTGCACCAAATGCTGAAATTTGAGTATGAAAATCAAGAGATTGTAGTTCATAGAGAGGACGAACAATCAATTTACCGGGACCCCTGTGTCCCCTGTCTGGAAGCCAAGGAAGGCAATGAACACATAGTCTATCAAGCTTTTGAAGTTGTAGTAGCTGATCACCATGAAGATGGCAAGCCGCTTCCTCAGCCTTTTCTGTCAAATGCTTCAATTATGGTAGCAAAGGAAATGACGCGCCAAGGCTTCAAACCAGGCAAGGGACTCGGAAGCTCCCTACAAGGCATAACCGATCCAGTCGCCTTGCCTGCCACAGAAAAGTTCTTTGGACTGGGATTTCATCCAACCTCAGAAGATATCACCTGGGCTAGTCGTAGAAAGCGCCAAGGATGGGCCTTACCACGGCCCTTGCCTCACTTGTACAAAACCTTTATAAATTCAAAGTATAGTGAAGAGGGGGAAGAAGAAACCTTCATGGCAGAAGAAATTGATGATTTCTACGGGGCTATGAGAGAGTTGCACTATGATGTACGCATGGTCCAATCAGGAGAAGGTTCAAGCGCCGCTGAAATGCTGTACATGGGCCAAATGCCAAACTTCAAAATTGGAAGGCCACACCCTTTCCGGTCAGGCGGGAGACCCGGTAGTCTCGCCTTTATACCTCTTCCCACATCACGAGCTATTCTAGGGTGTAGCTCAGTTGTTTGTTTTCCTTTTAGCACTTTAAATCTCCATTGTAAACCCTGTTTATCATTCAAGTTCAAAGAAATAAAAGTAATATTTTGTCATTCACATTTATCTGCCTTTCTCTGATTTTTGTCTTTCTTTATTTTTCATTTTTCTTTCAGTCCCAATAATGCGGATTTAAATAAAACGATATGCTCGCGGACTTCTTGCCACGACCCAAACTCGCTGCCTGTCTGTGAAATAATAAACCAGGAACCGGAATACAATGAAGAAGAGGCTGTTAGAGAAATCACTCGAGAATTGGAACACTTTGAGAACAAACCTAAGCCTAACTTAAATGATACTGAACCGTTAACCTGGGCGATCTCGATGAAATCAAAGAAACTAAAATAAGCATCCACGTAAATAAAGGGATACGGGATTCATTGGTTCAACTCCTGTTGGAATTCAAAGACGTATTTGCGTGGTTTTATGACGACATGCCTTGTCTGAGTATGGATTAGGTGGTTCATAAGTTGCCTACATACCTCGGATGCCCTCCAGTACAACAAAAGCAAAGAAAGTTCAAGTCTGATGTCATTGATAAAATCAAAGAGGAAATTACAAAACAGCTTGAAGCAGGGGTAATCCGGGTAGTGCGGTACACCACATGGCAGGCTAATGTGGTCCCGGTGCCGAAGAAGGATGGGAAAACCCGAGTGTGTGTGGATTATGGAGATTTGAACAAAGCAAGTCCCAGGGATAATTTCCCTCTCCCCAGCATCCACATCCTTGTCGATAATTGTTCCAAGCATGAGATTCAATCCTTTGTAGATTGCTACCCAGGGTATCACCAAAGTGTTGATGGATGAGAAAGATGCCGAGAAAACTACCTTCACCACACCTTGGGGAACACATTGTAATAGAGTTATGCCTTTTATTGAAAAATGACGGGGCGACATACATGAGGGCTATGACCACCATCTTCCATGACATAATGCATAGAGAAATAGAGGTATACGTGGATGACGTGATTATCAAATCTAAGACACAAGGCGATCGTGTAAAGGATCTGAGAAAATTCTTTGAAAGGCTCCGCAAATATAATTTGAAATTGAATCCAACAAAATGCGCATTTGGAGTTTCGTAGGGAAAACTTCTGGGGTTCATCGTCAGTCTGAGAGGCATTGAATTAGATCCAACCAAGATCAAATCCATTCGGGAGCTACCCCTGCCAAGGACCAAAAAGGATGTGATGAGTCTATTAGGAAGATTAAATTACATCAGTCGGTTCATCGCCCAACTAACTGCAACATATAAGCCTATATTCAAATTGCTGAAGAAGGACGTAACAATTAAGTGGACGGTCGAGTGTCAGGAAGCTTTTGACAAAATCAAACAATACTTGTCCTATCCACCGGTTTTAGTTCCGCCAGAACCAGGAAGGCCACTGTTTCTCTATCTGACGGTCTTGGAAGGCTCTTTCGGTTGTATTCTCAGGCAGCATGACGCCACGGTAAAGATAGAGTAGGCCATTTATTATCTAAGCAAAAAATTTACCAGCTACGAGGCCAAGTACACATTGTTAAAGAGAACGGGTTGCGCCTTGACATGGGTAGCTCAAACGCTAGATCCATTAATGTACATATTCCAAAAACCATTGCCCACAGGGCGACTGGCTAAATGGCAAATCCTGCTTACCGAGTTCGACATTATTTATATCACTCGTACGGCGATGAAAGCTTAGGATCATATGGCAGAAAACCCCGTTGATGACGAGTATCAGCCTTTAAACACTTACTTCCGTGACGAAGAAGTGAACTCATTGGAAATAGCAGCTGAGGACACCCCCGTCTGGAAAATGTTCTTCGACAGAGCGGCAAACGCAAAAAGCATAGGGATCATGGTAATCCTAATCTCACATACAGACCATCATTATCTAGCTACAGCCAGACTTTGGTTCTTTTGCACCAATAATACCGCTGAATATGAGGCTTGCATTGTGGGCATGAACATGGCTATTATCCAAGATGTTAATAGTTGCTAATCATGGGGGATTCCGATCTAATCATTAGACAAGCTCAAGGAGAATGGGAGACAAGGGACATTAAGCTCCTCCCGTATAGACAGCATGTTGAAGGCCTCAGCAAACGGTTCAGGTTGGTACAGTTCAGGTACATTCCCCGTTGCCACAATGAGTTAGCAGATGCACTTACAACCTTAGCCTTCATGCTGCCATACCCTGGGAATGCAGTTGATCCTTTACAAATCCAAATCAAAGAAAGACATGGGTATTGCAATGCAACCGAAAGAGAGCCTAGCCCACAACCTTGATATTATGACATTTTGAGATTCCTAAAAACACAGGGATACCCTTAGAAAGCGACAGGAGAACAAAAGAAAACCATCCGATGGCATGCGAGCAATTTTTTCTTAAGTGGTGACACTTTATATAAAAGGACTCCAGATCTTAATTTGTTGAGATGCGTGGATGCTGAAGAATCCGGGAGAATTATGCATGAAGTACATGCGGGCGTATGTGGGCCCCATATGAATGGCTATGTATTGGCCATTCATATGGACGTCATTAGGCCGATCGAGTCAAAGGCCTCAAATGGGCACAAATTTATATTGGTCGCCATCGATTATTTCACAAAATGGGTTGAGGCCATCACCCTCAAGTCTGTCACCAAGAAAGCGGTAGTGGATTTCGTGCATTCCAACATCATCTGTCGCTTTGGGATTCCCGGTGTCATCATTACAGACAATGCATCTAATCTAAACAGTCGGTTGATGGCAGAGATATGTGAACAATTCAAAATAACACATAGAAACTCCACCCCCTACCGACCTAAGGCTAATGGTGCGGTCGAAGCAGCCAACAAGAAAGTCAAGATAATCTTGACAAAAATGATTCAAAGCTCGAGGCAATGGCATGAAAATATGCCTTTCGCATTGATGGAATATCGTACCCCAGTACGTACATCTGTAGGAGATACTCCCTGCTTGCTGGTCTATGGAACTGAGGATGTTATACCTGCCGAGGTGGAAATCCCTTCGCTCCGAGTGATTGTCGAAGCAGAAATCAAAGATAGTGAATGGATCAAAACCCGGTTGGAGCAACTGCATTAATTGATAAAAAACAAATGGCCGCGGTATGCCACGGGCAGTTGTACCAACAAAGAATGGCCCGTGCTTACAACAAGAAAGTGCGCCCTAGGAATTTTGAAGTCGGACAGCTGGTTTTGAGATGGATACTTCCACATCATCAAGAGGCCAAAAGAAAATTAGCCCCAAAATGGAAACGCCCGTACATCATCAGGAAGATATTGCCTAGAGGGGCATTGTACTTGGGCGACGTTGAAGGAGATCAGTCCAAGGCAGCGATAAACGCCGACTCTAAGAAAAGGTATTATGTTTAAATCCCTTGCAGCAATGGCCCCAGTGGATTCAGATGATGAAGGTTTCGCTCTCCTGCTATCCCCTCCCTCTTTGTAACCCGGAAATGTTATTCACAAAAAGAGAAGAAAAAAAATGAAAAAAAATAGAAAAATAAAATGAAAAATGAAAAAAAAAGAGAATGCAAAAAAAAATTAGTTTAGAAAACACTTCCCCAACTACGTCTGACTTAATTCCGAAAGGATGCAGAGGCAGCCTCTCCCTGAGGTTCAGTCACATCAAAATAAAAATCCCATTTACCCAAGAAAATTAAAACTGGGCAGAAACATATCGGTTCGGTTACAAATCCGTCCGAATGGTTTCAAAGTTATAGATCCATGGGGAAGAAAATACCATTTGTTGGGGTTCGGCACCAATCAAATTTGTGAGAAAAATAAATGAGAGAGTCTTATCGGTGAAAACCTCCAGGCATCATATGGTGATGGTGAGCGGAGAAAAGCAAAATGAAAGAGTCCGTTAAGCAAAAACTCGTAAAGAGCGCTATAGGACGACGGGAGAAGAGAAATGAGAGAGGCCGATTGGCAAAAACCGCAAAGGGCGCCGTTGGCCGAAAACAGGAAATATTGATGCCGGGGCTGAATAAGTTTCTTTGGTTTTCATAAAGTTGAAATCAGAAAGCACAAATGGATTTGGGCCAGGTATCTAGTCCAAGAAGCATGTCGTCACCATTTAAAGCCGGCTCATATTTCCAGATGAGTTCCCTCTTTTCCCTCAAAGAGCATCCCTCTCCCTAAATTACTATTTCACTCATTCCCGCTTTAATTTCCTCATCATTCCCTAAAGAAAGGTAGCAGGGTTGGCTTCGCGGTTTTCTCCTGGCAAGAATTAGGGGAATGACCGACATCGTCAAGTACTTTGGCCAATCGCGGTTGATCATGACAGTTAATGGCCCAAAGTAAATAAATTTAAGCCGATCAGGATGTTGATTCTTATCAAAAGTCCCAAAAGCAATCCCAAAATGAAAGGCAGACAAAAATCATGACCCAAGGCCCGAGAAGCAAAGACCAAATCCGAAACAAGGACCCCCTGTCCAACTAAGCAAGGACGAAAAGCCGAGGGTTTGCTTTTGAATACAAAGGAAGTCGAAATCAAGCATCACAAGACCACAAAACCAATCACTGTTCAAACTAACAGTTTGTTTTGTTTCTAAACTAAAATAGATGCAGGTACAACTTAGAAAATCAAAAGGAATATGAGGCAAAAAACAACCAAGGATAATCCAAGGGCCAAAAGTGGTGATGCGTCAATAACCAAAGGGAAGTTTTCTTTTCATTTTTCTGCAAACTCGAAAAATTAGCATGACGGCACAAGATCCCAATCCCTAGCCCCCTTTTGTACAGCTTGGGGACTTTCTAGGCATTACCAAAGGATTGCGTTATACCCCCCTCCAGCATAAATCAAGGAAGTTTCCCTCCACATCCCCTGCATAACCTGAGGATTCTCTCCCTACACTTCCCACTCCCCAGCATAGTCTAGGAGCTAACACTCCCCTACCTTTAGCATAGTCTAAAGGTTGTTCTTTTCCTCCCCTACCCCCAGCATAGTCAAAAGGATCTCTAAGGTTATCCACTGCCTTGCATATTCTCCCGTGACATAACCCAGGATCTCTTTTCATCCCGGCATAACCCGCGGATCCCTCTAGCATAATCTAGGATTTTTTCTTTCATCCCGGCATAACTCGTGGATTCCCCTTACATAACTCGGGATCTCTTTTCATCCTGACATAACCCGCGGATCCCCCTAGCATAACCTAGGATTTTTTCTTTCATCCTGGCATAACCCATGGATTCCCCTGACATAACTCAGGATATCTTTTCATCCCGGTATAACCCGCGGATCCCCCTAGAATAACCTAGGATTTTTTCTTTCATCCCGGCATAACCCGTGGATTCCCCTGACATAACTCAGATCTTCTTTCATCCCGGCATAACCCGTAGATTCCCCTGGCATAACTCAGGACCTCTGTTCATCCCGACATTAAACCGTGGATTCCCCTGACATAACTCAGGATCTCTACTTATCCCCGCATAACCCGTAGATTTCCCTAGCATAACCTAGGATTTTTTATTCGTCCAGGCATAACCCGCGGATTCCCCTGGCATAACCCAGGAATTTCTTCATAACCCATCCTCAGCAGAAACTTTCCTATCCCGGCATAACCCGCGAATCTTTTCTTTCCTTCCCCACAGAGACCTTTTTCATCCTTATCCCGGCATAACCCGAGGATTCTCATCTTATCCCCCAGCAGGAACCATTTCTCCTACCCCGCATAACCTGGCGATCTCTCAAAGGGATATACAATTCCGATCCTTATATTTTAATAAAGAGTAGCATAGATGTGTGTTACAAATAACTCACGAAATTTTCCAAGGAAAACTGGGGCAGAAAATTTTGTCAGTTTGCTTGTTTTGCTGTCTAAGAATGTGTCACCTTATGGCACAAGATTCTGCATAATTGAAAGCATGAGTGTCAATTCAGAATAGAAGGAAAGGAAAGAGACAAAAGGTGAACTCAAAGTGATAAGGCGACACAAAGACGCGGACTGCCCAAAATATAATCGAAATCACAAGCTCAGCATATCCCGCTTTATTTCAAAATTGAAGACTGAGCCGGCAGCGGCAATAACGAGCATCAAGATTTAGATCATAGTTTTCCACAAAAGATAGCCGAGACTCAAGATCAAGCTTCAAGAGACTCATAGATAGGAATCTTGTAACTTGTAGTTGATAGACTTAGCTAGCTTAGTTTTTATTTTCTTTTGGTGTAATAAGGAGTTTATCAAGCAGAAAAAGAAGCAACAGCATCCAATCACAGTCTCTCGGTATCCACAGCTACCAAAATTTTCAGAACTACACTAACCTGATTCCTTCATTTCCAAGGATATATAGGCAACCTTTGAAGCAAGATTCGGTCAGAAATTTTTCAAAATGCTTCACATGGAGTACTCAATCGGACGGAAATCGTACATATTTGCTATCTTGTCTTTGCACGAAAACTCTTTGTGTTCTCGCGCAAAGAGGGGCAGCTGTGAGCATATGATTTTTACCCGATTGAAACAAGCTCTCACAGGACTCGTAAGGTTAGGATTTTATTTAAATATTAGGATCTTAATTTTTAGGATTTAATTGCATGCGCATGTTCATTACTGCATGTTTAAGATTGATTAGGATTTAATTGTTAGATAAATTTGTTTTACAAATTAAAATACAAAAAATATATATACATGTCCGGCGTTTGAAATTATTTTTTGTTTAATTTTGACTTGGTTTAGTTTTATTTGTGATAATTAGGAATTTGTGATTGTAACTAAAGTTAGAAATTATTTTTAAATTAAAAGGAAAAAGACAAAAACAAAAAAAAAGTATATATATATGCAGCCACTCAGGCTGGCCACAATTGAGCCAGACCTGAGTGGCCCAACCTGCTTCTCCCTTTAAAAACACAAAGCCCCAGCCCAAGTGACCGACCGTGGTCCAATCCACGTAATAATGAACCAAACAACACCGTTTCAAAGGGCTCATCATAGCCGTCGATCTTGTGTTCATTCAATGATCATGAAAGCCCCCCCCCCCCATATTTGTATACATTTGTCCAAACGTCTCTATTACACATAAAGACCAAACCTCCCCTTCCTCGTGCCGTCTTCTCCTACCTAACACCACACCTCTTGACCACCACTGACCGCCCTTTGACCACCAGCTTACCACCTTAATGCCGCTACCGAAAATCGCCTCACGGCGGCGGCCGGCAATCAAACCTCCCCAGATTTATACCACTAATCTGTCACACCCTCCTATTTCCCACCCTGTAATTATTTACCATCGAACAAGTCCCCTCCGTCTCGAATCTTCAAAAATATGGTCATCGGAACCACCGTCTCCAGCGACCTTGTCCCTAACCCTTCCACCTTTACACCATAGACCACTAGGACATCCCCTTCCCCGTCCTGCATCCCACTCCCTTCGAATCCCCCCCCCCATCATCTCAAATATTCGCAGAAAGGTCGTCGCAAACCCTATCTCCGGTGACCCTGTTCCAAAGCCCACTAAACTTACACCCTTAAAGCACCTCAATCTCCTCTTTCTAACCATGTACGTCACCCGTCTAGAATCTGCCTGAAACTCTTCGAATATCAATTCAAAACCTAACCCTAAGTTTTCTGTATATCTTCATTTATTTAGCAGTTAAATGTTTGATTTCTTTGAGTAATTGTTTAGGTTCAGTAGTTACATGCCTAATAGTTTGAAGTCCTTTCGTTTGATTTCTTTTGGTTGTTTGTCTGTTTGTCCACAATTTCATTTGAAATAGGTTTCAATATTCATACGCCTTTGTTTGTCACTAGTCTGGAAATCTTCTCGTCTTTGGAATAATTATATATCCTGTTAATATCAGCTCCTTGATCTTGAAAGCTTAGTTAGTTCTTCAGTATTGTTATTTTATGGCTTAATTGACATCCATCTTCTGATTCTTCAGTTGTTTCATTCTATGATTTATGGTTTGCCCCTAAGTATCTGATTGCCATAATAATTTTGATTTTTCAGTGTTGATACTGGTTTAAGTTGATCTGTTGGGTTGGACATTTAATTCTTCAGTGGTAGCCTTTACTTGCTTCCTAAATTGATTCATGAACTAAATACCCACCCCTTGCTGTGTACTTCTCGTTTTTAAGTATTGTTGAGCATTTTGATTAAGCTATTTCTGAAAGTTAAGTGTTGATAGACGTATTCATTCTTCTGGTTATTTTGATCCTTTGTTTTGATAATTCTGTATAATGTTTGGATGTGAAAGTCTACATTAAGGCATTTGTGTTGCCTTGATAATTTTGGCTCATTCTGAACTTTCATGAGCCTGTTTGTCTAAGATTAAAAGGTGACCCAAGTTTAATTGACCAGAGTCAATTGTAATTAAACTAGGGACAAGGAACTGACTAAGGTCAAAACTTCATGGGGGTAATTTAGGAAAGGAAATGAGGGTATAAGAGGGATTTGAACCTTTAAAGAATCTGATCGTAATCCCTTAGAACCTTCTAGCAAGGACTAAAACACAATTCCTACCTCAAACTTGAGGCACAAGTCAGGAATTGAAGGACCATTTAGGAAAAGTGCAAATTTGAAGTAAGGACTAAAAAGAAACTAAGAGAAAATCTGATGCCCTAAGGCTCTACTATAAAATAAACCATCTGGGCATTTTTAAAAGGGATCTGAAACCTTCTCTCTGAGTCCTAGAGCTAAAATACATACTAGTTTCTCCTATATCTGCAAAATATATCATTAGTGTTGTTTGAGTCATTTTTTCTGAAAACTTAGTTCTCTAAAAACTCTGCTGAATTCCTGGATGCACTGTTTTATTGGTTGCTTAGCTTATTCGTTACCTTTAGTCATAGGCTTGTTTTTGCTGAATTACATGTACATTTCCTTGTTCACTTGATATATTGAAGCTCAAATATGATGTATTCTCAAGTGTGAGGATTTGAGTGCATTAGTTTATTCAAAACTCTTCACCTCTTTTCCCCCCATTTTAGTTCAGATATATGTAATAATAAGATTATTATCTTGTTGTAATTAAACTTTTGGACTGACTCATTTTGTAATAATTAGACTTTAGAGACTGATTTATTTGTAGTAACTGGACATTCGACTTATTTTTAAGTATGAACAATCAATAGTGCTAGTAGTTAATGTATGGTTGTTCTAGATGCCCATTTCATGTTGTTTAGAAATAAGGAAATCACGAAATATTGGCTTAGAAATTATTAAAATCCATTCATTGTGTATGATGAAGTCCACTCAAGTTTCAATATGTTAGCACTGTGTTGTTTCAGATCTATAAGCTGCAAATCAAAGTCATAATTGAATTTTGAAGAATTGGATTCATATACTCTGGCTGACGAGTATATGGATCATTTGATTCAGATCTAATGTTAAAGTTTGACGTATATAAAATGGACTGTCAATATTTTCTCTATGAGTATGTAGATATTCAACTTTGTATATAATTTTGAACCAAAACGGTTACTGAGAATTGGACTCTTTCGTCCAAATCAACACTGGGCTCATTCGCGAAGCCCAGTAAGCACCAAGATATTGTAACCCAACATGTTTTCTGGGCTGAGTGATTAAAAGCCCAAGCCAGTCGCAACAGTTAGTAGTTGTAGCTTGAGCAATATGTGCTCCTGGGCTGGCCCAAGCTTGATTTATTACGTGCAATTGGCCACGAACGAGGCTAAGACGCATGTGATGTTTGCCCAAGTACAAAGTTTATACATAAATAATTATTGCATTTACACACTAGCTATAGTAGAGAATTTAGTATACATTAGAACGTCTTAAAATAAGGAGAGCCACGTTAATCCCATCAAATATCATGCGATGGCTCCTTAATTCATTAAAACACATAGAAAAATAAGAAGTGTCGTTTAGTGAATTTCACGGCCTTCCCACAAATCTCGAAGACGTAGTTGCTATAGGCGTGCGTGTTTAATAAAACAAATACCTTCCTAAATTCGGGTGCGCATTTAATTGACCCAAATCCTATTCTCAATGGAATTAAATATGTCTAGAATTGCGGGTGCATTTATGTGACGCGATTCATGACATGTTTTAATAACATTGCAAATTTTCCTAAAAAAGATGTTAAAAGCGGTTAATAATCTAAAATTACAGGTTAACAGGCATAGCAGATCATATATTACCCAATTGTAATGAGTTTTAAGCGATCGTGCTAGAACCACGGGATCCGAGAGTGCCTAACACTTTCCCTCGGGTCAACAGAATTCCTTACTCAAGAATTTATGGTTCGCAGATTCCAATTTTATGGTCGAAATTTCTTCAATTTGGGATTGGCACCAAAAATCGAAACCTATCACAAGTGGCGACTCTTGAAATAAATAATCCCATCTCAAATAATGTCACTTTAATTGGAAAAATTCATATACACGTGTCACCTTTTGGGGTAACCACGTGTAATCCAAAAAAACGAGGTGTGACAGGCCCGTATTATAGTTTCAAAGCACGGTATAGGTTCAATATGATTTATATGTGTTGTCGGTAAAGTTTGGTAAGAAACGGAATCCATTTGACCTGATTCGGACTTTAAATGCAAAATTTGATGTTTAAAGAAGTTTTGAGAAATTTCATTGATCTTGAGGTTTAATTCGATATTCATGATGTTATTTTGGTGATTTGATTACACGAATAAGTTTGTAGGATGTTTTTAAGGTTGTGTGTATATTTGGTTTGGAATCCCGAGGGCTCGGGTGAGTTTTGCATAGGCCACAGAGTGTATTTTGGACTTAGAAAATTGTAGATTTTCAACTGTGCATAGAAGGCATGCAGACTTCACATTTGCAAAGCTTGGCTCACAAATGCGAGCGGCTTATTAAATGCGATGGAAGCTCGGGCCAGCTCCATCTCGCAAAGGCGAGGAAACCCACCGCAAAGGCGATGCCCCTTTTTCCACCATGTAGTCGCAAATGCAACGCCCCTCTCGCAATTACCAATTCGCAAATGCGAGAGTCCTTTTGCAATTCCTAAGCTAGCAGCGCGAACCCCACATCTAAGACCTGCAATTTTATACTTAGACGAATTTTAATCCATTTTCACATCTTTTTAAAACACAAACTCCTTACGGCGTTTTTTCAAGAACAACTTTCCTTCCAAATCGACTATAAGCTAATTTTAGCTCATTTCCTTCAACCATTAACATCTTTTAACACAACTTTAACTCAAAATCAATGATTTTCATGGGGGAAATTGGGTGTTTTGGGAATAGCCTAGGTTTTTCAAAAATTAGAGATTTGGATCTTAATTTGAGATCCGATTTTAAAACAAATTATATATTTGGGTTCGCGGGGGAATGTGTAATTGGTTTTTGGTTCGAACCTCAGGTTTTGACCATGTAGGCCTAGGGGGATTTTTGACTTTTTTGGTAAAACTTTGGAAAATCCATTTTCATGTATTCAAATTGATTCATTTGGCGATTATTGATGTAATTAAGTAACTTGTGGCTAGATACGAGCGAATTGGTGGTGGAATCAAGTGTTAGAGAGATAATTGAGACGTGAATTTGCATTTGTGGAATCGAGGTAAGTGTTTGGTCTAACCTTAGCTTGAGGGATTAAGAGTCGAGTTCTATTTGCTATGTGGTAAACATTGAGTAAGACATATAGGCATGGTGACGAGTATCTATACGTTGGTGTCTAGCATGCCCGTGAGTCTTTACATTATGATTATCCTGACTTTGTTTTATCTTTCATGCCTTTGTGATGGTTTCTATTTGTTGTCTAAAGTTGTGGAAGGAATTGTGACCTATGAACATTGAGGAGCGTTGACTCAAGTTGTATAACGAATTGTAAAGTTATAAGTGATAATTGAACCTTTCAAGCATTAGCTCGAGTTGTGAAGTGAATTGTGAAGTAAAAGTAAGAAAGAGAAGAGATCATTATTTTACCTCCTTGCCGGGCCATTGTTGCTTTTATTGTTATTTCCCTTGCCGGATTGTTGTTTTGATGTTTGTGAGCATGTGATTTTTGCCTTGTTAAAACTACTCCAACAGAATTCTTAAACTTAGGATTTCTCCTTTTACTATTTATTTGTAAGATTTAATTGCGCATATTAGTGTGTGCTTTCATTTGTGCATGTGAGACAAGTCATAAAATACAAAAACAATTACATAAGCATTTAGGATTTAATTTCACATATTTTGTTAAAATCAATTGGTAGTTACGGTTTTGTTTTGCGAAATATAAAAATCACAAAAAATAAGTAGTTTATTTTGGAATTTTATTGTTAATTTTCATTTTTGGAATTTTATTTTAATTTTCATATGTGTTGACGTTTAGGTGCTTATTAGTTTAATTTAGCTGAATTTAGAATTTTTAAAATAAAATTAGGAAGTTTTTTTTTAAAATGAAAATGAAAAAAAAAAGAAATAGGAATTAAGTTGATTTAAACAAGGCTGGCCACGATTGGGCCATACCTGGGTGGCCCAAAACCCCTTTACCCGTCCAAACACTCGAATCCAGCCCGAAACCCGTCTCTACCCAAGCTGATATGAGAGACGCCCCAAATGACGTCGTTTTGGGGCCATCAATCTCAGCCATCCATCAAAGATGATCTAACGGTCCTAAAACTCCCTTCCCAAAATCCAAATATATGTCCAAACGTGTGTGTTATACTGATAGACAAAAAGTCTTCATCCTCGTACAACCATCGCCGATATAACACCACCTATCAACCACCACGATCCACCATCCACCACCCTAAAACCACTGCTGGAAATCGCTTCATGGCGGCGACCGGCCACCAAATGGCCCCAAATTTACACCATAGAACCCTCGCAGCCTCCCATTTCCCCTACTACCATCAGATTCCCTCAAATATCCCTCCAGCCCGTCGAATATTCAAATTAATGGTCGCTGTCTCCGCCGCCAACGGCGACACCAACCCCAAACCTGTCTAAATCAACAACCATGAACCGCCTCGTTCTCCTCTTTCCAACCCTCTAAATCCCGTCCCTCGAACCCTCACCAATCTCCTCGAATATTGAATCAAGACTCTGACCAAAAACCTAACTTCCCCGGAATTCTTCCAAAATAGTCTCAAGTGATCTCCTCGTCTTCCTTTCCACGAACCCACGACCATTAGCCTTCGAATGCAACTAGACTTGGCCAGAAATTGAATCAAAATAGCCTGAAACCCATACCCCATCCCAAACCAACCAACCCTAACCTGATAACCCCCTCCCCATCTCCAATAATGATACAAGGGTCTCATAAGGCCAACAGACCCTCCTAGAAATGGTCAAAAACCTTGAGATTTGAAGGATCCAAATTTTAGGGTTATAACGTTAAAAGCTAGGTACCCTGAATTTTTTTGATTGCCTTTTAATTTTTCTTTTTGTTCTCGCATGTGTAAGTGCATGAATGTCCATTTGCCCATCTGTAAAACTTTATGAGAAGTTACTTGGTTTCCATTTGCCCGTATGTGAATATTTATGAGAAGTTACTTTGTTTCCATTTGCTCGTATATAAAGTTTCTGAGTAGTTACTTTGTTTCTATTTGCTCACCTGTAAAAAAAATTAAGTAGTTACTTTGTTTCCATTTGCTCATCTGTAAAAAAATTTTGATTAGTTACTTTGTTTCCATTTGCTCATTTGTAAACATTTTTCTGATTAGTTACTTTGTTCCTATCACATGCTTTGTGTTTTAATATGCTTCTGAATGATCCCCTTCTCTTTTAAAGTCACAATTTTTTCAATTGACTCATTTGGATTATCATGCTAAGTTCATAATTATTCATCTCTGATTTTCCGTTTCTTTTGTTTCAAAATCGATTAGTATCCATGTGTGATAAATCTTGTTTCTGAAGTTTATGCTGATTAATTTCATTTTTGTTTCTGAGTAATTTAGTTCCACATTTTGATATTTGTCTAAATCCGCCTGTATATATGTGTTGTATTGATTTGTTATTTATCAGTTTTTGACCCTTATGTGTTTGCTTTTACATAATATAGTATAGGTTCCAATTGAATAGTTGGCCATGTCCAACTTTCGACCCCCAAATGATAGTATAACCCTAGTTTATGATTTTAAGTGGTTAACTAGGGTCAGTTTCTAACCAAATGGATAGACAACATGTTACAACACATCTAGGTTAGTAATTAAGAAGCAAAACAGGGGTATTGGGGGTATTTGAGAATAAGAATCTTGTAACAAACTCCGGGAATATTCTAGTGAAAGGTCAAAATGCAATTTCTATTAATTCTTCCTCAAAACTTGAGGCACAAGTTTAAAAATAAAGGATTAATTAGGAAAATCTGAAAAATGGGCAAGGGACTAAAAATAAAAAAAGAAAGATTATGTTGCCCTAAGGCTTTGACTATAAAAGAGACATCTGATTTCTTAAGAAGGGATGCACTTTTAGATATATATTCAGATACATCTTTGATATATACATTCTGAAGAAAAGGGTCGAGAACATCCATCTGAAAACCAATTTCCTGAAATCCTAAGTTTTACCTGGAAAAATATTCTATAATAATCAAATTCTATTCGTTAGAAGTTGAAGATGATTTGAAGCATACGCATTAAGGATCGAAACTTGTGTGTGTTGGCTTTTCAAAGTTTTTCCTGAATTCTTGATACATCCCTGGGTTTACTGGTTAATTTGGTTGTTGTTTCTTGCTTGCTTCTCGCTTACTTTACTCATAGGATTCCTCTTCGGCTGTAATTCCAGGTATTTCTCTCATCCAGGAAATTTTGGGAATGCATAGTTGTACATATTCGAGACCATAACTGATAATGGAGATGATCATATTTTTATATTAATGTCGTATTATAAACGTTAGTAGTTTAGTAGTATTTCTAGTGTTTTAATGTATATAAATGTGTAAAATATGAGGGACTATATTCGGATTGTCAACCTCAATTTGTTTAAATTTCAGTAGACTAGAAATAGGATAGTCAACAACCTGCCTGAATTTTGTGTTCTTATTAGTAATAGGAAGTCACCATGTGTATACATATTCTAGTTGTTAAGCTTATCAATTTGTATGTGTTGATCTTAAGTATGAATTTAACATATTGATTCATTAGTTGAAAATCATTACCAGGATGTCCTTTGTCAATTTTTTTATGTGTTAAAAATGATCAACTATGAATAATATTAACAATTGTAGTGTAACGATTTGAAAAATGTCATCCTTATCCTTGTGATTAATTTGTAGTCCAAATTTCTGGGCTCAATTGAAGGCCCAGATTGTCACGATTGTGAAGTATAAAATATACTTCTGGGCTGTTTCAGTTGATAAAGCCCAGATTGCAGAAATGTGTTGTACAAGCACTGAAATTATGCAAATTGATTGCTTCATTTGAATAAGCCATTGATATACGAAATAGTTGGATTTCTCTTTTATTTTAGAGACGTGTATAATAGAAAATTATAGTCTCTTTAGGTTTCCCTTTTGAGTCGCGCTAACAAAATCATGCACCGCGTTGGCTCCTTAACTGTAATAAAATGCATAAAAATCTGGAAGTGCCGTTTAGCGAATGACATGGCTCTTCCACGAATTTTAAAACGCGTAGATACTATAGGCGCGATATTTTAATAAGATATCTTCCTAAATTCGAATGCGCATTTATATGACCCAAATCCAAGTCTCAACGATGTAAAAATATGTCAAGAACCCGGGTGCATTTATGTGATGTGGTACGAAACGTATTTTAATAACGTTGCAAATATTCCTAAAAGTGAATAAAGCGGTTAATAATTTTAAAATTGCATTGTAGGAGGAACATGTATAAAAATCAGGAAATTAGTCATTTATAATAGTTTAAGCGACCGTGCTAGAACCACGGAATCCGAGGGTGCCTAACACCTTCCCTCGGGTCAAAAGAATTCCTTACTCAAGAATTTCTGGTTCGCGGACTCCAATTGGGCATGTTGAAAAATTTTCTCGATTTGGGATTCTAAATAAACTGGTGACTTGGGACACCTAAATTCAAACCTATCCCAAGTGGCGACTCTTAATTAATAAATAATCTCATTTCGAATAATGTCACTTTAATTGGAAAAACTCCATTATACATGTCATCCTTCGGGGTAGCCGTGTAAAAAAGGAGGTGTTCCCTTGCAGAGACTTGTTGTTGAATTATTGTTCCCTTGCCGGGATTATTATTGAAATTTTGTTTATTACCCTTTCCCCATTGTTTGTGATTGTTGTATGGGTGAAGAAAGAGAGTTAAAGCACGAAGGGTGATGTCGTTCATTGTTTTTGTGAGGAAAGAGTATAAAGCATGAAGGGTAATGTCGTGTATAATTGTGAGGAAAGAATGTAAAGAACGAAGGGTGATGGATGTACCATTCCGTGGCGATTATATTGATCATATGATGAGAAAAGAGAGTAAAAGCACTAAAGGTGATGTTGTGCACATTTTATTATATGATTGCTTTAGTGAGGACGAGAATTAAAGTACGAAGGGTGATGTCGTGCATTTATTATTTTCCGATTTCTTGTTGATATCCGAGTTATATTGTTTCGTTCGTTTACCTGTTGCTTTTCTAGTTGGAATTGATATCTTCCCCGCAGCATGCACTCTCTTCCCATACGTGACAGTTTATTTCTATATTTCTTTTTTGTTGTATAAATTTGAAGTGCATAGGTTTATTTGGTAGTCTGGTCCTAGCCTCGTCACTACATCGCCGAGGTTAGGCTAGACACTTACTAGCATATGGGGTCGGTTGTGCTGATACTACATTCTGTAATATGTGCAAATCTCGAAATAATTCTTGTACTGTAGTTTGGAGGCTACCTTCAGTCAACGCGGAGATCTGAGGTAGACCGGCAGGCCTCTGCAGGCCCTGGCATCTCCTCTATCTTTTATTTCCTATTTCATTTTTTGCTTCAGAAACAGTATTTTGCTTATTTTATTCAGACTTTTTATGTAGTAAATCTTAGACTGTCTATGGTACTGTGACACCAGGACTTGGGTGATTAAGGCTTGAGTAGTTGTAATAGATAGAGATTACACATATTTTATTTTTTCTTCCACTAAGTTTAAATTTTCGTTGTTCATACGTTATCGCCTTATGTTTGTTAAGAAGAAATAAATGGATGACGAAGTAATTAGTTTAAAGGATTGGATTTCCTAGCTCACATTAGTAGGCGCCATCACGGCTCTCATAGGTAGGAAATCTGGATCGTGACACTAAAATGTCATGATACAAGCCCGTACAATGATAAGATATGTGACCGAGACTAAGGAATTATATAATATGCATGAACAGGACTGAGTATGGAATGCACATGAATCAATGACATGACAGCAAGAAACGATCTCTCGAGTCTCAACAATATCGGCGTGAAGCCTCAACATAATATTTAGTACGATTTGCAGCTTATCAACTTAATCACATGATTACAACACAATATCAACACAAAAAAGTAGCTAAGCGGTGCCATGGAATGATCTAGGCCACATTTCTCACGATGCACGTCCACATGCCTGTCATTTGGCATTGTGCCGCTTCAATAAAATCATAGAACACATAGTTTGGGGTTTCGAACCCTCAGAACCAAGTTTGGAAGCATTACTTATCTCAAGTCAAGCCAAATCCTAGTCCGTGATGTCGTTTCCTCTCGATTTGGCCTCCAAAATCCATGAATCTAACCAAAATCAGTATATAACCATCAAAATACGCTAAGGGAACAAAGCCCACTCGAAAATAATTAAATTACATCAAAATCTCGAAATTGGTCAAAACCTAACTCCCGGACCCAGCCTCGGATTCTGATAAAATCACAAAACCAGAATCCTCACACTCTCATGAGTCTATACATACCAAGATCATCAAAATCGGACCTCAAATGAACCCTCAAATCACCACTCAAAGTTCTCCAAAACTCAAGCCCTAATCCTCCATTTTTAGGTTTTAAATCCCACTAATTTTATGGTTAAACAATAGAAAAATCATCACAAACAAAATTAATAAGGCCCAAGAAACTTACCCAATGAAAATTCTTGATTCCTCTTGCAAATCACTGCCCAAAACTCAAATCTCGGCCAAAAATGGAGACTGAAAATTGCGAAGGAGACTTTATATATAATCTACCCAGTACTTCCGCATATGCGGTCACCACTCACCATTACGCATCTACGGGGACGCATCTGCATAAAATCCTCCGCTTATGTGGAATTTCACTAGAAGGCAATTTTCGCTTTTGCGGTTGCCAGACCGCACCTACGGTCATTGCAAATGCGGGACCAAACTACACCTATGGTCATCGCAGATGTGGGGACCAAACAGCACCTGCCACCCCTGCTGCGCACATGCGCTCAATAACCGCTTCTGCGGTCCCCAATCTGCAGGTGCAGAAATAACAGGAACAGCAAAAATCTGCAGCACAACTCAATTCAAAACTTCCTGTCAACCATCTGGAATCACCCCAAGACCCCCCTGACCTCAACCAAAAGCACGAACAAGTCGTATACTACTATCCAAACTTATACCAATCTTCAAGACACCTCAAACAACATCGATTCAACCAAATAGCTTCGGATTCATAAGAACTCTAAAAACTTCCAAAATTCGCTTTTGATCAAAAAGTCTATCAAACCTCGTCCAACTGACGTGAAATTTTGCACACACATCACATTTGACACAACTAACCTATTGCAACTTCCAAAATTCCATTCCAAACCATAAATCAAAATCTCACCTATCAACCGGAAAACGCCAAAATTTCAATTTCGCCAATTCAAGCCTAAATCTTCAACGTACCTCCAAATTACATTCCAATCACACTCCTAAGTCCCAAATCACCTAACGGAGCTAGCCAAATCATAAAAACTCAAATCCGAGATCAAATTCTAAAATGTCAAGACTGAGCCAAACATTTCAAATTTAAAGCTTCAAGTTGAGAATCTCCTTCCATATCTACTCCGATTAACCTGAAAACCAAGACTGACGATTTACATAAGTCGCAATGCATAACATGGGGCTAGTTATGCCCGAGAACAGGCGAGTAAAATGCAAAAGCTCATAATGACTGATCGAATCGTTACAAATAGCTGATGCATTATCTTTTCATTTGATTATTCTTTCGATGCCTTTTTTAGCTTGAGATTGACGTCTAATCCTCATCCCCTTTTTGAATGTTCTATGCATGTGTTTGTTTCTATGAGCGCAATACTCATTCGACAGAACAATACATCAAGTATGAAGAAAAACGAAGTTGATTCAAATAAAGATTTCTCTGGTACCCCATCTCAATAAAAGTAAAAGAAAGAAAATAAGGGCGAAAGAAAGATACCAAAGCAATGTTGTATCAGGTTGCCTGTCTTTTTGTAGTTGGATCTCCAAGTTTTTTGAATGCTCCAAATTCCACTTGAGCATCTAAATCTGGGTCAATACCAGCAAAAACATCTCTGAACAAGGTTCTAGCATCATGCCAAATGTGTTCGAAGAAGAAGAGCAAAGCAAACGAAGCATGCCCAAAAGTAAACCAACCCCTTGGACTACTACAAAAAACATCATCGGATTTCAAAGTAGCACGATCTAATTCAAAAATTTCACCCAATTGAGCACGTCTAGCATATTTTTTCACAGTAGCCATTTTGACCAAATAAAGAGACCTCAACCTGTAGTACACGAAATGCTATGACTTGTGTTTGCTCTCCCCATAATAACGTTCGTTGTTTGGTGGCGTAAGAGTGATGTAAATGTATTTTTCAAGGAAAATGTTCACTGAGTAATATGACTTGTGCTATTGGCCAAGTCTTTTTCCTCCGCAATGATCTCGATGTTAAGGAATTTGAACGCATATGCAGTCTAAGTAAATCAATAGGCAGTCTTGGTCATGACCAATCTGCATTTTTTCCTTCTTCTATATACTTCTCAAAATACATGCATCAAGAGTTTACACAAAGTTACAACAAAAGTTGCATTAAAAGGCTGTAAAATTAAATTTTCCTCTTTCTATTCCTAATTGGAAGGTGAATGTCATGCAATTTCGTAGTTTAATATATTAGTGTGCCCATGTTGAAAGAGTAATTTCCTTGGATTATCATCCAAGTTTTTGGGAATATCCTCTTTCTATTCCTTTATTAGTATTTTTTTACTGAACTCATTTTAATAATAAAACATATTTTTCAAAAATTGGGTGAGCTTCAAAGAAAAAGATACATGACTTTCTCCAGAGAATATATTTCAGTGAACTTCAATTACGGGTGTACAAAGAAAACCGACAAATCACACCAATCCGATAATCCGAGTCAAACCGAGAAAAAAACCCGACTATGGTTTGGTTTGACTTGATTTGATGTTGGAAAAAAAAAATCGAGCATAATTGATTTGGTTTGGTTTTAACTAAAGAAAGTCAAACCTAAACCAAACCAACCCGACATTAGATATATAGAAATTTTAGATATGTTTAATATATAAATATACTTATTGTAATGTAATTTATAAATATTTCTTAAAAAATTTCATAATTTTATCTTTTAAGGTATTATTACAAGGTTGGACTTAGAACTTTTGAATGCTCTAATAAGTTTTATAGCCATTAATATTAGTAAATTAAATAATGCTAACAATTAATACTGATGCTAACAAAAGACATTCAATTCAATATTACGAACGGGAAATCATTGGATATCTATTTTTATTTCGCAATAATTTAGATAAAAATGCATAACATATTTTTATTTTGCTTTAGTTTTTAGTCATGTAATTAATACTTCCTTATTAGTCTACTTATTTTAGCATGAGTTAGTACTTTTAGATTATGTTTATTTTTATTACGAATTTTTAATTTAGCAATATTTACATTACATAATATTATTATCTTTATTATTGAATATTTTAGGATAATGTCATGACACATCTCATATTTTATATTATTTTCTTGAAAAATACTTTATATAGTAGTATCTTACTAGGATTAACGAAATATTTTGAGCATACGTTATATGTTTTGTTCTACGAAGATTTTACCGGAAAGAAATTCGAAAAAAAATCCGAATAACGAGAAAACCCGAGAAAACCCGATATTGAAAAACCCGAGTTTTATTGGTTTGATTTGGTCTTTAGATTTAATAATCCGACACAATTGGTTTGGTTTGATAATTGTAAAATCCGAACCAATTCGGCCTATGTACACCCCTAACTTCAATAACAAACTCCTTTCTTTTTATAATTTTTATTAATGTTGGTAACAAGTTCCACTGTAGTTCATGTATTTGCATACATATTAAGAACTATTTGACTAAACCTCAATATTCTATGGCATATAGTCAGACTATATTCCACATGAAAGAAAATAAGAGTTGCAAGCACGTCTGCCACTTACCACTTCGTTAGAGAACAATTCATCCCCTTCTCCTATTTTTATACTATTTTTTTCCAATTGCTCCATAATTATATATTTTTTCCTCACAACTCCATAATTATTTAGAAGGTTTATAAAGATTTATTCACATGCCTCATTGCTTAACTCCCGACAACAGTAACTACCCTCTTATATGAAATATAGGCACTTGTCTGAGAATTCCTACTTTGTTCTTCTTCTATTTTAATTATTAATATTTGTTCGTGTACTTTTGAATGAAATTTGCATATAATTCAACTGTTCGAACGGTGGAATCAGCCACTGATACAAGTATCAAGGAAAGGATGCCTACATTACAACTTTTACGGTTGCGATCCTTTTTCAAATTCTGCATAAATATGGAATACTTCGTACGAGCTTTTTTTTTTTTTTTTAGCAATAATCCAACCTCTCTCTAGAAAAAATCATAATTTCAACAGAAAATTAGTGGTACAAGTCTAGTTAACCCAATTGCGCGTTAATAACTATTTTAATTCTTGATAATGTTTCGTATTGCCTTTAATTGCATCTTAATATAAATTCTTTGTTTCTAAAATCATCTCAAAAATGGAGCAAATTGGTCGCCAAGAACTCATTTTTGTAGTTAGCTTGTGGGCCAAATCACATGCTAATAACAGTATCACATCTAATTAACTAATTGATAATAAACAAAATTCCAGCTTATCTCTAATATTAAAGATAATCCAAACTTATTGTAATTTATCAAAAAACCGCCCCACTAATTCAAATTCATTCAACCCATGCGGACTGCTGACATTCTCTTAAAAATCCCATTTTTCTGATTAAGAAGTTGATTATCAAATTGTAAGAAATTAATTGAAGACCAATTTCTATCTTTTTTCCTTTTTCAAATTCCCATCAAATCTAATTTTTAATTCTTATTGACCTTACCGATACAGCCTTTGAGTTCAAGGAAGCATCCAATGGACCAGCTCATTCGTGTGTACAAGACTAATATAATCTTTATGCAATTGAAAAAAATATAATAATAAAAATATTAATTTACATTAAATATGTATGAAACCATATATTACTATAATCTTATGGAGTACCATATAATGCATGCCTCATTGTACATTTTCAAGAAAAGCTCAGAACTTTATGGCCAATTCTGAAAACCATTTTCAGCAAAAGGGTGTTCTTTGTTTGATTGCATTTTGATCAGACGGTCAAGATTTGATCTTTTTCATTAGATAAATAAGATTTCTTTTTGTAAATAGACAAGAAGAAGATTTAAGGAGGGAACAGTTTCAAACTGCCTTCAGTATTAGCTTTCCCTTCAACTCTTCAAATTCAAAAATCTGTGACTGTTAAAAGGTAACATAAAAGAACAGTTTACCGTTAGCTTTAGATGTTTAAATTTCAGTTTTATTTTCATTTTTAAGACTGCTTTTATATACAAAATTTGCTGCATATTCAGAGAGTTATTTAAAGTTGCAGTTAACAATGACACATGCTGTTTTTCTTTTGCTTTTGTTCAAAAAAAGTATAAATCATTTTACTTTTCCTTTTAGCTGTAGATTCTATTATTTTTAATTTCAGTTTAGTTTCCGGGTAGTTAAAAAGCTTTTGGATTTGAAAGAAGACTTCAGTTTTCTTGAAACAATTTGTGGCATTTTGTTGGTGCAGATTTGACCAGAGAATTTACAGCAAAAGAGGCTCAAAATGGAAAATATTTCAAGTCCTGATGAAAGTCCTGATGTAGGATATGGATATCAACCATCACCCTCTTCTGAGGATGATCAATCACCTACTGAAACAACAGGTTTTTCGACGTTGAGTGGTGATTCTTTCGCCTATTGCAGAACAAACTCAGAGACCTCAGTCTTTTCAGAACATACAGATGAAAATAGTTGGTCTGAGACAGGTTCTCCTATGAGCTCGCGAGGCATGAAATCTCCCTCTCGTGCTGTTCTTTCGAGACTAGGAATGAGGCAGCACAAGACTATTGCAGATGATCCTGAAACAATAGATTTAGGTATGTTAATAAACTAAATGAGATTACAAGTTTAACTTTCATACATGATTTTGCTAACTTTGGTATCGAAAACTTTGTAGAGCTTGAATTGATGAAGGAGAGATTTTCAAAGTTGTTATTGGGAGAGGATATGTCAGGAGGGGGAAAAGGAGTATCAACAGCAGTGACAATCTCAAATTCTATCACAAATCTTTATGGTAAGTTTCTCAAATAGACATTCTAAATCCCAGTTTCATGTGATTCTTGTTCTATTTTTTGTTTATTGATTGGTGTTTTCTTCTTCAGCATCTATGTTTGGTCAACACCAAAGATTGGAACCTTTACATCCTGACAAGAAAATAATGTGGAAGAGAGAGATGAATTGTCTCTTATCTATATGTGATTACATTGTAGAATTTGTTACTACATCACAACAGTTACAAGATGGAACCACTGTTGAGGTAAAAACTCTTTTAGCAGAAGATTTACTCTCTTATACTTTTGCATATTTAAGAGTATTAACACAATGTCATCTACTTTTAGGCATTGACAAGCAGGCCTAGATCAGATATATACATCAACCTTCCTGCATTGAGAAAACTCGACGCGATGCTCCTGGTAAGACCTCAACTATAATCTCCTCAAAATCGAAATGTTCATTCAAAATCATGTTTCTTTTAGCAACATGAAAATAAAAATGAGATCTTTTACAGGAAATCTTGGACAGTTTTGAGGCCACTGAGTTCTGGTATGCTGAGCAAGGAAGTATGTCAAGCAACTCAACACGTGCTGGATCGTTTAGGAAGATTATTCAGGTTCAGCCTCAACCTCAGCGCAAAGAAGAGAAGTGGTGGTTACCAGTTGTTTGTGTTCCTTCTGGTGGAATCTCCGAGAAGGCAAGGAAGCACTTGAGACACAAGCGCAACTGTGCCAACCAAATTCACAAAGCAGCAATGGCTATCAATAGCAGCATTCTTTCTGAAATGGAAATCCCAGAATCATACATGGCATCACTCCCTAAGGTACCTTCTATTGAATAATTCTTGATTAAATGAACAACATACTCAAAACATAAGACACAAAGATAGGAAATTGCAGTACTAATAAGGAGATAATTTTTGCTACAGAGTGGAAAGGCGAGTGTTGGAGACTCAATCTATCGCCACATGTATTCAGCAGAGAAATTTTCCCCTGAACATCTCCTTGACAGTCTAAACATAAGCTCTGAACATGAAGCACTTGAACTTGCTGACAAGGTTGAAGCTTCAATGTATACATGGAAACGTAAAACATGCATGCCTCAATCGAAATCATCATGGGTCATGGTAAAAGATCTTGTCTCTGAAGATCGGACTGATAAGAATCATGTCTTAGCAGAACGAGCAGAAAGTTTGTTGTTTTCTTTGAAGCAAAGGTATCCTGAACTTTCACAAACAACATTGGACACAAGCAAGATTCATTTCAATAAGGTAAAATTCCAATGAATCCATAACTTGATTACTTGATTGAACAATGTAATTGTTTAGGCCTTACACTTGAATAGATAAGTGAATAAGGTAAAATTGTATACTGATCGTTGCAGGATGTTGGAAAGGCAATCTTGGAGAGCTATTCTAGAGTGTTGGAAAGTTTGGCGTTCAACGTTGTTGCTTGGATTGAAGATGTGCTTTTTGTAGATAAGACTATGAAAAACCAAGAAGAGTAGGGACAGCAGTAAGCAAAGCCTTTTTTGATTTCTGCAAATAGGAGTCAAATTTCAGCTCCTCCGGAAATACAGTTAAACTTCCTGTAACAAAGGATCATTACTGAATAGAATAGCACCAAGCCGAGAACTTGAACAGATGGAGGATCAAATTCACTACGTGATAACCAAATTGATTCTGTAATTTGAGACAAGTATTCAAACTTGGAAATCTGTTTTTATCATGATTTTGTATATTTATATTTTATATCCAAGAGCCAAATTCTGTAGTTTTCTATTCTTTATCGCTATTCTCACTCCTTATATCCTCCAAAGAGGGCATTTTAGGTCTCTTCCATCTGCATTTTGTCAGGAATAGTATGTTCGCAATACAAATGCCAGCAGACTACCATCTGATTTGAAATAGCGGGAAAAAAGAAATAATAGCTCGTTTGGGTATAATCCCAGGATTAAATTTGACATGATTTTATCCATGTTCAGTTGGGATAAAATCGTGATATAACAAATTTCAGGATTAGTTATCCCGGGATTGTAGCATTTTTTTATCCCCATGTGACTGGTGGAATAACTAATTCCGGGATAGTTAATCCCGGGATAACTTGTTTCCCGACCAACTGGAATTGCTTTTGATAAATGAGAAGTCAAAAACACATACATATTACTTGAGCATGTAGCCCAGTGAGAATTATCATTCACCAAACTACTGTCATAAGAACAGTTTCTTGATTCCCTACTTAGTATTTAACTAGGGGAACAAAAAGAAAAAAAGCACCAATCCACAATTCAGGATCAATTTTCCACTGCTGAAAGCAAGTAGAACAATACCATATGTACTTCTTGGAAATGAAGGACCTAAAAGGATAATTTTCATCATCATCATTCTAAGCCACTACAGACAGAATTTATATAAACATTGGAAAAAAGGACTACCAATTGTTCAATGATTGGAACTTTATAGTATATTATTTATGCTGAAAGATTAGAGCTTTTTTACACATCAGTCCAAGAACCAGTTCTGAGCCTCATTGGTCTCATTGGCCTAATTCTTGACGAAGACTTGAAAGCTTCAACCAATGACTTGCATTTAGCATTGTCCCCTTTGTTTTCCTCCAAACATTTCTTCAATGCTTCAATATCAGCCACAGCCACCTTCTTCTCTGCAACCCCACTCTCCCTTTTCTCATCATCATTATCCATTTCTTCAAAATCCAAAAAAGAATCACTAGAAATTTGAGATTGAACTCTATATACTAATACAAATGAAAATTGATCATGGAAATTTGAGAGTCAACAAGTTGTGCAGTGATGAATTGTGTGACTAAACTGCAAAAGAGGAGCATACGATTTTTGTGGCAGCTTCTGTTTTGTTTTGTTTTAGGGAGTTTGGAAATCTATTAAAAGTGGAGAAGTTTTATTGCATACAAGTTATATTAATTGTGTGAGATTCTTTTTATCTCAAAATTTACGGAAACAAAATAAAGTTATTCATTAAAAGTGGGACCCTGCACAGAGGTGATTGACATGGATTTGATCACTTGCTAACTTATTCAGTCACGAGTGTACTTTGAGGTGAAATTATTCAGTCACTCACGAGTGTACTTTGAGGTGAAATTTTTTTCTTGTTTTCTTTTTCTCATAAATTTACACTATATTTAAGTTATATAGTATCTATATAATTTTAACAAATCAATCTATTGAGTAAAAAGTATATATTGGTATATGACTTAACTATTAGTTACTATTATTGTACTATTTAAAGAATATTGCAGGTTTAGGATAAATAAATAAATAAAATATTTTCTTTAACAAATCAACGTCAATTCTAGAACACGAAAATGTCGTTGGTTTAAAGCTTTTGACCATCCATCACCAAATTACGCTCACACATAAGAGCTTCTTGCACATAAAAGATATATTTCTATTAAAAGAACTTTACTACAAGTTTAAAATTTTAATTAAGAGGATTAGCACAATTTTACAATCTTTTGATTTATTATATTGTGGGGTGGCTCTATTGCATTACATTTTATCCACATCTCAATTCCATTTCTTTAATATCCCTTCGATGTTGTTGACATAACATATGTCATTTCTACTCTATCAATCATCATACAATGATCCAAAAATCACAATAGATAAAAAAACCAAGGGAGGTTTGTGATGATTCTTCGATCTTTTTTACGGGGTAATCTAGTATTCTTATGCATGAAAATAATCAATTTTCAATTGTTGCCATCGGACTTTATTATGGATTTCTGACTACATTCTCCATAGAGCCCTCTTATTTCCTCCTTCTCGGAGCTCTGGTTATTGAAGAAGAAACCGAAAAAAAATATCAACAATAATTAGTTTTATTACGAGACAACTTGTGATGTTCATATCGATCTATTATGTTATTATGCGCCTCTGCATTTATCATTGGGTAGCAACCTCATGTCACAAAGTTCTATGCAAGGAAACGCAGATTTACTATGTTTAATCATTCGGTATTCAAATTTCACTCTACTGCACAAAAAGGGTAAAGCGTGATACCACAATCATGGGCGGCGAAGTTACATGTTATAAAGGATGGTCAACTAATTACCTTTAATCAGAAAATTATATTTTATATATAAATAAATAGATTCTAAAAGTATACAACATATAATAAACACTCTTTTGTGCATGTTGTAGGTAACACGTTAAACATAATTGCCGTTTTTTCTCCTTTTGTAAAACACTTGCGAGATTCTATTTCTCATCTTTCTCTAATCATCTCTACGTTTTTCTTGTTCTCAGTTTCACATATATTTTTGCTTGTTAACACAAGATTCTAATCTAAAAGAATAAAAGTATGTTAAGCAAAAATAATAAAGAAGCAGACCTTTTTGCCGTCGCATGCAAATTATGACACGAAGAAATACTTACTTGTTGAAGCCATGATAAATATTGATTACCTTGAGTTCTTCTTCTGGAACTCAACAGTCTCCAAGAGTTGTGAAATTTCTTGTTTCCCGATTTTTATAATGTTTCAATTCCATTAGTTGTGTGATATTATGTATTTACATATCCTAACCCAAACCTAAATAAGTTAGGATAACTTTATTACCACTTCCATCACGAGTCTATCAGTTAATATCTACATTATTGCCGAATATATCATATTGGCCAAGCTTCTTCAAGGTCAAAAATAATTTATATTTTTCTTCCTTTTTTAAAAAAATTAAAGTGTTTGATCTAGCTTTTAGGAAGAAATTTAAAAAGTACTTTTGTGCTTAAGCATAAATTGTTTTTGAGAAGCCAAATTCCCAAAAGCAGAAGCTATTAAAAAAATTCTCTTGGCAAAATACCCTTATCGAGAAATTATATGTATCAAGATAACATAATCAAATATTTAACTATTCTAAATACAATTCTCCTATTGTATAAGTATTTTTTTTAGGATAGATTTCGTAATATATATGGTGACTTTTGGATAAATGCTTGTATATTTAGTGAATGATGTTTCGATATATTTAAACCATAATAAAGTACTTTTCAATTTTATTTTCATATCTTATGTAACAAAAACAAAAAACTCAATTATAGTCTTTCATAAAATTATTTTGAATTATTTATCTATTTCAATATATATTAACTACTTATTAAGTACTATGTTTTATGTCCTAATTCGTACTTTTAATACACTTAAAAATAATTTTTTGAAAAACTTATCCAAACACAAATTGATGTTCATATTGATTAGCTAAACATAAAGTGCCCTATACCAAAATTATTATTTTTTTAAGAAAATTCAGAACAAGTTTTGTTAAGAAGCTTGACCAAACAGGCTAGAGAAAATGTTATAAACTTCACTATAAATTATCTGGGGATTTTCATCTATACCCGTTTTTTAATTCGGTCACGGTTTACCTTATATTTGCTTTGTAAAAAAATTGCAAGCGTACCCACTTTTTGCATAAACTTCAGGCATACGGGCCTAAAGTAGCAAAGACAATCACGCAAACTTCAGCATTCTAGAAGACCGGCCTGAAGTTGTTAGTAATTGTTGAATTTAAGCATTCTACTAGCTGAAGTTTTGTTCTCTATTTGCTGAACTTCAGCATGGTTTAGTTAAAGTGTTTTACGTAAACTTAGTGTTGGCTGAAATTTTACTTGTAATTACTAAACTTAAACATTCAAGTAGCTGAAGTTTAACTTCAGCATACTTTAGCTGAAGTTTGAACTTGTGCCCTGTATTGGCACAATCTCAACTCCAGTTTCTCCGTTTAAGGTCTCTATCGAATTTGCATTGCATAATGTAAAAGAACCATCAGTAAAGAATGAATAGAGTCATTAACGGGGGAGTAGTAGTTATTTTGTAGGAAGGACTAGTAAAATAATTAACAGAACGTAACATACCCAGGGTAGTAATGGATAGGAAGGAGAAAAGCGCCGCTTTTGGTCAGCTAGGCAAAACATGAGAGTTTCATTTGCGGAAGAGGAAAAGAAAGAAGGAAGAAAAAAAAAAAGCACAAATAGCAGGAAGAAGGAGGCGCTTGAAGTTGTAAAATTAGAATATAGGATAAATAATTTTAAAAATATGGGTTTAAGTTACATGAAGGCAACCAAATAAGACAGATCATGCAATTTTTACTAAATTATCGATGTTATACCTAAATTACCAAGTGGACTACAATTTCATCACCCTATAGACCATATATTAGCACATTGTTAACAAAAGATAACTACAAAATTAATTGTAAGACTCAAGAATTATATAATTTTAACCACCATCAGTCACATTAGGTAATCGCAACATAAATTTGGACCAGACGTTTAAGAAATTAAAAGCATGAGTTCCCGCTCGAAACTCGCTTTGAAAAAGCTCATGCCAAAGTGATACATTATAACCTAAGAGAATAATATACAATAAATTAAGACAATTATGCCTTTGTCTCAAATAAGTCAAGGAAACTAAGAGAAAAATATAAATAAAAAAATAAATATACACCTCTCTTAACTATTGGATCGATACAGCTTCCTCAGTATTTTGTAACTTGATTCTGTAAGTCTATTTTATCTGAACTTAGTACAGTTTAGAAGTGTGCTGACAGGAAATAAATTTAGCCGCACACAGTTCATGCAACAACTATAATTTGATTTGAGTTTTGCTCTGCTTTCTCTCTACTTTCTCACTCTAATTGAGATGAACAGTAGCAATGCAACAGTTCTCTGGCCATAACTCCATATTTCGGCAGTGAAAATTCACAAGATTAGTGTCAAAAGAAGCACCTATTCTTTGAGCACAATCCCCAGTTGTTTTTGTTCTCAAACACATCCACAACTTCTCCAAATCTAAAATTTGGTGTGTCATTTACTGAAGCTAAACAGAAATTGGGAAGATTTCATCTTTTTTCCGTTGTCTTTCATCTGGATGGATTTTTGAAGAACCATGGATGCATCGTCCTCTCCCCAACCTTTGGCTGTGGGAGGGATGAATTCAAATGACAAACCAACACTAACGTATGATGCTCAAGTGGCCCAAAAAAGGCAGCTGCTACTTCGAATCAAAAGCTGCTGAAGCCTTTTGAAGTTATTCATGGAGTTCCAACACTCAAGTTTTCAATGGAGGAACGGATGGAATATGCAAAAGAGGAAGGTCTACATCAAGCTATTGTAGTGAAGCTTTCTTCAAATGCACCGGATTTAATCACATTAAGAAATGTACTGCCAAAACTTTTCGGAATCAAAGGACCAGTTTTGATCAGTCAACTCGCACATCGACAATTGCTTGTCAGGGTGGAACAACATGATGATTTTGTTAATTCACTTGCGAGGTCAGTTAACTACTTCAAATATAATGGTAAGGAGCATCAAATCCGAATATTTCCATGGTCCCTTGATTTTAATGTAAATGAGGAAATGACGAAAGCAGTGGTATGGATTTCACTGGCTAATTTGCCAACGGAGCTGTTTGCAATGAAGGCGTTGTTGTCAATAGCTTCAGTTGTGGGCAAACCTATAGCCATAGACAAAGCTACCCAAACAAAGTCGCGTCCTAGTACAGCAAGAGTGAAGGTCATCCTCGACTTAATTGATAAGTTGCCAGACAAATTGAGGCTGCAATTTCTGGACAAACAAATGAGCATAGTGGTTAAGTCTTTCAAAATTTCGTCTATGATAACCTACCATTGTATTGTAATCATTGTAAACACCAAGGGCATGATGAAAACTCATGTCGACGATTGAATGCAAATAGTGTTTTGACTAGGCCAGATGAACCACAGGTTGTTATACAAAGAGAGAGGAACTACTGTATAATGATGGTAAAATAGCTAAGAAGTTTCAAGGGGATTTGAGGCAAATGCTTAATAAAAAGGGGTTTGTCATTTTCGATTGAGACATCAGGGGTACAAAGTATAATTGTTGCCAAAGAGACTGATACTCTCCCGGTTGAAGCAGTCAGCAAGGTTTTAGAAGAGGTTCAAAATTATCATACTCTTGGTTTGAGTCCTACAGGTGTAGCTGGGCAGAGTAGCCCACTTCAATGTACTTTGGAGGCTACTATTGATCGAGTTAACAAAAAAAATACATCAGCTTCCCATTTGAAAAGGGAAACTGATACTTTTTTAAAAGGAAATTGTTTGAATATACCTTTGTATGTTCAGGGTGCATCTGGAATAGGCGTGGATATAGCATAAAATAATGGTGGAAATTGTCATGTTGATGGTTCACGATCAGATGCAATTAATGCCCAAACTACAGCAGGTGATAGACATATGGGTGTGGCTCTTAATGCTACAACACACAAGGTTGAGAATATGGCAAACACAGCTAGATTTGTGCAATCCAATTCAAAGAAAAATCATGCAATTGTTACAAATAATGTTGTGGATTTTAGTGTTTCAGATGCACCACATGATGCAGTTCCAGTTGAGCCTTTAGAGGAGGTGTTGAAGTTGGATAAAGGGCCTACTAAGCTTTCTAGAGATGTACCTGCCTCTACCATTTTTGCAAGAATGTATTTGGCTACTGCTGGAGCATTGCAAACTGCTGCAATTAGAAACAATTCTAGTGCACAGGCTGGGAATGAATTTGAGGCTGATTTACCTGGAGAGAAAAGAAAACAGTCTCCTAATAATACTTTTGACGCATCTGCAGCAAACATAAAGGATAATGTTGATCGAACTGGAGAAGCTAGTGAACCTAAGCCTAAGTCTGTTGATAAAGGACGGGATCAAAACAAAAAGGGAGGGGATTGGAACCTGATAACAACTAGAAAATCCTCTGCACATAAGCAGTCATCATCAAAACAACAGAACAAAAATGGTCGACGAATTGAATTGAATGTTGGTTCCAACTCTAATGCCTTCGATACTCTTGCTAATGGTGGGGAACATGCAGTTGATGCAACAGTTTCAGAGGATAAGGAGAAGTTTAATCAGCCGGTAACAATGCACAACAAAGATCGAGATGGGTTAGGCAATTCAGAATTGGCTGAAAATTTGCGTGTTCGACAAAGCAACTCAATTGAAAATTTGGGGACTGAACTAACAAATAACCAAGCTCATATTTCCAATCTACTACCATTATACTATTCAAACCCTCAAGTTGAAGAAATCATTAAAAACACTCAAAAAGAAATGATGCATCCCACTTTGACTAAACAACCATTGGTCACCTTAAATACTTCTGTATTTGATGTGCTATCAAAATTCAGTTAAGTCCTATGGTGAGTTTGAAGGAGAATCTGGACAACAAATTGTCTCAACTGGGAATAAAAACGAGTTGATCCAAGCAAAGGTTACGGAGATGGTCATTAATTCGAAACTGTGGAAAGACCAACGAGAGTATGATGATGAAGAGGACTGGGGCAATGGATTTGCTGGTTATTCTTGTGAAGAATGTGTCCAAGATGATGATCAGGAGAGGACCTTGATGCTTCAGTTAAGCCATCTCGTGGTACTCACACGAGCAATTAGAATTGTCATGCACCTGCTTTCATTCCTAGGAATTCACCAGCTTTTGCTAAGTCAAATGCAACAACTGGAAAATTATCTCAACGCGTAGCAGCTTCTTCTCCAGGTGTTCTTAACAATTATCCAACAAGAAGGTTAAATCAAGTTGCTGCAACGGGACAGACACAGATTGATAATGCAGATCAAGGGTATTCTGGGCAGCAGCAAATGGTAACCTCGTCTATAGTTGCAACAACAGCTACAACTCCAGTAGCTAGTTTTAAAGGTGATCGAGAAGTCACGGCAGCATATGGAACGCTGGTGCAGTCAGAAGATGTCAAACATGCCACTCCAGTTCAAGCAAAGGGACAACAGCAGCTCGTGACAGCCATTCCACTAATATCAGTAGAGGAGAGGAAATTATTGGATGCAATGGTAAGTTCCAATCCAGTTATTCCTATAAATCATACTGTTGGCATCACAGGACACATGACCAGAAACATAAATAAAATGCAACTCACAATTATAAAGTGATGCAATGGTGGATAAGTCACAGGAAGGAAATGCATTGGTGTTACAAGATTTTCTTCAAGAAATTCCAAATCCTATAAATTTAGGCAGAGATGTTTATGAAGAAGATGACGAAAATATTACTATAAATCAACTCCGGGCAGCGGCAGCGAGGAAAAGCGATTTATCACCAATGCATAGCGGAAAAAATAGGAAATCTACAACAAGAGATACAAGTTGGGATGGTAGGCAACAAAGTGGCGGGAAAAAAAAAAGCAACACAAGAGACTGCCCTTAGATTACCACCAATGAGAAACGCAAAGCAAAAGGGAAGTGTTCCTACAACCTCCACAATGTCAAATAAATCAAAAAAGAAATAATAAAGTTTGAAGAATATTTGAAGAAAGCGGAAGAAGAAGAACAAGAGCTACGAATTGAAGAATGCGCAAGTTTCAACAAGTACGACAAAGACTCAATTGTTACATTGTATTATTTTTAACATTTTTTAAGTATTATCATATGTAATATCATTACAGAGTATGCTATAAACTCTGTGATGATCACTGAACATTTAGTCTTAGCAAGTTCTTTCTTTTTGCATGCTTGCTAGTGAGGTTATTTTATGCCTCGATAGGATTAGTACAATAAGGGTAGCCCGGTTGCGTTATATGGGTAATAATACCGGTGCTATTGTACCCCTTATTTGTACTTTTTCTATTTGTTGTATTTTCTTTTTTTTTTCTGTTATTAATATAAAAACCAACCCTAGGCACTTGCCTAGTGGATTCAAAAAAAAACAATAATTTACTATAGAAAGAGCTTTAATCACAAATGGATGAGTTAAAATTGTCATTTCTTTCGGTTATATATCGAATATTTGAGATTTAGCAGTTTCCACATTTGCAAAAGCAATATGTGATGCCGTTAAATACATGAACTACAAGCGTATTAACATTAAGGTCCATTTACTTGGTTTTTAACTTAATAATCTGAAAAATAAGTTTCAAGTCGCTATAGTTAAGGTGATGAAAGTTTTTAGTGATAAAGAATATCAAATACATATACAACTCATTTAACTTGACCCCATTTTCCATTTTGACACTCTATTTCAACCTTGTTCCATTTTGGCCCTTCAACTCTGATTCTTATGTCACTTTAACACAAAAGCTGAAACCAATGCAAAAAATATAACATGTGTGTATACACAAAATCTGAGTTATAATAAATATCTAATTAAATGTTGCCACATGATTTTTTCATCCATGTCAAACGGATCAATATTGAAACACCCGAACACAACCATATTTTTTCATCCATTGTTGCCTATCTTCATTCTCAAAGTTTCAAAGCTTTCATCTGCTGATTTCATACCTAGCCATCCCAAAAATTTCAAATTTTTACAATTTTATTGTTCGTTTATTTATTCTGATTTTTCTTTTGTGGATTCATTTCATCTAAGCTTGAAGTTCGAAGTGAATCCACATAAAACAACAACCCAGTATAATCCCATATAGTGGGATCTAGGGAGGGTAGTATGTACGCAAACCTTACCTCTACCCTTGGGTAGAGAAGCTGTTTACAAATAGACCCCGGCATTCTTCCCTCCAAGAACTTCACACCTTGCTCTTGGGGAGACTCGAACTCACAACCTCTCGGTTGGAAGTGAATCCATATCTAAAAGAATTTTTTTTGTTTTTCAAAACGAATGAATTTTTGTTCTTGTGAATTTTAAATTGAACTGAAAGTATCATGGACACCAAGAAATTCAAGTCGATGCTTTTATGGGTGTAAATTTGACAAAGTGAACCATTTTCGAATTTCATTTTAAGTGTCGTCATTTTCTTGTGCAAATAAGAAGCGGACTCAGTTTTACCCAAATACAGTCTAATTCGTGTATTTTAGCATTGACCCGTTTGACATGGATGAAAAAATCAAGTAGCAACATTAATTAGATATTTATTACAACTCAGATTAGTGTACACGCACGCCCTATGTTTTTTACACTAATTTCAACTTTTGTGTTAAAGCAAAAACATAAAAAATAGAATTGGAGGGCCAAAGTTGAACATATAAAATAGAGTTGGGAAGCCAGAATGGAACAAAGTTGAGATAGAATATCAAAATGAAAAATGGTGCCAAGTTTGAATGAATGTATTTGGCCAGTAAAGAATGAAATGTCTCGTTGGTTTGGCACGGTCACTAGATACGGATAAAAGTTGTTCTCCATCCTCCCTTGCAACCCAACAGAATTGTGAAACCCCGAACAACAATTTTCAGAAACATCAAAAGAACGAAAATATTAAGAGAAATCACATATTCATAAAATAGATAAAGCAACTGCCCTTACACATTCATCTTTAGCAATAACTAATTGATGAAACCCTGCATAATCTGCACAAAGAATAGTGTTAGTCATGCACTAAACTGATGTAAAAGTACAAATCAGGAAACTCATACCCCAAGCTGTATCGACTCTTCAGACAACCATGGCATACAAAACAAAATATGATAGCCACAGCGAACTTACACAAGCACTCGGGACTTGATATATACGATAATACTTGCAATTGTGGAAAAGCAAATGCTAATCAATAGCATCAAAACCTCTTTCGCATTTGCCTGTGTTTGTGTGCTGGTGTGTGCTTTCTTTCTCTCTTTTTTTTTTGGGGGGGGGGGGGGGGGGGGTGGTGAATCTGGGAGGAACAAGAACAATTATTGGAGCTTACTCGATTTCGAGGATACAAAATGACATTGCATATCATGAAACAGCTACATTATCGTTCCTTTTAATATTCTAACAGCTCAACGTAAGGAAACAATAGTTCCAATATGTACAACAACCATCGGACAGCGCCATGATTTGGCAATCTACGAAGGGGCTTAATGAACAAGTTAGTAGTTGAGCTGGGTTCTAGAGCAGTTGGATGGGCAGGCTAGAGAAAAGCTGCTTCAGGGTTTTGTCTGCAACCCAATGCCCCAGAAAAGAATGGGCCTCCCAGCAGCTTCATATGCCGCTAAAGGCAAGCGGAGAAACGCTCTGACATGGTAATTCCAGATAGCAAAAAAGAGTGTAGAGTTAATGAAAGACCTGTCTCGGCTTTGCTCCTCCTCCAATTGAAAAAGGATTATGCAACTCAAATCAGCTGTCATCATCTACTGCACCTATATACGTGAGATCTGTCCTTCTAACCCTTACAGTGCCTTTAAGCCAGTTGGATACCTTCAAATTGGCATTATCACTCCCACCAACTAAGGTAGACTTACTTGATGATTGACTTGACCCTGCCCCATCCTCTAAAAGAATCCATGGATCCACCTCAAGATCATTCTCTTGCTGTGATGATACGTGCTTGGCCTTCCCGGACACACCCGTGGCAGTTCGTAATAAAGAAACTGGAGTCCTCTGAGTTTGGTTCAAACCATTAGACGAGTGCAATACAGATATTGGGTTGCTGGGTAGAAGGGAACTGAGAGCAGCAGGTGCTACTGATGGGGGCTGACAAGATATTGACCACCGAACAGAAGGGAAAAGAATTGGCATGGCACTTTGGATGCGCCATCTGACTGTCTCGGGAAGCTGCATTCGATCCAATTCATTCTGCACCAATCAAGAATAGTAATGGAGCACTGCCTTGTAACTAATTGACATACATACATCAGAGCCAGCCAAGGAATGTATAACATCCAAAAAAGACATTCTAAAACATTGGTAATTGTCCATTTCAAAAGATCCAGGGAAAGGTTTTGTTACGAAATTCACCAACTTGAAAGAATCATTTATCGAGTCAATAAGTAAAAGCATCAAGCACAGCCAAGAATCTACGGGAAGGGAGCATGGGATACTGCAATGAGCTATGAGAAGAGAGGTACTTTGCTTAAGAAGAGAAGTCACTAGACGTACATGAAACACTACGACATTGTTACCATTTTATTGGTAGCAATTGATTACTGTCTAACATGGGCTTCGGGAAGACAGGTTTAATGCCAGAGGTTCACAAATATATTAAACAAATCAAGATCTCTCAGAAACAACAACAACAACAACCCAGTATAATCCCACTTAGTGGGTCTGGGGAGGGTAATATGTACGCAGACCTTACCCCTAACCTGGGGTAGAGAGGTTGTTTCCAAATAGACTCCCGGCATCCTTCCTTCCAAGAACTTCCCACCTTGCTCTTGGGGAGACTCGAACTCACAACCTCTCGGTTGGAAGTGGGGGTTGCTTACCATCAGAGCAACCCCTCTTGTCTAAAAATCAGGGCAAAAAGTGAGGAGGCGTGTTGAAGACCAAAGATAAATTTAAACAACCCCTCTAGCAGCTCAACTTTTAGATAACGTGGTCCATATTTAAACAATGAGAATCCCATAAAAATAAGTGTTGTTCCCGTGACATAATCAACTTCCAAATTACAAGCACATCACAAAACACACAGTTCTTCCCATAGAGGAGTTGTGAATAGCACATCAAAACCAACTGACTTGTTATCCAAAATTATCTTTTATTCTTTGAATAGTAAGCTTTTAACCAAATTATTTCACCTGCACTACAATTTTAGAAATCCCATTCCATCGCTACAGCCACCCTCAAAACTATTTACACGATTAAAGATCTTCTATCCCTCTCTGTTATGCACATGAAAAAGAAAAAAACTCCCAGAAAACCTGTGAGTGCGTTTTCTCGTGTCTCTTTTTTTTCCCTTGATAAGTAGTTCAGCCAATTCTAATTCTACCTTATAGAGGAGGTATTGTCATTTGTAGTTCTACCCCAATACAGCAGAGGATATAAGTACCTCACTTTCTAATTTATGTAAGGATTTAATTTAGTCACTAACAATTGAAAATGAATTTTTACACAGGCAGTGAAATTTGACCAGATATAGAAGGTTACAACAACAACAACAACTACTACCCAGTATAGTCCCACAAAGTGGGGTCTGGGGAGGGTAATATGTAGACAGGTCTTACCTCTACCCGAAAGGGAGGAGAGGGTGTTTCCAATCGACCCTCGGCTCAGGGAAGGAAAGGAAAAACAAAAACAAAACAAAAACAAAATAGCATTAGTAACTCCAGCAGAAATAGTGCAAATAATTATCCCAACATAAGAACCATAAATAAAATGACATGCAATAATATCAAACAGTAACAACCATAAATAACTACCATAAAGGAGACACAATCCAATACACAAATCATCTATGGATAGCCCTGTCAAGCCTCACCCAACCCCGGGAGAGGAGTACGAAAAATTCCCCTATCCTACAACCTTGATACTAGACCTCCAGACTTTCCTATCAAGGGTCATGTCCTCGGAAAGCTGCATTCTAGCCATGTCATGCCTAATCACCTCTACCTAATACCTCATAGGCCTCCCTCTGCCTCGCCTCACGCCGACCACCGCCAGCCCCTCTCCTCACCGGGGCATCAGGACTTCTCCTCCGCACATGCTCGAACCACCTGAGCCTCGCTTCTCGCATCTTCTTATCCACCGCGGCCACCCCCACCTTCTCTCGAATAACGTCATTTTTAATCTTATCTAACCTGGTGAGCCCGCAGATATAGAAGGTTACTTGCCAATAATATATGCTATAGAAGTGAAATCCTTTATATAATAGTATATGTTTTGAGTAGTTCCCATTTTAAGCATGCGCTGATGGTGGCTGCATGCAAGGTTCTTTACAAGTGTCCCAATTAATAAACCCCATAGATAAAAGGAGTCCTCATTAACACCTGAATTCTTGTCGTACTACTACTTATACTACATCCCATTTAAAAAAATATTTTCAATGTCAGGTTAGTATGGAGGAGGACAACATTTTATTTACATGCTTTTTCAGTTTGTAAAATATTTCTATTTCAAAGATTACCTTCGTCATCAGGTTATCTAACTCAAGATATAGAGGTACTATTTAATTCTACCAGACTGAGCAATTAAAGGTCAAACAAAAAGCAAACCTGGAGATTCTCAGCTCCCTCACGCTCAAATGCAGAGTGGTCCTTGCTAGATTCACTGGATGATTTAGAGCTAGATTTCCCCTTGAGCCAACGTGGTTGATGGCTACTCAGCAAACCATGCAACAACAGTAATAAACGATCAAAAAGACTTTCCAAGGACATAACAACAGAAGCAGTAGAAGAAGCCTCCACAAGTGAATCTAATTCTCTCTTCGAACTATAAGCTTGATTAAAGAAGTGGCTTGCATCTTCATGCACAATCCTACTTCCAAGGGTACGTAATATAACTGAGGCAAGCATGCATCTCATATTACGCCCTGATGGTTCCCTGACACAGCCAAATATGACGATTAGCATTGCACACACAAAATTCTTCTTACTTTGAAAGATAATATCTGCACACCACAATGGATATATTCTCAAAAATAGGCAATTAATGGCAAGCAATTATGCATGTGGCAAGCAATTATGCATGTTATATGAATATAACTTATACCACCAGAACACTCTTATCACTACAGTAGATAAGCAGCAACCCTAACTTTATTTAATCGCAAAAAAAGATAACTAGCACATAGACTAATCACAACATTGAATTCTCAGGGCGTGGTATACTAGTATATATAGCAATGGCTTCAATGAAGAAAACCAGAGGACAGAGTCACACAATATTATCACAGACAGTGGTATTTTGAGCAATAGCATAAACTCAACCCTCAATGTATTCTTACCTATCTGCATATATTATAGGGAATAATCTCAGGATGAACTGCAAGCGCAATGACAATGATGCTCGCAAAGCCACAGGTGAAGGCGGTACTGTTTCTGCCGGACCAGAAGCTCGTCTGGCTAACCCAGGACTGCTACCTCTTGTGCCCTTGCGGCTGCTTTTAGTTGTTGGACTTTCAATTCCAGAAGCAATTGTTCCAGCAGGCTTGCTCGCTTCACGAGTAACTGCATTAATCTGTTGCTCAATGTGGTTCATCTGTTTTATCATATCACTAGCAAATGTGCTTCTTGAATCATCTGAGGCTTGATCAAGACAAGGGAGAATTAAATCAACAAGAGCTCTCTCAGTGACATGCTGCTGACGGACAAGGAACCCTTCAACATCAACAGTATGGCCAGACCCCTTCACAGGCCGTTTCAAGGTAGTCACTTCATCCACCACTTCTCCTTCTTCTATGGAGGAAACTTCAGATTTGAATTTCTCTCCCTTGCTTGTTGTGGGATCAGAGTTGGAAGGACACCATCCCCACGGCTTCCAATACTGAGCTCTAGTTGAAAGACCTTTACTTACAGCAATATTAATGAGCCGTTGACGAACAGATTTCCTTCCAAAAAGCACATCATGGCCTCCTAGAAACCATTTGGCTTGTAATAGCATAGAATCCTCAAGTGACCTCCCCAAAAGATGTACAACTTCAGAAAAAAGTGGAGCAGCATCAGGTCTAACAAGCAACCTGGTAAGGATCATTTCAATAATGTTGCTCTCGTTCTCTGAGACCGATGCTTTATCACTGTTGGGCGAGAGGGATCTTAAAGCTTCAACTAAAGAGAGATCATGGCCCTCCAGTTTCTCAATTACAGCTTGCTCGTTTAAGAGGAGCCTGAGCTCAATCCATTGCCAGTGAAACTTGGCCGGCTGCAAGGTATCCAAAATGTATACGAGCTTATCCAGAAGTTTTGTCTCATTTTCAGCACCATGAAACTTTGACTCTCCTTGTACTCCCACCTGATTTCCATAATCCTGTTTAACAATTGGTTGAGGTATTCTACAATCAATAAGGGCATTTAGGAAAAGCCGTGCACGGAGTGGCACAAAGGCAGAAGCCTTCGTGCGCAAGTCAACACCACTTGCTTCTAACAGTGATGCAAAATCAGAATCAACAGTATCTGCAGCTATGAGGTCATAAAGGCTATGTGTGTCTCTCAAACATACTTCACGAAATGGCAAGTGCTTTATAACATCACCAAACGCCAACAATAAAGAGTGATGTAATTGTTGAACCTCATCACGAGTCCCAGAACTTGCATTTAGAATCAATGGCCTCCACAGAACAAATGCAAACATTAAAAATGCAGGAGGGAAGACCAAGTTCAAAGGTAGCATCTGCTGCATTCTACATAGGGCCAGAATAGAAGCTTCACCCAGAAGGTCTACAATAAATCCATCAGAAACTGTTCTACAGTTCCCCACAAGCACCCTAAACCAGTGGACAGAAACTTCAGCCAAACTATCTGCCTTTAATGTCCCAACTGAACGTGCATTCCCATTCGAACTGGACCTCATACTCCTCATAAAATGGACAACATCCAAACCATCGTTCAATCTGAAGAGAGAGACCATCCTCTCTAGGCTAGCAACTCCCTGAAGAATTGCCCCGATAACAAGTGCAGACACAGCTGCAGATATTTTTGCAGCCCGCCCAAGAGCTACTCTACTTGAATTGTTTAGAATATCACTGGACGGATTAGAATCATTCAATTCCGGAGAAAGCTGAAACTGAGAACGAGGAGCTTTTCCAGGAGCAAAAACTGGTGCAAGGGCAGAGGACGTTTCTGTGGCAAGAGCAACTTCAAAGACACGGCTTTGACGCTCTCCAAGAGCTTCCTTAAGTATACAAAGACATATTACATGAATGCGTAAGATGCACCGTGCAAAATGCAATGAAGCAGAAGTGGAAGAGAAGCTCAGGTGATTATTACTGGCAGTCAAATCAGGTATCTTTGCTATGACTTGCCCGATATTACAAACAATTGCAGATATAGCAGAGGAAACCAATGTTGGATCTCCTTCCTGAGCAGCACCACCTGTCTGTCTCATGCAATCCATTAAACCCATTACTATCTGTTGACCGATCTGATAGACATCTTCCCATTTTTGGAATCCAGGAATTTTCCCAGAGTTGGGACCAAAAAGCTTTCTATCTTTGCCATAGAAATAATTGACAGCTTCATCAACCTTTTTTTGCACAATGTCTCTCATGCTCAAACCAACCCTAGATACCCGAACACCAGTTATCTTCTGCCGGAAGTAATCATCTGGATCCTGTACTCCAACTGGGACACCAAGTGGAAATCCAAACTCGCCATCCAGCAGTCTTCCAGATTCAACTTCAGAAGCAAGTCTCTTGTCGAAGGTTGACTTGACAGCCTTTTCCCATTCAGTAACACTCCCCACACTGCCATATTTCTTTAAGAGGTACCGTGCATAGATTACGGTTGGTGAACCTGAAACTCTTCCACTTGATGTAAGAATAGCTTGAGCACGACGCATTACCACTGACAATGTTTCGGGAATAAGGTCTGCAGCAACAATGATGCTTTCATACCTGAACCAAAGACATCATAGGAGGTAAGTTTAAACAGCAGAAACCACAGAATAATTCAACCAGATAACAGAAGATGAAACATATATCTTGTGACATTTACCATAAATCTGACTTCATTCATAAGACAGCTAATTAAGCAGACTATAATAGTTATTTGTTTAAATAGTTACAGAAGGTGCCGGCTGATATGGCAGAAACATGGATAACATGTAAAAGCCACAACACGGCCAAATAGAACAAATTTGCATATGGAACATCCATACGTAAAGTATTAAGAACAAAACTATAAGCTAGTGCAAGACCAGACAACCTTGGAATATGCTTTCCGTTTCTTCGACAGGAAATAGGGAAAGACCAACAACAACAAAAAATTATTCAATTTAATCCAATAGAAGTGCTAACAGAAGAATGAAAACTATCTGAAGGCATAAACAACCTAAGTGGCATACAAGATAAAGGCAGGAAAAAAGCTTTATTTTTAGGTCCGCATAAAAATGCAGACGAAAACGGAATAAAAGATATGCTAATTTAGGTCCGCATATAGCAACCATACCAGAACGTATATTTTTGCTTCAAGCATACACAAAGTTGCACCACAAGATTTTTGGTGTACATGATGGCACAAACTTATCATTCTAAGAATCCAGAAAGATGCATTCATCTTATATCAAAGTCATGTAACAAGTGGAGAACAAGTTTTATCTGTACATACTGGACTCCACCATCCAAATTGATCTACCAATACTCAAGAAACTTCATAAATAACAATGCCAAAAGAATTGGAATGTGATATACACATGAACATAAGAGATTTAATTTATCGCAGTCAGGTTATGCTAATTTCTCCTTTACATTGAGAAAATGTATTTTCTACCCTAAACGCCAGATGCAGCAGGGCTTCACAATGCATAGAATAATAAAGAACTAAGGTCACTATCATAAATGACACAAGCATAGAGCTTACCTCCGCATAGATGATAGAAGATATGCTTCACCTACTTCACATACACTGTTTTCTGCGTTCTTAGGAATTGTTAGAATGTTCCTACTACCATGAACTGTAGCACTGCAACTGCCAAGAACCTTAGGTAACAACCAGAGAAGAAACCTGGCTGCTAGAACAAACTCATCACAAGAATCAATCAGATATAACACTGCTGATAATTCATCTTCTCCAACCTTCCATCGCACACAACCCCGTTCATCAGCAGCAGAGAATGGTCGACCATATTGACCAACCTTAGTCACAGTCTTCACGGACTCTTCCACGAGCTGCTTTACAATACCTATCAACCACAGTGTTATGGTCCTTTTCTCCATAAAACGTAGCCCCTTCAAAACTTTCCCTATTGAAACAACATCTCCATTAGGCATTCTGGTTCCATCTGCTGACTTTGGAGCAATGCCTTCAAAGCCAGACCTATGATGTGGGCAGCTAATCTTACTATCACAAACATGGCTTGTGGATGCTCCCTGACTACCTTCAATCCTGGCTGCAGCCAACTGTGCAAGACTTTGAGTTTTACGAACAACTTTTTGCCGACCCCTAGAAGCAGACTTGGCTGGTTTAGGAGGTGGTTCTGCTCTAAAAGACTCAATGGACTTCTGGCCCTTTCGCATCCACCAAGTCTCTTCATCATCTGATGGATTTAGTGGATAGATCTGGCTGTAAGAGCCTTTCTCTTCGCTTATTTTTTGTTTCTTTGCCCTTCTACATTCTTCACACCCAGGTGTTCCTTCGCTGTTATCCATCCCGTTGCTACCAGAAACAACAGCCTTCTTAAAACTAACTTGAGATTCATCAACTCCAGTATCTGTTGACGACGAGCTCGGAAGTTGCAGCAATGTTGTAATTGACCCTTTTAACTCTTCAAGCTCAGCACCTCTACCAACATCTTTGGATAACCGAAAGGATCCAGATTCAGGAGATCTCAACTGATCAATGGAGGGTGCGGATAGACTCTCACCAGAGTTAGGACAAGGCTTATGCTTATGGTAAGAACTACCACAAGTAGTGCTGTAGGGATCAATCTTCCCATGAAGAACTAGCTTACGTTCATTGCAATAGACATCTATCACCTCTGAAAGTACATGGGATTCAGCAATTCGAGCTTCTTCTAAAGCATCCTGAACATACGGACCAGGTAAGTGCTTCAAGATTTTACAGTGTCTTTTTTGCTTCGTCGGATCGGAAATAGGTCCATTCCCATCCATTAGTCCGCTAACAATCAGCTGCCTCACATATGCTTGTGGGTAAAAAATTCCAGCTCGTATAAGTTCAATAATCAGTAGTTGAAGACGCTTGAAACCTTCTGTATTTTGCACTTCATGCTGATCTATCCAGCACACAAGAATATCATGCAAAGGGCTTGGGCTATCAAACATGCCTAGGAAATCACCACATTTTCCACTGGCACGCCTTTTAAAACAGAGAGGTTCAGAAGCACCACTACGAGGACTTCTACCAGAATAGTTAGTCAGCTGGCCAGGATCTGTTCGGAGATAGTCATTCTTTAAAATTTTGTGCTCCCTGAGCCTTGACGAAAGTCCTGCCTCTCTCATCTTCAGTTTTAGAAGCCTAACAGCAATATATATAGCAGAAAAATCTTTCCTCCCAGTGAACTTGATTCCACGGGGTGGTGCATAACGAAAATCCCTGAAATCACAAGTTGCCCACTCACAAATGAAGAAGACTGAACAAATAGACGACAGAGTAACACTCCGGATATACTTAAGCGAGGAACGCAAACAGGAGCTGACTTCCGCAAACCAACAATCATCAATAGAACTATCATGAACATTCTCCAAAAGAAACTTATATGCCTCTCTCAAATCCCCATGTGCCAAAGCCTTATCCAACGCATGTAAAGCTTTGGCAACATTTTGCCCAGGATGGCCAGGTTTTGCAGCCATTGCAAGATTCTGCGCTCGCTTCTGAATTGAAGATACAACACGACTGATGGAATACGAATCAGACCGTACCTCAGGGCCTTTATCTCTAAGAAAGTAAGCAACTTCAAAAGGGCCATTTTTAACCTTTCCGGCATCCTCAGTTACCTTCGAGTAAAGACTCCCATCAGTCACCACATTGGTCATCACACATGGTGGCATAGGAAAACAATCCAAAGCGACAAAAGTATCAGGCACAGCCAGCATCAGATATCGAAGCATCTCAACAAGAGCAGCCATAGTATAAGCCCTCCGAGAGTTATCAACAAGGTCAGATCCACCAGGAGAAGGTTCTTGGATGAAACGAATAGCTATTCCCACCAGAGTGCGCACATAGGACTGAGATAAGACAACAGTGTCTAAGAAACCATAAATTACAGGCAATAACAACTGCAAAACCCCAAGCAATTCCTTTTCCTGAAAAAAACAAGATAGGAGGCATAATAATCTCATCAAAAAAAGGACAGAAACTAACTCGCGATTCATTTAACATTTTTATTGAGACTGAAACAGTGTTTAAGCTGACAATACCTGTAGTTGGTTGAGCACCCAATCAATAATAAGCGATGGAATGAGCAACCCTTCTCTTTGATGCCATTGCAAAATGCGAACAACATACCACCATTTAAAATGCAGTGAAGGCTCCTCACAATCGATGGTCCCCAAGGTTGGATCACTCTTGAGCTGAATTGATCCTGCATAACCCATTTGTGGCGACCGTTCTCTGATATGCAAAGCAGAATGAACACTGTTTCTGGAAATAAATTCATCCAACAAATATTGCAAATAATCAATTACATCTTTTGTCCACTGCTCAGAGCGGGAAATATGAGTTTTGTCTGGCACCCCAGATGACATACTGGAAGAGCCAGGACGAACCTGCAAGAATAAACTACAATCTGATCCTTCCCAACAGTACAAATAGTCAAATTAGTTTATGAATCTAGTATCATCTATCAACGAAGACCATTACCTGATTGAGATAAGTTACTTTGACAAACCATGTCGCTCTTAGTAATGGAACATTATTTCTGATAAGAACTTCAAAAAGCGACTTTCTCCTATAACCATGGGGAACATGATCAGCCAAAGACCTTAGCTGTTTATGCTGTTGGGATAAACCCTGAGAATAAGTGAGCAAATATTTCATAGTTAATTCCCCTTCAAACTTTCAAATATTTGTTTCTGCAAATAGTACATCAAACATTATATCATGAAAGCTATAACTACAACCAAAACAACTAGAAGAGGAGTAATAACCGAACTTCCACATCAACAATGTACGCTTTCCTTTTAAGTTAATCCTTTTTTTCTAAAAAGCCAGTGTGTCTATGGCTGCATAAGCAAGGATTGAAGTGAATAGTAAGAGTAATAACAGCAATAGAAAGCATAAAGTAAGAGTACGACCCAAGACAATGACTTCAGCAATATTTTGCTATTAACTTCTGATTGGTTAGGGACGGCGAACTTGGTTAGGGACGGCGAACTTGGTTAGGGAGGCAGCGCGGGACGTGCTCGGGGTAGCCAAGGGCTATTCAGGCAGACATAAGGGTGACCGGTGGTGGAACGATGTAGTCGAAGGAAAAGTGGAGGTGAAGAAGGCGGCGTTTGCTAAGTTGGCAGGGAGCACAAGCGAGGAAGAACGCAGAGCGAACAGGGAGATCTACAAGGTGGCGAGGAAAGAAGCAAAGCTGGCGGTTACGGAAGCTAAAAACGTTGCGTTTGGTCGCATGTACGAGGAACTAGGGGAGAGACGCGGGGACAGGAAGTTATTCCGGTTAGCTAAAGTAAGGGAAAGGAAAGCGTGTGATCTTGACCAAGTTAGGTGCATCAAGGGCGAGGATGGTAGAGTTCTGATGGGGGAGTCTCAAGTCAAGCAGAGGTGGCAGGCGTACTTTCGAGACTTACTTACCGAGGAGGGGGATCGCAACATAGAGCTAGGGGAGTTGGGGCATTCAGAGCAACATAACCTTGGGTACTGCAGACGCATTAGGGCGGAGGAGGTCATGGGGGCTTTGCGCAAGATGAGTAGGGGTCGAGCGACCGGGCCTGACGAGATACCGGTAGAGTTCTGGAAGTGCATGGGTAGGTCAGGAGTGGAGTGGCTCTCCAGGTTGTTCAATACGATCTTCAGGACCAAAAGGATGCCGGATGAGTGGAGGTGGAGTACAGTGGTGCCCTTGTACAAGAACAAAGGGGACATCCAGTGCTGCAACAACTATAGGGGTATCAAATTAATAAGTCACACCATGAAGGTCTGGGAGCGGGTGATCGAGGCGAGGGTGAGGGAGATGACATCTATATCTGTGAACCAGTTCGGTTTCATGCCGGGTCGCTCCACTACAGAAGTTATCCACCTTGTCAGGAGGCTGGTGGAGTAGTTCAGGGATAAGAAGGACCTGCACATGGTGTTTATCGACTTGGAGAAAGCGTATGACAAGGTCCCAAGAGAGGTGCTATGGAGGTGCTTGGAGGCGGAGAGTGTGCCGGAAGCCTACATCAGAGTAATCAAGGACATGTACGATGGAGCTAAGACTAGGGTTAGGACGGTGGGTGGCGACTCAGACCATTTTTCAGTGGTTATGGGGCTCCATCAAGGATCGGCGCTTAGGCCTCTCTTGTTTGCCTTGGTGATGGATGCTCTAACCCGACATATTCAAGGGAATGTGCCTTGGTGTATGCTATTTGCTGATGATATAGTCTTGATAGACGAGACGAGGGTCGGTGTTATTGAGAGGTTAGAGGTATGGAGACAGACTCTCGAGTCTAACGAGTCTAAGGATTTCAAAATAAGCAAATCTAAGACAGAATACCTGGAGTGCAAGTTTAGCGCCGAACCGAGCGAAGTAGGCAGGGACGTGATGAATGGATCTCAGGTTATCGCCAAGAGGGACAGTGTCAGATATCTTGGGTCGGTGATTTAGGGGGATGGAGAGATTGACGGGGACGTCACTCATCGTATAGGAGCGGGGTGGTCTAAGTGGAGGCTTGCATCAGGAGTCTTGTGTGACAAGAAAGTTCCACAGAAACTCAAGGGAAAATTTTATAGAGCTGTGGTTAGACATGCAATGTTGTATGGGGCAGAGTGTTGGCCAGTGAAGAACTCTCATGTTCAGAGAATGAAGGTTGCGGAGATAGGATGCTCAGGTGGATGTGCGGGCTCACCAGGTTAGATAAGATTAAGAATGAAGTTATTCGATAGAAGGTGGGGTGACCCCGATGGATGAGAAGATGCGAGAAGCGACGCTGAGGTGGTTCGGGCATGTGCGGAGGAGAAGTCCTGATGCCCCGGTGAGGAGTTGTGATCGGCTGGCGATGGTTGGCGTTCGGCAAGGCAGAGGGAGGCCTAAGAGGTATTGGGGAGAGGTGATTAGGCATGACATGGCTAGTATGCAGGTTTCCGAGGACATGGCCCTTGACAGGAAAGTCTGGAGGTCTAGTATCAGGGTTGTAGGATAGGGGCCCCTAGAGTTTTTCGTACTTCTCACCCGGGGTTGAGTAAACTTGACAGGGCTATCCATAGATGTTTTGTGTTTTGGATTGTATCTCCCTTATGGTAGTTATTTATGGTAGTTATTGTATGATATTGCATGCTACTTATTTATGGTTCTTATGTTTAGATAGTTATTTATGCTATTTCTGCTGGACTTACTAATGCTCTTTTGTTTTTGTTTTTGTTTTTTCTCTCCTTCACTGAGCCGAGGGTCGATTGGAAACAACCTCTCTGCCCTTTCGGGTAGGGGTAAGGCTCGTCTACATATTACCCTCCCCAGACCCCACTTTGTGGGACATTACTGGGTAGTTGTTGTTGTTGTTGTTGCATTTTATTAGTTTATTTATACAATGCTATGACCTTTAATTCATGTTAACTGCTTCTAAAAGTATGAGAATTTTTGTTTATCTTTTAAGCTAAGCGCCTCAGACCCCCAACGGTTGCTCTGATGGTAAGCAACCCCCACTTCCAACCGAGAGGTTTTGAGTTCGAGTCTCCCCAAGAGCAAGGTGGGAAGTTCTTGGAGAGAAGGATGCCGGGGGTCTATGTGGAAACAGCCTCTCTACCCAAGGGTAGGGGTAAGGTCTGCGTACACACTACCCTCCCCAGACCCCACTAAGTGGGATTATACTGGGTTGTTGTTGTTGTTGTTGTTGTTAACTTCTGATTGGTGCATTAACCTAGGAACCAAGCAAAATGAGCAAGTCAACGAAAGTGATAGAATATTAACCGGAACGGTAATGTATGAATCTACATGAAAGCAAGTATGTTGCACCATATTGCCTAAAAAATAAGGATGGGAAAGAAGGTAATGAAGTCATCACAAAAAAAAATATTGCATCCAACACACAGAAAATGATGGATAACAAAGCAAAAACTCGGATCTAAAATGATGAATAACAAAGCAGAGACTCAGATCTAAGTATTTTCCTCTAGCTGCTGAAAGCTACAAACATGGTACTTTTCCAATCTTCGGTAAAGAGAAACGTAATAGAGTAGAGAAAGAATGCCGAATACATGTGATTAGATACTATATAGGTTGGGATGATGAATGCTGCATACATGTGATTAGATACTATATATGTTGGGATGATCATCTCGAGCAAGAAAAAGCCTAGAAATATTTCAGAATTCCAAACCCAGAAACTCTAATCCCTAGGAAAAAAGAAGTAGAATGACAGTGAAATAAGGAAATACGATTGGTCATAGAACCAAAACCAATCATACACATATTCTACCGAACTAAGAACTATCTTAAATCAGAAGAAGACCCAACATAATTCAAATTCTTACTTACACTATACTCCAAGGAAAAAAAGGGGGCTTGAAGATAAAATCTCATGAAATCAGAAGGAAATTTCATGGTTTCAAATCTGATTCTAATCCAGACTCCATGGTTTTCACTTTAGAGAACCTTAACTCTTAGAGAACCCGTAGTTTGTCTTAAAAGGACAAATTGCTTAGTATTGGAATGAAATGGACTAAAATTGAGCCGAATGGTCAGATATATTCATATGCTGATCTCAGCTAGTTCGGGACTGAGGTGTAGTTGATATAGCAATTGACGCAAAGATGCTATAATCCGGAGGGAAGAATGCAGTACACACAGGAGAACAAAACACGACATCTATAATCAAATAACTAACCCTCCCTTTCTGTGTACAAATTCTGAACAGTCTGCATGTTTGGCTTCAATCTACCTGAATTAGTCTAGATGCTTCAGTAAATCATCTTTCCAATCATAAACAGCTCGGACAGTATACGACAACTCCAGCTAACCGAACTTGTTTAGGATTGAGGCAGACTAGTTGTTGTTGTTGTTGTTGTTATCCATGTTCAACCAACCATCCAACATAGATTAGCTAAATAATCCAAATCCTTTTCTTAAAGGAAGTCCAAATCAACTTTGTAATCAAACCAAACACGCCCCTAGGTTTTTGTCAACAATCAACCACTATAGATGATCATTAGCCAGCACCCATGTCAAGAACTTGAACCCAACTCCATTGTTTATATATGACAGGAACACCATACGCACATAGATGAAAAGGACACATTAACTGCTTAGCTAATCGTAATAAATAAACTCATCGCGTACACAACATACACTTTTGTACCATGCTGAACAACTACATATATAATAACCTATAAGGACATTTCATTGTCATTATTGATCGGAGAGCCCTTTCATGGGTTCCTGATGAGGTGAAAGGATTACCCCTATCCACTTCTTCCTGAACTCTTCTCCACATGATCTTTGATCAGGAAAAGTACCAGGTTTTGTCAACTCTAAGCCCTCAAGAGGAACTCCATAGACCTGACCTGCCTGTAACGCGAATAAATTCATGTGATCACCAGGTTAGCATCATGCTTTCTGAAAATACATGTTACATTTTATGAAAAGGACAAATATTATTTCATGAAGTTTTAAAGAAATCAAGAGAATTCAAGCAAAACCCAATCCCTAGTAAAAGATTGCCAAAAAATTCATTCATGGTTGATGGCATAAGCTCCAAGGCAAGATAAATTCCATCAAAACAAGATATATTACCTTCCGTTTCTGAGCCCGAGACGCATTGATAGCCCTGTGACATTTTCTAATTGCCTGCAAAGAGACAGAAACAGCTCGTCAGTAATTTTAAAATGTCAGAGATACCAACTTCAACAACACAATGAAAACCCAAAAAAGGCATTTACACTAGAATAGTCACTAAATTGAACACAAAAAGCAATCCACAGTCCAATTATATAAACTCAAAAGTACCTCCTTGCACTTAAATATAACAGGCTTTGTGAAAGCCTGAACCTGAGATAACGATATCTCTCTGCCTTCCTGGCAACATGACAAGCAAAAACCAGTTAGCTAATTAGTGTGCCAACCAATCCAGAAGATCAAGGAAGCAGAAGAGCTATAAGGCAACAAAATAGAGAAGGAGGGCTAAAGAATCAAAAAAATGTAGGAAAAGAAATGACAAAGAGAAAATTCAAAAACAAAGAAAGAGAAGAGGATACTGGTGAAAAAGGGTGTGGATTTTCAGTTGATAGCAAAATAGAGGAAAGCAAAATTGATTAGATATTACAATCACCTACTTTGCACCAAAGATACTTATAGTTTTCCTATTCTCATCACAAAAACTTGATCATGTTTCTAGAATATATTAAAGAGCACTCTTTACTATGACAAATGCTCATTGCTTTCTAATAGAAGCTTAGGGGATGAGTCAGGGAAATAAAGCACCAGACCAAACCCTCCTCTAAGAGGCAGTCCGGTTACCAATAGTTTTACCAGATCACGCATTAATCAGTCAACATAACGTAAAACGCTCGATCGTGAAATAGGCAAGGGGTTCTTTTTTCATCATGGTTATCTGGTTAAACTATGACAAGAGGGGTTGCTCTGATGGTAAGCAACCCCACTTCCAACTGAGAGGTTGTGAGTTCGAGTCTCCTCAAGAGCAAGGTGGGAAGTTCTTGGAGGGAAGGATGTCGGAGGTCTATTTGAAAACAGCCTCTCTACCCAAGGGTAGGGGTAAGGACTACGTACACACTACCCTCCCCAGACCCCACTAAGTAGGATTATACTGGGTTGTTGTTGTTGGTTATCTGGTTAAACTGTGGACCATATAGCATTGGAAGGCATATTTCTTATTTCCTACCGTGCATAATGGCTAATGCCCTCATTGTAGTCCCGCTATAAACAAATTCATTAGACAGTACAACTCTTATGTATCCTTTTATCGGTGGACCAAAACCTCAAGGTTACTGAATTTTGTATTTCTTGAGAAGTGCCATAATGCAGACATGTATTTATTTGGGAGGCAGGAAAAAGGAGTGAATCACTTCTAACATTAACATGCTGAAGCACCTTGATGATGTTTTAATAATAAAGCAATTAGCTTAAACAGAGACTAGCATACAGAAACGAGTGGAGAAAGATATCTATTCAAGCAGGAGACCCAAAAAAATTGAAGAGTACAGAAGGAATACCTCAAGACCTTCAACAGTCTCCCGGTAACCAGATTGGACATATTCTTTGGTCAATGTCTCCTCGGGGCAATTAGGAGTCTGGGGGAGAAAATCAGGTGGCCCAAGTCTGAAAAGAAACCAAAAAATTAGCAAATTTACAGTATCCAATTATCAAAATTCAAAATCGCCAATTTACCTAGAATTAAGATGTTCCTTATCGCACTTCAATTTGTAAGGGGTCAGTTGTAAGGGACGTCTGCAAGAGCAAATAAGCTCGGGTTAGTCTTACCACTTACGAAATATTAAGCAAGAAAAAGGAAGAGTTCACATTGCATGCTTTCCTGGAAAGTCCAATGCAATTCTTATGTGCTTAGAACATGAAATAGTGCAAATAAGCTATTCAAAGACGAATAGCCAAAGATGAATTAGAGCTGCATTGAGTCCATAAAATCAAAAATACGAAAGAAAAAACTACGTCTTAGTGTCTTACATAGACACGGTCTATACTTCTGCCTTCTTCATATCCACGTTGTGTAGTACCAAGTACACAGCGAAAGATAACAACAAATATTATTTCACAGAACAAGATTATGATGAAGACATCCAAGAATTGCATAGAGTTGTGAACACACCTATTTCAGATGAAAAATGAGATAATAAGGTGACTTGAGTATATAGTTTGTTTTTTGAACTTATATTTCAAGCAATTGCCCAGCGAAACAAAATCGTCATAAATATTGCTTCATTACTGGAACACTGAGATGTCGTCCTGGCCACCAAGAGATGATATTCAACTTTTCTGTCGTCCCTCTAGGAACTCTGACTTGTTGATAAGGTAGTGAAAGCAGGAAAATGTGGCTACATGACAGTATATGCACCACACAACCTTCAACCTTGAATACAAAAGGGTCAAAAGATAAATGCCGCACTGGATAGACGTTTTATTACCACTAAGGACTCCGGGGATTATTTGTTGGTCATTTGGTAACCTGATAAAGGATTGGATAATATAGGGATAAGCATCCTACTAATTAGTTTTTTAAATCAACAAACCATCCTACTAATTCCATAATTTCATAATTATATTCCCATAGAAAAGAAAATCAGATAGTAAGAGACTGATATGTGCACACATTGGTCATTCGATTCACTTCCCCGAAACCCTAATGTGACCACTGCATCTCCTTACCCATCTTCATCGCCAGTGTAGTAACCCTCCACCACAATCCACATCCTAATCTTGGCTGGAGAAGTCTTTGAATTATATCTATTTGTTATTTGTTCTTTGACAGGCAGTTTAGTTGCATCTGTTATAAAAGAACTACCTCATATCTTTTTGCTATTTCTTTGTGTTCTGTTATGCTAGTCACTGCGATGCATAAAGCAACAAGTTGATGAACTGCGATCGTATTCGGGATGATACCTAACAACTATGCTGTCCCAAGCAAGTTGGAGTCGGCAATATGAATCCTCACTTCTTCTTTAAGCTCAAATCATCTCTTCAACGTACTAAAATAAAATAAAACTGAAAGTGAAAAATAAGTTTTATTTATATATATATATATATATATATATATATATATATATATATATATATATATATATATATATATATATATATATATATATATATATATCATAATAAAAATATTAGGAGTACTCTAACAAGTAACCTATTCCTAACTAGAAGGTATCACCTATATGGATCTTTTCCTTCCATTGTGCCCTATCTTTAGCTAGGCCTACATTGATTCATTTGGAAGGATAACCAACTGTAGATAAATTTTCTTGTAGAGTTTGCACTTAAAACAGTTGAAATTAGAGCTTCACAGTCCAATGACTATCAAATAACAATTTGATTTGGTTACTTCATCAAAAAAAAAATAACAATTTGATTTGGGGGGGAATCCCTTCATTAGTCCAGAATGCCAATTGTAGGACATTTCTGTTCGGGCTAAAATAGCTAGGAAACCTACTACTAACCCAATCATTATACTCCATTTTCGTGGGATTATAATGCCGAGAGAATAGAAATTCTACTAGACAATCCCTGAATTCACAGAAATCAATGCAATCAAACACCGCATCCCAAGTACGCATGGTAAAAGGTACTTCAATTCACACCTATGATCCATTATAGTCACATTTTAAAATATTAACTGATAGACTTAACAGAGAAGAAAGTGTCAAACATTTCGGCTTCTATTAATTATCTCGGTCTACACTTCATGATTTAGAATTCCCCACTAAATGCTCCACATTACCTTTGATTTCCCCTACTGTTCCTCCCACCTTGATGAATACATTGACAAAAATAAAGTGACCAAATTCAGGATCATGCATTCATTGACTTCACCTGCAGTTTATCCTGCCTTGATGAATTCATAAGCAAAAATAAGGTGAGATTTATGCTGATCTTTATGTCCAATGCTGACAAATGCAGATTTCATTTACAGGTAAGGCTTGACAAGACCAGGTTGAAACTGACAATCATTTTATTACTAAATCTCATTTCTGGTCTTGTTATGCCTAGGGCAAAAGGGAGAGGCGTGCTAACTTCCTCCAAACGTACTAGTGAAATGAGCATGTGGCATGCTATTAAAAGCATGCCAATAAATTACTCTTGCAAAATTCTTACATTAGAAGAAATATTACCTGGAGAAATTAGGTGGAAGGGAGGCTGACTCCACCCGAGATGAATCCCTGGCTGACGAACCCCCAATAGTGCTGTTATTAACTGCACTAGTGCAGCTGGCACCATGATACCTTTGCATCTCTGCAAACTATCACCTGCATGCTGCCTCCAGCATCGGACGACAATAGAATGTATTCTAGTCAAACTGCAAGAACTATTACAACACAAATTACCAAAAAATATAATAAGAACTAGAGTTAGATTTTAAATAAGGCCAAATTCAGTGTTGAAGGAAAGCACAATTATGTAAAAACATACATATATATTTAAGTTATGTGGGAAGTTCTTGGAGGGAAGGATGCCGGGGGTCTATTTGGAAACAGCCTCTCTACCCAAGGGTAGGGGTAAGGTCTGCGTACACACTACCCTCCCCAGACTCCACTAAGTGGGAGTATACTGGGTTGTTGTTGGTGTTGTTGATACACACACATGCGCGCGCGCTTAAATATATGTGTGTATTACATTATTGGCAGTCCCCTATGAAATATTTGAACAGCCAGCTCCCTTTTCCTTTACACAATTGAATTCAACCTTCAGAGAATTTGCTTTCACGAGTTCCAACATGGTAGCATGATCTAGTCAGTCTCATTGGCAAGCAAGGAAGAAAAAGCAGTGTTTGCCTCCTATTCCAAGATAATTCTAGAATTTAGAAGTTTTCTTCTGCCAATATAAAAGGTATATTGGTAGAAGAAAATGAACATCTACTTCTGATTATATATCTTTACACCATATACAGCACTTTGACAGAAGATCATGGATTTCTAATTCCTACATTTATTTATTTTTTTCGAGAAAGGTAACAGTTCTAGTTCCTAGATTTATTATAACTATGAACATACATAAATTTGTCATTGTTAACGGAATTGCAAATTTCTCTATGTACTTCCGCAAAATTAAGTTTATTGCCATGGTTACTAACTTCAACTTGGAAATCTAATAGGCACAATGGTCCACCAGGTGATTCCAAAACCATTTACACCTTAAAATGAACACCAATTTCCTTTTATAGGTCCCGAAGAGATGCTTATTCTACAAGGAATTAACACATGATTAATAACTTCCGTGATGGTATTCAAAACCCCATTATAAGTCCAGATTATTTAACTAGTAAACCTAGACAATAAGCAATTATAAACAATACATGTTAATTAACTATAAAATGTCAATGCAAAACTAAACCTTGAAAAAAAGTAGTATGCCAATTGGATTGATGTAGCTCTGAGAAGTAGACGATGTTCAAGTACATCCACCTAATTGACCATCGCTTCAATCATTAAACTGAATTCGGACATTTTTCCCAACAGTAAAAAGCAAGATAAATGAAACTACAAAATGAACCATCATAGAATTCTAAAGACTCCTATAGCATCATCAAGAAGTTCGGAATGCTACATGATATACAGGTATCATATGAACGTAGCAAGAGAAGAATGAAGCTGATAGCTCTAGCTTTAATTAATTAACGATGTGGAACTCAGATAAAAATAATATTTGTTCTTAACTCAAGATGACAACCATTTACAAGCAATCACGTATTGCCGTGTGTTCAGCAACGGGCTTCAATCGAGGCTTCAAATGGAAACTAGCATTTGAAAATCCACTGGAAGCATCTTTAAATAAAAAAAGCCCAATGTCATTATGTGTAGTAGCTTAGGCCTATAAGAAGAGTTCACAGATAGCAGAAATTGGAGGAAGTGCAGCAACTAGTAAGTTAGCCTTCTTAATCATTCACCGAAAATTTAGCATAGCCAACACTGACGCAACAATTTAAAAGAATGTTAGTTGATAATCTCCTAAAATAGAAACTTTGTAGTATAATAATTCAAAATTTCGTTCACCAGAAGTCCAAGAAACTACTTACTAAAAAATCCCAAAACTGATGCAAGCTGAGTTAATCTTAAGACAGTTAACCATTTCTCAACAATCCAATGATAGCAACAAATCCCACTAATCTACATTGGACATCTTGCGGTCAAGAGTGTTATCAAAGGCGAAAAGCACAAATCCAAAAACTCAAAGTTCTGTTGGGGCTCTAAACGCAAAGTGCAAATAAAGTGTGGGCTTTAATGAAGAAAGGCGCAAAGGAAGAAAAACTACAAATATGTATGTGTAGTCCAAGACTAATATCTATAAGCATGAATATCAAATATAAGGACAAAGAAATTGAAAAAAAAAATACGATAAAGTGAAAATATCAATTGTTTAGTATCGCCTCTTTAGGATTACGCTCAATGAAAAAGTATGCCATAGAGCCTTTATGATAATACTGAAGTGCCTGCTAAGTGAGGCGAAGCGCTCAACATGTTTTGAGCCTCGCTTCAGGGCTTAAGAGCGCTTTAAGAGCACCTTTGATAACACTGTGGCAGTCAAAAGATATACAATGGCAGTCTGAAAAAGTAAGAGAAAGAACTAGATCCACCAGCAGTCTACTTCAAGGGTTTAGAGAAGAGCAAAGAACCCCCACAAGTTCTAATCACTAATAAGCTCTTGTTCCCAAAGTAATCAAAGCTTTCTCTTGCTACCAAAAGATGGTAAATAAATAACTGAACTACCAAAATAATTACCCACTATTACAGTAATCTCAATTAATCAATCAACTAGGCTTAATCGTGGTTGACAACCCCTTATATCTACCACTCTATTTAGGCACATTACATTCCAACTCCAAAATAACATTCCATATCTTTTAGCAGCAAATTAACTAGAGGCTCTCTAAATGGCATGCTTACACGTGACATACAAGTGCTACAAAAGACCACTAATATTACACTGATCCGACGACCAAGAAAACCAATCCTCTTAAACCCAAAAGGGGGAAAAAGTAACTAATTCTTTGAGGGCAAATCAATTCCCAATCCTCTAATTAGCATCAGCAGCATTGGCTGAATAAATAAGTATCTACTAAAATGCTCAAATTTTCATAATTTCAAGGGGGAAATCAAACTCAATGAGCTATTCCCGGAAACAGAGCTCTAAGAATTTAAAATTCTCAGCAATTATTTGATTATGCAAATTAGATCACCTGAATTAATCAAAGAAACACCAAGAACCGTGGAATCTACCACAGCCAATCACTGCTGATTCTCAAAATTACTTGGGTTTGAAAAAAGATGGGGTTTTGAAGCTGAAAGTGAAAGCTAGGGTTTTGGTCCCCAATTCAACGAAATAAGAAAATTAGAAGATTACGTAGCAAAAGATTCAGATTTCCAGTGGAAAGATAAAGGCCTTGTAAGATTTAGGGATTGAATAGGAATTTTTATCGAACGAATCGTATAATAGATGTAGTACTATTTTTGTTGTATGTATAGGTTTGATGTATACATATATAGATATAGAGAGAGATAGGAACAGATTTGAGTTAAATGTTTTAGTGAGAGAAAGAAAGAAGGCTCTTGGATTTGAGGAAAGCGTGGGGGGTGGGGGTTTTGACTCTTTAGTTTTGCTGATGATGACGATGGTGTGCGCTTGTGTTTTCTTTGTTGTACTTCTATTATTGGTAATTTTAAGAATTTAACTCGTAAAAAAATCAAGAATATTACTATAACAAGATTTTTAAATTTTAGAATTCTTTAGATAAGATAGGATTTCTTTTCCGGATAAATTATAAATTATATAATTTAACTTTGATCTTCCTAAAATGATCAAATCAGAAATTTTAGATATATAATATTTTTACGTATTTTACTTTCAAAATTAACGTAAGTTGTAACTTTTAATAGTTAGAAGAAGAATCGAAAATAAAAAAATATAGCATAAGACAACAAAGTTAGTTAAAAACTTAAAACATACAAAATATTACCATATAAATTTTTATAAGTGGAAAGTTTTAGTTAAAATAGGATTTTTTGAAGAGTATATGACCCTCTAAATTTAATATTATGCCTAATCTACATAAAGTGGAAATTCCCATATTATTGTCAAGTTTGATTTATGTCTTATGTGCAAATTAAGCAATGTGGTTTTGCTCAAGTAAAATGCACACACACGGCATTGAAATAGTTAAAATTTGGCAATCTATTTGGATAATGTCACTGATGCATACAAATTAAACTTCAAAAAGCTAAATAACACAAAATGAAATTTACACAAACTCTTAAAATATTTTTTTAGAAAATGGATTGATACTTTTAACACTGTCCATTTTTTTAATTTTTTAATGATTATTTCATAGGGATATATTTTAAATTATTATCTAAAACAAAGATATCCCATTCAAATATAGTATGTCATCTTTATAATTTACATATTAATTGGTTGGCAATTTTATCAAAAATTGAACTCGACTTCTCTTAGTTGAAGGCATTCTCGCCTCGAAAACATTTCAACTTTTGATGCGTGAAAGTTCAAATCTTTTAGTTAAGTAGAGTTTATTTGTTAAGATTAACTACATCAATTACATACTATATATTTCTTTTTTGAGTCACTATTTAATGTAATTTATACAAATAAGTGCAGTTATTTATTACCTAACCATAAATTTCTCTTTAAAATTACCATTTTATCGTAATATATTTAAATAACTATACTCTATTATTATACTTCAAACAATAAAATCAAATTTCTTTGTTATGCAAGTTAAAGTTTTAGATGATGCATGGTTAATAACTCATAAGCTTGTATAAATTTCAACTGAACTAAAATATATAACTCATGAACATTTTTATTTTTCATGAAATTCAAGCGTACACTTAACTGTTTAATCAAAAAATAAAATTTCGATCAAAACTATAATTTAGAAGAACGCGGATTACTGATAATCAAAAGAATGTGTAAAAGAAAATAATTTGGATAGCAAGAATATAATTAGAGGAAAAGTAAGTAAATCAAAGTATATTCATATAGTGTTTCGTGTCTCCACAATTGATCAGTTATCTCCCTTTTATAGATACCTTGGAGATATGTGTTTTGCCTATGTCATAATAACGCTATTATGAGTAAATAAAGACATTGAATACTACGTTACATAATTATTATATTTATCACATATTCTCTAACGTATTCAATATTTAATGCTCATTAAATATTGTATCTGCACTCCCATATATTGTCGGATTCATTCTATTTGATTCTCATATCTAAATGACTTAAACAGGTACAGGTGATGAGTCTTTTGAATAATTGACCGTGCATCTTCCTTTGCCCTTACTCGTATCTGTTGCTACTCGTATCTCTCTGCCAGTTGTAACTCTTTGACTAGTCTACGTGTCTTGACACGTCATCTTTATATGTAAACTCAATTTTTTCTGATACAAATAGTCCCCCACTTGCCATTGATTCATCAGTTGAATATTTGGAAAGTGGATTTCATTAAAACGAGAATTTTTGTCACCATTAATGCTATGACAAAATTGACGCTTTAATTGTCACTTTCTTTTAACGCTATTCACACAAGTCGCCTTTCCATTAACTCTGTAATTTTGCAGCTCTATTTAAGGCTTTTCACAGCTCCACTATTCACGAAGCGCCAGTTATCATTATTATGGTACTTCCATCATTACACTTTTTCCTTCGGCGGTTACTTATCAATATAAATATAACTTCTTTCTTTGTCTTTACCACATAAAGTTTACCGAATATTCAATTTCTCGAATCCTTGTTTACTTCTTCATCGTATCACCTTTCTTTACTATGTCTTCATCAAAACCTAACACTAGGATAGTTCTCGTAGTTGATACCTTCCCTAATGTCCCCACCAGGAGCAGAAGGGGATGTAGACTTCGTAGCTTAGGGTCTGCGCGCGGTAGTTCTTCTATGCCTTCACCTAGTTCTGGCACTTCTTCTAGAACTAGGGGTTCGCTTTCACAAAGATCTTCTTCAAGAGGTAAAGAACCTTTTGAACCTCTTCGTGAACCCACGGTATAAGAGATAGTTCCTATGGAACTATCTTTTTATCGTGACAGAGAATCCCTTAGGAATCAAGTCTTTGGTTTACATCATGCTGACATCTATCCCACTCAGATGACGGAAGTTTTGACTCTTGTAATTCGTAGAGAGTGCCATTGGAGTAGTGATTTTTCTATTATTATCCCTAATCCAAACCAAAGAATTACCTCTTAATTGACCAGGTTTTCTTTTGTTTATACATACCATTTCACCTTAGGGTTCAAACCAGCTATTGGCCTGGTCATTCTTGAGCTCTTTCATTTCTTCGATGTCTGTTTGGGTCAAATTGGCCCAATCATATGGAGGGTTGTTGCATGTTTGAGGCATTTGACCAACACAACCAGTGTTCCTTTTGCTTTTCCTCATTTGATTCACCTTTACTCCTCTAAACTATTCCATTATGGTGTTTTCACACTAGTAACCAGGAGCAAGAGAGTTTTGGTGAGCCCCGAGGATGACAAAGACCGAGGCTGGTATGCCAGGTTTGTTGCTGCTCCCATTGTTGGTTTAGTGGGTGAAGATAATGTTACCTTCCATGAGAAGTGAAATTCTGCACGTAAGTTTTTTTTTAACTTTTTCGGGCCTTTTTTCTTCAAGTTTGTCAACTTTTTTAATTTTGCTTTTTTTTAACAACCGTGGGAGTTGTGAATGATGTTCCTAATTTTCATGATTGGGTATACAAGTTACTGAAGACCGCACCAATGGATGGCAGGTCTTGCAAGACACTTTCTAACCGTTTTAGTTGGAAAGTTAAAACTTATGGTTAGATCTCTTATTTTATTTCATTTTCCATGTATGTATTTTTTATGACTCTAATTTTTATCCTTCTTTTTATCAGGATTTGCCATTCAATGAATCACTGCCGAGGCAATTGTGGCTTTTCGCATCTCTTCGAGAACCCGTATCTCTTAAGAAAGGGCTCAAGAAATAGTCTTGGGTTCTTCAGCAAAAAGAAAAGCTATTGAAGAAGAAGACTCTGGAGAAGATGAAGATAGAGGCTCTTTGGTGACAAGGCCACAGGCTCGAAGACGTATCATTTATGATGATGAAGCTGAAGCGTCTCCCCGTCGGTTTGTTCCTCTCACCGAGCCTATTGAAGCCTTGGTAGTAATTCATGATGATGACGTCGCTCCCACTGATACTTGTGAGTCAATAACAACTGTTTATTAGCGGATTTGGTAGTGAAGGCTTAGGGACCATTTTAGATGAAACACCCTTGGCCTTTTTTCGACACCCGTGTCTGTGAGTCATTCATTGCCTTCCTTACCAACCCCAGTTGTTTCTGTTCCCTCCTCAACTATTTTTAACTCTTCTACTGCTCCTTTTTTGACAATTCCTCCTCCAATCGTTCATCATACTGAACTTGGCTCTTCAAGTATGAGCGCTACTATGAGGAAGGTGGTTATTGAAGTTCCTGTTGAGGGTAGTTTTTTAAGGAAATCATGTCAAGTGGATGTATGGCTAGAACCCTTAATTGGCCCAATCGAAAAACCTAAGCTTCAAAGCTATAGTTCCTTTACTTTGATGAATGATCTCGTGCACACTTCTATGAAGGTATTCCTCTTCTCTTTTTCCATTTAATTTGTAGTTTTCCTAACTTTGGGATTCTCATTTCCCCTTTTTTAGGCCAATCTTATCGGTACAGAAATGATGAACAGAATCACCGCTATGGAGCAGTTAACACGTGATTCTCAATTAGAGGCGTGCAATTGGAAGGAATAGTTCTAGAGTTTGCAAATTGATGTGGAGTTTTTAGAAGAGAGTAAGAGTATCTTGGAGCAGTAGGTACGGTCTTTAACCTCTGAATTGGAAATTAAAAAGGCTTCCTCAAGCCAAGTAGGTAAAGAAAAAGAGTGTCTTGAATCTTCCTTCTCAAAACAACTATCCAAGGCCAATGAAGAAATCAGAGAGTTGAAGGCTCTCTTGAGTAAAAAAGAAACTTACGCTGGGGAGTTTGTGCATAATTTGACTCAAGCATGGGAAGACATTCGAGCCTCTTCTCATATGGTGCATGCTTTAGAAAGCTCTCATGCCTCTCTTCAAACTTCTTACACCGCTGCCTTGGCTGAAAATGAGAAGTTAAGGAATTAGATTGCTGACTGAAAAAGGGATTACGAGATCCTTGAGGACAAATCTGCTTTTGAGGTGAGTTGGGCGTTTTTGAATTCATGTCGTGATACCCTAATCGAAGTTGGCCAATAAAATTTCAACTTGGAATCTGAGTTGGCTAAGATCAATGAAACTATTGAAAAAGCTCAATAAACTTAAGATTTTCCTTGTCCTGTGGCTGAAGCTTCTGGGAACATTGAAGTCAATACCGGTATCCCAACTCTTTCAAGCCCAATCGAGCATGTTGATGCACCTGTCCAAATTGAGCCCATTGTTGTTGATGCTACAGTTTCAGCTCCTCCAACTTCTCAATGACCAATCTTAGTTATTTGATATGTCTTTGTTTTTGTTTTTACTTTATTCGGAAAATTGTGATCAAACCTTTGGTCTCGCTTGAGGGTTTATTTTGGAAATCCAAGTCCCCAGACCTTTTCATAGGACAATCTGTATAAATAATTCGTAGTTTTTCGACTAAGTTCGTACTTAGTATTAAGTTTTTTAAATATTAAGAAGTTCTCATGTTATTATCTTGAACTTCTGTTTAATTTAATTTTGCATTTACTTCTAAGAAGTTACCGAATCATTAGCATTTTTACTCTTCAAAAATGCTTTTGTTAACCTTATGACTAATTTAAACATGAGTTTTATAAAAAGGGGGCCCTTTTATATTCGACACTTAATGAAGAAGATGTCTCAACTTCATAATTGCGTTTAACATACGATAAAAGAAATAGGAACACACATGTTTCTTTGAAATAACTTTGACATGTTTTTATTTCAACCTTGTCTAGTTTTGAATAATACTTTACATGTATTTGAATAATAAACACGAGGTTTTATTAACATATTTAAAAAGGAAAAAATAATAAACACGAGGTTTTATTTATAACTCGTTTCATTACATAGCCTTTACCCTAACTATAAGATTTTCTTTGGCCTTAACTTGTGACTTTTACTTTACACTTGACTTTTCCTGGCTTGATCTTCAATTTTTCTCAATCTTCTTTCTTTGCCTTCTTTATACACATGCATGAGTATATTATGTAGTTCCCCATTTGTTTGAGTGTTGAAGTGTGAAGCCTCGAACACTTGACTATTCCTCTCATTTGGTCCTTTCCCTAATAAAGAAACGGGACTCAGAGGTGCGATTATAGATGAAGACTGCTTAACCCGTTTGAATTTCTATCAGAATATTTGTAACACTATGCGGGAAGTTTAATGTATTTCATGTGCCTTGCATATCATGACTCATCATTTAGTACAGACTAGCTTTTTGCCTACCATCTAAAATCGTTAGTAAAAATTTTAACAATTCAAAAATAGAATTTTATAACAAAGATATCTGACCGTGGATATTCCTTAGAAGTAATATTTCTTCAAATGAACAACATTCCAAAGTGAAGGTAGTATTTTGCCATCCATTGTTTCCAGTTCATATGATCCTTTACCTGCAATACCATGAATCTTATAGGGTCCCTTCCATATTGGACTTAATTTACCTACGTTAGCTGCCTTAATAGATTGACATCTTTTTAAGCACGAAGTCCCCAATTCTAAAGAATCTGAGGTGTGCTTTCCGGTTGTAATACAGTTCTACGACCTGCTTCTATGCTGCCATTCTTATTAGTGCAGCTTCTCTCCCTTTTTCAAGCAAATCAAGATTTATACACATTTCCTTTTCATTTGACTCTTTTTTGGTAAACCTTGTACTCGACTCTCCTATCTCAACGGGAATTAAAGATTCTGCTCCATAAACCAACGAAAATGGTGTTTCTCCTGTACTTATTTTTGTTGTTGTACGATATGTCCATAAAATACCAAGTAGCACTTCTGGCCAATTTCCTTTTGAATCTTCTAAAATGCTTCTTTAAATTGTTAATAATGACTTTATTTGTTGATTCTTCTTGCTCATTACCCACCGAATGGTAAGGTGTAGGCGTAATCCTTTTAATCTGCCAACTTTGAAAGAATTTCGTGATTTGAGCTCCTATAAACTGATAGTCATTATTGCGCATGATCTCCTTTGGTACACCGAATCAAATATTATATTTTGCCAAATGAAGGCTTTAACTTCCTTTTCTCGCACATGTTTGAATGCTCCTGCCTCTACCCATTTAGTAAAATAATCAGTAAGTACGAGCCAAAATTTTACCTGTCCTTTTGATTATGATAATGTACCCACTATATTCATTATCCATTTCATAAATAGCCACGGTGCAATTAGCAGATGTAGTAACTCCGCAGGTCTATGCATATCGTTACCGTACCCTTGGCATTTATCTCATTTAGCCACGAAGCTTTCTACTTCTTCTTCCATTTTATACCAATAATAGTCTTCCCTAATTAGGGTTCTTACCAATGATCTTCCTCCTGAGTGATTCCCACAATGCCCCTCGTGTATTTCCATCATTACGTATTCTGTTTGAGAAGGTCTAGGGCATCTTGCTAAGGGACCACCAAACATTTTACGATATATATTGCATTACCTTAAGCAGTACCGAACAACCTTTTATCGAAGCATGGCTTTTTTCTTATCATCATGGATGGTACCAGGCTGTAAAAAAGCAACAATATCGTTCAGCCAATCCCAACTCAAGTTATTAAAATTTACCTAATTCTTATCAGGGTCTAGAACTGAATTGAATAAATGAATAACTGCAGCATTTGCATCACTTGCCACATCAGTAGCATATGCGAGATTAGCTAGGCATCCGCTTTAATATTTTCATCCCTTAGTATTTGTATAACCTTCCAGGTTTGAAATTGCTTTATTAATTCTCGTACATTTTCTAAATATTGTTGCATCCTTGCTTCCCTGACTGTATAACTCACCAACATTTTATTAGTCCCGAGTTGTGAATAACTCTTGATTATAATCTGATTTATGCCAAGATTTTGTGTCAGTTCTAAACCTTCAATCATAGCCCCATACTCTACCTCATTATTAGTTATAGAATGGCATTTGATAGCTTGTCGAATGGTTTCACCCGTAGGTGGTACCAAAACAATTCCTAAACCTGCACTGTTTATGTTAGATGAACTGTCAGTGTATAAAGTCCAAGTTCCTGGGTTAGCTCTATTGAACACATGTAATTCTTTTTGTACTTCTAATTGCATCTCTTGGCTAAAATCAGCCACAAAATCAGCTAACAGTTGAGATTTTATAGCAGTTCTAGGTTGGTATGTGATTTCGTACTCACTTGATTCTGTAGCCTATTTAGCCAACCTACTTGATAAATCATGCTTACGTAGTATATTATGTAAGGGATAAGCAGTTACTACAGCAATAGGATGACACTGAAAGTAAGGACTTAATTTCCTAGATGTCATGATCAATGCAAGTGCAAGCTTTTCTAATTGAGGATACTATGTCTCCGCATCTAACAAAGATTTACTAACATAATAGAGAGAGATTGTTTACCTTGGTCTTCTCGGACCAAAACGGCACTTACCAATGCTTCTGAAATAGCAAGGTAAATGAGTAGTCTTTCCCCAACCTTTGGTTTTGCAAGCAATGGTGGATTTGATAAGTATGTTTTCAAATTTCTAAGTTCCTGTTGATATTCATCATTCCATTAAAAATGATCATGCTTTTTTAAAGCCGAGAAGAATTTAAATCATTTTTCTGATGGTTTAGAAATGAATCTTCCCAAGGCTATAATTCTTCTTGTTAACCTCTAAACTTCTTTTTTACTTGAAAACATATAAGTGATTTCTTCAATGGCCTTAATCTGTGCGGGATTCACTTTAATACCATGGTTAGAAACAAGAAAATCGAAAAACTTAACTGATGCAACACCAAATGCACGTTTTTTCGGGATTTAACTTCATATTAAATTTGCGCAGAATTTGAATGAATCAAATAAGTATGATATGTGATCTTTTGAATGCTGAGTTTTAACAAAAATATCATCTATATACACCTTCATGGTTTTTCCCAAATGTTCTTGAAACATTTTAGTAACCAACTTCTGATATGTTGCACCAGCATTCTTTTGACCAAAGGGCATTATTTTATAACAGTAAGTTCCCCTGTATGTTGTAAAAGAATTTTTTCTTCATCTTCTGGATCCATTTTGATCTGATTATAACCTGAATATGCATCTAAAGAACTTAGTAGTTCATGTCATATAGTTGAATCAATCAGTTGATCTATATATGGTAGTAGAATAGAATTAAGATCTGTGTATTCTACACAAACCCGTCATTTACCATTCTTCTTTGGAACTACAACAATATTAGCTAACCATTTAAGATACTTTATCTCACGAATGGATCCAATCTTTAGCAGTTTTCGACTCTCTTCTTGAATCACCCGATTCTTGAAGGTTCCTTTCTTTATTTTCTTTTGTTTGACATGAGGGTATGAGGGATCCTCATTTAATTTATGAGTCATCACCTTCGGTGGTATCCCTATCATGTCAGAGTGCGACCAAGAAAAGCAGTCCACGTTAGTTTTCAAAAATTTAATTAACTTAACTCTCATTTCTTGGCTAAGATTGGCCCTTACGTAGACTTTCTTATCAGGCCTTTGAGAAAATAACACAACATGCTCCAATTCCTCAATTGTTGTTTTGATTTTTTTATTCTATTCTGGTTCTTGAATGCTATCAGGTCTGGAATCCATATATGTTTGTCCCCGTTCAGTTCAGGTTTGTGTTGTGGCACCCTCAGCTATCTTCTGTGATTGCTATTCTCCTTCATTTTTTGTACTTGTATCTGCTACAAGGTTGATGCTCCTGGATGTATATTGATCTCAACAAATTTTACATATTCCATATGGTGATCGAAATCTAATAACTTGATGCAAGTTTGAAGGAACAACATCTATTTTGTGGATCCATGGTCTCCCAAGGATCATGTTGTAAGACATCTCCATATCTACTACCTGAACTTTGTATCTTTGACGACTTCTTCTGCGAATGTGATGAGGGTTACCTCTCATTTAGTCACAACACTGGAATTGTCAAATCTAGATAGAGTATGTGCCTTTGGTATTATTCTATCTTCAGCTTGCATCTTACATAATACTCTTAGCAAAATAATGTTAACGGAACTACAAGCATCAATCAAAACTCGTTTTACATTAATATCATATACAATTAGAGTTATTACCAGCGCATCGTTATGAGGAGTTAACACGCCATCTACATCTGCATCATTGAATGTAATGTTGTCTTCCTCTAAGACATGCCGCACTTGTTTCCCTTGGGTAATTGTAACTTTGGAAATTTTGTCAGCTGCAGTATATGATACGCCATTGATGTCCTCACCCCCACTTATAACGTTGATAGTTCTTTTGGGAGAATGTGACTTTGGGGGCTCCTGCCTATTTTTCGTATAAGCTTGCTTACCTTTCTTACTGAACAACTCAGTGAGATATCCTTGCCTTAGTATATGATCAACTTCACTTTGTAAAAACATGTAGTCTGCCGTTTTATGCCTATGGTCATTATGAAACTCTCACCAATGATCAGGATTGCATCTATTTGAATTTGATCTCATCTCTTTTGGCCATCGTACCTTATCTCTCGTGCTTCTCAAAACAACTACGAGTTTAGATGTGCTCGCATTGAAATTATAGCCGCCAAATCTCGCTTTCAAATTTTTATCATCATCTTGTGACTCATAGTTGTTTCGATCGTTCCTAAATCTTGATGAAGAACCCGATTCACTATTCCTTGATATGTGATCATACCTTTGATTGTCCTACTTTGGTCGTGAGTCTTTTATCGCAGGTCCCATGTATGGTTCGTACCTATTTTTACCGGATCTTTATTAGGTCTCCGCACGTCTCAAACTTATCTTTTCTTCTTTTTGAAAACATAAAACAATATCTTCTTCTATCCTCAGCTTCGTGCTATACTTGTTGTTAACGTCATTCCACGTTGTGACTGGAAATTCACGAAGGCTTTCCTTGAATTGCCTCATAGCTTCTCAGCTCTTTTCATTCAAATTGTTCATGAAAACTATAGCCTCCCAATTATCAGGACACGCGGTAATGTCATTCTTTTATGTTGGAATCTGTCCACAAATTTTCTAAGCAATTCTGATTCTCCTTGCTTGATCTTGAAAATATCTTCCATTCCTTTTTATACTTTTTGAGCTCCCGAGTGTGCTTTGATGAAAGAATCTGCAAGCTCAGCGAAAGACTTTATAGAATTTTTGGATTAAAGAGAATACCATGTTTGTGCTCCCTTGGTGAGTGTTTCATTGATTTTTTGACTAATACTGATTCAATTCCTACTTAGTCAAATTTTTTCCTTTTACGCATGTTGTGAATGCAGGCACGTGGTCGCGTGAGTCTGTTGTTCCATCGTATTTTGGAATGTCATGCATTTTGAATTTCTTTGGAATTGGAAGGGGAGAAACACTTGACTTCCAGGGTTGTTGTGATATTTATCCGTATCTACCCCTTTGATTACGGGTAACACCCCAGGTATATGTACTGTGCATTCACTTTGCTCCTTGAGCTATTTCTACAATGTTAATACTAAATTTTGTAAATCAGAATTAATTACATTACCTGGTTCTTCCTCTTGTGATTCACTGGGAGTTCTACCACTACCCGAGTTAACAATTGGTAACTCGTTAACGAATGCTTCAAGAGCCTTATTGACTTGTGTAGCAATTATTTTTTGCAAAGCTTCATCGATAGCTTCAGTATTTTTAAATTGAGCATGTCCATTTGTATGAGATCCATCAGGAGAACCCTCACGAGATCGCCGTGGAGAGCCTCGTGGTGAAAGGATCGGATTGTTAATATTCTGTGGATCTTCCTGATGCTGTTGATTTTCTTGGTTTCCTCGATGTTGTCATTGTTACTCGACATGGTTAATGCAAAAAGAGAAGCTAAGCTAAAAGAGAATAGATTATCAGATTTCTGGTAACGGAACCAATTTGTTTAACTAAAAAATGGAATTTCGGTCAAAGCTATAATTTAGAAGAACGCGGGTTACTAATCGAAATAATGTATAAAAGAAAATGATTTGGGTAGCAAGAATATAATTGGAGGAAAAGTAAGTAAATCAAAGTATATTCAACTAGTGTTTCGTGTCTCCACAATTAATCAGCTATCTCTCTTTTATAGATACCTTGGAGATATGCGTTTTGCATATGTGACAATAAGACTATTATGAATAATTAAAGACATTAAATGCTACGTGACATAATTATTGTATTTAATACAGATTCTCTAACGTATCAGTATTTAATGCTCATTAAATATTGTATCTGCACTCCCCTATATTGTCAGATTCATTCTCCTAGATTCTCGGATCTAAATGATTTAAACAGGTACGGGTGATGAGTCTTTTTAATATCTACCTGTGCCTTCTTTTTCCCTTGCTCGTGTTTGTTGCTACTCGTGCCTCTTTGCCAGTTGTAACTCTTTGACCAGTCTGCGTATCTTGACACGTCATTTTTATATGTAAACTCAATTTTTCTCAATACATTAACAACATTCACTAGAAATAAAATTCATATTAATGTGTGATTGAGAAACTCTCAATATAAAGAATATAGATCGTATATTATTAAAAAGTAATTGAAATTAAATTATATCATCAAAATGCAATAATAATCAAACTAATACCACGAAAGTAACGGTCGTGAGATAACAAGTGACATTTGCCTTTTTTTTAGGCAATCCCTTAGGCCGTAGCCTAGGGTTTTTTTATTTTATTAATAACAGAAATTTTAAAATACATCAAGAGAGGTAGCTCTTGCTAAATGATATTTGCTCATCCCAGAGTTTATAACATACTCTGTGATGATATTACAATTGAGGTAATGAAAAATTACGACGAGACTAAAGAGTTGATGTCCTTGATTCATGTTGTATTCCTCATTCTTTGGGTAAAAAGTTTTTGTTTAGCAATTCTCATTGGTGGTCGTCTTAAGTTTGCAACTTATACCCTGCCGTAGCAGCTTCTATCTCTTTGACGTCCCTTCTTAGAAGTTTTAGAGTGTGTTGGTGACAAATCTCCTTTTCTTGCGGCGTCTTTACGACATTGCAATAGTATCTCCTCTTCCTCCCCTTCTTCGAATGTTTCTTCCATATCATTCTGAGGGTGCCGCTGTCTAGTGTGTGTAGTTATAATCTGATTTTGTTCACAATCCGATATTGCTTCTTTGTCAAGCTTTGCGGTTGCTACCAATGAACTATCTGCTGTTGTCTTGGAATTTGGGATATATACTGGAGCATTACGGTTTAACCTGCTTTTTGGAGTTGCTCCACTGTTTGAGCTTTTTGTGTTTTGCATTTCTGCTTTCCAGATTACCATTGCAGATTTTGTTTTGGATTCCATGTCTTCGCTTGAGCTATTGTAATCAACTTCTTGATCTTCTTCTGTTGATGAGGAACAAGAAGAGTCTTCATCCCACCTCTCTTCTTTATCAAAGTGCCGTTGGTCCCAGAGCTTCGATTTTATTACCATGTCCCTCATATTAGCTAAGATTAGCTGTTTATTGTCTTCATTGAACGTTGAAAATTCTCCATGATCCTTCTTCTGAACATATGTATAGGGGAAGGGAGAATAACTTTGGACAACCTGTATCTTTCCTCCAGTCACCTTTCCAGTTGCATTGGATACTGATATTATTGCTGTTTTTGCATATGTGATCTGGTTTCTGGTCTTGGAGTTGTTTTTGCAGTTGTGATCTGAAGATGTTTCTGTATCAGGCTGGAGATCAGCAGAAAGATCTTCTGCTGTGTAGACATTTGCAACAGAATCAGTCATTTTGGCATCATCGACTATCTCAGTTTGGTGAACCTCTTCTCCTCTTCGACCAGCACTAATCTCTTTCAAAATTGGAGATATGTGCTGGTCACAGTTATCCTTAGATGAGTTCGATGCTGATATTAGAGCTGACTTTGCATTTGTAGTCTGTGAAAGTGTGAGCTGGTCAGAGTTATCCTCCGGGAATCTTGTTGATAACTTAATTGCACCCTCAGTGTTTTGAGTCTCAGATACAACATTACTTGGATGTTGCTTTCTAGATCCAGAAACTGAGAATTTAACTTTTTTTTTGCAAGATTGGAGCTTTGTATTCTTTGTGTATTATCTCTTTTTTTCTTCCATTTGCCTGAGCTGACATATTGTCCTTCTTCTTATTCTGCTGTTTGGAATTAAGATTCTGTTTTCCATTTACTGCATGGACTGTTTGTAAAAGTTGCAAAGTATGCTGCTGTCCTTCAGAGCCATTCTTAACATGTTGCTGTCCTTTTTTTTTCGCATCCTCTTTGACACCAGAGACTTTTTCTTGTGTGTTGTTTGATACTGACTTTTCCTTTTGATCCACACAGAACAAGTTTAATGGAACAGTGTCCTTAGGCTGCACTTCATTGATGAGATTAACTGAAGATAGTAAATTTGAAGCCTCTATCTTATCAACTGCTACACCTGATTTTTCCAACATATGTTGATCAGCATCATTCGAATTAATCACAGATGATTGGGAAGACTGTATCTGTTTTGTAGCATCATATACAGCATCCAGATCACCAAAGTCAACCAAATTGTGCTGTGCAATGACATCTTTGACACCGGATACTGAACCTTTTTCATGTGTGCTGTTTGATATTGAATTTTCATAATCAGCCATACATATCAGTTTCAATGTAACAGTGTCCTTTATTGTTCTACTACTGTCAGAGACACCATCACATGTTGGAAATATTTCTGCTGATGCAGCAGAAGTTGAAGTGTGTTGCTGCTGGATACACTTGGACTGCTGTCCATCACTTTCCTTTAACTCATCAACCAGTGTATTGGTGTTGACTGCAATTGATGAAGATACTAATTGTGAAGCCTGTATCTTATCATCACCATTTGTATTAATCACAGAAATTTGAGAAGTCTTTAACTGTTGTGCACAGACTCCTTCATCCAGAATAGCCTTACTGGATTGTGGAGTCAGTGAATGCACATTTGACAAATTATTTTCTGGTAATACATTCGATGTCTATTTCAGATTAACTGAGTATGGTTCTGTACAAGCTTGTACAGGAGCAGAAAGGGCTTCTGCTGAGTTAGCTTTGGCATGATCTACAACCACAGATTCGCCTCTTCGAGCAGCACTAATCTCATTCAAAATTTCTCTGGCATCACGCTTAACCATATTGGCCCTGTCTTCAGAAACATTAGCAGAAACTGTTTTCTCAGTACGAACTTCTGTAATCCTACGACACGATTTTTTCTCATGACCTTGGTGATAACAGAAAGTGCAGTATTTTGGAAGATTATCAAAAACAATCTGTTGTTCATATTCAGTCAATTTTCCAGATTTTATATCAACTATCTTTATCTTGACTTTCTTTGGATGTTTGTCTAGCAAATCAATCAATACTTTAACTCGTGCCGTACTCGGTCGCGTACGTTCATTAGTTGCTTTATCTACGGCGAGAGGTTTCCCAACAGCAGATGCAATGGACAACAGAGATTTCCTTGCAAAAAAATTTGCTGGCAGATCTGGCAATGAAATCCAAACTACTGCTTTTGACGTTTCCTCTCGGGGATTGAATCCCATAGTCCAAGGGAAAGTCCTAAAGAAGAAATCATCTCCTTTGCATGGAACATAGCCAGATGTTCTTGAAATGACATTAGCAAAATCTTCGAATAAATCAAATCTTACCAGAATATGACGATATTCCAGCTGTCCGATATTACATTTACCTTTGATATTGAAAAGTTTTGGCAGTATCTCTCTCAATTTCTGAATCGCTGGTTTTCCATAAGAAAATTTGATTACAACAGCTTGATGAAGACCTTCCTCTCTAGTGAATGAATTGACTTTGTCTACTGTGAATTCACTTGTAGGTGTTCCATTTTGAAGAGAAACTGGACTAAGTTCGATCTTTGCAACTGTCTCGGCAGAATGATTTCCATCAAGCAATGCTGCGAAACTTGGTTTTGTCCCGATAATCACTCAGTTTTCTGAAGAGTTTTGATTATCCTCTCCCACAGCACAAAGCTGGGGAGAGACTGAATTTTCCATCGTAGCCTTCTCAGTCAACAGCAATCCATCACAAACATGTCATGGATTATGATGGAAATTCAGATCTAGAAACTGATGCTACAGTAACTCTCAAATCTTAGATTTAAGATGTAGGATTATTGTTTATAGATTAGAGGAAAATTGCAATTGGGAAATGATCCTAACGTGAAGGGGATCAAGTGAAGCAAAGTTTGTGATAATCTATCGCAGGAATCCGAGAATCTTCACAATGAACAGTATCGAGAATACTGTTCACGCATGCTACAGGGCAGCGGGTCTAGAGAGAAAATGAACAGTTTCTATGCTCGCTCAATAGTGGAGAGAAGTGGGTCTTGAATGACATTTGCCTTTTGTCTTTCGTTCCAAAATGAATTTTCAATATTTACTTCATTCACGCTTCTATCTAGCTTTTTGTTTTTGGCATTCTATTCTGTTCCTTTTTTCAATCAGTGATTTTAGTAATTAAATTCAATTTTTCTTGATTCTGTGCTTAATATTTAAAGGATATAATTAAAATATCTCCTTTTCAGTTTATTAAACATTCATTTAAATTTTTTGCTATGTCTACAGAAGTATTGACGGGGTATTTGCATCTATGGCTATTTCTTGTGTCATGTTTTAACTTATGCTCGCTCTGCAAAATAAATTGCAAGCGTATCCATTTTTTTGTATAACTTCAGCATGAGGTTGAAGTAGCAAAGGCAATCACGTAACACTTCAGCATTATAGTAGATGAGCCTGAAGTAGCAAGTGTGTTGAACCAAGTGTGATGAAGTTTTTGTTTGTAATTGTTGAACTTTGGCATAGTAGTAAAGTTTTGTTCTCTATTTGCTAAAGTTTTAGTTTGTAATTGCTGAAGTTTTTATTTTGTAGCTGGCGAACTTCAGGTCTAGAGCTGAAGTTTTTATTTTGTAACTGTCGAACTTCAGCTATAGAGCTGAAGTTATTTTGTTTATTAGTAAAAACTTAAACACTATATAAGGTGAACTTGCCACATTGAGTTTATTGGGTGGTACTCGTATCATGTCAGCATGAATATGGCATTGGTGACACTTATGAACATACTTGATGCAGTCTGTTTCCGTATTCATCAAGAAATACCCTAATCTTAGTATTTTATTGGCTGAGACGAAGCCATTCATGTGCGGTCCACAAGTTCTGACATGTATTTTCTCGAGCATTCTAGACTCCTCCTTGGTATCGACACACCATAGTAATCCTAAGTCTTGAGTCCTTCTATATAGAATTCCCCTGCTTTGGAAGAAATGGCCGGCTAATCTACGGAGTGTATGTTTCTAAGTAAGAGTAACAGTCTCTAGGTATTCTCCTATTTCTAGGTACCTTTTGATATCGTGGAACCACATATTTCCATCAACCTCTTCTTCTACATGAGCACAATAAGCCAGTTTCTTATGAATTCTAATTGGGATAAAATCGATAAATTTCTTGTTTGGGTGTTGTATCATGGAAGATAAAGTGGCCAATGCATTCATGAAATCATTCTAAACCCTTAGAACATGTTTGAGTTTTATCTTTGAAAATCTCTTGATCAACTCTTGTACACAATGCAAATATTGCAATGTTTTGGTGTTCTTTGCGGCCCATTCCCCTAGAACCATGCACAAAAAGATTTGAATCTTCGATTACCAGCAACTCCTGAATATTCATGTCAATGGCCAAACGGGGTCCCAAGATGCAAGCCCCATATTCAACCATATTATTGGTGTATGGAAACCTAAGTTTTGCGGATATCGGATATTATTGGCCAATTTTTGATACTAAGATAGCTCTGATACCTACTCATTTGAAGTTCGCATATCTATCAAAGAACATTCTCCAACCATAATATGCCTTGGTGATATCTTTTCCTAAAAACGATACCTTATCGTCGGAAAAATACATTTTTAATGGTTTGTATCCTCTGTCTACGGGATTTTCTGACAGACGATCTATCAATGCTTGCCTTTTAACTGTCTTTTGAGTTACATAGACGATGTCGAACTCACTTAGAAATATTTCCACTTTGCTAGCTTGCCCATAGGCATAGGTTTCTGGAAGATGCAGTTTAGCGAATCCATCATTGATTATGCATAAAAATAATATCTCAACTTCTAAGCTATCCACGTCAAATCACAGTAAGTGCGTTCCAACAAAAAGTATTAGGCTTCGTAAGGTGTGAATTTCTTGCTCAAATAATATATTGCCTACTCCTTTCTTCTATTCTCATCATGTTGTCCCATAACACAACCAAAAGCTCTTTCTAATACGAACAAATAAAGCAGCAAAGGTCTTCGTGGTTCTGGTGGGACCAGAATGGATGGTTTAGATAAATACTCATTGATTTTGTTGAAGGCCTTCTCACATTCATCAGTCCAACTTTTTGCAGCATCTTTTTTCAGCATCCTGAAGATTGATTCACATATCACGATTGATTGTGCTATGAAATGACTTATGTAAGTGAGGTGCCCTAAAAAGCTTATCATGTCTTTCTTAATCTTTGGAGATGGAAAATCATGGATAGCTTTGACTTTTAATGGTCTAATTCAATCAATCAGTGACTAACGATGAAACTTAACAATTTTCCAGCAGGGACTCCGAAGGCACATTTTACATGGTTCAATTTCAAATTGTACCTTAGAATTTCTTCAAGTCTCCTATGTGACCTGTACTCCTTTTGGATTTAGTGATAACGTCATCCACGTAAACCTCTATTTCCTTGTGTATCATGTCATGGAAAATGGTTGCAATGGCTCTCATGTAGGTGTCTCCAACATTCTTCAAACCAAACAACATCATTATGTAGCAATATATTCCATATGGTGTGATAAAGGCTGTCTTTTCAGCATCATTTTCATCCATCAGATCTAATGATATTATGTGAAGCAATCCATAAAGGACTGGAGTTTATGCTTGGCACATTTGTCGATCAATATGTGTATATTGGTCAACAGGAAATCATCGTTGGGACTTGCTCTACTCAGGTCTCAGTAATCAACACATACACTAACTTTAATATTTGTTCGAAATTGACATAATGTTGGACAACCAAGTTGGATATTCAACTACTCGGAGAAACTTGGATTTGATTTACTTGGTGACCTCCTCTTTTATCTTTAAACTCATATTCGGCTTAAACTTTTCGAGCTTCTACTTTACCGGTGGACATATGGATTAATGGGCAGCTTGTGAGCCACTATGGATATGCTCAAACCAGTTATATCATAAATAGGACCATGTAAAGATATCTTCATACTATTTTTAGGAATCTGATATACTCTTACTTTTTTGGCGATGATAGATGACTACTTATACGAGTTTCTTTGACTTTTTTCGGAATCTCCTAAGTTAAGTGCCTCAGTTTCGTCCAAATTAGACTTTGGCTTGCTTTCAAATTTTTTTACTTCTTTGACGATTTCCTCAAGTATTTGATCATCTTCCAAATCCTCTAAATCACTATCCATATATTGCGTTGTCTCTTTACATGGCATAGTCGTAGGTTCATCGGTATAGGTAGTAATAAAGGTAGTAATGCATTAATAAAATCTAAAAAAACATCAACAAGTATGGCTCGATGACTCGAGAAATTATTTCAAAACAAAATACTGAAAATGTCTCAAATGCTCAAAACTATTTTAAAAATAAATGATGCTAATTTGCCAGGCTACCCAGGAACTCAACGGGCCCGGGATGGTGTAGCAGTCCAGTTTTTGAGAACATCTCCGTTCTCCACAATTTGAATGGTAATGTCTTCCTTCTCATCCTCCTCAACTATTGCAGTGATATCCATGTCTTCCTTATCTAGAAACATCTTCCTCATGCCAGTTAAGACTTCATCTTCCTTAAATACCCATATCATGTCAGCTTGATAGAATACCTGGTGCAGAGGTGGTACCGGTTGTTCCAGTGAATAACAAAAGACCAAACCATGGCGGAGATCAATCTTGGTATTCTTGAAAGTATATTCATATCTGAGCCCAAAAGCGGTGCCATGACGCTGCAGCTGTACGAGTTTAGTGATCCCTTGAAGGTTTTTGCCGAGGCCTTTGCCAGGTTCATACCCTCTCCATAACAGTATGCTTTCTATTTTTTTTCTCCACGATCGATACTTTTCAATTGCGTTGACGCGCTCAATACGATGGTATGTTTTTTCCACCCAGATTCTTCCTATTTTTGATGACTAGAATGGGCTAATTAGTGTATATAAGGTTGCTTCTATCTTCATGAAAAGTCACCTCCTGATGATTCCACTTAAACCTCACAGCTTGATGCAGAGTTGAAGCCACTGCTCAGGCAACATATATCCAGATTTGTCCCAATAATAGGTTGTAGGTAGCAGATATATCCAACACTTGAAACTCAACATTAAAATAGGAAGGACCCATCTGTTGGATGAGGTTGATTTCTCTGATTGTGGCTCTTTTAGATCTATCAAATACCTTCACATTCATGCTTCCCATCTATTTTATGGTGCATGCCTTTACCTAACCTCTTCAGAGTAGTCAGTGGGCATATGTTGAGATTTGAACCCCCATCTATCATGACCCCAGCGATGAACTTATCCCCAAATTGCACTATGATGTGTGGTACCCTATTGTAACTTAGTCCTTCTAGCGGTAACTCATCCTCATGAAAGATAATATTTTTGCTCTCCAATACCTACTCGACCATATTAGCCATCACCCCACTAGTGATGTTGGTGGGTACCTAAGCTTTGCTCAACACTTTCATCAAGGCATTCATGTATGTGTCGAAAATTTGGAGAAGTAACAAGATGGATATCCGTTCAAATGGTTGACAATAGAGTATTCTCTTCCTTGTACTTTTCTCCAAAGGTCATCAGTGCTAGTCTCGACAATAGGCAACTTAGATACAGTTTCTTTACTTGTTCCTCCAAGGTGCTCATGTGTATAAACCTTGCCGGTTCTAGTCATGCTTTGTGTCGCACCTGTTTTCTCTATTTTTTCTTTTCCTTTTCTTCTTGATTTCGCAACATAATCCCATGTGATAATATTGGACTTGTTGGATGGTATGGGAGTTACCATCACAGTGAAGGTTCTAGTTACCTTGACTTCAAATGGTGCTTGGGTTTGCACCACAATGGGTGTGAGGGTGATCAAAGATGTTTTAGGATCTCCCTTTCGAATGAGTCCTATGACCCTTCCAAATCCCATTCCTCGTCAGTATCTATAACGTTAATTCCCCTACCTCGATGGTCCGGGAGAGAATTATTATGAATATTTGGTGCAATTTTATTTGCTCGTATGACCTTAGTGTCGATTAATGTATGAATCATGTCTTTCAGTGTGCGACGCTCATCAATAGTATTGACCCTTCATGCCTGAATGATAGGCCCATGTCTTGTTGGGGTTAATCTACTTAGAAGAATTTTCCATAGTAATGGCAGGAATGGAAGTGACATAAACCTTCCATCTCTTGTATAGTTGGTCAGCGGGTTCAGATATTGAAGTGTATTATCTAGGTGGTCTGTAGTCAAAGTTTGGCCGTGGTTTTTGGTAATTTAGGCAGGTAGTGGTGGTTAGTAGTAATATGCGGGTTGAGTATTATAGGAGTGATAGGTGGTAGCAGGTTGTAGGTATTTGTAGGGTGAAGGCTAGTATGTGGATGAGGGTTTAGGTATGTGAGAGCAGACTTAGGGCTATGGGCTACCATTACAACATCTACTTCTTTATTTTTCGAAATTCCTCCGCACTGTAACTCTTTATTTGTGGCTTTCAATGCCTTGAAATTCATCACTACTCCACTCTTAATCCTTTTTTTCTATTCTTTCTCCCAGCTTGATAATGTCGGAGAATTTGTGATTTTCAATAGCTATCATCCTTTCATAGTACTGTGGCTCTTGAGCTCTGACGAAGAACGAACTTATTTCTTCTTCTTCAAGTGCTAGCCTTACTTTCACAGCTTCAGATCTCCACCGAGTAGCATACTCGCGGAGGGTTTCTGTTTGTGTCTTTTGAGATTTTGAATGTGGAAAATGTCTGGTGCATTTTTTGTGTTGAACCCAAATCTTTCCATAAAGTTTGATAACATGCTTGCCCAACTAACCCGCTTCTATGAGTCTTGACTAATATACCAAGACAAAGCATTTCCTGTGAGGCTTCTCATTAACAACTCCATGTGGATTCGTTCATCTTTGCCCACTCCTACAAGTTTTTCACAATATGTCCTCAGATACACTTTCATATCACCAATTCCATCAAATATTTCAAACTTGGGAGGTTTGTAACTCTTCGGAAATTCCACATTTGTTGAATGCACAAGTCCTCATAGTTAAAACCTTCAATACCTTTACCATCTTCGACACTTCGAACTCTGCCAGGTGAGCTTCTTGAGTTCTTCCACCATGTTCATAATGAGCAGGTCTTTCTCGATTGATTAAATTATGTATAGGGTTTGTTGCAGTGTGTTGGTAAAGTTTCTATATATATGGTGTTACTTTGATGAACTCCGGGAATCTGGGCATACAGGTGGTTATTGGTTGAGTTTTGGGGATCATGAGTAGGTTGTGGTGCATTATGGGGAGTGTAATAAGTGATAGTTTTGGGGTATTAAGTTGGATGTTGTGGTATTGCTGAGGAGTAGGTACTGGTGGAGGGTTGAGGTTCCGAGGAGGTACAAGATACTGGTATGGTGCATGAGGATTTGATGGTGGATTTTGGTTTTGTGTATTTTGTGGTGGTGCTTGGTTTTAGGTAGTAGGATTTTGTAAGTTAATATCAGGGACATTGAGGGTGAGAGAAAGGTTTGCGTTTTGGACCAGCTCAAGTTCTCCTTGTAGCTCCAGGATTTTCTGTTCGAGACATAAGACTAATTCATTATGTGCCAGAGTACTTTGGCATCTGAAGCTTAAACTTTCTCGACTATAGTAGTGTTGTCCTTCCTGATACCACTCAAATGATCCATTTTGCCTTTCCTTTTGCTTTTACCTTTATGATCACGTAGTGTAGGAGGCGGTGGAGGACCTATAGATCTAGTGTGATATGTTGACGATGACAGTATGTACGAACCAACCTTAGGTAGTGGGAACAATCAAAAGAAAGGAAAAGCAAAATGTAACCAAGATTGTGAGAAATATTGAAAGACTGCTTGCAGTATTAAACATGTTTTGCAAAGTCATGCAATATATTTGCGTCCTAATATGGGGGGCCTCGTTGTTCTCGATGCAGGCCTAACTAAGTGTGTCTAACGGGCCTGGCGGTTCGGGCCGTGTAATTTTTTTTGACCCGTACGTGTTCCGGGCCTGTTCGGTTACGGGTTGTATCTTAACGGGTTTAACGGGTTCGGGTTTATACGGGTAAAAATTAAATCGTATGGGTTACGGGTTGAGTGGGCCAGGCCGGGTTTAGTGTAAATATTGTAAGTTATATTAATACAAAGTACTAATATAAAGAATACAAGGAAGATGGGAAAAAATTGCACTTATTGCAAGTGCTACATTTATTTCATAATTCAATGTTTCAAACTTATAAATTAAAAGGTTTACATTTTTAACAACAAGTAAATTCAAAGGTTTTGCATTGCCTTTTGCAAGTTCTTCATAATCAATATGAACTGATTGACCTTCTTCTAGAGTGTTAAATTCGGATGGATTACCATGTGTTAATATATATCCAAGTTCCTCGTCTTCTGGGCTATCAACATCTTCACGTCCTTGATTTATTCGTTCCGATCTAATCCAATCTCTGAAACATACTAAAACTTCCAAAGCATTGCTTCCCAATGAGTGACGGGTGTCTCCAAGTTGTTGTCTTGATTGGCTAAATGCACTCTCCATGCAATAGTAGAAATTGGCACATTCAGCACGTCACGAGCCGTAGCAAAAAGAACAGGAAATTACTTTCCATTCTTATGCCACCATCCCAACGGTGAAAATTCCTTTATGCGAGGCTCTTTTTTCTTTTGCATGTAGAATTGAAGTTCATCAATGTTCGTGCTACTGGATTGAGTATTAGAAAATGTAGAAAAAATATCAAAACTATCAAGGCCTTCTTCATCATCCACAGTAGCAGAAGTGGTACAGTGTACAATGGGATTAACATTGTCTACAACACGAGCAGCATCATCAATTACATTTGCATAATAATTATATAAATATTGTAAATAATCATTTAGCTTGTGCATAGAAACATGCAAATCCAGGGTTTTAGTTGGTCCAATCTCCATATAAGTATATAAAGCATTCATTAACTGGTGACAATCAAACATCTTAATAGAAGGATTTAAAATAGCGCCAATTAAGTAAATCGGAGGAATAGGAAAGAAGTATTTTTTGAATTTTGCTTGCATTTTTTCTACAACATCCTTATATTTTTCTTTCTTCTTAAATCCAAAGAGTAGAAAAGAAATTTCAGCTATATGTACTAACGCCATAGTAACAGTAGGGTAATATGCTCCAGAAAACTCAATAGTAGCTATATAAAATATATGTAAAAATTTAACAACATCAATAATGACCTTTACTAGTTGTGAACATACGATTTGGATCAGTACAATGCGCATTAGTAACTTCAGTTATTGGGAATCTATATTTGTAGCAATATTTATATATATATATATATATATATATATATATATATATATATATATATATATATATATATATATATATATATATATATATATATATATATATATATATATATATATATATATATATATATATATATATATATATATATTTCCATCTAGTAACAATTTCGTCTGGCATGAATCTGAATTTAAGGTTATACTGGATATACTTATTCTTAAATTCTTTTATTCTAGATTGTCTATTATTATCTTTAATAACACCAACTGCTCTTCTAACATGAGTAATCTCAGTTGAAAATGAATCAATGCCACTTTTAACAATTAAATTATTAAAATGACATGCACACCTAACATGAAAAATGTTATCAAGAGGTGGTTGAATGCAATTTTAATATTGAAATTGCGGCATTATTGTTAGAAGCATTATCAAAAGACATATACAATACTTTTTGCTTTAGATTATAAAATTCAACAACTTCACAAATAGTACTACTTATAAACGCCGCCGTATGACTTTGATCTTCATCATATCTAAAAGCGATAATAAGTTTTTGCATACAAGTAGTATCATCTATCCAATGACATGTAATTGTCAAATAATCATTTCAATTAACAGCATGACCAATATCATAAGGTAGAGAAACTCTACAAGGAAGGTGGCTAAACAAATAACGTATGTATGTTTGATATTTTTCATGAAGTCTAAAGATATCAGCTCTACAAGTACTTCTAGGATACCTTTAAATAAAGGATTGTAGATCCTTTGAATATACATAATAAGATATGATGAAGAAGCAAAAGAAAAAGGTAAACAACCCAAAGCAATCATTTACTCTTCACGATCCTTCATTTTATCATATTTCACTAGACATCCAGTAGTAGGGTTAAGAGTTGTTTGATTTCGATCACCATCAGCGCCCCATTCTATGGGATGCTCAATTCTCATATGTCTACTAAGCGTCCCAGTCCCCCTAAATTTTCACCAGTCAAATGTTTAAAATCACCGTTACAAAATTTTCATTTAACTCTATCAGTACCCTCTATTATTTCAAAAAAATTCCAAACCTTACTTCTTTTTCTACGATTAGTTATCGGAGCCACAGGTGGTCTACTCCTAGTGCCACGACCACCACCCCTTGTAGCAACTCCAACACTACCAACTCCAGCACTAGTAGGTGTTCCTGGTATCTCATCTTCCGTTCCTATTTCATTATCTTCTATTCCAAAATCTTGTTGTAATTGTTCATAATCTATATCTATATTATCATTAGGCGATGTTTTAGAAACATGTGTAAATGATACTGAGTTATTACTATTACTACCAGATGCTGAAGAACTACCTCTTTTTTTATTTCCCCTACCAGTAACTCTTTTACACGCTCTTTTAGCAGCACTAAACATATTGTAAAAATTAAAGTATAAGCTAAAATTAAATATGCAATTAAAATAGTAAATAAGAGAAAGAGTTGGAGGGAGTGCACAGAATTCTATAATGAATTGAGCACTTGATTATGCAATTCCGATGTTACCACAAAAAAACGTCAAGTCGTTAAGCAAGAATTTCAAATTTGAACTTCAATTGATCAAAGTTGAAACTTCAAACTTCAAATTTTGAATGACAAAACACAATAAAATAAATTCAAGAAAAGTGAGCCAAAATGCCAAATAAAATTAGAAGATGAAATGATGAATTGAAGTATTGCAATTTGCAAATTGGAGAATGAGAGAAATTGAGATTTATATTTGAGATTTGAGTGAAGAAATGAAGAAGAGGGGGGGGGGGGGGATTTATAGTTTTAAAAAAAGGGTTAAAAACTTCAAATTTAAAAAAAGGCTATTTCATCAATAGATCCATTGGCTAACGGATCAATTCTAAAATCTAACATTTCCAACGGAATGTGGGCCCTACGAAAAATTGAATAATTAAAAAAAAATAACCGTTAAACTGGGCCGGTTTCGGTCCGGTTTAACCTGTTAGGCATGAACAGTGCTTACCGGTTTTGTCCGGTCCGATTAATCGGTAATTTTTTTAACCCGTCCAACCCTCTCCCACCCCCTACTCATTCCACCCGGCCCCTTAAGAACCGGGCCGGTCCGGTTCCGGTTTGAACCGGTCTGGGCCGGTCCAGTAGCGGGTCTAACCAGCCCGTTTGATAGGTTTAGGCCCAAGTGACACGTATACTTAGAGAAAATTGATGCCAATAATTGTGTCATTTCATTAATACAAAAATGAGTCAAACCCTTACTAAATCGACAATAATGATAAAGCTACTGATGGTGTTTGGCCTTATTATAATCGAAATTTAAAATTAAGCTAGAAAACAATAAAGAACATCACTTCCTAATCTACTTGGCCCCAAAAGGATCTTATCAGTGCTTGGCTCTCTTGACTCCATCAATCATGTTCCCTAGATCGTGTATATCCAATAATAAGTAAGCCTTCTCTAGATGCCCTCCTTCACTACCATCAGTATTTTGACAATTCGAAAGCCTCTTTCTCATCTTCCCATCAAGTTCTATCCATCCTTGTTCTAGATATTCCAATCTCTCTGTTGACTTAATGGTAATTTTTTTCCATTCATTAATTGCCTCCATGTCTACTTTGTTTTGTTCCAGGTGTCTAGCTTCAGACTCGAAAAACCTTTTGCCTAGAATATTTGACATGTGCCTCAGCAGCATCGTCTATGATACTATTTTTCATATTGACTCCCAGCTTGAAGCCTCCTACTATATCGTCTACCAACCATGATGGGTAAAAGTACACTTGATCGACATGATACATGTTTGGCTCAATTATTTCTTTTTCCATAACGATCTTATGGTTCCACATATGTTGTGCTTCAGATTTGAATGGAATGAAATTCCTTTCTAAATTTGCTTTGTATTGGACCATGTTGGAAACCAAGGTATGACTTGTTTTCTTTTCGCTTGTCTCATTACCCTTATAGGAGCATAAGGATAGATGCCCCTTAACTCGATCAGTACCAGATAATAGTCTCTCTTGACTTGATGATGAACTTGTTGCTAGGGAACCATTCAAACGTCCAATGTACCTTTTCATTCGTCAAATTGCTAAATAAATGCACCTAACTTATAGCATTTTCGGGTTGTGAAAATCTGTCTGGGATAAATGTCATTTTTTAGATGATGGTAAGCTATATAGGCTTTCAATGGCCATCGTAGAAGGTCTTGACAATATTCTCCAACAACCAAACTTTTAGTAACAGATTACAACCTTCGAAGTGTCTGAATCCCTGCTTGCACTGATATAGAGCGCAGTACATTTCAACTAGGATCATGGGGATAATAATATATGTTTGTCCTTCGATTCCCTCCATCAAAGTCCCGGAGACTACGGCTAAAAAGGTATGAATCCTTCCCTCTTTCGTAGGAAATATCAACAACCCTAAGAAGCAGACGATAAACATATAAACCCGACGGTGCGACCAACCCAAAGAAAGTAATGGTGAGTTCATTATTGTGAAGGCAATATGAATTACTATTCCTGTAACGCTCATAAAGAAATTCAAATTGGATCTATTATTGCATCACACAAAGCAGCTCATCATTTTTCTTAAAACCTAGCACTTTAGGAAAGGAGTCATTTCTATGTCACCAAAGCGAAAGACGACCCTTTTCTCGTCCCAGAACATGGTAACAACCTCAATCAATTCCCTATTTGGTCAGATGTTAAGCAAACATGGACATTCACCAAGTAGTATTCTTACGTGATTCTTGTCGCAAGGTGTAGGGTCTTTCCACCAGTCAAGCAGCAGAGGTGGGATGTTTTGGACAATACCGAACCTGAGGACTTCGTGCTTCATTTTCTGCCGACAAATAAAGTTGGCCCTTTCCCCTCCAGATTCTACCAATTACACAATAACTATCAACATAATGGCACATTTTCTCCAAGTAATGCACACAACATGATGGTGTCCATTGGGATTGTGGAAATCCCGCTGGACTTTGGACACGACTTATCTTAGTGGGCTATTACGTTAACAACGTCTAATTGGTACTAGGTTTACCATGATTCATGTACATTTGATATTGGAGTAAGGTATCTAGAATGGTCAGACTAGTACTCTTAAGTGGACAACTTGAGAGGGAAAGGCATGGACCATCGATTGCACCACTGATCGACTAGTCTAACGCAGATAAGATCTTTCGATTTAAAAAGGAAATTTTGGAAGAGCGCGGACACTTATCAAGCACCTCTATGTTGATAATTGGCACAAGTGGAGTATGATATGGAGCGTGATTTATGCTGAGATAATAACGCGTTACCAAGTATTTGCATGATAAAAAATGTAAAAGCAGTAAATACAATAGTAAAGTAAACATAAAAAACATAAAAAAGAAAGACAAAAGAAAGAAGTCAGTTTAGTCCGTGAAATATATACAAGTATGTAATAAAGCAATTAAGGGAGTAGGTATTGGAGAGGCATGATATGGCACCCTTAGACAAGATGAAATGAAATGAAGAGCGGTCATTGCAATAAAAGGTGAATGCGGAAAGGTTGTGCATGTCAAAACAGATTTAAATAAAGGTGAATAAGGAAAGGGATGTTCATGTAATATTTGATTTAATCAAATAAAGGTGAAGAAAATAATCGACATATGTCAAGTTCATTATGGTAAGAGCCTAAGTGTAAATGCCCAGCAGAGTCGCCATGTTGTCATGCCCCATTTTCTCGCGAAAGCAGGCTTCGACGTGTGACAACTTTTTTAAATGGAAAATAGCATGCTAAAAGAAGAGTCACCACTTAACGATTTTTAAGGTGAGTTAGGGCACCTATTATGCAGATAACTCTGTCTGACTAGTCAACGCTACCAAAGATTATGTGGATTATAATTAGGAGGGATAATCAAATAAACAAAGAGGATAAAAAGGTCGGAGAATATTATTATGACACACAAGAGTTGGTACAAAATCTTAATGACTATCATGATATAACTACACTGGTCCTTGTAGAATGACTCAGTATGGCTCAAAGATTCACAATGGAAAGGAGAAAGGGGGGGGGGGGGTCCTTAAGTTTTTTAGCCTAATGGATTACCCCGTGCAACATAAATAATACTTCGCAACTCCCTTAAGATAGGAAGTTACTCATACTATTCAGCAGGCACAAGCTATCATCTCCTGAATTATTATGTTAAAGTTGTTTACTTAAAGGCGCTCTAATTCAATTCTAAATCGTACACTATGCGTGCACTACCCTTCACATGCCTATGATCAAGGAAGGCTTTGGACCTCTATTTGGGATGGTTCTATACTTTCTTAGGCTACTCAAAACGATAAAACTAGGCGACATTCGGAACAAATGGGACTTCATGTAAAGATAGTTAAAGGCCCAAGTTATCCTCCGCATATAAGCAACAAATGCACGTGGCAGATTCTTATATTAGGCAGTAGACAATTTCAGAATTGAGATGAATCAGAGTCATTAAGTCCTGTAGACATGGATTCTATGTGATTTTGATTTCAAGTGTACATGTAGTGCTATTGTTTTAGAACAACGAATATGCAGATTGTAGGTATTACAAATCCTATAGGCATGATCTTTAAATTGTTTGCGCAATGAGGCAATAAAAACGTTTGAAAGCTTGAAATTATATATGTTTCATTTTATTGGTACACTTTCTAGGAGAGTAACTATATCCTATAGGAAGGATTTCTAAGAGTTGGAAATTAAAATGGGTTCTATTACAATTCATCCCTATAGGCATGTTTTCTAGGCAAGTAATGTGATGGGAATAGTGATAATAGTAGCCAACTAATCAATTAAGGTCCTACAGACATGATATCTAGATGAATACTAATGTGATCCTATAGGCATGGTATCTAATGAATACGCTGCAATTATGTAAATTTAATGAACAGTTATTGACATTGGTTTCCTATATGCATGGTGTCTAATAACTCATAGCAGTAGGCATAGTATAATAGATTGAGTGAGTATGTGATTCCCTATAGGTGTGGTTTCTACTAGTGTACATGACAAACCAAATAACATATATGGCATGTTGGATAGAATAACAAGTAGGTCACATATGCCCTATAAACATTTTTTCTTCCCTTTTATGCAAACATTAGAAATATACCCATTTTCTCAATTTCACTAACATACCCAATTATCCGTTATTACAAATTATTACAGGCCCAATGGACATAAATATAAATATTACACTAGCCCAAAAAGCAGGTCCAAAAATGGAAAAAAGAAACAAGTATTTCCTAGGCTCTCAACAAGCTCAATTTTTCTACGAATAGCAGGCCCAGATGCGAACTTAGCTCAAGCACTAGACTTTATCAATTGCACATCTCAAGACCATGTTTTGGGACCATATTAAAACCCAGATGGATTCTCCCTTACCAAACAATTGCGAGTTAACAAATACACATAGTAATCACTTAAAGAATTCCGGACCGAATACGTGACAGAATTTACCAAAGAAAGCATTTGTATTTTAGAAGAAAACATGACTGGATTGGTTAAACAAAGATATGCAAGCTAGAGAATCAATATGGCTTAGATTCCACAAGTCAAGTTGATATAACAATACTGACATTCCAGACTCGATCAATTAGCGGGAGATAACATATTGATTAGAAGAACATATATAGAGAAAGTTAGGGGAACAAGGTTTCCGAGGTTATAAGATAAGCATATTAGAAGGCACAATACCGAACAAGTTTAGAATATGGCACTAACCTAAAGAATTTAAAATGTCAATCTGGGGCAAAGAAAATTCTAGCATGACAGTTCTAATAAGGTCACAAACATCATATCAATATACTAGTGGTACAGTTTGGCAATATCATGAAACTTAATATGGTGAGGGATAGATCATAGTGCAAAGGCTTTACAGAAACTTATGGCACGTGAAAGGGCAGATTAGCTACACATTAACATGTCAGTTTACCATATGGAAGAGAGGAAATGTGAAATTTACCCTGAAGTGTTAGTTGATGCTAAAGATTAGGAATACAAATAGCAAGGATACAAGAGATCCATATAACTGTGACCAATTTGCAGAGAACGGTCGATTAAACACAAGACTCAACACAAAGTAATTCATTAAAACATAGGAATGGTTTCGTAAGAGTTTTAGTATAATACCCAAAGCAAGGCATGAATATGATTCTATAACTAACAACAGGTAGTCAATTTCAGTAAAAGAACACATATACAATAGGCAAGCATTGAAATTCAGAGCTCAATCACGTTCAGATGCTAAGAAAAACACAGAGGTATGGAACTGATTCTTGAGGAAAACAATGAAAACCAACATAGAAGTGTAGCATATAGTAAAGAACACATATTAGCCTAACAAAAACTAAGAACAAGATGGAAGCTATCACATGTACTAAAATGTATTCAACTATCAAAGTATATAGATGGATAGTGGAGTAGCATAGCAGTGTAGTGTCAGGGATTCACAACTAATAAAGTAATTAAATCATGCTCACAGAATTTTAAACGTCCTTAATATCTAGAATACATTGAGATATACATAAGAAAAAATATTGAAAATTGCAAGAATTAAAGGCACTAACCAATAGCAAAATTAGACGAGTAAAAGAATAAGGATTTTAGAATATTGATAGCAAGAATCCCAAATCTTCGATGCTTGAGAGTCCATAAGAGCCTCATAAGGGCCTTGAGAAGTGCTTGCATTGGATGAGGTTGATCATATTATGGTCTTGGCTTTTAGCCGTCCAAAGATCCAAGGGTTCAAAGCAGATGAACGAGTGAGGAAAGTATATTTAGTGCAATAACAAAAAAAACTTAGGTCTTTTTTTAGAGGGGAATTGGGGAGAAGTTTATATAGTAGTAGAAATAAAACAAACAAACAATGAAACACTATAAAATCAAACATAATAAAGGAAATAATAGCATGTAGAATCAATTTAAAATTGGATAAGGAGAAAATTACATGTAGAATCAATTTAAAATCGGATAAGGAGAAAAATTAGGTAAATCCTAGTTTATGATGGAGAACCAAAATAGTCAAACTATCTTACTGAGTCAGACCCATATAGTCTCTCCATGGATGTATATAAACCAAAAGTCGTTTGAATCTTCAGGAATCAGTGATAATTGCTCTTGATTTAAGTCTGTACACTTGCCAAAGGTAGCAAATATTGTGTGATACTAAAATTGTATAAATAACCGAGGAATCGAGCATATATGGAAGGAAAATCATGGAGACATTCCATATTAGAACTTGAGTTGGGAGACTTGGAGGTGAATGCTAGGGTTTGAGAGGAAAAGAGAGAACAAATGAAGGGAACAGGGCCACGGTCTTTAGGGAAATGGGGATTTGGGTTAGAAGGTAGGATAAAAAGGGGGAGATGGAATATGGGCCATTGTATCCCAAGATCAACGGCGAGGATTTAATGAGAGGCAGATCAAACTAGTAGACAGGTATGTGGTGGTGGGTTGCTGGTATTAGGCTAGAGGTTATTAGGCTAGAGCTTTAAGGTGTGGGCTGGTGAATTGAGTTCGAAATTCGACCTGTTTTGGGATAGATTTTAAATATAAGAAATTAAAGAAAAAGTAACTTAATAAAATAGCTAAATAAAAATATAAAAATACTATTAACGCAACTTAATTTTAAAATAATAACTGAACATTATAAAAATATTTCAACCCTGAATAAAATGATAAATGGAATAGATTATAAAATATAGGTTATTATTACAAGAATGTGTGAATAGCTAAAAATACTAATATAATTATATGTAATGAAGTCAAAAATGTTTGAAGCATATATATGGATACAAATAATAAATTTGGAGGACTAAGTCACCACAAAAATAATTTAATAATTAGTAAATGTTCAAGTAATTGAAATGCAAGAAAATTAATATTAAAGCTTCTAAAGTTTTGAATAATTATGAAAAATGATTGTATAAATATTGTAAATTAAAAAATGATGCAAAATGACATTTTGAAAGTATATATACTATTTGAAAAAAATATGAGGGCAAAATTGGGTATAAACAACTTACATTCTAAGTTAATTGAGATAAGCTTAGGAGAAGTCACTAGCAACTTACAACTTGTTTGGATGATTGTTATGGACCGTTTTATAATGTAACATATTGTATTATATAATATTATACTGTATTGTTTTGATGCATATAATGGTTGTATAGACTATATTATTATTCATCATTCGACGATGTTATGCACCAATAACATAAAGACTAAAAATATTATAAAGAAAAAAATAAAGTACGAGATAGAATTATTATATGAAAAGGTAGGATAATGATAAAGTTTGATTATCTAATGATATGAAAAAAATAAAGTAATGATTCGACCAAAACAAACCGGCCTTTACATAAAATGGTACTTTTCGTTGTTACATAACGATGAATATAACGATATAATATAATAAAATTTAAGTAACAATCAAAAAATATTATATTTAAAATAATAATATAATAAAATATAATAAGTAACAACCATAAAGCTGTTAAGAAATCCTACTTGTGACTTTTGGTAAGACGCCATAAACCACCCTCGACATATAAATCGCAAACTTCTAGGGTGATTTATAATCTCAATCATCTAATATAATAGGATTTATAAACCGGAAATCATCCAGTGCAACTTATAAACGTCTAATCCTCTTATAATAATAATCAACTATGCGAAATCACAGTTCGTTATGCGACGTATAAATCACCTAAAAATACAAAGGTCCTTAGTGAAATATTATTCATTCTTTTTATCCTTAAAAAATTAATTTTATATTAAATAAAACTATAATTTAAATTGGACCTTAAAATCAAGACAGCTTATTTTACTAAGTCAAAACCTGTTTGAATTAGGTAAGGAGTCCTTAACATTCCTAAATTTTATGAACTTTACAATTAATAAAAGAATAATTGTTATAAAATAGAAGTCTATTTAGAGTGAATGTCTAAGAGTTTTAGCTTGAAGCTAAGTCATTCCTCTCCCTATAAATAAAGGGGTCTTCTACCATTGTAAACCATCCCTAACAATCTCTAAGTATCAATAAGAATACTTCTCTCTCTATTCTCTCTATTGCTCTTGTTCTTGTATTATTGTTCTTGTCTTTTATATTATTTCATAACAATAATGGCATTATATCAATTTATGGTAAACTTCTCCATATGCACAAAGTACACGTCAGGTTTGTCTACTTTTTTTTGCTTAAATATAAGTAATCATTTAAATTATAATACAGTTATTAGTGGTAAATAATTATAAAATTATGAGAAGTAAATATATCAACAGAAATATATATTCTATGTTAGATACAATGATAAGTGCCACTAATATTTTATATGTTGGATATTTCAATTGATTTTCTAAATTATCTTAATTTTATATAATTTTAGTATGTTAATAAAAAATAGAGAAATTTTCCTTAAGAAAAATGATATTGTATAGATATTCTCAAAATAATAACTAAAAGATATATATATTTTGGTTTTATATATATATATATATATATATATATATATATATATATATATATATATATATATATATATATATATATATATATATATATATATATATATATATATATATATACATACGTACATATATACCTAAGTACATACATATATACATACATACATACATATATACGTACATACATACATATATATGTACGTACATACATATATACGTATATACCACAAAAATTATACAAGTTTTATATACTCTTCCGGCTATCGAATATAAATAGTTTGGCACGGGTTAAATGTGATAGTACCCTTCTTCTTACTCCTAATTATATGAATAATACGTTTATCTCGATGTCAATTGTTATTACACATAATCTATTCTTATTCTTGTAACGATGCAACCAGTTGTTTCGAGCTCTAGCGTGTCGTTCAGCAGTCTGAGGCCATGAGCAGCACATATATATACATACATACATATACATACATACATATATATATATATATATATATATATATATATATATATATATATATATATATATATGCATATATATATATATATATACATACATATATATATATACATATACATATATATATATATATATACATACATACGTACATATATACATAAATACATACATACATATATACGTACATACATACATATATACGTACGTACATACATATATACGTATATACCACAAAAATTATACAAGTTTTATATACTCTTCCGGCTATCGAATATAAATAGTTTGGCACGGGTTAAACGTGATAATACCCTTCTTCTTACTCCTAATTATATGAATAATACGTTTATCTCGATGTCAATTGTTATTACACATAATCTATTCTTATTCTTGTAATGATGCAACCAGTTGTTTCGAGCTCTAGCGTGTCGTTCAGCAGTCTGAGGCCATGAGCAGCTTCATTTTAGGTATTATGACTTGTACACGTGGCCGGAATTGAATTTCGGGAAGTTCAGAGTTGATTTGGAAAGAGAATTCTCATTTCATAAGCTTTAAGTTGAGAGAATTAACCAAGATTAGGTTTTAGAGTAAACGATCTCGGAATCGGGATAGAAGGTTTCAGCAGGTTCATATGATGATTTCGGACTTGGGCGTATGGCCAGATCGATTTTGGATAACCTAGGAGCGTTTTGGCACATATTGTGGAAGTTAGTATTTTGGAAGAAATTTCATAGGTTTAGCTTGAAGTGCATTTCCGTGTTATCGATGTCTGTTTGGGATTTCGAGTCTGTGAATAGCCCCGTACGGTGATTCTGCAGTTTGGAAGCGCGATCAAAAATGAATTCGGAGGCCCGTATGTCATTTTGAAGTCATTTGGCTAAAGATAGAAATTTGAAGTTTTTTGAGAAGTTTGACTGGAAGTGAACTTTTTGATATCGGGGTCGGAATCTGATTTCGAAAGTTGGAATAGGTCCATAATGTCGAATATGACTTGTGTGCAAAATTGGAAGTCAATCGGACTTGATTTGATATGTTTTAACATCGAAAGTAGAAGTTCAAAACTTCAAAGTTCATAAAGCTTGAATTTGGGTATAAATTCATAATTTTAGCATTGTTCGATATGATTTGAGGCCTCAAGCAAGTTCGTAATGTGTTTTAGGACTGGTTGGTAGGTTTAGTTGAGGTCCCGGGGGCCTCGGGCGTGTTTCGGATGCTCAATGGATCGATTTTCGCCTTGTGAGCATTGCTGGTTTTCTGGTATAAGCGCAACAAGTTTTTACTCTATGCGATTGCGAGAGAGGGTCTACCAAATCGCATAAAGCAAAAGTTGAGGGAGCTGGAATTTGGCTTACGCAATCTTAGGAGGTGCTATGTGATCACGGATGAGGAAGGCTGGGGTTTATGCGATCGCTGGGTTGGTGTCGCGATCGCGCAGAAGGACTTAAGGAGGCAACAGAGTTGGCCTATGGATCGCGAGGCTATGTTTGGGATCGCATTGAAGGGTCGCCTGAGCAGTGTTCTCTCAAAAATCGAGTTTTGGCTCATTTTCACTTCATTTCTTCCATGAGAGCCGGTTTTATAGCAACTTTGGAGTGTCATTTTCATCACCAAGCATGAGGTAAGTGATTTTTACTGGTTTTGCGTTAAATACAAGGTTGATATATGGAGTTAGATATTGAAATTTGTAGAAAACTTGGGATTTGATGGAAAACCTAGAAAAGTAGTATTCTTGAATTTTGATCTTGATACTGGGTATGGAGTTTAGGGAAAATTATATATTTGAGTTCGTGAGGCTATGAGTAAACTTTATCCAAGAAAAATTCGGATTTCGGGCGCGTGGGCTCAAGGGCAATTTCGTTAACTTTCCGATCGGGGTTAGGAATTGTTGTAAACTGGATTAATATGAGTAGTTTATCGCATAACTATTGGCTAGTTTTGGAGCGTTGTGCATCAATTTAAGTCTTCGGAAGGGCGTGGAATGCCGGTTATGGATCTTCGGAGCGAGGTAAGTCTCCTTTCTAACCTTATAAGAGGAAATTGTCCCCATAGGTGAACTAATTAGTTATGTGTTCCTAATTGTGGGGGCTACGTACACACGGGGTAACGAGAGTTCGTGCATAGCTACTATTATGCTATTGTCCGGGTAGTTAGGACCCAAAAGCATGCTATACTTAGATTATCTGTGAACCTATTGATAACTTGAATTGCTAAATCACATCGAATAAGTAAATAAATTTCTAAACTGATACAACTTCATTTTTCTTAAGTGGGTAAAAGAGGACTTGTTTTCATTGGATAATTACTCCGTCTGGACTTCTTGATTGACTCTCTGTGTGTTTATTTTTGGAACAGGCTGAACGCCTCAGTAGATTAAATAGATGCATCTATGGTTTGCGCCGTTCGACCCTCCGCAATGCATAGTTTAGTTTCCGTTGGATCGGGTCGTATGCCTCGGCATAATTTTTGCATGATTGTGTATTGCTGCCTTGAACTTTTTAAAGTATTTATTGCCTCTTCATGGCTTGAGAATATTTGGATAAATAATGAAAAGGAATTTTAGAAATTTCCTATAAATGAAATAATAGTTTACTTGTTTCCTTCTATTGGATTAAAAATCATGGTCATGACATTCCACGATTTAATGTAGTATTGACATCACATTATTAGACCCTTAGTAAGTGTCGAAGTCGACCTATAGTCTCTACTTCTTCGAGATTAGACGATATACTTACTGAGTACATGTTATTTTTGTACTCATACTACACTTCTGTGCATTTTTATTGCACATGCTCATATGTTATTAGTGGCCTACTGAGTGTAGCAGCACAGATGATTCTGGGACTAGGTGAGTTGCATCATTCGAGGCAGTCCGCAGCTAGTATACTCCCTTTCCAGCATATTGTACTTATTTTATGTCCACTGTATTCCAGACGAATATTGTATTTTTTCCTTCTTCATAAATTCTCATGCACTTGTGATTTCGGGTTCTGGGATGATTTTGAAATATTTTTTATTAGTTGCTTACCATTTAATTTGAATTGAAGTGGTTATCTTTTTTTTATTTACAAAAATTAAAGGAAAAGCTTAGTTTTCAAGATTGTTAAAATGAGTACTTCAACAAGTAATTTAGTTGGCTTGCCTGACAGTAGTGTCCGGCGCCACCACGACCCTTTGGTGGATTTTGGGTTGTGACAATATGGTATCAGAGCACTAGGTTCCTAAGGCCTCACGAGTCATGAGCAATTCTATTAGAGTGTCGTGGATCAGTACGAAGATGTTTGTACTTATCCTCAGGAGGCTGTAGGAGTGTTAGGAGTACTTCTCTTCTTGATTCCTTATCGTGCAATTTGATCCTGGGTGGCGTATGCTTTTTATTCATTCCTACTCAATCTTCGACGCGGACCGCTTGTTATAAATCGAGAATTGAAGAACCATGATGGTACTACAGATGTGATACGGGATGTTTCTCCTATTGATCGTATTATTATCATCACTGGTAGAAAGATATTTTATTGTTCAGCCCAATAGTGGTACTTTTGTGAGCTTTGAGGCTAGGCACATGTTGCCATGATGCTTAAGAGCTATTGTTCTGCAGTAGTAATATGATGGTAGGATGTTTGCCTACGTGTCGTGGCAGTGAATGACTTAGAGGAAGGTTTACTCAATACATGATCTAGAGATACGGTAATTATTCCCGACAAGAGAAAAGCAATTGGCCTATGAATGTTCAGATTTGGATTAATGGAGTAGCGAGGCTGGGTGTTTTCAAGTGTAGTGTAATCTGTATCTGCGACGTGGTATCGCCATCCTCAATTATATGTGTTAAGTTCGTCGGTGTTATGGTCTTCTGTAATTCGCCTTTGGGGCAAGCTATAGTGAAATAGTATAAAAAAATACGGCCGTCAGATATCGCGAGGTGCGGCAGTTCAGGGTTGAATTAGTGTTTCTAATGTCGATGGTACGAGAAAGATAATATTCCGCTAGGCGTAAAGTTAGCAACAATTGTGGGTTCAAGTTCCACGAAGATAGATTTTATTTTAGGCAACAATTGAGCAGCAAAGGATGATGATAGACATATAAGAAGTGTCAGGTGGTGGCTAGAAATTTCTAAAAGCCCGAGTATAAGAGGCCAAGGGTCGAGTAGTCGATTAAAGGGATGAGTTCTACCAAAGTGGGAGAGCGACGAAGTTGCATATGGGCATTGTGGTAGGATGACTATGCACCTTAATAAGAGTTTGGTGTGATTTGGGAAAATTTTAGTGATTGGTGATTTGGGCCTACGGATTAATTTGAAGTATGGGCTATTATGCGATAGGAGATTTGATATAATAGGAAGGATGAAATATATCTTTGAATTGGAAGAATGTTTCCGCACATTTAATTGATGTCCACGAGGGGTGAATGGACTTGTGCAGCTGGAGAGTGATCTTGGACTCATGATGGGTTATTGACGTCGTAGTGATTGTACCCCGTATAGCAGCGCTTGAAGATGTCGGGGAGTGACTTCTACAGGTAGGTTATTACTGTGAGCAGGTTAGCGATCGCGTGGTTGGCGAGGCTTCTGCAAAGGATTCTATTGGTTATACAGCAACAAGATCGGTCGTGCAAATGTTTTTGATGATTGAAAGTATAAAAAGGCGGTTTCTACATTAAGATATCAATAATGTTGGCCGTTGATTGCACAAGGTTATGTCAATTAGAGATTAAGAATCCCGGCGAACTCCGAAGTTGTGTAATAGTGGCTTCAAGCTAAGTGGAAGAGCCCCACTGCCTATGATTGGTTTGCATGGTTAAATACTTGCAAAGTCTCTGGTTATTAGCATGTTGGTGGGTTATTTCAACCACGGGATAAGATCTTAAGTGGTAATTTGAGCAAATGTATGGTTAAGGGTGTGCTATGGTTGGCCTTGTTGGCTCTGGTTCACATTTGGAAAGGATTCAGGATTGTGCTTTGTATAGATGTGGGTTCCAAGGGAAGTGATTTGGCCCGGATCTTCACCAAGAGGTATTCATGTGATAGAAGATTCATGGAGTTGATTATATTCGGGGGCCAAGTCAGAGCGGGTGGCTCTCAACAATGGTCCCAGTGAATTCAAAAGATAAGGTGTGATTCCTAATGATTTTGAGCCTATAGGTACAGTTAAGAATCATGCTTGATAACAGCCTATGAGAAAAGGAACCGAATGTTCTATGATGTTTTGACTTGCGATGTAGCAATTAGGAGGTACAAAATGATTCGCGGGGTTTGAGACAACATGGTCTCGTAATTCAAGGTCACTCGGGATGAGTAGGAATGAAGGCTATTATTTGTTGAATGGAGTTATTATTATTTCTAAGGCTATCAAGGATAAATTGGAAGAAGATAGAATGGTTAGCCATGGTTGAATTGGCATATTGGTGGCAGTAATCGGTTCCTTCAGCGAATTATACAAGTGAATTGTGGTGGTACGTGTGAGGCTTGTCGACCGTCGCAATTTAAGTTATTCATATGTATTCCACTGTTATGGCTTGATACGTATAGGTGGATCCTGGAAGGGGTATGGAGGGTTAGACCACTACTTAGAGATTTGTAAATTCTATGATCATGAGAATTCACATGTGTGCTGTTATGGTCCTCCTGAAGTGAGTTAAGTGAAAAACTTTTATATGATGCAGTGTTAGTCCATTGGTGGTTCCAGAGTTATGATGAAGATCATGTTCTATCGTATGTTTGTATGTTGGGCGCAATAAGTGGTATGGAATTTGAAGTGAAGATCAAGGTAACAGTTCAGTATTGACAAGGATGTCGCGAGCTCGAATGAGCAGGAAAGTAGATTCAAGGTTTAAAGTAAGTTGGTATTGTCTTCAGCTCACCTAAGATCGGTGTTTTGTGAAAAATGCTTTGCATCTTGCTTAAATTCTTGATCGCTTTTCAGCATTAATGCAGTCGTTGGTTTGGAGGTACGACCCAGTTATTTGTTATGGTAGGTTGTGGGAGTGTGTCCTACATGAAGATTATATAAGTGTAGCAGGTATTCACTTGATTGATTAAAGACTTAAACCAAGTATGAAGGTTGTGTTAATATCATTGATTTGAGAATATATGCTTGGAGGGCACTCAGTCTATTGGGTTGTAGATTATGGATGATTTCTCCAAATATGATGGATGTTCTTATGTGTTACGAGCGGAAGAGGAGTTATTATGGAACTTTGAAAGGTAATCAACCTAGTTTAGTGCCATCAGAATGGACTTGAGGTCGATGGGTGGATTCAAATGTGAATATGGACTCTATATCATGCCAAACGTGTTCATTTCAGTAATGCGTCCCTTATGAAGGGGTGGTCAAGGCATTATTTCGATGTCAGATATTTTATGCAGTGATACATTGTGCCGTGTTAGTTGTGACAGCTTGAGAAATTTCTTATGTGTTGAGGATTCACGTAGAAATGATGTTATATGAGTAAAATGGCTCTTGAGATTCAGATCATATATCGCACCTTAGTTGTGCTCGAGTTTTGTAGATTGTAACGCTATATGTCTCCTCAGGAATGGTATTATGCACTCGGCGTGTTTGTGACTGATACTCAGTATTTTGTTGTAATAAGCAATTTTGCTTGATGTGCATCTCCTTAGGTGAGTGTTATGTGTGAATCGGGTGGAACACCACCATGGTTATGTTATTTGGATCGGGTTGCACGCCGCAACAATGTAATGTTGAATATTGTTTTCTATATGCTATTTTATATTCATTGTTTCCCATTTTCTAAGGAAAGTCCATAGTAGTGCGTGATTTGAATAGTTCAGTGTTTGTTTTCTGTTGTATCGTATTTGATTTGGTGGCCTGCCGACACATTGCGGCATCATATAAAGTTTTTGATCATGTCTAGGTTGGCTTATTGCCAGAGCAGTTCGTATTGGGTGAGGCACGATTATTGAATTTGAGATAAGTGCAATCTAAGTATATGAAGTATGTTAAGGAGCTAAGACCATTTTTAGATCAAAATGAGGTGATAGTTCTTTCCGGAGAATAGACCCAATGATTCATTAATTCAACAGTTGGCTATGAATTTCTACACATCTCGTCCATCATGGTGGTATTGTAAGAATTAGAGCAAGACCTATGTAGGTCATGAGGTGCAATGAGGGCATCTGATTCATGGAATTTCGATTAATTTGATTAAAGAATGCTATTGTGGTCCTATGAGTAGGTCGTGTAAATTATGAATTCAGCTAATGTATGTAGTCTATGGTAAGCGTATGTTGGAAACAGGTCGGGCATAGAATTCCAGATATTAGAATTAGGCTATAAGGCTTATTGGCTTGAATAAAAAGGGAAAAATTTTCAGAACTGATCGAGTTAACGTGCTCAACTGAGTTATGGTAGCACGAAAAGGTGCATGGGGCGTTAAACAATGATTTCAGACTACTGAAGTGTAGTTCTCAGCACGTTCGAGAGCGAACATATGTTTAAGTGGGATAGAATGTAACGAACCGACCGGTTTTTTTGAGCTCTAGCACATCGTTCAGCAGTCTGAGGCCACGAGCAGCTTCATTTTAGGTATTATGACATGTACGCGTGGATGGAATTGAATTTCGGGAAGTTCAGAGTTGATTTGGAAATACAATTCTCATTTCATAAGCTTTAAGTTAAGAGAATTAACCAAGAGTAGATTTTAGAGTAAACGACCTTGGAATCGTGGTCTGAAGGTTCCAGCAGGTTTGTATGATGATTTCGGACTTGGGCGTATGGCTGGATCAGTTTTGGATAACTTGGAAGCGTTTTGGCGCCTATTGTGAAAGTTAAAATTTTGGAAGAAATTTCATAAGTTTGGATTGAAGTGCATTTCAGTGTTATTGATGTCCGTTTGGGATTTCTAGTCTATGAATTGCTCTGTACAATGATTTTGGAGTTGGGAGCGCGATCGAAAGTGAATTCGGAGGTCCGTAGGTCATTTTGAAGTCATTTGACTAAAGATAGAAATTTGAAGGTTTTTGAGAAGTTTGACTGGAGGTAGACTTTTTGATATCGGGGTCACAATCCGATTCTGGGAGTTGGAGTAGGTCTATAATGTTGAATATGACTTGCGTGCAAAATTTTATGTCAATCGGACGGGAGTTGATAGTGTTTAACATCGAAATTAGAAGTTCAAAATTTCAAAGTTCATAAAACTTAAATTGGGGTGTAATTCACGATTTTAGCATTATTTGATATGATTTGAGGCCTCGAGCAAGTTCGTAATGTGTTTTAGGACTGGTTGGTAGATTTGGTTGAGGTCCCCGAGGTTTCGAGCGTGTTTCATATGATCAACAGATTGATTTTTACCTTGTGAGCATTGCTCGTTTTCTGGTATCGGTGCAGCAGGTTTTTACTCTATGCGATCACGAGAGGGGGTCTGCGATCGCATAAAACAAGAGTTGTGGGACCTGGAATTTGGTCTATTCGACCGTAGGAGGTGCAATTCGATCATAGAGGAGGAAGTCTGGGCATATGCGATCGCAGGGTTGGTGTCGCGATCGCGCAGAAGGACTTAAGGAGGAAGCAGAGTTGGCCAATGCGGTCGCGGGGCTGTGTTTACAATCGCATAGAAGGGTCGCGTGGGCATTGTTCTTTTAAAAATTGGGTTTGGCTCATTTTCACTTTATTTCTTCTATGGGAGCCGGTTTTGGAGCATTATTGGAGTGTCATTTTCATACCAAGCATGAGGTAAGTGATTTGTGTTGGTTTTGCGTTAAAACAAGGTTGATATATGGATTTAGACATTGAAATTTGTAGAAAACTTGGGGTTTGAGGGAAAACCTAGAAAAGTAGTATTTTTGGATTTTGACCACGATATTGGGTATGGAATTTAGAGAAAATAATATTTGAGTTCGTGAAGCTATGGGTAAACTTTATCCTAGAAAATTTTTGGATTTCGGGCGCGTGGGCTCGAGGGCAATTTTGTCAACTTTCTGATCGAGGTTAGGAATTGTTATAAGTTGGATTAATATGAGTAGTTTATCGTATATTAATGTATTTGCATAACTATTAGATAGTTTTGGTGTTTTGTGCATCAATTTGAGTCTTCAGAAGGGCGTGGAATGCTGGTTATGGATCTTTTGAGCGAAGTGAGTATCCTTTCTAATCTTGTAAGAGGGAATTGTCCTCATAGGCGAACTAATTGGTGTCACACCTCCTTTTTAACATTATTTCCCTGCGAAGGGCGTAAATAAGGAAGTTTTTCCAATTAAAGGACAATTGAAATTAGATTTATTTATTTAGAGTTTTTAGAGTCGTCACTTGGGATAATGAATGGTGTCCCAAGTCACCGGTTCAAATCCTGAATCGAGGAGGTTTGAATCTGTAATATAGTCTACGAGCCAGAAATCTGGGTAAGGAATTCTGTTAATCCGGAAGAAGGTGTTAGGCACTGCCGAGTTCCGGTTAAAGGACAATTGAAATTAGATTTATTTATTTAGAGTTGTTAGACTCGTCACTTGGGATAATGAATGGTGTCCCAAGTCACCGGTTCAAATCCTGATTCGAGGAGGTTTGAATCTATAATATAGTCTACGAGCCAGAAATCTGGGTAAGGAATTCTGTTAATCCGGAAGAAGGTGTTAGGCACTGCCGAGTTCCGTGTTTCTAGCACGGTCACTCAATTGTTATATTCGGCTTAATTATCTTATTTTAATGCGTTTTAGTGCCTATCTGCAAATTTTCATATTTAACTGCTTTTATTTAATTTGAAGAAGATTGCAACGTTATCAAAACATGTCTCGAACCACGTCACATAAATGCTCCCGTGGCTTTTGACATATTTTAACATCGTTGGGATTTGGATTTGGGTCACATAAATGTGCACCCGTAATTAGGAATCTAAATTATTTGAGTAGTGCACCTAAAGAAATTTCGTATTTTTTAAATTTGCGAAGGGCACGAAATTTCACTAAGTGGTGCACCTCAGATTCTAATTTTGAAAAGGTGATCAAATTAGGCTTCAGAGAGCGATAACTATTTTGTACCTTCAATTGTAGTTCCTCTCAATCTATTTATTGAGATTAATAAAACGGAGGTTCTCAATCCGAATTTTAAGCGGCCATGTACAGTAGGGTATAGTGACGAAGCATTGGGCCAATCATTTAAAGGTCCTGGGCATAAATTGAGCCCAATCATGACTCAGGGGAACGTGCATCATATTTTCACCTTAAAGAGACTGCAATTCGAATCCTAGAGGCCCAAACTTGTTTCCACTCAGAAATTAGCTTCCACATTTATGATAATTCAAATGCCAATGTGCAGATACCATGAGGAACCTGGAATTGGCTTAGCAATTTAAAACACTTGACTGTAAAAAAAATCCAAGCACCATCTGCATATACTCAATTTCCATTTTTATTATTCCGGCAGTAAATGACAAGATAAACACTTTAATTATAGGTTTCCAAATCATATAATTGTTTGATCAACATGTTCACCACCCATTTCACATTAGGTTCAATGTAAACTCTAAACTTCAATTCCAAAAAAATCAATTTGTTTAACTCTGAAACTAAACAACGTTGATACAATCATACAACTCCATACTTAACAATTCACTAGGTTCAAAGGAGCATACAAGACCACTAGTCTTCAACAAAAAACGAGGTGAAATCTGTCACCCAAGATACCAAATCAAAGTAGAACTAAAAATTAAAGTCCATGATCTATTTGTTCAACAAAAGAAACATCTGGGCTAAATCAGAGGAACTGAACGTGGAACTAAATATTGAACCGCATACATAAGGTTAATGCACACACAGTAATGTAAAAATTCAAATTAACATTTGAAGCATGACAATAAACCTTCGAGGTACCCAACAATTTAGCACAATGGACAGTAGTGAACTTGACGAATCCCCAAACTTGATTCTATATTTTAAACTAGCATAACTTGAAAAGCTGGAGCACTTTACTAGAGCTAAAGTAAACAAAAGAGATATCCTATAGTTCAACAGTCTATAGTTTAATTACGACATAAGAATTTGATTATTTATGCAATTCAACTAAAACTATACTATGAGTAAATGAACATGAACATCAGTCAAAAAAACAAGGAGCTAAAGTAAAAACATGCTTCCATTTCATCCTTAAATCAAACTCTACATCATGAATGAATAAAAAATTGGTACTTGGAAGAAGAGGGAAACAAAAAAAATGTGAGACAACAGGTTAAGTAGCAGTAGGAGCAGGGACATTGTTTCAGCAACTAAATAGCCCAGGAATAAGGAGGAAGATCAACTTAAAACCCAAATTTGAACCAGCAATGTATCAGTAAAACTAACCATCAAAAATCCAAACAAAAAGCTAACGCAAATACTAGAATATCAAACCTGTTTCAACTTATTTCAAACTTCTGAACACTCAGGGATTGTTTTAATAAGGAGAAAAACTCAAAGACTACCAAAATCTAATATAACAGTGTCACTGCTGAAATTTCTACTGCCTGGAATTTGCCTGGAAATGTTCAGGGTTTTTTAGTGCTTTTTCCTTTCTTTTTTTTTCCGATCCCTTATAGGCAAGATTTAGAATGCCTTTTATTGGCAATGATTAGGGCATCTTTGCTGAAAATTAATTTACATTTAGTCCCTTAATTTTTGACTTGTGGATCAAGTTTTAAAGCTTGAAATTAGCCAAGCCCCTACTAGAAGTCTCCTATCTTAGTCATGCAAAGGTTCTCTATTTTGTATTGCCCTAATACCCTTTTAAGCATTATTAATTACATCCCTACCTTCCTGGGTCAATTTGACCCAAGGCAAAATCCTAATGGGTCCTTCAAGCCTTGGATTGAACTTTTTGGTTTTTGGGATTTTACATGGCGGAATTTTAAACCCAAGATTAAGCAAGACTCATGAATTAATTCCTGAATTGAACCCTTAAAAAAACAAAAATCCCTGAATCGCAAACCCCCTAAATAACGCACCTGAACATCCTAAAGTTAGAAAAATTAGGAACTGTACATGATCATGCAATCAAAGGTAAAGCACAATAACTAAACCTTTTGTACAATTTAACTATGTAAAACAACTGGATAACAAAACATACTAGTCTTAACTTCAGGACTGTTTATGCATGCAAGTTTCCATTAGCACTTAATCGAATTCAAATGGGCAATCCAAGCAAGAAAGAATCGAAGTGAAGAAAGAGAAGACAACCAAATCGACTGCAATTTTTCCTTAATCAGAACGAAAACATAGAAGCTAAGGAGGATGGGGTTTGGATTCACCGGAAAACCTAGAGAATCTTCACGCATAGGCTAGGGATTTTCAGGTCAGAATCTCGATATGAAATTCAAGCCTTTACAGTGACGTTCGAAGAAAACCACTTGCGAATTTATCACGAGAGAGGCGAGGGGGTAATTTGGTATCAATTTGGGGTGATTTAGAAGCGGCGTCGCCATGCTGGGAGGCGGAGTCAAAAACTTTCGCCTAATATTTGAGATGATGGGGGAGGATTCGAGGGAAAGCACTCATGCATTTGGATAGACGAGGTTGAAGGGAGGAGAGATGTTATTTTAGTGGGGTTTGGAACACTGCCGCTGGCGGAGGTGATTTCCGGCCGACGGTATTAGGATTTTCTGGTGGGAGGATAGAGAGACAAGGTATGAGGTTGCTCTTGGGGGGTTGTGGGGGGGGGGGGGGTTCGAACACATCTATTTTAATCAAACGTAAGCTTCTCAACCGTCCGATTAAAAGAAATAGACGGCTCTGATTAGCCGTTACAAAAACGACATCCGTTTTGGAGCTTTGATGGGAGGTGGATCGGTATGGGATGGGCTGGACCGGATCAAGGGTGTGTTTGGGGCTGAGTTTTAATTCAAGTGGCCCAATGGTTTTAATTAAAAGAATTTTCAGATTTTTTCACTTGTTTTTTCATTTTCTTTCTCAAATGTTACTAAAATAATTACAGAATCTCAATTTTACCTATAAAATGCAATCCAATCCTACATAATTATTATCAAAATAAAATTAAATTAAAGAATTACCTAAAAACTCAAAAATTTAAACTAAAAGAGCAAATTGAACCTATTTTTGGTTTTTCTTTTTTGTAAAATGATTAATTGCTAATTAATGCTTGAAAATGTCAAATCTACTTTAAAATGCGCATGTGACATATTGTTCGTATTTTTTTATCTAAATAAATAATACAAACAAACAAGAAAATTAAGCAATTAATTTTAAAAATCAAATAATTAAAAGGAAAAATCCCAAATCTAAGAATTTTGTAGGAGTAATTCATGCGGGACAAAAATCACATGCTCACAGCTGCTCCTCTTTGTGCGGGAACACGAAGAATTTTCGTGCAACAATAAGTGAGCAGCTACGAGCGAATTTTGTCCCTACTCCATGAGAAGCATTTTGAAAAGTTTGACCACACCCTACTTTAGAGGTTTCCTACATATACTCGGCTGAAGAGGAATCAGGTCAGTGTAGTTTAGGAGTGTTTGGTAGCTCAGACTACTGAAACTGTGCTTTCACTGTTGATGCTGCTGTTGCTATTGCTTGCTAGACACCCTTATTACACCATGTAAAAATAAAAAGAAGAAAGACTAAGCTATGAACTATGGATTACAAAAGAACCTATTTATGTCTTCAAACTTGCTCTCTATCTTTGTTGCTTTGTTGCCTTGTGTATCTCCCTGTGAAACTTCTTGTTGTCTTGCTGTACTTCCTTATGTGAAACTTCTTGTTCCAATGTTGCTATGTTCTCTTTTTCCATGTTGACTCTTGGTTGTTGGATTTGAATTGTATTCCCTTGCTCTTCAGGTGGGTGCCTGATTACCAACTGTGAAACTTGAAATGTATCCCTTTGTTATCCAGGTGGGCACTTGATTACCAAAACTTGAAACTTGAAATGTATTCCCTTATTCTCCAGGTGGGCGCCTGATTACCAAAACTTGAAACTTGAAAAGTATTCCCTTGTTCTCCAGGTGGACGCCTTGTTACCAAAACTTGAAACTTTAAAAATGTATTCCCTTGTTCTCGAGGTGGGAGCCTGCTTACCAAAACTTGAAAAGTATTCCCTTGTTCTCCAGGTGGGATCCTGATTACCAAAACTTGAAACTTGAAAAGTATTCCCTTGTTCTACAGGTAGGCGCCTGATTACCAAAACTTGAAAAGTATTCCCTTGTTCCCTAGGTGAGCGCCTGATTAGCAAAACTTCAAAATTGTCTCTAAGTGGGCGCCTGATTACAAAAAATTTAAAACTTGAAAAGTATTCCTCCAAGTGGACGCCTGATTACCAAAACTTGAAATTTGAAATGTATTCCCTTGTTCTCCAGGTGGGCGCCTGATTACCAAAACTTGAAACTTGAAAAGTATTCCCTTATTCTCCAGGTGGGTGCCTGATTAGCAAAACTTGAAACTTTTCTCCAGGTGGGCACCTGATTATCAAAACTTGAAAAGTATTCCCTTGTTCTCCAGGTGGGCGCCTGATTACCAAAACTTGAAACTTGAAATGTATTCCCTTGTTTTACAGGTGGGTGCCTGATTACCAAAAACTAAAACTTGAAAAGTATTCCCTTGTTCTCCAGGTGGGCGCCTGATTACCAAAACTTGAAACTTGAAATGTATTCCCTTATTCTCCAGGTGGTCTCCTGATTACCAAAACTTGAAAACTTGAAAAGTATTCCCTTGTTCTCCAGGTGGGCGCCTGATTACCAAAACTTGAAACTTGAAATGTATTCCCTTGTTCTCCAGGTGGGCACCTGACTACCAAAACTTGAAACTTGAAATGAAATTGCTGCCTTTAAACATGATTACAACAAACAAACAAAATAAAAGAATTTTTTTCCCCCAGTTTGGTGCTGGGCGCATCTGTGAGTGTAAAATAAATCCCATCACCAAATATCTTTTAAATGTGAAAGCTAAATCCCATTATCCAGGAGGGTCCTGACAACTCTTAACTAATGACAACTTTTAGGATCATGCCATGTTTTCCAAAGGTATTCTGTTACCTTATGCCTTGCCATGTGTTCTATCTGCTGGAGATCTACTGGAGACATGTAATTAAAGCTACGTCCCATTATCCAGGAGGGTCCTCACAACTCTTAATTGGATGACAAAATGTGTCTGATGGGGATTAGTATTTAAAGCTACATCCCATTATCCAGGAGGTTCGTAAGAACTCTTAATTGGATGACAAAATGTGTCTGCTGGGGATTAGTATTTAGAGTTACATACCATTATCCAGGAGGGTTCTGAAAGCTTCTACAATTAACTTCCATTATCCAGGCAGGTCTCGACGACTCTTGTTAGGGCAATATTTGTGCCTGACCATGTCATCCGTGACTGTTTGAGTTTTAAACTGAGTCTTATTTTCCAAGAGGGTCCTGACAACTCTTAACTGAATCCTGTTTCAACATGCAAACCATTTTATGATCTTGCGGTTCGTGATTATCTCCCACCTTTAAATAAGTCCCATTTTCCAAGAGGGTCCTGAGGATTCCAAATTAAATGCCAATTCTAGCTCTAGGTTGTGTCTGCTAGGGTTTGCTAGTTAAAGTTACGTCCTATTGTTCAGAAGGATCTTGACGACTCTTATTGGGGAAGATGTTTGCACCTGATTATATTCCCTGTTGAATTTTAAACCGCGCCCCATTTTCCAGGAGGGTCCTGAGGTTCACTATCATACCTCCTATGTGCTTGCCTTCCTCTGTGGAGGACTTCTTCGGGATCTACCGAAATATTCTGCCCCTGTTTCAATCAAAGAAAATCTTGTTAGTTTGAAAAGTGGTGGTTAGCTTGCGACATTCTCGCTGAAAATGGCCTCCCTACTATCTTGTTCTGTTGTGTTTAATTTCCCGCACCGATGATAAGTTGCTTGAGTTGCTCGGCCGACCCCTAAAACCTATGTCTTTACCCTGCTCTCCTGCTATTGTGTTACATTCTTGACCCTTTGGCAGAATCCTTACATCCTTCCTGAAATTACTGAGTCAGTTTATTAACAAAACTTTCATTGATCCTTCCCATTGCTGTTTCAACTTTTGCCGCCTTTGTTACGTTTTGACCGCATGTGCTTTACCTTTTGGGAACTGGTAGTAAGCTTTGAGAATTTCTCTCCTGCCTGCTTAAACAAAATGACTTTGGAGACATCTTAGCAGAGAAATGAAGACCCTAAAGAAAATGAAATGCAATGAGTCTAAATTGTTTGGTCTTAGAATAAAAGAATTCCAAATTTGGCGACTATTGAGGGGAAGAGAAAAGAAACTTATATGTGGAGGAACAACTAGTTTCCATGATCATGACATGCACTTTGGCTTAGTTGACCCAGTCTGCCCAAATGATGGCCATTTGCTGTATGTTTTGTTGTTTCAACCTTCTTTAAATCTAAACCCTTTAACCAAAACCTGACCTTGCTTAACTTATGGTGTGTTGGACGGATTCCACCAACAACCCTTTTCCAATTTCTTGTTTCTTGCCTTGCCTTCGCCTTATGGTGCCCATGAGGGTTTTCACCGATAAGACTCTTTCATTTTTATTTCTCTCAACTTCCTCGCCTTATGGTGCCCGTGAGGGTTTTTACCAATAAGACTCTTTCATTTCATTATTTTCCTGCTTGAAATAGAGTGTTTCTCTGGGTTATGAATCACCTCTTCTTGCTTGACTCATCATTTCTTAAAGATTGATCACAAGGTCTTTCTTTGGACCGTAATGTAGGCTTTTGGATAAGGTTAGAAAAAAGGGTGTTAAAAGCTCAAAATAATTCAAATGGGTTCAAAAATTACAACTTTCGAAATCAAATTTCTTACTACAACTTCTGCCCCAATTTCTTGCTTCGGGACCTTTAAGTTTCTATTTGAATATGACCGAGCCATGAGGCTGCCTACGTATCCTTTAAAAACGAATCAGGTCAAACGTAGTTCATTTTGATTCCTTGTTTTTTGTGGTCTTCTCTTTTCTTTTCTTTTTTCTTTTTTTTCTTCTTCCTTCTCTTTTCTTTTTATTTCTTTTCACTCTTTCCTTGTCTTTTCCTTTCATTGACTTCTTACACTTGCGTTTTTGACTAGTGTTACTAATTCTGAAAGAGGGGTACGAAAGAAAATAATTAGAGCTAAAAAGGGTTAGGAAAGGATAGAGTGCTTAGATAGTCGAATCAAATGCCTTCGTCATTTCGATCTCTAAAACATGCCAAGTACAAACAAACATGCCAAGAATAGACTATGACTTGAACAAAGAAAATCATACATAGTATCTCTTAACTGCATTTTGAATTGATGGCCATTTCTACACACTTGCCTTCCACATCTGTTAGATACAACGCCCCGTTGAACAGCACTCTTGATACGATGAATGGCCTTTGCCAATTTGGGCGAACTTTCCCTTTACCCCTGCCAGATGAGGGAGGATGCATTTCAATACCAACCGACCCACTTCAAACCTTCTTGGACGCACTTTATTGTTACATGCTCTGGCCATCCTCTGTTGATACAACTGGCCGTGACATACTGCTGCGAATATTTTCTCATCAATCAAACTCAATAGTTCCTAGAAGGTTTTGACCCATTACTCGTCTTCAATTTATGCCTAGGCGACAATCCGAAGGGATTACTGCTTCTGTTCTATATACTAACAAATATGGAGTTTCCCCTACTGAAGTGCAGACAGTAGTGCGATAGCCTATCAGTGCGAAGGGTAATTTCTCATGCCATTGCCTGGACCCTTCCACCATTTTTTGAAGTATCTTCTTTATATTCTTATTGGCTGCCTCAACTGCTCCATTCGCCTTCGGACGGTATGCGGTGGAATTGCGATGTGTAATCTTAAACTGCTGACATACTTCTTTCATCAAATGACTATTGAGATTCGCTCCATTATCAGTGATGAATTTCTTTGGGATTCCTAACCGGAAAATGATATTTGAATGCACAAAGTCGCCTATGGCTCTCTTGGTCACCGCCTTGAAAGTTTTAGCTTCAACCCATTTAGTAAATAATCAATGGCAACCAGGATGAACCTGTGTCTGTTTGAAGCTATTGGCTCGATGGGCCCAATGACATCCATGCCCCAGGCAACGAAGGGCCAAGGTGCAGACATTGTATGAAATTCATATGGGGGGGAGTGAGTCAAGTCTCCATGCACTTGGCATTGATGACGAAAATGATACAATCTTGATCCATGGTGAGCCAATAATACCCTGCCTAGAGAATCTTCTTTGCCAAAACATATCCGCTCATGTGTGGTCCGGAGACTCCAGAATGTACCTCATTTATGATGGCTATGGCTTGCCAGCATCTATGCACCTTAACAACCTAAGATGTGGCGTTCTTTTGTGTAGCACCCCTCCGAGGAAAAACCCGCTTGATAGACGACAGATTGTTCTTTTCTGGTCACTTGTGGCCTGTACTGGGTACACACCCATCCTGATATATTATTTGATGTCGTGAAACCAAGGCTCATCATCAAGCTCTTCCTCCACTACATTACAGTAAGCATGTTTATCATGTACTTAGATATACAATGGATCAACATAAGCCTTATCTGGATGATGTAACTTCGATGACAAAGTGGCCAAATCATCAGCAACCTCATTGTGAATTCTTTGGATATGCCTAAACTCTACTGACTAGAATCATTGACAAAGGTCGTGCAAGCATTGCCGGTACAGTATGAGATTCAAAATCTCGTGTTTCCCACTCCCCTTGAATCTGGTGTACTAGAAGGTCCGAGTCTCCCAAGACCAAGACTTTCTGGACACCCATGTCTGCAGCTAACCTCAAACCCAAAATACATGCCTCATATTCTGCCATGTTGTTGGTGTAATAGAAGCAGAGCTGAGCTGTAATGGGGTTGCCCTATTTCATAAATGAGTACTGCTCCTCTCCTGACGCCTTTCATGTTGGCGGCCCTATCGAAAAATAATTTCCATCGTAGCTTCTCGCCTTGTTCCATTTCATCAATATGCATTACCTCCTCATCCGGGAAGTATGTCTTTAAAGGTTCATATTCTTCGTCTACCGGATTCTCGACCAAATGATCAGCTAGTGCCTGTGCATTCATTGCAATCATGGTCACGTAGACAATGTCGAACTCGGTGAGCAAGATCTGCCATTTTGCGAGCCTCTCCGTAGGCATAGGCTTTTGGAAGATGTATTTCAACGGGTCCAAGTGTGAGATGAGGTAAGTGGTATATGATGACAACTAATGTTTCAACTTGTGGGCTACCTAAGTTAGGGCACAACATGTCCTCTCAAGATAAGTATACTTAACCTCATAAGCTGTAAATTTCTTGCTAAGGTAATATATGGCATGTTCTTTTCTCCAGGCGACATTGTGATGACCCAACAAACATCCAAATGATTTTTCCAAGACTGTCAAATACAGGATCAAGGGCCTCCCTGGTTCCGGTGGGACTAATACCGGTGGGTTCAACAAGTATTCTTTTATTTTATCAAAAGCCTCCTGGCACTCTCCCGTCCATTTAACCGCAACATCCTTTTTCAATAGCTTAAAGATGGGCTCGCAGGTTGTCGTGAGTTGAGCAATGAATCGACTAATGTAGTTCAATATCCCCAACATACTCACCACCTCTGTTTTGTTCCTTAAAGGCGGCAATTCTTGTATGGCTTTGATCTTTGTATGATCTAGTTCAATGCCACGACGGCTGACTACGGCCCTAGAAACTTCCCTGAGGGGAACCCAAATATGCTTTTCGGAGGATTTAGTTTGTTATTATACCAGTGGAGTCTCTAGAAGAATTTCCTCAAGTCTCTGAAATGATCGGATTGCTTCCTGGATTTCATAATTACGTCATCCACATAGACCTCAATCTCATTATGTATCATCTCGTGGAAGATGGTTGTCATCGCCCTCATATAGGTTGCCCCACCATTCTTTAGGTCGAAGGGCATGACCCTGTAGCAATATGTTCCCCATGGCGTGATGAATGTTGTCTTCTCTACATCCTCATCATCCATCAAAATGTGGTGGTAGCCTGCGTAATAATCTATGAAGGACCAAATCTCATGCTTTGCACAATTGTCAATCAATATACGGATGTTTGGCTGTGGGAAGTTGTCTTTTGGACTTGCTTTGTTGAGGTCACGATAGTCGACTCATACCCTGGTTTTACCATCCTTCTTTGGCATATGCACGACATTGGCTAACAATGTGGGATCGTGTGACTTGGATGACCTTGGCCTTAAACTGCTTGGTAACTTCCTCTTTGATTTTCACGCTCACATCAGTTTTAGAATTCCTCAACCTTTGTTTAACAGGAGGGCAGGCTGAGCGGGTTGGCAATTTGTGAACCACCAGGCCAGTGGTCAACCTTGGCATATCATCGTAAGACCATCAAAAACATCTTTGTATTCAAGCAGCCCTTCGATTATTTCTTCCCTAAGCTGTGGCTCCAGATGGACATTTATTTGGTTTCTCTAATGTTATCTGCATCCCCTAAATTGACTGTTTCTGTATCACTCAGGTTTGGCTTGGGCTTTTCCTCAAAATGGATCAACTCTTTACTAATTTCCTTCAACGCCATTTGCTCTTCGTATTTTTGGTTCATCTTCATATTCTATCTTTTGAATTATTACTTCTGAATTAGACCGATTTTTAAGACTAGGCCGAAAAGTCCTTATGTATGTCAGATCATTGGAGCCAGCATAAAATAACTGTACAAGACGAAAAATAAAAGAAAAGAAAGAACCTATTAGCACTAAAGAAAAGGGAAATTGCATTTTGTCACACCTCCTTTTTCTACTACACCATCGGAAGGGCATAATAAAGGGAGTTTATCCAATTTAAGTGACAATTGAAACGTGATTCATTTTAATTAAATTAGAGTTGCCACTTGGGAGATCTATGGTTTCCCAAGTCACCGGTTTAAATCCCGAATCGAGGAAAAGAATGACTCTGTTATTACAGTCTGCGAATCAGAAATCCGGGTAAGGAAGTTGTTAGGCGCTCCTGAGTTCCGAGGTTCTAGCAAAATTGCTTTGATCCTACCTGGCTTGACTAAATTGTTTAATTACTGTTTTTGAACCTATGTGCTTATGCCTTTTACCACTTTTAATTAGAAAATTATCTTGAAACGGGTTACGCGTACGTATACCCGCCTGTTTGGCGCGTCAAATAACATGTCATGCAAACGTATCCATAACTAATAACACTTAATTATTATTAAGAAAAATTTGGGCCGAAGTTGCGTGAATGCATATTCCAGCTTTGGTTTTAGAACCATAATTGTGTTATGTGAACGTATACGCAATCACGATAGTATTTTAAGACGGCCCTAAAGGATATTCTACGCAATGTTAACCTTTTTTAAAGTCATAAGAAATCAATGTGAGGGCCACGTTATTTTGTGGTTTTATTCGGCGCGGTGCACCTTATTTATTTTAAAGGCCATCCTAAACGAGACTATTGTTCTCTATTACAGATTATCTCTAAAATAACTTAATCGATTGGCATTATTTATTAACTACTATTAAGGCATTCAAGAAAACTTTGGGTCTTTATATCAAATCCAATCTCAAACAAAAAGATCCTTACTATTGGAAACCTCTTAATTCAAATTTGCTATTTGACATGAAATGCCCAAAACATGCATTACACAAATTAAATTACAACGTTTCAAAAATGAATCCCGGTCCTTAGCTTTTTAGGCTGCAAGATTAGCCCAAGAATGAGGCATTTCAGTCAAGTTTTATCAGGAGCTGGTTTGTCATGCGCCTTTGCGCAGGCCCAAACAGAAAATGAAATAGAGTCAAGCCCCGTGTCTCATTTTTTCCATGCAAAGCTTCAACTCTTAGGCTGACTATCATATTTGAGCCTCTAACTGGCCTAACTCACTCATCTGAACAGCTTATCGTTGGCTCAGGCGTAGTGATTGGTTTTGGGTATATCTTTTGGATTTTAAACTAGTGCAGTGCATGTCTATTTTGGGGGTTCAAACAATTTAGTCTAACAAATTTAGCAAACATAGTAGCTAAATGACCGAAAATCACTATAACATGTACACGACTAAACAATTAAACCATTCACAATCCGATTTATGGTACTTAAGCAGTTTTGGAATAATTAAATCAAATCAAAACACATTTACTGGATGGTGTATGTGTCAAAGCAAACTAGTGGATACTTCAATTTGACTACTGATTATAACCCTAAATTTGAAGCTTGTATCTAGATTTGACACCTTCTAACAAAGCAACGAGTGAACCTGCATAATTTATTGGCAGATTCCATTGGACAGGGATCAAATTCAACATATATCTTAGCATGATATCAGATTTTAAATGACACTAAACTAACAAAAATTCAAATAGTTCAATTACGAATCAGCCCAAAAGTCCTATTAGTACAACCAAAGCGTTGTCTAAATAACATTACTGTGCTAAGTATCGAAATTGAAGCAAATACAACAAAACAAATCAAGTAAAAGCCAATAGTCATTCATCAGTTAACTTCAAAGATGTTCATACAGGTTGATCCAATCTTCAAGTAGCACTTGAGGCCATAGAAATACTTGGAGTTTGAAGAGAAATAAAGAGATGGAGGTCAGCTAGGCAGTAGTAACACACAACTATAACAAACAACAATCAGCAGTAGCTTTGCACTAATTTTGACCCAGAAATGATATCTCAATAGAACATCAGTTAATTTCAAATGAACAACACCAGTGAGCAACCAAAAACAGCTCGAATGAGCTCAAATAAACCCAGAAATGACCCCAGGAACTTTTGAAAACCCCAATTAGTGAAACAAGACTATTGAAACCATTTTTTAACCATATTCAATCTGTGAATTGAATTTTAGAACCTGAAACTTTGACTACTAAAGGCACAAAGGAACTCAAGCCATTTACAACCTCAGGTGAACTAATGATTTTATTTTAGAACTTGGAAAACTCAAATAGACCCTAGAAAATTCAATGGAACAGTAAGATTTCCCAGGTTTAGCCTCCCCAAGTTTTCAGAGTTTTCTCTTTTCTCTCCAGGCTTCCTCAATCTCTAAAACAACGCAGGGATATGCCTTTTAATAGGCAAAACTTACGCTTCTTTCAGATTTTACTTTACACCCTAAACCCCTATTTTATTTTTCAGCTTTAGCTAGTTAGTCCCTTATTTTAGGCCTTGTTGGCCAAATTATATCACTAAGTTCTCTGAAATCCTCATTAGAACCCTATCCAGAATGTTTTAGGGGCTTCCAATTTCAGTTACTGCATTATTCTTCATTTGGAATTTCCCTAATTACCCTTGAACTAAGTCTGAAATTACCAACCTAGGTTAAACTAACCTTAGCCCTTTGAATTTGGTCAAAAATGACCATGGTTATCTAATAAGGGCCTGGAAAGGCTTAGCAACAATCAAACAACACTTTAATTAACAAAAACTTCCAAAAATTTAACTAAACCTAACTTAAGCTTGAATTAAACCCTAACAGTTCAACTAACCTTATTTAGTCTTCGAATTAATTAACAGAATTTAGAGCTAACTATGGAATCAAACAGAATTAATTCTATTATCAACCAAACTCAACAATTAGCACATAATCAACATGAAGAGAAAAAGAAAATCTAAAACATTTGGCAAATAAAAATAGAAGAACATTAGATATACTAATCGAGTTATCTAATTAAACTAATCAATAACAGATGAAAATTGAAGGCTTAAGTCATATGTTAATAAAGCTAAATGGACCTAGAAAACTGTATGACGAAAGGATTAACAGAAAGCAAAGTTTAAACTAATTTCTAATAACAAGGAATTTCAAATAATAAAGGAAAAATAGGAACACTAACCTACGCAAGGTTGAACAAGGCTGGACTCTGATTCGAGCTATGGAATAATTTTAAACATTGTTCTTCACCAAAAGCAAACGAAAACATTATTTCGTGACTCGAATCAAACTCTGGACACAAGAAATTTGGAAGAAATCAAACAACTTTGACATTCTAGGGTTCTGGCCTTCTTTGATTTTAAATTCGAGAAAATCGGGCGAGATTCGAAGGAAACTTATCGGGGATTTGGGAAGAGGGTGGTGAGGAGAGCCAGGATGTGATTTTGGTGGGGTTTGGTATCAACGTCGACGTGGGCGGCGGAGAAGCCTCTACTTCAAACCAATATTCGACAAGTTCGGCTAATGTTCGAGGGACACTGGTTACAGAAATCGAAAGAGGAGGATTATGGGATGAGGTTGTGTAATATTGGGGCCATCATAGCATCACCGCCGGCGAAGGCGATTTCCGGCCGGCGGCGGATGGCGGAGGGACTGAGGTACGAGTAAGAGGGGTTTGGTCTCTAGGGTTTCCACAATTTCGGACATTTTTATTAAATCTCAAGGTGAAATCAGGGCCGTTGGATTATGATGGTTGGAAGGCCAAGATTAACTTGATTAGATTAACACCTACAACAACGTAGTAGCATCCCTATACTACATCAAATGGCCTGGGGACTGGGCATTTGGACCAGGTATTGGGGTTGGGCTGGACCATAATTGAAGCAATTTGGGTTGGGATTTTAATTAAAATGACCCAAATTTGGGTCTTTTAATTAAGACCTTATTTTGCAACTTCTTTCTTTTTTTCTTTTTTATTTTAATTACTAATTTAATTTTATTAAATACCCAATTAACATCAAAAATAGAAAAAACCTCATTTAAATCTAAAATTAAGCTAATTAATTTTTCTAAAATTGATCAAGTCCCAATTTAAAGAAAACCAAAAATAAAAATGTGAAATCACTACGTTGTTATTTTCTTTTGTTTTTTGGTAATATTAATTAACTAATAAACTAAAAATATATAATTGAATCTTAAATGCAAAAGTGCTATATTTTTTGTATTTTGTATAAATTAAAATGCACTCAACATGCAAGCAAACACACAATTATGCAATTAAATTCTAAAAATCACAGAGATAAAGGAAAAACCTAATTTTAAGAATTCATAGGAGTAATTGAAGCTAGGCAAAAATGACATGCTCACAGCTGCCTCTCTTTGCTCGGAGACACGAAGAATTTTCGGGCAAAGATAAGTGAGCAATCATGAGAGATTTTATCCTACTTAACACTCCATGAGAAGCGTTTTGAAAATCTTGACCGCACCCTGCTTCAAACATTGCCTACATATCCTCGACTAAAGAGAAATCAGGTCAGTGTAGTTCAGGGTATTTGGTAGCTGGGACTACCGAAGTTGTGATCTCACTGTTGCTGCTACTTCTGCTAGACCCCTAATTACACCTTGTTAAAATAAAAAGAAGCTAGATTAAGCTACTAACTATGAGTTACAAAAGAACCTATATAATCTTCAGACTTGCTCTTGATCCTTGTTGCTTTGTTGTCTTTTATTTCTTCATGTAAAACTTATTGTTGCCTTGTTGACTTGTATTTCTTCCTGTACCATGTGGATGCCAAATTGTTGTCCTTGAATTGTATTCCCTTGTTTTGTAGGTGGACGCCTGGTTTCCAAAATTGAAATTTGAAATGTATTCCCTTGTTCTACAGGTGGGCGTCTGATTACCGAAACTTGAAATTTGAAATCTGTTCCCTTATTCTACAGGTGGACGCCTGATTACCGAAACTTGAAATTTGAAATGTATTCCCTTGTTTTATAGGTGGGCGCCTGATAACCGAAACTTGAAATTTGAAATGTATTCCCTTGTTTTATTGGTGGGCGCCTGATTACCGAAACTTGAAATTTGAAAAGTATTCCCTTGTTCTCCATGTGGGTGCCTGATTGCCAAAACTTGCAACTTGAAAAGTATTCCCTTGTTTTGCAGGTGGGCGCCTGATTACAAAAACTTGTAACTTGAAAAATATTCCCTTGTTCTCTAGGTAGGCGCGTGATTACTAAACTTGAAACTTGAAATGTATTCCCTTGTTCTCCAGGTGGGCGCCTGATTGCCAAAATTGCAGCTTGAAAAGTATTCCCTTGTTCTCCGAGCGGGCGCCTGATTACTAAAACTTGAAACTTGAAATGCATTCCCTTGTTCTCTAGGTGGGTGCCTTATTACTGAAACTTGAAATTTGAAATGTGTTTCCTTATTCTACAGGTGGACGCTTGATTACCGAAACTTGAAATTTGAATAGTATTCCATTGTTCTCCAAGTGGGCTCCTAATTGCCAAAACTTGCAACTTGAAAAGTATTCCTTTGTTCTCCATATGGGCTCCTGATTACCAAAATTGAAAGTTGAAATGTATTCCCTTGTTCTCCAGGTGGGCGCCTGATTGCCAAAACTTGCAGCTTGAAAAGTATTCCCTTGTTCTCCAGGCGGGCGCCTGATTACCAAAACTTGAAGGTTGAAATGTGTTCCCTTGTTCTCCAAGTGTGTACCTGATTACCGAAACTTGCGACTTGAAAAATATTTCCTTGTGCTCCAGGTGGACGCATGATTACCCAAACTTGAAACTTGAAAAATATTCCTTTGTTCTCCAGGTGGGCGCCTGAGTACTGAAACTTACTACTTGAAAAATATTCTCTTGTTCTCCAGGTGGGCACCTGATTACCAAAACTTGAATTTTGAAATGTATTCCCTTGTTCTCCATGTGGGCGCCTTATCACCCAAACTTTAAATTTAATGTATTCCCTGAGACTGCTACCTGTGTACCTGATCACAAAAAAATAAACAAAACAAGAGAAATTCTTTCTGCCCTAGTTTGGTTCTAGACATATCTATGAGTGTTAATCAAATCCCATGACAACTTTAAAATTAGGTTGTGTTCTCAAAAGTTATTATTTTTCACTATGTCTTGTTATCTGAGTTATGTTTGCTGGGGATCTACCGGGGACTGGTGATTAATGCTACTTCCCATTATCCAGGAGGGTCGTGACAAATTTTAATTAGATGACAAATGTGTCTGCCGAGGAATAGTATTTAGAGCTACATCCTATTACCCAAGAGGGTCTTGTTACAATTCTTGTTGACTCTTATTGGGGAAACATTTGCGCCTGCCCCTGTTACAATGCTTGTTTGTGTTTTTAGGCTAAGTCCCATTTTTAGGAGGGTCCTGACAACTCTTAACTGAATCCTATTTCAACATTAAAGTCATTTAATGCTCTTTGATATCCATGATTACCTCCTATCTTTAAATAAGTCCCATTTTCCAGGAGGGTCATGAGGGTTCCATAATAAATACGAATTCTAACTTCCGGTTGTTTCTGCTGGGGATCATTGTTCAGGAGGGTCCCGACGACTCTTACTAGGGAAGGTGTTTGTGCTTTCCCATGATACATGCGCCCGTTTGAGTTTCAAACTGAGTTCCATTTCCCGGAGGGTCTTGAGAATTCAACTTGCATGCCCCTTTTAACTCTCGGTTGTCTTTGCTGGGGGTTGCTAATTAAAGTTTCCTCCCACTGTACTCTTGCTGGAGAGAATATTTATGTTGGATTATGTTCTTTTTTTAGTTTTAACTAGTTCCCACTTTCCAGGTGGGATCTGAGATTTTTGATCATACCTTCCATGTGCCTACCTTCCCATGTGGGTGGCCTCCCTTGGGATCTTCCGGAATTTTTCTGCCCCTGTGTCAATCAATGAAAATTTGTTAGTTTGAAGAGTGGTGGTTCTCTTGCGGCATCCTTGTTGAAAGCGGCCTCCCCACTGCCGTGTTCCGTTGTGTTTAATTATTTGCGCTGGTAATGAATTACCTGAGTTGCTTGGCTGACCCCCGAACCCTTATGGCCTTACTTTACTCCCCGTTATTGTGTTACACTCCTGGCCCTTTTGGCATAATTATTACATCTTTTCTGAGATTACCAAGTCAATGTACTATGCTCGGCTAACCCCCTAACCCTTGTGGCTTTACTCCGCTCCCCCATATTTGTGTTGCAGTTCTGACCCTCATGCAAGAATTCTTACATATTTCCTGAAATTGCTGAGTCAGTTTACCATGTTTGGCTAACCCTTGTGGCCTTTCCCATCTTTGTGTTGCGTTTCTGATTCTTTCGCCAGAACCCTTACATCTTTCCTGAGATTAACGAGTCAGTTTACGACGCTTGGCTGACCTCTGAACCCTTGTGGCCGTCCCATCTTTGTGTTGCACTCCTTCACTTGCCATGTAACTTTGATTTCACCTTGAAAGACATTTCTTGCTTATTAACTTACAGATTTCTCTGTTACCCTTATCACAGAAAATACCTTTTCTCCGTTCACACTAAATATCCTCTATTTGTTGCATTGCTTATGAACTGACATCTTCCCAACCTTTATGTCTCACATGACCCCCAAAGCACGTTAATTTTTACCAACCTCAGTGTGTGTGATGTTCTTTGTTGACCAAATCAAATGGCTCTGGCCTTGAGGTCTACTGATCCATCGCTAGCCATGATAACTTCGATATCTTCTTGGAAGATCTTGCTTGTCACTGTTTTACCACCCTTCTTGTCAATTGTATCACATAAAACACTTTTGATCCGTTCACCCTAGCCCTCACTCAGTTGCATTGTCCATGAATTAATATATACCAAACCTTTGTATTTTAAACAGATCCCGAAGCATGTTGATTGTTACCAGCTCAGTGTGCTTTGATGTACAAACAGATCCCATTTTGTGTAATAGGAAAGCTGGTGGTAGATTTTGAAGTCATTTCTCACTTGTTTTGACAAAACAGACTCAAGAAAAGGGAATAAACAAAACAAAAGGAATAGAGTAAGGGACAATGGAAAGGGATGATTCCTAACAAGAAAACTACATGATGGAAACCTATCGGATGTGGGTACTAACTCTAATGACCATGACATGTACCTGTGGTCTATCCTGTGAAGCAAATCTGATGCTCAGCCCCTATTATACCATGGAACTGGTCTTTGATACTCTGTTGTGAGTCATCTTTCACGATCTCCATATGGTGATTTCCCGTCTGATCCTCAATCCTTATTCGACTTGTAGTACTCGTAGGGTTTTCACCATCAAGCCTCTCTCATTTTGTCCTTTCTCTCAACTTACAGTCACCTCAAGGTGCCATGTGAGGGTTTTCACCAATAAGACTGTCTCATTTTTATTTCTCTCAGCTCCCATTGCCTTACGGTGCCTGTGAGGGTTTTCACCAATAAAACTCTCTCATTTTCATTATTTTGGCTACTTGGGCCAGAGTGTTGCCCCTGATATGAATCACCTCTACTTGCTCAACTTGGCATCTCTTGCAGACTAATCAGAAGGTCTTTCTTTGGACCGTAACGTGGGCTTTTGGATAAAGTTAGAAAGAAAGGGTATCAAAGGCTCAAAACAATTCAAATGGGTTCAAAATCACAAACTTTGGAATCAGATCTTTTACATAACCACAACGTCTGCCCTAGTTTCTTGGTTGGGGACTTTTAGATTTTTAATTTTATGGGACCGAACCATGAGGCTGCCTACGTATCCTTAAAAGGAATTAGGTCGAACATAGTTCATACATAAGAATTGCTCTTTTTTTGTGATTTTTCTTTTCCTTTTCTTTTTCCCTTCTTTCCCTCTTTTGGTTTTTTTTGTTGTTTTCCTTCTTTTTCTTCTTCTTCTTTCTCTTTTCATTCTTTCCCTTTTCTTTTTTCTTTCACTTATCTTTTACGCTTGTGTTTACGATATTTGCTACTGATTCCAAACGAGGGGTATGAAATAAAATAAATAAGGATCAAGGGGTAACGAAGGATAAAGTGTTAGATAACAGAACAAAATGCCTTCGTCATTCCAATCTCCAAAACATGCCAAGTACAAACAACACAATTGAACAAACCACAAAAAACATTCGTAGCATTTGATTGTACCAAACTTGATAACCATATCCACACATTTGCCTTCTACATCTGGGGGATATAAAGCATCAATGGACATCACTTTCAATTTCCTTACCACGAACGGCCCCTGTCAATTTGGCAAACTTGCTTTTAGGATTTCTTTATGTTCTATCTGCCCATGTTTCACATGGTTCAGGCTTCAAATGATCTTAAAGTATCCAAATTTATTCTTATTTCCCTCAAGTGTCCCTGTCATCTTTAGAATTGTTTCATTGCTTCATGACTGAACTAACTTTTTAAGGCCAGGCTGAGAATTACGCATGCATGCTATGTCACTAGAGCCAACAGGGAAAATAATTATAAAAAGAAAAGATGACTAGAAATAGTGGAAACTAGAAAATTGCATTAGACAGATGGTGAAAGAGTTTGAACAACAAAAAGAGTGAAATAAATTGGGTTTACAACCCTGGAACGAACCTAGACGACACTAAACGAGTTACTACGAAAAACAAACCTAGGCATAATAAAAAGATAGAAGGGTTTGAATCACAAGACAATATCTGGATTACAACCCTGAAAATAACCCGAACAACAGAAATGATAACAAAATAAACCACCAAAACTCCTCTCCGGATGACCAAGCAGTGGAGTGTCTTTCCAATTACCAAGCACGACATATTAGCCGATGGGTTCCGCATCAATAATACTAGGAACTTCACAAGTCTTCATCACATTGTTCTTAACAGATTTATTTTGAGTCTCTTTCGTTGGCTCGTTCTTCGGATCAACCTGTGACACGTGTGCCTCCGAGGCTCCCAGAAGAATTTTCACATTCCAACATGTGCGTCTCATTATGCACAGGCGATGGACTTTACCTAGTGTCTGTTGCATCCGTATTTTGTATGAAAATGTCACCTGCATCAATAAGTTTCTAAATTGCTTTCTTCAGACTCCAACACTTCTATGTGGGATGCCCTGGGGCATTTGAGCAATATGCGCACCTTTGAGAAATATCAAACTTCTTTGACAGAGGGTTTGGCATTTTTATCTAAATTAGCTTCAACATGCCCAATTGCTTCAGCTTTTGGAACAAACTGGCGTATGATACTCTAACAGGGGTGAAAGCCTTTTCTTTTTTCAGCAGCCTCTCGTTCTTAAATGCTTGCTTGGGCCCAAAACCAGATCCAGGATGTTTCCGGTATGCTCGTGGGGGTGGATGGGCATTCTGTGGAGCTGGGTATGGGGAAAGCGATGTAAGATTTTGGGAGTTCTGTGGAGAGAAGTAGCATTGGGGAGGATCATCTGGTACACAAGGATATCCATGAGGACGATGTCGTGGCAGGAAATGTTCATCATCTTTTCTATTTCTCTTTCTCCCAGCGAAGCTTACTTGGATGTTCTGAATGTGTTTCGAACAACTCATGATTTTGCCTAACTTGATTCCTCTTCTACTAGCTCCCCTATTTTTAACATATCATTGAAAGGTTTTCCCAAAGTCGGGATCAAATGATTGAAGTAGGTGGACTCCTGGGCTTGTAGGAAAAGCTCAACCATTTCTTCTTCACTAATTGGGATACTGACTCAAGCAGTTTGCTCCCTCCATCTGAGCCCAAACTCCATAAAGCTTTCCTCCAGCTTTTATTCCATTTTAGATAGGGAAGCGCGGTCTGGGGTAACATTGGATTTGTATTGAAAGTATTGAACAAAATCTTGATCATGTCTTCACATATTTGGCATTTTACCACAATGTACTCTGCAATCGCTGTGACCCTTTCACAGATCCTACCCTTCTTCCGTAATAAATCTCCAATTTGCCGGGTTCTAGCTTCCAAAGTTTGTTTAGCTGCATGGCTTTGTTTTTGAAATTGTTGCAAATCCCTTTCTAACCGTGCCATCAAAGAATAACAGTGCTCCCTTTAGGCTTCAAAATCTCTTCCTTGCTTGGCCATTTCATTTTCAACGATCTTGACCTTTTTCTTCATACTTGCCATCCCTTTGTCGTATTTCTTCTTCAACTGATGGATAAAACTGGCTCGTTCTCCTCCATCCTTGGCTATTTTGGCCCGAGCGTTTACTAACTGCTTTTCAGTCTTCTGTAAATCATCCTTGAAATTACGTGCCTTCTGGGTAAAATTATTGATGAGATTTTCATCTTTTCTACTCCAGCCCAAGTTGTCAATTGGTATTTTCATTTCCCGAATTTGTGCTTTGAGAGCTTCATTTTCTTGGATCAATTTTATTTTCTCACCTTCAGTATCCTGAGCCTGGAGATCATTGTTGAATTCCATGTTTCTAAGCTTTTCTTTCAAGGCATGAATCTCAGCTTGATACGCTTTTTCCTTCTCTCCCCACGCTAATCTTTCTTGGATTTTGTCTTGAAAAGCTTGAATATGAGGTCTTTGGCGGGTCTCTCAGGTTCGTGTTCCAGCTCAGTGTTCACACATGACCTCTTCTCAAGCCAAGCAACATAGTGTGCATCCATTTCTCCCTTCGGGACATCTGGTACCTGGGTGCCATTTTTAAGATATCGGCAACCATCCAATCTTGTTGAACTAAAGCTTTGGGAGATGCAGCTTCCGGATGCAACTCTATGACTTGAGTACTTAGATCTTCATCTGCGGGCACAATTTGATACCGTCCCAGTTTTCTCAAGGCCCTCTGTGGTGCATACGGTTGAATACTCTTCACACCCATTATCCTCAAGTAGCCCTTATCAACAGTCATATATATGGCTTCTGTGTTTAGGAGCCATCCTATGGACCACTCAACTTGACTTGCTTTGAGAGCTTTCAAACGAGATACCTATACTTCAAACCCATCTGGCACGCTATAATCCTTTGCCCTCTCTTCATAACTGGTGATGAAATTATTTGGGCTCGAGCCATAACTCATGAATCTGGGATGGTGAAAAAAATGCTCGATCATCCACATTTGTAGGAGGATATTGCAACCTTCGAAGAACTGGGCCCCTGCTTTGCATAAAGTCAACGCACAATAGATATCTGCCAGTACCAACGGGGCAAGTGTATGATTTTTCATAGTGGTGAGGATTTGTGCAATTCTAGCCATACGAATATCCACTGTCCATTTCTCATTTGGAAAAACCATTATCCCCAAGAATGCCATAATAAATGCGAACCGACGATGAAGTTGCCAAAATCCTTATCTTGCTTGTTGCTCAACCCCTTTTGATGTGTCTCAAAACTAGAAAAATGCCCAAACCTGAAGTATAAGAAGTAGAAATCATAACACACGTTGCTTATACAGTTTTTACTTATCTGTTTGCTGATATTCAGGAGGTCAAAAAACTTGTGCACCGATGGAGTCCTTGGAAATATAAGATGTTTCTTCTTCAAATCTCGTCCAAACTCAATATACCCGGCTATCTCCTCCAAAGTAGGGGTAATCTCAAAGTCAGAGAAGCGAAAAACATTACGAGTGGGGTCCCAGAAAGTTATCATAGCCTTGATCAAATCGTCCTGTGGTTTGATCTCCCAAATGTGTATAAGAGTGCCCAACCGTTGTCTTACCCATTCCTGACTATCTTGATACAAATCATTCCACCACATGCGCAAATGTACTCGAGCTTGCTCCCTGATCACTTCTGGTGGGTCCTGGATAATATTCACTCGTTCCTGTAGAAAGGTAGGGTTAGGGTTGTCTCTAAGGACCCTTTTTGAAAACAAGTTTCTAATTTTGAAACAAAAACAATTGTGATTCCCTCCTTGACATGCCAATTTTAGCCAAATGTCTATCTTTGCAAATATGGCCCTTTCCTATTGCCATATGAATTTTGAGGCCGGGGAGGCTTATTTTGTGGCACTTCTCAACATTGTCCATTCTTTTACGAAGATAGACCTTCGATAATGGGAGAATATTCTAAGGCTTCTAGGTAAGAACGGTTAAAACATTACTGACATTGAATCGACTTATTTCTCGCTCTTTCTTTTTTTCCCTCTTTTCAAAATAAGGCCGGACCTTATGTAGGTTGCCTACGTATCCCATATCCTATGGGAATCATACCTGCATAGTTCAGCCAATTTGATTTTGAAATGCCTATTTTTGGTAAAACATTCGGCAGAGTTTTGGGGTATTTTCAAGCATCGGGTTTTCTTTCGGATCAGGTTTACTACTTTCCTACAGCACTCTTGATATTTTCTCTTTCTTTTCCCCTCTTCTTGTTTTTCTTTGAATGTTAACATAGCACATTGGATACATCATAATGGTCTGTTATTTTGGGTACACTTGTCCTAGACGGACACAACCCCTGTGTTGAGTCCCCTAAGTCAAAATGCACGTGATGCAAACAAGCGCTCCTACTAGGGATCCGGTATGAGGCTGTGTTTTTCTAAGTTTGAATCCTGAGGTTTTGATCTAAACATGGGGTACCCGAGCGGACAACTAGGGCCGAGGAGGGGGAAACGTACTGGGAGCACTAAAGTCTGCCCGGCCTTGTCCCTTGCCCAGCCTCGCTCTATTTGGTATAATTTCTATAGAAAAAGTGGGCTACACAAATGTATGCATCACTTTTAGAAGACCCAGAGAGATGGCGTAAGGAGACAATTATGTACAATTCAAAAAAAATTAAAGCAGTAAACAGATAGCGTTTTAGCACAACAAGGTTCACAGAATATAGAATATCAACGATAAATAAGTCAAGTAAAAATCATAAAACAAGCTCGAATTCTTGAACCCTAAACTAGAGATTCTAGATTCGATCCCCAGCAGAGGCGCCAGAGCTGTCACACCTCCTTTTTCTACTACACCCCCCGAAAGGCATAATAAAGGGAGTTTATCCAATTTAAGTGACAATCGAAACGGGATTCATTTTAATTAAACAAAGTCGCCACTTGGGAGAATTATGGTGTCCCAAGTCACCGGTTTAAATCCCGAATCGAGGAAAAGAATGACTCTGTTATTACAGTCTGTGAATCAGAAATCCGGGTAAGGAATTCTGTTACCCGGGAGAAGGTGTTAGGTACTCCTGAGTTCCGTGGTTCTAGCACGATAGCTTTAATCCTACTTGGCTTTTCTAAATTGTTTAATTACTATTTTAGAACCTATGTGCTTATGCCTTTTACCGCTTTTAATAAGAAAATTATCTTGAAACGGGTTACGCGTACGTATACCCGCATGTTTGGCGCGTCAAAGTTCATGTCACGCAAATGTGTCCACAATTAATGACACTTAATTATTATTAAGAAAAGTTTGGGCCGAAGTTGTGCGAACGCACATTCTAGCTTTGTTTTTAGAACCATAATTGTGCTACATGAACGTATGCGCAATCACGGTAGTATTTTAAGATGGCCCTAAAGGATATTCTACGAAATTTTAACCCTTTTTTAAAGTCATAAGAAATCAATATGAGGGCTACACAATTTATGGTTTTATTCGGCGCGGCGCACCTCATTTATTTTAAAGGCCATCCTAAAAGAGACTATTTCTCTATTACAGATTATCTCTAAAAGAACTTAATTGATTGGCATTATTTATTAACTACTATTAAGGCAATCAAGAAAACTTTGGGTCTTAAGATCAAAGCCAAACTCAAACAAAAGGATCCTCACTATTGGAAACCTTTTAATCAACTTTTCTATTTGATTTGAAAGGCCCAAAACATGCATTACCCAAATTAAATTACAACTTTTTCAAAAATGAATTCCAGTCCTTAGCTTATTGGGCTGCAAGATTAGCCCAAGAATGAGGCATTTCAGTCAAGTTTTATAAGGAGCTGGTCGGTCATGGGCCTTTGCGCAGGCCCAAACGGAAAATGAAATAGAGTCAAGCCCTGTGTCTCAATGTTTTCATGCAAAGCTTCAGCTGTGAAGCTGACTATCATATTTGAGCCTCTTACAGGCCTAACTCACTCATATGAACAGCTTATCGTTGGCTCAGGCATAGTGAATTGTTTTGGGTATATCTTTTGGATTTTAAACTATAACAGTACATGGCTATTTTGGGGGTTTAAATAATTTAGTCTAATAAATCAAGCAAACATAGCAGCTAAATGACTAAAAATAAATCATGTAAACGACTAAACAATTAAACCATTCACAATCCGAATTATGGTACTTAAGCAGTTTTGGAATAATTAAACCAAATCAAAACACATCTACTAGATGGCGTATGTGTCAAAGCAAACTAGTAGATACTTCAATTTGCAGAATGATTATAAGCCTAAATTCTAAGCTTGTATCTAGATTTGACACCTTCAAACAAAGAAACACATGAACCTGCATAATTTATTGGTAGATTCCATTGGACACAGATCTAATTCAACATCTATCTTAGCATGATATATGATTTTAAATGACACTAAACTAATAAAAGTCCAAATAGTCCAATTACAAATCAGTCCAAAAGTCTTATTAGTACAACCAAAGAATTGTCTAAATAACATTACTATGCTAAGTCTCGAAATTAAAGCAAATACAACAAAAACAATTAAGTAAAAGCCAATAATCATTCATCAGTTAACTTCAAAAATGTTCATACAAGTTGATCCAATCTTCACGTAGCACTTGAGGCTATTGAAATACCTGGAGTTTGAAGAGAAATAAAGAGATGGAGGTTAGCTAGGCGGTAGTAACACACATCAGTAACAAACAACAATCAGCAGCAGCTTTGCACTATTTTTAACCCAGAAATGGTATCTCAATAGACCAACAGTTAATTTCAAATGAACAACACCAGTGAGCAACCAAAAACAGCTTAAATGAGCTCAAATAAACCCAGAAATGACCCTAGGAACTTCTAAAATCCCCAATTGCTGAAACAAGACTATTCAAACCATTTTTTAATCTTATTCAAGTGGTGAAATGAATTTCAGAACCTGAAACTTCGACTACTAAAGGCACAAAGGAGCCCAAGCCATTTACAACCTCAGGTGAACTAATGATTTGATTTTAGAACTTGGAAAACTCAAACAGACCCTAGAAAATTCAATGGAACAGTAAGTTTTCTAGGTTTAACATCCCCAAGTTTTCAGATTTTTCTTTTTTCTCTCCAGGCTTCCTCAATCTCTAAAACAACGTTGGGATATGCCTTTTTATAGGCTAAACTTACCACTTCTTTCAGATTTACACCCTAAACCCCTCTTTTATTTTTCAGCTTTAGTTAGTTAGTCCCTTATTTTATGCCTTGTTGGCCAAGTTATATCACTAAGTTCTCTGAAATCCTAATTAGAACCATATCCAGAATGTTCTAGAGGTTTCCAATTTCAGTTACTGCATTATTCTTCATTTGGAATTACCCTAATTACCCTTGAACTAAGTCTGAAATTACCAACCTAGGTTAAACTAACCTTAGCCCTTTGAACTTGGTCAAAAATGACCACAACAACAAAAACAACAACTACCCAGTATATTCCCACCAGGTGGGGTCTGGGGAGGGTAATTTGTAGACGAGTCTTACCCCTACCCGAAGGGGCAGAGAGGCTGTTTCCAATCGACCCTCGGCGCATAGGATAAAATGAAAAGCTGCATTAAAACAAAGACAAAATTAGAAACCAAAGCAAGACAAAACGAAATAATAAAGCATAAGTAATCCCGCAGAGATAACGTAAATAATTATGTAAACATAAGAAACATAAATACAGTCGCATGCAATAGTAACAAGCAGTAACTACCATACTAACACCATAAGGGGACATAAGCTAAAACACTAGTCAACTATGGGTAACCCTACTATCCCACACCCAACCCCGGGTGTGGCGTACGAAGGACTCTATGAGCCCCTAGCCTACAACCCTGATTCTAGACCTCCAGACTCCCCTAACAAAGATCATGTCCTCGGTAACCTGCATTCTAGTCATGTCCTGCCTAATCACCTCTCCCCAATGCTTCTTAGGCCTCCCTCTACCTCGCCGACCTCCAACAATCTCCAGCCGCTCACAGCTCCTCACCGAGGCATCGGGACCCCTCCTCCGTACATGCCCGAACCACCTCAGCCTCGCTTCCCGCATCTTCTCGTCCACCGGGGCCACCCCTACCTTCTGTCGAATAACTTCATTTCTTAATCTTATCTAGCCTGGTGTGCCCACACATCCACCTAAGCATCCTCATCTCCGCAACCTTCATTCTCTGAACATGAGAGTTCTTCACGGGCCAGCACTCCGCCCCATACAACATCGCAGGTCTAACCACGACTCTGTAGAATTTCCCCTTAAGTTTGTGTGGAATTTTCTTGTCACACAGCACCCCTGAAGCAAGCCTCCACTTCGACCACCCCGCTCCTATCCGATGGGTGACGTCCCCGTCAATCTCTCCGTCCCCCTGAATCACAGACCCAAGATATCGGACACTGTCCCTCTTGGCGATGGCCTGAGAACCAAGCATCACTTCCCTGCCTACCCCTCTCGGCTCGTCGCCAAACTTGCACTCTAGATATTCTGTCTTAGATCTGCTTATTTTGAAACCCTTAGACTCGAGGGTCTGTCTCCATACCTCTAACCTTTCACTAACACCGGCCCTCGTCTCGTCTATCAATATTATATCATCAGCAAAGAGCATACACCAAGGCACATCCCCTTGGATATGTCGGGTTAGAGCATCTATCACTAAGGCGAACAACAGGGGGCTCAGCGCCGATCCTTGATGGAGCCCCATTACCACAGGAAAATGATCTGATTCGCCACCCACCGTCCTAACCCTAGTCTTAGCTCCATTGTACATGTCCTTAATTACTCTGATATAGGCTTCTGGCACACTCTTCGCCTCCAAGCACCTCCATAGCACCTCCCTTGGGACCTTGTCATACGCCTTCTCCAAGTCGATAAGCACCATATGAAGGTCCTTCTTCTTATCCCTAAATTGTTCCGCCAGCCGCCTGACTAGGTGAATAGCCTCTGTGGTGGAGCGGCCCGGCATGAAACCGAACTGGTTCCCAGATATAGTTGACACCTCCCTCACCCGCGCCTCAATCACCCTCTCTCAAACCTTCATCATGTGGCTTATTAATTTAATACACCTATAGTTGTTGCAGCACTGGATGTCCCCTTTGTTCTTGTACAAGGGCACCACTGTACTCCACCGCCACTCATCCGGCATCCTTTTAGTCTTAAAGATCGCATTAAACAACCTAGAGAGCCACTCCCCTCCAAATTTACCCATGCATTTCCAGAACTCCACCGGGATCTCGTCAGGCCCGGTTGCTCGACCCCTACTCATCCTACGCAGCGCCCCTAAGACATCCTCCACCCTAATGCGCCTGCAGTACCCAAGGTCTCTTTGTCGCTCTGAATGCCCCAACTCCCCTAGCTCTATGCTCCGATCCCCATCCTCGTTAAGAAGGTCCCGAAAGTACGCCTGCCACCTCTGTTTGATTTGCGATTCCCCCATCAAAACTCTACCATCCTCGTCCTTGATACACCTGACTTGGTCTAGGTCACATGCCTTCCTTTCCCTTGCTTTAGCCAACCGGAATAACTTCTTATCCCCACCTCTCTCCCCTAGTTCCTCATACATGCGACCAAACGCCGCGCTTTTAGCTTCCGTGTCTGCCATCTTAGCTTCTCTTCTCGCCTCCCTGTAGATCAACCTATTCGCTCTCAGCTCCTCCTCGCTTGTGCTCCCTGCCAACCTAGCGAACGCCGCCTTCTTCACCTCCACTTTTCCTTGGACTACCTCGTTCCACCACCAATCACCCTGATGTTTGCCTGAATATCCCTTAGCTTCCCCGAGCACGTTCCGTGCTACCCCCCTAACCAAGTTCGCTGTCACTACCACATAGCGTCCGCTTCCCCATAACTTCTCCAAGCTCCGCCCTCCACTAACCTCCTTTCCAACTCCTGTGCTTTCTCCTTAGACAAAGCTCCCCATCTAATCCGCGGTTGACCCCGGGCGCCCCTCCTCTTCTTCTTCACCCAGAGATCGACATCCATCACTAGTAGTCTATGAAGAGTTGAAAGAGACTCTCCCGGAATAACCTTGCAGTCCTTGCACAAACCCCTATTGCTCCTTCTGATGAGGATGTAATCAATTTGAGTCCTCGCCGCCGAACTCTTGAAGGTGATCAAATGCTCTTCCCTCTTCCGGAATGACGAGTTCGCAATCAGGAGCTCGAAAGCCCTGGCGAAATCAAGCAGCGAAGTGCCTCCTTCGTTCCTGGCCCCAAAGCCAAAGCCACCGTGCACCTCATCATAGCCACCAGCCTCAGCCCCAATATGACCATTAAAGTCCCCTCCAATAACTAACTTCTCAGATTGGGGAATACTCCCCACCAGATCATCCAAGTCCTCCCAAAAGCGCCTTTTAGCCTCCTCGTCTAAGCCTGCTTGCGGCGCGTAAGCGCTGATGACGTTGAGGACGCCACCCCCAATAACCAGCTTAATAGACATTAACCTATCATTCACTCGCCTAAACTTGACCACGGACTCCCTTAGGTCCCTATCAACCAAGATGCCCACTCCATTCTTACCCCTCACGAGCCCAGAGTACCACAGCTTAAACCCATCAGCATTCCGCGCCTTTGTCCCTTTCCACCTAGTCTCCTGAACGCACGCTATGTTAACCCTCTTTTGCTGTAGAACCTTCGCCAACTCAATGGACTTACCCGTCAGAGTGCCTATGTTCCATGACCCAATCCTTAATCGATGGGCGTCCGCTGCCCTCTTCCCACCCTTACCTCCCGCCCTGCCCAAAGGACCACCCCCTGCACCTCTACTTACCCCCACCCCCTGAGGACATGACCTTACGCTATCATCCCCCGCCGCGGCCACTATCCCACCAACCGATATGGGGTACAGTGGCACACACACGCACTATAGCGAAAAACGCAAATATAGAAAACGAGATAACAACAGAATAGACCACACTCTAAATGCTAGCTAAAATACGTAAAAAGGTGCACAAAGTAAACAAGAGAGCGGGAGGTACCAACTCCCAGTGGAAAAACCTGAAAGTGTGCTTTGCTGCGCCCAAGTTTTCCTGAATCTTAGCAGAATGTGCGGCTCTATTGCGTCCTGCCGCGAGTATGAACGAGAGTTGCCGGGGATCCTCACCGGTGAAATAGGCACCTGTCCAAGAAGACAAAACACACCCACACACACCCACAAAGGCAGCGGAAATAATGTAACGAAAAGCGCGGGAGTTGCCGGAAAAATTTCCGATGGAAAGCGTTAGTTCAAAACCTCTGAACCAGAATAGGATCAGACTTGGGTGAGCAAACAGTAGTGATAAAACAGTGCAGCTACTCTGATGTGAGGGAGTATTTTCGGGGTAAAACAGTGGCGGAAAAGTTTTGGTAAAACAGTGGTGGAAAATTTTTTGGTAAAACAGTGGAGGTAAAACAGTGGTGGTACAACACTGGTGGTAAAACAGTGGTGGTAAAACAGTGGTGGAAAAATTTCGAGGGTACCGGGACGGTCGGAATAGTGAGGGGGTCACACTGTGTGAAAGACGCCGGCGGAAAAGTTGCCGGAAATGGTCACACGCGCCCGGCGCGTGTCTGATAGCGGCGGCGCGTGGGGTGTCACAGGTGGCGCGTGGGGTGTCATGGGTGTCATTTTGGTGGGGTTTGGCGTCAGTGCCGCCGTGGGCGACGGAGCATCCTCCACTTCAAACTAATATTTTACAAGTTCGGCTAATGTTCGAGGGACACTGGTTATAGCAATAGAAAGAGCAGGTTTAGGAGATTAGGTGGTGTAATTTTGGGGGACATTGGAGCATCACCACCGGTGAATGCAATTTCCGGCCGGCGATGGATGGCGGAGGGACTGAGGTACGAGGAAGAGGGGTTTGGTCTTTAGGGTTTCCATAATTTCGGACATTTTTATTAAATCTCAAGGTGAAATCAAGGCCGTTGGATTATGATGGATGGAAGGCCAGGATTAACTTGATTAGATTAACACCTGAAATGACATAGTAGCATCCCTATACTACATCATTTTAATGGCCTGGGGGATGGACATTTGGACTGAGTATTGGGGTTGGGCTGGACCGGAATTGAAGCAATTTGGGCTGGGATTTTAATTAAAATGGCCAAATTTGGGTCTTTTAATTAAGACCATATTTTGCAACTTATTTCTTTTTTCTTATTTATTTTAATTACTAATTTGATTTTATTAAATACCCAATTAACATAAAAAAATAGCAAAAACCTGATTTAAACCTAAAATAAGCTAATTAATTTTTCTAAAATTGATCAAGTCCCAATTTAAAGAAAACTAAAAATAAAAATGTAAAACCCTTACTTTGTTATTTTCTTTTATTTTTTGGTAATATTAATTAACTAATAAGCTAAAATATAGAATTGAATCCTAAATGCAAAGGTGCTATATATTTTGTATTTTTTATGAATTAAAATGCACTAAACATGCAAGTAAACACACGATTATTCAGCTAAATTCTAAAAATCATAGGTAAAGAAAATTCCTAATTTTAAGAATTTATAAAAGTAATTTAGGCTAGGCGAAAATCACATGCTCACACATCTCATTGAAATTTGAAAGATAACAGGGTTTACACATCCAAACGGACGGAACATAACATATGAATTACAACTCTGAAAATAATCTATATTAAAATGAAAGAAAAATCAAAGCCGACTACCACGACTCCTTTCGAGTGGGAAGAGGAGTAGCTTCCCAGTTGTTGACTTTTGCACGGGGTCCCACAAACTGCACATTTGTCTTGCTTGATCCCTCTCCGGACTCTACCATGTTCACATCTTCAAACAACCTTTCGAACCTTTCAAGAGATTCCTTATCAGGATCAACTGCAACACGGGCACTTGTCTTTATTAGGCACTTCTTTATTAGGCACTTCTTGGCATGGATCCAAGGTCGTCCGAATAGTAGGTTGTAAGAGACACCCACATCAAGCACCTGGAACTCCATGGTAAAATCAATGGGCCCGATTGTCAATCGAGCACTATGTCACAGACCGGATCTTTTCCCCCACCGTCAAACCCTCGTTCACAGATGATGTTCTTGTTAATTCTTTAACTTTCTACCTTCAAATTGTTTAACGTGGAGAGAGGGAAAATATTTGCTCTTGAACCATTATCAACCAAAACTCGAGTCACCACAGAATCTTTGCAGTTTACCGTGAGGTAGAGTGCTCTATTATGCTCGGTGCCTTTCTATTGGTATTTCATCATCGGAAAAGGTGACTCTGTTCACCTCAAAAATGTTATTGGCTATCTCATCCAAATGGTTGACTGTGATTTTATCAGGAACGCGAGCCTCGTTCAGGATCTTCATTAAAACCCGACGGTGCTCGTCTGAATGAATCAACAATGATAACAACGAGATTTGAGCAGGCCTCTTTCTCAATTGTTCCACAATAGAAAGTTGCATTTTCATCTTCTTTAGAAACTCTTCTGCCTCTTCTTCACTCATAATTTTCTTTACCAGCACTGACTATCCTTGGTTGGTTTTGATTTTCTCAATTCCTTGGGGGCAAAGCACCTCCCCGATCGGGTCAATCTATGAGTCTCACAAACTTCTTCTCTAACCTCCTTCCCTTTGTAAGTCACTATTATTCGATCATAAATCTAAGGCACTGCCTTGATGCTGACTACTGATAGATGAGTTACAGGTTTGATAATGACAGGCTCTGTACGAGCGCCTTCCACGATAACCACAGGCTTGCTTGCTACCCTTGGTACAACCACTTTTGCATTATCTTGTTTCACCATCCCGTCTTTCGGGGATTCCTTCTTGACTGTAACAACAAGCTCACTACTTGATGTGCTCAACTTGAACATCAACATCTCGCTTGTCAAGTTCTCACCTATCTTTCTTTCACTGGCTCAGATCATCATGATAGTTTGTGAAGGCTTTTTGGGCTCCCCTTCTTTGCGCACTATCTCGATCATATTTGTCTCTTGATGAACAGGCAATGGGTCTTGATTAATGTTGGGTGCTTCCGGATCTTGCACCTCAATTTGATGGGAATCAATAAGTTCTTGAGTAGCACATTTCAAATGTCAACATTTCTTAGTGTCATGCCCTGGGGCACCAGAACAATACTCACAACTGACAAAATAATCTAGGTTTCTTGGGGGAGGGTTCGACAATTTTGCTTCGATCGGCCTCAACTTATCTAGCTTCCTAAATCTATGGAATAAGATGGTATACAATTCTCCCAATGGAGTGAAAGTTTTCTTCTTATGAATCATCTCAGCTTTTAAATCTTGGTTAGCTTGAAAAGCTGGTCTCGGGTGTTGTTGGTAGGCTCTAGGAGGGTAGTTATTTTGTGGAGCTAGGTAATTATTTTGTGGAGTTGGCACACGGCATTGTGTGTGGGTGGGAGGTTGGGTATATGTTTGTTCATGATGGACTGGGAAACGGGGGTCCAGAGATGTGTAGTAATGTTGTGGTGGGCTATATGGAGTGTATGGTAGATTTGGTGGTGAGGACGGGGTTGGCTGTAATGGGATTGAACCCGGGGCCCAAACCAAGTCCCTAAGTCAATGGTTGCTACCTCCTCCTCCTTCTTCTTTCCAATTTCTCCTCCGGTCCCGCTTTGGATAGCCTGGGTGATTGCTTTGATTGCAGAGTAACTCATGATCTTGTTGGATTTGAGTCATTCCTCGTCCATACTTCCTATTTTCACTACCTCATTAAAGGATTTACCTAGCGCTGATACTAGGTGACCAAAATATATATGCTCCAAAGCTTGCAAGAAGTAATCTACCATTTCACTTTCCTTCATTAGGGGGCTGACCCTCGCTGTCTATTCCCTCCAACGGAAGCCATATTCTCCGAAGCTCTCATTGTGCTTCTTTTCCAATTTCGTCAAAGACAAATAGTCCGGCATGATTTCAAGATTATATTGAAAATGACAGGCGAATTCTTGTGCTAGATCATCCCAAGTGTACCAACGAGCATGATCCTGCAGTGTGTACCATTCTAACGCTGACCCACTTAAACTTTGACTGAAGTATGCCATTAGCAGTTCATCCTTTCCTCCTGCTCCTCTCATTTTTGCTACAGAAACCCCTTAGATACACGACCAGATCATTGTGTCTGTCATACAAGTCAAACTTGGGCATCTTAAATCCTAAAGGTAATTGCACATCTGGTAACAAGAAAAGGTCTTTGAATGCCACACTCACTTGGACACCTAACCCTCGCATATCTCTGAATGATTGTTCTAAGCTTTTGACCTTCCTGAGCACCTCTTCTTGCTTGGGAGTTTTGACTGGCTTTTCAGCCTCTGCCGAGATTTCAAAACGGGGGCATATGAGTAAGGTTCATGGGCTTTGTAAGCGAGTTATGGTGGGTAATACTAATTATCATGAGCTTGAATCAAAGGCTCATTGGATGATATATGGAGTGCAGCAGGAGGAGATGCCACATAGATGGGAGCAACTGGTGGAGGGGGTGAAGAACAACTTTGGGTGGTGGAGCTAGGGGTGCTTGCGAAATTGTACCCTGGTGTTGTGGGTGGACGGGGAAACTTGGGGGATGGATCAGTGGTGGGATGGTCATGTGACTGGGCTAGCGGTGGGACAAAGGTCAGATTAGCAGGATAAGTTGGTGGTGGATACCCTCTCATCCATGCCTGATACATCTCAGCCATTTGATGTTTCAGTTTGTACATCTCCTATTTCATTGCATTAACTTCCAACTCCTCTACCTCTTTCGAAGGGTCAATGATACTGGCATCGGTTTCTTGATTGGCCATAATCAGCTTGATTTTAGACCGAGTGTTGTAGGAGTGGGTTGCTAGAATGCCGCAAAAAACTGACCACCTATCTGGATTGGGAAAAACAACACCAAAACTTGTTAGTGGTTAGGTTTCAATACATAGGTAGCCACATGTTCGGGGATGAATGCACCTAACAAGTTATCCATTTCCATTATGCACATGAAGTGGTCTCTTGCGTCATCCCGACTCTTATCCTATGCCACCTTTCTTTTCGTTTTTTTCTTTTTTTTTTCTTTTTTTTTCTTCTTCCCTCTCTTACTCAATTTGTTTCGCCTACACCTTTCATTTATTTATTCTCTCCTTTATTTTACCATTGTTTCTCTCATTTTCTTCCCCCTTTTCCTCCTTTTCTTTATTTGGTTATGGTCGAATCCTATGGAGATTGCCTATGTATCATAACCCCGCATGAATTAGATCGGGCGTAGTCCTGGCGAATAAATACAGAAAACATTTTAGAAAACTTTCTTCAATTTTCATAAAGTAAAGCACTCGATTACAACTTACTGAAAGAAATTAACAAACTCCAACTCAACTAAAAAACAGACTCTGGCTTAAAATGAAAATAACTGACTTGACAACCTATTATAAACTATAAATAAAAGAAAATAAAGATTCTCAAATGGACCAACAAATTCGAAAATCATGAATACATTAAAGCCTCTAATGCTCCCGGGGCCTGCGGGACATCATTCGGTCTTGCCGCAGGCTTGTGTGCTAAATCCCCTCGGAGGTGGTGGAGGTCTTCCATCACTTGACGAACAAAGGTCATGGCGGTGGCAAAGAACATAGATCTTGTCATATCTTCGCAGTGGCTACACTTTATGGTGATGTAATCAGCGATCATTAGTACTCTTCTCTTATAGCACCCTTTTCTTGTAACAATTGCCCGGTTTGCTGGGCCCTCGCCTCCAAAGTTTGTTCGGCTACACGATTTAGTTCTTGAAATTGTTGTAAATCTCTTTCCAACCATGCTATTGCTATGTAACAATGCTCCCTTTCAGCCTTGAGATCCGTTGCATGCTTAACCATTTTGTTTTCAACCATGATGACCCTCTTTGTTAACCCAGCAACCTCGTTGTTATAACTTTCTTTTAGTTTCCCAATCATGCGTGCTCGTACCTCCGCATTTTTGGCCAGTTATTTTCGGGCCCTAGATAGCTCACCCTCTGCTTTGTTCAAGTCAAAACCATATTCTCATACTTTTCGCCTCAAATTGTGTATGAGCTTTTCATCCTCCACACTTCTGCTGGGATTCTCCGCGGTAATTTTTATTTTTTGAATTTGGGATCGTAAAGATTCATTTTCTTTGTCTAGTCTTTTCTTTTCCCCCTTGTCTGTCGCATCTTGTAAACCATTTTTGAATTGAAGGTCTTTGACTTTCTTTTCCAATTTCCCTATCGTGGCCCTATATTCATTTTCCTTGGCTAACCAATTTCATTGTTCTTATGACGCCTCAGCAAATTACCGGAGATGTGGCCTCTTAGCCAGCCTTCCAAACTCTATCACCTTTTTATACCAAGCAAGGTACCCTGGTGCAACCTCGCTTTTAGATAAATCTCGTACTCGAGCATCCGTCGTCAAGTACCGACCTTCGCTCCAAATTTGACGGACTGCCGCTTCGGGAAACCGACCATTGGGACCAATCTTGACCACATGGCGACTAATGTCCTTATCCCTGGCAATGATCTGGCACCTCCCTAACTGTCTTAGCACTCTGTATGGAGTATAAGGTTGGATACTCCGGAGACCCACTAGAAGGAAATAAGGTCCGGTGGCTGGCATATATGTAACTTCATCAATGAGGAGCCACCCGAACGTCCACTCTATTTAACCTGTGCTTATGACACGGAGATATGACACCCATTGTATAACCCCTTCGGGTAACCTGTACACATCAACTCTGGTATAAAATAGCTCTATGCGGCTCTTTCTTGATGACCCATAACTTATGAATTGAGGTCGGCGGCATAAGTGTTCAACCATCCACATCTGTACATCCTTCGAAGAAGTCTCCCCCTGCTTTACTGGCTGTGAGGGCACGTAAAAGTTTAGATAATACCATGGGTGCGACGGTGCTCTTGGCTTGAGTGAGAAAAGTGTTGACGACCACTACTATCCGTATGCCAATATTTCCGTCCTTCTGTAGAAACACCAAAGCTTAAAAAGAATACCATAAATGCGAAACACCGGTGTTCCTCCCATTTGAGTCGTCTTCCCTTGCTATAAAGTTTGTTTTTTGGGTCATTGAACCCCCAATATGCCCATATCTTTGGTACATAAACTATGGAGTACAAAAACTGGCTGACAGATCTGGATTATGAACCCCTCTGCTTATTTTCAATGAGTCCAAGAATTTGTGCACATCGATGACGTTTGGCACAATCAAATTTTGATGTCTTAGAGGAATTTTGGGAACCCCGATATATCCGGTTATTTCTTCCATGGCCGGAGTGAGTTCAAAGTCTAGGAAATGAAATACGTTGTGGGCCGGGTCACAGAATGTAACCAATGCTTTTATGATGTCCCCCATCGGATTAATTTTCAACAACCCGGTAAGTCCTCCCAAGTGCGTGTTGACCTTGTTTTGCCCCGATTCGCCTAGATCATTCCACCACATGTGTACCTCTAAATGGATTTTGTTCATGACTAAGATTGGAAAATTTTGACTCGTGCTCATTCTGCACATTTATTAGGGTGATTAAGCAAAAATCATAATATATCGGACTCACAAACAAAATTTAGTTTTTTTTCCAAATTTTCATTTCAAAACTAAAATCTCGGCCTTGTAATTACGGCCTTTCAGCACTTCTGGGGGAAGATTTTAAGGTTGTGCCTACTACTGGCCAACATTTAGAAAATAATCCAAGGTGGCTATTTTTGTAAAAACAGCCTTCCGATGCTCTTGTAGGGACACTCGGCTAATTTTGACAAAAAATTCTCTATTCACAAACAAAATCTGGTTCTTTTTGGCTATTTTCGTAAAAGTGAAGTTGGACCCAATGGGGGTTGCCTACGTACCCCATACCCTATGAGAATCAAACTGGCGTAGTTCGGGCAATTTTAACAGACTTAAAAGCTAATTTCTTTTTTTCCTTTTTTTTTCGAAAAATAAAAATCATTTTCTTGAGAATAGACTCCTTTTTTTGGTGTTTTTGTTGCTTTTTTTTTTCTTCAAAATTTTGGCAGATTTTCCTTTCTCTTATTTTGTCCCCTTTTTCCTTCTTTTTTTCTTTTTAACAAGCCGATCAGTATGCAAATCCTAAATGAATGCACAAATAGCACGCAAAATGCATCAGGATGGTCCATTATCTTGGGTGCACCTGTCCTAGATGGACTCAACCCCTGTGTTGAGTCCCCTAAGTCAAATGCATAATGTAAATAAGCACTCATACTAGGGATCCGGCATGTGGTTAAGTTATTCTAAGTTCAAAACCTTGGCATAGGGTCTAGACTGTGTACCCGAGCGGACAACTCGGGTCGAGAAGGGGGCTACGTACCGGGAACCAAAAGGCCACCCGACTTTGTAACTTTTCCGGGCCTCTTTCTTATTTGAAGGTATGACACTAACAGAATAGGGAATCTCGACCAGCAAACACATCCCCGAAGATGAGAAGAGAAGGGTTTCGCGGTAGTTTATATACAGTCCAAATAATATTAAAGAGGTAAAACAACATTTAACACATTGGGCATAATTATGTAATAAAATCAGATAATAATAGCCAGATACAACAATTATTTAAAGCTCGAATTCTTGAACCCTTAACTAGAGATTCTGGGTTTAATCCCCAGCAGAGTCGCCAGAGCTGTCATACCTCATTTTTTACACTACTACCATGTGAAGGGCGTAGATAAGAAAGTTTTTCCAATTAATGGACAATCAAAACGAGATTTATTTATTTAGAGATTTTAGAGTCGCCACTTGGGATAATTAATAGTGTCCCAAGTAACCGGTTCAAATCCTGAATCGAAGAGGGATTGACTCTTTAATAGAGTCTGCGGGCCAGAAATTCGGTAAGGAATTCTGTTAATCCGGGATAAGGTGTTAGGCACTCCCGAGTTTCGTGTTTCTAGCACGGTCACTCAATTGTTATATTCGGCTTAATTATCCGATTTTAATGCGTTTTAATGTCTATATGTAAATTATCATATTTAACAGCTTTTATTTAATTTCAAGAAGATTGCAACGTTATCAAAACACGTCTCAAACTACGTTACATATATGCACCCGTGGCTTTTGAAATATTAACATCATTGGGATTTAGATTTGGGTCACATAAATGCGCACCCGTAATTAGGAAGATATATTATTTAACTAGCGCGCCTAAAGTAATTTCATATTTTTTAAATTTGCGAGGCCACGAAAATTAACTAAGTGGTGCACCTCGATTCTAATTTTGAAAAGGTGATCAAATTACGCTTCGAAGAGCCATAGCTATTTTGCACCTTCTATTGTTCCTCTCAACCTATTTACTGAGATTAATTAAACAGACGTTCTCAATTCGAATTTTAAGCGGCCAGGTACAGTAGGGTATAGTGACGAAGCATTGGGCCAATCATTTAAAGGTCTTGGGCATAAATTGAGCCCAATCATGACCCAGGGGAACGAGCATCATATTTGCACCTTAAAGAGACTCTAATTTAAAAATTCAAATTAACATCTAAAGCATGAAAATAAACATTCGAGGTACTCGACAATTTAGCACAATGAACAATAGTGAACTTGACAAATCCCCAAACTCGATTCTACATTATAAACTAGCATAACCTGCAAAACTGGACCACCTTACTAGAGCTAAAGTAAACAAATGGGATATCCTATAGTTCAACAGTCTATAGTTTAATTACATCATAAGAATTTGATTACTTATGTAATTCAACTAAAACTATAGTATGAGTAAAGGAAAATGAACATCAGTCAAAAAAAACAAGGAACTAAAGTAAAAATAGGCTTCCATTTCATCCTTAAATCAAACTCTACATCATGAATGAATCAAAAATTGGTACCTAGAAGAAGATGGAAACAAAAAAATGTGAGACAGCAGGTTAAGTAGATGTAGGAGCAGGGACAATGTTTCAGCAACTAAATAGCCCAGGAATAAGGAGGAAGATCAACTTAAAAACCCAAATTTGAACCAGCAATGTATCAATAAAACCAACCATCAAAATTCAAACAAACATCTAACCCAAATACTTGAATATCAAACCAGTTTCAACTCATTTCAAACTTCTGAACACTCAGGATTGTTTTAACAAGGAGAAAAGCTCAAAGACCTCCAAAAATCTAATGGAACAGTGTCACTGCTGAAATTTCTACTTCCTAGAATTTGCTTGGAATTTTTCAGGGTTTTTTTAGTGCTTTTTCCTCTATTTTCCCTTAAAGGCAAGCTTTAGAATGCCTTTTATAGGCAAGGATTAGGGCATCTTTGCTGAAAATTAATTTGCATTTAGTCCCTCAATTTTTGACTTGTGGACCAAGTTTTAAAGCTTGAAATTAGCCAAGAACCCCTACTAGAAGTCTCATTTATTAGTCATGCATAGGTTGTCTGTTTGTATTGCTGTAAATACCCTTTTAAGCATTATTAATTACATCCCTACCTGCCTGGTCAATTCGACCCAAGGCAAAACCCTAAGAGGTCCTTCAAGCCTTGGATTGAACTTTTTGGTTTTTGGGCTTTTACATGGCGAAGTTTTAAACCCAAGATTAAGCAAGACTCATAAATTAATTCCTAAATTGAACCCTTAAAAAACAAAAATCCCTGAATCACAAATCCCCTAAATAACGCACCTAAACATCCTAAAGTTGGAGAAATTAGGAACTATACATGATCATGCAATCAAAGGTAAAGCACAATAACTAAACCTTTTGTACAATTTAATAATGTAAAATAGCTGGATAACAAAATCTACTAGTCTTAACTTCAGGACTGTTTATGCATGCAAGTTTCCACTGGCACTTAATCGAATTCAAATAGGCAAGCCAAGCAAGAAAGAATTGGAGTGAAGAAAGAGAAGACAACCAAATCGACTGCAATTTTTCCTTAATCAAAACGAAAACTTAGAATCCAAGAAGGATGGGGTTCGGGCTCATCGGAAAACCTAGAAAATCTTCACGCACAGGCTAGGGCTTTTTAGGTCAGAATCTCGATATGAAATTCAAACCTTTGCAGTGACGTTCGAAGGAAAACAGTTGCGGATTTATCACGAGGGAGGTGAGGAGGTCATTTAGTATCAATTTTGGGTGATTTGGAAGTGGCACCGCCGTGCATGGCGGTGGAGTCAAAAACTTTCAGCTAATATTTGAGATGATGGGGGAGGATTTAAGAGAAACCACTCATGGATTTGGATAGATGAGGTTGATGGGAGGAGATGGTGTTATTTTGGCGGGGTTTGGAACACCGCCGCTGGCGGAGACGATTTTCGGCCGGCGGCGTTAGAGTTTTCTGGTGGGAGGCTAGAGACAAGGTACGAGGTTGCTGTTGGGGTGGAGGGTTTCAAACACATTTATATTAAACATATCTCAGCTTGTCAACCATCCGATTAAATGAAATAGACGACTCTGATTAGCCGCTGTAAAAACAACGTCATTTTGGAGCTTTGATGCGAGGAAGATCGGGTATGGAATGGGCTGGACCAGATCAAGGGTGTGTTTAGGGCTGGGTTTTAATTCAAGTGGCCCAATGGTTTTAATTAAAAGAATTTTCAGATTTTTTCACTTGTTATTTCATTTTAATTCTCAAAAGTTACTAAAATTCCTAAAATAATTACAAAATCTCAATTTTGCCTATAAAATGCAATTCAATCCTATATAATTATTATCAAAATAAAATTAAAGAAAAGAATTACCTAAAAATTCAAAAATTAAAACTAAAGAAAATTTAACCTATTTTTGGTTTTTCTTTCTATAGGATGATTAATTGCTAATTAATGCTTGAAAATGTCAAATCTACTTTAAAATGCGCATGCGACATATTTTTTATCTAAATCAAAAATTCAAAAAAACACAAAAATTATGCAATTAATCCTAAAAATCAAATAATTAAAAGAAAAATTCCTAAATCTAAGAATTTTGTAGGAGTAATTCAAGCGGGGCAAAAATCACATGCTCATAATTGGTTATGTGCTCCTAATTTTTGGGTTACGTACGCACGAGGTGACGAGAGCCTGTGCGTAGCTGCTATTATGCTAATTCCCGGGTAGTTAGGACCCAAAAGCATGCTATACTTGGATTATTTGTAAACCTATTGATAGCTTGAATTGCTTAAATCACATCGAATTAGTAAATGAATTTCTAAACCGATAAAACTTCACTTTTCTTAAATGGTTAAAAGAGGACTTGTTTTTATTGGATAATTACTCTGTGTGGACTTCTTGATTAACTGTCTGCATATATATTTTTGGAACGGGCCGAACGCCTCGGCAAATTAAATAATGCATCTATGGTTCACGTCGTTCGACCCTCGGCAATGCACAGTTTATTTTCGTTGGATCGGGCCGTACACCTCGGCATAATTTGTGCATGCTTGTACTGCTGCCTTGAGCTTATTGAAGTTGTTATTGCCTCTTTATTGCTTGAGAATATTTGGATAAATAATGAAAAGGAATTTTGGAAATTTCCTATAAAAGAAATAATAGTTACTTGTTTCCTCAATTGGATTAAAAATCATGGTTATAACAGTCCACGATTTAATATATTATTGACATCGCATTATTGGACCCTTAGTAAGCGTCAAAGTCAACCTCTAGTTTCTACTTCTTCGAGATTAGATGTGATACTTACTGAGTACACATTATTTTTGTACTCATACTACACTTCTGTGCATTTTTGTTGCATAGGCTCATGTGTTATTAGTAGCCGCATAGTAGCACGGATGATTCTGTGGCTAGGTGAGTTGCATCATTCAAGGCGGCTTTCAGCTAGTATAGTCCCTTTCAAGCATATTGTATTTACTTTCTGTCCACTGTATTCCGAACGGATGTTGTATTTTATTTTCTTCTTAGTAAATGCTCATGCACTTGTGACACCGGGTTCTGGGATGGTTTTAAACTATTTTGTAATAATTGCTTATCATATTATTTGAATTGGAGCAGTTATCTTTCTTTTTATTTATAAAAATTGAAGGAAAATCTTAGTTTTCAAGATTGTTAAAATGAGAACTTCAATAAGTAATTTCCTTGACTTGTCTGACAGCGGTGTCCGGCGCAACCACGACCTTTTAGTGGATTTTGACAATTCTAAATTTTATATACTCTTTATTAATAGACGTAAAAACACGTGTAACGTATGTACACTAAAACTAGTACTATATTGAAAGCATGTATGTTTATCCTTTAAAAAAAATTTTCATATTGAACAAAATTATAATTTAAATTAATTTCCTAATTTTTAGGACTTTGAAATTGATTAAGATTATGGTTATTAAGTCTTTATTGATTTCAACTATGTTGGAAGTCCTAAAATTTGGGACTACAGAATCAAATATCATTTAACTTATATATAAACTTTATATTTAAGATTATGAACTCTAACTGATAATAATAGAAATACCAAAGTTGCAACTCTATTAAACTTCAGTGAGGATTCATAAATCTAATAAGTATGATCTGTTGTTTCTCTAATTTACATATTTAATTAAGCCTCCAGTTTCCAATTTGTCATCTGCGGCGAGATTGAAAACTTCTTTCTAAACTTTGAACCCATCGAAAACTACCACACGCTATTTAGATCGTCTGCGGCATTAATGGCTTAATTGAAAATGTTCGATAAGAGGTCGTCTAAGTGTTAGCTTGTTAAGAACTCATATATTCAGAAGATGAAAGTAACAGAAATGAGGATGTTGAGGTGGATGTATAAGTACACTTGGATGGATAAGATTAGAAATAATAATATTTAAGAGAAGGTACGCGTGGGTCCCATTAATGACAAAATGTGGGAAGCGAGACTCAGATAGTTCGGGCATGTACAGAGGAGACGTTCAGATACTCCGATAAAGAGGTGTGCTCGCCTGGCTGTGGAGGGTGTTTGGCCAAAAAGCGTCAAGCTTTTTGCTAAACTAATTAATGATGAGATAAATGGTAAATCTTAACCAAAGTTAACTAACTCTAGATCAAAGTATGCTAAACACAAGAATCAAATATGATCGAGCTTATAACTCTTTTTAAGATTATTAAAATACATCAAACATAAACGATAAGCTTACATCTTTGACGTATTGTTCTATCATGTAAAAGCAAAGAAGGAAAAGAAGGAATGTCACTAACAACTAGGAGATCTATCTTTATTGATTCAGCGATGACGATTACAAATATCTACAACCAAGATCTAAACTGCCGCGTTATTGTTGTTAGAGATTTCTCTTTTTCTTATGTTCCTACCTCTTGAGGGAGAAAAGAGATTTCCTTTATTGCCTTCTTATCTCCAATATATATTATAAATATCTTCCTTTGTCCATCGATCTTTAGCCTGAATACCCTATTACTTGATTGTATTTTCCATCGCTCTTCTTAAGTATTACGACATATATTTCGCCGTACAAGCTTTCTAATAGTCCGATCTCGATGGTGGCCGAGGTACTCTTAGTTATTACACCTTGTAGATACGACCACGACTTAGTCGTCTCCTTTCCATTACTTTTAACTCTAATCCATATATGGTTAGATTTTGGCCCATAAAAAGGGCATGAGAAGAGGTATAGAGTGGTCTAAGAAATATTGGAGAGAGATGATCAAACAAGACATGACGAGGCTTCAGATTTTCGAGGACATGACTCTTGATAGGAAGGTGTGAAGATCCGAATGGTCATATTGTGTTTTAGAACCCCATTCGCCCTTTCGAGGCCTTCAAAATCTCATTTTATTCCTTCTCAATTTGCGTACGCAATCCGAGCGTGTTCCTGAAAGCTTTTGTGTGAAAAACTAGTGAAATAATAATTTTTGGCCTAAAAAATTGATTTTTGTTGACTTTGGTCAAAGTTTTGGGTAAACGGATCCGAACCCGTATTCTGACGGTCTCGATGGATCCATAGTAAAATATAGAACCTGGGCATATGCTTGGAATCGAATTCCGAGGCCCCTTGCACAAGAAATGAATTTTTGATGAGAATTGTAATACTGAAATTATAAATATTTTAAGAATTTGGTCAATAATTGATCTTGTTGATACCGGGTTCGTGTTGTGATTTCGAAGCCCGGTAAAAGTCCATTATGATATTTATACGTTATCTGTGAAATTTGGTGAGAAACAAGACTGATTTGACGTGATTCAGACCTTTGGTTGAGAAAATAAAAGTTTTAGAACTTTCTTGAAAATTTCATACAACTTGGTGCTAAATTCGTATTTATAGGTGTTATTTTGGCGATTTAATTGCGCGAGCAAGTTTGTGATATTTTAAGACTTGTGTGCATGTTTGGGTTGGAGCCTCGAGGCCTCGGGTGAGTTTCAGATAGGCTACAGGATGTATTAGACTTAGAAAAATCTGGTATTTTTCTACAGCAGTTTTTTATATGAGGTAGTATCGCGAATGCGAAAGGCAAAAATAGGACAATGGAAAATTCTTCTTCGCGAACGCAAAGGACTGGTCGCAAACGCGGAGCATCAGCGGCTTTACCCTTTGCGAACGTAACCTGTCTACCGCGGACGTGAATCATGGGATCTTGGGGGTATGCCTTCGCGAACGCGATGGTTACTCGCGAACACATAGGCCGGTGGGGTCATAGCTTCGCGAACGCGAATAAGGCCTGTCCAACGATTTCAAAGCAGAGCCAAAGATGAGATTTCTTCAAAAATTCATATCTTCTTCACTAGAACTCGACCTTGGCCGACTTTTGGAACACCAAATCATAGGTTTGTATTCTTCAACTTATTTCCATCAACACCCAATAAATTTCTAGCCCTAAATCTTGTTCAAAATGGTAGATTTAAGAATTTTTTCAATAATTGGGGATTTTGCACATTTGGAAATTTAGACCTCGATATAGGGTCGGGTTCCAAAAGTAATTATATATTTGAGCTAGGGGTGAATGGATTTTAGTCTGAACCTTGAGTTTTGACCAAGCGGGCATGGGGTCGATTTTTGAGTTTTTGAGAAAAATATTGGAAAACTTATAACTGTGCATTTGAAATTGATTTGTTTAGCGATAATTAATGTTATTAAGTTAATTATGACTAGATATGTGAGGATTGGAGGTGGAATCTTGTTACGATCCAAAATTCAGCAGTCGTGATGGCACCAAACTCAACCTGCTAGGTAAGCCAATTAACAATTATCCAGTTTTATTTAACTTAAAATAACAATTAAACAAGAAAATTATCTAAATGTTATACATTTACCAAGGATTGTAGTACAAACCATGAGCTTTTATGAATGGAGTTTACAAAGCAACAATGGATCAATTACATAACTCTGTTTGAAAAGTACATAAATAAAATTTTATAGTCTAAGGCTACCGTGAACAAGAGACAGCTACAGCAGGTACGCGGGAACGCCTTCAAATTCAGAAACCATCGAACGTAGCAACATCGACATTTGGAATTTGCACGCACTGTGTAGGAAGTTCAGTATGAGTATAACTGGCCCCATGTACTCAAAAAGTGACAAACCTAACCTCAGGTTGAAAGCAGTGACGAGCTAACACAGGGTTGGGTCCAAAGCTAATATTTTCACAACAGGTCGTAACAACATAAATGCAAGTATAAAATAGATATCTCAAAACTAAAATACTCAGCTCGTTCACAGTTCCAGAAAATGATCATGCTTTTCAAATAGCTCAGTGAAAGAAAACCCTAGATCTCTTACCAAAAATGTCAAATGTACGAGTAAGTTTGAAAACTATAATTTTCCAAATATCCTTTCCATAATAAATAAAATGTTTCATTTTTTTCCAAATAACAAGTATAAAATGCCTCTCCATACTCACATATCAATGTATATAACAAGTCATGAATGACGTGATACTATATAACATGAGGAAAAATACATCTCTATGCCTGTATGTCATGTATGTATGTGAATGCCACCTATCTCAGAGATGAAACATATACTCACACTCTCAGAGTACTCAATCTCATTACCTTGCATCCTCTCTTAGTAAGCTCAATACTCAATACATTAAATCACTCAGTGATGTATACTAACTGATGCAATGTGCAGCCTAGTCCATATATATATAGTCGACTGTGCTCACTGGGCCGTATGGAGGGGCTCCTACAGCCCAAGCGCTGTATTGTTGCGGCATATAGAACGAACCAATATCGTTGCGGCATGCAACCCGATCCATATATCGCAGCGGCGTGCAGCCCGATCCATACATCGATTTGGCGTGCAGCCCGATCAATACATCGATTTGGCGTGCAGCCGGATCCATATATATATATATATATATATCCTTACAATCTTGCCCTCGGCATCACTCGGTCACCACTCTCTCCAGTCTCACTCACAGGCTTAAATTGTCATGAACTAGCCCGACAACAATGTTATGTGCATCAACAACAACAATTGAGATTGAAATACGATATGAATGCATGAATATGACCGAATACAAAATATCAATGGAAACCAGTGAGATGACAACAAGAAATAACCATTATTTTTACAAACAATATCATCATAAAGCCTAAACATGATATTTAGCATAATTGACAGCTCAATTAATTTATTACATGATGAAATCACAAATATAAAAAAACAATAAGGCCACTATACAGGGCTATGGGAACAACAGAGTCCCATTTCATATAGTGCACGCCCACACGCCCGTTACCTAGCATGTATGTCACCTCAATATCAATCACATAACATGTAGTTCAGGGTTTCATACCCTCAACATTAAGCTTAGAAGAGCTACTTATCTTAAAAAGCCAATTCTGACACCGAGCAAGCCAAGAGATGCTCCAAGAATTCCATCACGTATGTTCCGACCTTTGGATGGCTCAAAACTAATAAAAACAACTCAAATATATCAAATAATGCTAAGGAACCAATCCCAAAAGGAAAAGATTGAATATTTAATCAAAAGACCAAAATCGGCCAAAAGCCCAACCTGGGCCCGCACCTCGAAATCCGTCAAAACTCACAAAATCCGTCTACCCATTCAATTACAAGTTCAACCATACTAGTTTCACTCAAATATGAGTCCGAATCGGTGTTCAAAGCTCAAAAATTTATATTATGAAACTTTAGCCAAAATCCCCAATTTCATCTTTGAAATTCATCAACCAAAAGCTAAAATCGAAGATAGATTCATTAAATAACCAAAATCGAGTAGAGAACACTAATCCAATTTATATGATGAAGATTGCCTTGAAAAATTGCCTAATTCCGAGTTCTCCAACTCAAAATATGTTAAATGCATAAAACCCTCATTTTAACACTGTTCTACCCTATTTGCCAAAAGATCTCGAAACTCACTTTTGATACCTCCAACGGATTGAAATTATAGTCAAGTTGGGCTCTTGAATCACTCCATTTGACCTTATATTGAAGAAGATATACTGGTTTCAATATTTGAAATAGTGCAGATTTTTAAATACGCAGTAGTGGCAAATTCGTAATTAATTTGAAAAATATAGCCACCAAATCCTTAGTAAAATAGCCATAAAATTCCCATATGACGTCCAAATTTGATGGTTCTTTTTGCATTGCTCCGTAATTATGATACAAATCTAATACTTCAATTAAAATAGAAATCAGAGCTTAGTTGTTCAATGTGATATCATTTATGTTTGAAGAAACGATGTTGAAACATAAGAAAAACGAGTGCAACACAACTCAAATCTATCTGAAACTCACCTGAGCCCATCGGGACCCCGTATAAACATACAAAAAGTTCCATAAAATAATACGGACCTACTCCAGGCCTCAAAACACACATAAACAATATTGAAACGATAAAATGCACCTCAAATCAAATTTAATGAACTTCCGAACTTTCGAATTCCAAAAACTTACGTCAAAACATATTAAATCAACTTGGAATGAACCCAAATTTTGCACACAAGTCCTAATACATCTTACAGAGCTACTCATGCCCCAAACTACTCAACGAAGTGTAAATGCTCAAAACGGCTGGTCATACCGTTACATCCTCCCCCACTTAAACATATGTTTGTCCTCGAACATGCCCAAAGTTGTTCCAAAAGCAAATTTTTTTTGTACAACCTTACCATGCACATACCCGGGGTTCATTCCATGTCACATTATCCTATATATGTTACTTAACCCAACCTAGCCCATAAGCATTAGAATCCAATTTCCAACATCCGGAACTTTCTATAAGATCAAAGTCTCCATCTACACACTGTATAAGTCTGAACAAGCTTTATCAATCCATACTCGTAGCTCAATATGTAGTCATAAAATATACGTGAAAACTAAAATACTTATAGCGATAATTTTTAATCACAGTAGTTGCTCAAAACCATCCAATACCGGTAATAAACCTCTTATCAAACAGAGCCTCGTTCTAACACCTTCATGCTGATACCCAATTTTCTCCTATATATTTTAATATGCATAAATACCTTCAAAATAGCATATATATATATATATATATATATATATATATATATATATATATATATATATATATATATATATATATATATATACATATATACGCATGCACAAAGTTTTTATAATTTTTTCCATAAATTTAAGGGTCTAAATAGATTTGTTTTTTTCTTCTTTTTATGCATAAAATCCCCAATAATTATTTCCAAAATTATTGTTATGATAATTTATTTATCTTATTTCTATACTTATGCCAAAATATGGCTATATAATTTTATGCATTTTCATAATTACATTTAATATTATTAAGCTAAATTGCATATAATTGCAATGTCAGCCCATTTTAAGGCATACTTATATTTTATATGCGTAAAATTGGTCCCTATATTTTTAGAATGATAATTGTATATTTTAAATCATTTTGGAGTATTAAATTATTTCCAGAAATTACTTACTATTTATTATAAATTAAAATAGGGAAAATTAGCTTTTTAATTTATAGCAAGATTTGGCTTTTAATTTTAGCCAAATTGAACCCACTTCCTAGACAAATTTCCTACCCAATTAACCCAACCCAGACCCTATAAGCTCTCAAATCAACGGTCCAAATGAGCCCTTTCCTTTTTAATTCCAAATAACCCCTAACCCTATCTCATTTAAGAGATTTCGCTGCCCTCAAATTCTATCATCTCCTCTTTTCTCTCTCAACCTAACCCTAATCCCCTTCAACCGCCGCCTCCTTCTCCGATCATCTTTGGCAACCACCTTTCAACCCCAAGCCTCCAATGGGTCCTCCATCGCCTTGATCATCATCTCTAAGGCCTTCAGGGGTCCTGGGCCATGTCGATTTGGATATAGGGTTTTTGTTTTTGTTGTTCATGGCTTCTCCGGTGTGATTTTGGGCAAAATCACACCATATATGTTACGATCCTTGAAGTTTACAACAGGTTCTTCCGTTTCTATTTGGGGTTTCCTTTGAAACCCTAACTCTCATTTTGAATCTCATAGATGTGTGCTATTTTTAACGCTTTAAATCTGTTTCTTCCTATGTTTTGCACTATTCTCGAATTTTTTCTGAAAGATCCTCAACTTTAAACCGTTTTACTTTCTTTAAAATTAGGATTTCTCGAAGTTTCCTCTACACTTGTTTTAACCAATTTTTCTTTATGATTAAACCTCTTTCGTTTCTTATCTTGACTGATCTTATGTTCTTACTTCTTGTTAACTTGCCTCTGTTAAAAGCCCTAATTTCTAATATTATCTTTGTTTTGTTCTGTGTGTTAGCATGACTACTTGATTTTGTCAAGTTTCTATTAGTTACCATGCTTCAAATGAGTTTTCTACTGAATCTTTAGCTTTGTGTGATTGTTATCCATCTTGATTTGTTCATATATTTCTTCTTTATGTCAACACGGCTAACCTCGCCTATTTGCTATATTTGTTCTTTCTTCTCTATTTATATGTTTCAATATAGAATCATGACCCTCTCTTTATTTGATTATGATTTCCTTATTTGATGGTTCGATTGAAGATTTTCTTCTAAAACCCTAAAATCTACACGTCTGTTTAAATTAACTGATTTCATTACCTTATCTGCTATGATGCTTTATTTTTACTGAATCATTCCTTAATTGGGGGTTTCTGAACCTAGTCCTAATTGACTACCCTATACTTACGGAACTCTAATTCTTTCCTTATTAATCCTGTACTGATTTTCCTTTCCTTGCCTTATATGCTGTGTGTCCTTACCGTTTGAATTAACCCCTTTAATTTAAGGGAATACTTCCTAGATTTTCTAATTGCTTGATTCTGAGTTCCTCAATTATTATGCTACTATGATTCTTACCTTATTTTACTACCTATTTTCAACTATTAGTACTCGAGTCTTTCATTAACACAGATGGACAAATTGGGTTCAAAAACTACCTCTCTTACTAAAATCTCTACTCTTTCTCTTATGTTATTTACTACTGTTAGCCGGCTGCAAGCCAAGGCTAATCATTTGTGCTCTCTTATTCTCTCATTTTTCTTACTTTTCTCTTTACTAGTATGTCCTAGTTTCAATTTAAAGTTCCAATAATAACATGCATCTCTTATTGTTTCCGTTTCTCTTATTTCTAGTTTGCTTCTACTTGTGGTTCTGTTGTGAAACTTATAGTTAAGTTACATTATCAGTATGTTATTATATCTTCCCTTTCCTTTAGATTAGTATATTCCCTTATGTGTGTTTTAAAGCATGCCTTGCCAATTGTCTTTTGCTTATTGTACTTACCATCCTATGAATCCTCAAATCTCTATCACCCCTCTATGTGTTTGTGTTATTCCTGACTGGTTGTTGACTATGCCAGTGTCAACAATTTTTGAACATGTCTAAACTAGTCATAATACCATTGTCGGATCATGTGTTTGCAGCCAAATGTCTATGTGTTCCAAACCCCTTGACCCCTATGTGACTACTGAATTCATTTGGATTCTGTAAACTAGCTGTGTGTGATCCTACCCTTAAGGTGTTTGAGCTTTGTTTACTACTCCAATCTCTTTTTTTTCAAACAATATCTGTTGCTTTACTAATTACTTTCAAAATAGTTTCTCATACAGTGTGATAAGCCTTTTTCAACTAGTGTCCTACACTTTCACTTTAATCTTAGTCAATAAGTTCTTCCCCCTATAGTATGTGTGCTGCCTTGGGATCCTCTTGAGGGCATACTGATGCTGGCCTTTCCATACTACACTAGTTCAATTCTTGGTTGTTAAGTCTTGGTGTAAGCACTACCCGGGGTCCTTGAGACCCTTAGGGAACTTTGATGCACCTAGAATCTGATTTTTCTATACAATTAAGACTTATGAGACCATTGGAGGCTTTGGGAAACTTGGGCCTAATTGAAGTCTCCCTATAGAATAGCTTCTTGATTTTCTATTTTACTTATGTAATTCATTGATTGGTCTGTAATAATTTATAAATAGATATTTTGGTTATTTAGTAAAACATGGTGGGTAGATGCATACTTTCTGGGGTAATACAGGTAGAGATCCTACTCTTAGGACATTATTTTTAAAAGTTTGACTGCTAATAGAAAACATGCTCATAGGTTTTCTCTCTTGAATCTAATTGACGGGCCTAAATAGAAATCACGCCAATAGGATTTCACTTTTAAGTTTGTTTGCATCAAGTAGAAATCATGTTCATAAGCTTCTGCATTTTTGTCATGTTAGAAACCATGTTTATAGGTTCCAAACAATCATGTCTTAAATCAGTAGATGCCATGCCTATAGGACTCAATTCCGATTCAATTCTAATGAGTATTCACGTATATTTCTACAAATCGATTAAAATCAGTAATCCGCCTAGATATCATGCCTATAGGGATATATACTTACAATACTGTCTGATAATTTAATTCGGTTTGATAAATCAACTTCACTACGTCTCTTTTTTTTAAACTGGTCTTATTAAGTATTAACATCTCCTAAAACAAGTTCTTTCAAAATTGCCTCAATCGCATTAGATATCATGCTTATAGGTATTAAAGGAGTTTATTTCAAAAACCTATATATTTTTAATTAACATAATCACTAGTATTCTGCATATAGGCAAGCCTTATGACGTTTTAGAAATTGTATTTCTTCGAAATTGTCTCTGTCGCTTAACGTTTCTGATTCTAACATGCTTTTAAAAAGAGTCCCTAGGCAATCACTAGTGTATAACTTTTGAGTGTAAAAGCTTCTGTCTATTTCTGCATATTCACTTAGATATCCTACTTTAGGACATTGATTAGTAAGACCTTAATTGTGTTTGAGTCGTGCGGCTAGTATATTTATTTGAGGAGGAAACTTTGAGCCTCTTAATTGCTCTCATTATGTGTGAACGTCCTAAATATTTTGATTGTTGCCTTAGAATTTTTGCTTTTCTAAACCTTAGGGGTACGTCTAGAACTACCCATAGGTAGAGGTCCTAACTCCCTCCGCGACTATTAAGAAGGGGCGGATAGCGGTAGGCAATAGGAATCAATGACCAAACACTCGCTTCGCATGACCAATAAGGGGATGGGAAGGGTAGACGTGAGATGTGATGACTACACGTTAATGTCACGTATACCCCTCATTGAGGAGTGTTTTACTGGATATTGGGTGGGGTGATTGTCACATCTCCTTTTTTGCTTACACGTTGCTACCCCGAAGGATGACCCGTGTATATGAGTTTTTCCCATTAAAGTGACATTATTCGATACGGGATTATTTATTTCAAGAGTCGCCACTTGGGATAGGCTTGGCTTTTGGTGTCCTAAGTCACTGGTTTATTTAAAATCTCAAATCAAGGAAATTTCGACTGCCCAATTGGAGTCTGCGAACTAGAAATTCTTAAGTCAGGAATTCTGTTGACCCGAGGAAAGGTGTTAGGCACCGTCAGATCCCGTGGTTCTACCACGGTCGCTTAAACTCATTATAAGTGGCTACAAATATGATTCTCTATACATGTTAATCTTGCAATTTTGGATTATTAACCGCTTTTAACATCTTTTAGGAAAATTTTCAATGTTATTAAAACACTTTGCGAATCACGTCACATAAATACACCCACAATTTTATACATATTTTAATTCCATTGAGAATGGGATTTGGATCAAATAAATGCGCACCCGAATTTAGGAACGTATTTCTATTAAACACAAGCCTATATCAACTACGTCTTCAAAATTCGTGGGAAGGCCGTGAAATTCGCTAAACGACACTTCCTGTTTTTCTATGTGTTTTAATGAATTAAAGAGCCACCGCATGGTATTTGATTGGATTAACACGTCTCACTTTATTTTATAAGGACATTCTAACACATACTAAGTTCTCTACTATTGCCGGTGTTTAAATGCACTAATCGTTTATAATAAGGCAAAATATTTTGGAAAATGATTATTGCATCTTAGCCTTATTCATGGCTAATTGCACACACTGGATTCAAGTTTGGGCCGGCCCAGAACACACATTGTGTCTGGCCACTGCTGAGCCTCTCAACTGGGTCCATAGGTAATTTGCCCTAAGGAATCCATACAAACACCTTTCAATAATGCCCCTTATATGGTTCGAGTTTACACACAAGATTAAGTATATACACATTCACCAAGAGGATACTAATGATCGTTGTATATCAGTTTTCAATATTAGATCTGAACTAAATGATTCATATACTCGTCAATCATAGTATATGAATCCATCTTTTGAAATTCGACTATGATTCTGATTACAACTTATAGATCTGAAACAAAGCATTGCTAATACGTTGAAACTTAAACTGATTAAAACGATACACAATGTTTGGATTTTAAATAGTTACTAAACTAACATTTCCTCAATTCCTCATTTCTAAACAAATCATGAAATGAACACCTAAAACAACCACATCACTAGGTAACTGTACTATCAGTTATACATGCTTAAAATAATAGTTCGAATATCCTGATATTACAAGATAAATATGTCTCTACTGTCCAATTATTACAAAAATGAGTCAATCCAACATTTAATTACAACATGATGATTATCTTATCATTACATCTATATTCAAACTAAATAAGGGAAAACGGGGGAAGGGTTTAGAATAGTATGATGAACTCAGATTTTCACACTTAGGAATACTTTATACTTGAGCCTTAAATACATCAATGAACATTAAAATGTACCTGTAATTCAGCAGAAAGCGGAAGCCTATGAGTAAATGCAATGAATCATCCAAGCAAAATAGCAAACCAATCGAACAGTATACCTAGGTCTTTAGCGGAGTTTTGAGAAAATTAAAATCCCAAAAGACTAAGAACAGCACTGATAGTTTCTCAAAGATATAGGAAGAACTAATATATATTGTTATCTCTAGAATTCAAAAGGAAGGTTTTCCCCGATCCTCTAAATAATGCTCAGGTGGTTTCTTTTATAATGGAGCCTTAGGGCATCAGTTTTTCCCTTGTTTTTCCTTTAGTCCCTGAGTTAGTTTTCAGCTTTTCTTAAATGATCCCTCATTTCCTGACTTGTGCCTCAAGTTTGAGGCAGAAATTGTGTTTTAATCCCACACTAGAATGTTCTAGGGGATTATTGTCAGATTTTTAAAATTCAAATCCCCTTTATACCCCTATCTCTTTTCCTAAATAACCAACCTGAAGTTTTTAACCTTAGTATACCCCTATCTCTTTTCCTAAATAACCAACCTGAAGTTTTTAACCTCAGTTATTCTTTGACCCTGGTCGATTGTATTTGGGTTATGGGCCAAGGTTTGGTCTTGGATTAACAGGTCCATTGGATCCACACAACTAAATGTCCTAATATGGATTGGCTTATCAGTTGTTATAGCTTAGGATCATAAACATTCATGTATTTTTATATTAGAACCAATGGATCACTATCAACCAAGAAACCAATCAACTAATGTTCATTAGAAGAAAATCCTAATTAAATCACTCAAATAAAGCTTGAAACAGGCATTGAAAAATTAGAAAGCAATTAGAGATTAAACCACACAAATCAGCCTAAATTATGCCAGTACTAAATATCAACAATTACTATGAAGATCAAAACACTAAATAGCTTAAACGCCTAACCAAGCTAATTAGAATATGAGATGAAGGCCAACAAAACATAGGAATCACACTACAGAAGAATCAACAATCAAGGACTTCAGAATCAAGGAGCTCATATTAAAGGGATATCAGATTATTCATGAGACGAAGGGATTTCAAGCTGATAACAAACAAAGGCATATAACTACTGAACCCATTTCATACGAGATTGTGGACAAACAAACAATTATTCAAAAGAAATCAAAAGGAAGGGATTTCAAACTAATAACAACCAAAGGCCTATAACTACTGAACCTATTCATATGAGATTGTGGACAAACAAATAATTATTTAAAAGAAATCAAACATGTAAAAGCTAATAGAAAGGAAGCGAATATATACAGAAGACGACAAACTACTTAGGTTTTGTTTTACACATGCACATCCACTTGAGCCGATTTTTTTGGTTCTTGACTCCTTCTACAAGAGCTTCTAGCAACTTATTTTGGGCTGATGGGCTATAGGGGTTCAGGACTAGGGTTATGGTAATTCTGAGACCCTGTGAGGTCTCAAATTTGATTTTTCTCGGTGATTGGTGGTGTTTGGGGGTTGTGTGGAGAATGGTTGGGGAGGGGAAAGGCCAAGGGTTTCCTGGGAGGAGTTTGACCAAGTTCCGACGGGGTTCTGGTTTTAGGGTTACACTTTAAATTGATATTCCAAGCGTTTTGACTGTATTCGAAGGGTGTGATACACATGGATGGAAATAGGGTGTTGAGTTGTTTCAGGGAAGTAAGTTTGGTAGGGTTTGGAGTTGAGCCGCCGGAGATGGGGATTCCGACAAACTTTTTGTGAAGAATGGAATGGACTGCAGGATGGGGAAAAAGAGGTTCTAATGGTCCTACAGTGTAAAGCTGGGGAATTTCGGAACAAGGTCGCCGAAGACGGTGGTTCCGACGACCTTACTTTAGAATATTCGAGACGGAGGGGACTTGTTCGACGGAAACTAATCACAGGACGGGATAGAGGACATTGTGATGATTTGGTGGTTTAAGTATGGGGAGGTTTGGTTACCGGCCGCCGCCGTGAGGCGATTTCCGGCGGTGACGTTAGGGTGGTAGACAGGTGGTCGATGGTGGTCAAGGGCGGTGTTACACCGGGGAAGATGGTACGAGGAAGGAGGGGGTTTTGCTCTCTGAGTGTATTAGAGACGTTGGGACATATGTATATGATTTTTGGGGGCTTTCATGACCGTTGGATGACCAAATAATCAACGGTTGTGATGAGCCTCCTCTAAACTACGTCGTTTTGGGTTGGTCTTGTGTGGATCGAACCGGGGTCGGTTGTTTCGGCTGGGGCTTGCTGGCTTTAAAGGGGAAAAAGGTTTGGGCCACTCAGGTCTGGCCCAATTGTGGCCAGCCTGAGTGGCTGTGCATATATATGTATATATTTTTGTCTTCTTTTTTTTCTTTTTTTAATTAATTTTCTAATTTTATTTAAAAAACCAAGAATTCCTAATTAACACAAATAATATGTTGAAATTAATCCAAAAATAATTAAAATGCCAAAAATTTATATTTTTTGTATTTTAATTTGTAAAACAAACTTATTTAACAATTAAATCCTAAAAAATTTTAAACATGCATTAACAAACACGCACTGCCACACAATTAAATTCTGAAAATAAAAATTAATATTTAAAGAAAATCCTAAACTTTTGAGAGTACTGTAGGAGCTATTTCAATCGGGTAAAAATCATGTGCTCACAGTGATCCTATAGGATAACCAACCTAGGACCCTCTTTATCCAAATCATCTCTTTATTTAAACCTTTGTTGTACAACTTGTTCAAACTTTTTATCTTACTAGTTGAATTATCCAATGTGATTTAATAACAACTTATTTGATTCAACTGTTTATATGGACTAATTTCTGAATATAAGTTTGGATAGGAGCCACAGTTGTGGACCAAGGGGGTACCTAACACCTTCACCTCGAGGTTCCTTCGAGCCCTTACCCTAATATCTGGTAACGCAAACCAACCCAAGAGTTCTAGGTGCCCTAGCGCACTATAATCTGTTTGGTGGAGACTCTTCAAATACCCAATTACTAAAGGGAAATGAGTCATCACACCCTGTGAATTTCAAAACTCGGACCTCTTGCCCCATCAAAAAGGGGAAGGAAAAAGGGGGCGCGACACTTAATATATTGCCAACGATGAAAGAAACACGCATAAACTCATAACCATATATAGGAACTCCCTCTCTTTTGATAGGAACTATAGCAAATTTCTAAGCCGATCAACATCAATATACTTCCATATATACCATAATCTGATCCAATAGCACCCATTCTAGGTACGATAACCTCATCCCATCTAACATAATCACTCTAGTGACATGACACATTAATACAGTCTAAAGCCGCAACTCATGTAATCCGTGCACCAATAAGCAACATTCCAAATGTACTCAATCATGGAAAATGACTCAAATGAGGGAATTATCTCGCAAGCTCAACAAGTATTTCCACAAAGTAATGTTAAGAACATATCACACACCATATAACCAAAACACATGAATCAAATACAAATGATCATGTTATCCGAATGTTGGTTCATATTATGTACCTCGAGCCACCCTAATCAAAATCAATAACCACGCAAAATTCAACATCAAGAACCCAAAGTGCATTATCATAACCACGGAGAGCAAATTACACAGTACCACAATCAGGAAAGAACATAGCCAACGCATAATCAATCATGCAATACCCGAATACTCATCTCACTCAAATTTCGCTATAAAGCTCAAATAGAACGCACCATATGTTTATATAACCAACGAATCACCACTCTTCATGGCATAGAAGATAACTCATAGATCATTTCGGAACATGAATAATCTTAACAATAACCAAATGGCACATCCCTCAGCAATAGCAGTATGGAGCCAACCAATCCTACTCGGTGTAGAGTACACATCCTAATTGGGTCTACCAATGGACCCCCAAATAAACTTTGGTCACCCACAAATAGATAAATAATCCTCCGAAAGTCCACAATGACTGAATCATAACACATACTATCACCTGGCTAGTTTCGACCACACTTCATAGTCCATAACCATGCAACAATCTTCTCTTGAGAGCTCCTAGTCTCCAAATCCATAGAACACGTGAATCACCATATCTAATCCTAAATAAACTGCCTGAATGTCTAACACATCTCTCATAAACGACCATCCCACGAGGAACACTTCCATAATTCTTCTGTGCCACAAAGCAAAATTTGAACACCAACAGTCGATCAACTAGGAGAGTGCCGCAATACCAATGAAGTATCCATAAATCAAAACACATCCCCCCTTCTAAAATGTATACTCTCATCAAGCCATACCAAATAGTAATGTTATTTACCTAGTCATCTGAAACTATCAATGCTGCCTAAGGACGCATGACCCCATCTTCAAAATTGAATCGTCATCTTACACATGCAAATCTCAATCCTACACAACACACTGTATATACTATGCCATTATTTGAAAAATATGAGAACTTTGTAATCCACTCCGAGTCACAAGCAACTACTCACTCAATTAGCCAAGAACTTTCCATTTGATTTTATCCGAAGAAAATCACTATACATCACATGCTCCTCACGCCAGTAGAAATTATATATCTCAAACCGTGGTAGAAACCATCTAGAATCTCCGAGACCCATTTTCACATAACCAAACCATCAGAAACGAATCTATCTAACTCAACAAAGATACGCAGACCACCAAAACCCAAGAGCACCACCACAAAACACATGTATAAACTCACTACCTCAAAAGGACCAAAAGAGCCAATCGTATCCATTGTCATGCCGATCCAACCTGCTACCAAGCTATCCTATTTATCCTAGTTCCTTTTGAATTACCTTCAAATTGATACTTCTCCTTGCCATAATACTAGAATCCTCAACCAAGACTCACCACACGAGATCCTAGCATAAACCACACTGCCCTAAGGCTCATAAGCCGCTGAATGCTCTCTTAATCACCCTAAAAGCACCACAATCGAGATACCCATTCTAAAGAGACCTTTTGCGAATCTAAAGCCATTACCTTCGCCTTCCTAATACTAATATGTAAAATCTTTAATGATATAAAAACAGTACAAGTCCTAACATCATCCCATATAAATATCAATTACTAGCTAAATACACATCCTAAAGATTCTCGATTGCCACGCACAAATATTGAATACATTTGAACCATTCTCGAGAGTCTTCTATTTTTCTCAAATCTCAATTAGACTGACCAAATAGACCGAAAGATCGGTGCCCTATTAGCACACCAGCACCTAGGTAAGTAACTCTACCTTAATATAACCAAATAAATTCCTACTCCATACACATTACATCCTTTACCAATATCAACTCAAATCGTTTCGTGATTCTCATATACTCATAAAGTCTACCTAGAATTTCTTTTACTCAAGTCCCTCCATATCACACTCTCCAAAACATAACTCATTCACAAGTATACCTCAAAGCAAAACCATTATAACACATAACCGTGAAATCAACTTATCAATAGCAGGCTCTCCCACTTGGCTCAAAGCCATAGATCAAAGCACATAAAAACTCACAATGCTCATTCTCTATTACTGCCATAATACCATAGTGAGATTCAATTAAATCATAAAGCTCATGCAACATAAACCATCTAGTATTTTAGATCATTTACAAATCTCACATTCACCCTTGTAACAGTCAAGAGCACTCTCATAAACGATCGCAACTCGAGTTGCGACACATATATTTCATTGTTAAAAGAGAACTCCCAACAAACAACATAGCGGCCACACAATCCTCAAGACACCCTACAGGAGATAACCCACCTGCTTCGCCTCAAACTAACATATGCTTATACCCTTCCATAGTCAAAACCATTACGCAATCACTTAATCTTCCTGAGTTTGAACTCATATCACTACATGAAATCTACTTTACTCCTCAACTAAACAACATGAAAAGACCCTTCAACACACCTATAACTCTGGACTATACATTAAATAAAGATGGAAATCAAGCACCAAATATTTCTTTCTGCACTCCAAGCAGACCCTTCTCATCACGTTCAACCATATGAACACATCTCACAGTCACATCATACTCATCAGGTATCCATCTAGCCATAAATTCTACGAATAGGGACACTATCGGACATATAAATCCAAAAGCATGTGCTTACACAAACAATACCTCTCTGCTCAAACCACTGTCAAAACGCGGCCTCAAGTCCTCCAGACTGGCCAATCATCAACATACATAAATTACATCTTATACCTCTTCCATAGAATCACAAGCCGTTCATATACAGCTGATACCGAGCGCTGATATGCACATAAGAATACGTGGGAGGAATTCAAAGATTCAAACTTCAAGTTGAATCAATGCTGCATGATAAGGAAAGAAAGATGGGAAGTATATCCCAAATGTCTGATAGCCTTTCCAATTGGACGTCATCATACCGATCTACAAGACTCTACTAGACACTTGCTCATGACTTGTAGAACCTATGAACCTAGAGCTCATATACCAACTTGTCATGACCCAGAATCCACCAGTCGTGATGGAACCTAACCCAACCTGCTAGGTAAGCCAATTAACAATCATTTAATTTTATTTAACTTAATAAAATAATTAAACAAGAGAATTATCTAAATCTTATACATTTTTCAAGGATTGGTAGTAAAAATAATGATCTTCTATGAATGGAGTTTACAAAGCAACAATAGAATAATTACACACTCTGTTTGAAATGTACATAAACAGAATTTTATAGTTTAAGGCTACCATGAACAAGAGGCAGCTACATCAGGAATGCTGGTACGCCTTCAAATCCAGCAACCATCGAACGTAGAAACATCAAAATTTAGGATTTTCACGCACTATGTAGGAAGTGTAGTATGAGTACAACTGATCCCATGTACTCAAAAAGTAACAAACCTAACCTCAGGTTGAAAGCAGTGACGAGCTAACATAGGTTCGGGTCCGAAGCCAATATTTCCATAACAGGTCATAACAACATAAATGCAAGTATAAAAGAGATCTTAAAAGTAAAATATTCAGCTTGTTCATAGTTCCATAAAATGATCATGCTATTCAAATATCTCAGTGAAAGAAAATCCCAAATCTCTTACTGAAAATGCTAAAAGTACGAGTAAAGTTGAAAACTATAATTTTCCAAATATCCTTTCCATAATAAATAAGATGTTTCATTTTATTTCAAAATAACAAGTGTAAAGTGCCTCTCCATACCTGTATATCAATGTATATAATAAGTCATGAATGACGTGATACTATATAGCATGAGGAAGATTGCATCTCTATGCATGTATGTCATGTATGCATGTGAATGGCATGTATCTCAGAGATGAAACATGTACTCACACTCTCAGAGTACTAAATCTCATTACCTTATATCCTCTCATACTAAGCTCAATACTCAACACACTAAATCACTCTGCGTTGTATACTAACTGTTGCAGCGCGTAGCTCGATCCATATAAATATATAGTCGACAGCACTCACTGGGGTGTACGAACTCTGGAAGGGCTCTTACAATCCAAACTCTATATTGTTGTGGGGTACAGCCTGAACCAATATTGTTGCGGAGTGTATCCCGATCCATATATCACTGTGGAGTGCAACCCGATCCATATATTACTGCAATGAGCAGCCCAATCCATATATTGTTGCGGCTTGCAGCCCGAGCCATATATATATTTATATCCTTACAATTAGGCCCTTGTCCTCACTCAGTAACCACTCTCTCCAATATCGTTCACGGGCTCAAAATTGTTATGAAACTAGCTCGACAACAATGCTATGATGCATCAACAAAAACAGTGAGACTGAGATACGATATGAATGCATGAATATGACTGAGTACAAAATATCAATGAAAATTAGTGAGATGACAATAAGAAAATAACTACTATGGGTACAAAAATATCTACATAAAGCCTAAGCATGATATTTATCATGATTGACACCTCAATTACTATATCACATGATGAAAACATAAATATCAACAAAATAGGGCCGCTATACAGGGCCATGGGAATAACAGAGTCCCATTTCACAAGGTGCATGCCCACACACCCGTCACCTAGCATGTGTTTCACCTTAATGTCAATCACACAACACGTAGTTTGAGGTTTCATACTCTCAACACTAAGCGTAGAAGAGTTACTTATCTTGAACAAGCCAAGTTCAACACCGAGCAAACCAAACGATGCTCCAAGAATCCCATTACGCATTTTCCAAACTCCAAATGGCTCAAAACTAATAAAAAATAACTCAAATACATCATACAATGCTAAAGGAGCCAATCCCAATCCGAAAAGGTTGAATCTTTAATTAAAATCCCAAAATCGACCAAAAAGTCCAACTCGGACTAGTACCTTGGAAGCCGACAAAACTGACAAAATCCGTCAAACCATTCAATTACGAATTCAAGCATACTAGGTTCACTCAAATCCGACTCTGAATAGGTGTTCAAAACTCAAACATTCATATATGAAACTTTAGGCAAAACCCCCCCCCCCCCCCCATTTTTTCTTTAGAATTTATCAACAAAATGCTAAAATCAAAGATAGATTCATAAAATATAACTAAACCAAGTAGAGAACACTTACCCCAAATCATATGCAGAAAAATGCCTAAAAAATTGACTGATCCCGATCCCCAACTCAAAATATGTTGAATGCATAAAAACCTTATTTTAATACTATTCTGCCTCATTTCTTGTTCCAACATATCTCAAAACTCACTTTTGATACCTCCAATGTATTCTTTGTGAAATTCTAGTCAAGTTAGGCTCTTGAATCACTGCATTTGACCTTATATTGAAGGCGATATGTTGGTTTCAATATTTGAAAATAGTGCAGATTTTTAAATACGCAGCAATGTCAATTTCGTAAGTAATCTGAAAAAATCTAGAACCTAATTCTTAGTAAAATGACAATAAAATCCTCATACTATGTCCAAATTTAACTTTTACTTTTGCTATGGCTCCGTAATTACGATATGGTTCTAATTATTCAATAAAACATAAATCGGAGCTCTATTGTTCAAGGTGGTACCATTTATGCTTGAGGAAACGATGTCGAAACATAAGAAAAACGAGCGCAACACAACCCAAACCTATCCAAAACTCACATGAGCCATTCAGGACCCCGTCTAAACATAGCAAAAAGTTCCATAATATAGTAAGGACCTACTCGAGGACTCAAAACACACTTAACAATATCAAAACAATGAAATACACCTCAAATCAAACTTAATGAACTTCTAAACTTTTGACTTCCACCAAAACCTATCAAATCAACTCGTAATGAACCCAACTTTTGACAATAGGTACTAATACATCACACGGAACTACTCGTGCCCCCAAACTATTGAGCAAAGAGAAAATGCTAGAACGACTGATCGGATCGTTACAAATCTAAAGGAAAAGCGGTGATTGAGCTTTAAGTTTGGCTGTGGTAGCAAGGTAAGTGTTGTGGCTAACCTTAGCTTGAGGTATGAGGTGTTGTTGTCTATTTTCTATGTGTTTGGTTGTTCAGTAAAATGTATAGGTGAAGTGACGAGTGCCTATACATTGTTGTCGAGTCATAGCATGCGAGCGAGTCTTATTCTTATGAACGTTGTATTATATATACGCATTTGTTCATGCTTAAACTAGTTATTCTTCATAATGAACAACTCTTATCATGTTTCACTGGAATTTGATATTTGTTGAGTATTGACGCAAAGTTGAGGTTGATATTGTGAAACTAAGTATTGAAATGAGGCTTGTTATTAATAATTCTTTGCCTGGTTGATTATTGTTTTATTGTTTGGGTGAGGATGAGCATAATGAACGAAGGGTGGTACCATGCCATTGCATATTCATTATCATGTGAGGAAGAGTGTAAAACACGAAGGGTGATTCCGTGCCATGTCATATTCATTATCATGTGAGGAAGAGCGTAAAACATGAAGGATGATGTCGTGCCATTTTATATTCATTATCATTATTCATTTCATCTGTTATGGTGAGGTTGAGAGTAAAAGCACGATAGGTGATGCAGTGTACTTTTTTGTTGTGTTCCTTTCCCGTTCTATTCTAATTATCTCGTACTCCCCTCAACATGTTTTCCCCCTGCCGTTAATATGTGTTTAATTTTTATTAATTGTTATTACGCTCGTATATTGCTTAACAATACATGTTTAAAAATGTGTCTTGTCCTAGCCTCGTCACTATTTCATCGAGTTTAGACTCGGAACTTACCAGTAGAAGGGATCGGTTGTATTGATACTGCACTCTGCATGTTCTATGCATATTTCGGTACCGAACCGTGCTGACTCAAGTGAGTTGCTGCCTTCAATCCAACAGGAGACCAAAGGTAGATCTACCCGTGTTCACAGACCCTAGAATCCCCTTCCAGTTATCCTAGTTTCCTATTTTCTTTTAATTCTAGGGCAGTTGTGTTTTCTTTCGGCCAGGATTTGTAGTGACTCTTGGAAGTTCGTGATTGTAAGACTAGATTTTGGGTAGTTGTGTATTAGTACTTGGATTATTATGAATTTTTGCACTTTTTTACACAATTTTGGTTTAATTATTGTTATTTGCTGATTTGGATAGTGGTTAGCATATTAAATCTTTATTTGTTGGCTTTCCTAGCATTCTAAAAAGTTAGGCACTATCACAATCCAGGCGTTAGAAAATTTGGGTCGTGACAAGTTGGTATCAGAGTACTAGGTTGCCTTGGTATCATAATTCACGAACAAGCTAGGTAGATTCTGAGGGATCCGTACGAAAACATATGTGTTTATCCCTAGACACTATAGGGTTAAGTAACAATTTCACTTTTATTCTTCTCTGTTGTGCGATTTGATCTCTTAATGCTAGTCAAACTTTCTGCGCTTGTCCTTTCACAGATAAAGAGAAAACATACCGCTTCATCAGCTAATCAGCATCCCGAGCCCCTAGTGGTAGCTCCTACGAGGCACAAAGGCCGAGGCTGAGGCCATGCTAGAGGACGAGACAAAGGTAGGTCTTAGCCCAGAGCTCGAGCAACAGCACTAGTGGTGTAGCCTCGGGTGGATTTTGATGATGAGATCCCGGCCCAGACTGCTCATGCTGGACCATCTCAGGTTCTAGAGGGGTACATAGCCACCCCTGTGCTTCAGGATGCGTAGGTCTGCCTAGTGGGCCTTATGGTGAGTGTTACTCAGGCTGGCACATTTCCTGTACCACCAACCATCTCTCGGGCTGTGGAAGGAGCGCAGACTCCTACTAATCACACTCCAGTGCAGACGGCTCCCCAGTTTCATTCTCCAACAGCTCATCCAGTTGGGGTAGTTCTGTCGGGTATTGCATTAGAGATCGACGATGGATCAACTATGTCTTCTAATACTGTATGGAGGTTGGATAGGTTTACTAAGCTTTTTACAACTCACTATGGCGGTACATCTTCAGAGCATCTCCATGACTATTTGGACAATTGTCATGAGGTGTTACATAACATAGGGACAATGGAAACCAATATGGTCGACTTTGTTGCTTTTCGTCTGTTAGGTTCCGCCAGGAAATGGTGGAGGGATTTTTGTTTAGCCAGACCGGCTAGTTTTCCTGCATTGACTTGGGACTATTTCTCTTAGATATTTCTCGAGAAGTTCCTTCCTATTCCACTAAGAGAGGACTATCGCATGCAGTTTGAGCGTCTCCAATAGGGCAGCATGTCCGTTACTCAGTACGAGACCCGCTTTATTGATTTGGCCCGTCATTCTTTTATTATACTCCCCGCTGAGAGAGAGAGAGTGATGAGGTTTTTTGAGGTACTTGCTCAGCTTATCAGATTGCAGATGGCTAAGAAGATGGGGAGGTATATTCGTTTCCAGGATGTGGCCAATGTGGCCAGACGAGTTGAGATGGTTTTAGCTCAAGGGAGTGGTCAGGGGTCTAACAAGTGGCCTCATTAATTCGGTGGATTTAGTGGGGCCTCGTCTGGAGGTCAGGCTGCTTTTGGTAGAGCCCATCCTCCCATGCCATTTCATTTAGCACATCAGACTTCTCACGGTGCTTCAGGTGGCCATGACTCTTATATGTAGTATTCCAATAAGTTAGCCTACAGTGCACCACCAGCTCCTATCATTGTACCTCTGCTTCAAAGTTCTCAGATTGGTTACTTAGGTCGTCAGGGTCAGTTTCAAGGTCATTAGCCATAGCTGCCGAAACCCTACTATATTTGTGGCAATCCGAGTCACATGCTACGTATTTCCCTTGAGAATTAGGGTTCTCTTACCACAGTCGCGGCAGGTATTCCACCGCCCACTAAGCCAGCCAGAGGTAAGGGTTATTCATATAGAGGTGGAGGTTGAAGATAAGATGTGGAGGTCAGGCCGCTAGAGGTGGAGGTCGGTCAGCAGGAGGTCGTCCTAAGAATATAGTTCAGAGTGGTGGGGCCAAGCCCCAATATTATGCTTTCTCAGCCAGGCTTGAGGCTGAGTCATCATATGCTGTTATCACAGGTACTGTTTCAGTTTGCAGTAGAGATGCTTCTGTTCTATTTGATCCAGGGTCTACATACTCATATCTGTTGTCTTATTTTGTTTCATATTTGGTTGTGCCTCATGGTTCTTTGAGTGTTCTTATGTATGTGTCTACATCAGTAGGTGATTCTATTATCTTAGATCGTGTCTATATCTAGTGTATGGTTATTATTGGGGGTCTTGAGACCAACATAGACCTCCTACTTCTTGATATGGTCGACTTTGATGTCATTTTGGGGATGGATTGGTTGTCACCTTATCATGCCATATTTGACTTTCACGCAAAGAACGTGACCTTATCCTTACTGGTTTTGCCTTAATTGGAGTGGAGAAAGACACTTGATCATTCTACCAGTAGGGTTATTTCTTATATGAAGGCTAGCATATGGTCAATACGGGGTATTAGGCTTATTTGGCTTATGTTCGTAATTCCAGTATGGAGGTTTCTTTCATGGATTGTGTACCAGTTTTCTGTGAGTTTCTAGAGGTATTTCTTTTAGACTTTTCGGGGATGCCTCCCGATAGGGATATTAACATTTGTATTGATTTGGCTCCAAGCACCCAACCCATTTCTATTCCTCCATATAGTATGGCCCCGCTAGCGTTGAAATAATTGAAGCAGAACTTGCAAGATTTGCTTGATAAGGGCTTCATTAGGCCCAGTGGCTCGCCTTGGGGTGTGCCGATGTTGCTTGTATAACAGGATGGATTGAGAGGATGTGCATATATTATCGGCAGTTGAACAAAGTCACCATCAAGAACAAGTAACCATTGCCTAGGATTGATGACTTATTTGATTAGCTTCAAGGTGAGAAGGTGTTTTCAAAGATCGATTTGATGTCTGGATACCATCAGTTGAGGATTGGGGCATCCAATGTCCCTAAGACCGCTTTTCAGACCCGGTGTAGGCATTATGAATTTCTAGTGATGTCATTTGGGTTGACAAATGCCCCGACAACATTTGTGGATTTAATAAACCGGGTGTTCAAGCCCTATCAATAGTCTTTCATGATTATTTTATCGATTACATCTTCATATACTCCCGCAGTCGAGAAGAGCATGAGCAACATCTTTAAATCGTTCTTCAGACTCTAAGTGACAACCAGTTATATGTTAAGTTTTCGAAATGTGAGTTTTGGTTGAGTTCAGTTGCATTATTGGGACACCTTGTATTAGTAAAGGGTATTCAAGTGGATACCAAGAAGATTGGGGCAATCAAGCACTAGCCTAGACTCACCGAAGCTACAGAGATCCGGAGTTTCTTGGGTTTGGCGAGTTATTACCGTTGGTTTGTGGAGGGGTTATCATCTATTGTAGCCCCAATGACTAGGTTAACCTAGAAGGGTGCCCTATTCAGGTGGTTGGACGAGTGTGAGGCGAGCTTTCAGAAGCTGAAGACTCCTCTAACTACGACACCAGTGTTGGTATTGCCCATAGGTTCAGGGCCTTATATAGTATATTGTGGCATATCTCTTATTTTACTTAGTGCAATGTTGATGCTAGGTAACAAGGTTATTGCATATGCTTCACCACATCTTTTAGCTTGTACAGTTGCTCGGTCATCCTTGTTTGAGGGTATCAGGGAGAGGCAGTATTATGATACTTATTTGCTTGTCCTTAGGGACACAGTGCGATATAGAGATGCCAAGCAGGTTATAGTGGGAGATGATGGAGTTTTGAGAATGCAGGATCGTGTTTGCGTGTCTAATATGGATGGACTCCGGGAGGTTATTCTGGAGGAGGCTCATAGCTCCCGGTATTCTATTCATATGGGAACTTCTATGATGTATCAGGACTTAGGCAATATTACTGGTGGAGGAGGATGAAGACAGATATTGTTGCATATGTAGCTCGATGTTTGAATTATTAGCAAGTAAAGTACGAGCATTAGAAACCTGGTGGTTTGCTTTAGAAAATAGAGAATCTTGAGTGGAAGTGAGAGTGTATCACTATGGATTTCGATGTTGGACTCCCACGAACTTAGAGGAAGTTCGATGCAGATTGGTTTATTGTAGATCATCTGACCAAGTCAGCGCATTTGATTCCTGCGGCACTTTTATATTCTTCGGAGCGGTTGGCAGAGATGTATATTCGTGAGATAGTTTGTCTTCATGGTGTGCCCGTATCTATTGTTTCTGATCGAGGTACACAGTTTACCTCGCATTTCTGGAGGGCAGCACAACGTGAATTGGGTACGAGGGTCGAGTTGAGCATATTATTTCATCCTAAGATAGGCGGACAATCCGAGCGTACGAGGTTCACAATCGATTATTTAATAACTTTGAAAAAGTCTGGAAGACACTGCCTCAACACAATCGATTGTCATATGTTCACAATCGATTATTTTGTGACTTTGAAAAATCTTATGGACACTGTCTCTTCACAATCGATTGTCATTAGCTTCACAATCGATTATTTTGAGCTTTGAAAAACTTTGGACACTGCCTCGTCACAATCGATTGTCATAAGGTTCACAATCGATTGTCATGCAGATTTGAAAAATCGGATGCTCACTGCCTTAATAATCGATTGTCATAAGTTCACAATCGATTGTCAAGCAGCTGACTTAAACATAATCGATTATCATAAGTACATAATCGATTATCTTCGTCCAGATTTTAGAGGCATGTTTAAAAAGCATTTTGACTAAAGTAAATATGCATTATTTAAAATCATTTTGCTCTAAATCAAATATGCATGATTTGTTAAAAATATTTTTATGAGAGAAGCCAAGTCTTGAGTTTAAGTTGTCGGATAAAGATCACAATTAAATACCGACTCATATAAAACTTACTCTCGATCTTTGTCTTGTGCTTGAATCTCGTTATATATCAATTTTGCGCTTGTGCTTGGACCTCGTCATATGTCAATTTGCGCATAGTTTGTCATTCATCAAAACCTACAAGTATGAACACACGTTTAGTATAATTCCTTGAGAACGTGTTTCCAACAATTTCCCCCTTTTTCATAATGGCAAACTTTAAGCGGGATATGCATATTAGGCAATTCATAATGACGATTCAAGACAAGTAAAGATATGCAACAAGTATATAGATATGCAATTTGTTCCCCCTCAATATATGAATTTCCCCTCAATTTATGCCGATAAGTATTGAGAGTGCATACCCGTTATCTTCCCCCTTTTGCCATTAGCAAAAAAATACAGAATAATAAAAAAAACTTGTTTATTAAATAAATCCGCTATTTCAGACATAATAACGCAAATAATGTCAAGACAATCGATTATTGATACTGGATAATCGATTATATAAAAGAGAAATCGATTGTGCTGTGCGTCAAGCTTTATAATTCCCCCTGCCTTTAGGGCGATACCTTCAAAAATACGTTAGACGTCTCCGACGCTCAAGTTAGAAAACATGTGAAAGGGAAAATGTAATGCATGACTTAGATCAACGTGGAGTCAAGGATCCCGAGTTCACTACGAATTCGGAAGAAGGACTCTTTCTCCAAGGGCTTTGTAAAGATGTCGGCCAATTGATCTTTGGTTTCAACAAATTCAATTTCGACATCGCCCTTGAGAACGTGATCTTTTATAAAATGATGTCTAATTTCAATGTGTTTTGTTCGCGTGCGAATGAAGAACGGGGTTCTTCGTCAAGCATATGGCACTAGTATTATCACATCTAAGAGGGATATGATCAAGACTTAGGCCATAGTCCAAGAGTTGTTGTTTCATCCAAAAGATTTGAGCGCAACAACTCCCCGCGGCTACATATTCAGCCTCGGTTATGGACGACGCAACACTTACTTGTTTCTTGCTAAACCAAGAAATGAGAGAGCTACCGAGCAAATGGCAAGTGCCACTATTGCTCTTGCGGTCCAATTTGCATCCAGCAAAATCGGAATCGGAATAGCCAACAAGTTGGCATGAAGAACCTTTGGGGTACCATAGACCCACATTTACAGTACCAACAAGATACTTCAATATCCGTTTCACCGCAGTTAGGTGAGACTCCTTCGGACACGATTGATAACGAGCGCATAAGCACACGCTAAACATGATGTCCGGACGACTAGCAGAAAGATAAAGGAGAGAGCCAATCATACCTTGATACTTTTTGATGTCGACTTCCTTACCTTTTTCATCTTTGTCTAGATGATCGGATGTGCTCATGGGGGTTGCCATTGCTTTTGCATTGGTCATTTCAAATCGTTTCAGCAATTCTTTGCAATATTTCGCTTGGCAAATGAACGTACCTTCTTTCATTTGCTTTACTTGTAATCCCAAAAAGAATGTTAACTCACCCATCATAGACATCTCAAATTCGCTTGTCATTAAATCGGAAAATTCCTTGCACAAAACATTGTTAGTAGCACCAAATATAATATCATCCACATAGATTTGAACTAATAAAATATCATTGTTTTTATGCTTAACAAAAAGAGTAGTGTCAACTTTCCCCCTAATGAAATCATTTTCCAATAGAAATTTACTCAATCTTTCATACCAAGCTCGGGGAGCTTGTTTTAAACTATAAAGAGCCTTTTTGAGTTTGAAAACATGATCGGGAGATTTAAAATCTTCAAAACCGGGGGGTTGTTCAACATAAACTTCTTCTTGAATAACACCATTTAGAAAAGCACTTTTCACATCCATTTGATATAAATTGAAATTCATAGAAGAGGCAAAAGCAAGCAATAAGGGAATAGCTTCTAATCTAGCTTCGGGAGCATATGTTTCTTCATAGTCAATACCCTCTTCTTGATTATAGCCTTTTGCTACAAGCCTAGCTTTGTTTCTAGTGATTACACCATTTTCATCTAGTTTGTTTCGAAAAACCCTTTTCGTACCAATTATGGTATGATTTTCGGGTCTTGGCACCAAATCCCAAACGTCATTCCGTTTGAATTGGTTAAGCTCCTCTTACATTGCCAAGGTCCAAAATTCATCCCCAATTGCTTCGGAGATGGTTGTTGGTTCAATTTGAGAAACAAAAGCAGTATGTCCTAAGGTGTTCTTAAGAGAGTTTCGGGTACTTACCTTTTCTCTGACGTCGCCAATTACCTGTTCGAGAGGGTGATCTTTGATTGTCCTCCACTCGTTAGGCATTTCCGTTTCTTTCTCCAATTGTGGCGTTTCCTCCGTTGATTGTTCCAAGATTTCATCTTGAATTTCCTGAGGAGTTTCCTCTTGTACTTTGTCTTTCAAATTATTTAAAATACCTGCAAGATCAGAACAAGAATCCTTTCTCGCCAAGCGAGCATTATTTTCGGAAAACACAATATGAGGGGATTCCTCCACAGTTTGGGTTCTATTATTAAACACCCTATACGCTTTGCTACGTGAAGAATACCCAATAAAAATTCCCTCATCGGATTTGGCATCAAATTTCCCAATTGATATTTTCCATTGTTATGAATAAAACATTTACAACCGAATACTCTAAAATGGGAGATATTTGGTTTCCTTCCCTTGTAGAGTTCATAAGGGGTTTTCATGAGTATTGGCCTTATGACTACTCTATTTAAGATGTAGCATGCGGTACTCACGGCATCAGCCCAAAAATGTTTGGGAATCTTAGCCTCTTCGAGCATGGTTCTAGCCATCTCTTCGAGACACCTATTTTTCCTTTCCACCACCCCATTTTGTTGTGGTGTTCGTGGAGCGGAAAAGGTATGCTCGATACCGAGTTCGTCACAAAAGTCCGCAAAGAGATTGTGATCAAACTCTCCCCCATGATCACTTCTAATTGAAGTGACGGTTGTTTCCTTTTCGTTTTGAACACGTTTGAGAAAATATTTAAAATTCTGAAAAGCATCACTTTTATGGGCAAGAAATAAAGTCCAAGTAAATCTGGAATAATCATCAACAATAACAAAAGCATAACGATTTCTACCAAGACTTTCAATGCGAGATGGTCCAAACAAATCCATGTGAAGCAATTGCAATGGTCTAGTAGTTGAAACAATATTTTTCGATTTAAAAGATGCTTTTGTTTGCTTCCCTTTTTGACAAGAATCACAAATAGAGTCATTTTCAAATTTCAAGTTTGGAAGACCAACAACTAAATTTTGTGAAACCAATTTGTTCAAAAGATGCATATTGATGTGAGCTACTCTACGATGCCATAACCAAGAATCATCCTCTTTGCTCATTAAACAATTCACATATTCGGGTGAAGAATTTGCAAGATCAACCATATAAATGTTATCCATTCTAAAACCACGAAGGATAATTTTAAAAGCGCTACGTCTAAAAACTAAGCATTCATCCGAATCAAATAAAACAAGATTTCCCTTGTCACATAATTGACTTATGCTCAAGAGATTACGTTTTAAACCTTTCACAAGTAATATATGCTTAATGGAAGAGATTTCATCCTTACCGACCGATCCGATGCCGATAATCTTTCCTTTGTTGTTATCACCAAAAATAACACTTCCCCCTTCCTTGTGTTCTAGTTGAAGGAATTTGGATTCGTCTCCCGTCATGTGCTTGGAGCATCCACTATCAAGGTACCATAGTACACTTGATCCCTTCAAACATACCTACAAAACAGATTAATGAGTTTTAGGTACCCATGCCATTTTGGGTCCTTGGGGGTTAGGCAAATCATAGTGATGTGATTGAGTGTTATGTCTATGTCATGTAAAACAAGCAGGAGCAATATGTCCAATTCGTCTACAATAATGACAAGTCACGTTAGGATTATGCATCCTTCTAGGTTGATAGTAAATGGACGGACGAAATTCATTTACTCTATTCTTGATAATATAACTATTGCACAAATCATGAAAATCATTTCTCCTACCATTTGTTCTAGGATATGCATCATTTCTAGAATAGTTGTTTCTAGGTTGGAAGTCATTTCTAGGTGTCCTAAAAGGTTCAACATTCCTTCTAGTGTTTGGCCTGGAATGTGCATTATTTCTAGCATGATTATTTCTAGATTGCGATTGATGAAAACTATTTCTAGGTTTGTTGTATCTAGGATGAACATTTGTTTTATTTATCCTAGGTTGAGCCTTAGGTGGTTGGGGGTTGGCTTCAACTTTCTCTTTAGGCTCGTTTCTAAAACCTATGCCATGCTTGGTCGACTTCAAGTTAACAAGCACTTCATTCAAATTTTTATGAGACGAGTTAAACTTATCTAAGGTGCCCTTAAGCCTTTCTACTTCATTTTTGAGATGCATGCAAGAAGTACAATTTCTAGAACTTTCGGGCTTGTCGGCGCTTCTCTTGCCAAAAAATTTGTTTTCCTCTTTCAACTTCTCATTTTCTAAAATCAGTTTTTCCAATTCCTTTTCTTTAAAAGAGAGTTGTTTTTGAAAATCTTTTTCTTTTAAAGAAGCATTTTCTTTTATACTCTTAACAGTTTTTGAAGCTTTAATAAATTCGCTATACAACTCATCAAAAGCATTTTGCATTTCTTCAAGGGAAAAGAAATTTTTGGAAGAAATTTGACATACCTCTTCTTTGTTGTCTTCTTGTGCCATAAGACAAAGATTTGCGGCTTCGTCTTCTTCTTCCTCACTTGACTCGTCACCGGAGTCGCCTCCCCAAGATATGTATGCTCGTTGCTTCTTAAAGGGTTTCTTCTCCTTTTTAGCATTTGGGCAATTTGATTTAATGTGCCCGGTTTCTCCGCACTCATAGCACTTTATTTGATCTCCTTGCTTTTTGCCCTTTCGTTCATACTCTTTTCGCATGAACTTTTGAAATCTCTTGATAACGAGTCCGAACTCGTTGTCTCCGTCCTCATCATTTTGAGGTTGGCTTGTGCTTGCCTTGAGAGCGATTCTTTGCTTCCTTTGATCATCAACAAGAGGGTTAAGTATAGTAGATTCATAAGTTTTAAGATTACCTCTTAATGCGTCGATGGTGACATTTGAAATACCAATGGATTCTTGAATCGCGTCGGCCTTGGATCACCATTCCGGAGTGAGACTTCGGAGAATTTTTCGGACAAGTTCCTTATCCGTGAAGGTCTTCTTAAGAGCATGTAAATCATTTACGATTTTTGAAAATCGTTCAAACATCTCATCGACCTTTTCGCCTTCCTTCATGTGAAACAATTCATATGCATGGGTTAGGAAATCAATTTTGGCTTCCCTTACCTGGTCCGTACCTTCGTACGTAATTTCCAGCTTGTCCCACATTTGCTTCGCCGTTGTGCAACAAGATATCTTCCTGTAATCATCAGCATTTACAGCACAATATAATAAATTAATAGCTTTAGCATTATTTTGCACCTTTCGGATATCATCCGCATCGTATTCATCTTCGGACTTTGGCACCCATTCATTTTCAACCTTCTTGGTTGGAATTTGTTCTCCATTCATTATGACCTTCCAAAGATGAAAACTATTTGATTGTACAGATATTCTCATCCTCTCCTTCCAGTATGTATAATTTGTACCATCGAATAGCGGTGGTCAGGTGGAGCATTGTCCTTCACCTATTCCTGCAAAAGAATCACGAGTAGAAGCCATGGATGTTTCTCTCAAACGGTTAAGTCTTCAGAGAGTTGAGCTCTGATACCAATTGTTAGATAATACGCTTAACGCTAGAAGGGGGGTGAATAGCGCTATAATAAAAATTAGCGTAAACTTGCGGAATTTAAAAATTGCAGGAAATGAATAAGTGCGATAAGTAAATAAATTAGAACAAACGCACCGATATATCCTGGTTCACCACAACCCGTGGCTAGTCCAGTCCCCGAGAGACTCTCTCGAGATTTCCACTAACTTGTTAAGCTTACGGGTGCTCAACAAACCGTTACAACTTGAGGACACAAGCCTCAACAACCTTTGCTCGGAGATACAACACTCCAAGACTTCAACCAAGGAAACACAAGTTCCTTCTTACAACACAAGGGACTAACACTTCCCTTCAAGTGTACAAAAACACTTAGCACTCAAACAAGACACTCCTTTAAGAGTAGATATGAGTAAAAAGAATACGCTCAAGATCGCAACAACTTTCGACAAGAATTTGGCTCTCAAAAGCTTATAAATGAATATAAAATGATAAGCAATAGAGTATGCAAGCTTTAGCAATTGTATGATCAGTTGTTGTATGTTGTTGTTGTGTTCATAAGACTGAATTGAAGCTGTACTTATAGTTGAAAAACTTTGTATTACCGTTGCCTAATTGCCAATTAAGAATTGCTGATTTTACTCAGTGACAATCGATTGTCAAATTCCCACAATCGATTGTTTGCCAGTTCTTCCAAAAATCAATCCCAGATTTTACGCTTAACAATCGATTATTTAAGATCAATAATCGATTACTGGCAACGTTCAAAAAATCATTTCCAGATTTTACGTAAAACAATCGATTGTCAGAAATCTACAATCGATTACTCAGCAATGTTCAAAAAATCCTTTCCAGATTTTAATTAAAACAATCGATTATAAGAAATCAATAATCGATTACTCAGCAACGTTCAAAAAATCCTTTCCAGATTTTAATTAACACAATCAATTATAAGAAATCAATAATCGATTACCTGACGGTATTTGAAAACATTTTGGCAACGGTCAGTTATACAATCGATTATACTAAGTTAACAATCGATTATATATCAGTCTTGAAAAATCAATTTAGACACTGCCTCTTGACAATCGATTGTTATAGGTTCACAATAGATTATTTAATAACTTTGAAAAAGTCTGGAAGACACTGCCTCAACACAATCGATTGTCATATGTTCACAATCGATTATTTTGTGACTTTGAAAAATCTGATGGACACTATCTCTTCACAATCGATTGTCATTAGCTTCACAATCGATTATTTTGAGCTTTGAAAAACTTTGATGGACACTGCCTCATCACAATCGATTGTCATAAGGTTCACAATCGATTGTCATGCAGATTTGAAAAATCTGATGCTCACTCCCTTAACACAATCGATTGTCATAAGTTCACAATTGATTGTCAAGCAGCTGACTTAAACATAATCGATTATCATAAGTACATAATCGATTATCTTAGTCCAGATTTTAGAGGCATGTTTAAAAAGCATTTTGACTAAAGTAAATATGCATTATTTAAAATCATTTTGCTCTAAATTAAATATGCATGATTTGTTAAAAATATTTTTACGAGAGAAGCCAAGTCTTGAGTTTAAGTTGTCGGATCAAGATCACAATTAAATACCGACTCATATAAAACTTAGTCTCGATCTTTGTCTTGTGCTTGAATCTCGTTATATATCAATTTTGCTCTTGTGCTTGGACCTCGTCATATGTCAATTTGCGCATAGTTTGTCATTCATCAAAACCTACAAGTATGAACACACGTTTAGTATAATGCCTTGATAACGTATTTCCAACAAGGTTAGTAATTGATCTTTTTGATACCAGGACTTATTGTGGTTCTGGAGCCCGATAAAGGTCCATTATGATATTTATGCCTTATTAATGAAATTTTGTGAGAAACGAGACTGATTTGACATGATTTGGACATTTGGTTGAGAAAATAGAAGTTTTGAAACTTTTTTTTGAAAATTTCATGCAATTTGGTACTAAATGCTTAGTTATATGTGTTATTTTGGCGATTTGATTGCACGAGCAAGTTCGTATGATGTTTTAGATCTTGTGCGCATGTTTAGTTTGGAGCCACGAGGGCTCGGGTGAGTTTCAGATAGGCTATGGGATGTTTTAGAGTTAGAAATATCTGGTATTTTGCTGCAGCATTTGTTCTGATATGCCTTCTTCGCATTCACGTTGGTAGTATTGCGAACGCGAAAGGTAAAAATGGGGCAGGGGGAAATTCTTCTTCGTGAAGGAATGGTCGCGAACACAGAGCAGTGGGGGCTTTACCCTTCGTGAACGTAACCTATCTACCGCGAACGCGAAGCATGGGACCTAGGGGAGGGGAGATAACTCATCGAGGAAGCGACACTTGGCTTGCGAATGCGGAGGCCTGGGGGTATGCCTTGCGGATGCGATGAGTTACTCGCGAACGCATAGTCCAATAGGGCCATAGCTACGCCAATGCGACGAACCTCTCACGAATGCGAATAAGGCATGTCCAGTGATTTTAAAACAAAACCAGAGATGGGATTTCTTCAAAAATTCATATTTTCTTCACTAGAACTTGACCTAGGGGAATTTTTAAAGAGCGATTTCAACACTACATTATAGGTTTGTGCTCTTCAGCTAATTTCCTTCAATTTTCATCAACACCCATTAGATCTCTAGCCTTAAATCTTATTCAAAATGGTAGAATTAGGGATTTTTGGAAGAACTGGTGATTTTTCAAATTTGGGAACATAGACATCAACTTGGGGTAGGATTCTGACACTAATTACATACTTGGTCGCGGGGATGAATGGGTGAATGGATTTTGGTCTGAACCTCGAGTTTGACCAAGAGGGACCGAGGTCAATTTTTGATTTTTTGTGGAAAATATTGGGAAACATATAATTGTGCATTTGAAATTAATTTCTTTAGAGATAATCAATGTTATTAAGTAATTATGATTAGATACAAGTGGATTGGAGGTGGAATCTAGAGGAAAAATGGGGATTGAGCTTTGAGTTTGGCTGTGGTAACGAGGTAAGTGTTGTGGCTAACCTTGTCTTGAGGAATTAGGTATTGTTGTCTATTTTCTATGTGTTTGGTTGTTGAGTACAACGTATATGTGAGGTGACGAATACCTATACGTTGTTGGCGGGTCATAGCATGCGAGTGAATCTTATTCTTGTGAATGTTGTATTAGATATTCGTATTTGTTCATGCTTAAACTAGTTATTCTTCATGTTGAACAACTCTTATCATGTTTTACTAGAATTTGATATTTATTGAGTATTAACACAAATTTGAGGTTGACGTTGTGAAGCTAAGTATTGAAATGGGGCTTGTTATTAATAATTCTATTGCTGGTTTATTATTGTTTTGTTGTTTGGGTGAGGATGATGTTGTGCCATTGCATACTCATTATCATGCGAGGAAGAGTGTAAAGCACAAAGGGTAACTCCATACCATATCATATTCATTATCATGTAAGGAAGAGCGTAAAATACCAACGGTGATGCGGTGCCATTTTATATTCATTATTATTGTTCCATTCATTTGTTATGGTGAGGTTAAGAGTAAAATCACGAAGGGTGATGCCGTGTACTTGTTTTATTGTGTTCTTTTACTGTTCTATTTTCATGATCTCATGCTAGTGGTACCTTAGTGGCAGTTCGCGCGGGTTCCCTTGCTGCACCACGTGCGCGTCCTCGACCTCTACCCCGGCCCTTACCTCTGATGGCTATAGTAGGGGGCGCAGGTGCCTAGTTGTCTCGAGTAGCACGTGTCCTCACCATCTATGAGAGAATAGAAGGACAGAAGTTTAGTTGTGATATCAAAAATCTCACACGACAAGGAAATCAAATGAAGTGGAATTTTCCTAACAGTTACATAGCCTCTCGTAGATAAGTAAAGATGTCTTCGTACCGATTAGCGAGACTCTAATAAACAGGAATGTGTTCCGTGACTCCTATGAACCTAAAGCGCTAATATCAACTTGCGACGACTCCAGCCGCCCTCCATGAACATGTCATGACGTAGACTAGGTAAACCTAACAATGCGGAAAAACAAATAATTTGCGAAAATTATAACTCAAACCAAGGTTTATCAAATGGAAAACAGAATGCAAAATGCCTCTCGACACATACAGCACAATACTTCAACTACTACAATACTATCCCAAAACCCGGAAACTCATGTGAACACAAGCTAATAGAATGTAATACACTGCTCTAACTCCAGAATGTCTAAAACAACATTAAGAAAGGAAGGCTAACTGCTAAACCTAGAAAAAGATAGAGACTCCTTGGTCTGCGGACACGGCAGATGTACCTCGAAGTCTCTTCTAGATCTCTCCGCCTCGAAGGTGATACGCCTGGATGAACGTACCTGGATCTGCACATGAAAAACATGCGCAGAAGGGGCATGAGTACACCACAACAGTACTCAGTAAGTGCCAAGCCTAACCTCGGTTGGGCAGTGACGAGGAAGGTCAGGGCCCTATGAGATGAAATATAATAAAATAGGATAAAGAGACAGTATAATGAGAGTCTACAACGAGAATCTCAACAGGATAAATAAGGATACATAAACAGAAAAACAAAAATAAGACAAACACAAAGAAATACCGTTCACAACAAGAATGATATTTGGGGATCTCTTGGTATCCCGAGGATCTCTTGATATTCTCAATAAGTAAGCCAGGGATCTCTTGGTATCCCGAGGATCTCTTGGTATCCTCAATAAGTAAACTGGGGATCTCTTGGTATCCCGAGGATCTCTTGGTATCCTCAATAAGTAAACCGGAGATCTCTTGGTATCCCAAGTATCTCTTAGTATCCTCAATAAGTAAACCGGGGATCTCTTGGTATCCTCAATAAGTAAGCCAGAGATCTCTTGGTATCCCGAGGATCTCTTGGTATCCGAAATATATATATATATATATATATATATATATATATATATATATATATATATATATATATATATATATATATATATATATATATATATATATATATATATATGTGTGTGTATATGTGCCACGAATCTTTGGGTATCCTACACCCTCAGTCCAGAACATAACATGTGCATGGTATCTCCGGGGATGCCTTCCTGTAGTCCCAGATCTAAATGCCCAGTAATTCCATATAACTGTGCAAGGGGATCTATCATGAATCAAACATGCAGTCCCAAAGTAAATATGCAGGGGGATCTGTCAGGAATCGAACCCGCTGTCCCAAAGTAAATATGTAGGGGGATCTATCGGGAATCAAACCTGCAGCCCCAAAGTAAATATGCAGGGGGATCTATCGTAAAACTAACTTGTAGTCCCAAAGTAAACAGACAAGGGCAGCTATCGAAATCCCACATCCGTAGTCCCAATGTAAATATACAGCCACAACAAGAAGATATTCAACAATAAAGTTCAAAGAAATACAAGGCAACAGGTAGTTCTAGCCTAGCATGCTTCACGTAATACAAACAAAGCAACTTAAGCAAATAAGCAATTTAGATCAACTCAGCATGCTTTTCTAAACTAACACAGGCTATAATTTTAAATAGAATAAATAAGGTAAGAAAGAAACTCAATCTATATATTTAGGTAAAACTGGATTTTAAAAATTAGCTCAAGTACGCGGTCATCACCTCACGTACATGAATTCAATTACCAAATATCATATCCTAAGAGGAAAGTCCCGCACATAAGGATAGACAAGCCAATAACCTCAATTAGCTCAAAGTCAACTAGAAATCACGCCTTTGCCACGAGTATCCGACTCCAAATGGCCCAAATCTATTCAATTCAATTACATATCATAAATAACATCTCAAACAACTACTTCTACAATTAAATTCAAAGCTAAGACTCAAAATTGGGTAAAATGACGAAAACACCCCTCAGACATGCGTCTCGGAATTGGATGAAATTTATATTTTTGAAAAAAAGAACACAAAAATCGGAGTTCAATTAACCCCTCAAATCCTAGATTAAAATTTAAAAATCTCAAGCCCTAGTTCTTCCATTTTTTCCCAAGTTTCCATAAATTCCTATGTTAATTTCATAATAGAATCACGTTTTAGGTTCAAAAATCTTACCTCCAATCGTGTCTCCTTGATTCCCCCTTGAATCTCCCTCAAAGAAGATCTCAAATGCTTAGCTATGGTGGAAAATAGGGCTTAACTCGCGGATGAAATGTTATATAACTTCACTACCCAGGTATTTGTTCAATGCGATCGCAGAAATTTGAATGCGATCGCGAAGGGTAAATTTTAAAGCTTCCAAAATTCATCTGTACGAACGCGTACTAAAGCTTGCGATCATAGAAGAGAAAGAAATAGACGTACGCGATCACGAGCAGGGCCATATGATCGCGAAGAGGAAAATGCAACGAATTACCATATCCTAATTTCTACTATGCGAACACGGGAGAACAATTGCGAACGCGAAGAAGGGAATACTTACTTCCGCAATCGCGAACCAGTTAATACGACGCGTAGAACAAAAATATCACCCTCCTTACACTATGTCATCACGTAGGGACAGCTGCAATCATAGAGAAGGAAAGTCTACAACAGACCTGAACGAAAATCTGCATTACAACTCAAAAATGCCCCGTTGACGATTTGAAACACACTCGAGGCCCCCGGAACCTCAACCGAACTTACGGACATATCCCATAACATCCTTCAAGCTTGTAACAATACATAAACCACCTAAAAAATCGTCAGAAACTCAAATTGATCAAAGATTTAAGCCTAAGAACTTCAAATTTTCTCAAAATACACTTTCGATAAAAAACCTAACTAAACCACGTCCAAATGACCTAAAATTTTGCATATGCATCCCAAATGACATGACGGAGCTACTGAAACTTCCATAATTTCATTCTGACCCTAGGATCAAAATCTCACTATCAAATCGGAAACTCCAAAAATTCAACTTTCGGCATTTCAAGCCAAAATTAGCTACGGACCTCCAAAACACATTCCGAACACGCTCCCAAACCCGAAATCACCTAATGGAGTTAACGGAACCATCAGATTTACATTTTGAGGCCGTCTTCACATTGTTCCAACAACACGAAACTTTCCAACACATAAGTTCTTATTTAGGGACTAAGTCTCCCAAAACTCTCCGAAACTCAAAACCGAAAATCCCGGCAATTCAATTTAGCGAAAATAGACTTGGGGAAAGTAATTAATTGGGGATTGGGGTGTTAATTCTTAAGATGACCGGCCGGGTCGTCACATCCTCCTACACTTAAACATTCGTTCGTCCTTGAACGAGCATAAAGACATACTTGAAGTAGTGAAAAGATGAGTGTAACTACTGTGTATATCTTGCTAGGTCTCCCAAGTCACCTCAACAGCCAGCTAACCCCGCCACTGAACCTTTACTGAAACAATGTTCTTTGACCTCAACTTTCTGACCTACCTGTCCAATATAGCCACTCAATCCTCAACATAGGATAGATCCTTGCCCAACTAGACTGAACTAAAGTCCAACACGTGCGACGGGTCACCGTGATACCTCCGGAGCATCGAAACATGAAATGCCAGATGAACTCTTACCAGACGAGGAGATGACGCAAGCTCATAAGAAACCTCCCCAACACGCCTCAATATCTCAAAAGGGCCAATAAATCTCGGACTCAACTTCCCTTTCTTCCCAAACCTCATAACGCCATTCATAGGCAAAACCCAAAGCAGAACCCGCTCTCCGACCATATATGAAACATCACGAACCTTCCTGTCTGCGTAGCTCTTCTATATGGAGTGGTCTATACGAAGTCTATCCTGAATCACCTTAAACTTCTCCAATGCATCCCCAAACAACTCTGTACCCAATAGTCTGGCCTCACCCGGCTCGAACCAACCCACTGGAGATCTACACCTCCTACCATATAAAGCCTCATACGGCGCCATCTGAATGCTGGACTGATAACTGTTTTTGTAAGCAAACTCCGCCAATGGCAAGAACTGATCCCAAGACCCTCCAAACTCGATCACACATGCACGGAGCATATCCTCAAAAATCTGAATAGAGTGCTCGGATTGTCTGTCCATCTAGGGGTGAAATGCCATGCTTAAATCCACCCGAGTACCCAACTCCTGTTGACTGGCCCTCCAGAACAATGATATAAATTGAGTACCTTTGTCTGAAATAAGAAACTAGAATACCATGCAGACAAACAGTCTCTTGGATGTAAATCTCCACTATCCACTCCGATGAATAAGTAATACACATAGGAGTAAAATGGGGCAGACTTGGTCAGCCGATCCACAATCACCCAAATAGCATCAAACTTCTTCAAAGTCTGTGGGAGTCCAACTACGAAGTCCATGATGACTCGCTCCCGCTTCCACTCCGGAATATCTATCTGCTAAAGCAACCCACCCGGTCTCCGGTGCTCATACTTCACCTGCTGACAGTTGAAGCATCTAGCTACATATCAGACTATATCCTTCTTCATTCGCCTCCGCTAATAGTGCTGTCTCAAATCTGGATACATCTTCGTGACACCTGGATGGATGGAATACCGAAAACTATGGGCCTCCTCTAAAATCAACTTCCGAATACCATCAATATCGGGTACACAGACCCGGCCATGCATCCCCAATACCCCATCATCTCCAATAGTCATATCTCTAGCATTGCCATACTGAACCTTGTCCTTGAGTACAAGTAAATGAGGGTCATCATACTCCCGCTCCCTGATATGATCGAATGAGGAAGACCGAGAAACACCACAGGCTAGAACCGATTTAGGCTCCAAAAGATCCAATATCATAAACTGACTAACTAAGGCCCGAACATCCATCGTCATAAGTCTCTCTAAAGTTGGTAAATATGCCAAACTCCCCCAACCCTCCATCCGGCGACTCAGGGCATCACCACTACAATGGCCTTGCCCGGGTGATACAAAATAGTGATGTCATAATCCTTCAGCAACTCCAACTACCTCCTCGGGCGCAATTTTAGATCCTTCTGCTTGAATAAATGCTCCAAACTCCTATGATCAGTATAAATCTCATAAGGCACACCATATAGATAATGGCACCAAATCTTCAGGGCGTGAACAATGGCAGCTAACTCAAGATCATGGACAGGATAATTCTATTCATGTATCTTAAACTGTCTAGACGCGTGGGTAATCACCCTGCCGTCCTGCATCAATACTGCTCCAAGGCCAACTCTGCACTGTCTCTACCTTCTTCGGATCCACCCAAATGCCCCACTCAACACCACGTGGCCTAAGAATGCCATAGAATCCAACCAAAACTCACATTTTGAGAACTTACATATAACTTCTTCTCTCTCAAGGTCTAAGGCATGGTCCTTGGGTGTTGATCATGATCTTCCCAACTCCGGGAATACACCAAAATATCATCAATCAAAAAATTAAAATATGAGTCCCGATAGGGTTGTAACACACTGTGCATCAAATGTATAAAAGTTGTTGGGCCATTGGTAAGCCCAAATGACATCACAAGGAACTCGCAATGACCATACAGAGTCCTGAAGGCAGTTTTCGGGATATTTGGCTCCCGAATCTTCAACTTATGGTAACCAGAGCGCAAATCAATCATAGAAAACACATGTGCGCTCTGAAGCTGGTCAAATAGATCATCAATACGAGGCAAAGGATAATGGTTATTCACTATAACCTTGTTCACTGGTGATAATCGATGCACATATGTATAGAACCATCATTTTTCTTCACAAACAAGACAGAAGCACCCCAAGGTGAAACACTAGGTCGAATAACCCTTATCAAGCAATTCCTATAACTGGTCCTTCAACTCCTTCAACTCAGGAGGAGCCATACAATAAGGAGGAATAGAAATGGGCTAAGTGCCCGGCAACAAATCAATGTCTCTATTAGGTGGCATGCCTGGAAGATCAGCTCAAAATACATCAGGATAATCTCGCACCACTAGGACTAAATCAACAGAAGGGGTATCAACACTGACATCTCTTACATAAGCTAAATACGCGGCACACCCCTTCTCAACCATACGCTGAGCTTTAAGAAAAGATAATTCTACTGGGAGTGTGATCTAAAGTACCACTCCACTCAACCGTGGTACATCTGGTATAGCCAGCATCACGGTTTTGGTGTGACAATCAAGAATAGCATAATGGGGCGACAACTAGTCCGGAATAATATCAAAATCAATCATGCTGAGTAGTAATAAGTCTGCTCTGGTCTCAAAACCACAAACTGTAAACAAACATGACTGATAAACATGGTCCACAACAAGTAAATCCCTCATATTAGTAGAAATATAAACAGGGAAACTTAAGGAACCCCTGAAGTATACACAAATACGGAGCAAAATATGAAGACACGAAAGAACAAGTGAAGCCTAGATCAAAAAGAATTGGTACACCTCTATAACAAACTATGAAAAATACACGTGATGACAGAATCGGAGGCAACAACCTCGGTATGGGTAGGTGGGGTAGCAACTGGGGCTATAACCATGGCATGGGAACTCTGCAGGGCATGCTGTGTTTGAGAAGTCTGTGGAGGAATACTCTTCCCAAGTCTAGGGCAATACCTCACCACACAACGTATGTCACCACACTCGAAGCAACCTCGTGGCTAACATGGTAGTGGAACTGTGGGGGTATGGGTACTCCGAAACTTCTGAACACATGAAGCCCTCTGTGAAATCTAGGATACAAACTGATTTGGCTGACACATGAAACTTCTACCATGCCGTACTCTTCCTCCAAAATAAGGACCAGTGGGTCTCTCCAATCTTCAAGGCCTACTCACTCCTCCATACTCTCCCTCCTGACCTCGTTTTTCCTCTCTCTCCTAGACCCACATGCCTCCTACTCAGTAAGAGGTTCTTACCTCCCGCTGAATTGGGACCACAGGCTGTGTCGCCATGACACCTGGAACCTGACCAATGGGAACTCACTGCTCTGGAATGGGGGCAGTAGGAGTCTGAGTACCTCCCCCGGCCAGTGAAGTAGTAGGTACAACTTGAATCTATCCCATATGAATCAATGTGCCAAATTTTCCTGAAGCATTGGAGTAGTAGTAGGTGGGTCAAGTGCCTGGACGCCGGCTAGATCTATTAGTGGTACCTCAATGGCAGATCACGCGGGTGCCCTCGTTGCACTACGTGTGCGTCCTCAACCTCTACCTCGGCCCCAGCCAATGACGGGTGTAGTAGGGGCGCGGGTGCCTGGTCATCTCAAGTAGCACGTGTTCTCACAATTTGTGAGAGAATAGGACGGAAGATTAGTTGCAACATCAAAAATATCGCACGACAAGAAAATCAAATGAAGTGGAATCTTCCTAACAGTTACATAGCCTCTCGCAGATAAGTACAGACGTCCCCGTACCGATCAGCGAGAGTCTAATAAACCGGCTTGTGTTCTGTGACTCCTATGAACCTAGAGCTCTGATACCAACTTGTCACGACCCCAGTTCGCCCTCCGTGAACATGACGGCACCTAGTCCCTATAACTAGGTAAGCCTAAAAATGCGAAAAAACAAATAATTTAAATAAATTATTACTAAAATCAAGGTTTATCAAATGGAAAACAGAATGCAGAATGCCTCTCGGCACATACAGCACAATACCTCAACTACTAAAATACTATCCCAAAACCTGGAAACTCAGGGGAACACAAGCTAACAGAATGTAATATACTACTCTACCTCCAAAATGTCTAAAACAATAGTAAGAAAGGAAGGCTAACTGCTAAAGCTAGAATAAGATAAAGACTCCTTGGTCTGCGAATGCGGCAGATGTACCTCGAAGTCTCTGCTAGATCGCTCTGCCTCGAATGTGATACGCCTGGTTGAAGGTACCTGAATCTGCACATGAAAAACATGCGCAAAAAGAGCATGAGTACACCACAGCGATACTCATTAAGTGCCAAACTTAACCTCGGTTGGGTAGTGACGAGGAAGGTTAGGGCCCTACTGAGATAAAATATAACAAAATATAGGATAAAGAGGCAGTATAATGAGAGTCTACAACGAGCATCTAAATCGGATAAATAAGGAAACCAGCAACAGAAAAACATAAATAAGACAAACACTAGGAAATACTGCTCACAACAAGAATGATATCCGAGGATCTCTTGGTATCCTCAATAAGTAAGCCATGGATCTCTTGGTATCCTCAATAAGTAAGCAGGGGGTCTCTTGGTATCTCAAGGATCTCTTGGTATCCTCAATATGTCTCTTGGTATCCCGAGGATCTCTTAGTATCCTCAATAAGTAAATCGGGGATCTCTTGGTATCCCGAGAATTACTTGGTATCCTCAATAAGTAAGCCAGGGATCTCTTTGTATCCCGAGGATCTCTTTGTATCCCACACCCTCAGTCCAGAACATAACACGTGCAGGGAATCTCCCGGGATGTCATCCCGTAGTCCTAAATGTAAATACCAAGTAATACCATATAATTGTGCAACGGGATCTATCAGGAATCGAACCTGCAGTCCTAAAGTAAATATGCTGGGGGGTCTATCGGAAATCAAACCCGCAGTCCCAAAGTAAATATGCAGGGGGATCTATTAGGAATCGAACCCACAATCCCACAGTAAATATGTAAGGGGATCTATCGGAAATCAAACCCGCAATCCCAAAGTAAATATGCAGGGGGGTCTGCCAAAAATCTAACCCATAGTCCAAAAGTAAACAAACAAGGGGGGAACTACCGGAATCCCACATCTGTAGTCCCAATGTAAATATACGGACACAACAAGAAGATATTCAGCTATAAAGTTCAAATAAATACAAGGCAATAGGTAGTTCTAGCCTAGCATACTTCACATAGTACAAATAAAGGAACTTAAGCAAATAGGAAATTTAGATCAACTCAGCATGCTTTTAGAAACCAACACAGGCTATAATTGCAAATAGGTAAGAAAGAAACTCAATCTAAATATTTAAGTAATATCGTATTTTCAAAAATTAGCTCAAGTATGCGCTCTTCACCTCATGTATAGGTCATTCAATTACCAAACATCATATCCTAAGGGAAAAGTCTCCAACACAAGGTTAGACAAGCCACTAATCTCGAATCGGCTTAAAGTCAACTAGAAATCATGCCTTTGCCACGAGTATCCGACTCTGAATGGCCCAAATCTATTCCATTCAATTACATATCGTAAATAATATCTCAATAACTGATTCTACGATTAAATTCAAAGTTAAGACGCAAAATTGGGTAAAATGACCAAAATACCCCTCATGCCACTTTCTCGGAATCAGATGAAACTTATATTTTTGGAAACCTCATACTCTCACAAGTATATACATAACAAGAACACAAAATTGGAGTTTAGTTGACCCCTCAAATCCTAGATTAAAATTTAAAAATCTCAAGCCCTAGTTCTTCCATTTTTGCCCAAGTTTCCATAAATTCCTAGGTTAATTTCACAATAGAATCACGTTTTAGGTTCAAAAATCTTACCTACAATCGTTTCTCCTTGATTCCCCCTTGAATCTCCCTCAAAGAAGATCTCAAATGCTTAGCTATGGTGGAAAAAAGGGCTCAACTCGCGGATGTAATGTTTATTAACTTCACTGCCCAAGTATTTGTTCAATGCGATTGCAGGAATTTGAATGCGATCGCGAAGGGTAAATTTTAAAGGTTTCAAAATTGGTCTATGCAAATGCGGCCTAAATTCTGTGATCGTGAAAGAGAAAGAAATAGACGTACGCGATCGCGAGCAGGGCCACGCGATCGCGAGCAGGGCCACGCGATCACGAAGAGGAAAATACAAGGAATTATCAGATCCTAATCTCTACTATGCAAACGCAAAAAAAAGGGAAAACTGACTTCCGTGATCGTGAACCAATTAATGTGGTCATGTAGGACAAAAATATCACCCTCCCAATTTATACTATGCGATTGCATAGGGACAGTTGCAATCGCAGAGAAGGAAAGTCTGCAACAGGCATGAATGGAAATCTGCAACTTTTACAACTCAAAAATGCCCCGTTAAGCATCCAAAACACACCCGAGGCCCCCCGCGGCCTCTACAAAACAAACAGACATATCCCATAACATCCTTCAAACTTTTACTAATCCTTAAACAACCTAATACAACATCAGAAACTCAAATCAATCAAAGATTTAAGCCTAAGAACTTCAAATTTTCTCAAATACGCTTTCGATGAAAAACCTAACCAAATCACGTCCGAATGATCTGAAATTTTGCGTACACACCCCAAATGACATGATGGAGCTACTGCAACTTTTACAATTTTATTCCGACCCTCGGATCAAAATCTCACATTTGGACCGGAAACTCCAAAAAATTAAACTTCGACATTTCAAGCCTAAATTAGCTACGGACCTCCAAAACACATTCCGAACACGCTCCCACCCCCCAAAATTACCTACGGAGCTAACGAAACCTTGGATTTCCATTTCGAGGCCGTCTTCACATTGTTTCGACTATAGACAACTTTTTAACACTTAAGTTCTCATTCATGGACTAAGTGTCCCAAAGCTCTTCGAAACTCAAAACCGAACATCCTAGCAATTCAATTTAGAGGAAATAGATTTGGGAAAAGATGTTAATAGGGGATTGGGGCATTAATTCTTAAGACGACTGGCCGGGTCATCACAACCGTACCGTGCTGACCTGAGTGAGCTGTTGTCGTCAGTCCAACATGAGACCCAAGATTGATTTGCCGGCATTCGCAAACAATGGAGTCCCTTTCCAATTATCCTAGTTTTATGTTTTCTTTTAATTTAGGAACAATTCTATTTTTTTCTGCCAGTATTTAATAACTCTTAGAAGTTCGTGATTGTGACAACGAATTTTGGGTATTTATGTATTCGTACTTGGATTATTATGAATTTACGCACTTCTTTACTCTGTTTTAGTTCAATTAGCATTATTTACTGATTTGGATAATGGTTAGCATGTTAAATCTTTATCGTTTGGCTTTCCTAGCATTCCGAAATGTTAGAAGCCATCACAATCCCAAAGGTGAAAAATTTGGGTCGTGACAGAAGGTTGAATATTAGGGTTGTATGTTAGGAGGTAGTTGACTCTTGCCTACTTCGTGCCTTTGTGAGACTAGTTTGGTGAGGTTTTGTCTAAGATAGCTAGTGAAAATGTTGTGTCTTACTACTTTTTCATTTCTCATAGTGCCAAGTCAATTTACTGGCTATCGCTTTTGCTTTGCATCTATCTTTTGGTTTTCATGTTGTTATTATTTTTCCTATGATTTCTTTGGTGTCACGACGCGGATTTCCAAACCTTCGGGGATCGTGATAGCGCCTACTAATGGGAGCTAGGCAAGCCAAATATTAATTACAACTCCTTAACCACATAATCCTTTTTTATATTTATCAAAAATAAGATAAAAGCAACTGATTTAACTAAACAAGCGAAAGACTTAATATTAATGAAAACGAATAACAATATGGAAGCTCAATATAGCCTCTACACAAAACCAGATGTCACATAACTCATGAACTACTAAGATTCACTAATTACAACGTCTGAAAGAAAGTGTAAACTGTTTGTCTCGAAATACATGAGATATAGATGGAAATAAAGATAGAGAAGACGCTGATGCCAGCGAACGCCTGCAAGGCTACCTCACTGTGTCACTGGAATGAAGGCTAGCTCCCATGCTACTGTTGCTGCTCAAAAGCTGCTCTGGTGTCTGCACATAAGTGTAGACTGTAGCATCAGCACAATCGACCCCATGTGCTGGTAAGTGTCTGACCTAAACCCCGCGAAGTAGTGACGAGGCGAGGACCAGACTCCAGATAAACCTGTACAATTACATAATATATGGCGAAGGAAACATTAGGAAATAACAAGTAAAACTGGGGATGAGAAACATGCTCTGGGGATAGCACAATGAGCAAAATTCCCAGAACTTACAAAGAACCCACTATAAAGCTACTAACACAAATAAGAATATATAAAACAACTTTCATTTAAATTATCATCTCGGTGCAGGCATGCAACCCAATCCCATTTATCAATATCTCGTGGTAGGCGTACCACATGATCCAATTTCATCATAACTTGTGGCAGGCGTACCACCCGCTCCCATTTTAATCAATATCTTGTCGTAGGCGTACCACCCGCTCCTATTTCAATCAATATCTTGTGGTAGGCGTACCACCCGATCCCATTTCAATCAAGATCTCCTTGTAGGCGTACCACCCGATCCCATTTCAATCAAGATCTCCTTGTAAGCGTACCACCCGATCCCATTTCATCAATATCTTGTGGTAGGCATACCACCCGACCCCATTTCATCAATATGTTGTGGTAGGCTTTCCACCAGATCCCATTTCATCAATATCTTGTGGTAGGCATACCACCTAATCCCATTTCAATTAATATCTTGTGGTAGGCGTACAACCCAATCCCATTTCAATCAATACCTCGGGTAGGTGTACCACTCGATCCCATTTCATCAATATCTCGTGGTAGGTGTACCACCCGATCCCATTTCATCAATATCGTGTGGTAGGCATACCACCCAATCCTATTTCATCATTATCTTGTGGTAGGCGTACCACCCGATACCATTACTTCCAACACAATACACAAAATAAATTCCGGCAAGGGAACAAGACAATGTAATAACTTCCCAGTAAGGGAATACAATAACAACAATTCAAATGTCCCGGCAAGGGAGAGTCAACTATAACCAATTCTATTCAATTTCTACTCGGCACAGTTAAAACCAATACTCAGTATCAAGGACCATCAAATCGAGGCTTTTATAGGATCAATTAAGGACTCACAACTATTAATTTAAGACCCACGATCATGCTCGACACCAATATATGGATACTTGTCACCATGACACACAACACAAACACATAGCAAATATGACTCAACTCTTAATCCCTCAAGCTAGGGTTAAACCGAACACTTACCTCGATGTTTCAAGCTCAATTCAAACCTCAAGTACATCTTTACCCTTCAATTCCACCACAAAACCGCTCGGATCTAGTCACAAATCACTTTATTACATTAATAATTACTATTGAAATCAACCCCAAAGCATAAAAATAAGTTTTTACAAGGTTTTATCCAAAATGTCAAAAATGCCCCCAGGCCCACATGGTAAAAACCTGAAGTTCGAACCAAAGCCCGATTGCCCATTCCCCCATGAACTCAAATATATTATATATTTATGGAATCGAACCTCGAATTGAGGTCCAAAACCCCCAATTTTAGAAAACCTAGGTTCTACCCGAAATTCCCATATTTCCCTATTAAATCTTTGATTTGAAGTTGAAATCATGTTAAAAGATGTTAAGGAGTGGGAAAAATAGTTTAGAAATCACTTACCAATCGTTGTGGAGAAGAAGAGTTGTTTGAAAAATCGCCTATTATGTTTTGGGGTATTGAAAAGTGTAAAATGACTGAAAACACCATCTTTTTATACCCTACCAGAAGTCCATGCGCGGACCGCGCAAGAAGGACCGCGGCCGCGCTGGTAGAACTGGAGGTTGTTGGTTCTCTCATGCTGGCTACGCGGACCGTGCATGAACAACCCCAGCAGCTCAGCTTCCACCGCGGACCGCGCTAAATGGACCGCGGTCGTGCTGACCCCTCTGCGGCCGCACATGTTTTCACGCAGACCGCGCCAGAGGGTTTTGAGACCTGCAATATTACAACTCTCTGATTCTTCCAGCGCAGACCGCACTGATAAGAAGCGCGGCCACGCTGGTTAACCTGGAACACTGCTATTATTAAGTCTAAGAACCTATTCAAAACTCACCTGAGCCCTCGCGGCTCCAAAGCAAACATACACACCACCTCAAAAACATCCTACGGACTTATTCGTGTGATCAAATCTCCAAAATAACATCATATACATAGAATCAATCCCCAAAGCTTAAGTTTTTCTTTCAATTTTTCATGAAACGCTAATTTCCCATTTTAGGTCAGAAATATGTCAAACGATGTCCGTTTTCAGCCAAACTTTACAGAAAGCGTTTAAATCATATATAAGACTTGTATTGGGCGTCGGAACCAAAATATGAGCCCGATCACACAGTCTTTTAATCAATTTCATTTTCCGATTTCTTTAGTTATTTTCAGGAAACAATTTCACATAAAAATTCATTTCTCGGACTTGGGACCTCGGAATTCGATTCCGGGCATACACCCAAGTCTCATATTTTCCTATGGACTCTCAGGGACCGTCAATTACAGGTGCGGGTCCGTTTACCCAAAATATGGACCGAAGTCAATATAAATCATATTAATATCAAATTCATCATTATCTCACAAAATTCATATTTAAGTTTTCCCGCTACGCGTACGGACTGCCCACGCAAATCGAGACAACCTTAAATGGGGTTTTAAAGGCCTCGGAGACACAGAATGAGTAAGAACACAGGTAATAACCCTTTGGGTCGTCACATTCTCCACCTCTAAAGCAATCTTTCGTCCTCGAACGGACAAAAGAAAGAAGTACCTGAGGCGGGAAATAGATGAGGATAACGGCTTCACATATCAGACTCGAACTCCTAGGTCGATGCCTCAAGTGGCTGACCTCTCCACTGAACATGCACAGAAGGAAAACTCTTCGACCTCAATTGTCGAACCTATGGGTCTAAAATAGCTACCGGCTCCTCCTCATAAGACAGGTCCTTGTCCAACTGGACAGTTCTGAAATCCAACACGTGGCATGGATCTTTATGATACTTCTGAAGCATTGAAACACTGGATGCACGGCTGACAAGCTAGGCGGCAGGGCAAGTCTATAAGCCACATCTCCCACATGATCGAGAACCTCAAATGGACAAATGAACCTAGGGCTATGCTTGCCCTTCTTCCCAAATCTCATCACGCCATTCATAGGAGACACTCGGAGCAATACCCGTTCACCAACCATGAATGTCATATCTCGAACCTTTCGATCTGCATAACTCTTCTGCTTGGACTAAGTCGTCCGAAGCCTATCCTGAATGATCTTGACCTTATCCAAGGCCTCCTGAAATAAATCTGTACCCAATAATCGAGCCTCTCCCGGCTCAAACCATCCGACTGGAGACCGATATCGCCTACCATATGCCTCATACGGAGCCATCTGAATGCTGGACTAGTTGTTGTTGTTGTAGCTGAACTCTGTTAGGCAAAAAATGATCCCACGAGCCTCCAAAATCAATGACAGGCTCGAAGCATACCCTCAAGTATTTGAATGGTCTGCTCGGACTTCCCATCCGTCTGAGGATGAAAACTGTGCTCAACTCAACCTGGGTGCTCAACTCTATTTGAATGGCTCTCCAGAAGCGCGAGGTAAACTGCATACCCCAGTCTGAAATGATAGATACCGTCACCACATGAAGGCGAACAATCTCTCTGATATAAACCTCAGCTAACCTCTCGGATGAATAAGCGGTTGCAACAGGAAGAAAATGTGCTGACTTGGTCAGTCTATCAACAATGACCCAAATCGCATAAAATTTCTTCCAGGTCAATGGGAGTCTAGTAACAAAATCCATAGTAATCCTGTCCCACTTTCACTCGAGAAGCTCAATCCTCTAAAACAGTCCACCAGGCCTCTGATGCTCATACTTAACCTGCTGATAGTTTAAACATTGAGCCACATATGCAACAATATCTTTCTACATTAGTGTTGCCTCAGATCCTGATACATCTTCGCAGCGCCCGAGTGAATAGAATACCGAGAAATATGGGCCTGCACTAAGATCAGTTCTCGAATCCCATCAACATTGGGCACACAAACTCGCCCCTTCAATATCAAGACACTATCGTCACCTAAGGTCACCTTCTTGGCACCACCACACTGAACTGTGTCTCTCAGGACACACAAATGGGGTCCATCAAACTGTCGCTCATGGATACGCTCCAACAATGAAGAACAAGCGATCGTGCAAGCTAACACTCGACTAGGCTTAGAAATATCCAATCTCATGAATCAATTGGCCAAGGCCAGAACATCCAAAGAAACCAGTCTCTGGCTTACCAGAATATAAGCAAGACTACCCATGCTGGCTGACTTCCTACTCAACGCATCGGCCACTGCGTTGGCCTTCTCGGGGTGATACAAGATAGTATCATCATAATCTTTCAAAAACTCCAACCACCTCCTCTGCCTCAGATTCAACTCATTCTGCTTGAATAGATACTGAAGACTCTTGTGATCAGTGTACACCTCACACGTCACACCATACAGATAATGCCTTCAAATCTTTAATGCATGAACAATGGCTGCCAACTCATATCATGAACCAGATAATTCTTCTCGTGGATCTTAAACTGCCTCGAAGCATAGGCAATGACTCTGCCATCCTACATAAATACTGTACCAAGCCCAATAAGGGAAGCATCAGAATAAATTGTATAAGGCCCTAAACCTGTAGGCAAAACTAATATCAGTGTTGTAGTTAGAGCTGTCTTGAGATTCTGAAAGCTCGCCTCACACTCATCTAACCATCTGAACTGAGCACCCATCTGGGTCAACCTAGTCATCGGGGCTGCAATACACGAGATCCCCTCCAAGAACTGATGATAAAAGCCTACTAACCCCAAGAAACTCCGAATCTCTGTAGCTGAAGCTGGTCGAGGCCAGTTCTTGACAGCCTCAATCTTCTTCGGGTCCACCTGAATACCCTCTGCTGAATTGACGTGACCTATAAATGCAATCGAACTTAACAAGAACACACACTTCGAGAACTTAGCATATAACTGGCTATTCTTCAAAGTCTAAAGAACCACTCTGAGGTGCTGCTCGTGCTCCTCGTGGCTACGGGAGTACACCAAAATATCATCAATAAATATTATCATGAACATGTCCAAATATGGCAGGCACACTCGATTATTCAACTTCATGAATGTTGTTAGTGCATTGATCAACCCAAATGACATGACCAAGAACTCATAATGCCCATACCGAGTGTGGAAAGATGTCTTACAGACATCGGATGCCCTAATCCTCAACTGATGGTAGCCAGACCTCAAGTCAACCTTGGAAAACACCCTGGCACCCTAAAGCTGGTCGAAAAAATCATCAATTATCTGCAGTGGATACTTATTCTTATCTTGTTCAGTTGCCAGTAATCTATGCGCATCATCATCGATCCGTCCTTCTTCTTGATGAATAACACCAGCGTGCCCTAGGGTGAAACACTGGGTCTAATGAAACCCTTCTCCAGTAAATCCTGCAACTGGTCGTTCAACATCTTCAGCTCCGGCGGGGCCATACGATATGGCGGGATAGAAATGGGCTGGGTGCCCGGAGCCAAATCAATACAGAAATCAATATCCCTGTCGGGTGGCATGCCCGGCAGATCTGAAGGGAAAACATCAGCAAAACTCCCGAACAATGGGAATACAATCAATAGAGGGGACCTCAGTACTGGAATCACGGACATAAGCCAAATAATCCAAACACCCCTTCTCGACCATACGCCGAGCCTTTACATATGAGATAACACTGCGGGTGGAATGACCAAGAGTCCCTCTCCACTCTAAATGAGGAAAATCTGGAAATGCTAAGGTCACGATCTTAGCATGGCAATCCAAGATAGCATGATACGAGGACAACAAATCCATCCCTAATATGACATAAAAGTCGACCATGTCGAAAAGCAACAAATTGACACGAGTCTCAAGACTCCCAATCACTACAACACAGGAACGATGAACTCGGTCGACCACGATAGAATCACCCACCGGTGTAGACACATATACAGGAATACCCAAAGCATCACTAGACATGACCAGGTATGGTGCAAAATAAGATGACACACACTAATACGTAGACCCTAGATCAAATAGCACTAAAGCATCTCTATCACAAACCAGAATAGTACCTGTAATAATTGCATCTTAAGACTCAGCCTCTGGTCTGGCAGGAAGAGCATAACACAAGGGTTGGGCCCCACCTCCCTGAACCACATCTCTAGGACGACCGGATGCTAGCTGGCCTACACCCCTAGCGGCCTGAGCTCCACCTCTATGACCTCTACCTCCACCTCTAGCACCTCTACCCCTGCCTCTAGCCGGCTGGGAAAGCTATGGAGCATCTGGTGCCTGTACCATGGCACGGGAACCCTGTTGTGAAGAACTGCTCGAAACTCGAGGACAATACCTAGCGATGTGCCTCGTGTCGTCATAAGTAAAATAAGCTCTCGGCTTCTGGGACTGGCGATCCTAGAAACTCTAAAGTGGTGGTGAACTGATAGGTGCTGATGGTGCACTATAAGGCTATTGATCAGAATAATGCGGCTGAGAACCACGACCACTTGAATTACCTTGAGAAACTTGGAGTGCTGACTGGAAGGGTCTAGGAGGATAACCCCTATCGTATGAATTTCTGCCTCCAGATGAGGCACCACTAAATCGGTCTGACTGACGGGATCTCTTGTTTGCTCTATGAACACCCCCTGTCGCAATACCATCTCAATCCTCCGGGCCACATTGGCCGCCTCCTAAAAAGTGATATAACTCCCCGCCTCTCTGGCCATCTAGAGACGAATAGGGAGAAACTTCTCCTGAAATGTATGCGTGAAAAGCTCCCACGTCAAGGCTGGAGACCCTGCTGGTCTAGCTAAACAGAAATCCCTCCACCAAGTCTTGGCAGATCTAAATAGGAGAAATACAGCGAAATCAACTGCATTGGACTCAACAATACTCATGTTCCGAAGAACCTCGTGGCAACTGTCCAAATAATCCTGAGGGTCCTTGGTGGGTGAACCGCTGAAGGTAGGAGTGAAGAGCTTGATGAACCTATCCAACCTCCACAAAGTATCTGCGGACATAGCCGCTCCACCGCTGGTCTGAACAATCACTCCCAGCTGAACTACCATAGCTGGCTGAACCACTGGAATCTGAACCTGGGGGGCTGCCTACTATGGAGTGCGAGTAGCAGGAGTCTGGGGCCCTCCTCCAGCCTGAGAAACGTTTGGTGCTACAGGAAGCAACCCTGCCCAAGTGATGCTCTCCATAAGACCCACTATCCGGACCAGAGCGTCCTGAAGAACTAGGGTGGCAATGAACCTCTTTGGGACTTGAGCTGGGCCAACCGGAACTACTGGAGCTGGGGACGGAACCTCCTCATCGAAATCAACCTGAGGCTCTGCCACTGGTGCTGCTGCTCGGGGCTGAGCTCTGCTCCTACCTCGATCTCTAGAACGGCCTCGGCCTCGGCCTCGCCCTCTGCCCCTAGCAGGGATTTCCTGGGGCTCGGACTGCTGATTGGAGGATGAGGAAGTGCGTATTCTCGCCATCTTTGAAGAATAGAGTAAAAAGACAATCAGTATTTGAGAAACAGAACCGCACGATAAGAAAGAACAAATGTGAAATTTTCCTAACTCGGTAGCCTCTGGGGGATAAATGCAGACATCTCTGTACCGATCCCTCAAACTCTACAAATTTTTTCCGTGAGTTGTGAGACCGATGCAACCTAGAGCACTAATATCAACTTGTCACGACCCGGATTTCCCAACCTTCGGGGATCGTGATGGCACCTACTAATGGGAGCTAGGCAAGCCAAATATTAATTATAACTCCTTAACCATATAATCCTTTTTAATATTTATCAACAATAAGATAAAAGCTACTGATGTAACTAAATAAGCAAAAGACTTAATATTAATGAAAACAAATAACAGTATGGAAGTTCAACATAGCCTCAACCCAAAATCTGGTGTCACATAACTACGAACTACTAAGATTCATTAAATACAATGTTTGAAAGAAAGTGTAAATTGTTTGTCTCGAAACACATGAGATACAGATGGAAATAAAGATAGAAGAGACATTTATGCTTGCGTACGCCTGCAAGAACCTCCGTGTCTCACTGGAATGAAGGTTCGCTCCCAAGCTACTGTTGCTGCTCAAAAGCTGCTCCAGTATCTACACATAAGTGCAGAGTATAGCATCAGCACAACCGACCCCATGTGATGGTAAGTGTCTGCCCTAACCCCGGCAAAGTAGTGACGAGGCTAGGACCAGACTCCAGATAAACCTGTACAATTACATAATATATGGTGAATGAAACATCAGGAAATAGTAAGTAAAATTGCATAGGGAAAATATGCTCTGGGGATAGCATAATGAACAAAATTCTCAGAACTAACAAAGAACCCGCTATAAAGTCACTAACACGAATAAGAATATATAAAACAACTTTTATTTAAATGCTCATCTCGTTGCAGTCGCCCGATCCCATTTATCAATATCTCGTGGTAGGCGTACCACCGGATCCTATTTTATCATAACTTGTGGTATGTGTACCACTCGCTCCCATTTCAATCAATATCTCGTGGTAGGCATACCACCCATTCCCATTTCAATCAATATCTTATGGTAGGTGTACCACCCGATCCCATTTCATCAATATCTTGTGGTAGACGTACCACCTGATCCCATTTCATCAATATCTTGTAGTAGGCATACCACCCGATCACATTTCAATAATATCTTGTGGTAGGCATACCATCCAACCCCATTTCAATCAATACCCCGTGGTAGGCGTACCACCCGATCCTATTTCTTCAATATCTTGTGGTAGGCGTACCACCCGATCCCATTTCATCAATATCTTGTGGTATGCATACCACCCGATCTCATTTCATCAATATCTTGTGGTAGGCGTACCACCTCATCTCATTTCATCCATATGTTGTGGTAGGCGTACCACCCGTCCTATTACTTCCAACACAATACACAAAATAAATCCCAGCAAGGGAACAAGATAATGTAATAACTTCCTGGTAAGGGAATACAATGACAACAATTGCCCCAGCAAGAAAGAGTCAGCTATAACCAATTCTATTCAATTTCTACTCGGCATAGTTAAAACCAATACTCAGTATCAAGGATCGTCAAATCGAGGCTTTTATAGGATCAATTAAGGACTCACAACTATCAATTTAATACCCACGGTAATGCTCGACACCAACATATGGATACTCGTCACCATGCTCATACGTTGTACACAACACAAACACTTAACAAACACGACTCAACTCTTAATCCCTCAAGCTACAGTTAAACTGAACATTTACCTCGATGCTTCAAGCTCAATTCAAACCTCAAGTATTGTTTTGCCCCTTGATTCCACCATAACACCACTCGAATCTAGTCGTAAATCACTTTATTACATTAATAAATACTATTGAAATCAACCCGAAAGCATGAAAATAAGTTTTCACAAGGTTTTATCCAAAAGGTCAAAAATGCCCCCGGGCCCACATGGTCAAAACCCGAGGTTCAAACTAAAGCCCGATTACCCATTCCCCCGTGAACTCAAATATATGATTTATTTTGGAATCGGACCTCTAATTGATGTCCAAAACCCCCAATTTTAGAAAACCTAGGTTCTACCTAAAATTCTCAAATTTCTTTATTAAAATCTTTGATTTGAAGTTGAAACCATGTTAAAAGATGTTAAAGAGTGGAAAAAGTAGTTTAGAAATCACTTACCAATCGTTTTGGAGAAGAAGAGTTGTTTGAAAAATCGTCTGTTGTGTTTTAGGGTTTTGAAAGTGTAAATGACAGAAAATCCTATCTTTTTATACCCTCCGAGAAGTCCCAGCTCAGACCGCGCAAGAAGGACCGCGGCAGGTTGATAGATCTGGAGGTTGCTGGTTCTCTGAGGCTGGCTACGCGGACCGCCCATGAACAACCGCGGCTGCGCAGCTTCAACCGCGGACCATGCTAAATGGACCGCGATCGCGTTGTCCCATCCACGACCGCACACGTTTTCACGCGGACCATGCCAGAGGGTTCCGAGACTAGTAATATTACAACTCTCTGATTCTTCCAGCGTGGACCACACTGATAAGGAGCGCGGCCGCGCTGGTTAACCTGGAACACTTCTATTTTTAAGTCTTAGACCTCCCGGAACCTATTCATAACTCATCCGAGCCCTCGGGGCTCCAAATCAAACATACACACCACCTCAAAAACATCCTACGGACTTACTCGTGCGATCAAATCGCCAAATTAACATCATATACATAGAATCAAGCCCCAAAGCTTAAGATTTTCTTTCAATTTTTCATGAAACACCAATTTTCCATTTTAAGTCCGAAATATGTCAAATGATGTCCGCTTTCAACCAAACATTAAAGAAAGTGCTTAAATCACATATAAGATTTGTACTGGGCGTCGAAACCAAAATACGAGCCCGATACCACAGTCTTTTAATCAATTTTATTTTCTAATTTCTTTAGTTATTTTCAGGAAACAATTTCACATAAAAATTTATTTCTCGGACTTGGGACCTTGGAATTCTATTCCGGGCGTACGCCCAAGTCCCATATTTTCCTACGAACCCTTCGGGATCGTCAAATCAGGGGTCCGGATTCGTTTACCCAAAATATGGACCGGAGTCAATATTAATCATATTAATATCAAAATTCATCATTTTCTCACAGAATTCATATTTAAGCTTTCCAGCTACGTGCCTGGACTGCGCGCGCAAATTGTGACAATCCTAAATGGGGTTTTAAGGCCTCGAAAATACAGAATGAGTAAGAACACAGGTGATGACCCTTTGAGTCGTCACATGTGGTAGTGCTGATTTTGTCTCTTTTTGTCTTCTTAAGCCGAGAGTTTTTCGAAAATAACCTTTATACTATTTTGGGGTAGCGATAGGATCTGCGTACACACTATCTGTGGTAATATTTTAAACCTTTATTGACAAATATCTTTAAGAAGACCATGTGGAAGCCTTCTAAAAGAGATAAATGGCAAGATGCATGCAAGAGAATTGACAAATGTCAAGAAACTTGATAAATGGCAAGAAAAGTCTTATGCTTTTTTACCTATAAAATGGTCTTCCCTTAAGCCAATTTCAATCATCGGCCATCCTTCTCATACATCTCTCGTTTATTCACTTTCTATAATATTTAGTTAAGTTTACAGATTAGTTGTTCTTCTTTTTTTCCTGCTAGCTGGATTTGTGTATTATTTAATTTTGTTGATTCTTGTATCCTCCCTAATAGAGGTTGTGAGCACGTAATTTTTGCCCTACATGAGAATAACTCCTAAAAATAGACCAAAAATAATTTTATTAATCTTAGGAATTTTTCTTTGATTATTAAATTTTTAAATCATAGAAATATCCTAAAAATAGTCATTTTTATATATTTATCTTTTAGTATTTAAATTAGCATTTTTTCCTTAGTTTTAAGTTAAGTAGTTATTTTAATGTTAAAAAATAAAAGAGTTTTAGTTTTTACAAAAAGAATAGATTAATTTAGAAATTTAAATTTCTATGATTGTTAATTAAAAAAATATAAGTAAAGAAAAGAGAATAGGGATTTAATTGCATTGAGATTTTAATTTAAGTAATTAGGCCTTTTTTAAATCAAAACTAGTCCAAATCATAATCCCTAGCTCTAACCTAAGTCATACTCTATATAATACTATCTACATAAAATAGAGGGGCAACACTCTAATAGACAGAAGAGCGTCACTGCTCATCTTCTTCTTCTTCACAAAAAAATTCTCAATTCCTAAAAAAGAAAGCCAAGAGCGGCTGGACAGACCACCCACTCATTCGTTCATTTCAATTGAGAAAGGGCAGAGAGAGGAGACGAACAGAGAGTTTGAAATCAGGGAAGCTTCTTTCGAAATTCCGGGAAAATTTTGGTAAAATCGAACAGAAATTTTCAGAGAAAAGATTGAAACACAAGAAAACATTCTACTTCCTTTCTCGATTCTTTTTTTTTAAATCTTTTTTGTTTGGAAATGGAAGGAAGCTGAGATGGGGTTTTCGAATGTTTGAGTTGTTGTTTGCGTTTCCGGTTGCAGCTTGCTGTCTCCATTTGACGATCCTTTCTTTGTTCTGCACTCACTCGATTCGAAGTTGTAACTGCTAAATTTATACTAATTAAAGGGATCATTTTCAACTAGCTTTGTTTGGCCTTTCCTTTTCCTAGACTGGAGTTCTATACAGCTGGGTACGTCCTCTATGAACTTAGATCTGCACTGTTGTGGAATTCTTGTTGATGTTTAGTGGCTTGTTGTATTATAAGATTAAGGTTGATGTTTAATTTATCTGCTTTGTTATGAAATCGTGATTGATGAGTGGTTTACCTGCTGCTATCCTATGGATCTACTAGTTATTTTAACTTAAAATTGTCATAAAAATCCATTCTATGGCTAGTTTTATAATTGATCTCATGTGTTTACTAGCATTCAACCTGTGTGTACATGAGTGCTTATATTTGAGAGTTAATTACTGGAACTGGAGTTTTCTCTTATGTGTGGATAAATCAAAGTTTGGGTATCGTGTGACAAGAGGTTTTCAACAGTTATGGCGTTGGAATTTTTGAGAAGGTTGGAGTTTTTTTTTTTTTTTTTTTGTGTGTTTAGAGATATTTCATCTTCTTTCTTTTCTGTTTGAGTTGCATAGTAGACTGTCCAATTCATGAAGTAGGAGAATCACAAGCATGTAAAGTCGTTAATCATTTGGTATGAATTTTATCCATGTAATATATTTCAATACCAGAAAAAGTAGAAAGTGTTGTCTGCAAGAATATATTTCAGTGCTTTAATGAGGAGTTAAATGTATACTATGAAATACTCGCTATTATTTTCTTTGAGAAATCTGCTGGATAATCGGAGGCTTCAATGCCATGATAAATAAATTTCTTTCATTATATAGTATTGAACACAGATCAAACGTCCTTTGAAAAAGAAAGTGTAGCCAACAATCTTGCAAATGTTTCGAAAGTAGAGGCTTTGGCAGGGACTTCTAAACATAATGTGTTGTAACAGTATACAGTAATGCAGGCTAACATATTTCTTGAGGCGCGCCATGTCAAATAAAATCTCAAAATGTATGGTCCTCGCTTAATTACTATTTTAATCCTTAATGATCGAGGCGTACCATTTAGTTAAATTTTTATGACCCTCGCAAACTTAAAGTGCGTAGTTGTTTTAGGCGCGTTATTTTAATAACATTACCTTCCTAAACTCGGGTGTGCATTTCATGTGACCCAAATTCAAATCCTAAAACATTTGATAAGCTGTGTTTCGGATAGCGGGTGCATTTTATGTGATGCGATTCAAAAACATTTCTTAAACGACGTTCAATTTCCATAAAATTAATCTAATGTGGTAAATAATTTAAAATTAAACTATAGGTTGAAACATGTATTAAAATCAGATAATATGGTATGATAGTTTAAGCGACCATGCAAGAACCACGGAATCCGGGGGTGCCTAACACCTTCCCCTGGGTTAACAGAATTCCTTAGTCATAATCTCTTGTTTGCAGACTCTATTTGGATAGTCGAAAATTTCCTCGATTTCAGATTCTAAATAAACAGGTGACTTGGGACACCAAAAGTCAAACCTATCCCAAGTGGTGACTCTAAATAAATAATCACATTTCAAATAATGTCACTTTAATTGGAAAAACTCCCTTATATACATTTATCCTTCGGGGTAGCCGTGTAAAAAGGAGTTGTGACGGAGGTAGGCTTGTTTAATCTTGAGAAAATAATTTACATTGCTGAAATAGTTTCTTAGGACAGTGCCTAGCACGGCTCAAGCTAGTCCGTGTAACCATTCACAAATAATATTATTGCAGTATTATTATTGTTATTATTTTCGGTGTCATTTCCTTACAATCTAAGAAACTATGGCAAGTAATGCTATTACGAAATTTTTTGATAGTGCAACCAATTTTGTTGTTGTCTCTACTGCTACTATTTCTACTGTCCTGCCAGATATCCATGGTATTGCAAATAGGTTATTGCATCCACAACTTTGGCAGACACTAATGTCCAAAAATATTTATGTGAACAGACGTGGTTACATATTCAATGCTAATATTAAAACCTTCAAGAAAAATACACCTCAATGCAATAATAGAGTTGGGATAAATGACAATCTCGCTAAGTCAAAATTAAATTTGACTAAGCGGATAATATAATTGTTACGATCATTTTCCAAATAAATAATGTGGCAGTGTGAGAGATTGGTTATAGACTCTGGTGCTACCAAGCACATTTGTGGAAACAAAAAAAAATTGTCTTACACCCAAGTTGAGGAAGGAGAAGAAACTATTTATCTTGGTGACTCAAGAACAACTCGTGTTCTTGTGAAAGGATAAATTCTTCTCAAACTCACATCTGGTAAAATTCTAGCATTGAGTGATGTATTGCATATTCCTAATATCTAAACCAATTTGATTTCTATGGGGTTATTAAGAAAAGTTAGAGTGAAGGTTTCATTTGAAAATAATGAGGCCGTATTGACAAAAAATAATATTTTTGTGGGCAATGGATATTGTAATATAGTTTATTTGTGCATAATATTTTTGATACTAGCAATAAAAATGCATCTTATTCTGTTTATATCGTTGAGCCAATTTCTTTGTGGCAAGCTAGACTAGGACATGTTAATGTCGCGTATATAAAGAAAATGCAATTGACAAGTGTGAAATATGTATTGAAGCCAAAAGTACTAGAAAGACCTATTTTTCCGTAAATAGAGAAACTGAATTATTATCTTTAATTCACACCGATTTAGACAACTTGAAGAAGACTATGACTAGAGGTAGTAAAAGATATTGTGTAACTTTTATTGATGATTTTTCTAGATATACTAAGTTGTATTTGCTTAGAAATAAAGATGATGTGTTAAATGATTTTATCTCTTATAAAATTGATGTTGAAATCAACTTTGTAGAAAAATCAAGAGAATTAGATCAGATAGGAGTGGAGAATATTTATCTTTAAATGATTTTTGTGAAAAGAATGGAATAATTCATGAAGTAACTCCGCCGAATTCACATGAGTCGAATGGAGTAACTGAAAGGAAAAATAGAATAATAAAAGAGATGATGAACTATATGTTAGTCAGTTCTAGTGCTCCTGATAATTTGTGGGGTGAAACTATTTTATCTGCATGTCACTTACAAAATAGAATACCACAAAGAAGAACTGGCAAAACTCTGTATGAATTATGGAGGAGCTATAAACCTAACTTGAAATATTTAAAAGTGTGGGGGTGCCTTACTAAAGCTCTTTTGCCTGAATCTAAAAAGAGACAAATAGGTTCTAAAATTGCTGATTGCATGCTAATTGGATATGCAGAACATAGTGTTGCATATAGATTTCTGATTTTAGAAAGTGATGTGCTTGATTGCAATACTATAATTGAGACCAAGAATATTGAGTTCGTTGAATATATTTATCCATTATCTGATAAAATTTCTTATAAACCTGTTGAAACAAATAATGAAATGACCTCTAATGAGGAACTGAGAAGGAGCAAAAGGCCTAGGAAAGAATATTTTTCTTATGGAAATGATTTTCAAACTTTTCTTGTCGATAATGAACCATCAAATTATTAAAAGCTATATCTTATGTAGATACTAAATATTGGAAAGAGGCAACAAAAGTTGAAATTGATTCCATTATGAAAAATAATACATGAATTTTAACTGACTTACCACCTGGTGCAAAATCTATTGGTTGTAAATGAATTTTCAAAAGAAAATTTAATTCTGATGGATCTTTAGATAAATATAAAGCTCGGTTAGTAGCAAAAGGATTTTCTCAAAAATAAAATATAGACTATTTTGATATATTTGCACCAGTGACTAGTATTTCTTCTATTCGAGTTTTAATTGTCTTAGCTTTAATCCATAAGCTTTTTATCCACCAAATGGATGTGAAAAATGCTTTTTTGAATGAGTATTTAGAAAAAGAAATTTATATAGTTTAACCTGAAGGCTGTGTCATTCTTGAACAAGAAAATAAAGTGTGTAAATTAATTAAATCTCTTTATGGCCTTAAACAAACTCCTAAGCAGTGGTATGAGAAATTTGAACAAGTCTTGTACAGAGACAATTTTTCTGCAGTTGAGGTGGATAAATATGTTTATATTAAAGTGGTAGACAACGATTATGTGATAACATGTTTATATGTTGATTATATGCTTATATTTGGTACATATTTAAATATTATGCACAAAACAAAATTATTTCTGTCAGCAAATTTTGATATGAAAGATCTGGATGAATTAAATAAAATATTGGGAGTTAAAGTTATAAGGAGTAAATATGAAATAATGTTGTCACGAGAATATTATGTTGACAGACTTCTTAAGAAGTTTGAATATTTTAATGTCACATATGTGAGCACTCCTTTTGATGCTAACTCTAAGTTGAAAAATATAATAGTGACCTAGTTGGTCAGTCTAAATATGCTCAGATTATTAGGAGCCTGATTCATTTAATGAATTTTATAAGGCCTAATAGAGCCTATGCAATATGTAGACTAAGTAAATATACTCATAATTCCAGTGGAGAGCATGGTCTGCATTAGCTAGATTAATGAAATATTTGAGAGGAACCATGAATTATGGTATCCTATATAGTGGATTTCCTTCTACTTTAGAAGGGTACAGTGATGCAAATTAGATTTATGATTCAGATGAGAAAAAATCCATTAGTGGTTATGTATTCACCCTTAGTGGTGGCGCAATATCGTAGAAATCAGCTAAACAGACGATCATTGCTAGATCGAATATAGAATCAGGTTTCTAGCTCTAGAGTTAGCGTAGTTTTGAGGCTGGGTGACTAAGAAACTTCTTAGCTAATATCCATTTAATAAAGGGCGTATTGCCCCATGTGTCTATACATTGTGATTGCTAAGCGGCAATAGCTATAGCAAAGAATAAATCTTATAATTATAAAAGTAGACACATGAAATTGAGACATGATGTCATAAAGCAGCTGCTGAGAGATGGAATAATTCCTGTTGATTATGTGAAGTCAAAAATTAATTTGGCCGATCCTCTAACTAAACTTGTAGGAAGAAAATTAATTCTTCAAACCTCAAAAGAGATGGGGTTTAGGCCGTCATGTTGTCAATAGAGATGGTAATCCAATCTATGTGATTGAAGATCCCATGAAATAGATTCATATGGGTAATAACAAGTCGATATTGGCACTGATACACTAAAAGAGAGTGCTTGGCTGCTACTAATTTGAGAGGCTGAGTTATAACTCTTAATGAAATTCATAGTCCTTATGGATGGTATATTTTAAAGCAGTATACACATGATGAATTCACCTATATGAGAGTGGAGTGGGCTGCTCCTATGAGATTTTTGGCCTAGTCTCTAGAGCTCTCATGAATAACCAGCACGCGCATGACTTATTAGGCGCAAAATTGCGTTGAACAACAAAATTATCGGGAGTCAAAATATGATTGATAAAATCTCTAACTTACAATGAATTATTGGTTCATAGAAATATTATACCAATAATTTTGTGAGTTAAATTTTATTGGTCTAAGTTTCGTTCATAGTCTAGAAGAAACCAAACCTATTACATTTGGACCATGCAAATCCAACAAATCTATTTCAAAAAGTCTTTAAAATAGTGGGGGATTGTGGCAATATTTTAAACCTCCATTGACACAATGTCTTGAAGAAGACCATGTGGAAGCCTTCTAGAAGAGATAAATGGCAAGATGCATGCAAGAGAATTGACAAATGTCAAGAAATTTGTAAAATGGAAAGAAAAGCCTTAAGCTTTTTTGCCTATAAAATGGTCTTCCCTTAAGCCAATTTCAATCATCAGCCATCCTTTTCATCCTTCCAATTCCTTTTCTATTATATTTAATTAACATTACAAATTAGTTGTTCTTCCTTTTTTCCTACTAGCTGTATTTTTATATTTTTTTAATTTTGTTAATTCATGTATCGTCCCTAATAGAGGTAGGGTTGTTTAATCCTGGGAAAACATTTCACATTTCTGAAATAGTTTCTTAGGACAGTGCCTAGCATGATTCAAGCCAGTCTGTGTATCCGTTCACAAATAATAATATTATTGCAGTATTATTATTGTTGTTATGTTCGGTGTGATTTCCTTATATTATCCTCTCCGGACTCTACTAATGAAATTTTAATGGATAGTTATTATTGTTTTTGTTGTTATTTAGTTCTTGATGTATGTTTCACATATATGTTATTTTTCTTTTCAACTCATTAAGGTTAAGTTTTTTCCTTGTCTTGAATCCCAAAGTCTTGTAATTTGTTTTTATTTATCATGTTTTAGATATTTAGGGAATTCGTAATACATATACCTATGTTATTTTCTTCTTTGTCTTCACAGATAAATTTTATATTATGCGCTGCATGTATGAGAGTTTCAAATTTGGAGATATTGAGACTTTCTTATGGTATTTTTCGATCTTTTTAATTATTTCATATGGTTCATGTTGATAGGTTCCCATAGATCGCGGGTTTTGGGGTACTAGGAGGTAGTATTATGATAAATTCTCCATTATTGACTATTAAATTATTATTATTATTTTTTTTTTAAGCTCAATTGACAATTGTATTGATATAAGAAAGTATGTACAATATATACCTATGGTAGTAGTATGGACTCCTACTACTCATTTACATTCCCATTCTAACTACATATCTCATATAGACGACTCTATCTAGTAAACAATGATCACAAAAAACTAAGGATAGCAGTTGAGTATTTGTAACCCATCCTGCCACCTTTTACACTTCCTATTTCTTGCATGTATTAACAAAGCTACTTCCTTACAACACTGTCCCTCATCAAAATTTTTGTTCTCAAATCTGAGCAGATTTCTACTTCTCCATATCAATGTAACAGTAGTTATGAATGATGTTGCAGTGATTGCCTTCTTCCAGTTCTTACTCTTCACCTTGCTACAAATCCATTTCATTTCATTCTCCCAGCATTCAATGTTTCTTGTATATCCCAACCAAACACAGATTCTCCTCCATACTCTGCTTGTAATATCACATTCAAAGTACAAATGCTTGAACTCTTCATTATGCACTTTACAGAATACACACAAAGGTGGTATCTGTATACCTATATTCTGCAGCCTCTCAATAGTGGGAAGTTTGTGGTGAGCAGCTAACCAAACAGTGAACCTATGTCATGGAAGAGCAGATGAATTAAGCATTATGTTCCTCCATACAGTCTTTGGAAATTTTGGAAGCAAAGCAACATACATTTTGTGAATCTGATATTTCCCAATCTTGCATACACTCTGCAATCTACTGATCAAATTTCCTTGCAACTGACTGTTCCCCATCACCAATGACCTACTTACCAGTATCTTCTTTACCACCCAAGATGAGTTGGATGGCACAGCAACTGATTCTATGCTTCTATTCTTTATGTAGTAAGAATGTACCCACCTGACCCATAGACAGTCTTTTTTATTAGCCAAATCCCATAGTAACTTTGTTATAGCTGCTTTATTCCATATATCCATCTTCATGATGTTGAGACCCCCAGCTGAAACAGGCTGACATACCTTATCCCAGGCCACAAGAGCTCTCCTGGATAAAGTAGCTTTGCCTGTCCAGAGAAATGTTCTACAGATTGCCTCTATTGCCTTCAATACCTTTTTAGGAATAATGAACACCTGTGCCCAATAAGTCTGCATTCCAAAGATCACTGCCTTGATTAGTTGAACTCTGCCAGCATAGGATAGCAGTTTTGCTGACCAGCATGCAACTCTTGCTGTGATCTTTTCAATGAGTGGCAAATAGTGTTGTATGGCTAACTTCTTAGAATCCAGAGGAACTCCAAGATATCTGAAAGGAAGGTGTCCTTCAGTAAATCCTAAAGCAGCAATAATCTCCTCTTTAGTATCCTGTGGAACTCCAGCCAAATATATTGCACTCTTACTTACATTAGCTTGAAGTCCAGAAGCAGCTGAAAATATAAGAAATGTGCTATGCAGTATCTGAATAGATAATATATCAGCCCTACAGAACATTAGCAAATCATCTGCAAAACATACATAAGATATGTTAAGCTTCCTGCACCTAGGATGGAAATTGAAATTCCCATTCTTATGTAATTGCTGAAGTAGTCTGTTTAAGTATTCCATGGCCAATACAAATAGATAAGGTGACATAGGGTCCCCCTGTCTTATACCTCTCTTAGCAGTGAATGGTTTAGTGAGGCCACCATTCATTACTAGAGAGTATGATGCATTTGAGATACATGCCATTATCCAGTCAGTGAACTTAGCAGGAAATACCAGTGTAATAAGCACCTGCTTCAAAAAACTCCATTCAATGGTATCATATGCCTTCCTAGGTCCACTTTTAGAACACATCTAGGTGAAACCCCTTTCCTAGAGTATCCTTTGAATATTTCATGGCTAAGAAGAATGTTGTCCATAATACTCCTTCCTTCAATAAAAGCAGACTGGGCAGGTCCAATCAAATCACCAATTACACCCTTCATCCTTCTGGTGATTACTTTGGATATGATTTTGTACAAAGTAGTACAGCATGCAATAGGTCTGTAATCCTTTACAGTGATAGGAGTTTTAACCTTTGGCACAAGAGCTATTGCAGTGGTGTTGATCATATATGGCATTTGGCAGGCTTCAAAGAATTCTTTAGTAGCAGAGAATATATCTTCTTGGACTATCTTCCAGCTCTTTGTAATGAACTCAATGGGAAAACCATCTACTCCAGGGGCCTTATCCCTAGGCATATCAATGATAGCTGCATTTATTTCCTCCATGGTAACTGGTCTAATAAGATCTCTTTGCTGATCAGTTGTGAGACATCTACCACCTCTCATTATACTAATATCCACACATGGAAGTTCAGGAGCAGTCTCCCCCATTAGTGATTTAAAAACCTTTAAGAAATCCTGTTCCACTGCAAGAGGATCAGTTAGCTTGATACCTGTATCAGTATAGATAGAAGTGATAGTATTCTGGCATGTCCTGATCCTCCACTGTACATGAAAATATTTGGTATTAGCATCTCCACATTCAATCCATGTAGCTTTGGATTTTTGCCTCATTACTTGCTCCTCCACAGTGTTCCATTTTTCAAGTTCTTCTAATAAGCATCTTTCCTCATTTATCAGCTCCTGTGAAAGAATATTATTCTGCATTTGTAACTGTAGAATGTCAAGTTTTTCCCTTGTTTGAATAATCTGCTGCTTGTACTTGGCTAAATGGTCATTTAACCCCTTTAGTTTCTGCTTCACAATCTTCAGCTTACTCCAGATCTGTTGCATATGTGACCCTTGATAATCCTTCTCCCAGACTTGCTTAACAATGTCATGAAATTGTTCATGTTCCATTACATTGTTATATAGCCTGAATGGTTTAGGATGCAGTGGTTTATAGACACCAAATTTAACTAAAATAGGGGAGTGATCTGACACTAATGGATTCATATAGTCTGCTTCCAAATGCCCAAACTGTTGTAACCATTGATAGTTGCCCAGTGCCCAATCTATCTTGCTATATACTCTAGCATCAGCATCTTGTTTGTTAGTCCAAGTATAGTGCCAGCCAGTTGCTCTTAAGACAGTAAGTTGTAATTCATCCACAGTATCTTTGAAATCCTTTACTTCAGCCTCAGTTACTGGAGAACCAATCCTGTCCTTAGAGCTTAGAACACAGTTGAAATCACCACTTATAAGCCATGCATCTTGTTGAGGTATAGGAATTAATTTGAGATCCCTCCATAGTTGTGCCCTAAGCACTGCAGTATTTTGTGCATATATAATACTGAATTGAAACCTTACTAGACTTCTTGTATCCTCCACCAGACGATGAAGATACTGATCAGAGAAAGTTGCTATTTGAATGTGTACATGATTCTTCCATAGTAACCATATTCTCCCATTTATGGCCTTTGCATAGTTACACTTTCACAGCCAACCCTTAGCAATTTTTCCAATTATGTTCTTAGCTTTGTGTTCCTTAACTCTGGTTTCAAGTATGCCTATTACATCCACTTTATTATCAGCGAAGAATTGTTTCAACTCCTTTTGCTTAGGAGACTGGTTAAGTCCCCTAATGTTCCAAGTGACTACAACCATAGATCAGTATTTGGCAGACTATAAGAGGGTCCCGGATCAAATTGTTGCCCCCTACTCTCCATTTCATTCATGATTGCTTTGCCTCTATTACCTGTACTGTCCACCTGCTCATCATTTGTGGTGATAACCATATGAACTTCACTAAGTTGATTTTCTGGATCCTTTTGCTCATTTTGCCCCACAATTTGCATGTTTGCATCCTGAGCTACCTGCACTTCATGCCCTGCTGAATCTTCAGAACCATCTTGTTTCTTATGAACTTCATCATTGGACACATTTTTCTTAACAATCCATTCCTTCTTATTTTGCTTCCCTGATATTTATCTCTGCCCTTCAGATTTCTTCTATCCCCTTGCTCCTCCTTTTGTTTGTCTGAGTTGTCAGTAGAGTACCAACACTCAATTGTCTCATGCCCAAACTTGAGGCAATGGTTACAAAAGGTAGGTTTCCAATCATACTCAACAGTTTGAATCTTAGGTCCATAAGGAGTGTCAATTTCTAACTCATCTGGAAGATCATAAGCAGCATCAACTTCAACAAGCACTCTGCAAATGAAATTTTGTCATAATGAGCAGTAAACTTGTCAGTATACAATGGCTTCCCAATTGCACTTGCCAACTTGCTCAATACCTCAGCAGACCAATATCCTACAGGGAGACCTGGGAATCGAATCCAAATAGGAATAGTGCTGAGAACACTAGCCTGAAAACTGAAATCAACTTCCCAAGGCCTCAGCACCATAGGTCTACTCCTAAAAGTATATGGGCCTGATTGCATGACTGCATCTCTATCTTCAGCACTGTTAAATCGAAAAATGCAATACCCTTCAGCATGAACCAGAACTTGAGGCTTGGCAACAAAATTCTAGACATGCATAACAAAATTCTCCATATTCTGCTCACTAGGTCTATCTCCAATTACGAACCCAATTAATGCATTTTGCCAATAATCCAGTTGAGGTTTCACGTCTTCTTCACAGATCTTAACAACTTTTTTACCATCTCGCAGAGTAGGGGGAACAAAGGAAAGAGTCTTACCCATTTGCACATCCCTATTACCTCTAACTATTTCTGCAGCTGTTGGCTTTGATTTTGCAGGTTCAACAACTTCAACAAGTGCGATTGTTGGTTTCTCTGGTTCCATTACTTCTGAAAATTGCAATCTCCTCGCTGTAGTTTCAATCATCAGTCCATTTCCTTGCGATCGAGTCATATCTGGCTCTGCATGTGAAGTTTCCTTCGATTGGTACTTATGTGGAAGGAAGTTACCAAATGTGAGGGGTTCAAGGGTTGTTGTAATGCCATGTGCAGGTGTAACAAGGTTAGAAGGAGCAGCGGTAGCAGTCGGAGCAACATTCCTACGTTTTCTAGCCATTTCCGGCGACAATTCCGCCGTGCTATTGTGCGCCGGAGACTATACTGTTCTATTGGATTGCTAAAGTGCGCCGAGAGCTTCCAGCGTCATTTTTTCTTTTCCTTTCTTAAACATTTTTTAGCATTGTTCCAAATAATTGCGACTATTAAATTATATTATTTTAATGTATTCTACGTTTTGTTTTAGAGAGAGTTCAATGGGTCATTGTTGTTTCAATAGGTGGTTATTTTTGTTGTACATTTGGTTCTTAAAAATATGCATGTCTTTGGATAAATTTTAATATTTTTTTATTTCTCACCCGGTGTTTGGTGTTCATATTAGGGTCCGACTAAATTCGGAAAGTCCTACATTGGGGAATAAAATGCTCCCTAATAAAGACGACTCCATACCTTGGGACTCGAACCCAAAACCTTTTGTTAAGAATGAAGTAGTACTTATCACTCTACCACAACCTTTGTTGGTGATAAATTGGCAAAATACCTTAAACCACCCCTAAACTTGGTTCAGATTATTAGTATCCTCCCCGAACTATGCTCGATCTTAATTACCCCTCTTAATTTGGCTTTTTGAGAGTCATTACTCCCCTAGATGCTGATGTGGCAAAAAGTATGGGTGCACTCACCTGCCACGTGGATTTTCTGTCTATGTAGCATTTTTTTGAAAAATAAAATATTTTTTACCTTTTTAAGAATATTTCCTTTTTAGATAATTTTTTAAATAAAATTTATTATAAAACTTGGATATAACTATATTATTTAGGTTAAATATTTTTATCTGGCCAAAAATAATAAAGTTTTAGTTAATCTTTTTTTGAATTTGACCTAAAAATAAAGATTTATCCAATTGAAATAAATAATCAAGACATCTAAAAAGTTATAAAAAACACATAGTTGAAATAAATAGTCATTGCGTCAAAATAAGAAATAAAAAGAGTGTACAGTTGCACTTGTAATTTCTTGTAATTGTATACTCTTTTTACTTCTTCTTTTGTGTTGCAATGACTATTTATTTCAACTGTACATATATTTTTAGTTTTTTAGGTAAAATCTATAATAACAAAAATTTAAAGCACCATAATTTAGAGCTATATAAAAAGTTATAACCAAAATAATTAATTTCAAACTATGTTTTATAAATTTTTAGATGTTTTGACTATTTATTTCAATGGTATAAATCTTTATTTTTCAGGTAAAATTTAAAAAAAGATTAACTAAAATTTTATTATTTCTGGCCAAATAAAAATATTTAACCTAAATAATATTATTCTATCCAAGCTTTATTATAAATTATATTAAAAAAATTATCTAAAAAGTAATATTCTTAAAAAGATTAAAAAAAATTATTTTTCAAAAAAATGTCACGTAGACAGAAAAATTCATATGGAAGGTGAATGCACCCGCATTTTTTGTTACATTAGCATCTAGGGGGTAATGACTCTCAAAACGTCAAGTTGAGGAGGGTAATTAAGACCTGATATAGTTCGGAAAGGATAATATTAAAGGTGATCTAAAATATTTTGCCTTGATAAATTTTAATACTTTAATTGTGCTGTATGAATGACTACGTTAAAAAGATTTTACTCTAAAATATAAGGAGGATTTTAATTTCTAACTGAAGTCATATTTGAGTTGAGCAAACACCAAATTCATATGTAAGACAAGCGTGAAAGTTTACAAGAAAGTCAAGTGTCCATAATCTTTAAAGCCTACAACTTCACAACATTAACTTTTTCCGAAATTGATACCCGAGTTTCTTTTACTTCTAGAAATAAGATCAATTGCAACTAAAGATTGCCTAACCATCCGTTCCAATTTTTCATTGAATAACTAAATCAAAAAAGAATAAACAAATTATCAATAAAATTTACTATATGATTTTTGAAAATATTATATGTATTAATATAAAATACACGCACAATCTCTATATTAGACTAAGTTCATTCAGAAAATATTGAATTCAACTATATATTGTATCAATGTACTAATATTTATTTTCATCATTTAAACATATATTGCATTTAGTTATTCTTTTATTGCTAATTTTTTATAATTTGTATATGTTTTATACTCCATCCGTTCCAATTCATGTAAACCTGTTTGATTAGGTATGTAGCATAAGAAAAAATGAATACTTTTGGAGTTTGTGGTTCTAAATAAGTTAAAAAGGAAGCAGAGTATTTTTATGGTAATGAAAGATTCTCATTAAGGATAGAATTGTAAGTTTATTTTTAAATTTAGAAAGAGGTCATTTTTTTAAACGAGCCAACAAGAAAATAAATTTATATAATTAAAACAGATGGAGTATTAATTAACGTGATAAACACGTTCAATATTAGAGGAAGCTCTTAAGTGAAAAGTCAAATAAATTATCCTAAATGTTATAAAATATTCTATTTAAGGTGAATGTCCATATTTAAAGAGATCCTAGGATTTACTACTTGGTGGCTAAGTCACCACCTCCCTATAAATAAAGGGGTTCTGCCGATTGAACTACAATCCCAGGAAAATTAGGTGTACAACCTAAAATCAATTTAGATTCGAACTTCTCTCCCATTGTAAATCATCCCAAAGTATCAATAAGAATACTCCTCTCTCTACTTTTCTCTATATTGTTCTTGTTCTTGTATTATTGTTCTTGTTCTTATATTATTTCATAATACGTTATCAGCACGATGCTCTAACCAATTGAATTTGATTTCTTCCTTCTTCCAGAATTCTATACGGAAAAATAGAAGAGGAAAGACAACGAAAAAAAAAAGAAAAAGAAAAGGAAACGGAAAAGAAGAATAGAAGGAAAAGAGAGGAGGAAAAAGAAAGAAAAGAAGAACAGAAGGAAAGAAGCCAGAAGACAAGCCGCTGTATTTTCTGTTCAAGTTCAGGCGGATTTTCATTGTTGGGGTCCATCTGGCGCTGATTCAGCCGTTGTAATTTCACTGGAGAATTTCTATACGGAAAAATAGAAGAGATGGTATCATCATAAAGTAATGCAACGGGATGGAAACTCAAGAGGTATATTTGATATCGCAACATTTATTGGTATACCTTAAAGGTAAGTAATTTACTTCTCCCTTTCAAATTCTTGAAATTCTACGATTTGATTTCATATACAAACATAGACAACAAAGTTTGATTATAACTCTAATGGAGTTTGTAAGGAATTATAACCACGTGAAGTGGTAAAAGTTCTATGTCTTGCCATGATTAAATTCATGTATGATTGTGGGCAAAGAATTGAAAATCCGTCCCATTGAATTTGCTTCATTCTCATTCCCTTTAGAGAATGTGATAGCAGTATGTGATAAGTCTGAAAGAAGACAAAATTATTACCGTGAAGGTATCAATGGATGTGGACGTGGCAATAGACGGAATTATAATCGTCATCATTGTGATAATGAGAATAATAAAGATTCTCAAAATAATCTTTCACTTTATGAAAGTAATATTTGACATGAGATTGTATATAGCACATACAGATGATTATGATCCATTCCCTGAAGTGAATGTGATAATTGTAATAAAGCCCGTAAGTATGGACACGCTCTTGATGTAATTTTGTTTTATGTCTGACATTATGAAAAGAAAGTTCGTTTCCCTTGAAATTTCGGGCAAGAACTATATGACATGGGTGTTGGATGCTGAAATCCATTTGGATGCAATGGGTCTTGGAGACGCCATTAAAGACAGAAATAATGCATCCACCCAAGACTATGCTAAGGCCTTGATTTTCTTGCGCCATCACCTTGATGAAGGTTTGAAACTGTGCTAAGGCCTTGATTTTCTTGCGCCATCACCTTGATGAAGGTTTGAAATTTGAATATATCACAGTCAAAGATCCACCTATCTTGTGGAATGGCTTAAAGGAGAGATATGACAACCTGAAGTTGGTCACTCTGCCACAAGCACGATGCGATGAGAATCCAAAAGCAAATAGTTCATAAACTATATATTATCGTTGCGGTGGAAAAGGGCACTGGGCGAAAATTTGCCGTGTACCAAGACATTTGGTTGAGCTTTATCAAGCATCTCTAAAAGGTAAATGCCCTGAAACCAATTCTGTCTCTGACGACAATTTTGACATCACCCACTTGGATGTGGCAGACTTCTTTGAGCACCCTGAGGGAAAAATAGACCACTTAATTGGTGATGGATCTGTGATGAAGGAAGATGGAATTGTTTGATTTTATTTTACTTATTTGTATTAGTTAGTGAATAAACTAATAGTCATTAGTATCAGCTCGTATTAGTTAGCTTATGATATAATGTTAGTATTAGTTCTTTAGAATGTTTCAATATGCTTAAATTTCAAAGATATTTTTATTTTCCAGTAGAGTTAATCGACTAACCTAACAATTAGTCAATTATCTAATATTTCGCATTAAAACTGGATTTTTCCGCAAGCTAAGTTAGTCGACTATCTGATTTAGATAGTAGATTAACCTGATGACTGTTTACTAAGTTAGTCGACTATCAACTTAGTTAGTCGACTAACTAATATTTCGCATTAAAACTGGACTTTTCCGCAAGGCAAGATAGTCGACTATCTGATTTAGTTAGTCGACTAACCTAATGACTGCTTCCCAAGTTAGTCGACTATTAACTAAGTTAATCGACTAACCTCAGCAGATTTTGAAAATATTGTTTAATTATGAAGCAACGGATTAAATTTGTTTATTCTCATGTTCGTATATCTCTTTTAATTAATTGATTCATGTACCACACATACGATATTCAAAGAGAAGAAATATTACTCTCATTTAAGTATGTGTAAGGCAGATGTTACTACAATTTCTGGTAGTAGTAAATTGATTAAAGGCTCTGGAAGAGCAACTATAACTCTGCCTAAAGGAACAACATTTTAGAGAATGCAATGTTCTCCTCCAAGTCTAAAAGGAACTTGTTGAGTTTTAAAGATATCATTCAAAATGGATATCATATTGAGACAATAGATGAGAATAATCTTGAATTCCTCATTTACTCATGAAAGCGAGGCTGCCCACTTCGGTTTGGGGTCACGCCATTTTGCATGCAGCAATGCTAGTTCGTCTCAGAATGACGAATTATCACAAATATTCCCCGTTGCAATGAGTTTTGGGTCATGAACCTAATATATCCCACTTAAGAATTTTTGAATGTGCAGTATATGTGCCTGTAGCACCGCCATATTGCACCAAAATGGGTCTGCAAAGAAGGTTAGGAATATATGTTGAGTTTGAATCGCCCTCCATTATTCGCTACCTCGAAACATTGACAGGGGATTTGTTCACTGTACGATTTGCAGACTGTCAATTTGATGAGACACTTTTCCCAAAATTAGGGGGAGAAGTTGGTGAAACCAAACGGGAAATTTTGTGGAACAATGCATCATTATCTCATCTTGATCCACATACCTCTATTTGTGAAAAAGAGGTGCAAAATATTATCCATTTGCAAAGAATAGCAAATCGAATGCCAGACGCATTTACAGATTTGAAAAGGATAACAAAATCACATATCCCCGCGGTGAATGTGACAACATCTGATTCACGAATACATATTCATTATTGGAAGAATATGAACATGAAATTGGTATTGAATATACCACACTCACCCCTAGAAGGAGGTTTGAGATGATACATGAAAATAATGTCATTGTTATGGCATGAATAGTCATTGGTCACGTACCTATTGTACGCCAAAATAATTTGTCAATGTGATTATCAAAGGACAATAATAATGCAAGAAACATATCTTGCATATAATTTTGATATGACCATAATGGTATAACTTTCTCTTTAAAAGAGATATTCACCACATGGATGTTGATGAATTTGTGGTAGTACAAAATTAATTGAGAGCTCTAGAAGAGTTAATTATTACTATGTTGGAGAAACACAATTGATTACCAATAAGGTATTGTGTTGTAGTAAGTCTCAAAGAAACTTATTCAGTTTCCAAAGTATATGCGAAAGCGATTGATTATATTGAGACTATAAATAAAGGAAAGATTTGATATCTTCTATTACTACAACTTGTAGCGGGATAATCTGTATATGAAAAACAACCCGCTTTATTCTCCAGTTTGTACTACACAAGAATACCACAATAAAGTGGACGTTTATTGATATAAAAACCCATATCATAATAAACTTGAAGTTTATTGATAATTGCACATGTCATGGTGTAAAATTGAAGTTTATCAATATTGATAATTTATTCAGTTGGCATTCGGGTTAGCCATATCATTTTAAATATGATGTACAGTAATAGAGAATTCACATGGGTAAATATTAAAGAACTAGAAAGTTCTTTATGAATTCTCTTGTATTACTTGTTCTCATTAATTAATTGACCAACTAAAGAGTTCGGGTTGAATCCCATAAATTCTGGAAATATCAAAGGTGAATATGGGCTCATTCACCTGCCATGTATACCACATATGATGCATCTATGATATGGTTACATGTGCGATTGTTATTAACCCGCAGCCTGGCCGGTCCTTGCGAGGTAAATTGCTCAGTAATATAACTTCGAGCATAATTTCCAGATTTTCTATTCAAGATAGTTCATCTTGATAAGTTGGTTTATATCATAGTTGGTTTAGCAAGATAATTATTGAGTGCCTCCACTTAATAGCTAAACTGTTTCTTATGAGAACAAAGTTATATATATATCAGTTTGATATACGTTATATACGAGAGTATATCATATTCTCCCCTCACAAGGGGTTCAGGGTCAGGAACCAAATAATTTCATCTTATTATTATTGATGTGCGGTGTATATTTTCATTAACACCATAATGCACAAAGATGGACTCTCAAAGTTGAGGAAACAAGTTAGCTTTTCTAACATGAGGGGGAGACATGATAAACACTTGATAAAAGGTTATATGGGATGAATTATCATTTGTATATATAGATCCTCGAATATCATAATATGAACCTGAAGTTCATAAAAGGATAATTCAATTGCAGCATATTGCAAAGCATGCTAAACGCATTTGCTGACCCAAAGAAAGTAACTATATTCTCACTGCAAATGCTCATATTAAGTCCCAGAAGGACAAAGTCTTTGATACGCTTAAAGCGTATAAACAAATCGGTTTCAAAATAACTTCTTAATAAAGAAGATGAGCAAATGATCAAAGTGATCATAATGGGGAGGCAAGTGATCTAGAAGATCACATGACATAACACTTCATAAAATCTCATGAGAGATTCAGGTACCTGAATATATGAATAAAGAGATCTCCATGTTATGTCTTTATGAAAATTTACTGGAACCGATATAAAATGTTCGTCGACGACATCTATGATAGCGCTAAATATCGATGAGGATCTTATGTTTGTCGAATACAAACGAAAATATTGGCTAAATGGAAGAGATACAATTCAAGCAGAATTGATTCCATATGAAAGACATGTAGTTTTGGACATGTAGTTCAAATACTTGAAAGTATAAAGTCAATGGTATGTGTAATCAGTTTTCGATATCTTATTTGTTTAGCATGACATGAAAACTTGATGTGCATCTAAAGTCTATTATATGGCTTATATGACTTAACTTATATGTCAATCCATGAAAGATTGAAGTTGCTTGAAGCATATACAATTCTTGGTCCTGAAGTACCACATCCTAAGTGCAACTTGTGTACATATGTATCTTGCTATAACTATAAGCATGATGGCATCGAGAATACCTCTATGGAGATATTGAAGAGTCATTCCACAACATTATATGAAGATGTTCATATCTATCAAGAATGATAATTTCAAGGTGCGGAATATTTATTCAAATCAATATGGCTGATTTATTTATCAAATCTCTACAAAAGATCGTTTTGAAGATGGTGCACAAGATTGGAATGCAAATGCTCAAGGATGTGAATTGATGCTCTTTTCAGGGGGAGTTAATGCGCGTTGCACTCTTTTTCCCTTACAAGGTTTTGTCCCACTGGGTTTTCCTTGCAAGGTTTTTAACGAGGCAACCAATAGGCGCATATTCAAACATGTGTACTCTTTTTCCTTTTCTATAATTTTTTCCCATTGGGTTTTGTTTTAGTTAAGGTTTTAACGAGGCACATTATTGAATAGACATTCAAGGGGGAGTGTTATAAAATATTCTATTTAAGGTGAATGTCCATATTTAGAGAGATCCTAGGATTTACTACTTGGTGGCTAAGTCACCACCTCCCTATAAATAAAGGGGTTCTCTCCCACTGTAAATCATCCCAAAGTATCAATAAAATACTCCTCTCTCTACTTTTCTCTATATTGTTATTGTTCTTGTATTATTGTTCTTGTTCTTATATTATTTCATAATACTAAACTAATTTTTATTTAAGACATTACTCTTTCGCATATTAGTAAATCACCCATTCGCTATATATTTGTACGAAAAGAAAATTAACCTGTCGCTGTGCACGCCCTTTCTCCTTGCGGTCCTCGGCAAGAAGAGAAGAGCAGTGTCATTCGAACATCTTCTTCCTAACACTTGCACCGATTGCTTTCCCTACCAATTTCCCTCATTGCTCGCAACAGGTTTGGCATCTGAATATCTCTTCACTAAATTGTTACTTATCTTTTTTCATTTGTCATCGTCTTCTCATACTTTCCTCCAAATCTACTTGCTTGTCAGATTTTAGGCGCCGCTCCATCTATTTCCCCGGCTAAATCCTAGGCGATATCTGTCTCTTGCAAAGTTGAGTTGTAAGTTGCTTGTCAATTTTATCCTGATTTTCTTCTGTGAATACCTTAATCGTTTTCTGAATGTTAGTCTGCAAATTTTTAAACTTAGATTTGTTGTTTGAGAAGTTTGAGATGATCAGCATCTAATTCAGTTTTAGTTTTCACGGCTTTTGCCCTTATTTTTCTATGTTTCTCTTTTGCTTTGTTTAATGTGGCTATTGCTGCGTACATGTGCTTCATAATATGGTAGGAGTCATGCCCGTCATCATAGGAGATGAAAACCTAGGTGAATGGCTTATTTAAAGAAAAAATAAGTAGTTCACGTGCGTGTCGAGAAACTAGTATGAATCCATAAACGCAAATTTTGTCCACCATTGAAGAATGTTCTGTGCCGGCTTCTCTCTGCAACTCTTTCCGCCTCTGCCTTGCTATCCCTGTCGCAACCACATCCACTGATGTGTGTTGTTCTCATAGGCGAGAGATTTCTAACAGAGTTCCATAGTTCCCCAAGGGTTCCAATCACTCCTCCCCCAACTGCCAAAGATCAAGAAAATTGTAGTTTGAAAGGTTGCAAATGCACAATAATAACTTAATTTTGTTAAATGGGGATTAGATGATCAGTACTCATTTTTGTGCTTAACAAGTTAATTCAACTATGTTCCAACTCTTCACTTACTTCTTATTTTCCACTATTTGCTTTCCACACTCATTGGGTTAAAAAGAGCAAATCCCTCTTATCAATTTGTTAATTTTTTCATGTCTCGAGGCCAACATGTAACATTTATACCCTGTGTTAAGTTTCTTGTTTGAGATATCATACACTTAATTTTCTTTGTGGGATATATTGGGAGTTCCAGAACTCTAAAGAAGCAAACTTTATCTTTAACAAAAAATGATGAGAAAATTGTCAGACTAGTCGCCCTAGGGATAGCTAAAAAGCAAATTATTGTCAGCTTTCTTCTTGAGCTGGTGTTCTATTTTGTTACAGGGGATTGCAAGATTCTGAAACAGCAGATATAGTTACTTTTTGTTGTGAAGCACTCATGTATTGTGTGTCTGCACTGTCTTTGTTATATCTCTGCTGCAATTGACGCTTTTGTAATCTTCTCTTTCGGTGCTGGTTGTTCGAGATTAGAAAAAAAGAAGAAAAGAAAACCTGAGTGAATTAGGTGTATCGGCTATCACACTTCTTCTTTTACCTGCTCTTCTTTTAAGTATATTACCCGAAATCTCCCTGTGTGAGCTTCACAAAGTATCCATCCCAAGCTCGGATAAGAGAGTGGTGCAAGGGTACACAGCCGGTGTAAAAAGTAGTCTATCATTTGAATAACGTTCTCATTGGAAAGTGCCCTTAACAAAGCGGAATGGGGTACAGAGAGTTCATATAATGAACTAGTTTGGAATATGACATAGGTGACTGATCTAATTACTCACTTATCCCTTAGTTTAAGATTTTTTTCCTTTTATTGGGTAATAAATTTCATCAACAAGGGCGGAAACTTAGACTGATGTGATAACCAACTACACCACGACCCCCAGTTTTAGGCTTCTTGAGTATGTTAGACTTAATGGTTGTCATTACTTCTTAATATCTTATCAACTACTAGGAATGCAAGTGGATTTTTTCATTGGTGATTCCAGATCGTTTTATTTTTTGAGTCAAGTCTCTGAGAGTTTTCACTTATTTTCTCTTCTTATTTTTATATCTGGACATGAAGGTTTGATCTTTTATAAGCTCGTGATGTATATTCGGAACAAGATATCACCCATTTGATAATAGTTCACTTTTAGCGGATTCTCTTTATTTTTAGGCATTACAATTTTGACATGATATTGTGCACCACTTGTATCATTCCCCTATATTTTGAATTGTATGTCTTCATGTGCACGTCCGACAAACCCTAGTGTCCATACAGCTGCTACTCAGCTCCATACATCTTTAATTCTATGAATGCAAAAGGGATCCTACTCTTCTACTAGATGCTTGAATAAATTTGAGTTACCTTATCAAAGAAAAAAGGTCTTCACATGCTATGGCAAATGGATCGCCCTTCTTATTTGTAGCTCTTTCCTCTCGTTTGCTAAATAATTGGTATCAGAAAGGTCCCTTTCTTGTGCTTTCTTTCTTCTTTTATAAACCATAGAAAACAAAGAAAGAAGATTTTTATAGGTGTGTGTGGGCTTCGGGGGGGGGGGGGGGGGGGGGGGGGGGAATCGGGGGTCAGAATTTGGAAAATCTGCAGCATTTGCCTTCTCAGAGTCTGGAGATACATACTTTTTGATGCACCTAAAACAAGATTCAAAGAAAGCGTTTATATTGAGATTCAAATAAAACTAGGGGAACACTTCTGATCTAAGGATTTGGTTGCATGACAGTTCAGATATATCAAAGAAAATCCAAATTTTGCATAGAATTAAAATCAAAGCTAAGAAGGAGAGGAGATGGAAGGGGCAGGGGCAGGTGTTCAATGTTTGCCGTATATGGATTTCTTTTGTGATGACAGTTTTGCTGTGAGTATCTTGATTCCTCATTGAGAACGTCATCATATTTTTACTGGTGAAGAAGAGCTTTTTTTGGTTGTGGTCTAGAACAGACTGCAAAGTAACTTATAGGGCCTCCACTGTTGTATCATACCTGGTATCATTTCCTTCTCCACTTCCTGTTTAGGTAGAAGTACTCGGTTTTAAATTAGTTTTTGTAATCTGTGCAATTATGGTTGATGATTAGGTGGTTTAAAATGTCAATCAGTTCGGAAGAGGCATCAAAGAAAACTTCACGTTCTCAATTGGTTGTGTTGAACAGGGCATTCAAATTGGTCAGTGTTCCTTTCTTAGACTATTTAAGATGGAAGTCAGACATGTGTGATTGGCTATATGTATAGTTTTAATTTTTGGATTGGTAACTCTTCAAGTGTAAGATGCATAGGCACTGAAGATAGGAAGTTTTGGTGTGTAGCATACAGAAGGTTCTGATTTAACTGGTCTAAAGTAGGAGATACAATGACTTTTATCAGGTCATGAGGCAATGATGTTTATCTTAGAGTTCTTTTGAGAAAAGGGGGCTAGTAATTCATGATTTCATAGCCTAAAGTTAACTTGGTACTCATATCATGTTACTCCACTATTTTCCCACAACATATTTTCTTTTCCCTATGTAAATAATAACTGGAGCAACATTCTTGAAGTCGTTTATGTACCTTGACTGATTGTACTGTTATACATGTTTTAGTTAATATAGACTGCTGCTATGGTTTGACTATTTGATTCATTTGCAGGCTGAGCAATGGGTTAACAATATGGGCTCTTCAGATGATGCTAAACCAAATAATGTGGTTCTAGAGAGTCGTCCACCTAGGTAAAATCTTCTTTGATGTGACTATTTTGTTGAAATTCCTGGGGTTAATTTCTTAGGTCCTCGTAGGCTTGGAATTGGTGCTGCAGTTCCACGTCAATCTCAAACTGTACTCTCAAATGACCCCGCGGAAAGAAAATTACGTGCTAAATTGGATGCTGAGAAAAGAAAAAAATTGAAGAGCTCTGAAGCGTCAACAATTTCTGCCAAAGACGGGAAAGCTGATGAAGAAAGCGATGACGAGGAATTAGAAAGCAAAACAAAAGCGTTTACCAAGAAGAGGCCTGCAGCTTTGCCATCGTCTCTGCAAGCAAAGAAGAAGAAGAAGTGACTTTGCATTATATAGCAATGAGATACTTCGAGATGTGCTATAGTTTTCCTTTAGTATATTATTCTAAGCCTTCATCTTCTTGTTTCCATTTTGGAAGGTGCAGTTCTCTTGAGGTTTCAGTCTCGAGCTAAGAGAAAAGTTTTGAGTTCTGAGTAGCTGACTTAGAGTTTCAGTTTTGTTTGTAAGAATAACAAATTATATTAGTGATGTTTATTTCTGAAGATGTTCTTCCCTCTCACCACATCCGGCTGTGCTTGGTGACAAATATTTTTAGAAAACATGTCACCCTCTCATTCTTGTTCTTGCTCTGAGGTTAATGGCAAGGGATATTTTTTTTTGATACCATGCTCAAACATGCAGAGCGCACCTTATATTTGGTGTTTTGAATTCTCCTTTGAAGTTTATTCTAGTGAGCATAAAACCAGGCAAAGAGTAATTAGTCTTGTCACACCTCCTTTTTGACACTACAACCCCCGCGAATGGCGTAGGTAAGGGAGTTTTTTCAATTAAAGGACAATCGAAAGGAGACTCATTTATTTAATAATTTCAGAGTCGCCACTTGAGATAATTGATGGTGTCCAAATTACCGGTTTAAATCCGAATCGAGGAAGGTTTGACTCTGTATATAGTCTGCGAGCCAGAAATTCGGGTAAGGAATTTTGTTAACCCGGGAGAAGGTGTTAGGCATTCCCGGGTTCCGTGGTTCTAGCACGATCACCCAACTGTTAAATTATCTGATTTTAATACATTTTTGTACCCATGTGCAAATTTTACTTTTAAACCGCTTTTATTTAATTTTGAGAATATTGCAACGCTGTTAAAACGCGTCTTGAACCACGTTACATAAATGCACCCGCGATTCTTGACGTGTTTCAACATCGTTGGGATTTGGATTTGGGTCACATAAATGCACACCCGAATTTAAGAAAAGTAAATATATTAAAATGCGAGCCTAAAGCAACTAGCGCGTTATTAACTCTGTGGGATACCATGAAGATTCGCTAAATGACATGTACGGAGTTCTAAGGACTTTAAGGACATATTTTATGCTTTTTGTTTGGCGTGACGCACCTCAATCTTATTTTTAAGGATATTAGACTAAGCTTGAAGGGCTATGGAATATTATGTTATCTAAGATGGCTCTCCTAATTTATTCTAAAGGAGTCTAATTACTACTTAAATTTTAGGGGAGTGAATATTAATTCTTTAAGAGCTTAGCGTGAAGGAGAAAAAGAGAGTCGAGTTTAAAGGGTGGCCTATATCATGCTTTGAGAGGGATGTCTAATTTTGGGCTTAGCCTTGAGCCCAAACCCTGAGGCTTCAACTTATTTAAACACACGGTCGAGTCCTTACAGGCCCAAAATTTAGCCACAGGAATCAATTCAATGGGCTGAAGACCTTTGGGCTTGTTTATTATGTAATCAGGCACAATACTTATGATCTAAATGGTCCATGCCACGATGCAAACAAATTTATACTAATACATCATACCTCACTTTCAATATGCAGTTAATGGACAAATTACAGTAATTAAAACATTCAAACTAAAGGAGATGCAACTTTTGAACTCTAATCACATGATCTCTATGTTAAAACTACAGAAACTAAGTATTGAAATATTGGTATGAGCCCAAGTATTATTCCTAGGATCATTTCCAGGCTTAATAACATTCCGGATTTAAAAATTTAGACTAACATGATACTAGACCTTGAATATACCAAAATTAAACTACTCTAAAGATAACACTACAGGATATGCATAGATCTAGCAGTCCAGTTCATCGATACACATCAAGGATACTCTATAAGGATTTCTTACACATAGTTTAGGAACAAGGAAACCTAATCAACATTTATAATTCTAAATCTCACTAGGAATGGAGAGCAGTAAAAAGGTGAATTCAGCTTCCAATGTTATCTTCATTCAATAAGAACTTCAGGTCCTTTACATGTTCAGATAGCATTCTTCAAGCATAAGCTAAGAAAAATACCTGATTACAGCAGTAAACAAGGAAGCTTCTGAGCTTAGGTAACAAAAGTAGCAGTAAATCAAACAGCAGAATTCAACAGCAGCAGATATAGTGTTTCAGCAAGCAAAATTGCCCAGAAATGACCAAGAGAAATCCAATTGAACCAAAATTGAAACCAAGTGATGTCAATAGAGGCCAATTATCACGGATCTAACCCAAATTGGACCAAAACAAACCAGTACTCAAATGATTCAATTCATTTTTTACCTGGTGAATATTCAAAGATGATTTTAACGATAAAAGAAATCCAAGATCTTAGGAAAAACTCTAATGGAACAGTGTTCTTTAGAAGTTTTCAGCTACCTAGAAATTTCAGGATTTTCAGTCTTCGGTGCTTCCGAAGACTGTCTTTAACCCTAAGTAACAATGCCTTTATAGGCAAGTTACTAGGGCAACTTCAGATTTTGAGTTAACCCTTTTAGTCCTTTTTATTTTTCTCATTTTAGCTAGTTAGTCCTTCAATTTCTGACTTGTTTTCCAAGTTAAGACTAAAATTTACTATCAGACCCCCTACTAGAAACTTTTAAGACTATTACCAAAATATTCCCTAGGTGTATTGTCCAGTTTATCCCTTAGTTACCCTGTTATATTACCCTCTAATTTGGTCAAGCAACCATGTTCAAAATTAAGACTAATCTAACCTGAACTGAACAATATACAAGGCTAACAACTAAGTCTAATTTAAACTCAAGAGCGAAGACTTAATGAAACTCGAAATGAACTCAGAACTTCAAAGAGATGAAAACCAACAACAAAACCCAAACCACTCGACCAAATCTGATTAAACTTTTGAAATTCAACCTAACAAAAGGACTAAGACTAATTGACCCAGGAACTTAACATGCAATTTAACCCAATAAAATAAATCTGACTACAACTAATTAAGCTCAGAGATTAATATGAAATTCAGCTTCAACAAAGAAAACTAAACAAATTAACTCAAGAACTTCATATGAAACCCACGCCACAAACAGACTCGACTAGGACTGATCAATTTAGGCATTAAATAAGAAACACTAAAGCTTATTACTTCGGGGACATAACACGAAACAAAATCAACAAACCAGAAATAACTTTGATTAAGACTAATTAAACTTAGATATTAAACAAGAGAAACTAAAGCTTATTAATTCAGGGACTTAACATGAAACCTAAACCAACAAACCAGAAATAAACTCGATTAGGACAAATGACTCGACTTAAACCTAAAAAACTGACAGAGAAGAGATGAGGCGGAGAGAGATTAGAAAGTAAACGGAAAAGCTTAGCTTAATTTTTGAGTCGAACCCTGAAAATCTTCATGCACCACTTGTAAGACTCCGGAAAACCCTAGATTTGGATTTTGGGGAGTTATAGGGATATTTGAGGAAAACTGGCTGTGGATTTGAGGTAAGAGAGGTGATGATGTTGTAGGGTGTAGTTTTTGGGTGATTTGGTGGTGGTAGGTTTTGGGCGTCTCCTTCGAATCAATATTCAAAACGATCCAGGGTGTTTGAGGGATGCTGAGTAGGGATTTGGCATGAGGGAGATGAGGGGGCCATTTGGTGTTAATTTGGGAACGCTTGGGTGGCGGCGCTGCCGGTTGTGGCAGAGGGTCAGAATCTCTGGCTAAGATTCGAGGAGATGGGGTGGGATTCGAAGGAAGGTGATCATAGATTTGGGTAGAGGAGAAGGAGGAGGATCCATGGTGTAAATTTGGGGCTGATCGGAGTTCTGCTGCCGGCGGAGGCGATTTTCGATTGGCGGTGCACGGTGGTAGACGCCGGAGACGAGGTAGTGCTAGGGTTTTTGGTGAGAGGGGTTAGAGACGGGGGTGTTTGGGGGGTGGGTGGGGTTTGGACACTTATATACTATTGTACCCAGCTTCTCAACCGTTAGATCAAGAAACATCGATGGCCAGGATCAATTATAACCTAAACGACATCGTTTGGTCATAAGGGTGCTGGACCAGGCATTTGGGCATATTGAACCGGGTTTGTGTGTTGGGCTGGTTTAATTCAAATGGCCCAATTTGGGTCTTCTTTTTTGTTTTAATTTTCAGATTTTCCAATTTTCTTTTTCTTTTTTTTTCATCATTTTTTATTTTTTTAAAATTACTAAAAATCCTAAATTAATTATAAATCCTAAGTTAACTATAGAAGCTAATCATCCCTACAAATTATTGTCATAAAATAATTAAAACAAAATTAAAAGCAAAATCACCTGAAAAGCCAAACTAAAATTAAAAGAGCAAATTAAATTATTTTTTAATTTTTTCTTTTTATAAAATGACTAATTACTAATTAATTCTTGAAATGTCAAATTAACTTCTAAATGCGCATGTAACATATTTTTGTATCTTTCCCTAATTAAAATGCACAAACAAAATGCAACAATTAAAGGAAAATGCCACAAAACTGCAGACAAATAAAAGAAAGGATTTTGTTTGAATTTATAAAAGTAATTCGTATAAGGCAAAAATCACATGCTTACAAGTCTAATTACTGCTTTTTGTTGTTTCACTTTTACCCTCTTGCTTTGATTTTCTAGCTGCCAAGTGCAAATACTTGCTTGTGGATGTTGGATTAGGAACATGTTTTTTACCATCTCACGCTAAAGCATATTCTATCTAGCTGCAAACACTTGCTTGTATGAAATTCATATTCTCTTGTCATGTGCTACATAACCATAATCCTGAGAAATGTCCATATTGATCTTCATTTATTCCATGTTAAAAGAATGATACAAAATTTTGTCTTCACTTGCGCCATGGGCCTCTAAGTTTAACAAATGTTGCCCCTTGCTTGCCCTAGTGGCAACACGTTTAACTTTGAAGTTCTGCTACGGGACAAACAGGGTCAAAAGTTAAAGACCATCCCAGAAAGTGTAATTTTTTGGGTTCGAGATACCAAGATATGACTTGCCCAAATTGAAACAAATTGACAGCAGTAGCTTCAAGCATACTTGGGCTATCGTAGAGTGATACAAACAACCGTGTCAAGGTATTATTTCTTCTTCTTTTTTCCCTCCTACTTCAATGTTATTTTCAGTTACAACCACTTTGTACTTACAAGAGAAAAATCTATCCAAGAATAAAATTTAAAAGATGGACCAAAAAGGAATGACCTGTGTCAAACGCCCAAAACCTCAACAACCAATCTGCCACGCAAAAAGAAAAAGAAGAAACTCTAAATATGTAAGTTCAACACACAGTAACAAAACCAGAAACCACACATTCTACATCTATTAGAACCCTGGTCATTACCAGGTCACGACTGGGTTGAAGCTCAATCATATCATGAGATTTTTCTCCAGGAGGAACCAACTTTTGATATCTTAAAAAGCAGTTAAATCAAAGAGGATTCCCTGATCCCTGGTGTCTCCACTCTTTATTTGCTAGCTTCTGCATGGAAATCTGTTATGTGTCATAAAAGTAAGTAGTGTCTCACAAGAGCTGCATGGTCTACTTCGTTATCTAGAGTCTAGGGAAGCCTTCTCTTAGTCCGTACAGAGAGAGAGAGGTCGGTCACTAGTCCACGCTACTGCCAATTTCATTCTTGGCTGGGAAGAGAGCATCTTCTTCACACTCCAAAGCATCACTAGATATGCTCAAAATTGTGTTGTCCACCAACTCTTCCAGAATAATCTCCTCCATCTCAACACCGATATGTCCAAGATCCAACCGGAGATCCATCCATGTCCCTGATCTTTCCATGTCTTTTTTGACAAGCTGGTCCAAAGAATGAGGAGTTGAATACTGGAGTAGATACCATTCCACTCCTTCCCATACTTCATTTATCAGGTCCATCCCTTTGGGAACAGGTCGAATGTTATGTTTACCGAGTGACACTCCGTGGTGACAGCCAAAATAGCGGTCACAGACTGCCTTAAGAACTTCATTTGCACAATCAAAAAGGAGCTTTTGATCATGAGAAGATCGGCTTGAAAATAACTCTACCTCGTCAAATAACGATGGGTCAAGAACCCGGTCAGACGAAAGCCACCTCAAGAGAAGATCGTCCCAATTTAATCCTGAACCTAGAAGAACTGCTTCCACGTATTCAAAAGCGGATTCTTCATTTTCAAAACAAACTGCTGGACACAGTTGTTCACTGATGGAAGACACTGGTTCTTCAAAATGGATTTTCCGTGGTTGAATTTCTGGATCAACTGTACACATGCGAACAACTACATTTCAGTTAGGTGAGCATAAAAGCAAATGATGGATCACGGTTTAAGCAAATTCTACAGTAAAAAAGGTTAACCTGGTCGGCATATAATGCTGGAAGGACTGACATCATCCTCCACAAATAATGGCTCAAGCACTGAGACGGGACTAGGTCGCTCCATTCTATCAACCATACTGTTAGGATCCTCAGCTTTCCTAGGGCTTGAAGAGCGTGCAGGTGAAACTGGTGGAGAAGATAGAGTTTGATCCTTCCTAGATGGATCCTGAAGTAAAGCAGAAGAAGATTATAGATACTATAGCACCAAAGGAAAGGGCTCATTTTTTCAAACTAGTGTTAGATGAGATTTTTTTTATCAAGTAATAAAATTCTATTGAACAATTGGAAAAACCCTAGTGTTCGATGAGCTTATCATAACCTTTCAACCAAAAAATCATCTTGAAAGATAGAACGGATTTCATTACAAGTTCAAATTAATTTTATAGCAAGATATATTTATACATAAAAATGTTTAAGTGATGTTATTAAAGCAGGCAGTGTGATAAATTGTAAAATGGGAGACATATAATCTGAAAATAATTGGTAAGTTCATTGGAAGGTACAGGAAGACAGAAACATTACCCAAAAACAAACTAATTACACAGAAAGCAAAGAAAGGTAAGAAACCAACAAGAACATTTAATCTCTTTTTAAAATTTTATTTCTGACCACAAATTTTTATCATATAAAGAAATATGACGCGGATACTGACCTGGAATTTTTTTTTTTTTTGACACCAGACTTATCATGAAAAAATACAATTAGATATTACGACCTTTTCCTTTTGTAAAATTATAAGATTTTAATAGGAGATTAGAGAATGAAGGAAACAAAATTGTATGATAAGAAAGCTCTAAGAATTCATTTTTCTGGTGATATTCCACTAAGTAGCTTATTTGAATATCTATACTTTGTTAAAAAAAATCTTTTTTTTTTAAGATTTACTTTGTTAAAGTTTTTGATAAAATAAAACATGTATTTTACATTTTCTGTTATTACAATGTGCAATGCAAACTAGTAATACCAAAATGTAGGCAACAGAAGTATTTAGCTGTCACTACTTACTTTTTGTAAGAAGTCAAACGCCAATTCAAATCCCATGGCAGAACTTCCATCATCCACTGCATTGGTAGTATCACCATCAATTTGGATGTCTCTGTCAATTGGGGAGCTACCAAATTCAGAAAGAACACTCAACACTTCACCTTCTTCCAGGCCTCCGGTTTTAATAGTTTCTTCAATAAGATCTCCTGCAATGATTCAGAGACTGATTACACGACAACAGATTTAGAAATTGGCGAACATTGGACTGACAATAAAGGTCCCTAAATTCAAGAGATGATCGAGAGAAGAACACCTTTAGGACTTGTATGACCAGTTGAAGCCATGTCCTCATCCACTGTGTTCCCATTTTCACATGGGGCCTCTACATTGGTGCACTCATTAGGATACTTGTCAGAACAGCTAGATTCTATCTCCATATCTTGGGTGGATGGACTTGGACCCGTAACATGGTCATCTTGTACATGCTGAAGTCTGTCATCATTGGTTTCTTGTATAGGGTCAGTAATAGGCTCCCTCTTTTGGGAAAGTAGCATACTATCCTTGCTGTTTTCTCTCGGACTGCAGCAAGGTGAACTGTTGTACTCGGGAAATGAAAGTATCCTCCCCAAGGATTTAGGCAACTGTCCACTACTCACCGTTGTTGTATCATCTTCATTGTCTAGCATCTCCACAAGGCGCTTCTTTGCCTCGATGTAGATGTTGGGAATTCCTGGCCAAGGAAAATCAGATGCCTCAGTCGGTGAGACTGCTTCAACACCTTTCGACTTGACTATCTTATCCCCACTCTTGAAGCCCAGAGGAGATTTAGCAAACTTTTCAGTATAAAAATGGTCTCTATTAGGAGAACTCCATCCTAAATTTTCGCCAGAGATCCCACTTTCACTGTTACTCCACTTCAGCTGCTCAGATGGAAATCTGCGGATGGTTCCTACCTGAGAGATCCCACGACGATCCTTTCCCATTGCATGCTTGAGTTTTCTTTTAATTTCTGTCAACGAGAACTGGGATGTGTTTCTCTCACCCTGCATTGTACGTTTCTCAGCGTATTGCAAGTGCAATGAAGTGTAAACATTGGTTTGAGCACTAGGTGATTGCAAGCCCACTGGTCCAGGTTTCAAAATAACGATTTTACTTGAAGGTCGGGGTGTCTCATCTTCCATTGGGGGGTAAATTTCTTGAGACTTGCTCCTCCTCCTGAAAAATTTGCGTTGTTTGTGGTTTATGACGTCATCTGTTTTTGCATGAACTCGGTTTTCCTTTGACATATTAGATTCTGGAATCAAGTTAGGTTTCTGCTTTTCCTCAAACTGAGCGTCCTCCAAACTTCCAATTTGCTTTAACAGCCTTGAATTTGGATCTTGTAGGAGTGTCAAGATAAATTCCTTATTTGAGCTTAGTGTTTGCAGAGCATCCATAAACTCTTTTGATTGGAGATTCTTGTTATCTTCTCCCAGTTGTTTATTGTTTCTTGATCTCTGATTTATAAACACCTCAATCGCTGCATTTAACTTTTCTTCAACAACTGGCTGAGTCTGATCTGACTGCTTGTTATGATCATTATGTAAATCTTGGCGGACCTTCACAAACTTACGACTTTTCTGATGAATCTGGCGGATCTCTTCCATTACAATGTCCACATCATCGAGGGCCTTCCCTCCGGAATCTTGATGATAAGGTGTTTCAGACCTCAAATTTCCGTCATCATCTAATTCATGAAAGTGCATATTACTTGGCCTGCGTGTTCGCCTGCTGTTCTTTCTTGCACGCCATGATTTTTGTGAATTAAACTCTTCTGCATCTATTTCAGAGCCATTACCCTGAATTTTCAGGCTTTGCTCATTCACCATTTCTTCTTCCATTAGCTCCTTTACACTTGTTTTCGGATCAGGTACTGCTACCTCACTTTCTTCATTATCCTAAAATCATCAGTACCATACATTTGATCATGCCAGCATATAGATAAACAAAAAACTGTTAAAAATCAGCGTAAATGCTAAAGCGTCTTCAAAGCCTTCTGTTCCAAAAGAATCATATTTTCAATATACAGTCACGATGTTGCCTCATAACATACCTCAATATTCAGTCTATTGTCAATGGGATCTGGTAATGCCTGCGTAGAGCTTGAACCTGCAGAAGACAAAACAACGTGATTTTGTTGGACGAGGGGAGGGGATGAGAGAATTGACATCAGACGGTAGAAAGCTGCAAACAAAGAACAGAGAAGATTCATCTCTAAGAGTGAGGATTATAGATATCTTACAAACAGCTGGTTTGCTTCCTCGCTTTTTATCTGAGAGTAACTTTCTAGTGGTTCGACCATGACGAAAATCAAAGATGCTAATCAAACCCCAAATGCAACCTGCTCGATCCTTCTCATATCTCAGAGTGGCTCGCTGTGATCTCTTTGCCATGTTTGGGAACTTATTAAATTTCAGTGCACTTTATTCAATTGTCGGATACCCTATCTGCTCAAGTCTGGTCAAGAAGAAAAGAACTTATATTAAGGACATATAGTTGGAAACTCCCTAAGATTGTGAATCAAGGAAAGGTAATTGAAACAACATAGCCTCCATAGCAAATGAATGCAGCTAAATAGTAGCCAATAAAGATCCTAGATAGAAACATCAAATTGTTACTCCATTACCAATGGAATAGGCTATGTTGCATTCTCTAAATAGAATTCACCTTGAGATCTCTTCCAATAAAAGCAATAAGAAGTTTGCAACAAACAGAATGGAAGGATCATGAAAATTCTACTAATATACAAAATATGGAATATCACTACGGCGAAACAGGAGATGCTTCCAAGATCATACCAATTGCAGTTGTGAAAAGCGGTTGATAAAGGAAACAAGGGAAAACTTTTACCAAAATTTTGGAACCTTGAGAACCAAACAAAGAAGAAGGCAACAAATATGCAGAATAGTGTACATAAAAACCAAAAAACAAGTCCCTCTTCAACTCCACAAGTTTCCCAACAGAGTAAAGCTAAAGGAACTGTAGACTTACCTAGTTGTTAACGAATCAAAAATTTGCTTTTTCCCTTTTCAATCTTTAACACTACTTTCAATAAGGGCAGTGCAATCTCCCCAAAAAACAATACTACATGGAAAGCAATTTGGCTCCACTACCAAAACTTCAGCACTTCATTTTATACACAGAGAGCAAAAACCTCAACTTTTCTCCAACCAACTTTGTCAGCAAAATGGCCCTTCAACAATTGAGAAAACTGTTTCAGACACAGAATGTGGCATCAGCAAATCATAAAGAACCTCAAAGATCACTTCTTTCTACTTTTTGTCGGCAGAAAATTGAAAACCCAAAATTCCTTTTTTTATCAATGAGAAAAAAAAAATTCACCTTTTTAATCAATTAAGAGGCACCCCCACAAAGAGATTTTCACCAAGATTGAAACATTTTTGCCTCATGAATCATGCAATTAAGAGTAAATCAAACAGGTAACTGTCAGAACGACAATTTCTTCTTCTTTGGCACGTTGAACAGAATAAAATATCTTTTTTTCTTCTTATAACACTAGATAGATTAAAAATATATATTGAAAAAGGATTTTTATCAACTCAGAGAGGGTCAAAGAAAGAGGAAGTATAACACCTAACAATAATTCAATACTAAGAACTCCTTTTTTACTTTTTTTTTTCTTTTGGCTATAAGGGTATCTATACCGACCAAAAAGATAAAAAGAAAGAACCCCAGATAACTAAAACACCGACCCACGTATTTACAGGAAGAAAATTAGCTGTGGTCCGTGGGGCAGCCATTAAAGACCAAAGAAGTTGGAGGAAAAAAAAAACAAACTTGTAACTGGAAAGTAAAGATGCTACAGTGTGTGTGTGTGTGTGTGTGTGTGAGTGATAGAGAAAAAAGAGGTTTAGGCTTTTAGGGTGGTGGACAATTAAGCTGATGAAGAAGAGAAGAATTCTTGACACCTGGGATTCTAATGGTGGGACCAATACAAATGGAGCTTCCCACTATAGGAAAAGTTCTTTTGCTACTTGTATTTTTTCTGTTTCTTTTCTTGGTCTTATTTTTCATCAATCTTTTTCCTAAATCAGATTTTCAACATCAACATATAGATATCATCATCACTGACACCACCCCCACCACCTGTCTCACACCACTATGCAAAAATTGGTGTTTTTTTTTGCATTTTGATTTTGATTGTGAGTTATGCGTTAATCAGACAAAAACGTATGAGCATTGGATTCATACGCGTTGAAAGAGAGGGGAGAAAAAGAAAAAGAGATATAACTGTGAGCGTTATTACACTTTCTTTTGGGTAGAAATTGACTTCTAGTTTTAATGTACTGTATACTAGTAGCTGTGGATGATAGGGAAAGGTGATATGTATGGAATTATGTGAAAGATACAAGGACAAGACTGGCATTTATATTTTCTGTTTTTAAGTAGGCAAAATAAATAATCGGATCCAGGTGTTATGTATTTAATTAATTTCCACTTGGATTTGGATTTGATACATTTTTACAAAAACGTAAATCATGTTACTATTTCAAATTATAAACATTCAATCAAAGTTCTTTTTGAAGTAAACTCGATTTTAGTTCATTTTGGATCTTAAAATTTAATTGCAAGGCTATACTTAATATTTTCGTACTGAGTATATATAGGTATTGAAACCAATTTATGAACATTTAAGCTACTTTATGCATTAATTTTTGTGATTTTGTATTTGATATTTTTTTCTCTTACACGAGAACGCGTTAATATCAAACTTCTTTGTTAAACATAATTTTGCTGAATTTATCCTGCATATTATTTAGGTATTGAAACTGATTTATGAACATTTTCAGCTACTTTTTGCATTAATTTTTGTGATTTTGTATTTAATATTTTTTATTTCCACAAAGACGCGTTAATATCTAACTTCTTTGTTGAAAATAATTTAGCTGAATTTATCCTGCATATTAATTCATGTCAGCCAAGATCGAGGTTGCCCGTAACACAATTAGAGTTAGTATAGGATTTCGTGAATTACATGAAATTAATTATAGTAGATTATCATAATATTATACTATCATATATTTAGTAAATTAATTTTATCATAAGTTTGGTGGATTCTCCACAATAATTACATGAAGTTAATTATAGTAGATTCTCATAAATTAATATTATTATATATTTAGTAAATTAGTTATTTATCTAGAGTTGTTACTGACTCCATATATCATCCAATTTATTATGGAGAATCCACCAAACTATTTTATGACAAAATTAATTATTACTACATAAAAGACTTATGTGACAGGTTGGTAAAGCATTGATTGATCTAAAAATAAAACTTTTGATTTCACTTTGCATTAGAAACAAGTAAAGTAGGAAACGTAAGCAGGAAAAGAAATTTTGCATTGAACAAAGATAAGAATACTATTTAATTTTCAACCTTTCTTATCATTTTGCTAGGAAAAAAAAAGGAAAAGGTTGTTAAATAAAGTTGATTTGAATATAGCAATGATGATAATGATAATAATGTTGAATGAGTAACTTAGAATTCAAACTGATTTACCTCTCTTAAGTGGAGGCCATGAGCATATATTATATTTTCAGATAATTATCCTATCAGCTTGTTTGATGGTTGTAATTTATTGTATTGTATCGTATTTTTATTTTAAATAATATATTTTTTTAATTAATATTTAAATTTTATTGTATAGTATCATTAAATTTGTCGTTAGGTCATGACGAAATGTGCCACTTAATGTAACGACTAATCTGGTGTAATCGCGTTGTTACCTTCTTCTTTTTTTCTCAATCCCACCCTTCATTATTATTATATGATTTTAATTTTATCATTTACCTTGCCTTTTTATATATTAATTTATTGCGGATCATAAATTTTCTTTATAATATTACAAATTTATTTCTTATATTGCTAATTTGTAATATCATGAAACAGTAACAAACAACACAATCTATCCAATTATTATATTAATCAAACAATAAAGTACAATATAATATAATATGATATGATATATTATGAAACGATATGTAACAATTATCCAAATAAGTTGTAACTTGACCTTAGTTAGTTTCCTTTATAATCCAAAACTATATGGATATGGGAGGAAGTATTTTCATTTTTATGATCAAAACTATATAGCAAGAAATGTTAAAACTGATTTTAATAATGGAACGCAACAAATATTTAAGATTTGTATAATGAAACTCAATCAGTTTGGAATTGCCACATAAGAGACTTGCGGTACAAATAAGAGGTATTTTTAGAAATTACTATTGTTTAGTGGCTATTAACTTCTTATAACTATCGTATATATAGTTATTTCCTATAGCTATTGTTCAGTTTTTACGGTAGTATATTCATACTGCTGTATTTATAAACAGATCAGTAAAAAACGACTAAAAATCGGGGCAATTTAACTGTTCGTGCATGTATTCACATATATTTACTGTGTGTTCATGAATATAGTAACAAAAAAGCCTAAAATCAGGACAGTACAATTGTACGTGTATTCACATATATTCGCGTTGTTGTACTCATGAATACATTAGCAAAAAGCGCATAAAATTATAGCAGTTCAGCTGTACGAACATGTTCGAGTCATGTATTAGTGAATATTCACGCTGTTATATTCATGAGTACTATCGTAAAAAGCGCCAAAAATGAGTAAAAAAATAAATAGCATCACGACCAATGTCTAAAATATAAAGTCAAATTCAATATAGTATCTACTATAAACGGTGTGCACCTAACTTAAAGCAAAGAAATAAGAAGGTTCGAAGTTTTAATAAATAAACTGTATCTTCCTAAATGCCATCATCCTTATTAGTCAATAAAACAAATAATATAATTTTTCTTTTTATCAAATTAAAATACACTTCTGTACATAGTTTTTCAATCATTTGATATTCGAAGCTTAATTCAGCATCCCGCCAATATGATAAATAAAGAGGGATAAAATGATTTTTACGAAATGTTTTATTATTTTTAAATTTGAGTCAGAAAACATTAATTAAGAACGAAAGGATCCCAACCATACCATCCCACACATTCTTTGGATGGCCTTAATCCATATGTCAAAATAGTACAAAATCAGTTCTAGTCTTATTAAGAAGTGAGGTTAGGTAAGGTTTCAATATTGCAGAAGAGCCCCCACAAACATTAATTAGAACATTTGGAACCCCATGAATCATGAATTCCCTACTTCCAACTTCCACGGTGATATCAAAATTTGTAATGTCTAATCTTGAAGGCCCATATGAGACAAACAGCTTATCTCCCACCCCACCCCCCTTGTTCTTGTTTCTCCCTAACCCCACCCTTCTCCTTTTTCTAATTCACCTTTTTTTGTTGTTGTTTGGACTGGATATTTCTGACTCACTTTTTACAATTTTGGATAATTACTTAGAAGATTATAACTTTATAATGGTGGTAATAATTATGATGGTTCCCCTCATGCTCATGTTCAAACAATAGAATGTTGAGATCTGAATCTAGAGCCTTACATAATATGTACTTAGTTCTCACCAATATATTTCGATATGATTTTTTTTTATATCCGAAAATGGTATTGTAGGATGATAATTATTATTAGTAGAGTTGCAATCGTACGTTTTAAAGATGTAGAACCGCGAATTATAATAGTATAGGTGTTTTATTAAAAAGGTGTTAAACCTTTTCTTAAAACGGGTTATAAGAAAATGGGGAATAAATCCTAGTCAAGGATAACTGACTCTAAATTCAAGAATATTAAGTAGGAAAAATAGAACATGGTTAAGCTCATGTGCTGTTTAAGATTATAAAAGATGTCAAATATTTGTGACAAACTTACATTCTTGGTGCTACTACTCCGTAATGTAAACTAAAGTAGAAAATGGAGATGCAACATTAACGGCGCGATCTATCTGTATTGACTCCATAATGATGATTATAAAGATCAACAGCCAAGTTCTAAATCATCTCTTGATTTTCTTGAGAAAGATTATCCGGTTGTTTAGTGTTAAGAGAAGAAAAAAAATCTTCCCCATCTTGTTCTCTTACCTAGTATATATATAATAGGCATTCTCTTTTACCCTATGGTCCTTGACCAGGATACTATAATCTACTAATTGCACTTTAAGCCGACCTCCCCAAGTGTTATGGCGTCACCGAGATGCTTGTCGTTATGGTACCTTATGGATACAACCACAGCTTAATCGACCCTCGCCATTCCTTTTTGTGTCGATTCTCGTGTGGCCAGATTTTGACCCATATAGTTAGTCCCTCCTCCTATTGAGGTCGTCTTTGGGTGAGCTCGATAGACGGACCTCATTAATATACTTTTTGAGAAATCTGAGTGTTTTGGGCGATGGGCGAGTGCCTCTTAGCGAGATGATGAGGTGACGTTTCGAGTGCTTTGTCAGACCACTGTGTTCGTTTGAAATGACATTAAATTTGTCAGGCATCATTATGGCACGCGTTCTCTGTGTGTTGCATCGTTTCCCGTGCCCTTTCTGTTATTTTTTAAAAAGGCGGTGCTTGGTTTCTCAAACCGGCATATTCATATCTCTATAAATAGGGTTTTTCCCATTCGAATGTAGTGTTTCCCAATCGTTTACAAGACAATCTTAAGGCATTCTTTCTTCTTCTTCTTCTTCTTCTTCAGTTTTTCATGTTTCTTTTTCTACTAACAATCTGTGTGGCTGTTGCCCTTTTTTCTTTACACCCCCGACCTGTAAAGTCACTTAAAGCGATGGCTAGTGCTTCTTCTAACCTTGATCGAGTCGTTGGTGCTTCGGTGCCGGAAAATGATATACTCCTACTTGAAGAGGGAGTGGGTCTGCCAGAGGACTAGAGTTTTTCGATGGTAGATAAGGTGGTTCCCTATCCAAGGAAGGCAAGGATTAACTTCAATATCCCAACTAGGGATGAGTCAGAACCTGTTCTTTCTACAATAGATACTGCGGCGCTCACGACGTTCAAATACAAATAGGAATCCTTGATCACATTGATAGTTCCGACGGGTCGTGACATAGTGCATATACACCGCTAGGGCTACTGCATCTTTTACGTGTATCCATTTATCATTAGATATACGCTTCCCCTTCCCTCCTTGGTAGTGGATATTTGTCGCTTCTACGAGATGTGTCTGGCTCAACTCTATCCGTATGTATACAAGCTCTTACTTATGCTTATCAAGTACGCAGAGCTGGCCGATCAGGAAATTTCTCTACAATATATGCTTTACCTCTTCACTCCCCATTTTCATAGGGGCACGATGATTCACCTACGTCACCGAGGAACCAAGGGTTTGGTGGTGAAGATGTATACAGGGCTAATTGCTTCTTTTGGGAGAACTTCTTCTACGTCCGGACAGATCACGTGGTATCAAACATGCAGGGTTTTCTTAAGGCGTGGAATTTTGCCCGTAGGTCTCCCTTTCCTTTTATTATATTATACCTTTTTTTGAACGTGGTTGTTGGTCGTCTCCCTTTAGTGACCGTCAAGTGTTTTCAGTTTCCTCAGCTGAAAGGGTACCTCCTCTGCAAGTTGCCAATATTCGCAAATCGGTGAGCTCGATTCTGCCCCACACGATAGGGATCCGCAAATGTGCACCTTTTCAAAAGAGGTTTGGGCGCAAACCTTCCGCTTGTAAGTCAGCTTATTTCGGCATTAGTTGATTTGTTCTTTGCTCCGTCTTTTTCTTTATCTTATATTTTCATTGGTCGAGTTTCTCATTGGCAGTTCTGAGAGGAGCGATAAGGGAAAGGACTCCCGTCCTTGCTTGCTATCAACCGACTTCCTCTACCCGGCCCGTACCAAGGTTAACTCTGGATGAGGGCATCCAAAGTCTGGTTGTTCGACGCTGAACCTATTCTTTTGGAGGTTGCTCTTCTATCAGACACTTCGGTTCCCACATTCCGTTTAGCAGATGAAACTTCTCATGGTAATGGCGAAGAGCCCCCGTCAAAGAGGATGAGGTTAAGGTTAGAGGGGGCATATTTGGTTGAATCGCCCTCGAGGGGCGACCCTACTTTGGCGGTATCTGAGCTGGCGGTGATACCAGCCTGGGTATGGAGTCGGTGCCCATCTTGAATGTAGAAGAGGTTATCGTGGCAGGGGGATAGAGTTCGGAGGCCTCCACGATTGTTCCGAGTGGTCCATCAACATCTCGGAAAGGTCACGCCCACTCTTCGGCTAATGAGAGGTTAGAGGGCGTAGTGGGAGATGCCTGTGAATCTGATTCTATTATTGATCTTGAGGATATGAGGATGTTCGAGGAAGATTTTACCAAGGTCGATGTGAGGGCGGAAGGTCCTTATCGTGTGCTCGAAATTCCATCAGACTTTAATTTGTTGGAGGGCACGATGGACTTGGTGCCTCAATTTGACCTTCTGTGCTCCGCCGCCTAGAGCGTGTCTCTTCGAGAGATTAGTGATTCCGGTTTGTCACGCGGTGTGGCTGGGATAGCCTTGAGGGTGAGTTTCCCTTTGCTATTTTCGTTGTTTTATGCCATTTTCTTTCGCTAATCCTTCCTCTCTTTTTTTATAGACTTACATATTAGAGATCGATAGTGCTCGTCGGAACGAGATGCGAGCTGATGTCTTTCTGAAAATGGCCGCAAAGTATTGCCGGTCTCGAGATAGGTGCCATGAGATGTACGTGTATATTAGGGAAGTCGCTAATACTGAATTCTTCAATGAGGAGTTGGCGAAGAGTGATGAAGATCTAATGCATTCTAACCGCAAATTTAGTGATCTCGAGGGGCTGCTTAGGGTCAAAGACGAGGATCTCGAGTTGGGAAAAGGGGTTGCGGCAATGCAAGGATCTTCAGGCAAAGGTACTGTCTTTGCGAGCCGAGCTTGAGCAGAATGCCACTAGAGTTGCCAATCTAAGTGCAGAGTGGATAGAGAAGATGGATGAACTAGAAAGGAAGGTGGCTGAGTTGAGAAGGCGGGGAGAGCACGAGTGGCGGCTTTAGCGAGGGTAGCGACGTTTGAATACACTATTTGCGTCCTCGGGTCTGAGTTTGCATTTGACCAAGATTTTTGGACTATCTCAAGTGCCTGGTTAGGCTCTTCTTGTTGGAGTATCCTCTCGAGTCCCTCTTTTATTCGCTAATGAAGACACAACTGATAGATGGATGAATATACATTTGATGACTAGTTCTATGAAGAAAAATATCGAGTTGGAGGCATCGCTGGGAAAAAATCCAATTGATTCGGTTCTCTCGAAATCAATGAAAAGTATGAAGGAATCGACGGTGGTCAATCTTCCTTTTTCTTTGTCATCTCGACTCGGGAAGCAGAGAGGGTGATGATCATACTGGCCTCATATCGGTGAGCTCGAGCGGGACGCCTCGAAATTGGGAGATCAAGTTGTGTCTCTCGAGGCTGAGAAGGCGCAACTGTTGGTTCAGACCCCCTCTCAAGAATATGTCTCTGTTGATGTCCTCTGCCATTCGTATGAGATACGGGTCCATGCGGAGGCCCAAAAAATTATATACAAAGATTTGTGGGTGGCCGGGAGAATTTCTAATGCCGTTTCTTAAGATGCTCGGGTTAAGGCACGCGAGGCTTGTCTTCCCTACAATAATGACCCAGCGACACCGGAGGTTGGCCGAGACGCTTGAGGTTGTCGACGAGCTTTCTTCCGATGATGACGATGTTGGAAGGGGAGATGGCGGAGACAAAGAGGTTGGATCGAGAGTGAAGCGAGGTGGTGGCATGGATAGTGATGATGCTAAATGAAACCTTAGTGCATTTATTTTGTCCTTTTGTACTTAGTTTAGGTTTTTTTGTACTTGGTTGGTTTGGTGGGGCCCCTCTTTTTAGGCCCTTTATAAGATACTTGTCTTTTCATTGAATGATTTAATCAGCTCGTCTTTGTTTGTATGTTTTCGGATTTCCTTTCTCTTTTCCTTTTCGAATTTGTTCGATTCTCTCGCAATGAGTCCCTGACTCCTGGTAGTTGATTTGAGTGGGATCGAACTCGACCTGCAAATTTGAACTTAACTTTGTTAACCCGCGCGAGGTCAAATTTTGTCTTGCTAGTTTTAGCGAGGTCACTTTTGACATGTTAGTTCGAGCGAGCTCGAATTTTGTCTCGCCAACTTGGGCAGGGTAAATTTTAACTTGTAAATTCGAGCAAGGTCGAATCCTGACTTGCCAACTTGGGCGGAGCTAGTTTTGACTTGTAAATTCGAGCGAGGTCGAATTTTGCCTTGTAGATTCAAGCGGGTCAAATTTTGCCTTCGCTTGGCGATGGTCAGGATTCACATTGGTGTGGATTCGAACGAGGTCAAATTGTGATCCATGATGAGTTCGAGCAAGGTCGAAAGTAGACTTATTAATCCGAACAAGGTTAAATTTTACTTTCGCTTGGCAATGGTCAGGGGCCGCATGGGTGTGAATTCGAACGAGGTCGAATTGTGACCCGTGATGAGTTCGAGCAAGGTCGAACATGTTAATTCGAATGAGGTCGAATTATACTTTCTCTTGGCGATGGCCGGGGCCCGCACGTGAGTTCGAACAAGGTCGAATTTGACTCGTGATGAGTTCGAGCGAGGTCGAACCATGATTTGTTAATTGGAACAAGGTCAAATTTTACTTTTGCTTGGCGATGACTCCCATGAGTGTGAATTTGAACAAGGTCAAATTGTGACTCCTGATGAGTCGAGCGAGGTCGAACCATGACTTGTTAATTCTATTGAGGTCGAATTTTACTTTCTCTTAGCAATGTGTGGTCGTTGCTTTTATTGGAGGATATTACTCGTTAATGCATCCTTTATGCATGCGTCGGGGTGAGTCCCAGTTTATCTAATCTTGCTTTCATTGGAGAATATTATGCGTTGTTGTATGGTTTATATATGCGTTGATGGAGTCCCAGTCTATCTAGTCCCTTTATTTCTTACCATAGAGAGACAGTTGACGGGATGGCGATGAACTTATTGCTTAGGCCTCTATGCACCTTGGGGCTCGATTTATTTGAACGAAGTTCGGAGGTAACTCATAGTATTTAGTCGGCCAAATTGGCGTAGTGTCGCTATGGCGAGCATACAGGACAACTTTTCGTGCTCATGTTTTGCCTATATTGGGGAGATTGTATGTTCCATGAGCTCATCGCCCTGTCTCAAGCTATGGAGGTTGTTTTTAATGATGCCAGCTTGTTCTGAGCCATTTGTCTGTTATTTGTAATATGGTATGGTGTGGAGGGTTTTCCCGATTTTCTCTTTGCTGTAGGGAGGAATTTAGAGCGTGTATGTCGGCTAGCCTTTGTTCGCGAATTTGGGAGGACGTCCATGTTCTCTGATCCACCCTCTCTCTCTCTCTCTCTCTCTCTCTCTCTCTCTCTCTCTCTCTCTCTCTCTCTTTGTTTTTAAAAAAAGGAATAGCGGGTTAGAAGTACATGGAAAAATCTGTTACCTTGGTTGGTTATTTAGCTCATAAATGAGGGGGATTGGCCATGTTTCCCTCATCCGATACGCTCTTTGACCTGGGGAGTTCCCTCGTTCGGCAATGAACTATGGATCGAGCCGCAGGCCAGCTCGCCTTGTTCTGTATTCTGATGCTATTTTCCGGCCCGATGTTGGTTTTAGTTTCACGCTCAGCCTCGTCATTGGTTGAGCTTTGGCACTTCGTGTGTGGACAATCTACTTCCCCTATCAGGGTCTCGAGTTCGAGTCCTAGTTTGCCAGTCCCGTGCATGCAAATATGGCAAAAATGTAAGTCTTACCACAAACATACATGTGATGAGTAACTTAGTCAGTAAATTACACAATAAGAATCATTCCATATAGTATGAGGGGAGGCGATATGCGCAGGATATAAGAGGTGTTGGGTACTAACCTAGAAATGGGATTACAGACGCGTTTGGTACACGTAGTTGCAGTCCGCCTATGTTGGCTCATGTTCACAATGCCTCAGAGTTGCTGTTGTGGCGCAACGTTGTTTTTGTGTGCAAACTAGGCATAACTCCGGCTTTGCGTAAAGATTTACCCTTTGGTTGGCTTGACAGTTTCGGGGGCTTACCAACCGGTTTCGCAAGTCGGTATTCGTAATGAAAGGGTGAAACTTTGCTGAATGGGAGATAGCGCGAAGACCATGTTTGGATCTAGAGGGAACTAAGACTTTGGCTAGAAGATCCCCGTAGACGACGCCAAATTATTTTACTAAAAAGGTGTTAAACATTCTCTTAAAACTGGTTAATAAGAAAATAGGGGATAAATCATAGTCAAGCATAATTAACACTTGATCCAAGAATATTAAGTAGGAAAAATAGGATATGGTTAAGCTTGTGAGCTATTTAAGATTATAAAAGATATCAAATATATGTGACGGGCTTACATTCTTGATACTACTATTCCATAATGTAAAATAAAGAAGAAAAAGAAGATGCACCATTAACGGTTACGAGATCTATCTTTATTGATTCCATGATGATGATTACAAGGATCATCGGCCAAGTTCTAAATCTTCTCTTGATTTTCTTGAGAAATATTCTCCCGTTGTTCAGCGTTTAAGAGAAGAAAGAAAAAAAGTCCCCCCTCCCCCACCTGAGTTAGTATATATATAATAGGTATTCTCTTTTACCCAACAGTCCTTGGCCAGGATTATGGTAATTGCACTTTAGGTCGACCTCACCAAGTGTCATGTCGTGTACTTCGCATACAGGCTTTTTGATGATTCGACCTCGGCCGTGGCCGAGACGTTCGTCGTTATGGTGCCTTATAAATACAACCACGGCTTAATCGAGTCCTTGCCATTCCTTTTTGTGCCGATTCTTGTGTAGTTGGCTTTCGACCCATACAATAGGTAGTATTATTATACAATATATATTATCTTATTCACCAAAGAAAAAGAAGACAAAAAGTAGATATATCAACAAGATACTCGGTTGCCAAGACGACAAATGAACTCGTTATATTTAAGTGTTCAAATTCAATAACTTCCACAGCACAACTACTTAGTGGAAGTTTCCTTATTTCCGTGTTCTTTATGTTCAAAGAAGAAAACTAATATAATAGAGAATCTGTTAGGAAAAAGGAGATGCGATTCTCCTCAGGAGCGGAGATAGTTTTTTTTTTTAATAATTATCAAACATTCAAAAATAAAAATAAAAATTAAGAAGCTGAAGGATTCAACATACAATGTGTATACACAAAAAAATTAATTACATATATATAATATAATTTTTCAAAGATAATTCAAATGAATCGACATTCGCCTTCTAGTTCCACCATCATTCTCTTGTCTTAGTTTGGGATTAGCGTTCTTTAACTGAAAATTAGCTAATAAATCCTTGCCCGATACCATACAACATTTTAGGTTAAATTACAAATAATCAATGAGTATTTATTAGCATACATGTAGGGAACTAGAGATGGCCTATGTTTTTAATTGCTCCATCTCATTCCCCTTTTTGACTTAATTGTCACATCTCTGGCTAGGAAATTACCTCTCATTGTTCGATCTGTCTAAAGTATAATTATTTTTAAAGTTTTTACATGAATTTAAGCGTGATCCTTACTTTTACTTAACTTTTTTTTAGATTCTAATCCATCCTATTCATTTGACTCATTTAGAAGGGGTGTGTTTGTTTGAATATGGTTGGAATAGAAAAATGGTAATGAAAAATACGGGTCAATTATTCAACCCAATTCATATTTAATACGGATAAAAAAAAGGGGTTAACTGGCGGATAATGTGGGTTAGCCATATTATCCATGATTTCTTGTATATGATCACATTTTGAAGAATTCTTAGTCTCCCTAACTTGAGAACTTCCAATTTGAGGCTTTACAAATGTAAATGTTAGACTCATTGGTTATTTATTGGTTATCCATTTTCTAAATAGATAATATACTTCTTATTCATATTTGACCTATTTTTAAAAATTTTATTATTCATGATAATTTGGATAGTTAACTGTTTTCTTTGAACGATTTTGTCACACCTTGATACATTAAACGGTGCAATTGGAGGATGCAGAGAATAAAAACTTACTTATATCATATGTTTACATCAAAGAATACTAATTTACTATCAGATATTATATATTTATTGAATTGGTTTAAACACGTAACGTGAATAACTATTTACAGGAGTCTGAGAGGGGGTGTAAGAAAGGGATAGGTGAATATATTGCCTGCCAATGCCATATATGCCAAGATAGAATCTGATGTTCTGTGTTGCTTGGCTTAGAAGAGACTCAAAAATAATTAAAGTTAAATGTGGAATTGATGCACAAAGGACCACTCATTCCTATTCACGTACCCATGTCCAATTCAATCATTCTACACCCTACTTTTTTCACCTACAAGCAAACATGTTGAGCATTAGATGCTACATTTTAAGTTTTGTGCTCGGATATGTAATAAATTTTTATAAATGACTTTTCCTAATTAATACATTTAATATGATGTTCTACAAAATAGAATAATAACATATTTAAATCGATAAAATTGCGCCGATAGTTAATGTAGAATTTTGTTATGTGTCGAAATGTACAACTTAAACCTAAGCTACTATCTACTAACAATGTATTTGTTAGTAATATATAGCTTGTTAATCCAAAAGTATCATTATAGCTTGCATGGCTGAACTACTCTTAAGACATTCTTTCAGTTGGTTGAGCGATTTCATCTCTAACCAATGCTTTGTTACAAGAAATGATTAATTTGGTGCAACTTCAATTACCAAAGGGGAATCTAACAAGCCAATCTTAATTGACTTAATGGTTTAGTTCACTAAAATGGTCCGTCCTTAACTATTCACTAAAACGGTTTCAGGTTCGAGTCTTACGTATTTTCTTCCTTAAATAGACTTTACGTGGTGCAAATTTAGATATAATCGAGTTCCAATGCAAATACCATATACCCAATGAGAAAAAAATAGTTTAGTTCAAGATGGGTATATCTAGGTTCGGATTTCTCATATATATTTTCCTTACTAATGTTCCACTATAAAATTTGTTTAATCAAAAAATGAGATTTTAGTCAAAGCTAGAATTTAGAAGAATACGAGTTATTGATAATCAAAAGAATATATATATATATATAAAAATAATTTAAGTAGCGAAAGAGTATTTCAAGAGAAAAGCGAGTAAACCAAGATATATTCCAATGATTTCGTGTCCTCAATTGAACAGATGTCTCCCTTTTATAGGTGTCACAAAAATATACGTTTTGCCCGAATCATAATGGGGCTATTATGAGTAATTAAAGATATTAAATGCTACATTACATAATCATTGCACTCAATACAAATTTCTTAACGTATTCCATATTTAATGTTCATGAAATGTCGTATCTGCACTCGTTTACATTGTCAGATTCATTCCTTTGGACCCTTAGATAAATGATTTCAATAGGTACGAATGCTGAGTTATTTAAATAACTACCCGTGCCTCTTCTTTTGTCATTTGCTCGTGCCTCTTAGCTAGCTGTCATTCTTTTCAATCAGTCTACGTGTCTTGACATGTTTCCTTAAATACAATTTTTTCCAATACACATAGTTCCCCCACTTTCATTTATTCATCAGTTGAATACTTGGGAAGTGGATTTATTTATAAGAGAATTTTTGTCACCATAAATGCTATGACAAAACTGATGCTTCAATTGTCGCTTCCATTTAATGCTCTATACATGTATCGTTTTTCCATTGGTTCTGCAGGTTTTACAACTATTACAACTATTTTCAAGGCTTTTCCTATGGCTCCACTATTCTCAAAGTGTCACTTATCATTATTATGGTCCTTCTATCATCATACTTTTTCTTTTGCCGGTTGCCCATCAATATAAATATAACTTTTTTTTTTGTCTTTTAGCACATAAACTAATTGAACACTTTAATTCTTCAAATCTCTATTCACTTCTTCCTCACTTCAAACTTCTTCGCCATGACTTCACCAAAACCTAACCCCTAGGAGAACTCCTATTTTAGATAACTTCCCCAATGCCCTCATTAGGCATAGAAGAAGTGGTAGACTGTCACTGGAGCAGTGATTTTTCCATTATCATTCCTAATCCAAATTAGAGGATCACTTCTTGCATGATTGGATTCTCTTTTTTTATGAATACCCTTTTACTTTAGGGTTCAACCAGCCATTGACCTGGTCGTTCTAGATTTTTGCCATTTTTTCAATGTATGCTTGGGTCAGATTGGTCTAATTGTATGGAGGACAGTTGCCTGTTTGAGATATCTTTCCAATATGGCAAATGTTGGGTTTACTTTCCCTGACCTAATTCACCTCTACTCCCCTAGGCTTTTCCGCAATGACGTTTTTACCCTAGCGGCCAGAAGCAAAAGGGTTTTAGTAAGTCCTAAAGATGATAAGGATCGTGGCTGGTATGCTCGGTTTGTTGCTGCCCCCACGGTTGGCTTAGTGGGTGAAGATAACATTCCCTTCCCTGAGAAGTAAAATTTTTCACGTAAGTTTTATATCCTTCTCGTGCCTTTTTCCATCAAGTTTATTAATTTCTCTAATATTGCTTCTTTTCTTTTCTTAGCAACTATGGAAGTTGTAAAGGATGTACCCAACTTTCGTGGTTGGGTAGATAAGTTGCTGAAGATCGCTCCAATGGAGGATAGGTCCTGGAAAAACCTTTCCAGCCATTACGGTTGGAAAGTAAAGACTCATGGTAAGAGTTTCTATATTACCTTTCATGCATACAAATATTTTCCTTTATTGTTCTAACTTTCATCCTTCTTTTTATCAGGATTTGCTATTCGAGGAGTCACTGCTGAAGCAGTTGTGGCCTCTCCTGACTCTTCAGGTACTAAGACCTTTTTAGCCTGTGAAATAGTCTTGGGCTCTTCTTCTGCAAAAAGAAAAGCTTTTGAAGAAGAAGATTTCGAAGAAGAAGATGAACGAGGCTCCCTGGTGATGAGACCACGAGCTAAAGGCGTACCGTCTCTGATGACGAAGCTGAAGTCTTACCTCGTCTTCCTGTGATCCCCCAATTATTATTCCTAATGAAGACGTCACTCCTCGTGATACTCGTGAGTCCATTAACCAACTTTTTATTAGTGGTTTTGATAATGGAGAATTAAGATTGGTTTTAGATGAACTTCCCTTATCTTCCTTTTCAACTCCCGCACCTGCGATTCTTTCTTTACCTGCTCCAAGTGTTTCCGTTCCTCCCTCTACTGTTTCTACTCCTTCCTGTGCTCCTCCTTTGACAATTCCCCCACCTATAGTTCATCATATGGAGGTGGGCTCTTCTAGTAGAAGTGTTGCAATGAGGAGTGTAACTATTGAAGTTCCTGCAGACGACAGCCTTTTGAGAAAGTCATGTCATAGATGTTTGGCTCAAGCCTTTAATAGGCCCGATCGAGAAAGCAAAACTAGAGAGCCATAGTTGCCTGGCTCTGATTAATGACATAGTGTATGCCACTTTGAAGGTATTTTTCTTCTTTCTCTTCTTTACTTTGTGAAAATTTCTATCTTTAGGATTCTAATTTCCTTTCCTTTTTTTCTTAGGCAATCTTATCGTCATAAAGCTAATAAACAGAATCTCCCTCTTGGAGAAGGTAGCACGTGATTCAGAGAAGGTTGCATGTGATTCGTAGTTGGAAGCAATCAATTGGAAAGAACAATTTGACAGTGCTCAAATTTACATAGAGGATTTATAAAAGAGCAGGGATACCTTAGAGCAGCAGGTACGAGCGTTAACTTCGGAGCCAGTGGTTGTCAAGGATTCCTTGAACCAAGAAGAAAAAGAAAAAGAATGCCTTGAATCCTCCTTTTTTGAACAGCTATCTAAGGCTAGCGAGGAGAATAGGGCGTTGAAAGCTCTGTTGAGTCAAAAGAAGTTTATATTGAAGAGCTCATTCAAAACTTAATTCAAGCACAAGAAGATCTCTGAATCTGTACTTATAAAGTACGTGCTTTAGAGAGCTCTCATACTTCTCTTCAAACTTGTTATAATTCTGCCTTCACCCAAAATGAAGAGCTTAAGAATGAGGTCGCCGCCTGGGAAAAGGATTATGAGATCCTTGAAGAAAAATTTGATGTTGAGGTAAGTTAGCCTTTTTTGAATTCACGTCGTGATACCCTAATTGAAGCTGGTCAAGAAAACTTTGACCTAGAGTCTGAATTAGCTAAGGTTAATGAAACCATTGAACAAGCTCAGCAACCACATGACTTTCCTTCTCCCGTGATTGAAGCTCTCATGGTTGAAGCTCATACATGTATCACATATTCTTCAAGCCCAATCGAACCTACTGCTGCAAGCTAAGTTGAAACCACACCTGTTGCTGCTCTTGTCCAAGTTGAGCCTATTGCTGCAAATCAAGATCAACTCGCAACCGTTGATGCTCCTGTCCAAGTTGAGACTGTTGCCGTTGATGCATCTTCTTGAGTTCCCTCAACTTCTTAGTGAAAAATTTTCATTGTCTTGAATTCCTTTTTCTACTTTGGAAAGCCATGTAAAAACCCATGGCTTCATTTGAGGGTCGGTTTTGGAACGCAAGTCCCCTAGTCGTTTATGGGGCAATCTGTATAAACAATTTCGTAGCTTTATGACTAACTTTTGTATTTAGTCTTACGTTTTTTTAAAGAAGTTCTTCATGTTAGTATTTCAAACTTCTATTATATTTACTCCTGCATTTTTTTAAGGACTTACAAAATGATTTTGCATTTTTGTCCTATAAAAATGCTTTTGGTGAATCTCATGACTAATTAACTTAAACATGGGTTTTATAAAAGAGGGCCCTTTTATATTTCGACACTTAATGAAGAAGACGTCTCAACTTCATAATGGTGTTATCATATGATAAAAGAAATAGGAACACACATGTTTCTTTGAAATAACTTTGATAAGTTTACTAATACTTAACAAGTTTTGAATAATACTTTACATGTATTTGAAATACATGTATAACTTTCTCGTAACTGTTTTTCTTGTAATAGATTTTTATAAAAAATAATAACCACGAGGTTTTTCTTTATAACCCATTTTAGCAGAATATACGCAAGGTTTTTCTTTATAACCTGTTTTAGTACATAGCTTTTACCCTAACTACACTAAGGTTTTATTTAACTGTGGCTCGTGACTTCGTGTGACTTATACTCTGCACTTGAATTTTTTAGGCTTGATTTTTCTTCAATCTTCTTTGCCTTCTTTGTACATACTTATGTATATTTTATAGTCCCCCAAGTGTTTGAGTGTTAAAGTATTAAGCCTCGAGCACTTGATTGTTTCTCTTATTTGGTCCTTTTCCTGAAAAGGAAAAACATATGTGACTCGAATGTGCGAGATGAAGACTACTTAACCCGTTTGAATTTATATCAAAATAATTGTAACCCTAGGCTAGGAATTTTAGGTTATTGTGTGTGCCTTATAGGTCGTGACTCATCATTTAGTACGAGTTAGTTTTTTGCCTATCATCTAAAATTGTTAGTAAAAAATTAGCAACTTAAAAATTTAACTTAAAATAACGATATCTGACAATGAGTATTCTTAGAAATAATATCTCTTCAAGTGAATAACATTCCAATGTGAAGGAAAGTACCTTGCCATCCATTGTCTCCAGTTCTTATGCTCCCTTTCCTGCTATATTCCGAACTCTATAGGGTCCTTCCCATGTTGGACTTAATTTACCCGTGTTAGCTGCCTTTGAAGATTGAAAAACCTTTTTATGCACGAAGTCCCCAACTTTAAAAAATCTGAGACGTGCTTTTCAATTGTAATATCGTTCTATGACTTGTTTATGTGTTGCCACTCTTATTAAGGCATCTTATCTCCTCCCTTCGAGTAAGTCAAGATTGACCCGCATTTCCTCGTCATTAGATTCTTGGGTTACCTGTGTGAACCGTGTACTTGGCTCTCCTATCTCAACCGGAATCAGAGCCTCAGCTCTATAAACTAATGATAACAGTGTTTCTCCCGTGGTTGTTTTTGCAGTTGTACGATATCCCATAAAACTCCAAGTAATACTTCAGGCCATCTACCTTTTCATTTCTCTAATCGCTTCTTTAGATTGTTGATATAATAACCTTGTTCGTCGGTTCTGCTTGCCCATTACCCACTGGGTGATAAGGTGTTGACATAATCCTCTTAATTTGCCAACTTTGAAAAAATTCAGTGATTTGAGCTCCTATAAATTGAGGTCCATTATCACACACAAATCTCCTTTGGTACACCGAATCGGCATATGATATTCCTCCAAATGAAATCCTTGACTTTCTTTTCTCGTACATGTTTAAATGCGCATGCCTCTACCCATTTAGTAAAGTAATCAGTAAGTATGAGCAAAAATTTTACCTGTCCTTTTGCTTGTGGTAATGGATCAACGATATCCATTCCACATTTCATAAATGGCCATGGTGCAATTACTGGATGTAATAAACTTTTGGCATCTATCACAATTAGCCACGAAACTTTGTGCTTTTTCTTTCATTTTAGGCCAATAATAGGTTGCTCTAATAAGGGTTCTTACCAATGACCTTCCTCCTGCGTGATTCCTATAATGCCCCTCATGAATTTCTCTTATTACATACCCCATTTGAGAAGGTTCGAGGCATCTTGCTAAAGGTCCTCCGAACATTTTGCGATATAAGTTGCCTTGCTTTAAGCAATAACGGGTAGCCTTTTTTCAAAGCGCATGAGCTTTCTTCTTATCTTTAGGCACAGTACCATACTACAAAGAAGCAACAATTTCGTTCCTCCAATCCCAAGTTAAATTGTTAAAATTTACCTCATTTTATCAGGGTCAAGAACTGAGTGAAATAAATGTATAACTGAGGCGTTTGAATTGCTCTCCACATAAAGCCGCTGATGCGAGGTTAGCTAAAGAATCTGCTTCAACATTTTCATCCTTTGATATTTGTGTAACTTTCCAAGTTTGAAATTGCTTTATCAATTCCCGTACATTTTATAGGTACTGCTGCATCCTTGTTTCCGTAGTTGTATAAGTCCCTAGCATTTGATTAACCATGAGTTGTGAATCACTCTTGATTATAATCTGATTTATGTCAAGTTATCGTGCCAATTCTAGACTTGCAATCACAGCCTCATACTCCACTTCATTGTTAGTCATGGTGTTACATTTAATAGTTTGTCGAACAGTTTCACCTATACGTGGTACCAAAATAATTCCTAAACCTGTAACTTTTACGTTAGATGAACCATCAACGAATAAAATCCAAGTTCCTGGGCTAGCTCCATTGAACACCTGTAACTCTTTTTCTGCTTCTAATTGCATATCTTTACTAAAATCAGCCATGAAAGCAACTAATACTTGTGATTTTATAGCAGCCCTAGGTTGATAGGTGATTTCGTATTCACTTAACTATATAGCCCACTTAGCCAATCTACCTAATAACTCATGTTTATGCAATATATTTCGTAAAGGGTAAGCAGTTACTACAGCAATAAGATAATATTGAAAATAAGGTCTTAACTTCCTAGATGCCATGATTAATGCAAGTGCAAGTTTTTCTAACTGAGGATACCGCATCTCCGCATCGAACAAAGATTTACTAATATAATAGATGGGGAATTTTGTACCTTGCTCCTCCCCGACCAATACAACACTTACCGCTACTTCCGAAATGGAAAGGTAAATAAGTAGCTTCTCCCCTGCCTTTAGTTTCGCCAGTAAGGGTGGATTTGACACGTACGTTTTCAAGTTCCTGAGTTCCTGTTGATATTCTTCATTCCTTTCAGAATGATCCTGCTTTTTAAGGGACGAGAAGAATTTAAAGCATTTTTTCGATGACTTAGAAATGAATCTCCCCAAAGCTGCAATTCTTCCTGTTAACCTTTGAACTTCTTTCTTGTTTGGAAGTATATCGAGAATTTCCTCCATGCCTTAATATGTGCAAGATTTACTTCAATACCACGGTTAGAAACATGAAAACCCAAAAACTTACCTGATGCAACATCAAATGCACATTTCTCGGGGTTTAATTTCATATTATATTAGCACAAAATTGAAAATGTACCAGATAAATGAGATATGTGATCCTTTGAATACTGAGTTTTAACAAGCATATCATTTATATACACTTCCATTGTTTTTCCTAAATATTTTTGAAACATTTTGGTATGTAACCTTTGATACGTTGCACCTGCATTCTTTAGATCAAAGGGCATTACATTATAACAATAAGTCCCTCTCTCTGTTATGAATGAAGTTTTTTTCTTATCTCCTGGATCTGTTTTAATCTGATTATAACCTGAATATGCATCTAAAAAGCTTAACAACTCATGAACTGCTGTCGCGTCAATCAGTTGATCTATGTGTGGTAGTGGAAAAGAGTCTTTAGGGAAAGCTTTATTAAGATCAGTATAATCTACACAAACTCACCACTTACCATTCTGCTTCCGAACCATAACAATATTAGCTAACTAGTTAGGATACTTTACCTCACGAATAGAACCAATTTTCAGCAATTTGTGGACTTCATCTTGAATCACCTTATTCTTGAAAGTTTCTTGCTTTTTCTTCTTTTGTTAGACTGGAGGGTATGAGGGATCTTCATTTAATTTATGAGTCATTAACTCTGATGGAATCCCTGTCATGTCAGAATATGACCAAGCAAAGCAGTCCACATTAGTTTTCAAAAATTCAACTAACTTACCTCTCATTCATTGGATAAGATTAGCTCCGACGTAAACTTTCCTATCAAGCAAATAACAGGACAGGCTCCAATTATTCTTTTGTGGTCTTGATATTTTCATTTCCTCTGGTTCTTGAATAGTATCAGGTATTGAATCTATATCTGTTTGCCCTTGCTCAGTTGAGGTTTGTGTTGCGGTGACCCCAACTGCCATCTGTGGTTGCTATTTACCTTCATTTCTCGTGCTTGTATCTGCAACAGAATTGATCGCCCTGGATGTATGTTGATCTCCACAAATTTGACAGATTCCCCATGGCGATGAAAATTTAGTAACCTAATGTAAAGTTGAAGGTATTGCATCCATTTCATGGATCCATGGCCTCCCAAGAATCATGTTGTAAGCCATCTCCATATCTACTACCTGGAACTTTTTATCTTTGATGACACCTTCAGCGAATGTGGTGAGAATTACCTCCCATTTCGTGACTATACTAGAATTATCAAATCGAGACAGAGTGTGGGCTTTGGTATTATTTTTTTGTCCACTTGCATTTCACGCAATACTCTTATCAAAATAATGTTTACCGAGCTACCTAGATCAATCAAAATTCATTTTACATTAGTATCATATACACTTAAAGATATTACCAGTGGGTCGTTATGAGGTATTAATACACTATTTGTATCTGCATCGTTGAATGTAATGTTGTCTTCTTCTAAGGTGTACCGCACCCGTTTCCCTTGAGTAATTGTTATTTTTGAAATCTTGTTTGCGGTCGTGTATGATATACCATAGATATCTTCACCTCCACTTATAACATTGACAGTCCTTTTGGGGGATGGTGGTTTCAATGGCTACTGCCTATTTTTCATTTAATTTTGCTTGCCTTTCTCGCTGAACAACTTCGTGAGATACCCTTGCTTCAACAAATGATCAACTTCACTTTGTAAAAGTCTATAGTCGGCTGTTTTATATCCGTGGTCATTATGAAACTCGCACCAAATCAAGGTTGCGCCTGTTTGGATTCGACCTCATTTCCTTTATCCATCAAACCTTATCTCCCATGCTTCTCAAAATAGCCACGAGCTCGTAGGTGCTGACATTGAATTTATAGCCATCGAATCTTGCTTTTAAATTTGTATCGTCATCTCGTGGATCATGAGTGTTTCGATCATTCCTGAATCTCGAGCCTGACTCTCTATTCCTTGATATGTGATCGTACCTCTGATTGTCTTGTTTTGATCGTGAGTCTCTTCCTGCGGGTCCTATGTAAGGCTCGTATCTATTTTTACCGGATCTTTTTTTGGTCTCTGCACGTCTTGAACTTACCTTTTCTTCTTTTTGAAATCGTGGAACAATATCTTCCTCAATCCTCAACTTCGTGATATATTTGTTATAAACATCATTTTACATTGTAGCTGGGAATTCTCGAAGGCTTTCTTTGAGTCTCCTCGTGGCATTCAAGCTTTTTTCATTCAAATTACTTGTGAAAGCTATAGCTGACCAGTTGTCAGGTACACGTGGCAATGTCATTCTTTCACGCTGAAATTTGTCCACGAATTCTCTATGCAACTTTGAGTGTCCATGCTTAATTTTGAAAATATCTTCCATTCTGTTTTCCACCTTTTGAGCTCTTGAATATGCTTTGATGAAAGAATCTGCAAGCTCAGCAAAAGAATTTATAGAATTTTCAGGTAGAAGAGAATACCATGTGAGCGTTCCTTTAGTGAGTATTTCTCCAAATTTCTTAACTAACACAGATTCAATCTCTTGCTTAGTCAAGTTATTTCCTTTTACCCCCGTCGTAAATGCATTCACGTGATCTCGTGGGTCTGATGTTCCATCATATTTTGGAGTGTCAGCCATTTTGAACTTTTTTGAAATTGGAAGAGAAGCAGCACTTGGCTTCCAGGATTGTTGGGAAATATCGATCCATATCTATTCCTTTGATTATAGGTGGCACCCCAGGTATTTGCTCTATGCACTCACTTTTCTCCTTGAGTAGTCTCTGCAAGGTTAGTACTAAGTTTTGTAAATCAGAATTAATCACATTACCCGGTTCTCTCTCTTGTGATTCATTGGGAGTCCCTCCACTGCCTGAGTTAACAAGTCTAGAACGAGGGTTTCCAAAGTGTTATTATTCGGAGTTGGTACAGGAGTTGCAACAGGTAACTGGTTAACAAGTGCTTCAGCAACTTTATTGACCTGACCAACAATTAATTTCTGCAAAGCGTCATCAACGGTTTCAGCATTCTCAAATTGAGCATGCTCATTTATTCGAGACCTATCAGGGGTTCCTTCACGAGATTGTCGAGGAGAGCCTTGTGGAGTAGGAATCGAAGTGTTAATATCTTGTGGATCTCCCTGATTTTGTTGGTTTTCTTAGTTTCCTTGAATGTTGACGTTGTTGTTCGACATAATTGACCAACAAGAAAAGTTAATCGAGAAAAAATAGATTATCATATTCCCGGTAACAGAACCAATTTGTTTAACCGAAAAATAAAATGTTAGTCAAAGCTAGAATTTAGAAGAACACGGGTTACTGATAATCAAAAGAATGTATAAAAGGAAATAATTTAAGTAACGAAAGAGTATCTCAAGAGAAAGGTGAGTAAATCAAGATATATTCCAATGATTTTGTGTCCTCAATTGATCAGATATCTCCCTTTTATAGGCGTCTTAAAGATATACGTTTTGCCGGAATCATAATGGGGCTATTATGAATAATTAAAGACATTGAATGATATGTTACATAATCATTATATTCAATATAAATTACTTAATGTATTCCATATTTAATGTCCATGAAATGCCATATCTACACTCTTTTCTATTGTCAGATCCCTTCCTTTGGACCTTTAGATAAATGATTTCAATATGTACGGGCACTGAGTTATTTGAATAATTATTCGTGCCTCTTCTTCTATTATTTGCTCGTGCCTATTGTAACCCATGTCTCTTAGCTAGCTGTCATTCTTTGACCACTCAGTCAATTTACGTGTCTTGACACATTTCCTTAAATACAATTTTTTTCCAATACAAAATTAAAGATACAAAATATTAGAGATACCGCACACAGGTCAATTCAGTGTACTAGTGTATATTGAAACACTTTATTTAAATGTCAAAAATTCTATTAAGTTTGTTTTGGATAATATATGGAAATTTTAAGAGTTTGACATTTAGAAATAAAGTGCATAAGATTTTTGCGGTTATAAGAACTACGTATAAATAATTTTTATTTTAAATCAAAGTCATTCGTTTGAAGCGTCGTTTATTAGATGATCACAATATAAGCTCTTTAAAATTTTGATTCCCGGCTTGAATATTTAGTATTGTGATTTGCCTAATGGACTAATAAAACTAGATAAAATATTAGTTAATGGTTGATTACGAGCTAAATTGTCCCGAGGCTTACCCAATTAATTAGGTGAATATATATAATTACATATTAATAGAGAAATTTTTAATAAGAGAGGTATATTGTCAAGATCTGCAATCAACTTTTGGTTAGCTAGTTCACGTTTTTTAACCTTATTATGATGCACTCTAATAATTTATGTAACCTAATTATTTGTTGTGAGTAACGGTGCATCAGATTCTTCGTTGGGAAGCTGTTCAAAATGATGTTATCAAGGATTGGCTTTGTGTTATTTCCCAACCAATTTTTTTAATGGTTTTCCACGAAAAGAAACCATAAATAACTTGGTGACAAAACCAAACTAGATTGTTTATTCAGGCTGCGTGCAGCTTAACTTGTCTTGACTTGTAGGTGGGTGGGTGGGTGGCTAATTCCTCCAAGAGAAAGGTTTTGGATTTTTTCATATCTTTAATATTTTGTCGGATATTCTCATTTAGTCGATTTTCATAAGGTATTGGCCTTACCTGATATCATTGCATTTGGGACTTCTTGTTGAAATACTTGAGTGTGGGGTTGGTCCATGACCATGGACAACATAAGTGACTCCCAACTATTTGAGATTAAGATTTACTTGTCGTTATATTACAATAGTCAAATGACTACCATAATATTATTCTGCTCAAAGACTTATATATCAGTATAAGTGTGAGATTTAGAACATTAACGGACAGGTTATACATTATAGTGGAATAGGCCATAAAGAATAAGAATAAAAGGATATATTTAATCTGCACGAACTACGCTAAAATTGAGATATAGTTAATTGATTCGTTATTTTTAAGGACATGGTCGTATTTATCACTTAGTTGGAAAAAATGAGATTTCATAAGGTGGTACGACAGTCAAAATAGCTAAAATGAGTACAAATTTTTTAAAACATTGAGGGAGGGGGAGATAGAAACGGGAAAAGGAATGCTAAATGCTACTGATATGATTTGAACCCTCCATCTTAATTGTGAAAGATTGAAATTTACAAAGTGAATTAGTCCTCAATGCCACGATTTCAAAAGTGTACTCTTGTTCAAAATAGTTTATTGGATATTATGAGTTGGAAGTATAAAGATGTAATGGAATGATGATTTGTTATCTCATAAAATAAATCAACTTTGCCTAACAACAGCCACACACAAACTGTGCCCTAATTTTCTGTTGTTTATTTTTGGTCTTTGATTTTCGTCTCAAGATCATGAAAGGGCCAATCAGAACTAGATCAATGGGGTTATCCAATAGAAATTCTCTTAGCTGTTCAAGAATTTTTACATTTTAAAGGTAAAAATTGCACGGGACGCCTATTTTGGTCGCAATCATTTAACCTATACTTATTCTTTTAAAAAGTTTTAACTTGTACCCATTTTTAAACAACTTAAGCCTACTTTCTCCTCATCCTTTTCTCCTTCTTCTTCTTCTTCTTCTTCTTCTTCTTCTTCTTCTTCTTCTTCTTCTTCTTCTTCTTCTTCTTCTTCCTGCTGCGGTTGGTACTGCTATGAAACTTCAATTCATGGGATGATTGCCATAAATATATTTATCAGATTATTTAAAAATAAATTATAAATAATTACGTAAGTTAGTAAGCAGTAATTTATAAATATTTCCACATACGTAAGTTAGTAAAAAATGATAATTATGTTCTTTTTCACATTTATTATTTCCAAAAATTTATAATTTAGATTAAGACTGTTATTTGGTCCGGTTCGGGGCCTAAATGGGCTAAACGAGCCGGGCCAAACGGTCTCGGACTCTAGCGGGCTGGGCCCAAGAGGTCCCAAGCTTAACGATCTTGGAGGGTGGAAGCGGCCCACTTTAGGCCAAACCTACATGGCCCGGGCTATGTGGGCTGGGCCCATGGGCCTAAATGGGCTTAAGTGTTCCGAGCTTTTTTTTATCGAAGGAAATTTCTTGTAAATTATATTATATAATTGTGACTTAAATCTTCTAGTTCAAATTTAAACACACAAAAATACAAAGAAATATTCAAGGGAATGCCTTATAATTTCTTTTATTATGACATTAACAAAAAATGATAATATTTTTCTTAGTCTTCCTCCCCCCAATGGAATGACCACAACAAGGTGCTAATACCACCATTAAACTACCCGTACCGCTACGGTTTACAGTAAATTTATTAGCCATCAAAGTCCCACAAATTTTACCCTTAGCCTTATTTTGATCTCTTAGTTAAATAAAAAGTGCCAAACAATAGATGTTTTGTATCATCTAGAAGGTTGTCTATTAAAAGCAAGGATTACTATAGGAGGTTCAAGCAGGGCATCATTTGGATTATTATCAATTGGGTTAACAGCAGGACTAGTAGGTGTATCATCTAAATCCGGTTGCTTTTCATCTAACTCATCATTTTCCTCATAATTTTCATCGATAGTTGAGTTACCATAAAGAGTATTTATATATTCATCATTTAATTATTGACATGGTGCAATATCATGGTAAATTTTGACTATCGATAAATTGAAAAAGGGTTATCACTAGAAACAATAACAGGTGGAGTAGGACGGGTAATAGGATTGGATCGGGGAGCCGGGGGAGGAGTAATAGTTTCGCCACTAGATTCACCAATTTTAGATTTTCCCTTACCACCAAACATTATTCAAAGAAAAGGCCATATTAATTATAATTATACAAACTAAAACAAATAACAACAACAAAAATCCAGTTTGATCCTAACAGGTGGGGTTTGGGGAGGGTAGTCTGTACGCAGACCTTACCCCTACCTAATACAGGTAGAGAGGTTGTTTCCAATAAACCCTCGGCTCATGAAGGACAAGAAGAAGAAGTGGAAAGTAAGAAAGGAAGAGAAACGAATAAGGAAGGGGGAGGGGGAAGGATAAGTAGTACCAAATAATAGCAGCAGGGAAAACAATACCTAAGGCAAACACAACCACATAACATAACAGAAATTCAAGAATTTGAAGGGACATGCATGCTACTAAAACTATCGGCGAACAACTATAAACTACCTACTAACCTTTTACCTTAATCCTCGACCTCCACACCCTCCTATCAAGGGTCATGTCCTTAGTAAGCTAAAGCAGCGCCATGCCGTGTCTAATCACCTATCCTCAGTGCTTCTTAGGCCTATCTCGACCTCTTCTCAAACTTTCCACAGCCAAACTCTCACACCTATTGACAAGAGCATCAATGCTTCTTCTCTTAACATGCCCGAACCATCTCAGCCTCGACTCCCGCATCTTGTCCTCCATAGAGGCTACTCCCACTCCGTCCCGGATAGCTTTATTCTTAATCCAGTCTCCCCTGTACATCCACACATCCATCTTAATATCCTTTTCTGTGCTACTCTCATCTTCTGCATATGGGAGTTCTTGACTGGCCAACACTTAGCCTCATACAGCATAACCGGTCGAACCACCGCTCGATAAAACTTACCCTTAAGTCCTAGCGGTATATTCCTATCACACAAAATACCGGAAGTGAACCTCTACTTCATCCATCCCGCTCTGATGCGATGTGCAACATCTTCGTCAATCTTCCCGAAATAACAAACAACTTCTTGAAAATTGCATATTATTGAAGACTTAAATACTTCAATTCACCAACTTCACAATTTTCACAAATTGCAATAATAAAGTAAGCAACTATAGAAGAAAATTAGAGAGAGATTGAGAGAGATGAAGATTTTGTGAGTAAAAATGAAAGAATGAGGGGTGTCTATAGTTGAGAATAGGAAAACAGTATAATTATAAAAAGTTTGGGATTAAAAAAAGTTTAGGGAGCAAATGACTATTTTTTAAAAATCCAAACGGCTAAATTGACAGACCAACTACTAGTTTTTAAACTTCCAACCGTTTGCCAATTTTTTTAAAAAAATGAAAAATAGTCGTTGGGCTCGTTAGGCCCGGTTGAACTGGCCTAGGCCCGCCAGCCAGTCCCGGGCTAAATGATCACAGGCTCGCGGTCTCTCCATGTTGGGCCGGCCCACAATGGGCTCCTAGTACCGCTTGGGACCGAATCATACGGACCAGCCTGTTAGCCCAAGGCCCATGTGGGCTTGCAGGCCGGTGCCGAGTTTGGCTCAGACTATAATACAGCTTTAATTAAGATACTGTTGCCAATCTGATTAACCAATGAATCCAGGACAAAAAAAAACTTCAACGTTTAGTACTGAAGTTTTTACAAATGAACTAAATAACTTCAGCATCTTCTGCTGAAGTTTTTAAAAAAGCTTATGCAGGACAAAAAAAACCCAGCTTATTTATTGCTGAAGTTTTATGAATGAATTAAATAACTTCAGCATCTTCTGCTGAAGTTTTTGGAAAAACTTAATGACAAAACTAATGAATTAAGGATAAAAAAATCCAGCTTACTTAGTGCAAATACAAACAAAAACTTCAATAAATAAAGAATAAAACTTCAACTATTATGCTTAAGTTCAGCAATTGCAAACCAAAACTTCAACAAACACTTGCTACTTCAGAACTGTCTACTAGAATACTGAAGTTTTGCGTGATTGCCTTTGCTACTCCAACCCCGTATGTTGAAGTTACGCGAAAAAGTGACTACACTTGCAATTTTTTTTAGGGAAAAGGGTCAGAACTGCCCCTAACGTATTGACTCCAGGTTAAAAATGCCATCCGTTAACCTATTTTGAAGAAAATGCCCCTACCGTTAAAAATGGGGCATATTTCTGCCCCTAAATCTAACAACTGACTGTACTTATATTTAAAACGGTAGGGGCAGTTTTTTCAAAATAGGTTAACGGTAGGGACATTTTTAAACTTGAGTCAATACGTTAGGGGCACAAATATGCCAGAATTTTAACGGTATGGGCATTTTCTTCAAAATGGGTTAACGGATGACACTTTTAACCTGGCGTCAATACGTTTGGGGCAGTTCTGACCCTTTTCCGTATTTTTATAAAACGAGCATAAATTAAAACATGATCTAAAAAATGGGTATAGATGCAAATAGAGAGACTTGATTCCCCAACGAATTACTTATACTACATTTTTCTAAGCAAGGGAATCCAACGTTAAAGTAATCAAAGTGAGAGTTATTTGGTAAATGAAAAAGACACATGAGTAGGAACGTAATTAAACAATCAACCAAAAAAACTGAGTTTTGGTTCTTTATCTACATAGGGTTTGATGATAATATTGTCAAATCACATTTTTAAATGACAAAAACTTGTGTGTGCCTAGGACAGGGTGGTTGTGATTCGAGGGAATTAAAGAAAACACCAGAATCAAATTCTTCTAATATAATCATTCATCCCGTAATTTTCATTGATTAATGATTACTGTATCTAGTTGGACATAGAAATATACGAACTACAGCATTATCGAAAAAATAAAACATCCATTACATTGAGTCAATAGACAAAATAGTACAAGCTAGAACTTAAATTTATCCCGTACATGATGTAGTATGATTATTAGGTTTCTTTCATTTTCAACAAGTTGTGAGTTCAGACTCTAAAAATACAGAACATCATGGTATGTAATGTTTATCTTCCTGCTAGTAAAGAAGAAGAAAAAAACCTTAATCTCTAATTAAATGCCCTAATATTGTTGAGTTGTCCCACATCGGAGGGATTTGAGGTCTTTGGTCTCCTTATATGGCTTGGGCAATCCTCACCTCATAAGCTAGCTTTTGGGGTTGAGTTAGGCCCAATGTCCATTCTCATCAAATATACTTCACGTGAGACATTGCATAACTCATCATTATCAAGATAAGAATAGGACAAACACAGGAACCCTTCACTCTCCAACCCCACATAATGGGCAGATGAATCTCAGAGCCAACAAAGTTATTCTTTTCTTCCACCTTTCTAGACCTAAATGAGTTTTACAATCCAAAAAGGGTAAGATTACTGTGAATGTGTCAAAAAGCTTCGGCTTTGCAAAGAAAAAATGAAGATTAAAACGTGAATAGTTTAGGCAAACTTATCATTTCACCACGCCACAAAAATTACACATGGGGAGCAAAGCATGTGCAGGTTTTATGCCAAAGTGCATGATGCAGTAGAACAGATCAAAAGCATTCAATTTAGAAAAGTGAAAGGATCAATCATTTCTGGACCTAAAAACCTTCTTTTGTAAAGGTGCTTCTTTCTTCTTTTCTTCTTTTCTTCTTTTTTCCTCCTCCACTATTATTTAACTCGAGAAAAAAAATTATAAGTAACGTAATATATTTAAAAACATTTCCATAGAAATCTATATACTTCAAATTCTGAATCTTCCCATCTCTTCTAATTTCCCTTCCTCCGCTATTTACTAACTCCAGCTACTCCAAAATATTATAATATCATGTATCAATAACAGTGTACAAAACATTTACGAGGGATTCCTTTTGGGAAAATGGATAGTTTGTTCCGCGAATTGTTCCCTTTTCTATTAATTAGTATGTCCTTAAGAAAACATTTTTTAACCACGATAGTTTCAAGGTCCTCTATCCATCATAAAATTTCTTTTAATTTTAGTGCACGTGCAGAATGTAACCACGAGCCCGTGACAGGATGAATGTCCTCTTTTCCAAGACGTTGATGACAAGATATGGCCGAGATACCAAACTCCTTTACTTCCCGCCCCCGCCCCTATAGTAAATAAAAAACGAAATTACTAGTTATGTTCATTTATAAGTAATTCATTATAAAAATTAATCAATTAATAAAATATTATTAATATTAGCCAAATTAATCAATTAGTTATTTGTAACAAAAAAATATCGAATTTTTGACTTGTTTTAAGTGGGTATTATTAGAATAGATTGGGCACAACTTAAGGAGCTTGAATATAAATTTTGGGATGATTTGGTAAAGTTTGAGGTGGTTTGGATTGAAAATTCAAATTAAAAGCTGAACATGAAAAAATATGACAGCTGTATCACACTGTGTATTATTCGTGTATCACACATGTATCAATTGTGTATCACATGTATATCCATGTATGCTTGTGTGAGAGATACATGCATGATACATGTGCCGCAGAGGACTTTTTTCGAACTCGATTTAATTATGAATTTTGATACAAAACCAGTCCAAGTCACCTCCAATCTTCCTCAATTTATGTATATTGATTTATCTATATATTTTCAATGAATTTCATCTATGCCCATTGAAAAATTTTCATTTTTATTTAGATTTTTGGAATATTATATAAACTTTTGTATTTCATCACCTTATTTGCTAGCCTGTCTATGAAATTTCTTTTTCATCTTGTATCTAATGTTGCTAATCACGCTTAAAAATATGAAAGGTCATTTTGGCATATGATTCTTTGATAGAAAGAACCCTATTATTTAGTTTTTCAATTTTTATTGGCTATTTTTGGTAAGTCTATGACTAATGGCTAGAGGTTGATAAGTTAAGATTTATTTGGGACATTTATGTAAGTTTCCAATAATAAATTCATGTCCACTTGGACGAAAAGTATAATTTTTTTATTTATGCGACTGTTCCGTTTAGTTGTGAATAAGGGTAATTCTTTTTTAAATAAAAAAATTTCTGGGTTGAAGATCAAAATGTCTGGTTTAATGGGTAACAGACTAGCAAATCCTAGTCGTTCATCATGGGTCTACAATGAGAAGATGGATAATTAGGATTGACCAATTGGAAAAAACCAATTCTAGTGGAGCCTGGAGAAGAATTAGAGAGGGATAAAGGATAAGTTGGTAAGAGTCATAACTCCCCAGTATAATATGGGTTGGCTAACGAGGAAGGAATTCGGTAAAGATGATTTAAAAGTCAACATTAATGTCTCAACCAAAAAGGGAAATAATCTAACTTAAAATCCCCTGTCACGCCCAAGTCACAAGTTAGATAAAAGGGAGTAGAGAAAGTAAAATAAACGAACTTGTTAGAAGCAACATCGCCATATTATAACACGAATTTTTGCTTTAGCATAGCTACAATTGTGACGCTTAAAAGCTTCAATGTTTCAATCAAAAAGTGGTGCCTGAGAAAATTTCAAAGCAGAAAGTGACTATTTTGAAGGAGTTCCCCGGCAATATAAGCATACATATCTGGTGACTGCAGGAAGGGAAATTTCCTTAGACAACCTGCGAAAGTTACTTCGGCCAATTGGAATCTTGGATCATATTTAAAGGGCCCATCCCGGGTTTATGCAAGATTCGGGATAGGATCGCACTCTTAGGAGTGTGATATAGATAACCTACCTTAATGCTAGTATTAATGACTGTTTCCACGGTTCGAACCTGTAACTTATAGTATTGCTCTAAGGCTTCCTTTCCTAGATTATATTAAAAAAGGAGAAGAAACCCACCCATCCACGCATCCATCCCTTCTAGAGGATTTGTGCCGAAGAGCGAGCATGCTTCTTAATTCTTTTCATAGAAAAACACATCACAAATGCAATGCAATGCTGCAAGTAGTTGCCTGCTACTTCTACTAAGCTTTTTTTTCATTTTTATTTATTTATTTTTTTGGCGAAACTTTTACTAAGTCAATAAGGAAACTAACACCCATAAATTAACAGGCAAGGAACATGACGCATAATCTAAGAATTTCTTATGAGCAAACACACTTTATATATGCTATAAAGAATATTATGTGAATAGATCCACCAGGGATGAATGGCTTTTTAAATTAGGCTTCAGGATCTAGACAATAGAGTAAACAAGAAAAAGGCTGGCCATCCAAGTCCAAGAATTAGTAAAACCCCCTTCGATCTTCCTTACCCCCCTTGCTTCACATGCTTTCATAGTTTTGGTCTACCCTGAAAGTGATGACTTGAGGATTTTCTAAGTTCTCTACCACGGCTGAGTTGGATTATGTTTTCCATATTATTTGCTGTTAACATCGTAGAATATCACAGGCAGAAAATATACCAGCATAATTATTTACTCCCTATTAGCTATTGAAATATCGTATGCAGAAGATGCAATGATCTAACTAGCCAACTTTAATTCAAAAATTAAAACATCGTACTCTTTTTGCTAGTAATTATTTACGTAATCCTGATGCATTACATATTTTTATGGGTGCTGAGTCTGCTGACATCCCCTTGGAAAATAACACAATCACCTCAGGATTGCGTATTGCAGCAACAACACAGATTTTGCTTGCTATGTAATGCTGAGTCTGGAATTTCCTAATAATAATAATGGAAAATTGAATTGCAGACAACACATCCTATATTGGCTAAGGAAAGATAGAAGAAACTATTATACTTTTCACTGTTTGTCAAATCATAGGACCTTGTGATTCAGCAGATTATAAATTGTCACTGTGTACCTTCAATCTATAATGATAGTGTTAAGATGCTTTCTCTTTCGCCTCCTTGCTTTCCTAAATATGCGTGCACTCTCTTCCTTTGCATCCTCTATTGGACAAATCCCTGCGCCTTTAAGAGAAAGACAGTTTAAGCACTCAAATCTATAGCAAACGACATTTAAGAAATTTAAGAGAAAGACAGTTTAAGCCTGAAGTTATGATGCTCAAAATTTCTTATTTCAGGACAGACTAGAAATGTGATGCTTTCAGAGAAAGAGAGATCCCTCGGAACAAAAAGCCTGAGAACAGGTTCAATTCCCTTCCTTACACCAGCTGACAAAGGGAAGAGAGGATTATCAGTTTCTCTTTGGTTTGAGAAAAACTTAATAGTGTGGCAGTACAAATAAAGATGCTTCAAGCTTTTAGACATGTTCTTTCTTGTTACTTTATTTATTTTATTTCATATTATAATTCTTAGGTATTTGGCTTGATTAAAAGTACCCAAAGGTCATTCTTGTCTGTGGCGAGTCTTGAGATATAGGATATAATTTGACATAAATCTAAATTGATCTGTCTAAATTCGTTAAGTTCACCTGTACAATACAGTTTTAGGTCAATAAACACATTGATTAGTTACAGGATGCAGAAATCACTCTGCTTATCAAATTGCATTATGGTGAAATCCTCAAATGAATGATGCAGGCAAGAACTGCAATTACCTGATCCATTTTCTTCAAGCAAGCAGGAAAAGCCTGTGTCGATATCCTCATCAGATTCAATGGTAACTTCAAATTCCCTTTCCTGAAATGGATAGCCAGTTGTCAGCTCTGAGAATATAGGTGATGCAGTTTCAAGTTTTCAAATATGTAGTGTGCTAAACAAAGCATTTTTGTTAACTTCAACGCCAAGAGATGGTGGACTATGACATATCACAAATACAACATTTCAAAACCTATTGTTTCTTGTTGGATGTGTTCATGCCAACAAACAATTTGTTTGCATATGGGCAATGAGGTAATTACCTGTTCAAAAGCTTTATTCTGTTTGTGACTTCTGCTGGAAATTTTCTGCTTCACACAAGTTTGGTCATGTTTCACTGTTTTCCAGCCTCCTGTTTCAGTCTTTGGCAACATAGTTGTTTTCTGGTCTTTGATATTCATTGTTGAACTAGAAGTGAAAACACATGCTTGGTGACTTGCAATTGCCCAGCAATAAGGAATATCGTTCAATTTTAGAAAGATAAGCAAAACTTTGTAAACAAAATATCTTTAAGATTTCTTTTGAATCTATAGCGAAGTTCTTAGGAGTTTTCTTCATTCATTTAGTTTATCACGAATGCTAACTTGGATTAAAGCTTTTGGGGATGAAGGGGAGTGGTTCCCTTTGTTTTCACTTTTTTCTTCGTATAGCCGATGTGAGAAATAGAGATACTTTCTGGTTTTACATGGATCAAAAGAAACTATGGGACAAATCTTCACAACTAACTGCGACCTAACTAGTTTTTGATGATAGAGAGTGTATCCCAGCCACAAGTGTTCTCAAGTGTCAATACACACATCTCAAGAAGTATTGTAAAATGACTACTGCTTATGTATATTGCACATAAATGATGCAAATAGTAACAGAAACCATCAAAGGATTATGAAAACTGTATACTGGAGAGCTACTGATTAGTTGCTACTTAGAGATTTCAAAATTAAGGCTGTAGTGATGCCACTGGGAAGAAAGATAAAAGGAAGAAGGTTTGAAAACTTACTTCTTGAGAAACTTCGCTTCAGGGGGAGAGAAACAATCATTGATACCCTACAAATGTTCAAATGCGTTAAGATTTGTGATAGTTTGTGTCATTACTCTAAATACTCATAAAGGTCTTAAGGAATTCGGAGAATAAAGTTATTGAAAATGTACTTTCGGTTGAACTACCAGAGCAGTTTCATGTTTTTGTCCGAGACAATCTGGGTGGAGGGAAACTGTCTGCAAGCAATAGGAATATAGATGAAGCAGCATAAACCCAACTACAGATGGTAACCTAAATATGAACTTAAACAGTCAGTTTCAATATGCAACATCATGCCTGAATCTCTTTAGCCAAGGTCTTTCTCAAGTCCATTTGCAGTTGCAAAATGCACGTCTCCAGTTTGTTGGGCATAGCTCTAACAAGTGATGAAAGATCCCTGATGTTCTCTTGATATTTATTCTCCCTCAGCTCTTCAAACATGGATTTGAAGGTCTCTTCCATGCTAGCTTTCAGATCTTCCCTTCCCTTGTTCTGGTTATTGCATGTCACATGGATTAGGAAATATTATACAAACAAATCTGGGCGTGATCAGAGAAGCTAAGCTATAGTTACCATTAATTGCAACAGTTCATCATGAGCTGCTAACTTCGGCCTTAAGCTTTCCACTGAAAGAAAATTTAGAAGAAAAACTAACGCGTGAGAATTGTTGACATCCTGCAGATATATTTGCAAATAAAAATTTACTAGAACCAGCAGGCATCTCAAGACAAATTTCCATACTCTTCAACTAATGATATGGGCTCTTTGGAGCTCCTAACAATTCAGCCACATCAGGTAAATTGAAAAGGCAGTGAATACTTACTCTCCATCAATATCTCTTTCGTTCCCCGGTTAACTTGCATAATATCACTCTGAACAGAATCTAAGATCATTCCTAGCCTGCTTAATGAAGTCTCTACCATTCCAATTTTGTGTTCAAGTTCTTCAGTAATCTGGGCTGTTCAGCGAAATAAGAATTCATAAACATGCTTAGTCCAATGATTCTAGCTGCAAATTAGTCCTGCAAACTTACATTTCCTTAGATCCTAAATGGAAGCTGAGAGCATATATTTAGTGGAGGTGGAATTATGACTTACATTTGTTTTCAGGAGCTGACCACTTGCGCATATAATTGCCTGAAGGTTTAGATAATTGCATTTGACTCTCTTCTCGTGTGTAGTTGATTTGAGGAAAACAGCTCATCCTCTTTGCTGAATTTTCTCTTTCTTGAGAACCCAATCTCTGCATTAAAATTATCAATAGTAACACCTTATTGTTCGCTCTACGATGTAAAATTCCCACAAAGCATTTTGTTTGGTATAAAGTGAGAAAAATTTCCAATGCATAAAGTGGAAAGTTTGGTGGAACTCTGCATCCTGGGCAGAATTGAAACCAAGAAAGCATATGCTCAATATAAAAGACAAGACTCCATCAGTTAACTAGTTGTATACGAACTCTGATAAGCTCTACAACCTACTGTCGACAACCACTTCATAGTGCAGTGTGATGATCCCCTGTTTTGTCATGTAGTAATAAGAAACATTCTAACAGATAAAGTCGGCTGACATAATTCATGTTCACTGTCCAATACACTAAGGATGGTAAATGATACCTTTATATGACAATCTTTCAATTTAAGGACGCTCCACAATATTGACATCAGTCATTTGTTATGCAACTTTCAGAGCTGTTCAACTTTAAAACTTAACTTAGATGCTTTCGTCACCTATCACTAGTATAATAGTGAATCAAATTAACATCTTGAATAAAAGCGTCAGATAAAGTTAGTATCATGTACTCACACAGAATATAACAAAGTAAATCTTAGTCAGAACCTAAATTCATCTATTTTAAGACTCAAAAAGCATAAATGCAAATTACACTCAAAAGTAACCTACGCAACAGTTATCCAGGATATAATAGATCCAAGTCTTGTGAAGCATCAAACCACATTTTAGACAATCTAAAGCATTCTCTAGAAGTTGCATATGATTTTTAAAAGTCAATCAGTATCATTTCAGGAATGAATCAGTTCCTTGGTATGTTACCATTGGTTAGCAGCCGAAGTATACCAAAATGACATCTCATTAACAACTATAATTCGTATAACTGAGAGATAGGAACGAGATGGAGGAATTACTTGCTCAGTAGGGCCAAATTCATCCAGAGAGCTCTGCGATAGCTGAGAGTACATCGGTTGCTGAGATGAAAATCCCTGTGAGAAGGATTGTTGTGATTGCTGCTGTGACAGAATCTGTGAGAAGGATTGTTGTGATTGCTGCTGTGAACGAACTTGTGACGCTTGGCTTTTCCCGAAGACCGAAGACTCTCCTGCACTTGGTACCGCACTTGGCCTCCTTCTCATATCATAAAACCAGGCTCAATATTATGGTAAAATTCTCTCTCTCACTCTCCCCATACTTATACATATATAGCTGTGTGTGTGTGTGTGTAACATAGAAGTATCTGTAATGTATGCGGAAAAAACTCTGAAACGCGAAGAGGTAGGACAAAACAGAAATAGGCATCTCAGTTGGCCTTCTTCTCAATCATCACAACAAATAGCTCAATAATGCATACATGTGTGTGTGTGTGTGTGTGTGTGTGTGTATATTATATATATATATATATATCACACAAAACCATCTAGATATCTGTAATATATTCGAAGAAAAAGCAAACAAAGAGAGGTATCGCGCTCGATTTCTACTCAAATCTTCTCGAAAAAGCTCAATCCATTATATAATACTGTATATTCATGTGTGTGGTGTGCGTGTGTGGCGCACACAAAACATTCAAATATTTGTAAAGCATTCGAAGAAAAAGCAGAAACACAGAGCGTTAGGCAATTTTACTGCTAAACAATGCAAAGATATGAAATTGAGATAGAGTTTGACCTTGCATGAGGAGGAAGAACAGAGATGGAGCTGAGATCGGAGGCTTTGTTAATCTTCAACTTCATTTTGCCAAAATTCACCGGAAAAGTTTTGAAATCTTCGAGAGTTTGTATCAATTTGGAAATTTATGGAACCCTAACTGATGAAAATATCGATCGAATTTGAAAAATAATTTGAATTCTCAGAGCGCTTTGAAGTTACTTTTGTGTGATTTTACTCCAGTTGGAGGAAGTGTGATCTGCGTTGATAATCCAGCGGGAAACTGTCAGTTTATATAGGGTAATAGATGGGCTATTCTATGACTTCTACAATTATTTGGGCCCTATAAATGAGGCCCAAATCTGATATTAGGCCCGTTTAGTTTAGACAATTTTTCAGAAATCTTCTCAAGAAAGCGAAACAGAAGCTGTTTAAATTTAGAGGTTTCGGCAGGGTATTTTACATTTTTATACATTATATGAAACTATATTACTCTTCTTGCTCAAATTTTACTATAATTATATTTTATATACCCAATTATCATTTATGTACATTTTAAGGGAATTAATAATAATAATTAGTATCCTAAAATTACTCTAAAATATCTGTCACTTCCCCATATTTCTCTCTCCGCATCCCACCTCCTTCCCCACGTATCTTGCACAAGATAGCAATAATTTCATCATTGACAACCATTAAAAAGCTTTGAAGCTTTGAATTCGAATTTAGTTTTTCGAAAATCATTGTTTGTCTGAATTGGAAATTCTCTCTACGGATCTCTTTATCTCTCAATCCATAATTTCAGTAATGTAAAATAAAGAAAAAAAGAGTAGCAATTACATCATTGACAGCCATTAAAAAATTTTGAAGTTTTGAATTCGTATCTGGATTTTTAAAAATCATTATTTGTTTGGATTGAGTGTTATTGCAAATAATTGGGAATGTGATTTGGAATTTATGTCTAATTTTGAGGGGTTTTGGTGAAGATTAGACTTGATTTTGGCTGAATATCAGATTGAAACTCGAAGAAGAAGAAGAAGAAGAAGAAGAAGAAGACAACATGACATACATTATACTGCAAAAATTATAGTAAAATTGTAGAAAAATTATATTATGCTGTTTATATATTTTCTTTTATTCTTTTATTTATTTAACTATTGTATGAAAGTTGAACAACATTGTATAAAAATTATATTTAAGTTGTATGATATTATAGTTGTATATAACTTAGTAGAAATAATGTATGAAAAACATAGATAAGTTGTAGATAAGTTATATAACATATAATTAGTTGTATGAAATTTATTTTTACTATGTATAAATCAGATACAAAATATACAAAAGACATATTGTATAAAATTTGTATGTGAGTTGTATGTTATTGTAGTTGTATTTAACTTGGTAGAAATAATGTGTGAAAGTTGTAGATGTTATAAAATAGAAGTCTATTTAGAGTGAATGTCTAAGAGTTTTAGCTTGAAGCTAAGTCATTCCTCTTCCTATAAATAGAGGGGTCTTACCCCATTGTAAATCACCCCAAGTATTAATAAGAATACTTCTCTCTCTCCCTATTCTCTCTCTATATTGCTCTTGTTCTTGAGTTATTGTTCTTGTCTTTATATTATTTCATAACACGTTATCAGCACGAAACTCTACCGTCTCAAGAAGCTCTTTAAGAAGATTAAGCCGCCGTCAATTTCTCCGCATCGGAGCCGCCGTCGTCTGCATCAGTGGAGAAAAGGAAGAAAACATTGAAAATATAATTGGTATACCTTAAAGGTAAGTAATTTACTTTTCCCTTTCAAATTCTTGAAATTCTACGATTTGATTTAATATACAAACAAAGTTTGATTATAACTCTAATGGAGTTTGTAAGAAATTATAACCACATGAAGTGGTAAAATCTCTATGTCCTGCCATGATTAAATTCATGTATGATTGTGGGCAAATAATTGAAAATCCGTCCCATTGAATTTGCTCCATTCCCTTTAGAGAATGTGGAAGCAGTATATGATAAGTCTGAAAGAAGACTAAAATATTACCATGAAGGTATCAATGAATGTGGACGTGGCAAAGAATTCCGTCCAATTGAATTTGCTCCATTCCCTTTAGAGAATGTGGTAGCAGTATGTGATAAGTCTGAAAGAAGACTAATTACCGTAAAGGTATCAATGGATGTGGACATGGCAATAGACGAAGTTATAATCGTCATTATTGTGGTAATGAGAACAATAAGGATTCTCAAAATAATCTTTCACTTTATGAAAGTAATATTTGACATGAGATTGTGTAAAGCACATGATTTTGATCCATTCCCTGAAGTGAATGTGATAATTGTAATAGAGCCCGTAAGTATGAACACGCTCTTGATGTAATTTTGGTTTATGTCTGACATTATGAAAAGAAAGTTCGTTGCCCTTGAAATTTCGGGCAAGAACTATATGATATGGGTGTTGGATACTTAAATCCATTTTGGATGCTATGGGTCTTGGAGACGCCATTAAAGACAGAAATAATGCATCCACCCAAAACTATGCTAAGGCCTTGATTTTCTTGCGCCATCACCTTGATGAAGGTTTGAAGATTGAATATCTCACCGTCAAAGATCCACCTATCTTGTGGAATGGCTTAAAGAAGAGATATGACAACCTGAAGTTGGTCACTCTGCCACAAGCACGATACGATAAGAAACCAAAAGCAAATAGTTTATAAACTATATATTATCGTTGCGGTGGAAACGGGCACTGGTCAAAGGCTTGCCGTATACCATGACATTTGGTTGACCTTTATCAAGCATCTCGAAAGAGTAAACGCCCTGAAACGAATTTTGTCTCTGACGACAACTTTGACATCACCCACTTGGATGTGGCAGACTTCTTTGAGCAACCCGAGGGGTAGATAGACCACCTAATCGGTGATGGATCCGTGATGAAAGAAGATGGAGCTATTTGATTTTATTTTACTTGTTTGTATTAGTGAATGAATAAACTAATAGCCATCAGTATTAGCTCGTATTAGTTAGTTCATGACATAATGTTAGTATTAGTTCTTTAGAATGTATCAATATGCTCAAATATCAATAATATTTTTACTTTCCAGTAGAGGTAATCGACTAACCTGAAAAACTAGTCGGTTATCTCATATTTCGCATAAAAACTGCAAAACAATCGATTGTCAATGATCAACAATCGATTGTCTTTAAAACAGTGATCTGGAATTTTACAAAAACAGTCAACAATCGATTGTCTATGATTAACAATCGATTGTCTTTAAAACAGTGTGATCTGGAATTTTTCAAAAACAGTTAACAATCGATTGTCTATGTCTAACAATCGATTATCGTTAGACAGTGTAATCTGGAATTTTTCAAAAATCATCCACAATCGATTGTGTATGTCTAACAATCGATTGTCGTTATACAGTGAGGTCTGGAATTTTTCAAAAATCATCCACAATCGATTGTCTATGTCTAACAATCGATTGTCGTTATACAGTGAGGTCTGGAATTTTTCAAAAATAACCAACAATCGATTGTCTATGTCTAACAATCGATTGTCTTAAGACAGTGATCTGAAGTTTTTCAAAAATAGAAAATAATCGATTGTCTATGTTTAACAATCGATTGTCAATGTTCAACAATCGATTGTGTGTGTTTAACAATCGATTGTTTTATGAAAGTGCTTAAACTGAAATTTTCAAACTGCATAGTAATCGATTATGGAAAACATATAATCAACTATCTGATTTATTTAGTCAACTGTTAGCAGCAGATTTTGAAAATATTATGTGACACAAACGAATTGAAGTTGTTTATTCTCATGTTCGTATATTTTCTTTTATATGTCAAACCATGGGAAGTAAATTGATTGAAGGCTCCGGAAGAGCAACTGTAACTCTGCCCAAAGGCATGACGTTTAACTTAGAGAATGCAATATTCTCCTCCAAGTCTAAGAAGAACTTGTTGAGTTTTAAAGATATCATTCAAAATGGATATCATATTGAGACAATAGATGAGAATAATCTTGAATTCTTCATGAAAATGAGGCTGCCCATTTCGGTTTGGGTTCACGCCATTTTGCATGCAGCAATGCTAGTTCGTCGGCTGCCCACTTTGGTTTGGGTTCATGCCATTTTGCATGCAGCATTTTAGTTTGTCGGCTGCCCACTTCGGTTTGGGGACACGCCATTTTACATACAGCAATGCTAGTTCGTCTCTGACTGACGAATTGACACAAATATTCCCCGTTGCAATTGGTTTTGGGTAATGGACCCAATATATCCCATTTAAGAATTTTTGGATGCGCAGTATATGTGCCTTTAGCACCGCCATCCCGCACCAAAATGGGTCTGCAAAGAAGGTTAGGAATATATGTTGGGTTTGAATCGCCCTCCATCATTCGCTACCTCGAAACATTGACAGGCGACTTGTTTACTGCACGATTTGCAGACTGTCGATTTGATGAGACACTTTTCCCAAAATTAGGGGGAGAAGTTGGTGAAACCAAACGGGAAATTTTGTGGAAAAATGCATCATTATCTCATCTTGATCCACACACCTCTATTTGTGAGAAAGAGGCACAAAAGATTATCCATTTGCAAAGAATAGCAAATCAAATGCCTGACGCATTTATAGATTTGAAAAGGATAACAAAATCACATATCCTCGAAGTGAATGTGAAAACATCTGATTCACGAATACATATTCATTATTGGAAGAATATGAACATGAAATTGGTATTAAATATACCACACTCACCCCTAGATGGAGGTTTGAGATGATACCACACTCACCCCTAGAAGGAGGTTTGAGATGATATATGGCATGAATGATCGTTGGTCACGTACCTATTGTACGCCAAAGTATTTTGGAAATATGACTATTAAAGGACAACGATAATGCAAGAAACTTATCTTGCATATAAGTTTGACATGACCATAATGGTATAACTTTCTCTTTAAGAAAGATATTCACCACATGGATGTTGATGAATCTGTGGTAGTACAAAATTAATTGAGAGCTCTAGAAGAGCCAATTATTACTATGTTGGAGAAACACAATTGAGTATTGTGCTGTAGTAAGTCTCAAAGAAACTTATTCGGTTTCCAAAGTACACGCGAAAGCGATTGATTATATTGAGACTATGAATAAAGGAAGGCTTTGATATCTCCTATTACTACAACTTATAGCGGGGTAATTTGCATATGAAAAGCTACCCGCATTGTTCTCCAGTTTGTACTACACAAAACAAACGAAAGAATATCACAATAAAGTGGATATCTATTGGTATAAAAACCCATGTCATAATAAACCTGAAGTTTATTGATAAGTGCACATGTCATGGTGTAAATTTGAAGTTTACCAATATTGATAATTTATTCAGTTGGCATTCGTGTTAGCCATCTCATTTTAAGTATGATGTGCAAATTCACATAGGTGAATATTAAAGAACTAGAAAGTTCTTTACGAATACTCTTGTATCACTTGTTCTCATTAATGAACTGACCAACTAAAGAGTTCGGGTTGAAGCCCATAAATTCTGGAAATATCAAAGGTGAATATGGGCCCATTTACCTGCCTTGTATACCACATATGATGCATCTATGATATGGTTACATGCGCAATTGTTATTGACCCGCAGCCTGGCCGGTGCTTGGGAGGTAAATTGCTCAGTAATCTAACTTCGAGCATAATTTCCAGATTTTCTACTCAAGATAGTTCATCTTGATAAGTTGGTTTATATCAAAGTAAGTTTAGCAAGATAATTATTGAGTGCTTCCACTTAATAGCTAAACTGTTTCTTGTGAGAACAAAGTTATATATATCAGTTTGATATACGTTGTATACGAGAGTATATTCTCCCCTCACAAGTGGTTCAGGGTCAGGAACCAAATAATTTCGTCTTATTATTAATATGCCGTGTATATTGACATGATAATGCACAAAGATGATTTCCCAAAGTTGAGGAAACAAGTTAGCTTTACTAACATGAGGGGGAGACATGATAAACGCTTGAGAAAAGGTTACATGGGATGAATTATCATTTGTATATGTATATCCCCGAATATCATGATATGAACCTGAAGTTCATAAAAGGGATAATTCAATTGCAACATATTGCAAAGCATGCTATACGCATTTGCTGACCCAAAGAAAGTAACTAAATGGAAGAGATACAATTCAAGAAGAATTGATTCCATATGAAAGACATGTAGTTTTGAACCTATAGTTCAAATGCTTGAAAGTATAAAGTCAAAGGTATGTATAGTCAGTTTTCGATATCTTATTTGTCTAGCATGACATGGAAAACTTGATATGCATCTAAAGTCTATTATATGGCTTATATGACTTAACTTGAAAGATTTAAGTTGCTTGAAGCATATGCAATTCTTGGTCCTGAAGTACCACATCCTTAGTACAATTTGTGTACATATGTATCTTGCTATAACTATAAGCATGATGGCATTGAGAATGCATCTATGGAGATATTGAAGAGTTATTCCACGACATTATATGAAGATGTTCATATCTATCAAGAATGATGATTTCAAGGTGCGGAATATTTATTCAAGTCAATATGATTTATTTATCAAACATCTACCAAAGATCGTTTTGAAGATGATGCACAAGATTGGAATGCAAATGCTCAAGGATATAAATTGATGTACTCATTAGGGGGAGTCAATGCGCGTTGCACTCTTTTTCCCTTACAAGGTTTTTTCCCACTGGGTTTTCCTTGCAAGGTTTTTAACGAGGCAACCAATAGGCGCATATTCAAACATGTGTACTCTTTTTCCTTTACTTTAATTTTTCCCATTGGGTTTTGGTTTTAAGGTTTTATGAGGCACATTATTGAATAGACATTCAAGGGAGAGTGTTATAAAATAGAAGTCTATTTAGAGTGAATGTCTAAGAGTTTTAGCTTGAAGCTAAGTCATTCCTCTTCCTATAAATAGAGGGGTCTTACCCCATTGTAAATCACCCCAAGTATTAATAAGAATACTTCTCTCTCTCCCTATTCTCTCTCTATATTGCTCTTGTTCTTGAGTTATTGTTCTTGTCTTTATATTATTTCATAACACGTTATCAGTTATAAATAAATTATATAATATATAATTAGTTGTATGAAATTTATTTTTTCCATTTATAAATTAGATGCAATATATACAAAAGACATATCTATACTATATTAAAAGCACGAAGCTCCCTAGCGAAATGTCGTTTGCCCTTTTTATTATTTTAAAATAAATTCATATTGGACAAAATGGTAATTAAATTAATTTCCTAATATTTAGGAGATTGAAATTAACTAAATGTTACTTACTAAATCTTTTTTGAACCATTATATGGTACGTCCTAATATTAATGGCTTTAAAGTCAATTAAAAATTTACCTTATATAAACTATCTTATTATTTGAACAAACTGGTAAATTCGATACTAATAAATGTAATCGGGCCAATAGTTAAATGTTTTAAAAATAAAATAAACAGACAAAAGTACATCAGATTATCAAAGACGACATATGGACAAACAATTTCGTAGCGAAGATGAAATTGGATACAGCATCTTGGATTTAAAACTTATGCAAAGTTTACCTTCGTGTATGCTGCTTGAATGCTTTTCCCCCCTTTTTTTGCAGTCATATTCGTTGACAGTTCAAATAGCTTGACACTATTAAAATAAAAAATAATATTGTAAGTCATTTAATTTTCTCTAATAACTGAAATTCTAACATCAACTAAAATTTTGCTTACTCAATGTTTTGGTTGGAAATATTATGTAGAAAATCCTAATATTTAGATTTATTATTTACACAAATAGATAAATCTGGCAATAGCAAATCCATAGGAACGGAGTAAGAATGTTAATATTATTTATTGCAGATTGAATTATTTTTTGTCACAGAATTCTAACCAACTAATTCTATATACTTATTTATCTTAGTAATAAAATAGAGAAAGGCTAAGTAAAAAATTGTAACTAAAGTCGATAATATTTGGCGGACTCCTTTAATATTCTTGTTCTTAGTTATATATTTATAACCGTTCATGGAATTAAAATCAATCAGTTATATATGCAATTTAACTATCGTTCTTAACCAAAAATAGTAGAGAAATATTTCTCATAAAAATGATATTTGATTCTTAAAATATACAATAGTATGTCCATTACCTTTTAATCAAACTATCCTTCTATAAAATTTATTACCAAAATATAAATAAGCATTCTAATAAATATTACAATTAGACATAAATTATCCCAATATCCATAACTTTTATACTTTTTTAACTCAACATCAAACTTTAGAAATGTTTTTTTAATAACACTTAACAATTGCAAGTCAAGTACACACAGTTTAATAATATTTATATAATTCTTAAAAAAATTATATCTATTGATATAGGGTACATGCGCAAATCACATACTATAAATCTAGTTATATAGAAATTATTTCTACCCAATTAAATACAACTACAACTTAATCTAAAAATGGGGACTGAAAATGATGGACGATTTGGGGAAGGGGGAGGGGATTAGGGTTTGGGGTTTTGGGGGTGGGTGGTGTTGCTGTGGGGAGTGTGTAGAGTGCAAAGGTTGTCGTTTTAGGACCAAATGAAATGAGAGTTGCATAAACGTTGGTTCACTGAATTTGAACCTAGCTAGACGATATCTGTTCCGTTGGAACAGTAATTTCAACTCCTTATAATAAATGAAGCCTACTCTGTAAAAGTGTTTTTTCTAAGATTATTTACATCAATAAAATGTTTGGAAAAATAAATGAATCTTTCATGATGTTACGTGACCATATATACGCGAGGACGATTACAACAACAACTACCCAGTATATTCCCACCAGGTGGGGTCTGAGGACGAGGACGATTATATTCATGAAAAAAAAAATTTATGATTTAAAGTACGCATGAGATGATGACTATATATAAGAATTCCTACAATTTTCAAACATGAACAAAAATCCTGGAAGCAATTTAATTTAGTTCTTTCTTGGGTTTTAAAAATAACGGATTGTCCAAGGTTTTCTGGTTGCAGGAGAAAGACTTCACGAAAGGCTGGGATTTATAGTGATACAACAAAGGAAATTTAATAGAGACGAAGTCTTGATCCTTGACATAGAAACATTGTAATGAGATTTGAATGCGAGTATTTTGATTATGTATAGTATTTAATGTGAAGCCACAAATAATGGAAGATTGTGAGAGAAATGGAAGAGAGGAGAAAAAAAAAGGAAAATGGTAAACTAAATCCCTTAATTGAAGGCGTTAATAATGGATTGGAAGCATGTTAAAGTGATATATATATATTTTGTAAACAAAACATGTGTAGTTAGGGTAATTAGCTAGGATATTAGGGGTAATAAAGTTTTCAATAATGTATAGGAATGAAATTTCCAATAGTGTATAGGAATGAAAAAATCCCCATAACAAAATACACTTATAGTTGATAGAAAATAGCCATAGTTATAGATATTAGAATCAAATAGCCAATAAATGTATATCACAATAATAATATGTATATTACAACTCTTTTTTTCTTTGTCTATATCAACATGCATATTAAAATTTTATTTTCATTCTTGTATAAATAATATTATTCTTTGTATATCAATAATATACAATTATATATATAGTTATTGTTGCATTTGTATCAATGCATATTATATATAATTTATAAAGAAAAAAAGAAACAAATTAATTAACAAAAACGTTTTCCAAATTCAGAGTTCTTGTTCCAAGATCAAGTTGAATGTCATTTAATATTCGAAAAAAATATAAACTGAACTAAATAAGCCATAGACGTTGAAGCTATTGTCCATTATTAGTCACACATATTAAACTAAGCTAAATATAGGCGTAGCGCTGTGGTTTCAAAATTTGGGCAAATTCCAAATTTTAGGGTATGGCAGTTGCAACTTACCAGTGTAAAATAATTACATGGACAACGATTTTTTGTTTATATTAAAAAAACGACAGAGGTTGTTAGTCCAAAATAAGATATAGATATATTTGGTCATTACTAATTTCTATGTGCATGCTATGTACGTATAACTCGCGTCTTAATATCAATATCATATACAACGAGAAGCAAAGTATAACAGTAATTAATGTCCGAACAGATTCAACATGCAATTGAAATAAAAAAAAATAAGTATAATTATATTGATGTAATAGGTGAATTCAAATGTATTGAACATTTTCTGAACCTACAAACATCAATATTTCGATAGTTAAAGTGGTGATATAACATTTGTAACTATAGATAACATATTGTATGAGTTAATAACGCGTTATATTATTATATCTTCTGTATTATTTCTTTATCACCGTTGTTCTTGGTGTATGTGCTTTTTTTTTTTGCTCCATCATGACCAAAACTTTTATTTTTTATGCAATATACCTCTTCAAAGTGCAACTTATAGTTACTCATGTGAAAAAAAATATTGCAGCAGCTGCATGCCAATGTTGGGATTGTGCTTTAGTAATTGTGTAACGACCCGATCGTTTGTTTTGAGCTTTTGCACTTTGATCGTCAGTTCTAAGGCATGACTTGCCCTGTATGATGTATTATGACGGATGTAGATCATTGGTTTTGGTTTTCAGAAAAAATCTGGAATGAATTTGAAAGAACAGTTTCAGTTGAAAGTTTTGAATTTGAAAGGTTTGACCAAAAGTTGACTTATTTGGATATGAGCTCGGATCGGAATTTTTATTTTTGATCGAAAGAGTATTTCGGAAGTTTTTAGAAAAACTTAGGCTTTAATTCCATGAGCTTTGGATTATTCGATTATGTTTTAGGTGTTTTGATAATTGGAACAAGTTTGGATGATATTATGGGACATGTTGATGGCTTTGGTTGAGGTCTCGGGGCCTTGGGTGACTTTCGGGTGGTCAATCGGACCATTTTTGTGTTGAGAGATTGCAGATTTTCAGTTTTGGTGTTGCAGGTATTTTGACCTTCGCATTCGCGAATCGCTGAGTTTTGTGAGCTTCGCATTCGCAAGGGTCCATGCCACGTTCGCGAAGGCTTGTGAGGGAATTTCATCATGTTCGCGAGTATGTGTACACGATCGTGGAGGAGGATTTAGGGCTGATAGTCAGTTATTCATTGCGTTCGTGTGAAGCGAACACGTTCGCGAAGTTCAAGGCTGTGGAAGCATTCCGTTCGCGACTGGCATGTCGCGTTCGTATAAGGTAAAAATTGGTCAACATAATTTTGTGCTACGCATTCGCGAGAGGTTGACCGCGTTCGCGAAGAAGGAATGTCAGGCCTAGACAGAATGTTTTAAAGACGTTTTGTTCGCAAAGGTGGGAGTATTCTTCCACTATAGTTGCTCGTTTTGAAGGGTTTTTGAAGGTTATTGAAGAGAGATTCAAGGGGAAGCATTTGGAGGTAATTTTCTTGAGCTTTAAAACTCGATTATCATGCGAATTTGACCTAGAAATTTGTGAAATATAAGCCTATAAATCAAGAACTAGGGCTTGAATATTGAAGCCAAACAATTGGGATTTGAAGGGCTATTTGTGGATGGATTTTGATGTTCTTAGTATGTATGAACTCGTGGGAGGATAAGAAACCCGTTAATGTAAAAAGTTTTGAGCTTCGAGAAGTGGGCTCGGGGCTCAGGTTTTGGTAATTTCGGGATTTGTGCCCGTTATTGATTGTTTTCGCTTGGGCTTTATTCCCTTAGCATATTATGATGCATTCACTCTGATTTTGGATAGATTCGATGCGCGTGGAGGCCGATTTGAGGGGAAAAGGCGTCGCGAGCTAGAGACTTTGCTGGTTCGAGGTAAGTAATTATTGTAAATACTGTCCTGAGGGTTGGAAACCCCATATTACACATCGTTGTTATACTTTGAGGTAACTTACATGCTAGATGACGAGCGTAGGGGTAGAGCACCACTGGGGATTGTGACCTAGTCCATCCCAAATGATTATTTTCATGTGTATTTGATAGTTTATTGTTTGATGTTACTATATTTCGGGTTGTATGCCATATTTGGGGCCTTGTGCCGACTTGTTGAGACCCTTATGGGCATTTTTACTATATTTCCTCACTGTATTTGTTTGAAAGCATATCCTCAGTCATGTTTTACCTGTTTATTACTCAAATTTATCACGATATTCTTAAAGGTGTGGAAACTGTTTTGGGCTGAGTTTCCTGTTTTGGGCTGAGTTTCCTATTTTACTAAGATAGACTGAGAGTCTGATAGTGAGGTTAATGACTGAGAGAGGCCGAGGGCCTAGTTGTGAGGATCATATATCTATGGATCGGGTTGCACAACGCAACAATATATATACTTATAGTGATCGAGCTGTATGCGGAAGCGATACTTATGTGGATCGGGCTGCAAGCTGCAGCGATATATTGTATCGGGCTGCACGCTGCAGTGATATAGTGCTTGGGCTGTAGGAGCCCTTCCGGAGTCTGCACACCCCCCAGTGAGCGCTGTTGAAGAAATATATGGATCGGGATGCACTCTACAACGGTTACTATATGGTGCCTACTGAGCGTGAATACTGAGTGCGAATAATGATTGGTAAGAGTTGAGTCATGAGTGGCAGAGAGGCTAGCCCGATGGGCGATAGATATATACATGTACATGAGTGATGTTTTTCTGAGAGGCATGTTTATGAATTTATTGATTTCACTCCTCTTTAAAGTGAGTTTGTATTGTATATGCTGAATTGATGACTGTTTTCACTCATTTTATATTGAGCCTCTATCAAAATGTCGAGAAAATGTTTTTAAACAACTTTTATTTAAACTGGGGTTTATGATATAGTCAGAAACTAATCATTGACGTTTGGCTATTTCTATCGAGGTTTTCAAGTTATGAAGTGTTTATGATTACTGTTTTTTTTCGAGGGGATGTTTTATGAACTACACTTTGCCTGAGGGGACGATTATGGCTTTAATCTCTGTTATTATTTTTAAATGATTTTTTTTTGAATTTATAATCTATTGATACTCAGAAAACTTTACAAGATTGAGCTCTAGTAGTAGCTTTGACTTGCTACTACCCTTTTACATCACAATTGGTCTCCACTAAGTACCTACCTATTCTTTCACTAATTACAGATTTAGTATATTAGCAACTCTATTACATTCTACAAACTATGGAAATCTGTTAAGTTGTTGTAAAGCATCTTTCCATCTGCTACATTTCTTGCCTCGAATCTGAATGTGTAGAACAATCTCCCTGCATAACTGGTTCTCTTCATACTTCTTCTTGTCAAATCTGATGATGTTCCTCTCCCTCCAGATTAGTGCAATGATACTGACAAATACACAGGCAGTTATAACATTGATCCCTACTCTGTTTTTTGCTTTCCTGCAGATCCACTTCATTTCATTTTCCCAGTCCCCAACATTCCTCTTATGCCCCAGCCATAAACAAAGTCTAGACCACAAACTTTTTGTGATTGAACATTCAAAAAATAAGTGGTTAAAAGATTCTAGACTTTGTCCACAGAAAGCACATCCTACAGGCACTTAAATGCCAATCTTCTGTAACCTGTCCACTGTTGGTAGTCTCTGTTGTGCATCTAGCCAAACTGTGAATCTGTGTCTTTGATGAATATTGGCAAGCAACATTAAACTCTTCCATTCAACTTTGTTGAATTCAGGAGTCAGTGTAAAATACATTTGCTTGATCTGGAACTTATCTTGCTTGCACATTGTTTGCAATCTGTTGTGCAAACTCCCCTGAAGCTGCTGATTATCCATGATTACATCCCTATTATCCAGTATTTTCCTCACTACCCAAGAGTCTGACTTGTGAGTGTTCATTGTTTCAATATCTCTCTTCTTAATGTAACAACTATGTACCCATCTTATCCACATGCAATCCTTCTTTCTGGTTAAATCCCGAAGTTGTTTACTAACTGCTGCTTTGTTCCATACCTTTATGTCCAAAATATTTAGTCCACCAGCTGCTATTGGCCTGCATACCCTCTACCATGCAACTAATGCATTTTTTTTTGTGAAGCTAGCATTCCTAGTCCAAAGAAATGTTCTACAGATGGCTTCAATGGCTTTCATTACTTTCTTTGGCATAATGAATACTTGAGCCCAATAAGTTTGTATACCAAAGATGACAGATTTGATCATTGACATCTACCATCATAAGATATCAATTTTGCAGATCAACATGTTATCTTTACTGTTATCTTCTCAATCAAAGGCAAATAATGACAAACATCAAGTTTCTTGGAATCTAAAGGGATCCCCAGATACTTAAATGGAAGCTTGCCTTCAGTAAACCCCTATGTTTCCAGTATTTCCTCTCTAGTATTCTGCTTTACCCCTGCCATATATATTGCACTCTTGTTTACGTTAGTTTGCAACCCAGATGCTACTGAGAATCTGTTAAAAGCCTCCTTTAAAATCTTAATTGATCCATAATCAGCTCTACAATACATTAGCCAGTCATCAGCAAAGCATACATGAGTACTGTTTAGCTTCCTGCATTTAGGATGAAAATTGAAGTCCCCATTCTTATGCAGCTGTCCCAGTTCTCTATTCAAATATTCCATTGCAATAAAAAATAGATAAGGTGACATAGGGTCACCTTGTCTAATACCTCTCTTAGCTTTGAAAGGTTTTGTTAAGCCACCATTCAGAACTAGAGAGTATGAGACAGTAGTGACACATGTCATTATCCATCAATGAGAACCTGTTTAAGAAAGCTCCACTCCAGAGAATCATATGCTTTCCTCAGATCCACCTTTAATACACATCTAGGAGATACTCCTTTCCTAGAATACCTTTGAAAATTTCATGGCTGAGTAGTATATTATCAACTATACTTCTTCCTTCAATGAAAGCTGACTGTGCCTTCCCAATCAAACCCCCAAGCACACTTTTCATTCTTCTTGTAATGACTTTGGAGATGATCTCATACAAAGTAGTGCAGCAAGCTATAGGCCTGTAGTCTTTAACTGTTGCTGGAGTTTTTACTTTGGGAACAAGTGCAATAGCTGTTGTATTTATCATTTGAGGCAGTCTATTTGTGGAGAAGAAATCCTTTGCAGCAGCAAGTATATCATCCTTAACTATTTCCCAGTTCTTGGTAAAGAATTCTACGGGGAATCCATCCACTCATGGTGCTTTATCCTTGCGCATCTCTCTTATTGCTTCTGTGATCTCCTCCATTGTAATCTCATGTATCAGTTGTCTTTGTTGTGATATAGTTAAGCAAGTTCCTTCTTTTATAATAGCTGTGTTAGCACATGGTAACTCCTCAGCACATTCTCCATCAATGATTGGAAGACACTTATAAACTCCTGTTCAACTCACTTGGGATCTGTTAGCTTTATAACTTTATCAATATATATGGAAGTTATGCTGTTTTTGATGGTTCTAATTTTCATTGGGCATGGAAGTACTTTATGTTAGCATCACCAGATTCAATCCAGCAAGCCTTATATTTCTGTCTCATTATTTTTTTCTCCACATTACTCAATTTCTCAATTTCTTCTAATGTTGCTTTCTCTTCATTAAACAGTGCATGTGATAATGGATATTGTTGTAACTGGCTTTGTATAATACCAGTTTCTCTCTAGCCTGCTCAAGTCTTTGTCTATATGAAGCCATATAAGCATTTATCTCCTTTAGTTGTTCTTTCATATTCTTTAATTTACTCCATATTTGCTGCATAGGTGCTCCCTCATAGCCTTGTTTCCAGACTTGTTGTATAGTTTTTTGGAATTGAGGATTCTCCATAATATTTGTATACATCTGAAAGGTTTAGGATGTAACAACTTCTGCCTACCACATTTGATAAGGATGGGAGAATGGTCAGATACTGATGGATTCATAAAATCAGCTTCTATATACCCATACTGCTGAATCTACTTGTAATTACCCAATGCCCAATCAATCTTGCTATATACCCTTGTCGCAGAACCTTGCTTGTTTGTCCAAGTGAAGTGCCAACCTTTAGCTCTGTGAGGAGTAAGCTGTAAATCATCAATGATGTCTTTAAACCCTTTTACTTCAGCATCAGTTACAGGTGAGCCAGTTCTATCTTCAGAACTTAGAACATTATTAAAATCACCACTAAGCAACCAAGTTCCCTGATTGGGTATATACATTTGTCTCAGATCTCTCCACAACTGTTCCCTTTTGTTTCCATCATTTTGAGCATAAATGATACTTAGGTTTGTTTTGAATTGACTGTTAATATCTTCAATACAGCACTGAATAAACTGGTCCGTCATATGGGTGATTTGAACCTCGATAGGAGCTTTCCAAAGAAGCCAAATCCTCCCATTCATAGCTTTTGAATAGTTGCAACATACATTCCATCCTTTTTTAATCTTTCCTTGGATTTTCTTTGCTTTATGCTCCTTTACTCTAGTCTCTATACAGTTCATAACAACTACTTTATTTATAGCAAGAAAGGTTTTCAACTCTTTCTGCTTATGGGCTAGGTTTAGCCCCCTATTTCCAAGTGACAATAATCATATCAACTTGGAATTTAGGGGCTGTGAAGGCCCTGGATCTATCTGATGTCCCCTTCTTCCAGCATCTATCACATCAGCAATTGACTTACCCTTATTGCAATTACCTTCCATTTCCTCAATGCTGCAATTAGGTTCACTATTATCTGTTTCCTTCCTTTCCTGAATTTTAGCACCCTACTTTGCATCCTGCTGAGTACTCACCATTCTATTTGTGGTCTTTTCCAAGCCATCATTCTTACTGCTTTGTTCTGTTTGTACTGGTAAACATTCCTGTGGATTTATTCCTATTCTTTCTTGAGTCTTCTTAACAAGCCACTCTTGCTTTACATTTTTGCCATGTTTCTTTGCTCTTTTCCTCTGCTTCTTTGGTCTTTCCCCTTCTTTCATCTCCTGTTCTTCTTCACAGTTTGTATTATACCAGCAATCAATAGAGTCATGCCCAAATTTCATACACTCATTGCAGAAAACGTGCTTCCAATCATATTCAATCAACTGAATCTTAGGCCCAAAATGAGATTCTATCTCTATTTGGTCAGGTAGAGGGGATGCAACATCTACCTCCACTAGCACTCTAGCATATGAGATTTTCTCATAATGAGTTGTAAATTTGTCCGTATACAAAGGTTTCCCCACTGCACTAGCCATTTTGCTCAAAGCTTCAATTGACCAATAACCTACAGGTAGACCAGGAAACCTAACCCACACAGGAACTGTACTTAGCATATCCTTATGAAAAGAAAAATCAATTTTCCATGGTTTCAATACCATCGGTTTGCTCCTGTAAGTATAAGGCCCTGATTGGATAACTTGATCTAAATCCTCTATAGTGTTGAATTTGAAAATGCAGCAGCCCTCAGAATGAATCAGAATCTGAGGCTTAGTAACAAAATTCCACATATTCAGCACAAAATTTTCCATAGCTTTCTCATAAAGATTCTCTCCAATTATGTAACCAATTAGAGAAGTTTTCCAATTATCAACTTGTGATTTCAAGTCATCTTCACTTAATTTGACAATCTTCTTACCATCTTTATCAGTTGGAGGAACAAATGAAAGTGGTTTACCCATTTGTGAGCTACGATTCCCTCGAACGATCTCAGCAGTAGTAGGAGTTGGTTTCTCTGATCCACTTACTTCTGAAAACTGTAAGCGTGTTACAATTAGGTTAGTTGTTTCTTCCATTTTAATCGATTGAATTAGTACGTCATCCTCAGAGCTGCCATCTTCATGAACCTCCTCAATCGATTGGAGCTTCCGTGGGAGAAAGCTTCCAAAAGTCAGTGGTTGTAATTCCTTAGTAACACCATGAGCTGGAGTAATGATCTGAGCATTAGTAGAAGGCACGTTTTTCCGGCAACGAGCCATTGTTCCGGCCACAATTGCAATCCTTGCTATCATGCGCTGAGAGCAATGGTTAACATGCGCCGAGAGTCATTATTAAATGATATTGAACCCTACTGAAACTGCTTGAAAGTATTTCAAACTAGTTTTTACTAAAAGTTGGATTTTAAAAGGGAAGATTGACTCGTATTACGATTTGAAAGCATGTTGTGTTTATTGAGCCTAATATGAATTTGAATTCATTATTTCCTACTGCTAAGTCTTTATTTACTCTTATTACTTACTAGGTTGGAGTACTCACATTACACCCTGCACCTCGTTGCAAATTCAGGTATATCAGAACCCGTTAGCGGGTGTTGATTTGCTCAGACGCAAAGTCAACAGAGTTAGCAAGGTGTCTATATGACGTTCTCAGCACCACTACCTTCCTCACATTACTATTACTGTACTTAGTATATTATTTTAAACTTCTTGTTGTGTTCAGACCTTGATAGATGCTCATGACTAGTGATACCCTGATTTCGGGCTTGTATTTCTATTGTGCACTATTATTCAGAAGCTATTATGAAATATTATTTAATTAAAGGATTAAAAATGACTCTTAATGCTTAAGGGGTTAATGTGAGTGTTGTGTCGGCTGGCCTTGTCTTCACGAGAGGTGCCATCACGACAGGGCCGGTTTGGGGTCGTGACAAGTTGGTATCAGAGCCTAGGTTACTAGGTCTTATGAGTCATGAGCAGGTTTAGTAGAGTCTCGCGGATCGGTACAGAGACGTCTGTATTTATCCTAGAGAGGCTGTGGAAACTTTAGGAAAAATCCACATTCTTGAATTCTCGTCGCTTGTCCTTGATTCAGCTTGAAAAGTAACTCTTGAAATTCCTTCCACACGTTCGTATGTGCGCATGAGCGCTCGGTGTCAGATGTTCCTTGATGGCTTGTGATGCCCTGATCGAGGGGTGAGATGTGATCTCTGTGAGTTTGATATTAGGCCAGTCTAGAGGACTTGTGGTCGGATCTTTACCTATGGTTTGAGTACCGAGGTGCTGATTGTACGAGTAAATGTTTCGAAATTGTATGTTTAGTATTGTCCCCATTAATAGGAGTGACGACTAGATAGCTATGTGGCGAGTATGTTAGTACTATGAGTCATAAATATGATTTGAAAAACAATGAGAAAGGTCTGCTGGAGGATAAAAGAACTATTATGTGCTTTAATTTCATCGCGATTCGAGGTATAGCCCCAATATGTGGGCATGTGAAGAATATTTTCATGTTTTCTAGTTGAGAGTGAAGTAAATTTCATGTTACGGTATGAGTTCAGACTCAGGAAGCCTAAGTGACTTCATAATGTTTGTGACGGTGGAAGGTATACAGAAATGTTAGTTAAAGGCAAAGCAGGTGGGTTATATCTTGCGGAGTGTTTTGAAGTGGTGTGATCCTTATGTTGTCTGTTAGAAGATCTTATTTACAAGTGAAAATAATGTATTGAAATTCAAATTTGGGTCGCTTAAGAGAGTGGGCTTGACTGTTTCAAGGATAAATGTGAGATTTGCAGAAGATTTAAAGTACCAAAAGGTTTGTGTATCATGAGCTTACGAAGGACTGAGTTTAATCTCACTATGGTACTATGGCAGCAATAGGGTATATGCGTTATGAGTTATTGTGTGTTTTGGTCTACGGCTTCGAGCCAAGTGGGGGAACCTGCTATTGATTAGGGATTGCACGTTTATGTGCTATGTTAGTTCCACTTTGAGGCGTACTGGTGAATCAGTTACGGAATATGGAGATTGAGATTGAGGATTCCTCGAGTAAAGGAAAATTTTGACAAATTTTATGTCATGCTTCATAGGTGTAAGAGAATCCCAGAATGTCTTGAGTCGTTGTTGTTAAAAGATGTTTGGTGCATAGAGCAGAAAGTTGCTTGGTTGTATTGGGATGAGGTTGTATTTTGCAGTGTCGTAAGTGCTAATGAGGCACAGGTTGTTCGGTTGTTTTGATCGGGCTAATTGCGGTTTGAGTAGAGTGGATGACTTGCGAGAATGGTGCTAATGTGTTCAAGATTCTACATACATCAATCGAGTATTCTAAGTTATATATGCGGTTAGAAACTGCATTTTCATTAAAAGGTCAAGACTTGTGGTATTTCTGTGTGAATTATGGGATTCAATGTATCAGTATCAGGAAGATAAAGGTAACAGATTTGGACTCGCAGGAAGTTCTTTAGAGTAAAGTGTTTTGAAATGTGGTGCTTCTGGGAATATTTAAGAGAGTATTCAACGGCTTATGGGTCTTAGACAGTGTGGATTTATGCTTGGGCCTTGTGTGGTAAACCTGGGTTGAGAAATTGTGGTGCTACAGCAAGAGGAGGTATCAACTTGAAAGTGAATCAGAAGGAAATTTAGATAGATGGAGTATCTTGATAGTAGACCGAGTCGGTATGGTAAGGGATATGATTAATTCCTTGTGTGTGTTCGAGGCAATGACTTCTTTTAGGTATTTGCAGCGATGCTCTTAGGTTTTGATGGCTTTCTTAGCTCGATCGAGTTAGAAGGATTCAATCTTGACAAGTCGGATTTGTGCAAGGGGAACACAGAGAGTTCATGATGGTTTTTGCTGTGGTATGGAGATGTATATTTTCTATGGGCATTTTGAGCATGGGATGTATAGTGATTTTTCTCCAAATTGGGACCAATGGAAAGTTCTTGACTAGTTGAGTGCACAGATGTTTGTGACTCGAAAGGGAACTAAAGTTTTCATGTTATCCTCGGATGGTACAGTTTAACACGATTTAGATTTGAATAGGAGGTCATAAATCCTTAGGCAGCACGAGCAGTTTCAGATAAATAGAGAAATGAGCTTCCAATGATTTGAGAATGATCTTCAGATGATTAAGGAAATGGTAACGCTAATTGAGGTGATTTGACGAGGGTATATGTTTCAGAAAAGGGGCAATATGAATAAGTTGATGGTACTTCGGTAGTATTGCAGCACTTCTTGTCAGATCGGGTGCTGATATTCAAATTTGTTTGGCAGCACAGAAGAATCTTAGAGTATATTTCATGGAATGATTGAGTACTAGAGATGAGTTATATATGCGAGTGGCTGAATTGGGATCAGATATGGTAATTCGTGTGTTTTATGGACTTGGAGACTGGAAGTTCTCATATGCTGGTTAGCTTGTGGTTATGGATGGCAAAATGTGGGTAAGTTAGTCAGATATTAGTATGTACTATGATTCAGTCATTGTGGACCTTTGAAGGATGTGTGGTCCATTAGTGGACCTATATAGATATGTGTCCGGCATCGAGACGGTTTTGTTGACTTTGAGTTGCTATTGGTGAAGGATGTGTTGATTTGGTTGTTTTGGAGCTATTAGCAATTAGGGGAATCTATGAGTTACCTTTTGTGTTGTGAGACATTATGATATGTTGGTTATAGGCACCTATAGTGTGGTTCTATCGAAGTTTCAAAATGGAAGTCACGTGGGAAGAGTGATCGGGAGTTGCTCGGTGAATGGCGTATCGATTATGTCCTATCGGGTTTGCATGGTGTGTGTTATTTGTTTCATCGTAAGTGTAACGATTTGCTTTGGTTCCAGACATCAAATTGAGCATGATTGTTGATTTCGAGCATAGTGACTTGAGGTGTTTCATTTGGAGCAGTGTTGTGATAGGATCATGCACTATGTGGAAATATAACCTTATGGGTTAGATTCGTGTGTTCTATTCTATGATGTGAGACGGGTTCTCAAACTTGTGTTGTGGTGGTACTTGAGAGCTTGAGGTACAACTCTTTCATTTGAATTAATTCTCATGATTTGAGCATGTTCAGATCGTTGCTTATTAGTGCACATATTATGCTAGTTGTGGCTTAGGCCTCTATTGATGTTCGGGGTCACTAGAGTAACTGGGTTGGATTAGATGAGATTGTTGGGATCCTTAATGAGTATAAACAGATTCTCTTTCAGCATGTTTGATGGATAAATATCGAGGTTCGGCTCAGAAATTGCTATGGTATTTGTCAGAGGAGGAGTGGCTTCATGAATGTGTGATTTGAGAAGAATGTTAATGGTTTATTGCGTGTTTCATTTACCGTTGGCAGTATATGGCAATGTTAGAATGAGACTTTAGTTGTTAAGAGATTTTCTATCAGTATTCGGTTGTTATGTGCAACTGCTGCCATTAGAAGTTATCGATGCGAGTGTTTGAGTTACATGGTATATCAGGTAATTGCACTTGAGGTTGCATGCATGGGTTATTACATCTGGTTCGAGCCTATTCAGGGTGTAGGTGTGAGGTTTTAATCGTATTGATGGTTTCACAAGTGAAAATGTGACTCTAGGGCTTATGTGCCAGACTGGATTATGTAATTTCAGTTACAGTGTGATATCGAACCTATATGAGATAGGTGACGTGGTATCACCCCCGAGTATATGCATGGTAAAGTTATTCAGATATTGGTTGTCTTCTAGAACAACTCTGGGAACATTCGAGGATGAACTTGTGTTTAAGTGGGGAATGATGTAGTGACTCGACCGATCATTTTGATCTTTTGCACTTTGATCTCCAGTTCTGGGGCATGACTTTTCCCGTATGATGTTTTATGACGGATGTAGATAGTTAGTTTTGGTTTTCAGGAAAATCTAGAATGAATTTGAGAGAACAGTTTCAGTTGAAAGCTTTGAATTTGAAAGGTTGACCAAGAGTTGACTTATTTGGATATGAGCTCGAATCGAAGTTTTTATGATTTGGTTAGCTTTGTTGGGTTATTGATGACTTAGGAGCGTGATTGGAATTGGTTTTGGAGGTCCGGTGCAGAATTATGCTTGAATTGGCGAAGTTAGTATTCTAGAGAATTCCGGTTAATAAGTAAAATCTTTATACTAGGGTCAGAATGGAATTCTGAAAGTTGCTATAGCTTTGTTATGTTATTTGGGATAAGTGTGAAAAACTTCAGGTCATTTGGACGTGGTTTGGTCGGGTTTTGATCGAAAGAGTATTTTGGAAGTTTTTAGACTTAAATTCGATGAGCTTTGAACAATTCGATGTTGTTTGAGGTGTTTTGATGATAGGAACAAGTTTGGATGATGTTATGGGACATGTTGCTGGCTTTGGTTGAGGTCCCGAGGGCCTCGAGTGAGTTTCGGGTGGTCAATCGAACCATTTTTGTATTTGAGAGATTGCAGATTTTCAGTTTTGGTGTTGCAGGTATTTTGGCCTTCGCGTTCGCGAAGTGCTGAGTTTTGTGAGCTTCGCGCTCGCGAGGGTCCATGCCACGTTCACCATGGTTTGTGAAGGGACTTTATCGCGTTCGCGAGTATGTGTACGCAGTTGCGAAAGAGGATTTGGGATTGATGGTCAGTTATTCATCGCGTTTGCGTGGAAGCGAACGTGTTCGCGAAGTTCAAGGCTGTGGAAGAATTGCGTTTGTGACTGGCATGTCGTTTTTGCATAAGGTAAAAATTGGTCAACGTAATTTTGTGCTACACGTTCGCGAGAGGCCGACCGTGTCCGCGAAGAAGGAATGTCAGGCCTGGACAAAATGTTTTAAAGATGTTTTGTTCGCGAATATGGGGTATTCTTCCACCATAGCTGCTCATTTTGAATGGTTTTTGAAGGTTATTGAAGAGAGATTCAAGGGGAAGCGTTTGGAGGTAAGTTTATTGAGCTTAAAACTCGATTATCATGTGAATTCCACCTAGAAATTGTGAAATATAAGCCTAGAAATCATGAACTAGGGCTTGCATTTTGAAACCAAACAATTGGGATTTAAAGGGCTGTTTGTGGATGGATTTTGATGTTCTTAGTGTGTATGAACTCGTAGGAGGATAAGGAACTATTGATGTAAAAATTTTGAGTTTCGACAAGTGGGGTGGGCCTCGGGTTTTGATAATTTTGGGATTTGTGCCCGTTATTGAATGTTTTCGCTTGGGCTTTGTCCCCTTAGCATATTGTGATGCATTTGCTCTGATTTTTGATAGATTCGACGCGCGTGGAGATCGATTTGAGGGGCAAAGGCGTCGCGAGCTAGAGACTTCGCCAATTCGATAAAAATAATGATTGTAAATACTATCATGAGGATTGGAAACCCCGGATTATACATCGTTGTGTTACTTTGAGGTGACTTACATGCTAGATGACGAGCGTGGGGTAGAGCACCGCTGGGGATTGTAACCTAGTCCATCCCGAAAGATTTTTTTCATGCGTATTTGATAGTTAATTGTTTGATGTTACTATATTTTGGGTTGTATGTCATGTTTGGGGCCTTATGCTGACTTGTTGAGACCCTTAGAGGTATTTTTACTATCTTTCCTCGCTCTATTTTTTTTAAAGCATATCCTCAGTCATGTTTTACCTGTTTATAACTCAATTTAGGCTTTATCACGATATTCTTAAAGGTGTAGAAACTGTTTTGGGCTGAGTTTCCTGTTTTACTCAGATAGACTGAGAGTCTGATAGTGAAGTTTATGACTAAGATAGGCTGAGGGCATAGTTGTGAGGATCATATATCTATGGATGGGGCTGCACGCCGCAGGAATATATATACTTATACGGATCGGGCTACTCGCCGCAGCGATACTTATATGGATCGGGTTGCACCACAGCAATATGTTGGATCGGGCTGCACGCTCTAGCGATATAGCGCTTGGGCTGTAAGAGCCCCTCCAGAGTCTTTACACTTCCTGTGAGCGCCGTCGACGAAATATATGGATCAGATTGCACAACGCAGTTATATATGGATCGGGCTGCACGCCGCAACGATATATGGATCGGGTTGCACGCCGCAACGGTTACAATATGGTACCTATTGAGCATGAATGCTGAGTGCAAATAATGATTGGTAAGAGTTGAGTCATGAGTGGAAAAGAGGCTAGCCCGAGGGGCGATAGATATATACATGTACATGAGTAATGTTTTCCTGAGAGGTCTATTTATGAATTTATTGATTTCACTTCTCTTTAAAGTGAGTTTGTATTATATATGCTGAATCAGTGATTGTGTTCACTCATTTTTATATTGAGGCTTTGTCAAAATGTCGAGCAAATATTTTAAAACAACTTTTACTTAAACTGGATTTATAAGATGGTTAGAAACTAATCATTCATTTAACATTTGACTATTTCCATCAAGGTTTTCGAGTTATGAAGTGTTTGTGATTACTGTTTTTTTCCGAGAGGCTATATTACGAACTACGGTTTGCCTGAGCGGCCGATTATGGCTTTAATCTCTGTTATTATTTTAAGTGGTATTGAACCCTACTGAAACTGCTTGAAAGTATTTCAAAATAATTTTTACTAAAAGTTGGATTTTAAAAGGGAAGATTGACTAGTATTACGATTGTATAGGTAATTGTATAGGTACCATAATTGCTGAAGGAATTGTATTGAAAATGTATGATAACTGTATATTCATTGTATATTATTATGAGCAGTTATGAGTTCGTAACAAATTTCACAGTTTGTATCACAAATATATGATAATTGTATGTTAATTTATTAGTATTGTATCAAATATTATTTTGGGTATAATGTATCAGATACTACAATTATAATACGATTATGTTTTATACATTGATGTATCTGATACAATTCAAATATAATACAAAATCATATAATTCTTGAATATTTTTTTATTTTGAGCGTTGTTCAGTCTCCTAATAAAAGAATAATGAAATTGATAATTTTTGAATAGTATAAGTTATCGGTTTCCCAATAAAAGATGAAAATTCGAAAATAATTATTATCACAGTGGAAAACTCCAAAAACAACATAATTATGGTAATCAACCAAATCAGCGTTGTGGATCCTTTGTGAAATAACCAATGCACAATACCCCATTTGGCTGTCATTAATGCATTATAATTTATGTTCCCATTTTACATGTTCTGTCCCTATTGATATTACAAGGAAACGCCGGTAATCCATTAGTTTTATTGGAAGAAAATTTGAGTTGTCTTTCAAAAATTTCTTTGCTTACTTCTGCTAGTGCAATCAAAGCGCGCAAAAAATACATGCCTTTTAAGGAGCAATATATATAATTCATGAATTGAGAATATAGAGATTTTGAGTGTAATTAAAGAATTTTGATGCAAAGAAATAAAAGGAGAGAGAAGAGGAGGGAAAAAAACGAAATAATATAACTGAATCATTTAATTGAAGGCATTAATAATAATCTGTGAGTTTTTTTAAACAATATAATTTATAAGAAAAACCTAGATGCTTATTAAAAACTACAAAACATAGAGAAAATAGATAAATAAACTTTTATTATAATATAGTTAGGTAAAAATCCCGAAGTTGTGGGTATTAAAGCAATACACTATCATGCAACTGATTTATGGTGCCAGTGGTCCCGGTGATTGATTACTATTTAATTAGAAAAATGATACTGTATAGCCGTGGTAAAAATAATAGTCGAAAAATATATATATATATATATATATATATATATATATATATATATATATATATATATATATATATATATATATATATATATATATATATATATATTCTTTTCACGGGCTAAAAATAATAATACACCTATTTAATTGACTTCAATTTAGAAAATATAAGATGTGAAGTTTGAGAAAGATCTGAAATTATATTATTAATTTATTTATGTTTTGATTTTTATTCGGTGCCTGATGTTTGCTATATATTTTGGGACGTGTCCTTACAACTCCATCGTATCCTTCGATGATAGACTATGTCAGTACTAGACTACTAGTCAAGCAGAATTTGTTGTTGATAGTAATTGAAATACATGGTGGCATTGACGGGACAAATTAATTAGTTTATTAGAGAAGGAGAAAAAGATCATCGAGCATCTCATGGAATATTCCTTAATTGGTCCTACAATCTCGAGTTCTGTAAAAATTTTATGTCTTTTATTTGCCTAGTGTTAGAAGTTAGATTGTCTATTGACAATGAAGGAATTCTTTAACAAAATCTAAAAGTTGTGGTATAACCACAAAAAATAATAATAATGTCTTAACATCAAATATATTGAAAAAATGACATTGTATAATCGCTGTAAAAATAAAAATCAAAAAATATATAGAATTAATATATTTTTTGTATAGATACATTTTTGTATGTTATATATAAAAATTATACAATTTTTATATATTTTTTCGACTAACAAATATAAACAGTTTCTGACGCGAGTTAAAAATAGTAATACCCCATAAATATTAGAATCGGCTATATAAATCCTCACTCATTTAAACTCAAAACATATCTCTATGGTATAGAACATCAACAACAAAAATAACAACAACAACAACAACCCAGTATAATCCCATTTAGTGGGGTATGGGGAGGGTAGTAAGTACGCAGACTTTACCCCTACCCTTGAGTAAAGGGGCTGTTTTCAAATAGACCCCTGGCATCCTTCCCTCCAAGAACTTCCCACCTTACTCTTGGGGAGACTCGAACTCACAACCTCCCGGTTGAAAGTGGAGATTGTTTACCATCAGAGCAACCCCTCTTATCTCTTATTGTATAGAACATCATTATCATTAATTTAGGGTGGACACAGTAATACTATGAACACGTCAATGTAAAATCTTGTACATTTATGTACAAAAGCATTTTTGCATGAATAGATAAAATATCGGCTATAAATTACAAATAGATCAGAAAATTGTAGGTTTTCTTAGCTAATATAATATACACATGATTTTGTAAAAACTCAGCGTTTACCTTAATAAATTCGGAAGTAAATGTCACATCATTGCTCGAGCCTCGGCCCTCGAGGGAAAGAACTAATTCCCTTGAAATTGCTAGGAATTGTTGGGGTATAATTTTGTTGTATGAATGATTCGTTACTATATATTTAACAATCTCAATTCTAGACTGATTTGAATTATATTAAAGAAAAGTTGGTTCCTGATTTGAGACTATAATTTTAGTAATACGAATAAATGGTCGGTTTAAATATTTGTTTATAATTAAATCATGCATGATAAATCATTCACAACCTCATTAATTTATCATCATTGATATTTGTAAGTATTGGAAGTGGATTATAAGGATCCATAATTTATGAGATATAATTATTAGAATATAATTGTGTGTATCTTTTTATTATTGGTAGAATATTCTCTCATTATTATACAGTCCTATAGTTGGTAGGATTTGATTTCCTTCATTATTGTACAGCCCTATAGTTGATAGGATTTGATTTCCTTCATTATTGTACAGTCCTATAGTTGGTAGGATTTGATACCTCTGTACTCTATATATACTTTTGTGAGCAATACGAGAAATTTACTTCTCCCAAAACTCTCTACATGATATCATACGCCAGTGGCTTATCGCCAAAAAAACCCTAATTCTACCCTACCCGCGCCGCCGCCGCCGACGCTGCTCTTATCAGCAGCCCGTCGCCGTTGCCGCCGCCGCTGCACTAATCGGCAGCCCTCTCTCTCTCGACGTCGATCAGCGTTTCCTCTCCTTTGCCTTGCGCTTCATGGTCGCTACGATGTCAAACGAGCTTCTCCAGCCGATTGCCATCAATGCATCGGCTCAGATCCCACTCAAATTGGATTTCACTAATTACCTGGCGTGGAAATTCCAATTTCGAACCCTTTTTACGGGTTACGACCACCTCGGCTTCTTAGACGGATCGAAGCCGTGTCCACCAGCCACCATCATCGACAAGGAGGTGACTTCCCCCAATCCAGCATATCCTTACTGGATTCGCCAGGACAATCTTATTCTCAGTGCCATCATCTCGTCGATCACACCGACGATCATCTCCTTTATTGCCGCTGCGGAAACCTCTAAAGAGGCCTGGGACATCCTCGCGCGCACATACGGCACTGCTTCTCGTGGTCGTATCATGGCTCTCAAACAACAACTCCATAATCCGGTAAAAGGTTCTAAATCTGTTACTGATTTTATGCACGGTATTCGCGTGATTGTGGATGAATTATCTCTCTTGGGTGTTACTGTTGATTCTGAGGATCTTGTCATTAAGGTTCTAAATGGTCTTGATGATCCATATATGGAACTCTCTCTCCAAGCCCGCGAATCTCCTATCTCTTTTGCTGAATTACATGACAAGATGCTAAGCATGGAGGCTCAGATTACTGCTCGTGTGCCGGCCACCTTCGCCGCATCTGATTTGGCTCCGTCGGCTGCCTTCATTGCCGGACAGCAGTCAGGCCGTCACTGCTTCGGTAGCCGCGGGTGCGGCCGTAGCAGCCGCGGTTCAGCCTCCGGTCACGGTGGTTACTCCAGCAATGGCCAAATCGTGGGTACAATGGGAAGTGCCAGCTCTGCAGTGAATTTGTCCACTCCGCGCGCCGCTGTCCGTCCTATCTCATCTCCGGCGCCAATCAGCCCCCTTACAGTGGACCACTGCCACGGCCAGCTTATGCTTTGCCGCCTTATCCAGCTGCTCACACAGCCCATCACTCTCCGACGATTCCCTCTGCATCCGATTGGATCCTGGACTCTGGTGCCTCCCATCACATCACCTCTGATCTTGCCAACATGTCTCTTCACTGTCCTTACACTGGTTTCGACAATGTGGATATTGGTAATGGTGAAGGTTTGACAATTACACACACTGGACAACTTAACAGTTATTCCTCTCTTTTACTACCTGGGGCTCTCTGTGTTCGACATATGCGTAAAAATTTGATCTCTGTTGCCCAATTATGTCGTCATAATAATTTTAATGTTATTATTTCTGATACTGATTTTCAGGTGAAGGATCGTCGCACGTGGGCAACGCTAGTTCGCGGCCCGCTTAGGGGCAACACCTACTACTGGCCGGCGGCTCCCAGTCTCCCGTCCGCCCTCACGGCACAAAAGCTCTCTGCGTCATTGTGGCATTCTCGGTTTGGTCACCCGTCCGCTAAAATCCTGCGTCATTTAGTGTCTTCTAGCAGTATAGCGTCCAGTAATGTGTCTGTTCTTGCTTGTGTCTCTTGAAAGCTTCATAAGTGTCATAAGTTACCTTTTTCTGAGTCAAGTTTATCTTCTACTGCTCCGCTGGAGCTTATTTTCTCCGATGTATGGACCTCTCCAATTATTTATAATGAAGGATTTAAATATTATGTCATCTTTGTTGATCATTTTTCCAAGTATGTTTGGTTTATTCCTTTACGCCGTAAATCTGATGTCTTACAAACCTTCCCCATTTTTAAATCCATTGTAGAAAAATATTTCTCTGCTAAAATCAGTACTCTGTATACTGACAATGGGGGTGAATTCCTCGCTTTTATGCTCTTTTCTTGCCTCCAATGGCATCTCACATCTCACTTCACCTCCTCATACACCTCAGCACAATGGCTATGCTGAACGTCGTCACCTTCATATTATCGATACTGGTCTCACTCTCCTCCATCATGCCTATGTACCTCTCATTTACTGGCCTTATGCCTTTGCTACAGCAGTTTATCTCATTAATCGTCTTCCCAAGACAAATCTCTCGATGCTCTCCTCCTTTGAGTCTCTCTTCCATAAGCGCCCCAACCTTGCCAAACTACGTGTCTTCGGCTGTCAATGCTTCCCTTGGCTTCGGCCCTACACCTCACACAAAATGGAACCCAGATCTCGTGAATGTGTCCTCTTCAGCTACTCTACTACTCAAAGCACCTATCTATGCTTTGATCCCTCAACGTCTAAAATCTTCGTCTCGCGTCATGTCACCTACCTTCCGCTGCCGCCACCAGTACCTGCCGCCGCTCCCACTGGCGATCCTTCACCGAACGCGCTGCCAGCGCCAACGCCCGCGCCACCAGCGCCCCTTTCGACATCGCCAGCGGCCCCTGCCGCCGCTACACCCATTATGCCGCCACCTACATCCTCTCAGGGTGGTCATAATATGCAAACTCGCAGCAAAAATAACATCTTTACGCCCAACAAGAAGTTTGGTATGTCTGCTGTAACCTCTCCTGCTGTTACTGAACCTCAGACTTTGTCTAGTGCTATGTCTGATGAGCGCTGGCGCGCTGCTATGTCATCAGAGTTTGATGCTCTACTACGGAATGGCACCTGAGATCTTGTTCCGCCTGATTCTTCATAGAATGTTGTGGGTTGCAAGTGGGTTTATCCTATCAAACGAAAGCCTGACGGTACTGTGGATAAGTTCAAAGCCCGGCTTGTTGCGAAGGGATTTCATCAGCGTCCAGGTGTAGTTTTCCAGGAGACTTTCAGTCCGGTTATTAAGCCGGCAACTGTGCATTTGGTTCTCAGTCTAGCTGTATCCAAGGGTTGGCCTCTTCGTCAAATGGATGTGAACAATGCCTTTCTCCACGGGAGGCTTGCAGGGATGTTTATATGGCACAACCACCGGGTTTTGTTGACAAAGCTATCCATCTTATGTCTGTAAGATACAAAAAGTTATTTATGGTCTCAAACAGGCACCCCGGGCATGGTACAGTGCGCTCCGCCAATGCCTTCTGACCATGGGTTTCGTCAACACTACCTCTGACACTTCGCGCTTCGTCTTTCATCACTCTGGTATTACAGCCTATTTTTTGGTATATGTTGATGATCTCATATTGACTGGTAATGATTCTGCCTTCTTGAACCGTGTGATTGACTCTCTTGGGACTCAGTTTTCTCTTAAAGACATGGGTGATCTAAGCTACTTTCTTGGTGTTGAAGTTCTGCGCAGCTCCAAGGGGTGTTTTCTTTCTCAGCGTAAATATGTTGTTGATCTTTTGACTCGTCATAATATGCTGGAATCCAACCCTGTTCAGACGCCAACAGCAGCATCAACCCGCCTTCATCTGGTCGACGGCTCGGCCCCTGCCGACGCATCCGCATATCGACATGCCCTTGGGGGCCTCTAGTATCTCTCCTTCACCCGTCCTGATATCTCCTTTACTGTGAATAAACTCTCACAGTTCATGCACGCTCCTACTGTCACTCATTGGAGTGCAGTTAAGCGCCTCTTCCGGTATATGAACGGGACGCCTGACTTTGGAGTCTGGCTGCGTCCTTCATCTGCTATACCTCTGTATTGTTTCTCTGATACTGATTGGGGTGGAAACTGTGATGACCGCTCCTCAACTGGTGCCTATGTTGTCTTTCTAGGGCCTAATCCTATTTCTTGGAGCTCCAAAAAGCAGCGTTCCGTTGCACGATCTTCTACTGAGGCTGAGTATCATGCCATTGCCTCTGCTGCCGCTGAAGTACGTTGGCTTCATTCCCTGCTGAGCGAGCTTCATGTCCCTCTTCCGGCTGCTCCTGTCATTTACAGCGACAACATTGGCGCCACTTACCTCTGTGCCAACTCTTTGTTTCATTCGCGCATGAAACACATCTCCATTGATTATCACTCTGTTCGTCAATTGGTTCAGAATGGGTCTCTTCATGTTGCTCACGTATCCTCTGCTGATCAGCTTGCTGATGCTCTCACCAAGAACGTATCTCGTCCTCGGCTTCTTCTGCTGATGTCCAAGATTGGTGTGTCCTCCGGCCCTCCATCTTGAGGGGGCGTATTAGAATATAATTGTGTGTATCTTTTTATTATTAGTAGAATATTCTCTCATTATTGTATAGTCCTATGGTTGGTAGGATTTGATTTCCTTCATTTTTGTACAGTCCTATAGTTGGTAGGATTTGATTTCCTTCATTATTGTACAGTCGTATAGTTGGTAGGATTTGATACCTCTGTACTCTATATATACTTTTGTGAGCAATACGAGAAATTTACTTCTCCCAAAACTCTCTACAATAATTTCTTCTTGTTTTATATATAGTTGTCTTTTTCTTAAGCATTGTCAAAGATCAACGGCTACATTATCAAGATGCTTCTCATTTGTGAAAGGATGAAAAAGTGTGAATTTTCTTTATAGCAATTATACTTATTCGAATTTGTAAGTCATATAAAGAAACTTTTAGTTTTTGGCTTGAAAAGGAAATTATGTTATATATTAATGAAGGTTATATAATTAGGCTTTTCGAAAGCACATCGACCCAACAAAATCCTTACATTTTTCATGTAATCTTCTCTTATTTTTTTCATATTTTAAATCACTAAGGATAATTTTGGTCTAGAGTTTGATCTTTTTTGGAAGTAGCTAGTTCAGAAATAATTTTATTTTTAAATTTTAAATCTCTGACATTCGTCTTATACAAGGTTGGACGTTAAAAGAAGAAGAAGAAAAAAAAAGAAGTAAAAAAAAGTAACAATATAATATGTTCATGGGACTTAAACTCAAAATTGACGGGGTCTTTTATTTGTTGGCTTAAGTCTGAATTACATTAACATACAATCTACTTTGGTACAATTTACAGTATATTCTCTCTACCATTTTCGAAATTTCGCGTACCATATTATTTTTAGCAATTGAAAGACATTTCAAATATTCATATTGTTCAACTTCTTGCTAATTACTCATACCAAAAATTGAATGAAACAAAAAATAATTATGTTGAAATGCACAGCCAATTAAACAGCAGCAGCCTAAGGTGATTTGCAATGCATCCTCAGTTGAGAACGATTGGGGACAGTCTTCTGGACAGAATTCAATTCACAAGACAGTGATGTCTCAACAAAACAAAAGTAAAACTGTTGCGACTATCTCTAGTAGTCATCCAGATTTGGACTGCTCTAATCAAATACAGTCAAAACCTCAAAGTTCCTCAATTATAGCTACTCCTACTGTGCCAAAGAGGGCAAAGGCCGCTAAAGCGAAATTGTGGAAAGACCAAAGAGACTACGATAATGAGGAAAGCTGGGGTGAAGGACTCGCTAGTTTTTCATGGGAAGAAGAAGACCAAGAGGGTGATCAACACAGTAATAAAGGAGACAGTGAAGATTCAGTCGAGCAAATATGTCAAAGGAAAAATAAAAATAAGAACTGCCGCGCAAAAGTGAATCAAACAGCAACTGCAAACAACAGTTTAAACCACAATGCTCCAGTTTTTGTTCCAAGAAATAACGCAAATGCAGTTAGCTCAACTGAAAGGACACCAAAGTTCGACAGAAATGATACAATACATGATCGTCAATTGAAACCCGCAGAAACTTCAGTTGGTGTTCAAATGTCAACTCTGCTGCCATCCGATGATATCAACACAGTAGCAAGGTCTCAGGCGAGGCAGCTCGTCACACTGAGGAAAGGCAACTATTGGAAGCAATGGTAGATACAGAAACTAACAAATTTCTGAATGAGGATATAGGAAGACATTTCTTTGAAGAAGGAGAGGAAGAACAAATGTTATCACATTGCCGAGCACAAGAGGCGAGAAATGGTGATTTATCGCCAATGCATAGTAAAGCAAATAAGATAGCTTGTGAAAGAGAAAGAATTTGCGACAGCAGGATGGGCGTTGACGCCAACATTCGAAGGCCCCTGATGAGAGCCGCAAAACAAAAACAAGCCGTACAACCATCCGTCTTAAAACCTTCTCGGGCGAGGAACAAGCGTGAAGGATGAATACACATGGAGCTAACAGTCCACAAATTTGAAGAAAAGAAAGCAATTCTGCTCTCTTTTCCATCACATTAATGTTCATTTTTTATTGCTTTTGCTTTCATGAGGTTGTTTAGGGCGTCGATAGGAATTATAAGGTAAGGTTGCTGCTGGTGTTGTTATATGGGTGACAATATTGGCGTCCCAATCCTTATCGTATAAACCTATCTTCTTGTAATTTCTTTTGTTTTTGTGATATTATCATAACAGGTTGAATACGGTAAGGTTAGACCGGTTGTGTTATATGGGTAACAACTCCGACGATTTGTCTCCCTTACTCGTAATTCACCTATTTATGGTAACTTTATTTTCTTTATTAATAAAATCCAAAATTTGCCTAAAAAAAAAATTATGTTGAAAATGTTATAATTTAACAGTCATATCTCAGTCGTTAATTTTTGTGAAAACATTAATTTCTATGGATTGATCAAAGATTTATGCTAGATTTTGAAAGAGTAACGAGAGAGAAAGGAGAAGCAAATATTTTCATTTAGCCTTCTGACAGAAATGTTTTTTATATGTTTCTAGAAAATTTCAAAGTTCTACTATATATAACTACTAATTATAAAAGAATGACTAAAATTGGGCTTCATTATATAAGTGGGTTGATATAATTAAATACAAACAAACGGACTTTATCTTATGTGGGGTATGTCTCGGCATCAGCAACATTGTGGTCAAGCTTGGTCTTAACTCTAACATCTCTCTTCAAGGTGGAGGGTGACTGAACCCCCAGCTTGAGTAGTAGGGAATAATGAACAAGGCCAGTCAAAGACTTAGTAAAGACACCAGCAAGCTGAGAAGCAGAAGGAACATGGTGCAAAGCAGTCAAACCCTTATAAAGCTCGATCCTAATGAAATGGCAGTCTATCTCAATATTCTTGATCCGCTCATGAAAGGCAGGATTCATGGCAATGTGGATGATTGCTTGGTTATCATAGAAAACATGGACAATAGTAGGAACAGGAACACCAAAATCAGAAAGCAACCTAACCAGCAAAGTGAGCTCACCTACAACCTTAATGACTCTATATTCAGCCTCGACAGAAGAAAAAGACACAACAGACTACTTCTTAATCTTCCAACCAATAAGAGAACCCTATAAGAGAATGCAAAACCTAATAACTGATCTCCTAGTGTCTGAAGAGGTAACCCAATCACTATCACAACAAGCAAAAAGAGAGAGATCAGGGAAGTTTCTGATGATTACCCCAACTTCAGAAGAACCTTAATGATATCTGAGGATATGCAAAGCTGCATGCATATGAGAGGAAGTAGGCTTATGAAGATACTGACTAAGATGTTGTACAACAAAAGCCAGGTCTGGTCTGGTGTGAGTAAGAAAGTTGAGCTTACCCACCAGACTCTTATAGTTTTCAGGAGAAGGAAGAGGATTAACCATATCTGCTTTGAGCTTGACAGTCAAGACTAGAGGACAAGTAACATGAGTAACATCCTCACAATGGTACTCTTTGAAAAGGTTTTTAATAAATTTGTTCTGATGAAGGAGCAGTCCATCAGAGTTGTAAGTAACTTCAATCCCAAGAAAGTAATTGAGAACCCCCAAATCTTTGATCTTAAACTCATTATCTTGAAAGCTCTTTAATGCATTCATTTCTTCCAAGTTATTATCAGTGAGATTAATATCATCAACATATGCAGCCAATAAGACAGTGGAAAGAACTGGACTTTTTAGAGAAGAGGGAGTAATCATATAGAGAATAAGAGTATCCCCTGGAGCACAAGGCTTGAGACAGTTTGCCATATCATTCCCTAGTAGCCTGTCTCAAGCCATTTAAGGGATTTTCAAGAAAGCAAACCAAGGGAGAAGAAGATGAAGCAGACTCAGATAAAGGGGTGGTTGACAACCCAGGTGGCAACCTCATATAGACATTTTATCCAAATCACCATGCTAACATGCATTGTTGACATCAAGTTAAAAGAGATGCCAATTTTGTTTGACGACCACAACAACAAAGCATTTAACAGTTGAAAACTTGACAACAGGGGATAAGATTTCAGTAAAATCCACACCCTCAACTTGGGTGTCACCTTAACAACCAACCTAGCCTTATATCTTTCCATATTCCCATCAATCCTATACTTGATTTTATAAACCTATTTGCAACCAGTGGATTTCTCACCATATGGTAGCTGGACTAGGGACCAAGTATGATTGTGTGACGATACGTCCAGTCGTCTCATGAGTTATTACTCCATTTTTTCTAGGTCTACTTATTTATCTCTGTTATATGGTATCGGGTTGGTCTGATTGAATCCAAAATGGTTTTGGTAAGATTTGAGATACTTAATCTCTAAAAGTAGCTTTAGAGTTAGAAAAATCAACCGAGAGTTTACTTATTGATAAACAGCCTCAGAATGTAGATTTTATGGCTTGGATAGCTTTGTTAGGTAAATTTAGACTTAGGAGTGTGTCCAGAATATTTTTGCGATGTCCGGTGTAGAATTAGACTTAAATTGGCGAAAGTTAGTTTTTGGCTATTTCAGATCGGCAGTGGAAAATATGCTATCAGGGTCAGTCAGAAAAATTTAAGGTCAATCGAAGTTATTTTGGATAGTTTCAGCGTCGTTGGTAGAATTTAGGAATTTTAATGTTCATAGGCTTGAATTTGATGTGATTTTGGTGTTTTGATATTGTTTTTAGTGTTTCAAAGGCTCGACTAAGTTTGAATGATGTTATGTAACGTGTTGGTATATTTGTTGAGATTTTTGAGGGCCTCGGGTGGATCTTGAAAGGTTAACGTATCAATTTAGACTAGAAGAAAAGCTACTGCATTTTTCCAACAGTAACTCGGGTGAACAGTAAAATAGATGAGCAGTATTTAAATAAACCCTTCGCGACCATTAAACCCTTTTACACTATTATTGAACGGGAAAAGAGATTTGAGGTGGTTTTGAAGAGAGAAAATCATTGTTCTTTATTGAGGTAAGGATTTTGGATCCTAAAACTCGATTATTTGTGATTAAAGAACAAAATATCAATGTTTAATTCATGAAAATCAATAGAAAAAGGTGGAGTTAGGGCTTGAGATTATGAGACCTTATAGGGGTGATTTGAGGGGTCGAACGACCTCCTATTTTCGAGTTCTTTATATGTAAGGACTTGTGAGATGATGAAGAACATTTTGGTATAAAGTTTGTCCAGTTTCAGGATACAGGCCTAGGGGTAGATTTTTGGTTGATTTCGGGTTTTTGCATAAAATTGAAAATTTTCAATTGGAATTCATTCGTTTAGCATAATTTGATGATAACAATCTAAACTTGGTAGATTTGGAGCACTCAGAAGTTGGTGCGAGAGGCACGCGTGTTGCAGAGTAGCTTTTTGGGCTAGCTCGAGATGAATAATAATTTTAAATGTTGTTCTGAGGGTATGAAACCTCGAATTACACAAAGTTCGATTATGTTGAGGTGGTGCACATGCTAGATGACGAGCGTGGGGTCGTGCACCGTTGAGGATTATGACTTAGTCCATCTCGAATGTCTATTTTTTTGTATATTTGGTGGCTAATTATTTGATATTATTATATTTTAGGCTAAATGTCATATTTGAGCTTCGTGCCAACTATCTGAACCCATGGAGGATCGTTAATGATATTTTCCTCACTGTTTGATTTCATACTTGTGCTCAGTCATGCCAGATCTTTCAATTTTTTCAAAACTCAGCTATGTTTATCTGTTTTAGAAACCTTGAATGATGTTTTAAAGATATTTGAGTTGCGCTGTATATTTTTACAATTGCCTGAAAGGCTTATGAGATTCTAACTGAGTAAGGACGAGGGCCTCTATTGTGAGGATGCTTTTGTGTCGGGATGCACGCCGCAACAGTGGTAAACTAATTATGATAATGAGGTTGAGGACTTGAGATTGTACGCCACACGGTAGCTTGATATTGATATGAGGCCGAGAGACTGTTTATGTTGCCACGAGATGCTTGATATTGCACTTGGGCCTTAAGGGACCCCTCCAGGAGTCTGCATACCCCCAGTAAGCGCGGATACCCATTGTGACATGAGCTATAGCCCGAGGGGCTAGTATTGTTTTGTGATATTGCCCGAGGGGCTGATTTGATGTTATTGTGTCTGAGGGGTAGTTCTTATGTGTTTACCGTTCCTAGTTGTTTTTCTTATCTATTGTTGACTGCTTAAATAAATGTTTTTATGAGATTTCATTGTTAGATGTGTTACTGATTTTTTTATGCCTCAGATAGCTAAATGTGTATTTAATGTGATTTTATATCGTTCGGTCTTCATTTATTCTTATTACTTACTGAGTTGGAAGTACTCACTTTACTCCTTGCACTTCTGTGTGTATATTCGAACGCTACAGGTCCTGCTATTGAGGGTTGACAATTCCAGCAGATCTTTGGAGGTTTACGAGGCAACTACATGGCGATTCACAGCCCAGTGCAACCTTCCTCTATCTTATTTCTTTTTTGATTTTGTTATTTAGTAGTGGAGTACTCTTTCAGACTGGTAGTATTGTTTCAGTCATGCCAGATCTTTCAATGTTTTCAAAACTCAGCTATGTTAATATGTTTTAGAAACCTTAAATGATGTCTTAAACATATTTTTGAGCTGAGCTGAGCTGTATATTTTTACAATTGCCCGAAGGTCTTATGAGATTCTGAGTGAGTAAGGTCGAGGGCATGTATTGTGATGATACTTTATGGTCGGGCTGCACACTGTAGCAGTGATACACTAATTATGATAATGAGGCTGATGGCCTGAGATTGTACGCCATAAGGTGGCTTAATATTGATATGAAGCTGAGAGCCTATTTATGATACCACAAGATTACTTGATATTGCACTTGGGTCATAAGGGGCCCCTCCAGGAGTCTGCACACCCCTAGTGAGCATGGGTACCCATTATGACATGAGATATAGCCCGAGGGGCTGGTATTGTTTTGTGATATTGCCCGAGGGGCTGATTTGATGTCATTGTACCCGAGGGACAGTTCTTATATGTTTACCATTCCTAGTTTTTTTCCTATCTATTGTTGACTGCTTAAACATGTGTTTTTATGAGATTTCATTGTTAAATTGCGTTACTAATTTTGTTATGCCACAGATAGCTAAATGTTGTGTTTAACGTGATTTTATTTCGTTAATTCTTCATTTATTCTTATTACTCACTGAGTTGGAAGTAATCACTTTACTTCATGTACCTCTGTGTGCATATTCGGGTGCTACAGGTCCTGCTACTGAGGGTTGACAATTCCAGCAGATCTTCGGAGGTTTACTAGGTAGCGCTTGGCGATTTGTAGCCCAGTGCAACCTCCATCTATCTTAATTCTTTTCTGATTCAGTTATTTAGTAGTGGAGTACTCCTTCAAACTGGTACTATTGTTTTAGATGCTCATGACTGGTGATAACCCGATGTCGGGCTGTGTTGGCTTTTATTTCCGTAAGTAATATTGTGGAATACTTATTTTGGGATTTTATTTCTGATTAAAGACTTAGTAGTTATTATTTTAATTGCTTAAAGTGAATTGGAAGTGAATTGGCTGGTCTTGTCTTCACGAGAGGCGCCATCACAATCGGGTTGGATTTAGGGTCATGACAGATTGGCTTCTAAAGCCTCAAACTCCTTCCTCATGGCTTCCTTCCATGTAGGAATAGAGGAAGCCTACTGATATGAGTCAAGCTCAACCTCATAAGTGTTAACTAAACTATGAAGAAAAGCAAAAGAAGAACTGGGTCCAGACAAAGATGGAGGAAGGTTAAAAACATACTGTTGCAGATGAGCAAGAAGAGTATGAGTCCTACTGGACCTTCTGGGAGCAGGTGAAGTGGGTAAATTAGGAGATAGGTTTTGTGGAGAAGGAGGAGATGGTAAAAAAGAAGAATGTCGATGTGAAAAAAGAAGTACATGGTGAAAGGGAAGTAGAAGGTGAAGGCACATAAGCTGGAGGAGGGCCATGCAAGGATTTGTCAGTGGGGAAACTCCAATTAGTAGAAGGGTTGATAGGAGAAGAAGGATCATTGGATATAGGCACAAATGAGGCAAAGGGAAAGACATTTTCACAGAAGACTCCATCACTGGATTAGGGCAAGCTTAAAATTGTTTAGCTTGTCACCTTTTTAGCTAATGGATATCCCAAAAAACACAAGGGTCGACTCTAAGTTGATACTTATCCCTATGGCATTTGGGGACTATGGCAAAACAGAAAGCCAAATGTTTTAACATTGTCATAAGAAAAAGGTTATCCAAAAAAGTAGTTCAAAATGTGTTTAATTGTTAAGAAGGGAATCTGTTTATAAGATAGGTAGCAGTAAGCACACAATCACCCGAGAATCTAATAGGTAGGTTATAATGAAAAAGTAGGGCTCTTGAGGTTTCTAAACGATATATATGCTTTCTTTCAACCACACCATTTTTTGTGGTGTGTGAGGGCAAGAATTTTGGTGAATTATTCCGTTTTAAGCCAATAAATTACTACCACAATTACTAGACTCAAGTTCAAAGGCATTATCACTTTTAATAGTTCGCACAACGGATTTGAATTGTGTTTTGATCATGACAATGAAAGCTTTGATAAGAGGAAAAACGTTGTTCTTCGACCCTATAAGGTGAGTCCAAGTAGCTATAGTGAAGTCATCAACTATTGTTAGGAAACATTTACACCCATTATGAGTAGGGCTTCCATAAGGACCCCAAGTATCCATATGTATAAGTTGAAAAGCATGTGTTGTTTTAATAGAACTATTAGGAAAAAGTAGCCTAGGTTGCCTTGCTAATGGAAAAACAATACAAATGAAAGGCTGTTTAGTTGAGAATTTACAGGGTATATGAGAAACTTCTTTCATCCTAACACAATGTATATGCCCCGATCTATTATGCCATAACATATCTATTTTATTAAATTCATAATGGTATGTACAATGAGAACAAGAAATAGAATCAACAGCTAATAGAGAATGGTATTTACAAGGAACATTTTCAGCAAGTAAAGGGGAACTTATAGAACTAGATTAACATGTTGTTACATGATATTGAAGAGAATGAGAAGACTTCATAATCCTGTAAAGTCCATCATCCAATTTCCAGTGGCCTTTTTCAGTGAAGTGTGACTATCCAAAAGGTCCTCACCTGTTTCCTTACTCATTTTTTTGCTTCCGAGGCCTTGAAAACCTCATTTAGGGGTGCCTCGATTTGCATGCGCAGTCCAGACGCGTAGCCGGAAAGCTTAAATATGAATTCTATGAGAAAAATGCTAAATTTTGATATTAAATTGAATAAATTTGACTTCGATAAATATTTTAGCTAAACAGATCCGAACCCGTGATTTGACGGTCCAGGAGGGTCCGCAAGAAAATATGGGACCTTGGCCCGGAAGTGAATTCCGAGGTCCCAAGCCCGAGAAATAAATTTTTGTGTGAAATTATTTTCTGGAAATAATTAAGAAAATTGGAAATAAAATTTGATTAAAAGACTATGGTATCGGTCTCGTATTTTGGTTCCGGTGCCCGGTAAAGGTCTTATTTATGGTTTGAGCACTTTCTGTAAAGTTTGGTTGAAAACGGACGTCGTTTGATGTGTTTTGGACTTAAAATAAAAATTTGATGTTTTATGAAAATTTAGAAGGAATCATGAGTTTTGAGGCTTGATTCGATGTATATGAAGTTATTTTGGTAATTTGATCGCACGAGCAAGTCTGTAGGATGTTTTTGAGGTTATGTATATATTTGGTTTGGAGTCCCGATGGCTCGGGTGAGTGTTAGAAAGGCCACGAATGCATTTTTGGACTTTGGAAGTTAGCTGTTGAATTTCTGACCTGCAGGCTTCGCATTTGCGAAGCCTAGTTCGAAAATGAGATATCCCAAATGTGAATGGCTTATCGCAATTGCGAAATTAGCTCAGGTCTGCCCCTTCTCGCAAATGCAAGGATGCGAAGGTATTCCTGTTGGCCAGGGATCGCAAATGCGACCCTGTGGATCGGAAATGCAAAGCTGGCACTTTCGCAAATGTGATATTTTGGTCGCAAATGTGAAGTCTCTCGATTTGTGCTGTGTTGCAAAATGTGAACCCAGACTTCGCAATTCCCAAGCCAACAAAGTTGCGATTCACAATTGCATACCCCAGTTTGCATTTCCCACATCTGAGAACCAGAGAATTTTACACTTAGTCGAATTTGAACCATTTTTCACTATTCTTTCAAAACACAAACTCCTTGGGCGATTTTTTAAGAGCAAGGTTTCTTCCAAATCATTTGTAAGTTGGTTTTTACTCATTTCTTCTAGTCTTTAACATCATTTAACATGTTTTCAACTTCAAAATCAAGAATTTTCATGGGTGAAATTGGGGATTTTGGGTAGAACCTAGGTTTTTTTAAAATTAGGGATTTGGACCTCAATTTGAGGTCCGATTTCAAAACAAATCATATATATGGATTCGTGGGGGAATGCGTAACTGGGTTTTAGTTCGAACGTTGGGTTTTTACCACGTGTGCCCGAGGGATGTTTTTGGACTTTTTGGGCAAAACTTTGGGGAATTGTTTTTTTTGCATTCAAATTGATTCATTTAGTGTTTATTAAAGTAATTAAGTAATTTGTGACTAGATTTGAGCGGATTCGTGGCGGAATCAAGGGTAAAGCTGTAAGTGAGGCTTGAGTTGAGTTCAAAGCATCGATGTAAGTGTTTAGTTTAACCCTAGCTTGATGGATTAGGAGTTGAGTCGTATTTGCTACTTACTTGTGTTACTTACGACATATGGGCATGGTGACGAGTATCCATATATTGGTGTCGGGCGTGACCGTGGTTCTTAAATTGATAGTTGTGTATTCTTAATTGATTCTATGAAAACCTTGATTGATGATCCTTGATACTGAGTATGGGTTTTAACCGTGTTAAGTAGAAATTGAATAGAATTGGTTATAGCCGACTCTACCTTCCCGGGACTTTTGTATTGTTGTTATTGTATTCCCTTGCCGGAAGTTAATACATTGCCTTGTTCCCTTGACGGGATTCTATTGTGTATTATGTTGGAAGAAATGGGATCGGATGGTACGGCTACCACAAGATAGTGATTGAAATAGGATGAGGTGGTACACCTACCACAAGATATTGATTGAAATGGGATCGGGTAGAATGCCTACCACAAGATATTTATTGAAATAGGATCGGGTGGTATGCCTACCACAAGATATTGATTAAAGTGAGATCGGGTGGTATGCATACCACAAGATATTGATTGAAATGGGATCGGGTGGTATGCCTACCACAAGATACTGATGAAATTGGAGCAGGTGGTACGCCTACCACGAGTTATGGTTAAATACGAGTGGGTGGTACGCCTACCACGAGAAATTGAGAAATGGATCCGGGTTGCACGCTTGCAACGAGATGAACATTTAAAGTGATAATTCTTTTACCTACTCTTATTCGTATTAGTAGCTTTATATTTGGTTTCTTGGTCAGAGTTTTATTCATTTTGCTATCCCAGAGCATGTTTCCCCTCCCTAGTTTTACTTGTTTATTTCCTGTTGTTTCTTCCGCCATATATTATGTAATTGCACAGATTTATCTGGAGTCTGGTCCTAGCCTCGTTACTACTTTGTCGGGGTTAGGCCAAACACTTACCATCACATAGGGCCGGTTGTGCTGATGCTACATTCTGTACTAATGTGCAGATACCGGAGCAACTTTTGAGTGGCAGTAGTCTAGGAGCGATCCTTCCGTCCGTGAGACACAAAGGTAGCCTTGAAGGTGTTCGCAAGCCCGACGTCTCCTCTATCTTTATTTCAGCTTGTATCTCATGTATTTCGAGACAAACAGTTACATTTTCTTTCCGGCCATTGTATTTAGTAATTCTTAGTAGTTCGTGAGTTATGTGACGCCGATTTTGGGTAGAGACTATGTGGAACTTCCGTGTTGTTATTCAATCTGCATTAATACTAATCCCTCCATTTGTTTAGTTAAATCAGTTGTATATATCTTATTATCGGTAATTATTAAAAAGGATTATGTGGTTGAGGAAAAGTGATTGAATTTGGCTTGCCTAGCTCCCATTAGTAGGCACCATTACGACTCCTGAGGATGGAAAATCCGGGTCGTGACAAGTTGGTGTCAAAGCACTAGGTTACATAGGTGTACAACTCATGGACAACTTAGTAGAGTTTGGGGGATCGGTACGGAGACATCTGTATTTATCCCCAAAGGCTATAGAGTTAGGAAAACTTGACATTTTTTCTTTCTTGTCTTGTGTTTCTGTTTCTTAAATACTGATTGTTTTTCTACTATGTTCTTTCGCATATGGCGAGAACACGCGCTTTCTCATCTTTTGATCAGCAACCCGAGCCCCAGGCAGCCCCCACTAGGGGCAGAGGGTGAGGCCGAGGCCGTGCTAACGACTAAGGTAGGGGCAGAGCTCAGCCCCGAGCAGCAGCACCATTGGAGGAGCCTCAAGTTGATTTCGACAAGGCGGTTCTGGCCCTAGCTCCAGCAGTTTCGGTGGGCCCAGATCAGTACCAGAGGGTTCATTTCCACCCCAGTTCTTCAGGATGCTCTGGTCCAATTAGTGGTATTATGGAGAGCATAACCTGATCAGGGTTGCTTCTTGTAGCACCAGCCGTCTCTCAGGCTGGAGGAGGGGCCCAGACTCCTGATACTCATACTACGCAGTTGGTAGTTCCCCAATTTCAGATTCCAGTGGTTCAGCTAGCTATGGCAGTTTAGCCGGGAGTGGTTGTTTGACCGGCTGTGGAGTGGCTATGTCCGCATATGCCTTGTGGAGGTTGGATAGGTTCACCAAGCTCTTCACTACTACCTTCAGCAGTGCACCCATCGAGGACCCTCAGGATTATTTGGACAGCTACCACGAGGTTCTTCAGAACATGGGTATTGTTGAGCCTAATGGAGTTGATTTCGCTGCATTTCGCCTATCTGGATCCACCAAGACTTGGTGGAGGAAATTCTATTTAGCTAGACCAGTAGGGTCTCCAGCCTTGACTTGGGAGCAGTTCACGCATACATTTCTGGAGAAGTTCCTCCGTGTCACACAGCGTGAGGTCTATCAGAGGCAGTTCAAGCATCTCCATCAGGGATCCATGTCAGTCACCTAGTACGAGACCAGGTTTATTGAGTTGGCTCGCCATGCTATTATCATACTCCCCACTGAGAGGGAGAAAGTGAGACGGATTATTAATAGGCTCATCCAGCCTATTCGTCTCCAGATGGACAGAGAGGCGGGGAGTGATATCACTTTTCAGGAGGCGGAAAATGTGGCCCGGAGGATTGAGATGGTATTGCCACAAGGGGGTGGTCATAGAGCAGGCAAGAAACCTCGTCAGTCATGCCAATTCAGTGGTGCCTCATCTGGAGGTAAAGATTCATACGATAGGGGTCATCCTCTTAGACCCTCCTAGTCAGCACTCAAGGTTTCTCATGGTACTTCAGGTGGTCGTGGTTCTCAGTTGCATTATTCTAATCAGCAGCCTTATAGTGCACTATTAGCACCTATCACTGCACCACCGCTTCAGAGTTTCCAGGGTCACCAATCCCAACAGCTGAGAGCTTGTTTTACTTGTGGCGGCACGAGGCACATTGCTAGATATTATCCTTAAGATTCGAGAAGTTCTCACAGTAGTGTTCCTGTGCCATGGTACAGGAACCAGACGCTCTACAGCCTGCCCAGCCGGCTAGAGGCGGTGGTAGATATGCTAGAGGTGGAGCTAGAGGTCATAGAGGTGGAGCTCAGACCGCCAGGGGTGGAGGCCAGCCAGCAGCCGACCGTCCTAGAGATGTGGTTCAGGGAGGTGGGGCCTAGCGCCGGTGTTATGCTTTTCCAGCTAGACCAGAGGTTGAGTCTTCAGATGCAGTCATCATAGGTACTATTCTAGTTTGTGATAGAGATGCTTCAATGCTATTTGATCCAGGTCTACGTATTCGTATGTGTCATCTTATTTTGCATCGTACCTGGTCATGCCCAGTGATACATTGAGTATCCATGTTTATGTGTCTACATTGGTGGGTGATTTTATCATGGTCGACCGAGTTCATCATTCCTGTGTTGTAGTGATTGGGGGTCTTATGACTCATGTTGATTTGTTACTTTCAGACATGGTCGACTTCAATGTCATATTAGGGATGGATTTGTTGTCCCCGTATCATGCTATCTTAGATTGCCATGCCAAAACCGTGACCTTAGCCTTACTGGATTTTCCATGTTTATAGTGAAAAGGGACTCCTGGTCATTCCACTCACAGTGTTATCTCATATGTGAAAGCTCGACGTATGGTCGAAAAGGGGTGTTTGGCTTATTTGGCTTATGTCCGTGATTCCAGTGCTGAGGTCCCCTCTATTGATTCTGTTCCCATTGTTTGAGAGTTCTCTGATGTTTTCCCTTCAGACCTTCCGGGTATGTTACCCGACAAGGATATCGACTTTTGAATTGATTTGGCTCTGGGCACTCAGCCTATTTCTATCGCGCCATATTGTATGGCCCCGCCAGAGTCGAAAGAGTTAAAGGATTAGTTGTAGGACTTGTTGGAGAAGGGTTTCATTAGGCCCAATGTATTGCCTTGGGGTGCGGTGGTGATGTTCATCAAGAAGAAGGATGGATCAATGAGAATGTGTATTGATTACAGGCACTTGAATAAGGTAACGATCAAGAATAAGTATCCACTGTTGAAGATTGATGATTTGTTCGATTAGCTTCAGGGTGCTAGGGTATTTTCCAAGACTGACTTACGATCTGGTTACCATCCGTTGAGGATTAGGGCATCCGATGTCCCTAAGACGGCTTTCCACACTCGGTACGGGCATTATAAGTTCTTGGTTATGGTATTCGGGTTGACCAATGGCCCACCAACTTTCATGGACTTGATGAACTGAGTGTTCAGGCCTTATTTGGATTCATTCGTGATAGTGTTCATTGATGATATATTGATATATTCCTACAGTCGATAGGAGCACGAGAAACACCTTAGAGTGGTTCTTCAGACTCTGAGGAGTAGTCAGTTATATGCTAAATTATCGAAGTGTGAATTCTAGTTGAGCTCAGTTGCATTTCTAGGTCATATTCTATCAGCAGAGGGTATTCAGGTGGACCCAAAGAAAATTGAGGCAGTCAAGAACTAGCCTAGACCAGTATCAGCTACAGATATCTAGAGTTTCTTGGGGTTGGCAGGCTACTATCGTCGGTTTATGGAGGGGTTTTCATCTATTGCAGCCCCGATGACCAGGTTGACCCAGAAAGGTGCCCAGTTCAGATGGTCGGAGGAGTGTGAAGCGAGCTTTCAGAAGCTCAAGACAGCTTTGACTACGGCTCCAGTGATGGTTTTACCCACAGGTTCAGGACCTTACACAGTCTATTGCAATGCTTCACGTGTTGGACTTGGTGCACTGTTGATGCAAGATGACACGTTCATTGCCTATACTTTGAGGCACTTGAAGATTTACGAGAAGAATTATGCAGTTCGTGATTTAGAGTTGGTAGCCATTGTTCATGCCTTGAAGATTTGGAGGCACTATCTGCATGGCATGGCATGTGAGGTGTTCATTGACCACAAGAGTCTTCAGTACTTGTTCAAGCAAAAGGAATTGAGTTTGAGGCAGAGAAGGTGGTTGGAATTGTTGAAGGATTATGCTGTTACCATCTTGTATCACCCGGGAAAGGCCAATGTGGTGGCCGATGTGTTGAGTAGGAAGTCGGCTAGTATGGGCAGCCTTGCTTATATTCCGTTCAGCTAGAGACCGCTTGCTTTGGATGTTTAGGCCTTGGACAATCAACTTGTGAGTTTGGATATTTCTGAGCCTAGCCGGGTGTTAGCTTGCACGGTTCATTCCTCATTATTGGACCATATTCGTGATCGGCAGTTTGATGATCCTCATTAGTGTGTCCTTAGAGTCACGATGCAGCGTGGAGGTGGCAAGCAGGTGACCGTAGGTGGTGATGGTATTTTGAGATTGCATGGGCGAGTTTTCATACCCAATATTGATAGGATTCGATAGTTTATCTTAGTAGAGGCCCATAGTTCCTGGTATTCTATTCATCCGGGCGCCACAAAGATGTATCAGGATTTACGACAACATTATTAGTGGCGTAGAATGTAGAAAGATATTGTAGCGTATGTGGCTCGATGTTTGAACTGTCAGCAGGTTAAGTATGAGCATCAGAGGCCTGGAGCATTGTTCTAGAGGATTGAGCCTCCCAAGTGGAAGTGGGAGAGGATTACCATGGATTTCATTATTGGACTCCCTTTGACCCGGAAAAGTTTCAACGTAGTTTGGTTCATTGTTGATTGACTGACCAAGTCAGCGCATTTCATTTCTGTGGCAGTCTCCTATTCATTTGAGAGATTAGCTGAGATTTATATTCGGGAGATTGTCCGCCTTCATGGTATGCCGATATCTATCATTTCGGACAGGGGTACGCAGTTTACCTCGCATTTCTGGAAAGCAGTTCAGTGAGAGTTGGGCACTCAGGTGGAGTTAAGTACAACATTTCATCCCCAGACAGACGGTCAGTCCGAGCGAACTATTCAGATCTTAGAGGATATGCTCCAAGCCTGTGTCATTGACTTTGGAGGCTCGTGGGATCAGTTTTTGCCCTTGGTGGATTTTTCCAACAACAACAGCTACCAATCGAGCATCCAAATGGCCCCTTATGAGGCTTTATATTGTAGGCGGTGCCGGACTCCGGTCGGATGGTGAGGCTTGGTTGTTGGGTACAGATTTGGTTTAGGAGATCTTGGACAAGGTCAAGATTATTTTGGATAGGCTCTGTTTAGCTCAGTCTAGGCAAAAGAGTTATGCATATCGTAAGGTCCGATATATAGCTTTCATGGTTGGTGAGCGGGTATTGCTCTGAGTGTCGCCTATGACGGGCGTGATGAGATTTGGGAAGAAGGGCAAGCTTAGCCCTAGGTTCATTGGTCCGTTTGAGATTCTTGATCGAATAGGAGAGGTGGCTTATAGACTTTCATTGTTGTCTAGCCTATCAGCCGTGCATCAAGTATTTCATGTATCTATGCTTCAGAGGTATCACGACGATCCAGACTACGTGATAGATTTCAGCACTGGCCAGTTGGACAAGGATTTTTCTTATGAGGAGGAGCCGGTAACTATTCTAGGCCAGCAGATTCGTCAGTTGAGATCCAAGAGTTTTCCTTCTGTCCGTGTTTAGTGGAGAGGTCAACCCCCTGAGGCATCTACCTGGGAGTCCGAGTCTGATATGCGGAGTCGTTATCCTCATCTTTTCCCCGACTTAGGTACTTCTTTTTTTTTTTTCCGTTCAAGGATGAACGGTTCTTTTAGAGGTGGATAATGTGACGACCCAAAGGTCATCACCTATTTCCTTATTCATTCTGTGCTTTTGAGGCCTTGAAAACCTCGTTTAGGTTTGCCTCAATTTGCATGCGCAGTCCGGGTGCATAGCCGAAAAGCTTAAATATGTATTATGTGAGAAAAATGCTAAATTTTAATATTAAATTGAATAAATTTAACTTCGGTCAATTTTGGATAAACGAATACGGACACGTGATTTGACGGTCCCCGAGGGTCCACCGGAAAATATGGGACTTGGGCGTATGCCCGGAATCAAATTCTGAGGTTCCAAGCCCGAGAAATAAATTTTTGTGTGAAATTATTTTCTGGAAACAATTAAGAAAATTAGAAATAAAATTTGATTAAAAGACTATGGTATCGGGCCCATATTTTGGTTCCAGTGTCTGGTACAAGTCATATATATGGTTTAAGCGCTTTCTGTAAATTTTGGTTGAAAACAGACGTCGTTTGACATGTTTCGTACTTAAAATAGAAATTTGATATTTATGAAAATTTGGAAGGAATCATGAGTTTTGAGGCTTGATTCGATGTATATGAAGTCATTCTGATAATTTAATCACACGAGTAAGTGCGTAGGATGTTTTTGAGGTTGTGTATATATTTGGTTTGGAGCCCCGAGGGCTCCAGTGAGTTTTGGATAGGTCACAAATGCATTTTTGGACTTCGGAAGTTAGCTGTTGCATTCTGACCTGCAGACTTCGCATTCGTGAAGCCTGGTTTGCAAATGTGATACCGCAAATGCGAATGGCTTATCGCAATTGCGAAGTTAGCCCACGTCTGCCCTTTCTCGCAAATGCGAGGCATTACTTCGCAAATGCGAAGGTATTCCTGTTGGCCAAGGATCGCAAATGCGACCACATGGCTCGAAAATGCGAAGCTGGGACTTTCGCAAATGCGATATTTTGGTCGCAAGTGCGAAGTCCCTCGATTTGTGATTTGTTCGCAAATGCAAACCCATAATTCGCAATTCCAAAGCCAACAAATTCGAGATTTGCAATTGCAAACCCTAGTTCGTATTTCCCACATCTAAGACCCAGCAAATTTTATACTTAGTCGAATTTGAATTATTTTTCACCATTCTTTCAAAACACAAACTCCTTGGGCGATTTTTCAAGAGCAAGGTTTCTTCCAAATCATTTGTAAGTTGGTTTATACTAATTTCTTCTAGTCTTTAACATCATTTAACATGTTTTCAACTTAAAATCAAGAATCTTCATGGGTTTAAATTGGGGGTTTTGGGTAGAACCTAGGTTTTTCTAAAATTGGGGACTTGGACCTCAATTTGAGGTCCGATTACAAAATAAATCATGGATATGGATTCGTGGGGAAATGCGTAACTTGGTTTTGGTTCAAACCTCGGGTTTGACCACGTGGGCCCGGGGGCACGTTTTTGGACTTTTTTGGCAAAACTTTGGGAAATTCGTTTTTATGCATTCAAATTGATTCATTTAGTGTTTATTAAAGTAATTAATTAATTTATGACTAGATTCGAGCGGATTCGTGGTAGAATCGAGGGGTAAACCTATAATTGAGGCTTGAGTTGAGTTTAAAGCATCGAGGTAAGTGTTCGGTTTAGCCTGAGCTTGAGGGATTAGGAGTTGAGTTGTATTTGCTACTTACTTGTATTACGTAAGACGCATGGGCATGGTGACGAGTATCCATATGTTGGTTTCGGGCATGACCGTGGTTCTTAAATTGATAGTTGTGTATTCTTAATTGATTCTATAAAAACCTTGATTGATGATCCTTGATACTGAGTATTGGTTTTAACCGTGTCAAGTAGAAATTGAATAGAATTGGTTATAGCCGACTCTCCCTTCTCGGGACTTTTGAATTGTTGTTATTGTATTCCCTTGCCGGAAGTTAATATATTGTCTTGTTCCCTTGCCGGTATTTTATTGTGTATTGTGTTGGAAGAAATGGGATCGGGTGGTACGCCTACGACAAGATAGTGATTGAAATGGGATCGGGTGGTACGCCTACCACAAGATATTGATTGAAATGGGGTCGGGTGATGCGCCTATCATAAGATATTTATTGAAATGGGATCGGGTGGTACGCCTACCACAAGATATTGATTGAAATGGGATCGGGTGATATGCCTACCACAAGATATTGATTGAAATGGGAACGGGTGGTATGCCTACCACAAGATATTCATGAAATGGGAGCGGGTGGTACGCCTACCATGAGTTATGATGAAATGGGAGCGGGTGGTACGCCTACCACGAGTTATGATGAAATAGGAGCGGGTGGTACGCCTACCACGAGAAATTGAGAAATGGGATCGGGTTGCACGCTTGCAACGAAATGAACATTTAAAGTGAAAGTTCTTTTACATACTCTTATTCTTATTAGCAGCTTTATTGTTGGTTTCGTGGTCAGCTTTGAGAGTTTTATTTATTTTTCTATCCCCAGAGCATGTTTCCCCTCCCCAGTTTTACTTGTTTATTTCCTACTACTCTTCCGCCATATATTATGTAATTGCATAGGTTTATCTGGGGTTAGGTCCTAGCCTCGTCACTACTTCACCAGGGTTAGACCAGACACTTACCAGCACATGGGGTCGGTTGTGCTGATGCTACACTCTGCACTTATGTGCAGATACCGGAGCAGCTTTTGAGCGGCAGTAGTCTGGGATCGAGCCTTCCATCCGTGAGACACCGAGGTAGCCTTGCAGGCGTCCGCAGGCCCGACATCTCCTCTATCTTTATTTTAGCCTGTATCTCATGTATTTCGAGACAAACAGTTACATTTTCTTTCAAGCCATTGTATTTAGTAATTCTTAGTAGTTCGTGAGTTATGTGACACCAGATTTTCGGTAGAGACTATGTGGAATTTCCGCGTTGTTATTCAATTTGCATTAATATTAAGTCCTCCATTTGTGTAGTTAAATCAATTTTTATCTTATTATCGATAATTATTAAAAAGGATTATGTGGTTGAGGAAAAGTGATTGAATTTGGCTTTCCTAGCTCCAATTAGTAGGCGCCATCACGACTCCCGAGGGTGAAACATTCGGGTCGTGACATGAAAGGGCATGTATCAAACGAGAAAACTTAGTAAATAGGAAAATAATCTAACTGGCAAACAAGTTTACATACAGAGATAAGGTTGTAATGAAAATTAGGAATATAGAGGACATGATGCAATGTAAAGCAAAGGAATAGAATGAAATCAGTACATGTTACCTTGATCTTATAACCATTTGGCAAGGTGACTAAGTATGGTATGGTTAGACGTTTAATTTCAAAGAGAAAGTATTTATTGGAGGTCATGTGGTCAGTGGCCCCTGAGTCTATAATCCAAATGCATCATCTAATTTAGTTGACATGCAAGCACCATAAGATACATCTTTCAGACAACTAGGTGGAGAGAAAGTACCAGCAAAGTTGGCAGATGCCATGAGGCTGGACTAGGGTTGTGATTTTGAAATATGTATCTATTGAAGCAACATCGTAAGTTGTGAATATTGATCCTTGGTTAACCCAGGGATCAAGGACTCTGACTCAGAAGAACCTTCGGTTGGAGAGTGAGAATTCCCAATAGTATTCTGAAAATCAATAGAATTTGAATAAACATGCGCCTCAACATTGCAGCAATCCTTTTACCCTTAGTAAATTTGAAGCCTGGTGGGAACCTATGGAGCTTATAACATTTGTCAACCAAATGTCCAGGATACTTGCGATACCTACACATCATATTTGACTTGTTGTGATAAAAAATGACTCTTTGAGTTAACTGTTTAGAAGGAGCAGATGTCCCTAAAAACTTGTTAGTGAGATGGACATTGAGAGAGGCAGAACCAGTTCAAAATTAGGATGGTGAGGATACTTGTCGTTGTCTCTCATCTTGAAGAAAGATATTGTAGGCAATGTAAAGTATGCTTCATCATGAGCAGATTACTCCTAACTCTAATATTGGTCTCATTAAGCTCCATGAGAAACTGATGCAACTTGTTCTCATAATATTCTCTTTGGAACTCAAATTTAGCAGCATATGTGCAAGAACTACCACGAGATGCCCGCATGAAACCCAATTCATCCCACAATTTCTTTAGTTTGTTGAAGTAAGATGCTATATCTAAAGACCCTTTGCTAGTGGATGCTAACTCTTACTTTATCTCAAAAACATTGGTATCATTAACAGTACCATACCTTTTGTTAAGCTGAGTTCAAATACTTTGGGCAGTGTCAGAGTACTTAACACTCTCAGTAATGTCTGGTGTAAGGGAGTTGGTCAGCCAAGAGATGACTATATTGTTCACCTATCCCATTGCCTAAATTGAGGGGAATTTTCAGGAGGTTTGAGAACTATTCCATCAATGAAGCCTATCTTATTCTTAGCAGATAGGGAGACAATCATATCTTGTCTTCATCCCCCAAATCCAATCCCAAAAAAAGAAGTACTAACCAAAGAAACTCTCGGAATATCAGAAGACAGGAGAAACGGGGGACTCGAAGTGTTATGGATGAAATTAGCAGGTACATATTCATCAACAACATTCACCATTTTTGAGTTCAGCTAATCCGTCAGAAACTTCGTAGAATTCAACCACAACATATGCAATCATATATCTCCACCACAATTAAGAGCTAGTAGATTCATATAACAAAAAATGAGCTAGATAGAAGAACACCCTTCATCTTTGCGACTGAAAGACGGCAATGACCTTGAACTTAAAAGGAAACAAGCCCTAATAGTTAGAAAATGAAAAATCAGAGGAATCGACCGATTTCCACGTCAATCCGATGAATCTCCGGTATAACAAACCTCTCAAAGCAGCAATTGCAGAAGAAAACTCAACGAAACTAGGAAACCCCAAAATTCTCAGCGAACAAGAAAACTCAAACGAAAATAAGCGAGGGTAACATCGCAAGGAAACTGATGAGGGTAGGAACGAAATCTCCGCTCTAATACCATGTAAAAATATTGATTTCCATGGATTGATCGAAGATTTGTGCTAGGTTTTGAAAGAGTAACGAGAGAGAGAGAATGAAGAAGCAGATATTTTTATTTAACCTTCTGAGAAAATATTTTTTACATGTTTCTAGAAAAGTCCGAAGTTCTACTATATACAATTACTAATTACAAAAGAATGATTAAAATTGGGCTTCACTATATAAGTGGGCTGATACAATTAAATACAAATAAATTTGCTTCTTCTTATGTGGGGTATGCCTCAGTATCAATAACATTGTGGCTAAGCTTGGTCTTAACTCCAACAATATTCATTCAAAATTTGTTTAACTGCTATCTCGAGTTTTTAATTAGGGAGATTATTATATAATTCAAGCAAAAGAGTACGTAATAATATATGTCATGGACTTGATATTAAGCTTCAGATGAGCAATGTCCATATATGTATACTTCGACCAAAATGATGATCAATTGATATGTCGTAAATCGTAATAACTATGAATCGTAACTACATCAAACAATCGCTACAAGAAAAATTTAAATATCTATTAAATTGTAAAATAGTATAATCGTATAATTAGATGAATTTATGTTTAAAAAAAATGATATATTATTATTATTTAATATTTTAATTTTTTATAATCTTTTAATAGAAAAGCAAATAAATGAACTTCGTTTTGGGTAATATGACTTTTACTAAATTCATTCTGAACAATAAAAAACGCTTAGACAAACCTAAAGGTTAGATGATATTATAATTGAGGCTACAACATTAAACTGATATGTAACTAAATTGTATTTGATTATAAGAATTTACCAATAATTTATCTCAGAATAAATGCTACCCCTTCCTTCTCCTTTGACCATTTGGGTTTTGCTTGACTTATTACTTATTACATAGGTCTTTCATAAATTTAGAGGTAGATATCTACAGAATTAAAATATATAAAAAGAGTATCAAGATTTTCCTTGCCCTGACCCGCATTTATGTAACTATTTGTGTATTCCCAGGATTTACTTGTCGAGCAATCATTTTTTGCGGATAAGTACAACCTTTACGTGCACATAATACATCAAGAAACTAAGTGGGGTGCCCTCCCCCCATTTCCCTTTCAAATGCAGGGCTTTATTAATGATCATAAATATATCTTCGTACAAAATAAAAATAAATTAATTAAGCTAGGTCTTCTAGTACTATACGAGAAATTTCTTGAAATATTATACATTACTCCTTAATTATTACTATTAGATTCCGAATATTAAAATTTGCTTTCAAACATTTATCTCTGTTTTTATTTTGTTTTACTAAAAAAGGAGAAAAAAATTCAGTACTAATTTATGTTTATTTATGATTTCGTGTTGGGCGCAGTAAACAAATAACTATATAGAAGGATAAAAAATTCAATTATTTAGATTTAACGCTTTTCATTAAACAAAGATACCATATACTAACCCACAAACAGTAAAGGAATTTAGACCAATAGCCTGCTGTTCAGTTGTCTATAAAATTATTTTCAAATTGCTGGCCAACAGAATGCAAAGAGTTATAGCCAGCATCATATGCAATGCACAAGCTGGTTTCATCCCAGGGAGAAGAATTGCTGACAATGTCATTTTGGCTCATGAGCTCATTAAATACTATACAAGATCCCATATATCACCTAGATGTATGGTCAAGATTGATCTCCAGAAGGCTTATGATTCAGTTGAATGGTGTTTTCTACAACAGGTATTGGAGGCACTAGATTTTCCAACCAGATATACAAAATGGATCATGGAATGTGTGCAAACTGTTAGCTATACAGTGATAGTTAATGGAGAAACTACAGAACCCTTCCATGCAGCCAAAGGTTTGAGACAAGGTGATCCTATATCGCCTTTCTTATTTGCTATAGTGATGGAATACTTAAGTCGATCTCTGGCAGAGCTGAATAAAACTAAGGGATTCTCCTTTCATCCTGGATGCAAGAAGCTGGGAATCACACACCTTAGTTTTGCTGATGACCTCTTATTATTTGCTAAAGGAGATAGCCAAGCTGTGCAAATCATGTTTACATACTTTGCCCACTTCACTGCAGCATCTGGAATGAAAGCTAATATGCAGAAGAGTGCTGTATATTTTGGAGGAGTAAAGCCTGATCAGCAACAACAAATCCTTAGTCTTCTTGGTTATATACGTGGGGAGCTTCCTTTTAAATACTTAGGGGTTCCACTATCAACCAAGAAACTATCTGTTCTCCAGTGGCAACCACTCATTGATAAGATCACAGCTAGGATTACATCCTGGACTGCTAACAGTTGTTCTATGCTGGTCGAATGCAGTTGGTACAAGCAGTTATTTTTGGTATCCAATCTTATTGGGCTCAGTTGTTTCTCTTTCCATCCAAGGTCATGAAACTGATAGAGGCAATGTGTAGATCATTCATATGGTCTGCTTCAGCTAATATTACCAGGAAAGCATATGTAGCATGGGACAAGATCTGTCAGCAAAAGTCTACTGGAGGCCTGAACTTAATCAACCTTCTGCTGTGGAATAAGTCTGCTGTTGCAAAACTAGCCTGGGACTTGGCTCATAAGAAAGACTTACTATGGGTAAAGTGGATTCATACAATGTACATCAAACAGCAACATCTGGAGGACATGAATATTCCTGCACAAGCAAGTTGGATAGTCCGGAAGATCATTGAGAGTGCTAGGCTTCTACAACAACACCAGCTACTGTATATCAATACATGTTCTATCAAACTAATCTATCTTCAACAAATTGGCCAATTGCCTAGAGTTCCATGGAAAAATCTAATTATGCAGAATGCTGCCCGACCTAAAGCTATTTTCAACTTCTGGTTACTCCTCCAAGACAGACTCCCTACCAAAGAGAGGTTGATCAAATGGCACTTGAGTGTTGATGGTAGCTGTGTTATGTGTCAACACACAATGGAGACAAGAGAACATTTGTTCCTGAACTGTCTTTTTGCTGAACAATTGAGACATCTCATTTTGCAATGGATTGGCATGTCTCAACCTCCCAGACAGTCTTGGCTATAATATGTTAGCTGGATCACAGAGAAATCTAAAGGCAAATCTCCCCAAGATCAAGTGTTCAAAATGGTATTTACAGAGATGTTCTACGCCATTTGGTCGGAGAGGAATACACGTATCTTCAGAAGCAATTATTGTCCCAGTGAAGTTCTAGTTAGGAGCATTGTTTATATTTGCAATGTTAGAGCAACCCCTCGAGTTAGGACATATCTTCAACAACTCTTTCTGTAAATAGAGAACTCTAGTTATAGTCTAGATAGTTAGCTTACCTGAAATTTTGATAGGCAGTTTGAGTATAACACTGACCTATGAGATTGTATGCGGAACAATTTGGTGATTAATAAAATCTTTAATTACCAACAAAAAAAAAGATACCATACAATCTAAACCTTAGTAAAAATATACAAGAAAAATAAAAACTCCGAGCAAATATAAGAGAGACCTTCTTTAAACTATGCTCCTTTTTTTATTTCACTACAAAAAAAATTTGAATTGCCAACGAATTTTACCAACCAACCGAATTTGTTAGTATATTACCAATAAATTACTAACAAAATCATAATTGATTTATTTTTCAGAATTTAGTAACATATTCCTAATAAATTGCCAACCAAAATTTTACTAACAGAATAATTTAGTTGGTAAATATAGCGGGAAAAATTGGCGGCTAATCTTGCAACCGCCTACTAACGGATTACCAACTGAATTATTACCAACAAACACTTTTTATTGGTAATATTACCAACAGCGTACATATCCGTTGGTAAATATGGTAGAAAAAATAAAATATAGTTTATTAACAGATTGGTAACGAATTACCAACCAATTATTTACCAACACAAGAATTTTGTTGATAATTTTACTAACCAATTTAAAATGCGTTAGTAAATTACCAACCGAATAATATCTGTTAGTAAACTTTCCAACGGATACTAAATCAGTTGGAAATCTTTACTAATAGATTAAGATTGTGGTTTGTAATTTATTAACAGATTAAAATTAGTTATTAATATTACTTACATTATGTAGACAATGAATTGCGTCGAAAAAATAAAATCAAGCTAAGACAGAGAAATATTGCGACAATCGTATATATATAGTAATATTTGATTTCAAATAATATGAGTATACAATCTCTATGAATCATCAGATTCTTCTTTTCAATAATAAATAAATTCAAGGGCCTTTGATCTTGATCTTGAATATGCAGTTATTGCCACAAACGATCGATGATCTTGTTCTTGAGATTTAGCTTGATTGCTTGAACTTGACCTTGATTTGTTCTTAATTTATACTTGAGCTTGAACTTGATTACTTGAAGCTTGAAACGTATAAAAAAATTTGCGGCATTTGATCCACGAGCTCTCTCTTGCTTCTTGTTATAACTTCTAGTGTCTTTCCTGAGTTATGAAGACCCCTAGTTATAGTTATATATGGAAGGGAGGAGTTGTGATAAGAATAAACTATTTTCGACCAATCGAATTGAAGTATGACATGGCCGCATTCAATTGATCATAACATGTCACTTGCACACGTGACGCGATTTTATTAGCCTTTTAATGTGACTTGACATGCCTTGTCATTTTGACATGTAACATAGTCCTATAATTGGTTCTTCCATTTAATGTGACTTGGCATGCCATTTAATAGTACACTTGAGACACCGGATTTTGAGGATTTTTAGCAGATGCTGGTTGTATTTGCTATACATTATTTTGTTTTATGTTTTGTTTATATTCCGTAGGTTGATGAAGATATTATAGTATTTTATCGTCATCCCATAAGCTACTACGACTTAATCATAATATTATTTATTAATCAATTTTTAAAGTGTTATGTACGATTGTGGTGATAATTTATGGTTGGCTAGTTTAACGGCAACATTGAATGTCTTCACGACCTACGATAAGAATGGGTGGTGACACAATCACACTAACTAAGACTAGAAGAAGACTTTTAGCGACTAAAATCAAGGATAAATTGGCTACACCTCGGAGATGCAAAGACAAAAATTTTCCACCTAATTACCCTTCAACGGAGGAGAAGAAATAGAATCACTTCCCTCGAGGACTTAGTTGGAAATTGGGTCATGGAGCAACCACTAGTTGACTCCCTAATAATGAGTTAGTACGACTCACTATTTACCACTACTCACACACAATCTACTATTAAAATTATAAACCGCGATAGTAATACTCTTACAAATACTGATCATTTATATTTGTCAAGACCTTTATCTATAAAGGAAATATACTAAACCGTTCAGTCCTTCCAACCTCTCAAAGCACCAGGGCCAGATGGACTTCATCCCTATTTTTACTAACAATATTGGCCTCAAATCTCTACATATGTCGTCTCCTTTTGTAATGAGGTATTTAATTATGGGAAATTACCTATACAAGCAAATGCCATATCTAATCCCTAAAATCAAGCACCCTTCCATGATTACCTAATATCGCCCAATTGGGCTATGCAACACTAAATAGAAAATTATAACTTTAGTGACATATTTTTCACTAAATTATAACTTTAGTGACAAGAACAAGCTTGATCATTTGGACGGTGCAATTCTTACCAAAGAAAAACTCTTTTTTCACATGGGTTAAATGGGATAGACTCAACATATCGGACGTCTCTCAACCCCATAATGGTAATAATGGTAAGTAAATTCTTTGATCAACTATTTGCTATGTCAATAATAGTTTCATACATTATGCTATTTTTCAGCGCGAATTTGGTTGAGCTATAACAAATAAATGATATGTACTTAAATAATTTTCCACTTCATTCCTCCTATTCTATTCAACTTGGATTAATTTTCACTTTACAGTGGCTTCAGTAAATATCTTGAGATAATTGGCTATATTGATGTTTGAACTAATTTTGTAATAACTATACTACGAAAAACTTTACAAGTAGAAAATAATACTCTAATTAACAAATATACTCAATGAAATAAAAGATTTACTAATTTTTATTAATTTTACATGCCTATATGAAAAAATATATTGCTCACAAAAAACATGAAGACATTTCCTCCAACGGAAAGCGCTTTTTGAAAATAAAATTAATAAAACTTTACCTAAGATCAACAATATCTCAAGAATAATTAAATAAACTGGTTATATTATAAATAAGAGAAAAAATATTAAAAGAAGTTGATTGTAAAATATAATTAACTTCTTTACCGCCGAAGGCCTCCAATAACGATTCAGCTTTAGGCCTCGTACTCCATCGAGCCGCGCTACCGCAGACCCCAAGGTTTGAGAATATCGTCATTTTATTTTATCACCAAAGAACAAACTATAGTATATTCTTCGATGATTAATCAAAAATAATGGTAAAAATAGCAAGATTTGAAATCAAAGATGTGTCAAACAAGCAACACAAGTAAAAGAAGACCCCAAAGAAAGTATAACACATGGTAAAATTATTATATAAAAGGTAGGGTAAACGATAAAATAAAATTATTTAATAATAATGAATGGTGAAATTGAGAGAAAAATACAAGGTAACGATGCGACCACACCAAATTGGTTGTTATATAAAGTGACACATTTCGTCGTTGTGTAACGACATATTTAACGATACGATAAGATACAATTTTAGTAACAATAAAAAATATTGTATTTAATGTAACAATACGATACGATACAATAAGTACAACTATCCAAACAAGCTGTAAGTTATTCGTGGACTTAGTTTATATTTTGTAATTTAAACATGAATGCAATTATTTTTTTATTTTTTATAAACATACACAGTTTGGTGCAATTAAAATTTATTATTTTATATGATAATTTAATAACCAAAGATACTTGTATATGCCATGTGACTAGTTACTAATAACATAGTAGAAGAGTCTAATAAAATAAAATTACTAAAATACTCCAAAAAAATGGAGAATGCGGATGAATTAAATAGAAAGATTAAAAAAAAGAAGAAAAAGAAAATAAAGAAGTATATATGCCGCCAAAACTTTTCCCCTATCTCCTAAATATTACGAACTCCCGCGCCATTTCATCAGTTTCTTCTACAGTTCTTGCCACGATCACAAAATGCTAAATCCTTGCAATTATTTTTCCCAACTGAAAGATTATCTCAAGCAGCCTCTCATCACATGCTATCGTTTGGATTCTTCTGATCAATTTCACAATTCGGCTAAGTGGTAAGTCTCTCACAAGCTATTATTTGGATTCTTCTCAATTCCACAGTCCACTCGGCTAAGTGGTGAGTGGTTTTTTATCAACCTTATTTTTTCAGTATATTGTAGATATGTTGATACACTATATTTGTTTGGTTTATATATATATATATATATATATATATATATATATATATATATATATATATATATATATATATATATATATATATATATATATATATATATATATATATATATACATATATATACATATATATATATATATATATACATATATATACATATATATATATATACATATACATATATATATATATACATATATATATATATATACATATATATATATACATATACATATATATATATATACATATACATATATATATATATATATATATATTTTGTAGTTAATGGCTTATGTAGATTAAAGAAGACAGAGTATAAGGATACCAGATACTTCTTGTGAGCTTCACTTAATTGTTTTTTAGTCCTTTGCTATTGGTCCAATCTCTATGTGAACTTTTATTCTGTCATTTTTTTGCTAAATATTTGAAAGCTTGTGCTCATTATACGGGGATTTGAGACCTAATTTGATTATTAGTACTCTTTGTTTACTGTCCAAAGATTTTAAGTAATCAATAAATGTTACTGTAATTTTTTTACATTATCAGGAAAGAAAGTTTGTCAGAAAAATAACTTCAAATCGTGAGTGAATATACAGAATGCTAACAAAAGATTTGTATAATCCCGAATTAATAAGGGGTATTGAGCAATTTATTGATTTTGCGTTGAGCTAGTAAACAAATAACTATATAGAAGGATAAACAATTCAACTTTTTTTTAGAATCAGCGCCTTTCATTAAATAAAGATACCATACAAACCAAACCATAATAGATTTATATACAAGAAAAACAAAAACTCCAAGCAAATATAGGAGAGACCTTCTCTAATCTATGCTCCTTATCTATTCGCAAACTTAACAACAACAAAAAAACATTAAGTTGAGCTATAACTAGATTAATTGATTATGAAATATTTTATCTCAGAATAAATACTACTCTTTTCTCTCTTTTTGACCATTTGAGTTTTGTTCTAGTGAGTTATTACGTAGGTTTTTCATCAATTTATACGTAGATATTTATAAAATTGAAATATATGAAAAGTATATCAAGATTTTTCTTGCCCTAGCCCGTGTTCATGTAAGTGTTTTCATATTTCCTAAATTTAGGTGACGAAGAATTCTTTCTTGCGGATAAATACAACTTTTATATACATATAACACATCATGAAACTAGGCAACAAGCCCCTTTTTTTTTCCTTTTTAAATGGAGGGCTTTATTAATGATCAAACTAATAAATCTATTTTGGTAGAAAAATAAAAATAAATTAAATAAACTAGGTCTTTCAGTATTATACGAGAAATTTCTTGAAATATTACATATTACTCCTAAGTTATTACCTTGAAATTTGCTTTCAAACATTTATTTCTGGTTTCATTTTGTTTGACTAAAAAAGGAGAAGAAAAATTAGTATCAATTTATTCTATTTATGATTTCATGTTGAACATAGTAAACAAATAACTATATAAAAGGATAAATAATTTATTTTAGAATCAGCGCATTTCATTAAACAAAGATACTATACAAACCAAACCATAATAAAAATAAACAAGAAAAATAAAAACTCCAAGCAAATATAGGAGAGACCTTTTGTAATCTATGCTCCTTTTCTACTTGCAAATTTAAAACAATCAAAAAAGAAAAAAAATATTAAATTGAGTTGTAACTATATTATATGATTATGAAGAATCTATCAAAATTTTATCTCAGAATAAATGATACTCCTTCCTTCTCTTGTTGACCATTTGGATTTTGTTTGAATGAGTTATTACACAGGTCTTTCATAAATTTACACGTAGATATTTATAGAATTGAAATATATGAAAAGAATATCAAGATTTTACTTGCCCTAACCCGGACTCATGTAAGTGTTTTCGTATTTCCTAATTTACTTGACGAAAAATCTTTTCTTGCGAATAAATGCAACTTTTACATGCACGTAATACCTCTTGAAACTAGGCGATGTTCCCCCTTTTTTTCTTTTTTAAATGGAGGGTTTATTAATGATTATATTTATTGGTACAAAAATAAAAGTAAATTAATTAAACTACGCCTTTTAGTGCTATATGAGAAATTTCTTGAAATACTATGTATTTCTCCTTAATTATTACTATTAGTTTCCAAATATTAAAATTTGCTTTCAAACATTTACCACTCATTTTATTTTGTTTTACTAAAAAGAGAAGAAATTTAGTACCAATTTATTCTGTTTTTGATTTTGCGCTGAGCTCAATAAACAAATACCTATATAAAAATAATAATTTATCTTTTTTAGAATCAACGCCTTTCATTGAACAAAAATACTAAACAAACCAAAACATCATAAAATATACAAGAAAAATAGAAACTCCGAGCAAATATAGGGGAGATCTTCTCTAATCTATGTTCCTTTTATATTTGCAAACTTTAAACAACCAATAAAGAAAAGCAAATAGTTATAAAACAATAAAAGAAGAAGAGTATTGCAGAACAAAGTAGAAAGAAAGAGAATATTTATTAATAGTGGATGAATTACAATAGAATAGAACTTTTTATTTATAGGGAGAGGGTGATTTAGCCACCAAGTAATGAACATTAGAATCTCTCTATATATGGACATTTACCATAAATAAAATTCTATTATAGCACTCCCCCTTGAATGTCCATTCAACAAATAATATGCCTCGTTGAAGCCTAACTAAAACAAAATCCAGTGGGAAAAAAATTCTAGTAAAGGAAAAATAGTAAACATATCTAACAATACGTCTTTTGGTTGCCTCGTTAAAAACATTGCAAGGAAAACCCAGTATGACAAAACCTTGTAAGGGGAAAAAGAGTGCAACGCGCATTAACTCTCCCTGATGAGAGCATCAATTCACATATTTAAGCCTTCACATTCCAATCTTGTGCACCATCTTCAAGATATCATTGGTAGAGATTTGATAAATAAATTCGTCATATTAACTTGAATGAATATTTTGCACTTTGAAATCATCATTTGTGATAGATATATAAATTCTTTATAAATATCATGGAATGGCTCTTCAATATCTCCATAGAGGTATTCTCGCTATCACATTATCATGCTTCTAGTTGTACAAGATATAATTGTGCATAAATTGCATTGAGGATGTGGTACTTCAAGATAAAGAATTATATATGCTTTAAGCAATTTAAATTCTTCATGGATTGTCATATAAGTTAAGTCATATAAGCCATATAATATTCTTTAGATGCATATCAAGTTTTCATGTCATGCTAGACATATAAGATATTGAAAACTGATTGCATATACCAATGATTTTATACTTTCAAGTGTTTTAACTACATGTTCAAAACTACATGTCTTTCATATGGAACCAATTCTATTCAAAATTATTTCTCCAGACTTAAGATCCTCATATATATATATATATATATATATATATATATATATATATATATATATATTTATTTATTTAGCGCTATCATATATGTTGTCAACAAACATTTTATATCGGTTCTAACCTTTTTATTTTCATATAGACATAACATAGAGATATCTTCATTCATATATTCAAAAACTTGAATCTCTCATGAGATTAATGAAGTGTTATGTCATGTGATTTTTTAAATCACTTGCCTCCTTTATTATGATCATTTGCTCATCTTCTTTATGAAGAAGTTAATTTGAAACCGATTTGTCTATACGCTTTAAGCGTACTATAGACTTTGTCCTTCTAGAACTTAAAATGAGCCATTTTCAATGGGAGTATAGTTACTTTCTTTGGATCAACAAATGCGTCTGGCATGCTTTGCAATATATTGCAAATGAGTTATCCTTTTATGAACTTCAAATTCATATTATTTTATTTGATGATCTAGATGTACAAATGATAGTTCATTCTACATAACTTTTTCTCAACTGTTTATCATGTATTCCCCTCATGTTAGAAAAACTAACTTGTTTCCTCAACTTTGAGAATCCATCTTTGTGCGTTATGATGTTAATCAAAATATACATCGTACATCAATAATAATAAGATGGAATTATTTGGTTCCTGACCCTGAACCACTTGTGAGGGGAAAAAATAATATACTTTGGTAAATAACGTATATCAAATTGATATAGATAACTTTGTTCTCATAAGCAATTGTTTAGTTATTAAGTAGAAGCATTCAATAAATTATTTTGCTAAACTAACTTATCAAGATGAACTATCTTGAATAAAAAAATTGAAAATTATGCTCTAAATTAAATTATTGAGCAAGTTACCTAGCAAACACCATGATGCGGGTTAATAATAATCACACATGTAACCATCTCATAGATGCATCTTATATGGTATACATGGCAGGTGAATGAGACCATATTCACCTTTGATATTTTCAGTATTCATGGGATTAAATCCCAATTTTAGTTGGTCCATTAAATAATGAGAACAAGCAACATAAGAGAATTCGTAAAGAACTTTCTAGTTCTTTAATATTTACCCATGTGACTTCTCTATTATTTTTGCACATCATACTTAAATTGATATGTCTAAACCAATTATGCCAACTAAATAAATTATCAATATTGATACACCTCAGGTTTACACCATGACGTGTTCAATTATCAATAAACTCCAAGTTTATTATAATATAAGTTTTTATATCAATAAACATCCACTTAGTGTCACGACCCAATTCCATAACAGGTCATAACGACGCCCAACGCCATCGATGGGCAAGCCAACGCGGAAAATACTAACTAACTTTCGATCACTTTAACCCCAAAATAGTTGAAATAATGATACTTTAAGTTGTAAATAAATTAGGAACGATGAATAAAATCATGATAATTATACAACCCCCAAAATAGTACAATCTACTAACGCGTGTGCCAAGATTTGATGTCACAAGTAGTGGGAAACTTGTAGAATATGCAACAAAACACACCAACCTACTGTTTGAAACAAAATAGACAGCATAAATACATAAGAAAATGTCACGACTCCAAATCCACTAAGGGTAGTGGTGGCACGAAACACAGCTGTTAGGCAAGCCAACTGAAATACTTAATTAAATTTTTATTTTAATAATTTTGAAAATAATATTTTTATACGGATAAAAGAATTCTCAGTATATTCCTCCAAATGAATAATGAAATATTTAAACAGCTTTTAAAATTTCTGAATAAACCCAAATATATCCCAAAACCCGGTGTCACAAGTACATGAGAAATTACTAAGGAATCGAATAAAGTACAATAACTATCTGGAATACAAGTGGACAGAAATAAAAATACAATACAATACTCTGAAGGAGACTCTGCTGACTGCGATCGTCTTGATAACTGTAACTCACGTAAGTCTCTGTATCAACCAGGCCGCTATGCCACTAAGCCATTATCCACACATAAACATGTGCAATAAAAATGCACAACAAGTATAGTATGAGTACGAAAACAACGTGTACTCAGCAAGTATCCCGTCTAATCTCGAAGAAGTAGAGACCAGAGGTCGACTTCAATACTTGCTATTGGTCAAATAATAATATGGTGAAGATAGGAGGAAACATGGATTTGTCTAGCAATCTTAACTCATAAAGCAGGAAACCGGTAATACCTTCTCAAATAATAAGGAAACTTCCAAGATTCACTTTTTATTATCTTTATTAGTATATAGCGGCCATAAAAGGTAATATCAATTTCAATAAGTTTCAAGGTAAGCAGTGCAATCATGCGCATATTATGCCGAGGCTACAGTCCGATCCAACAGAAATAAACTGTGCACTTGCCGAGGGTCGACAGCGCGTCTATAGATGCATCTATTCATACCGAGGAGATCGGTTTGATCCACAAATAACAAGCAATATCAATAATACACACGAAGGCACATTAATATTCAATAATGTCATTTAAGAGTTCAACAAGAATACAAGTTCACTCTTATTCTCTTTCAAGTCTTTAGCATATCCTAAGTGATCATAGTAGCAAGACAGTATAGAGATTTTCATAAATAAAGCATGATGTGGGTCCTAAACTACCCGGACAACTAACATAATAGTAGCTACGCACGGACTCTCGTCACCTAAACTACCCGGACAATTAACATAATAGGCAAGTCTTAAATGATATATTCAAAATTCAAGAATACTATTTTTCTAAGTTTTCCTTCAAACCCCAAGTTTTCTACAATTTTCCATGTATAACTCCATATATAAACCTTGTATATACTCAAAACTAGTAGAGATCACTTACCTTATGCTTGGTGATGAAAATGACACTCCAAAGTTGCTCCAAAATCGGCTCTCATGGAAGAAATGAAGTGAAAATGACCAAACTTTGATTTTTAAAAGAACCCATTGCCACCAGCACTTTCTGCGAAAAAGGACTGCATCTGCGAAAAAAGGACTGCATCTGCAGTTATGACAGTAACTGGCAATTTTTCCGACACGAAAATGAGCATAACTCCCTCATACGATGTCCAAATTCGATGATTCTTTTTGCTATGGCTCCATAGTTACAATACAGATCGAATGGTTCAATAAAAACTTAATTTTGGAGCTTATTTGCTTAATATAGTACCCTTTATGTCCAAAGAAACGACTTTAAAATATCAAATAAGAGCGTGATACAACCCGAAACACACCGAGGCCCCCAGGACCCCTTCCAATCACACCGAACGACTCCATAACATAACACGGATTTGCTCGAGGCCTCAAATCATGCCAATCAATGCCAATATCACGAATCAACTTCCAATTCAAGCTATATGAATATTAGAACTACAAACTTCTACATTAGATGCCGAAACCTATCAAATCACGTCCGTTGACTTTAAATTTTGCATACAAGTCATATTTGACATTGTGGACCTACTCCAACTTCTGAAATCGGAATCCGACCGATATCAAAAAGTCCACTTCTAGTCAAATTTCTCCAAAAATCTTCAATTTTCTATCTTTAGCCAAATGGCTCCAAAATGACCTATAGACCTTCGAATTCACTTCCGATCACACTCCCAACTCTTGAATTACCATACAGAGCTACTCCCAGACTCGGAATCCCAAACGGACACCGATAACACTGAAATGCACTTCAAGACAAACTTATGAAATTCCTTCCAAAATGCTAACTTCCACAATAGGAGCCAAAATGTTCCTGGGTTATCCAAAACCCGATCCGGGCATACGCCCAAGGCCGAAATCATCATACGGACCTGCTAGAACCTTCATATCCCGATTGTGTGGTCATTTACCCTAAAATCCAATCTTAGTTAATTCTTTCAACTTAAAGCTTCCGAAATGAGAATTCTCTTTCCAAATCAACTCTGAACTTCCCAAAATTTCAATTCCAACCATGCGTACAAGTCATAACAACTGAAATAAAGATGCTTAAAGCCTCAGACTGCTGAACGAAGCGCTAGATCTCAAAATGACCGGTCAGGTCATTGCAAAAAACTCATTCAAGCTGCTGAACGACACAGAGAGGAAGCAACTCTCGGTAGGAGTCTCGAATCTGCTCAGTGATGCGCACCCGACTAATAGCCAGATGTACCTACCTCAAGCCCTGTACAATTAAGTACATGAGTGTAGTATGAGTACATAAATAATATGTACCCAATAATTATCTCGTCTAATCTCGAAGAAGTAGATACGAGAGGTCGACTCGATACTTACTAAGTTCAAATAATGTGAGTAAAGTTTATTGTAAACATGGATATCACAAGTTATTAACATTTAATAATCATGGAGTAACAGTCCTTTCCCAAGTATCATCATGGGTGTTCGCCTATAGTTTAAGCAGATATGAGATATAGTCCTCAGAGAAATACTAAGCAAACATGTGCAAATAACACTGTGGGATATATAGCCCGATCCAACATAAAAGTAAATTGTGCACTACCGAGGCTCGAACTGCTCGAACCATAGATGCATCTATTACCTCGCTCGCGAATCATACATGTGATATGGTCAACATACATAAATAGACACCGTGCTCGCAAATTATACATGAGATGTAGGTACACATAGAATCACATACTCAAACAGTTAATCAAGACTTTATCATGGAACAACTATTCAAGGAAAATCCAGTTCTCTTTAAACAATTCGAGAAAATGAAGTTTAATCTTTTAGAAATTCACTTACTAATCCGATGTAATTTAAGTAATTCGAACCGACAATAAGATTACAAATATTTCCAATTACAACATGCTTTTGGATCCTAGACTATCCGGATAATAACATAATAGTAGCTACACACGGATTCTCGTCACCTCGTGCATACATAGCCTCCACAAATAGGAACACATAACCAATTAACTCACATACGGGGGCAATTCCCTCATACAAGGTTATAAAGGAGACTCAGCTCGTCCCAAAGTGCACATCCAATATCAAGAACAAGTCCAAGCCCTCAACACGGAGCCGAACAATCCCAAACTAGTTAAATAAAGTAAGAAATAGTTAATATAGACTCACAAGATTGAATTCTAGCTATTTAAGCAATTTTCCAACCATTAATACAAGTTTCCTAATTTCCAACCCCGGGCCCACATGCCCTGATTCTGAGATTTTTTCGAAGTAAGTTGTTCTCTACAACCTAAGGATCAATAATATATGGTTTCTAATTCATTTCATAACAAACTTTGTGGTTAAATCTATGTTTTGTTAAAACCCTAGGTTTTTGCTCTAACCCCAAGGATTCACCCTAATACTAGTGTTTAATCAACCTAAAACAATGATATTGAACTAAAAATAGGTAACACGCCCTTAGCTCAAGTTGCTAAGTGAAAACCTCCTCGCAAAATCTCCCAAATCGCTCAAAGGAGGAGTGTAAATGTCATAAAAATAACATAGAACCTGTATTAAATGAACCTCACTGCCCAGCGATTTTCGCATCTATGAGGATTTGTACGTATCTGCAAAAATGGGGAGGGGGATGGTACCGCATCTGCGGTCTCCGGACCGCACTTGTGGCGTCGCTTCTGCGGCTTGGGAGCCGCATCTATGAAAATGGCCTGGGCCTCCTGTGCTGCTTTTGCGATAAGAGGGACGCATCTGCGGTCCAAGAACCATAGATGCAATTATGACAGAAGCAGCATCCTTCAGCTCTTTCTCAAAATTTCCACTTCATTCGAGCCTCATCCGATTGACGCTCGGGGCTCCTGGGCCCCGCTCAAACATACCGCTAAGTCTGAAATCACGAGACGGACCTACTCGAACCTTCAGAACACCCAAAACAACTTTAAATTAAGAAACCTCCCCCTAAAACCAAATGAATCAAACTTATGAACTTCAAGTTCTTATTTTTCCTCCAAGGGGTCAAAACGCCCTAAAACTACTCGAATTGAAACCAAATTTTACAGGAAAGTCTTAAATGATACTTTGGACTTGTACTGGGCTTCCGAACCAAAATACGAGCCCGATACTTTGGAAATCAATGATTATCTAGTTTATTTAAATCCCTAAAATTTTAGATTAATAACTTTTAATAAAATTCATTGCTCGAGCTTGGGACCTCGGAATTTGATTTCTGGCATACGCTCAGGCCCCATATTTTCCTACGGACCGTTCGAAGCCGTCAAATCACGAATACAGGTCTGTTTGCTAAAAATATTGACCAAAGTCAAACTTAGTCTTTTAAGAAAAATTCTATGGAATCGGGAATAATTCACCCAAAACTCTTCCAAATCCCAAACCAACCATCCCCGCAAGTCGTACATTAGCTAAAGCAAACATGGGAGTTTTATTTAAGGGAACGGGGTTTTAAAAGGCAAACGACCAGGAGGATCGTTAAATTCTCCACCTCTTAAACAAACGTTTGTCCTTTAACGGACATAGAAAAGTGCCTGAGCTACTAAATAAATGGGGATATCTGCTCTGCACGTCCTCCCCGGACTCCTAGGTCGCCTTCTCAATTGGTTGGCCCCTTCACTGGACCTTTACCGTAGAAATCCTCTTTGATCTCAACTGGCGATCCTTTCTATCATTAATGGCAACTGACTCCTCCTCATAACCCAAGCTCTCATCCAGCTGAATAGTGTTGAAGTCTAATACGTGGGAAAAGTTGGCATGATACTTTTGAAGCATCGACACATGAAAAACCGGATGAACTACTGATAAGCTTGGGGGTAACGCAAGCTCATAGGCAACCTCTCCAACTCTCCTCAACAACTCAAAAGGTACAAAAAACCTTGGGCTCAACTTGCCCTTCTTCCCAAACCTCATAATTCCCTTCATGGGTGAGACTTTCAAGAGAACCTTCTCGCCAACTATAAACGATACATCACGCATCTTCTGATCCACATAAATCTTTTGTCTGGACTGAGCTGTGTGAAGCTTCTCCTGGATCAACTTCACTTTATCCACGGCATCCCGTACCAAGTCTGTTCCATACAACTTGGCCTCACCAGGCTCGAACCATCCGATAGGAGAACGACAACGGCGACCATATAGAGCCTCGTATGGAGCCATCTCAATGCTGGATTGATAGTTGTTGTTATATGCAAATTCTGCCAAGGGCAAGAACTGATCTCACAGCCCTCCAAAGTCAATCTCACATGCTCTAAGCATATACTTTAAAATCTGCACTATCCGCTCCGACTGCCTATTGGTCTGAGGATGGAATGCTGTGCTAAGTTCTACTCGGGTCCCCAACTCGCTCTGAACAGCTCTCCAGAAATGGGAAGTTAAGTGAGGGCCTCTGTCTGATATGATGGAAACAGGCACACCGTGCAACTAGACTATCTACCAAATGTAAATCTAAGCATACCTCTCCGCTGTATAAGTAGTTTCCACTGGAATGAAGTGAGCCAACTTGGTCAACCTATCAACGATGACCCATATTGAATCAAACTTCCACAAGGTCTGCGGTAACCCAACTAAAAAATCTATGGTAATGCCTTCCCATTTCCACTCTGGTATAGGCATCTGTTGAAGCAGGCCACCTGGCCTCTAGTGTTAATATTTGACATGCTAGCAATTCAAACATATAGCTACGTACTCCGCTATGTCTTTCTTCATTCTCCGCCACTAGTAATGCTACTTCAAGTCACGATACATCTTTATGGCACCCAGATGAATGGAATACCACAAACTGTAGGCCTTCTCTAGAATCCTGTCCCTCAGACCATCAACATTAGGAACGCATAGACGGCCCTGAAGTCGTAAAACACCATCCTCGCCAATAGAAACTTCCTTGGAACCTCCCTAAAGTACCATCTCTCTGAGAACCGCCAAATATGGATCGCCGAACTTCCTGGCCTTGATCTTCCCCAATAATGAAAATTGAGCAACCACACATGCTAGAACTCACCTAGGCTCTGAAAGGTCCAACCTCACAAGTCTGTTGGCCAAGGACTGAATGTCCAAAGCAAATGGCCTCTCCTCATCTGGAATGAATGCCAGACTATCCATACTTTCCAAATTTCTGCTCAAGGCATTCGCGACCACATTTGCCTGCCTGGATGATAAAGAATGGTAATGTCATAATCCTTTAGTAACTCGAGCCACATACGCTGCCACAAATTAAGATCCATCTACTTGAACAAAAGCTATAAGCTACGGTGGCCTGTGTAAACCTCACATGACACCCCATATAGATAATGCCTCCAATCTTAAAAGAATGAAAAATTGCGGCCAACTCTAGATCGTGCATTGGGTATTTCTCCTCATGAGTCTTTAGCAAAAGCAAAACATATGCAATAACTCGCCCCTCCTGCATCAATACACATCCCAAACCAACACGTTAAGCATCCAATACACCGTATATATCCCCGAGCCGGAAGGCAATACAAGAATTGGTACTGCAGTCAAAGTTGTCTTGAGCTTCTAAAAACTCTTCCCACAATCATCAGACCAACATAATGGAGCATCCTTTTGGGTCAATTTGGTCAACGGTGATGCAATAAATGAAAAGCCATGCACAAATCACCGGTAATATCCTGCTAGCCCCAGGAAACTTCTTATCTCAGTCACTAAAGTAGGACGTGGACAACTCTGAGCTGCCTCAATCTTCTTGAGATCCACCTTAATACCCTATCCTGATACAATATGTCCCAAGAATGCCACTGACTCTAGCCAAAACTCACACTTGGAGAACTTAGCACATAACTTCTACTGTCGCAAGGTCTGAGTATCACTCTCAGATGCTGCTCGTGCTCTCCCAGGCTACGCGAGTATATCAAGATGTCATCAATGAAGTCAATGACGAAGGAATCAATATAAGGCATGAATACTCAGTTCATCAAATCCAAATATGTTGTTGGGGCATTAGTCAAGCCGAAGGACATCACCAAAAACTCATGATGGTTGTATCTAGTTTGTAAATGCAGTCTTCGGAACATCTGAGTCACGAATCTTTAGCTTATGATACCATGACCTCAAGTCTATTTTGGAGAACACCCTCGCACCCTGCAATTGGTCGAACAAATCACTGATACGAGGCAACAAATACCAGTTCTTGATGGTGACTTTACTAAACTTGCGGAAATCAATGCACATCCACAAAGCCACATCCTTTTATTCACAAATAACACTGGTGCACCCCAAGGCGACACACTAGGCCTAACAAACCCCTTCACCAACAACTCCTCGAGCTACTACTTTAACTCTTTCAACTCCTTGTTGATACCCAAATTTTTCCTATGTAATTTTATATAAAATACTTTCAAAATAGCATGTACATGCATATGTGAGCATGCCCAAGAGTTTTGATATTTATTACATATTTTCAAAATTAATTTATTGTCTATTTTAACAGTATAAAAACCAATAATTATTCCCATGATTATTATTTCGGTGATTAATCTATTTTTATCCTTATATTTATGGAAAAATATAATTAAAGAAATTTTTGTATATTTTTACAAATTTATTTGGCATTTTAAGCTAAATTGCATATAATTGCAATTCTAGCCCATTTTTAGATTAATAGCATTTTATATTTGTAAAATTAATTCTAGTATTTTTAAATTACTATTTAAATAATATTAACTGGCTCAGTACTTATAATTGCTTTTAAAACTATTTTTATTATTTTTTATAAAATAAAAGGAAAAGTAGCTATTTAACAATTAGCCCCGTATTATTGCAATTATAGCCCTACTATATTTCAATTTTAGCCTAAATTGACCCTCAAATTAATCCAATTTTAATTTCCAAACGGGCCAACCCACGACCCAATTCTAAAGACTCAACCCTTTTCCCACCTACCAATTTACATCTAGACCATTGATCACTCAAGATCAAGAATCTGAACTCACCCTTACCTTTTTTAACTCCAAACGAATACCTTAATCCCTCATTTCTCATTTCTCAGCCGCCTCTGAAACCTATTGTCTCTCAAACTCTTCGAAACCCTAGTCTCCTTCTTCCCCCCTTCAACCACCACTCCATCCTAATCCATGGTTTCTCGGGCCATGGATAGTTGGTACTCACTCCCCTCCATCAGTATGCCATGGTTGTTCGAAGTTGCGAGACTGGACCTCGATGGCTCCCTTTCAGATCAATTAATCTATAGCTTCTCTGGCCCTTACTCCAGCATATTCGAGCAATATGAGTCTTTTAGACACGAGATCAGACTTTCCTAAAGACATTTCTTATTTCTAGGGGTTTCTCTGCATTCCATGGCTATTCAAGGTTCTTTCTAATTTTCTTTTCTTTGATCTGCCACATATCTATGCTCCGCTTGAGTTTTCAAACGATTTTCCCCATTTTTCTTTGAAAAATAACTTTATTCAAGATCTTCCTTTTCCGATCTAAGGTTTTCCAAAAATTTTAAGTGATTTCTGACTTTTCTTTACCTTTATGTGTACTTGCTCCTACTGTGTTCTTGTATTCTTCCTTTTACCATGCTCTTGTATGACTATCTTACTGTGTTTTTCTATATATGATCATTGATATAATTTTTCTGATGTTCTTATGTTCTTCTACTGTATTTTCCTACTAAGTGCTGAAAGTAATTTGTTTGCCTTCTACCGAGCCCCGTTTAAGTTTCTTTTAGAAAAATCTCTAAGCATGTCTAACAGTATTTCCATTATGTTCTGTAAACCTCTCTACTGTATTTTTCTACTACGTTCTTAAGTGTTCTTGCTATTTTTCATCTACTGAACTTTGCTTGAGTTCTTCTAAGAGAGCTTCTTAAGCATGTTTCCTTTACTATTCTTATTATTATTTTCCATTTTATCCTCTGAATAATGCTAGTGTTTGCATGTTACCTTGCTATCATGTTTTCCTTGTGATTTCTGAAAGAAGCATGTTAGAAGCTTCAGCTCTCTTCTGAAATATCTACACATGTCTCGACCCAATTTGCTTACTCTCTCCTTTATGTTTTATGGTTTGTTCGAACTGGGGCTTTATTTCAAAGACCATTAACTCTTTCAGACTGGTTTTGAACCTCTTACTGAGTTTGGATATCTTTGTTTTCATACAATGTTGAACTTTTTGCTAAACTCTTTTCTTTCTACTAATTTTTTTTACAAAGGCATGACAAGTTTCTTTCATGTTTAACGCATCTGCATGCTTTTATATGTGATGAATCTTTCTTCAAAATGGTTTTCAAAGTTGTAATTGATTCAGAATTCATTTAATAGGTCTAATTGATTGTTTGCTATTTTTCTCCTTAAGTTAAAAATCTTTCCTATCTTTCCGACTTGGTTCATTCATACAAATCTCAGTCGTTGTGATTTACTAGCTGTTAATTGATTCCCTTTTTATATTTGTCACAAACCGTGTACTATTGAATGTTTTCCTTAAATGACTTCTATGTATTTACCCCTTTTGTGATATTTTGAAAAGGTTTTAATCAAAAACCCTTTCCTTAATTGGTTTTTACCCGTTAAATTTAGAATTCCTTAACTAAAGGGAGATTGATTTCAATGAATATTTCCTTACCTTTCTTACTTGTTTTCTACATTATAAAAGGGGCATGACCCTCCTATATACAACGTCAATTATTGAAAACTTCAAATTCAATATTCTCACAATCTCAATTAAGATACTCTTTCAACACTCTACTCTCTTCTGAGGTCTTTAGTACTGTTTGCTTGCAATTTGGCTTACAAGACTCCTACTTTCACTTATTTGTTTCCCTAAAACTGGTATGTCTCAATTTTGATTTCAGCTTCTTCCCTATGTGTTTACTTTACAGTTGCTATACTCCTATTTACTTTGTTGTTCATGTTCTGAAATGAATGTGCTACTTTCTCTTTGCATTTGTTGTTCGTCATGAATTTCCCATACCCTCACCCCTCCTATGTGTGTGAGTTAAGGCTCATGGCCCGACAATATCCATATTGCTGCCCAGGTCTGAACCATATCCACAATGGATCCTAACTCCTAGGATTGAGCTAACAGGCTAGTTAGAGGTGTGCCAGCACTCCTAGTTGATGGGCATGACCACCACCCTACCATGGCTTTCCCTAATTCCCTCTTTATGCACTTGCACTTACTCTTAGACGCTAAGCTATGCCCCCTTCTTATGCGCCTTGATTTGGGACCTTGAGTTCCCTCTAAACTTGGACATTTGAGGACTGGCCATTCTACACAGCACTATGATCTAATTCTGCAATGTATTTGGGGTGTAAGCACTGTCTGGAGCCCTTTGAGACTCCTTGGAACTTTGACATATCCAAAATAATAGAAAGGCGTTTGGAAATCTGATCTTGGATGTTGGTTTATCTCATATTGTTAGACCTTGAGTCTGAATTATGTTGTTTGGGTGTAGCTTGAATTTCTTATGTAATTTGTTTTACTTTTTTTGGTTCAATTTGGTCTGTAATAATTTGTAACAACTATGTGGATGGCTAGTAGAAAATGATGGGGATGAATGTATGCGCAGGGTAGATAACTTGCCCATATGACTTTTTCTGATTTTTGCATTCATATAGACAACATGCCTATAGGTTACTGTATTCATGTAGAAAACTTTTTCATAGGAGTTCTTGAAAATCTGCATTCTCATCTTAGAAATCCTTCCTATAAGTTCTGCATTCTCATCTTAGAAATAATGCCTATAAGTTTTGCGTTCTCAACTTAGAAATCCTTCCTATAAGTTCTGCATTCCTGCATATAGAAATCCTTTCTCTAAGTTTTTTTTTTTTTTGCATTTTTTCATATAGAAACCATGTATCATAGGTTTTTCTGCATTTCGACATATAAATGTCATTAGGCAAATGGTCCTAGGTTTAATAGTAATCTACATATATCCATCACTAGGCAAACTTGTTCATAGGTTTAAATAATAAACAACCTGCTAGATATTATACCAATAGGACTTTCTGAATTCTTGCACCTGCATCCATCATTAGGAAAACCTGTTCATAGGTTTAAATAATAAACAACCTTCAAGATACCATGCTTGTAGGACTTCTACACTCCTGTTTCAACTATGAAGTGATTAAAATCAACAACGCTTAGAAATCATGCATATAGGAGTAATCGGATGAATCAGCTTTGTCTATTTCCTCTATGAGTCTAAAATTCGTAAATAAGATCGTTTAAAATCTGCAGTACCTTTTGTTTATAAAATCAATAATTCTTTCTTCTAATACCAGTACACCTTATGCATTATTAGATATCACGCCTATAGGTCTCACCTAGGCAAGCCATTAGGTGATTAATCAATTGGGTTAGTTCTTAATAAATTACAGCCAAACCAAGCCTAATTCGGATGTCTCATCTGAGAAATATGTGATAAATCAGCATGTCCTAACGCTTTAAAGTTAATTCAGATCGTAACTAGTATTTGAAGTTATGTTCTATAATTTGCTCCTTAATTGAGGAGGCCTATTTGTGCCTTAACTGATATTTGCTTCCCCCCTAACTGCTTATGTGTTCTTGTTTGTCGCCCTATACTTGTATCCTTTTGAATTCTAAAAGCCCCAACTTCCTCCCCTTTAGGATTAGTAATCTTAACACCTCCGAGACTGATAGGATTGGGACGGGTAATAGCATACAATAACTAACGATATTATTCTACGCTTTAATTCCTTAACAGGGTGGGAAAGGTAAATATGGATATGATGAAAGGTGCGCTAATACCTCATGTAGCCCCTCTCTTTTGAGGAGTGATTACTGGGTATTGCATTGACATGATCCATATTAATCATAAACCTAGGACCCCTTTCCCTTTTACTTGTTTATTCTTTTTCATAATTGTATAAATCTTTTCTTCAAAATTTCTGCCCTCTTTACCTTTTAATTTACTTGCAATATTATGTGAAAACTCCCTCTACTTGAGCCCTTATTTGCTACGTGAAGTCACAATTAAAACATGACCGGGAACCACACTAGTGGATCTTGGGGGTGCCTAACACCTTCCCCCGGAGATAATTTCTAGCCCTTACCCAAACTCTATTTCTTACTCAAAACCCTACTTAGTGTCCTAATGCACTTAATCATTAGGTAGTGACTCTTCAAATTCACAAACCCAATTCCCAAAAGGGAACGAGTTGTCCTCCAAAAATGTCATAAACCCTATTTCTCCTTAGAAAAAGGGGGCATCGATAACATGGAAACTCCGTTGGGAACATTGTTTAGGCTTTTACCATTTCATGTTATTCGTGACTTTACTGCTTTTTATTTGCCTTTATTTAATGTCTTTATCTCTCTTCTACTGCAAAACTAACTTGGCTCTTTGTTTCTTTTCTTCAAAGCTTTCTTTTACCGTTTTCCTTCAATACTATTGTAATTATGAGCAATTATTCTTATCATTACTTTATGAACATGCAAATACGTGACAACTTGTTTCATTCTTGTAGTTGCATATTCAACATCATATTCCACTTGTGCCAAACAAGTGTGGTGGGACTTGCTATGGTCGTATCTCTCGTACAGATAGTCGAAAGGAATGTAGGAATCCTTCAATCAGGTCAAGTCTGGGTTCTTCTTTAGTCCCATCACTTTGAGAAAACCCTACCCTTGCGATTTTTCGGCATAAGAAAACCCAGAGTCTCCCATGAGATACTAGCTAGCCCTCATATTTCCTCTAGCAAAGGTGTCATTCAAGGTCCCCAAAACAGAACACGGACCTATCGCCATCCCAGAATAGAGTTGCAGCCTCTATGATATTATTGTGGGGTTGGATTTCCAAAAGAGAAGGAAAATCTCCCAAATACTTGCGGACGAGGGTCTGATCACTAGAGTGAAGATCTTCCCACCAGCTTAGCAACCTTGGGTGGATGTTGGTTACCATGCTGAATATGGGGAATTCTTACCTCATTTCTACAAAACAAAGTGTTGGGCCCTTACCCCCACCAGAATCGACTATTTTAATATCAATAATTGGCATCGGCAGCATTTTAGTTCTCCAAATAAATGCATAGACATGGTAGTGTCCGTTTGGGTTACAGGGAAACCTAGTGGACTTTGGACAAGGCTATCTTAAAAAGTCATTATGGGGACAACATAACTGACTTGGCCAGGTTTGACCATGATGCATGCACAATTGAATGGAGTAAGGTTTCTATGGGGTGCTAGACCAGTACCTTTGAGCGAGAAACTCAAGAGAGAAAGGCATGGAACCATCGACTACACCGTTGTTCGACTGATTTTACCGAAAATACGCCTTTGCCAAATTTAGGGGGTGATAATATTTAGCATCATATTCCAATCGCTTATGTCTTTATGTTCTGCTTTTTGGGATGATAGTATTTCCTATGAAGAAGGCTAGGATTCATACCAGACTAGCCATGGTTACCAAAACCTTATTGGAAGGAATTGGCGGAAAACCTTTTAGCATAGTACCTATGATCATTGCAGAGATATATCGAGCCCTGGAGAACTGTCAACGAGGGGCCAAACACTTTGAGGGTTGTAACTTACTACTCCAACTCTGCGCATGGAGCATCTCTAAATAGTTGGATATCAACAGGAGATCCTACGCAGGGAATGGAATGATCATATCGCCTTCCATAAGCCAAGGCGAATGAGCTATATGCCTAACATGTCTGCTCAACCGTAAGATGCTAAAGAATGGGTAGAGTTGTTTGAAAATCGGAAAGAGGACCAAGTGCAATGGATGTTCGAATGGTTCCCTACTAAAGAGTTCATTGTCCGCTCTCGGGGTGCACCGTTTCTTATACTCATTGGTCTAAGAGGAACTTATCCATATGTCCCTCTCCGAGTCATGAGGCAGGACGGAAGGAAGCAGGTTATACCAAAGGTTGACAAAATGAGTCACTTCAGGGTCAACTTTCAGGATGACGATAGCCCTTACAAGTGCCAAGCCCAATAGATGTGGCACTGCAAAATCGTCATGGGAAAAGATACTATTGAACTGAATAGGTGCCATGCTAGATATACTCCATACTATCCAAGCTGGTTGGAAGACGATCATAATGGGTTAGGACAACCGGGGTTTGCTCAAGGTCACAGGATCATTGATGAAAAGGCAGAAGCATAAGTAAAGTACAACCAACTGTGTAAGAGGATGCGGGAATACAAAAATGAGCACCGTGAAATACAATAAGCCAATCAGAAGTTAATTGGATAATGGAAGGATATGGTTGTTAGCGCCAACAAATGATTGATCTGTTTGGAGCAGGTCATAGTGGAGCTGGAAAAGATGTTTCTGAGAAAGGTCGAAGATTGCCGAGTTGCTGAAGGAGATGAAGGCAAGCATCTAGCCAGGGCCTACTTGCTGCTAGGATTGCGTGAGCTAGGAGAGCTGTACGAAGGAGCCAACATTGCTGAATCTGGGCAAGGTCCTTCTAGGACCAAATAGATATGAGTCTTCTTTTCCTTTGAAAATGTAATAAGGCCTACGACCATTAGTGACATTTTATTTAGTATCGTTTTGGGATTCATCTTATTTTCTTTTCAATAAAATGATGCATTTAGCATTTTAAGTTCTTCAAGTTTATTTTTCACTAGGCCTATCTCTGGCACAATGAGGTCCCCTAAGATTAGGACACGTTTTATATTCTCTGCACTATGTGTTTAAATATTGCAACATCTTTTCTTATGATCCTTACTAACTTGCTACCTTTTTGTTTTTCCCCTTTTATTTATTTCCCTCCCCAAAGGTTAGTTCGTGAACTCAGGCATTATCATTATATTCCACAAGATCCAAGGGCCCTCCACCTACTCCTCTTCTTAGTCCTATCAGAAGTAGGAACAAGGGAATGATGGAGGATTTGAGCAACATCAGAAAGGAAAATTCAGTTGAACAGGTAGAGGTTACTCAGGGTATTCAGGTTTCCAAGGAGAATGCCTCTCAGATAGAACAAAAGTTACTAAAGTTCCAAGAAGAGCTTAACGAATTCCGGAATTTGGCAAGTCTATCATTTTCCTTAACTTCTCCAGAAGTCACTCGGAATTCCACACCTCCATAAAATGTCCCAAGTCATCTTACTCCTCACCACCACTGCAACACCTGCCAGAGTCCCAACAGCACTTTGTTTCTCATCCCGGAAGCATTAAACCCCACAAATGACCATCGCCACAACAACACCCCCAAATATATAGAAACTGTGCTTATATCAAGCATGCCTGAGTTCGATGACAAAGAATCTCTTATCAGGAATTTGGCTGAAGAACTTAAGAAGCTGACAACCAGGATCTAGGGCGTTGAAGGAAGTAAAGGAATTAAGGGTTTAAACTACAAAGATTTATGCATATATAGCGCTGTCGAACTGCTCGAGGGGTACAAATCTCTGAAGTTCAAAATGTTTGATAGTACAAGAGATCCTAGGGTTCGCCTGAGAACATACTGCGACAAGCTAGTCGAATAGGAAAAGATGAAAAGATTCACATGAACCTCTTTATGAGAAGTCTGAAAGGGGATGCTCTATCTTGGTACATTAGCCAAGACCCGAAGAAGTGGTCAAATTGGGTAAGTATGGCATCCTATTTCATGGACAGATCAGATTCAACACGAAAAATGCGTAGATATGTTCTCCATTCAAAACTTAAAAGAAGAAACCTACGGAGACATTCCACGAGTATGCTACTCGGTGGAGATCAGAAGCTGCTAAGGTCAGGCCAGTCTTAGAGGAAGAACAGATGATCAGGATTTTCATCCGGGCTCAAGACCCACATTGCTACGAAAGTTTGATGCTGATTGAAGGCCAAAAATTTTTTGACATCAAACAAGAGGAAATGATCGAAGAAGGTATAAAAGTGGTATGGTCACTAACTTTGAAGCTTTGCAAGCCACCAACAAGGCTCTACAGTCTGGTGGTACATCCAAAAAGAGGGACATAGGTGCCATAATAGTTGCATAAAGAACCAAATCACCATCCAAGTACCAAGCCTACCCGATATCTCCACTTACATATCAACCCACTCCAAATTACCAAGCACCCTTGCCTTCTTACCCAGCTCTACCATCCACTTACCAGTCGCCTCCACCACCCACATATAAGCCTACTTCACCCAAATACTCCCAACTCGCACACGTCTACCAAGCCTACAACATTCAACATGCCCACTATCAATCACCTCCCCCTCGCCCAAATTTCCCATGACCCCAAAAAAACTTTGACCGCAAACCTCCAAAATAATACACCGCCATTGCTGAACCTATCGACCAGCTGTATGAAAAGCTCAAAGCTACTGGTTATGTCACTCCTATCCCTACCGTAAACCCCAAAAATCCCTCCTAGTGGGTAAACCCATATAAAACCTGTGCATACTATTTCGGCATGAAAGAGCATACCATTGATGAATGCCGCTCCCTGAAGGATAAAATCCAGGCTTTGATAGATAATAAGATCATTGTGGCAAAGGATACCTTCCTCGAATATCCGTAACAACCCTCTTACCAGACCACAAGGGTGGAGGTATACACATGATTGAGATAGAAGATGATTAGGACCCCGAGGGATCGATCGAATTGATAGCAGAAGAGACGTCCAAAGAAAACTTTAGTCACTCTCAATCTGATTGTAGTCCAAATACAGCCTTCTGAAGATGCTGAGGTAAACATGTCCACACTGCTTGAGTTTGAAGTACTAGCCTCTGCAAAGTCGCCAACATCGATCGAGGTAGAGTTTGGATCCCCAAAGGCGCATGAGCCCTTTGAAGTCAATATATTACCTTCCAACACAAGGGTGCCTATTCTAGTGGCAATGACAACCGTAACACAATTCTACACAAAATCCATACCATGGGACAACAGAGCCGAGGATAGAAGGAAGGGAAAAGCCAAGTTCGAGGAAACTATTGCAGCACAGGGTATGACAAAAACCGGCAGAGTGTATACCCCAGAGCACTTGGCTGAGTTAAGTAAGCTGACCTCTGGTCAACAAGCTATCATTGAAACTGGACCCGACAATCTTTGGAGAAAGATACAAGCTAAGGAGTACTCGGTCATTGACCAACTAAGCAAAACACCAGCACAAATCTCTATCCTAGCTTGCTACAAAGTTCTTATGCACACAAGAATGCCTTGATAAAAGTGATGAGTGAGGCATATGTGCCCAGCCACATCACTGGAGGAGAAATGGCGAACACAGTGGGTCAAGTATTGGAAAGTCAAAAATCACCTTCCACGAGGATGAGCTACCAGCGGAAGGACTAAGCCATAACAAGGCATTGCACATCACTGTACAGTACAAAGATTATTTTATTACCAGGATCCTGGTCGATGGAGGGTCCAGTCTGAAAATTTGTCCTCTGGTAACACTCAGAACATTGGGAAAAGGACTGTATGAAATCAAGGACGGGTCCATCAACTTCAAGGCTTTCGATGGATCTCAAAGGTCCACTATTAGGGAGATTAGTCTACATTTGCAAATAGGGCCCACCTGGTTCAATGTTGATTTTCAAGTAATAGATGTGTCGGCATCTTACAATCTACTGTTAGGACGACCCTGAATTCATGCCGCCGGGGCTGTGGTGTCAACACTACATCAAGTAGTGAATTTGAGTGGAATCACCAGGAGGTGACCATTCATGGTGAAGGTAACAACCCCATATATAGCCGCCAGACCATCCTAGCGATCGAAGGAAAAAGGAAAATAGGTGGAGAAACCTACTATCACATCAAGCGAGTCAACACCGTAGACAAGGACAAATGGTGGGACAATAAAATCGAAAGCATACTGAACTGGTGCAGGTATGAACCTGACAAAGGACTTGGCAAGAATCTCCAAGGAATTGCTGAGCCTATCAAACTAAAGAAACACGGTACCACCTTTGGTTGGGGGTATGAGTATACCTGTGAAGAATTCAAGAACTAGTCACCACCCTGGCGCGACCCTTACTATTCATTGGAGCAGCTAATACCCCATTTGGAGCAGACTATCCAACCAGCCAAAGTCACATATGGGTAAGAAGAAGATGAAGCATTGGAAGCAATGAAGAATTTGTTTTTGGAAGAGGATGGCATGGACTGTTGCGTTGTTCTCGAGGAGGAGGGGGAGGAAGGCCCTTCCATACAAGCCATGAGCAGAGGACAACACCTCAAAAATTGGTCCATCAGAACTACCAGAGCCGACGTTCCTTGGAGTAGCAAGGCTAAAACAAGCACTACACACTATTTTGTTTTACTAGTTTATTTCCCTTTTGTATTTAGTTTTTTTTTTTAAAGAGCTCCGATGTTCAAAACGTTCATGGAATTTATTGAAGTATTTCATTTTCTTATAAATCTTACGCTTATTATTTACATTACATTACTCAAACAACATCACCATTACTTTACTTTATGAACCAATGACTGTGACATGCAACGAGACAACACAACAAACAAACATAGATTCAGAGGAAGATGATATACCTGAGGAAATTGTTAAGGACGTTGAGAATTTCAAGAATAGGCCTAAGTCAAACTTGGACGAGACTGAGATTGTCAACCAGGGATATGCAGAAAACATCAAAGAAACACGAATCAGCGTCCATTTGTCACTGTCAGAAAAGAAAGAATATACAGAGTTCCTAAGAGAGTATGAAGACATATTCACCTGGTCATACAATGACATGACTAGTCTAAGTACATCCATTGTAGCTCATAAATTGCCGACCGATCTGGCCTGTCCGCCAGTGAAGCAAAAGCTCAGAAGATTCAAGCCAGATATAAGTCTTAAAATCATGGAAGAAGCCACCAAGCAGGTCAAAGCTAAAGTTCTCGAGGTGGTAGAGTACCGACATGGTTAGCCAATATTGTACCAGTACCAAAGAAGGACTGGAAAGCTAGAGTCTGTGTCACCGGGACCTCAACTGGGCCTGTCCAAAAGACGACTTATTTAAATTTTACATCGGCTGAAATATCGCCGCTTTATTTAAATTCTGCATCGGTCGAAAGATCACCATTTTAATTTACATTTTTCATGGTCGAAACATCGCACTTCATTTAAATTCTACATCGGCTGAAAAATCACCACTTCATTTTACATTTTTTCATGGCTGGAAGATCGCCATTTCATTTAAATTCTGCATCGGCTGAAAGATCACCACTTCATTTTACATTTTTTGATGGATCGAAGATCGCTATTTCATTTATTTTCTGCATCGGCTGAAAGAATGCCACCTTATTTACATCCAGCATCGACTAAAATATCACCATTTTATTTACATTCTTTGCATCGGCTGAAATATCGCCACTTCATTTAAATTCTGCATCGCCTGAAAGATTGCCATTTCATTTAAATTCTGCATCAGCTGAAAGATCGACGTTTTTATTTACGCTCTTATGGGCTAAAAGATTGACACCTTTTGCATTTCCTGGGCTGAAAGATCGCCAAATTGTCCGAAGGCGTCATTGTTCGGAGGCACCATCTTCATAGCCCGAGAATGCCATGTCATGGCCTGAGGACCCCATTTTATCTTTTGCATATCATTATTCAAAGGCATCATAGTTCGGAGGCATCATTCTCATAGCCCCAGAACATCATTTCATATCCTGCAAATCCTCTATTACATGCTTCATGGTCCAAGACATCATGGTCCGAGGACGTTATCCTAATCGTTCAAAGACAGCATTCATGGTCCAATGGAAACTTGCATCACGTTTAAGATTATGCATGATATATGCTCGTATTGCTCAATTGGAGGTACACCGGCTAGCAACGCCCATCTCAGCAGGAGCGATCCCGCTCTATTTCCAGCTGCCATACTGGACTATAACCATCCACCCCAACCGAAATATCGCATCCATTCTTGAAAGACCTCCATCGGCATACTCCGCCGACAGATCCTGAACTACATACGGTCTGATTCTTGTAAGACCAGGGATATGTAGGCAGCTTGGTAACCAAAGCACGGCCAAAATTCTTCAAATCGTTTTGTCTGGTCAAAATTGGCTACCATATCTTTACCCAACAACTCTTGCATCCTTCCCGAGTAAAGAGGGGCAGCTGTTGATACCAAATTTTTTCCTCCATATTTTTGTACAAAATACTTTTAAAATAGTATATATATATGCATATATAAGGATGCCCAATAGTTTTGATATTTTTTAAAGATTTTCAAAATTAATTTATTGTCTATTTTAATAGTATAAAACCCAATAATTATTTTAAAGATTATCATTTTGGTGAGTAATTTATTTTTATCCTTATATTTAAGCCAAGATATAATTCAGGCAATTTTTTTATATTTTTACAAATTTATCTGGCATTTTAAAGCTAAATTGCATATAATTGCAATATAGCTCATTTTAAGATTAATAGCACTTATATTTGTAAAATTAGTTCCAGTATTTTTAAATCAATATCTACATAATATTAACTGGTTCAGTACTTTTAATTTGTTTTTAAAATTATTTTTATTATTTTTTATAAAATAAAAGGAAAATGGCTATTTAAAAATTAGCCCCGTTTTATTGCAATCAACCCTACTCTATTTCAATTTTAGCCTACATTGACCCTCAAATTAATCCAATTTTAATTTCCAAACGGGCCAACCCACGACCCAATTCTAAAGACTCAACCCTTTCCCCACCTTCCCATTTACATCGGGACCGTTGATCATTCAAGATCAACAACCAGAACTCACCCTTACCTTTTTTTACTCCAAACGACTACCCTAATCCCTTATTTCTCATTTCTCTGCCGCCTTTGAAACCTCTCGTCTCTTAAACTCTCTCAAACTCTCCGAAACCCTAGCCTCCTTCTACCCATCTTCAACCACCACTCTACCAGAATCCATGGCTTCTCAGGCCATGGACAGGTGGTACTCACTCCCCTCCATCAGTAAGCCATGGTTGTTCGAAGTTGCAAGATCGGACCTCGATGGCTCCCTTTCAAATCTTCTCAGATTTGGGGATCTATAGCTTCTCCGGCCCTTACTCCAGCATATTCGAGCAGTATGAGTCTTTTTGACTCGAGATCGGACTTTCCTCAAGACCGTTCTTATTTCTAGGGTTTTCTCTACAATCCATGGCTATTCAATGTTCCTTTTTATTTTTTTCTTAGATCTGTCACGTATCTATGCTTCACTTGAGTTTTCAAACGATTTCCCCAATTTTTCTTTCAAAAATTACTTTTTTTAAGATCTTTCTTTTCCGATCTAGGGTTTTCCAAAATGTTTAAGTGATTCCTGACTTTTCTTTTCCTTTACGTGTACTTGATCCTACTATGTTCTTGTATTATTCCTTTTATCATGCTCTTGTACGACTATCTTACTGTGTTCTTCTATATGTGCTATTTGCTATAATTTTTCTAATGTTCTTGTGTTCTTCTACTGTATTTTCCTACTAAGTGTTGGAAGTAATTTGTTTGCCTTCTACTGAGCCCCATTTAAGATTTTTTTAGAAAACTCCCTAAGCATGTTTCTTTAACTGTTCCTAACAGTATTTCCATTATGTTCTTTAAATCTCTCTACTCTATTTTTTTACCACGATCTTAAGTGTTCTTACTATTTTTCTTCTACTGAACTTTGCTTGAGTTCTTCTAATGGAGCTTCTTAAGAATTTTTCCTCTACTATTCTTATAAGTATTTTCCATTTTATCCTCTGAATCCTGCTACTGTTTGCTTGTAACCTTGCTATCATGTTTTCTCGTGATTTCTGAAAGAAGCATGTTAGAAGCTTCAGCTCTCTTCTGAAACATCTACACATGTCTTGACTCAATTTGCCTACCCTATCCTTTATGTTTTCTAGTTTTTTCAAACTAGGGCTTTATTTCAAATACCCTTTAACTCTTTCAGACTGGTTTTAAACTTCTTACTGAGTTTGTATATCTTTGTTTTCATACAATGTTGAACTTTTTGCTAAACCTCTTTCATGTTTAACACGTCCGAATGCTTTTATATGTGGTGAATCTTTCTTTAAAAAGGTTTTAAACTTGTGATTGATTTATAATTCCTTTAATAGGTCTAATTGATTGTTTGCTGAATTTTTCCTTAAGTTAAAAATCTTTTCCATCTTTCTGACTTGGTTCATTCATACCAAATCTCAAACCTTGTGATTTACTGGCTGTTGATTGATTCCCTTTCTATATTTGTCATTAAACCATGTACCGTTGAATGTTTTCCGTAAATAACTTCTATGTATTTGCCCCTTTTGTGCTACTTTGAAAAGGTTCTAGTCAAAAATATCTTTCCTTAATTGGTTTTTATCCGTTGAAATTAGAATCCCTTAAGTAAAGGGTGATTGATTTCAATAAATATTTCCTTACCTTTATTACTTGTTTTCTGCACTATAAAAGGGGCATGACCCTTCTATGTACAACATCAATTATTGAACACTTCAAATTCAATATTCGTACAATCTCAATTACGATACTCTTTCAATACTCTACTCTCTTATGAGGTCTTTAGTACTGTTTGCTTGCAATTTGGCTTATAGGACTCCTACTTTCACTTATTTGTTTCCCTAAAACTGGTATGTCTCAATTTTGATTTCAATTTCTTCCCTATGTGATTACTTTATAGTTGTTATACTCCTATTTACTTTGTTGTTCATGTTATGTAATGAATGTGCTACTTTCTCTTTGCATCTGTTGTTCGTCATGAATTTCCCATACCCTCACCCCTCATATGTGTGTGAGTTAAGGCTCATGGCCCGGCAATATCCATATTGCTGCCCAGGTCTGAACCAGATCCACAATGGATCCTAACTCCTAAGATTGGGCTAACATGCTGGTTAGGGGTCTGCCAGCACTCCCAATTGATGGGCATGACCACCAGCCCACCATGGCTTTCCCTAATTCCCTCTTTATGCACTTGCACATACTCTTAGACGCTAAGCTATGCCCCCTTCTTATGAGGCTTGCTTTGGGACCTTGAGTTCCCCCTAAACTTGGACATTTGAGGACTGGCCCTTCCACACTGCACTATAATCTAATTCTGCAATATATTTAGGGTGTAAGCACTGCCTGGAGCCCTTTGAGACTCCTGGGAACTTTGACATATCCCAAATAAGAGAAAGGCTTTTGGAAATCTGATCCTGGAAGTTGGTTTATCTTATATTGTCAGACCTTGAGTCTGAATTGGCCTGTTTGGGTGTAGCTTGAATTTCTAATGTAATTTTTTTACTTTTTCTGGTTCATTTTGGTCTGTAATAATTTGAAACAACTATGGGGATGGTTAGTGGAAAGGGATGGGGATGAATGTATGCGAAGGGTAGATAACTTGCCTATAGGACTTTTTTTATTCTTGCATTTACATAGACAACATGCCTATATGTTATTTCATTCATGTAGATAACTTGTTCATAGGAATTCTTGAACTTCTACATTCTAATCTTGGAAATCCTTCCTATAAGTTCTGCATTCTCATCTTAGAAATCTTGCCTATAAGTTATGCTTTCCTGCATATAGAAATCCTGTCTCTAAGTTCTTTTTTTTTTGCATTTCTGCATATAGAAACAATGATCATAGGTTTTTCTGCACTTTAGCATATATATGTTATTAGGCAGACGATCCTAGGATTAATAATAATCTGCATATATCCATCACTAGGCAAACTTGTTCATAGGTTTAAATAATAAACATCATGCTAGATATTATACCTACATGACTTCCTGAATTCTTGCACCTGCATCCATCATTAGGCAAACCTGTTCATAGGTTTAAATAATAAACAACCTTCTAGATACAATGCCTGTAAGACTTCTGCACTCCTATTTCAACTATGAAGTGCCTAAAATCAACAACGTTTAGAAATCATGCCTATAGGAGTAATCAGCTTCGTCTATGTCCTCTACGAGTCTAAAATCAGTAAATAAGATCATTTAAGATCTGCAGAACCTTTTGCTTATAAAACTAGTAATCCTTTCTTTTAAGACCAGTACACCTTCTGCATTATTAGATATCATGCCTATAAGTCTCACCTAGGCAAGCCATTAGGTGATTAATAAACTGGGTAAGTTCTTAATAAATTATAGCTAAACCAAGCCTAATTCGGACTTCTCATCTGAGAAATATGTGATAAATCTTCCTGTCCTAGCGCTTCAAAATTAATCCAGACCATAACTAGTATTTGAAGTCATTATATATAATTTTCTCCTTAAGTGATGAGGCATATTTGAGCCTTAGCTGCTATTTGCTTTCCCACTTACTACTTATGTGTTCTTGTTTGTTGCCCTAAACTTTTATCCTTTGAACTCTAAAAGCCCCAACTCCCTCCCATTTAGGATTAATAGTCCTAATGCCTTCGGGGCTGATAGGATTGAGATGGGTAGTAGCATGCAATAAGTAATAATACTATTCTGCGGTTTAATACCTTAACGGGGTGCGAAGGGTAGATATAAATACGATAACCGGTGCGCTAATACCTCATGTATCCCCCTCTTTTAAGGAGTGATTACTGGGTATTGCATTGACGTGATCCATATTAATCATAAACCTAGGACCCCCTTCCCTTTTACTTGTTTATTTTTTTTTCATAATTGTATAAATCTTTTCTTCAAAATTTTTGCCCTCTTTACTTTTTAATTTACTTGCAATATTATGTGAAAACTCCCTCTACTTAAGCCCTTATTTGCTACGCGAAGTCACAATTATAACATGGCCAGGAACCACACTAGTAAATCTTGGGGGACGCCTAGCACCTTCCCCCGAGATAATTTATAGCCCTTACCCAAACTCTGGTTTTCCAATTCAAAACCTTTCTTAGTGTCCTAATGCACTTAATCATTAGGCAGATACTCTTCAAATTCACAAACCCAATTCCCAAAAGGGAACGAATTGTTCTCTAACAATGTCATAAACCCGATTTCGCCTTAAAAAAGGGGCATCGACACTCCTTAGGGGCCAAACGGTATGGTGGAATAGATATAGGCTGAGTGCCTGCAGCCAAATCAATAGAGAAATCAATATCATGATCTGAAGGCATACTGGGAAGGTCAGAAGGAAAATCATAACTGAACTCTCGAACTACTGGGACTGAATCAATCGTTGGAGACTCTGTGGTGGAGTCTCGAACATAAGCTAGATCGTCCAAACATCCTTTCTTGACCATATGTGAGCCTTCAAGAAAAGGCATAACCCTACTAGGGGTATCAATCGTGGTACCCTTCCACTCCAACCTCAACAACCCTGGCATCACTAGTGAAATAGTCTTGGCATGGCAATCCAGGGCGGCGTGATATGGAGATAATGAATTCAAGCCCAGGATGACCTCAAAATCGATCATATCCAGTAGAAGGAGATCTGCTCTAGTCTTGAAACTATAGAATATAACCACACAGGACTAGTATACCCGATCCACACCACGAAATCACCCACAGAAGTGGACACATGAACATGAATGCCCAAAGGTTCAGGAGAAATAACCAGGAAACAAGCAAAGAAAGATGATACATATGAATAAGTAGACCCTAGGTCAAAGAATACTGAAACATCTCTACTACCGACGGAATAATACCTGTGATGACAGTATGTGAGGCCAATACATCTGGCCTAGTCAGAAGAGCACAGAATCTAGCTGGAGCATCGGCTGGCTGACCCTCATCTGACTGAGCACTAGCTGGCTGACCTCTCCCTGACTGACCTCCGCCTCTAGGACGGCTCCTACCAGCTTGCCCTCTACTTCTAGGCGGTTGGTCAGCTGGTGCTGAAATCATGGGGTGTTGACCCTACTTCACTGCCTTGCCCCTAAGCCTGGGGCAGGTCCTCTTCAAATGACCTGGATCTCCACAGTCATAGCACACTCTCTGCACCATAGCCTATTGCCCCTAAGTCTGAGCCTGCTGACCTAAATACCCACTAGAAGAACCCTAGATGGCTGGCGGGCAATGGGAACTCTCTAGCATATCGCTGAAGGGAGCACTAGAAGAATATTAATAACTAGACTACACGTCGGAGGAATCCTGAATAGCTGGTGGGTGGCAAGAACTCTCCGACATCGCACTGAAATAAGTTCTCGCCGAGGCACATCGGGAAGGGGGTGGTGGTGCTGAATATGAGGGTCTGTTGGGCTGGCCCCTCCCGAAGTAACCTCTACCCCTAGCTGGGGCACCTTTGAACTCTCCTGAAAATCAAGCCCTTTTGTCCTGCTGAATCTGCTCTCTACTCATAAGGCAATACCCCTCAATCATGCGAGCAATCTATACTACTAGCTGATACTTAATACCCATCTCCACCTCTCCGGCCATGCTAGCTCGAATACCGGGGTGCAACCCCGCAACAAATCTCCTCACTCTCTCTGAATCTCTGGGAAGTATCATTAATGCATGGCGAGACAACTCAGGAAACCTCACCTCATAATTGGTCACAGACATTTAACCCTGCTCAAGATGCTCAAACTGGTGCCGTAGCTCTTCTTTCTCAGAGGGTGGAATATACCTATCCAAGAACAAGCGGGTGAACTGACCCCAAGTGATGGGGGGAGAACCTGCTGGCCTTCCAAGAACATAAGACTGCCACTACCTACTGGCCCTGCCCTCAAGCTGAAAAGTAGTGAAGTCGACTCCATGCGACGCCAATATCCTCATGTTATGTAGTCTGTCCCTACACCTATCAATGAAGTCTTGGGAATCCTCATGGTGCTCTCCCCCGAAGACTAGAGGGTGAAACCTAGTCCGTCTATCCAATAACTTCTACGGATCGCCCTCCGTAGCTGGCCTGGGCTAGGGTTCCACTACAGAAACTAGCTGAGCCCTATCCGTAGGTAATGCTCCTGGAGTCTGATATACTGCATCTGCATGACTAGGAGCCTAGGCAGTAGGGGTATGTGCTCCCCCTCCTACTTGTGAGGTGGCCGGATTGGCTGGAAATAAACCAGTCTGAGTCATAGAATCCATGAACCGAAACATAGGGCCCATAACCTCCTGAAATCGCGGTGTTGTCATAAAGTCTGTCGGGGTAAGCTTAGCTGCAGGCACCTCGCCCTGCTCCTCAATCATAGGATCTCTCGCAGGATCCGCTTGTGGTGCTACTGGAATAACTCTAGGACGCCCTCGTCTCCTACCACAGGCCGGTGCCCTCTCTCCGCCTCTGTCTCAGCCTCGATCAACAGGGGGAGCAGCTCCCCTCGGTTTTGGAGCATCAATCGCGCGTGTCCTCACCATCCGTGAGAGATTAGAAGAGAGAAATTTAGTATTCCAACCAATACACGATAGGAATGAATAAAGAGTAGTCTTGCTACTACCCTATAGCCTCTCGAAGATAAATATAGACATCTCCGTACCGATATATAAGACTCTATTAGGTTTTCCTATGACTTGTGAGACCTACGTGAACCAAATGCTCTGATATCATTTTGTCACGAATCAATTTCGTAACAGGTCATGACGGCGCCCAACGCTGGGCAATCCAACGTGGAAAATTCTAACTAAAATTTCGATCACTTTAACCCCAAAATAGTTGAAATAATAATACCTTAAGTTGGAAATAAATTAGGACTGACGAATAAAATCATGATAATCATACAACCCCAAAATAGTATACTCTGCTAACATGTGTGCCAAGACCTGGTATCACAATCAGTAGGCAACTAGTAGAATATAAAACAAAACACACATCCTACTGTCTGAAACAGAATATACAACATAAATACATAAGAAAATTCTCGGAAGGGAAGCAACTCACCGTAGAAGTTTCGAATCTGCTCAATGATGCGTACCTGCTACCTTCCTCAGGCCATATACAATTAAGTACAAGAGTGTAGTATAAGTACATAAACAATATGTACCCTGTAAGTATCCCGTCTAATCTTAAAGAAGTAGAGACGAAAGATTGACTTGATACTTACTAGGATCAAATAATGTGAGAAGAGTTATAATAAGCATGGATATCACAAGTTATTAACATTTAATAATCATGGAGTAACAGTCCTTTCCCAAGTATCATCATGGATGTTCGCCTATAGTTTAAGCAGATATGAGATTCAGTCCTCGGAGAAATACAAAGAAAAATATGCGCAAATAACACCGTGGGACGTACGGCCCAATCCAACACAAAAATAACGGTGCACTGCCGAGGGTCGAACAACTCGAACCATAGATGCATCTATTACCCCGCCCGCGAGTCATACGTGCGATGTGGTCAACATAAAAAAACACACACCTTGCTCGTGAATCATACATGCGACACAAGTACATATAGAATTACATACTCGAACGGTTAATCAAGACTTTATTAGGGAACAACTATTCAAGGAAAATCCAATTCTCTTTTAACAATTCAAGAAAATGAAGTTTAATCTTTTAGAAATTCACTTACTAATTCGATGTGATTTAAGCAATTCAAACCGACAATAAGATTACAAATATTTCCAAGTACATCGTGCTTTTAGGTCCTAGACTACCTAGACAATAACATAATAGTAGCTATTCACGGACTCTCACCACGTCGTGCGTACGTAGCCCCCACAAATAGGAACACATAACCAATTAACTCACCTATGGGGACAATTCCCTCTTATAAGGTTAGAAAGGAGACTCACATCGCCCCAAAGTGCACTTCCAATACCGAGAACGAGTCCAAGCCCTCAATTCGAAGCCGAACGATCCCAAACTAGTTAAATGAAGTAAAAACTAGTTAATATAGACTCACAAGATCCAATTCTAGCTATTTAAGCAATTTCCAAACCATTAATACAAGTTTCCTAATTTTCAACCTCGGGCCCACGTGCCCGGATTTGGAGATATTTTGAAGGAAGTTGTTCTCTATAACCTAAGGATCAATAATATATGGTTTCTAATTTCATTTCATAATAAATTTTTTGGTTAAATCTAAGTTTTGTTAAAACCCTAAGTTTTTGCTCTAGCCCCAAGATTTCACCATAATACTAGTGTTTAATCAACCTAAAACAATGATATTGAACTAAAAATAGGAAACACCCCTTACCTCAAGTTTCTAAGTGAAGACCTCCTCTCAAAAGCTCCCAAATCGCCTAAAAGAGGAGTGAAAATGTCATAAAAATGACTTAGAACCCGTATTAAATGAACCTAACTGCCCAGCAGTTTTCACATCTGCGGTTAGGGGACCGCATATGCAGTTCTGCATTTGCGAGGATTTGGCCACATCTGCAAAAATGGGGAAAATGGGCTAGAACCACATCTGCGGTCTCCAAACCGCACCTGCGGCGCTGCTTCTGCGGCTTGGGAGCCACATCTGCAAAAATAGCCTGGGCCGCCCTAGACCACTTCTGCGATGGGAGGGCCGCATCTGTGGTCCAAGAACCGCATATGCGGTTATGGAAGAAGCAGCAACCTTCAGCCCTTTCTCAAAATTTTCACTTCACTCGAGCCTCGCCCGATTGATGCTCAAGGCTCCCGGGCCCCGCCCGAACATATTGCCAAGTCTGAAATCATGAGACAAACCTACTCGAACCTTCGGAACACCCGAAACAACGTTAAATCTAGAAATCATTCCCTAAAACCAAATGAATCAAACATATAACTTCAAGTTCTTAATTTTTTTCCAACGGGCCAAAACGCCCTAAAACTACTCGGATTGATACCAAATATTACAGGCAAGTCTTAAATGATATTTCAGACATGTACCTGGCTTTAGAGCCAAAATACAAGCCTGATACCTAGGAAATCAATGGTTACTTAGTTTCTTTAAATCCTTAGAACTTTAGATTAGTAATTTCTAATAAAAATTCATTACTCGGGTTAGGAACATCGGAATTCGACTTCAGGCATACGCCCAGGTCCCATATTTTTCAACAGATCCTCCAGGACCGTCAAATCACGAATCCAGGCCTGCTTATAAAATATTGACCAAAGTCAAACTTTTTCTTTTAAGAAAAATTCTAAGGAATCAAATGGGAATAATTCACCCAAAATTCTTCCAAATCCCGAATCAACCATCCCCGCAAGTCATAAATTAGCTGAAGTAAGCATAGGGAGTTTTATTTAAGGGAACGAGGTTCTAAAAGATGAAATGACCAGGCGGGTCGTTACACCTAGTGTGGTATTCTTTTATTTGTGTAGTACAAACTGGAGAATAAAGCAAGTAACTTTTCACATACATATTATCCCACTACAAGTTGCAGTAATAGAATATATTAATTCTTTCCTTTATTTATAGTCTCAATACAATCAACTGTTTTCGCGAATACCTTAGAAACTCAATTAAGTTTTTGAGACTTACTACAACACAATCCTTATTGGTAATCGATTGTGTTTAACCAAAACAATAATAATTGGCTCTTTTAGAGCTCTCAATTAATTTTGTACTACCACAGATTCATCAACATCAATATGGTGAATATCTCCTATAAAGAAAAAGTTATACCATTATGGTTATGGTCAACATTATATACAAGATATGTTTCTTGCATTAATGTTATTCTTTAATAATCATATTACCAATTTGGCGTATAATAGGTACGTGACCAATGACTATTCATGCCATAATAATGATATTATTTTCTTATATCATCTCAAACCTCATTCTAAAGGTGAGTATGGTATATTCATTACCACTAGCACACTCATATTCTTTCAAGAATGAATATGTATTCGTAAATCAAATGTTGTCACATTCACACCATGAATGGACCATAATCATCTATATGTGCTTTATAAAATCTCATGTCAAATCAATGATAAATATCACTTGCACAAACTGAAGAATTATTTAGAGAATCCTTATTGTTCTCTTTACCACAATGTTGACGATTATAATTTCGTTATTGGCACGTCCACATCTGTTGCTACATTTATAGTAATAATTTTATCTTCTTTCAGACTTATCACATACTGCTATCACATTCTCTTAAGGGAATGAGAATGAGACAAACTCAATGGGACGGGTTTTCAATAGTTTGCCCACAATCACATTTGAATTTAATCATGGCAAGGCATAGAAATTTTACCACTTCAGGTGGTTGTAATTCTTATAAACTCCATTAGAGTTACAATAAAACTTTATTGTGTTTGCTTGTATATAAAATCAAATTATAGAATTTCAAGAATTTAAAATAGAAAAAATAAAATATTTACCTTAAATTCAAAATTTAATCATGAAGGAAGTTTATAGAATAATTGATAATTATTATGCTCAATCTCAAAGCTTCTACTTAATTGGTTAGAGTCTCGTATTGATAACGTAATTATAATGGAATAGTACCCTTTATTTATAGAGAGAGGTTGACTTAACCATCAAGCAATGAACCATAAAATGTCTCTAAATATGGACATTCACCATAAATAAAATTCTATTGATAACGAAATGTATATTCTTATGTTCTTTGGACCTTGAGGACCTCCAACCAATGAGGTGATGACAAATTAACAGTACACATATTACTAATTGATTAATTAAATTAGTTCGAAATAAAATAAAATTGTCCAACAAAATGAACAGAGAAGCTTTGATTTTAAGAAGAGAGGATACACACAAAGAGTACGATAAACAACTGTACAAAAATGGAGAGAGAGAAAAGTTGACCAATGATCATAAGTTGGTAAATTAGTTGTAAAAATTAATTATCAGCTTAATTTTAACACCGTAGTCCACATACTGCTAAATACTCCAGACAAGCAATCTCTTTTCAGTTATAACTACAAGTCCATAGACTTTCATTGCTACTCCATTTTGTGTCCTCCTCAATTTCATCGCCTCTTACAGCAAATGACCAACCCAACTCCTATAAAATTCCAGGAAAAACAAGGGTTTTTTCATTCATTACAGTAACTCAAAACCGTTGTGTGTTGTTCGAGTAATTGTGTGTATACAGAGAGAATTTGATTGTCATACAATTGAAATACCCCCCATGGCGCTGGAGAGTCCAGTACCCGAAATCCGACAGAGTCCGGTAAGGTACCCGGAAGTTGATTTGTTGGATCTGAATTTAACACAACAACTACCCAGTATAGTCTCATAAAGTGGGGTCTGCGGAGGGTAATATGTAGACGGGCCTTACCCTACCCGAAAGGGCAGAGAGGCTGTTTCCAATCGACCCTAGGCTCAGTGAAGGAAAGGAACAACAAAAACAAAAACAAAAGAGCATTAGTAACTTCAGCAGAAATAGCGTAAATAATTATCTAAACATAAGAACCATAAGTAAAATAGCATGCAATAATATCAGACAGTAACTACCATAAATAACTACCATAAGGGAGACACAATCCAATACACAAATCATCTATGGATAACCCTGCCAAGCCTCACCCAACCCCTGGTGAGGAGTACGAAAAACTCTAGGGGCCCTATCCTACAACCCGATACTAGACCTCCAGACTTTCCTATCAAGGGTCATGTCCTCAGAAACCCGCATTCTAGCCATGTCATGCCTAGTCACCTCTCCCAATACCTCTTAGGCCTCCCTCTGCCTCGCCATACGCCGACCATCGCCAGCCGCTCGTAACTCCTCACCGGGGCATCAAGACTTCTCCTCCGCACATGCCCGAACCACCTCAGCCTCGCTTCTCGCATCTTCTCATCCACTGGGGCCACCCCCACCTTCTCTCGAATAACTTCATTCTTAATCTTATCTAACCTGGTGAGCCCGAACATCCACCTGAGCATCCTCATCTCCGCAATCTTCATTCTCTGAACATGAAAGTTCTTCACTGGCCAGCACCCCGGCCCATACAACATGGCAGGTCTAACCACAGCTCTATAAAATTTCCCCTTGAGTTTCTGTGGAACTTTCTTGTCACACAGGACTCTTGATGCAAGCCTCCACTTTGACCACCCCGCTCATATATGATGAGTGACGTCACCGTCAATCTCTCCGTCCCCCTGAATCACCGACCCAAAATATCTGACACTATCCCTCTTGGCGATGACCAGAGATCCAATCATCACGTTCCTGCCTACTTCGCTCGGCTCGGCGCTAAACTTGCACTCTAGGTATTCTATCTTAGATCTGCTTATTTTGAAACCCTTAGACTCGAGAGTCTGTCTCCATACCTCTAACCTCTCGTTAACACCGACCCTCGTCTCGTCTATCAAGACTGTCATTAGCAAATAGCATACACCAAGGCACATTCCCTTGAATATGTCGGGTTAGAGCATCCATCACCAAGGCAAACAAGAGAAGGCTAAGCACCGATCCTTGATGGAGCCCCATAACCACTGGAAAATGGTCTGAGTCGCCACCCACCGTCCTAACCCTAGTCTTAGCTCCATCATACATGTCATTAATTACTCTGATGTAGGCTTCTGGCACGCTCTTCGCCTCCAAGCACCTCCATAACACCTCCTTTGGGACCTTGTCATACGCCTTCTCCAAGTCGATAAGCACCATGTGCAGGTCTTTCTTCTTATCCCTGAACTGCTTCCCCAGCCTCCTGACAAGATGGATAGCTTCTGTAGTGGAGCGACCCGGCATGAAACCGAACTGTTTCACAGATATAGATGTCATCTCCCTCACCCTCGCCTCGATCACCCGCTCCCAAACCTTCATGGTGTGACTTTTTAGTTTGATACCCCTATAGTTGTTGCAGCACTGGATGTCACCTTTGTTCTTGTACAAGGGCACCACTGTGCTCCACCTCCACTCCTCCGGCATCTTTTGGTCCTGAAGATCGCATTGAACAACCTGGAGAGCCACTCCACTCCTGACCTACCCATGCATTTCCATAACTCTACCGGGATCTCCTCAGGCCCGGTCGCTCGACCCCTACTCATCCTACGCAAAGCCCCCATGACCTCCTCCGCCCTAATGCGTCTGCAGTACCCAAGGTCTCTATGTTGCTCTGAATGCCCCAACTCCCCTAGCTCTATGTTACGATCCCCCTCATTGTTAAGTAAGTCTCGAAAGTACGCCTGCCACATCTGCGAGACTTGAGACTCCCCCATCAGGACTCTACTATACTCGCCCTTGATGCACCTAACTTGGTCAAGATCACGTGCCTTTCTCTCCCTTGCTTTAGCTAACCGGAATAACTTTCTGTCCCCGCCTTTCTCCCCTCATTCCTCGTACATGCGACCAAATGCCGCGTTTTTGGCTTCCGTAACCGCCATCTTTGCTTCTTTCCTTGCCGCCTTGTAGATATCCCTGTTCGCTCTCCGTTCTTCCTCGCTTGTGCTCCCTGCCATCTTAGCAAACGTCTCCTTCTTCACCTCCACTTTTCCTTAGACTACATCGTTCCACCACTAGTCACCCAGATGTCTGCCTGAATAGCCCTTGGCTACCCCGAGCACATCCCGTGCTACCTCCCTAACCAAGTTCTCCGTCTCCGACCACATAGCATCCGCTTCCCCAAAACTTCTCCAAGCTCCGCCCTCAGCTAACCTCCTCTCCAACTCCTGTGTTTTCTCCTTAGTCAAAATACCCCATCTAATCCGCGGTTGTCCCCGAGCACCCCTTCTCTTCGTCTTCACCCAGAGACCGACATCCATCACTAGGAGTCTATGAAGAGTCGAAAGGGACTCTCCTGGAATAACATTGCAGTCCTTGCACATACCCCTATCGCTCCTTCTGAGGAGGAGGTAATCAATCTGAGTCCTCGCCGCCGAACTCTTGAAGGTAACCAAATGCTCCTCCCTTCTGAAATGTTGAGTTCGCAATCAAAAACTCGAAAGCCCTGGAAAAATCAAGCAGTGACGTGCCTCCTCCGTTCCTAACCCCAAAGTCGAAGCCACCGTGCACCTCAACATAACCACCAACATCAGCCCCAATATGACCATTAAAGTCCCTCCAATAACTAACTTCTCAGATTGGGGAATACTACTCAGCAGATCATCCAAGTCCTCCCAAAAGCGCCTCTTAACCTCCTCGTCTAAGCCCGCTTGCGGCGCGTAAGCGCTGATGACGTTGAGGACGCAACCCCAATAACCAACTTAATAGACATTAACCTATCATTCACTCGCCTAACCTCGACCACGGACTCCCTTAGATCCCTATCAACCAAGATGCCCACTCCATTCTTACCTCTCACGACCCCAGAATACCACAGCTTAAACCCGTTTGCATTCCTCGCCTTCGACCCTTTCCACCTAGTCTCCTGGAGACATGCTATGTTAACGCTCCTCTTCTGAAGAACCTTCGCCAACTCAATGGACTTACCCGTCAGAGTGCCTACGTTCCACGACCCGATCCTCAATCTATGAGCGTCCGCTACTCTCTTCCCACCCTTGCCTCTGGCCCTACCCGCAGAACCGCTCCCAGTCCCCTGCTCGCCCCTGCCCCCACCCCTGCCCCCGAGGACATGACCTTACTCTACCATCCCCCGCCGCGGCCACTATCCCCACCGATTATGAAAACAGTGATGCACCCACGTACTACAGCGGAATACGCAAAAATGATGCAAGCTAGGAATCGACAAAGTAAACCACACACAGGGTGCTTAGATAGAAAACGTAAAAGGGTGTACAGAGTCAAAAAGGAGGTCGGGAGGTACCAACTCCCGATGGAAAAACCTGGAGGTATGCTTTGATTCGCCCGATATCAATTACCGCTAGCTCTTGCACACTTCGTCCGGTATTGCTTTGCTCTTTGCGTCCAAATGTCGTAAGCTCTCCTTGTCCGCTGCGACTTGTACCTGAAAATCACGCACACAACAAACCCCCTCCCCCCAAAAAAAAAGAGCGAGGGGGGCTGCCTAGCTCGGGAAAGGGGAGGGGTTTCCTTACTGGGGGGTCGCCGGAGAAGGGGGGTCGCCGGAGTTAGGGTTGGCAATGGAGTGAGGGCTGGGTAGTGAAGAGAGAGGAGAGAGAGAGGAGAGAGATAGGAGAGAGAGAACTTACTTAGGGGGGTCGCCGGAGAAGGTTCGCCAGAGGGGGAGGGGGGTCGCCGGAGGGAGGGGTCGCCGGAGGGGGGAGGGGGAGAGGGGGGTTTGGGGAGGGCTTGGTGGATGTTAACGTTGGAGAGGAGAGAGAGGGAGTGTTCTGTAAACCAGAGAGTTGTCTGGACAGGTTGTCGGGTCTGAATTTGAATGACGAAATTGAAAGTTCATTAACGCCGCCGGCGAGAGTGGCCGACGATATGATATATGTCGCCGTCAGGAAAGACTTGAAGGAGAGTGAACCTACTCTGCAGTGGGCTTTGCACAAATCCGGTGGAAGGAGAATTTGCATTCTTCATGTTCATACTCCAGCTCAGAAGATACCCATGAGTAATTAGCTTTTTTGTGTGTCGTTTTTACTTTTTCCAAATCGATATTATTTTTGGTGCTCAAGTTTTGATTTTTTAATATTTTTATAATCTTGGTTTGCTATAAGGTGTTTTGGAAAAGGTGGTTTGTTGAGTTAGTTTGGTTTGTTGAACTGTCATGCTTCTTTTTCTCTGGCTTTCTGATGTTTTAGACTTATAAAGTCAGATGGTGGTTTATTTCGTTATTGGTATTTTACTGATTGTTGAGGCGTAAATTAATTGGACTTGTATACTTGATTAGCATCAGCGCCTAGTTATGCTGGAGAAAGTTGGTTGTTATTCTCTGGTTTGACTCTTGAGTTTTATGATAGGTCTGTTTTTTCATTCTTTAGTAAACATACCTACCTAATGAACTACTTCTGAACAATTTTTGATGCCCAAAATTCAGCTAAGGGAAGGTTAGTTCTTAATTTACAATTCTTTAAAGCTTTCAAGGTGGGAAGTTCTTGGAGGGAAGGATGCAGAGGGTCTATTTGGAAACAGCCTTTTTACCCAAGGGTAGGGGTTAGGTCTGCGTACACACTACCCTCCACAGACTACACTAAGTGGGACTATACTGGGTTGTTGTTGTTGTTGTTTAAAGCTTTCAAACTTGAGGATGCTACTATTTCTTCTGCAGTTGTTCCTGGAATTAAGCTTATCAATCCCTTCTATTTCCCTAATGAGGCTCAAGACTAATGATGTAGTGTTGAATAATTTCACACACAGACTTTCTTTTTTTTCTTTTTGTCCATTGGGGGGGGGGGGGGGGGGGGGGGGCGTGGAAGTTAGTTTCTTGCTTGCTTGGTAATTTAAAGATAAGTAAGAGGAAATTGGATATTTGGTCACAACTTATCAAAAGTTTTTATTCCTCTTGGTAGTTAATGCGCTTTCACTTATAGCTCCATGAAACCAAGCCCACCCCACCTCTCAAAGAAACAGAAAAGAACAAAACAAAATTACTTTTGCAATTACAGTTTTCGTTAACTTTTCTCACTCATTCATTTGGAATTCTCGAAAACGCTATTAGGGTTGAGTTTTCAGGCAAATTGTTCATGAATGGGAATTAATTCTTTACTTAACTATGAGATGTTTTTTCTGCTTCTATAGTGATCCCCGGAATTTAAGTATCGGCACCCCATTTTCTCTACAAAAGAAATAGAATTGAGATGTCATTTTTCTCTGTAACTTCACCTAACTTCTTTTAAATAGTAATGATGGTTAGTCTCATCACAATTATTGTTTAAAAGTGTGTCCATTTTCTCTTGGATGGTTTTTGCAGTGGGTACAAAGTTTAACATAGATCAGTTGGATGTGCATCAAGTCAGAGCATACCATGAGAAGGAAAGGCAAGACATGCACAAGATTTTGGAAAAATACATTCTGATCTGTGGACGAGCTGGGGTACGGTTTTTGTCTTTTGCAGAACGGTAGGTTGGTGATTATGCAAGCTGAAAACATTTTGTTTGCATGTAATTTGAGAGCCTTATTGGAAGAATATTAAATACATTGAATATCTTTTTGGCTGGCAAGTGGCAAACATTATGGAAGTTCTCTCTTACCCCATGTTCTCCATATTGTGCGTGGATGACTATTAAGTAAAACTTATATTCCAGATTACCTTTTTCAGATATTAATAATAAATGCACCAGATGTTCAACTTGGAGCTTCAGTCTGCACACCGTTAATTATCATAAGAAAGTCTACACTTCCATATTCCTTTATTATACTCTCGATTGAACTGATGCTTTGTACTTCCTCTGTTATGCCTCTATCTTATTTCAGGTTCAGGCTGATAACTAATTGCTGAAATGGATTCAATTGAGAAGGGCATAGTCGAGGTTGTATCGCAGCGTGGTATAGGGAAGCTTGTTATGGGAGCTGCGGCAAACAAGTGCTATTCAAAGTAAAAATAAGTTAAACTTTCTCTGTTACTTGAATGCCAATAACAATAAATACTGAGTGGACAACTGGATATCGTAGTCTTGTTTGGGCGAAGACTTCAAGCAACAGAAGAAACAAGAAATGACTTGATGGATCCGTCTCCCATCTCCTCCCCTCCTCCATCATGCGTGTGTAATCCATACTGATCCTTAGTTTCATCCTACAACCTCTAATCTCACTTCAAATACATAATACTAACCTTAATAAAGTTGACGTCGGTTGAATATTTGGAAAAAAGTCACTTAAGTCACTCACATCAAGGAAAATACTGATCTCTTTCTTCTTTGACAAACTTCATTTGATGACTGTATTATCTAAGAAAGATATGTGAAATGTGATGGTAACATACTTGGTGGTCAACCTAAGGTTCCTTGTAGTTCTCGGCGTTTAAATTTTCAGTGCATGGGGGTTAATGGACCGCTGGAATGATTACTATTTAATGCAAGAAAGTTGAAACACGAAATATTCTTCTGATGCATACAGAACGTGTCATAATGTAGCCTCTTATGCTAGAATCTTATGGTCTGTGGTGCCATAGTTCATTTAATTTGTTTACCACATTGATCTTTTGCTAGTTTTTTTCCCTTCATCTTTTTTTAGTTACTTTCTTATTCTTGAGCAACGGCAAATAAAATTGACTTTCATTTACTTCTTGGCCCATCTTTTTAGTAAGGTTTCTCTGTGCATCTAAACACTTACCAGCACTGCTGTTTTCAGGAGAACTAGGATAATGTCCTTCTGCCCCGTTTCCTCCCACCTCTATCACCCAAATACAGAAATCCTAAAGGAAAAAGGAGAACTCAAAACCAGTGAAGCAACGAAAAGAAGTCTTAGAAGCACAACTCAATATTTTTATGTTATCAAATAATGTCTGGGAATTTAGTGCCTCTTTTTTTCTTTTCTTTTCTTTTCCGGGGGAGGGGTTGGGTTGAGTTGGGGGGAATCTATGTCAATTTATTGTGTAACACGCTAAGCTGGGAATTGAGCTCTTATGATGAAATTTCAGGAAAATGACTGACCTTAGGTCGAAGAAAGCCATCTATGTGCGGTTACAAGCACCCACATTCTGTTGCATCTGGTTTGTGTGCAAAGGAAATCTCATTTATACAAGGTATGCATCCTGTCATTCCTGTTACTATCTTGAAGCTTTGTTTTGGATGAAATGTGGTGGGCACACGAGGATTACTTCTGTGTTCTCTTATAAATATCACTTTGCTGTGGCTTTTTATTTCTACATTTCTCCCCTAAGGTTGACTTTCCTTGGGATTGGGATGCATGAAACACGGGCCTAGGGTAGAGTTCATCTCTTATTTCACTTAAAAACATGTAGAACTCTAAATAATAGCTATGTTATGTCAGGCAGAGAAAGTAAGTCAGAGAAACCTAATACGCTCAGTGTGTCACCGTCAATTCCACTAAGTCCAGAAAATGTTACTGTTCTAAGATCAAGATCTGTTACAGAGGATTACAATGAACAAGTAGAGCTCAGGGGCCCTTTCACAGAATATCGGAGAGTTGCTTCTGACAATCACAGGATAATCTTCTCTGGACTTTCCTCTGGTGGGACTTTACGAAATAATTTTCCAAGCATGAGTTCAGATTGAAGTCCCTCAGTGGCTTCACGGTTTTCATCAAGTTCATATGGTGAAATGGTTGGTGACTCACCTACAATTTCCCTTGCAAGAACTGAAGGGAATGAGACTGCAATTGACTCATCCACACTGCACCCCACGTCATTCTTGGTCATCATTAGCCATCTTCTCCAAGTATAGTAAGTAAATCATGTTATTTCTCGTCTCTTTAAATTTACTTAATTATAAGCAATACCTTCATTTCTTGTTTCCTAATGTAATGCGAATGTTTCTGTTTGAAGAAGTAGATCTAATATGCTTCTTAAGTTTTTTGATGATTAGGGGAAAATAGCGGGCAGAAAGTTTTAATGATGAGCCAGCTGGAAGCATGAATGATGAACTATTGGATAGACTTGAGCAGTATGTCGCGGAGGCAGAAGATGCAAGGCGAGAAGCTTTTGAAGAATCAATCAAGCGTAAGAAAGCAGAGAAGGATACAATCGAGGCTAGACGAAGGGTAAATTTGTTCATTTAAATTTTACTTCGAATAGTTGAATATTATGGAACTACAGTTTGGCTTTCTCTTGGTTGTTTGCGACAATTACTCATTTGCGCCGAATTTCTAATCTGTTGATTGATGAGAAGCTTAAGTTTGATTGAGATTTGAGACAGTAAGACCTAAACTGCCACTTTTTGAAAAGGAGATTGTTTTTGTACTGCGCTACTATTAAGGGGAAGATTCTTATTGCAATAGTTTCATTTCAGGCAAAAGCTTCAGAAACAATCTATGCCGATGAGTTGAGGCAGAGGAGAGACATAGAGGAAACACTTGCAAAAGGCAAGGAAGAAGCTAATCAAATGAAATCAAAGCTAAATAAAATGTTGGCAGATCTGCAGGCAGCTCAAGCACAGACATCTTTGCTGGAGAGCCAACTCTTAAATTCTGACACAACGGTGCAAGAGTTGGAACAGAAAATGTTCTCTGCTGTCGACCTTTTGCAGAAGTACAGGAAGGAGAGAGATGAACTGCAGGTGGAGCGTGATGATGCACTCAATATAGCTGAGGCGCTGAGGGAACAGCACACAAACGGGTCCTTGACTACATCTGTATTTGTATTATTTGCTGAATTTTATTTTCATGAAATCGAAGAAGCAACTCGGCATTTTGACCCAGCCTTGAAAATTGGAGAAGGAGGTTATGGAAGCATTTACCGATGCCTCCTTCGCCACACTCATGTAGCAATAAAGATGCTGCACCCTCATAGCTCGCAAGGGCCCTCAGAGTTCCAACAGGAGGTTAGATTCGTTATGTTTTGCTAATTTCTGCCTCTGTGCATAGAAGAACCTAAATTGTGTCTACTCTCCTAAATTATTATGTAGTTTCTATTTCTTTGTTGTCTTGATTCCTCTCAATTGTGCCCGTTGTTTTGGCCATATTCTACTTTTATAGCGCTGTTTTGGGTGGCCAAGCCCCAAGGCAAGAAGTTAAAATAGGGAAATAAAAAAACTAAAGAACTGCAGTGCTCAATGGCTTGATATCTATTGATGGTGGTAGCGCAGATGGATATAGTGGAAAGTAAAAATACTTTCTTGTTTATTGTGTGTCCAACATATTGTAGCTACACTTGGATCATGATCATTTACCACTCACCAGATGAGAACTATCCTTTTATGGTTTGATTAGGCCGTTTAGCTCTTTCCCACATCTTCTTTAAGATGGTTGATTATCTGCTTTCAATGGTTGTGTATTGATTAGGCCAATAGGTTTATCTTGGAAGGGTTAGTGCTCTTTCTACATGTTGAAATATCAAAATACCAGTTATCTTGTTTGTTTCGCTAGATTTATTACCATGTAAGACTCGGTTTAATGATAAACCTCCAATAGGGTCACTTCACCTGATATCTTCCTGCTCACTCGTTTATACGCCTATCAAATTTTAGGCGCTCTAGTGTGTTGTTTCATCACTTTTCTGCTCTACTTACCTTATTATATTGCTTTTTCATGCTATGCTTACCCCTCAATCAATATCCCATGAAGTTTTAATTCATTTACGCAGATAGCTTTTTGGCAATTCATGATATGGTTTATTGGTCTCATATAGGTCAATATTTTAAGCAAGTTGAGGCATCCAAATATTGTCACTCTTATAGGAGCGTGTCCAGAAGCATGGGCTCTTGTATACGAGTATCTTCCCAACGGAAGCCTGGAAGATCGTCTTACCTGCAAGGATAACACGCCTCCACTGTCGTGGCAAACTAGAATTCGTGTTGCATCAGAGCTTTGCTCTGCTCTCATCTTCCTCCATTCCTGCACCACTCGGGGCGTAATTCATGGTGATCTAAAACCAGCTAATATCTTGCTTGATGCAAACTTTGTGAGCAAGCTTAGCGACTTTGGAATTTGTCGAGTTCTCTCGGAAGACGAATTTTCGGAAAAAAGTCCTTCACTTTGTTACAGAACTGACCCAAAAGGCACATTTGCATATTTGGACCCTGAATTCCTTGATACAGGAGAGCTTACTCCAAAGTCTGACGTCTATTCATTTGGGATTATATTACTTAGGCTGTTGACTGGGAGGCCTGCATTGGGAATAAAAAATGAAGTCCAATATGCATTAGATAAAGGAAAATTGAAAGATCTGCTGGATCCAACTGCTGGAGACTGGCCGTTTGTGCAGGCCAAGCACTTGGCTCACTTAGCTATGAATTGTTGTGAGAAGAACAGGAGGCTCCGCCCTGAACTTTCTTCAGAGGTGTGGAAGGTGCTTGAACCAATGAGAGCTTCATGTGGGGCATCATCTTTTAGGATGGGTTCTGAAGAGCGTTGTGAAATTCCATCCTATTTTATTTGTCCAATATTTCAGGTTAGTATATTGCTTTTTTTTAAATCTAGCATCATATGGCATTATAAATCCCATATAGTTTGAATTGAGCAGTCATCATACATGATTAAGTGAGGTATGTGTTCCTGTTGTATTACAAAATATCAGCTGAGGCACGTTGACAAATTCTTCTATGTTATGCCGAGGGTCTATCGGAAATAATCTCTCTGCCTTATCAAGATAGGGGTAAGGTCCGTATAGACGATACTCTCCCCAGACCCCACTTGTGGGATTGCATTGGGTTTTTTGTTGTTGTTGTTGTAAGCATGTTGACAAATTAGCATATCCTCATCCTCCCGAACCCTTCTTTTGACTAGGAATCAACATCCTTTTCTGTTGTTTCTCAGTTCTGCAAAATTATGATAATTCATAAGTTTCCATGTAAGTTTGTGTTTTGACACTCCAGAGAATTAGGTTGTTGTCATCCAAAATGAAGTTTGGGAATTTAAGATAGTCTCTTTGTATTCATTGTTCCCTTCAGAAAGCATAATGTGTTTAATTCTAGCCATTTCTTGATGTTATTATGTGTTTAATTTCTAGCTGTGGAAACCAACAGGAAATTATGCAAGATCCAGTAGTAGCAGCGGATGGCTTCACATACGAAGCAGAAGCGTTAAGAGGATGGTTGGATAGCGGACATGACACCTCGCCCATGACAAACCTTGCACTGTCGAATACGAATCTTGTTCCCAACCATGCTCTCCGTTCTGCAATTCAGGAGTGGCTGCAACAGCATTGACAAAAGTGTTCAAGCTTGTGAAATTGTCTATAGAAGTCATAACACCCCCTCCCCTCTTTTATATGTTTTTCATGGATGCTAAGCTCTAGTTTTACTGTATAGCAGCACTACAAAAAAAACTTCTACACAGGTTTTGTGTACATAATAGCATAAACTGGAAGTTAAAAGTCTTGAGTACAGACTGAATGGTTTTATAAACATATATGAAATGGAACGGATCGACTTGCTTCCATACTGAATTTGCAACTCAGCTACTTGTGTGTCTATCTCTCCTGTTGATTCAAAGGATTGAGCAATAACTTAGAAATATTACTAATTAGAAGAAGGCATTCTAGTAGAAATATCAGTTATGCATTGTATGATGTTGGTATATCAATTTGTACATTTTCATGTGTCCTTGTACTCCGAATTTATTTACAACTATATAGATTGTACATAATGAAAGTTTGAAGAGAGGGAAGGTATGATAAAATAGATAAAATATATTAGCTCAAAATTATGTTCAGATTTGCCTTTCTTGACGAATTAGATCAAAACTTGGAACTTTGAAATGGTGTCACGCCATATTGAAGCTTCTGTAAGTTTGTTGCTAAAGAACCATGCGTGGAACTAGTGATGTTATTTTTTATTGCTAGATATGCATGACAAATTGTATATTAATTGTATGTTAAGTAGTACATATCCTAGAAAAAACTTAACAAGCTAAGTAACTATTTGTTTTATTTTTGTAATATTTATTGAATTGCATTTTTTAATTATAGTGGTGAAATACCAAGAGCAACTGTTATAGAATTTCAACTCGTAAAACCTGTGAAATATATTCAGATTATTGTCAATTTTGCATAACGGTGGTGTTACGTTGCTAAGTGAAATATTTTAATATACAACAATATGAAACAAATTGATTACTTGATTAATTCTCGTTACGAAGAACATGATTATTTGGAAATAGAAAAAGAATAATGGCTTCTAATTACTTAACTGAAGCAGAGATGTGAATATAAACAAAAAAAAAGTTGCAAAATAGAGTATTTTCATCAGAAAAAGTAATGTCTATAAAGATTTACTGGAATAAACTACTACTACTATATAATAACAATTTTTGTACTAATATTAATTATTTACAGACTAAAAAATAGATGATCAATCTCGAAGGAAAAATGATAAAGATAGATTTTTTAAGGGCCTAGATTTGATTAAAAAATATGCAATATACAGGAAACAGAACATTACAAGGAAAATTTCCAAAAAATATTTAACCAACTAAATAAGTGTATGATCATCTTTCTTTATCGAGACTTATTGATATTTTCTGGACTTATTTACAATAAATAGTCGATTACCGCTTGTAAAAGAGGAAAGGTCGTTAAGATAAGAGTGGTGTTACTTACTGGTCAGGGTTCTTTCGGTTAGAATATGAAATTAGTTATGATGGGATTATTGTTTGTTTATTGTTTGGTATGTTGTATTAAGAATGATAGTTGTATTTTCTAAGAAGAAGGTATAGGTTATACCAGTGCTAATTACCCCATCTTCTATAAAGTATAAGTTATCCTAGTGTTAAAATTAACACCAAAATAACTTATACCTTATTTGTTAACCAAACAAAGTATTAAGATAATATTAAATTTTTATATTACCCTTCTACCTTCTTATACCTCGTACCAAACGACCCTCAAAGGTTAAAAAATACTTTACGTTACAAATTATAGATAGACTTTACCTAGCAAGATCTTTGACTGAAACTTGAATATCTTTGTATTTTCTTTTTCCATTTCACTTCCAAACAATTAATTAGCTCCTCATTGTCTTATATTCATGGAGTTTAATTTCCTTCTCCTGTTTTCCCAATGGGTAAGTTTCTAGCTTGCCCGCACTAAAATGTGTAAATGTAATTTTCCTCATTTTATATGGTGCGATTTGACCCATAATTATTATAATTAAAGTAGAGAGAAGAAGATATGTATCTCAAACTTTTTGTTGGTATATTTATGATGTATCTCTATGATAAGAGGAGGAAATTTGTCGTAATCTCATTTTATGCGAGGTTGTTGAGTTGTCGCAGGAGGTATTTGAGGTCCTTGGTCTCCTTATATGGCTTGGGCAATCCTCACCTCATAAGCTAGCTTTTGGGGTTGAGTTAGGCCCAAGGTCCATTCTTATCATGGTATCAGAGTCAGGCTCGTCCCAATTATTGTTACCGATGTTGGGCCCCCATTTATGTTGTCCACGCTCCAGAGATCTGGGGGTGAGGGGGGTGTTGAGTTGTCCCAAATCGGAGGGATTTGAGGTCCTTGATCTCCTTATATGGCTTGGGCAATCCTCACCTCATAAGCTAGCTTTTGGGATTGAGTTAGGCCCAAGGTCCATTCTTATAAGAGGTATCACTCAAATGAAAATTGATAGTCACAATTATTATTGAGAATTTGAGATCGTGAAAGATTATTATCAATATCATGAGTGTTGCATGTCAACTAGTTAGGTGCTAGGAACAAAAACGTTTCAATTTCATAGTTTTTTTTTTCGTGCAGCTTTGAAACACAAAATTAATTCTTTATTACGTAGTTCGGACAAAGAAATCGTTCCTTTTTTATTTGCATTCATACTAACTATAGATGTAAATATCTTTCCAATAAGTACACATTATTAAGATTTCGGTTTAAATATCATATGCATATGATATTTGCGTTTATGGGTAAAATATAAAAACCAAGTTATTAAGAAAATAAAAATCGATTAATCTTTCTCATTACTTTTATGTACAGCATAAATAATAGTGAAATTTAACTCTTTCTGTATGTAATTTACTTTTTAACCGTCACATATAAATATAGACAATAACATAGAAGTTCAAAAACTAAAACAAATTCTACAAAAATAACTTACTCCTTTTTAATAGTATAAAATATCATTCAGGTAACTTTTCGGGGATAAAAAATTGAGGTAATTTTCATTGAAGTTGACTAAGACCTCATTTTTTTAAAAAAGAATTAAGATGTTTGAATCAGAATACACATCTGAATATTAAGATATTGGATTTGAATACATATCTATATATATTAAAATGTGTATTAAAATCTGAATACTAAAACTTAAGACTGTTTGATTTTTAACATTTGAATGCATAATATTTATCTTTATTTGTAAAATAATAAATATAAATTCAAATGAAATACTAAATAATCTAATATTCTATTAATAAAATATATAATTTTTTAAATTATGATAGTTGTTGGTGGTGATGGCAAACGGGTGAAGGCTGACTAGAGGCGGTGGTTGATGGTAGTTTTAGTTGATGATAGTGGTTCATGCTAGTAGCTAATAATGATTGATAGTGGTGGCGATTATGATTGAGAATGGTGGTGGTGGGTGATGATAGTGAATAATGGCGAATGGTGGTTGGTGATTGAGGAAGGTGGTGGTAAGTTATAATGATGGACGGTGTCAGCTGTGATTGTTAATGGTGATGTGGTGGTTGGTTGTGATAGTTGAGGTGGATAAGTGTTGACTGTAGATGAGAATGATGTAGAAATGGTGGATGGTGATGGTCGATAATATGGCGGCTATAATTGAGGATGATAGTGGCATGGTGATAGTGATGGTGGTTGAGTATGATGATCACGATGTTAGTAGTTGAGTATAATGGTGATGGTGGCATGATGATAGTTGATAATGGTAGACGGTGACGTCAGTTAATAATAAATATGTGATAATATTTTAATAAAATTAAGTCTTTATTATAAATCTTAATCATACAGATTTACTCAAATTTATTAAATAGTTGTAAAGTAAAAATAATAACTGCATTTAATAATTTAGATCTGAATAATTAAAATTCAGATTTTAAAAACAAACTACCGGTTCTAAGGGCAAACAAATGATTCCTTGACTGAACCAATAAGGAAGCAAGGAATAAGGTGAGCCACGTGAGGATGAGCACAGGTGATTATGACCCGGTACCTGAATCTAATCACCAAACCCAGACGCATTACTTTATGGTGCTGTTCTTATCGTACGGTCTATACGGAAATTTTAATTTACCGGTTCCATTCGTAGCCGGTAACCCTAATTTCTTATGTACGCGCTTTCAACTTTTCCCCGTTTTCCATGTGCTACATGTCTCTGAACTATCCGTAATAACGTGAGAAGTTCTTTTCATAAAACGAAAAGAAAAAGAAGCTTTAATGACTTATTGCTAAATTTTTAGTTCCACTATTAGAAAAGGATAGAATAATTCTGTTGAAAAGTTTGTCACAACAAAAATGTGATAGAGACAGTTTTGTTACTTAGACACAGGGTTTCTTTGTGTACGTAATAGAAAGACTAAAGTTTACAAAAGTTGAAAATGTTTTCCTATAATTTGAAAAACAAGAGTATTTGAAAAATAAAAAATGTTTTTTCCGCAAAACTAAAATAATAAAAATAAATATGTTTTGACAAGTAAATGTTCATAAAAGATGCATCTTCTTAAGGGTAATTCAATCTAACAACCTTTTTTTTTTCCTCCAAAAGTGTATGTCTTACAAAACTTTTTGAAAAGCTAATTATAATTGTCAGGAAATCAATGATCATTTTAATGTCACTTTACTTAGTTTTATAATTTGATTTTTTTGGTAACTAATTATTTTATATTACCGCTCGAAATCCTGTACAGTTCTGTAAAAATGCAGTTTGGACATTTTGGGCCAACAAACCAAAACTCTAATTGGTTGCCTACACCTCTCGTATTCCATGTGCAAGGTGAACCAAAACTGCAGTAGTATCCCACGTCATTCTTGCTTTGTCGTGCAATGTCTTGCGGGGCGGAGTGGGGTGTCAACTGATATCACTTCGCCGGAAAATAATACTGTATAGATATGTATTTTAAAAAAATTTAAATATATACATGGGATTGACAACCCTTTACACAAGACAAACTCCTAGTGCAATGGTCAAGGTGTGTCAAAAGTTACGGAAAGTCGTTACAAGTTTCATTCCTAATTGTAGTGTAGTTTCTTTTGATTTTGACACCCCTTTGTATAAATCATGACTCCGCCACTTATGTCTTGGTCCATGATTAGAATGCTCGACTCTCATATTCGGTAAATGCAATGGGCATGGGGTCTTAATTGACTCATATCTGCCCAAAGAATGCTCCTTACAAACGATCGTGCTTATCTTGGACATAGACGTGCCATTTGGGTTGGTCATGCTCATGCGACGCCGACTTCAATGAGGAATGCCTACCCGGTTGATCCTACTAGTAGCCATATGCTTGTTTGAAGATTAAGCCATGCACATATAAGTATGAACAAATTTAGAAAAAACGGTAATATTGTTTGATTTAAGATTAAACATAATTACCAAAGATATACACACGTATAAGTTGATATAGGAGTTGTTCAGAAATAATAAATGCAATAATTGCAAAAAAAAATTATGCTAGTACTAGTAGTAGTTAGGTCATATAAGTATTTGTAACTTGATTTTCATCTTCTAGTTGTTTAAAGTATGTTATCTAAATATTAATTAGGTTGTTTCTCAGGGTAACTCGTATTGTGAAGCGAATATCCTTTTTTATAGTTATTTCTTTAGAAATGAAATAACTTATTTTCAAAAACTTATTGGTTGTTTAATCTTGACATTAAAAAATAAAAATCTATTGACCTTTTCATCTTCCTAATAATCTAACAGATTTGCTTAAACATTCCACTGAATAGTCTGACCTTGCCATTTTTACGTCGTCTGCTTTTGGAATTATATCCGGTTATCAATCGCTTAACGAATAAATTAAAAGGAATAATATCTGTATCTGTTACTTCAATTCAAAAAAGTTTGTCGTACTGGCTTTTTCATCTTTACGGAGTTGCTTAAACATTCCATTAAATAATCCCATCTTGTCTTAATATGTGGCATTTATTCTCACTCGGTTGTTGGAATCTAATCCAACTGTAAGTTATTGACCGAAAAAGTTAGGGGTAAGTTGGTGAAACTGGGTTATAAATCTTATAAATTAAGTGATTAAGTTAAAAATAAGCCAAAAGTCATAAGTAGGTTTTTCCAATCTATTAAATTTCAGTTTATAAGCACTTTAGGTTTGATCAAGATATTTAATATTCTATCCCTAAAATACTTCTTTTTAAAACAAACTCTTCATATGTCCAATTCTTCAGCTACTTATTACTAATTTCAGCACTTTTATCCAAACACATAATTACTTATTTTTTAAATCAATGTTTAAAAATGTTTTTCAGCACCTAATACTTATCAGCTACTCTAAATCAGCTAAGCCAAACGGGCTCTTATAATAATGATTAAATTTATTTACAAAAGATTCTACTCAAAAGAAAGAAGAGAGAGCTAACTCTGACATTTCTAAAACAAATATTTCATCCGTTCTAATTTAATTTACGTGAATCTATTTGATCAGATATGAATATTAAGAATAAATAATTTTTTTAGAATTTATAATCCTAAGTAACTCTAATAGGGATTTAAAGTATTTGTGTAATTATAAAAATCTCTCGTTAAGAATATAATTATATATTTAAACTAAATTATTTTTAAATTAAAAAAAGAGTCATTTTAAAACGGAACTTGAAGGTGCTGGAAATCTCAAAGGATGTTGAGATATAGGCTATGATGATACACTAATTCTGAGCCTAATAATTGGTCATTTCCTTAATTGTGGCTAATTCTGTAATTTCTTTATTCTTTTGTATTCTTTTGTAAAATAGGCTATATGTGCAAATAGGCTGTATTTGTAAATAGGCTACTTTTGTAATAAGTATATTTAATATATACACTCACATAACTCTTGACCCTTCAGAGGGGTCATTTGTTCAGTTTCTGATAACCGAGTCTTCTTCGAGACTCTTCTATTCTCTCCTCCTTCTCTCTACTTTCTCTCTCTAAATTTTCTCCGATTCTCTGTATGTTTTCATGGTATCAGAGCCAGATAACCTTCCGATGATGATGATCAATGAGTCGGTGGCTTGTTTCGTTGAGTCTATGATGAAAATCTGAGATTTTTATCAATTTTCTGAGACTAGAAAGGCTGTGATGTGTTTTACCCCCAAGCTAGGGTTTTTCTGAGCCTATATTCAGGCGATTTATGTTCGCTTTCATCTAGTTGATGGATTCAACCTGCTGAGAAGTTGTTGTAAAGTTTTCGGAGATTTTTTTGTGAATTTTTTTTAACCTATAGGGCTTCTGGCAGTCAAACAACTCGTTTGATTACCATTCCGGTGGTTTGATATTCACTATCCTTGATACTTTTCAGTATTATCGGTGCTATTCTCACATTACTGACAAGTTTTGCCGACATTTGTGACTGTTTGTTTTCTAGGGTTTACGCTGTTGACGAAGGGCGATCTCCTCCTGTTTTTTTTTTAAGGACGGTAATATCGTTTATGTTCTGTGGTTGTGATTCTGTGACTAAGTGTGATTCTTTCATTCTTCCTGTGAATACTGTGCATTTGAGGTGTGATTGTTGATATTGATTATCTGGACTGTTATACTTGTGAGCGATTGATCCATCTGAGCCATGACTTCTAATGTGCCTAATGTTGCTTCTGGTAGTGCCACTGGTTCTGTCGATCCCTCAAATCCATTATTTGTAAATTCATCTGATATACCGGGGGCATGCCTTGTTCCTACTCCCTTCTCTGGCAGTGGTTATGGGGGATGGAAGCGTAAAATGATTATGGCTCTATTTGCAAAGAATAAAATCTGTTTCATTGATGGTTCATTTTCTCGACCTGTTACTAATGTGACCCAACAGAGGCTGTGGGATAGGTGTAATATGTTGGTCATGTCATGGATAATTTCTTCTCTGTCTACACAAATTGCTGATAGTATCCAATATTCAGACACTGCTCAAAGTATGTGGACTCAGCTTGAAAAGAGATATGGTGTGCCTAATAAAACTAAAATCTTTGAACTTAAAAGGAAACTTTCACAAACATCCCAAGGCTCTCTTGATATAGCCTCATATTTTAATAAACTCAAAAGTTTATGGGATGAATTGGGGACAATGTGTCCCAATCATGGCCAGAGGTGCACTTGTGCTGCCAAGAATGGTATAATCGAGGAAGATGATGAAAACAAGATCTACCAGTTTCTTATGGGGCTGAATGAAACATATTTGGGGGTGAGAAGTAATTTATTAATGATGCAGCAGTTTCCTTCCCTTGACAGTGTTTATAACATTGTCCTTAATGATGAAAAGCAGAGACAAGTGAAGGCTGTCTCTCATATTAGTCCAGACTCTATGTCTTTTCATGCCAATGTTGACAAGGCTACTGGTTCCAACCAAGGCAGGCTGCCTAATTCCAATTTTAAAACTAGAGTCAATTTTGAACAAAGCAGAGATACCCTTTTTTGCAGATATTGCAAGAAGTCTGGGCACTTAATTGATAAGTGTTACAAACTTCATGGTTTTCCTCAAAACAACAATCACTTGAAGGGAAGGAAACCTGCAGCTGCTCATCTTTCCACTGGTCCTGATTGTGTGTCTGATGATGCTGGGAAGTCTTTGCCTGTTCCTCTTGGGGATCCTGTTGCAAGTCAACCTGTGATACCAGGGTTGAGCAGACAGCAGTGTGATCAAATCATAACCCTGATTCAACAGACCCTTTCAAAGGACTCCAGTGATCAAAGTCTTACTCCCCTGTGTTCTGCTAATTTTGCTGGTACTTTGTTGTCTGAGAGTCTTGTTTCTGATTCCAAGCTGTGCATGCTTACACATATTGATTCTGTTACCTGGATTATTGACTCAGGGGCTTCTAATCACATGACCTATAACAAAAGCTTACTTTTTGACATTATACCCTTAACTGTTCCTTATCTTGTTTCCCTTCCCAATGGTTATAAAGTAAAGGTAACTTGTACAGGCTCATTTGCATTGACTTCTTCTCTTACTCTACACAATGTGCTCCTTGTCCCTTCTTTCAAACATAATTTGATTTCTGTTCACAAGCTGATGAAACAATTAAATTGTTTGGTTCTGTTCACACCAACTTCATGTCTTCTTTACCTGTTACAGGACCTTTTTCTGAAGAGGCTTCTGGATCTTGGTAAAGAGGAGAATGGTCTGTACAAGTACACTTGGTCTCCCTCTTCTGCCTCTTCCAAGCCCTCTTCCACTTCTGAGCATACTATTTCAAGTGTTTGTAATGATGATACTGTTTCTGATAACAACCATTTTAGCTCAACTGTGCAATTTTCCAGTTGTAATAATGTTGCTAATGCTGACATGAACTATATTTGGCATTTAAGATTGGCTCACACTTCATTTGCTAATATGAAACATGTTTCTGGTTTGTCTTTTTCACTTGCTGCTAAACAACCTTTTCCATGTACCATTTGTCCTATGGCAAAACAAACCAGACTGCCCTTTCCTGACAGTAGCATTAGTACTACCAAACCCTTCCAACTTATACATATAGATACTTGGGGACCCTATCATACTCCCACTTCCCTTGGCAGTAAATACTTTCTTACCATTGTTGATGACTTTTCAAGGGCTACCTGGACACATCTCATGGGTTCTAAAAGCAATGCCTTCTCCCTGCTTAAATCCTTTATCTCATATGTTCAGACTCAGTTCCATTCCATGGTCCAGGTTGTCAGGAGTGATAATGCACTAGAACTGGGTTCCAGTGCAGAAGGTATTTCCTTTTTTAGCAAACTTGGCATTGTCCATCAAACCACTTGCCCCCATTCCCCTCAACAAAATGGGGTTGTTGAAAGGAAGCACAGATCTTTACTTGAGACTTGTAGAGCTTTATTATTCCAATCTGGTTTGCCAATATCCTTCTGGGGGGATTGTTTGTTAACAGCTACATACCTCATTAATAGATTGCCATCCAGAGTCCTTCACCATAAAACACCCCATGAATTGTTACATGGTTCTCCCCCTTCTTATTCTCACCTAAGGGTTTTTGGTTGCTTGGCTTATGCTACTGTCCCTATCCCTCAAAGAGACAAACTGAAATCTAGAGCCCATACTTGTGTTTTTCTTGGTTATCCTTTTGGCAAGAAAGGTTATAAATTGTATGATTTAGAATCTAAAAAATGCTTTGTTTCCAGAGATGTTATCTTTCATGAAACACATTTTCCTTTTAAATCTCCTCCTCCATCTCCTTCCCCTCTTCCTCCTGCTCCTCTTTCTGATGACATCTTTGAATATTCCCCTTCATTACCCTCTTCTAATGCTCCTACACCTTCTTCTCCTACTAGCTCCTCTCCTGTCTCAATTCCTCTTCCTTCCTCTCCTGACTTACCTGCTTCCCAGCCTGTTCCCCTGCCCAGAAAATCCACCAGACCTCACACTACCCCTTCTTACCTTAAGGATTATGTTTGCCAGCTTCCTGCCTTCTCTGGCTCCTCTTCATCTCATTTGGAATCTGAACCATTGTACTACTCTCAAGCAGCATCTGTACCAGTCTGGCAGGATGCAATGAGAAAAGAATTTGATGCATTGGAGGCTAATCACACTTGGGACCTTGTGCCTCTTCCTCCAGGTAAGAAACCCATTGGGTGTAAGTGGGTTTACAAGATCAAATATAAATCTGATGGTACTGTTGAACGATATAAGGCAAGGTTGGTGATTAGAGGTGATACACAGGTTGAAGGTGTGGATTTTACTGACACATTTTCTCCTGTTGTCAAGATGACTTTTGTGAAATGTATTCTTGCAGTGGCTGTTAAGCATCATTGGCCTTTGTATCAGCTTGATGTTAACAATGCTTTTCTTCATGGTGATCTGGATGAGGAAGTGTATATGAAACTTCCTCCAGGTTTGGTGGTATCTGATCCTGTTTCCCCCTCTTCTTCTTCTACTTCTTCTTCTTCTCTTCCATTGGTTTGTAAACTGAAGAAATCTTTGTATGGGCTCAGGTAGGCCTCCAGACAATGGTATGCTAGACTGTCTTCTGCTCTTCATTCCAGAGGTTACAGGCACTCTTTGAATGATTATTCTTTATTTCTCAAAGGTACTCCTGATTCCCTTGTTGTGGTAGCTGTATATGTTGATGATATAATTGTAACTGGGCATGACTGTGATGAGATTTCTGCCTTAAAAGTCTTCTTGGATGACACTTTCAAAATCAAGGACTTGGGGTCATTGCATTACTTCTTGGGTCTTGAGGTTAATCATGTCCCTGGTGGGGTACATTTGAATCAGCATAAGTATGTTACTGATTTGTTGCATACCTTTGATTGTGTCTCTGTTTCCCCTGTTGCCTCTCTTCTGGACATTTCTGTCAAATTACATGCTGATTCTGGTGATATTTTGCCCGCTCCTGACCAGTTCAGGAGTCTTGTTGGCAAATTACTATTCTTAACCCATACTAGACCTGATATATGCTTTGCTGTGCAACATCTGAGTCAATACCTTAAATGTCCAAGAGTTCCCCATATGTCTGCTGCCATGCATGTCTTGAGGTATCTTAAAGGCACTTCATCCTTGGGTCTCTTTTATTCTGATGTTGCTGATTTCTCTGTGCTTGGCTACTCTGATAGTGACTGGGCAGCCTGTCCTGACAGTAGGAGGTCTGTTACTGGTTTCTGTGTGATGTTGGGAGGTAGTTTGATTAGTTGGAAATCAAAGAAACAACCAGTTGTTTCTCTTTCATCTGCTGAAGCTGAGTACAGGGCTTTAAGCAAGGTTGCAGCTGAATTGACCTGGCTTTCTCGTTTACTCACTGATCTTGGGGTATCTGTTCCTTCTCCTATTTCTGTTCTTTGTGATAGTCAGGCTGCTGTTCACATTGCTACTAACCCTGTTTTTCATGAGCGTACCAAGCATATTGAAGTGGATTGTCACTTTGTACGCACTATGTTAAATGATGGCTTCCTCCGGCTCTCCCATGTTCCTTCTTCTCGGCAGCTGGCAGATTTGTTAACTAAGGCTTTACCCGGGTCTACTATTTCTACATATTTGTCCAAGTTGATGGTGGTTTCCCCCCTTCAACTTGAGGGGGGGTGTTGAGATATAGGCTATGATGATACACTAATTCTGAGCCTAATAATTGGTCATTTCCTTAATTGTGGCTAATTCTGTAATTCCTTTATTCTTTTGTAAAATAGGCTATATGTGCAAATAGGCTGTATTTGTAAATAGGCTACTTTTGTAATAAGTATATTTAATATATACACTCACATAACTCTTGACCCTTCAGAGGGGTCATTTGTTCAGTTTCTGATAACCGAGTCTTCTTCGAGACTCTTCTATTCTCTCCTTCTTCTCTCTACTTTCTCTCTCTAAATTTTCTCCGATTCTCTGTATGTTTTCAAAGGAAAAGTGACCTTTCATGAAGAAATGACAACTCCATATCAATATTCCATTAGCGACAGAGAACATGAAAGGTTCCATTTCACTACAAAAATTGAAGTGTCATAAACTGGTCAACAGCTTTCAAGAACGGACAATCCACGCGTCACAATCGCGAGTAGGGAAAACCACAAAGGAGAGGAAGCTAAAAGAATGGATCAACGGCTACAAAGCAAAAAGATAACTCATTACTTAATAATGCAAAAAAGAGAAAAATAAAAAAAACCAAACAGTACTTTAATTGAATATATCTTTTTTTTTCTCATTTCTTGTTCCATGTCTCTTCCCATCTTCCACCAAAAAAAAAAAACAAAGTACCAAGGGAATAATAAAAAAGAACAACACCCATTTCACCCTTACCAAATTTGATCTCCAAGATTTGTACAATTTCTCTAGGGTTTTTGAATTTCATGGAGTTCAACTGTTCTATTTCTGTTGTTATTGTTGTACTTTTGGTGTGTACTTCTTTAGTCAGTGGAGGTGATATAGTTCATCAGGATAGTGTTGCTCCAAGTCGACCGGGTTGTAGCAATAATTTTGTTCTGGTAATCTTCTCACTCTCCTTTGACTGTTTTTTACTTTTCAAAGATTGAGTTTTTTTTTTTTTTTTTTTTTGGCTACATAGTTCATTTTTTTTGGTTTTCTCCGTTTGTTTGGAATATGCCCTCTTGAGTGCTTGCATTATTTAGTACTTACACGAAATTGACCGAATAGAGTGAAATAGATGTAGAAAATTCAATTAGCTGAACCATTTGAAGCATATTTGATTGATTGTGTATCTCTGTCTGGTGTTTTGTCAGTGTATAACTCATTGTTTTTTTCATGTTTTAGGTCAAGTTAATTTTTTTAAATCTTTTAGAGAATGGATTTTGTCTTATGTCATTAATTATCCAATGACATAATTTGCTATTAGACAATTTAACTCTCTATTTTACTTTGTTTAGACAATGGAACTATCCTTCTGCTCTATGTGTTTAATTTTATTAGAATCTAAACAATTGAAGTGAACTATGATGTTATTAAAGTGAACTATGATGTTAGCACCTACGGGTGGCCTAAGGATAAGTTGGATTGAAGACTATGATGGACCAGTAGAGGTAAAAAAGTTAGTACGATTGTTGCCCTTTCCTTAATATTTATCCATCATCAGTTCGCCTGTGGCATGATCACCAGATCCAATGGAAAAAACTTTCAAAAGGAATGAACTGAGAGAGTACACCTTAATTAAATCCAGTGAGTTGTGCAGAACTCTGGTGGAGTAGAACACATGGGAATTTACATATTCTTGTATAAGCAATTAGCATGACCGTAATTTATTTTCCTTCATCATTATATGAACTGGCATGAATAACCCAGATGTCATAGTAAAAAGTACACTGTAGCGTGCTGGTTGTTTTACTTACAGTGATCGGGGGTTCCGACCACATCTTGGGCATTTTCCTTATCAAAAGAAATTGCCCAGATGTCATAGTGTTGTTCCATACATATGTGCCATGCTATTTGGAAGAAAAGGCTCCTTGTCTTGTCACATAGATGTAAGATAAATTGGGGACTCGGGGTGTTATATTTGGGAAATTGCGTTTTCTCCTTTCCCTCTTAGTAAAACTTGTTTGACAAACTCCCTAGCATATCAGGAGTTAGTGATATGGTTGTCGTTGTCAGTATCACGTGGAAACAGAATGCAGTTTAGATGTTAATTTAATTATAGCTTGGTCAAAAGTTTTATTACTTGTATATAATATTTTGGAGTCTCTTTGTCACATGGTAGTAATTGGACATATTATCTAAAATTATCTGAATAGTGTTTCCTCAAATAGGTAAAAATTCCGATTTGGGTTGATGGTATAGAAGTAACAGAGTTTGTTGGTGTTGGGGCTCGATTTGGCCCGACATTGGAATCAAAGGAGAAGCGTGCCAATCAGACAAGGCTGGCCTTTGCAGATCCTCCAGATTGTTGTGGCAAACCTAGGAATACGGTTGGTTCACATTTATTTCTCCTGTTCAAAGCATATTTGGTTGGAAACCTCAAGACAATTGTCATTTGTATAGCGAACTCAACATTTAGGTTTCTAATATGTGATAGCTCACTGGTGAGGCCATCCTGGTGCACCGAGGCAATTGCAGTTTCACTACCAAAACAAACGTTGCAGAAGATGCTGGTGCTTCAGCTATCCTCATAATAAACAACCAAACAGGTTCAAGTACTCTTCCTAAGTATTATCTGTACTGTTTTCCATGTTCCAATATGGATTGGCTCATTCTTGATCGTCTTGTGCAAACTGCAACTAGACAACCAACAGTCACAATTTATTTGTTGAACGGCAGTCACTTTATAATTTTCGTTACAGTCAACACTATTTCCTTACTATCAAATGTCAGTGATCGTTTCTGGTGTTGACCTGGGACATCATTACAGTGTGTTGATATGCACATGCAGAGGGCTACATATAACTTTGGTTCTCTCATTGCTCTGTAGAGCTCTTCAAGATGGTTTGTGAACCCGATGAACCTGACCTGGACATTGGTATCCCTGCTGTTATGCTCCCACAACATGCTGGCACAAGCCTGATACAGTTTCTTGGAAACAGCTCTTCTGGTGGGTCTTGTTGCATTTTATTCTTTTGTAGGAATATTTGGGAAGGGTTGGAGGACACTGCTTAGAAATTTATCTGCTTAGTTGGCTGACTGCATTATGTGGCTTCTGCATTTTTTGACGCGATCTCTATTATTGTTGATTAGTTTCCGAAACAGTGACTATACTGGGTAAGGCTCGTCTACATATCACCCTCCCCAGACCCCACCTGGTGGGAATATACTGGGTAGTTATTGTTGTTGTTGTTGTTTCTGAAACAGTGACTAAAAGATTTCCCATCTTTCAGTTTCTGTGCAGCTTTACTCTCCAAAGCGCCCAACAGTGGATGTAGCTGAAGTATTTTTATGGCTTATGGCTGTTGCTACCATATTGTGTGCTTCTTATTGGTCTGCATGGCGTGCCAGAGAAGCTGCAATTGAGCAGGACAAGCTCTTAAAAGTAAAGTCACAAACCTCTCTCTCTCTCCTTTTTTCCCCTGCTCTTTTCAGAATGTCCTGTGCATTTTGCAATTTTGAAGCAATCAACTCACTGCATCTTTCCTTAACAGTTTGGTTGAAATATGTATCTTGATCTTGCAGGATGGCTCAAATGAATGCAATGGTAAGGAGGTGTCTCGTTCCGGTGTTGTGCTGGAAATCAGCATTATATCAGCACTTCTGTTCGTGGTGGTTGCATCCTGCTTCTTGATTATGCTTTACAAATTGATGTCCTCCTGGTTTATAGAGGTTCTAGTGGTTCTGTTCTCCATTGGGGGTGTTGAGGTATGTCAAACCAAAAGAAAGAGCGCTAGTTCAAGAATAGCAGTCAAAGAGTTTTTGCAAATAATAACGCTCTAAGTATGAAAGTGGCAAATCAGAACCTTTTCATTTTTATCTCTCAATACCTTTCATATTTATCTCCAATTCAATTCCATCCGCAGGATGGCTCAAATGAATGCAATGGTTCTTTTCTACTAATTGCATCTTCTTGATGCCAGCAATACAACACCTTACTTCATAAAAAAAAATTCAATTCCATATGCAGGTGATCCCTTTCATTAATCCAGCCGAGTTAGGAACTTCCTGGCACATTAGTCATATGTAGAGAAGAAGTGAACGGATTGAATAAAGTTATGATCATTCTATCTACACGTGGACAACTTTTGAAGTGCATGCTAACACTTTTTTTGCATTGTGCTTACAGGGTCTACAAACTTGTTTGGTCGCTTTGCTATCATGGTAGGTATCTTATTGGTGTTATTCGTCTGTTATCTTCATAGCTACAGTGCATCAAATGCTCTACTAAGCAAAACCACGTTTGCGCTCTTTCCAGGAGTAGTTTTTATCAAGAAGTTTTGCAGAAAAATTTTCTGAAAGAACTAAAGAAGTAAACATCTTTTTTTTTTTGAGTTGATAGGTAAAATTATCCAAAGATGTTTGGATAATTTTACCTATCAACTCGGAAAAAAAAAGATGTTTGGGTAATTGTTTTATATAACTTTTGTTGCCTACTGGATTTAATTAAAAAAATAAATTTCAAACTCATTTTTGGCAAACTGTCCAAGCAAACACCACACAAACTAGAACAGTTTGCAAAGCTTTCCAGAAATGCTTGCATGGTCAAATGGACCTTAGAGTGAAGAGGAATAGATTGGAATATATAGTTTCAAATGTTTGCTTAGAGGGGTAAAATATGGAGCAAAACTAAATATTTCCCTTTTGTATTATGTGAAGGTTTGAGTGGGTTGGCTGATTTTCTTTTTGATAAGGTAAATTGTATTAATCAAAAGGGAGAGAACTCCCATATACAGGAAATATACCAAAAAGTAGAGAATTTACATCAGAACATGATTCTCTACAAAACACGCCCAATCTTCTATAAAAATAGGGGCTATATGAGTGCACCAAAAAACGATCAAAGATAAAAGACTATTCTTAAGATGTGAAAAAGGAGACTCAATCCCCTCAAAAGCTCTCATATTTCTCTCCCCCCAAACTATCCACACGAGAGCTAACAAGCGAACTTTCACGCCTTTTGAGTGGGTTGGCTGATCTCATAACTAACCGCATATTTTCGTACTGAGCATCATCCATAGTCCAACTGAAAACAAAGGAAAAAATCTCTTGCTTGATGCAAATGCTCATTAATCTTTCTTTTCCAACTGGCACTCTGCACTCTTCTTTTTGGCTTCCAAAATTCCGCGCGACACTCTTACTCCAAGTAAGACCAAGAATCAATATCAATCTATAAATAACTAGGTGTGTGTGGAAAAACTAATACAAGTTTCATCAACTTATACCATATCATTTTAGGTCTCTTTAAAATAATATCTAGGATTGAGGGCCTTAAGCGTAATTAGTTAGAGTGATCTCAAATCATTTTTAATAGTGGATATGAAGCCCTAACATTACACGTTACTGTGCAACCCCTGTATTTTTTTGTTTTACGCCCCATAACTCATCCTCAACCCGGCATGGGCAGACGATAAATCAACTATTCAAAGTGCTTTTTGTTCGTATTCTTGATAAACCAATGTTTATATGTAGACGTAGGAGGATCTGTTTGGGAAGTAAGACGCCGCTTTGTCATTTCTTCATCTGCAAATAATTCTCGATTTGTGAAAACACATAGCTAGGGGGCTGATCTTTTAATAGGAAAAAGAGTTGATCGGCAGGGTCCCAAAGGAATTGATTTATCTTTCCAGACCAGAGTAATAGTTAGTAAGGCTCTAGTTTTGTATGCTTTGGTGAAAGTAACTGTGGCTTAGACCTTCACTGTACACTGTAAAATACAGAGCAATGCCAAACATGCTGTTTATCCTTCTTTTCTTCTTTTATCATCGCTGTAGAGTACAGATCACCATGTACTCTTTCAGATAACCTAGGGTGTGCTCTTTCATTGTGGTGCATTATGATCCCTTGTCATCAATTTTGTTTGTTGTTAGTCATTACTACTAAAATTTTATTTTCTTGAAATACTGTATAAGTTCATTTTACGTACCACGACTTTGGTTGCTAGTTGGTTCGTAGAAGTGTAGCTAACATTCATTTTATATAGTTTCAGATGGTTTGAGCGTTTTGGAGAGTCCTTCATTAAAATTCCTTTTCTGGGGCCTGTTTCATATCTGACGCTGGCGATTTCTCCATTCTGCATAGTCTTTGCAGTTCTGTGGGTAGTTTACCGCCGTATCTCCTTTGCTTGGATAGGTCAAGATATACTCGTAAGCATTGTTACAATATTGTAATTTTCCTTCGTCTAATATCATCTCAGTTGCTTGTGTGTCTTTCATTTCCTTCTTTTTCTCTCAGTTTCAACCCTGACCTGTTGCCTTAAGGATGACATGATATGCTTAAAAAGAGTTGACATGTACTTTTGTCGATTAAGTCAGTAGGTGTGTCTTTACAGACGTGGTTGTGAGGGGAAAAATATGGAAAGTCTGCTTGCTCTATTGTCAGCAATTGGAACATCTTTGCTCTTGAATTGACCTACCTATGTGCTTGGACTCTTTTCATCTTTGGTTTTCAAGAGCAATATTGGTTTGTGGGTCTTTTTCTGGGTGACCTTTCCTTGACTTGTCAGGTCCCGTTCTCTTTTTGTTCTTTTGGAACTACGGTACTGCTGAAATTTCCTGTTTTCCATAAAAACTTTAGCGAATTAAATCTAACATTTTATTCTTTTCTAGACACTTGGAAATATGTTTTTTGTTCATCCTGCAACATAGGGTTGTGTTAGGCATATATCTGTGTTGGGATATCAATTTTTATTCTTTGGTTACCACTCCTTTCAATATGTATAATTATATATCTAGACACTAGAGAAAGCTCTCAATCCCCACCCCCACCCCCAGCCTGAAAGAGAAAAGAAAAGGAGAGTATCTTGAAAATTGGAAAGCTTTATTTTTGTTCATATTAGTATTGACCCAAGTTAATGGATTGACAATCTCTCTTTGCTAGGGTATTGCATTGATCATCACCGTTCTCCAGATTGTGCAAGTTCCCAACCTCAAGGTAAAACAATTCATGCTGCTGGTTTTTTATTGCGTTATAGCTGGACAGTTTTATGTACTGTTTTGGCTTTAGGAAAATGGTATATTCCTGGAACTTCTCCCATTACTGCTTGAAATTTTATTGTTGATGCGCAAATTCTTCCATAATGTGGTAACCTGTTCGTTTTATATCAACTGTTAAGTAGATAAGAGCTCCTCACAAACCTAAACACTAGAAGTCAACCTTGGACTTTGGTGGAAAATCTATTTTTTCTTTGTAATAGTCATTAACTGATAAGGAAAGAGGAGAGAGCGCAGAGAAAGTTGCCGATCATCTTTGACTGACCCATTTTATACAATAAGAAATATGTAGGATTACCACTAAGGAATCACAAATTACCTTTCTTCAATTGAATCTTCCCTCAACCTCAAGAAGCTTACCAAATATGTACAGTTCCCAGATGTCATTTTAGAGTTTAGAGCCCCTAAAAGGGTGATAAACATATCAGCGACCTGCTCCATTGATTTTGCAGAGGATATTTAGAAAGCTGAGATGGTGGGTTATAGAATTCTGTCATTTGTAGTTGCCCTCTTTTCCCTCCTCCTAACGGAACAACGCTTTATTCCTGGTTTCTCTGCAGTTTATCATGTTTATCTTTTGTCCTGCAACCAAACAACTACAATAAAAAAGCAACAGTAAGAGCTAATAGTTTGGTTCAGGATAATCTTCTAGTCTGATGATTTATCAGTCCTTCTTAGACTTGAGTTCTTGCTGAAAAGTCCAAAGATTATCACAAGTACTGGCATTCTAACTCTATCCCTTATTTTCCTTGACTTTATCAGGTGGGAACAGTTCTTCTAAGCTGTGCTTTATTGTATGACCTTTTTTGGGTGTTTCTTTCCAAACCGTTGTTTCATAAGAGTGTGATGATAGTGGTAAGCTCTTTATTTGTTTGTTTGTATTCTTCTTTATGTTCGTTTGCGTACTTTTTACCCTGCTACAAAGGACTATTGCTCCGGAAATATGATCCCTTTCTCCTGTATAGGTTGCACGCGGTGATAAAAGTGGAGAAGATGGCATTCCTATGCTACTGAAAATTCCACGGATGTTTGATCCTTGGGGTGGCTACAGTATCATCGGGTTTGGCGACATAATTTTACCAGGTTTACTGGTAGCATTTTCCTTAAGGTTTGACCATGGAGCTGAATGAAACTTGTATTTGCTCTCCATTAATATTGTTCCATGAAGTCCTATATTTCTTGAAGACTTCAATTTTTTCCAGTATACTATTATTCCATTTTTTAATAAGAGCCTGTTCAAAGCATTGTTCTTAACACATTTGATGGAAGGAGTTGACCCCTCTATTGATGCCTCTGTGAGACTCATGGTTGCATAATTAAATGCTTCCATGTTGGACACATCTAAGAAGCAATTTAAGTAAATCTTAAGATTAACCTGGTGAAATAGTTTAGGTGCGCGCAAGTTGCCCTGGACACCACCATTATTAGAAAAAAGAAAGTTAATCTTAAGATTAAAAGGAAAGGTTGAATGTTAGGTTATCATTTAAATGGTGAATTCTTCCAAGTTGGAAGAATTATAGCAGTCAAAAGCTTTGTACCTCTTTTTTAGATTTTTCTTTTTCCCATAATTTTTGTGCTTTGTTGCAGGTACGACTGGCTGTGTAATAAGAAACTTCGAGAAGGCTACTTCCTTTGGGCTATGTTTGCTTATGGTTTAGGTATGATGAGTTCTTCAAAGAATGGGATAAGCTTATTTATTTGACATGTTATTTTGATTGTGACCAAGTAAACACCATGTTCTTGTTGTCGATAGAATTGCAGTGTTGTTGGTGTTTTTTTATGCTTCATCTCTCTCCCTCTCCCTTCCCTTCATCTGTTCAGTCAGAAATAGCCAGGAGTGTTCCACAGAATTGTGCAACTTGATCCTGGTTAAGTGATGAACTGCAGTAATGATGCTTAGTTTCTGCCCTTATTCCTACTAATAATGAATAATTCGAGAACAAATATTGACGTGTAGAAAAAATTTGAGGGGTGCTATTCTTGTTAGTGTTTGAGCTTGATATGTATCTCTTTTAACATGTCAAGGGAAGTTACTAGTTTTATGTAAACAACCGGAATATTTTATATAATGCATTAGAAGCATCCGTTTGTACTGTTGGTCCGTGTTTTTCAAGGTTTAGAACTGGTGCTAGCTTCTGTTTGACTGTTAATTCTTTTTTTACAGGTTTGCTCACAACATATGTGGCTCTAAATTTGATGGATGGTCATGGTCAACCTGCGTTGCTTTACATTGTTCCATTTACACTAGGTATGCTACAACACGTCAAGAAGCATAAAAAGAGCTGTTGTAATGGAGCAGCCAAACCTATTACATCTTAATGTAACCATAGAGTCTACCGCCGTACATTAGAATCTACCACCACAAAAACACATAGGGATTCTCATGGAATAGAAATAAGAACTAAACATTGGGTCTGAGAACCTTAATTTTCAATTTTCTGCAAATTGGATTCTGATTTCCCTTTTACCTTTTTAAAAAAAAATAAAAGTTTAGGAATGAAAAGAAGAGGTATTAAGAGAGAAGAATTGAGGAATACAGAGGAGAGACTACACCTTTGGTTTTGGCTCTAATACCATATAAAGGAAGAGGATATAGGACCTAATTCAACCCCAAAAGTTAGCTCATGAGGGGATTGTCCAAAATCATATGAAACGGGACAATATTTTGTACCTTGCGGGAAAAAAAGAAGTTTGAGAAAGGTAGTTAAAGATGTTACAGATGGCTTTCCTCTCCAATCTTCAAAGAGAAATAGATGCACCAAAGTGCAGTATGTGTAACTGTAGCAGGCAAATAAGGAAGAACCAAAATTTATAAGTAGATAATTTTGTCGGTTGTCTCACCTACTACTCAGGATTTCTCCATTCAGCCTTGCCTTTCCTCCTTGCTCTCCTTGTGGGCATTTCTTCTGAAGTTGACCTAGAATTTCCCATATTATTATCGCTTTCCTTTTTCAATATTTTAGGTAAACAAGAAAAAGCTTTTCATTTTCTATGTCAAGTGCTCTTCATTTTTAACATCTGTTATTGCTCATTTTAGGCACATTTTTGACGCTGGGAAAGCAAAGAGGTGATCTCAAGCATCTATGGACAAGAGGAGAACCAGATAGGCCTTGCCCGCATGTCCGGCTTCAACCAGAGTAACTAGATAGTAGACGAGCCATCGATTGAATCACCTATAACTCTGATATCTCCAAATACGAGCTGGCGTATATAAGAGTAAAATTTGTACAAGAGGGTGGAATTCTGAAGATTGCAGGATACTTAAGTAGGCTGCTTTGGTGTGAATGCCAAGTAGAGACTTTATGGCTAAGCAGCAAAGCTGACATGTAGAGCCTGTAGATTTAGTAGACTTGCAAAGACATGTGTACTGCCTATGCACCTCACCTTGTAGTTTGACAAGCAAATCCGTCACCATCAGGCAGTAGGCGTAATAGCTTCTTCGGAGGGAAACCCGTGTGCAGTAATTTCATCTATAGTAGGAAAGACAACTTTTGTATGATAACTTGCATTAGCTGACATTATGCAACTCCAAAAATACTGGATGTACCAACTTGGGGACTGTTCTTGAACAGCAGGTGTTATTTACTCATATTGTGGTGTTGTTTCTATGAGCAAAAATCAGTTTATTTGACAGCTGAAGGCCTCCAGTTAGATTACTATTCCTAGCAAGATCATCATTTGGCAACTCTTACCCAGGTTTGAAAAGGATGATTCCTTACACTAGTGTTCAGTCTACTTTTAAGGGGTATTTTGGTACGAGGTATAAGTATATATAGTACTGTATAAAAATTTAATATCATCTTAATACTTTGTTCGGTTAGCAAACTTGGTATAAGTTATCTCAGGATTAAGATTAGTATCGGAACAACTTATACCTTGTAGGGGATGGGGTAACTTATACCACTTTTTTAGAAATTATGCAATCGTAATTTTTAATACAACATACCATACAATGGATAAAAAATAATACTAGGATAACTAATTTCAGCCTAACTGTATTCAAACCAAATGACCCGTAACCCTTCTCTCTTTAGTCGAGCTTGACACCAGCTGTAATTTGTGAAGCTCACATAGTTTATCCTGAGTGCAGAACGTTTTAGAGAGAGAGAGAGAGAGACTTCAAAATAGTAGTTTAACTCGAGCAATAGCTGTAATTAGACACCCCTTTTCAGAAAAATTTCACACACATATATATAGCTGTATAGCTGTATATATATATATATATATATATATATATATATATATATATAAGTTTTTGAAAAAAAAAAGAGCAATATCTATATGTTAAATAGACGGACATGGATAATGTTAAGTAACCATCAACCTGGACAAGAAGCTTAGAATTAGACCCTCTAGATTCATTCAAAATCTGCGTACAAGTTTAATAGACCAACATTCTTACGTAAAATCCTGTATATGTTGTTGATAAAAATGCATCACAGCTGACACTACAAATATTATACAGGAGAAACCCGTGTTAAATGTCAAGAACAATGTTAACTTAAATGTACAGCGGAAACGAACCCATGATTAACAATACTAAAAAACGTCCTCTGCGTAGAGACATCACCACTATTCTTTTCAGTATCTTGATTAACAGTATATATCTAGAAACAAGCACAATAATATTTTAATTATTTTTGGATCATGATAACAAAAGAAAATGTAACAAATGCTAAGCTCACTAAGCTTAACAATGGAGAAAAATTCTAGAAAGAACAGAGTATTGGAAGTGAAAGAGAAGAAAATAGGGTGAAAGAGAGAGAAGCAGAGAAAAGTAGGAAAGAGAAATATTCATTTAGCATAATCGCCCCACTCTATGACAGCTCGTACAAATACAGCTAAGAATGCAAATACTACTACACGTGTCCTAGACTATAGAGAACATATAGAAACTTAGATGGACCTAATTGAAATAAAATAAATATCCACTTAAACTATAAATTGGACAAAAGTATAAAACTTCTAATCTCTAATTAACAACTCAATAACTAACATTTCTAATATCATCTTCACTCGTTACATGCCATCCTCCTTTGAGAACATTGTCCTCAAGGTTCAAATTGGGGAAACTAGGATTTGATGAAGTTGTAGTCCTCTCATGTTGCTTCCTCAGGTAACAGATTTGTCTATTGCACAAGAACCTAAGTGGCAGCTCCTTTCTTCACCATATGCCTATCCAGAATCGCAATTAGTTCCATTAGAGGTTATCCATCATGAGAACATATTGGAGGCTCAATGGAAGGAATATGACCATGCCCCACTCTTTTCTTCAACTGAGAAATATGAAAAACAGAGTGTATCTTGGATAAAGGGGGCAATTGTAACTCATAAGCTACTGGATTGATCTTCTTAATGATTTGATAAGGACCATAAAATTTGGCTGCTAGCTTCGGACTCTTCCTTACAGCAGTTGAGGTTTGTTAGATGAAAACCCAATCTCCAACAATAAATTCCCTTTCTGTTCTGTCTTGTCTGCATAAAACTTCATTCTGCTTTGAGCTCTTTCTAGGTTCTCTTTCAGTAACCTTGCCATCAATTAACTTTCTTTAATTATTTGATCTACATCAGCAACTTTGGATTGTGAAATCAATTCAAAAGACAATTGGGGAGGATATATTCATATACAACTTTGAAAGGGGTCATTTGAGTAGTTGAGTGTTAACTAGAATTATACCAAAACTCAGCTAAAGGTATCCATTTGCTCCACTCCACTGGTTTATGGCTGGTCATACACCACAAATAATTTTCCAAGCACCTGTTCACTCTCTCAGTTTGTCCATCTGTTTGTGGGTGATAGGCTGAGCTATAAACTAACTTAGTTTGCAACAAATTGAAGATCTCCTTCCAGAAGATACTGAGAAAGACCTTGTCTCTATCAGAAACTATGCTACTAGGTAAGCTATGCAACTTATAGATCTGGTCCAGAAATAATGAAGCTACCTAAGTAAAAGGATGAGTTGAAGTTAAGAAATGGGCATATTTGCTATACCTATCAACCACAACTATAATTGTATCTTTCCCTCTTGACTTGGGAAAAGCTTCAATAAAATCCATCGATATGTGTTCCCAAGGTCAGGAGGGTATTGGTAGAGGTTGCAATAGACATGGATATACCACATGTTCATTCTTACACCTTTGATATATTTCGCAGTTCTTGAGCACCTTTTTAACATCTTCCGTATTGAAGGAAAATATAACACAGATTTAACTCTACGGAGGGTTGCAATGATGCCCGATTGACCTTATAAATTGGAAAAATGCACATGTTGTACCAATTGTTGTCTCAAATTTCCTTGCTTACCAATCCAAACCTTCCCTTTGAATCTAAGGATGCCTTGTTGCAGTGTTACTTCAGTTGAAGCTGCATGATCAACTATAAAAGCACAAACTATCTTCGTTACTTCCCATCCCCTTCATAACTATTCCTAATATCCTCCATCCATTTTAGTTGCAATTGTATTAATATTTGACAAGCAGCAATAGCTTTTGTGCCTCCTCGAGAGGGCATCTACTACTGAATTATCAATTCATTTCTTGTAATGGATCTCAAAACTTAACCCCATTAGCTTGGTCAAGCCTTTATGCTGTAAGGCAGTGGTGATTTTTTGTTCTTGGAGAAACTTAAGGCTAAAATGATCAGTCAATATAATGAAATGACTAGGGATCAAGTAATGTCTCCATATGTTGACAACATGTAATAAGGCAATCAACTCTTTCTCGTATGTTGAGAGACCTTGATCTTTTAGGCTTAGTGCCTGACTAAGAAAGGCAATGGGCTCCTATCTTGCATAAGAACAGCTCCCACACCTGTGCCACAAGCACCCACTTCCACCACAAATAGTTTGCTAAAATCAGGTCGGGCTAAAGCTGGGGCATTAGTCATTACCTTCTTGAGTGCCTCAAAAGCTTCACTAGCTTCATTATTCTAGTGAAAACCCCTTTTCTTCAACAATGTAGTCAAAGGTTTACTAAGAGTAGCATAACCCTTAATAAACCTTCTATAATAACCAGTGAGGACGAGGAATCTTCTTAACTCTTTAATATTTGTAACCAAGTAACTCTTGCTGAAATTTTGCTAGGATCTGTACTGACACCTTGACCATTGATAATGTGCCCAAGGTACTCTACTTGTGTCTGGGCAAAGTCATATTTAGATCTCTTGGCAAACAATTCATGTTGCCTCAACAAGTCTAAGTGTAACGATCCGACCCGTCATCTTATGAGTTACCATCCCGTTTCTCCCATTTTCTGCTTCTTTATGCTTCATTATGAGTGTTTTGTGTGAACGAGTTGATTTGGATTGAATTGAGAAGCAAATGAGACACTTAGTCTCTTTAAGGAAGGCCTATTTTAGAAAAGTCAACCAAACGTTGACTTATGTGCTAGGAGGCTCGGGTGTGAATTCCGATAATTCGGTTAGCTTCGGGGATGATTTTGACTTAGGAGTGTGATCGAAAGTGATTTTGGAGGTCCGATGTAGAATTAGGCTTGAATTGGCGAAGTTAGTATTTTGGCGAATTTCGGTTGGTAGGTGAGATTTTGATCCGAGGGTCAGAATGGAATTCCGCGAGTTTTGTAGCTTCATTTGGTGATTTGGGATGTGTGTGTATAATTTTAGGTCATTCAGAGGTCATTTGGTTGGGTTTTTGATCGAATGCATGTTTCGGAAGTTTTTGAAGAACTTAGGCATCAATCCGATGTAATTTGATGGTTTTAGTGTTGTTTGTGGTGTTTTGATGATTGGATCAAGTTCAAACAATATTTTAGGATGGGTTGGCACTTTCAGATGAGGTCCCAGGGGCCTCGAGTGAGTTTCGGATGGCTAAACGGAAAGTTTCAAACTTGGAAATGCTGCAGCAGTTGCAGGCCTCGCAAATGCGAGAAAAAGGTTCGCATTTGCGATCTCGCATTTGCGAGTGAGGCTTAGCATTTGCGAAGGAGATGGCCTGAGGAAGAGTTTGCATTTGCGACCTTGGCAGGGTTGCATTTGCGACCTTGGCAGGGTCCGCATATGCGAGCCAAATGTCGTGTTTGCAATCTTGGCAAGGGAGACTCTAGTTCGCAATTCTGAAGTTTTTCTAGCATTTGCGACTCTTGCATTTGAGAACCAGGTGTTGCAAATGCGACATCTGAGGGCTGTGTCCAGTTATAAAAAAAATCGAACTTAGCCCTTTTCCCTCACTTCCCTCTTGGCTTTGGGCGACTTTTGAGAGCTTTTGGACGTATATTGAAGAGGGTTTCTACTAGGATTGATTGGAGGTGAATTCTATGAACTAAAACATGATTTAATTATAGAATCAACCTAGAAATTCATGTAAAACGTAGCAAAAAGGGGAAAAACTAGGGCTTGAGCTTTAGTATTGCAAATTGGGAATTGAGGGGTCATTTGGACTCCGATTTTGGTGGCTTTATATGTATGGACTCGTGGCGAGATAAGGAGCCCGTTGGTATAAGAATTTTTGAGTTTCAAGAAGTGAGCCCGAGGCTCGGGTTTTGCTAATTTCGAGATTTTTGCTATTTTTTTGAATGTTTTCGATTGGGTATTGTTCCATTGGCATATTGTGAGATTCGTTGTGGTTTTGATCAGATTCGATGCGCGAGGAGGTCGACTTGAAAGGAAAAGGCATAACGAGCTTGGATTTTGGCCGGCTTGAGGTGAGTAATAGATATAAATGATGTCCTGAGGGTTTGAAACCCCGGATTTGCACATCGTAGTACTATAATGACGTGACTTGCACGACGGGTAGCGAGCGTGTGGTAGAGCACTATTGGGGATTGTGACTTGGTCCGTTCCGGTAGATGAATATTTAACTAAAATTCCTTATTATTGATATTATTATTATTATTATTATTACTATTATTATTATTTGAGCTGATTTCTATATTTGAGCTTCATGTCAATTGATTGAATACTTCAGGGATTGCTATTACTGGTTTCTTACCATTTTTACCTATTATTGAACTGAGTCCTGGCATTTAATACTATTTTTCAAACTCAGCCATCTTTTCTCAAACTTTAAATAATATTCTTGATGAAGCTTGGGCTGAATATTTATATATATGATTGTGCCCGAGGGCTTATGTGATTCTGGACTAAGCATGGGATCGGGCTGCGCACCACAACAGTATTATATTGATATTACTATGAGGCCAAGGGCCTAGTTGATTCCACAAGATGAATTATATTGTGCTTGGGCTGTAAGGGGCCCCTTTTGGAGTCTGCACACCCCCGATGAGCTCCGTCGACGATAAATAAATGGAGCGGGATGCACGCCACAGCGAGTACTAGAGAGTACTGGACTATGTGTTGCATTTCATATTTGCATGTCACTTACTTACTTATCTGTTGTAGCATTTCCATAATTGTTGCTATTGGTTTACTGATTTAAAACTATTTATTTCAGATTGCTGTATTTATAGAATTACTTTGTGCCTATTCAGGATTTCTTATTCTCATCCTTTATTTATGTTTATTACTCACTAGGTCAGAGTACTCACATTACTCCTTGCACCTTGCGTGCAGATCTAGGTACATATGAGGCTGAGTGAGGATTTCTGTACCGAGCAGTTTATTCGAGAACATCAAGTTAGCTGCATGACGTCCGCAATCCTGATCTTCCTTCTACCTTATTTGCTTTACTTCCACATTTATTTAAAATGATATGTAGTAGAGTGATACTCAGGTGTTAGAGGCTCAGACTTGTGACACCGGATTCTTCGGGCTGTGTAGTTTACTACTTGGGATTCCGTATGTTTTAGTTTTATTTTAGACTTTCAGTATTATGACCTAGTAATTTATCTGTGTTATTTAATTCAAGAACTGTAGAAAAAGGGTTGCAGTTATTAAATTGGTCGGTCTTGCCTAGCACTGTGTTGGGCGCCATCACAACTGGGTTTGGGGTCGTGACAAGTTTGCATTAGAGCCTAGGTTACTTGGTCTCGCGAGTCATGAGCCGGTTTAGTAGAGTCTCGCTGATCGATACAAAGACGTCTGTATTTATCCTCTAGAGGCTGCATGACCATTAGGAAAACTTCACATTCTTGGAATTATTATCGTGCGTCCTTGATTCAGCTTGAAACGTAACTCTTGAAATTTCCTTCCACGCGTACGTATGTGCACATGAGCGCTCAGAATTAGATGTGCCTTGATGGCTTGTGATTCCTCGATCGAGGGGCAAGATGTCGTCTCTATGATTTTGTATTGGGCCAGTCTGGAAGACTTGAGGCCGTATCTTGGTCTATGGCTTGAGCGCCGAGGTGCTGATTATGTGAGCAAGTGTTTCGAACTTATACGTTCGGTAATGTCCCTATTAGGGGAAATATCGGCTGGATAGCCACTTGATGAGTCTGTTTGTACTGCAAGATGTATTTATGTGACTTGGAAGTGACGATGAAGGTCTGATGGATGATGGAAGAACTATTAAGTGTTTGATTTCCATCGTGATTCGAGGTATAGCCCCGAGTTATGCGCGTGTGGAGAATCTTTTCATATCTCCAGCTGAGAGTGGAGTAAATTTCATGGTGTAAGGAAGACTAAGTGGCTGTGTAATGTGTATGACAGTGGAAGGTATACAAAAATATTATATTGAGGCAAAATAGGCGGGTTATGTCCTGCAGAGTGTTCTAAAGTGGTGTGATCCTTATGTGAATGTTAGAATATCTCATTTACAAGTGAAGAAAATGTGTTGAAATCCAGATTGGATCGCCTAGAGAGTGGGCTTAGCTGTTGTGTGAGTGAATGTGAGATTTGCAGGAAAGTTAAAAATTCTAGATGATTTGTGTTTCCACGAGCTTATGAAGGATTGAGTTTAATATCACTATGGTATTAAGGCAACAATAGAGTATATGCGTTATGAGTTATTGTGCGTTTTGATCTATGGATTCGAGCCAAGTTAGGGAGGTTGTTATTGATTAGCTAATTGCATGGTTATGTTCTATGTTAGTTCCGATTTAAGACATGCTAGCGAATCAGTTCAGGTTGCAGAAATTGAGCCGAGGATGGCTCGAGTGAAGAAAACTTTTGAAAAAGGTGATATGGTGCTTTGTAGATGTGTGAGAATCACTGGATATCTTAAGATGTTGTTGGTGAAGAATGCTTGGTGCATGGAGCAGAAAGATTTTTGTTTGTATTGTGACGAGGTCATATCTTGCGATGTCAAAGTGCTAATGAGGTAACGTCTGGTTCTGTTCATTGGATCAATCTAAATGCAGTTAAACAGAGTAAATGACTCTCGAGAATGGTACTAATGTGTTCGAGATTCTACATGTGACAATTGGGTACCTTGAATTTGTATATGTAATTAGAACTGAGTCTCCATTGGGAGAGGTCAAGATGTGTAATTTTTCTATATCAATTATGGGCTTCCATGTAGCACTATCAGGAAGGTGCAGGTAGTGGTTCGGAATTTGTAGAATGTTCTATGATGTTTCGACTTGCGATGTAGTAGTTGGAAGGTACGAAACGGTTCGTGGGATGTGAGACAACACGGTCTCATGATTCAAAGTCACTCGGGATGAGTGCGGATGGATGGTGTTATATGTTGAATGCAGTTACTATTATTCCTAGGGCAATCAGGGTAAGTCGAACGAAGATGGATTGGTTAGCCATATATCTGTTGGCTTATTGGTGGTAGAGATCAATTCCGTCAGCATGATCAAGTTATGCGTGTGATTTGTGGCGGTACAGGTGAGGCCTATCGTCCGTCGTAATTGATGTTATTCAAGAGTATTCCATTGTTATGGGCATGTTACGTGTAGGCGGATCCCGGAAGGGTCATGGTGGGTTGGACCACTACTTAGAGATTTGCATATTCTACGGTTATAAGAATTCACCTATGTGTTGATATAGTTCTCTTGAAGTCAGATAAGTGGAAAGTTTTATATGAAGAAGTGTTATTCTAATAGTGGTTCCGAAGCTGTGATAAAGAGCGTGTTCTATCGTATGTTGGCATGTTGGGGGCAATGAATGGTATAGAATTTGAAGTGAAGATAGAGGTAATAACTCGGTATGGACAGGGATGTCACGAGCTCAGAGGAGCAGGGAAGAAGTCTAGACATTTAAGGTAAATCAGTATTGTCTTCAGTCTTGCCTGAGAACGGTGTTCTGTGCAAAGGCTTTGCACCCTGGTTAATGATTCTTGATTGCTTTTCAGCGTTAGTGCAGTCGGTGGTTTAGATGTACGACCCAGTAATTCATAATGGTAGGTTATAGGAGGGTGTCCCACAGGAATATTGTGTAAGTATGGCAGTTAGTCACTTGGTTGATTGAAGACTTGAACCAAGTATGAAGGTTGTGATAATATTGTTGAATTGAGAAAATATGCCCGGAGGGTACTCAGTCTATTGAGTTGTGGACTACGAATGATTTTTCCAACTATGATGGATGTTCTTATGTTTTACGAGCGGAAGAATGAGTTGTTGGGGACCTTTGAAAGGTATTTAACCTAGTTCGGTGCGATCAGAATCGGCTTGAGGTCGGTGGATGTATTCAAATGTGATTATGGGGTTTTTGTCAAGCCAAACAGGTTCATTTCAGTGATGCACTCCTTATGGAGGAGGAGTCAGGTTGTTATTTCATTGTCATATATTTTATGTCTGCGCTATGTGAGTTGTGAGACGGTTTGAGAAAATGCTTATGTGTTGAGGATCCATGTAGAAATGATGTTTATGAGCAAAATGGCTCTCGAGATTCAGATTGTATATTGCACCTCGGTTGAGCTTGAGTTTTGGTAGCTTATAGTGCTATATGTCTCCTCAGGGACGGTGTTATGCACTTAGCGTGCTTGTGACCGAAATTAAGTATTTTATATTAATGAGCAATTTAGCTCGATGTACATCTCTTTAGGTGAGTGTTACGTGTGGATCGGGTGGCACGCCGCCATGAATGTGTTATTTGGATCAGGTTGCACGTCGCAATAGTGTGATATTGAGCATAGTTTTCTATATGCTCTTTTTGTATGCCTTGCTTCCTATTTTTCTAAAGAGAGCACGTATTAGTGCGTAAGTTAGGCAGTTCCTTACAGAGTTCGTCTTCCATTTGTACCACATTTTAATCGGTAGCCTATCGGCACTTTATGGCATCATATGAGGCTTTTGATTATGTACGGAGTGGCGAGGTGCATTGGATTATGTTCTAGCAGAGTGGGTTGTATTTCAAAGACCAACGGACAGCTGGGGAGGATTGCTTTTCTTAATTGTATCTTCGTGATGGATGTCAGTGCAGAGGTTTCTACCATTGATTTAGTTCTGGTGTTGAGGGACTTTTCGGTGGCGGGGCATGTCGCCAGGCGAGGTTGTGGACTTCGGTATTAATTTGGTGCCGGGCATCCGTATCGTATGGCTCCAGTAGGAGCTATATTAGTGGAAAGAGCAGCTTCAGGCTTCCTTGATGATGAGTTCGTTGGCAGGTCAATGAGGAAATGTGTTCTAGTTTGAGTCATCTTGGTTGGCCCCGATTGCATTGTTGAGGGATAGGTCGATTTGATTGTTATTGAGTTTGTTAGTGATCTAGGGAGATCTAAGAGTTGCTTTTCTGTGTTGCGAGGCGTTATGATTTGTTGGTTATGGGCACATATGGTGCGGTTCCACTGGGTATTTATAGTGTAAGTTGAGCGGGAAAAGTATTTGGGTGTTGCTCGGTGAATGGAGTATCGATTATGGCCTATTGGGTTGCATGGTATATGCTATTTGTCTCACCGTGGGTATGATGATGTGCTTTGGTTCCAAACGTCAAATGGTACGTGGTTGTCGATTTTGAGCATAATGACTTGAGGTGTGCCATGTGTAGCAGTGTTTGGACAAGATAGCGCATTCTAGCAAGTATGTTGAGATATGACCTTTCGGGGTAAATACATGTGTTCTATTTCTATGATGTGAGACGGGTCTCAGCGCTTTGTTGTGATGGTACTGATGAGCTTGAGGTACATCTCTTTTGTTTGGGGTCATTTTCACGATTTGAGTATATTCAGACCATTTCTTATTGGTGCGCGAAATTGTACAAGTTGTGGCTTAGGCCTGTATTGATGTGTCACGTCACCAGAGTGGTATGTTGGATTGGTGATCGTTGGGGTCATTAATGAATACGATCGGATTTTATTTCAGCTTGTTGGAAGGATAATGTCGAGGTTCGGCTTAGAAATCTGTTGTGGTATTAGCCAAAAAGGTAGTGACTTCATCAATGGTTGACCTGAGATATGGGTACGGTTTATTGCATGTTTCATTTATCATTAGCAGTACATCGAAGTGTTGGAATAAGACCTTAGGTTGTAAGAGGTTTTCTACCGGTATTCGGGTGTTGTGTGCAGCTGCTGTGAATAGAAGTTATCGTTTCGAGTGTTAGTGTTAGGTTGTATATCATATAATTGCACCTCAGATTTGCAATTATGGGTTACTACTGTTGGTTCGGGCTTATTCTGAATATAGATGTGAGGTTCTGATCTTGTGTATGGTTTCAAAAGTGAAAATGTGGTTCTATGGTTTATGAGCTGGATTGCACTGTGTAATTTCAGCTAAAAGGTGTTGTCGGACCTATATGAGATAAAATGACGTGGGATCACCCCGGGGTATATGCATGGTAAAGTTAATCAGCTATTGGTTGGTTTCTAGAACAACTCTGGGTAAGTTCGAGGACGAGCGTTTGTTTAAGTAGGGGAGGATGTGACGACCCGACCCGTTGTCTCGTGAGTTACCACCCCGTTTCCCTCATTTTCTGCTTCTTTATGCTTCATTATGAGTGTTTTGTATGAACGTGTTGATTCGGATTGAATTGAGAAGCAAATGAGACACTTAGTCTCTTTAAGGAAGGCTTGTTTTGGAAAAGTCAACCGGACATTGAGTTATGTGCTAGGAGGCTAGGATGTGAATTCTGATGATTCGATTAGCTTTGAGGGATAAATTTTGTTTTAGGAGTGTGATCGGAAGTGATTTTGGAGGTCCGGTATAGAATTTGGCTTGAATTGGCGAAGTTAGTATTTTGGCGAATTCCGGTTGGTAGGTGAGATTTTGATTCAAGGGTCGGAATAGAATTTCGAGCGTTGCTGTAGCTTCATTAGGTGATTTGGGATATGTGTGTAAAATTCCAGGTCATTTAGAGGTGATTTGGTTGGGTTTTTGATCGAATGCGTGTTTCGGAAGTTTTTGAAGAACTTAGGCGTGAATCCGATGTAATTTGATGGTTTTGGTGTTATTTGTGGTGTTTTTATGATTGGAGCAAGTTTGACTGATGTTTTAGGATATGTTGGCACTTTTGGTTGAGGTTCCGAGGGCCTCGAGTGAGTTTCGGATGGCTAAATGAGAAGTTTCAGACTTGGAAATGCAGCAGCAGTTGGAGGCCTCGCAAATGCGAGAAAAGGTTCGCATTTGCGATCTCGCATTTGCGAGCGAGGCTTCACATTTGTGAAGGAGATGGCCTGAGGAAGAGTTCGCATTTGCAATAGTTTGATCGCATTTGCGACCTTGGCGGTCCGCATATGCGAGCCAAATGTCGCATTTGCGACCTTGGTAGGGGAAACTCTAGTTCGCAATTCCAAAGTTTTTGTCGCATTTGTGAACCAGGTCTCGCAAATGCGACATCTGAGAGCTGTGTCCAGTTATAAAAAATTCAAACTTAGCCAGTTTCCCTCACTTCCCCTTGGCTTTGGGCGACTTTAGAGAGCTTTTGGCAGAGATTGAAGAGGGTTTCTACTGGGATTGATTGGAGGTGAGTTTTATGAACTAAAAACATGATTTAATTGTAGAATCAACCTAGAAATTCATGTAAAACTTAGTAAAAAGAGGAAGAACTAGGGCATGAGTTTTGGTATTACAAATTGGGATTTGAAGGGTCATTTGGACTCCGATTTTGGTGTTCTTTATATGTATGGACTCGTGGAGAGATAAGGAACCCGTTGGTATAAGAATTTTTGAAGTGAGCCCGGTGCTCGGGTTTTGCTAATTTCGAGATTTTTGCTATTTTTTGATTTTTTTAGATTAGGTATGTTCCATTGGCATATTGTGACGTATTTGTTGTGGTTTCGATCAGATTCGACGTGCGAGGATGTCGACTTGAAAGGAAAAAGCATAGCGATCTTGGATTTTTGCCGTCTTGAGGTGAGTAATAGATGTAAATGATGTCCTGAAGGTTTAAGATTCCAGATTTGCATATCGTAGTGCTATAATAAGGTGACTTGCACGCCGTGTAGCGAGCGTGGGGTAGAGCATCATTGGGGATTGTGACTTGGTCCGTCCTGGTAGATGAATATACTGCATATTTAATTGAAAGTCCTTATTATTGTTGTTGTTGTTATTATTATTATTATTATTATTATTATTATTATTATTATTATTATTATTATTATTATTATTATTATTTGAGCTGATTGCTATATTTGAGCTTCGTGCCAATTGATTAAATCCTTCAGGAATCGCTACTATTGGTTTCTTACCATTTTTACGTATTATTGAATTTAGTCTTGGCAGTTTTTCAAAATCATCCATCTTTTCTAAAAATTGAAACTTAAATAATATTTCTAATGAAGTTTGGGCTGAATATTTATATATTGTTGTGCCCGAGGGGCTTATGTGATTCTGGACTGAGCATGGGATCAGGCTACGCGCCGCAACAGTATTATATTGATATTGATATGAGGTCGAGGGCCTAGTTGATGCCACGAGATAGCTTATATTGTGCTTGGGTCGTACAGGGTCCCTCCCGGAGTCTGCACACCCCCAGTGACTGCCGTCGATAATAAATAAATGGAGCGGGCTGCACGCCGCAGTGGGTACTAGAGAGTGTCATACTATGTGTTGCATTTCATATTTGCATGTCACTTACTTACTTATCTGTTATAGCACTTCAGTAATTGTTGTTATTGGTTTACTGATTTAACACTATTTGGTTCAGATTGCTGTATTTATAGAATTACTTTGTGCCTATTCAGGATTTCTTATTCTCAATCTTTATTTATGGTTATTACTCACTGGGTCGGAGTACTCACGTACTCCCTGCACCTTGCGTGTAGATCCAGGTACATCTGAGGCTGAGTGAGGACTTCTCTACCGAGCAGTTTATTCGAGAGCATCAAGGTAGCTGCATGACGTCCGCAGTCATGATCTTCCGTCTACCTTATTTGCTTTACTTACGCATTTCTTTAGAACGATATGTAGTAGAGTGATACTCAGGTATTAGAGGTTTAGACTTGTGACACCGGATTCCTCGGGATGTGTAGTTGTTTTTATTACTTGGGATTTCGCATGTTTTTGTTTAATTTCAGAATTCAGTATTATGAACTAGCAATTTATCTGTGTTAATTAATTCATGAACTATATAAAAAGGGTTGCGGTTATTAAATTGGCCGGGCTTGCCTAGCAGTGTGTTGGGCGCCATCACGATCGGGGTTGGGGTCGTGACACTAAGATAATCTACAAGTGTTTCAAGTGTTCATCCAATGATAAACTGTAGACTAGTATATCATCAAAAAAGACTAAGATAAACCTCCTTAGATAGGCCCCAAAAACTTGATGCATCAAGGATTAAAAGGTGGCTGGTGCTTTTGTTAAGCCAAATGGCTTAACCCTGAATTACCATTGTCCATGATGTGTTCGAAAAGCAGTCTTGTGCTCATCTTCTGACTTCATTCTCATTTGATGATAGCCAGACCTAAGGTCTATCTTAGAGAAAACTTTGGCTCCTTTCAACTCGTCTAACAAGTCCTCTACCATAGGAATAGGGTACTTATTCTTGATTGTTAAAGAGTTTAACCTTCTGTAATCCACACATCGTCTCCAAGAGGAATCCTTCTTCTTTACTAACAATGCAGGTGATGCAGAAGTAGACTGACTAGGTATCATTGTCTGAGCTTATCACATATCCCCAACCATTTGTTCAATAGCATTCTTCTGATCATAGGAATATCTATAGGGCCTCAAATTGAAGGGTTGTGCTTCTGGAATTAAAGAGATGGCATGATCACAGTCCCTAGGTGGGGGCAGTCCTTTAGGTTCTTCAAAAACATTAGAATATTTGTCTAACATGCTGAAACTGTTGGTGGTAAGTCCACTTTTTTCTGAGTATAGATACTGGAGTTGAGAACATACATCTCATCTACGCAATGGCAAGCCTTCTTGATCAACATTTTGATCATCTCTTCATCGTCAATTGTTATCAATTCCTTGCCTTCTTGCTTCCCTTTTAGAGTAATAAACCTGCCTTCTTTTACAAATGATAAACTTAGTGGATTGGTGTTAAGGACAACTGGAGAAAAATGATCAATCCAGTCCATACCTAGTACCAAATCACACCCACCAATTTGCATATTCTCATATCAAAGAAGAACAACTCTTCTTGCATCTTCCACAGAAATGCAGGGCAATAACAATCAGAATACAAGATATCTCCATTTGCCACAACTACTTTCATGAACCTACCACATGGAATCTTCTCTAACTTCATTATCTTCACCACTTGAGGGTTCAAGAAACTATGTGTGGAACCACTATCCACTAATATAGTGATAGATGTTTTCTTCACATATCCAGTGATTTTCAAAGTTGAGGGTGAACTTGTTAACCCCACAGCAACACACACAGAGAGTGTTGCTTGTTCCTCCTCAAGTACTTCTTCCCTGGCTTCCTCAAATACTTCCTCATCTTTCGGAGGGTGCATCTGCACCTCCTCCACGACTTTAGTCCCATCCATCATGTGTAGATTCTTAGGCTTGCATTGATGACCAGGGAAATATTTGTCATGGAATTTGAAGCATAAATTCTGTTTCTTTAATGCTTCAAGGGTTGAATTTGGTTTGAAGGGAGCTTGACCTCTTTGGGTGGGATAAGTGAGTCTGAGAGATTTGGTTACAGGTTGTGTAGTGATTGTAGGAGCAGGAAGCTGTTTAGTAGTAGGATAAGTGAGTTGAGGGTAAGGTTGGGGGAGGCAGGATAAGTTATACAGTGATGAGTTTGGATAAGGCTTGAAAGGATTCTTCGTAGAGTTTTCCAGTTTCAAAAGCATCCATAAGAGAGGAAGGATTAGCAAGGATAACTAATGGTTTTAGTTCAGACCAGAAGCAACTAACAAAACTCGGTACAAGATGGGATTGATTCAGTAAGGGGTTAATAATCAACATATAGCTCATAAGTTCCTCAAAATTCTCCTGAAACTGATCCACACTGGTAAGTTGCTGAATTTTGTTGAACTCATCGACGATGTTCATGGGTCTCATCATTCCGAACCTTCGACAAATCACAGCACAAAACATGGACCATGAAATCTGATCCCACCGGCTAGTAAGGTAGCTATCTAACCAAACATCAGCTTTATCTTTCATTTGAATGGTGATATAATCCAATTTCTCTGACTCTTGAGTGTTATAAATACGAAAGAATTTCTCACATTTTCTTAACCACCGCCTCGAATTATTACCATCAAATTCTGGAAAATTGAGCTTAGCTTTGAGCAAATGACGTGTGTTCTACTGGGTTTACTCCTTGAATTGGTAGTGCTGTTAGGGTGGGTAACAGAGGCAGGTTTGAAGAAGAGCCGGATGTCTGAAAATTGGGAATAAGGTAAGGGTTGGTATAATGTGACGGAGGAGCTAGTGAAAATGTAAAACCACAACCTATGGGTTCCTAACTCGGTGAGAAGAGTGACTAAGTTAACGGTAATGTTGTTGAGGTTAGCAAAGGTAAGGTAGAAATAGAGGTACCTGATGTTTGGTCGGTTTCACGAGCAGCCGTAGGTGTCTATGGTTGAGGGGAAACTGAATCTGACCTCCTGTTATTGTCTAAGCTTGCCAGAATGAGTTCCAATTTTTTATTCGTGTCCATTTCGTCGATTCCTCTCTTGGGTTTCTTGAAGCTAGGAGAAAACTTGAGTTTCTTGAGTTTCAAGAGCTTCGAGTCGCTTGGTCGTATCAGCGATAACTTATTGGAGCTGAGTATTAATTTCATTGACACCCTCTGTTGACACTAGAATCTCTTGATTTGTAGGCATGGTGACCCGATTTCCAGAGCCCAGCCGGCTCTGATACTAATGTAACAAATGCTAAGCTCAACAATGGAGAGAAGTTCTGGAAAGCACAGAGTATTGGAAGGGAAAGAGAAGAAAATAGAGTGAAAGAGAGAGAAGTAGAGAAAAGTGGAAAAGAGGAATATTCATTTAGCATAATCTCCCCACTTTGTTACGGCTCGTACAAATACAGCTAAGAATACAAATACTACTACACATGTCCTAGACTATAGAGAACATACATAAACTTAGATGGACCTAATTGAAATAGAACAAATATCCACTTAAACCATAAACTGGACAAAATAGTAAAACTTCTGATCTCTAATTAACAGCTCAATAAGTAACATTTCTAATATCATCTTCACTCATTACAGAAAATAAAATAAAGAAAGAATATCTTAAATCCCATGAAACTAATATAAACTTCTGTCATTATTATTTATTGATATTCTTCTTATTTATAATTGTTGCCTGAACTCAGTAGCTTAGGCTTATACATTGTATATGTGTTAAAAATCCAACTAAATAAGTGTAAAAGATGGAGTTTGAACCTAGTAAATTAGATACGATGTGGTAGAACATCGAATTTAAACCCATAAAGCTAAAATTATGAATCTGTCTCCATTTAATATCAAGACCCAAGAGGTTGTCAACCCCTTGATACACATATATATTTTCTCTATTTTCTTTTATTGTCCTCTTCTGTAACTGGCAATAACATGTCCGAGAAAAGACGGGAACAAATTTATAAGTCTATCAACTACTCCAAGAATATTGTTTATAGTGGATATGGGTTACACTAAGAAATAAAATATGAAAAATCAAGAATATTAATTACAGTAGCTTATGAGATGGATGTATGGATTTTGAGTTGTTTGCTCTTATGATGATTTACCCTCAGGAGTTGTTAGGACCAAAATAATCAGGTGTTATGTAGAAGCTAGCAAAGCAAACTTTGAATGACAGTAAATTATACAACAAAGAGAAATATACCAAAGGAGACACAAATATATAACGTGGTTCGGTCAACTGATCTATGTCCATGATGGAGATGAGCAATCCACTATATAAAAGATAGTACAAAATAAGGTTGTATCTGGTTCCGGTTCTGGGTCTGTTTGGGTCTGCGGTTCCGGTTCTGGCGGTTCCAGTTCTGGCGGTTCTGGCGGTTCCGGTTCTGGCGGTTCCGGAGGTGAAACCGGCCCGTGACGGTTCCGGGTACCATCCAGTTCCGGTTCTGGCTGTTCCGGTTCCAGCGGTTCTGGCGGTTCTGAATTTTTTTTTTTTAAATCAATATCTTGTATAGTAGTCATTAGTATATTGTAGAATATATTTTATATGGTGTACTATGTGGCTAGTATAGTATATATTGTGTTTGATAATTAGTATATAATGTGTATAAGTTGTGTATATTTTGTATATAAGTAGTATATATTGTATATAAGTAGTGTATATTGTGTTGTAGTTAGAAATTAGTATAAATTGTATATAAGTAGTATATATTGATAAAAGAATGTTGTCATTAGTATATTGTGCTGTATGTTATATATTGTATGTTATATAAATATTCAAGGATTGATATAGAAGTAAAGACAAAGTAATATTGAGACAAAATGATATTCAAGGATATGATAAAGAGCATATTTATTAACGAAAATGGCATATCTTTCTTAGTATTCCTTCCCTCAATGGAATGAGCACAACATGGTACTAATACCACCATTAAAAGGAAAAAAAAATAAAAGAAGACGTGTCGTACAAGTTACATAATAATTTATGCATTATTTCTAACAAATCTCATAAAACCTTCAAGGTTTGGAGGTGGTTGTGTTGGCGGTGGTGGAAATGAAGCTTGTTCATCACCACTTCCGGGTGAAGTTGCTTCCTGAGAAAGTTCTGCTATCATTTCTTCATAGCACTCATCTATTTCTGGTTGTGATTCAGCTAGGCCAAAGTTCCTTCTTTCTGCGCGGATCCAATCTCGAAAAAGCACTGATTTTTCCAAGTTGTCCCGCATCGATGCTCTGTGATCACCTATTTGTAGTCTTGCTTGACTAAAAGCACTCTCCGATGCAACAGTTGACGCTTGAATCGACAAAACATCCCGAGCCATCCTTGCAAGAACGGAAAAATGCTTTTCCCTTGTCTTCCACCAATCCAAAAGGTCGAAAGAGTCGTCTGGATTCTCATGATTTAGTCCCTGCGACAAATAAACTTGAAGCTCATTTAGATGGAAAATTTCATCTAAATTATCCCCTTGAGTACCCCTGAACTCCGTTCACGATTTAAGAGCTGTTAAGCCAGCAGCTCTTTTAGACGACTGTGATGTAGACGAAGTAGGGGTTGGAATATTAGGCCTAGCAAGCTCTAACGCCTGTTTATAAGCACTATAAACAGTTTGAGCATTAACTTTAATTGATGCTTTCGCATCAGCTAGTGTAGCAATTTCTACTTCTGAAAGATCTAAATGCAATAATGCGTTTTTGCATTGTCCAGTCTTCGTCTATCCAATTACTGCTTACGGTTAGATAATCACAATCATTATTACTTCTACCAATATCAGTTGTAATAGACATACGATTAGTTATATGGATAAATAAATAGCGCAAGTATTATTCATATTCATGCTTGTATTTATAAATATCGGCCTTAACTGTTGCGCGAGGCCAACCTTTATATGTAGGATTAAATACTCTTCTATTATAATGAATCCATGCAGGATTAGAAGCAAAGGAATAAGGCAAACACATAACAGTAATCATTTTCGCTAATTCTTCAGGATCCTTATTTGGATCGTAATATAATATACCTCCGGTGACTGTGTTTATTCCTGGTTGAACTAGATTTGAACCAGTACTTGGGTTAACTGTAGAATCAGCACTTGTCCTCCCCTCTTGTTGCGCTTTCAATTGCAAGTATCTAGCCTTATCCTAGGGTGTAATCTTATATGCTTAATTGAACTACCCGTGCCGCTACGATCTCCAGTATACTATGAACAAGTAATTCCCCACAAGATTTACACTTAGCCTTATTTTGTTCTCTTAGTTGAATAAAAATGCCAAACTAATGATGTTTATGTACGTTTAGGAGGTTTTCTACTAAAAGTGGGAGTTTGTACGGGTCGGTGTGCCGGTTCATCACCTAAGTTATGAGCAGGACTAGTAGGTGTATCATCTAAATCTACTGGAGCTTGGGTTTCATCATCATCATCATCCTCATTTCCCTCTAAGATAGGTGCATTAGGATAAAGAGCATTCATAATATCATCGTCTATTCTATCACCAACTGCTACATCATGTAGAAAATCAATATCGCTAAATTGAAAACAAGGGTGATCACTATCAAGGATTCCGAAGGGTTCGTTAGGATTTCTAGGTTGGCTACTACTTTGAACTTGCTTATCTTTTCTAGGTCGGAGAGCCGGGGGAGGGGTAGTATTTTGGCCACTACTTTCACCGGTTTTAGCTTTTCCTTTACCGAACATTTTTTTCAACGAAAATGCCACAATAATTATAATTAAGCAAACTAACAACACAAAAAAAATACTATTAGCACGTAAGAGTTGAAACGAGTTTACCGGATTGACGAAAAGCTTCTTGAAAATTGAAAATCGTTGAAATTGAACACTTGAAAACTTCAATTCAACAACTTCACAATGTTTCACGAATTTGCAACAATAAATTAAGCACTTGCACTAGAAAGATTGAAAGAGAGCTTGAGAGAGATGAGAGATATTAATGAATTGGTGAATAAAATAAAAGAATGAGGGGGTATTTATAGTTGAGAAATGGGAAATGGTGTAATTATATAAAGTTTGGAGTTAAAATAAAGTTTGGGGGCCAAATGGCTATTTTTTAAACTTCCAAACGGCTACTTTTTGCAAAGAGCCATTTGGAAATTATTTTTAAATTTTTTTTTTAAAATGCCCGTTAGAGAACCGGTGGAACCGTTTGGAACCGCCAGAACCGGTCCGGTTCCGGTTCCGGTTCCGGTTCTGGCGGTTCTAGTTCTGGCGGTTCCAACAAGTAGAACCGCCCCGCCACGGTTCCCGGGAACCACTAGAACCGAAACCGCCGGAACCGGGCCGCCAGAACCGGCAGAACTGGCAGGGCCGCGGTTCCGGTCCGATTACGGTTCGGAACCGCCAATTTTACAGCCTTAGTACAAAATATCGAGAGAATAACCTCATGAAGAGGCAAATACAAGTAACACACAACACTTCTCCCGTAAGTTTTCACCCTAAATACGACTCTCAAACCCCATAGGGCTACATTGTAGATGCTACCGAATGAGAAGGAAGGATCCTCAATTTATAGAAGTCTAAACCTTTTCCTACAAGAAAAAGGACTAGCCAAATATGGAAGGTTTATAATTTTCTTACAAAAAGAAAAATTCAATTATGGTAAATATTTTGTCCTTTCCTTCAATAATAGAAAAACCTAATAAGGTAAGAAAATCAGGACAACACCTAACAAAAGTAACATATATGATGCATGTATAAGCCAAAATTTGACTTTAGAATATTTGTGCCAAGATAGTACTAAGAGAAGTGTTCTCAAGTCGTTGTTTGTCGAAATGGTCCAAGGAATAATGGAGTATGTGATCGAAGATCTAATGAGCGCCGTAGTCAAGGCGTCAATAAGGGTCGAGGTCGAGTACCGTTGACAGAGCAATAATGGCTAGTGGATATTCTCTGTACTTGTACTATTAGGGTTTGTAAAGAATATATCCTATATAAATAGAAAATAGAGATAATGATTGGTGACATGTGATATTCATTCGTAAAGAACACACTTTAACAAAAAGATCTGGCTCTCACTTGCTAAGATATAAACATCACCTTTTCACTGAGATTTTTGTCCATACTTTTCCACAAGATCCAAGAATAAAACTCAAATATTCAAGGGACAGTCTATTATTCATCATTATCAGGATGTACATCCACTTATTCCATCCTTTCTTGAGCGACTCATTCACTCTAGTTACTTAAATGTCATTTATTGTTATTAAATGCAACACTATTATTTCTGATTTATGGAATGTTTGCTACACATCACTATTAGTGACCTCCACACTTGCGTGATATTTTTGTTTCTTTAAGGACCTCATATAAGGATATTGTTATTAACTAATATTAACCCTTAATTACATAAATTTAATTATTTGAACCAAGATCCATAATTTTTGGTCAAATAATTTAGCTTCGTATGTGGGTATTTCTTAGTTAAATTTTAATTTCTCTAGATCTCCAACTTACACATGTCAGTAAAGTCGATAAACCAAAGATCTCCTTTTTGCGTATACAAAACCCTACATGGCAGGTAACCAAGGAGAAAGTACGAGAATAATAAGTGACTTCCCAACCAACCTCATGAATATCATCAATGAAAGCTATGAAATTGCAGGTGAGGATACACCGCCCAGTGGTTGCCTAGCTGAGAGGGATCACCGCCCCCCACCGCAGCATAACAAAACCCCGTGGTAAAGTGGATTCCACGACTATAGAGGAAGGGACGCTCCCAGTTGTGGAAAAACTCCTCGAGGCGTGGCTAACCGACATGCTAACAAGCGTCCTCTACAAACCCGTTCATGAAAAACTTCAAAAACTCTAAGGACTTGTATGATACAATGGACAGATGAGTAGTGTAACCGACCCGTCCCTTCAATGACAGGTATAACTCACAATGTCGCACTTCTAAGCTGCTGCCGAAAAGGGACGACAGTCGGTTCATAAAACAGTCATACAGTGATGTAGAAACACCGCATGCCATGATCTCGCTTAAGAATGTGTCCCTCATTTTGCTGAAAATCTTTGGTGAGACCCTCACAAGAGGATCATCAACATGATATTCGTAGCTACCGACACCCTCCATAGAAACTTTCGAAGTAATGGCTGATAAGTTCTTAACCGCCCATGCCAGAACCAAGAAGGACGAAGCAAGAGTAAGTGAAATATTTGCTATTAAGCAGTCCCTGGGAAAGAGACTAAGGGACTTCCTCTCCTGGTTAAACAAAGTTAGGATGAGTCTTCCAAACGTATCTGAAGGGATGGCGGTCACATCTTTTCAAAACAGGTTGAATCGAGAGGGTTCAAGAGAAACTAGAAAATGGTTGAGTTGATTGATGAAATATCCTCCAAGCACCTGGGATGAAATCTACAATGCTTATTATGTCGAGGTCCGAGCAAAAAAGGATGATATTAATGGCTAACCTCAGTATAAGCCGAATCCAGAAAATAATGAAGAGACAATACCAAAATAGATCACTTGATTCCACGACCTAACAGGGAATGTCACCAGTTGTATGTCAGGGAAGTTGACGCACCCCCCATCCGTTATGAAGAAGGCTCATCCAGACCAAGGATAGGGATTTATCGGCACAAAAAAGTTATGCCTCCTTTATTATCTGCCCATAATTTGTGTTTCACCTACAGAAATATTCTACGACCTTAAGAAAATCGGAAAAAAAGAAAAGTGGCCGTCAAAGATAAGGTCAGACCCAAACACCAGAAAGTTTGACGCACTCTATGATTTTTATCAGGAACGCATGCACAAAATAGAACATTGCGTCACCCTTAGACAAGAAACTGTAAATATATTACGGCAAGGGAACCTCAAAGAACTGCTAGGCGACAAAGGTAAGACCAACTTTGCGATAGGATGTGAATGTCATGGCCCGCCAAAGCCTCCATCACTAGCTTGTACCATCAATATGATCGTCGGCAGTAGCGATGATGCCTCTGTCAATGGCGTGAAGTTCACCACCTCTCACATACTCAAGCAGTCGATAACCCGCGAATGGTATGACAGACTGGAGAGAGGTATCATCTTCGACGAGTCAGATGCCGACGGTATGACTTTCCCTCATAATGGTGCCCTCGTTATTACTTTACATATTTTTGATATTGATGTCAAATAAATCATGGTGGATAATGGAAACGGTGCATACATTATCCATCCCTGAGTCCTTACCCAAATAAGGCTCGAGGATAAGATAGTGTCGTGCTGCATCACACCAACTCATTTTAATAAAGTAGTTGAGCAAATCTCCGATGAAATTATACTCCCCGTCTTGGCCAACATCGCAACTCTAGAGACAATATTCCACATCATGGACCACGACACCGCGTACAATGCCAGAGTGGGTTGACCATGGATACATCTCATGAGAGCAGCCCCCTCCAGCCTGTACCAAGTGATAAAATTCCCAACAAGATATTTAGCATATGTGGGGAACAACACACAGACCGAGAATTCTACTGCATCACCTTAGACAATATAGCCAGCTAACAGAGAAAAGACAAGATTAAAAGGCGTAGTAATCAATACGGTTGAGGTCGAAGCAAGATGAGACAGAGGACATCATCAAGGATCCCCACACGGTCGAAGCCACTGGATCTACCATAGAAGACCTCTACCCTATTCTGTTGGACCTCAACGATCATAGCAAGAAGGCCTATATCAGCTGCAAACTTCGAGAACCAGGTAAATTTTGTCAATTCTTAACAGTAACCAAATTTGTTTGCTTTTACCCATGAAGATATGGCGGGTATCACAAAGAAAATCGCCATGCACAAATTAAAGGCCTTCCCATTCCACCCACTAGTGAGGCAGGTCAGACGTAAATTCAACCCAGTCATCAATGATGTAGTCCACGAGGAGGTAGAAAAACTATTAGGAAACAGTTCCATCAGGTAGTCGAAGTACCCCAAGTGGGTCTTCAACATAGAGATGGTAAAAAAGAAAAATGAAAAATGGTGGATGTTCATGGATTTCCCATATTTGAACAAAGCATGTACGAAGTTACTCATTCGCATTACCTTATATCAACCAGCTTATCGATGCAATGACTGGGCATGAGCTACTAAGTTTCATGGATAGATCCTCATGGAAGAAGAACATCAGGAAAATACCATGGTCATCACCCACCAAGGAGTGTATTTCTACAACTCTATGCCTTTTGGACTAAAAAACACATGGGCTACTTATCAAAGGTTGGTAACAAAGATATTAAAATACCATCTCGACAAAATAATCGAGGTATATAGATGGAATGTTGGTCAAGACCAAAAGGTGAGAAGATCACATCGATCACTTGAAAGAAACTTTTGACGTACTCAGAAAGTGCAGAATGAAGCTGAACCCGGACAAAATGCGCGTTCGGTGTAACCTCGGGAAAATTCTTGGGTTTTCTAGTATTGCAGCCAGGGATCGAGGTCAACCCAGACCAAATCAAATCCATTTGAAGGGATATTTGAAGGGCTACCAAAGCTTTTGACCACCAATAAATAGGTCCAAAGGTTGACTGGTCGCATCACTGCCCTATAAAGTTTCAACTCGCGGTCATCGAATGTGTGACATAAATTCTTTGGCGTACTAAAAAAAGATAATAGCCTTGAATGGACTTCCGAGTGTGTCTCGGCTCTATGAGAACTAAAGGCATACCCGTCATCACCCCCACACCTCGCAAAATTGGCTCTGGCCTTGGTCGTAGCTTCACAGAAACTTAGACCATATTTCTAATGTCACTGATAAGTAGGGATTTTGACTACTTATTTGCACTCTTTTACTTTTGTTTTAGCTCAAAATTGCTTAAGGTATTTCCGAGAACTAATGAAATGTGCTTTCTTGCAAGAGCATTAAAATATGAGCTAAAGAGGAAAAATTCAACTCAAGAAGGAGTAATTTTGGACAAGGACCAAAACAAGGATAAAAGGGAAAAATGCGGACAACATAATATTAATTGCGGCTACAGAACATGAGGCGGCCTCTGTCAGTTTTCCTTCACAAAGTGCAGACCGCACAATTATAGTGAGGCCTCAGAAGATGGAGTTCAGAGATTTGTATTTTGGTCCATGAAGAAGTGCGGACCACACAAAAAATGTGCAGTCCGTAAAAGTCCCCTATGCCAAAAGCTAAGGTCAAGAAGTGCGGACCGCACCATTATTGTGCGGCCGTACTTAGAAATGTGCGGTCCGCAGAAGTTGAAGAAGTGCGACCGCAACCCAAAAATGTGTAGCTGCAGAAGTCTAGCATGTCAAGCCAAGTTTCAAAGTGCGGACTACACATAGAATTATGCGGCTGCACAACCTTCGTAGGGGCAAATTTGTCCGATAATTTTTGCTGGGTATCAATAGATCTTTTTGTCATTTGTAGGTTATGTTTGGTGCACCTAAGAATAGATAGCTATTTTTGTTTACTGTATTGACTAACTTTGTAATAGTTTTAACATTTTAGCATTAGAATTTCTTTCCTTAATCATCTATCATGGATTTTATCTTAGTTTATTCTTTAATTTCTTCATTTTCCATGTGTAGCTAAATTATAGCTAAGGTTGTGACTCCACTCTAGTGTGGGTACTTAATGAGTATTTGATTTAGGGCTTGTTTGTGATTGGGTTAGTGATATTTAGCTTAGTTCCGCTTGAATTAAGAATTTATGGTTGCAAACATTGATTCGTACCTATATCGACTTAGTCTCTACTTGAGAAAGATAAACTAAGTCTAGGAAAACTTGGCTAACAAGGAACTGGAGTGAACTCAAGAAATTGATAGCCCCAATTAAAGGGTTGAATTTAGAAATAGTAAGACCCGACTTGAGCATTTATCACTTGTTTTGTGCAGTACCTATTTGGACATGAGAAAGACAAATTGGGCAAAATCACTCTAACCACCAAGAGGTATTGACTAAGTAATTGCGTGTGATTGCTATACTACCACCCCGAACAAATAAACTTGCCCTAGAGCCTACAATCCATTAGGTAATCACCTAGGTGGAAGTCACGGCCCTAGATATTTTGTAAACTTGAAAAACAACAATACCAAAACATTGTCTCTTAGATGTGCAATTACAAGCAGTAGCATACAAATTAGAAGTACAAAAGGAACAACTGAATATGTGGAAGATCAATCTTGGGCACGTCATACACTAGACTAGGTACATACCTAATCACACATAAAGATCTCTATGGAATCGATCCCGACTCGCGTTGGATATTTGTAATTGCATAGACCGCCTCACAATACCAATTAGTGGTGTGAGTTTGGGTAACATCTTTTTTGCACTATTTGTGATTTGCCTTCTTTTCCTTCCGAGTTACTAATCTTTCTGTGAAACAATTGTAGGTGATACAATGGCTCTCAACAACAATGATCCTCCTGGAAATGTGCCATTGGGGGATGACAGGGATGATGACCAAGTTGATGAGGTTCCTCTTGAACCTCTAGGAAATAGATGAGGCCGCCTAACTAAAGACAACGTTCCCGTTCCTCCCCCATATCCTCCAAGAGTGGCGGCACACTGGGTGTATCCGAATGAAGGATACGCAAGTGCCATAGTACTACCCCACATTAGGGTGTACAACTTTCAAATCACACATGTCATGCTTATATTGTTGGAACAATGGGGATTCTTCACTGGGGCTCTGGATCAATACAAGCACTTGAAAGGGTTTGTTGACACATGCTGGAGGAGCAAACAAACCAATGTCTTTGATGCTTTGTGGTTGAGGTTATTCCCTTTCTTTATTTGAGGGAAGGCCTTGGATTGGTTGGAGAGGTTGCCAAATCATTTTATCCATACATGGGATGAATTGACCGAGAAATTCATTTCCAAGTTCTTTTCGCCCGGGCATATGGAAAAACTTAGGGATGAGATTCTAGTTTTCAAACAAGAACCCTATGAGACTTTTCATGAGATATGGGAAAGGTTCGTATAATGGTGAAAGAGTGCCTAATAATTGACATGATGGAGGCCTTAATTCAATAAACTTTTTATAGGGGGATCAATACCACCAATCAATGTGTGGTCAAGAAACTTGCCGGTGGAAATTTCATGACAATCCCATGTGTAGAAGCTCGTGAGATTCTTGATGATATGGCGGATACTTCATCGAGATGGAAAAGTAGAGCAAACATTCCTCAAGGCGACCCATATGTAATTCACTTGCATAAGGAATTACATGATCATGGAAAGCACTTGCCGAGTTGACCACCATAATGAATCAACTAGCCAATGCTCAACTTCAACAAGTGTAAGGTCCTAATCAAGTGAATGCAATGGAATGAGTGAGTATGATGGTAAACAAACAAAGACAAAAAGTACCTCAAGTGCAAAACCGGGTTGAAACATATGAGTAAGATGATAGTGGATTTGATCAAGATGGACAATACAATGAGCAAGATGAGGAAGTACAATATGTGAACAACTTCCAGGGGCAAAGAAACAATAATCAAGGCCCAAGTCAACAACAATGATGACTACAAGGAGATTGGCATTCAAACAATCAAGGTGGTTGAAACAATCAGAACAACGAAGGGAATCGAAACAATAAAGGAAATCAAGGAAGTTGGAATGGTCAAAATAACCAAGGTAGTTGAAGTGGCAATAATCAAGACTATTGGGAAAATAATAAACAAGGAGGGTGGAACAAAAATAATAACAACCGGGGTCGGGTTTTCAAAGGCCCCTGATGTTACAACAACCAAGCAACCCACCCCCTTATCCCTCTCAAAGCCCGAGCTCTTCCAACAATTACATAGGTAGAAATGAGAACATGTTTAAACAAATGATGGAGAAGAATGTCGACTCTGATGCTCAACTAGCATATCACAACACTTTTGCTCGTAATTTGAAAGTTCAATTGGGCCAAAGCTCGCAATCTTTGAACGTTCATCATAAGGGGGCACTACCAAGTGATACTATGGTGAACCAAAAGGTGGGAATAATATGGACATGTTATGGCCATGATTATAAGAAGTGGAAAAAGTGGAGATGAAACCACCTCAAATCAAAGAAGAATTGTGGATGATGATGTAGTCATTCAAGAAGATGAAATTCCAAGCAATGTGGTTCAAGCTAATGAAGAAGTGAGAATTGATATTGATGAAAATGTGGAAGAGACACAAGAAGAGTGCACTCGTCTAGGGAACACGTAATAAATATGCCGGAACCGGCAGTGTTAAAGGCTAAAGCATCAATGCCAAGGCCTCCTTCTCCATACCCTCAAAGGCTTGCCAAGCAAAATAGAGAGAACCAATTCAAAAAGTTCATTGACATGATGAAGAGTTTGTCTAAAATGTACCATTAGTTAAGGCATTGGAGTAAATGTCGGGTTATGCAAAGTTCATGAAGGATATGATGACAAAGAAAAGATCAATGAATTGTGAAACTATAAAGATAACTCATCAAGTGAGTGCTATTGTGCACTCAATGGCTCTGAAATTAGAAGATCTGGTCACTTCATAATCCCATTTACAGTTTGGAGTGCGAACTTTCCTAAAACTTTATGTGATCTTGGGGCGAGTATCAACTTGATGCCCTACTCAGTTTTCAAAACTTTGGGGATTGGGAAACCAAGATCCATATCCATGAGGTTGCAAATGACAGATCATACAATGAAGAGGCTTTTGGGTATTATTGATGATGTGTTGGTTCGTGTCGACAAGTTCATCCTCCCTACATACTTTGTGATTCTTGATTGTGAAGTGAACTATGAGGTGCCTATTATTTTGGGTAGACCTTTTCTTGCATCAGGGAAGGCTCTTTTTTATGTGGAAGCCGGTGAGCTCACTTTTCGAGTGGGTTATGAAAAGATGGCCTTCCATGTGTGCAAATATATGAGGCAACCGAATAGCAATGAAGTTTGTTTATTCGTGGATTTGGTTACCAATTTGATTATTGATGATGCTAGTGCCACAATGAATATTGAGGATAATTTGGAAGTTGTTCTGCTCAACCTTAATGATAACGGGGATAAAGAAAGCTATGTGGAGTGTGTAAATGCATTGCAAGGAATAGGGTCATACACTTATGAGCCCCGCAAGATATCTTTCGATCTTGAAAATCGAAAGACTCCTCTAAGAAAGCCGTCAATTGAGGAGCCTCCCACTTTGGAGTTAAAGCCATTGCCTCCACATCTTAGGTATGAATTCCTTGTCCCTTCTTCTACCTATCGGTTATTCTTTCTGTTTGTTTGACTAACATGCAGTAGACTCCATATTGGAGATGCTCCAAAAGAGGAAAAGAGCAGTCAGATGAACATTAGAAAATATCTGGGGCATAAGCCCCTGCCTTTTGCATGCATAAGATTATTTTGGAGAAGGGTGCCAAACCCTCAGTTGAACATCAAAGGAAGATAAATGAAGCAATGCAAGAGGTGGTCAAGAAGGAGATCATAAAGTGGTTAAATGCCGAGGTTGTTTACCCCATTTTTGATAGTTCATGGACTTTTCCGGTGCAATGTATCCCAAAGAAAGGGGCATGAATATGGTTACCAATGACAAGAACGAGTTGATTCCTACAAGAATGGTAATCGGCTGGAGGGTGTGTATGGTATCACAAGCTCAACAAAGTTACAAGAAAAGATCATTTTCCACTTCTCTTCCTTGATCAAATTCTTGATAGGTTGGATGGCCGTGCTTTAAATTGTTTCCTCGATAGGTATTCCGGCTACAATCAAATCCTCATTACTCTGGAGGATCAAGAAAAGACTACTTTCACTTGTCCCTATGGTACTTTTATATTTTCGCATATGCCATTTGGTTTGTGTAATACTCCGACAACTTTTCAATTGTGTATGATGGCTATTTTCACCGATATGGTGGAGGATATTCTCGAGGTCTTAATGGATGATTTTTTTCGTGGTTGGGAATTCTTTTAATGATTACTTGAAAATTTTGGATAAGGTCTTGGCAAGATGTGAGGAGACAAATTTGGTGTTGAATTGGGAGAAATGTCACTTTATAGTCAGGGAAGGCATAGTCCTCAGCCACAAAATTTCAAAGCATGGTATTGAGGTCGACAAGACTAAAATTGAGGTGATTTCCAAACTCCCTCCCCCTACATCCATTAAGGGAGTGAGGCATTTCTTGGGTCATGTGGGGGTTCTATTGCTGAACATCAAGGATTTTTCCAAAGTGGTAAACCCCTTGTGCAAACTTTTGGAAAAGGATGCCAAGTTTAATTTCAATGAAGATTGTATGAAGGCATTCAAATTTCTTAAGTTCAAGTTGACTAATACTACTATGTTACTGCACCGGATTGGAGCTTACCTTTTGAGCTCATGTGCGATGCAAGTGATGTGGCAGTTGGAGCGGTATTGGGGAAACGTATCAACAAAATCTTCCACCCGATCTACTATGATAGAAAGACCATGAATGATGCCCAAGTCAACCACATAGTGACCGAAAAAGAGAGCTTTGCTATTGTTTTTGCTATGGAGAAGTTCCGCCCGTACTTGATGGGTACAAAGGTGATTGTTCACACCGACCATGCGACGTTTTGATATTTGATGAGAAAGAAAGATTCGAAGGAAAGGTTAATGCGGTGGATGCTTCTATTGCAAGAGTTTGATCTAGAGATTCAAGATCGAAAGGGTAGTGAAAATCAAGTGGTGGACCACTTGTCTTGATTGGAAGAGGAGGGGAGGCCACATGATGGCCGAGAGATCAATGACTCTTTCCCAGGCGAGCAGCTTCTAGCTATTTTAATGACTGGGATGCCATGGTTCGCCGACTTAGCGAACTATCTTATGAGTAGCATTGTACCGAATGAGTTCTCTTCAAACCAAAGGAAGAAGCTCAAACGGGATTTCTTTGATTATTATTGGGATGGACCGTATTTTTCAGATATGTATAGATGATGTGATCCGATGATGTGTGCCAGAGGAAGAACAAGTGGAAATTCTTGAGACTTTCCAATCTTCACCATATGGTGGTCATTGGTGGAGCTAGAACGGAAACAAAAGTGTTGGGTTGTGGATTCTATTGGCCTACTCTTTACAAGGACGCTAGTGATCTAGTCAAGCGATATGATGAATGTCAAAGGGCCTGTGGGATTTCTAAGAAGAATGATATGCCCCTCACCACCATCTTGGAAATTCACATCTTTGATGTGTAGGTCATTGATTTCATGGGATTCGTGAGCCCTTGTGGGAACACTTAAATTTAGGTGGCTATGGACTATGTGTCAAAATGGGTTGAAGCCATGGCTTTACCCAACAACGAAGCTCAAAGTGTGGTGACGTTTTTTAAGAAGAACATGTTTACAAGATTCGGTACTCCTAGGGCCATTATTAGTGATAGATGATCGCATTTTTACAACAAGGCTTTTGATACCTTACTTACAAAGTATGGTTTCACTCATAAAATATCGACCCCCTACCATCCTCAAGCAAGTGGCAAGTTGAAGAATGCCAATCAGACGGATTGGTCAAGAAAACTTGATGATGCTCTTTAGGCTTATAGGACAGCCTACAAACACCAATTGGGATGTCTTCATATCGATTGGTATTTGGGAAGGCGTGTCATCTTCCGGTGGTACTTGAGCATAAGGCCATGTGGGCCTTGAAGAAGTTGAACCTTGAGTGAGATGTCGCCGCAAACTTAACGGTGGCATGATTGAATGAGCTTGATGAATTCTGGTACCATGCCTATACAAGTTCGTCCCTATACAAGGAGAAGATGAAGTACTTCCATGACAAGTACATTTATAATGAGGAGTTTAAAGAAGACGATATTGTGTTATTGTTCAATTTCTAGTTACAGATGTTTCCGGGCAAGTTGAAGTATAAATAGAGTGGCCCATAGAGGTGGGCATAATACCGACCGAACCGAAAAAAACGACCGAACTAAAAATTTCGGTTTATTCGGTTTCAGTATTTTGATTTATTCGGTCAGTTTGCGGTTTATAATTTTAAAAAATTCATTTTTTCGATTTGGTGATCGGTTTTAATAGTTCGGTTTTGGGTTAAACCGAAAAATCAAATTTCGGTAGAGGTTTAATATTAGCCGTGCACATTACACTTGGATAAAGTCACACCATTTTAATGAGCCAGGCTTAATATTTCTTTTCGTTGTTTGTCTTTTAGAGGAGCTTGTTGTCATAGTGGAGGTCTTGGAAAAATGTCCCAAATTGGAGTGAAGTTGTACATTCAGGATCGTCATGTAAGGATCGTTGGATTTAAGTAATATTTATGTAAAAGATTGTTACATCATCTGCAATTGATTATTTACCATGTTTTACAGGTTACTGCTCCATGCTTGCTATAGAAAATTTGCTCATAATTGACTTTTTAAGTGACCTGATATAGTAACCTTCTTTGCACTCCCCAAAGTATATTAGTTAAACTCCTATTTATATCTCTTAATTATTGTTTGAACTGGAGAAGTCATCACGTTGCTTTTATCTTGCCAGCAAGTGTTAGAACTGTGTCTTGCGATGTACTTCGCTATTGACAGTAGAAGCACTTGTATCAATGGCAAAAAATAATCTATTTTCGTTACTTCATACTATTTTTGCCATAGCTTGAAATGAAAAATCGAACAGTTAAACCGAAACCGAACATGAATAAACTGAACCGAGCCAAAGTTATTATGGTTTGATTTTGGTTATTGAATCACAAACCGAAAACCGAATTAACCGAATCAAAATTCTACAAAACTGAACCGAACCAACCGATGCCCACCCTAGACTGGACCATTTGAAGTGATGAATGTAATCCCCTTTGGTGCTTTGGACTTGAAAAATAAGAACGATTAGGTGTTTAGAGTCAATATGCACCAGGTAAATACTATCTTGTCAAGCTTGATGATGGCCACATTGTGGCAGATCTTCAATTCAAATGATTTGTAATCTGCATCGGGCAATATCGTTAAATCATGCGTTTTTTGGGAGGCAACCCATATGTATTTCTCTTTTTCCTTTTCTTCTTCATTAGATAGACTTTATTTTGTTCTAACTAGTTTTGAAGATTGTGCAGGAATGGATGTCCATAGCAGAGACTGTGCACGAAAATTTTGGCTAAGTACTACAAAAGTGCAGACCGCATACTAATTGTGGACCGCACAATTACACTGCGGCTGCACAATTCTGTGTGCGGTCGCACAACTAGAAGACCAAAAGTGCAAGCTTTTTGAAGATTGCCCTGTCGAATTTCATAGCCAAATTGCAGCGCTACATAAAATTTTGCGGTCCGCACAAATATTGCGGCCACACCTATTTTTATGCGGACCACAAACATTCTTCAAAGTTACAAGTAAAGAGTGCAGACCTCACTCAAAATTGCGGCCGCACTTAGCTTAACTCTTGAATGACCGGGTAAGCCTATAAATAGAACTTTAGTGTACTATTCACAACTTTACACACTCTGAATTCTTGAGGCCTAAGCAAGCATAGTGCATATCAAATTGTTTCCCATTCATACTCATTTCATCAATCTAGATCCTTCCTTGCATCCTTCCACACTGGTATGTCCAATACATTCTTAGATTTTTAAATTTCTCCTAGATTTTGTTTTTTGACCTAAAATGTTAATTGATCAGTCATGTATGCTTAGAATCAAGTGGGTATTGTCATGTATGCTAGTTAGGGACTAGGTAGGCCATTGATCATTTTTAATTACGAAAACCATGGATAGTTTGTGAAATATTGCATGAAGCCTAAAGTACTGCTGCGTAAATTCAAATTATGCGGCGCACACACTTTTTTGCGGTCCAAAGCTCAAATTTAGGGCAAAAGTGTGCATGAAAAATGTGGACCGCACTCAAAATTTTGCGGTCCGTCGAAAAATGTGTGTGACCGCACTATTAGAAGTTTAGAGACCCAATAGTCTGAACCTTTGGTTGTGAAGCCGCACTCAAAATTGTGCGGTCCGCACTTTTGGATGTGTGGCCTCACTTTAAAATTGTGCGGTCCTTAGTTGGAAGTCTGCGACCGCACTCACTTTTGTATGGTCTGCACTGCAACTGTCATGCATGCATCTATGTACACAATTGTACTTCAGCTCTAACAATTGACTTTCAAAAAAGTAAAGGGAAACTCTTTACAAGTACAACTGGAAGCCTAATCATAGCAAGTTCAAGGGAGATACAACCTCTGTGACGAATCCTCCACCCTAGCAAGTTATTCGGAGGTTCAGATGCTGATAGTCAGGGTTCAGATCCATCATCTACACACACTCCTCTTGCACCAATTGATTTAGATGATGATGATGATGATGTCCCAGATGATGGTAGAGGAGGTGACACTAGAGTGGGCGACATTGAGAGGTCGAAAAATAAAGAAATATGGAAGGATCGATTTGTGAGTTTGACTGCCTTCACACGGTTCAGAGAGTGGTGTCCCCAAATATCACTCACATTTGAGTGACAGATCTTAATTAAAGATTTGGATATTCACAATCCAGATGTCCTTAGATAGTTCTAGGAGCGAAAGGGGTGGAAATGGTTCAACCACAATATCATCGATGCAAATGAGCACTTGGTTAAAGAATTTTATGTCAATGTGGATCACATAAATAAGGGGAGCAAGATAACAAAGGTGAGAAATTTGAAAGCCCGATTTGACTCCTACTCTTCGAACACTTATGTGGGATTTGAAGAAGTAGAGGTAGTTTAGTATTTGGAAAAACTGGCTATGGGTGATGATGCCCGTGGTTAGCTGAGATCTTGGCTACCCGAGGACCACTACCACTATGGATCACAACAGGGGTTCCTATCCTTCGGGCCACCCAAAATTTTGATGCTAAAGGGTGGCAGACCTTCGTGTGTAGCCGTATTGATCCGTGTTTGAATAAGAAAAATCTCCCACTTCCATAGCAGTTTTGGTGGCTTTTGCATGGTTGGTTACCCAATCAATGTGGCCATAATGTCAACCAATATCATATTAGTTGTCCAAGAAGATAAAAGATCCTACCCTTACTTAAACAACCTCATAGAGTATTTCAATGATGCAAATGTGGAGCCTAGAACATTTGATACAAAAATAAAGGCCAAGAAGCCCTTCTCATGGTACCACCTACAGGGTGCTGACAACCTAACGTTCAAGGTTAAGGAAACAACCTACACTGGCCAGTCCGAGGAGCCAACGGTAGTGGTTATTGATTCAGTTGTTGAGCCTTCTACAACTGCCACACCTTCCACAGTAGTTAGTCTTCCACTGAGACAACTGACGTGCCACCACCTCCATCTTCTAGACCATCAGCTTCATTGTCAGTGTCAACCTCATCCACTGTTCCACAGACTGCGCTGCGAGTCTTCCAGACATTGGTGAGTCGCAACAACTGAATTTAGAAAACTACTTCAAAGCTGTCTGACATATTCAGTGTTGTTGCAGCACAGTCTTCTGCACTAGCAGCACAACAAGTACCTCACTCAATGGAGGAAACATTGTCAAAGATCCTGGAAAATCATAAGACCATTATGGAGACTCTGCTGGCACATGGGGAAGTCATTGAGGAATTGAGAAAACAGGTGAAAAAGATGAGAAGATCTCAGGCTTCAAAGAAGTCAATGGACAAATTGAGAAAAAAAGGTGGTCAGGCTTGCTTCAACTGGGGATATTCCACTTGACCTTCTTATGGAGACAACACCAGTGGTACCTGCAGTGCCAGTAGTACCATCAGTACCTGAGACATCACATGCAGCTATCCACTCTAAAAAGCCAAACCTTTCTGTTGTCACACCTCCTTTTTTTACCCCGAAAGGGATATTAAGGGAGTTTTTTCAATTAAAGTGAAAATAATTGAATAGAATTATTTTATTTAATTTAGAGTCGTCGCTTGGGATAATTTATAATGTCCTAAGTCACCGGTTTAAAATTCCGAATCGAGGAAGATTGACTCTTATTTATGGTTGTGAACACAGAAATTCGGGTAAGGAATTCTGTTAACCGTAGAGAAGGTGTTAGGCATTCTCGAGTTCCGTGATTTTAGCACGGTCGCTCAACTATTAATAATTGGCCTAATTATCTAATTAATTACACATTTTATAGATATTATGCATTTTAGCTTTTCAACAGCTTTTAAGTAATTTAACCATTTTTAGGATTTATGAAATTATTTCTTGAACAAGTTACGATTATCGTATGCTTGTTTGTTTGACACACATTGCAAATCGTGTCATGGGAATTGTATCCACGATCTACAATATGTTTAATTATTAACATTATTTGTTGTTGTGGCAGGGTCACATAAATGCATCCCCGAATTTAAGAATTAGGCGTCACAGCTACATCACAGGAACCATATCCGTAGCTATGATAATTTTATTACAACGCGCCTACAGCAACTAGCGCATTTAATTATTTTCCTAATCTTTGAGGTTGTTGTGAGGCCAAATTTATGAACAAGATATTATTGAGGAGCAAATAGACTAGCTAACATGATCTATTACTTGGCCAGATTCCTTATGATCCAAGACCTACCTTATGGCTCATTCTTATTTCTTGCCAAGAAAGAAACAACTACAAAATTTTCATCTATCCAATTAAAAGTATTTATTCAAGAACTAAGACTAAGTGCATCACAATCGAAATAAAAACTAATTAAATGAAAATTAAGACAAGCTACTCAAATAACGTAGATCACAGATCAACCAACACACGAACCAAACTATCATAACATAATGAAATGAGAATAAAAATTGAGAAATAGACCTTTTATTGATGAATAAAGTTGAAAATTACAAATAAATCGGGCTAACAAAGCAAGAATCGTTGGACTAAAATAACGGAATTGCAAACCGGAACCTTGATTGAATTATCAAAAGAACTTTGACCAAACATTGACCATCCAAACTTAAATTTCACCAACAGCAGACAACTCAATTTATGTCCTTATTTATAAGCTTTAGAAAATCCTTTTACTATATCAGTAGTAGCCAATTATTTGCTTTTGCATTTTTTGTTTTGGAAATTACTTTGTTTTTTCGACTGAATCCCATTCCCCTTCCTTCGTTCTCTTAATCTCCCCTCCATTCCTTTTATTTCACTCTTTGTTTCTTGCTCTTTTTTTTTTTGTGCAGGTTGCGAGTAGCTTCTCCAAGAATTTGACGATGAAGATTAAAAGCCTCACCGTCTGTAGATAGACGTTGGTGTGCATATATAAATAAGGAAAGACAAAAATGAATTGAATAAGAAACCTTTCAATAAAAGGCCAAAGTCATATGGAAAAATTCGATAATTCTCGCACAAAGTCCAAGTATAAGTGAATAGGGATTTTTCTGGTTTTGGTTCTGCCATTCTCTCTTAGAGTGTAAGTATTTTTGTTGTTTTAGCTTGGTCTAGGAAATGAAAATTTAGGGTGGGATTTTTATAATTGATTATCTTATATGGAGGTGGGAAGAGATGATAGTTAGTGGATTAGAAGAAAATAGATGGTTAGGATTAAATTTTATACTTAAGTGTGCTAATAGTTTGGGAAGAATGGGCTAAGAGTAATTGGGTTTGGGTCATGTCTTTTGAGTTTGAACTTAGGCTAGAAAGACCAAATAATACAATGTATCTTTAAAAATGTAAAAATTACTCTAAATTAAAATAGACTAATATAAAACTAAAAACTACGAGTAAAACTAATTTTTTTTGTATTTTCAAATTTTATAATACTATAAATATAAATATACTAATTGACTTTAACTTAAAGATGAAAAATATTTTTTTGTAATTTTTTAATTATCCTGTGACAAAAATAAAGTAAAAAGAGTCAACACTATTTAGAATAGAGATATTAAACCTAAATTAAATATTTACGCTAAAATGTGTAAAATTATGGGGAAGATAAAAAATTACATGTCTACAGTTGTCCCTCTTTGACTGGAAAAGTGAAGAGTTTTCATATAAAGAAACACGAGACATGTTATTTGACCCCACCCTTATTTAGAGAGACCAAAAACTAAGAGAAAAAAGAATGTGACCGAGCCCTGGTATCTGAGCTGCCTACATATCCTTGGGTATAAAAGAATCAGACCACGTGTAGTTCAGAAGTAGGAACAGTGATGGAGTACCGATGCGAAGAGCCGATTGAGGTGTCATCGAGGTTTTGGTTTGCGGTCCATTATTACATCAAAATAAAAATTGAAAAAACTAACTAAATCTATCAGCTATGATAAGATTGCTATCTATGAGTCATTTGAAGTTTGATCTTGAGTCTTGGTTGGTTCTTCATGCGAACTCTGATATGAATCTTGATGCTTGTTAGCTGTAGGTGTTGGTCTAATCTTCTTTAGCTTTTTCAGATCAAGACGGGACATGCATACCTTGTGACTTCAATTATGTCTTGAGAAGACCACATCTTTTCTCCTCTTCTACACTTTGGATTCACTTTTTTTTATTCTTGATTGAGACTTCTTTTTTGTTACCTCGGACCCTTGTCGAACCGTATTGTTTAGGAGAACTTCTGCTACTTCTAACTTGTATTGAATTCGGAAATGACTTTCCTTGTTCTCCAGGTGGGTGCATGCTACTGACTTGAAACTTCAAATGATTTTGAAATGAATTCTGAAATGAGTTCCCTTGTTCTCTAGGTGGGCACCTCTTACTACAATCAACAGACAAAATAAAAGAAACATTTTTGCCCCAGTTTATACTAGGAATATTTGTGCGTTGTTAGCAAAATTATAAATCAGCTATGCTATTTGATGAGAGTAAAATTGAGGAATCGACTAGGATATGTGTCTCCTAAAAGTGATTGAGCTTGCAGAAAACTATAAACTAAGCTTGACTAAAGTAAAGACTGGCCCTATTCTCTAGGCGGGGCCCCTGATTTCAAGAAAACTAAACATTGATAACTTAAGAAACTAAAAATTGACCCCTCTTTTTTTCAAATTCAGACTTGCCTCCCTTTTTTAGAAAAACATTATTATCCTACGAGAAAATTCACCGGATTAGGTTTTCTATCTTAGGAGAAATATTTATCAGACTAAGATTTTGATCCGAGGAGAAAGTTCATCAGACTAGGTCTCTTTTCTTCTTTTTTTTTTGGGTATCTTAGGAGAAATATTCATCAGACTAAGATGTCAATCCAAGGAGAAAATTCATCAGACTAGGTTTTCTATCTTAGGAAAAAGATTCACCAGACTAAGATTTTGATCATAGGAGAAAATTCATTCACACTAGGTCCTTTGTTTTGTTATCTTAGGAGAAAGATTTATCACTACGATTTTCATCCTATGAGAAAGTTTATTAAAATAGGTCTCCTGTCTTAGGAGAAAAATTCATCAAACTAAGATGTTTATACTATGAGAAAATTTATCAGACTATGACGTTTATCCTAGGAGAAAGATTCATCAAACTAAGATGTTTATCCTAGGAGAAAATTCATCAGACTAGGTCTTCTATCTTAGGAAAAAGTTTCATCGGACTAAGATTTTGATCCTAGGAGGAAATTCATCACACTAGGTCCTTTCTTTTGTTATCATATGAGAAAGATTCATCAGATTAAGATTTTTATCCTAGAAGAAAGTTCATCAGACTAGGTTTCCTACCTTAGGAGAAAATCATCAGACTAAGTTATCTATCCTAGGAGAAAACTCATCAAACTAAGATGTTTATCCTTGGAGAAAGATTTATCAGACTAAGATGGATATCTAGGAGAAAATTCATCAGACTGGGCTTCTATCTTAGAATAAAGGTTCATTAGACTAAGACTTTGATCCTAGGAGAAAATTCATCGCACGAGGTCCTTTTTTTGTTATCTTAGGAGAAATATTCATCAGACTAGGATTTTTATCCTATGGTAAAGTTTATCAGACTAGGTTTTCTATCTTAGGAGAAAAGTTCATCAAACTAAGATGTTTCGATCCTTGGAGAAATTCATCACACTAGGTTCTCTTTTTTGTTATCTTATGAGAAAGATTCATCATACTAAGATTTATATTGGGAGGAAAATCCATCAGACTAGGACTTTTTATCCTAGGAGAAAAAATGTGAAGAGGATTTTATGCATAATAGCAAAATAAATAAAAGCAAAGATTTGAGAAACTTCCCTTTGTAGTCTGTTCTCTTCTTTTCTTTTCCTTCTCTTTTTTCTTTTTGTTTTTTTCTTTATTTTTTCCTCTTTTTGAACCACTTTCCTTGCAGCTTTGTTCATGTTTCACAAAAAGAAAATTTGGAAGCTTTGAAAGTGGTTGTTGGTTTGTCGCCTTCAGTCTTGGACAGTTTGGCTTATGCTCAATCAGCTTGAGTTGGTCTCAAAAGACTTTTGTTCTACACTAACTCTGATTGTTTTACACCCAGTATCATTTATATTTGTTTCTCAATCGGCCTTATCCCAACTGGAGATCTTTTTTTAGGTGACCTTTTTAGATATCTTGAATGACTTCCTATTTTTTGAGCAATTTGTTTGTCAGAGAAAATCACCAGTTATCTTTGTTGCACCAAGTAAGCTGACAAGAGTCTTTTTGGGGAAGCCTTTGCATGAAATCCTCAAGGTATATCTATAGTAACAACTGAGTGCTAGCCAAATTTACTTTATGCAACTGAAATGCTGGTAGCAGATTTTAAAATCTTTTCTTGCTTGTTTTGACAAGAACTGACTTAGAGTGAAGGACACAAATGATGCAAAAAAATAAGTATTAACAAGAAATTCCCCTATCGGAAGGACAGAAAGAAGAGACTTTTTTTCTTTTTCTTTTTATTTTTTCAATAACTAGCCTTAATGGTCATGATATGCATTTTGGACTCAACGGCTTGATCTATCAAACTAATCCAATCTTTCATTTTGCCATTCGTATGAGCTTTGAAGTTGGCCTTATTTGCGCCAATCCTTTGTATCAGCTTCATGACTCACTTTAAACTAGTTGTGCCTCAAGGGGTTTTCACCAACAAGTCTCTCTCATTTATTTATCTCTACTTACCATCGCCTTACAGTGCCCTTGAGGGTTTTCACTAGTAAGACTCTCATTTTTCTTTTGCTAACTTGTGTGAGCAACTTGACAGTGTTTGTCGCGTGACAACCATTGCTTATTGTATGCTTCTCTTGGAATTCTTGAAGGAATATTGGTAGGTATTTATTTGGAAGGTTTTGGATAGGGTTGGACATAAGGGTCGGCATGAAGGCTCAACATAGACTCAATATGATGGGGTTGTATACTTACAACTCTTGGAATCTACTCTTTCAAAAGAAAAGTAAAATCTTTGCCCCAGTTTAGCTATTAGGGATTTGTTTTTCTATATTCTTATTTGGTTGGAGCGAACCGTGTAAGGCTGCCACGTATCCTTCTCTTTTTTTTAAGGAATCAGGTCTAACATAGTTCAAACATCTGATCTAACTATAATTTTTCTTTCTGTTTCTCTGTCTTTTTTTCCTTTTCCCTTTCTTTTTTTTCTTCTTATTTTACCGGGCGCCGGAATTAAAATATGGGCCCGATACCATCGCTTTCTAATCAGATTTTATTTTAAATTTCCTTAAACATTTTCAAAAAATAGTTTTTTTAAAAATTTTCATTTCTCGGGCTTGGGATCTCGGAATTCGATTCCGGGCATACGTCTAAGATCCATATTTTTCTACGGTCCTTCCGGGACCTTCAAATTATGGGTCCGGGTCTGTTTATCCAAAATGCTGACCGAAGTTAAATTTATTCATTTCAACATCAAAATTTAGCATTTTTCACAAAATTTCATATTTAAGCTTTCCGAATACGCGCTTGGACTATGCACGTAAATCGAGGTGACTCTAAATGAGATTTTTAAGGTCTCGGAAACATAGAATTTGGATAAAACAATAATAACCCCTTTGGGTCATCACATATATCATAAAACAGAAAGGTTGAACAATTAAACATATTAATTTTGGTTCAAACTTCAAACTACCAATATGTTCTTGATTTTTATTAATATCGTTTATTTTAAAAAAGAAAGAGTAGAGGTAAAGGTAAATAATAAGAGGAAGTATTATAGTCTGTTTGGTTAAGCTTTTCTTGGTCAAAAGTGCTTTTTTTTATTAAAAAAATTTTTGACAAAAATTGAGGTGTTTGGCTAAGCTTTGGAAGAAAAAAAAGTGTTTTTAAGGAGAAGCAGAAAAAAGTAATTTATCTCCAAAAAAACTTTTTTGAGAAGTACTTTTGAAAAAAATATTCTTAGAAGTAATTTTTTTAAAGCTTGGCCAAACATTAGTTGCTACTCAAAAGTACTTTTTAAACTAATTAGTCAAATATAAATTGTTTCTTATCAATATTACATTTAAAAAAAGTACTTTTGAAAAAAAATACCTTTTAAAATAAATTAATTCTGTAACTTAACTAAACACGCTATTAAATCGAGGACATTGTAAAGTTGTGTCCCTACACGTTGCAATCAACGGCAAGATGACCAATCACTAAGGCTGTGTTGAGTAACGGTTCCAAACCGGAACCGTGACCGGAACCGCGGTTCTGGCGGTTCCGCGGTTCTAAACGGTTCCGGTTATACGGTTCCGGTTCCGCGGTTCCGGTCCGGTTCCACCCTTTAGAACCGTGGAACCAGAAACGCCAGAACCAGAACCGGAACCGGAACCGGTCCGGTTCCGGTTCTATCCGGTTCCCAACGACCATATTTTTAAAAAAAGAATTTTTTTTTAAAATTCTGAAAATCAGAACGTTGGTATTGCAGAAATAGCCGTTTGGCATTTTTAAAATTTAGCCATTTGACCCCTCAAATTTAATTTAACCCCAAGCTTTATATAATTACACAATTTTCCATTTCTCAACTATAAATACCCCCTCATTCTTTCATTTTAATTCACCAATTCATCAATCTTACTCAATCTCTCTCAAGCTCTCTTTTAATCTTTCTGTGCAAGTGCTTAATTTTTGTTGCAAATTAGTGAAACATTGTGAAGTTGTTGAATTGAAGTTTTCAAGTGTTCAATTACAACGATTTTCAATTTTCAATAAGTTGTTCGTCAATCCGGTAAACTCGTTTCAACTCTTACGTGCTAAGAATATTTGTTGTGTGTTGTTATTTTCCTTAATTATAATTAGTATGGCATTTTCATTGAAAAAAATATTCGGAAAAGGTACATCTAAATCCGGTGAAAGTAGTCACCAAAATCCTACCCTTCCCCCGGCTCCCCGACCTAGAAAAGATAAACAAGTTCAAACCAGTAGCCAACCTAGAAATACTAATGAAAACTTAGGAATACTTGATAGTGATCACCCGTGTTTTCAATTTAGCGATGTTAATTTTCTACATGATATAGCAGTCGGTGATAGAATAGATGATGATATTATGAATTTGTTTTATCCTAATGCACCAATATCAGAGGGAAATAAGGGTGATGATGATGACGAAACCCAACCTCCGGTAGATTTAGATGATACACCTACTAGTCCTGCTCCTAATGACCCAGAACACCCACCCGTACAAACTCCCACTTTTAGTAGACAACCTCGGAAACGTACAGAAACTTCATTAGTTTGGTATTTTTTTATTCAACTAAGAGATAAAGATAGGGCTAAATGTAAAACTTGTGGTAAAGAACTTGTTCATAGGTATACGGGTGATCGTAGCGGAACAGGTAGTTTAGCTAAACATATATATATACATCCTAGCGATAAGGCTAGATATTTTTAAATGAAAGCGGAACAAGAGGGGAAGTCAAGTCCTGATACTACAATTAACCAAAGTACTGGTTCTAACATGGTTCAACCAGGAATAAACACTGTCACCGGAGGTATATTGTACTACGATCCTAATAAGGATCGTGAATAATTAGCTAAAATGATTACTATTATGTGTTTACCTTATTCTTTTGCTTCTAATCCTGCTTGGATTCAATATATTAGACGAGTATTTAATCCTACATATAAAGGTTGGCCTCGCGCCACAGTTAAGGCCGACATTTATAAATATAAGCATGAATATAAACAGTACTTGTGCTATTTATTTACTCATATAAGTAATCGTATGTCTATTACAACTGATATTGGTAGAAGTGGAAATGATTGTGATTATCTAACCGTGACCAGTCATTGGATAGACGAAGACTGAACCATGCAAAAACGCATTATAGCATATAGAATAATTAATTCACGGCACACAGGTAAGTTTATTGCTAGCACTGTTTCTGATGTTTGTAGATATTTTTGTTTTAGTGATAGAATAATGTCAATTCCCTTGGATAACGCTAGTAGCAACACAACTGCAATAGGTATTTTAACTAGAAAACTTAATCCTGCTTTTACAAATATTTTCCATGTTAGATGTATATGCCATATTTATCATTTAATTGTTGGATATGGTATGAGAATTTTAAACATAGAAATTGAAAAAGTTAAATTCGCTCTTAATTGGCTTTTTTATTCAAACCGTAGAAGTAGACTTAGAGAATATTATAAAAAATGTGACGAAAGTGGCCTTAGAGAAAGAAAGGTTCCTAAACCTTGTCCGACTAGGTGGAACTACATGTATGAAAGCTTAGTAGTGGCGTACGAATATAGAAACCCAATAACCGCTACTTATAATTCTAGGGATTGTGAGGATGAAGATAATGATATGCTAACTAATCAAGATTGGAATAGCGTTAAGATTCTTTTAGATTTTTTAGAACATTTTAGTGTGGCTACAACTGCTTTATCTGGCCAATATTATCCTACAATTTCAAATTGTTTAGTATATATTGCCGCACTTGCTAATTTATTTGCTGATTTTAACGAGGGAGGAGAAATTTATGAAAATGCAATATTTGAAATGAAAAAGAAATTTTAAAAATATTTTTTTCCAATCCCTCCTATTTTTGGTGTGGCTGCTTTGTTAAACCCTACTATGAAAGCAGGAGGTCCTAGCTTTTGGTATAATAGTATTTATCAATGTTTAGATCTTTCACCAGAAGAAATGGCTACACTATCTGATGCGAAAGCATCAATTACAGTGAATGCTCAAACTGTTTATAATGCTTATAAACAAGCCTTAGAGCATGCTAGGCCTAATATTCCAACTCCTACTTCGTCCACGTCACAATCGTCTAAAAGAGTTGCTGGCTTAACGGCTCTTAAATCGTAGACGGAGTTCAGGGGTACTCAAGGTGAGAATTTAGATGATATTTCCCATCTAAACGAACTTCAAGTTTATTTGTCGCGGGGGCTAGAGAATGATAATCCAGACGGATCTTTCGACCTTTTGGATTGGTGGAAGACAAGGGAAAAGCATTTTCCCGTTCTTGCAAGGATGGCTCGGGATGTTCTGTCCATTCAAGCGTCAACTGTTGCATCGGAGAGCGTATTTAGTCAAGCCAGACTACAAATAGGAGATCATAGAGCGTCGATGCGGGACAGCTTGGAAAAATCAGTGCTCTTCCGAGATTGGATAGGCTCTGAAAGAAGAAACTTTGGGCTAGCTGAATCTCAACCCGAAATAGATGAGTGTTATGAAGAAATGCTAGCAGAACTTGCTCAAGAATCATCTTCACCCAGAAGTGGTGATGAACAAGCTTCATTTCCACCACCGCCAACACAACCACCTCCAAACCTTGAAGGTTTTATGAGATTTGTTAGAAATAATACATAAATTATGATGTAACTTGTACATTGACATGTCTTCTTTTAGTTTTTTTTCCTTTTAATGGTGGTATTAGTACCATGTTGTGCTCATTCCATTGGGGGAAGGAAGACTAAGAAAGATATGTCATTTTGGTCAATAAATATGTTTTTTATCATATACTTGAATATATTTGTCTCAATATTTCTTTGCCTTTACTTCTATATCAATCCTTGAATATAAAATATTTATATAACATATAATATATAACATACAACACATAATACTATTAATACTAACTACTACACAATATACATTATTTATATACAATATATACTACTTTACTACAACATATACTACTTATATACAAAATATACACTACTTATTTTGAATATATACTAATTTCCAAACACAATATATGCTATAGTAAGAACATAGTACACCATATAAAAATATATTCTACAATATACTAATCACTACTATACAAGATATTTAATTAAAAAAAAAAAAGGTCGGAACCGCCGGGAACGGCCTGGAACCGCCAGACCCGCCGGGAACCGCCTGGAACCGCCAGACCCGCGGTTCCGGAACCGCCAGAACCGGAACCGGGTGGTTCCGGAACCGTATAGTTCCGGTTCTGGCTCCGGAACCGCCAGAACCGGAACCGCTAGAACCGGGAATCGCCAGAACCGGGAACCGCCAGAACCGGAACTGTTTACCCAAATAGACCCAGAACCGGAATCGGATACAGCCTTACCAATCACTACAATTGAGTTGCTCAAAGGCAACAATATCATGAACGGCATGTGCAACCGTTGGGTCGAATTGACACATACTTTTGAAAAACTTTCTCCTATCGTTTGAAGCATGAATTAAAAGGTTGTATTTTTTATTTAAATTTGTAGTAAATTTAAAAGTCAATATATAAATTTTAAATTTTTTATTTGATCACTTTAACTTGATAAAATAGGTAATAATAAATACTTTTAACTGTTGATTATGCATATGTAGAACTACTATAGCTGACATGACTAAACTGTGTGCAAATCACGCTCCCAAGATACTTGAATAGTATGGTTTTTACTTTAAAAAAATTAAAATTAGAATAAAATATAAATAAATAAAAAAGACTTTTCCAGTTTTTCATCTTCCCAGGTGTCCACCATGGATTAAGTGATGTTATGATATGAGTAAGTGATGCTACGAATTTCACCATACCATGTAGGAGCATGTAAGTACAGAATTCTAGTGAAAGAGGCTAAATAGAACTAGAGGGTGCATTTGGCATTTAGTCGAACACTGTTATATGAACAGTGTACAGAATAACCATTTTGGATATTCGAAAGATTTGGTCCATGTAAGGTCTGGTTTGAAGGTTTGGAATTGGCATTGGTTTGAGTCCTTTGGTTTGCCCAATCACCTTGCTCTCGGCCAACTGGTGAAATTATGAGTTTTCAACTTGGTGGTGATGGTTGATTTCTTGAACGGATTGAGTTGAATCTTTGCATAGAGGATCCATGGGTGTTGTAGAAGGGGTTCCAATTGGAAATTGTCTCCAATTGGCCCAAAATTGATAGGGGCATTTCGTCGAACATCTTACTCAACCGGACTGCCTGAGCTTTTGGATTGTAAAATTGGAGGAATCGGTTAGTACACATATGAAATTGAAAGTGTTGGAGCATTCTCCTCATCAAGACAAACATTTTAGTACCTTTCTTTTCTAATTTGATGGAACAAATTGCACGCTCATTTTTGCCTCGCCGGTGTTCTGCTGCTCGTCGGAGGGGATGATTCCCACGATTAAATTATCGAACACCTAGTATGTTTCAGGCATTTTTTCCCTTTTTTATTTGTAACTTTTTTTTTGATTTTGTATTTAAAAATGGAACCCACAAATAACACATGATAAGTAATAAATAGCTTAGCATGTTATATTGTACATGTCAGAGCAATTGATATATACGTTCTGGTGAATGCGTTTATAAGTATCCATTTTGTAAATTGAAGTGTTCAAATAAAAAAATACAAAGTTCTTGTATCGACTTTCAAAAGCGCTACAAATTTAAATGGACAGAAAGACATTACGCCATAATTTAATTAAATAATTATAAAAATTAAATTCAAAACTTAATTACTAATATCTTATGTTGTTATCGTAGAATTTAAAACTCGGCCTCCATTTAGAAAACCTATATATCCTCATGAGTTTAAAGATTGTAAAACGACGTCCTCTCTGCTTTATTAATTTCAAGTTCCCATTCAATTATTCTTTTGCTTTTCCACTCCATGTTAGTTCTTTTACAGAAGGGGAAGAGTAAATAGTAATACTATGTGGTATTGGACACTGCACCAAATAATTTTTAAATCTTCTGACTGCATATTCAAGACCTCTCTATGTTATTTAATTGTTTAAATTAAGGTAAAACAAGATTGGCCATCACATACAAATTTGTTAAATGGCCATAAACGGATTAAAGCTTTATAAAAAGAAGAGAAAGTTATCTGCAAAATGAGTATGACAGCACATCTTCCTCCTCTCCCTTTTTCATAGTTTCCACTTTCCAGAAGCATCCTGCCTATATTGGGCCTCTTTATCACAACAAACAAAAGCAAAAAAAGAAAAGAAAAAGAAAAAAAAAAACCAAAGAGACAGATATACTTGAGTATGAAAAGAAAAACTTACTTAAAACTTCACTGATTCATTTTTTTTTTTTCATTTTCTTGCTGTTTTTCTTTTTTACAGTTTACTCCAACCTTCTTATTCCTTGTTTTACCAGTTAAGCATTTGCTTTCTATTTGCTTATAGGGTGTTCCAAGTCCTGAATTTTCTCATACGCCTCAACATTTATCATATTTCTTGAAAGTATTAGGGAAAAACTGCATCCTTTAAGCAATCATTTTTCTTTTCTATTTATGTCCTAATTAGAGTTAATTTTTTTATATGCATTTCATTATATTCACATACTAGATAATTTCATTCATTAATTCAAAGACGGAACTTTATTTCGCCAAAAAAAAAAAGTTAGAAAAATATCAACACCACTTAACTTACTTGCATTAAAAGTTCTTATTATACAAAACATATAGTTATATTTAGTAACGAGAGTTTGCTTTAATGTAAATTTGTATTGTGCATAGAGAAGTCTGAACCTGAAAATAATATATATGTAATTTCACTGGAAGAAAATAATATGTTGTCTCGGATGCTTAACTGATTAATTGCTATTGATTATTCACAAATACAGCCTTGTTTATATAGCCAACATAAGACAAACAAATCGAAATAGGAGTATTTTTCAAAATGTTGCACTTGTCAAAACTACACTAACATGTAACGATTTTAAATGCATAATCTTAATTAACTCTCTTAAATAGATTCCAAAATTGTCAATTTCTCATTAATCGGATACCAGATTACAATAGTGGAAACCACAAGGGCAGAAATGAAAATTAAACAAACACGGAGACTCTAATGCAAATTTGCAATATTGATCAGCAATATTCCCTCTATAAAAGAATCACTATCGCCATTATCATCAAAACACAAAAGAAAAAGCAAAAGCTGCATTCTGTTGCATTCTCTTGAAGAAATCTAGAAGCTAAGAATGGAGGGGAAAGAAGAGGATGTGAGGGTAGGAGCAAACAAGTATTCAGAAAGGCAGCCACTAGGGACCTCAGCACAAAGCAAAGACTATAAGGAACCACCACCAGCACCATTGTTTGAGCCTGGTGAGCTCCATTCTTGGTCCTTTTGGAGAGCTGGGATTGCTGAATTCATGGCTACTTTCTTGTTCCTTTACATCACTGTCTTGACTGTCATGGGTTACTCTAGGGCTAACAGCAAATGTAGTACTGTTGGTGTTCAAGGCATTGCTTGGGCTTTTGGTGGAATGATTTTTGCCCTTGTTTACTGCACTGCTGGCATCTCAGGTATATATATATTTCTCTCTCTCTCTCTCTCTCTCTCTCTCTCCATAATTTATGTAGTTGTCACCTAAATTTGTGGCTTTTGCCTCAAAGGAACACTTTTTCTCCTGTTCATTAGTGATATTTTGTTTCAAAGATGAAAACTTTAATGTGTTAACTTGATAAATGAAGTAGGAAACCTATCAATTTGCAGTCTTTGACAGTTACTGAGTTTCTTATTTTGAAGTAGGTCTCTGGAGTTTCATAATAGATCAAAATTGTAATTTCCTTTTGGACATTTTGGAGAAGAGTAGCTTTTTAGTGGTCTATCTTTTACATGCAATGTTGGTATGGGATTTTTTTTAAGCTATACTAATAACATTTCCTGCTAGAGCTGGATTAAACTCCAAGCAGTATATTAGTGAAAGATGCCAGATCCTCTGCAGAATTGGCTTTTAGAATGTGTTTCAGTGCTATGATGTGAAAAAATATTTTCAAAATCTGGTTACATACAAGGTAGTAAATCTCTACAATTTTCGCACTTCTCTTATAGCTTTGTATTCCTAGATTCTTTGCTATTACATGCTATGCTATTTGTTTATGTTATCTTCTTTCCTTGCCGTTGTTACTATTTGTTTATTGTGTCCTTTTCACTGTACTTGAGCCGAGGGTCTATCGGAAACAACATCTCTTCCTTCGTAAGGTAGGGCTTTCTTGGTAAGGTAGGGGTAAGGTATCCGTACACCTTACCCAGATCCCGCGTGTGAGATTTCAATGGGGTTGTTGGTGTATGGTAAAAATGGTATCTAATCTGCTTTCACATGTTAAAAACTACACTGATAGTGTTAGAAATCTTTACAGTATATAACTTAAATTCTTTTAAATTTGTTTTTTGTGCCCTGACCTTGAGAAATTCTTGATTTTTGACCAGGTGGACACATTAACCCTGCTGTGACATTTGGTCTCTTTCTGGCAAGGAAATTGTCCCTAACCAGGGCAGTTTTCTACATTGTGATGCAATGCCTTGGTGCAATCTGTGGTGCTGGTGTTGTCAAAGGGTTCCAGCCATCTTTGTATCAGGTTAAGGGTGGAGGTGCCAATGTTGTGAATCATGGTTACACCAAAGGAGATGGCCTTGGTGCTGAGATTGTTGGCACTTTTGTTCTTGTCTATACAGTTTTCTCTGCTACTGATGCCAAAAGAAATGCAAGAGACTCCCATGTCCCTGTGAGTACTTACTAGTTACTTGACTTACTCATTGTGCTTTAGATTTTAAACTTGAGCTAATTAATGTACACAGTATATTCTAACTCATGTTTGTGTTTTACAGATTTTGGCACCACTCCCAATTGGATTTGCAGTGTTCTTGGTTCACTTAGCCACTATCCCAATCACAGGCACAGGCATTAATCCTGCTAGAAGCCTAGGTGCTGCCATTATCTATAACAGAGATCAAACTTGGGATGACCATGTAAGTTTTCTTCTATGCATGAATGAATTTAGTATGAAGAATCAGTGTGCTGCACCCACTATCGTTGCATTCAATTGTATATTAATTAAATTAATTTTTAAAAAATGGACCCAAACTTAGCGGCAACAATGACAACAAAAAACCTAGTGAAATCACTCAAGTGGGGTTTGAGCCTTTGAGGAGGGTATTGTGTAAGCAGACCTTATCCCTAACTTACGAGGGTAAAGAAACTGTCTCCGTTAGACTCTCGCCAAACTGCTCATATATGAAAATGAGGATTCATTCAACCGGCCCCAAGTAATTCAAATCGAGGCTTAGTTGTTGTATAGTTGTTACTAAATCCGCACAACTCGTAGTAGCAGTGAATATTTGAAGTTTTCAAATAACATGAGGTGATTTCTTCTCGGCTCCTTAAGCTTTGATAAGCAAAATCTTGTATCTTTGCTGGTGGAGGTAGCTGGTAATGCTATGGGTTCCAGATTTTGACTACTACCACTGAGCCTATCAACTTGTTTGAGTTATGGGTTCATAGCTCATTTTTTCAGCAATTTTAATGAATTTTGTACTGAAAATCCAGGCCTAAGATATAAGTTCAATTGAACTCATAACTAAAAACTGTTGGATTCGGCCCATGTATGTGATAAAATAGTCGAAGTCTCACTGGGACATCACGTTAGCTGAACATATAGTGAATACAATGTTAGCACCTATTATATTAAAATTTCAGTTCTTCTCTTTTTATAAGAGCCACGTATTTCTTTTATTTAAATTTGTTCATTGTTGTTTTGGTTTTATGAGTAACTAGAATTCTCTCTTTTCCTGGTTTTGAATAAATGCAGTGGATATTCTGGGTGGGACCATTCGTTGGAGCTGCACTGGCTGCCTTATACCACCAAGTTATCATAAGAGCCATTCCATTCAAGAGTGGAAACTGATAAAACACCTTGGCTTAATTATGGGCTATGGCTGTAATTGGTTAGTTTGCTAGATTGACAATGATGTTCAATGTTAATTATGTACAAAAGCTGTAGTATTGCTTTTATTTATCGTATTTGGTTTGGGATTGATCTTATTTATTTTAGCATCTGTTTCGGTGTTATTGCCTTGTTATTTCTGCTATCTTGTTTGTTTAGAGCTTTACTCCTACGCGTTTATGATGTAAAAAGTATTTTCATAATCACAACATTTATAAAAAATTACTAGAAAATTTTTGTGATAAACACTAGCAAAAATGAAATTTGACTTATTTAGAACTTAGATTTACTCCATTGTTTATCACGTAGCACAGTTTTCAAATGTTTAAAATAGGAATTTTTACGTTCTTATGCGTATGGTAGTAAACTACATTAACCTCTAGCTTAACTTTTAATGTAATTATTTTTATATACCTAATTATTATTTATATACCATTTTAGGATTTTAATGGTATTAATTAATTTTCTAATTTACTCAACCGTATATTCTCAACCCCCAAATTTCTCTCTTCAAATCTCATCACCTCACTCACGTATCAAACCACACCGCGGGATTTCCTCTTCAATCACCCACGATTTCCTCTTCTAAAACCAGCGAAAATCTGTAACTCATCCACCATTAAAACCAGTAAAAAGCTTTGAAGATTTGAATTCGAATATGGGTTTTCAAAAGACATTGTTTGTTTGGATTGGATGTTGTTGCTAAGAATTGAAAATTCTCTCTACGTTTCTCTATCTCTCAATTCCAATTTTCAGTAATATAAGAGGAAAGGAAAAGAGAATAGCAATTCCACCATTGACAGCCATTAAAAAAAATTTGAAGCTTTGAATTTAAATTTGGGTTTTCAAAAATCATTATTTGTTTGGATTGGGTGTTGTTGTAAATAATTAGAAATATGGTTTGGAGTTTATATATCAAGGGGTTTTGGTGAAAATTACACTTGGTGTTGGTAAGTTTTAGATTGAAACTCGAAGAAAAAGAAGACATGACATAATTGTATTATGTTATTTATTTATTTTTCTTTTATTCATTTAACTATTTTATGAAAGTTAAACAACATTCTAAATGGATTCCCATTCTGCAGACTATGAATAGCTATCCCTTGTGCGATTCTTTACAATCGTAACAACTTTTATCTTTGACTGTAATAGAAGCTTAGGTTAACAACAATAGTTGTAGAGTTTACTATTTTTTATTGTAATTTTGAGATCTGTTCTAGAGTCCAAAGAACATCTGATGTATATTTGCCAATGGTTGAAATAAAATTTTCATTTGACCAAAAAAAAAAAGAAAGTTAAACAACATTGTATAACAATTATATTTAAGTGGTATTATATTATAATATATAACTTAGTAGAAATAATGTACGAAAATTGTAGATAATTTGTATAATATTATAATTAGTTGTATGAAATTTATTTTTACTATGCATAAATTAAATACAAAATATACAAGACATATTATATAAATTTTGTATAAAATTTGTATGTAAGTTTTATATTGTTGTAGTTGTATTTAATTGGGTGGAAATAATGTGTGAACGTTGTAGAAAATTTTAGATAAGTTGTATTCCTCTATAATGGAGATGTTGGCATATCAAGTAACTTTAGTGTTTCAGATGAACGTGCATGAAAATAAAAATAAATTATGTTATGAATAATTTGCAGAATTTTGTAAATAATTTGTAGAAATATTTAAATTCTGTATTTTCATATTACTTTTTTAAATGATATGTAGTTTATTGTAAAATAAATGTAAAAATTTTATAGATATTGTAAAAGTTCATACTGATATATATATATATATATATATATATATATATATATATATATATATATATATATATATATATATATATATATATATATATATATATATATATATATATATATATATATATATATATATATATATATATATATATATATATATATATATATATATATATATATATACAGACACACACAACACACATACACACACGTATTTTATTTGTAGATAAAATGTAGGATATTTATATACAACCAGAATTTGATATAAAATATAATAGCACAAACATGCAACTTGTTCTCATTAGTACTATCAATTCCATATTGAAATCGCGAACATTTATACATAGCGGATGATCCTAAGTTTTTGTTTTTTCAACTTTCATACAATAGTTAAATGAATAAAAGAAAAATAAATAAACAACAAAATACAATTTTTCTACAATTTCTGCAATATAATGTATGTTATGTCTTATTCTTCTTCGAGTTTCAATATGAAATTCAGCCAAAACCAAGTCTAATCATTACCAAAACCCTCAAAATTGAGATATAAACTCCAAACCATATTCTCAATTATTTACAACAACACTCAATCCAAATAAATAATGATTTTTGAAAATCAAATTCGAATTTAAAGCTTTAAAATCTTGCATTAATATTCAGAACAAATTAGAGAAATGATTCACTGATAATGAAAGGTGTTATTTGTGCATGCTTGAAGATCATCAAGGCTTTGACAAAAGGGTAAACTTTCGAATAACGAGGCTTATGATACAATTGTGAAAATCTTTGGTGATGAAAACCAATATTTGATGCATGAGTTTGCGCCAGTTCTGAAAATTAAGAAGAGGAAAAGGGAGGAAGAGAATGTACCTTTACCAAGTAGTAGTAGTGAAGAAATCAAAGCCAAAAGGCAGAAACTGCAGAAGATGAGATGTTTGAAATTGACGTTCACTTGTTACGTGATTTGCGTTGTAAAATATCTGGAAGAATATGTATTCCCCAATAATAGCACTTCCTAAATAAGGAAGCCTATAGCTGAAATGACTCATTATTTAATAAATTGTCTATATTTTATAGAAATACTATTAGCATGGCAGATAATATGCAAACTATGAACATATTTGGTAATATAGTTTCCTATATGGTATATGAACGAAAATTTCGCATAAAAATAAATGAAAATTACCAGTTATGTCTATTTATAAGTAGCTCATTATAAAAATTGGCCAATTGATAAAGTATTACTAATATTAGCCAATTAGCTAATTGTAGCAAAAAATATCAAATTTGCTTTGTTTTGAGTGAGTGTTATTAGAATAGATTTGGCACAACTTAAGGAGCTTGAATCTCACTTTTTGGATGATTTGGTGAAGTATTGAGGTAGTTTGAATTGAAAATTCGAAGTAAAAACTGAACATGAAAATAATAATATGTGTATCACACCGTGTATCATTTGTGTATCACATATGAATCATATTTATATCAATTGTGCATCACATGTATATCCATGTATACCTGTATGTGAGATACATGTGTGATACATGTTTGATACATGTGTCGCAAAAGGCTCTTTTAAACTCGATTTAATTACGAATTTTGATATAAAATCAGTCCAAATCTTCCTCAAATTTTATATATTGACTTATCTATATATTTTCAATGAATTTCAACTATACCCATTAAAAAAGTTCCTTTTTGTTTAGATTTTTATAATATTGTATAATTTTTATATTTCGTCACTTTATTTGCTACCCCGTCAATAAAATTTTCTTTTCGTCTTGTATCTAATATTGGTAATTACGCTTAAAGTATGAAAGGTGATTTTTGCATGTGATTCTTTGATAAAAAGAACCCTATTATTTATCTTTTTAATTTTTGTTGACTAATTTTGATAAATATATGACTAATAACTAAAGATTAATATATTAAAATTTATTTGAAATATTTATGTAAGCTTCCCAAAAATAAATAAATTGAAAGACATCATTTTGGTGGGCTAAAGCAAAAGTAGCCCATTGTTTAAATTGGAACAGGATTGGAGCCTGTTAAAGGAGCCCAAAATTTCTCTCTTTTAGTTTGGACCACACTCAAGATTTAAATAAAATAGTACCTAAATTATTGGGAAATTGACCGAGGATAGCAACACACGAGGAATTGGTAAATTATTAAAATTATGTTGGCAAAGACAACCCTAAAAAATTGGCATTGTATAGTGAAATTTAGTAAAATCTACTTCTTATTTATTCTTTCTATAAATCCCCTCTCCCCCTCCCCCCTTCCTTTCTCTATATAACCTATATATGTTTTTATTTTTCGTCTCCTTATACTTCTTCTTCTATCATTTTTTCTCTCTCATGGTTTGGCGAAATTATTGCAAATCATGTTAAAAAATCAGTAAAATGAAAAGTTAAGGTTTGTTTCACATTAGAGAAAAGCAGAAGCAAAAATTAAGAGAGAAAATAAAAAAAATAACTTCAACTTGTTTTTTTCTTCTCTTTTTTTTTTCGGATTGAACAAGTAGGTATGATTGCAATTGGTTAAGAACACATAGACGAGGATATATATAGAATTTGAACAAGATTAGAAGTGGTTTAGACCGATTTCGGATAAAAAGTTATACCTATAAATCGAACCGCCACATGCGTATATCACGTTGTATATAACATATATTTTCATAGATATACACAAAGATCCACATGATATATATGAGATATCATTGATATACATGAAGATATACATGGAAAGCATATACATGTGGAGTCGTCTTGAAACTCGAGTTTTCAATTTGAAATATGTGATATAAAGGAAAATAAAAATTATATATATTATTATGTTATACACTATGATATAAAAATAATATAATTATTACCGTGTTATACATATTTGGATATACAAATAGAAAAATTGAAAAATAATTTAGAAAAATTAGGGAGATTTTTCGGATATTGTTGAAGGCAATGGAACTTAATTTCTAGGATGATGGTCACTATGAGAGTAAAGAGAGAGTTTTCATTTTTTTAAGAGAGAGGGAGTTTTAATTTTGATGGAACTTATTTTTAGGATGACGGTTGAACATTAGAAGAGAGATAGTGTATGCCAAATGCTAAATATAAACTTTTTTATGCCAATTATTGGATCTAGTTTTCATGCCATGCCAAATTCCCAATTATTTATATAGCCACACAAGTTCACTATCCCCATTTTTTTTATCATACAAGTTGAACTCAAACTCTAAGACAATTTTGTATATGTGATGAAAATGTGCTGCGAGATTGATTATAAGATGAGGTTTACTAGTTAATTTGCTCGTTTTAAGCAAGTTCAATGAATTTATATGTTTTAAACTCAACCATGATTAATTTGAACCTTATTAAATATTCAAGTTACTCTCAAGATGGATCATCTTGACTAAAGCTTGAATTGAATTTGGAAAAAAGAGGAACACTTTAAGAAAATCAATTTATGCAAATCATGGTATATAACTACAAGAAAGGTTGAACCAAAAATAAAATTACATTATGAGGTCTCTTTTTTTTTTCTTCCCACCTAGTATTCGATATCCGCATTGGAGCCCGACTATATACGAATTTGCGCTGCATAAGGCCCCATTATGAGGGAACCGCTCCCTATCAAGAATTTTTTCATACACAGAGCTCGAACCCGAGATCTTTAATTAAGGAAAAGCAGTTCTATCCATTGCATCATATCCTTTGATGGCTTATAAGGTCACATTTGAACGTATCTCCAATTACATAAGATGAAACCTATTAGGCTTAAAGTTTCACGAAGAGTAACAAAAGTCCATGCATCTCCAAAATCCAATTCACACTAACGAGTAAAATTCGGGAGAAGGGAGGCACTGCCTATTAAGGAATTTTTCTAATGCAGAGCTTAAACTCGACATTTTTTAAGATCTCAATTGAACGTATATTCAATTGCATAACATGAAACCTATTAGGCCTAAAGTTTCAGGAAGAGTAACAAAAGTCCATGCAGCCCCAAATCCATTTCACACTAAAGAGTAAAATTCCTTGTATTCCAAACCTCAATGGAACAACAAAGAATTTGCAAAACCACTAGGATGGCTAAAAACTTTAGTCATTTACAACTGCAGCCTTCCAAAATTGGACCAATCTATAAATGCACCGTGTAGTTACTTTTAATTTAAATGTTAAATGCGTTGTGTCTCATTGTAGTTGACAGTAGTCTATTTACCCTTAGACTTTAACTGCCTTTTTCCCGAAAAAATTGTTCGGAGCGTCTTATTTGATCGGCCTTATTTAATTTATATATTTTTTAAAATTTTTTAATTTATACCTGCTTTTTAAATAATTTTAGTCTCCTTTCTCTTCATTCTCATCCTGCCCCTCCTTCTTCTCCGCCTTCGTTTTCTTCTTCTTCTTTCTTTTGCTGAAGTTAGAAAAGAAAATGGGGGAAATATCGTTGCTCCAAGGTTTAACTTGAGATATAGATGGGTTGAATCACTTTGTACAGTCTACGAAATCTTTTCTTCTCTTCATTTTTCAAGTAATGATTTTTCAGATTCTAATTGATTTCCAGATCTTGATTATGTCATAAAACAATGTGAAGACTTCTTCGTATATGGATATACATAAATCTTAACAATGTAGAAAAAAGCTTGGAAGAAAATTGATTTGAATACACGATCTCTAAAAGAGAAGAGAACCTAAATTGAGTAAAAAAAATCAGCCTATACAATGTTGAAGTTTTTACAAATGAACTAAATAACTTCAACATCTTCTGTTGAAGTTTTTGAAAAAACTTATTCAGGACCAAAAAATACTTCAGCTTATTTAGGGTTGAAATGTTTACAAATGAAATAAATAACTTCAGCATCTTATACTGTAGGTTTTGAAAAAACTTTACGATAAAACTAATGGATCCAGGACAAAAAAACTTCACCTATTTTAGTGCTGAAATTTTTACAAGTGAACTAAATAAATTCAGCACGTTATATAAGATAAAAAGATTTCATGCCCGTTTACTAGAATGCTGAAATTTTGTGTGATTGCCTTTGCTATTTCAGTCTCGTATGCTGAAGTTACGCGAAAAATGAGTATGCTTATAATTTTTTTTACAAAACGAATATAAATTAAAATGTGATTAAAAAAGAAAGTATAAATATATATAGTACCAAATGCATATCCGATTCTGACATATGAATTATTATATAATGCAGTAAAACTTCGCACCCACTGATTAATAATTTGGAAGCCGTCTTTTTTATGATATAAATTTGCTGTGAAGAAGTAAAAAGAAGACGAGAATAAATAAAATTATGAATAAGAATATAGAGGAGGATGAGAACTAAAGTGTATTAGTGGAGGAGGCAAATGGCATAGAGGTGGATGTTGGTGGAGGTGGGAAGCTGCTGCATCCATATAATATAGAGAGTATCCAAAGTCAAAAACCCAAATATATGTTTGAGGGTTGGAGCATTTAATAAATTTTTTTGGTTTTCCACCCATTGGTTCAATTAAATATAAATTTGTACGGAAAATTCCATATTAGAGTATAAAATTATTCTTAAAAAAATAATTTTGTACTTAACCTTTGAAAACATGGCTGGGGTCCCAACTCCCTGGTTTGATAATCTATTGCTGCCCAACTACTTCAAAATTTTCCTTTTCTCCATTGAATTAGACTTTCATGTTTAATATGCCTCTCACCACAATTTATTGATTTCCCCACTAGCTACTTCATCTTGTGATCTTGCTAATTTGGACCTCGTCTGGATGTCAACATGGTGGCACTTCCAAAATTAAGTTTGTTTTAAATTTGATCTAAATTTATTATTTGAGACCAACATTTCGTCATTTCTCATTAAAAATAAAACAGAAAGCATTTTACGTCCTCCAGTGGGGCAGATTTACAGGGTAGTTTACTGGACATATGAACTCATGGTCTTTTCGCCAAATTAAATATTTTATGTATATATTTTTTAAAATTAATCAAATATTATCTGTTGACACTCATCATCTACAAAGACTAAATAGTGCACTTGGATGAAAATTGAATTATTTATTCAAAAGAATAAAGATCAATTTCCACTTACTACTTTTTTCCTCCTTTCTATAATGATACACTCATGTTTTAGAATTTCTAAATCCGCACCTGACATGGTGTATAATGGAGCTTAAAATAGATAATATTTATTTCCTTCACTAAGTTTAAGCTTCAAATCGCTTTTGGTTTTTTGCTTCGTCTATCTGTATTTACACTATTTTAAAATTTAATTATTCACTAATAGCGTGATAATTTTCTTATACATTATCATTTAATTTGCAAACGAACTAGTATAAGCAAATATCGTAGATAATATGTAAAATAGTCAATTAAGTAATTTGTTATAACGGGTTAAGCTATGTTTTAATGGAATAACTATAAACTATCAGATGATTTTTTTTTTTAATTTGCTCTCCCGGCATTTCATATTCTTATTAGAGCTTTACTAAATTCAACTAGAAAATCTCACATAAAAGATAAAACACTTCCTACCGAATGCGAATTTTCCTTCCCATCCAACTGTACTAAAGTAGAGCGCTTCAGCTAATATAATTATATAATCATATGCGAACTAAAATAGGCACAAAAAGTCTAATATAATATGATTGTAGAAGAAGTAAGGCAACGTCTAATAAATAGCTAGCCAACTACAAATACAAACACCAACCTGACCTACTTATTAGACTTCCATGTGTTCATATAGACACAAAAATAAACCAAAAAAGAGTTTTCTTTTTTCTTTGGCATGTTGAATTGTTGATATAACAAACTACTAAGACTTAATGAAACTTTCAAGTTTACAAGGATAAACTGAATGAGGAATAAGTTTTATATATGAAGATTATATATGGTTTCTTGTTGTAATGGTAAATTGATATGCCTACGTTTCTTGTTACAATGGGTAATGCATATTTTTTAAGTTATTGCTTCTGTCCCCTCATGTTTACCTCGGCTATATTATTTTTAACAAATGAATGCCTCCTAGTTTGAAAAATAACTAGCTAAAATATTCCTTTATTGTGATGTTTTATCACACTGACTTTTCTTTATTAATATACGACGTATAAGGCAATAATATCATTAGAAAATTTAAGATTTTGTACAATGTTAATATATTTCCCTAAAACTATATGAAATAAAAGATTGAAAACCAAGGAAAGTTCTGCAAATCTGCATAAAATATTATATAAATATGATACAAATTTTATATATTTTTCTGACTATCGAATATAAATAATTTCTGACACGGATTAAAATAATAACCCTAAAACTAAAGATAGTTTGGGGGAGTCTAAGGCCTTATTTGTTTTTCTTCAAGGTTAAGACGTTTGAATACACATCTGCATATATTAAGATGTGTAGTAAGATCCAAATACTAAATTATTAAGACTGTTTGATTTTTAACATCTGAATATATAAAATTTATTTTCATTTGAAAATTAATAAACACAATATTTAAATTAAATACTAACTAATCTAATATTCTATCAACAAATATATGGTTTTTAAAAATATGATAGTTGTTGATGGTGATGACTAAAGGATGAATGCCAACTAGAGGTAGTAGTTGGTGGTAGTTTTGATTAATGATGGTGGTTCATGCTAGTAGCTAGTAGTGATTGGTAGTGGTAGCTATTATGATTGAGGATGCTGATAGGTGGTGATAGTTAATAATGTAGAGTAGTGATAGTAGATGTAACTGAGGAAGGTGGTGGATGGGTAGTGGTAGGTTATAAAGATGGGCAGTGCCGGCTATGGTTGTTGATGTTGATGGGGGTGGTTAATTGTGGTAGTTGATGTGGATGTGGATTAATATTGATTGTGGGTGAGAATGATGGTAGTTGGACTTGTGAGGATAGTGGGCGGTGATAGTCAATAATAGTGGCGGCTATAATTGAGGATGATGGTGGCGTGATGGTAATGGTGGTGGTGGTGTTTGTTGAGTATGGTAGTGGTGGCGGTATGATGGTAGTTGATAATGGTATACAATGGTGGTAGTTAATAATGAATATGTGATAATATTTTAATAAAATTAAATCTCTATTATAGATCTTAATCGTACAGATCTATTCAGACTCATTAAGTGGTTGTAAAGTTAAAAAAAAATATAATTAATAATTAAAATTTAAATAATTAAAATTCGAGTTTTGAAAATAAATACACTTAATATTTAATATCTGAATAATTAAAATTCAAATCTCCATTAAATGCAAACAAATTAAGCCTTTTAAATATACTAAAGATTAACATCACTATCTACTATCTTTAGCTGATACAGAGGGGATAGGCGTCTGATATTTCTCTATAAGAATGGGAGGTTTATTGGTTTTTACTTTTATTGTTCTTGATAATTAATGTTTAAATTAAAATATATATTCAAGAAAAATACATAATGTTTTCCAAAATAATAAATGGCCACCGACCTGACAGCTTTGCAATTAATAGCATGAATAAATAGAAAGAAGTAATGTTGATAAAGAAATTGAAGGAAATGAAATAAAAGTCTAGTTGGTTGAGAAGTGAGTCAAGAATAGTCCCAAAGAAGAAAAGAAAAAAATATTAATATTTACGGCAATATAGTAGATTCATTACAGATATCTTTTATAGTTTACTATGCTTTTGCATTAGTGGTAAGATCTTTCTATATATTATCTTTTTCAAATTTCATTTATGAAATTTTACTAAATTATTATTATTATTGTTAAAGATTATTTGATGTAGCTATCTAATGTCAGTAAATCTTTTCAGAGAAAATCCTAATCACTTAATTTCTTTCGCACTTTAATTTGATTTGATACAAATATTGAGTGTCAATAATATTTTTCCAAATAGGAATACAAGTTAGTTTCTTTCACATTCCGTATTGATCATTTCCTCTCAGTCCCTCCTAATTTAGTAAACATTTGTTAATCAGGGCAAATCAAGTATGATTACTTCCCAAAATATGTAAACACGTTGAGGTCTGCTTTCACGTTTCCAACAAACTAAAATAGTTTACGTACATCATTCAACAAAAAGAGTATTTATACCAATTTAAAAACTCTTGTTATAAATATGATCTCTAGATAGGTAAATATATAAACTTTATTTTTAAAATATTTTAAAAATAATTCACAAAAAAATACTTCATCCGTCCCATATTAACAGTCGTAGTTACTAATACAGTTCACTCAAATTATTTATCATTTTATAAGTTTAAGATAAAATTAATTATTTTTTCTTTTTTACCCTTAGTAATAATTGTTCTTGAAGATGGAAATGACACATAAATTAAATAAATATTTAATGAAGAGACTTTATATTTTAAGAAATAAATAAAGATAGCATAATTTTTTTTAATTAATATATCTTAAGAAGCGTGTAAAAAAAAATACAAAATATAATGTGAGACTGGGGGGTAATAAGCATGGAGTAAATAATTTCGAATCGTATAATTCTCATATCGATGAGAAAGTCAAAAGTGTTATGAAATAATATAAAAGACAAGAACAATAATGCAAGAACAAGAGCAATAGAGAGAAGAGTAGAGAGAGTTCTTCTTATTGATACTTAGAGAATGTTAGGAGTGATTTACAATGGTAGATGGCACCTCTATTTATAAGGAGGAGGATGATTTAGCTACCAAGAATAGAACTCTAGAATCTCTCTAATTAAAGACATTCACCTTAAATAGAAGTGTATTTATAACACTCCCCCTTGAATGTCTATTCAATGATGTGCCTCGTTAAAACCTTAAAACAAAACCCAATGGGAAAAATTAAAGTAAGGAAAAAGAGTACACATGTTTGAATATGCGCCTATTGGTTGCCTCGTTAAAAACCTTGCAAGGAAAACCCGGTGGGACAAAACCTTGTAAGAGAAAAAGAGTGCAACGCGCATTAAACTCCCCCTGATAAGAACATCAATTTATATCCTTAAGTCTTCGCATCCCGATCTTGTGAACTAGCTTCTTGAAGGTTGACTTTGGTAGAGATTTTGTGAACAAATCAGCCATATTGTCGCTTGAACGAATCTGTTGAACATTGATATCACCATTCTTTTGAAGACCATGTGTGAAGAATAACTTTGGTGAAATATGCTTCGTTCTATCTCCTTTTATGAATCCTCCCTTCAATTGAGCTATACATGCTGCATTGTCTTCATACAAAGTTGTGGGTAGTTTATCACACTTCAAACCACATTTGTCTTGGATATGATGTATTATCGACCTTAACCACACACACTCTCGACTTGCTTCATGAATAGCAATTATCTCGGCATGATTAGATGAAGTAGCCACAATTGATTGCTTAGTCGATCGCCAAGATATGGCGGTTTCTCCACAGGTAAACACATAACCCGTTTGAGATCGAGCCTTGTGTGGGTCGGACAAATATCCAGCATCAGCATAACCAACAAGATCCGGGCTGCAATTCTTGCCATAAAATAAGCTCATATCGGTAGTTCCCTTTAGGTACCGCAATATGTGTTTGATCCCATTCCAATGTCTCCTCGTAGGAGCCGAGCTAAATCTTGCTAAGACATTAACTGAAAAGGATATGTCAGGTCTTGTAGTATTTGCAAGATACATTAGTGCGCCAATTGCGCTAAGATATGGTACTTCAGGACCAAGTAGCTCTTCATTCCTTTCTTGTGGTCGGAATGGATCTTTGTTCACATCAAGTGATCGAACAACCATCGGTGTACTTAAAGGATGTGCTTCATCCATGTAAAACCGTTTCAGTACCTTTTCTGTATAGGTAGATTGATGAACAAAAATTCCGTTTGCCAAATATTCAATTTGCAAACCCAGACATAGTTTAGTCTTTCCGAGATCTTTCATCTCGAATTCATCCTTTAGATAATCAATTTCCTTTTGGAGTTCTATAGGGGTTCCAATAAGGTTTATGTGATCAACATATACGGCAAGTACAACAAATTCCGATGTTGTTTTCTTTATAAAAACACACGGGCAAATGGCGTCATTTATATAGCCTTCTTTTAACAAGTACTCACTAAGACGATTATACCACATTCGTCCAGATTGCTTTAGACCATACAAGGATCTTTGCAATTTAATTGAGAACATTTCCCGAGATTTTGAATTATGCGCGTTTGGCATCTTGAGTCCATCGGGAATTTTCATGTATATCTCATTATCAAGTGAGCCATAAAGATAGGTAGTAACCACATCCATTAAGTGCATGTCAAGCTTTTCATGGACAGCAAAACTTATGAGATAACGAAAGGTTATCGCATCCATTACAGGCGAATATGTCTCTTCATAATCGACACCAGGCATTTGAGAAAAACCTTGTGCAACAAGGCATGCTTTATATCTTTGTACCTCGTTTTTCTCATTTCTTTTGCGTACAAAGACCCATTTATAGCCGACAGGCTTAACACCATTAGGTGTTTCAACTATAGGGCCAAAAACTTCACGTTTTGCCAGCGAATTCAATTCTGATTGAATTGCTTCTTGCCACTTTGGCCAATCCTGTCTTTTTCGACATTCTTCAACAGATTGAGGTTCGAGATCCTCACATTCTTGCATAATGCTAGATGCTACATTATAAGCAAAGGCATTATCCACCACAATATCCACTCGATTAATATTTGCCTCAATATTAATTGGATTTAGGGATAGTTCCGTATTTTCCAGAGTCTCGGGCTCAATGGATTCTTCATGAATCTCAGAATTTGTTAAATCATGAGATTCTTTCGTGGTGTCATTTTGATCGTTCTTTTTCCTCTTTCTAGGATTTCGATCTTTGGAACCTAATGGTATGCCACGCTTCAGGCATGCATTCGACTCATTGGATATGACACTAGATGATTGTCCAACAGGGACATCAATACGGATTGGAACATTTTCCGCGGGAATGTGGGATTTCGTTATCCTCTTCAAGTCCGTAAATGCGTCAGGCATTTGATTTGCTATTCTTTGCAAATGGATAATCTTTTGTACCTCTCTTTCACAAATAGAGGTATGTGGATCAAGATGAGATAATGATGCATTTTTCCACAAAATTTCCCGTTTGGTTTCACCAACTTCTCCCCCTAATTTTGGGAAAAGTGTCTCATCAAATCGACAGTCTGCAAATCGTGCAGTAAACAAGTCGCCTGTCAATGTTTCGAGGTAGCGAATGATGGAGGGCGATTCAAACCCAACATATATTCCTAACCTTCTTTGCGGACCCATTTTGGTGCGGGATGGCGGTGCTATAGGCATATATACTGCGCATCCAAAAATTCTTAAATGGGATATATTGGGTTCATGACCCAAAACCAATTGCAACGGGGAATACTTGTGGTAATTCGTCGGTCTGAGACGAATTAGCATTGCTGCATGTAAGATGGCGTGACCCCATACCGAAGTGGGCAGCCTCGTTCTCATAAGTAATGGCCTTGCAATCAACTGCAGGCGTTTAATTAACGATTCTGCAAGACCGTTTTGAGTGTGAACATGAGCTACAGAATGTTCAACTTTTATCCCGATTGATAAGCAATAATCATTAAATGCTTGGGATGTAAACTCAGCAGCATTATCCAGTCTAATGGACTTGATTGGATTATCTGGAAATTGTGCTCGTAGTCGAATTATTTGTGCCATTAATTTCGCAAACGCAAGGTTGCGTGATGACAACAGGCACACATGAGACCATCTACAGGATGCGTCTATCAAGACCATGAAATACCTAAACGACCCACTAGGTGGATGAATAGGTCCACAAATGTCCCCTTGTATACGTTCCAGAAACGTGGGTGACTCAGTCCCAACCTTTGTTGGTGATGGCCTGATAATCAACTTGCCTTGATAACACGAAGTGCAAGGATATTCATTATTCGAAAGAATTTTGAAATTCTTTAACGGATGCCCATATGAGCTTTCTATAATCCGTCTCATCATGATCGATCCTGGGTGTCCCAATCGATCATGCCAAAGTACAAAGGTATTGGAATCAGTAACCCTTTGGTTTACTGTTGAATGTGCCTTAATTGCACTAATTCTTGTCCAATACAGGCCACAAGATAAAGACGGAAATTTCTCAATAACCCTCTTTTGGCCGGAGACATTCTTTGTGATGACGAGATATTCAAGATTATCTTCATCCATTGTCTCAATATGATAGCCATTCCGGCGTACATCTTTAAAACTCAACAAGTTTCTCTTAGACTTGGAGGAGAACATTGCATTCTCTATGATTAACGTCGTGCCTTTGGGCAGAGTTACAATTGCTCTTCCGGAGCCTTCAATCAATTTACTACTTCCAGAGATTGTAGTAACGTTTGCCTTACACATATTTAGTTGAGAGAAATATTTCCTTTCTTTGAGTATTGTATGTGTAGTACATGAATCAACTAGGCAAATACTTTTACAGATGGACGTTGATCCAAGTTCGCTTTGTGAGATATCCATATTTGCTATCCCATAGTTTGACATACAAAAGAGATACACGAACATAAGAATAAACAAGTTCAATTCGTTTGTGTCACATAATATTTTCAAAATCTGCTGCTAACAGTTGACTAACAAAATCAGATATGTTATCCATAATTGATTACTTTGCAGTTTGAAAATTTCAGTTTAAACATTTTCTTCAAACAATCGATTGTTAAACACAAACAATCGATTGTTGAACATTGACAATCGATTGTTAAACACACACAATCGATTATTTGCTATTTTGAAAAACTTCAGATCAAACTGTCTTAAGACAATCGATTGTTATGCATAGACAATCGATTGTTGGCTATTTTGAAAAATTCCAGAGCACAATGTTTTAAGACAATCGATTGTTAAGTATAGACAATCGATTGTTGGCTATTTTGAAAAATTCCAGAGCACACTGTTTTAAGACAATCGATTGTTATGCATAGACAATCGATTGTTGGCTATTTTGAAAAATTCCAGATTACACTGTCTTAACGACAATCGATTGTTAGACAAAGACAATCGATTGTGGATGATTTTTAAAAAATTCCAGATTACACTGTCTCAACGACAATCGATTGTTAGACAAAGACAATCGATTGTTGATCAATTATTTTTCAGCTTTAATGCGAAAATAGTAGATAATCGACTAGTTTTTCAGGCTAGTCGATTACCCCTACTGGAAAATAAAAATTTTATTGATATTTGAGCATATTGAAGATATTCTAAAGAACTACTGCTAACATTGCATCATGAACTAACTAATACGAGCTAATACTAATGACTATTAGTTTATTCACTAACTAATACAAATAAGTAGAATAAAATCAAATAACTCCATCTTCTTTCATCACGGACCCATCGCCGATTAGGTGGTCTATTTTCCCCTCGGGTTGCTCAAAGAAGTCTGCCACATCCAGGTGGGTGATGTCCTCATTGTCGTCATAGACAAAATTTGTTTCAGGGCCTTTTCTCTTTCGAGATGCTTGATAAAGGTCAACCAAGTGTCTTGGTATACGGCAAGTCTTTGACCAGTGCCTTTTCCCACCGCAACGATAACATATAGTTTCTGAACCATTTGCCTTAGGATCTTCATGACCCCATTTCTGCTTTCGGCGGTTATCTCTCTTCGGGGGTTGACGGACTTCATTGGAATTTCTTCCTTGTCTACGTCCCTGGCTATGACCCCGTTTACGACCATGACCATGGTCCTTTTCATGTTTGGCATAATGAGAGTGCACCTTATCTGCTTCAGGCAGTGGTGTAGACCCAGTGAGTCGATTTTCGTGATTTCTCATGAGCAGGTCATTATTTCGCTCAGCCACTAGTAGAAGAGAAATCAGTTCAGAGTACTTTATAAAGCCTTTCTCTCTGTACTGTTGTTGCAGTACTATATTGGAGGCATGAAACGTTGTAAACGTTTTCTCAAGCATATCATAATCGGAGATATTATCCCCGCATAGCTTCAATTTAGAAGTAATTCTGAACATTGCAGAATTATATTCAGAAACGGACTTAAAGTCCTGGAGCCTCAGATGAGCCCAATCATATCGTGCTTGTGGCAGAGTGACCAACTTCAGGTTGTCATATCTCTCCTTTAAGCCGTTCCACAAGATGAGTGGATCCTTGACGGTGAGATATTCAATCTTCAAACCTTCATCAAGGTGATGGCGCAAGAAAATCAAGGCCTTCGCACAGTCTTGGGTGGATGCTTTTTCTCTATCTTTGATGGTGTCTCCGAGACCCATAGCATCTAAGTGGATTTCAGCATCCAACACCCATGTCATATAGTTCTTGCCCGAAATTTCAAGGGCAACGAACTTTCTTTTCGTAATGTCAGACATAATCGAAAATTAAATTAGGAAGAGGGAAATACCTTAGATTTTTCGAGAATGGTTCTTGAGACGGTAGAGTCTCGTGCTGATAACGTGTTATGAAATAATATAAAAGACAAGAACAATAATGCAAGAACAAGAGCAATAGAGAGAAGAGTAGAGATAGTTCTTCTTATTGATACTTAGAGAATGTTAGGAGTGATTTACAATGGTAGATGGCACCTCTATTTATAAGGAGGAGGATGATTTAGCTACCAAGAATAGAACTCTAGAATCTCTCTAATTAAAGACATTCACCTTAAATAGAAGTGTATTTATAACAAAAGGCAAAATTTTATCAATTATAGCATTAAATTCCTCACCCTCACCACACGCTAAACTCAAGGGACTTTCTTGTCTTTTCACTAACCTCCATCCAAAAATTCCCAACTGTAGAAACCATCTTAAAGGACTTTTACGTAACTTCATGCTCAACCACTTTCATTTAAAACTAGACCTTCCCTCTCCTCACCCTCCATTCTTACAAACCAAAAAACTCCCATCTTTCTCTCTGGAGTTTTAACAAAATGTCACTTCCAAAAACCAAAAAATCCTTCCCCTCGGTGACGACATGTGATACCACCGCCATGAAACACCACTCCATCGCGGCGGATCTCGACGGAACCCTATTAATTTCCCGTTCATCTTTCCCTTACTTCATGTTAGTCGCTATAGAAGCCGGTAGCTTTCTCCGTGGCCTAATTCTTCTCCTTTCTTTTCCTCTCATAGCTATTGCATATGTGTTCGTCTCCGAAGCATTAGCCATTCAAATGCTCATTTACATCTCTTTCGCTGGCGTTAAAATCCGTGATATCGAGCTCGCTTCACGGGCTGTTCTCCCGAGATTTTATGCCTCAGACGTGAGAAAAGAGAGTTTTGAGGTGTTTGATAAGTGTAAGAGGAAAGTTGTGGTTACTGCTAATCCAACTATTATGGTTGAGCCCTTTGTCAAGGATTATTTAGGAGGCGATAAAGTTCTTGGAACGGAGATTGAGGTGAATCCAAAGACTAAGAGAGCTACTGGGTTTGTGAAAAGTCCTGGGATTTTGGTTGGGAAAAGGAAGAAATTGTCAATTTTGAAGGAGTTTGGAGAAGAAATGCCTGATATTGGACTTGGTGATCGTGAGTCTGATCACGATTTCATGTCCATTTGCAAGGTAAATAATTATTACAAATATAATTGCTACTCGATCAGTACTCTGTTTTATTTTATATAATAACATGATTAATATTTGAAGAGTCAATCAGCTTTTTCTTTGATCACAATGTAATAACTATAAAAAAAATATAATTTTGACGCAATTGGTAAAGTTAGCGTCAAAGTTATATTTTACCAATATATTCTTTTAGCAAATTGTAGGGTAAGTTTGCGTACAATAAATTTTTATCGTCCGTTCCTTTCTCTGAATTACGCGTAACTAGAACTTAGTGTACTGTGTTGCTTTTTTCTGTTTCCTTGAAAGAAAATCTGAAATCCTTATTCTTTGATTAATGTGAACTTATTTGCATTAACTTTTAGATTGATATACTGAAATACTCTTTAAGTGTGAACCATAAAAACATTGAGAGAGTGTTAATGAAGCTTGTGTCTCATATATGGGAGATCTAGCAATATTTAAATCTTTGACGTTTAGATTCCCAATTTATTCTTTTAGCAAATTGTATTTTAATACTAATAAGTGTTACGAGAGCTTGTTCAACTAGTGCATGACGTTGTTAACCAAACATATCTAATTTAGTGGCCACGGTTGGACGTTAAACTTGTGATACTCTTGTTGTTTATATTATATTCTCAAGTAGGTGGCGTGAAAAATTCATATCGATCTGATAATATTGGACCTTATCTTTCATTTCTCGTAAGAATCAACAAAGAGAAGAATAATACCTCCAATCGGTAGTGATTTACTTACAAATTTATACTTCAATAAATTAAATAACTATGTAGGTAATTAGTTACATGCCATTTAATGTGGTGGTTGAGATAAACATGTGAAAGTAAATTGTGAGGGGCATAAGTAATTACTCTCCTACCAGCCACTTGGCAGAATTCCAGTGGCCCTTCACTCTGAGTTGTGCGTCAATATGACTTAGATTGGATATACATAATACATGTGAATAAAATAAAAGTAGTAATGAAGGACTTTATTTCTACTTTGTTTGGTCTTTTATGTATTGTTAGTAGTTGGTTTTTCTCTATGGAATAATAAATGCACCGTGAAACCTCAATGTTACACCAAGATTTCATTTGAACTTTGTGTTATGTGCACTTTCTAAAGAATCATGTAACCAAGGATTTGGATTGAATCAAAATATACTTCTTATATAGGGTGCCTACTATTATTATATTATTATGTATAATATATATATATATATATATATATATATATATATATATATATATATATATATATATATATATATATAAATTTTATCGAACCTCAATGGTGTCAGTCATCCCTCTTTATATAGCATATGTCCGCCTCTAATCATGTACCAAGTCCGAACCCAAAAGTCAGTCTCTTTGAGTTCGAACCAACTAATAGGTGATCATCTACGTTGTGTTTATGCTAACATAAATATGTTAAACAGGAAGGTTATATGGTTCTCCCTAGCAAATCAGCAGAACCAGTTCCCCTCGATCGCTTAAAGAGCAGATTGATCTTCCATGATGGTCGTTTGGTTCAGCGGCCAAATCCATTCAATGCCTTAATCACCTATATGTGGCTGCCATTCGGGTTTGCTCTCGCTATATTCCGTGTATATTTCAATCTCCCTCTCCCAGAGCGCATTGTTCGTTATACATATGCATTGGTTGGGATCAAGCTTGAGATCGAAGGCCCTCGACCACCTCCACCATCACCAGGAACCCCTGGAAACCTCTACGTGTGTAATCATCGTTCAGCTCTTGATCCTATTATTGTTGCTATAGCACTCGGGAGGAAAGTCTCCACTGTCACATACAGTGTGAGCAAGCTCTCCAGATTCTTGTCACCAATTCCAGCCGTTGCTTTGACTCGTGATCGTGAAGCTGATGCTGCAATGATTAAGAAATTGCTCGAGAAGGGTGATCTAGTTGTATGTCCAGAGGGAACTACATGTCGCGAGCCGTTTTTGCTGAGGTTCAGTGCTTTGTTCGCAGAATTAAGCGATAGGATTGTGCCTGTTGCAGTGGACTCCAAGCAAAACATGTTCTATGGTACAACTGTCCGCGGGGTGAAGTTTTGGGATCCATACTTCTTTTTCATGAACCCTAGGCCAAAATATGAAGTGAAATTTCTTGAACCATTGCCAAAGGAAATGACTTGCAAGGGTGGAAAATCATCGATAGAGGTAGCCAACCATGTCCAGAAAGTGTTAGGTGGTGTTCTTGGTTTTGAGTGCACTCAGTTGACAAGGAAGGATAAGTATATGTTGCTTGGTGGAAATGATGGCAAAGTGGAGTCCATGTACACTAAGAAGTCCTGAATTACATTTCATTTGGGAGCAGGTATTATATAGCTAATGGATTTGGGGGGTGGGGGTGGGGGAGGGGGGTTTCCAGTAAAATTGTTCAACATTTAATAGAACTCTGCTGTTAAAGGGGTTTGTTTTGACATGATTAGTTACTGTATTCGTATTCAACAGACAAATTAATTGAAATCAAATCTGTGCTTAGACTAACTTTTCTCTGTTTTTCCTCCGCTCCTTTTGTTTTTAGACTCAACTGCAATTTCAGGACTACTAAAATACATTTTATTTGTTGTTCAACATCAAAACATTTAATATAACTTGCAAGGTAGATATCGAAATTCGTTTATATCTCTTTTGGGGTCCAAGTATTAGCTGTTGATTCTCTGTATTTTCTCCACTTTTAGCATTATTAATATTTGAGAACTTAAAAGTCCTAATCATCCTTAGACCACATGGATTTTGCTTCAGGGCATTAAAATCATCTCCAGCTGAAAACAGCTAAGTTCAGATTTCATCCAATAATTTTCAAACGTATAAACAATAACAACAACCCAGTATAATCTCATTTAATGAGATCTAGGTAGGGTAACATGTATGCAAATCTTACCCCTACCCTTGGGTAGAGAGTCTGTTTCCAAAAAACCCACGACATCCTTCCTCCAAGAACTTCTCACCTTGATCTTGTGGAGATTCGAACTTACAAATTCTTGATTTCAACGTATAAAGTTTTGGAATATTTGGTCCGACTAAAGAGCAAAAGAATGTGGGCAATTTAGCCTTCAACGGTGCTTAAAAATGTTCTGCTTCAGATGCAGTTTTGTCTCCTAATTTCCTTTAGAGCAAGGCTGAATCAATCGCAAGCTATAAAGTAGAATGAGAACTCCATTGTTTACTTTTGGTTCCTTTTGATTAGGAAATGGAAAAAATATCGATTAAGCAAACATTTCCATTGGAATAAAAGCAAATCACTCGTGATTTGATAGTTAAATTTTCTGCTAATGCAGGTAAATTGGGCAGTGGAAGGATGGGTGATTAACTAATTGACGTTAGTTTGAGTCATCCATACTAAGAATTGATTGATGCTGGATTAAGGGTTCACAATAGAGGCGTTCGATGTTTACGTTAACGACTTGTTCGGAGGGTTGTTATGTATCGTTATATAATGTATTGTATTGTATTGTATTGTTTAATGAATATATTCTTTGGATAGATGATATTATTTATCGTCGTTTGATGATATCATATATCAACTATAGGAAAAATAAACTTGCAACACTACTAAAAGCCCGTTTGGACATAGAATTTTTTCAATTTTTTTCCGATTTTTTTTTACTTTTTTTCGAAATCAGTGTTTGGTCATTAAATTTTAAATTTTCTCTTGAAGATGAATTCTGGAAATTTTGGAAAATTTCAAAAACTCCAAAAAGCTATTTTGCATAATTTTCATTCAGATCACTCACAAAAATTTAAAAATAACTCAAAATTATATTTATAACCAAACACAACTCTAATTTTCAAATACCATTTTCACTTGAAAAAATATTTCACTTTTATTTGGAATTCTACCATTCTTATATCCAAACACCCACTAAGAAAAAATACGACACAATGTAGAATTATTATATAAAAAAACAGGATTAAAGATAATATATAATTATTTATAATAAGGAAGAGCAAGATACAAAGGGAAAAAGTAAGATAACTATCGTTATATAATATGATAATTTTCGTCACTATGTAACAACAAATCTAACGATACTATATAATAAAATTAAAATAATAATTAAAACAAAATAGTATAATTAAAATAATAATATAATACAATATAATTTTAATATAACAACCATCCAAATAAGTTGCAAGCAATAACTTTGTCTTTATTCATTATAATATAATCATCCCGTCATGGCACATTTAATTATTTGAAATTGATAAAATCATCGTGAAAATCGCTTAATCACCGTATTGTAGTAAACCTATGTGCAAAAATCATTGGCACATTTAACTTTGATATGTATGCAAAGAGGAGTGGATCAGAAATAGCCACAACAAAAAATGTACTCCCAAGATTCTATACCTCTGTGTGACTCACCGATCGATGGCTTTTCGGTAAAAGCGATAGCCCACAGCTTTCATCGTGATCTCCGAAATTACCCTTAGCGTCACACCTTATTTTCATATATTCCCACTGTTAGATCATATTTAGTTTAATTAAACATAGAGGGGTATTAAAGAGATTGTAGCTTCTCCGCACGGATAGCCTCTCAAATCGCAGCAGATGAAGTGAAACGTGTCAGATTCTCAGCCCTCTATTGCTTTGAGTTATATCGACGCCCACTGAGATTTTTATTTTTCCCGCTCTTCAGAAAAAAAATAGAAAATATAAATCCCAATTTTCCATTTAAATTCGGATGAAGAACATCACTCCTACTGTTATCTTCTTTCTCTGCGCAGATTTTAGAGAGAGAAATTCAGCTTTTTTTCCTTGAAACGGAGAACTAGTTCGTGTGAACGCAGAGAGTGTTAGCTGACGGATAACATAGTCGCCGGTGACAATGGCAATCGGTGCCGTTGTTTCTAACCGGAATTTCGGTTGTTTCGTCGGTTCAGGTAAACAATTCACCATTGTTAACTCGTGCTTTGAATTTCGCTCCACAAGTGTTTCTGCTTAGCTGTTTAGCTGCTTAATTTCAGTATACGGGAAGTTGCGGTCTTGCGGATTTCGAGAAATAGTGAAGAAGTATTGGATGCATGTAGAAAAGTTGATTCCATGTCGATTGAATTTGTGAATGTAGTTTTTTTATGATTAGAAATATTTAAATTTTTTCTTCTTTTTTTTTTTGTGCTGAAAGTACTTTCTGTTTTTGTGTGTGTGCACGCTCCGAAAGTACTGTTTTGCCTCAATGCTTGAGTTAACATCTAAATGTTATACTGGTATCTAAAGTAATCGTTTGCATGCAAATGGATACTCATGGATTTTGTCTGACAAATATTTTAATTTTGGTCATTTGAGCGACTATATCTATGTCGATTTCTCAAAACTGATTTAACTAAGACAAAGCTTAAGTTAGTTACGGCTAGAAGATGTGTAATAGTGACTGTTTGTTTCTTTATCTCTTTAAAAATTATTAGAGAATCATTTTGGTATTTCCTGCCTAGACTATAAACATAAAAGAAGAACTATTTTATCAAGATAACATTCGCAGTATAAACTCTCTGATCTCTTTGATGTTAAATTCTCTTGCACAATTCTTAAAGGAATATCTTTTACCTCAAGCTATGGTGAAGTGATGGAAATATTTATAAATAGCTGTTTCCAAAGAAGGTTAGACTTGGGGTAACCGGTAAAATTGTTGCCATGTGATCTCTTCTGGCCGTGGGAACATGCTCTTGCAAAAATGCAGGGTAAGACTGCTTACAACAAACCCTTGTGGTCCGGCCCTTCCCCGGACTTGCGCATAGCAGGAGCTTAGTGCACAGGCTGCCCTTTTAGTTGTTAACCCGACAAAACTAAGAGAATCTTGACTTCAAAATTTGCGTACATATGCAAATTAACTCAATTAATTGGAGAGATACATGTGAATATTACAAATGCAGGTGATTCCTGTTGCTCACAGAAATGCTGTAAGAAACTAAGTTGGTCTCCGGGTAAATCGAGTAGTTCTTGAAAAGTAAACAGCAGCTGCGAATCTTCTTTCTTTATCTCTTTCGCTTCATTTGTTGCCTTTGGGGAACACTCTGAATGATGAAGTGCTGTAAATATCAGAATGTTAGTCAGCACTTGTAGCTGCCAAAAATAAATTTTACCCTTCATTGAAGCCTTTTCCTGATTTTCTTCATCTACTTGATCTACTCGGTTCTTAGTATCTTGCACCATCGTGGTGCCTTGGATAATAAATCAATTGAACTGACTGTGTCAACAGGCAGAGAGCAGCGTATTAGCCGTGGAGATCGAATGGGCTGTGCTGCTTTGCAGTATGCTCAGTGGAATATGTTATACAATGAGCGGTGTCTCTCAAGAAGTGGCTTGTCGTACTCCGGTTGCATTTATAGGTCATATTCCCAATCTACTGGACCTTTGGATGGTAAATCTTTTGGATCAAAATCACCATTTTATGTTGAAGTCATTCAACCTAACCGGTTTAGTGAAAGTTCTAATGTCATCAATCCTAGGCAAAGAACCATCAGATGGGAATGTTATCTTTCCTCTGCTGACTCAGGTAATAGTTGGGTTCAACCAAGGAAGCTGGATAAGCTTGGTTCCATTGATGGACAAAAGCAGCAGAAAAAGCATGCTGCTGTAAATAGAACCCAAGCTGACTATAAATCTGATGAGTATGACATAACTGGAGCTTTGGAGTCTCTTGTGTCATCGGAAGGGGCAAGTGAAGCCATTTTGGCGGAAGAAGTTGAGCAATCAATACCCTGGTGGGAGCAATTTCCAAGACGGTGGATTGTTGTACTGCTGTGTTTTGCTGAATTTTTGTTATGCAACATGGATCGTGTGAGCAACTCATCCAGCTTTTATCTTGCTACTTAGCTTTCCATTCTGATCTTATGACCCCTCCTAAGATGGACATTATCATGCCTTTTTGGGATGTTTGAATGTAGTGTTCATTGCTTAACTTTTTTAAAAAAAAAACACCTAAGCATAGCTACCTTGCCTTCAAGCTTTTAATTGCAGATTAAGTCACAAAAGTTGCTTAAGTTTCTTTTTTTAAAGAGAAATTATGTTTAAATTTTTGAGATCTTAAGCTGAATGAAAACGAGTTTCTTCCTTCCATTCTTTTTCTATTCATCTCTTTGATACCAAAATTATGTCCTCTCATATGATCAAAGATGTCTGGTTTGTTATTTCCTTTCCATGATTCATGGTTGAAACATCATTCCATGGTATAGTTTTAGCTACACTAATTTGTAGGTTCTGGTTAAAGGGTGAAGAAGGACCTGCACATCGTGCTTATCGACTTGGAGAAGGCGTATCACAAGGTCCCAAGGGAGGTGCTATGGAGGTGCTTGGAGGCGAAGAGCGTGCCGGAAGCCTACATCAGAGTAATCAAGGACATGTACGATGGAGCTAAGACTAGGGTTAGGACGGTGGGTGACGACTCATACCATTTTCCAGTGGTTATGGGGCTCCATCAAGGATCGGCGCTTAGACCTCTCTTGTTTGCCTTGGTGATGGATGCTCTAACCCGACATATTCAAGGGGATGTGCCTTGGTGTATGCTATTTGCTGATGACATAGTCTTGATAGACAAGACGAGGGTCGGTGTTATTGAGAGTTTAGAGGTATGGAGACAGACTCTCGAGTCTAAGGGTTTCAAAATAAGCAGATCTAAGACAGAATACCTGGAGTGCAAGTTTAGCGCCGAGCCGAGCTAAGGAGGCAGGGATGTGATGATTGGATCTCAGGCCATTGCCAAAAGGGACAGTGTCAGATATCTTGGGTCGGTGATTCAGGGGGACGGAGAGATTGACGGGAACGTCACTCATAGTATAGGAGCGGGGTGGTCGGCTTGCATCAGGAGTCATGTGTGACAAGAAAGTTTCACTGAAACTCAAGGGGAAATTTTATAGAGCTGTGGTTAGACCTGCCATGTTGTATGGGGCGGAGTGCTGGCCAGTGAAGAACTCTCATGTTCAGAGAATGAAGGTTGCGGATGTGCGGGCTCACCAGGTTAGATAAGATTAAGAATAAATTTATTCGAGAGAAGGTGGGGGTGGCCCCGGTGGATAAGAAGATGCGAGAAGCGAGGCTGAGGTGGTTCGGACATGTGCGGAGGAGAAGTCCCGATGCCCTGGTGAGGAGTTGTGAGCGGCTGGCGATGGTCGGCGTACGGCGAGGCAGAGGGAGGCCTAAGAGGTATTGGGCAGAGGTGATTAGACATGAGTTGGCTAGAGTGCGCATTTCCGAGGACATGGCCCTTGTTAGGAAAGTCTTGAGGTCGAGTATCAGGGTCGTAGGATAAGGGCTCCTAGAGTTTCTCGTACTCCTCACCGGGGTTGGGTGAGGCTTGGCAGGGTTGTCCATAGATGATTTGTGTATTGGATTGTGTCTCCCTTATGGTAGTTATTTATGGTTTCTGATATTATTGCATGCTATTTTATTTATGGTTCTTATGTTTGGAAAACTTTTGTTTAACATTTCCGGAAAGACCACCTATTTGTTCGTTTACCGGGTTCAGCACGAAATCATAAATAAGCTCTACCAAGGATTGCCAAATGTGTCCGAATAAGAACATCCATGCCCAGACCGATAAACTATTCATACCAAAGGGGTTATATCCATTGAGTTGTTGTGAAGAGTTTAACCATAAATAATCTCTCAGCCAGCCAGTGATAATTATTTACGCTATTTCTGCTGGAGTTACTAATGTTCTTTTGTCTTTGTTTTTGTTTTTCCTTTCCTTCACTGAGTCGAGGGTCGATTGGAAACAGCCGTTCTGCCCTTTCGGGTAGGGGTAAGGCTCGTCTACATATTACCCTTCCCAGACCCCACTTTGTGGGACTATACTGGGTAGTTGTTGGTGGTGAAAGGGTGAGCTCTTGGAGTCCAGTTCTGTCTGGTTTATTTTTTCTGTGCTATGATATCTGAGTCCTACATGACTAGTACGCATTTGTTATGATATCTAACTCCTACATGACTAGCACTCATTTGTTATAACATTGTCTATTTTATTTTCCAGGCATATAGCTCTCCAAAAGATGATCCAGGGCTTAGTGTGCAGGAAAAGAGGCTGATCATGGGTGGCAGCGTCTCTAAGGAACCTGTCTCTAACATCCCATGGAAACTAATTTTATCAAAGGCACCTGTCTGGGCCCTCATTATCTCCCATTTCTGTCATAACTGGGGAACATTTATACATGGATGCCTACATACTATAGTCAGGTATTTGATACTGCTGTCTGGCGCCATCCTTCGTGGAGTTAATTCGTCCTTTACATTTCGTCATCGTGGAAAATGGAGAACAAAAGAATAAATAAAACTTTATTTTTTGTCTTTGTCCAAGTGGGATATTATTTGATTCGTGCACCGTTTCCTGGAGACTAGCTGAACCGTAGAGCTCAGGGATTCTATTAGTGATACAGGATGCCGTATGGTTTTACGCCTCTGATTTCAGTCCTAGCAGGGCAGGAAAGCTGCACCCTATTACCTGATCCATTATGCAGTCTGTTTTTATATTTTAAATTAATTTTGCCAGTTAACTGCCCAATTCCTTGAAAACTCTACTCATGTTTGTGTAATCATTGGAAGAGAAAGAAGAAACATTTAATGAAACTCCAAATGGTTCTCGAATATAAACATTAACATATTCAAGAAGTAAATCTTGAGATTACGCATGTACAGCTTTATTAATTATGCTGTCTCGGACTTCTTGAAGTAATTACAAATCCCAGGTACACTTGATACTTCAATTTATCTCACCTTCTCCTCTCTTCTGTTTCCTCTGATTTCCTTGCCAACTTACAATTAATAAAAAAAAATGAAATTTCACCAGGAATAACAGTACAGATTGGTAAAATCATAAAGATAAACTCTATCTTAACATGCATTGTTCTGGGAGTTAATCTAAACATCTGAGCCTGGCAGTCGAAGATCTGGAATGGTTGCTTGATATAATAATTTTTGTCCATTTCAGATTGGTCTCGGCTAGTCTTCTGACATTCCATTTGTTTTGTGCATCTGTTTCTTTTCTTTTTCCATTCTTCCCTGGAGTGTGATGTGACTGCCTTCGAGATTTATCTCAAGATAACTTTAAGCACTTTGTGAGCGATCTTATCAGTCAATTAATCCGCTATGCCTCATCTCAAATTAGCTGGGCTGGCTAATCCATTCCGCTCGGTTAGTTATGCAACTCCATTTTCTTGCCTTCTAATACCAATATTTCTCGTGGCATCAGGAAATATTTGTCTTGCTGACACTGATGACTCTTAGATGTTCAGAATCTTCAACGCTCTAGAATTTGTAACCATAGTGCTGAATCTGAAGTAATGATCTTGTGAAAAATTTCAGTTACTCATATTCCAACTTGAATTTTGATATTGGTTTGTTTTGTCATACCTTTAGTACTTCCCTTACTAGCTTTAGTGGATCTTGGCATTTCTCTGTATTCTGTGAATTTATGAGGTTTCGGGTTAAACTTTCTGAAATGACTCAATGCTCATGGATTTTTTGAAGATGGTACTGTATTTAGAAGAAACTTTACTGTGCAAGCTAATTAAGGTCTTTCTCTCCAATATTTTTATCTTCAGGTTTTAAAGTTCAACCTCACCGAATCAGGACTATTCTGTGTATTGCCATGGCTGACCATGGCCGTATTTGCAAATGTTGTGGTTGGATTGCCGATACACTTGTGAGCAAAGGATTCTCCATAACATCAGTTCGCAAGGCAAGGGCTTCATAGAACTCTTGTATAAAGTTTTATACTGTGTATAGCGCTATAGTTTAATCATCTAATGATGAGCATTACTTGAATTTATTTTGTTTCTAATATAACTACCTAAGTAAATTTGCAGATTATGCAATCTATTGGTTTCCTGGGCCCCGCATTTTTTCTTTCACAGTTAAGCCATGCGAGGACTCCTGCATTAGCAGTGCTATGCATGGCATTCAGTCAGGTTGGTGCCATAGGATAATGGAATGACATACTTTTGGGAGATTTTTGAAGTCTGTTGATTAAATATTTTGACATTTTGGAAGGGATCGGATGCATTCTCTCAGTCTGGCCTCTACTCTAATCACCAAGACATTGGACCACGCTACGCTGTAAGTACCTCTACTGCATATAAAAGCTTTATATATTGATTGGCATGTCTAGAATTGTTTGTCCTACTTTTTTCCCGGTTAGCACGTAACTGTGGTCTCAGGATGCAACTCATGGACTTTATCTTGTCACCGGTAGTGGAAGTTCTTGTCTTGACACTGTTAACTGTATTATATGAATTAGTGATCAGCAAGAAATTTTACATCATGTTAGTTTGTTGGTTGATGGCTGTAAACCTCTGGTAACGCTTGTCTTGACCAATTATTTATTGCACGGAACAGTCGGACATTTTTCATAGCTTGTTTTTGATATTTAGATGTCTGAAAAATTTGTATACATCTCCTCCGGCAGGGAGTGTTGTTGGGATTATCTAATACTGCTGGGGTGCTAGCTGGTGTCTTAGGTACAGCTGCAACTGGATACATACTACAAAAAGGTATTTATGTTGTATATTTTCTTATAAGCTTGGTGGGTCTGAATGAGAATGTGGGTTTTGAGTTGATTCATGACATTCCTGTATTTTCCTTCTGCAGGATCTTGGGATGATGTATTTGAGGTGGATGTTATCTTATACATCATAGGCACATTAGTCTGGAATTTCTTCTCAGCTGGAGAGAGAATCCTCAAGTAGATAATAGAGGTTGCACAAAGGAAGCCTAGTGTAACTTGAGAAATCAGAAAAAGTGCAAATCCATCGGATACCTGGAAACGAGTTACTACAAGCATAAATTCCAGTTATGAGTACAAGGTGCTAATGCCCCCAGGTTTATACCTAGAAAGTCCCCTGCAATGAAGTCCTAAAACAATTTTCGGAAAGTTTCTCCTTAAAGGTGCTATTTACTTGCATAAAACTTTGAACCATGCTTAGCAAAAAGCTATCTGGGTAATTTGACCTGTAAATGTTGGTAAATTTACTGGCATGGATTTTACTTGATATGAAGTCTGGACATTCTTTTAGCTTAGTATTTTTCTTCAACCTTGATACTGTTTGCCGGTCTTGTTGTATGGACGCTTTATTATGGTTCCAGTATACATGTTTAATACTTCACAGGATGCTGAGCAGACACTTAGCAATGGACTCTAGAACAACTTAGATATGATGGTACCAAATGTAATACAAAGATTTGATTTTGCTGTGACCAAGTTCTTTACACTCAGCTTAAATTTCTCAGGGATAAGGGAACTGAGCTGGCTTAAAAAACGCCCTTCAGTACTACGTGTAATGTGGATTCTTTCATATGCATATTCCTCTCGTCTCATCAATCAAATACTACTCCAATAGAGACATTTAAACAGAGATGTTTAGTTTTTGGTCTGAACACCAGGATATGCATCAACTAGACATGATTTTGCTAAGTCCTGGAAAAGAAATAGAGTTGAATTTACATAGAATAACAAAAAATGAGATTATAAAACCATGAGATTGGGATATAATTAAGCTAAGGGCCCGTTTCCGTAATAGACATTGAGGCATCGCCTAGACTTTAAATTCTTGCATTTTCTTTGATGATCAATTCCAGCCCAGGTAATATGATACTTGCCGTTTGAACAAAATAGTGAGTGCTTTGTAAGAAGGGCTTGGAAGAAGAAAATGAATAGGAAATGAGAGAAAGATTTGCGGACAGCTAGAGTTCAACTCCTAGTTGCAAATGTCATTAATGTTGGAAAAAGGAAATTGAATTAAGCAATCAGTTAGGTTAGTTATTAATTTGATATCTCAACCTAGGAAAGGGCTTTACGGAAAAGTTTTAGGTTCCATTTATGGTTGATCAGTGGTCCAGCTTTCTACTTTCCCTATTGAGCATTAAGCATTTAAAATTAAATGTAAATTGTGGGACAAGAGGCCAGAAATAAAGAAACAAAACAAACACCACTAGTTATTCAAAAATAATAGAACAAGATACAAAAGAATTAACATACCAAACAAAGTGAGACTGTGAGAAAAAAAATCCTGAAAATACAAAAGAATTATATGGAGAATAACCAAACAACATAAAGGAACAAATAAAGGAGTCAGCTTTAGGATACTATAGAATAATTAAAAGAAGAAAAGTAGTGCAGCTAATACTTGTACAACTTATTACTAGTATATTATTGAGAATTCTCCCTCCTCTTAAACCTCAAAATCATTTCCAGTTGTGCCATCTACCACCAAAAAAAAGTTTGTCCCACAATGAATGAGATGTACCTTAAAATCATGAATATACCACCATTTTCCCTTTATGACAATAGCTGCCATAATTGAGCATTCATGTGAGAATTATAACCACCATAAGCAAATATAATTGAACTATAGCTTCCTTGCAATTAATATTTGCCGACACCATTCTTTAAACCACCTCAACCACCCGCCTACCCCTATCCCATTATGAACATTCATCTTTGTCCCCATGCAATTTTTGGACTAATTGGACCTCTCTTTCCTTCTTTACACTGGTCACTAATGGAATGAGATCTCTTGGACGAAGATTAACTTTAAGGCCGTCTTTCATGAACAAAGTCAACGACATTTTTTGCTCCACCTTATGGCCGTTAGCCACAGTTAGCCGGTGGCGGAGCAACACTGCTGCCGCCACCGACTTCATTTGTAAGTATGCCAAGTCCTTCCCTAGACATATCCTTGGACCAGCATTAAAAGCCACAAACTTGTATTGTTCATGCATTGCAAACTTCTTACCATCTGGCGTTAGCCACCTCTCTGGCTTGAATTCTAGGCAGTCCTCGCCCCACGTAGTTTTCATTCTTCCAGCTGAATATATGGAATATGTTATTGATGAACCTGCCGGAACAAATGTTCCGTCCGGCAACACATCGTCGACCACCACGTGCTTTGAGTCCTCCGGCACCGACGGATAAAGCCGGAGAGTTTCAGATAATGCAGCTTTCAAGTAGGTTAGCCGATCAACTTCCTCGAAAGCTAACGGCTCGTCGAGCCATGATGACGTGTCATTTCCACGTGTCTCAATCAAGACCGTGCATATTTCGTGTAAGATTTTTTGTTCAACTACTGGATTTTGTATGACCAACCAGAAAAACCAACTCAATGCAACCGATGACGTGTCACGTCCAGCCAGGATGAAGTTGAGTGCCACGTGTTGCAGGAACTTGTCCGTATAGGATTCCTTCTTCTTCATGAACCTCGATAACAAGTCATCATGTGGGTTTCCATCTTTTTGCTGACTCATCAGCTCAAGCTTACGTGCATTGATGATATCAGACATATATTTGTCCAGCTGTACAAGGCTTCGGTTCAAGCTGACTTCCATTCCTAGCCCAAGCCATTTCTTCAGCTTCCATATAACTTCTGGCAATATGAACCGCTGCAGCGACGCCTCAGTGGCTCGGTCAAAAGCCGAAGCAAAGGTATTCTCCGGCAAGCCGGGTGCCAATGTTTGTGGGTCTTTGCCAAAAGCCAAGCCGCAAATGTTGTCAAAAGTGAGCCTAAGTAAAAGATCTTGTAAATCAACAGGCTTGTTTTCAAGCTGAGCTGTCTTAAGAATTGGACAGAACCTAAGCTGAATGGCTCGGTTGACCCATCGAGCCATGGCTTGGCGTAGGGTCCGAGTCGTGAACTCAAGCGCAGCTGTCTTCCTTTGAAACAGCCACGTGTCACCATCAGAGTTAAAAATCCCTTGGCCAAGCAGCTCATGGAAAACGGCTTGCCAAGTCGGACCCTTCGGATAGTTCTCAAATCGGGTCTTCAAAATATGCTCCAAGTTCTTCGGGTCGCATGTGACAGTCACGAGACCTTGCTTCCGGGCTAAGAAGGGGATAGCACATATGCATGTCTGGTACGTGCCGCCACACGCGCGGAGGTTGTCCACAATCCAGTCATGCATACGTTCGGAGTTCTCCATCAAGCCCGGTAAACTGCCCAATAATGGCCAGACACGTGGACCCTTGAGGGATCTTGAGATGAAGGTGAACCATAGAAGATAACAAGTTATGGCAGTAAACAAAAACAAAGCTATGGCAATGTCCATGTTTTGAGAGGATGAAGCATATAAATTAAGAAGAAAAAAATGGCCAGTTGAGTAGAGTAGTACCAAGTGGAGTAGACAGTACTATGAGATGTAACAAAAGAAAAGGAGAATAAAAGGGAATTTATAGAGGAGGAAAATAATAGTAGTTGAAGTAGAATTGAGGAGCAATAACTAAGAGCCAGACTGTATCTTGGATTTCACCATCTAATTTTTTTTTTCTCTCTGGCAAACACAATAAATGCATATAAATAAAACTAGGATATTCAAGATTTGGACATCAAGAAAAACCACTATAGCCAAAACTTAACAGTGGGCAATAAAAAGGAAAAATACAAATAGAGGATGGTGGGGGGTAGGGGTTTGGGATGAAAAGCTCCCCAACTAATTTCTGCAAAGAAAAGGAGCTGCTCTTTAAATTCAAGCATTGAATGAAGGAAGCTAAGGGGTAGTGAACTGAAGTAAATGAGATTAGTTGAGAAAGTAGTAGTGCAGAAAGAGAAAAACAGATAAAAGGGAAGTGAGAAAGGATTGGAAAGTTGTACTTAAGGAGATAATGTCTGTGTTTTTGTTTTTGTTTTTTGGTTGTAAAAAATTAGTTAAGAATTAGTATAACAACCCATAAATGGAACATGGGGGTGTGATCATGCACCTAGTTAAGGGTTCGGTGAACGAACTGCCACCAACAAATTTATGGCCAAGTACTTCAACTTACGTGACTCTTTCAACCTTTTTTATTGCCTTTATCCTTTTTACCGTTAGAAACAATATTTCGATAATGAGTTTAACTTCTATATACTTGCACTATTGAATTTACTCAAAAATATTTATGAGTGCAACTATTTATAAAAAGTGAAATACAACAATAACAACTTAGTAAAATCTTACTAATAGAACTTTCAGAGGATAGAGCATACGTAAATCTTACCCCTACCCTAGAGAGGCTACTCGCAAACTGTCGATATATATAATTAAACGTAGGTAAATTAATATAGAAAATATAGTAAGTTTAAGTTCTGTGCTTAACTAAAAAAGAATTACACTATCAGGTTAAGATGAGCTACAACATGTGGCTATTTATATGGGCAATGATTACTTTTAGCCTGAGATCAAAATTATTTTACATTCAATAGCAGGAAAAGTATATATAATTTCAAGTATATAATATTCATAAATGTATATACAACTATTATTTTAAAAGCGGCTATCCAGTATTATTTCCCCTACTTATACTTATCCTAATTTGGTAATTAAAAATACTTGCAACCGATTAACATACACGGAAGTGTAAAAAATTTAACACTGTCAGTAACTATAATAAATGAAAATAAAATTTATTACAATGGCAGGAGTTGACTTGGACTATCTTGAATGTAGATGATACAGAGGGGTAAAAGTCAACTACCACATATAGACAGCCATGGTTTTGTGGAAAGAAAACAAAAGTCTAAGTAAACAGGTTTTTCGAACAGAACAAAATTACGAAACCTTAGCCGATTGATTGGGAAATGGAGCCTTTCTCTTACAAATGCAATAAGCCAAGATAGATGTACGTACAGGCATCAAATGCTATTTCAGGTCAACCCCCAATTTCTTCTTTAGAACCTTCTTTTTTAATGACAAACAATTGAGTAGCATATCTTAATTTGGATCAATCACTTCACCAAATTCCTTACTAGTTTTTCATCTAAGACTGGTGCAACTGCCTACTAATAATTTAGGTGATAAACTAAATATCCTTGAGAACCTTCTAATGCTAATAGACTATAAAGAAATATTAAGTATATTCTTATACATACAGAAGCACACATTTAGGTTGATCCAGATTTAAACTTTAAGGTTTTTAATATTCAACTCATTTTATTTTTAAATCTTGGGTTCAAACCTACTATTTATTGTATCTGATACATTTTTACGCATAACTTTAGTAGGGATTCAGATGAACCCGACAACATCCACCCCTACACTTAGCAGCAGTCTACGTTACAGGTATATATGAGTAATCGTACAAATACGTGAAAAATTTCCATGTTTTTAATGTATGTAAAGAACCTGAGAAATTCTTAATGCAGTTTTTTGGTACACTGAGAAAAGAACTGATCAATGTAACTTAGGCTTTAGTTCTTTTACCAATCAGGAAACGTCAACAAGAAACAAATCAAATTATACAAAGGTTAGCACTTTTTGGTTGATTTGTTAAAAATATACTGTTACTACTACTAAAATTTCATTTGCCATGAGAAGAGGAACTGCCATATCTTAAGACAAGCCGAGTGAATTGACAGAATTGAGTCTTCTTGTCACTTATCGCCAGGGACAACTAGAAATACCAATCTCTAAATGCTTCTCCCTCGTCCATAGGTCTCTAATGCTGGTACTTAATAATAAAGTAATACATGCACATAGGGGTGTACATAGACCGGGTTGGTTCGGATTTTACAATTACCAAACCAAACCAATTGCATCGGGTTATTGAATCTAAAGACCAAACCAAACCAATAAATTCGGGTTTTTCAATATCGGTTTTTCTCGGGGGGTTTTCGGGTTTTCGGGTTATTCCGGTTTTTTCGAATTTTTTTCCGGTAAAATCTTCGTAGAACAAAATATATAACGTATGCTCAAAATATTTCTTTAATCCTAGTCAGATACAACTATATAAAGCATTTTTTAAGAAAATAATACAAAATATGAGATATGTCATGACTCATGACACTATCCTAAAATATTCAACAATAAAAAATAATAAAATTATGTACTGTAAATATTGCTAATTAAAAAGTCATAATAAAAATAAACATAATCTAAAAGCACTAGTTCATGCAAAACTAGATAGACTAATGAGGGAGTATTAATTATATGCCTAAAAATAGGTTATATATTTTTATCTAAATTATTGAAAAATAAAAAATAGACATTTAATACACTCCCGTTCATAATATTGAATTGAATGTCTTTTGTTAGCATTAGTATTGATTGCTAGCATTATTTAATTTACTAACATTAATGGCTATAAAACTTATTGGAGCATTCAAAAGTTCTAAATAAAACCTTGAAATAATACCTTAAAAGATAAAATTATGAAATTTTTTAAGAAATATTCATTTATAAATTACATTACAATAAGTATATTTATATATTAAATATATCTAAAATTGCTATATATGTAATGTCGGGTTGGTTTAGTTTCGGTTTGACTTTCTTTAGTTAAAACCAAACCAAACCAATTATGGTCGGGTTTTTTTTTCCAACACCAAACCAAGTCAAACCAAACCATAGTCGGATCTTTTTCCTCGGTTTGACTCGGATTATCGGGTTAGTGCGGTTTATCGGTTTTCTTTGTACACCCCTACATGCACAAACTGCGAATTTCTCTTAAACTTCTAGCTTCTTAAGACACCACTAACTATTCTCGGTATCACCCAGGAAATGCCAGAGGGAACAATGTATGTAATAAGAAAGTATCAAGAAATACCGAGTCCCATGGAACCGTCACAACAACGAAAAAAGTGAAAACATCCCCTTTTCTTAGGAACTCTTTTTAGTCCACAGAGCAGCATGAGAGAAACCTTATATTCCAAAATCAACAGTGTATTTTTAAGATTCACATTGAACAAACAAGAGAGAGTACCTAGCAATTTCCAGGCGTCCTTGCACCTTCTTGATGTAAAGAGTTGTGCGCACCTCAACTATTCTTCTAGAGAAGTATTCAAAAATGGAAATATCGAGTTGCCATCAAGGGGGTTAAGTTTAGAATATCACAAAAGTACCTTCCGGCAAAATATACATGCTTCAGGATTCTATAACACCAACTACAGCAGGTGTAAGTGATCATGTTTAGGAAATAAAAAGATTTCAAGAGGAATCGAACTTGAATCATTTAATTCTGGTAAAGTAATGGACTAGCTAGATTCTTATCAGGAAAACTCATAGAAAGCAAATAATCACTTGCTTATTGTCACATGTTCAATGTAGTCAATTATTTCGATGGATTAAAATATTTAATTGTTCTTCATGGAGTCCACCCAATCAATTTCCACTTAGCCTCTCGCCACTCAGTATACAAAAAAGCGTGATACACATAACTAGAATCTTTAGTCGTACATTCACCCTGCCACAAGGGTTTGTTAGGTGATATCACCTTGTTGGCTGCATCATGTTGCTCTTGCTTGACATGCAAAATCATATTAACATGAGTGGCTTCATTACACGAATGGAACATCCTGTATATCATCCTCTGTATAAATACTTTGACAGGGGAAATTTTAGACTCTTTGCAACCTGCAGAATTTGAGAAACAAAATAAACCACAATGGGAAAGTGAGAACAGCTTCTGAAAGTATGGCCATTTTTACATAAAACAATTATGGAAACAGATTTTGAAAGGTTACCATAAGAGCCAAATGTTCGGAAACCATAGATCGATACCGATTAGCGCCTTCCAAGGGGCAACTTCCTCCTTTGCTGATAAAATTAGCATTACACAGACTTGATAATTCCAAAAGAACATCAGATAATAGTCCATTAGTCCAACTCTCTCCTTCTAATCCACCATCTTCTTGTGCTTCATCATCAGGTAAGCATTCTTCAACTGATACAATACACTGAAATATGGCTAATAATCTTTCCAAGGGGAACGTTCCTGGTCCCTTCAAGAGCAATTCTTGTTCTGCAGTTTCTTTTTTCTCCATCGACTTCTCCGAGCTCCTGAAAACAGAGATCATATCTTTAGGCATGTAAGGGCAAATGAAGTCAGATAACCAAAGGCAACTAAAATATGATTCACAACAGACAAGTTAGTATCACTTTAACTTTAAAAGGGATTGAGCTCAACATGTACCAGGCAGGTAAAATAACAGTTTTATACAAATTCTTAAGGCTACTAATGATGTATAAGAAGTAGCAACACTTCAAATGCCAACAAAGATTCGCTAACAAACCAATCATCGGACAACATCGCCACTTCTTAAGACTTATAATTCCTTAAGAACTCTCATGAATGAGGGAATAGGACTTTAAAGCTTCAAAATATTAGGAAAACATTTCCTACTAATTGGCTTCAATGATAAACAGGATGATAAAGAAGCAAATTCTCATTTTCACTTCTGATTATTCCAGTGATACCTATGTCAAGTAGCCCAATTTATCTTACCTAATTATTTCAGTAATAACTAGCTTCAGTATTCCAATTATCACCCAACAAAAACTTACTATATTTGTTCAGTGCGTTATTTAAGAAAATATGAAGGTACGCCCAGAGCACTCATGTAAATGCAAAGAAAGCCATCAACTCAAGCAATTTGCCTACCAAATAAAGGGAAGTAGAATAAACAGAAATATCAGAAGAACAGATTTCAGAATTACTTACTTTCTCTTTCGTTTTCGGTTGCTGGAACCACAAGTTGAATCGAACAACGACGCATCAAGGGTAGCTGGGTTTCTTGAAGCAAGGAAAGCACAAATGAGAAGGTATTTGGCACAAGCAGACATATGAAAGTCTATCTCATCAGAAGATTCACAAACTCCATTTTTCTTGGCAATGCCTTTCCATTTGTTCTTCTTAGCTGAGGCTTCAGAAGACAGCTTGCTTCCATCTTTGAACGTGTCATTCAGGGATGGCCCGATATGTGGTTGAAGATGAGAAAATAGTTTTCTTTTCATATCTTCATTTGGAAGAGTGCCTAAATCATCCAGAGGTTCACAATATATCTGATATAATGATGAGAAGGCAGTCGATAATTCATCAACTCGTCTAGTAACTCGAGAAAATGGCCTCAACACCACACTGTATTAAAATAAGAAAAGAATTTGTGTCAAGTAGAATTCGTAATAAAGGCACCAAAATGATGAAAATTAAATTGAAATTTCAGACTTACTCAAGAAATGAAGAATATAGCTTTGGGTTTCCCTGGTCTTTCATTAAGATTTGACAAAGTTCATCCTCGGTGTAATCAGGAAAATAAACAGGAATAGGTTCTACATAACCAGTGTCTGAGTCATAAGTGTCAGGTGAGGCATTACTGAGAAAAATCAAACCCACTTCAGGCATTTTCAGTATCTCATAGAGCTTAAAAAGAAGCGGTAATATATTGGAACTTTTGTCCCATCCGCGAGCAAGCTCCAAGTTATCAAACACCAAGTAAACCATCTTCCCCCTAGCCCATCCCACTGACTTCTTTGAGCTTGATTTCGCCATGCTCCCCTTCAAACTATCTACCACACTATGAAGAGCCCCCTGCAAAAGATTTACAAAATCAGAGGGCTTTTCGCAGCGGCTAGCACTCGAATAGCCATTGCTTTCATTCCTTCTATGAAGCGATAACTGGTTCAACACAGATTCAAATAGTATCCTTGGGCTATAACATGTTATACAACTACAGTAAACAAAAGGACGCTTTAAGTGCTTAAATATCTGAAGAATTGTACTTGTTTTCCCAGTTGAAGCACCTCCATATACGAAAAATGGTAACATTGGAGAATCCAAAGGGCCTAAAAGGCGCAATAATTCGATAATTTGTAAGCGCCTGCCTGGTAAACTAGAAATCAAGTCATCTACACTAATTGATGATTCGTCTCCATAAGCAAGGTCACGTATTCTTAAAGCTTGTTTATTACATGATTTTGACTTGTCTGTAGAAATTTTAGGATTTGGTGTGCTACACAATGATGATCTAGTGGCTCTTCTGGGAGTTTGTGGATTTCCCTCTTCACCCATTTCTTACAATGTGCTCAAAATCCTGGAAAATTCAAAAATATCAGTATAAATTATTCAATTACGGTGCCATCAAAAACCCTAATATTATCTAATATAGATATTCTAGAAACTGAACAAAACTTAATTGCATATAAATCCACATAAAATGAGTAATGAAAATTGAAGTAAAACAGTAAATGCATTTGAGGACGAACCTTGGTTCAGCAGTAAAGTAATAGTCCGGAATTAGCGGGTAGTCGAAGAAACGAAATCGGCCGGAATATTGAGGTGGCCGGTGAAGGGAGAAACGGAGTTGAAGGAGAAGTTGAAGAGTTTTTCACATCAGCCCTAGGTTATGACATCTAACTTTTCCCGCCAAGAAGCCCATGACTTTACAATGTTTTTGGGTCAAGGTTTTGTGATGATTTTCGAATATTAAATTTTGATTTTACGTCAAATTAATTTTAACGCAGAATATAGTTTTTACTTTTAATTTTTATTGTTTAATGTTTTGTACTCCTTAAGTGCCCCAAATTTATTTTAATTTCTTATTATTTTTATTACTATAATTTCTATAAAGAAAGTATTACAGTATTTCTTTTAATTATTTGATTGAAGTTATTTTACACTAATAAGTTTATAAATTATAATAATCTTTACAAATTAATTAGTATATTTGTTTCGCTCTTCAATTTTAATTTTATCCTTTTTATATATAATTAAGTTATATATATATACCGACAATATAATGAATTTCCTTTACCATGTTCTTTGAATTTGCAAGAACAGAAACGTAGTCATGCATCAATTTCCTTTTAGTGTAATTTGACATATTACACTAGGCTATTTACAATTAGTTTAGCTATTCACCAATAAGTGCTAGTATTTTATATAATTAATTACAATTATCACTTAAATTTATTAGCCGGAGGATATATTTTTGGTACCGTTATTGCTCAAATTATTACGTTATATATATTTATTTCTTTTTTCTTGTTTGTGATTATAGCCAAATCAAAATTTGTGTACCTCTTCCTTTTCTTTTCTTTTCTTATCCTTTTTTTTTTTGGAGGGAAATTTACTATTATTTGTCTTAAATGATCAATTTGTTGTTTAGAAAGCAAATTTTGTTGTTAGTATAAATATTTTATAAAATAAATTTAAAAACTTCTCAAATAGAAAAAGAAGTATGCTCTTACAATTTGGAATCAGGTGTTTCGTTTGGTGAGGAGAAAAATCCAATTTATGATAGGACATCGGAAATGGAAAGACCAAGCGCTGCAAATAACGAGGTTTACTGCAATCAATTTTTAACCATAATACACCAGCCGTCCAATGGGCAAATGTTATTTAAAAGTCTATAACTTAACACAAGCAAAAATTCCAAAAAAGGAAGAACTGAAATTTCAAATGGGAGATGCGAACGCAGCTGTTACTAGTTCAACACAATAAAGCACAACACAAAACAGATTCCCCTGACACCAGAAAACTTTATACATAAAATTCAACAATCCATCAGACACCAGATATGTACAAGGTGACAGTACAATTCGAACCCTTCTCAAAATTAGATATGAAAATAATACAGCGAACTCTTCTGAAAATCCTCAAAAGAGCAAAACTAGACAGTAGACAACTTTTTTTGGTAAATTGACAGTAGACAACTTAAACCTTTGGAGAACAATTGTATAACATATAAAGTTCTGGAGACTAGTTTTCAGAACGTAGCTAAACCCTAAGCTGCACAGTGCCAAGCGTGGGAATCAACATTACAACAGGGCTGCTGCAACTTCCTGAATATAACCCAACAATTATGACTCCCAGGTGCATGCTTAACCCATCAAACCATAAGATATTCGCATTAGATCCTGGTCAAAAGCAAGCAAATCAGGTACACCACAAAGCAAAACCTCGCAAGCGAAGTACACAGGACTTACCTCATTCACTCATTTTCGTCATCATCATCTTAAAGTTGAGCTGGTGCACTACCTCTGATAAAGGTACCACGGCGATCACCCCCAACAATCACATCTTTCAGTCGAGATAGTGGACCAAACATTCTGCCAATCCTCTGTCAACATTGAAATACAGATCAGTGGGAACAAGAGTGCAACTAAACAGAGTAAGGGTAGGAGTGGAATTAGCATTTCTGAGAGCCAAGATGATTGATCTGACGACAAGAAAAATAAGTTGAACTAACACAGTATGTGGATGACTTTCAGAGTTAAAATTCTACTATACCACAATAAGTGAAAGGTTTTGTAACCCTGGAAATACCGGTTTATCACTTAGCTGTTTGTGTGATTGAAGACTCTCGAATCTGATAATAAAAGCTACTATTGATTAGACCAAAGAAAGCAGCAAGCGTAAGCTTTTATCCTCCCAGAACCAACAATGAAGATCCCAAAAGCAAGAATCAAACATAGGACAATGGGTGAAGATTAATAGAAGTCGAAAGACCTTCCGTAGATTAACTGATTCAGGTTCACTTATTCTAGTACACATGAATTTCCAGACTCAAGACAGAACCATATTCAGAAACAGCATACTGCAAGCTGTGTTAAAAGTAATTTTCTCATTCCATATAGGAGACTCGAGTTGGTGAAACTATTATGAATCTTTGATCCTTTTTTTATTTTTTGATCTTTTGGATAACGGTGGTGTTCAGGATAGCTTGCGCACACCTCAACTATTCCACGGACACCACCTCCCACCAATACAGGCACCTCGGAAAGATCATACTCTTCCGAGGCAGTCAACCAGTTTTTTTATAAACTGGATCCACCAAGAGAAAAAAATTAGTAACTGAAGTTTTGCCAAGAGTAGGTCACGAGAGAATAGTGAGATGCCCTAGTGAAAAGTAAAGAAGCATGTGCTCCATAAAAGTCTTTTTACATAAAAACAAGAGTTGCCACCTAACTATCCATTTCAAAAATAGTTCTTTTTACACAACAAATAAAACAAAGACCTGTACAGTTATCATCACAACCAGAAGGGTGAACGTTAATTTTCAAGATAGACTGTTGTGGGCGTTATAAATATACACATATAGACTGGCAAACAATACAATCCTGTAAATCGCATTCAACATTAACAACTAGTCCCATCTCAGCAAAGGTTTGTGCAAGTATAGGCCAACATATGAGAAAAAGGAGATATACGACTAAATGCTTGAGGAGGGAAGAAATCTAGTAAGCTCATTTGAGAATGTTGACCAAGCTGCAGCCTAGGTGAAGATAACTTTATCAGTTGGATCTTATTTCAATCCAGCTATTTTGGATCAATCTTGTGTTTCTTCTTTTAGTTATCTCAATCAGAACATTTTGTTTGCTAGAAAGTTCCGTGCATTTTTGAACTATCAGACAATTGGCAAGTATTGCAATTAAGCAAGCACTCTCTTAGAAGGTATTGCAATACGGTAGCTGGTGGGTAAAGTTATTATAAAGTGATTCCAAATGGGTTTTCTGCATTTTCTTCACAAGCAATTTCAGATGTCAGACCCAAAGTTGGAATATTTAAATCAGCAGGGAGAAAAATTTCAATTATTCTTCAATAAACAGCAACAACTCACCTCACCATGGACAACCTGCCACTTAGTTTGCAACACCTGCCACCTTTCTTGCTGCCACGTCTGCCCAATAATCACAAGGCCCATAACAGCAGCAGCAATGAAAATAGACCAGAATGTATTTGCGTCTTTCGCATGGGCCACAAGGGAAGCAGTGCCTCTTTTCCACCATGCTTGACAAGGCAGATTAGCTGTATCATCATCATCTTCATCTTTAGCCTTTGGCAAATTTGAGAAGCCTGAGTCTAAGCCTTGGTAAAAGAGTTCAACTGGTTCTGCATGCACGTTGGTTTCCTCTGTTGTTGCTGAGAGATCCATAGGTTCCTCACTCTGGTATGAACTATAGTTAGCAGTACCAAGGAAACTCTGTTCTTTGTCTACCAAACTTAAACCTTGCAAGGCAGCATCTTCTTCAAATTCTGCACCAATAAATAACCGGTTACCCTTTTCATCAATAAATTGAATACCAGGAGATCCCGGAGTGCTCGCACCTTTATTTTTTGTACTTCCTTCATAAGTATCTGATTTATCTCCTTCATCAGCAACAAGTTCTGGAGCATCATCTTCACCTCCCTGTTCATCACGGATCTCATTAACATCGGGTTCCAATGGCAAAATCTCATGCTGGCTTGGTGGAAAGACAAAGTGACCAGACATAAACATTGCCTGGGAAGTCTCAGCTACATACTCTGCACTACTATTATTATCATCGTTCGGATCAACCTGCTTTGGACCAGGGGCAGCAGCATATGCTGATTGTGTAAGTGACACAACTTCCCACTCATTTCCACGAGGAGCAGTTTCCTCCCCTTCCTCATTGCTAGACATCTTTCAAGATTTGAAAAGAAACTTAAAAAAGAAAACAAATAGAAGTCAGAGCTTAAGAGCTAAAAAGCATCGCACTTTGAATAACAAATTTATTCCAAAGGAAGTACAGAAAATAATTAAGAAATAATAGTAAATTCTTAAGACATTTTTCTACAAATTACTGGTACCAAAAAAAAAAGCGATGAAATTAGAAAGTATGACATCAAGTAACTCTTTACAAAGAGGCGGAGCTAGGAATTCTAACAAGGAGATTCAAGAAAGAATAAAAATGCGACATACGGGATTTGAACCTATATTTCTCTTATGTTAAAGGGATTAATTTTTTTTAAATCTAAAAAAAATTTACTACTTTTTATCCTCTTTACGCATATAACTTTCCAACAAGTTGAATTCCCTTTCTTGCATGTGGTTCCACCACTGTTTTCTAAGCTGTGGAACAGAGAAGTCTCATAAACACATGCACTTGCAACATCGAGACATTAAACCACAAGATTTTAAACCTATTACATCTTCTAGTCTTATGGAAGTTGCTTGATAACTCTGAAGTCATATTCATTCCAGACGGAACCATATCTCGTATCTTAGGAACATGCAAACTGCCAACACAGTCAAGAGAGGAACTTGAAGAAACTTTTATCACTTTCCAGCTTTCACTACCAGAACCCTCTGTCTATATTTCTTTAATCTGTGTATGTGCTTTTCCAAACCCTAACAAATTTCCAATAATGCGAAGAAGCGTATGAATTTTACACAACATAGATAGAATCATAAGCAACTAAACAACAGCAACAGTCACAGATACCGAATCGTATAAACAGGGAAGAAATATAATATACAAGCTTTCAACCGACAGCAGAAGCACATATACAGATCCGAAAGCTGAACCCACGCAACTTGTTAATATACCGAATAAAGCTAAATCAGATTAAAGATTAAGTCAAAACGATCAAATAATCCGATCGACAAATCGAGTGGAGAAAAGAAAAAGCGTTAAATCAAAAACTAAAATCAGAGGTGAAATTCGGAATACATACAGAATCAAAAGGCGAAGAGAGATGTGAGATCGGTGAAGATATCGTCTGAGCTCCGGCGAGAATGATTGAAAACTCTCTCGAAGAACGAGCGAAGAGAGAGAGAACGGTTTATATGGTGAAGATTTTTGGGTGAAGAGATAAAGAAACCGGAGAAACCGGTAACGCTGTAGTGTATGACTTGCTGAGGATAGCGGTATTATTTTTACCCGCTTTGGCATGCAACGGCGTCGTTTTGTTGATTCATTGGGCCAGATTCCGTGGGCCCGGTTGGAGTGCATGGGTGGTTCCCGGTTTTTGTGGTTGCTTGTGGGAGTGGAGAAATGTGGTGACGTGCAGTGGCGTTTGTGTTGGTTATTCATGAACTAAACCTTTTTGCTTAATTTTGCCAAAATTGACAAAAAGCTTTATAAGTACACACTTTAAAATTTTTAATTAATTCGAATTCGTATAGGTAACTCATAAAAAAGTTATCTATTACTTATTAGGACTTTTTTAATTGGCTAATTTTGTACCCAATATCTCTAGTTATAGTGAAAATTTTATTCTTTGACATTCATATTTATCGACATAAAATAATAGGTGTAATTTTCAACTTTTTTTATGCGGCTCATAAATTAGAATACCTTCGATATGCCAATTTACAAGCTACATGAACAATGGCGAATACCAGCAAATATTTCATTTGTTAAGTTTGTGTATATTAGCAAATATGACATAAAAATAACTGTATACGATCAAAATCGAGCTTGCCTTTTTGTGTGACTAATTCAGACTTGAATATAATAGGCCAAGGTTCAACATCATGTTATATCGAACCATGGAGCAATGTTAGATTGTCGAGCTCGTGACCAAAGACCAATCAAGATCGAGATCGGTCAGGATCGAGATCGGCCAAGATCGAGACCGAGCAAGATAGAGATCGAGCGAGATCTAGGGAAGTTTACCGAGCCAAATAACGGAAAGTCGAAATATCCGTGATCGAGCGATGATCACGGCGGAAACCTCGGCACGTATCAAGAAAAGGCCGATTGATTAGCTAATCATGAGATTTCTTATTGTATTTAGAATTGTATCAAGGGTAGCACTCCCCTACTATATAAAAAGGTTCTGATCATTTGTACATCATATGACATTTACGTAATACAAAGTAATACACTACATTTCTTCAATTTTCATCTATTCTTATGTCAGTTGAAAATTTCACTTGGTTCAAGGGTGATCGAACTCGAGGGTCAAGGCTGTTCGATTCGTTCGGTTTGTATTTACTTCTTTTGCAGTCAATTTCAATGTTAATATATATCTTCTTAAATTGTGCCAAGTTATATCACATATCCTTAAAATCACGTATAAATTTAATTGTTATTTAATTTTAGGACAAACAGTTTGGCGTCCACCCTGGAGCTAAGAATAATAATAGTTACTCGGTGCAAACTTTCATAACACACACTATTTTTCACTTGTTCTCTTAAGTATCTTTGATCCTATGATTAGAATGTCGAACTCTCAATCATCACCCTTAACGTCGACAATGGTTCTGGTCACCATAACAAGAATGATAATATAGCACAAGGAAATGACGTAGCCCCGATGACTTCGATGGAGTTCCGGCTGTAGATCCAATCGATGTCAGCTCACAAATAACCCTCAATGCCATTTTGGAAGTTGATCCCAAGGGCAACGTCCGGGATGACGTTTAATTAGCCACTGAAAGTGCATATGGCGGCGAAAGACGGTGGGATCAACATGCCAGTGATCTTCGAAATGTTTCAAGCCAACAGGCAGCGATAGCCCTGCTCCACAATCAGAATAACCCGCTGAGCATGATCGAGCCCAAACAATCACAAGAAGTTGTCATAGGGTCGAGTCGGTTTCAAAAAAATCGAAAGATAAAGAGTCGAGGACTGATCCTGCAATCATGAAGATGCTCGAGGAACTGACAAAAAGAATTGAGTCCGGGAAAAAGAAGAACGAGGCAAACGATAAGAAGATGGAAACTTACAACTCAAAGGTTGATCAAATTCCGAGGGCACTACCAATATTGAAGGGTCTGGACTCTAAAAAATCGTGCACAAGCCTTCCCCCTGTAGTGCAGCTCCCAAATAGATCCCTAGGAAGTTCTGAATGCTTGGGATTCCTAAATACAACAGAACAACCAATGCGAAAGAGCGTGTCACCTCTTACACATGTGCTATCAATAGGGAGGAACTAGAGGATGGCGAAATCAATCTATCTTACTAAAAAACTTCAAAGAAACTCTGTCGAAGGGGGCTATGATATGGTACCACAATTTACCGCCTAATTCTATTGATCTTTTGGTATGCTTGCAGATCTTTCATGAAGTCACCTGTCGGAGCCATCAAGGTTGAAACCAGGAAATCATACATTTTCAATGTAAAGCAGAAAGACAACGAAACGCTCAGAGAATTTATGTCTCGATTTCAAACGGAATGGACGGACCTGCCACCAATCGCCGAAGATTAGGCAGTTCATATTTTCACCTAAGGACTCAATGTCCGAAGCTTGGTGGCCTCGCATCAGTTGAAATAGAATTTGATAGAGTATCCGTCTGTCAGTTGGGCCGATGTGCATAATTGGTATTAATTGAATACCAGGATCAAAGATGACCAACTCAAGGTCCTTCGGGGTCCGTTTATCCTATCAAACACATTGATAAAATTAAGAGGGACATAGATCGAGAACCAAGTTCAAACATACATCGATAACAGCGATGTAGTGGAGATTGCAAGAGCAGCGGACCTAGGCAGAATCCTATACGGATTGATCCATCCCAAAAAGATCCCAATCAAATATGCAAATATCATAGCACCCACGACCACAAAATGAAAGATTGTTAGCAATTAAGAGAAGAAGTAGCCTAGTTATTCAATAACGAGCATCTTCGGGAGTTTCTTAGCGACCGAGCCAAGAATCATTTCAGGAACATAGATTCCAATAACCAAAATAAGTAAGAAGAGCCTTAGCACGTGATTCATATTATCATCAAAGGGGTCTATGTTCCTCAAGGTCCAATGTTCAAGCGCACCAAAGTATCAATCAGGATGGGAAAACGGACTTGAGATTATATGCCATAAGGGACTTTATTTTCAATGATGAGGATGCGAAAGGAATCACACAGTCCCATAATTATGTATTTGTAATATCTGTACTCATGAATAAAACTCGAGTTAAACGTGTGTTGATTGATCCAGAAAGCTCAGCCAACATCATTCGATCAAGGGTCATAGAACAACTCGGCCTACAGGACCAAATTATACATGTAGCTCGAGTGCTAAACGAGTTCAACATGGCTTGTGAAACCACTAAAGGAGAGATAACATTGTCGCTAAACGTCGCTGGAACTATCCAAGAGACTAAATTTTATGTGATCAAGGGGGACATAAGGTATAATGCCCTGTTTGAAAGGCTTTGGATCCATAACACGAGAGTTGCTCCCTCGACCCTTCATCAAGTGTTGAAATTCCTAACACCATAGGGAATTAAAACGATCTATGGGGAGCATCTCGCCGCAAAGGAAATGTTTGCCATCGATGAAGTGATTCATGTATCAACACTCTCATAAAGGAATCAGATTCGAAAACAAAACATGAAGCCAAATAGCAATCACTGATGTTGGCCTCGGCCCAACAGGGCGAACAAGGGACTTTATGAAGACGACGATTACGGGGTTCCTCGGTCTTTCATAGTCCCCGATGATTCGAACACTACCAACCGACATTCGAAGATCTGGAGAAAGTCAAACTGATCGAGCATCAGTCCGATAAAAAATTTACCTAGGCACGGGGTTAACCCCCGATCTCAGGAAAAATCTTATCCAATTTATTATACCTAACATGGAGTATTTTTCCTGGTCCCTTCTCGATCCCACCGGAAATGACCACCCATAAATTAAGCTTAGACCTGAAGTTTCATCCGGTGAAGCAGAAAAGAAGATCCAGTCTGAGATCAAGTATGCCTTTATCAAAGATGAGGTAACGAAGCTTCTTAAAATAGGGGTCTATGTGGGAAGTGAAACAACCCGAATGATTAACAAGTGTAGTAGTAGTCCATAAGAAACGGAACAAACTTAGAATGTGTGTGGATTGCAAGGATTTAAATAAAGCATGCCCCAATGATTCTTTTCCTCTGATCGACGCCACGGTAGGCCATAAGATCCTCAGTTTTCTCGATATCTATTCCAGCTACAATCAAATCCAAATGGACCCGGATGATCTGGAAAAGACATTGTTCATTACTAAATATGATACCTACTGCTATAACGTAATGACGTTTGGATTAAAAAATGTTGGATTGACAAGATGCAACACAAAGTCTCTGGGTCTAAAGAACGCGTTGCACTTTTTTTTTCTTAGACCAGCTTTGTCCCAAATGGGTTTTTCTGCGAGGTTTTTAATGAGGCAAAAATAGATCGTGCTAACTTAGAATTAAAGGCCAATCACAAATCAGTATCGAAGATTGTTTTCACAGTATACGATATTTCTCTGCAATCAACCTCCAATACTAGGGGGATTACCCTTGGATATCGAATTACTATAGCAAGGAAATTATTTCATAATGGAAGGGTCTCGATGGGTAGGATTTGTTGTAAGAAATAAATAGTCGAACGAAGCGTGTGCACATTGATTGCTCGAGTCCCGGGATAAAACATGCACACATGTATAACTTTTTTTGACAAGAATAAAGAGAAGTATTTTCCTTGCAACTATCTTATGTCTAAGAAAACTTTCCACTTTATAATTTTGTACTTTCGATATCTTGAGAAAAAGAGCTCAAGGGTCGATTATTACCAAAGTTCGGATGGTCATTCCCTCACTCGGGGACTGTTATCCGGAAATGTACTCGAACAGATAGAGCTATTAGATATCGGGAATGTAAGACCTATTATGCAAACCCTGAATTTTAAAAGTAACAACGATACCCACTCGGGGACCATGATCTTAGGCAAGGCTAGTTAACTCGGCGAAGCAAGCCCACTGGGCTACACCCAAATTTAAAAGGCCGCAACCATATTGACACGGCTCGGAGATGTCCGAGAAATGTAACCAAAAGAGGCCTTTAAAATGATCATAAATGGTTCTAAAGGCTACCCTCATCAAACTATATTTTGAATTACTTACTTTGGGAGAATGTTCCCGGTGACGCCGAACCCAAAACACCTCAAAACAGAAAATTGTAAAGGCATGGTTTGTTTAATATTACACAATCTAAGTTATTTTATGCTAAGGCATTCCGGTCTTTCTGAATGCAAGCAGCAAAGCAAAGGAAAAGTTTAAGAGCCGAAAGGGAAAGAATTCCTTATATATATAAACGAATTTTTACAAAGGCCAAAACGGCCCAATATAAAAACTTACAATGGCAAAAACTGCCTCAAAAAATGCAAAAGAAAGCAAAATATAAAGGCCTAAGTAGCATGGTCTTCATCGGAGTTAGCATCTCCATGCTCGGGATATTCCGTGTCTTCGGACTTGCTTAATATCTCGGAGTCTTCCTCAGGAAAGGCCAACTTCCGGTCCTTGATTTCCTCTGCTTTGTCATTCTCGATTTTGGTCATAATATCGAAGCCTTGAGCATGACCCCTCCATAGGCTTCCCTTCAAGCTTGCATTTTGCATGATCCACCATGCTCTTGGCCTTTGCTTGGATGGCCTCGCCTTATATTGGGCCACTTTAGCATCAACTTTGGTCTTGGTCATGGCTATCTCAGAATTAGTCACCTCGAGTTTATTGGCCAAGTTTGCCTTATCAGAGATAGACGAGTCCAGTTGGGACGGCAGCTCCTCGATTTTCTTGACATACACTGAGGCCTTCTCTCTTGCAGCCCGGAGCTGGGACTTGGCCAAATCCAACTCAGCTTGGACGACATCCTTTTTCGAGGCGAATATGTCCAAATTCTTCTTGAACTCTTCAGTCTTGGATCATATTGTATTTACTTATTTTTGAAGCTCCCCGATCTGTTCAAGCCTTTTTTAGACCTACATAATTGAATTGTTAATTGTTATTTCCAATTCATCTTCGCTACTGTGATGCACTCAAAATACCTGCTCGGTTATCTCGGCATGCTCAACCTGAGCCGTTACTAAATCTGCCTAAAGCTTCTCACTGAGAAGCTTGTAGGTGTCACTTTTCTTAGTGAGGTCCTGAACCTCAGGTTGTACTTCCCCCAGATTCGGAGGAAAGCCTCGTGATGCAACACCAAAACCTGCAATCAAGGAAGAAGAAGTTGCAATACCTACAATCCAAGTTTAAAATAGATAATTGAGTGACCCTCAAAGTCACCCGATTCAGATCATGTTAGGCCTCATCAAATGGGCAAGCAGCTACCACTGCATTCATCACGGCTTAGTCTACCTCAGTCACCAAAAATCTAAGGTAGATATAAATCCCTACATGGTGAGAGAAGATTCGGGCATCCTCCGGGATAGAAAGCACTATATTCCGCATGCGGTCGGGGTTAACACTTGGTGACAACAATCAGTCCACCAGTTTGGACTCGATAAAGACCTAGTAGCGTCCGATGACGGTTTCTTTGGCATCGATAAGTCACCAAGCCTGATGAAATATTCCAAAGCATCAAACTCAACCCCATACATGAAGCCGTGAATATCAACCACCCCTTGAAGACCTTTGCAAGAGCGACCTTCTAACATATTAGCCTCACGGATCGTGGCGTCCGAAATCTGAGGGGATATATCCCTCGGAACATTGCTCGAGAAGCCTCACCCCTGGTCTCTCTCTTGACCATCTCAGCTTGGGATGGAGTAGCCTCAGCAAAGCTCCCCCGTCAACCCCCTCCAATTCGAATGGCTTTTGTATGGTAACACCGGCATGGGGGTCACCAGTTTGGAGCTACGTTCCTCCGCTTCTTCTTCTTCTTCTTCTTCTTTTTCGTCTTCTTCTTCTTCTTCGTCTTCTTCTTCTTCTTCTTCTTCTAACTCATCCCTTAATCGGTGGATAGAGTCTAAAAGCATAGCACCGATGCCCCCCGGCTTGAGAGACCTCCTTACACATCTTTTCTTTTCCGAGCCAGGGGAATTCTGAGCCCCTTTTCTTTTTTTCTCTTTGTCTTGATTCGGAGCAGGTGGGGAAGGACTTCTTCTATGTCATATCCATGCCTCATTGATACATCCTTCTTGAGGCCTGCAAAGGAAAAACAATGAGTAAGCTCGAGAATAAGCCCGAATGATAATCGTTTTAAGAAAGAAACTTACCATGATTGTGGGCCTCCCATCGACCCTTCAATAACTCCATCTAAGCACGCTCGGAGTATGGTCTCTGCTACACTAGGCCCTCGACCCATTACTTGAGTTTGGGAATCACGTTCGGCATCTGAGCCACAACTACAACATCAGGCGAAGGTATCACCACTTGCCTTCCTGCCCAGTTGCATTCCTCTTTTAACCTTGTCTAGGAGGTCGTTGGTAGTTGTGCATATATATATCGAGACCACTTCACATCGACCCGTCACCGAGGAGTGAAGTTAGCAATAGTAGGGCACCTTTCTTGAACGAAATCCTCGAGGGGATATTCAGCTGAAGCTTTGTTGCTGGCAGGCCGGGACGAAGAGGCGGTCTCCTTTTTTCCATACAGTCTTAGAAGTTTTCGCCATTGTAGAAGGAAAAAGAATTAAGATGGTATGCAGTTTGCTAAAAATTCAAAAAAATGGGTGCAAGAGCTGCAAAGCAAAGAGATTTTTGAAGAGAAGCAATAATGAGGGAAGTTCTGAATGTGAAGTTTGAGTAGAAGAGGGTGGAAGTACGTATAGCTTGCTGGTGGTGGTTCAGAACCAGTAGTGGCCGAATATTAACTAACAGGCAATTTATGTTCTAAACGTAAATACCACACAATAGGGGGGGATGAACTGTGTGGTACCTAATTTTTGCTCTAGAAGAACCTAGTTTTTCTAGGTGTTCTAACTACTACTGTTTACAGAATAATAAGTACATAAAATAAAGAACATAGAGATTTTTATGTGGAAAATGCTTGGCTCAAAAGGTGAAAAAACCACGACCTACTACTCAGTAGGATTTTCCCAAACTTCCACTAAAATCACTGAGCCAAAACAGCATTTAAAAAACTTCTGTAAACCTAAGGATTAACTCTATTCCTGTTGTAGCACACATCCTCAGCTACTGCGACAGCTTCAAGTTAACTCTAACTTGAAAACACTAAGTACCTAATACAATTGCTTCTATGAAAGCTGAAAGGTACACTTATAAATTACCTACCACAATTGAACTAGAATAAAAGAAAGACTTAATGGAATTGGCCCTTCTATCTCGTTCAAGTAGATTCTAGAGTGCACACTCAAATCTCACATAAATTGCTAGTAAAATTGCCTTGCTCTTTTGCTCTTAATTTAGTTTAACTTCTGCATTTGTGCAATACCTGTAAAAGAGAACAATTACTGTTATTTAATGGGTTACTAATTAGAGTTTGATTGGGACTCAATTTCTGATCTTCTATCGAAGTTGAGTCCTTGAACATCTCAAACTCCAGCACTATCTTTTATTCGGATTGTGTTCTCTTCACATAAGGAGACTTTCTCCCTTTATCCAATATGCAACCTTTTCGATCAGATCAGGAGATATTGTTGCTTTATCAATGGGACTTATCTTATTCTCGTGCATCTCACATGTGTAGGTTGGTCATGACTGTTCTTCACATGATGGACCTGGTCCATGATTGAGTTCATTTGTCATTCTTAAAAACTTCACACGTTCTTGGGCCAACAAATTTCTCTTTTTTGATGATGACAAACTTTGTGCTTTGGAACTTGTAAAAACTCAGTTTAACCATCAACACTAAACCTAGAGAATTTACTTATCATCAAAGACCGGGTTAATTAGGTTATAAACATCACTTATTTCAGAATTTATCAAGCACACTCTCTTCCCCCTTTTTGCATCATCAAAAAGTTGCATACACAATGTGAATCCCATATTTTAATAACTACTCATGGCCACTGGGGAAACTGCAAGTGCAAATATAGTGCTATCATCAGTAATCAAACAAACATATTTAAACTATCAAGAGTAGAATGATCATTAAACAAGAGAAAACATCAGTTGTCATTGATAGAGACATGTTCCTACTAACCATTCACAAAAAAAGAAAGAAAAACATTCAACTGTGAGCAAAAAAAATAGAAAAGTCCCTAATCCAGGTCACTGGGGGTCACTAGGGGTACTAGACAAGTTCAGGAGACAAGTGCTAGGAGTCCTAAGGCTTGGTGGAACTGGAAGGTTGAGTTTGGAGAAGATTCAGCATGTTCTGAAGAATTCCATCATTCTTCTCCTTTTCTTTGGCAAGTTCAGCTTTATGACCATCCCTTTCAGTTTCCAATTCAACCATACGAGCCTTGGGCCTATCAATTTTAGTATCCTTAGCTCCACATTCCTGAACCGGTGTCCTAACTTTGCTGTTGATGGGTGTCTTTAGAGATGAACTAGGTTCAACTAGGATGCATTTACTGGATATTCACAAGCAAGAAGAGTTTTGATGCCAAAGTGTTCCTTGCTCAAGGCCATTTCCAACTTCTTCAATGGCACATTTAGCCTGTCCATAACTGTGGTCAGTATGAAGCCATATGGAATAGCATGAGCTTTGGAGCCATTTATGACCCTGTCTAGCAATTTGACAATGAAGGCAAGTCAGTTCATTTGCTTTCTTTCCATAAGAACTAGATCCATTTAGTTGCAGCGTGCCTTCTCTCTTGTCTGGGCAATAAGCACTTGTTGACAAACTCAAACACAACCTTGTGCTCAGGCCTCATCTCACTTTTCTGCACAGCCTGGCTTCATTCACATCCTCTAAATCGCAGAACCTCTTGGTGATTTTAAGGGCAGTAGGGAGAGAGTCCAGACATGGTCACCTTTTCGTAGTATAGTCATCAAACCTTTCAGAAGGTATGTCCAGAATTTCTCCCAGTTTTTCTGCATTAAACTGCACTAGGACTCCCTTCACCAAGCTACTAACAACTCCATCCTTAACAGTAGCATTAGCTATAAATTCAATTAGCTCATTTCTGGATAATCTTCTATCCATCTGAATGACCATGTCCTTCCAACCTTGAGCAGCTAAAAAGTCTGCCAATCTCATCATCTCTGGTTCAACCATGTCCTTCAATGATCTACTTTTTAAAATCTTTCTTTTACCAAAGATGGAAAACTTGTCCTGTTCCTTCTCAGATTCATTTTCTTCTTCTTCTTCTCCACTCCACTCTTCATCATCTGAAACTTTTGTTTGTTTAGATTTCACTGCATATCTTGTTCTCTTGGCTAGTGAGGGTTTAACAGACATAGGTACAAAAGACTTGGAGGAAGTCTTAGGCCTTTTAGGTTTGGGTGTAGGAACCTCCACTGTTATATCCCTTTCTTAATGGACCATTTCTATCTCCTTTTCCTCTACAACCTCAGAGAATTCTGCAATCTTTCCCCTTCCTTCTTCATTTTTTTCTTGCTTTCTTCTAAGGTCTTTTGTAGATCAGCTTCAGTTTGTTTTACCCTGCTTCATGTGGTTCTATCCTTAGGTACTGAAGAGACATTATGTGTTGCGGATGAGGCTTTTATTTTCTTGGATGGCTTGGGAACATTTGGGGCTTTTGGTGTGGTAGCTTTGTGTTTTTTTGGGTCATAACTTGCTTTAACCTTTTTTAGTAGATCAGCAAAGATTTCTCAGTAGATGAAACAGGTTCATCTCTTTGTTTGCTTAGATGAACCAACCCCTCAGCTGCTTCCCCAGAACCACTTCCCCTAATTTTATGCCACTCTCTTCTAACTCTCTTGTGCAACCTACATATAGACAGAACTTCTCTCTTCCCATTTCCCCTCTCTTCACCACTTGCACCATCTCTCTCTTTTCCTTTCTTTTTACCTTCACTCCTACTCGATTCATCCAACTTAACATCCCTAATGGGTCTAACCAGAACAAACCTAGTTTCTAAGTTTTCAACCACAAATGAACTTACCTCAGTAGGGGTTTCTTGACTCAGTGTCAGAAAACCCATGTCCTTCACCTTCACTAGTAGATTGAAAGGATTCGGACTCAGAACTAGAGTCAGAATTTTGAGTTGGGATTTCTTCCACTTGTCTAGCTTTCAACCTTTCATTTAAAACCTTCCTCGGAGACCTAGATGCTATATTTTTTCCAGCAAGAATATTTTGCCTTCGAAACCTAGGTTTTGGAGATACACTGGGTGGAGTAGATGAGGATGAATTTGAGGGAGATGGTGGTGGAGGAGTGCCAGGATGATCTTGTGGGTTAGACATGATTGTTTGTTTCTTGAGAGAATTTGGGAATTTTTTAGAAGAAGGCAATTAGAATTGAAGAAATTTTTTTGACGATTTTAGAAAAATGAATAAGGCTGGACATGTGGTGTGTATTTAAAGAGAATTAGACATTAATTAAGTAATGACAACTTTTTCAGGGGTCAAATAGAAGTCTAATCAAACTGAAATTCTAGAATTTTAATGATTATTTGGATTTCCTAGATATTTGGCAAAAATCGTGATTTTAGAGTTCTAGATGGACGGAAATGGTTCGATGCTCAACATATAGAAATTTCTAGGAACTTGACAAGTATAGGACTTCTGCTCAGGATTGAATTATTAATATTTTTAGTTGTGCAGAGAATGGAAAACATACATGAGCTTTCATATGAGTTCATACTGACGAACCAGGTTCTTTATTTAGAACTCTCTTGATCATGCCTCAAATGCCATAATAGAGAAAATTTTGTAAGAGATTAGTGAGTTACATAAACACATGTCACAGGAGTATACTAATTAAAATATGAAGCTGAGTAAGAATTAACCTAGATATTTACACAAGTTCAAAATTCCTAGCCAAAAATATATTTTTTTCAATTTTTTTAGTGTGCATTTTGACTGGACATACTAGATGATTTTAATCATCCCTAATTCCAACATGTTCCTCTCAAAGTATTCTCTACTCAGTGCTTTAGTGGAGATGTCATCTATTTGTTTATCAGTAGCACAAAATTCTATGGAGATTAATCATTTCTCATAGTTATTTCTCAAGAAGTGGTGTATAACATCTATGTACTTAGTTCTCTAGTGATGAACATGGTTTTTTGTCTTACTTATAGCACTAGTGTTATCATAGAATATAGGAATGCAACTAACTACAATACCAAAATCTACCAGCTGCTGTTTGATCCATAACAATTGAGCACAATAAGAAGCAACATACTAAGCTTCAACAGTAGATAAGGCCACTGAATTTCTCTTTTTGGTATCCCATGACACAAAACATGAACCAAGTAAGTGTGCCATACCTGAAGTGCTATTCCTATCCACTAGAAAACCTACATAATCACAACAGCATATCCTACTAGGTTGAAATTACTACCTTTTAGATACCAAAGACACAGATCAGCGGTGCCTTTCAAGTATCTTAGTATCCTTTTGACAGCAGTCAGGTGAGACTCTTTTGGAATATCATGAAATCGAGCATAAAGTCCTACACTGAAAACAATGTCATGTCTGCTGGCAGTAAGATACAAAAGTGAACCAATCATTACCCGATACAACTTTTGATCAACTGATGAACCAGCTTCACTAATATCTAATTTAATGGCAGTTGCAATGGGCGTGTCCATTTCCTTTGATTCTTCTATTTTAAACTTTTTGATTAGTTCTTTTGTATACTTCTGCTAATGGATCATAGTTCCATTTAGACTTTGTATGATCTGGAAGCCTAAGAAGAAGTTAAGCTCATACATCATACTCATTTCAAACTCATTCCCCGTTAGTTTTGCAAAATCTTTACATAGCTTATCACTGGTGGCCCCAAAGATTATGTCATCAACATATATTATTACCACAATGAGATCCTTACCTTTTTTCCCTTAGGAATAAGGTACTGTCAATTTTACCTCTTTTATAGCCATGTTCAAGCAGAAATTTGGACAATTATTCATACCATGCTCTTGGAGCCTGCTTGAGTCCACATAGAGTCTTGTCTAATTTGTACACATGCTCGGGACATTCATTGCTCTTAAACCCTCTTTTAGGTAACCATTCAGGAAGGTACTTTTGACATCCGTCTGATGAAGAGTGAATTCCATGTGTGCTGCAAAGGCTATGAGGAGTCTGATTGCCTCTAGTCTTGCAACTGGAGCAAAATTCTTATCATAGTCTATGCCATCCTCTTGGTTATAACCATGGACCACCAGTTTTGCCTTGCTTTGCAACTGTTCCATCTTTATCAAGCTTGTTTCTAAAGACCCACTTTGTACCAGTAACTTATCTATGTGTGGGTCTTGGAACTAGATGCCAAACTTGACTTCTCTAAAACTGATTGAGTTCATCTTGCATTGCATTAACCCAATCTGCATCCTACAAAGCCATAACAACATATTTAGGTTCAATCAGAGATAAAAAGGCATAAAAACACACACAGATTCTTTAGTTGTGATCTAGTTTTGACTCCATATGTTGGATCAATGATAATGTTCTTAATAAGATGAGAACTTTGATACTTTTGAGGTTTCACAACCAGCTAGTTCCTACTAGATGCTTCTCCCATGTTCTGTTGCTGAGGAACAGGGTCATGAATAGGTTCTTTTAGAGGATTTATTTCAATTCCTCTTTAATTTGTTCCCTTTATCAAGTTGCCCTGAATAGAATAACATGTTCCATCACATGTTCCTTCTTTTGGTGCCACTTTGACTTGTGATGAGACTTCAGTCAAATCCTTTACCAATCCAATGGCTTCATCTTCATGTTTCTGTCTCTCAGAAAGAATGTTAGATTCATCAACTACATGCACTCTTTCTTCTACACACATAGTTCTTTTATTGAATACTTTATATTCTTTGCTTTTTGAAGAATATCCCAAGAATACTCCCTCATCACATTTGAGATCAAACTTACCTAGGGTGTCTTTTCCATTATTGTACATAAAGCACTTACATCCAAATGCCCTAAGATGAGATATATTTGGTTTTCTCCCTTTAAGTAACTCATAGTGAGTTTTATCTATAAGAGATCTAGTCATGCATATATTAATAATCTAACATGAAGTGTTTTCAGCCTCTGCCCAGAAGCTATGTGGAAATTTACTGGAAAGAAGCATAGTCCTAGCCATGTCTTCAAGAGTCCTGTTCTTTCTTTCAACTACTCCATTTTGTTGAGGAGTCCTAGGGGCAGAGAAACTGTGATTTATACCATTTTCATCACAGAATTCGGCAAACTTAACATTTTCAAGTTCAGTTCCACGATCAGAACTAGTGGATGCAGGTTGATTTCCTAATTGTTTCTGAGTATTTCTAACAAAGGCAGTAAACATGTCAAATGCTACATCTTTAGATGTTAGAAATAGTACCAAGGTAAATCTAGAATAATCATCAACAAGAATCATTACATATTTCCTTCCACCTCTGCTCATGGTTCTCATTAGACCACAAAGATCCATATGGACCAGTTCCAACGACTTGGTTGTGCTTACCATTTTCTTGCTTTTGAATGATGACCTTACCTACTTCCCCCTTGCACAAGCCTCACAAACTTTGTCTTCCTTGAACTTGATGTTAGGTAACCCAATCACCAAGTATTTAAAGACTAATTTGTTGAGCTGATTTAGACTGGCATGACCAAGTCTTTTGTGCCACACGATTCCATCACACTTAGGCAGGGTAGTTCATATTATGAGAGAGCAGACAAATCTACAATGTAAATATTGTTAACTATTTTTCCCTGCAAAACAATTTTGTCAATGGTAAGGTTAATCACAAAACATTTAGTAGAGGTGAATGCTACAAGGTTACCTCTGTCACACAGTTGTGACACACTGATCAGGCTATATTTTAAGCCATTTATCAAGTAGACATTCTCAATGGAATAAGAGTCTATCTTACCTACCTTTTCAACCCCAATAGTCTCACATTTCTTTCCATTTCCAAAGGAGACATTACCTCCCTTTAAGTCCTCAAGTGAAAGGAATTGGTTCTTACTTCTAGTCATATGCTTTGAACAACCACTATCCATGTACCATATTTGGCTACTTCCCTTCACTTGGACCTCTTATTCATCATCTGATTCTCCGATGACCATAAGTGCTTGTTCATCTCCAGCTTCATCTTCTCAGTCCTCATCTGATGTTTCTCCCCGGGTAGCAACCATAGCCTTTGTTGATCCTTTATTCCTTTTTGGTTGAATATGTTCTTTCTTCCCGTTCCTTCGTTCAGCCCTCTTCTTCTTCCACTCAATTTTCCATTGAGGAAAATTCTTGATCATGTGATCAGTCTTACCACATTTCTAGCTACCCTCATTGGTCTGTTTCTGAAGATCCCTTGGTTTGTTAAAGGTTGTACCTCTTGAAGAACCCTTTCTTCGCATAATGTACTTTTTGAACTCTCTTGTGATCATAGCCATATTATCATCCTCCGGATCTGAACCTTAAGCAAATTTGAGTGACAGACTTCTTTCCTTCTTGGGTGCATCTACTTTCATGGTTTGTCTTCTCGGTTCATAGGCAGTTAGGTTTCCAATTAGTTCATCCATCTTGAGGGTAGCAATATTCTTTGATTCCTGAATAGCAGTGATTTTGCTTTCCCATGAGACTTACAGAACTCTTGTCAAAATCTTCTTAGCTTTGTCTTCTTCAAGAATAATCCTTCCAAGAGACTTAAGTTCATTTGTTAGTGTTATGAAACTTGTATTCATCTCTTGGATGGTTTCTCCTTCCTTTATGATGAAATTCTCATATTAAGAATATATCAGTGTTCCTGTGGACCTCTTCACTTGAGATGTTACTTCATAAGCCACTTGCAAAGTGTCTCAAATTTCCTTAGCTGTGGTACAACTTTGAATTCTACTGTACTCATCTAGACCTAGTCCACACACAATCCATTTCTTGGCCTTGGCATTCTTCTCCCACTTCTTCAGGTCTTCAGTAGTGCAATCAGCTCTTGTCTATGGCATATCCACTCCTTCAACATTCTTCTTTGTAGTTGCTAGAGGACTATCAATGACTATGTCCCAGAGTTCATAGTCTTCTCCAATGATGTGATCCATCATCCTGTCTAATTTGTACACATGCTCGGGACATTCATTGCTCTTAAACCCTGGAGGTTGTTTCACAAACACTTCTTCTTTTAGGTAACCATTCAGGAAGGTACTTTTGACATCCGTCTGATGAAGAGTGAATTTCATGTGTGTTGCAAAGGCTATGAGGAGTCTAATTGCATGTAGTCTTGCAACTGGAGCAAAAGTCTTATCATAGTCTATGCCCTCCTCTTGGTTGTAGACTTGGAACACAAGTTTTGCCTTGCTTTGTAACTGTTCCATCTTTATCAAGTTTGTTTCTAAAGACCCATTTTGTACCAATAACTGATCTATCCGTGGGTCATGGAACTAGATGCCAAACTTGACTTCTCTCAAAATGATTGAGTTCATCTTGCATTGCATTGACGCAATCTGCATCCTACAAAGCCTCAACAACATATTTAGGTTCAATCAGAGATAAAACGGCATAAAAACACACAAATTCTTTAGTTGTGATCTAGTTTTGACTCCAGATGTTGGATCAGTGATAATGTTCTCAATAAGATGAGAACTTTGATACTTGTGAGGTTTCACAACCAGCTAGTTCCTACTAGATGCTTCTCCCATGTTCTGTTGCTGAGGAACGGGGTCATGAACAGGTTCTTTTAGAGGATTTATTTCAATTCCTCTTTAATTTGTTCCCTCTATCAAGTTGCCCTGAATAGAAGAACATGTTCCATCACATGTTCCTTCTTTTGGTGCCACTTTGACTTGTGATTAGGCTTCAGTCAAATCCTTTACAAATCCAATGGCTTCATCTTCATGTTTCTATCTCTCAGAAAGAATGTTAGATTCATCAAATACTACATGCACACTTTCTTCACACAAAGTTCTTTTATTGAACACTTCATATGCGTTGCTATGTGAAGAATATCCCAAGAATACTCCCTCATCGCTTTTGAGATCAAACTTACCTAGGGTGTCTTTTCCGTTATTGTACACAAAGCACTCACATCCAATTGCCCTAAGATGAGATATATTTGGTTTTCTCCCTATAAGTAACTCATAGGGAGTTTTATCTATAAGAGGTCTAGTCATCCATCTATTTTAATAATGTAACATGCAGTGTTTACAGCCTCTGCCCAGAAGATATGGGGCAATTTACTGTAAAAGAAGCATAGTCCTAGCCATGTCTTCAAGTGTCCTGTTCTTTCTTTCAACTACTCCATTTTGTTGAGGAGCCCTAGGGGCAAAGAAATTGTGATTTATACCATTTTCATCACAGAATTCGGCAAACTTAACATTTTCAGTTTCAATTCCATGATCAGAACTAGTGGATGCAGGTTGATTTCCTAATTGTTTCTGAGTATTTCTAACAAAGGCAATAAACATGTGAAATGCTTTATCTTTAGATGTTAGAAATAGTACCCAGGTAAATCTAGAATAATCATCAACAAGAATCATTACATATTTCTTTCCACCTCTGCTCATGGTTCTCATTAGACCACAAAGATCCATATGGACCAGTTCCAACGACTTGGTTGTGCTTACCATTTTCTTGCTTTTGAAGGATGACCTTACCTACTTCCACCTTGCACAAGCCTCACAAAATTTGTCTTCCTTGAACTTGATGTTAGGTAACCCAATCACCAAGTATTTAAAGACTAATTTGTTGAGCTGATTTAGACTGGCATGACCAGTCTTTTGTGCCACACGATTCCATCACACTTAGGCAGGGTAGTTCATATTATGAGAGAGCAGACAAATCTACAATGTAAATATTGTTAACTCTTTTTCCCTGCAAAACAATCTTGTCAATAGTAAGGTTAATCACAAAACATTTAGTAGAGGTAAATGCTACAAGGTTACCTCTGTCACACAGTTGTGACACACTGATCAGGCTGTATTTTAATCCATTTATCAAGTAGACATTCTCAATGGAATAAGAGTCTATCTTACCTACCTTTTCAACCCCAATAATCTCACCTTTCTTTCCATTTCCAAAGGAGACATTACCTCCCTTTAAGTCCTCAAGTGAAAGGAATTGGTTCTTACTTCTAGTCATATGTTTTGAGCAACCACTATCCATGTACCATATTTGGCTATATCCCTTCACTTGGACCTCTTGTTCATCATCTGATTCTCCGATGACCATAAGTGTTTTTTCATCTCCAGCTTCATCTTCTGAGTCCTCATCTGATGTTTCTCCCCAGGTAGCAACCATAGCCTTTTTTGACCCTTTATTCCTTTTTGGTTGAATATGTTCTTTCTTCATGTTCCTTCGTTCAACCCTCTACTTCTTCCACTCAATTTCACATTGAGGAAAATTCTTGATCATGTGATCAGTCTCACCACATTTCTAGCTACCCTCGTTGGTCTGTTTCTGAAGAGCCCTTGGTTTGTTAAAGGTTGTACCTCTTGAAGAACCCTTTCTTCTCATCATGTACTTTTTGAAGTCTCTTGTGATCATATCCATCTTATCATCCTCCGGATCTGAACCTTATGCAATTCTGAGTGACAGACTTCTTTCCTTCTTGGGTGCATCTATTTTCATGGTTTGTCTTCTCAGTTCATAGGCAGTTAGGTTTCGAATTAGTTCATCCAACTTGAGCGTAGCAATATTCTTTGATTCCTGAATAGCAGTGATTTTGCTTTCCCATGAGACTGGCAGAACTCTTGTCAAAATCTTCTTAGCTTTGTCTTCTTCAAGAATAATCCTTCCAAGAGGCTTAAGTTCATTTGTCAGTGTTATGAACCTTGTATACATCTCTTGGATGGTTTCTCCTTCCTTTATGGTGAAATTCTGATATTGAGAATACATCAGTGTTCCTGTGGACCTCTTCACTTGAGGTGTTCCTTCATGAGCCACTTGCAAAGTGTCTCAAATTTCCTTAGCTGTGGTACAACTTTGAATTCTACTATACTCATCTGGACCTAGTCCGCACACAATCCATTTCTTGGCCTTGGCATTCTTCTCCCACTTCTTCAGGTCTTCAATAGTGCAATCAGCTCTTGTCTATGGCACATCCACTCCTTCAACATTCTTCTTTGTAGTTGCTAGAGGACTATCAATGACTATGTCCCAGAGTTCATAGTCCTCTCCTATGATGTGATCCATCATCCCGTAAGAATAGTACTGCAGTGGATTGCCCTTCCCAATTCTAAGGTGGTGCACTCATTTTGATCTTTTCTTAAGTTGTTAGCCTCTTTAAGGATAACCCGCTCTGATACCAATTGATATTCTAAACATCAATTGGTTCTTCTATCTCGTTCAAGTAGCTTCAGGAGTGCACACTGAAATCTCATATAAATTGCTTGCAAAATTGCCTTGCTCTTTTGCTCTCAATTTAGTTTAACTTCTGCATTTATGCAATACCTGTAAAAGAGGACAATCACTGTTATTTAATGGATTAGTAACCAGAGTTTGATTGGGACTTAATTGCTGATCTTCCATCGAAGTTGAGTCCTTGAACATCTCAAACTCCAACGCTATCTTTTATCCGGATTGTGTTCTCTTCACATAAGGAGACTTTCTCTCTTATCCAATATGCGACCTTTTCGATCAGATCATGAGATATTGCTGCTTGATCAATGAGACTTATCTCCTTCACGTGCATCTCATATGTGTAGGTTGGTCATGATTGTGCTTCACATGATGGACCTGGTCCATGATTGAGTTCATTTGTCATTCTTCAAAACTTCACCTATTCTTGGACCAACATTGCCCTTTTGTGTGACCAATAGAGGTTGAAATATGATAGGCCAAGTTTTAACCTCGTGTTATATCGAATCATGGAGCAACGTTAGATTGTCAAGCTCGTGACCCAGAGACCAATCAAGATTGAGATAGGCCAAGATCGAGACCGAGCAAGATAGAGATTGAGCGAGATACAGGGAAGCTTACCGAGCCAAATAACGGAAAACCGAAATATCCCTGATCGAGCAAGGATCACGGCGGAAACCTCGGCATGTATCAAGCAAAGGTCGATTAATTAGCTAATCATGAGATTTCTTACTATATTTAGAATTGTATCAAGGTAGGATTCCCCTACTATATAAAGAGGGTCTGATCATTTGTAAAACACATGACATTTACGCAATATCTTCATTTCTTCTGTTTTCTTTATCTTATTATTATGTTCTTATATTCGTTGAAACTTTACTTGGTTCAAGGGTGATCGAACTCGATGGCCAAGGCTGTTCGATTCGTTCGATTTGCATTTACTTCTTTTGCGGTTAATTTCAATATTAATTTATATATTTTGAAATTGTGCTAAGTTATATCATATATCCTTAAAATCACGTATATATGCAATTGTTATTCGATTTTAGGATAAGCAATAACTTATAGTGAAAGCATTTTTATTTGCAAATTCTAACGAATGACAAAGTAAAGTGGAAGTCTATAGTTTGTGCCAAATTCACATAGCAAAGATCTAAAGGTTGGGTATATGTGGCTATTTGAATAACGGTTGACACTGTACTTTAGCACAAAAGGAATAATTAATAGGAAATGCTGCATAAATACAATTTGAAACATTAATTTGGAACTTTAATTCACTTCAAACGACTGCACGATTTTTAGGGTGTGTTTGGTATGTAAGCAATAGTGTTTTAGCTTTCCAGTGACAGTATATAATTATTTTATTATACCATCAAGTTAAGTTGCTTAAAATAATAAATAATTATCCGTTCAAATTTAATATGATACAAAAATTAATTGTAACAGATTAAAATACACGAAAAATTGGGAGAAAAAGTACTCTTTCAAAATCCGAAACATTAAGGTACCCTACAAACTAAAAGTGAAGAATATAAGAAACTCACTCCAGAAGAATGATCGATAAATTTAGTTAAAGCCAAAAGATGTACTGGATGGAGAATGTATCAAGATCATCAATATTTAACTGCATTCTACTTCAAATATAAGACGCACCTCCTTAATTAATTATTTTCTATTGGAATTGGTTATTTTTCAAAAATTTAAAGTACCACTCTCTTCAATAACTAAACATGAAAAGGTTTAATTTAGCAATTCAAAGATTCTCTAAACTTCTTTGATTTTTTTTATCAACATAAGTGTATACGGGTAAAACCGAGTCCATAGTGCACCCCGCCCTTCGACAAGCTAAGACAGGTTCGAGACATGGTGGCGAGGGACCGAAGTCGAGCCAAAAGTCGCATCGAACCAGAATTCAGGGACATGACGCCTGCCCCCGAGACTATCGAGATCATGGCTCTAGAATTGGTCCTAGCCCCGAACACCTTCGAAGAACATTATCGGACATAGGTATAGCCAATAGCTGGATATCACGGCGAGGATCTCGGCACGTATCGATAAGGAACCGGCAATCAGTTGATCGGAAGATTTTCTACCTTTTATAGAGTTGTATCAAAAGTAGGACTCCCCTACTGTATAAAGGGGGTCTGATAATTCATAAAGTATTGTAACAAGCACTAAAATAATATATTATTATTTTATCTGTTATCAGCTCTTTCTCTTGTTCTTTAGTGCTGGTCGTGGTGAGCCCGAATCGGGGGTGAATATTTCACTAAGGCTAAAACTACCTTACTCGTGTGGTTTGAATTTATTCTATCTTTATTTGTTTAATATTAACTTAATTTATTATTTTATATCGAATTAATTGACGTATTGTTAAAAATACTAATAAAATTTAATTGTTATCCGATTTCGAGGATAACCAATACGATAAGTGGAAAACATTGCCATGTGTTTCTAATGAAATAGTATAAAGATTCATTGATTTTGTTTTTGATGTTGGACATGAAAGTAAAGGGATGCGTAGATTTTATTGAAGTTATATATATATATATTAGTGTACAAAAGAAATTAACAACTCTATAATCTCATGCAAAAGAAAAGAAAAATATATAAAGAGGGAGACGCGGGCAAAAGTTCACACTGAAAAGAATACCAAATTAGTGTTTCACATTGAAATTGAGCTTACAAGTTCACACAGGGTTTTCTTCATATCCAACACATATGATGAATTATACAGTTAGAGTCTCCACTTTAAATAGAGTTCTCACGTTTTTCGCTATATACCCCACAATACAAATCACAACCAATTTTTTACCAACCAATAATAGAGTATAGGAGATGTAGAAACGGAATATTTTGTGTATTTTACTATGGGCGGCTCGTCTTTTTCCTTTGGTGTGGGAAGACTTTTTGAGACATCAATATAACAACTCAGTCTACTTTATCAAAAACCGTTAAGAGGAACTCTTTCTGTTTATTCATCTATCTTGATTATACCCTTCATTATAATTAAATAATTTTATTTTATCATTTATCATATATTTTCATACAACAATGCTACCCCATATCATAGCTTTTGTTTATATTATTACAAGTTTATTCTTGTGCATGATATCATAAAATGACGTCAAACGATATAATCTATCCAAACATTGTACTCATCAAAAAATACAATATAATACAATACGATACATTATGAACCACCCAAACAACCTGTAAACTACATTGCGGAAAAAGAAACTGGGAAAAATCCAAAATTCATGAACACGAGTCCCCTTATGAGCTTCGGAAACTCTGTCAGATATTTCCGGTATAAGATGTTCAATGCTGAAATATCAGCAGTCCTAGGTACTACATCCAATTTATTGAATCTAGAATGTACAACTCATTTGACAAATGGAGCTATAATTTAAGACAAATCATTAATGATATGTCGGGTAATAAGAAAAGCAACAAGCTAAGATCATAACCAGAAAACTCAGTAGAAAAAGAGTGAGCCATTTCCAGTAACCCGTCTGGTAATAGATGTTGTTGCAGGATCAATGGTTAAATGAGCTGCATGGAAGAATGGTCTGATGTACAAAATTCCTGCTAATCTAGAAACGAAATAGAAGAGAAAGAAGAAGGGTCTGTTTTCTGGCCTGTTACAACTCAGAGTGCCTGTTCTTCTCTATCTCATTTTGGAACTTCTTGAAAACTTCTTCAAACGGAGGGTCGCCTGGTCTTCGAAATAGTTGGTCCCCTATTTTAATCTCATATGCTTCTTCTTGTTCTAGCAAAAACTCTTTTAACTGCAAAATGGACAAAGAAAATCTCAAAAACTCCAGCATGCAGAATCTCATGTTTTATCACATAACTGAAGACACTTTCAATTATAGGAGAGAGTCAAAGTGGCTCAAAACATGCATCAAGCATTTGGAGGGGTAAAATTTAAAGCAAACTGACCAAATACTTAAAGGAGAAAAGAAAAAAGGATTGCATGTACAGATACCACATTAAGCAAACGTTGAGCATCAAGTCAAAGAATATTGCAAAAGAAAGTAACCATGACAAACAGCTATAATACGGCACTAATGGTGATCATCCGAACAGTTAGCAATGTCACATTAAGGTTACCATCTAAACAATGAGAAAAAGGCCTCCTATCATTCATTCTGTTTTCTTGATGATCATAATAAGAACGCCAAAAAATTGCAGGATCTAAATTCCATAGCAGATTTAGAAGTAATAATAAGCAAACCGCATGTTACATTTTGCACTGAAGAGTACCTCCTTTGAACAAAAGAAAAGGTTTTATTGGCATCATGCGATGAAATTGAATAAATGCAGGATGAACCTCAAGTTGCTTGATATAATCTCTAAAATAGAGTAATTTAATATCATTATAGCTATTCTCTAATGGACTAATTGATGTTTTCACCCTAACCCTCCCATGTTACACCACTTTTGTGTGCTTACTGAGCTTCTAGGAGAAAGAGCAAATAGTTACAGAGAGTTCAGTGTTGACGTGAACCAGGTGTAACTAAGGGAAAGTGTTATGTTTTTCTTGCACTACCTCACATTGTTTGTTCTCCTTTCCTCTGAGTTTCTCTGATGGTTCACTTTTCATTTTCCTCTTTTCAAATTCTCCAAATCTTACCATAGAGTTTCTTTAAGTGATTAAGAAGAGGAATGAAAACAGTAAGGCGAATTTTCTGGAAATTGTCAGGGAAACTTGATATTCAACCTAAAATCAATCTGTTCTACGTATGTGCTGTGTATTCTTTGCCACCATAATCTTAAGTGATTAATGTTGAAAAACAGAACAACAGTTTACGGAACTCCCTAGTAGTTTTAGCCTTTTGAACAAGCTCTTTTCTGGAAGTACCAGCAGGCAAATTCAGCACAGTTACAGAAGAAGACATACAGAAGAAGACATCTGATTTAGGAAGTAAAACAAACCTGTTTTGTGTCTTGACCTTTTTCCATGGTGAACATGATCGTGCTCAAATCAACACCTATGAACTTTGTCTCAATTGCTCTAGTTCTTGCTAGATTAGTCCACCTCTTGGCCATATCAGAAACCGTATCCTGAAAATGATTTTCATCTAGACTAATAAGTTCTATTACTGTGTACGACAATATGCAACAACAGAATTGATATTGATCATATCAATAACTAAAGTTGAGGAATCTTTTTCAATTGGTGAGACAATTTTGTGTAGTTCGAGATTTGAGTGGTAGCTCAGTCATAAGGCTCCTACCTTGTAGGTACAGGTTTGATCTTTACCAAGTTGTTCGCTTTACCTCCCACACAAAAAACCAATTAATCACTATGGCCCAATCCCAAACTTGTTGCGGCTATAGAAATTCTCTATATCTAGCCTCTGAATTAATGCATATTTCATCCAATATTGTAAAATTTGTCTATTAAGGTAATTGAGAGGCTCTCTAGAACTAGAGACTCCCAGTCGAGATCTCACATTATCTACAAGTTTCTAACCTGCCACAATATAATATACGTGTAACAACTAAAGCCTTAAGTACGTGATAATTGTGTCTTAATCTTAACTGTTAGAATAATGATCCCGACTAAAATACAATAGCCTTCATATCGAACAATTTGGAATAACAACAACATGAGTGGAAGCGTACCTGAATCCATATGTGGAAAACCAAATCCTTAGTCCTCTTGAAGATTGTCCAAAGTGTGCTTTTGTAAGCTCCTTAGTCCTTCCTTCAAGATTGGTTTCACAAGAATATACTAAAGACCAAATTTGGAGTATGGCTTTCCACAAAGATATGCAAGACAACAATGGTGGCTCTCTAGTTTCAATGGGAGGAAGAAGAGAGTGTCTTGCTATAATGTGGGAACCATAACCCCCCACTTATAACAAATGAGTTATGAAACTCAAGAGTCATAAGCATGTAACCATGGTTACATATATGTAACCTTAGTTAGCCCATCATTAACTAAGGTTACCCTTTTGGGTATCTACACATTGGTCCTACACTTTATATGACAATACATTGGCCCCCTTAACATAATGTCCATAAGACCACTTATTTAGGCCAAACCAAAAGATAGCACATAACATATAATTAATCCATATATTGGTCATATGTATGTAGATATAAGTCCATATATCTTACAATCTCCCACTTGGACGAGATACACATACATATGTACAAACCTTAGCATTATATGTTACAATATAACCTTATGAGCTCAAAATTGCTATCACAAAAAATTGTCATAAACAATCCGGTCCATCAATCATACCAACATAGGACCTAAGAGCTTTTAGTTACTCATTAGTAACTAGAACCAACATAGATCACGTATATCAATATAACCAACGACATGGATCAAGTGTAGGTGTGTAGCATGGAAATAACATAAAGTGTGGTCAATAGAATGTCTATTTCCAACCGGTTCTCTTTATTGAGATCAATCATAAACTGTAAGAGTACAAAAACTTTAAAACTGAATATCTGCGCAGATATAACTGAATTACTGAATGTAATGGACAATACATAATTGTATAATACAAACTCCCACTAAAATACATAATCCTTAACTGATTTGACACCCATACAAGCAATATGCTCAAGAAATACTTTTGGTGTCAATCCCTTAGTGAGCAGATCCGCAAGCATGGAGTTTGTACTGATGTGCTCAATGCACAACTGTCCATTCTGTACTCTTTCTTTAACAACCCGAAATTTGACGTCCATATGTTTTGCTTTCGCCAAACTACTGTTGTTATTAGCATAAAGGACTGCCGATCTGTTGTCGCATAATAGCCTAATTGGCTTTTTAATGCTATCAACAATCCGCAGTCCACCAACAAAATTCCGCAGCCATAATGCCTCATTGGATGCTTCATAACATGCCATGAATTCCGCTTCCATGGTGGAAGTGGCCGTAAGAGTTTGCTTGATGCTTCTCCAAGAGATAGCACCGCCAGCAAGCATGTAAATATAGCCTGAAGTAGACTTCAGACTATCCTGACATCCAACAAAATCGGAATCGGTATACCCAATGATCTCAAGCTGGTCCGATCTCCGATATGTAAGCATGTAATCCTTTGTTCTCTGTAAGTACCTCATGACCCTTTTGGCTGCCTTCCAATGGTCCATTCCCGGATTGCTTAGATATCTGCCTAACATCCCAACAATATATGCTATATCAGGTCGTGTACATACCTGAGCATACATCAGACTACCTACAGCCGAAGCATAAGGCGTCTTCTGCATTTCCGAAATTTTATAATTATTATTTGGGCACTGTTTGAGACTAAACTTGTCTCCCTTAGCAACAGGGGTGTTACCTGGTTTACAATCCTGCATGCTAAATCTTTTCAGAACCTTATCAATATAGCCCTTTTGTGACAGACCGAGAACACCTTTTGAGCGATCTCAATGTATCTGAATTCCTAATACAAAAGAAGCTTCACCAAGATCTTTCATTTCAAATTTCTTTGAAAGAAATTTCTTAGTTTCATGCAATAATGCTATATCGTTACAGGCAAGCAATATGTCATCGACATATGAAACCAGAAAAATATACTTACTCCTACTGAACTTATGGTATATACAGTCATCAGCAACATTCAGTTCAAAACCAAAAGATGTAATGACTGCATGAAACTTATAATACCATTAACGGGAAGCCTGCTTGAGCCCATAGATGGATTTCTTTAATTTGCAAACCCTTTTCTCTGATTCATCCGAAACAAAGTTTTCAGGTTGCACCATATAAATTGTTTCCTCAATGTCACCATTGAGAAACGCTGTCTTAACATCCATCTGATGTAGCTCAAGATCAAAATGTGCTACTAGTGCCATTATAGTCCTGAAAGAGTCTTTCGATGAAACTGGAGAGAAAGTCTCTTTATAATAAATGCCTTCCTTTTGAGTGTAGCCTTTTGCGACAAGACGAGCTTTATACTTAATAACATTGCCCCCTGAGTCCCTTTTGGTTTTAAAAACCCATTTACAACCAATAGGTTTAATACCTTCGGGCAATGTAACAAGCTCCCAAACGTCATTATCGCTCATAGACTTCATCTCATCATTCATGGCATCAATCCACTTTTGAGAGTTAGAACCCTTAATGACTTGACGGAAGTTAATTGGATCATCTTCCTCAAGTCCAATATCACTTTCTTGTTCTTGGAGAAATACAACATAATCATCCGAAATTGCATTTCTCCTCTCTCTAGTGGATCTCCTTAATGGCACTTCAGTTTCTTGAGGTTGTTGAGTTTGATTTTCATTAGTAATTTCAGGATCCTGATTGGGGAGATTTTCGAGATTGTCTTGAACTGGAGTTGTGTGATTCGTGTCAGGAATGAGAACACCCTGACCAAGATCAACAACTTGAGGGAAAGACACATGTTCTTCCTCAAAGACAAAATCTCTAACAACTTTATCTCCCACCCCCCAAACTCAATATCCTAAAAAAACTTAGCATTACCCCAATCAAAAATAGTTCTAGAAGTGGGATCATAAAACTTAAAACCCCTGGATCTTTCAGAGTATCCAACAAAATAGCTACTAACCGTCTTAGCATCCAGTTTCCTTTCATTCGGCCTATAAGGCCTTGCCTCAGCTGGACAACCCCAAATGTGTAAATGCCTAATACTGGGTTTATGCCCAGTCCAAAGTTCATATGGGGTTTTGATTGTAGCTTTAGTTGGAACTCTATTAAGAATATAAGCTGCGGTTTTTAATGCTTCTCCCCAGAGTGAGTCTGGCAAAGTAGTACGACAAATCATACTTCTTACCATATCCTTAAGGGTCCGATTTCGTCTCTCAGCTACACCATTCATCATAGGACTTCCTGGCATAGTATACTGAGGGACGATCCCACACTCATCTAGGAATTTAGCAAATGGCCCTGGACGTTGTTCACCTGAACCATCATATCTGCCATAGTATTCACCACCACGGTCAGATCTAACGGATTTAATCCTTTTGCTTAGTTGGTTTTCAACTTCAGCCTTATATGATTTGAACACGTCTATGGATTGGGACTTTTCATGAATAAGATATAGGTACCCAAAACGAGAGTAATCATCTATGAATGTGATAAAGTATTGTTGACCATTCTTACAAGGAGTAGGGAATGGCCCACAAATATCCGTATGTATCAATTCTAAGACGTCCGAAGCTTCCTTAGCACCTAATCTCGTTTTGTTTGTTTGTTTTCCCTTGATACACTCAACACAAATATCCGAATTTGAGGAATCAAGAGAATCAAGAATTCCATCTGACACGAGTTTCTGAATTCTTTGAATGGATATATGACCCAAACGTTTGTGCCAGAGTGAAATAGAATTCTCATTAGTTAATTTTCTTTTGGTACCACTTAAACTTGTATGCAAGGTTTCATTATGTGAGGTTATTTTGTCAACCAAATATACGCTATCAAATGTTGATAAAAGACCATTACCAATAAGATTTGAATTCTGAAAGAGACTAACTTTATTGTCACCAAAAGAACATGAATAACCGGATATGTCCATTTGGGAACAGAAATTAAATTCCGTCTAAAAGACGGTACAACAAAAGTCTCATCCAAATCTAAATGAAAACCGGTCTTAAACAACAGCCTAAACTTTCCAATAGCCTCAACTGGCACCTTCTTGCCGTCACCCACATAGATGTATCTTTCACCATCATTTGGTTTTCGGCAGTTCAGGCAACCATGCATAGATATACTTATGTGAGTAGTAGCAGCCGAATCTACCCACCAAGTATCCTTAGGTACCGAAATTAAATTAACTTCAGAACAAACAAGAGAAAGAAATGTACCTTTTTTCGCACGCCAAGCGTGGTACTTGGTACAATCCTTCTTCACATGATTAGTCCCCTTACAGAAAAAGCAACCTAATTCAGTAATTTCAACCTTAGGTTCCTTATGTTGCTTATTCTTGGGCCTTGCAACCGCAACTTCCTTACCTTTCCTCTTCTTAGTATCCTTAGAAGAGGATGCCAAATGAGCACTTTCAGTCTTATCTTGCTTTATCCTTTCCTCCTCTTGCACACAATGTAAAATGAGCTCATTAAGAGTCCATTTCTCCTTCAGGCAGTTGTAACTGACCTTAAACTGATTAAAGTGTGCAGGAAGAGATATCAAAACTAAGTACACAAGCAGTTTCTCAGGTAATACTAGCTTGAGTGACTTAAGTTTCGAAGCAAGATGAGACATTTCCAAAATGTACTCCCTAATGTTTCCCTTGCCCTTATACCTCATGGAAACAAGTTTACTCAAAAGAGTACTTGTATCCGCCTTTTCGTTTTGTTCAAAACGGTTTTCAAGGTTTTCAAGGAAAACTTTGGCATTAGCTTCATCATTCATAGTGCCCCTGAATGATTCTGGAATTGCACGTTTCATGATCATTAGACTCATGCGATTCGAGCGTTCCCACTTCTCCATCTCCCTCCTTTCATCAGGAGAGGATGAATCCTCAAGAGAAGCAGGTTGCTCATTCCGAAGTGCAAGGTCTAGATCCATGCAACCGAGAACGATCATAATGTTCTCTTTCCATTCCTTAAAGTTTGTGCCGTTAAGCACAGGAATGCTGTTTATATTAGCAGATATCGAAGCAGCTGAAGAATTCACTGAAAATAGAACATAGGATTACTTAATACATGCTTACAATAACTTGAACTTTTCAGATTCAAAATAGGCAAATCCCATTACAAGATACCTAGCACAACATTGATTTTAGTCTTTGGACAGAAAATCAACTTGTAAGTTGTACTCTTGGTGTAGTGATCAAATATTGACAATAAACTCCTGTCAAATATCAAGCCTTCCTTTGGGCCGACTTAATATTCACATGGAAAACCAAATAATTGTCATATATTTATCACCACAAGCATGTTCGAATTCCTGCCAAATAACAATCTTCCTTTGGGCCGGTGTTAAACGCATGGAAGACTAACATCCACAGTCATCTTATATTTCAAGATCAATCAATCTACACAATAGAGGTTACTTTGGCAACATAATGCTTCAATTGACTAATTTAAAATATTAGATGCTAAAAACTTTAGTTCCTTAAGCCATATTATGAATCTTAACTTAATATGTTACATGTTTTGACATGCAACATCTGAATATTAATTGTTTTAGACTTAGTTGGACAATTCCAAAATCTGAAGTTTGATGGACTAAAACAATTAATATAAAAACTGAATATTAATGTATAAAACATTAATAATTTAATAAAAACTTAATATTAATTGACATATTATAAATAGTCAATTAAAATCTGAAACTTAAAAGACTTAAAACGTTTCATTAATTATGAAAAACGTTTCTTACATTATGTCTTCATTAAACAGCCAAAACAAAACGTTTTCAGCAATTAACTGCTTGATAATCGATTATCAGGTCCTTGATAATCGATTATCAGGGCTTGCTGGTCCAGGATAATCGATTATCATAAACAGATAATCGATTATTCTGGCATTCTGAAATTTCCAAATTTTGCTGAAAAATGAGATAATCGATTATTCAAAATTGAATAATCGATTATGCCTGTGTTCTGTTTCTAAAATTTTATGAACTTATTTGCATAATCGATTATGCATTGAGCATAATCGATTATGCTACTGTTCTGTCCCAAAAATTTTATGACAAAATTTGAAATAATCGATTATCGAAAACTGATAATCGATTATTCCCTGCTTCTGTTTTGCAAAATTTTGGTAAACTTTAAAGCAATAATTGATTATCATAAGGCAATAATCGATTATTTTGGTATTCTGTCCAACGACTTAAAAAGTTTTCAACAAGAAACTTAAACATTGAGTCATGTTGATCATTAACCAAAATCATGCAAAATTTCAATATTTCATTACATATAGAGATAACAAAATATTGAAGCACCAAATTTCATCAACAAACACAACATTCATAAAAATCATGCTATTTCATGGTACTAGAATTTCATAATCAAAATTCTAACTTAACTTGAACATGAACTTTATATAACATGCCTTTTATGAACATCCAAATTATCCAAATATGAAGGAGGCTCTGATACCAATTGTTAGAATAATGATCCCGACTAAAATACAATAGCCTTCATATCGAATAATTTGGAATAACAACAACATGAGCGGAAGCGTACCTGAATCCATATGTGGAAAACCAAATCCTTAGTCCTCTTGAAAATTGTCCAAAGTGTGCTTTTGTAAGCTCCTTAGTCCTTCCTTCAAGATTGGTTTCACAAGAATATACTAAAGACCAAATTTGGAGTATGGCTTTCCACAAAGATATGCAAGACAACAATGGTGGCTCTCTAGTTTCAATGGGAGGAAGAAGAGAGTGTCTTGCTATAATGTGGGAACCATAACCCCCCCACTTATAACAAACGAGTTATGAAACTCAAGAGTCATAAGCATGTAACCATGGTTACATATATGTAACCTTAGTTAGCCCATCATTAACTAAAGTTACCCTTTTGGGTATCTACACATTGGTCCTACACTTTATATGACAATACATTGGCCCCCTTAACATAATGTCCATAAGACCACTTATTTAGGCCAAACCAATAGATAGCACATAACATATAATTAATCCATATATTGTTCATATGTATGTAGATATAAGTCCATATATCTTACATTAACTAGTTGATATCGCCTATACAGATCCTTTGCTTCCTTTGTGTCCTATTCTTAGCTAAGTACTCCATTATTGATTATGTACAGAGTTTCAAAAACTACACACGACAAAAAACTACAAAGACATTCTTTTATAACCAAAAATCTAAATAGAAAAGGAAGGTCTCAGTACCATATTCCACAGCTGATCAGAAGTGTTCAATTTTAGCAAATCGATTAATTTACCAGGTGATTACTATTCCATATTCTGAAACTAACAAGGATATAGCAAAGCAGTTAGCATTAACTAAATAATCAATTAACAAAGCATTCAAATTACGGTAAAAAGAGATACCGGATTCCGAAGAGTTCCAAGTCGGAGCTTAACGAATCCAAAAACGGGTCCTAGAACCCGCTTCATCATTTCAGCTTGGATATCCTTTGGGCTCATTTTGCTTACATCATTCGGCGATGGATCGAATTCGGAGTTGGCGATTTCCTTCTTGTTGCCCCATTGTTTCCATTGTTCGTCCTCCTCGTTGTCTACGATGTCGTTAAGGTCGTCGGAAACGTGGATCCTGCGTTGTAATCCGTCCGCGAAACGGTGAAAACTTAGGGTTCCAGTGGTAATCAAGAACAGCAACAAGCAGATTGTGTAACATCTACGCAATTCCATGAACATTGTACCAGCTAATTACGTGCTTGCATTGCATGTATATAGATTTGGGAATGGAGCGTAAAATATTACTACGTCAAAGTTTTTATTAGGCGAGATTCTTATTATGATGACGATTCACGGCTCAACTAATTTATCAAATATGCTACAACATAATACTACTTCCCGCATTTCATTTTAATTGATTTTTAATTAGTTACAACAACAACGACTACCCAGTATAGTCCCACAAAGTGGGGTATGGGGAGGGTAATATGTAGACGAGCCTTACCACTACCCGAAAGGGCAGAGATACTGTTTCCAATCGACCCTCGGCTCAGTGAAGGAAAGGAAACACAATAATAAAAACAAAAGAGCATGATTTTTAATTAGTTAGTTTTTTACATAAAAATTCACTTTTAAATATTAATTAACAACTAAATTAATCATAAGAGGGGTTGCTCTGATGGTAAGCAACCCTCACTTCCAATCGAGAGGTTGTGAGTTCGAGTCTTCTCAAGAGCAAGGTGGGAAGTTCTTGGAGGGAAGGATACCGGGGGTCTATTTGGAAACAGTCTCTCTACCCAAGGGTAGGGGTAAGGTCCGCGTACATACTACCCTCCCCATACCCACTAAGTGGGATTATACTGGATTCATAAAAAATATAAAATTACTCCAAAATTCCGTATTCCAAGATAAACTTTGGGGGAATATTATTTTCTGATATCTGAAAAATTAAATATTATTCAAAAAAAAAGGTCGAAAAATTCAATAAATGAACCGGAAGAGATATAAGTATTATTAGGATATTGTGCTTGGAAATTAGAACGTGGAGCCTCCAATTGTTTTTGTTATGTATCTATCACTTTACACATCCCCTTTGGACTTGGTAGGATCAATACACTACTTCATTTTGCAAGTGAAATGACAACCGTTTTTCGAATTCTGGTTTTTCTTTAATTATGGCAATACCTCATTGGATAGGTGATCCTTTGAACTTTCTTACGTATAATGTGAATACGTGACAATATGAAGGGACAAAATTTGGAGGGTGGGTGCAATTTACAGGTAACAAAATCACATGAAAAATCTTTCTAATACAAAAGCAAACCATCTTTATTGAAATTAATCTCTCATTAACCTTTCAACATTAACTAAAATTTCATGATTTCATCGAGTTTCGATTGAGCTTAATGTAATAAGGAAGCAGTTTAAAATTTTTAATGATATTGCCAAATAGCGAGGATTAAGAGCCATTCACTGAAAGGATCAAAACCCTCAATTCCACAGTGGATTCAGCAATGACCTCGGTCTCAATACAACTCAACGTTTTACGATCGAATCTTATACATATGTACGAAACCAAGTAGAGATAAAGTCCGATATACGTTTTAGAATTTATGATCACTACTCAGAACCTATAATGTCTAAATTTTATATGTATTTGTGAGAATACACTTCGGAGTTAGAACAAGCCCCTGATTGGAACTTGGAAGTTTAAGATCGACTTCATAAAATTAAAATGAAAGGACATTGAGATCATATATTATTAGAGGGGTCTGTACGAGGATGCTTACCTTTGAGGTGAAGACAAATACATTAGTCTGGACGGCCGAATGCTGCTGTGTTTGTTCAATTTAAGAAAATCTTTCCTTGCATCATATGGGATTCCTTTGATCAAGCATGTTTTCTTGTGAAAAATCAAACGTATACAAAATGGATACACTTGTTGGCTAATTGTTATCCTATTTTTCCGTACATATTTTTAATATGCAAAATACTTTCAAAATAGCATACACGCGTATATAATATTACGCAACGCCTTCCTGAGATTCCTTGAAGGAGCGACGTAAGGCTAAGGAACTAATGTCAGTGCAGTTATTGTCTGTCAACTGAGGTTCCCTCCGTACGCTAGACTAGATTGTCAGTGCCGTACAGGAAAACCAATGTCAAGAGTAATTGAAAGAATAGAAATGAGAATTGAGAATGAAAGAAAGCTTGATTGCCTTAATAAAAGCTATTATAGAAAAATAATGTGGTGTCGAGGGAGAGAGACACCAGTACAGAGAATTGTTTGCTTGCTAGAAAGTTTGATTGCTTGATCCTCCCTAATAATACTAAAAAATAAAAACCAAAGTTACATGACTGGCCCTAAGAAAGCTGTAGAAGCATACTGAATGAAAATAAAGTAAAACTAGCCTAGTATTACAATGAAAAGGACTAGTTTATTACAATGTAGAAACAAGTCTGATGGCAGCAACTTTATCTTGCGGGTTAGGGTCTGCGCGCGGGGTGCTATGGGCGTGCGCGACACTTGTTGTGTTTGCCTGAGGTTGGGCGCTGGAGCTTGGCATCAGGGTATGTGTGCGAGGCGCTGTTGGAATGGGCCTACCGCTGGGCGCTGGCAAGGCATCAGGATCTACGCGCACAATATTGTCAGTGCGCGTGGCGCTGTTATCATTGTCCATTCGCTGGGCGCTGGCAAGATGTATCGGTGGGACGACAAAGGCGCATGTGCGCTTATCACTTGGCGCAGCCAAGACCACGGGACCGACCATGGCGCTAGGCATTGTGAGGATTGCTAGGCCGTCATGGGGCACGTCCAAAGGGTCATGAGGCGTGCATGGAAAGTAGCCCATGGCATACTCCCCCACCTGAGTTGGCACCGCCTTGGAGCCTTATGATAAGGATGATGATGATGATGATGAGTCTGGTGGTTGATGGATGGGAGGTCTGCGCTCCTCTGTTCTTTGAGCTTGTTGTAGTAGCGATGCAATGATTTCATGCGGCTGACATGGAAGGCTAAATGGATCTTCCACCAGGATGGAGTTTTCACCTGATATGTGGACTTCCAAATGCGTTTTTCTATGGGCAGGGGCCTGATGCATTTTTGTTGCAAGCGAGGGTCAAGGGTCCTCTCTGCAAACAAGTATCAGTTGGGATATATAGCATTACTTTTTCCCCTGCTTGATGTTAGGCAAAGCAAAGATTTTGTTCGGTGAACCTTTTTGCCCGCTCTTGGGCTCTGACAATATAGCTCTGCACTATCCCCATGTTGCGCTCCCATTCGCTCGAGAAGTTGGCATCTCGAGGAGATTTTGGCACCGTTGATGCATTCCCTATTTGTGGGAGAAGCGGTTGTTGTCCGGTAACAATTTCAAAAAGGCTTTTATTTGTATGATGGCTCTTTTGAGAATTGAAACACAGTTGAGCAGCATCCAAGAGCTCCACCCATTGCTTTTGTGATCCGGTTGCAAAGTTGTGGAGATATTCCTCCAGAATGTCATTGAACCGGTCTGGCTAGCCGTCCGATGGTGGATGGATGTCTGAGTTGTGAATCAATGTCGACCCAAAGCACTTGAATAGATGGGTCCAAAAGTTTCTCATAAAGCGTGAGTCGTGCCTACTAACATTGTCTTTGGGTAGGCCCCAATGTTTGACAATGTGCGAGAAGAAGAGTCGAGTTGTGTCTTCCGCTGAGACATTTTGTGTGAGACCCAATGTTTTCTTTCCTATTCTCTTACGTAATATACATAACGTTATGTGGTTATATTAGTTATATATGATTAGATATAACATCACAGCTTTGGAGTCAAGCAAGTTGCGAAATAAGGGTTGGCAAAAGTTATCCTAAATTTCTCTAATAAATATTCTAAATTTTGGGTCAAATATATTAGATCATTTCTCCTAATATCTAAAGAGTTATAAAAACCACAACTTATCGAATCGAAGGTCTATGAGTCTAATTTTCAAGCAAGAAAACGTCACATCTAACGGACATTGGAGTAAAAAGTTATGACTGTGTTACCCCGGTCTGTCCAGGCTGAAACCGGGTCACGAACCGGGTCGGATCAAACAAGTTGTATAAGTCAGTGAACTCGACTTTGAAACCCCCAAAACATTTCATTTCAGTTCAAAACAACGAGAAAGTGGAAGAGAGGGTTCCATGGTGTTCTTGAGCGATTAAGGTGCGTTTTTAACGATATCTACCGTTAAAATTTGCCCATGTGCCTGCAAACACAATCTCTACATTTTGCAATCGTTTCCCCCTTCTATTAGCGGTGTTTGAGCTATTCTTGGAAGATAAGAATCTGTTGTTCTTCAGGTTTTATGTTTGGTTTGCCAAGGTAATCATCTGGGGACTCTTTTATGAGCGTTTTTACAAAGTTCTACGGACGCTTCGTCAAGTTAGGATCATATGGCAAATTTGCCGATCTAAACTAAATTATGAATTTTTTATAGGTCCGTATAAGCTACATATATATATATAGTGTTTGCGAAGCTTAGGACGTAAGGAACAACTTTCGTGAAGGAATTACAAGCATTCGGACGTTCGTTTGAAAGGTATGTTAAGGCTAAACTCCGTCCTTTCTTTTGGCACGAATTCTGGGAAATTCCTAAGACGTCAAATGTGATATTTTACTAGTCTATCGCTAGAAGACCTTCTGTGGAAGGCATTGGGATCATAGCTGAAGTATTTTCATAACGCTATTAGGTTAATGTCCCACTCATTCGGTTAATTAGGGTATTCGACATCTATATATGTCATTTTGTCGGCTTTCTTACTATATGCCAATATATATGAATTTTATTCGTCTTTGGGTTGTGTAAGGTTCCACGAGACAATTGTATGTAATACAAAGGTGATTATGCGATCATGAGAATAGGAGTACCTATGAGTCAAGAATTACTAAGTTCTTGTTATGGCATATTATGTGCATTCAAATTTCATATCATACATGGCATATTATGCATGGACTTCGACCTATAATCGAAGGTAAGGGGCCTATTTGCCCGAAAAACTATATATTGTACAGATGGCCACAGGTTGGCAATATGATATTGGTTAGCTACCGGAAGAGACCACCACTTCTAGCATTTGGTTGGGTATGTCATGCATTTGCATCAATATATATATATATATATATATATATATATATATATATATATATATATATATATATATATATATATATATATATATATATTCACGACATACGACTACACGACCATACCATGCATATTTGTTTACTATGAGGTCGAATGTCGTCCATGGAGGCTATCAGAGTTTCAGTGTCAGGTGGTATCTCTATTATTGTTTTTTTTTTCATCAGCTATGTATGATTCTACTTTCTACCTTACATACCAGTACATTTTTATTCGTACTGATGTCCCGTTGCCTGGGGACACTGCATTTTGTTCGTGCTTGCAGGTCCAGGTAGGGACTCTGATCGACCCCTCTGCTAGGATTTCGAGGTTCAGCTGTGAGTTGGTAAGCTCCACCTCTTCCTGGAGCTTTCATATGATGGTTACTTTTGTTACTTTGGATATAGTCGGGGCCTTGTCTCGACAATGTTTATGACACTCTTCGAGGCTATTGTGGACATAGTATTTTGGGTTTCTTTTTGTAGCTTTCACTCTCCATCCCGGAAAGATATGTGGCCATGAAAGAGGGATTAAGTGGAACAGAATTGACTGGGTGGTAGAGTCGTGGAAATGCTTGTTTCTTCCATATTTTGGACCTTAGCTCCATGGAAGAATATGTTACTGCTGAAACACAGAAGAATTTAAATCTTAGATCAAAACACTATGTATGGATGGTATGAACTGCCTAAACAAGAATTCTTGAACAGCAAACAACCAGTTCAGATATTCACGACCAAGAAGTACTGGATTCTCTTTCGGATAGGCCCTGAAAGGAGAAGGAAGGCTGGAATGCCAACATGCGTCTATTATATTGAATTTACCCGATAGTCCCCAGGCATGTATATATATGTGTGTGTAGGCATATATGTCTCCAATCGCGACCTCGTTGGCCAGCTAGTACCTTATTATTTTGGCTCGTCTACTTTTAGTTATATGCTTTATTGTTATTTAGGTCATGACCTTAATGGTCCAGGCTTAGTATTTCAGATGTTATGCCGCTCGATCTATTGGGGCCCCAGTTTAGTTAGCTAGTATGTTTAGTGGCTAACTCGGTCAAATACAGTATCAAGGGCGAGTCATGCCTCCCCTAGTTTGGGGCGTGACAAACATGGTATCAGAGTAGGTCGTATCCTAGGGAGTTCACAAGCCGTGCCTAGTAGAGTCTTGCTTATGGGTGTGTTGTGCACAACACTTATAATCAGGAGGCTATGAGGCATTTAGGAATGGCTATGTTTCTTTCAATTAATTGATCGTGCTACAGAGCAAAGTTATAAGAACATATGAAATCTAATCGTGCTTTTGTTTTTTTATCTAACAGGCTACCTACGCTCAGAAGATGGCACAACGAGAGATAGGTGTGGATCCGGGGGAAGGTACCAACCGTTCCCCACCGGGTCAGAGGGATAGATTTCCCTTAGAGGCACACGATGAGTCTCCAGTACCCCTAGTTTCAGCTTCCCCAGCACTTGTTGGAGCCTAGGGAGATGCAGTATCCCCAGCCTCACCAGTTCCATTAGCACCTGAGGCAGCTAGAGACACAGGACCTCCAGCACTTGTTGTTCCCCCATCAGAGACTGGGGAGCAGGGGATGAGGGAGGCAGTTCAGTTGCTGACTAGGATGGTTTCTATTCATGAGCGGCAGCTAGAGTCGTGAGCAAATACCCGGAGAGATCAGACAAGAAGCTCGACAGTACGAGAGTTTCTTCACTTGGCCCCTCCATTATTTACAAGTTCCAGTGGAACTGAGGATCCCCAGGACTTTATAGACCAGATGTATAGAGTATTGAGGGTGATGCACGCCTCTGTCACAGAGGCTGTGGAGTTGGATTCTTTTCGACTACGTGATGTAGCCGTCCTATGGTATGATGCACGAGAGAGATCTAGAGGACCTGATGCTCCACCAGCAGAGTGGGAGGACTTCTCTGAGGCTTTTTTAGCCCATTATTTTCCAGGGGAGGTTCGGGAGGCCCGTTTTGACCAATTTTTTAACCTGAAGCAGGGGGATATGAGTGTGAAGGATTATAGCCATACGTTTAATTCTTTGGCAAGGTATGCACCAGATATGGTACGCACCATGAGGGCTAGAGTTCATCATTATCTGGATGGTTTGGCGGATCATCTGATTAGAGACTGTAGTGTAGCATCCCTATCAGATAATGTAGATATTTCCCTTATACAGGCTTTCGCTCAGGCTACAGAGGACCTTTTCCGTCGGATTCGTGATATTCGTAGGGATAGGGAGCAGAGTAAGAGGGCTCGTACTACGGGGTTTTATAGGGAGCCACGGGGTGATTTTAGGCCCCCACTCCATCGATACCCACCTCGGTCAGTAGGTAGTTTCCCACCACAGATGCAGGGCCAGCGGTTTGATCGATATATTCAGTCAGGACCGGGACAGAGCTCAGGCCAGCCTGAGGGCCGTCGACAGGAGTGTTCCTCACAAACGAGATAGCCTACTCCTCCATGTACTCAGCGCGGTAAGCTGCACACTGGGCAGTGTAGACAGGGTTCGAGTGCATGTTATCATTGTGGGTAGACAGGACATTTTATTAGTCGGTGCCCGGGATTAGGCATAGTTGTACCAGCTCCGCCTTCACAATCCACAGCAGCCTCTTCACCCTCAGTCCGTACTCCCCGACCAGGTCCACATACTACGCAGGGCCGTGGTAGGGGGAGAGGTAGAGGAGACACCTCAGGTTCTAGTGGTGGCCAGAATCGCTTTTATGCACTCACAGGCCGACAGGTTTTAGAGGCATCCCCAGATGTTGTCACAGGTATATTGACAATCCATTCTCATGCCATTTATGCATTGATAGATCCCGGCTCTACATTTTCATATATTACTCCATTTACTGCTGCTAAGCTTGACATGAGATCTGATTTGTTGCCACAGTCAATTGAGGTGTCTACGCCAGTTGGCGACTCTATTATAGCTAATCATATCTATCGAGGTTGTACAATGTTAATTAATGAGCGTCCAACCTCTGTTGATTTAGTTGAATTAGTTATGCTAGACTTTGATGTCATTATGGGTATGGATTGGTTGGCAGCTTGTTATGCTAATATTGATTGTCGTGCAAAGTTGGTCCGATTTTGTTTTCCTGGTGAGCATGTCCTTGAATGGAAAGGTAATGTAGCCACGCCCAAGGGTATGTTTATTTCATACCTTAGGGATCGGAAGTTTATTGCTAAAGGTTGTACATGCCATCTGGTTCATGTCAGAGATATAGATAAGGAACCAACAACTCTTCAATCAGTTCATATTGTGAATGAATTCCCGACGGTATTCCCTGACGAGCTTCCAGGAATTCTCCCCGAAAGGGAAATCTATTTCGCTATAGATTTGCTTCCTGATACGCAGCCTATATCAATCCCTCCCTACAAAATGACTCATGCATAATTAAGGGAAGTTAAGGAACAACTGAAGGACTTGCTCAATAAAGGCTTTATTAGGCCAAGCAAATCCCCATGGGGTGCTCCGGTGCTCTTTGTTCGAAAGAAAGATGGCTCCTTGCGGATGTGTATTGACTACAAGCAACTAAATAAAGTCACTATCAAGAATAAGTATCCTCTTCCATAGATCTATGACTTGTTCGACCAATTACAAGGTGCCAAATGCTTTTCAAAGATCGACTTGCGATCCAGTTATCATCAGCTACGAGTCAGGGATATTGATATCCCAAAAACAGCATTTAGGATGAGGTATGGCCATTTTTAATTCCTTGTCATGTCTTTTGGGCTTACAATATCCCCAGCAGCCTTTATGGATCTTATGAACCGGGTATTCAAACCATTTTTGGATGAATTTGTGATTGTATTTATTGACGACATCTTGATATATTCACGATCGAAAGCCGAGCATGCAGACCACTTGCGAGTTGTATTGCAGACTCTCCAGGACTACATGTTATATGGTAAATTCTCTAAATGTGAATTTTGGCTAACTTCTATAGCTTTTCTTGGTCATGTTATTACCGGCGATGGTATCAAGGTTGATAGCCAAAATATTGAAGCTATGATGACTTGGCCGAGGCCCTTGAATCCGACAGAGGTTCGTAGCTTTTTAGGCTTGGAAGGATATTACCGAAGGTTTGTGAGGGGATTTTCCTCTATCTCTGCACCATTGACAAAACTTACACATAAGGGATCTAAATTTCAGTGGACAGAGGCATGTGAACAAAGTTTTCAGGAGCTAAAGAAAAGGCTTATGACAGCACCTGTCTTGACTCTTCTGGATGGCACCAAGGATTATTTTATATATTGTGATACCTCGAGAATTGGCCTATTGTGTGTTCCTACGCAACATGGTAAGGTTATCGCGTACGCCTACAGACAATTATGGAAACATGAACAGAACTATCCTACACACGATCTTTAGTTAGCCGCAGTTGTCTTCGCCCTAAAGATTTGGCGAGTGATGTTTACACTGACCACCAGAGCCTTTAGTATTTATTTAAATAGAGAGAGCTAAACTACGACAAAGAAGATGGTTAGAATTACTAAAGGACTATGATGTTGATATTTCATATCATCCCGGCAAAGCTAATATTGTTGCTGATGCTCTCAGCCGGAAGTCCATGGGCAGTCTAAGCCATGTTGAAGCTGATGAGGTCAAGATGACCAAATATCTATGCTAGCTAGATAATTTGCAGGTGCGTTTGGTAGACGAAGAGGTGGACGCATTCTCGTTCAGAATACATCACAATCTTCTTTTGTTACTGAAATAAAAGAGCAACAATACGAGGATCCAGAGATTACAAAACTGAGAGAAAGTATTCCACAGCAGCAACAACCTTTATTTGAGCTAACAGGAGATAGAGTCGTTAGATACCAAGGTCGCTTATGTGTACCGACAGTCGAAGAGTTCCATGCAAAGATTCTTTCAGAGGCCCATTATTCTAGATATGCAGTTCACCCCGGAGCGACAAAGATGTATCGGGATCTTCGACATATCTATTGGTGGAATGGAATGAAAAGAGATATCGCAGAGACGGTAGCCCAATGTCCCAATTGCCAGCAAGTTAAAGCTAAACATCAGAAGCCTGGAGGCCTAACACAGTATATTGAAATTCCATTATGGAAATGGGACATGATAAAAATAGACTTCATCATTGGTTTGCCTCGCACTCCATGGAGGTATGATTCTATTTGGGTAATTATTGATAGGCTTACAAAATTTGCTCATTTCCTGCCAGTCAGGATGACATATTCAGCCGAGGATTATGCGAAGCTTTACATTCGAGAGATTGTTCGCCTTCACGGAGTACCATTATCTATTATCTCTGATCGAGGGGCTCAATTTATAGCCCATTTTTGGAAATCATTTCAGAAGGGTCTAGGCACGCAGGTAAATCTTAGCACCGCTTTTCATCCACAAACTGATGGACAGGCAGAGCGTACTATTCAGACAGCTGAGGATATGTTACGTGCCTGGGTGCTAGATCTTAAAGGAATTTGGGTTGATCATCTACCTCTTATTGAGTTTGCTTATAGTAACAGCTTCCAAGCTAGGATTCAGATGGCCCCTTATGAAGCACTAGACGGGCGGAAGTGTAGGTCGCCGATCGGTTGGTTTGAGGGCGGGGAAGTAGAGTTTCTCGGTCCTAATTTAGTCCAGCAAGCAATGGAAAAGGTAAAACTTATCATAGACCGGCTGCGTACAGCACAAAGTCGACAGAAGTCTTATGCAGATGTTCGACGATGAGACTTAGAGTTTGATGTAGAAGATTGAGTTTTCCTGAAACTATCGCCTATGAAGGGTGTCATGCGATTTGGAAAGAAGGGGAAGCTCAGCCCTAGGTATTTTACCCCGTATAAGATTATTCGGAGGATTGGTAAGGTGACATACGAGCTTGACTTGCCTTCAGAATTGGAAGCAGTCCATCCTGTGTTTCATGTATCTATGTTGCGGAAGTGCATTGGAGATCCTTCACGTATTACGCCCATTGAGGATATTTGCATTGCTGAAGACTTATCTTATGCAGAGGTACCAGTAGCTATTGTAGATCGCCAGGTAAGAAAGCTTCGAACTAAATAAGTGGCTTCCATGAAAGTGTTATGGCGAAATAACAATATTGAGGAAATGACCTGGGAAGCTAAGGAGGAAATGAGGAAGAACTACCCCCACCTATTTATGACTTAAGGTGAGTCGCATTTAAGTAATTGGCAATTATTTCTTTACTACAACTTAATGGGATTTTGGATGACTTGAAAGTGCGATTTAAATTTCTTATTGCGAGATAGCTATACGAAGCCTAGTAGTAGGAATCTTCATAATATTTAAGCTTGAAAATGAAACAAATATATACTCTCAAATAACGTATTATCGGAAAAGAAATGAAAAATGAAAATTGACTTGACCCATTCGCGGACGAATGTTCTTATGGAGGGAGACTGTGAGACCCAATGTTTTTTCCCTCTTCTCTTACGTAATATATGTAACGTGATGTGGTTATATTAGTTATATATGATTGGGCATAACATCACCCTGGTCACTTGTTAGGTTTTGGAGTCAAGCAAATTTCGAAATAAGGGTTGGCAAAAGTTATCCTAAATTTCTATAAAAATTTTTCTAAATTTTGGGTCAAATGTATTAGATCATTTCTCCTAATATATAAAGATTTATGTGACCCAAGACCTATCGAATCGAATGTCTACGAGTCTTGTTTTAAACCAAAAAACCTCACATCAAACATACATTGGAGTAAAACGTTATGACTCTTTTACTCCAGACCATAGGCTTGGCATGTATATATATGTGTGTGTAGGCATGTATGTCTGCAATCGCGGCCTCGTTGGCCATCTAATACCTTATTATTTTGGCTCGTCTACTTTAAGTTATATGCCTTATTGTTATTCAGGTCATGACCTTAATGGTCCAGGCTTAGTATTTCAGTATTATGCTGCCCGATCTGTTGGGCCCCCAGTTTAGTTAGCTAGTATGATTAGTGGCTAACTCGGTCAAATACAGTATCGAGGGCCAGTCGTACCTCCCCTTGTTTGGGGCGTGACATTTTGTGGGGCTGCAATGAAAGTTTCATAGTTTGAAAACTGATCTATGACAACCAAAATGGATGCAAGATTACCAACTTGGGGCAATCTCGTGATGAATCTGAGGGAAACACTTTCCCATGGTCTTTGTGGGACATGTAACGGCTGCAATGGTCCCGTTTGTTATGAGTGCTCTTGCTTGTCTTCGTGGCATGGCTGACAAGTATTCACACGCTGAGGAGCGTTACCAGTCTGTTGAGGCTGATTACATGATGTCTGATTGTTGTTGCGAAGGGCAGCCAAAACCAGGGGTTCATATCTGTTGGCTACCTTCTCCAACTGCAAGGCCGAGATGTTTCCAGTGGCCATTTTTATGGGACTGCATGGTATGGTGCAGGGCTTGGCCCCGTTTTCTCCAATCATTAGGATCATGTTAGCATGTGGTACTGGTATGGTGTTGGTCAACATTATGAACTCCAAACCTATAATTATGTCGAAGTCATCTATGATTGCGATGCGCAGGTCGACGTTTACTTTGTACGGGTCAAGTTTCACTGGGACATCTATAGTTGTTTCACCCAATGTCTGGGGCAGTGAGTTGAGAGCCTTGACGGTGGCCTTTAATCTGTTGCACAATTAGACCAGGCGCTCTACCTGATTTAAGCCAAGTAGTTGTAGGTAACACCATGGTCTATCAATGTGTGAAGGGCTCGCCGTTCACTTTCAATTCGACGAACATTAGGGTCCTCGTTTATTTAGGAGGCCTCTCATCCATCTTTTCCTTCCCTTTCTTGGTGATTGGGCCTGAGATTTTCTTAGAAGGACACGCACTGGTCCCCGTTAAGGCATGTGGGATAGAGCCAACAATTGCATTGAAGGTGCCTACCTGGTCTTCTTCTAATGTGTCTGAAGCATCTAACTCACCCTGGACAGTTTGATGAGCATTGATGTTGATGGGTTGGCATTCATTGTTCCAATGCTCCCCTCCGCAATGACGTCATTCTGAGGGAGGCTTTCTTCCCTGATTATTGTTGATGGATGTAGAGTTGTTGTTGTTTGAGGGAGGAGTCTTAGTTTTGGATGCACTCCGATCTCCCCAACTTTTGCTTGGGCCACCATTGCTGGGATGGTTCCCGTTAAATCCCCCTCGGACAGGCGGCTGGGTCCTGTCGTTCTGAGTTCCCAAATGATAATCGCCAAGGCATTCTGCAGCTTGAATGGACTTGGGTAGGGTGTCTACCCGTTGTCTCTGTAGTTCCATACGGGCATGAGGTTTCAAACCTTCTATGAATGCGAAGAGTTTGTCTTTGTCCCCTATGTCGCGTATGTTCAACATGAGCGCGGAGAATTCGTGCACATACTTCCTCACTGACTTGGTGTTGCGAAGCTCCCATAGCTTTCTCCTTGCGTTGTATTCCACATTTTCAGGGAGGAATTGCAGGCGTATGGCTGCCTTCAATTCATCCCATGTTTGGAGAGTATCTTCATCGGCCCTGATAGCTTTGTATTGACCCGCCACCAAAGTTTGGCAATGCCCTAAAGATACATGGAAGCAGTTGCTACATTCTTGGATTCTTCCAAATGGTCCACGTCATCGAAGTATTGTTCGATGTCGAAGATGAATTTTTCCACTTCTTTATCATCCTGGGATCCGTCGTATGGCTTTGGCTCCGGTATCTTAAGTTTTTATGGAATGATGTTGGAGTTTGCAGTACCCTTGATATGATTGTTGCCTCTTCGAAGTAGGCTATGGAGGGCGGCATTGACAACATTAAGCTGGCCTTTCAAGTCGTCTATGGTTTGCTGCATGGAAGTTAGTCTGTCTACCTCATGTTCCCGATGGGCTATATCGTCGGCACGCTCTTGGTGGAAGTCCTCAAATTTGCCACAAATATTGGCAGTTTCAATGCTTGTTGTTGGTTGGTCATCCTTAGAGTCACGACAGATATTTGCAATGTCATTTTCGGCCTACCGTATTCAACGGTCCAGGTATCCTAACCTTTGCACTAGGTTGGTGCTTAGATCAGGCACCATGTCTATGATGGATCGTAATCGTTCAACTGTCTCCTCTAGGGAAGCTAGACGCTCTCCATGATTCGCCATGGTCATAAATGCTGATGATGAGAAATGTGTTCCCTCGTCCGATGTCGAGCCTAGGCTCTGATATCAACTATTATGCTGAGCCTCCCTGAGATTCCTTGGAAGGGCGACGTAAGGCTAAGTAACTGATGTCAGTGCAGTTACTGTCCACCAACTGAGGTCCCCTCCGTATGCTAGACTAGATTGTCAGCGTCGTAAGGGAAAACTAATGTCAAGAGAAATTGAGAGAACAAAAATGAGAATTGAGAATGAAAGAAAGCTTGATTTCCTTAATGAAAGCTATCACAGAAAAACAATGCGGTGTCGAAGGAGAGAGACACCAGTACAGAGAATTGTTTGCTTGCAAGAAAGTTTGATTGCTTGATCCCCCCTAATAATACTAAAAATAAAATCCAAAGTTGCATGACTGGCCCTAAGAAAGTTGTAGAAGCATACTGAATGAAAATGAAGTAAAACTAACCTAGAATTACAATGAAAAAGACTTAGTTTATAACAATGTAGAAACAAGTTTGATGGCAGCAACTTTATCTTACGGGTCAAGTCTGCGCGCATGGTACTGTGGGCGCGTAGCATGCGCGACACTCGTTGTGCTTGCCTGAGGCTGGGCGCTGGAGCATGGCATCAGGGTTTGTGCGTGAGCCGCTGCTGGAATGGGCCTGCCACTGGGTGCCGGCAAGGCATCAGGATCTGAGCCCGCATCATTGTCAGTGCGCGTGGCGCTGTTGTCATTGGCCAGCCGCTGGGCCCTGGCGAGATACATCGGCATGGCGACATAGGCGCATGCACGCTTGTCACTTGGCGCAGCCAAGTCCACGGGGCCGACCATGACGCTAGGCATTTTGAGGCTTGCTAGGCCGTCATGGGGCATGGCCAAGGGGTCATGAAGCGTGTATGGAAAGCAGCCCATGAAAATAAGTATGTCCAAATGTTTTGTTATTCTTCTTAATTTTTAAAAAAGTTTTAAATCAATTTATTGCCCTATTTTATCCATAAAAATCAAATAAATATTTCCAAATTATTACTTTTGATGATTCATTTATTGTGTTCTCATATTTATCATAAATATAGCTAAGATTATTTTTTTTTATTTTTACAAATTTATTTAGTATTTTTAAGCTAAATTGCATAAAATTATAATATTAGCCTTTTCTAAGATTTAACTGTGTTTATGTTTAGAAAAATTAATCCCAGTATTTTTACATTGATATTTATAAATTGTAAATCATTTTCTTGATTTTAATTTATTTTTCAGAAATGAATTTCCTTTTTTTATAAAATAAATAAGGAAAAATGGTTATTTAAAATCTAGCCCCAATTACATTTCAATTATAGCCCGAATTGGACCCCCAATTTAAACCCATTTTTTTCCCGACCCAATTCCCATTCAAACCAACCTATGAACCTTTTAAACGACCCACCCGGATTCCCATTTAATCCCAGCCGTTGAACGCTTAGATCAATGGCTCACATTAACTATTTCCTAAATTAATTCCCAACTACCCCCAAACCCTAACCATTTTTTACCTACACCTGCCTCTAAATCCCCCTTCTCACTCATCGTCTCTCAAATCCTCTTAAACCCTAGCCACCGCTATCAAACTACAGCTCTAATACCTCCCAAATCTATGGTTTCCAAGGTCATCGAAGACCTGTATCAACCCTCATGGCTTCTATGTGTTCGATTTTTATGGTCTCGAGGCTAGAGCTTGAAAGAGTTTGGTCCAGACCCTGTTCGATTTCAGTTCATGGCTATTCTCCGATTGTCTCTGACCTTTCACCGGCCAGTGATGGCTAGTCGAGTTATACTTTTGTGACGACCCGACCAGTCGTCTCATGAATTACCATTCCGTTTCCCTCATTTCTGCTTCTTTATGCTTCGTTATATGTATTGTATGTGATCAAGTTGATTAGTCTATGTTCGGAGTGGTCTTGGTAAGAAATGAGACACTTAGTCTCTTTTACGAAAGGTTAAGTTGGAAAAGTCAACTGTACGTTGACTTATGTGTTAGAGGGCTCGGATGTGAATTTTGATGGTTCGATAAGCATCGGGAGGTGATTTATGACTTAGGGGTGTGATCGGAATTAGTTTGGAGGTTCGGAGTAGAATTATACTTGAATTGGCGAAGTAGAGATTTTGGTAATTTCCGGTTGATAGGTGAGATTTTGATTCAGGGGGTCAGAATGGAATTCCGAGAGTTGCTGTAGCTTCTTTATGTCATTTGGTATGTGTGTGAAAAATTTCAGGTCATTCGGACGTGGTTTGGTTGATTTTTTATAAAAAGCGTATTTTAGAAGTTTTAGAAAAACTTAGGCTTGAATTCGATGTGAATTGGTGGATTTGATTTTGTTTGAGGTGTTTTGATAATTGGAACAAGTTTGAATGAGGTTTTAGGATGTTTTGGTGCGTTTGGTTGAGGTCCTGAGGGCCTCGGGTGAGTTTCGGGTGATCAATTGGACCATTTTCTAAGTTAAAAAGTTGCAGATTTTCAGTTCAAGTGTTGCAGACATTTAAGCCTTCGTGATCGGGTGGGGTATATCGCAATCACATAGAAGGAATTTGGAAGGATTTAATTTAAGCCTTCGCGTTCGCGTTCGCGTTCGCGGAAGGCTAAGAGTTTGTGCTTCACGTTCATATCCGGTGCCTCGCGTTCGCATATGTATGGGAACTGAGGCATCGCGTTCGCGACCAGTATGTCGCATTCTCATAAAGTAAAAATGGGTCAACACAAGGTTTTACTTCGCGAACGCGAGAGTTTGACCGCGTTCGTGAAGAATGAAGGGTCAGACTTGGGCAGAATGTTTTAAAACATTTCATCCTCGAGTTTGTGGCTTATTTACTCCATTGTTGATCTTTTTGTGAGATTTTTGAAGGGAATTGAAGAGGGATTCAAGGTCAATCGATTGGAGGTAAGATTTATAAACATAAAACTCATCTCTATTGTGAAATCTACCTAGAAAATCATGGAACTTAAGCTAAAAATGGAAGAAAATCAGGGCTGGGGATTTTGAACTTTTGAATTAGGATTTGAAGGGCCATTTGAGGTCGGATTTGAGAACTTTTGGTATGTATAAACTCGTGAGGAGATAAGGAACCCGTTGATATGAAAATTTCTGAGTTTTGAGAAGTGGGATCGGGGCTTGGGTTTTGCTAATTGCGGGATTTTTGATATTTTTGAATTATTTTCGCTTGGGCTTTGTTCCCTTGGTATATTGTGACATATTTTGGATAGATTCAACGCGCGTGGAGGCTGATTCTAGGGGCAAAGGCATCGGGAGCTAGAGTTGTAGCTGGTTCGAGGTGAATAGTGATTGTAAATGATGTCCTGAGGGTTTGAAACCCCGGATTGCACATCGTAGTGCTATATTAAGGTGAGACACACACTTGATGATGAGCGTGGGGTCGTTTACTACTAGGATTGTGACTTGGTCCATTCCAATTGATGATTTTTTCGCGTATTTGATTGAAACTTGTTTTTTATCATTAAGTTTTGGGCTGATTACCATATTTGGGCTTTGTGCCAACTATTTGAACCCTTCAGGTATTTTATCACTATTTCCTTACTGCTTTGACTTATTACTTGAGCTCAGTCCTGTTGATATCTACTTTTTTACAAACTCGGCCATTTTTTACTCAGATTTGAAACTTAAATGATATTTCTAAATGATGCTTTGGGCTGAGGACTACTGTTTTACTAATGCCCAAGGGGCTTGTGCTGATCTTTGGACTGAGTGCGACCGAGGGCCAAATGTTAGGATACACTAAGTGATATGAGGCCCAGGGCCTGAGATACATATATATATACGCCACGACTTGGTTTGAGTGATGTGAGGCTGAGAACCGAGAGTTGATGCCACGAGGTGGCTTGATATAGTTTGGGCCGTAAGGGGTCCCTCCGGAGTCTGCACACCCACAGTGAGAACGGGTACCTATTGTGATATGAGATTGATCCCGATGGGCTGATATTGTGATATGAGAGTGAGCCCAGGGGCTGATATTGTTCTGAGAGTGGGCCTGAGGGGCTGATATTATTTCTGAGAGTGAGCCCGAGGGGCTAATACTGTTTTGAGAGATGGATACTCAGCACGAGGGGCAGATTTCTATTGTTATTTACTTGCCAAATTACTTGTTTTACTTGTTAGAAACGGATTTTGCTTGATTTCTTCATTGATTTACTGTTTAAAAAATGTTTTTACTACTTTGATATGAAATGCTTTGTGCCTTTATTTGTTTTCTTGATTTCAGCCATTATTTATAATTATTACTCACTGAGTTGGAGTACTCACTTTACTCTCTACACCGTGTGTGCAGATTCAGGCATAGCAGATTCCACTCTTGAGTGTTGAACCTCCCAGTCCAGGCGGTGTTTCGGAGACTATGAGGTAGATGTTGGTGTCCGCAGCCCTATGCCTCCCTTATCTTATTAGTTCTATGTTCTTCAGACTATTGTATTGTATTTCGTATTTAGTAGACTTGTATCAGGACTCATTAGTGGCTCATGGCTTGTGACACTCCGGTTTCCAACAGGCTTGGCCTTGCATGTATAATGTTTATGCACCCTATTTATATGATGAGTCTCTTTCTTTGACTGATTTTTAAACTTGTGACTAATTTCAAACTTCTCCTTTTTGAAATTCTGATTTCACTTGCCCCTTAAGGTTAACTAATTTCTTTTCCTGTTTTGTCTTACTGAATCCTTTCCAAAATTAGAGTATCTCTGAACCTAGACTCAATTGCTACCTAAATATTTTACTACTTCTCTTATGGCAATTGTAAGCTTGCTGACAAATTGATTTTTTTCCTTATTTTAAACTTATCAATGCCCGTTAAGCAAGTGCTCCCTTAATTAAAGGGAATCACTTGTATAATTGATTCTAAACCATGATTGTTTCCATGTTTGTGGCTTATTACCCCTTTATTACTCGCTTTCAAAAAACTATAAATACTCTTTACTTATTCTCTTTCAGACACGAACACAAGGCATAAACTTGATTTCAAACATACATTGCACTAAAGTTATCACCCTTCTATGTTACTACTATATTGCTGCCTTGCCTAGCCGGCTGAAAGCCAAGGCTAGGCTGTGGGGAAACTTGCTTATTTTCTCCATTTGCATTTCTTACTAGTATGTTCTAATTAAGTTTTATACACCAACAACAACATGCTTTTTTACTATTTCTTGCATTCTTATCTACATGCTGATTGTGTTTAACCCAATACCATTATTTGGCATATTGTAATTTTCCTTCTCCTGTTGTGGATCGATGTAGTATGACCTGTGAATCCTAAATCCCTACCCCAGTGTGTTTAATACCCGTGGTTGGTTTGGGGCATGACAGCATTGGTAATTATTGTGCATGACCCAACTTTGATCCTCATAGGATCATAACCTCCATGTTTCTCTTATATGTTGTGTGTTCTGGTTGATTTACAAGCATGTCAGCACTTCCTATTGCTGCACATGCCCAAAGTTGACCCATGAATAAGTGTGAAAGCTCCTTGCAATGGATTCCTAATCCCATGCCCCCTTTTGTGTGAAGTTATTAACTCCATGAAAGGTTGATGGTTGTCTCCCATCACCTTTTCCCTCTCCTTTATTCCCTCGGCTCTTAAAACTCCGTTTCTTCGCTTTTACTCTCTTCTTATGACTTAAGTTCTTCCCCCTCATGTGAGCCTTGCCTAGGACCTAAGATCTCCCTCTGAACTTGGACACATGAGAGATGGCATTTTCACACTACACTCATCTATATTCTGGTTATGTAATTTGGGTGTGAGCACTACCCGGGGTCCTATTGAGGCCCTTAGGAAAATCTGACACACCCAGGTATGAGAAAAGTTTTGAAATCTATGGCATTGGCAATGATACGGTTCCTTGCATATCTCATATAGGAAGTCAAATCAGGCTTCCCTATGGTTGTAGCTTCTCCTTTCATTCTTTCTGATGTAATTCAGTATTTTTGGTTTGTAATAATTTGTAATAAACATTTGGGGATGGCTAGTGAAAAGGGTTGGGTGATCATGTATGCTCAAGGGTAGAAAACCTACCTATAGGACTATTTAAGTTCTTTGTGTTCAATTATGCATTTTTAGACACCATGCCTATAAGGTTTATCTCAATTTCTTCATGATCAATGTCACACCTAGATAACTTGCCTATAGGACTACATAAGTTCTTTGTGTTCAATTCTGCATTTTTCGATACCATGTTTATATGGTTTATCCAAATTTTTTCATGATCAATGTCACACCTATATAACCTGTCTATAAGACTATCTAAGTTATTTGTGTTCAATTCTGCATTTTTAGACACCATCTCTATTGGGTTTATCTCAATTTCTTCATGATCAATATCACACCAAGATAACCTGCCTATAGGACGTATTTAAAATTTTGTATGACACTTAGATATCATGTTTTAGGTTCTAAACGGTTAAAATAAATGTCATATTCGTAATGTTGAAATAAGTAACACATAGAAATCATGCCTATGGGGGTTCTTAAATAAATCTGATTCGTTCCATTCACACTCAACGTTAGATATCATGAACATAGGGTTTAAATCAGCAATAGTAGATGCCATCACTTGCAGAATCTGAGATTAGTCTGTTTTAAAATCAGTCTATTCTAAATGCGTTTTTCATAATCTGATTCCCTTACTTAACGAGGTTTAGCAAGCATGCCTATAGGATTTCAAACAAATCATTTTGAGGTATTATTGTCATTCTGAATATCATGCCTATATGACTCCATCTAAATGCTTAGGCAAGGCTTAGAGTAATAATACTAATACTGAATTCGCCTATGTTAATTAGTAACTGCTCCAACAAGAAGGTAGACCTGATTTAGACTTCTTATTGAGGTATCTGATGAATCTGGCACTGAATCAAACTCCCCTCATTTTTAGTATTTTAAATAGATCTAAAAATTATGTGTAAGTCATGCTAGTTATGTGTTTTGTTCAAGGAGGTGTGTTTGAGCCTTTAGCTGTTTATATACTTCCCTAAGATGCATTATGTTTTTGTATGTCGCCATAGATTTTTATCCTTTGAAACCAATCAGCCTAATACCGCTTTCCTTTAGAAATAATAGTCTTAAGTACCTCCGAGACTGATAGGAATGAGACGGGTAATAGCATGCAATAGTAATCGAGACCAATTCGCGCTTTAGTACCTTAAACGGGTGGGAAATGGCATATATAGACATGGTGACCGGTGCACTAATACCACGTGTAGCCCCTCTCTTGAGGAGTGATTACCAGGTATCGAAATGATGTGATCCATATTAAACACCCCCTTCCTTTACTTTTCTTTTCTTCTAAAGCATTGCAATTTCTGCTTAAAATCGGCTCTTTTAATTGTTCCTTCAAACTTTGTTTACTTTCAAACCAGCTGTGTATTAAATCCCCTCTTATTTGAGCCTTATATGTTGTATGTTCATTACATCATAAATTCACAATAATTGTCTTGCCGGAAACCATACTAGTGGATCATGAGGGGTGCCTAACACCTTCGCCTTTGGATAATTTCAAGCCCTTATCCAATCTCTGCTTATTCAAATAGAACTTACAATTGAACCACATTGGTGTCCGAATGCACAATAACTCATTAGGTGGCGACTCTTCAAATGCAAAACCCAATTCCCAAAAAGAATGAGTTGTCCTACACAAAATGTCACAAACCCGATTTTTGCGGCGGAAAAAAAAGGGGGGGGGGGGGGGGGCGCGACACTAATTCTTATTAACTTTGTTGATACACATATAATGACTTATTTTATAATTATCATATTTACTATATCATGCGTATTGTGGTGTGTATATTTTCTAACAGTTGTTCCGTATTTAAAGTAGCGGGTCGAGGATCTTATTGGTTTTGGGATAAATTAACTAAGGTATTGTGTTATAATTATTTCGTCTTTAATTAATAATATTTTTAGCACTGCACTTAATTGTTCTCTCAGTGTTTGAGTAAATGGCTAAATGTTTGAGAAAAAGGTTCGCCTAGCTAGTGGAGTTAGTTGGGTGCCAATCAAATTTAGGGGATAGTTTGGAACGTGACAGTTACTTAGTAACAAATACTTTTTTTTGCCAAAAACATGAATAAATAGTCATAATATAAAATAAAAAAAGAAAGGAAAATATGAAAAATAGTTCTGTCTGTGAAATTTCAGATCTTCTAGACATGGTTGAAGATTAAGGTTCATGACAATAATGTATACATGGGATAGGAATCAAAGAAAAAAAGAAAAGGAGAAACGAAAAGAAAGATATACAGAGGGAAAAGATAAAACACTAACAATGGCATCGGAGAAAAGGAATATCTTCCAAAAAATCTATTTAACTTCTCATAAATAGGATTATAGGAATATTAGATGATAAGTTGATTATTTCATAAATTTTCTCATGTTTTTAATGACTGTGTAAGTCCACTAATTTTAAATAAAATAAAGGATGAAAATTAGTGAGATCATCTATGTCCCCAATTTTCTTTGATTATGACTTTTGTATGCAATCAAATATGGATTTAAATTTTATGAATTAAGATTTGCAATATTTAACATAGTTAATAATTTTTTAGGAAAAAGTATAGAGTATGAAAGAAATTTATGGGTTCAGATCATTTATACTAAATACGTCCCCTGATTATTTTTATTTTAAAAAAGTCCCCTGATAAAATCCACGGTCCATTTCCAATTGTTGGTGTAGAATAAATGGCTTCTTTTCTTGCCTTATGTTTAAATCTAGTCACTTTTGCCCCAGAAGGTTGAAATTGACATTTTATTTAAGCACTCCTAGAACCTATCTTTTTCTTTTGTTTTCTTCTTTTCTATTTAACTCGAGGAAAGTGAATTTTAAAATCAAGTTAGTACATGAAAATAGTAAATACTCAGTGGATCATTTTCTTCATATTCTCAGATTTTACCAAATTTAATGTGGCCATCTAGGAGACTATTCCTTTTTTCTTTTATAACTAGTGAATTTTTTCGCATATTTTTATTAGAATTAGCTATTGATTTTCTTTCTTCCTTTAAATAGTAAAACTTTTGTTTTTCAAATATAATAAAACATGAAATGAAAAGTAATTAAACCAAAATAGGGTTAGGTATTTATTTTCATATTCCTTTTCATTGTTTTATTTTTTTTGTTTATATTTCTTGATCTTTCTCAATTCTCAAATTTCCTAATGTTACTCCAAAAAATCCAAAACTTTACTCCTCTTCTACCTAAAAGTCTCCATCTTCTTCACTTATTTTTCACGGAACTTCCAAAAGGTTGCTTCTTTCTATTTTAGTTTTCTAATTACTCATCCTATAAATTGAAAAAAGTAAATCATTAAAAGAAAAAAGAAAATTCAAGTACCAAAGAAAGATAAAGAAGGAAAAATTTAGTGTACAAACATGAGATATTGCTTTGTGTTATAAAATCTCCTATTTTAGGTGAATGTGCATAATTAGAGAGATTCTAGGGTTTACTTCTCCCTATAAATAAAGGGGTCTTCTACCATTGTAAACAATCCCTAACCATCCCCAAGTATCAATAAGAATACTCCTCTCTCTACTTTTCTCTCTATTGTTCTTGTTCTTGTATTATTGTTCTTGTTCTTATATTATTTCATAACACGTTATCAGCACGAGTCTCTAACCAATTGAAATTTTCGATTATTTTAACTTTTGTTTGTGTAGGGTTTTTGCTTCATAGCCGATTCGGCTCTCTCAACTCAATCGCCGCCTTTTTCTAATTTCTATACGGAAAAATAGAAGAGATGGTATCATCATAAAGTAATGCAACGGGATAGAAACTCAAGAGGTATATTTGATATCACAACATTTATTGGTATACCTTAAAGGTAAGTAATTTACTTTTCCCTTTCAAATTCTTGAAATTCTACGATTTGATTTTATATACAAACAAAGACAACAAAGTTTGATTATAACTCTAATGGAGTTCGTAAGAAATTACACTCACATGAAGTGGTAAAATTTCTATGCCTTGCCATGATCAAATTCATGTATGATTGTGGGCAAAGAATTAAAATTCCGTCCCATTGAATTTGCTCCATTCCCTTTAGAGAATGTGGTAGCAGTATGTGATAAGTCTGAAAGAAGACAAAATTATTACCATGATGGTATCAATGAATGTGGACGTGGCAATAGACGGAATTATAATCGTCATTATGATCCATTCCCTGAAGTGAAAGTGATAATTGTAATAAAGCCTGTAAGTATGAACACGCTCTTGATGTAATTGTGTCTTATGTCTGACATTATGAAAAGAAAGTTCGTTGCCCTTGAAATTTCGGGCAAGAACTATATGGCATGGGTGTTGGATGCTGAAATCCACTTAGATGCTATGGGTCTTGGAGACGCCATTAAAGACAGAAATAATGCATCCACCCAAGACTATGCTAAGGCCTTGATTTTCTTGCGCCATCGCCTTGATGAAGGTTTGAAACTGTGCTAAGGCCTTGATTTTCTTGTGCCATCGCCTTGATGAAGGTTTGAAACTGTGCTAAGGCCTTGATTTACTTGCGCCATCACCTTGATGAAGGTTTGAAAATTGAATATATCACAGTCAAAGATCCACCTATCTTGTGGAATGGATTAAAGGAGAGATATGACAACCTGAAGTTGGTCACTCTGCCACAAGCACGATACGATGAGAATCCAAAAGCAAATAGTTCATAAACTATATGTTATCGTTGCGGTGGAAAAGGGCACTAGGCGAAAATTTGCCGTGTACCAAGACATTTGGTTGAGCCTTGTCAAGCATCTCTAAAGAGTAAATGCCCTGAAACAAATTTTGTCTCTGACGACAATTTTGACATCACCCACTTGGATGTGGCAGATTTCTTTGAGCAACCCAATGGGAAAATAGACCACCTAATCGGTGATGGATCTGTGATGAAAGAAGATGGAGTTGTTTGGTTTTATTTCACTTATTTGTAATAGTTAGTGAATAAACTAATAGTCATTAGTATCAGCTCGTATTAGTTAGTTTATGATATAATGTTAGTATTAGTTCTTTAGAATGTTTCAATATGCTCAGATTTCAATAATATTTTTATTTTTCAGTAGCGGTAATCGACTAACCTAACAGTTAGTCGATTATCTAATATTTTGCATTAAAACTGCAAAACAATCGATTGTCAATGTTCAACAATCGATTGTCAATGTTCGACAATCGATTGTCTATGTTTAACAATCGATTGTCGTAAGACAATGTGATATGAAGTTTTTCAAAATAGTCAACAATCGATTGTCTATGTTTAACAATCGATTGTCTTAAGACAGTGTGATCTGGAATTTTTCAAAATAGCAAATAATCGATTGTCTATGTTTAACAATCGATTGTCTTAAGATAGTGTGATCTGAAGTTTTTCAAAATAGCAAATAATCGATTGTGTGTGTTTAACAATCGATTGTCAATGTTCAACAATCGATTGTGTGTGTTTAACAATCGATTGTTTTAAGAAAATGCTTAAACTGAAATTTTCAAACTGCAAAGTAATCGATTATGGAAAACATATAATCGACTATCTGATTTAGTTAGTCGAATAACCTCAGCAGATTTCGAAAATATTGTTTAAGTATGAAACAAACGGACTGAAATTGTTTGTTCTCATGTTCGTATATTTTCTTTTGTATGGCAAACTATGGGAATTAAATTGATTGAAGGCTCCTGAAGAGCAACTATAACTCTGCCTAAAGGAACGATATTTTAGAGAATGCAATATTCTCCTCCAAGTCTAAGAAGAACTTGTTGAGTTTTAATGATATCAGTCAAAATGTTCTCCTCCAAGTCTAAAAGGAACTTGTTGAGTTTTAAAGATATCATTCAAAAATGGATATCAGATTGAGACAATACATGAGTATAATCTTGAAAACCTCATTTACTCATGAAAACGAGGCTGCCCACTTCGATTTGGGGTCACGCCATTTTACATGCAACAATGCTAGTTCGTCGGATACCCACTTTAGCTTAGGGTCACGCCATTTTGCATACAGCAATGCTAGTCGTCTCTGACTGACGAATTGACACAAATATTCCCCGTTGCAATTGGTTTTGGGTCATGAACCTAATATATCCCATTTAAGAATCTTTGGATGCACAGTATATGTGCCTATAGCACTGCCATCCCGCACCAAAATGGGTCCGCAAAGAAGGTTAGGAATATATGTTGAGTTTGAATCGCCCTCCATTAATTCGCTACCTCGAAACATTGACAGGAGATTTGCACGATTTGCAGACTGTCAATTTGATGAGACACTTTTCCCAAAATTAGGGGGAGAAGTTGGTGAAACCAAACGGGAAATTTTGTTGAAAAATGCATCACTATCTCATCTTGATCCACATACCTCTATTTGTGAAAGAGAGATACAAAAGATTATCCATTTGCAAAGAATAGAAAATCAAATGCCTGACGCATTTATGGACTTGAAAAGGATAACGAAATCCCACATCCCCGCGGAAAATGTCCCAATCCGTATTGATGTCCCTCTTGGACAATCATCTAGTGTCATATCCAATGAGTCAAATGCACGCCTGAAACGTGGCAGACCATTAGGTTCCAAAGATCGAAATCCTAGAAAGAGGAAAGCAAATGATCAAAATGACACTACGAAAGAATCTCATGAGGAAATTCATGATTTAACAAATTCTGAGATTCATGAAGAATCCATTGAGCCCGAGGCTCTGGAAAATACGGAACTATCCATAAATCCAATCAATATTGAGGAAAATATTAATCGAGTGGATATAGTGATGGATAATGTCTTTGCTTATAATGTCGCATCTAGCATTATGCAAGAATGTGAGGATCTCGAACCTCAATCTGTTGAAGAATGTCGAAAAAGACATGATTGGCCAAAGTGGCAAGAAGCAATTCAATCAGAATTGAATTCGCTGGCAAAACGTGAAGTTTTTGGCCCTATAGTTGAAACACCTAATGGTGTTAAGCCTGTTGGCTATATATATGGCATGAATGATCGTTGGTCACGTACCTATTGTACGCCAAAGTATTTTGGAAATATGACTATTAAAGGACAACGATAATGCAAGAAACATATCTTGCATATAAGTTTGACATGACCATAATGGTATTTCACTTTAAGAAAGATATTCACCACATGGATGTTGATGAATCTGTGGTAGTACAAAATTAATTGAGAGCTCTAGAAGAGCCAATTATTACTATGTTGGAGAAACACAATTGAGTATTGTGCTGTAGTAAGTCTCAAAGAAACTTATTCAGTTTCCAAAGTACACGCGAAAGCGATTGATTATATTGAGACTATAAATAAAGGAAGGATTTGATATCTCCTATTACTACAACTTGTAGCGGGGTAATTTGTATATGAAAAGCTACCCGCTTTGTTCTCCAGTTTGTACTACACAAACGAAAGAATGCCACAATAAAGTGGATATCTATTGGTATAAAAACCCATGTCATAATAAACCTGAAATTTATTGATAAGTGCACATGTCATGGTGTAAATTTGAAGTTTACCAATATTGATAATTTATTCAGTTGGCATTCGTGTTAGCCATCTCATTTTAAGTATGATGTGCAAATTCACATAGGTGAATATTAAAGAACTAGAAAGTTCTTTACGAATTCTCTTGTATCACTTGTTCTCATTAATGAACTGACCAACTAAAGAGTTCGGGTTGAAGCCCATAAATTCTGGAAATATCAAAGGTGAATATGGGCCCATTCACCTGCCATGTATACCACATATGATGCATCTATGAAATGGTTACATGCGCAATCGTTATTAACCCGCAGCCTGGCCGGTGATTGCGAGGTAAATTGCTCAGTAATCTAACTTCGAGCATAATTTCCAGATTCTCTACTCAAGATAGTTCATCTTGATAAGTTGGTTTATATCAAAGTTGGTTTAGCAAGATAATTATTGAGTGCTTCCACTTAATAGCTAAACTGTTTCTTATGAGAAAAAAGTTATATATATCAGTTTGATATACGTTGTATACGAGAGTATATTCTCCCCTCACAAGTGGTTCAGGGTCAGGAACCAAATAATCTCATCTTATTATTAATGTGCTGTGTATATTGACATGATAATGCACAAAGATGATTTCCCAAAGTTGAGGAAACAAGTTAGCTTTTCTAACATGAGGGGGAGACATGATAAACACTTGAGAAAAGGTTACATGGGATGAATTATCATTTGTATATGTAAATCCCCGAATATCATGATATGAACCTGAAGTTCATAAAAGGGATAATTCAATTGCAACATATTGCAAAGCATGCTAGACGCATTTGCTGACCCAAAGAAAGTAACTATATTCTCACTACAAATGCTCATATTAAGTCCCAGAAGGACAAAGTCTTTGATACGCTTAAAGCGTATAGACAAATACTTGATTCCATGTAGATTTGGACATATAGTTCAAATACTTGAAAGTATAAAGTCAAAGTTGCTTGAATCATACACAATTCTTGGTCCTGAAGTACCACATCCTAAGTACAATTTGTGTACATATGTATCTTGCTATAACTATAAGCATGATGGCATTGAGAATACATCTATGAAGATATTGAAGAGTCATTCCACGACATTATATGAAGATGTTTATATCTATCAAGAATGATGATTTCAAGGTGCGGAATATTTATTCAAGTCAATATGGTTGATTTATTTATCAAACATCTACCAAAGATCATTTTGAAGATGGTGCACAAGATTGGAATGCAAATGCTCAAGGATATAAATTGATGTTCTTATTAGGGGGAGTTAATGCGCGTTGCACTCTTTTTCCCTTACAAGGTTTTGTCCCAACTGGGTTTTCCTTGCGAGGTTTTTAACGAGGCAACCAATAGGCGCATATTCAAACATGTGTACTCTTTTTCCTTTTCTTTAAATTTTTCCCGTTGGGTTTTGTTTTAGTTAAGGTTTTAACGAGGCACATCATTGAATAGACATTCAAGGGGGGAGTGTTATAAAATCTCCTATTTTAGGTGAATGTCCATAATTAGAGAGATTCTAGGGTTTACTTCTCCCTATAAATAAAGGGGTCTTCTAACATTGTAAACAATCCCTAACCATCCCCAAGTATCAATAAGAATACTCCTCTCTCTACTTTTCTCTCTATTGTTCTTGTTCTTGTATTATTGTTCTTGTTCTTATATTATTTCATAACACTTTGTTCTTTTTCCTTTGCAACAGGAATATTCAAGATAAGGTTTTTTTTTCCTTTTATACCTTTCACATAATTAGAACTTCGAAAATTATCCAACTAAATACTTCATACTAATGAAATTGTGTCGTAACACTTCCAAGAGAAGTTAGAAAGAAACAGGATTCACCATATCTGAATGCCAACATATTTATAGGACCTCATCTCTAAATGATTTTTATATATTTTCTTAGTGAAAATCAAATTAAGATTTAATATTCTTGAAGAACAATAAAATAAGATGAAAAAACTAAAATTTATTAAAATTCCAACAGAAATCAACGATAAATTTAAGTAGAGAACATATAATGAAAAAAATTTAGGGATAAAATAAAAAAAAAACAGGAAAAAAAGATAAATAGCTATTCTTATTTCTAAAAGATGCCACATCAGATCAACTATGCCCAGCTTTACTATATATATATATATATATATATATATATATATATATATATATATATATATATATATATATATTCTACGAAAGCAAAAAGCCCTCCATCCATACCATTTGGAATCAAGATACGAATTTTCTTAGCATCTCATTGTCTTTTTGTCTTAATTTATAAATGTCCGACTTTCTTGTAGCAACCTTAATGGCTTCGGCGTGTGCCTTTACAAAAGAATCTACAAGCAGAGCAAATGAATCATTAGAATTAGGTGGTAAATTATGCTACCAATCATAGCACCATTCAATAGAGTCTCCCCTAACTTCTTCAGCAACACAGACTCGATCTCGTCATCTTCCAAGTCATTTCCCTTAATGGTGCATGTGTACGAGGTGACGTGCTCATTTGGATATGTTGTCCCGTTATATTTCGAGATTTTTGGCATACATAACTTCTTGGGGATTGGCTTCGGAGCCGCAATCAGGAGGAAAGGTTTTTGGATAAGCTTTTTAGAATCAAGTCCTTTCAACACTGGTGGTGCCCCGAAATTTGGTCGACCCTGGAATTATAAGTTTCCACTTTCTTATTGTTTTCCTCGATCTTCTTTTCCCTTATCTCGATCCGTTTTATCAGTTCCTCGAGCATCTTTACGATAGCAAGATTGGTCTCCGGTTCTCCTCCATTCGACCTCTTTGGAACCGACTCAGCTCTATGAACAATTTCTTGCAATGGCTCGATCTCGATCATGCTTGGTGCTCGATTATGGTTTTAGAGCTGTTCTATTGCAAATTTTTGGGCCTGCAACATCTCGATTATCATTCGAAGGCTAATACTAACTTTTTTACCATCTTGGGCGTTCTGATATGTCGTTCGAGCACCTATGAGGACGCTATTTTTAGAATCGACACCCAAATTCCCATTAATTGCAATATGGGAGATGACGTCGATTGGATCCACGGTCGGAGCACCGTCGGGGTTGACTGGAGGTACTCCATTCCCTGGGATGTCTATGTTATCGTTCTCGCCATGGAGGCCGATACCATTGTCCGTGTGTGTAGGTGCTACTTGAGAGTTTGACATGTCGATCTTGGAATCAAAGACAATTCAAAGAAGAAGTGTAAAATAGTGTATGTTACAAAATTGTATCAGGCAATCACTATTAATCCTTAGCCCCACGGTGGGCGCCAAAATGTTTACCCTTAAAATCGGATAACAATTAAACTTATATGTAATTTTAAAGATATGTTATTTCACTTGGTACAAACTGATAAATATAAGAATTAATGCTAGGAATTAATAGTAAAATAAAGCAAGCCAAAGTGATGAACAAATGTGGCCCTCGAGCTAGACCGCCCTCGGACCAACTAAGTGTGTTATTAAAAATATAAACTTGAATAACATAGCTTGCAAGAGGAAGAAAGTAGATATTACTTTGATATGCGTGAATGTCAGATGGTTATAAAATTATTAGAGTCCTCTTTATATAGTAGATGAATCCTATCTACAATACAATTCTATATACAGAAGTAAATCACATGATAGGCTAAATATCCTATCCTGACTCGATACGTGGCGAGAATTCCGCCACGATCCTGGCCTGATCACGAATATCTCGGCTTTTCTATTATTCGGCATAGCAGGCCTCCTTCGATCTTGTTCGATCTCTTTCTTGCTTTGGTTTCGATCACGGTTGGCCTCGATCTTCATCGGCCATTGATCAACGCGCTTATCAATCCATCTCCGTACCATGTTCCGATATAACTGAGGTTGGGCCTTGATCTTCCGTCCCGACTTCGGTTAGTTATATAAAATTAGACAAACCCGATTTTGACCGTATACAAATTCAAAAGACATAAAATCTAAAAAAAATAAAAAAATTACGTGTAGCATGTAAATCCATCCCATTCCTTAAGATCCACTCTTTCAATATATACGTCCATAAAAAAATTTATATAACCATATTAAAAACTTCAATTGTCTTTTTACCCTCTTACTTCGCGTTTTGACTTTCTTAATGAGAATGCAAATGAAAAGCATATCAAACCAACTGTATTGCCGAGTCCGAAATTGAAATGACGATAAATTGGACATAAAATATATTTTTTATGTTAAAAAAATTAAAAATATAAATAATTCGCAGTTATTTACTGCGAATTGAGTTAAAGAAATTTTTTTTCGTTAACTAAATTTGTAGTATAATACTTCGAAATGTTAAAAAATATTTTTTTTAATGTAATTCACAGTATTATACTTCGAATTACATAAAAACGAGGCGTCTCATTAACAGCTGGGCTCAGACTTATTTTAAATAAGCAATTCGCAGTATATTACTATGAAGTAGTAATTCCCAGTAATATACTGCGAATTGCTTATTAAAATAAGCCTGGTCTTCTTTCTCAAAGACAATGACGAACTACTTCCTCCATTAAAAAATACTCTCTGTTGCGATCTGGTCCCCCCGTTTGTTTATTAAAAAAATCGGCCCCACCCGTCCCATAAAGAGCAAGGATTGTTGGTCTCACACACAGAAGAAGGTTTCGATCCCGTATTTCGGGTGCAAAGTTTCGAATTTAAAAAAATTCACATTGAGGTATTTCCATTTACTTTATGGTAAAACTTATATATTCATGCGTGTAGTATTGTTTAGTATGTTTCCATGTGAATATCTGTTATGTTTGTGTTCTTTCATATACCCATATTGATTTATTTGATACCCAAATTTATATTATATTTGTGAAAAAAAATGCTACCGAATTGTTTATGTTATTTTTGATTTATTTACTCGAATTTATATATTTTTTGTTGTGAACAAAAATGCTTAAAATGTGATAAACAATTTGTATTCTTATATAATTTGTATTAAAATTTCATAAATAAATTGTACTGTTAAATAATAATATTTATTTTATCTATTTTCTGTTCATATTGTAGAGCCTTGTATTTTAGTAAAATATAGTACCTTTTAGCTTAGTAAAATATAGCCTTTTAGCGTAGTAAAAATGTAGAGCCTTGTAGCATAATAAAATATAGAGTCTTGTACCATAGTGAAATATAGAGCCTTGTAGCGTAGTAAAATATAGTACCTTTTAGCGTAATAAGAATAACTCGATGCTACCGAGCCTAAAAAGTAAAGTTGGAACCCTTATATAATATTCACTGCAATTTAAAAATTTATAATTTAAACGGAAAAGGGTCAGAACTGCCCCTAACGTATTGACGACAGTTTAAAAATACCCTCCGTTAACCTATTTTGAAAAAAATGCCCATACCGTTAAAATTCTGGTATATTTGTGCCCCTAACGTATTGACTCTAGTTTAAAAATGCCCCTACCGTTAACCTATTTTGAAAAAAATGCCCCTACCGCTTTAAATATAAGTATAGTCAGTTGTTAGACTTAGGGGCACAAATATGCCAAATTTTTAACCTTAGGGGTATTTTTTTCAAAATAGGTTAACAGAGGGCATTTTTAAACTGGAGTCAATACGTTAGGGGCAGTTCTGACCCTTTTCCCTAATTTAAATATTTAAGGTAAGAAAATTTTAAAACTATTGAAATTGAGAAGCATAATAATTAAGGATAAGTCAGTATTATCGGGCCTAAAAAAATCAAGCCTAGAACCCATACATAATTATTATCTCCAATTCAAAAATTTATAATTTAAATCATTAAGGTAAGAAAATTCTAAAAATGTTGAAATTAAGAAGCATAACAATTAAGGATAACTCGGTGCTATCGGGCCTCAAAAATCAAGCCCCGAACTCATACATAATTATTCTCTCCAATTCAAAAAATTATAATTTAAATCTTTAAGGTAAGAAAATTTTAAAAATATTGAAATTAAGAAGCATAACAATTAAGGATAACTCGGTGCTACCAAACCTCAAAAATCAAACATGTAACTCTTACATAATTATTCAGTCCAATTCAAAAATTTATAGTTGAAATATTAAGGTAAGAAAATTTTAAAAATATTGAAATGGAGAAGCATAATAATTAAGGATAACTCGGTGCTACCGGACCTAAAAAAACAAGCCTGGAATCCATACATAATTATTCTCTTCAATATTAATCATACTTTATAATTTAAATTTGTATGGTAAGAGAATTATAAAAAGCAAGCTTGGAACCCATACATAACTATTTTCTCTAATATTAACCATAATTAATTATTTAATTTATTAAACTAACACAAACATTTAATTTTATTTAAATTATAGTAGACGCCATGACATTTCCTCCGCCTGCGCATCCCGGACCTGCCGAGGATCAGCTATTAGTGTTGCAGGGCGACCATAGGTCCTCCTGTATTTGGGAGGGACAACTGTTGCAGCAGGCTCTCCGGCCCAGGAGACATGGCAATTTGTGAGATATTATTGCGGGGCATCCTTTCCATGAGCGCGTAGTACACAGCCTCCAGGATACGAGATTATATAGCATTTTTAAGCTAGGACGGATGCAGCTTGATTGGTCCCTCATCACTGCATTGGTAGAGCGGTGACGACCGGAGAAGCATACTTTTTATTTTCCACTAGAGAGGGCACCATCACTCTACAGGATGTCCAGGTGTTATAAAGACCACGCATAGAGGGACGCGCTTTGACACTGCCCGACTTCATTAGAGGAGCGACACGTGTACAGTTGGCGGATCTGATGGGGCCAAAAATATGAAGGAAATTTGTAGTATAATACTGCAAATTAGTAATTCGTAGTAATTTACTACGAATTGCCTGTTTATTTTTGGCCTGACTCAGATGTTTAATTAAATTTATCACTTTATGTAATTCACAGTATAATACTGCATGCGAATTACGTTAAAAAAATATTTTTTAAATATTTCGTAGTGTTATACTGCGAATTGATTTTACGGCAAAAGTTTTGTTAATTCCACTCGCAATAAATTACTTCAAAATACCTATATTTGTAATTTTTTTTAACCTTAAAAGCATATTTTGTGTCCAATTTATCATCATTTCAGTTTCGAACGAAATCTGAAGGACAATTTTCAATTATAGCTACTACTACCACCTTTTTCATTTTCTCGTAATCACGTTCGTCATGATTTCTATAGAAAATGCTCATACTTGTTTTTATATTTGACATTCGTGTGAAACGGTTCAAACGTAATTAGATGAAGAGCCGGGAGCCCGGAATTGAAAGGTTATTTATTTTAGTTACTAAGTTCATAACTAAATATTTTTATATATTTAATAAATTTTAAATATAAATACAAATTTTATATAAAAGTTACTAAATTCGTTCGTACCTGTAGCTATGCGTGACCTCCGCCCTAAAAGCAATGATATTCATGTTGGTCGTGCATATTGCTACCAATCAGAGGTGAAGCTAGTATTGTTAGTTAATGATTTCTTGAATTTTGAAAATACAGTTTGTTGGATTCTAATAAATTGTTCATATATATTAGTGGAATTAAATAAAATTTTAATATAAATATAAAATTTTAAGAAAAAAATGCATAAATACCCCGTTCCAACCTATGACCGACACTTTTCCTTTTCTAGTGTCCTATTACCCCCTGAACTATTTTAAAACAGAATTGTTACCCCCTAAATGCTTGTATGGCAAAATGAGTGCATTTCAAGAGAATGAGCAACAAAAACAAATACTAAATTTTTATTTTTAATATGCCTTTTTAAAAAAAAATATATACAGCTTTTTAGTTTTTCTTTTCTTTTTTGTTTCTATCTTTTAAAATTTTTTTTTCTTCCTCCACCCGACTAGCAACGTAGCTGATGCCACCACCGCGCCACAACCCCCATGGATGTAATAATTCTATTTTAAAATAGTTCATTGGAATAATAGGACTTCTGAAAAGAAAAATTGTGTAGTTCAAATTTTGGTTAGGTTGGAGCATACTTATGTATTTTCTCAAGTTTTAACCAAAGCTACTAAATTTTATTGAATTCATAACTATTAGTGGAATATATGAATTAATATGGTATGAACAAAATACTCCTTTCTGCAATAACTGCTAACCCTACGTGTATAGCAAGGCATTGACAAAGTAAACACATAGTTGACTGAATAAATCAATATTTCTAAATATTGACTATTGAGAGATTTGTTAACCATACTACAAATATCAAAAGATGCATATCTAGGGATATAAATGTAGTAATTTGACTGTTTGGTGAAACTTTACTTTTTCTAATTAAAAAAGAAAAGATACTAAAGGTTGGTATACATAAATTAGTAAATTAATGGGAATATCGTATAACCTAAACCAAAGTCGTAATATGCATTGAATTTTATAATTCAAAGAGATTTTAAATAATTTGGGAAAGACCAAAAAAGAAAACCAATACTATATACAGTCGAACATCTTTATAATATCCCTATATAACAATATTTTATATAAAAACCAAGCTTTTTCGGAACTAATTGTTATGTTATGTTATGTTATGTTATAATATATGTTCTCTATAATAATACTTTGTTATTATATCCAAAAATATTTCGAACAAACGATATTGTTATAGAGAGGTTTGACTGTACTTCATCAGTTTCAATTTATGTGAACTTATTTTTTTTATTCCGTGCCAAAAAGAATGATGCATTTTCTTATTTGGAAACAATTTACCGTTATGCACTGATTTATAACCATACAAAATAAAGGACAAAACGTACCCGTACCGAATGTTCACATCAAACCAATGGATACATGATATATGTCTTGCATATGGACTTCAATCATTTAATTATGGTAAATTATATGCATTCTCATCTAATAAAATTAATTAACCATGGTGAGTTAATATAATTTGGTGTAAATACCCGATGTGGGTAAATATTTACCCAAAATATATATACCTCATTTTATGCCGCAAGTTTAAAAGTCTTCTTTCTTTTTTAAATTTCGTGTCCAGTCAAATCACATAAATTGAAACAGAGGAAGTAATTTATGAAATCTTTTAAGAATTTGTCTAATAATTTCCATATTATAATTTATTTATTTTTTTGAAAAAATGAACCAATATGTGTGAACTGCCTAAATAGTCCTAGCTAATATCCAATTAATATATTTGTCAATAGGACCCACAACTAGACTAGAAATATAGCAAATTGACTTTGGCACCAACAAATTTCTCGTCTTTTCATTTCACCAATTCTAAGCTGCCATGAAACAAAAAACATAAACAGATAAACAGAAAAAAACCATGAATACATTTTTCTTCTTTCTCTTTATAATTTTTTCCTTTTTTTTTTTCAAAATATTTACTCTCAAGTTGACACAATAACTACAACTTAATATATCAAAGATGGCGAGACTATAGTTTCATTAGATGGAACATTTGAGTTAGGATTAGTCCAAGAAATACTTCAACAAATCGTTATGTTGGTATTTGGTACAAGAAAATCTCAGCTTTTACACCAGTTTGGGTTGCTAATAGACAAATTCCTATTAAGGATAATTCTGGAATATTGAAAGTTATTAATCCAGGTTTTCTTGTTCTGATTAATGTTACTAATGACATTATTTGGTCAACTAATTCTACAAGAAATGTGGAAAATCCAGTTGCTTAGTTGCTAGATACAGGGAATTTGGTGGTTAGAGATGCAAATGATCACGACCCTGATAATTTTTTATGGCAAAGTTTTGATTATCCTACTGATACTTTGTTAGCAAGTATGAAACTTGGTATAAATTTGGAGACTGGCTTGGAAAGGTAAGTTGAATTGTCTGATCGTCTCATCTAAAAGATTAAACTGTTAGAGAACATTTCTTTTTATTTATTTAATATAATTATGTCTTCAACATGCCCCGAGTACGTCTAATTTTTTTTTTTAGGTGGTGAGATGGATGTCAAGCATGGGCGGAGCCAGGGGGCAGATCCGAACCCCTTCGCCAAAATTACACTATATATATACTAGGTCAAGCATGGGTGGAGCCGAGGGCGGACGAGGTTCATTCGAACAGAAAAATATACTTTTTCGTAAGTTTACTTCTTTATATTTTGAATCCCTTTATTGGCATTCCTGGCTCACTAATCAAGGTATTGTCTGCTTTGCTCCGACCTCTCTCTGGGCCACCGTAAGGCTTATCGAGCCTCACGGTTTTGTCCCCTTAGGATCAAACCTCAATAGTTGAATCTTGAACTCGCCCTTATATGAACCCTAATTTTCCCCTCCCATTATGATGTAAGACTTGACATAACTTGTAAAGTTGTTGCCATGTGACCAGGAGGTCATGGGTTCGAGCCGTGGAAACATCCTCTTGCAGAAAATACAGGATAAAGTTGCGTACAATAGACCCTTATGGTCCGGTCCTTTCCCGAATCCCGCGCATAACAGGAGCTTAGTGCACCGGACTGCCCTTTATTCTGATGTGAGACTTGCCTAGAGGCAAGTTTCCTGGAGAACTCCCTTTCGCGTTAACTACTAGTGGCTCGTGGGCTGTTACGTTAGACTTGAACTTAGGACCTTTGATTGCTACTTTGATCTATGTGATTATTCGGATTCCATCTACAATTCTAAATTATGTGATTATTCGGATTCCATCTACAATTCTAAATTGTTAGAGAGAACATACTTTTGTTTGCTTAGTTTAATTATGTCTTCAACAGGTATCTTAGTTCATGGAAATGTGACGATGATCCTGCGCCTGGGGATTATACATACCATTGTGATCCTACAGGTTATCCACAGGACCTAATGAGAAAAGGTCCTAATGTAGTTTATAGAGCTGGGCCATGGAATGGTCTTCGATGGAGTGAAGCACCAAACATGGTGAACAACTCGATCACCTCTTTCAGGCTAGTCATGAACAATAAGGAAATTTACTACAAATATGAACTAGTAAATAAATCTGTCATTTCAACTTTCGAACTAAAGTCTAATGGTAACGCGATGCGTATGATTTGGGTGGAAAAGAAAGAGGGCTGGATTAATTATCATTCAGCTGATGCAGATCATTGTGAAACTTACAGATTATGTGGTGCATATGGAACTTGCACAATCTTTAGCGATCCTGTGTGTCGTTGTTTGGATAAATTCGAGCCAAAGCACCCGGATGATTGGAACAGGACTGATTGGTCAAGTGGCTGTGTCCGAAAAAGTCCACTGAATTGTACAGAAGATGGATTTATCAAGTATTCTGGCATTAAACTGCCTGATACACGGTACTCCTGGTTTAACGAGACTATGACACTTGACGAATGCAAGTTAGTTTGCTTGAGAAATTGCTCGTGTATGGGATATACGAATCTGGATATAAGCAACGGAGGGAGCGGTTGCTTGCTATGGATCGGGGAGTTGGTTGATATCAGACAACTATCTGAATCAGGACAGGATATCTATATTAGAATGGCTGCTTCTGAGATAATAAGTAAGCAGTTGATGTCATTGAATTGATCGATCAACGTTTGTGTTTAAAGCTATTGTGACGCGAACTAAAGATAACTATCTGATCATTTCGGATGGAAACTTTTGCAGGTTCTAATGATGGATCAAATAGAAAGATAACTGTTATACTTGCAGTCGCTTTGCCTTTATTCGTTGCAATGGTTGTGCTAGTCGTAGGATTATGCCTGTTTCTTCGTAGACAGAAAATGAGAGAGCAAACAACGCTCATAGAAAAGGGTTAGCGAAACATACTAATTTTATCTTTGGAAAACCAGAAGCAGATAGTATCATAATGGTAAAGATTCTCTAACTTAGCCATGGGTGGAGCTAGAAGTCCGGCTACGGATTCGGCTGAATCCAGTAGCTTTTGTTCAAAAAATGTATTTGTATTAAGAAATTTATTAAATATGTACAGATATTAAATTTAGAATCCAATTATTAGCACTTGAAAACGTCGTTCTAAAATTCAGAACTCATAACGTTAATATTCTGGCTCCCCCTCGGGTTTAAGCTGTCTACTTGTATGCATATATTGCAGGAAGATTAGGTCACACATCCAAGAAAAATGATAGCAATGAAAGACATCATGAAGATTTTGAGCTACCACTCTTTGACTTGTCGACGCTAATGAAGGCTACTGATAACTTTTCGAATCAGAACAAAATCTGACAGGGCGGCTTTGGGAAAGTTTACAAGGTAAAAGTTGCCACAATGTAACTTTTTCTAAGTTAGACAAGAGGGGTTGCCCGATGGTAAGCAACCCCCACTTCCAACCGAGAGGTTGTGAGTTCGAGTCCCCCCAAGAGCAAGGTGAGAAGTTCTTGGAGAGAAGGATGCCGGGGTCTATTTGGAAGCAGCCTCTCTACCCAAGGGTAAGGTTAAGGTCTGCGTACACACTACCCTCCCCACACCCTACTAAGTGGGATTATACTGGGTTGTTATTGTTGTTGTTAACTTTTTCTATGTAATGATGTTCTACTGGTAATGCATTAAACATCGAAATCTTGAAAATCGGTGCAAATAGCAATAGTATCTCTCAATAGAACAAGTCATGAGCCTTATTCTGCTGATGTCGATTGCAGAACCAAATGTTTGTAAAAACATAGGCGCCCAATAGAGAAAGGAACATGAAATCGGACGAATGTCAATTGTTGTTTGGAGTTTCTAAAAGTAAGTGCAGATTTGCAGGGTGTGTTAGAAGGAGGACAGGAAGTAGCTGTTAAGCGACTCTCAGAAATATCGAGACAAGGAAATGATGAGTTCAAGAATGAAGTCATCTGTATCACGAAACTTCAGCATCGAAATCTCGTGAAGCTTTTGGGATGCTGCATTCAGGTAGAAGAGAAGATATTGGTGTATGAATACATGCCTAACAAAAGCCTGGATTTGTTTATATTTGGTTAGTTTTGTTCATGCAATGCAGCCAATTCTTTAAATACATTAACTAGTTTCAATACAATAGACCTCTTAAATGAATATAACTTATATAGACACTGCCAGTCTAAGTTGCTCGGACACGGGTGCAGGTATCCGATAAAGGTGATGTAGAGATCGGATCTTTTATAATCTAAATTTTAAGATTCGAGGGTACAAATCTAGGTGTGAATACGGGTGCAAGGGTTCAGCTATATCTAAAAGTAGAACTATAAAATATGACTAAATTATGAGATAGTATGTAAAAAGCTTACATGTAGCTTATAGAGTACAGGAACTCAATCTTTTATACTCAAGTTGTAGGTAGCCATCGAGAAATCTATATGCCAAATCTTATTATCTCAATCAACATAGCGTGCAGACTCATGCAACTTCCAGAACCAGGGATATTCGAGCCTGCTGCGTACGATTAGCTAGCCTTGCAGCGGCAACAGGATTAGACGTCCCCCCATGATATGGTTCCCTATGGTCCAAACCAGGTGCCAGTTTAGGTTAGGGAGCTGGACGATAATAGCTCTTCCGCCTCCCAAAGCACGCCCTCGTGGTCAAAGTACTCAATATTGATTGAGCAGGTCCACTACATATCCCACACCCATACCAGTGTCGGTGTTGTATCGACACAGGTGCAGCACCACAAAAGAAGAGTATGCGTAACTTTGTTGATAGTGTAAACATATGCTAATGTTCTCCAAACCAAATTGAGAAAGAAGAATCCAGGAATTCTGTTATTCAGGATTTGATTTAGTTAGTTTGGAACTTCTAAATTGATGATACACTAGTCATTTTCTTACCTATAGTAGCAAGTTATAAGAAGCAAGTTGATACCTTTTGGCAGATCAAAGTAGGAGCACATTACTTGATTGGCCTAAGCGTTTCAACATTATCGACGGGATTGCTCGAGGGCTTATGTATCTTCATCAAGATTCTAGGCTTAGAATCATACACAGAAACCTGAAAACTAGCAATGTCTTGCTTGACATTGAAATGAATCCAAAGATATCAGATTTTGGGATGGCCAGAAGTTTTGGAGGCAATGAGACAGGAGCCAATACACGTCGAGTGGTTGGAACATAGTAAGAAATTTAATTTTTTTCTATAACATATTGTTATTTGACACTTTTTTAGTTCTTCTCCTGATTGTGTAATCCTGTGAATGATTTTATGCAGTGGTTACATGTCTCCTGAGTATGCGGTCGATGGGATTTTCTCTGTAAAATCAGATGTGTTTAGCTTTGGCGTATTGATATTAGAAATTGTGAGTGGAAAGAAGAACAGAAGATTTATTCATCCTGACCATAATCTCAACCTCCTCGGACATGTAAGTACAACGCTCCGTCTCCTCCTCTTATAAAACATCATAAGTTTCATAGTCGGAAACATCTCCTTCTTCGTAAGGTAGATGTACATTATCCTCCTCAGATCTCACTTGTGAGATTTCATTGGGTTTGTTGTTGTTGGACGAGAACTTGAGAGCAAGAAGGATATAAAATTGGCCGCTCAGCTAAAATTATTTATATTCGCTAGTCAATATACATCAATTATACACTAATGATAAATATATTATACATCTGTCGGCTATTTTTTGGGGTGGGACTCGGGAGGCTTTACAGTATAAAAATCCATATAAAATTTTCAGGCATGGATGCTTCATAGAGAAGGAAGATCATCGGAACTAGTAGATTTCAACGCGGTTGAATCATGTTATACATCCGAAGTACATGTCGGGTTGTTATGTGTTCAACAAAGTCCAGAAGACAGGCCATGCATGTCTTCTGTGGTTCTGATGCTGACAAATGAAAACATTTTGCAGCAACCTAAACCTCCTGGTTTTTTCATGGAAAGGAACATAGCTGATTCTGCATATTCTTGGAGTAGTCATACACCTGGTTCTGTCAATGATGTTACCATCACTTCATTGGACGCTCGATAAAGGATTGCTCGGTGCACTAAGCTCCCACTATGCGCGAGATCTGAGGAAGGGCCTAGTCTATTATACGCAGCATTACGCTGCATTTCTATGTTTTCACGGCCTGAATTCATGACCTCCTGCTCACATGACAACAACTTTATCAGTTACATTAAGGCTGTCGTTCCAAATATATATACGATATAGACAGTAGTATACATACAATTTTGTGCAAGCAGTATCGGTCTGTTGTCACAATTCAGCTTTTACTTCCTTCTGAATCAAGATTTACTTTGTATCATAGTGTATATGCATATTTTTTTAAGAAAATGTTGTTTATACACACTATATATAGAATTTAATTTTTTACTACTATTTTTTAGCCTTGTATATTGAATAGCTCCCTTTTTCCTACTTTAATTAATGTTGTTAATAAGCCAGAAGAAAATGTGAACGTAAATTCTTTGGCAGTTTCTATAATATTCGTATTTTATTCCTTGGGATTTCAATATGAGTTTTAATTCTATGCACCGACAATATAAAAATATTTACAAAATCAGATCACTTTTGTTTAAAATCTCTTAATAAGCATTAGTTAGTAATCTGATAAAGATGAGAAGTAACTTATTATAATATGTTAAAATTTTGTGTTGCTAAGGGAGTTTGAACCCAAGACCTCTTGCATAAAAAAAAATGCTATCAACCACTAGACTACTAAAATATTTTGTTGCAAGTGATGTCACTTTTATTTGTTTTATTTGATATATATATAAATAAAAAATGTCGATGAATCAGTGTCCCGTGATACCGCTGGAGTCCATGTAAATCCGCCCATGTCTGGGAGCATTTTTCTGCGCCTCTCCCGAAAATACCTTTAAAACACTGGTTATATTATTTATTAGGTCCATTTTCCTAACAAAAATAAATAAATGTTGGTAGATTAATAAATGTTGATAACTAGTAACTTTGCTGTCGTGTGACGAGAAGGTTACGGGTTCGTGCCGTGAAAACAACCTCTTGCAGAAATGTAGAATAAGGCTGAATATAATATACCCTTGTGGTCCGACCTTTTTCTGAACCCCACACGTAATGAAAACTTAGTGCACGAGTACTTTTTTTTGGGCAGATTAATTAAAGGGAGATAAAGAGAAAAAGAAGGTATTCTCTATCAAAAGTCAATGTATATAGAGGGAGAAAAAAATTAGGAAGATAAAGAAAAATATTAGGAAGAATAAAGGGGGTTGTTTTTGAACTGTAGGGACTGAGAAGTCAAAGATGTACAACTTTGAAAATTTTATCTTTTTTCACATCCTAATAAAAGGTCTTCAGAATTGAGGTAATTATATTAAAAAAATAATTAATTTATATCATTTTCTAATGTTTAGTTGGGTATAAGAATGTTTGTGATGATTGTAGAAGGTGAATAATAGAATCAGATGTGATTTTCATAGTATTAAAAGTTGACAAGAATGTATGTTAAAGCAAATGTAAGATTTGAAATATGTGCACGGGAAAAGTCATGTTCTTTTTGGTGGAAATTAATTTGGGATATTATTACTTCTATCCGGCGTGAGAAACTATTTATATTCAGTAGCCGAATAAGTATATAAAAATTATATAATTTTTATATTTAACATACAGAATATATATATATATATATATATATATATATATATATATATATATATATATATATATATATATAAAATATTTTTTTGGCTATTATTTTTGAGAACGAATATACAATACCATTTTCCCAATTAATTTTCTTAGCTAGAGAACTTTTCAATGGTAACACATACTAGAAATGATTTTGTTAATAATAATTTCTTCTCCTATCAGTTATTACATATATTTAATTTTATATGACATTGTTTGACGAGGCATAAAATTTGCTAAAATTATAATCTTAATATTTTTTTGCGTGACTATAAAGAGTGTTGTTGATGGTAAACTGCAAATATAATGTCATTTTTAAGAAAAATAGACTAAAAAGGAAAGAGTGTCATGTATAACGAAGCTGGCGGAATATTAAATACTCCCCATATCCCAAAACACCTGTCAAATTTTGATTTTCGAGAGTTAATTTGATTAATCTTTGAAACTGAATTGTATTAGATTAATTTAATATTTTATAATTAAAATCAAAATATTTGTAAAACAATATGATAAATATTATAGTCTATAATTCTTCTCATATCAATATAATTAAAAAATACATGTTAAAATGTTGGTGAAAGTTCATGTAGTGTGAATTTCGAAATGCGAAAAGTGAAAAGTATTTTGGACGTTCTTCTCAACTAAAATGCTAAATAAAATAGTCAGAAGAAGACTTGACATTTGACCATTAGAAGTAACATCATTCAATTAATCAAGAAAAATAAGAAAAATTTTATAAATAATTTGTATATTGGATACTACATTGGATGCTATATTGGATGCCCATATTGTAAATATTTTAAAGATAAAATCTCCTATTTTATGTTCATCATTTTTACTTTTTATGCCTATAAAAGGCCATGTAATTGCAATGGAATTAAACACACAATTGAAGAAGAAAATCTCTTCCTTCTATCTATCTACATTTCTTGTTCATGTTCCACTAAGTTATTTATATTTCTTGTTCATGCTTTTACTAAATTGTTTTTATTTTATAATATGTTATCAGCACGAGTCTCTAACCATCACGGTAGGTTATCTTCTTTTAAAGTTCTCATTTAAAATTATGAAGTACATCATATTTCTCTATTTTGTAAGAATAATGATATGTTTTGTTGGATATTTAGTTTTTCTCAATTATGGTTAAAAACAAAAAATAGAAAGAGAAAGATACTCATACTTCACAATGATCTCTTTATTTATGAATAAAGATGTAATGATTTTAATAAACTGCTTCTTAATTGATTTGCATTATTAAAATATAAATAGAAGTAATCAACAATAAACTTAGATAACAAGAATATTTTCTTGACAGTAGTACGTATCCAAAATATGAATATAAATAGTGTTTGCATCATTAAAATATTACATCCTACTTTAATTAAATCCAAGAAGTTTTTATTGATTATTCATCTTCTTCTCTATAGAAATAAAACATGTTAGTAATAATGAGGTTACTTGAAATGTTTTTGTTTTCAAGTCTATTTTTTTTATTGAATTTAAGTATATCTAGTTACATGCTTAAGTACTTGGGTACACCTAACATAATGCGTGATTATACATTATTGTGTAGTATAACATGATATACTACACTAGCTACATTTAACTATTTATTTTGACAAGCCTAAATACAGAATATTAGTACACATGGAGATGCTATGTAGGTACATATTTTACGATATTAAAATTTTTATATTCTTTAGGTGCACATATAATTCTTTTATATGGTCAATCTAGAAAAGTAACAATACTAGTTATGTAGCATGTCAAATCACTTAGCCAAATTATTACTAAAATTGCTTGATAAAGACCTTAGTGCAATAAGGGTATCCATATTAGCCAGTATTGTCCTACATGTATTTAGTACAATTTAAGTTATGCTATTTAACTTGAATAATTTAATGATGCATGCACTAACTAGACATACAAACAGTTGTTTTCTATAGACGCTACAAATAATTGATAAAGCTTTACAATGATTTGAGATTTTACTTATTTAAGAAAGAAAATTTGATTTGCTAAGTTGCAAATTACTTGTGTACAACTTTCTTAGCATGTGATTGAAATTAAGGCTTGAAAATGAATCTCAATATCGTTTAACATATTATACGATTGATTGAGGGTAATACATCAGGATTAAATCCTGATGCGCCATAATAATAAGAGTTGGGTATGAGTCCCAATTCATTATGGCCTAATATTCCTTTATATTGGTAAGACATTGGGTTTGTGTCCCACTGTACCATATTGATGATATAGTGATGACTAAAGAAAATTTTCATTAAAGGCATGAAGATTGTCCCACTTGATTTGCTCCATTCTTGAAGTGACTGTGACAACGACGCATAATAAGTCTGAATAAAGAGAAGTGATAAATGTGAACGCTCCAAAGATCAAAACAATAATAATCGTCACTATGATTATTAAAGGAGAACAATAAAGATTCTCAAAATAGTCCTTCAAAATGTGAAGGCAATATTTACCATCAAATTGGTATGAAACTAATAAAGCACGTCACTGATTATGGTCCATTACTTAAAAAAAATTTGACTTGTGCTAAGCATTGAAAATGCAGACCCATTCCTATATGTGAATGTGGTAATATGTGATAAAAGTAATGAATAAACATATGCAAGGCATGCTTAGATGAATACCACACAACTCGCCCCTGAGAGAGGTTTGAGTGAAATAAAGAGAATAAATATTATTGTGTGGTTACATGAATATGTCATTGGTCTCGTACATGTGATATGCCAGAATATTTTGGCATGCCTTATAAAAGCTATTAAAGGAAAAATTAAAGCAAGAAATGATTTTGCTTATGATGATTTTGACCATGACAATTTATTATGATATAAGTTTCTGCCTGAAGGAGACATTTACCATATGAATGATATGATAAAAGATCTTGTAGTACAAAAGTTGTTAAAAGATCCGAAAGAACTAATTTGTTACTATCCTGATGAATAACATTATTCATGATATTGATATTGAAAAGTCTCAAAAGAAACTTTTTGAGTTTCAAATGTATACGTCAAAGTGATTGACATGTTGAGACTATAAATGAAAGGAATATTGAATATCTTCATATTTCTATAATCATACATAGTAAAGGTGAAATGTTACCCGGTTTTCTTTCTATTTGTGCTACACAAATATAAGCATGATGCTTGAAACATATGCCACAAGTAAACTAGATGTTTACTAAAATAAATATTAGTTGGCGTAACCGGTTGACCATCCCGGTTCAATTGTGATGCGAAAAAAATTAATTGAGAATTTCATTGGCGTATATTGAAGAATAGAAGATTCTCCAAGAATTCTCTTGCGCTGCTAATTCTCATGATATACCAGTTAAGATTGGGATTGAATCCCTTGATTTCTGAAACGAATAAAAGGTGATAAATATATCGGCCCAGTTACCTGCCATGTGGACCGTTTACTATTATATGATTTTAATAGATACATCTATTCTATGGTCACACGTGCATTTGTATCAATTTGCAGTTTGGTTTTTGCAAGATTGCTTGCTCAAATTATTAGAGCACAGTTCCAGAATATAAATTATGACTATTTATCTTAATAATACTGGTTTAAATCCAAGTTGGTTTAGCAAAAAATTGTATGCCTCCAATTATAGCTAAATCATTGGTTATGAGAACAAAACTCTCAAAAACGAAATTTTGTATGAGATGTATTATTTAATATACAACAGCACTTGCTCGCATCTAGCCAAGTTATGAAAATTTCCCCTATCACAATCGGTTCAGGGTCAGGAACCAAATAATTTCTATATAGAAATATGTATGTGCTATATGATTTAATTATGCCACCACAATGCACAAAGATGGATTCCCACGGAAGGTTGTGAAATGTGTTGGTGATCGCAACATTAGGGGGGAGAAAATGGCAGCTGAGAAAGTAATATATGAAATGAATTATCATGAATATATATAGATCCTCGTACAAAAAAAAAATACGAACTTGAAGTTCAAGTGATAATTCATTTACAAATTATTGCTAGACGCATTTGCTGACCCAAAGCTAAATTCATATTTTAGTTGCTAATGCTCCAAATAGAATAAAGTCCATGGGGGACTAAGTCTATGTCATGCATAAAGCATAATAGACCAATCAGTTCCAAAGATAAACTCCTTGAAGAAGGAGAAGGGCAAATATTCAAAATGGTCATAATAAGGAGGCAAATGCTCTAGAAGAGCACCACAAAATAAAACTTCATAAGACCTCATAGAAGAGGCTCACGTACCTGAAATAATGAGATAAAGAACTGTCAATAAGTTATATCTTTATTAGGTAATAATGGAACCAACATAAAGTGATCATCGACGATATTGTTAATATAATGTAGCGCTCAATATTATTAATATTGACGAGGATCTTGAGCTCAAATCTGTCATGAAATTTGGACAGATAAATGATTAGCCAAAATAAAATAAAATACGCAATCAAGATTGATTTCACCTGAAAAATGTAAAGTTGGACGGATAGTCCCAACACATGAAAGTATAAAGCCAGTGGAGGTATAAATGTATTCTTGTGTGAAAAAGGTGAAGTCGATAAACATAAAGACGACTTGTGTTACAAGAAGATTGAAAATATCCTGACATTATTATATAGAGACATATTCTCTTGTGATGGATGTAGTCATTTCATGTTTTCATCTGGCAATACATAAAAAAATACTTGATATGCGTATAATGGAAATCATTGAAGGATTTAAATTGTTCTGAAGCATATTGTGATTTTCAAGAAATTTATTAAATAAGGCTTCAATAATCCTTATGTGGATTGACACAATATAGTCGCATATGGTATAATTTCCCGAGAAAATACTTGTTGAAAAAAAGGGTACAAGAATAATTCAATTTGTCCTTGTGCCTTTATAAAAGGACCTGAATTTGAATTTGTTATAATCACCGTATATGTTGATGATTCATATATTATTAGAACTCCCAGGGAGTATCATAAAGCAGTAGAGTATTTTATGAAAGAATTTGAAATGAAAGATCTTAGAAAGATAAAATTTTATCTTGGTCTACAAATATGAAGATGAAATTTTTGTCCATCAATCAACATACACTGAAAATATTTTAAAGCGATTCTATATGGATAAAGTACATCCACTGAGTACCGTGATGGTTGTGTGATCACTTGATATAGATAAAGATTCATTCCGATCTCATGAAAATAATGAAGAACTTCTTGATCCTAAAGTACTATATCTTAGTGCAATTGATGCACTAATGTATCTTGCTGACACTACAAGGCGTTACATAACTTTTTCAGTTAATTTCTTAGCAAGATATAGATCTTCCCCTACAATGAGGCGTTGGAATGAGATCAAACACATATTTCGGTATCTAAAAGGGACTACCGATATGAGATCATTTTATGGTAATGATTACAATACCGATCTTGTTGGTTATGCTGATGCAGGGTATTTATCTAACACATACAAAGCTTGATCTCAAATATGCTATGTGTTACATATGGGGGCATTGCCATATCTTGGCAATCGACTAAGCAATCAATCATGGATACTTCATCTAATCATGCTGAGATAATTGCTATTCATGAAGCAAGTCGAGAGTGTGTGTGGTTGAGATCTATAATACATCTTATTCGAGACAAATGTGGTTTGAAATGTGACAAACTACCTACAATTTTGTATGAAGATAATGCAGCATGCATAGCTAATTGAAGGGAGGATTCATAAAAGGACATAGGACAAAGCACATTTCATCAAAGTTATTTTTCACACATGATCTTCAAAAGAATGGTGATATCAATGTGCAACATATTCGTTCAAGTGATAATATAGCCGATTTGTTCACAAAATCTCTACCAACGTCAACCTTCAAGAAGCTAGTGTACAAGATCGGGATGAGAAGGCCCAAGGATGTGAATTGATGCTCTTATCAGGGGGAATTAATGCGCGTTGCACTCTTTTTCTCTTACACGATTTTATCCCACTGGGTTTTTCTTGCAAGGTTTTTAACGAGGCAACAAAAGGGCATATTTCTATACATGTGTACTCTTTTTCCTTCACTAGAATTTTTTTTCCCATAGGGTTTTTCCTAGTAAGGTTTTAACGAGGCACATTATCTATGGACATCCAACGGGGAGTGTTATGAATAATTTGTACATTGGATACTACATTGGATGCTACATTGGATGCCCATATTGTGAATATCTTAAAGATTAAATCCCCTATTTTATGTTCATCATCTTTACTTTTTATGCCTATAAAAGACCATGTAATTGCAATGGAATTAAACACATAATTGAAGAAGAAAATCTTCCTTATCTACATTTCTTGTTCATGTTTTACTAAGTTGTTTATATTTCTTGTTCATGTTTTACTAAATTGCTTTCATTTTATAATTAAAAACAATTTTTGAAATATCATTTTCCTAGTATGAACTTCCAGGAAATGAACTTTTCAACTTAACACTAAAACTATACTTTTTTTTCTATCTTCTTTATTCATCTGTTTCAATTTTCTTTCCCTTGTACTAACTTCCACAGCATTAGACACCATAACTATTGATCAACAACTTAAAGACGGTGACAAAATTATTTCACCTGGTGGGGTTTATGAACTAGGATTTTTCAGGCCTGGAAATTGGACGAATCGCTACGCCAGAATATGGTACAAGAAGATATCAGCTGGAACAGTTGTTTGGGTTGCTAACAGAAATAGTCCATTAGATGATACATCAGGAGTGTTGATGTTCAATCCTGAAGGAATCCTAGTACTTATCAATAGTACTAACTCGACAATATGGTCGTCCAATTCATCAAAACTATTGAAGAATCCAATAGCAAGATTACTGGATTCAGGGAATTCTGTAGTCAGGGATGAAAAAAACAGTGACCCTGAAAATTTTGCCTGGCAAAGTTTTGATGATCCAGGGGATACTTTGTTACCTGGAATGAAGCTCGGGCGAAATTTTGTAACAGGGCTGGATTGGTACATTTCATCGTGGAAAAGCATCGATGATCCTGCTACTGGTGAATATGTTGACAGGTTTGATATTCAGGGATATCCACAGTTATTTGTATGGAAAGGTTCTTCTATTTCGTTTAGTTCAGGTCCCTGGAATGGTCTTGCATTTAGTGGAAGTCCAAGTTTACAACCAAATACATATTTTACGTTCGGTTTTGTCCTGAATCAGGAGGAAGTTTATTACAAATATGATCTTAAAAATGGATCATTGCCCACTCGGGTTGTATTGACTCCTGGTGGTTTGATAAATCACTATACTTGGATCGATCGTACAGAAAGTTGGTTTCTTTACTTGACAGCGCAGTTTGATAACTGTGATCATTTCGCGTTATGTGGTCCTTATGTAAGATGTGTGATTAATAACTCTCCCCTGTGTGAATGTTTGAGAGGCTTCGAACCTAAGTTTCCACAACAATGGGATGCAGCAGATTGGTCAAGTGGATGCGTAAGGAGATGTCCTTTGGCTTGTCAGCAAGATGGATTTAGGATTTTTGCGGGTATTAAAGTGCCTGATACGCGTAAATCATGGTATAATGAAAGCATTGGACTCGAGGAATGCAAGATGTTGTGCTTGGCCGATTGCAACTGTACAACCTATTCGAATCTTGATGTTTGAAATGGTGGAAGTGGATGCTTACTATGGTTTGGTGAACTCATCGATATGAGAGAGCTTAATGCGAATCAACAGGAACTGTTTGTGAGAGTGGCTGCTTCAGAAGTAGGTAATAACTACTTACTCTACTACTTTATCTGTTTCGGTTTATGTGAACCTTTTCGCTCTTCAAAAGTCAATTTGACTCAAGTTTTTGAAGTTACAATTCGGATATTCAAAAACTATACGAAAAGTACTATATGTTGCAATTCTTCTCATGTCAATACGTTGAAAAATGCATTTCAGATGTTGGTCTAAACTTACATAGTTTGAATCTCGAAAAGCAAAAAGGTTCATATAAATTGGAACAAAGAAAGTACTTACTGTTCTAACTAGAAATTGAGGGCTGATATCTTATTTATGGTCTAACTATCAACAGCTCAAGACAAGAAACGAAAGAGAAAGCGGTCAAGGCTGATTGCAACCATATCAGCAGTAATCGTGACTGGTGTCCTCGGCCTTCTAGCTTGGTATGCATTCCACAGAAGAAAAAAGAGAACAGGTAAATTAACTATCGTTCACCTTTCTCAAAAGATCGTGTTGCTAACGTTCTGTTTCATATATATTACCAATTGATTGCTCATTCTACAGGGATAGAAGTTGGAACGGATGATATGGAGTTACCATTGTTTGATTTAGTTACTATTGCAACAGCTACTAAGAACTTTTCTTCTGCTAATGTGATCGGAGAAGGTGGTTTTGGACCTATTCATAAGGTACAATTACTAATTCCATTTTCAAAATTTTGCTATGTATGAGTCAAAACTTGACCTCATGATAACGAATGAGATTAACGCATTTATTAAAGCCTATTTGTGACTAATAAATGGTACAACCACTTATTCATAAGAAGATCGGGCAGTTATCCAGTTTGACAACTAAGGCCACGACTTGGCCGTCCTTATGAGGGTGTCCCCTCTATGTGGTCCCAACCCCCTGGCACCAGCTAGCAGATCTCCTAGCTATAAATACTAAGAGAAAGAACCCTAGGGGGGGGGGATGGGGCTGCTTCTTCTTCTTCACATCTACTTCTAAAAGAAGGAATAATACGTCATTGTAAGGCTCTGAACCTCTCCATGGAGAGGCACACCAAACAAATATTATTAATAAAAGATCTTCACCCTCCTCACTTTATCTGATATCTATTGTCTCTTGTAATTTATTCCCCTGATTTTTGGATTTATTACGATCTGCTATGATTGACCCTCCCTTTATTTTGATTGTTTTATGCTTATAAAGTGAATGAAAACTTTGAGCAAAACAATTTAGCGCCGTCTGTGGGGATTTCATAGCAGAATCACGTAGTTTATCCTTAGATCGAAAAAGGAAATGAACAACGCAGCTCGAATAAACCCTAGCGGCATATCGGGTCATAGGAAGTCAAAAACCTCGAGATGAGCTTGCTTCCACATCCCCGCGTCTTCGAGAAAAGGGTAGAAGAAGAAGCAGATCCCCCATCCCTATGGGAAAAATAGGTCTAAGGTACCTCGCCCCCTTTCCACACAGGATCCTGCCAAAACGGGTGAAAGCACAAAAGCATCTCCCGAACCGAGATCTGTAACGGGGTGATCCGCACGAGCCAGTCGAAAAGACCACAAACGCAAGTTAGACAAGATTTGAAACCAGAAACAAATCCCAACCCCCAACACGAAGCGGGCTATGTGGGAAAACAAAAAGTTCAACTACGGTTGAACGGTAGTTCAGGCTATGCGCCTTCGCCTCAGGCTACGCGCCTTCAAATATTACAAAGGTTCAACTACGGTTGAACATCAGCTCAGGCTATGTGCCTTCACCCAAAAGTTCAACTACGGTTGAACTAGGACTCAGGCTACACACCTTTAAAAATTACATATGTTCAACTATGGTTGAACGATAGTTCAGGCCGCGTGCCTTCACCCAAAAGTTCAACTACGGTTGAACTGAAACTCAGGCTATGTGCCTTCGACTTTTAATATTACAAAGATTCAACTACGATTGAACGACAGTTCAGGCTATGTGCCTTCGACTTCAAATATTATATAGGTTCAACTACGGTTGAATGGAAATTCAGGCTATGCGCCTTCGACTTAAGTTACAGGCCTTCAAATATTACCAAAGATTCAACTACGGTTGAACGACAGTTCAGGCAATGTGCCTTCGACTTCAAATATTACAAAGGTTCAACTATGGTTGAACGAAAATTCAGGCTATGCGCCTTCGACTCAGGCTACACGCCTTCAAATATTACAAAGATTCAACTACGATTGAACAGCAGTTCAGGCTACGCGCCTTCGACTGAGGCTACGCGCCTTCAAATATTACAAAGATTCAACCATGGTTGAACGGCAGTTCAGTCCATGTGCCTTCGACTTCAAATATTACAAAGGTTCAACTACGGTTGAACAGCAATTCAGGCTATGCGCCTTCGACTCAGGCTACGCGCCTTCAAATATTAAAAAGGTTCAACTACGGTTGAACGTCAGCTCAGGCTACGTGCCTTCACCCAAAAGTTCAACTACGGTTGGACTGGGACTCAGGCTATGCGCCTTCAAAAATTACATAAGTTCAACTACGGTTGAACGATAGTTCAGGCCACGTGCCTTCACCCAAAAGTTCAACTACGGTTGAACTGGGACTCAGGCTATGCGCCTTCAAAAATTACATAAGTTCAACTACGGTTGAACGATAGTTCAGGCCGCATGCCTTCACCCAAAAGTTCAACTACGGTTGAACTGGAACTCAGGCTATGCGCCTTCAAAAATTAAATAAATTCAACTACGGTTGAACGATAGTTCAGGCTACGTGCCTTCGCCTAAAAGTTTGACTACTGTTGAACTGGGACTCAGGCTACACACGTTCAAAAACTACAAAGGTTCAACTACGGTTGAACAACAGCTCGGACTACGTGCCTTTACCTAAAAGTTCGACTACGAGTTAGACTAGGATTCGGGCTAAGTGCTTCCACCATTATGAATTACAAAAGAATTCAACTATGAGGCGAACCAGAACTCAGGCTACACGCCTCCGTCACAAAAGCCGCAAACTTAACCACGGACGAATCAAAGCCAAGGACACACATCCCCAAGGCTATAAGTCGGGCCGCAATCAGACGAGAACAAGCGCCCCCAAATGTCCAACCACGAACGAACCCCAGGTCGGGCCAAGCGCCCCGCCGTTCAAGTAAGTACGACTAACTCAAACTAAAGTGTTGACCCGCACAAAGTTTGGCCCAAGCCAAACTACAAGGCCGTGCTTTTCATCATCACGGCCAGTAGTTCGACTAAGCCCGAACTGGGACTAAGGCTATGTGCCGCCACTGACCAAATGCTGCTACAACCCACTCCCAAAAAATGGAGGAAGGTGACGACCAAAAGCGTCTATCTATGGCCAAGGCCATCTACACCAACTTTCCTTAAGGCAAGGAATCAATTCGACAATGGTTAAAATCACCTAACCGGTTGAGACTATTAACATGCTCACTAGAAAAACTCTAAGTCAAGGCCCTCCCAAACAAGCACCAAAAAAAAGGAATAAGGTGTATTTGATAAAAAACAAACAGAAGGGAAGAAAGCCACATATATTTACAATATTTACACGGGGTTACCCCCAATTACATTGGCCCAAGGCCGGCAAAGAAAAAAAAGAAAAAGAAAATTAAACAAACATTACAGATTTTTCCATTTGTTCACTTGGCGCCCCCAGCGCCCCCTTCAGCATTATCAGCGCCCTCAGCGCCATCATCGCCCCTGGGCGTAGACGGGTCAAAACCGCAGTCGAGGCAGGCTTCACGAGCCTTTTGGCGTGCCTCCTCATAAGTGACCCCTGACACGACGTCGGCTTCCCACAACCGCCTGTACACATTGAACTGGGCCTCGCCATACGTCCAAAGCTCACGAGCAGGACGAAAAGAAGCACCTGGTCCCTCAAGTGTTAGTTCTCGGCCTCCAAGGCCGCAATCCGATCCACTGCAGCAGGGGTGTCCCGCTCACAAATGGCAATGCGTCCCTCCAACAATCGCTCTCGAGCGGTAGCGGCGACCCTCTCTAATCCATGTTCTCTTTATTGGGAACGGTTGGTCGCCTGCAGTGTTTCAACCCTCGCCAGGGCATCCTCTGCATGCTTCCTTGAAGTGTCGGCCTCAGTCTCTAGGGCAGCCACTTGCCTCATTAAAGCTTCAGCAGCCTCTGCTGCCGCAGTCCGATTTTGGCGCTCCCTCTCAGTATCCGCCCTTCTCTCAGCATCCATCTCCTCTCTCTTCTGACGGAGCTGCCCCTCAAGAGCTCCCGGTTCCGCAGGTCGTTCCATATGCGTTCATGCAAGTTACAACACCGGTCACAGTAGCGGCGGTACTTCTCCAACAACCGCCCAGCGGACTTTAGCCCGCCTGATGCTCTCCACCTCCAACAAATATGACTGCAACAAACAGAGCGGCAGTTAATACAAGAAGACGTACTAAGAACGAAAACAAACCAAATTTTTATACATACTTTTATACTCACGGCGGCCACCTCGCCCATCAACCCGATGTCCGAGATATTCCTCAAGGATGTACTCTCCGCATCAGAGCACAGAACCCAGAACAACGTCACCAGGTTCTCCTCCTCGAGCAGCAGGTTCAGGTCGTTAGGGATCTCCAAGTACCGGTAATCCCCTTCAGCCTGCACCGCTGGGCGGGTGTAACCCTCCTGAAATAGACGGACGTCCTCGGGATCCATATCAGACTCTGAATCGTCCCCTTCTGCTGAGGCGCCCCTTCCTTCCGATGCCCTAAAGGTCAAGGCCTCCGCCGCCCGAGACGTCGAAGCGCCAGCATTCGCCAAAATGTCGGCGCCTGCATTCTCCACCAAAATAGTTGCCGAGGAACTACCTTCCCTCTCAGCAACAGGAACAAAAACTTGAATTGCAGAAGCGATTGTGTCACCTTGGCCTGGGCCAACCGGGGCAACCACCACTGAGTGCTCACCCTCTGGGGCAAGGTCCGATGCGCCCTCCTCCCCCGCTGATGGCGAAGAGTCTAAACTAATCACCACTGGAAGAGCCAGGGTGAACGCCACCCTTGCCCGAACCAACGACCTCCCAACTTCTTCCTCATCTTCATTCGGTGATCGCTCCGCCCTGAAACGCACGACCCCTGGAGACTCCACAACTATGGGCACGGGCCGTACCGGAGAGTGTGCAGCCGAGGATTCTACTGAAGTCGCCCTCGGAACTGGGCAAGGCGCCGGCATTGTAATCAATCGGGCAGTAGCCCCCGGCCTGCGGGAAGCAAGCCGAGGAGCCCTCCTGCGCCATGGTCGATCTGACCAACCAAAGAAGAAGGGTTAGGCCAATGAAACTAAGGACTACGAAAAAAGAACAATAAACAGCAAATCATATTCTTACCAGCAGCCGGCCTACGGCCATGGAGCTCCCAGAAAGACGCCCACGTGCAAATCCCCATTGTAAGAGGGAGAACGGCCTCGAACCACTCACGGATGCCAGAGAATGGCGCCGGTGGCGCACCTCCCGCTACGGTACAAGAAGAAGATCAGTACGTACGAACATAAAGCAGGGCATTTAACCAAAGGAAATCAGGGCCAGCATTAAAGAAATTATGAGCATGGTTCCACTCCTCTGGGAAGTCAGCAGCGCAGGCCACTAGGTGCTCAGTCCTAATGTAGAAGAAATGCTCGTAAGGACGGGTAGCGACCTCGTCATCGAGCTTCGCAGTTAAGCCGTAGGCCCCACGAGGGACCAACCGTATCATGGTGCCATGTACCTGCTGAGGGGCGTAAAGAGTTAGCACGTACCCAAGTTTAATCTCCCTCAATTCCAGCTCTGCATATTTGATCAGCATCGCCAATAATTTGTAGTAAGAAGGGACGAGCTGACCAGGGCACACCCTCTAGTAGCGACAAAAGTCCACCACCAGCATGGGGAGAGGAAGCCTAAATCCCAGCTTGAAAGGGTAGGCGTAAAAGACGCAATACCCTTGGTGGTCGACGTGTACCCTTTCGCCGTTCCTGGCCAAGATGATGTCAGCGAAGCGAGGAATATCACAATGCCCCTTCAGCTGAGCAATGCCAACTTCCCCATCAGTGGAGCCTCATCCACTTGATCCTCTCCCTCAAGTTCGGAGAAATTAGTTGCCGGGCCACCAGACAGAGATAGAATGTCAGTTGCCGACGGTAGCCGGTCAACATTCGGCGAATCGGTGGTTCTCACCATCGTAGATGGGCCCTCAGCCGGCGTAAACGCCACCGAAGCTATATCAGAACGAGAACTTCTCGCTATTACCAGTATAACGAGAGAGAAATGGCAAAATCCATCGGAAAAACAAGAGAATACGAAGATCTGACGAAAATGACGGAGAATGAATTAACTATGAGTAAAAGACTAGATAATCTATAAACAAGAAGGGATGTCTCTCTCAGAATTCCACTTAGACAAATATCGGAAAAGTGAGAACTGAACGATACAACCCCTTATTTATAGACGAAGCATAAATGACCTTCTCGAATCCCGAAGGTCACAATTAACTACCTGACCAACCGCAAAACGATTCAGACCTACAGTAACGGGTACCATTATGACAAATACCATTGAACAGTCTTTCAACCATCAACCGGCACGTCCCCCATGAAACGGTTGTGACGACCTCCAAGATACCATGGGCACGCCCCATGCGTCACCATGCACATGATGTCCCCCTTATACGTGGCAAGCATGATCGTATTCTCTACGTGCACGCGTAAAACTGGCTTAGGCCATCTCCAAAGTAAAAATGTCTATGGCCATCTCCGAAATAAAAATGGCTACGACCATCTACGAAGTAAAAATGGCTACGGCCATCTCTAAAATAAAAATGGCTACGACCATCTCCAAAATAAAAATGGCTACGGCCATCTCCAAAGTAAAAATGTCTACGGCCATCTCCAAAGTAAAAATGGCTACAATCATCTCCAAATTAAAAATGGCTACGGTCATCTCCGAAGTAAAAATGTCTACGGCCATCTCCGAAATAAAAAATGCTACGGCCATCTCCGAAGTAAAAATGGCTACGGCCATCTCCGAAAATAAAAATGGCTACGGCCATCTCCAAAGTAAAAATGGCTACGGCCATCTCCAAAATAGAAATGGCTACGGCCATCTCCAAAGTAAAATGGCTACGACCATCTCCAAAGTAAAAATGGCTACGGCCATCTTAAAAGTAAAAATGGCTACGGCCATCTCCAAAATAAAAATGGCTACGGCCATATCCAAAGAACAAAAGGCTACGACCATCTCTAAAGGTACGAGGGGTTGCGGCCATCTCCGAAGAATAAGGGGCTACGATCGTGCCCTACGCATAAACGAATACGGTTGTCCGCGGAATCCGCTCATCGAGCTCGGCCTGAGCACGATCTCAATAAGCGAAGGGACTATCTGTATGGGTCAAAACTTGACCTCATGATAACGAATGAGATTAACATATTTATTAAAGCCTATTTGTGACCAATAAATGGTACATCCACTTATTCACAAGAAGATCGGGCAGTTATCCATTTAACAACTAAAGCCACGGCCTGGCCGTCCTTATGAGGGCGTCCCCTCTATATGGTCTCAACCCATCTGGCGCTAGCTGGCAAATCTCCTAGCTATAAATACTAAGAGAAAGAATCCTAGAGGGGGGAGGGGGGGCAGCTTCTTCTTCTTCACATCTACTTCTAAAAGAAGGAATAATACGACATTGTAAGGCTATGAACCTGTCTATGGAGAGGCAGACCAAACCAATATCATTAATAAAAGATCTTCACCCTCCTCACTTTATCTGATATCTAGTGTCTCTTGTATTTTATTCCCTTGGTTTTTGGATTATTATGATCTGCTATGATTGGCCCTCCCTTTATTTTGATTGTTTTATGCTTATAAAGTGAATGAAAACTTTGAGCAAAACAAGCTAGAAATGACATCTTTGACTCGTTGATTCGACAAAATTGCAGGGTAAACTACCAAATGGACCAGAAATAGCAGTGAAGCGGCTTTCGGAATACTCAGGACAAGGTCTTCGAGAGTTAAAAAATGAAGTGATTCTAATATCCAAACTACAACATAGAAGTCTTGTCAAGCTTTTGGGTTGTTGTCTTGAAGGAGAACAAAGGATGCTAATCTATGAATTTATTCCTAACAATAGCTTGGACTACTTTATTTTTGGTATGTTTCTCTTCACTGTGGAGGGTCTGTCTGAAACATCCTCTCTACCTTTATAGGGTCTGCGTACACAATACTCTTTCCAGACAGGAAGATCCTACTTATGGAATTACATTGAATTTATTATTGATGTTGTTGTTGTTGTTGTTTGTATGTTTCTCTTGACTAATTACCTATATAACATGTTGCACGTATCCTCCTAAAATTACTACTGCACTCATGTCAGATCCTCAAAATAAGTACATGCTGTTTTTGGAGGAATCAATATGGGTGTATGACATTTTTGGAGGATATAAGCCTACTTATGGGATTACACTAGGTTTGTTGTTGTTGTTTGTACGTGTTCTCTTAACTAGTTATCTATACACCATGTTGCTCGTGTCCTCCAAATATTGCTGTTGCACTTGTGTCAGATCCTCAAAAGATGTACGTACTGTTTTTGGAGGATTCAACATGGGTGTGACAACTTTTTTGGAGGATGTAAGCACTAAATATTTACTACTCAAGTGCTAGGAATGAATTAGGATTCGCTGACATTTTACTTAAATGAACTACATATTGCAGATTCACGCAGAAAAGGATCAGTCGTTTGGAGAAATCGGGTTTAAAAATTGCTATGGGAATATCTCGAGGGCTTCTCTATCTTCACCAGGACTCAAGGTTACGAATTATTCACAGAGACCTGAAGACAAGCAACATTTTATTGGATACTGACTTGAATCCCAGAATTTCAGACTTCGGCCTGGCTAAAATATTTGTTGGGGATCAAATGGAAGGAAAAACGAAGCGAGTAATAGGAACACAGTAAGTTTCATAAACCTTTATGATTGAGTTTTTGGTATAATCAATAGTTTATCAGCTTAAATTTGATGCGTCATGCAGCGGATATATGGCTCCAGATCCAGAGTATGCAGTTGATGGGAATCAGTGAAATCTGATGTCTTCAGTCTTGGTGTGCTTTTACTTGAAATTGTCAGTGGCAGAAGAAAAGGAAATTTCATCATTTGAATCATCATCATAATCTTTTTTTTCTTTTCTTTTTTTTACTGAAAAGTCCGACTTTGTGAGCTTGGTCATATTGTTAGTCCCAAGCCAGATAAAGGAAGAGGGTTGCAGTAGGTGAGCAAATAGCAGAAAACTAGCCGATACAGTATGAGTCCTCATAATATAGTCGGCCTGAAATCTGTTGGGCTTAAACCGGACATAGATACTCTTAACATGGTTTAATATAGTCCGTTTTGGATCAAGCCCGTACGATTTTTCCCAAAAGACCTCATACCTTCTGGCGGAGGGAAGATTTCTGCGTACAGCATTAAAAAAAAAGTTAAAAAATTAAATAAACCGTGACCAATGAGAATTGAACTGGCGATCGCACAATGGTATTGAACCCCTTTGACCACTAAGCCATGCTTTTGGGCTGTGTCAAGGGGCACAAAATAGATTTTTGCCTTATATGTATAATGTAATTTTCCAACGAAGGGGGTTGACGAACCCCCTGACACCCCTTAAATCCACCCATGCTCACACCATTATGAGATCCATATACCTTATATGTAGTCTTCTAATCTTTTCATTCAGCAATTAATGTGGGATTTTGTTTACACAATATCAACAAATAAGCTTAAATGAAGAAATATGGTTATTCAGGATTCAATACATAGCCGACCATAACTTGTTTGTGACTGAGGCGTAAAGTAGCTCTATAGTTGATGTTGTAGCCCTTTTTTTTCTAATGCTGATGTATAATTATGTTTTGATAATATTTCAGGCATGGTAATTATGGAATGAAGGCAAGGCCTTAGAACTAATTGATGAATGTTTAAAAGAATCATATATTGAATCTCAAAGTGATAAGATGCATTCAAGTAAGTTTATTGTGTGTACAAAAATTCCAAGAAGATAGGCCAACAATGGAATCAATAGTTTTCTGGTTAAGCAATGAAGATGTGGAATTGCCTCAACCAAAGCAGCCTGGTTTCTTTATTGAAAGATATTCAACTGAATCAACTGATGATAATACAATGTCACTAACAATTCTTGAGGCAAGATAGACTAGATTTCTCAATGTAATTATACTACTAACCAATTGGTACCACAAAATCCCAGCTCAAAAAATATGAATTGGTAGAGGCGGAGCCAAGATTTGAATTTTATGTGTTCGGAATTTTAATATTTTTAAGTTACTGAGTTCTAAATTGATTATTTATACATATTCAATAGATTTTTTAAAATAAATATACCATAAGGCATATGCTAGCTCAGCCCTTCCTGTGCTCATAATTCCTGCTAAAGAATCTTTAAATGTTGTTGTTGAGCCAGAATTTTTATCAAGAAATTTATAATATAAAGAAGTAAACAGCTGCTGAAATCAGCCGATGATACTTGCATTAAGATAGGGTGTCTACGTTACATCCGTTTAGGATGCAACCCTTCCTCGAATCATGTGTGAACATGGCTGCACTGGACTGCCTATAGCACATGCCTCTCCACAAAAATAAGGGTTGTTTCTTGAAATTAGAATTATCCATTCCACCATAATGCTTTGTCGCAAGAGGATGCATTTTGCACCATTCTGGTATAACTTTTTTTTTTCATGTAAATAATTATAGTCAGGGGCGGATCTATGTAGAAAATTTGGATGCTCAAGCACCCAATTAACTTTAACTTTGGTAGGTATAATTCCATAGAAAATTTAATGAAATGGATATATATTATCAAAAGCACCTAGATAACAAAACTACTGGTGGGTGCTTTGGTTAAGAAGGGGTGTTGGAAGCTTAGTAATATTAAGGGTGGGAGTTCGTTACTCACCAACAACACTTTCTGTTTCAAGGTTCTTCCTCCTTCATTCTTTTTTGTATGAGTTTTCTCATTAACTTTTTTCACTGTCGTATTGAAATAGTTGTGTACTGTAGTAATATTATAACAAAAAAATTTGAGCACCCAAAAACCTAATATCCTAGATACGCCACTGATCATAGTGGTATTAACGATCAGATTACCTCATTCAAAAGTAAAATAATAACACTCTTATAGATATTACAAATTATATACCTACGTTTTGGAGTTTTGGTATACATGTTTCGCATTTAATCTGTTTCACCTAAATTACAAGTCAAAATGGCATACTGAATACTCTCTCGTTCAAGTTTATGTGATATTATTTTTTTTAATCTATTCAACAAAAGCAACACATTTATATACTGAAAAATAATTTAACTTTAAATGTGTTATGAAATAATAAAAGAAGAAAAAAAGTATTATAGAGAAAAGTAGGGAGAGATAATTCTTATTGATTTGGGATGATTAACAATGGAATAGAATCCCTTTATTTATAGGGGGAAAGTGACTTAGCCACCAAGTAACAAACCCTAAGACCTCTCTAAAATATAGACATTCACATTATATAGAATTCTATTTATAACACTCTCCCTTGAATGTATATTCAACCGATAATGTGTCTCGTTAAAACCTTAACTAAATAACATCCAATGGGAAAAAATTCTAGAGAAGAAAAAAGAGTGCACATATCTAACAATACGCCTTTTGGTTGCCTCGTTAAAAACCTTGCAAGGAAAACTCAGTGGGGAAAACTTTATAAGGGAAAAAGAGGCCAACGCGCATTAAACTCCCCCTGATGAGAGCATCATTTCACATCCTTGAGCCTCTGCATTCCACTATTATGCACTAGCTTCTTGAAAGTTGATATCGGCAGAGATTTGGTGAATAAATCAACCATATTAACTCCAATGAATATGTTGCACCTTGAAAATTCTCGCTATCATATTATCATACTTATAGTTACAACACATATGTGCGCAAAGACCACTTAGGATATGGTACTTCAGGACCAAGAATTGTATATGCTTCAAGCAATTTAAATCATTCAAGAATTATCATGTAACTTAAGTCATATAAGTCATATAGACTTTAATTAGATGCATATCGATATTTTTTATGTCATGCTAGACATACAAGATAGATAAAGGTGGTTGCACACACCATTGACTTTATACTTTCAAGTGTTTGAACTACATGTCTTTCATATTAAACCAATTCTATTTGAATTGTGTCTATTTTATTTGGCCAATATTTTTGTGTATGTATTCGATAGACTTAAGATCCCCATCTATACTTAGGGTTATGGTAGATGTCGTTGACGAACATTTTATATCGGTTCCAATAACTTTTCATAAATACATAACATAGAGATCTCTTCATTCATATATTCAGGTACCTGAATCTCTTATGAGATTTTATGAAGTATTATGTCATGAGATCTTTTATATCACTTTTCTCCTTTATTATGATCATTTTGATCATTTGCTCATCTTCTTTATCAATAAATTTATTTGAAACCGATTTGTCTATACGCTTTTAGCGTACCAGAGACTTTGTCCTTCTAGGACTTAATATGAGCATTTACAATGAGAATATAGTTACTTTCTTTGGGTTAGCAAATGCGTCTCGCATGCTTTGCAATATATTGCAAATGAATTATCTTTTTATGAATTTCAAGTTCATATTATTTGATTCGAGGATCTAGATGTACAAATGATAATTCATTCCACGTAACTTTTTCTCAACTGCTTATCGTGTCTCCCCCTCATGTTAGAAAAACTAACTTATTTCCTCAACTTTGAGAACCCATATTTGTGCATTATGGTATTAATTAAAACATACACCGCACATCAATAATAATAAGATGAAATTATTTGGTTCCTGACCTTGAACCACTTGTAAAGGGAGCATGTAATATACTTTCATATATGACCTATATCAAACTGATATAGATAATTTTATTCTCGTAAGCAACAATTTTAACTATTAAGTTGAGGCACTCAATAAATCATCTTGGTAAACCACTTATGATGTAAACCAACTTATCAATATAAAATATCTTGAATAGAAAATCTAGAAATTATGCTCTAAATTAAATTATTGAGCAATTTACCTCACAAACATCATGTTGCGGGTTAACAATAGTCGCACATGTAACCATCTCATAGATGCATCTTATGTGGTATAAATAGTAGGTGAATGTGCCCATATTCACCTTTGATATTTCCAGTATTCATGGGATTCACTCTCAATTTTAGTTGGTCTATTAATTAATAAGAACAAGCAATGTAAGAGAATTCGTAAAGAACTTTCTGGTTCTTTAATATTTACCCATGTGAATTCTCTATTATTTTTTGCACATCATACTTAAATTGATATGGCTAACCCAAATACCAATTGAATAAAAATATTGATAAACTTCAAATTTACACCATGACGTGTCCAATTATCAACAAACTCCAAGTTTATTATTATATGGGTTTTATATCATGAAACTTCTACTTTATTATGGCATTTTTTGTTTGTGTAGTACAAACTGGAGAATAAAGTGGGTAACTTTTTACATACATATTATCCCATTACAAGTTATAGTAATAGAAGATATTAAACCTTTCCTTTATTTATAGTCTTAGTATGACTAACCGCTTTCGCGAATACTTTAGAAAGTAAATAAGTTTCTTTGAGACTTACTACAATACAATATCTTATTGATAATCAATTTTATTTCTCCAAAATAATGGTAATTGGCTCTTTTAGAACTCTTAGTTAATTTTATACTACTACATATTCATCAACATCCATATGGTTATATATCTTTTTTAAGGAGAAAGTTATACCATTATGGTTATGGTCAAAATTATATGCAAGATATGTTTCTTGCATTATTGTTGTCCTTTAATAATCACATTGCCAAAATAGTTTGGTGTATAATAGGTACGTGTCCAATAACCATTTATGCCATAATAATGACATTAATTTCTTATAACATCTCAAACCTCCTTCTAGATGTGAGTGTCGCACATTCGCTACCACTAGCACATTCATATTCTTTGAAGAATGAATATGTATTCATATATTAAATGTTATCACATTCACATCATGAATATGCCATAATCATCTATATGTGCTTTATAAAACTTCATGTCAAATCAATGACAAATATTACTTTCACAAAGTGAAAGACTATTTTGAGAGTTCTTATTATTTTCATTATCACAATGATGACGACTATAATTTCGTCTATTGCCACGTCCACATCCATTGATACCTTCACGGTGATAATTTTGTCTTCTTTCATACTTATCACATACTACTATCACATTCTTTTAAGGGAATGAGAATGGATCAAATTCAGTGGGACGAGTTTTTAATTCTTTGCCCACAATCATACATAAATTTGATCATGGAAACACATAAAATTTTTACCACTTTGGGTGGTTATAATTTCCTTCAAACTCCATTAGAGTTACATCAAAATTTATTGTCTTTATTTATATTTAATATCAAATTGTAGAATGTCAAAAGTTTGAAAGAGAAAAGGAAAATGCTTACCTTAGATCCAGAATTTAATTATGAAGGAAGTTTATGGAACAATTGACAATCGTTATGCTCAATCCTAAAGCTTCTATTCAATTGGTTAGAGTCTCGAGCTGATAACGTATTATAAAACAATAAAAGAAGAAGAGTATTACAGGGAAAAGTAGGGAGAGAGAATTCTTATTGATTTGGGGTGATTTGCAATAGAATAGAACCCCTCTATTTATAGGGGGAAAGTGACTTAGCTACCAAGTAACAAATCCTAAGATCTCTCTAAAATATAATCATTTATAACAAAACTCTCATTTTATACATAAAAAGTAACTTTTAGTCATAAGAATATTATAGCATGTTCAAACTAAAAGTTTCAAAAGTCTTATAGTGACATAAATTTTAGTAATACTCTTTTAAGGAAACAAATTTCAATTCCTTTTCTTAAACTCCATGTCGAGTCATGCTACAAAGACCAAAGAAAACTCGTTAGATGAATCTTTGTCGCAATCACAAAAATATACAAATACTTATGTAACAGAAATTAGGAAACTACATAAGTATTTCCCTAGCCGAATTTTTAATTATATATTTTACCTTTACAGGGTCCTATTACCTTCCGAGCTTGTTTGAAAGGGAATTGTTACCTCCAGAAGTGATGAGGTAGCAGAGAGAGAGTGTTTCACTTTCTCAAAGAGAGTGAGAAGCTTCTCATTTTCTTTTTCATTTTCTTCTCTTCCTTTCTCTTCTTTTCTTTTTTCTTTTTCTCTTCTTCTCATTTTTTTTTTTTGTTTTCTCTTCTGTTCCTCCACTTTGCCATAGCCACGACCTTTCTCCTATACCGTCACCACTATTATTACAACCACCCCTGCCTCTTCTCACTCCGGTGATTATTTTCTTTCCCTTTCCCATTTCATTTCTTATCTAAAACAGAAAAAATCTACCATAATTGTCACGACTCGAGATTTCCACCTTCGGATTATGATGGCGTCTAAAATTTCACTTGCTAGACAAGCCATCGTTAGAGTAATTCTTTACCAAATTTAAATGCTTCGAACAATTTAACCAATTAAACAACAATAAAGTCCAAAATAAAGTACGAAATAACATAAAAATCCAATATCTAGTACAACCCCGATTTGGAGTCACAATTACACGAGCTTCTAGAGGTTCTACATATAGGGTCTAAAATAAGCACAACTGCCTCGAATAAAATGAATAGTAAACAAGGAAAGAGAACAGGGGACTTTAACGTCTGCGGACGACAGCAAATCTACCTCAATTCTCCAAATAAGCAAATCCGAGCTGATGCGCCTCAAAGATAGTTGGGACCAATACCGAAATCTGCACAAGGAGTGCATAGTATACTATGAGTACAACTGACCCAATGTACTCCGCAGGTGTTGAGCCTAACCTCGATAAGGTAGTCACGAGGCTATGATAGGAAATTCACATAATTAAACCAGTACAGATGCAAATATACGCATAACATAACAACAAATGAAGGCTAAACATGTACTATTGGGAGGGGAGATGCGAAAGGGGTACAAGATATGGTAACTACAATAGGTAATGACTACATGAAACAGTCAATAAACCTTCGGCGAATGAAACAGATATACATAGTGAATAAAAACTGAACGGCATCAGCCTTCGTGCTTTTACTCTCAACCTCACCATGAAATAGTAATAATGACCGGCATCACCTTTCGTGCTTTTACTCTCATTCTATCCATAAAATGATAAATATGGCACGACATCACCCTTCGTGATTTTACTCTCAATTGTATCATGAAACAATAGACACGACACGACATCACCCTTCATGCTTTAAATTCTCTTCCTCATCATGTATTAATCAATAATTGCAGCAACACTAGCCACGACATCACCCTTCGTACATTAAGACTCTCCATTACCATGTAACAATGAACATATAACAATAGGGAGATAGAATAAGCAAGAACAAGCCTTACGTCAATAATCGTTTTAGATTACCAGCCTCAGCTTAAAAAAAATACTTATCTATCATAGATAAATCGTAGATGCGAAAAGAATGATAAATTTAATAATAAACTAGTCTAAGCATAGATATCATGATCAAAGAAGGAAGTAAATTACAAGTAACAAGTCCCACACACATGCTTTAACACAACAACAATGCATAAGTACTCGTCACCTCACATATACATTGTACCCAGCACTTAAAAATGTAGCAAATAGGCAAACAAGTCCTAATCCCTCAAGTCAAGGTTAATCACGATACTTACCTCACTCCAAAAATCGACTCAAAGCTCAACCATGGCTTTGCCATTCGAATAAGCCTACAAACCAACCAAATTTAGCAAATTATCGACCAAACGATTCATAATAAGCCTTAGGAACTACCCACGAATGAGTTCAATTTAGGTCATTGAAAAAGCCAACAAATGTCAACTCCCGGGCCCGCTTGGTCCAAATATGAAATTCGGACCAAACCCCGATTACCCTTCACCCCCGAGATTGGCTATGTAATTTGTTTCAAAATCTGATCTCAATTTGAGATCTTAATTTCAATTTTACAAAAATCCCTAATTCTACCCAAATCCCCAATTCCCACCATAAAAATCCTAGATTTTAGGTTGAAATCATATGAAATAAAATAGGTTACAATCACTTACCTATGAATTGGGGAAGAAGAGCTCTTGGAAAAATTGTCCCTAGGGTTTCTAGGTTTGAATGTTTGAAAGAATGAGAGAAATCCCATCTAACTCAGCTTTTCTACAGATGTCGCAATTGCGATATCTTATTCACAATTGCGAACTCCTCTCATAATCCCAGTGATTGCAATTGCGACAAAATTTGTCGCAAATACAAACTCTGATGCCCTCGCAAATGCGGACCTTTATTCGTAATTGTGAAGATCATAAAAAATGTGCTTAGTCACAAATGTGACTCTACCTTCGCAAAAGTGGAAATGGCAAGTTCACGATTTCGAAATTTACCTCGCAAATGCAAGGAGCCCCATTCATGACCAAGAATGAAAAAGTGAAGGTTCTTCACAAATGTGAGGCTTGCAAATGCGATCCAGATCTTGCAAATTCAAGTCAGATCTCGCAAACGCGAGATTTGCAATAGACACCAAAAACGCAATGCAGCAGCTATGAATTCTAAGTCCAAATCCACTCTATAGCCTATCCGAAACTTATTCGAGCCCCCAGGGCTCCAAACCATAAATTCACACAAGTCCAAAAAATATCATACGAATAATGAATCGGACACCAAATCAATGATACTTTCAATGGAACTCAAGAACTTTTATTTCAGCAACAAGACACTCGAATCATGTCAAACCAACTCCGTTTTTCACTAAATTTTTCACACAATTCATAAATATAGAATTGAAAATATACCAAGCTTTAGAACAAAAATCCGGACCCGATATCAATAAAGTCCAACTTTGGCCAAATCTTTATATTTATTAAACCTTTAGACTTCAAAATTTTGACAAAATGCGGTAACTCGAGCTATGGACCTTCGAATTTGATTAAGGGCATACGCCCTGGTCCCAAATCACGATACAGACCCACCAAGATTGTTGATACATGTATCCGGGTGCGTTTGCATAAATTGTTGACCTAAGTCAACTCAAATGGATTTTTAGGCATAATTTCATATTTTGTCAATTTTTAACACAAAAGCCTCCCGGAAAAAGGAAAGTATCTGGATTGGTGAAAATGTGAGGTTATATACTTCACATGTTCGACTATACTCCCAAGCGGCTACCTCGATCAATTGACCTCTACATTGCATCCGAACTGAAGGATAACTCTTAAACCTTAACTGTCGGACATGCCGGGCTAGAATAGCCACCGGCTCCTCCTCATAAGTCAAATACTTGTCCAACTGGATTGAGCTAGAATCTAACACATGGAATGGATTATCGTGATTATTTCAGAGCATGGACACAAGCAACACTGGATGAGCTGCTGACAAACTAGGTGGCAATGCGAGCTTATAAGCCACCTCACCCACTCTGTGAAGAATCTCAGAGGGTCTTATATACTTAGGGCTCAATTTGCCCTTCATTCCAAACCTCATCACACCCTTCATGGCCGAAACCTGGAGAATACCCCCTCTCTAACCATGATGCAACATCACGAACTCTACGGTCGGCATAGCTCTTCTTCCTGGACTGAGGTGTGCGAAGTCAATCTTGAATAATCTTGACCTTATCCAAGGTATGTTCCACCAAATCTGTATCCAAAAATCGAGCCTTTCGCAGCTTGAATCATCCAATTAGAGAATGGCACCGACTCCCGTACAACACCTCATTTGTAGCCATCTGAATGCTAGACTGGTAGCTATTGTTATAGGCAAACTCCGCAAGTGGAAAAAACTCATCCCAAGAACCCCCGAAATCTATAGCACAAGTGCGAAACATATCCTCCAACATCTTAATAATGTGCTCGGACTGTCCGTCCATTTGAGGATGAAATGTTGTGCTTAACTCAACCTGCATACCCAACTCACGCTGTACTTCCCTCAAGAAATGCAAGGTGAACTGCGTACCTCGATCAGAAATGATAGACATGGGCACACTATGAAGACGAGCGATCTCACGGATGTAGATCTCAGCCAGCCACTCCGAAGAATAGGTAACTAACACAGGAAAGAAATGCAGTGACTTAGTTAGCCTATCCACAATGACCCATACTACATCAACCTCCATACCGCACCGACCTTTCTTTGGTATATGGGAGTCCAACGACAAAATCCATGGTGATGCGCTCCCACTTCCACTCAGAAATCTCTAACTTCTGAAATAAACCACCAGTCCTCTGGTGCTCATACTTTACTTACTGAAAATACTCCTCCACCAATAATGTTGTCGTAAGTAGTGATATATCTTGGTGGCACCCAGATGAACATGGTACCAAGAAAGGGCCTCCTCATGAATCAACTCACGAAGCCTATCTGCATTGGGCACACAAATATGACCCTGCATCCTTAAAACTTCATCATTTACAACAGTAACCTGTTTGGTACCACAATGTCGCATTGACGACAAGCAAATGAGGGTCATCATACAGCCGCTCTCTGATGCGCTAATATAAGGAGGACTGAGCGTGCAAGCTAGAACCTGACTAGGTTGTGAAATATCTAATTTCATGAACTGATTGGCCAAGTCCTAAACATTTGATGCAAGCGGTCTCTCACTGACTGGAATGTACACAGGGCTGCCCATACTCATCCCCTTTCTACTCAAGGCATCGACCACTATATTGACCTTCCCGGGATGATACAATAGGGATATATTATAGTCTTTTTGTTAGAAAATACACTTAACGCTAGAGGGAGGGTGAATAGCGTTATAATAAAAAATAGCATAAACTTGCGGAATTTAAAAATTGCAGGAATTAAATAAGTGCGATAAGTAAATAAATAGGAACGAAAGCACCGATGTATCCTGGTTCACCACAACCCGTGGCTAGTCCAGTCCCCGAGAGACTCTCTCGAGATTTCCACTAACACTGTTAAGCTTACGGGTGCTCAACAAACCTTTACAAACTGAGGACACAAGCCTCAACAACCTTTGCTCGAAGATACAACACTTCAAGACTTCAACCAAAGGAATCACAAGTTCCTTCTTACAATACAAGGGAACAACTTTCCCTTCAAGTGTATAACAACACCTTGCACTCAAAACAAGACTCTCCTTAAGAGTAGATATGAGTAAACTAAATACGCTTAAGAACGCAACAACTTTCGTCAACAATTTTGCTCTCAAAAACTTATGTAATGAATAGAAAATGATGAATAAGAGAGTATGCAAGCTTTAGAAATAATATTGTCAGTTGTTGTGTTTGTAAGACTGATTTGAAGATGTATTTATAGTGTCAAAACCATGCATTACCGTTGCCTAATTGCCAATTAAGAATTGTTGATTTTGTGCTGCGACAATCGATTGTCAAGATGATACAATTGATTGTTTTCCAATCGTTCCTAAAATCATTCCCAGATTTTACGCAGCACAATCGATTATCAAAGACATATAATCGATTACTGGCAACGTTCAAAAAATCCTTTCCAGATTTTACGTAAAACAATCGATTATCAGAAGTATACAATCGATTACTTGGCAACGTTCAAAAAATCTTTTTCAGATTTTACTTCACACAATCGATTATCAGAAATATACAATCGATTACTTGGCAACGGTCAGTTTCATAATCGATTATACTATATGGACAATCGATTATTTATCAGTCTTTGAAAAATCAAATAGACACTGCCTCAATACAATCGATTGTCATAGGTTCACAATCGATTATTTTGCAGCTTTGAAAAATATGTTTGGACACTGCCTCAACACAATCGATTGTCATAAGTTCACAATCGATTATTTTGTAGCTTTAAAAAATCTGATGGACACTGCCTTAACACAATTGATTGTCATAAGGTACACAATCGATTGTCATGCAGATTTGAAAAATCTGACGCACACTGCCTTAGCACAATCGATTGTCATAAGGTACACAATCGATTGTCATGCAGCTGACTTAACATAATCGATTATCATAAGTACATAATCGATCATCTTAGTCCAGATTTTAGAGGCATGTTTAAAAATCATTTTGCTAAAATAAATATGCATAATTTAAAATCATTTTGCTTTAAGTTAAATATGCATGATTTGATAAAGATGATTTTACGAGAGAAGCCAAGTCTTGAGTTAAGCTGTCGGATCAAGATCACAATTAATGAACGACTCATGTATAACTTTATTTCTTGGTCTTGTGCTTGAATCTCGTTATGTATCAATTTCACGCTTGTGCTTGGACCTCGTTATATGTCAATTGCGCATAGTTTGTCATTCATCAAAACCTACAAATATGAACACACGTTTAGTACAGTGCCTTGAGAACGTGTTTCAACACTTTCAATAGCTCCAACCACCTCATCTTCCTAAAATTGAGATCCTTTTGTTTGAACAAATACTTTAGACTTGGATGATATGTGTATACCTCGCATGACACACCGTAAGGATAGTGCCTCCAAATTTTCAGTGCATGAACAATGGCGACTAACTCTTAGTCATGATAGGGTAATTCTTCTTATGAACCTTCTGTTAGATACTACGCTTAATGCTAGAGGGGGGGGGGTGAATAGCGTTATAATAAAAATTAGTGTAAACTTGCGGATTTTAAAAATTGCAGGAAATAAATAAGTGCGATAAGTAAATAAATTAGAACAAACGCACCGATGTATCCTGGTTCACCACAACCCGTGGCTAGTCCAGTCCCCGAGAGACTCTCTCGAGATTTCCACTAACTTGTTAAGCTTACGGGTGCTCAACAAACCGTTACAACTTGAGGACACAAGCCTCAACAACCTTTGCTCGGAGATACAACACTCCAAGACTTCAACCAAGGAAACACAAGTTCCTTCTTACAACACAAGGGACTAACACTTCCCTTCAAGTGTACAAAAACACTTTAGCACTCAAACAAGACACTCCTTTAAGAGTAGATATGAGTAAAAAGAATACGCTCAAGATCGCAACAACTTTCGACAAGAATTTGGCTCTCAAAAGCTTATGTAATGAGTATAAAATGATAAGCAATAAAGTATGCAAGCTTTAGCAATTGTATGATCAGTTGTTGTGCTTAAAAGACTGACTTGAAGCTGTATTTATAGTTGCAAAACCTTGTATTACCGTTGCCTAATTGCCAATTAAGAGTTGCTGATTTTACTTTGTGACAATCGATTGTCAAATTACCACAATCGATTGTTTGCCAGTTCTTCCAAAAATCAATCCCAGATTTTACGCATAACAATCGATTATCTAAGATCAATAATCGATTACTGGCAACGTTCAAAAAATCCTTTCCAGATTTTACTTAAAACAATCGATTATAGGAAATCAATAATCGATTACTCAGCAACGTTCAAAAAATCCTTTCCATATTTTATTTAAAACAATCGATTATAGGAAATCAATAATCGATTACCTGACGGTATTTGAAAACATTTTGGCAACGGTCAGTTATACAATCGATTATATTAAGTTAACAATCGATTATATATCAGTCTTGAAAAATCAATTTAGACACTGCCTCTTGACAATCGATTGTTATAGGTTCACAATCGATTATTTAATAACTTTGAAAAAGTCTGGAAGACACTGCCTCAACACAATCGATTGTCATAAGTTCACAATCGATTATTTTGTGACTTTGAAAATCTGATGGACACTGTCTCTTCACAATCGATTGTCATTAGCTTCACAATCGATTATTTTGAGCTTTGAAAAACTTTGATGGACACTGCCTTATCACAATCGATTGTCATAAGATTCACAATCGATTGTCATGCAGATTTAAAAAATCTGATGCTCACTGCCTTAACTCAATCGATTTGTCATAAGTTCACAATCGATTGTCAAGCAGCTGACTTAAACATAATCGATTATCATATGTACATAATCGATTATCTTAGTCCAGATTTTAGAGGCATGTTTAAAAATCATTTTGACTAAAGTAAATATGCATTATTTAAAATCATTTTTGCTCTAAATTAAATATGCATGATTTGTTAAAAATATTTTTACGAGAGAAGCCAAGTCTTGAGTTTAAGTTGCCGGATCAAGATCACAATTAAATACCGACTCATATAAAACTTAATCTCGATCTTTGTCTTGTGCTTGAATCTCGTTATATATCAATTTTGCGCTTGTGCTTGGACCTCGTCATATGTCAATTTGCGCATAGTTTGTCATTCATCAAAACCTACAAATATGAACACATGTTTAGTATAATGCCTTGAGAACGTGTTTCCAACAATTTCCCCCTTTTTGATAATGGCAAACTTTAAGCGGGATATGCATATTAGGCAATTCATAATGACGATTCAAGACAAGTAAAGATATGCAACAAGTATATATATATATATATATATATATATATATATATATATATATATATATATATATATGCAATTTATTCCCCCTCAATATATAAATTCCCCCTCAATTTAGGCCGATAAGTATTGAGAGTGCATACCCCTTTTTCCATTAGCAAAAAAATATAGAATAATCAAAAAACTTGTTTATTTATTAAATCTGCAATTTCAGAAATAATAACGCAAATAATGTCAAGACAATCGATTATTGATAATGGATAATCGATTATATAAAAGAGAAATCGATTGTTCTGTGCGTCAAGCTTTATAATTCCCCCTGCCTTTAGGGCGATACCTGCAAAAATACGTTAGACGTCTCCAACGCTCAAGTTAAAAAACATGTGAAAGGGAAAATGCAATGCATGACTTAGATCAACGTGGAGTCAAGGATCCCGAGTTCACTACGAATTCGGAAGAAGGACTCTTTCTCTAAGGGCTTTGTAAAGATGTCGGCCAATTGATCTTTGGTTTCAACAAATTCAATTTCGACATCGCCCTTGAGAACGTGATCTCTTATAAAATGATGTCTAATTTCAATGTGTTTTGTTCGCGAATGAAGAACGGGGTTCTTCGTCAAGCATATGGCACTAGTATTATCACATCTAAGAGGGATATGATCAAGACTTAGGCCATAGTCCAAGAGTTGTTGTTTCATCCAAAGGATTTGAGCGCAACAACTCCCCGCGGCTACATATTCAGCCTCGGTTGTGGACAGCGCAACACTTACTTGTTTCTTGCTAAACCAAGAAACGAGAGAGCTACCGAGCAAATGGCAAGTGCCACTAGTGCTCTTGCGGTCCAATTTGCATCCAGCAAAATCGGAATCGGAATAGCCAACAAGTTGGCATGAAGAACCTTTGGGGTACCATAGACCCACATTTACAGTACCAACAAGATACTTCAATATCCGTTTCACCGCAGTTAGGTGAGACTCCTTCGGACACGATTGATAACGAGCGCATAAGCACACGCTAAACATGATGTCCGGACGACTAGCAGTAAGATAAAGGAGAGAGCCAATCATACCTCGATACTTTTTGATGTCGACTTCCTTACCTTTCTCATCTTTGTCTAGATGATCGGATGTGCTCATGGGGGTTGCCATTGCTTTTGCATTGGTCATTTCAAATCGTTTCAGCAATTCTTTGCAATATTTCGCTTGGCAAATGAACGTACCTTCTTTCATTTGCTTTACTTGTAATCCCAAAAAGAATATTAACTCACCCATCATAGACATATCAAATTCGCTTGTCATTAAATCGAAAAATTCCTTGCACAAAACATTGTTAGTAGCACCAAATATAATATCATCCATATAGATTTGAACTAATAAAATATAATTGTTTTTATGCTTAACAAAAAGAGTGGTGTCAACTTTCCCCCTAATGAAATCATTTTCCAATAGAAATTTACTCAATCTTTTATACCAAGCTTGGGGAGCTTGTTTTAAACCATAAAGAGCCTTTTTGAGTTTGAACACATGATCGGGAGATTTAAAATCTTCAAAACCGGGGGGTTGTTCAACATAAACTTCTTCTTGAATAACACCATTTAGAAAAGCACTTTTCACATCCATTTGATATAAATTGAAATTCATAGAAGAGGCAAAAGCAAGTAATAAACGAATAGCTTCTAATCTAGCTACGGGAACATATGTTTCTTCATAGTCAATACCCTCTTCTTGATTATAGCCTTTTGCTACAAGCCTGGCTTTGTTTCTAGTGATTACACCATTTTCATCTAGTTTGTTTCGAAAAACCCATTTCGTACCAATTATGGTATGATTTTCGGGTCTTGGCACCAAATCCCAAACGTCATTCCGTTTGAATTGGTTAAGCTCCTCTTGCATTGCCAAGGTCCAAAATTCATCCCTAATTGCTTCGGAGATGGTTGTTGGTTCAATTTGAGAAACAAAAGCAGTATGTCCTAAGGTGTTCTTAAGGGAGTTTCGGGTACTTACCTTTTCTCTGACGTCGCCAATTACTTGTTCGAGAGGGTGATCTTTGATTGTCCTCCACTCGTTAGGCATTTTCGTTTCTTTCTCCAATTGTGGCGTTTCCTCCGTTGATTATTCCAAGATTTCATCTTGAATTTCCTTAGGAGTTTCCTCTTGTACTTTGTCTTTTAAATTATTTAGAATACCTGCAAGATCAGAACAAGAATCCTTTCTCGCCAAGCGAGCATTATTTTCGAAAAACACAATATGAGGGGATTCCTCCACAGTTTGGGTTCTATTATTAAATACCCTATATGCTTTGCTACGTGAAGAATACCCAATAAAAATTCCTTCATCGGATTTGGCATCAAATTTTCCCAATTGATCTTTTCCATTATTATGAATAAAAACTTTACAACCGAATACTCTAAAATGGGAGATATTTGGTTTCCTTCCCCTGTAGAGTTCATAAGGGGTTTTCATGAGCATTGGCCTTATTGCTACTCTATTTAAAACGTAGCATGCGGTACTCACGGCATCCGCCCAAAAATGTTTGGGAATCTTAGCCTCTTCGAGCATGGTTCTAGCCATCTCTTCGAGACACCTATGTTTCCTTTCCACCACCCCATTTTGTTGTGGTGTTCGTGGAACGGAAAAGGTATGCTCGATACCAAGTTCGTCACAAAAGTCCGCAAAGAGATTGTGATCAAACTCTCCCCCATGATCACTTCTAATTGAAGTGACGGTTGTTTCCTTTTCGTTTTGAACACGTTTAAGAAAATATTTAAAATTCTGAAAAGCATCACTTTTATGGGCAAGAAATAAAGTCCAAGTAAATCTGGAATAATCATCAACAATAACAAAAGCATAACGATTTCTACCAAGACTTTCAATGCGAGATGGTCCAAACAAATCCATGTGAAGCAATTGCAATGGTCTAGTAGTTGAAACAATATTTTTCGATTTAAAAGATGCTTTTGTTTGCTTCCCTTTTTGACAAGAATCACAAATAGAGTCATATTCAAATTTCAAATTTGGAAGACCAACAATTAATTTTTGTGAGACCAATTTGTTCAAAAGATGCATGTTGATGTGAGCTACTCTACGATGCCATAACCAAGAATCATCCTCTTTGCTCATTAAACAATTCACATATTCGGGTGAAGAATTTGCAAGATCAACCATATAAATGTTATCCATTCTAAAACCACGAAGGATAATTTTAAAATCGCTATGTCTAAAAACTAAGCATTCATCCGAATCAAATAAAACAAGATTTCCCTTGTCACATAATTGACTTATGCTCAAGAGATTATGTTTTAAACCTTTCACAAGTAATATATGCTTAATGGAAGAAATTTCATCCTTACCAACCGATCCGATGCCGATACTCTTTCCTTTGTTGTTATCACCAAAAATAAGACTTCCCCCTTCCTTGTGTTCTAGTTGAAGGAATTTGGATTCGTCTCCCGTCATGTGCTTGGAGCATCCACTATCAAGGTACCATAGTACACTTGATCCCTTCAAACATACCTACAAAACAGATTAATGAGTTTTAGCTACCCATGCCATTTTGGGTCCTTGGGGGTTAGGCAAATCATAGTGATGTGATTGAGTGTTATGTCTATGTCGTGTAAAACAAGCAGGAGCAATATGTCCAATTTGTCTACAATAATGACAAGTCACGTTAGGATTATGCATCCTTCTAGGTTGATAGTAATTGGACGGAGGAAATTCATTTACTCTATTCTTGACAATATAACTATTGCGCAAATCATGAAAATCATTTCTCCTACCATTTTGTTCTAGGATATGCATCATTTCTAGAATAATTGTTTCTAGGTTGGAAGTCATTTCTAGGTGTTCTAAAAGGTTCAAAATTCCTTCTAGTGTTTGGCCTAGAATGTGCATTATTTCTAGCATGATTATTTCTAGGTTGCGATTGATGAAAACCATTTCTAGGTTTGTTGTATCTAGGATGAACATTTGTTTTATTTATCCTAGGTTGAACCTTAGGTGGTTGGGGGTTGGCTTCAACTTTCTCTTTAGGCTCGTTTCTAAAACCATGCCATGCTTGGTCGACTTCAAATTAACAAGCACTTCATTCAAATTTTTATGAGAAGAGTTAAACTTATCTAAGGTGCCTTTCTACTTCATTTTTGAGATGCATGCAAGAAGTACAATTTCTAGAACTCTCGGGCTTGTCGGCGCTTCTCTTGCCAAAAAATTTGTTTTCCTCTTTCAACTTCTCATTTTCTAAAATAAGTTTTTCCAATTCCTTTTCTTTAAAAGAGAGTTATTTTTGAAAATCTTTTTCTTTTAAAGAAGCATTTTCTTTTATACTCTTAACAGTTTTTGAAGCTTTAATAAATTCGCTATACAACTCATCAAAAGCATTATGCATTTCTTCAAGGGAAAAGAAATTTTTGGAAGAAATTTGACATACCTCTTCTTTGTTGTCTTCTTGTGCCATAAGACAAATATTTGCGGCTTCGTCTTCTTCTTCCTCTCTTGACTCGTCACCGGAGTCGCCTCCTCAAGATATGTATGCTCGTTGCTTCTTGAAGGGTTTCTTCTCCTTTTTAGCATTTGGGCAATTTGATTTAATGTGCTCGGTTTCTCCACACTCATAGCACTTTATTTGATCTCCTTGCTTTTTGCCCTTTCGTTCATACTCTTTTCGCATGAACTTTTGAAATCTCTTGATAACGAGTCCGAACTCGTTGTCTCCGTCCTCATCATTTTGAGGTTGGCTTGTGCTTGCCTTGAGAGCGATTCTTTGCTTCCTTTGATCATCAACAAGAGGGTTTAGTATAGTAGATTCATAAGTTTTAAGATTACCTCTTAATGCGTCGATGGTGACATTTGAAATGCCAATAGATTCTTGAATCGCGTCGGCCTTGGATCGCCATTTCGGAGTGAGACTTCGGAGAATTTTTCGGACAAGTTCCTTATCCGTGAAGGTCTTCTTAAGAGCATGTAAATCATTTACGATTTTTGAACATCGTTCAAACATCTCATCGACCTTTTCGCCTTCCTTCATGTGAAACAATTCATATGCATGGGTTAGGAAATCAATTTTGGCTTCCCTTACCTGGTCCGTACCTTCGTACGTAATTTCCAGCTTGTCCCACATTTGCTTCGCCGTTGTGCAACAAGATATCTTCCTGTAATCATCAGCATTTACAGCACAATGTAATTAATTAATAGCTTTAGCATTATTTTGCACCTTTCGGATATCATCCGCATCGTATTCATCTTCGGACTTTGGGACCCATTCATTTTCAACCTTCTTGGTTGGAATTTGTTCTCCATTCATTATGACCTTCCAAAGATAAAAACTATTTGATTGTACAAATATTCTCATCCTCTCCTTCCAGTATGTATAATTTGTACCATCGAATAGCGGTGGTCGGGTGGAGCATTGTCCTTCACCTATTCCTGCAAAAGAATCACGAGTAGAAGCCATGGATGTTTCTCTCAAACGGTTAAGTCTTCAGAGAGTTGGGCTCTGATACCAATTGTTAGATACTACGCTTAACGCTAGAGGGGGGGGTGAATAGCGTTATAATAAAAATTAGCGTAAACTTGCGGAATTTAAAAATTGCAGGAAATAAATAAGTGCAATAAGTAAATAAATTTGAACAAACGCACCGATGTATCCTGGTTCACCACAACCCGTGGCTAGTCCAGTCCCCGAGAGACTCTCTCGAGATTTCCACTAACTTGTTAAGCTTACGGGTGCTCAACAAACCGTTACAACTTGAGGACACAAGCCTCAACAACCTTTGCTCGGAGATACAACACTCCAAGACTTCAACCAAGGAAACACAAGTTCCTCCTTACAACACAAGGGACTAACACTTCCCTTCAAGTGTACAAAAACACTTTAGTACTCAAACAAGACACTCCTTTAAGAGTAGATATGAGTAAAAAGAATACGCTCAAGATCGCAACAACTTTCGACAAGAATTTGCTCTCAAAAGCTTATGTAATGAGTATAAAATGATAAGCAATAAAGTATGCAAGCTTTAGCAATTTTATGATCAGTTGTTGTGTGTTGTTGTGCTTAAAAGACTGATTTGAAGCTGTATTTTTAGTTGCAAAACCTTGTATTACCGTTGCCTAATTGCCAATTAAGAGTTGCTGATTTTACTTTGTGACAATCGATTGTAAAATTACCACAATCGATTATTTGCCAGTTCTTCCAAAAATCAATCCCAGATTTTACGCATAACAGTCGATTATCTAAGATCAATAATCGATTACTGGCAACGTTCAAAAAATCATTTCCAGATTTTACTTAAAACAATCGATTATAGGAAATCAATAATCGATTACTCAGCAACGTTCAAAAAATCCTTTCCAGATTTTAATTAAAACAATCGATTATAGGAAATCAATAATCGATTACCTGACGGTATTTGAAAACATTTTGGCAACGGTCAGTTTTACAATCGATTATATTAAACTAACAATCGATTATATATCAGTCTTGAAAAATCAATTTAAACACTGCCTTTTGACAATCGATTGTTATAGGTTCACAATCGATTATTAATAACTTTGAAAAAGGCTGGAAGACACTGCCTCAACACAATCGATTGTCATAAGTTCACAATCGATTATTTTGTGACTTTGAAAAATCTGATGGACACTGTCTCTTCACAATCGATTGTCATTAGCTTCACAATCGATTATTTTGAGCTTTGAAAAACTTTGATGGACACTGCCTCATCACAATCGATTGTCATAAGGTTCACAATCGATTGTCATGCAGATTTGAAAAATCTGATGCTCACTGCCTTAACACAATCGATTGTCATAAGTTCACAATCGATTGTCAAGCAGCTGACTTAAACATAATCGATTATCGTAAGTACATAATCGATTATCTTAGTCCAGATTTTAGAGGCATGTTTAAAAATCGTTTTGACTAAAGTAAATATGCATTATTTAAAATTATTTTGCTCTAAATTAAATATGCATGATTTGTTAAAAATATTTTTACGAGAGAAGCAAGTCTTGAGTTTAAGTTGTCGGATCAAGATCACAATTAAATACCGACTCATATAAAACTTAATCTCGATCTTTGTCTTGTGCTTGAATCTCGTTATATGTCAATTTTGCGCTTGTGCTTGGACCTCGTCATATGTCAATTTGCGCATAGTTTGTCATTCATCAAAACCTACAAATATGAACACACGTTTAGTATAATGCCTTGAGAACGTGTTTCCAACACCTTCATATGCCGCGACGCATATGAAATCACCTTGTCATCCTGCATCAATATTGCATCGAGCCTAATACGATACGTATCGAAATGCACCCTGTAAGATCCCTTACATGTGGGCAACACCACCACTGACACCATAATCAAACTAGTCTTGAGCTTTTGAAAGCTCCCCGCACACTCGTCTGACCATCTGAATGGGGAACCCTTCTAGGTCAACCTAGTCAATAGGGTTGCTATAGATGAAAACCCCTCCACAAACCAATGGTAATAACCCACCAAGCCCAAGAAACTCCGAATCTCTGTAGCTGAAGTGGGTCTAGGCCAGTTCCAAACTGCCTCAATCTTCTTAGGATCCACCTATATGCCCTCTGCCGATACGACGTGCCCAAAGAAGGTCACTAAGTCTAACCAATAATTGCACTATGAAAACTTGGCATATAAATGCTATCTCTCAGAGTTTGAAGTACAATCCGAAGATGTTGCTCATGCTCCTCTTGTCTGCAGGAGTAGATTAAGATATCATCAAAAAACACAATCGCAAAGGAGTCTAATTAGGGCTTGAACACCCGGTTTATTCAATCCATAAATGTTGTTGGGGCATTTGTCAACCCAAATGACATCACTAGGAACTCATAATAGCCGTACCGAGTTTGAAAAGCTATATTAGGTGCATCAGATGCCCTAATCTTCAACTGATGGTAGCCAGACCTCAAATAAATCTTCGAAAACATCTTCTCACCCTGAAGTTGATCAAATAAGTCATCAATCATTAGCAATGGATACTTGTTCTTGATGGTGACTTTGTTCAACTACCGATAATCTATGCACATCCTCACCGATCCATATTTCATCTTCATCAACAACAAAGACGCACCCCCAGGCGATAAACTAGGCCAAATGAATCCCTTATCAAGTAAATCTTCCAACTGCTCCTTTAATTCTTTTAGCTATGGCGGGGCCATACGGCATGGCATAATAGAAATGGGCTGAGTGCCCGAAGCCAAATTAATACAAAAGTCAATATCTTTATCAGGTTGCATCCCCAACAGATCTATAGGAAACACCTCAGGAAACTCATGAACAATAGGTATTGTATCGATGGAAGAAACCTCCGCACTAGAATTGTGGACATAAGCCAAATAATCTAGACACCCTTTCTCGACCACATGCTGAGCCTTCACATAAGAGATAACCCTGCTGATAGAATGGCCATAAGTCCCACTCTACTCTAATCCAAGAAACCCTGGCAAGGCTAAGGTCACCCTCTTGGCGTGACAATCTAATATAGCATGATAAGGTGACAGCCAATCCATACCTAATATGACATCAAAATCTACCATATCAAGAAGTAGGAAATTAACTCTAGTCTCAAGACTACCAAGAACCTTGCTGTTGTGAGTTGCCCGATGCTCGAGGGCAAAATCTAGTAATGTGCCTCGGATCACCACAAGTATAATAGGACCTCGGATATTGTGAATGATGACCCTATAAATCACTCTGTCAACTTGAGTAACCACACTGAAAACTCTAAAGTGAAGGTGCACCAATAGTAGCTGGTGGTGCACTGTAGGCTAGTTGGTCAGAATGAGACATATGAGGTCCACGTCCACCCGTAGCACTGCGAGATGCGTGGAGCGCTGAATGAGATGACCTGGGAGGATGGACTCTACCAAAAGTACCCCTGCCTCCAGACATGAAACCATTGAACCCACCAAAATGATGAGGTCTTTTATTAGATCCCTACCATCTCTCATGTACAAGAACTATCTCAATACGCCTGGTGACATTAGATGCCGTCTGAAAGGAAATCTCACCTCCGATCTCCTTGGCCATATATAGCCTGATATGATGAGTGGGTCCATCAATAAACCTCCTCACCCTGTTTCTTTCTCTCTCTATCTCTCTTTCAATGGATGCAAAAGGATAGCATGACGGGCTAGATCCACAAAATGGGTCTCGTACTGAGTAACAGTCATACTGCCCAACTGTGATGCTCAAACTGCCTGTGGTAATCCTATCTCAATATGATAGGAAGGAACTTCTCTAGAAATAGCTGAGAGAACTAGTCCCACATGAGAGCAGGTGACCCAACTGTCCTATTTGATACATAATCCTTCTACCACATCTTGGCGGAACCTGTCATCTGAAATACAACAAAATTAACCCCATTAGTCTCAGCTATATCTATGTTCGGCAGCACCTTATGGAAGCAGTCAAGAAAATCATGTGGGTCCTCAAAAGGTGCACAACTGAAGTGAACTCGAAAGAGCTCTGTAAACTTCTCCAACCTCAATAAGCATTCAGAAGACATGGTGGGCCCATCAGTGGCCCATCACTGGCCTGTGCCGCAATAACCAGCTGAACTACCCTAGCTGGTGAGGCTGCTGATGTCTAATACTAGGGAGCCATCTACTCCAGAGTGTGAGTGTTCCTTCCCCACCTTGAGAGAAGGTTGGTTCCACAAGAAATGTGCCAGCCTAAGCCACACTCTTCAAAAGGCCCACCAAATGGACTCGAGCGTCCTGAAGTATTAGGATGGCGATGAACCCCTCCGGGACCTGATTTGGTCCAACAAGTACAATTTGAGCAAGAACCTCCTCTTCAAAATCTACCTGAGGCTCCACTGTTGGTGCTGGTGCTCGAGATCTAGACTGAGCTCTGCCTCTGCCACTGGTGTGGCCTCGACCTCAACCTCGACCTCTGCCTCTCGTAGGAGCTGCCACTGGGACTCTAACTACTGTCTAGTTGAGGATGCAGTATGTGTTCTTGCCATCTCAAGAGAACAAGAATAGAAGATTTCAACTAAAAAGGATAAAATAAAATCGCACGATAGTGAAGAATTGAAGTGAATCCATAGCCTCTAGAAGATAAGTATAGACGTATCCATAACGATCCTCCAGATTCAAATAAGCTCGCTCGTGACTCGTGAGACCTAGGAAACCTAGTACCAACTTGTCACAAACCGGAGATCCCACCCTCGGGATCATGATTGCGCCTTACATTTCACTTGCTAGGCAAGCCATCGTTAGAGTAATTCTTTAACAAATTTAATTGTTTCGAATAATTTCACTAATTAAACAGTAATGAAATTCAAAATAAAGTACAAAATAACAAAATAATCCAATACCTAGTACAACCCGGATCTGAAGTCACAAGTATACGAGCTTCTAGAGGTTCTACAAATAGGGTCTAAAAAATAAGTACAATTGTCTCGAATGAAATGAATAGTAAATAAGGAAAGAGGAAAAGGGACTTCAAGGTCTGCGGACACCAGCAGATCTTCCTCAATTCTCCAAATAAGCTAATCTAAGCTGATGCACCTCAAGGAAAGTTGGGACCAATACAAAAATTTGCACAAGGAGTGCATAGTATACAATGAGTACAACCGACCCAATGTACTCCGCATGTGTCGAGCCTAACCTCGACGAGGTAATGACAGGGCTATGATAGGACATCCACATAATTAAACCTGTACAGATGAAAATATATGCATAACATAACAACAAATGATGGCTAAACATGTACTATTAAGAGGAGACATGCGAAGGGGTTACAATATATGGTAACTACAATAGGGAATGACTACATATAATAGTCAATAAACCTTAGACAGATGAAACAGATATACATAATGAATAAAAACTGCATGTAACCATTCTTCGTGCTTTTATTCTCAACCTCACCATAAAACAATAATAATGGCATGGCATCACCCTTCATGCTTTTGCTCTCAATCTCTTCATAAAATGTTAAATACGGCATGACATTACCCTTCGTGCTTTTACTCTCAATTTCATCAAGAAACAATAGATACGGCGCGACATCACCCTCCGTGCTTTAACTCTTTTTTTCGTCATGTATTAATCAATAATTTCAACAATACTCGGTATGGTTCCACCATCATACTTTAACACTCTCTCTTACTATGTTACAATGAACATACAACAATAGAGGGATAGAATAAGCAAGAACAAGCCTTACGTCAACAATGGTTTCGCAATACCAACCTCATCTTCAGAAACAATACTAAATTATCACAAATAAATCATAAATACGGAAAGAACGATCAATTTAATAATAAATTAGCATATGCATGGATATCACAGTAGGAAGTTTATTTGTTAGTCTTCACACTTGGGTTTTACGATATCATGTATCTACACTCATCTGCAGTGTATTTTCATCTGCACTGTATCATGTATCTATTTTCATCTACACTCATATCATGTATTTACACTCATCTGCAGTGTATTTTCACATGTTATAGCTGCAATTATAGTTTTCTTTATCCCATTTCAGATATGGCTAAAAATAACAGAATAACATTACTGTAACTCCAACTTCGCAAATTCAAGGAATGAGACAACGTTCAAGGGTATGTCGTCGTAGCAGTTATTCCTTTAAGCGTTCTGACTCAAAGGCTGAAGTCATCCACAATGTCCCACGGGCGATACAAAAAATATGGAAGAGCTGCAAGAAGAGAAAGAGAAAAGAAATCTAGAGAGATTAGACATACACTAGATGTACATATTGCAAATTATAAGGTTACTCGAGATGCACTATTAGATGCTATAGAACCAATTAATACAGTATGATAGGGAAGCATTAGTAATTTTAGTAGATTCACTTGCACAACTTTTAGGTAGTATTTTAACAGACATTTATCACGAGTTTTGGCCAAGTGAACCTTTTTGGGTCTATATTCTTAAATTTGAAGCAAAGTGGGAGATCCGTATGTATGACTACCTGTAATTATATTGTTATTAGTCATTTGAGAAGGCTGCTGCAGCCATTAGTGTTGGTTTAAAATGTTATAAAGGGAATGTATAGCATGTTATCTTAGAATCGGATTCCATATATGCTAATGCAAATTGTCAATGATATTCTGGAATTAAATCACCCGGCAATTCTTTTTTTATCCTCATGACTAATCCTTATTTATAGTAAGTTAAGTTAAATTATTTTTTTATTGAACATATCACAATATCTTACGGCATTTTAGGCTACATAAAATAAATTATCCCTACCATACTTGCCGTATTATAAACTTTCGTCGATCAAATGGTTTAAATTTTCCACATGATCATGTTATAAAAATAGGAGGTAATTAAGTGACTAAGTTAATAATTTATTCCCATTTTTTCCTACCATTTTATCACTTGGAAATGTAGCGTTTCTGGGTTGAATTAATTTTATTTCTAAATTGTTCAGGTAATAGGACCGAACCCCAACAAAAATAAAGTATGTAGTTGAAAATTTAATTATGTTTCACGAGAGCACTTATACCTTTTTCGCAGAAATTACATGATATCTCACGTCATAATAAATTAATAATTATTTGCAATTTATTAGAATTTTCACTCAGGAAAAGACAAATTACTTATTATGGCTCTATAAACCGTAATAAGTAATTATAGTTTTCCATGACTCAAAAAAACCTATAAAAGCATGTAAATCACATATTAGTTAATTAATTCATATCCAAAAAAACTAACTAAATTTTCACTCAAAGGTGTGATTTAATGTTCGAATGAAGGGGAGGCAAATCTTCGAGACATGTGATCAAATTTCAGCATATACGAAAAATACGATTAAGTGATTCTTTTCATCTGTGTAAACCTTAGTACGAAATATTACGGTTATTTAACAATAACAAAAAAAAATAATTAAGATGGTGCCAAAACACACGTTTAAAACTAGGGAGGAAGCCGCAGTGAACCTTCCAAGTATGGCCAAGGCCGATGTTCCTTTTAGAAGGGCAGAATCGAAGTATAGTGTTGAACAAGTAGGTGTAACTGTTGAGTTCTACGGCGGTGAACTCAACGGCGTCAGTTATAGTGATCCTGCTACTGTGAAAAAATATGCTAGACGTGCTCAATTGGGTGAAATTTTTGAATTAGATCGTGCTAAAGTTATGGTCCCTTATGTTTAATTAGGTGTATTTGATACGACGAAAATTATTTTTTAGTTAAATATTTTTTTGTTGAGAAAAACGATATTTTTTCATCAGATGTGGAAAATGATTTCGCTCATTTATAAGCGAAAAGTTTTATTGTATGTTATTTTATTTGGAGAGGTGGAAGGGAGAAAGAAAAAGAGATATTATGCTCTCAATCACTTACGAGTGGAAATTTTAATTTTATATTACGTACGCCGACTAATATTCATACATTATTGTTAATCTTTAGAATTCAAAATTTTCATTAGAAACTCTATTTCATTTGCTAATGTATAATATTCTCTCTAATTTGCTAATATACATTTTTTCTAAATATTATTTTTCAATCACCAACCAAACAACACTCGCCTAAATATTGGATTTCTTCACTTACTAATATTGTTTCTAATTCTCTCAATTTCTAGGGTAGTGAAAATTGTAGGACGCAATAATACATTGATAACATTGGCCTAGCTCGTATGCTGCACTAGCTAACACACCCTCCTCCCCCTACCCCTCCCCCCTCAAAAAAGTTTTTTCATCTCTATACGAATTCTTTTATAATTTTATTTCATTTATTACTCTCCTTATTTCATTCTGCGTGACAATAATTGATTGGAGAGAAAAATTTCAGAACATGTGTCTTAAATATGTTATGATAGCATGTTATGATAGTTGCAACTATTAATACATATCTAAGGGTAAAATGAGAAGCTTAAAATTGTTAAAAAGATGTTCTTTTCGAAACAAATTAAAAAGCAAAAAGTATCACATCCTATAAGCAGAAAATGTATTATTAGTACTATTCCATTTCTCTTTTACCATATTTCAAATCATGAAATAATGGAGATTTTCGTTGAATCAATTAAAAATATTAAGGAATTAAGTAGAAACTGTTATAAAATGAAAGCAATTTAGTAAAATATAAACAAGAAATATAAGCAACTTAGTGAAACATGAACAAGAAATGTAGATAGAGAGAAGGAAGAGATTTTCTTCTTCAATTGTGTGTTTTCCTATCTATTACAAGGCCTTTATAAAGGCATAAAAAGTGAATAAAATATGTCATGGAATATGTCATTGAACATGTCATAAACCATTTGAGATGAAGATCATGGAAGGAGAGTAGACATCTACCATAAATTGCTATTTATCATAACACTCCCCCTTCGATGTCCATAGATAATGTGCCTCGTTAAAACCTTACTAAAACAAACATATGGGAAAAAAAATTCTACTGAAGGAAAAAGTGTACACATGTTTAAAAATATTCCCTTTTGGTTACCTCGTTAAAAACCTTGCAAGGAAAATCCGGTGGGACAAAACCTTGTAAGGGAAAAAGAGTGCAACGCGCATTAACTCCCTCTGATGAGAGCATCATTTCACATCCTTGAGCATTCGCATCCCGATCTTGTACACTAGCTTCTTGAAGATTGATGTTGGTAGAGATTTTGGGAACAAATCAGCCATATTATCACTTGAACGAATCTGTTGCACATTGATATCACCATTCTTTTGAAGATCATCTGTGAAAAATAACTTTGGTGAAATGTGCTTTGTCCTATATCCTTCTATGAATCCTCACTTCAATTGAGTTATGCATGCTGCATTATCTTGATACAAAATTGTGGGTAGTTTTTCACATTCCAAACCATATTTATCTCGAATAAGATGTATTATAGACCTCAACCATACACACTCTCGACTTGCTTCATGAATAGTTATTATCTCATCATGATTAGATGAAATATCCATGATTAATTGCTTAGTCGATTGCCAAGATATGACAATGCCTCCATAGGTAACATATAGCATGTTTGAGATCAGGCCTTGTATGTGTTAGATAAATATCTCGCACCAGCATAACCAACAAGATCGGGATTTTAATCATTGCCATAAAATAAGCCCACATCGGTAATCCATTTCAGATAATACAATATGTATTTGATTTCATTCCAATGTCTCCTTGTAGGAGCAGATATATATCTTGCTCAGGCATTAACTGAAAAAGCTATGTCACGCCTTGTAGTGTTAGCAAGATACATTAGTGCATCAATTGCACTAAGATATGGTACCTCATGATCAAGAAGTTCTTCATTATTTTCATGAGGTCGGAATGAATCTTTATATCAAGTGATCACACAACCATCAGGGTACTCAATGGATGTACTTTATCCAAATAGAATCGCTTTAAAATATTTTCAGTGTATGTTGATTGATGGAAAAAAATTTCATCTTTCACATTTATAGACCAAGATAAAATTTTATCTTTCTAAGATATTTCATAAAACACTCTACTGCTTCATGAATCTTCCCTGGAGTTCTACTGATATTTAAATCATCAACATATACAGTGATTATAACAAATTCAAATCCAGATCCTTTTATAAAGACACAAGGACAAATTGAATTATTCTTGTACTCTTATTTCAACAAGTATTTTCTTGGGCGATTATACCATATACTCCCTTATTATGTCAATCCGCATAAGGATTATGAAACCTTATTTAATAAATTTCTTGAAAATCATAATATTCTTCTGAACAATTTAAATCCTTCAATGATTTCCATTATACGCATATCAAGTTTTTTTATGTATTGCTAGATTAAAACCTGAAATGACTACATCCACCACAAGAAAACATGCCTCTATATAATCAATGCCAGGATATTTCCAATCTTCTTGTAACACAAGTCGTCTATATGTTTATCGACTTGACCTTTTTCATGCAAGAATACATTTATACCTCCACTAGCTTTATACTTTCATGTGTTGGGACTATTCGTTCAACTTCACATTTTCAGGTGAAATCAATCTTGATTGCGTATTTTATTTTATTTTATTTTGGCAAATCATTTATCTGTCCAAATTTCATGAAAGATTTGAGCTCAAGATCCTCGTCAATATTAATAATGTTGAGCGCTACATTATTTTACAATATCATCGACGATCACTTTATGTCGGTTCCATTATTACCTAATAAAGACATAACTTATTGAGATATCTTTATCTCATTATATCAGGTACCTGAGCCTCTCCCATGAGGTTTTATGAAGTGTTATGTCGTGGTGCTTTTGTAGAGCGTTTGCCTCCTTATTATGACCATTTTGAATATTTTCCCCTCTCCTTCTTCAAGGAGTTTATCTTTGGAACCGATTGGTCTGTTATGATTTATGCATGATATAGACTCTGTCCCCCATGGACTTTATTCTATTTAGAGCATTATCAGCTGAAATATGACATTTAGATTTGGGTCAGCAAATGCGTCTGGCAATAATTTGTAAATGAATTATCACTTGAACTTCAAGTTCGTATTTTCTTGTACGATGATCTATATGTATTCATTATAATTCATTTCACGTATTAATTTCTCAGCTGCCATTTTCTGCCCCTAATGTTGGGATCACCAACACATTTCATAACCTTCCATGGGAATTCATCTTTGTGCATTGTGGTGGTATAATTAAATCATATAGTACATACATATTTCTATATAGAAATTATTTGGTTCCTGACTCTTAACCGATTGTGATAGGGGAAATTTTCATAACTTGGCTAGATACGAACAAGTGCTGCTGCATATTTAATAATACATCTCATGCAAAATTTCATTTTGAGAGTTTTGTTCTCATAACCAATGATTTAACTATAATTGGAGGCATACCATTTCTGCTGAACCAACTTGGATTTAGACCAGTATTATTAAGATAAATCATCATAATTTATATTCTAGAACTGTGTTCTAATAATTTGAGCAAGCAATCTTGCAAACACCAAACTGCAAGTTGATAACAAATGCACATGTGACCATAGAATAGATGCATCAATTAAAATCATATAATAGTAAACAATCCATATGGCAGGTGACTGGGCCCATATATTTATCACCTTTTATTCGTTTCAGAAATAAAGGGATTCAATCCCAACATTAACTGGTATATCATGAGAATTAGCAGCACATGAGAATTCTGAAGAAACTTTTATTCTTCAATATACGCAAATGGAATTCTCAATTAATTTTTTGCATCATAATTGAACCGGGGTGGTCAACCGGTTATGCCAACTGATATTTATTTTAGTAAACCTCTAGTTTACTTGTGGCATCTGGTTCAAGCATCATGCTTATATGTGCAATACAAATAGAAAGAAAACCGGGTAACATTCATATTTACCATGTATGATTATAGAAATATGAAGATATTCAATATTCCTTTCATTTGTAGTCTCAACATGTCAACCACTTTGACTTATACATTTGAAACACAAAATTCTTTTGAGACTTTTCAATATCAATATCATGAATAATTTTATTCATCCGGATAGTGACAAATTAATTCTTTCGGATCTTTTAACAACTTTTGTACTACAAGGTCATTTATCGTATCATTCATATGGTAAATGTCTCATTCAGGAAGAAACTTATATCATAATAAATTGTCATGATCAAAATCATCATAAGTAAAATCATTTCTTGCTTTGACTTTGCCTTTAATAACTTTTATAAGGCCTGCCAAAATATTTTTGCGTATCACATGTACGAGACCAATGACATATTTATATAACCACACAATAATATTTATTCTCTTTATTTCACTCAAAACTCTCTCAAGGGTGAGTTGTGTGGTATTCATCCAGTCATGTCTTGCATGTCTTTATTTATTACTTTTATCACATATTACCACATTCATATTTAGGAATGGGTCTGCATTTTCAATGCTTATCACAAATCACATCTATTCAAGGAATGGATCATAATCAATGATGTGCTTTATCTATAAACCTCCTCACCCTGTTTCTTTCTCTCACTATTTGTCTCTTAATGGATGCAAAAGGATACCATGACGGGCTAGATCCACAAAATTGTCCCGTACTGAGTAACAGTCATACTGCCCTACTGTAGATGCTCAAACTTCCTGTGGTAATCATATCTCAATCTGATAGGAAGGAACTTCTTTAGAAATAGCAGAGAGAACTAGTCCCATGTGAGAGCAGGTGACCCAACTGGCATGTTTGATACATAATCCTTCTACCATCTCTTGGCGGAACCTGTCATCTGAAACACAACAAAATTAACCCCATTAGTGTTAGCTATACCTATGTTCGGTAACACCTTATGGTAGCAGTCAAGAAAATCATGTGGGTCCTCAAAAGGCGCACAACTGAAGTGAACTCCAAAGAGCTTTGTAAACTTCTCCAACCTCAATAAGCACTCAGAATGCATGGCGGGCCTATCACTGGCCTGTGCGGCAATAACCGGCTGAACAAACCTAGCTGGTGAGGCTGCTGATGTCTAATACTAGGGAGCCATTTACTCCGGAGTGTGAGTTTTCCTTCCCCAGCCTGAGAGAAGGTTGGTTGCACAAGAAATGTGCCAGCCTAGGCCACACTCTTCATAAGGCCCACCAAATGGACTCGAGCGTCCTGAAGTATTTGGATGGCGATGAACCCCTCCGGGACCTGATTTGGTCCAACAAGTGCATTCTCAGCAGGAACCTCCTCTTCAAAATCTACCTGAGGCTCCACTGTTGGTGCTGCTGCTCAATATCTAGGTTGAGCTCTGCCTCTGCCACTGGTGCGGCCTAGACCTCAACCTCGGCCTCTGCCTCTCGTAAGAGCTGCCACTGAGACTCCAACTACTGTCTAGCTGAGGATGCAGTACGTGCTCTTGCCATCTACAAGAGAACGAGAATAGAAGAATTCAATTAAAAGTGATAAAAATAAAATCTCACGACAGGAAAGAACAGAAGTGAATCCATAACCTCTAGAAGATAAGAATAGATGTATCCCTATCGATCCTCTAGATTCTAATAAGCTCGCTCGTGACTCGTGAGACCGAGGAAACCTAATACCAACTTGTCACGATCCGGAGATTCTACCCTCGGGATCATGATGTCGCCTAACATTTCACTTGCTAGGCAAGCCATCGTTAGAGTAATTCTTTAACAAATTTAATTGCTTCGAACAATTTAACTAATTAAACAGCAATGAAATTCAAAATAAAGTACAAAATAACAAAATAATCCAATATCTTGTACAACCCGAATCTGATGTCACAAGTACACGAGCTTCTAGAGGTTCTATAAATAGGGTATAAAATAAGTACAATTGTCTAGAAGGAAATGAATAGTAAATAAGGAAAGAGGAAAGGGGACTTCAAGGTATGCGGACACCAGCAGATCTACCTCAATTCTCCAAATAAGTTAATCTGAGCTGATGCGCCTCAAGGAAAGTTGGGACCAATACCAAAATTTGCACAAGGAGTGCATAGTATATGATGAGTACAACAGATCCAATGTACTCCGCGTGTGTCGAGCCTAACCTCGGCGAGGTAATGACAGGGCTATGATAGGACATCCACATAATTAAACCTGTACAGATGAAAATATACGCAAAACATAACAACAAATTAAGGCTAAACATTTACTATTAAGAGGACACATGCGAAGGGGATAAAATATATGGTAACTACAATTGAGAATGACTACATATAATAGTCAATAAACCTTAGACAGATGAAACAGATATACATAATGAATAAAAACTGCATGTAACCATTCTTCGTGCTTTTATTCTCAACCCCATCATAAAACAGTAATAGTGGCACGGCATCACCCTTCATGCTTTTGCTCTCAATCTCTTCATAAAATGTTAAATACGGCATGACATTACCCTTCGTGCTTTTACTCTCAATTTCATCAAGAAACAATAGATACGGCGCGACATCACCCTCCGTGCTTTAACTCTCTTTTTCGTCATGTATTAATCAATAATTTCAACAATACTCGGCATGGCATCACCCTTCATGATTTAACACTCTCCCTTACTATGTAACAATGAACATACAACAATAGGGGGATAGAATAAGCAAGAACAAGCCTTACGTCAACAATGGTTTCACAATACCAACCTCATCTTCAGAAACAATACTAAATTATCACAAATAAATCATAAATGCGGAAAGAACGATCAATTTAATAATAAATTAGTCTAAGCATGGATATCACAGTCAAAGAAGGGAGTAAATTACAAGTAACAAGTGCCACACGGATGCTTTAACCTAGAAATAACGTATAAGTACTTGTCACATCACATACGTTGTACCCAACACTTAAACATGTAGCAAATAGGCAAAAAAGTTCTAATCCCTTAAGTTAAGGTTAACCACGATACTTACCTCGCTCCAAAAATAGGCTCGAAGCTCAAACATGGCTTTACCTTCCGAACAAGCCTCTGAACTAACAAAACCTACCAAATTGTCAGCCAAACGATTCACGATAAGCCTTAGGAACTACCCAGGAATGAAAAAGGCTCAATTTTGGTCATTATTGAAAAAGTCAACTCCCTAGCATGCTTGGTCCAAATCTTAAATTCGGTCCAAAATCCGATTGCCCGTTCACCCCCGAGTCCGATTATGTAATTTGTTTCGAAATCTGACTTAATATGAGGTCTAAAATCTAATTTTACAAAAATCTACAATTCTATCCAAATTCCCAATTTCTACCATGAAAATCCTAGATTTTAGGCTGAAATCTTATGAAATATATTGGGTAATTGAAACAAAGTAGGTTAGAGTCACTTAACAATGAATTGGGCAAGAAGATCTCATGGGTAAATCGCCTCTAAGGTTTCTAGGGTTGAAAGTTTGAAAAGAATGAGAGAAATCCCTTCTAACTTAGCTTTTACCCAGCTGTAGTTGTCGCAATTGTGATATCTTATTCGCAATTCCGAACATCGTAATTGCGAGAAAGGGGTCGTAATTGTGAACTCCTATCAGAATCCAAGTGATCACAATTACGTTAAATTGGTCACAAATGTGAATGTTGATGCCCTCGCAAATGCGGGCCTTTCTTCGCTATTGCGAAGATCATAAAAAATGTGCCGAGTCACAAATGCAACTCTGCCTTTGCAAAAGCGAAAATGGTAAGTTCGTAATTGCGAACTTTACCTCGCAAATGTGAGGACCCTAGGCTCGCTAAGGAGAAGGTTTTTTCGCAAAACGCAAACCAGATCTGGCAAATGAAAGATCTGCAACAGACACCAGAAATACAACGCATCAACTATGAATTCTAAGTCCAGATCCACCCCGTAGCCTATCCGAAACTCACTCAATCCCGTGGCCCCAAACCAAACATGCACACAAGTCAAAAAATATCATACGAACTTGTTCGCATGATCAAATCGCCAAAATAACACTTAGAACAACGAATCGTACACTAAATCAAACGAAAACTTTTAATGAAACTCAAGAACTTCTATTTTAATAACCGGACGTCCGAATCACGTCAAACCAATTCCCTTTTTCACCAAATTTTGCAAAGTATAAATATAGAAATGAACATATATCAAGCTCAGAAACTAAAATCCGAACCAGATTGCAAGAAAGTTAAAATTTGGTCAAATCTTTGTATTCATTAAACCTTTAGAATTTAAATTTTTGACAAAATGTGGTAACTAGAGCTAGGGACTTCCGAATTCGAATCAGGCATATGCCCAGGTCTCAAATCACGATATAAACCCACCGGAATTGTTAAAACACAGATCCGGTTCCGTTTGCTCAAAACATTGACCGAGGTCGTCTCAAATGGATTTTTAAGGCATAATTTCATATTTTATCAATTTACATAAAAGCCTACCAACTAAAAGACACTGACTGCGCTCGCAAATTGTGAAAAGCTAAAATAAGATATTTGAAGTTTCAAAATACAAAAATAGGATTTAAAATTAAAGATGACTTATCGGGTCCTTACAATAATATAGTAGAGGCACAACACTCAATTATTGAAAATCTAACGCCCACCACCATTTTCCTCTTCAACTCCGGCACTTCTTTATTTTTTTAAATTTCATCTCCTCTCTCCTATCTATTAAAGTTAACATTTTCATGGTGTAAGATAGAAATTAAAGTCTTATTAATTATATGGAAAATACAATGATTTAATTAGCACAAACAACTTAATGATGATGGAAGAACTATGTAAAATGTAACCAGTAAAAAAGTATTACAAACACGAGTAGGAATAAATAAATTCATTGGGATGACAATTTACTCGAGCACTACCTGCCGAAGAGAAAGAGAAAAAAATTTTAGAGAGATTAGACATACACTAGATGTACATATTGCAAATTATAAGGTTACTCGAGATGCACTAATAGATGCTATAGACAAAATTATACTATATGATTGGGAAGCATTAGTAATTTTAGTAGATTTACTTGCACAACCTTTAGGTAGTATTTTAACAAATATTTATCACGAGGTTTGGCCAAGTGAACCTTTTTGGGTCTATATTCTTAAATTTGAAACAGAGTGGGAGATCCGTATGTACGACTACCTGTAATTATATTGTTATTAGTCATTTGAGAAGGCTGCTGCAGCTATTAGTGTTTGTTTAAAATGTTATAAAGGGAATGTATAGCATGTTATCTTAGAATCAGATTCCATATATGCTAATGCAAATTGTCAATGATATTTACATTTTTTCCTACATAATTTCCGCGCATCGCGCGTGTACTATACTAATATATATATATATATATATATATATATATATATATATATATATATATATATATATATATATATATATATATATATATATATATATATAATGGAAAATACACGCGTCCGATTTGGGTAGGCTCACATTTCATCACTTGGAAATGTAGCGTTTCTGGATTGAATTAATTTTATTTCTAAAGTTTTCAGATAATAGGACCGAACCCAAGCAAAAATAAAGTATGTAGTTGAAAATTCAATTATATTTTAGGAGAGTACTTATGCCTTTTTCACAGAAATTACATGATATCTCCTGTCATAATAAATTAATAATTATATGCAATTTATTAGAATTTTCACTCAGAAAAAGACAAATTACTTATTATGGCTCTATAAACCGTAATAAGTAATTATAGTTTTCCATGACTCAAAAAACCTATAAAAGCATGTAAATCACATATTAGTTAATTAGTTCATATCCAAAAATACTAACTAAATTTTCACTCAAAGGTGTGATTTAATGTTCGAACGAAGGGGAGGCATATCTTCGAGACATGTGATCAAATTTCAGCATATACGAAAAATACGATTAAGTGATTCCTTTTCATATGTGTAAACCTTAGTACGAAATACTACAGTTATTTAACAACAAAAAAAATAAGAGATGGTGCCAAAACACACGTTTAAAAGTAGGGAGGAAGCCGCAGTGAACCTTCCAAGTATGGCCAAGGAAATTAAAATGATGAAAATTATGACCCTATTATATTTTTATTCAAGGAATATTCACTATTTTCATACTTATCCTACTTGCCTCTAGGAAAAAACAGATTTCATGTTACTTGTCCCCTAGTGGTCACAAATTTATGGTCCCTTATGTTTAATTAGGTGTATTTGATACGACGAAATTTTCTTATTGAGAAAAACGATATTTTTTCATCAGATGAGGAGAATGATTTCGCTCATTTATAAGCGAAAAGTTTTATTTTATATTACATACGCCGACTAATATTCATACATTATTGTTAATCTTTAGAACAAAATTTTCATTAAAAACTCTATTTGACTTGCTAATGTATAATTCTCTCTCTAATTTGCTAATATATATTTTTTCTAAATATTATTTTTCATTCACCAACCAAACAACACTCGCCTAAATATTGGATTTCTTCACTTACTAACATTGTTTCTAATATTAGAATATATTGTGTGTATCTTTTTATTATTGGTAGAATATTCTTTCATTATTGTACAGTCCTATAGTTGGTAGGATTTGATTTCTTTCATTATTGTACAGTTCTATAGTTGGTAGGATTTGATACCTCTCTGTACTCTATATATACTTTTGTGAGCAATACGAGAAAATTAATTCTCCCAAAACTCTCTACATGGTATCATACGCCAGTTGCTTATCGCCAAAGAAATCCTAATTATTCCCTACCCACGCCGCCGCCGCCGCTGCAGTAATCGGCAGCCCGTCGCCGCCTCTACCCTACTTGGCAGCTCTCTCTCTCGACGTCGTCCAGCGCCTCTTCTCCTTTGCATCGCGCTTCATGGCCGCTACGACTTCAAATGATCTTCTCCAGCCGATTTCCATCAATGCATCGGCTCAGATCCCACTCAAATTGGATTTCACTAATTACTTGGTGTGGAAATTCCAATTCCGAACCCTTCTTACGGGTTACGACCTCCTCGGCTTCTTGGATGGATCAAAGCCGTGCCCGCCAACCACAATCGTCGACAAGGAGGTAACTTCCCCCAATCAAGCATATCCTTACTGGATTCGCCAGGACAATCTCATTCTTAGTGCCATCATCTCGTCGATCACACCGACGATCATCTCCTTTATTGCCGCTGCGGAAACCTCTAAAGAGGCCTGGGACATCCTCGCGCGCACATACGGCACTGCTTCTCGTGGTCGTATCATGGCTCTCAAACAGCAGCTCCATAATCCGGAAAAAAGGTTCTAAATCTGTTACTGATTTTATGCACGGTATTCGCGTGATTGTGGATGAATTATCTCTCCTTGGTGTTACTGTTGATTTTGAAGATCTTGTCATTAAGGTTCTCAATGGTCTTGATGATCCGTATATGGAGCTCTCTCATGCCATCCAAGCCCGTGAATCTCCAATATCTTTTGCTGAATTACATGACAAGCTGTTAAGCATGGAGGCTCATATTACGGCTCGTGCGCCGGCCTCCTCCGCCATATCTGATCTGTCTCTGTCGGCTGCCTTCGTCGCCGGATAGCAGTCCGGCTGTAACCGCTTTAGTAGCCGCGGGCACGCCCGTGGCAGCCATGGTTCATCCTTCGGTCGCGGTGGTTACTCCAACAATGGCCAATCTTGTGGGTACAATGGGAAGTGCCAACTCTGCAGTGAATTTGGCCACTCCGCGCGCCGCTGTCTGTCCTATCCTATTTCCGGCAAAAATCAGCCCCCTTACGGTGGACCACTGCCGCGGCCAGCATACGCTCCGTCATCTTATCCGGCTGTTCACAAAGCCCATCACTCTCCGACAATTCCCTCTAAATCTGATTGGATCCTGGACTCTGGTGCCTCTCATCACATAACCAATGATCTTGCCAACATGTCTCTTCACAGTCCTTACACTGGTTTCGATGATGTGGTTATTGGTAACTGTGAAGGTTTAAATGTTACACATACTGGACAACTTTTCAGTTATTCCTCTCTTTTATTGCCCAGGGCTCTCCGTGTTCCACATTTTCGTAAAAATTTGATTTCTGTTGCTCAATTATGTCGTCACAATAATGTTAGTGTTGTTTTTTCTGATACTGATTTTCAGGTGAAGGATCGTCGCATGTGGGCAACACTCGTCAGCGGCCCACGTAGGGACGACGCCTACTACTGGCCGGCAGCTTCCCATCTACTGTCCGCCCTCACGCCACAAAAGCTCCCTGCGTCATTGTGGCATTCTCGGTTTGGTCATCCGTCAGCTAAAATCCTGCGTCATTTAGTGTCTTCTAGCAGTATAGCGTCCAGTAGTGTGTCTGATTTTGCTTGTGTCTCTTGCAAGCTTCATAAATGTCATAAGTTACCTTTTTCTGAGTCAAGTTTATCTTCTACTGCTCCGCTGGAACTTAATTTTTCTGATGTATGGACCTCTCCAATTATTTCTAATGAAGGATTTAAATATTATATCATTTTTGTTGATCATTTTTCTAAGTACGTTTGGTTTTTCCCTTTACGTCGTAAATCTGATGTCTTACAAACCTTCCCCACTTTTAAGTCCATTGTAGAAAAATATTTCTCTGCTAAAATCATTACTCTATATACTAATAATGGGGGTGAATTCCTAGCTTTACGCTCTTTTCTTGCCTCCCATGGCATCTCACATCTCACTTCACCTCCTCATACACCTCAATACAATGGCTATGCTAAACGCCGTCACTGTCATATTGTCGATACTGGTCTCACTCTCCTTCATATGCCTCTGTCCCTCTCATTTACTGGCCTTATGCCTTTGCCACAGCAGTCTATCTCATTAATCGTCTTCCCAAGTCAAATCTCTCAATGCTCTCCTCCTTTGAGTCTCTCTTCCATAGGCGCCCCAACCTTGCCAAACTGCGTGTCTTCTGCTGTCAATGCTTCCCTTGGCTTCGGCCCTACACCTCACACAAAATGGAACCTAGATCTCGTGCATGTGTCCTCTTCGGCTACACATCTACGCAAAGCGCATATCTATGCTTTGATCCCTCAACGTCTAAAATCTTCGTCTCGCGCCATGTCACTTTCCATGAAGATATCTTCCCGTTCTCCAAATTGTCTAACCCCGAGTCTCCACCCATGCCCATTCCGGTCACCCTAAACATCCTTCCGCTGCCTCCGCCAGTATCTGTCGCCGCTCCCACTAACGATCCTTCACCGGACGCACCGCCGCCGCCAACGCCCGAGCCACTAGCGCCTCTTACGCCACCGCCAGCGGCCCCCGCTGCCGCTACACCCACTATGCTGCCACCTTCATCCTCTCAGGGTGGTCATCACATGCAAACTCGCAGCAAAAATAACATCTTTACGCCTAACAAGAAGTTTGGTATGTCTGCTGTAACCTCTCCAGCTGTTACAGAACCTCAGATTTTGTCTAGTGCTATGTCTGATGAGCGCTGGTGCGCTGCTATGTCATTGGAATTTGATGCTCTGCTACGGAATGGCACCTGGGATCTTGTTCCACCTGATTCTTCACAGAATGTTGTGGGCTGCAAGTGGGTTTATCGTATCAGAAAGCCTGACGGTACTGTGGATAAGTTCAAAGCCCGACTTGTTGCGAAAGGCTTTCATATCGACTTCCAGGAGACTTTCAGTTCGGTTATTAAGCCGGCAACTATGCGTTTGGTTCTCAGTCTAGCTGTATCCAAGGGCTGGCCTCTTCGTCAAATGGATGTGAACAATGCCTTTCTCCACAGGAGGCTTACAGAGGATGTCTATATGGCACAACCACCGGTTTTGTTGACAAAGTCAATCCATCTTATGTCTGTAAGTTACAGAAAGCTATTTATGGTCTCAAACAGGCACCCCGGGCATGGTACTGTGAGCTCCGCCAATGCCTTTTGGCCATGGGTTTCGTCAACACTACCTCTGACACTTCGCTCTTCGTCTTTTAGCGTTATGGTATTACAGCCTATTTTTTGGTATATGTTGATGATCTCATATTGACTGGTAATGACTCTGCCTTCATCAACCGTGTGATTGTCTCTCTTGGGACTAAATTTTCTCTTAAAGACATGGGTGATCTAAGCTACATACTTGGTGTTGAGGTTCTGCGCAGCTCCAAGGGGTGTTTTCTTTCTCAGCGTAAGTATGTTGTTGATCTTTTGACTCGTCACAATATGCTAGAATCCAACCCTGTTCAGACGCCAACAACGGCGTCCACCCACCTTCATCTGGCCGACGGCTCGGCTCCTGCCGACGCATCCGCCTATCGACAGGCCCTTGGGGGCCTCCAGTATCTCTCCTTCACTCGTCCTGATATCTCCTTTGCTGTGAATAAACTCTCACAGTTCATGCACGCTCCTACTGTCACTCATTGGGGTGCAGTTAAGCGCCTCTTCCAGTATCTGAATGGGACGCGTGACTTCGGAGTCTGGCTGCGTCCTTCATCTGTTATACCTCTGCATTGTTTCTCTGATGCTGATTGGGGTGGAAACTGTGATGACCGCTCCTCAACTGGTGCCTATGTTGTCTTTCTGGGGCCTAATCCCATTTCCTGGAGCTCCAAAAAGCAACGTTCCGTTGCACGATCTTCTACTAAGGCTGAATATCGTGCCATTGCTTCTGCTGCCGCTGAAGTCCGTTGGCTTCATTCACTGCTGCGCGAGCTTCATGTCCCTCTTCCGGCTGCTCCTGTCATTTATAGCGACAACATTGGCGCCACTTACCTCTGTGCCAACCCTGTATTTCATTCGCGCATGGAACACATCTCCATTGATTATCACTTTGTTCGTCAATTGGTTCAGAATGGGTCTCTTCGTGTTGCTCACGTATCCTCTGCTGATCAGCTTGCTGATGCTCTCACCAAGCACTTAACTCGTCCTCGGCTTCTTCTGCTGATGTCCAAGATTGGCGTGTCCTCCAGCCCTCCATCTTGAGGGGGCGTATTAGAATATATTGTGCGTATTTTTTTATTATTGGTAGAATATTCGTTCATTATTGTACAGTCCTATGTTGGTAGGATTTGATTTCTTTCATTATTGTACAGTCCTATAGTTGGTAGGATTTGATGACTCTCTGTACTCTATATATACTTTTGTGAGCAATACGAGAAAATTAATTTTCCCAAAACTCTCTACATCTAATTCTCTCAATTTCTGGGGTAGTGAAAATTGTAGTACGCAATAATACATTGATAACATTGGCCTAGCTCGTTTGCTGCACTAGCTAACACACCCCCCTCCCCCTACCCCCTACCCCCTCAAAAAAATCTTTTCATCTCTATACAAATTCTTTTATAATTTTATTTCATTTATTACTCTCCTTATTTCATTCCGCATGACAATAATTGATTGGAGAGAAAAATATCAGAACATGTGGTTTTAAATATGTTATGATAGTTGCAACTATTAATATATGTCTAAGGGTAAAATGAGAAGTTTAAAATTGTTAAAAAGATGTTATTTTCGAAACAAATTAAAAAGGAAAAAGTATCACATCCTATAAGCAGAAAATGTATTATTAGTACTATTCCATTTCTCTTTTACCATATTTCAAATCATGAAATAATGGAGATTTTCGTTGAATCAATTTAGTAAAATATGAACAAGAAATATAATTAACTTAGTGAAACATGAACAAGAAATGTAGATAGAGAGAAGGAAGAGATTTTCTTCTTCAATTGTGTGTTTTCCTATCTATTACAAGACCTTTATATAGGCATAAAAAGTGAATAAAATATGTCATGGAATATGTCATTGAATATGTCATAAACCATTTGAGATGAAGATCATGGAAGAAGAGTAGACATCTACCATAAATTGCTATTTATCATAACACTCCCCCTTGGATGTCCATAGATAATGTGCCTCGTTAAAACCTTACTAAAAAAAACAATATCGAAAAAAAAATTCTAGTGAAGGAAAAAGAGTACACATGTTTAGAAATATGCCCTTTTAGTTGCCTCATTAAAAACCTTGCAAGGAAAACCCACTGGGACAAAACCTTGTAAGGCAAAAAGAGTGCAACACGCATTAACTCCCACTGATGAGAGCATCAATTCACATCCTTGAGCATTCGCATCCCGATCTTGTACACTAGCTTATTAGTGGTTGATGGTGGTAGATATTTTGGAAACAAATCAGCCATATTATCACTTGAACGAATCTGTTGCACATTGATATCACCATTCTTTTGAAGATCATATGTGAAAAATAACTTTGGTGACATGTGCTTTGTCCTATCTCCTTTTATGAATCCTCCCTTCAATTGAGCTATGCATGCTGCATTATCTTCATACAAAATTGTGGGTAGTTTGTCATATTCCAAACCACATTTATCTCGAATAAGATGTATTATAGACCTCAGCCACACACACACTCTCGACTTGCTTCATGAATAGCAATTATCTCAGCAAGATTAGATGAAGTATCCATGATTGATTGCTTAGTCGATTGCCAAGATATGACAAAGCCTCCATATGTAACATATAACATGTTTGAGATCAAGCCTTGTATGTGTTATATAAATACCACGCATCAGCATAACCAACAAGTTCGGGATTGCAATCATTGCCGTTATATAAGCCCACATCGATAGTCCATTTCAGATAACACAATATGTATTTGATTTCATTCCAATGTCTCCTTGTAGGAATAGATATATATCTTACTCAGGCATTAACTGAAAAAGCTATGTCACGCCTTGTAGTGTTAGCAAGATACATTAGTGCATCAATTGCACTAAGATATGGTACTTCAGGATCAAGAAGTTCTTCATTATTTTCATGAGGTCAGAATGAATCTTTATATCAAGTTATCACACAACCATCAGGGTACTCAATGGATGTACTTTATCCATATAGAATCGCTTTAAAATATTTTCAGTGTATGTTGATTGATGGACAAAAATTTCATCTTTCACATTTGTAGACCAAGATAAAATTTCATCTTTCTAAGATCTTTCATTTCAAATTCTTTCATAAAACACTCTACTGCTTCATGAAGCTCCCCGGGAGTTCTACTGATATTTAAATCATCAACATACACGTCGATTATGACAAATTCAAATCCATATCCTTTTATAAAGACACAAGCACAAATGGAATTATTCTTGTACTCTTCTTTCGAACAAGTATTTTCTCGGGTGATTATACCAGATGTGCCCATATTGTGTCAATCCGCATAAGGATTATTGAAGCCTTATTTAATAAATTTCTTGAAAATCATAATATGCTTCAGAAAAATTTAAATCCTTCAATGATTTTCATTATACGCATATTAAGTTTTTTTTTATGTATTTCCAGATTAAAACCTGAAATGACTACATCCATCACAAGAGAACATGCCTCTATATAATCAATGCTAGGATATTTTCAATCGTCTTGTAACACAAGTCGTCTTTATGTTTATCGACTTGACCTTTTTCACACAAGAATACATTTATCATCCACTGGCTTTATACTTTCATGTGTTGGAACTATTCGTCCAACTTCACATTTTTCAGGGGAAATCAATCTTCATAGCGTATTTTATTTTGTTTTATTTTATTTTGGTCAATCATTTATCTGTCCAAATTTCATGACAGATTTGAGCTCAATATCCTCGTCAACATTAATAATATTGAGCGCAACATTATATTAACAATATCGTCGACGATCACTATATGTCGGTTCCATTATTACCTAATAAAGACATTACTTATTGAGATCTCTTTATCTTATTATTTCAGGTACCTGAGCCTCTCCCATGAGGTTTTATGAAGTTTTATGTCGTGGTGCTTTTCTAGAGCGTTTGCCTCCTTATTATGACTATTTTGAATATTTTCCCCTCTCCTTCTTCAAGGAGTTTATCTTTGGAACTGATTGGTCTGTTATGCTTTATGCATGACATAGACTCTGTCCCACATGGACTTTATTCTATTTAGAGCATATCAGCTGGATTATGACATTTAGCTTTGGTTCAGTAAATTCGTCTGGCAATAATTTGTAAATGAATTATCACTTGAGCTTCAAGTTCGTATTTTCTTGTACGAGGATCTATATGTATTCATAATAATTCATTTTACGTATTACTTTGTCAACTGCCATTTTCTCCCCCTAATGTTGGGATCACCAACACATTTCATAACCTTCCATTGGAATCCATCTTTGTGCATTGTGGTGGCATAATTAAATCATATAGCACATACATATTTCTATATACAAATTATTTGGTTCCTGACCCTGAACCGATTGTGATAGGGAAAATTTTCATAACTTGGCTAGATGTGAACAAGTGCTGCTATATATTAAAGAATACATCTCATACAAAATTTCATTTTTGATAGTTTTGTTCTCATAACCAATGATTTAACTATAATTGGAGGCATACAATTTCTGCTGAACCAACTTGGATTTAGACCATTATTATTAAGATAAATCATCATAATTTATATTCTGGAACTGTGTTCTAATAATTTGAGGAAGCAATCTTGCAAAAACCAAACTGCAAGTTGATAACAAATGCACATGTGATCATAGAATAGATGCATCTATTAAAATCATATAATAGTAAACGGTCCACATGGCAGGTGACTAGGCCCATATATTTATCACCTTTATTTGTTTCAAAAATCAAGGGATTCAATCCCAACCTTAGCTGGTATATCATGAGAATTAGCAGCACAAGAGATTTTTTGAAGAATCTTCTATTCTTCAATATATGCAAATGGAATTCTCAATTAATTTTCCGCATCATAATTGAACCAGGATGGTCAACCGGTTATGCCAACTAATATTTATTTTAGTAAACCTCTAGTTTACTTGTGGCATATGGTTCAAGCATCATGCTTATATTTGTAGTATAAATAGAAAGAAAACTGGGTAACATTCATATATACAAGGTATGATTATAGAAATATGAAGATATTCAATATTCCTTTCATTTGTAGTCTCAACATGTCAACCACTTTGACTTATACATTTTGAAACTCAAAAAGTTTCTTTTGAGACTTTTCAGTATCAATATCATGAATAATTTTATTCATCCGGATAGTGACAAATTAGTTCTTTCGGATCTTTTAACAACTTTTGTACTACATGATCTTTTATCATATAATTCATATGGTAGATGTCTTCTTCAGGAAGAAACTTATATGATAATAAATTGTCATGGTCAAAATCATCATAAGTAAAAATTTTTCTTGCTTTAACTTTGCCTTTAATAACTTTTATAAGGCCTGCCAAAATATTTTGGCGTATCGCATGTACGAGACCAATGACATATTTATGTAACCACACAATAGTATTTATTCTCTTTATTTCACTCAAAACTCTCTCAAGGGTGAGTTATGTGGTATTCATCCAATCATGTCTTTCATGTCTTTATTTATTACTTTTATCACATATTACCACATTCACATTTAGGAATGGATCTGGATTTTCAATGCTTATCACAAATCATATTCTATTCAAGGAATGGATCATAGTCAATGATGTGCTTCATACCAGTTTGGTGGTAAACATTGCCTTTACATTTTGAAGGAATATTTGAGAACTTTATTGTTCTCATTTTTACAATTACCATAATGATGACTATTATTATTGTCTTTGGCACGACCATGTTCATTGATAAACCACTTGTCTTTATTTAGATTTATTATGCACTGCTATCACATTCACTTCAAGAATGATGCAAATCAAGTGGGACATGCTTTATGCCTTCTCATAAAAAATATGTTATCGTTCTTTAATCATCATTATATCTCAATATGTCACATTTGAGACTAAAACCCAATGCCTTACCCATATAAAAGCATGTTAGACTAGAATAAATAGTGACTTAAGCCTAACTCTTATCACCATGGAGTATCAAGACTTAAACTCGATGTCTTATTATTAAGGTGTGTTGGGACTTGAACTTATCATCTTACTCTCATATAATATTTATCGCAAATGATCTCATTCACTTCTACGAATGGAACATAATTTTATGTAGACACAAATAAGTAAATAAAAATGATAAGAACTATTATCAACAGAAATATGGAGTACAAACGCGCATACTAGTATCTTACATATAAACATTTCAAAACAGAAAGTCAGCATGTAGTGTTATTACTATATGAGGTGTTACTGCAAACTAATGTATGATGCTACATAAATTGTACACAAGAATTGAAACACATGACTAAATATATTTAACTTTAAAAGGCAAATAATCTTGAGTAATAACTATTGCTATCATATTCTATTTTTATACAGAAGATATCAAAATAGACCAATAAAACATAATAATATATATATATATATATATATATATATATATATATATATATATATATATATATATATATATATATATATATATATCACTTTGCCGACTATCAACATAAAAACTATGTTGCATCTAATTAGATGAGTATGGATGATATAATTGGCATTATTTTTCCTATGCCTAAAGCAGAAGATTAACGAAATACATTTCCTGTTCCAAAATAGAAAACTAAATATAAAGTTTGTTACTTGAAAAAATTTTCCAATAGAATCACATCACGAAGCAAAATAAAAATCGAAATAAAATCTCAACATAGTATTACTAACATATTAAAATCCTTGAAGTAATATGACCATTTCTCCAACATGATCATGTGACATAACTATTATGAGTAAGAAAATCACATTTTCCAGATTAACAGTATTTAGCTCTAACATGCTTGAAATTTAGTTTCATGGAAACTCTAGGATATTGTAATTATTATTTACCTAATATACATGTCTAATGTTTGTAGCAATTATGTTATACTTTATAAAACCACTAAAAGATTATTTAAAGGACCAAATATTAGCATCTGATTGTCTTACCTTATTTCATCCGTACCAAACTAACATATAACTCAGTGAAACTAAAAAGGCCATGAGAATTGTACCAAAGTATAAATTATTTCACAGTATGTAGTGGAACTAAGTTCCAAAGTTAAATAAACTAAAAATCGTATCAATAGAAATTAGTTGCCGAATTTTTGTGAAAATTAAATATTATGCTCTCTAACAAAATAAAGTGATACGATGGAACCTTTTACCTTCTATATTTGACATGACACACAGTTATAATTTTATCAATCTCCTAACTCAACAATAAATGATTATCTGGAAGTAGTTTCACATTTTCCAGGACTAAATATAACTATTTTCCTTTTTCTTGCTCCATCAGATCATATCAAGCATATCTATGTTGGGAAGAAGACAATATCCAATAAAAGTAAATAATCTCAATCTATTAGAGACTCGTGCTGATAACGTGTTATAAAATGAAATCAATTTAGTAATATATGAACAAGAAATATAAGCAACTTAGTGAAACATGAACAAGAAATGTAGATAGAGAGAAGGAAGAGATTTTCTTATTCAATTGTGTATTTTCCTATCTATTACAAGGCCTTTATATAGGCATAAAAAGTGAATAAAATATGTCATAGAATATGTCATTGAATATGTCATAAACCATTTGAGATGAAGATCATGGAAGAAGAGTAGGCATCCACCATAAATTGCTATTTATCATAACAGGAACCGATCGACAAAGTAGGTATTACTAGCAATTATATATACTGAAAAAGTTGCAACTATTAATACATGTCTAAGTGTCGAGGGAGCCATAACATGAAGATGCAAAGCAACTGCAAACCATGAATTTCAATCCTTTATAATTGCCCTGGAGGGAAAGAGTAGGAAGAATTACTTTTGTAGTAACGAGTCTGATGATTTTTTTGGTATTGAATAGATAATCTCAGAAGAGATGATATAGCTATTGAGTTGTAGGTCCCAGTTATTTAACTATGTTATATTATTAGTCGACATTGTGTGTACATAGTAGTAGATATATGCACATAGTTGGAACAATTGTATTGTTACTCTATGCAGTAGAATAAAGTAACTGTCATTTCCTTCTCTCTCTTTCTCCACCATAGCAAAAGTTGTTTGACATGGTATCAGAGCTGTCTAAACACGTAATCATAGCTCTTTCAGGAGTTCTTCAGTGGAAAGGTATTGGGGATTGGTAGAGAGGTACTTGGGCTCTACATTCTCAAGGTTAAAGAAAAATAGATACCTTTAACTGTAAATACCGTTGTTAGTACAAATAAAAGTGTCGGTCCGAGTAACACAAAACCATGTAATATGTTTTCTCTTTGTCACATAGAAGGCTAGGACATGCCCCTCTAAATTTTCTACAATAGTTGCATAGTCTATATGATTTACATTTGACCGATCATTATTGTACTATATGTCCTATTGCAAAATAACCAAGACAGCCTTTTCCTCTTATTTCATCATGTTATACCTTGATTTTTATATTGTGCATACTGATGTGTGTGGTCCATATAGAATACCAACTCATGAAAGTAAAAGGTACTTCCTAACCTTGGTAAATGATCATTCAAGTTCTCTTTTTAAAAAATATTTTTTATTGTTGGCAACTGATTTTTTTTCAATATTCAATATTTATGGATCTTTCTATTAACCACTAAAGCTGATACTATTGTAGTATTGAAGTATTTCTTAATGATGGTGTCCAATCAGTTTAGAACTCCAGTTAAGTGCATCAAAACAGACAATGGCATTGAGTTTATGAATGATCGGGTAAACTTTCTGTTGAAGAATCTTGGAATTCTTCATCAGAGTTCTTTTGCTTACACACTCCAATAAAAGTAAATGGTTGAGAGGAGGCAGATATATCCTATATACGGCTAGAGCTCTTAGGTTCAGGCCTTTATACTTATGAAGTTTTGGGGTGAATATGTATCCACAACAGTGTTTCTTCTTAATAGACTGCCTACTATTCTCCTTCAAGGGAAATCTCCTTTTGAGGAATTATTTCAAAGGGAGCCTTCCATACAACGTCTCAATGTGTTTTGTAGCCTGTTCTATGCTACCAAAGTACAGAAAGGAGATAGGTTCAGACGCAGAGCAATTCCGAAAGTTCACATGGGCTACTCCTCCTCTCAAAGCGCAATATTCTCTATGATCTGCACTACAAGAACTTATTTGTCAGTAGAGATGTCTTTAAGGAAGAAATTTTTTCCTTCAAGAGTACGCAGTCTGGAGTTTCTCACTTATTTCCTATCTTAGAGTTCACAGACTTTCCACCTGATAATAATGATGGCCACTCTTTAGTTCTAGGTCAAATTGTTCCTGATATTCGAACCTTATCACCTTTTTCTAGTCCTGTATGTTGTGATCGCTCACCTTCTAGCTCTCATGTGTCTTCTACTGAGCATTATGTCCTACCTGTGAGACTAAGAAGGTATTCCAGGCCCTCTAAACCTCCCGTGTGGCTTACTAATTATGCAGTTCAAACTAAGAAGTTTGTGTCCTATGATGAGTAGTCCTTTCCTATCAGGCTTCTCGTGCTGCCTATTCAAGCATTATTTAGCCTAGAACTTTTGGAGAAGCAAATGTTGATCCTAAGTTTGGTGGAAGCCATGCAAGCTGAAATTTCAGTCTTGGAAGAAAATAACAATTTGTCCATTGTTGATTTGCCTCGAGGGAAGGTGCCTATAGGATGTAAATTGGTCTTTAAGTCAAATATAAGTCAAATGGTGAGGTGGAAAAGTATAAGGCCTAGCAGCCAAAAAATATAGTCAAAAAGAAGGTCTTGATTACATAGAGACCTTTTCCTTTGTGGCTAAGATGGTCACTATGAGGACTCTGGTTGCTGTAGCTCCTACCTCTAGTTGGTACATCTTCCATATGTATGTCCATAATGCATTCCTTCAAGGTGACCTACTAGAGAAAGTATATATGCCGGTTCTTGATGGCTTTTCAATCCAGGGGGTGTCATAAGGTATGCAAGTTGTATAAGGCCTTGTATAGGTTATAAAAAACATCTAGACAGTGAAATCTCAAGCTAAGCGGGGCACTCTTAGACATGGAATTTTTTCAAAGTCACTATGACTACTCTGTATTTACTAAAAGGTTAGGTGATGAATTGGCGGTCACTCCAGATATGTAGATGATAGGTGACTGGTAGCAGTATACCTCATATCAAGTAGGTAAGAAAGGATTCCAAGAGAAATTCAAAAATAAAAGATTTAGGACAATTAAAATATTTTCTTAGTATTGAGTTCTCAAGGTCTCAGAAAGGTATCTTGATGTGCCAAATGAAGTATGCTAACTTGTACCTGAACTTGGTCTAGTAGGGGAAAACCATCTTATACACCTTTTGAGATTACCACAAGCTTACATCTGTTGAGTTTGATCAAGTGGTGAAGGACAATGCTTATGAGGATGTACAACCTGAAGACAAAAGGAACTATCAAAGATTGATAGGCAGACTTCTGTACTTGACTATGACAAGGCGATATATAACTTTTGTAATTCAAGTACTCAACCAATATATGCATGCACCTAAAGTTTCTCACATGGATGTGGCAAGGAGGGTAGTGAAATATATCGAGTCAACACCTAGACTTGGTCTGTTTATGCCCACTAGAAGCTGCAATCAGCCGATAGCTTACTGTCACTCTAACTAGGGAGCATATGTGGAGTCTAGGAGATCAGTCATTAGTTATGTGGTGAAATTTGGTAGAGCACTTATATCTTGGAAGTCAAAGAAGTAGGGGACAATATCTAGGAGCTCAGCTGAAGCAGAATTTAGAAGCATGGAAGCCACGATGGCTGAGATTGCATAGTTGGTCGGGCTCTTCAATGAATTAGGCGTAGATGTCACTGTACCTGTGTCTCTACACTTTGACAGCAAGACAACCATTCAGATTGCTGCTCCTCCAATATTCCACGAAAAAACTAAGCATATAAATATTGAAAGTCATTTTGTGAGGAAAAATATTGTGCATTACTTGATTCAAACACAACATGTCAGGACAACAGAACAAATAGCAGATGTACCGACAAAAGCACTATGCTACCTCATCATGATTACTTACTAAGCAAGTCGGGAATGAAATATGTATTTCATCCCTCAACTTGAGAGGGAGTGTTGAGAGCTGTAGGTCCTAGTTATTTAACTATACTGTGGTTAATAGAAGAATTAGTTAAAATTGATTACGTACAAATAGTACTAGATATACGTAGATAGTTGGAACATTTGTATTGTTACTCTGTGCAGTAAAATAAAGTAACTGTCATTTACAACAACAACAGCAAACCCAGTTTGATCCCAGCAGGTGGTGTCAGGGGAGGGTAGTCTGTAAGCAGAACTTACCCTTACCTAATACAGGTAAAGAGGTTGTTTCCAATAGACCCTCAACTCAGGAAGGGAAAGAAGAAGAAGAAGAAGAAGAAGAGGAAAGCAAGGAAGGAAGAAAGATGGAAGATAAAAGAAAACGGGAGAGATAAAGGATAAGTGGTACTAAATAATAGCAACATGGAATACAATACCTGAAGCGAACAAAACCACATAACGTAATAAAAATCTAAGAATATAAATGGACATGCGTGCTACTAAGACTATGGGTGAACAACTACAAACTACATACTAACCTTCTACCTTAATCCTCGACCTCCACAACCTTCTATCAAGGGTCATGTCCTCAGTGAGCTGAAGCAACGCCATATCCTGCCTAATTACCTCTCCCCAATACTTCTTAGGCCAACCTCGACCTCTTCTCAAACTCTCCATAGCCAACCTCTCACACCTCCTAACAGGAGCATCAATGCTTCTTCTTTTAACACGTCCGAACCATCTCAACCTCGACTCCCGCATCTTGTCCTCTACGGAGGCTACTCCCGTTCTGTCCAGATAACTTCATTCTTAATCCTATATCTCTTGGTACACCCACACATCCATCTCAACATCCTCATTTCTGCTACTCTCATCTTCTGCGCGTGAGAGTTCTTGATTGGCCAACACTCAGCTCCATACAGCATAGCCGGTCGAACCACCACTTGATAAAACTTACCCTTAAGTCTTAGCGGCACATTCCTATCCCACAAAAAATCGCAAACAAACCTCCACTTCATCCATCCTGCTCTAATGCGATGTGTGACACCTTCTCTCAATCTCATTCCTCTCTCTCTTTCTCCCCCATAGCTAGCTAGAGCTTCTTGACAATAGTACATACATGTTTTAGCAGGTTTCTAGAGGTGGATTGCTGATCATGTCTAAGGGTTTTTGTTATGGTTGTACATATTTTACCCATGGTAGCAAAATTTACTTATTTATTAAAAAAAAAAAGAATGGCATACAAGTTGATCAAAAGTAGCAAACACATAAACTCCGAAATGGACGGTGAGCAACTTGATTAATCCACGTTTGGGAATTTAGTGGTAGGTTAATTAGTTGGAACTGTTACATACGTCAAGGGCGGTAAAAACTTATTTGTACCGGTTGTCTACATTTAACTTAATCAACTAATATATATTAATTAATCAATATTATATAAAAGTCTACATACAAATACATATTTTACATCTATTAAAATGAATGCGAATTAGCCTGGGAACCACTTAAATTTGTACCAAATTTTAAAGCTGATATACAGACATAAATTATTCTCACTTGAATACTCAAACTCACATATTTGATAATTAATAAACATATTTGATCGTTGACCATGCACATGAGGCAGTGACAGAGATGATGTGGACAAAGTGTGTGCAAATCACGAAAATTATGCGCGTGACTACAATAATTTTTATTTAAATAAATCTAGAACAAAAAAATTACAAAGTAAAAAAGAAAGAAAATAAACCAGGTCCACTTCCCCATCTCCCAGCAAAATTCCCTTCACCCCCCGTGTTCTTTTCCCCATTGTCGTCCTGATCCCCCACCTTCCGATCAGTAATTCTTTCTAACAGCTCCATCTGCCCATCAGAGAACGACGCCCTTCATGTTCGCTCAAATTGGAACCTTTATGCGTTGGTAGGCTTTCGACTCAATCTATTAACCTGCCTATCGAGCGCCAATAAAAGAGAAAGTTTTCGCATGGGCTCATCATCTGATGCAGAATCGATGCGAGAGGGAGAAGCGGGGATTGATAGCTTTCAAGAACCAGTGGAAAGGAAAGACTTCTTCCCTGCATTTCTTCCTTTCCAAAAAAGTAATTTCTTTCTCCCTCTCTCTAATCTACCCCTTTCCGCCTCTTTTTGTTCCAAATTCAGGCAGAGATAGTGAAAAATAAAGAATAGCAATGGATTTCTCAAAAATTTTATGTCAAATCCTTTCTCTTACATTAACTCCCTCTCCTCTTTTTATATCCAATCTTAGACCTTTAAACAGATACAAAAAAGAGAAATATCAGCGGAAAATTCTCGAGTTTTTGGTAAAAAAATTCCATTTACGGAGGCTGACTTCTTCCTTCTTTTCGATTTCACCCTTTATGTCCTTCTTTGACATAGTCTAGCTGACTCACCATAGTATTGGGCGGCCTCCATTGTTTCATAATCATAGATTCCTATTAAATTTTTTCCGAAATTCTAAAATTAAATTTATTTTTCTAGTCTAACCATGAGCATAGAGGTGTTGTGAATTTGATTTAAAAATAAGAGAGAGAAAGAACACCGAAGAAGAGGGGGGGAAAGATGGAAAAAAATAAGGAAAGGAATGGAGGTGGGTGAACGGAGAAGAAGGGAGAGGTTGGTGAACAGAGGGAAGTGTCAGGTCTTTTTCTCTCTTTCTTTTTTCTTTTTTTAGTTTTAAACTTCTTTTCTGCTTATTTAGTATTTAAGAATAGGACCCACAAATAATACTTATCAAGTAATAAATAGTCTAGTATATAATGTGTTGTACATATCAGTGCAATTGATATACACGCACTACTGAATGTATTTATTTTTATTTATTCTGTCAAGTTCGAGTGTTTAAATAAAAAAATTCAAAGTTCATATAGCGAATTTAAAATCCGATACAAATCTAAGCGGCCAAGAAGCCCTTAAGCCTAAATTGAAATAAACATGTTTGTAAATAACTTTTTACCTCCTAAGGCTAAGCTATGGGTGCAATTAATGCAACTGTACTATTCATTTTCACCCAATCCATCTCTTTCACTTATCCTACTTCGTACATTTCCCTACCAAGGACATTCTCCATTCAGAAAACTACAATAAATAGTTGATCTAAATTTAGTGTTGGGACTATTGCATGGGCAGTAGTTAGGGTCGAATTTGTGGACTCAATAATTTTTGCTCGATTTTTATATATGTATAAAAAATTCATTAAAAAGGATAGTATGCAAAGAAAGAGCCGGATCGCAAGAGTCTATTATACACAGTCTTATCTTGTATTTTTGTAAAATACTATTTTTACGGTTCGAATTTTACCTTGCATTTCTGCAAGAGACTATTTCCACGGCTCGGGGGTCACGGGATAATAATTTTACCAGTTACGTCAAGCCTCCCTTTTATAATTTGTTTTATTAAATATCAATATATATTTAATTGTGAACTTCATTATTACTGTATATTAACTTGATGTTGCTGTAGTAATCTATAAATTATAAATTCTAAATCCGCATTGCCCTAGAAATTAGCTGTATAAATCAGTGACAAGCAATATAACCTTTACCAAAGAGTCCACAAACATCTTTATCATCTGAAATAGGCATATTTTATGAGACCACGTATACAATTTTCTGATTATCATGCAACTTCCAGGAAGGAGAAGTATGGTATAACCAACGAAATAGCAATTGTGGACACATCAAATACAGCCATATTAAAATATTAACCTGTAACTGTAATGCCAATAATTTCACGAGCTCCAAGAAAATTCCATTTTGTATTTTTGGTATATATATAATTATTCTTCTCGTAGTCGTTGCCTCAGGTTAGTCCCAACAATCAATTATTAACCGTACTATCTTTCACTTTTCTTCTTTTCCGAGGCTTCTCCTAAAGGATACTTTTGCATCGGCTCGCTCTCGTTAGGTAATGTTGAATTGTCAATTTTTTTGACCGATTTATTTAATAAGTTGTTAGAGAAAATATATATACTTTTAACTGCTTAATTATATTATGCCTCACTATGTGTTGTTACGTGCAGACTTGATTCTCATTTATGCTATATGTGAAAATTTTCTTCTTCTTCTTTTTTCTTTTTTAGTTAGCGGTGAAACTCGAATTCAGGACATTCTGTGGTGGATAACCCACATATGGGGGATAAGGTCCTTTAACCTCCTTATACGGTCTTGAATAATCCTTACATCTTAAGCTAACTTTTGATATTGAGTTAGGCCAATGTCTATTTCTTTAACTTGGTATCAAACCAGTCTCATCCCAATACTTGATTTACTTGATGTTGAGCCCCATATTATGTTGTCCACGTTTCAAATGGGTGTGGTGGAGGGGGTATTGGATATTCTATATCCATGAGGATGGAATCCTTTGGTCTTGCGCAATGCTCGGCTCCTAAGCTAGCTTACAGGTTGAGTTAGGAACATGGTCTTTTTATTTTTTAACCTATTCTGTACCATTTTGAATGGTACGCCGACTTATCCAAAAGGTATAAGTTGTTTGATAGAAAAAGACTTTTAATTATTTTTATATATTATGTCTCAACAGGTAAAATTATCGAGGTGAAATCAGCTCTTTCATGCATGGCGGCTGTTGCTCATCTTGAAGATCCTTTTGGTTTTGAAGATTACTTTCCCTCAATGATTGAAACACTGGGTGCAGAAAGATTTATGATGGAATTATGCAATGGTTTTAGCTTGCTGATGGATGTAAGCATAGGGCTAATAACATTTGAAAGTTTGAAGAGAAACACTACATTAATGGGATTACATGAATTGAGAGATGATGAGCTTGTTTGTATGTTGGCTGAAGGAGATTTGGATGGAGATGGAGCTCTTAATCAGGTTGAGTTTTGTGAACTCATGTTTAGATTGAGTCCCGGGTTGATGGATATATGACGTGAAATCAGTCATTAATGCTTGCGTCAGGATAGATTACAGGAACACGTGCAAAATGCTTCGTGCACCTGAAATATTTATGAATGGATGACTCTGGGACTCACTGGTTTTCGATTCTAATCCCTATATTTTCTCTGTCTATTGTTTTAATGGACTTTTAATTTTCTTCACTTGAGGGTAACGTACGGGTAGTAGTTTTGCTAGATTTTGTATTTATATTAGCAAATTCATTAAATATGTATTTAGTTGCTAATTCAATAACCAAGACAAGGTCTATTTTTTATGATAAATTTTGAACTCAAACTTTAAATTCTGATTCTGCCTTTATTATTTTTCGTATATCTTTTCTAGCCGGAGTAAATTATACTAATATCGAGAGATCCTTGTTGCGGAATATGTTTTAATTGCTCTAACTATTGTAAAATGATAGACATAGTGCACCCAATGATTTCTATTTCATGATGATGTTATTCTCTTACGTTGTTAGGGTATTCTTAATAGATTTACGCTAATATATGCTGACGATGTAAAACACTATTAATGCAATTTTTATTTCATAATTGAACTTTACTTAAACCTAAATAAGAGTATATTCACCTATATATGTTGGGATCGAAAATAATATGGCGTCAAATTAGAGACAATGAAAAATATACTAAAATATGCAATAAAAGATTATGATTTGGCCAATTGGCCTATACATAAAAAGAAAACATAGATAAATTCTATTGAGAGAAAATTCTTCCTCTAAACAGAACTATCTAAATGACTACATTGTGGATGCTATAGTATATTCAAGTTGTGAGATTGCTGACTTCAATTTATAGATGTCCAAAAGATTTCTCCCAAGATAAGGGATAACAAAATATATATGGAAGAGAATTATATTTTCTTTTTAGAAAAAGTAAAAGTAATTATGGTAATACTTTAACTTTCGTTTAAGAAAAAAGTAAAACTCAAACACGGTAAGAAAATCAGGGTAAATATCCTAACAAATATGCATCAGGTGAAGAAGTACTCTAGTAGTTAACAATGTTAATCGAGGAAACTTAGTATGTCTTCTGATGCTGCAATCAGAGGCGAAGCTACAATATTAGTTAAGGGTTCAGACGAATCTAATACTCCCTCCGTTTTAAAAAATTAACACTATTTTCTGATTAGTTAGTTTAAAAAAGATTGGCACATTTCAATATTTCTTTATAAGAAATATTTATAACCAAACAAATGTTATGACAGATTTTACACCATAAATTTCAAAAGTTTTACAACCATATAAATGTTATGACTTATTTAAGATCACATATCTCGAAAGACTTCCCTACTTTGTTAAAATTTGTGCCAAACAAGCTAAGACAATCTTCTTGAAATAGAGGAGTATTTTTTATTAGACCTAGTACTAATATTTGAGTTAGAAAAATTCATTAAATATTAAATATGTATAAATATTTAGTTAAAGATTTCAGTAACTAATACAAATTATAAGTTCGATGATAAACTTAAATCCCATAAACTTTAAATCCTCACATATCTAAATTCAATAATATGTGATGTGAAGCTTATATTCCTTTACCAGTAACTTGAATCCATGAAATGACAAACACTTTTGTTTTTGGAAATTCCTCACTAGACGTTTTAACAAATAGATCTTGAACAAAAGAAGAAGAATATATAATCTAATAATACATCGAGTGGTATATTTGAATGAGATTGTTACGCAGATAGCTAGCTAGATTTTATGTTTACTTTTTTTAATCAATATTTATAAATTAAATATTGATTTATACACACACACACACACACACACACACACACACACACACACACATATATATATATATATATATATATATATATATATATATATATATATATATATATATATATATATAGTGTGAGGACAGAAAGTTAGATGGCAACTTTCTTTCTCTAAAAAAAATCCTCTGCCTTCTCTCTAAGAAGAAGAAGGGTGAATAGTGAATCTGTCACTATTTATCGGGCATTATTCCGAGAGTTTTCATCACGAAATTAGTCGCTCAACAAGCTCCTTCTCGTGGGATTATCCCCTTTTCGTTTTTATTCCAAATCTCTAATCTGAACGCAATAGATCTTGAATTTAAAGATCAAAATCACTTTTCCTTATGTGATTTGAAATTTGCGGATTGTTCAAGTTTGATCTGTTCGGATAGAGGTTTTCTATCTTCAGCTATAACAGATCGTAAAATTTAGTTCATGGTACTGTAGCATCGCGTTTACTATACAACTTTCAGCATCCTCATAGCAGTGTTTTAGCGTGGACATGGAGGATCATTTCTGAAGTAACCATGGATGCGGCGTCCTCTTCCCAGCATCTGGCTGTGGGAGAGGTTCATAACGATCTCAACAATGTCCCAAAAGATATCTCAAAGCAATCTTATGCTTCAACACTTCAAGCTAAGCAGTCTAGTCTATCAAAAATTGAGCTTTGTCCAGTTATAATCAACCATGGTGAACCTGTCATTCAATTCACTAAGGAAGAGGTTAATAACTTCACTAGGGAAGAAGGATTACATCAGGCAGTTATTATTAAATTTTCCTATGGCAGACCTGATCTATCGGAAGTGCGAAGAATCTTTTTGTCGCAATTTGATATTCAAGGCCATTGTAATATTGGACATTTGGAGTTTCGTCATCTTTTAATCAGGTTTGATCTCTACAATGATTACGTTCATTTCCTTTCAAAGTCGACTGGATATCTCAAATCCAAAGGCGACGAGTATTTCGTTAGAACATTCCCATGGTCTTTAGAATTCAATCCGAAAGAGGAAACGTCGATGGCAGTCGTGTGGATTTCTCTTCCAGGTCTGCCACCAAATGTTTTTGCTAAGAAGTCGCTATTGTCTATCGCTTCAGCTGTGGGAAAACCTCTAGCTGTGGATAAGGCAACTCAGGATAGATCGAGACCTAGCGCGGCAAGAGTTAAGGTGATAGTTGATCTTTTGGATAAACATCCTAAAAAGGTTAAGCTGCAGATTTTTGATAGACTCTCAAGTTAATCTGTCGAAATTCATCAAGAAATAGTGTTCGACAACCTGCCTAAGTATTGTACTTATTGCAAGCATCAAGGTCACGATGACAAGGCTTGTAGAGTTAAAAAAAGAAAAAATTGCAGCAGAGGTGATGTTAGAGACAAATTTGGGCAGTGATCTACCTGGTCGCGAGGTCGAACATGTAGACAAATTAAAAGGGGATGCAAGGGATTTTCTAAATGCTAAAAGAGCTGGAATAGGAGCAATGGAGGATGTTGTTGCTCCAATTGTTTCTGCTACAAATGTTGGTATAGTAAAGGATGCTATAAAAAAGACTGCTGAATTGAAGCCTACACAACTTAATGTGAATGGGAGAGATGATGCTGATCAACATGAAGTGGCTAGGAATCCTGATCTTACTGGAGTATCAAATGCACCTCAGGAAGAAGCTCCAATTTATTCTAGGGAGGAGCCTACTGCAGACACTATGTCTTCTAGTGCAAAGGCTGGGCAGCTGTTAGTTACTGAGGGTGAGGCAGTAAATCAGATTCCTTCATCAATTGTGGTTCCTTCAGAGCATACCAAAATATAGGATATTCACAAAGGACATAAACAAGGTTACAATGACAATCAGATAAAAAGTGAGGCCAGAAATGAATGTGGTGAAGCGGCACAATACAATGTCACACTTGCAGCAGACACGATCTCAAAGCCAAAGGATGATTCTGCCAATTCTTTAAAAATCCAAAATACTATTCCATTGCATCTGCCTTCAACTGTAGAGACTGTACATAGTAATGCAGTCTTGAAGGAGAACTTTGGTCGATCAGCAATACAACATGATTTGGTAAATGCTGTTTCAAAACAGAATGTTGTTGCTCCAATTGTTTCTGCTACAAATGCTGGTATAGTAAAGGATGCTATCAAAAAGACTGCTGAATTGAAGCCTACACAACTTAATGTGAATGGGAGAGATGATGCTGATCAACATGAAGTGGCTAGGAATCCTGATCTTACTGGAGTATCAAATGCACCTCAGGAAGAAGCTCCAATTTATTCTAGGGAGGAGCCTACTGCAGACACTATGTCTTCTAGTGCAAAGGCTGGGCAGCTGTTAGTTACTGAGGGTGAGGCAGTAAATCAGATTCCTTCATCAATTGTGGTTCCTTCAGAGCATACCAAAATATAGGATATTCACAAAGGACATAAACAAGGTTACAATGACAATCAGATAAAAAGTGAGGCCAGAAATGAATGTGGTGAAGCAGCACAATACAATGTCACACTTGCAGCAGACACGATCTCAAAGCCAAAGGATGATTCTGCCAATTCTTTAAAAATCCAAAATACTATTCCATTGCATCTGCCTTCAACTGTAGAGACTGTACATAGTAATGCAGTCTTGAAGGAGAACTTTGGTCGATCAGCAATACAACATGATTTGGTAAATGCTGTTTCAAAACAGAATGTTGAACCTAAGAATTCTCAACCTGCTGTGGTTGATAAAGGAAACAAAGAGCAACATAAAATGCTGAAGACTGTTGTGATTACTAATGTCTCAGAAGTGTCACAGGCAGCAGCACCAAATCACACTGAATTGCCATTGCAACCAAGAGAGAAGGCATCAGTTTCTAATAACTAATGTTTCCATCAAATCTGGACAGAAACATTCTGCTCAAGATGCATCTGAGAATGTGGATGTTGTTTTTCAACAGAAAACAACATCATCAGATAAGGACATTGAGCAGAATCCAATTCCACAACAAAACAGGAATAAGAGTCAGCAGATAACAACAGAGGAGGAAGAAGCCAATACAGCATGTTTATCTTCAAAGATGGCTTCACTGAGGTCCAACAGAAATGATACTGCACTTGCAAACTTCAGTAAAGCTGATGCAAAAGAAGCTGGAGGGGTCATTCAAAAGGTCCAAAGCTATACTCCCATTTCTATATCCAGTATATATGCCGAGGGAGGTATCAACGACAATGGGGAATTCTTAAGTCTCAATGGAAATAATAAACAGGAAATTCGATATAACATGAGAGATATGGTAATTAAATCGAAACTATGGGATCAATGTTATTCTGATGAAGACGAGAGCTGGGATGAAGGCTCCGCTGGTTGTCATCTGATCAGGAAGGCCAACAAGAGGATTGCAACAGCACAGGAGGGGACAGTGAGGCTACGACCAAGCCAAAATTTCAAAGGATTTCTGCAAACACGAATGGGAATGTAAAACAGTCATATACAGCAAGCAATTTGAACCATAACGCGCCAGTTTTTCATTCCAAAAAAGATACAACACCAGGCACATCGAAGGTAACAACAACAGAGATCGACCAAATAAAACAACACAAAAAGCAATCCAATTCTCGGGAGAATCATCAATTGCTGGAAACAAAACAGCATCTCCAAATTGTGGACAAAATCAGAAGATAATTTTACACAACAGGCAGCCACAAATGAACTGTACTCCTACGGATAACAAATTAGTAGCATCTTAACAAGTCGCACAGTACAAACAAATACATCTGACTTTGCTAATATCCTCAGACAAAATCCAGAATGATATGGAAGGAAAACACATATATGAAGAAGGAGAGGAAGAGGATATTTTAACGCAATTCCGGAAGAATGCTGCAAGAATGGGGGATTTGTCACCGACGCATAGTAAAACAAGCAAAAGGAGTCATCAAAGGGATAGAAGTTGGGACGGCAGGATGGCAGAAGACGCAAACAAAAGGAAGCTTCCAATGCGAATTGCAAAACAAAAGCAGATTACTCAAAATACCTTTAGAAAGCCCAGTAAAACAAAGAACAAAGCATGAACAGTGAAGATCTTTCCGATTTAATCACAAAGTTGGAGAAAGGACAGCGCATTACTCGCTTCCTCATTTTTCATTTCGTTATCTTAATATCCTTATCTGTAATATCACCAAAGAGTTGTGTTATGAACTCTGTGGTGATCAAGTTATACTTCGGACATTCAGGTTATTATGTTGTAATTTAAATTTTTTATTATTAATAAAAATCTAACGCTAAGCTTTGCCTAGTGTTTGCTATATATATATATATATATATATATATATATATATATATATATATATATATATATATATATATATATATATATATGAGTTATATACATCCGTCACACTATTGTTAGTTTAACATGATTGGCGAGATTAATTTTTCTGTAACATCACACCGGACAATGGACATAAGACGAAATTGGTAAAAGCCAGTTCATTGGATAATGCTAGATCGTAATGGGTTATGAAGTTTAATATGTAAACACGTGAACTTTCTTTATTTTATTCTGCCTTTTTCAACGCCACAAAGATACCTTTTTGGTATAATTAACCATCTATATCTGAAATTTACGACTAATTCAGATTTTCTAAAATAAAATGAAAATTTATATAAATAGTTGGTCGATTTTTTTTTTTTTGCGAGTATTCATAAATTTATACAATATCAACAAAAACAACAGCAACAAGAAGATGCCAGTAAACTCTCACGCGTGGGATTTCGGGAGATGAGATATACGTAGCCTTACCTCTACTTTAGAAGACAAAGAAATTGTTTTCGGAAGACCCTCGGCCAAATAATGTTGGGAATAAACCCCGTAAAAATAGTATTCATGGTATTAGTGATAAATGCAGAATATTAAGTTATGGTTAAATCAGCAAGAATAAAAATACAGCAAAAATGACACCAAGATTTTACGTGGAAACCCTTCTGAATAAGGAAAAACCTACGGCCAAGAGGAGCAACTGATATCACTATCGCAAGGAATTTTACACTATATAGTAACGAGTAAAAATAATCCTAAGACCACTACACCCTCAAAAGAACTAAACACTCATTTACTTTTCCACCTTACTACAATATCTCTCACACTCTATTTTTCTTCACAAACAATTTTCTTATAGTTTATGGAATATCTTACTCTCTTTTTTCTCTCTTATGAGAGTTGAAGATCTCCTTTTATAGCCAAAACCCTCACCCTCTAAAGCCTACTATATTTGACAATTTGTACACCCTTTTTATAATTTCAACAAGGTTGGCTACAAAGCCAAACTAAGTCAACAAAATTGGCTAACAAATCATACAAATTCAACAAGGTTGGCTACCAAACCAAACCAAGTCAACAAAATTGTCTACCAAATTATTTGAATGAGATAGACATCATATCAACCCCCCCCCCCCCCCTCTAGTCTCATTCATCTAGAGGAGGTATCACTGTCTTCTAGTTTGAGTGCATGTCGATAAGTTCTTTCCATATCTTGAACATGTCTCTTGGTACCACATTGGTTAACATATTAGTGGGATTTTTACTCGTCTGAATCTTTTTGACATGCGCATAACATTCAGGTTCTCCCCCATCAGTGAGTAATACATACTCATCGGATGAATAATGTGAGGAAGGAGTACGGGGTCTAAAAGACCTCCTGAGTGGAATATCTAAATCTTCCACAACTTCGTGAGCAGGAGCATCTACCTCATAAACATTAGCACTGCTATCACCATCACCATCAATATGCTGATCTGGAATATGGTTTTGAGCATCACCATCATCATTGAGCCCACCAACGTCATCCGCATTTGTATGAGGAACTTGATCAAGATTAACTAAACCTTCAGAACTTGAAAATTTTAGCTTTTCCGATTTATTAATATCTAAAGTGGTTTGATCCCCCATGAAGATAACATCAAGGCTTCTCACGGCCTTCTTCTTAATAGGATCATATAGCCTGTAACCAAACTCATCAAGGCCATAACCAATTAAGATGCACTGCCTTGTTTTGGCAGTTAATTTTGACCTCTCATGTTTAGGTATATGTATAAAAGCTTTGCAACCAAACACTTTCAAGTGGTCATAGAAAACATCCTTGCCATACTAAACTGTGTTTGGAACATCACTTTGGAAAGCAACTCCAGGGGAAAGATTAATAACATGTGAGGCGGTCAACAAAGCCTCACCTCAAAAAGGAATTTAGCAACTTTGCGTGAGAAAGCAAACATATGACTCTTTCCATCAAGGTCATGTTCATCCTTTCTGCTAAAGTTAAGTTGAGGAGTCTTAGGAGGAGTCTTCTGGTGTCTAATACTATGTTGCTTGCACTATTCCTCAAACGGTCCATAATATTCACCACCGTTATCAGTACGAATACACTTGAGCTTCTTTCCAGTTTCTCTTTCAACTGATGCCTGAAACTGCTTAAAGACACCTAACACTTGGTATTTAATCTTCAAGATGTAGACCTAAAGTGTCCTTGAACAATCATCAATAAAGGTTTCAAAATAAAGTGCACCACCCAAAGTCCTTGTCTTCATTGGACCACATAAGTCTGAATTCACCAACTCAAGCAAATCTGTCTTAATTGAAGGAGGATGAAATTGGAAAGAGACTCCTTTTTGTTTTCTAGCTAAGCAGTGCTCACATTTTTTCTAACTTTGCACTGTCAAAATTTAACAACAATTTACATTTAGTCCTTTCTCGCTAATGTGGCTAAGCCTCTTATGCCATAAAGTCGAAGAGCTATGGCTCTCAACGGCATTCACCATATCAACATAAGTAGAGGTCGTAGTCCAGTATAGACCACGATGTTTTTCCCCACTATCCACAATCATGGAGCCCTTAGTGAGCTTCCACTTTCCAGCACTATTGGTACTGACAAATCCCTCATCATCCAAGACACTAACAGAGATCACGTGCAAACAAACTTCAGGTGCATGCTTTACATTATTTAAAACTAGTTCAGTTCTAATACTAGTTTCCAAACAACTCGTTCTAACACTAGCCACCCTAGATACAGTCTCATTACCCATAGCCAAAGTTCCATAGTCACCCTGAGTATAGGATGAGAAAAATTCCTTCGTTGATGTCACATGAGATGCGGCACCACTGTCCACAACCCTGCTTGACTCATCACAAGCAATATTTATCAGATCCGCATCAAGGAAAGTAACAAGATCTTTTGTAGTGACGGTGGCCACACGATTACCATCTTCTTTTTATTCTTCCTTGTCTCCATTCTCCTTTTTCAAAATCCAGTAGAACTTCTTTGTGTGCCCTTTCTTCCCACAATGATAGCACTCAATATCTTTAAGTATGCTTCTGGATTTGCTTCTATTATGTTCTCTATTTTGAGAACCCCGATTTTTGCTTCTCCCATAGAGTCAGTTACCAAGACATCTGATGAGGAGGAACCTTGAGATTTTCTTCTCATCTCGTTATTTAAAAGGCTGCTCTTTGCAAGATCCATAGAGATCACACCATCCGGAGAAGAATTTGATAATGAAGTCCTAAGAATGTCCCAAGAATCTGGTAAGGAACCAAGTAGAAATAATCCTTGAATTCCTTTATCAAATTTAATGTCCATGGCAGATAACTGGTTCATGATCCCCTAAAAATTATTCAGATGATCTGTCATCGCGGAACCATCATGGTATTTTAAACCCAACATATGTTTTATTAGAAACATCTTGTTTTTTTTTCAGTTTTCCGAGAATACAGACTTTCAAGGTGCTCCCATAGGGTTCGAGCATGTGTCTCTCCATAAATATGGTCCAAAACATTATCACCAACCCACTGTCTAATAAAGCCGCAAACCTGCATGTGTAACAAACTCCACACTTCATCTGATTATTATCAGGCTTTATAGTGGTGAAGACAGGTAGATGAAAATCCTTCACATAGAGAAAATCTTCCATTTTGCCCTTCCAAATGGAATAATTTGTGCCATTCAAAGTAACCATTCTACTTTGTTATGAGACCAAAGTAATTCTTTTGTGATGTGGAAGATCAGACTGTGCTGCAACCACAAAGCATACTTATACAGAACCTTGGCTCTGATACCACTTATTGGGAATAAATCTTGTAAAAATAGTATTTACGGTATTAGTGATAAACGCGGAACACTAAGTTATGGTTAAATCAGCAAAAATAAAAATACACCAAGATTTTACGTGGAAACCCTTCTGAGTAAGGGAAAAACCACGGCCAAGAGGAGCAACTGATATTACTACAGCGAGGAATTTTACACTGTGTAGTAATGAGTAAAAATACTCCTAAGACCGCTACACCCTCAAAAAAATAAACACTCTTTTGCTTTTTCCACATCACAACAATATCTTCCACACTCTATTTCTCTTCACAAATAATTTTCTTATAGTTTATGGAATATCTTACTCTCTTTTTTCTCTCTTTGTTGGTGTGTAGAAATAAGAGTTCAAACTCTACTTTTATAGCCAAAACTCTCACCCTCTAAAGCCTACTATATTTGACAATTTGCACACCCTTTTCACAATTTCAACAAGGTTTGCTGCCAAACCAAACCAAGTCAACAAAATTGGCTACCAAATCATATCAATTCAAAGGTTAGCTACCAAACAAAAGCAACTCAACAAAATTGGCTAACAAATCATACCAATTCAACAAGGTTGGCTATCAAACCAAACTAAGTCAACAAAATTGGCTACCAAATCATTTGAATGAGATGGACATAATATCAAATAAAAGTTAAAAAGAAGTAATGGCAGCAATTATAAACAATAATAAGATAAAAAGAGGACCGAACCAAGATAGCAATTAAAAGGTAATAATAGCAGTGTAAGAATAAAGGGATTACAAGCTAATACTAATGTTATCGAACTGAGGAAGACAAAGGGAAATACTAGATTACCCACTAACCTTATACCCCTAATCCTTGATCTCCTCACCCTCTTCTCAAGAAATTAGATAATTGAAAGTTGGTCGCCCGGATTCATGCAGATAAAGTGGATTATAGCACAAGAAAATTTGAAAATCGTATTGAAATCATGTTTTATGGCCTAAAAGCACCAAAAATAAAAAAATGGTCACAGAAATCAATTCCTATTGTTTATTAAGTCATTTTTTATGTTCCCACAAAATTTTAGGCGATTCAGAGCCGTTTCCCGAATTCATGCAGATGACATAGACTATAGCATACGAAAATTTCAAAATCGTGCTGAATTCCTGTTTTACGGTCCTAGAAACGCCATAAAATGAAGAATGATCATGGAGAAGTGATGTCTTTTGTTCATTAATTCATTTTCTATGGTCCCGCAAAATTTTAGGCAATTCGGAGTCATTTGCACAAATTCATGACCCTAAAAAGCAAAAAACAAGGAACAGTCATGGAGAAGTGATGTTTATTGTTCATTAGATCATTTTTTATGGTCGCGTAAAATTTTAGGTGATTCGGAGCAGGCCCCTTGAATTCATGCAAATGGTGTGGACTATAACACATGTATTTTTGGAAATCGTGTTGAATTCTTATTTTATGGCCCTAAAATGCCACAAAATAAGGAATGGTCATGGAGAAGCGATGCCTATTATTCATTAGGTCATTTCTCAAAATTTTAGGTGATTTGGAATTGGCCGCCCGAATTCATAATGATGGTGTGGACTATAGCACACGAAAATTTGAATATCGTACTGAGCTTATTTTTTATGGCCCTAAAAGGCCAAAAAATAAGGAATGTTAATGGCGAAGCGATTCCTATTTTTCATTAAGTTATTTTTTGTGGTCCCGCAAAATTTTAGGTGATGGGATCCTTTAATCTTGCTTAATCCTCATATGTTAAGCTAGCTTAAGAGAATGAGTTAGGTTCAATGTTCATTTGTTTATTTTTGCGTACTCTAAAACCATCTTCATTTGTACTATTGACTTATTAAAAGGTTAAGCTGTTTGATAGAAATTTTTTTTAATTATTTTATTATATGATATCTCACCAGAAAAAATTACCGACGTGAAATTAGCTTTCACATGTTCATGGCCGCGGTTGTTCATCTTTAGGACCCTTTTGGTTTTAAAGATTACTTTCCCTCAACGATTGAAAGATTAGGGGCTGAAAGGTTTATGATGGATTGTTTGCATGTAGGCTTAAGGAGATTTAGATGGAGCTCTTAATCAGGTTGAGTTTTGTGAACTCATGTTCAGATTGAGTCCTAGATTGATGGATAAATGACGTGAAATACTTGCGTCAGAATAGGTTGAAGGATTGAAATATATCGAAGAACAATTTAGCTGCAAGAAAAAATTTCGTAAAAGCTATATAGAAGAAATTTATTAAACTAGGGAGAGAACTTGGTAGGAGGCTTTTTCACAACTCATAAACTCTTAAATCTCTCTACATCTTAGCTGCCTCTCCAAAAACCTATTTTGACGATCCAAAGGGATAATCACCTATTTTCTTACCCATTCCATGCTTTCAAGGCCTTGAAATTGCCTCGATTTGCATGTGCAGTCCGGGCGCGTAGCCGGAAAGCTTAAATATGAAATTTTGTGAAAATGCTAAGTTTTAAGTTTAAAATAAATAAATTTGACATTGGTTAATATTTTGGGTAAACAGACCTGGACCCATAATTTGATGGTCCTGGAGGGTCCCTAGGAAAATATGGGACTCAGGCGTATGTCCGGGATCGAATTCCAAGGTCCCGAGCCTGAGAAATAAATTTTTAAAGGAAATTGTTTTTCTAAAAATGTTAAGAAAAATTGAAATGAAAATTGATTAGAACATATTGATATCGTGCCCGTATTTTGGTTTTGGCACCATGTATTGGTCTTATATGTGATTTAAGATATTTCTGTAAAGATTGATTAAAATCGGACGTCATTTGACGTGTTTCGGACTTAAAGTTCTAAATTTTCAACTTGATGAAGTTTTGGAAAAATGCTTTGAATTTGAGGTTTAAATTATCGATAATAATGCTATTTAGGCGATTTGACCGTACGGTTAAGTTCGTACGATTTTTTTTGTGTTAGTTCATGTGTTTGGTTAGTAGCACAGAGGGCTCGGGAGTGTTTTGGAGTGTGTTTCGGAGTGGTTCTTGACTTAGAAAATTGCATATTTTGCTTCAGCTGTTGCATACCCCATTTCTTCTTTGCGTTCGCGTCACATCACTCGTGATTGTGAAGCTTTAATTTTTCCCTTCTTCGTGTTCGCATCATATCCCTCGCGTTTGCGTAGCTTTGCAGGGTTCCCTCTTCGCGTTCGCATAGGACAATTTCAGGGCCACAACATTTTTACTCTCCGCGTTCGCGTTCCTTTTCTCACGATTGCGATGGTCTGCTAAGTGTTACTCATCGCGAACTCGACCAGTCTGTCGCAAACGCAATGAGTAATTTCACCCAGTTATTTTTTAATACCCATAACAGAACCATTACGGGATTTCACCAAGTTTTCATCAAAACCTTTCTTCTCCAAGCACTTAGGCGACCATTGAAGCAATCCTTCACCAAAACCTAGTGGGTTTGTAATCTTTAACTCGTTTCCTTCATTTTTCATCAACATATATTGAAATTCTAGGTCTAAAGCATGTGATTAAAAGTAGAAATTAGAAAATTGAGTAGAGTTAGGGCTTTTTAATTTTTCTTAATTTAGACCTTATTTTGGGGTCGAATTTGAAAACAAATTATATATTCGGGCTCGTGGGTGAATGGGTGATTTGATTTTGGTCCGAACCTCGTATTTTGATTAAGTAGGCCCTGGTATATTTTTGAGATTTTGGGAAAAATTCTTGGAAAGCTATAATTAGGCATTGGGTTCGCATTGTTTAGCATTTATTGATGTATTGAAGTCATTATTATATAGATAATCGATTTGGAGCCAAATTCAAGAGGGAAAGCGGTAATTGAGGATTGATTTGGCCGTGAAAGTTTGAGGTAAGTGTTTGGTCTAACCTTATCTTGAGGGATTAGGAGTTGAGTCTTATTTGCTACGTGCTAATTGTTGAGTACGACGTATAGGCATAGTGACGAGTATCTATACGTTGGTGTCTAGCATCACCTTGAGTCTTTATATTGCGGATATTTTGGTTTTATTGTATCTCTTATGCCTAAATGATGATTTCTATATGTTGTAAAGATCATGTGAAAGAAATTGTGATCTTTGGACTTCGAGGAGCATTTGCTCGAGTGGTAATACGAATTGTGAAAGTATATGAAATGATTGAACCTTTTGGAGCATTGGCTCAAGTGGTAGAGTGAGTTTTGAAATGAGAGTGAAAGAAAGAAAAATAGTTACTAAAATATACCCTTGCCAGGTTTTTGTTGCTTTATTGGTTATCTCCCTTGCCGGGATGTTGAGATTGTTGATGTTGTTTTGTTGCCGGGATTTAATTGTTTAATTGTTGTTCCCTTTCCAGGATTTAATTGTTTAATTGTTGTTCCGTTACCAGAATTCTTATTATTACTCTGTTTACTCCCTTGCCCATTATTGTTGTTTGGGTGAGGAAGAGTGATAAAGCACAAAGGGTGATGTCGTGTATTGTTGAAATTATGTAGAAAGAGTATAAAGCACGAATGGTGATGTCATGCTTTATGATGTACCGTTCTGTACTGATATTCTTGGTTATATGGTGAGGAAAGAGAGTAAAAGCACAAAGGGTGATTCCGTGCACATTGTTAATATATGATTGATTGGTGAGAATGAGGGTAAAAGCACGAAGGGTGATGTCGTGCACATTTTATCATGATTATTGTTTGGTGAGGTCGAAAGTAAAAGAATGAAGGGTGATGCCATGCATATTGTGATTCTGATTCTTGTTGATATTCTAGTTTTGTTGCTCCTTTCCTTATTTGATGTTTCTATTTGTAAATGTTATCTCTCAACTCATCATGTTCCCTTCCCACATTGACTGTTATTTCCTGAACTTCTTTTCCGTTGTATATAAATTTGAACTGCACAGGTTTATTTGGTAGTCTAGTCCTAGCCTCCTCACTACTTCACAGAGGTTAGGCTAGGCACTTACCAGCACATAGGGTCGGTTGTGCTGATACTACACTCTGTGATCTTTTGCATAGATCCAAGCATTGGAATACAGCAGTAGCATGGGAGTCAGCCTTCAATTCAGTGAGACACCGAGGTACCCTTGCAGGGGTACGCAGGCCCGGCATCTCCTCTATCTTTTATTTCATTCTGTTATCTCATATATTCGAGACAAACAGTTTATATTTCTTTCAAAATGGTTGTATTTAGTACTCTTAGTAGTTCGTGAGTAATGTGACACCAGTTATTGGGTAGTGGCATGTTGAATTTTTGCATTATTGTTTTAATTATGTCTTTCGCTTATTTATTTAATTCTGTTGTGCTCATGTTATTACTGATAATTGTTAAAAAAAAGTAATTTGTTAATGAAAAAGGTAATTAAGGCCTGGCTTGCCTAGCTCCCACAAATGGGCGCCATAACGACTTCCGAGGGTGAACAATTCAGGTCGTGACAAGTTGGTATTCGGGCTCTAGGTTACATAGGTCTCACAACCACGGACAAGCTTAGCAGAGTCTAAGGGATCGGTACGGAGACGTCTATATTTATCCCCAAAGGCTATAGAGTCACGAAAAAATTTCACATTGTTCTTTATTGTCGTGCGAATTTGTTCCTCAAATGCTAATTGAATTTCTACTCTATTCTTTCACAGATGGTGAGAACACACGCTTCCTCGTCTACCGCTCAACAGCCCGAGCCCCCAAGCAGTAGCTTCCACTAGGGGCAGAGGGAGAGGCCGAGGTCATGCCAAAGGCCGAGGTCATGCCAAAGGCCGAGGTAGGGGCAGAGCTCAGCCCCGAGTAGCAGCACTAACGGTAGAGCCTTACATTGATTTTGAGGAAGAGGTTCCAAGCCCAACAGTTCCTGATGGCCCAACTCAGGTCCCAGAGGGGTTCATTGCCACCCTAGTTCTTCAGGACGCTCTAGTCTGATTGGTGGGTCTCACGGAGAGTGTCACCCGAGCGGGTTTGTTTCCAGTAGCACCAGCCCCTTCATAGGCAGGAGGAGGGGCTTAGCCTCCTGCTACGTGCACTTTAGAGCAGATAGCTCCCCAGGTTCAGGTTCCTGCGGTTCAGCCAGCTGTGGTAGTTCAATCGGGTGTACTCACTCAGACCGACGATGGGGCGGCTATGTCTGCTGATGCTTTGTGGGGGCTGGATAGGTTCACCAAGCTCTTCACTTCTACATTCAGCGGTGCATCTACTCAGGATCCCCAAGATTATCTAGATAGTTGTCACGAGGTTCTTCGAAACATGGGGATCATTGAGACCATTGGAGTGGATTTTGCTACTTTTCAGCTGTCTGGATCCGCCAAGACTTGAAGGAGGAATTATCTCTTAGCTAGACCAGTCAGTTCGCCATCTTTGACATGGGAGCAGTTCATAGTGTTGTTTCTGGAGAAGTTCCTCCCTTTTACTCAGCGAGAGGCTTATCGGAGGCAGTTTGAGTGCCTCCAACAGGGTTCCATGTGGGTCACTCAGTATGAGACCAGGTTCAATGATCTAGCTAGCCATGCTTTTGTCATACTCCCCACCGAGAGAGAGATGGTAATGAGGTTTATTGATGGCCTTATTCAGCCGATTCGTCTTCAGATGGCCAAGGAGGCCAGGAGCGAGATCACATTTTAGGAGGCGAATAATGTGTCCTACAGAGTTGAGATGGTTCTATCACAAGGAGGTGGCTACGGGTCGGATAAGAGGCCCCATCATTCAGGAAGATTTAGTGGTACCTCGTCTGGGGGTAGAGAATCATATGGTAGAGGCCATCCCCCTAGGCCCTTTTCAGTAAGCTCTCCAAGTCTCTCATGGAACTTCTGGTGGTCGTGGTTCTCAGATGCACTATTCTGATCAGCAGCCTTATGGTGTACCACCAGCTCCCATTAGTGCAATGCCGCTTTAGAGTTTCCGAGGTTGTCATTCAGGTCAACAGGTCCAACAGTCTCAGCAGCAGAGAGCTTGCTACACTTGACACGGGTCACATTGCAAGATTTTCCCTTGAGCACCGGGTAGTTCTCAGTATCAGGGTTCTCGTGCTATGGTACAGGCACCAGGTGTTCCACAGCCCGCCCACCCAGCTAGAGGTGGGGATTGAGGTACTAATGGTGGAGATAGAGGTCCTGGAGGTGGAACTCAGGCCGCCAGAGGTGGAGGCCAGCCAATAGTCGGTCGTCCCAGAGATGTGGTTCAGGGTGGTGAGGCGCAGCCCCGATTTTATGTTCTTTCAACCAGGACCGAGGCTAAGTCTTCAGATACAGTCATTACATGTACAATTTTGGTTTGTGATAGAGATGCTTCAATGCCATTTGATCTAGAGTCTACGTATTCATATATATCATCTTATTTTGCACCGTACATAGTCACGCCTAGTGATTTATTGAGTATTCATGTTTATGTGTCTATACCGGTGGGTGATTCTATTGTAGTTGATTGAGTTCATCGTTCTTGTATTGTGGTGATTAGGGGTCTTGAGAGCCGTGTTGATTTGTTGCTTTTAGACATGGTCGACATTGCTGTTATAATGGGGATGGACTAGATATTCCCGTACCACACTATATTGAATTGAAATGCCAAGACCGTAACCCTAGCCTTATCGGATTTGCTCCTTGTAGTGTGGAGAGGGACTCCTGGTCATTCTACCCACAGTGTTATTTTGTATGTGAAGGCTCTCTATATGGTCGAGAACAGGTGTTTGGCCTATTTGGCTTGTGTTCGTGATTCCAGTGTTGAGGTTCCCTCTATTGATTCGGTGCCCGTGGTTCGTGATTTTCCTGAGGATTTCCCTTCAAACCTGTCGGGGATGCTACCCGACAGGGATATTGATTTCTGCATTGATTTGGCTCCGGGCACTCGGCCTATTTCTATCCCACCATATCGCATGGCCTTGATGGAGTTGAAAGAGTTGAAGGAGCAGTTGCAGGATTTTCTTGAGAAGGGTTTCATTAGACCCATCATTTCTCCTTGGGGTGCGCCGATGTTGTTTGTGGAAAAAAAGATTTTTCGATGAGAATGTGCATTGATTACCAGCAGTTAAACAAGGTTACAATCAAGAATAAATATCTGCTGCCGAGAATTGATGATTTGTTCAATAAGCTTCAAGGTTCCAAGGTATTTTCAAAGATATATTTAAGATGTGGCTACCATCAGTTGAGGATTAGGGCATCTGATGTCTCTAAGACAGCTTTCCCAATCGTTACGGGCATTACGAGTTCTTGGTTATGTCATTTGGGTTGACAAATGCCCCAGAAGCTTTTATGGATTTGATGAACCGAGTGTTCAGGCCTTATTTGTACTCGTTCGTGATAGTCTTCATTGATGATATTCTGATGTACTCCCGCAGCTAGGAGGAGCATGAGCAGCATCTCAGAGTGGTTCTTCATACTCTGAAGGATAGTCAGCTATATGTCAAGTTCTCGAAGTGTGAGTTCTGGTTGAGTTCAGTTGCATTCCTTGGTCATGTTGTATCAGTAGAGGGTATTCAGGTTGACCCGATGAAGATTGAGGCAGTCAAGAACTAGCCTAGACCAGCATCAGCTACAGAGATTCGGAGTTTCTTGGGATTGGCAAGCTACTATCATCGGTTCGTGGAGGGGTTCTCATCTATCGCAGCCCCAATGACTAGATTGACCCAGAAGGGTGCCCAGTTCAGATGGTCGGATGAGCATGAAGCCAACTTTTAGAAGCTCAAGACAGCTCTGACTACGGTTCTAGTATTGGTTTTGCCCACAGGATTAGGCCTTATACAGTCTATTGTGATGCTTCCCGTATTGGACTTGGTGCAGTGTTGATGCAGGATGATAAGGTCATTGCCTATTCTTCGAGGCGGTTAAAGATTCACGAGAAGAACTATCCAATGCAGGATTTAGAGTCGGCAGCTATTGTTCACGCATTGAATATTTGGAGGCATTATCTATATGGCATGGCATGTGAGGTGTTCATGGATCACAAGAGTCTTCAGTACTTCTTCAAGAAAAAGGAGTTGAATTTGAGACAGAGAAGGTGGTTGGAGTTGTTCAATGATTATGACATCACTATCTTATATCACCCGGGAAGGCCAATGTGGTGGCCAATGCTTTGAGTAGGAAGTCGGTCAGTATGGGCAGTCTTGCTTATATTCCAGTCAGTTAGAGTCCGCTTGCTTTTGATGTTTAGCCCTTAGCCAATCGATTCATAAGTTTAAATATTTCTGAGTATTAGCTTGCATGGTTGCTGGTTCTTTATTATTGGAGTGTATCCGTGATCGGCAGTTTGATGATCCCCATTTGTATGTCCTTAGAGACACGGTGCAACGTGGAGGTGTCAAGTAGGTTACCTTAGGTGGTGATAGAGTTTTGAGATTGCATGGTCGAGTTTGTGTGCCTAATGTGGATGGTCTTCAAGAGTTGATTATAGAGGAGGCCCATAGTTCCTGGTATTCTATTTATCCAGGCACCGCGAAGATGTATCAGGAGATGCAGCACCATTACTGGTGGCGTAGAATGAAAATGGATATTGTTGCATATGTGGCTCGGTATTTGAATTGCCAACGGGTTATGTATGAGCATCAGAGTCCTGGTGGATTGTTAAGCTTCTTGAGTGGAAGTGGGAGCGGATCACAATGGACTTCGTTACTGGACATCCGTTGACTCGGAAGAAATTCGAGGCAGTTTGGGTCATTGTTGATAGGCTGAACAAGTCAGCGCATTTCATTCCTGTGGAAGTCTCCTATTCATCCAAAAGGTTAACCGAGATCTATATTCGGGAGCTTGTTCGCCTTTATGGTGTGCCGGTATCTATCACTTTTGGACCAAGGTACGCAGTTCACCTCGCGTTTCTGGAGGGTAGCTTAGCGAGACTTAGGCACCTAGGTTGAGTTGAGAATAGCAATTCATCCTCAGGTGGACGGGCAGTCCGAGCTGATTATTCAAATATTGGAGGTTATGCTTCGAGCTTGTGTCATTGACTTCGGAGGTTCGTGGGATCAATTTTTTCCTTTAGTGGAGTTCGCCTACAATAATAGCTACCAGTCGAGTATCCAGATGTCTCCTTGTGAGGCTTTATATAGTAGGTCGTGTCGATCTCTGGTTGGATGGTTTGAGCCGGGACATGCTCGTTTGTTAGGTACATATTCAGAAGGCCTTAGACAAGGGCAGGATCATTCAGGATAGGCTTCGTACAGCTCAGTCCAAGCGAAAAATCTATGCAGATCTTAAGGTTCGAGATGTAACTTTCATGGTTGGTGAGCGGGTATTGCTCCGAGTGTCGCCTATGAAGGGCGTGATGAGATTTGGGAAGAAGACCAAGCTTAGCCCTAGGTTCATTGGCTCGTTTGATATTCTTGATCGAGTGGGAGAAGTGGCTTATAGACTTGCATTGTCGCCGAGCTTATCAATCGTACATCTAGTTTTTCATGTGTCTATGCTTCAGAGGTATCACGGCGATCCAGCCCACGTGTTAGATTTCAGCATCATCCAGTTGGACAAGGACTTGTCTTATGAGGAGGAGTCGGTAGCTATTCTAGACCGCTAGGTTTGTCAGTTGAGATCCACGAGTTTCCCTTTTGTTCGTGCTCGGTGGAGAGGTCATCATCCTATGGCATCGACCTGGGATTTCAAGTCCGATATGCGGAGCCATTATCCTCATCTATTCCCCAACTCAAGTACTTCCGTCTTCTGTCCGTTCAAGGACGAACGGTTGTTTTAGAGGTGGAAAATATGACGACCTAAAGGGGTTATCACCCATTTTCTTACCCATTCACTCATTTAAAGTTACCTCGATTTGCGTGCACAGTACGGGTGCATAACCATAAAGCTTAAATATGAAATTTTATGAAAATGCTAAGTTTTGAGTTTAAAATGAATAAATTTTATTTTCATCAACATTTTGGGTAGACAGACACCAACCCGTAATTTAACATCTCGGTGGGTTCGTAGGAAAATATGAGACTTCTTGCTTATGTCCGGAATCAAATTTCGAGATCGAGAAATAATTTTTTAAAGGAAATTTTTTTCTAAAAATGTTAAGTAAAATTAAAATGAAAATTGATTAGAACGTATTGGTATCGGGCCCGTATTTTATTTCCGGCACAGGTCTTATATGTTATTTAAGATGTTTGTGTAAAGTTCGGTTGAAATTAGACGTCGTTAGACGTGTTTCGGACTTAAAGTTTTAAATTTTCAACTTGATGAAGTTTTGGAAAGTTGCTTTGAATTTGAGGTTTAAATTGTCGATAATGATGTTATTTAGGCGATTTGACGCACAGTTAAGTTCGTACGATGTTGTTGAGTTAGTTCATGTGTTTGGATAGGATCACTGAGGGCTCGGGAGTATTTCGGAGTGTGCTTTGGAGTGGTTCTTGACTTAAAAGATTGCAGTTTTTGCTTTAGCTTTTGCAAACCCCATTTCTTCTTCAGATTCGCGTCACATCTCCTGCGATCACGAAGCTTTAATTTTTCCTTTCTTCGCATTCGCATCCTATCCCTCGCATTCGCGTAACTTTGGAGGGTTCCTCTTCGCGTTCGCTTGATGGCCCATGCATTCGCGTAGGACAATTTCTGGGCCACAACATTTTTACTCTCCGCGTTTGCGTTCCTCTTTTAGCGATCACGATGGTCAGCTAAGTGTTACTCATCGCGAACACGACCAGCCTGTCGCGAACGCGAGGAGTACTTTCGCCCAGTTATTTTTAAAAAACCCAAAATAGAACCATTACGGGATTTCACCAAGTTTTCACCAAAACCTTTCTTCTCCAAGCACTTAGGCGACCATTGAAGCAATCCTTCACCAAAACCTCGCGGGTTTGTAATCTTTAACTCGTTTTCTTCATTTTTCATCATCTATTGAAATTTTAGGCCTAAAGCATGTGATTAAGGGTAGAAATTAGAGAATTGGGTAGAGTTAGAGCTTTTTGATTTTTCTTGATTTAGACCTCTTTTTGGGGTCTAATTTGAAAACAAATTATATATTCAAGCTCGTGGGTGATTTGATTTTGGTTCGAACCTCGTCTTTTGACCAAGCAGGCCCGGGGTCAATTTTTGGAATTTTGGGATGAATGCTTGGAAAGCTATAACTAGGCATTGGGTTCCCATTGTTTAGCATTTATTGATGTATTGAAGTCATTATTGTATAGACACAATCGATTTGGAGCCGAATTCGAGAGGAAAACTGGTAATTGAGGATTGATTTGACCGTGGAAGTTTGAGGTATGTGTTTGATCTAACCTTAGCTTGAGGGACTATGAGTTGAGTCTTATTTGCTACGTGCTAATTGTCGAGTATGACATATAAGCATGGTGATGAGAATCTATACGTTGGTGTCTAGCATGACAGTGAGTCTTTATATTGTGGATATTCCGATTTTGTTGTATCTCTCATGCCTTAATTATGATTTCTATATATTGAAAAGAGCATGCGAAATAAATTGTGATCTTTGGGCTTCGAGGAGTATTGGCTCGAGTAGTAATACATAATTGTGAAAGTATATGAAATGATTGATCCCTTTGGAGCATTGTGGACATGTAATTTTTGACCCACACATTAGAATTACTTTAATAGTTCTAGCAATTTTAGGTCATTAATTTGAGTTTATTTCTATAGTATTTTACTTTATTATTAATTTTAATTCTAGCTTTTATAGCACATAATTGAAAACACAAAATTTGTTTCACTTTTATAAAACTTTTTATGTTATACAAATATTTTTATATTTTAACACAATTGAATATTACTAGTCTTTCTTATAGTAACGTTAGTCTAATTTTGCTATCGTTTCTATTTTTACTTTAACATAATCTTTGGAAAATACAAAAAATATTAATATAATCCCACTTTTAGTATAGATTTGGTTTAGTTAAAATTAATTAGTATTTTGTTATTCTTTTGCTTAAAAAATAATGAAAAATGAAAGAAAATAAAAAAGAAGAGTGAATTTTTGGGCTAGTCTTGTCATTAAAAAGTGACCAAATTGGGCCAAACCTGAGCCTAACAACGCCCCAGAACCGCCGATCCACCTGCTGGCCCGCCTCGTTTTTTTATTGTAAATCTTGGTCGTCCAACCCCTATAATCCAAAGGTCAAGATTAATTTCCCACACCCCATATAAAAGCCTTATTTCCTACAAACCCTAAACTTGAAGAGACCCAAAGCAGCGCCTACCCCAGCCCCATCTGCACTTCTGTCGCGCCTAAACTCATCGGAAAACTCGCCAACCCGGCGAGTTAACCCACTGGTCCACTCATGGTCCCCCTCCTCTCTTCTCCTTCTTCCACGTCATTCAAATCGTGCCCAAATCTCATCATTTCAATCCGATTCGCAGATTTCTTCTTTTATTCCTTTGGTTTAAACAAAAAATCTGATCCGTTGAAATAAATGTTGAAAAATGGGAGTTGTTGGATTACTTTTTGATCCAAGATTTCTATTTCTTGATTTTTGTTAAAAATGGAATTTTCGAATTTTTGTTGGTGGTCCCGCATGCGTTTCTTGGAGAGGAAGGAGGAAGAAGCTTCTAGGGGTTGATATATATTTGGGGGTTATTTGTACAGAATGGAGAAGAGAGGAAAAATTAGAGGAGTTGAAAGAAAAAAGGAGGAGGAGCGATTTTGTTTGGACCGTCTTCTTCGTGAGATGAGAAACCAAGCCGAACCCTAAGAAACACCATAACCCCGCTGGACAGCCACCAAACGACCACCCTGAAACCCGAGACCATACAGAGAGACGCAAACCCCTTCATCTTCTCCATCCATCTTCACCTTCTTCTTCACTCAAACAACCAACCTTACACCACAAAACAAAGACCGGTCCCTCGTCATCCATTGATGTACCCCACTGCACACACACACGCACAAACATAAATAAAAATGCAAGCAAAAGAAGCTGGAAAGCCTCAGACGAACACAGAAGGAAGGAGGTCAGCACCGTTCGTTTTCCAATTCCACAGCGTGGAACTTAAAAATGAATTCTTCCTTAAGTGCTGGAGGTGGGTTTTGAATCCAATTGAGGTGCGGTCAAGAGGTTTTCTGTTCGCCGTTCCATTTGCTATCATTGTTCGTTATCCCAATGGAGTTCTGGTCGCCGGAATTTGGGAGATTCTATTATTGGAAAAAGCTAATTAAAGGTCTATTTTCTTTTCTATCTTACTCTATACTTTTGGAATGAATTAAGGTTTGATTTGTTGCATGATTTATGTTCTTTGTGATGCTCTATGTCTTGAATGGATTAAAATTGATTTGACATTTTATTCTTGTTCCATTGGTTTGAGTACTCCGGATTTCAGTAACCCCATGTTGACGTGGAAGAAAAGATAAGGTTTAGTTTTTAAATCTAATTCAACATTAGATGAGACTCCAAATTAAAAGTCAGACTTGTATTTAAAACATTTTTAAGCAATAAGTAGGCCGTAGGGATTAGGAAATGTTTTATGAATTTCAAGAGTTGATAGAGTGATACGGGATTAAATGTGAATGACAATTTAGATTTAGGATATTTTATTATTGATTTTATTTATCGTTTTTTGCGATGACATGCTTAGGCCGACCGTATTAGGGTAGGAAAGACTTATGATTTTTGGTAGTTTCGAGGCGAGAGGTTGTTCCATTAGTTAAATTTATTCGGGGAATGACCGAAGGATTTGTATATATTTTATTCCGGGGTATGCCCTGAAGAATTTGTATTTGGAGATCGATAGTAGAACTCGTAGTATTTCATTTTACTTTATTTTTTATTAGTTGAGAACAACCTCAAGTCTCGTGTGTGTTTATTTTACTTTTCTGTGTTTTCTACCTCAACTTGAATATTTTAAAAGCCAACTAAATCGAGTACGCAACCGTGACGTTTACGGACTTAGGGAGTGCCTAACACCTTCTCCCCGAGTCAAATGAATTCCGTTACCCTAATTTCTGGTCTAGACTTAGTTTTAGAGTTCGAAGTGTTTTGAAAGGAAACTTGTTTTTCCTTGAAAGGAAACTTATTTTATATATTTTTTTTTTAGAAAAAACGGTGACCTGACACACCGAAATCAAATGTCAGGTGGCGACTCTGAGTTAATCCTATTGAAACACAAATTTTTGTCACTTTTCAAATTGAAAAATCATTTTCAAGCTTTTATTAAATCTTTTATTTACCTAAGAGGATTTAGTAAAGTTTGTTAAAAAAAAGGGGGTGTGACAAGCATTGGCTCAAGTGGTAGAGTGAGTTATGAAATGAAAGTGAAAGAAAGAGAAAGAGTTACTAAAATATACCCTTGCCAGGTTTTTGTTGCTTTATTGAATATCTCCCTTGTCAGGATGATGAGATTATAGATGTTGTTCCCTTGCTAGGATTTAATTGTTTAATTATTGTTCCCTTGTTGGAATTTAATTGTTTAATTGTTGTTCCATTGCCGAGATTTTTATTATTATTCTATTTACTCCCTTGCCCCTTATTTGTGATTGTTATTTGGGTGAGGAAGAGTGATAAAGCACGAGGGGTGATTTGAAATTATGAGGAAAGAGTGTAAAGCACGAAGGGTGATATCGTGTTGTACGATGTACCATTCCATACTGATATTCATTAATTATATGGTGAGGAAAGAGAGTAAAGTACGAAGGGTGATGCCGTGTACATTGTTAATAAATGATTGGTTGACGAGAGTAAAAGTACGAAGAGTGATGCAGTGCACATTTTATCATGATTATTATTTGGGTGAGGACGAGAGTAAAAGCACGAAAGGTGATGCCGTGCATATTGTGATTCTGATTCTTGTTGATATTCTAGTTTTGTTACTCCTTTCCTTATTTGATGTTTCTATTTGTAATTGTTATCTCTCCCTCGGCATGTTTCCCTCCCACATTTACTGGTTATTTCATGTACTTCTTTCTGATGTATATATATTTGAACTGCACAGGTTTATCTGGTAGTCTGTTCCTAGCTTCGTTACTACTTCGCCGAGAATAGACTAGGCACTTTCTAGCACATGGGGTTGGTTGTGCTGATACTACACTCTGTGCTCTTTTGCATAGATCCAGGCATTAGACAACAGCAGTAGCGTGGGAGTCAGCCTTCAGTCCAGCGAGACAGTGAGGTAGCCTTGTTGGCGTCCGCAGACCCGGCGTCTCCTCTATCTTTTATTTTATTATGTTATCTCATGTATTCGAGACAAACAGTTTATATCTTTCAAAACGGTTATATTTAGTACTCTTAATAGTTCGTGACTAATGTGACACAAGTTCTTGGGTAGAGGCGTATGTTGAATATCTACATTGTTGTTTAATTTCTTTAATTTAAGTCTTTCGCTTATTTATTTAATTCCATTGTGCTCATGCTATCACTGATAATTGTTAAAAGAAGTAATTTGTTAATGAAAAAGGTAATTAAGGACTGGCTTGCCTAGCTCCCACTTAATGGGCGCCATCACGATTCCGAGGGTGGGAACACCTGTTCCACAAAATTGGTAAATAAAACCTAATTAGACATGAATTAAATAAACTACCAAATATCAATTCCTAGACAACTTAGAAATACAATTAATTTTTGTCTAATTTCCAACAGAACAAGATCTTCAAACTTGAGCATGCCATGCATAACATCAAGCCATGGAGAAGTCAAGTACGTTAGTCTCTTCACCAATTTTCAAAAATATGTAGCGTCAACAAAATCACGAGTGTCATATTTGGTCAACTTAAATTTATCGTGAATACTAATGCTCATATATGATTTCTTTACTCATGGTAAATCCCTTCAAAATATCATCAATACAATTTTCCTTTACTTTGAAATCATCTACTTCTCCTGTTATCTTGTAGTTGGACCTGTACACCCATTCAACTCCAATTGAACATTCTATAATTTGTAGAGTAATACCACCTTTAGATTGATTATTAAAACATGTAATCTTGAATAATGGAACAAAAGTTATTTCATCTTCAATATCTATAATCACGTGTTGTAGTTTTGGATCCCAAGCTATTTTTACTTTAATCTTGGGTAAATTATCAGAAACTTTCTCTCGATGAATCTTCTTGATTTTTTTGTTACTAGGCTCTTCTTCAATACCATCAAATAAAATTTCTTGTAAAATGCCAATCTCTTTTGGACGGGCATCTCTCGCAACCAAATCATCCTTTTTAACAATCGCCGAAATCCTTGGAAGATCAATTTGAATAATATTTGACTTCTCTTCGATTTCAGTGGAATCTCTATCACAACAAAATTTATATGTACCTTCGCTTCTTTTCTCCTCTATTTTTGAATTCTGGCCTTCTTGATTTATTTTTACCATTATTAGTGTGCCTTCTTTTCCTTTTAATTGTTCATCCTTTTCTTGCGATGCCTCCTCTAATGTCTCATCTTTCTGTTGATTTAGTGATCTCTAGTGTGTCACCAATTCCGCTTCTATATCATCAAGTATGAGAGTGCTAAGATATTTAGTAGCCTCAAGAATAACTTTTTTGTTGTTAAACTTTAAACTGAGAAACTCTAATATTTTATTAACTAATTTTAACTTCTACTAATACTTCTCCATTGGTCCTTAGACCATTGACTATTTCCTCAGTTCTTGTAAAATATTCTTTCGCAGGCTCTGTTGGTCTCATGTAAATCAACTCAAATTGACTCCTAAATTCTTGCAGATTCTCCTTCTTTACGTCATAAGCTCTTCGATATGAATTCACCAAGATTGTCCAAGCCTAATTTGATGACTTTGCATCCAAATATATTTTTAGATACATGCAATTCGACCTTGATGGCGAGATAGTAGCACGCCTTATAATCTAAATGTCTCTTCTTCTCCAATTGTAGAGCTGCATCACCGTCAACGTTGTGCCTTCTAGGAGTTCCTCAAATCCTTCATCAATGGTGGACCATAATTCAATGTCTTTAAAATAATTCTTCATCTGTTGATACCAAGTTTCAAAGTTACTTTCGCCATCAAACACAAAAAGGGGACAATTAGGTTATAGAGTACCCGTTCTATTTGGATCTATAATCGATTTTGACAGAATCTTATACATGCTCTGATACCAATTTGAAGGATTGAAATATCCCGAAGAATAATATAGGCACAAGCAAAAAATCAGCAAAAGCTATATAGATTAAATTTATTAAAGTAGGGAGAGAACTTGGTAGGAGGCTTTTTTATACCTCATAAACTCTTAAATCTCTCTGCATCTTAGCTACCTCTCCACTATAGAAAATATGTACTAGCACCATATTTATAATACTACAAATTATCCAAAAACCTATCCAATATAAAATTGGTAAATAAAACCTAACTAGACATGAATTAAATAAACTACCAAATACCATCCTAGACAACTTAGGAAAGCTAATTAATTTTGGTTTAGTTTTAAACATACTAGAACACACGCGAAATGCTTCGTGCACCTAGATTATTTATGGATGGATAACGTCAGGACTTACTGGTCTTCAATTCTAATCCCTGTATTTTCTATGTCTATTGTTTTGATGGACTTTTAATTTGCTTCAGTCCCAGCTAGAGTGTGACGTACGGTAGTAGCTTTACTAGATTCTGTATTTTATGTTAGAAAATCTATTAAATATGTATTTAATGAACCCAATAATCAAGACGGGGTATGAATTTAATGATAAATTCTGAACTTCTAAACTTCAAATCATGGCTGACTCTATTTTTCTTGGTTTATCTTTTCTAGTGGAGTAAATTGTACTAATATCAAGAGTTGCTTATTGCGGAGTATGTATTTTAATTGCTATATCCAATGGCAGATTTAGAATTTTCATCAAGGGATACCAAAATATTAATAATTAGATATATCGAAAAGTCAAGAAGAGTCAACGTAAATTAAATATATATAAAATTAAATAAAATATCCAGAAAAATAGTGTAATTTCCGGCAAAGGGGTGTCGCTTGACACCCTTTGCTTCAATATGACTCCACCACTGGCTATACCTATTGTAAAATGATAGTGTATCCTTTGATTTTTACTTTATGATGCTAGTATTCTCTTCTGTTTCTTAATAGATTTATGTTTATATACACTGATGCCGTAAAAAATGTTAAAAATTTAATTGTCACGATCCCAATCCCGGTTGTGATGGCGCCCAACACAAATGCTAGGCAGGCCCAACCAATTAACATTCACAACTCAACTACTCATACCATTACCAATTTATAGTGTAAAATTATCAAAATGGTATAGTTCCAACTAGATAGTAGATAGAGGTATTAAGAAAGTCATAACAACTACCAGTAAAACTCTCAAGACCTGGTCATGAGTCTAGAGCATCTAAGATAACAAAATAATAAATCCTCAGTAGTACTGATGTTCACAAATGCGAAAAATAATAAAGGGATAGGGGAGGAGTCGGGCCCTGCAGCTACCTCGACAAATTCAGAGAAACTCTGAAGCAGCAACGCTCAACTATGCTCCCGAAGCACCTGAATCTGCACATATGGTGCATGGAGTAAAGTGAGTACTTCCAACTCAGTGGTAATAGACATGTATAATGACTGAAAGTAAGAAATTTTGAAATACCACAAAGTAAATGTAAAACTAACCACCTAGCACATTTAACAATGAATCTGCAGTAAATTAATGACAAATAGACATCGATGTATGAATGCAATGCAATGCACATGACCGTTGCGGCGTACATCCCGATCCATTGGGTACCCGCACTCACTATGGGGTTCAGACTTCGGAGGGGCTCCTACAGCCCAAGCGCAATATCATCGTAGAATTTGCTGCAACGTGAAGCCCGATCCACGATCAGTCCAATTATATGCATTCAAGCCACATGGGCACAATCAAGTTCACCATTTTAACTTCCATTTATCAGGTATGATAGCTTAAGTGTTTAAAAACATTAGAAGTTTACTAATCATTTCTGTACAATATTTAACTCAGAACTGATATCATGGAAACATTGAAATAATCCCTAAGGGATCCAAATAATCGGCACACATCCCAAATATGCTAATAACAATCCAAGTAGGATGTTTACCAGCCAATTTCTTGTCAATAACATAGTATGGACATCACTCGGACGGACTAAGCCATAGTCCCATCCACAAACGACACGCACTCACCGTGGAGTATGTGTCTCGCCTCAATACAGCGTCACAGTGTGAGATACCGGGGATTCAAACCCTCAGATCACCATCTACATCTATTACTCACCTCAAGCCGGCCGTAGACTAGTTCGCAATGCCCTTTCCTCTTGAATCGAGCTCCTCGCTTGTCGAATTTAGTCAAAACCACAACGAATATATTACAATATGCTAAAGAAACATAACCCAATCGAAATTACTTGAAAAATAATAAAAATCACGAAGTTGACAAAACCCGAGCCCCGGGCCCACTTCTCAAAAAATTCTTAAATTTACATCATTGGATTCCTCGTGTCGCCACGAGTCTGTACACATAAATTTTATAAAAAGCAGAGTTAAAATGCCCCTTCAAATTCCATTTATACATCACAATTTCTCAAGCCTTAACTTACCCCATTTTGCTGATTTACCACTAATTTCTACGATTAATTTATCACAAACTCAAATAATTAGGCTAAGACACTTACCTCCAATTGATTTTTAGTCAACTCCCTCGAAAATTCTCGTCAAAAGCTCCCAATGCAAACTCCAACCCTTATCCTAACTGAGGATTAAGTTCTCTTCACATAAGGAGATTATCCTCCTTATCCCAATGCAGTCTTTTCGATTATGATCAGAAGACATTGATGCGTGATCGTTAGTGCATTATCTTCCTCACGTGCCCTGTATGTGCCCTTGTTGATTCAGACTGTGTAATACAAGATAGACCGGGTCCTTCTATCAGTTCATTTGTCAATCTTCAAAACTTAACCTGAAACTAGGGCCAACAATTTCCCCCTTTTTTTATGATGAAAAACTTTGTGCTTATTATGATCAGGAACCTGTAGACATAGCTGAAATCAACACTTAGAATATAATTTACTTATCATTAAGGAGGTCAGATTTAGGTCATAAACATTACTAGTTCATAAAAACATTTTTAAGCACAATATCTTCCCCCTTTTGGCATCATCAAAAAGTTGCATAAATGATGTGAATTTTCGAAGTTAATATCTACTCATGGCAGCTTGGGCAACTGCAAGTGAACCTATTTAATTTAATCATAAATCTGCTCAGAAATAACTATATTGAACAAAATTAACAAAACCAGAAAAGTTTCATTCATTGATTCAGAAATGTTCCTACTAAGCAGTCCACAAAAAGAAACATAAAACTTCCAACCATGAGCAAAAAAAGGAAAAAACAGACCAGGAACCAAATAAACTTGTCACTGAGGGGGGAAACCAGACTGGAACCTAGACACATGACTCCTGAGGCTTGGATGAGCTAGAGGGTTGGACTTTAGCAGATTAAGCATTTGTTGTAGCATGCCTTCATTCTTTTCCTTCTCCTTGGCAAGCTCAACTCTAAGTCCATTTCTTTCTTCCTCCAATTCTGCCACCCTGGCCTTAACCCTAGCAATTTCAGCATCATTCAGTCCAACCTCCAAAACTTGGGACCTTACTTTGCTGTTGATAGGAGTTTTAGCTGATGAACCAGGTTCAACAGATACAATTAAGCAGATAGTCACAGCTTTGAAGAGTCTTGATGCCAAAGTGTTCCTTGCTAGATTCCATCTCCCAATTCTTCAGGGGAACATGTAGACGTTCAAGCATAGTAGTCAAAATAAATCCATAGGGGATGGTATGGGCCTTGGAACCATTAATTACCCTTTCCAGCAGCTTCACCATGAACACATGCCAGTTGATTTGTTTGCTTTCGGTCAAGCACTGCATAATAACAAGGTCCATATAATTTGCAGTGTGCCTTCTTTCCTGTCTGGGCAGGAGGTATTTGTTGACAAACTCAAAGAGCACCTTGTGCTCAGGCTTCATTTCACTCTTTGCACTGGCCTTGCCTCTGGCACTTCTGCCTCTGATATGGTATCACAAAAATTTCTGGTAATCTGCAGCTCTGAGGGTAACCCATCCAAATAAGACCATCTTTGCCTTGTGTAATCATCATATCCCTCACAAGAGATATTCAGAATTTTCCCCAGCTTCTTAGCATCAAATTTTACTTTGACCCCCTTAGCAGAACTTGTCACCACACCATTTTTAACTGCCTCATTTGCCATAAACTCCACCAATTCCTTTCTAGCTAGTTTCCCATTCAACTGAAGGACCATGTTCTTCCACCCTTGAGCTTCCAAAGATGTTAGAATCCTCAACATACCTGGCTCCTCCAGGTCTTTCAACAGCCTACCCTTCAGAATTTTTCTCTTGCCAAAATTTGCAAATCGATCATGTTCACTCTCACAATCATCTTCTTCTTCATCATCACTTTTTTCTTCTTCTACAACCTTTTTCACCTGTTTGCCTTTAGAAGCATATCTTGTTCTCTTTGCCTGGGAGGACTCAGCAGGTACAGCTTTGGAAAACTTTTGGAAGAATTCTTAGTCTCCTTGGATTTTTCAATGGGAGCTTTCTTAGTTTGTTTTGCTGGATGGACCTGTTCCATCACCTCGTCATCCTCCTCAGCCACAGTTTCTGAACTCTCACCAACCTTCCCTTTTCCTTTCTCTAGTATTTTCTTCTTGCTCTCTTCCAGAGCCCTCTTCAACTCAGCTTCACTTTCTCTCACTTTGCTTCTTGTTGTTCTAGACCTAGGTGCAACTTTGGGAGATACAGTTTTGGACTTCTTTGAAGGTTTTGCAGCAGCAGAAGTTTTAAGGGAAGATGACTTCCATTTCTTAGGGTCATAGCTATCCCCCCAACTTCTTAATCAGTCAGCCAATGTCTCCTCCACTGTTGGACCAGTTTGTTTACTTAAGTCTACCAACCCCTCAGCAGATTCCCCAGGTTCACTTCCCCCTAAGTGTGATACCCCATTACCCCCACTTTCGCAGATAGATAACACCTTTTTCTTTCTTTTCTTTAACTGTTCTACAGACTCATACCCAGAAACGTTCTTAACTTCCCCTACCAAAACATATATATTCACTTCTATTTCACCTAAATCCACTAAAACAAAATAGGATTTTACCTCTGTTGGATTTTCTTGAGGTGGAGAATATTGAGAAGACCCAGGTTCATCCCCCTCGCTTGCAGATATATATTGATCCGACTCAGAGTTGGACTCAGTGACCTTTGCTTGGAGTTCCTTCTTTTGACTTGCTTTCAGCTTCTCATTTAAAGCTTTTCTTAAAGGTCCAGTCGCCACTGCTTTTCTTGCTATCATTTTAGTTCGACTAAACTTGGGTTTTGGGGATTCAATAGGAGGGGTAGAGGATGAGGTAGTGTTGTGTGACACTGGTGGTGGGTTCCTGGATTATCTTGAGGATTTATCATTATGGGTGGTGAATTTGTGGAAGACTATAAGAAATTTTGGGAAATTTTTTAGGGTTTTGGAGATGAATGAGATGATCAGAGGGTTAGAAGCTAGTGGCGGTTATGAAGTGACTTAAGAGGACTTTTAAAGAAGGTAATTATTGCATAAGAAAAAGCGCTTTTCAGGCGTCAGTAAGAGTCTAATAAGTGTAGATTTCTAGTCTCCCTATTAATTAAAATTTCTAAGGTTTAGGAAAAGGGTTCCGTTATTTCTTAGAATTCTAATTAAAAGAAGTTGGTTCAATTAGCTTCCGACGGATAGAATTTTGAGACGATTGGAATTTCTAGGACTCTTGCTCATGATTGAAAATTAAATTTTTCTAATTGTGCAAAGTATAGAAACATACTTGACTTTCCTCATGAGTACATATTGATGAACCAGGTTCATCATATGACACTTCTCTTGATCATTTCTCAAATGTCATAATAGAAAATTTGTAAGAGATTAGTGATTTACATAACCACATGTCACGGGAGTATACTTATTCAAAAGTATTTAGCTGAGTAGGAATTCGTCTAATATTTACAAATTTAAGAACTACTAACCAAAAAAATCAATTTTTTCATTTTTTTTCATTGTGCATTCTGAACATGACCTCTCAGGTGATCTTAATCATCCTTAATTCCAACCTATTCCTCTCAAAGTTTTCTCTACTTAGTGCCTTGGTGAAGATGTCAGCTATTTGTTTATCAGTGGCACTGAATTCTATGGAAATTAGCCTCTTTTTATGGTTATCCCTTAAGAAGTGGTGTCTAACATCAATGTGCTTAGTCCGCTTATGATGAACAGGGTTCTTTGTCATACTGATTGCACTAGTGTTATCACAAAATATAGGTATGCATCTCAGTTCAACTGCAAAATCTACCAATTGTTGCTAGATCCATAGTAACTGAGCACAACATGAGGCGGCAGCAACATACTCAGCTTCAGCAGTAGAGAGGGAAACTGAATTTTGCTTTTTGGTAGCCCATGATACAAGACACGATCCTAGGAAGTGTGCCATACCTGAAGTGCTCTTCATGTCTACTACGTATCCTGCATAATCAGCATCAAAATATCCAATTAAGTCAAAATTACTACCTTTTCGATACCACAAGAACATATCAGTTGTGCCTTTTAGATATCTCAATATTCTTTTGACTGCAGTCAAGTGTGACTCCTTTGGATTTGCTTGGAAACGAGCACAGAGTCCTACACTGAAAATAATGCCAGGTCTGCTGGAAGTAAGATACAAAAGTGAACCGTTCATACCCATGTACAATTTTTGATCAACTGATGAACCAGGTTCATCAGCATCTAACTTTGTGGCAGTTGCAATAGGAGTATCTATTTCTTTGGCTTCTTCCATTTTAAATTTCTTGATCAGCTCTTTTGTGTACTTCTGCTGATGAATCATGGTACCGTTTTGACTTTGTTTGATTTGCAACCCAAAGAAGAAATTGAGGTCTCCCATCATACTCATTTCAAATTCACTGCCCATTAGTTTTGCAAAATCATTGCTCAACCTCTCTGTAGTGGCCCCAAAAAATATGTCATCGACATAAATCTGAACAACTAGAAGATCTTTACCGCTTTCCATTAGGAACAAAGTACTTTCAATTTTACCTCTTTTGTACCCATGCTCCAGAGAGAATTTTGAAAATCTTTCATACCAATCTCTTGGGGCTTACTTGAGGCCATAGAGAGCCTTATCCAGTTTGTATACATGATCATGACATTCTTTGCTTTCGAATCCAGTAGGTTGCTTCACAAACACTTCTTCTTTGAGATAGCCATTTAGGAAGGCACTTTTCACATCCATTTGATGAAGAGTGAATTCCATATGTGCTGCAAAGGCTATGAGAAGTCTTATTGCTTCAAGTCTGGCAACTGGAGCAAAAGTCTCATCATAGTCAATGCCTTCCTTTTGACTATAACCTTGAACTACCAACCTTGCTTTGTTTCTTGTAACTGTTCCATCTTCATCCAGCTTGTTTCTGAAGACCCATTTTGTCCCAATAACTGACCTGTCCTTAGGTCTTGGAACCAAGTGCCAAACTTTGCTTCTTTCAAACTGATTGAGTTCTTCTTGCATAGCATTTATCCAGTCTGCATCTTGTAGAGCTTCACTCACATTCTTAGGCTCAATCAGGAACAAAAAGGCATAGGTGCACACAGTTTCTTCCGTTGTGATATGGTCTTGACTCAAGATGTAGGATCATTGATTATGTTCTCAATGGGGGTGAGAACTCAGGTACCTGTAAGATTTTCCCACCAGCTGATTTCTGCTAGCTTTTCTTTCATTATTTTGTTGTAGAGGCACAGGTTCAGGTACATGTCCCTTTAGAGAATTTTGTGCATTTCCTCTCAAATTTGTTCCCCCTGTCAGATTGCCCAGGGTAAAAGGACCTGTTCTATCATCTGTTTTTTCCTTGGATGCCGACTTGACTGGTGTTGTGGCTTCAGTCAGTTGTCTTACCAATCCAATGGCTTCATCTTCATGTTCCTGTCTCTCAGAAAGAGTGTTAGTTTCATCAAAAATAACATGAACACTTTCTTCTACACATAGAGTTCTTTTATTAAATATTTTATAAGCTTTACTATGTGAAGAATATCTCAAGAGTACTCCCTCATCACTTCGGAGATCAAACTTACCAACGGAATTTTTGCCATTATTGTTCACATAGCACTTGCAACCAAAGGCCCTTAGGTGGGATATATTTGGTTTTCTCCCTTTAAGTAACTCATACGGAGTTTTCTCTACCAGTGATCTGGTCATACACCTATTTATTATTAGCATGATGTATTTATTGCCTCTGCCCAAACGCTATGAGGTAGTCTACTGGAAAGTAACATAGTCCTTGCCATATCCTCAAGGATCCTTCCTTTCAACTACCCCATTTTGTTGAGGAGTTCTAGGGGCAGAGAAATTATGATCTACTCCATTTACATCACAAAATTCAGCAAACTTTGCATTTTCAAATTCAGTTTAATGGTCAGACCTAATGGATGCAAGTTGATTTCCTAATTGTTTCTGGATTTTTCTAACAAAAGCTGTGAACATTTCAAATGACTCATCTTTAGAAGTCAGAAATAGCACCCAGGAAAATCTAGAGAAATCATCAACCAGCACCATGACATATCTTTTACCACATCTGCATATGGCTCTCATTGGACCACAGAGATCCATATGAACCAGTTCCAACGTCTTGGACGAGCTTACCATTTTCTTAGTTTTGAAAGATGACCTTACCTGCTTCCCCCTTGCACATGCCTTACAAACTTTGTCTTCCTTGAACTTGATATTAGGTAGCCCTATCACCCAAGTCCTTGGAGACTAATTTGTTTAATTGATTTAGACTAGCATGACCAAGTCTTTTGTGCCAAATGGGGGATCATTTACTAATACACTCAGACATGTGAGTTCATTTTCAGAAAGAGTTGACAAATCTATAATGTAAATATTGTTAACTCTTCTTCCCTACAAAACAATCTTGTCAGTAGTAAGGCTAATCACAAAACATTTTAAGGAAGTGAAAGCCACTAGATTACCTCTGTCACACAGTTGTGACACACTTATCAGGCTATATTTCAAGTCATCTATCAAATATACATTCTCATTGGAATGAGAGTCTGTCTTTCCTACCTTTCCAACCCCAATAATCTCACATTTATTTCCATTTCCATAGGATACATTGCCTCCTCTTAGGTTCTCAAGTGAAAGAAACTGGTCCTTGTTACCAGTCATATGTTTTGAGTAGCCACTATCCATGTACCAAATTTGGCTACTTCCTTTTACTTGGACCTGCAAAATGAAATCATGGGTTAGTCTTAGGAACCCAAATAAGTTTGGGTCCCTTTCTATGGGCAAAAGGATGAATTAATTTTTCTTTGCCCACCCAGGCAATTTGTATTTTTCTTGAACAAAAATTTTATTTCTTTGACTGGCCTTTTATTTTGCATTACATTCATTTTTGGAATGGCCAGTCTTACCACAATGTGTACATATTTTATTCATAGGAAGAGTGAGATACTTGTTTTAGGGGTCCCATTTTGGAGCTTGATTCCCAAACCCAAGTCCTCTCTTGTTGCTGCTGTAATGCTCTTGCAGCCAGGAGAGTACATCAGAAGCCTTGTTCCATTTGAATGTTCTGTCTAGTTCATGCTTCACCTTTCCTAATTCTTCTTTAAGGACCTCGATTGATTCATCTTTCTTATACAGCTGCATCTTTCATTTTTCCTAAATTTTCTTCTAGTGTGAGAAATGATTGATCAGCTTTTTTCTTTCATGTCCCTATTTTTAGATTCAAATTTTCAGACTTGAGTTCTAGGACACTATTTTCCAGTTGAAGAACCAGCTCAACATTTAATTTATTACTCTCATCAACCCTAGATTCTAGTCTTTTGCATTTTTCTTCTAGTATTGCACAATCCCTAGACAGAACATCTTTCTCACTGTCTATTATTTCAGACTCATCTATGAAGTCTATCAAGAGTTCAGCCAATTTTTTTTTCGACAGAAATTTAATTTTTTCTTTAAGATGTAAAATACTTACTCCTATTCATCTTCTGATTCTCCGATGGCCATAAGAGCTTGCTCATCTTCAGCTTCATTTTCTGAGTCTTCATCGGACGTATCTACCCATGCAGCAACCATGGCCTTGGTAGTACCTTTGTTTCTCTTTGGTTGAACTTGTTCCTTCTTCCTATTCCTTCTTTCTGCCCTTTCTTTCTTCCACTCAATCTCCTATTGAGGGCAGTTCTTTATCATGTGATCTGTCTTTCCACATTTAAAGCAACTATCGTTTGTCTGCTTCTCAGGAGTTGTTGATTCTTGATCCTCTTGAAGAGCCCTTGCCTCTCATAAGGTATTTCTTGAAGTCTCTGGTTATCATTGCCATTTCATCATCTTCAAGATCTGTTCCTTCTGAGATTCTGAGAGCCAGACTTCTTTCTTTATTTGGAGCATCCATCTTCATAGTTTGCCTTCTCAATTCGTAAGTAGTCAAGTTTCCAATCAGTTCATCCAATTTCAGAGTAGAAATATTTTTGGATTCCTGAATGGCAGTGATTTTACTTTCCCAAGAGATTGGCAAAACTCTAGTTAGAATCTTCTCTACCTTGTATTCTTCTAGAATGACCCTTCCAAGAAACTCAAGTTCATTTGTCAATGTAGTGAACCTAATGTACATCTCTTGGATAGTTTCACCATCATTCATAGTAATATTCTAATATTTAGAATAAAGTAGAGTACCTCTAGACTTCACTTGAGGTGTTCCTTCATGAGCCACTTGTAATGTGTCCCAAATTTCCTTGGCAGTTGTACATCCCTGAATCCTGCTGTATTCATCAGGGCGAAGTCCACAAACTAGCCATTTCTTGGCTTTAGCATTTTTCTCCCACTTCCTTAGATCACCAGCACTACAATCTGCTCTAGTTTTTGGAACATCCATTCCTTCAGCATTTTTCCTGGTTGTAGCAAGAGGACCATCAGTGATGATGTCCCAAAGTTCATAATGTTCACCCATGATGTGGTCTCTCTTTCTATTTTTCCACCAAGAATAATAGAGCTCATTGAAGAGTGGAGGCCTTGCAATAGATTGTCCTTCCCAGTTCCCAGGTGGTGCACTCATGTTGATCTTTTTCCTAAGATGTAAACCTCTTCAAGGATAACCTGCTCTGATACCAATTTATGTGAATAAACGTAAATACCACACAATAGGAGGGTGATTTGTGTGGTACCTAATTTTCACGTTAGAAGAACCTAGTTCTTCTAAGTGTTCTAATGACTGCAGTTTGCGAAAATATAAAAACTGAAAGTAAAGTGCACAGCAAGTTTTACGTGGAAAACACCTGGCTCAAAAGGTGAAAAAACCACGACCTAATACTCAGTAGGATTTTCCAAAACTCCACTAAAATTAATGAGCCAAAAACAGCATTTACAAAGCTCTTGTAAACCTAAGGATTAAACTCTAATCCCAGCGTGGCACACAGCCTCAGCTACTGCGACACTACCAAGTTAACTCTAACTTGATGACACAATGTACCTAATACAGTTGCTTCTAACTAAGCTTAAAGGTACAATATAAAACCTACTACAATTGAACTAGAAATAAAACAATCAGATGGAACTGGTTCTTCTCTAGGTTCATGTAGCTGTAGGCGTCCACACTTGTAACTTGCATATATTACTTGCTAATCAAACTCGCTCTTTAGATCTCAAATATGCTTTTAATTCTGCTTGCGTGTGTTACCTGAAAAGAGAAATAACTCAATCAAATATTGAGTTAGCAGTTAGAGTTTGATTAAGACTCCACTTCTTATCCGTTCACAATTCGAGTCCTTTCCCAATGCAAACTCCAACCCTTATCCTAACTTAGGATTAAGTTCTCTTCACATAATGAGACTGTCCTCCTTATCCCAATGCAATATTTTTTATTATGATCAGAAGATATTGATGCGTGATCTTTGGTGCATTATCTTCCGTACGTGCTCTGCATGTGCCCTTGTTGATTCAGACTGTGTAATACAAGATGGACCAGGTCCTTCTAACAGTTCATTTGTCAATCTTCATAACATCAACTGAAACTAGGGCCAACATTACCCCTATCTGAGACAATAACCCTGGGACCCCATGCGACCTTACAATCTCCCGGATGAAAATCTCCGCTAACCACTCTGAAAAATAGGTAGTACACACCAGAATGAAGTGCGCAGACTTGATCAGCCTATCCACAATCACCCAAATCGCATCAAACTTCTTCGAGGTACGAGGGATACCACTCACAAAATCCATAGTAATCCTCTCCCATTTCCACACTCGAATATCCATCCGCTTAAGTACACCACGGGGTCTCTGATTTTCATTTTTGATCTCTTGACAGTTGAGATACCGAGCCACATAACTCACAATATCCTTTTTCATTCTTCTCCACCAGTAATGTTGTCTCAAATCCTGGTACATCTTCGCGCACCCGGATGAATGGAATACCACGAGTTGTGTGCCTCCTCTAATATCAATCAGAGCCCATCCACACTGCGCACGCAAATCTGGCCCTGCATCCGCAACACACCATCATCACCAATAGTCACATCTCTGGCATCATCATGCTGGACCCTGTCCTTCAGAACAAGTAAATGCGGTCATCATACTGGTGCTCTCTAATATGGTCATATAAGGAAGATCAGGAAACACCACAAGCCAACACCCGACTGGGCTCAGAAATATCTAATATCACCATATGATTGGACAAAGCCTGGACATCAACTGCAAAGGGCCTCTCCCCAATTGGAATGTACGCCAAGCTTCCCATACTAACTGCCTTTCGGCTCAAAGCATCGGCCATTACATTGGCCTTCCCCAGATGATACAGAATGGTAATGCCATAATCCTTGAGTAACTCAAGCCACCTCCGCTGCCTTAAATTAAGATCCTTCTGGTTGAACAAGTGCTGATGAATGCGATGGTCCGTGAACACCTCACAAGATACACCATATAGATAGTACCTCCAAATCTTCAAGGCATGAACTATAGCAGCGAACTCTAAGTCATGAACAGGGTAGTTCTTCTCATTGGGCTTTAACTGAAGAGAAGCATAAGCAATAACTCTACCCTCCTGCATCAATACACATCCGATCCCAACTCTTGAAGCATCACAATACACCATGTAAGAACCCGAAGCTGATGGCAATACTAGTACCGGAGCTATGGTCAAAGCTAACTTGAGCTTCTGAAAGCTCTCTTAGCACTCATCCGACCACAAAAATGGAGCATTCTTCTACGTCAACTTTGTCAAAGTCAAAGAAATAGATGAAAAGTCCTGTCACACCTCCTTTTTTTCGCTATACACCCCCGCAAAGGAGCGTAAAGGAGTTTTTCCACTTAAAGGACAATCGGAGCAGGATTTGATTATTAATTATTTCAGAGTCGCCATTTGGGAGATAAATGGTGTCCTAAGTCACTGATTGAATCCCGAACTGAGGAAAAATATGACTCTATTCACATTCCGCAAAACAGAAATTCGAGTAAGGAATTCTGTTAACCCAAGAGAAGGTGTTAGGCATTCCCGAGTTCCGTGGTTCTAGCACGGTCGTTTAACTGTTGTATTTGATTTTATCTGATTTTAATACATGCTAGCTTATGTGCCGTTTATTTATATATCGCTTTTACCATTATTTATTTTAAAAGACTTCCGACGTAGTGAAAACACGTCTCTGACCACGTCACCATCAAGTCACCTGTGGTCATCAACATATTTGACTTCGTCGAGATTCAGATTTGGGTCGCATGAATGTGCACCCGAGTTTAAGAAAGTAATTTAATTAAATTGCGCTTAAAGGTTCCAACGTAATATTGTTTTGGGAAAAGCCATTGAAATTTGCAAAACAGCCCTTTCAACTTCTAATCATTTTTAATAACCAATTATTGAGGGCCCCACATTTATTTTTTGTTCGGTGAGGCTCGTCTCCATTTTTGGACCCATTTTCGATCATTATTTCTTTTATAAGAATTACGACGTCATGAAAATGCGTTTCTAACCCGTCGCCATCAAAGCACCCGTGGTTATCAACACATTTTGACTTCATCGAGATTTGGATTTGGGTTGCATCAATGCACACCCGAGTTAAAAGGTTCTAGCGTAATATTGTTTTGGGAAAGGCCGTTGAAATTCGCTAAATAGCCCTTTAAAATTCTAATCATTTTTAATAACCAATTATTGAGGGCCCCACATTTATTTTTTGTTCGGTGAGGCTCGTCTCCATTATTGAACCCATCTTCGATCATTATTTCTTTTATAAGAATTACGATGTCATGAAAACGCATTTCTAATCCGTCGCCATCAAGGCACCCGTGGTTATCAACACATTTTGACTTCGTCGAGATTTGGATTTGGATAGCATCAATGCACACCCGAGTTTAAAGAAGTGCTTTAATTAAAACGCGTCTAAAGATTCTAGCGTCTTATTACTTTGGAAAGGCCGTGAAATTCGCTAGACGGCCCTCCCGAATTCTAAGTAATTTTATGTAACCATTATTGAGGGCCCCGACAATAGCACAAATTAACGCCCAGATGCCACTCCAAGCGGCCCCAACCAATTAGCGCTCAGATGGCACAAATTAAACGAAACATATTTGATTACTTATTGATGAAACAGTTAGCATAAGCGAGTTATTAACCTGGATTCATTCTGAAAATAAACTACATGATTTAAACCAGTTTTTAACAACAACGTGGGCCTTTGGAATCACTACAACATATTTTTGCATTTACCTAAGCTACTTGGACTATTTAACTACCAAACGATCAACTACAACATACTAACACTGCATATTTTAAGCCACACCAACTAATCAGTGATAAATCCCCTTAGCCAAACTTATTAATCATACATCCTGAAATAACCAACACAATGCAATACTATTTTGATTCATTTCTCTGGACCCAATCTCACTCTATGAAAACAATTTCGAATACACATTTACTTAACTAAAGAGTTATAAATTGAATCAGTAAAGAACTTAATCAGAATGCCATTTCTTGTTCAACTACAAGCCCATGCTTCACAGTTTATTAGTCCAACTTATGCAACCCGAGATCAATATTAATATATAAATGTCATGAAATATCAAGTAAGCTAGCTAATTTCACTTTAAAATTGAATCAAGGATGAATCTCAGAGATCAACTTCAAACATCAGTTTTACTTCACTTTCATAACTTGAGGGCTAAGCACATGTACCTGGAGTTTGAAATACAATGAGAAGAAGAAATGGTCAGCTACAGCAATGTAACAGTGACAGCAACACACAGTTTTCAGCAGATTTGAATAGCCAACAGCCCAGGAGCAAATTTAAACAAACAGGAGGAGTTTGAAACTAAACAGCACCAGAAAACTCAACACAAACATCTTGAACGAATTCAGAAAATATAGAACTCGAGCCCAGAAAAGATATATCACACCAGGAAGATTTTGAAATCAAATAACACCCCAGATCAAACACAAGTGACCCTGGAATCAACTTAGGAAGTTTCATCAATCAACAGGGTATCGAGATCAACCATTAGCAAACAGAAACCACCACCTAACACTTGAATAAACCTGAACTCTAGTTAGGATTTTAATGAAATAGTAAACTGCATTTTTTGGGTTTTCTGGATATTTCTAATGTTTTTGGGATTATTTTTTAAATTTGAAAGACTAAATTCAAAATTAAAATGAAGAGCAAATGGTTTTCTGCAGGAATTTTAGAGCCGGAAGTTGAAGACCCTTTTACAAGGCATTTGATGCCCTTTTATACGAAAAAATTAGGGCAGCCCTCAGCAGATTTTATTTTGCCCTTTTACCCCCTTTGTAATTGTCATTTTAGCCTAGATATCCCTGAATTTCTGACTTGTTCCCCAAGTTGTACTACCTAAAAGTCTGAAATTCAACTCTCACCCCACTCTAGAAGCTTCTTAGTTTGTTATTAAAGATTCCCTAACCTCAAAATACCTAAACTACCCCTCCAACCCCCTGAAATTATCAACCTCATCCACAGCCATTCATCTAAAACCAAATCAATCCTATAACTCTAATATTGCAACCAACTAATACTAATTGAAACTGAAAACTAGTCACACTAAACCATTGACATTTCAATTACCTAATCGAGGTGTTAAAAATAGATTGCAACGAGCAAATGAGTCGACTAACTATCATAATGCATTAGTATTAAGAACAAATCTAACAAGAAGAAAGAGCTTTCACAAAATATTCGACTTAAACTAATAATTTAAATTAATTAAAATTAAACTAACTCCTAGGAATTAAACCAACAAATGACCAATTAAGACCGGATATGGAAGAAGTCAAGCTTGCTAACAAGAACAGGGAAACTAACCAAGAATTACTCTGACATTTAAACAACTATAACGATGGCTTGACGATACCGAAACATGATACTAGACAAGGCTCGATTGCATGAACGGAACTACAAATTAAAATAAACAAAACTAAGAAAAACCTAGAGAGAAACTTACTGAGAATGAATTCTTCAAACAAAATTCAAAATTAACTTCAGGTTGATATCATAAGTCCATCTCATAGGAAATGAATCCATAATATCAACCTGAAATAACTCGTCTTGAAAAAGAAATCACCAAACCATCCCGGAACGATAAACCTCAGATTCAAATTTTTTTGAGGCTCAGCACTATTTGATGGTTTCTGATTATGGATTCATGGTGAGGAAGGTCGGTGAGCCATCCGGTAACAACTTCAGGTTGATATCATAATTCCATCTCATAGGAAATGAACCCATAATATCAACCTGAAATAACTCGTCTTGAAAAAGAAATCACCAATCCAGCCCGGTACTATAAACTTCAAATTCAAATTTTGTTGAGACTCAGCACTATTTGATAGGTTCTGACTGTGGATTCGTGGTGAGGAAGGTCGGCGAGCCATCTGGTAACAATTTATGCTCTTTTTGGACGAATTTGAGACATGGGCCTAACTTTAAAATCAAGATTTGAGAGGCTTTGGTTCGATTCGAGGAAAACCTGTATCAGATACGGGACAATGAGGACGAGAGGAGACTGGGGTGTTATTTTGGAAGGGATTGAAGGTGGCGCCGCCACCGGCGATGGTAAATTTTAGGGCGGCCCTCATTAGGGTTCATGAAGGGAGGGGTCTGATGAAATAAATGACAAGGGGGTGGGGTGGGATTCGGACATATATATATTAAATGACTCAGTATTCCAGACCGTCCGATCGTCTAACCTCGACGGCTCGGATTAAACGTTACTTAAACGACGCCGTTTGGTGCAGAGAAACAGACCGGGTAAGGGTCACTTGGGCTTGGGCTAGGACGGGTGGATTAATCCGGTTTGGGCTTAATTGAAACAATGTATAACAGCCCAAAATGACAGCCCCCCTCTTATTATTTTGCCCTTTTTTTTTAATTATCTCTTTTACCCCTCTCTTTTTGTGTTTTAAATTATATTATTTTTCTATTTTTCTGATTTTATAAAATTGATACTACACTAAAATCCTAATATATTTAAACTAAACTAAATAATTCCTAAAATTATTGTAAAATCTATTTTGGGACAAATTCCGAACAAAAGTGCAAAATGAACTAAATTTTTTTTGTGTGATTTTTCATACTTTGTACTCAAAAAAATTAACCTCTAATTAAAGCTAAAATATGACATTAATTTCTAAATGCCAAATGCGTATTTTTGTATTTTTATGAATTAACATGCACAAATAAAATGCAATAAATATCCAAAAATGACACAAAAATGCACTAAAATTGCAAAAATAAAGAAAAATTATTTTGTTTGATTTTTGGGAAAAATTTGCTTAGGGCAAAATTCACGTGCTTAGAAGTCCTGAACGAACCTGCTGTAATCTCCCGCCAAACCTAGGAAACTCCAGATCTGAGTAGTTGAGGACGGCCTAGGCCAACTCTGCACCGCCTCAATCTTCTTCGGATCAACCTGAATACCATCACTGGACATCACGTGTCCCAGAAAAGCCACGGAGCTAAGCCAGAACTCACACTTGGAGAATTTCTCATAGAGCTTCTCCTCTCTCAGTCTTTGCAATACCACCCTCAAGTGTTGAGCGTGCTCCTCCTGGCTACGCGAGTACACCAGGATGTCATTAATAAACACAATGACAAATGAATCCAAATACGGCCAAAATACACTTTCATCAAGTGCATGAACGCGGGTGGGGCATTAGGCAGCCCAAATGACATAACCAGGAACTCATAGTGCCCATATCTCGTCCTGAAAGCCGTCTTCATAATGTCTGAATCCTTAATCTTCAGCTGGTGATAGCCTGATCGGAGATCAATCTTAGAGAATACCCTTTCTCCCTGAAGCTGGTCAAATAAATCCTCAATATGGGATAGTGGATACTTGTTCTTAACTGTCACCTTGTTCAACTGTCCGTAGTCAATGCACATTCTCATTGTGCCATCCTTCTTCTTTACAAATAAGATCGGTGCACCCCACAGTGACACACTTGGGCGAATGAACCCCTTATCTAGGAGTTCCTGAAGCTGCTCCTTCAACTCCTTTAGCTCTGTTGGTGCCATACGATAGGGACGAATAGAGATGGGCTAAGTGCCCGGAACCAGATCAATACCAAAATCAATGTCCCTGTCCGGCAGCATGCCTGGCAGGTCCGCTAGAAACACATCAGGGAAATCCTTCACAACGGGAACCGAATCAAGACTAGGCGTCACAGCTCCAACATCTCTAATGAAAGCCAAGTATGACAAACAACCCTTCCCAACCATCCACTGGGCCTTTAAGAAAGAAATCACCCTGCTGGGCACATAGACAGTCACGCCTTGCCACTCGATCCTCGAAATACACGGAATAGCCAATGTAGCTATCTTGGCACGACAGTCCAGAATAGCATGGTATAGGGACAGCCAATCCATACCCAGAATCACATCAAAATCTACCATCCCCAATAATAACAAGTCAGCTCGGGTCTCTAGACCCCCAATAGTCACCAAACACGATCGATATACATGATCCACAATAATAGTATCGCTCACCGGGGTAGATACGTGCACAGGCAAGGCAAGACAACTACAAGTCGTACCCAAATGAGGAGCAAACTATGAAGATACATAGGAATAGGTAGATCCGGGATCAAACAAAACAGAAGCATCCTTGTGGCAGACTGAAATAATACATGTGATAACAGCATCTGATGCAATGGCGTCCCTCCTATCTGGGAGAGCATAGAATTGAGCCTGACCACCGCCAGTCTACTCTTCACCCCTGGGGTGACCTCTGGCTACCTGGCCTCCACTCTTAGCTGACTCAGTGGGTGCTGAAGAAATAGGAGCAGAAGATGAGGGTTGATCCCTCTGCTGAGACTGTCTATCACGAAGCCGAGGACACTGTCTCCTCATATGGCCCAACTCACTGCACTCGTTGACCTGGAGCTGGAGAAGGGGACTGAAAGGAACCCCTCACTGCAGATGAACCCTGGGCTAAAGAGGTAGGAGTAGTACTCTGAGCTGGAAGAGCGCCAAGTGAAGACTGGCCCTGCTGATAACCCTAATGACCATGGCCTGAAGAAGTTCCGCTGGACTCTGTACGACCTAACTGAGGAGGTTTGAAGGAACGGCCTTTGCTGCGCTGGAACTGGCCCATAGACGGAGCACCACTAAAGCTACCTGAACCTCGAGGCCTTTTGGCCTCCCTCTCCTCATGCTCCCGACGTGATCTGTCTCAATCTGACGAGCCATATCAACTACCTCCTCAAAAGAGGCAGCCACAACCCTCTCTCTAGTCATCAAGATGCGAATGGGATAGTTGAGGCCATCCACAAACCTCCTAATCATCTCCCGATCAGTCAGGATCATCCAAGTAGCATGTCGAGCTAGCTACGTAAACCTCAACTCATATTGGGTCACAGTCATGTCCCCCTAAACCAGCCACTCAAACTGACAATGCAGCTCCTTATTGCGAGACTGCGGTACATACTTCACCAAAAAGAGAGCAGAGAACTGCTGCCAAGTAAGGGGCGCTGCTCCAACAGGCCTACACCTCTCAAACTCCTCCCATCAAGTAAATATAGGCTCTGAGAACTGGAAAGTAGTAAAAACCACTCCACTCGACTCCAATATCCCTAAAGCCGGAAGCATATACTAACACTTGTCTAGAAATCCCTGGGCATCCTCGCCCTATGTACCACTGAACGTCGAAGGCTGGAGCCTGTCGTACCTCTCCAGACGACGTTGCTCATCATCTGGCATAGCCGAAACCACAAAATCTAGAGATGGTACGACTGACGCAATTGGGGCAACTTGTGCAACTGAGACAACTGAGGTTACTGGTGCAACTAGCTGAACTGGGGCTGCTCCCAGTGTCTGCAATCCCTAAACACCCTGCTCGGGTGTACGAGCAACGAGGTCTGCTGACCACCCCCTATCTTAGAAGTAGCTGCTACAGTAATGGCCGATACGACCTAAGACAGGTCAGTGCAGACGGATAAGATCTGAGCTAAAGCCTCTTGAAGATCAAGAATCACAATGGGCACTGCCAGTTCCTGAACACGTGCTGCTGGAGCATCTACAGCTGGAGGCTGGTCCTGAACCTGGGTAGCACGTCTGGTAGCACAAGTTCTCTCCATCTGCGAGAGAATAGAATACAGAAGATTAGGTTTCAGAACAACAAAGTCGCACGACAAGAGTTCAAGAATATGAAGTGTTTCCTAAAGGTTCTACAGCCTCTCGATGATAAATACAGACGTCTCTGTACCGATCCACGAGACTCTACTAATCGGCTCATGACTCATGAGGCCTAGTAACCTAGGCTATGATACCAACTTATCACGACCACAATCCCGATCGTGATGGCGCCCAACAAAAATGCTAGGCGAGCCCGACCAATTAACATTCACTACTAAGCCCATTACAGATTTATAGTGTTAAATTACCAAAATGGTATAGTTCCAACTAGATAGTAGAAAGAGGTATTAAGAAAGTCATAACAATTACCAAGAAAGCTCCCAAAGACTTGGGGTCATGAGTCTAGAGCAATAAATCCTCAACAGTACTGATGTTCACAAATGCGGAATATAATAAAGGGATACGGGAGGAGTCGGGCCCTGCGAACGTCAGGTAGATGCCTCGATAACTCCGGAGAAACTCTGAAGCAACAACGCTCAACTATGCTCCCGAGGCACCTGAATCTGCACACATGGTACAGGGAGTAAAGTGAGTAATTCCAACTCAGTGGTAATAGACATGTATAATAAGCGAAAGTAAGAACTCCCGAAATACCAAAAAGTAAAGCTGAAACTAACCACCTAGAACATTTAATGATGAATTAACAGTAAATCAATGACAGATAGACAAATAGACATCGATGTATGAATGCAATGCAATAGACATCGATATATGAATGCAATGCAATGCACATGACCGCTCTGGTACAGCCCGATCCATTGGGTACCCACGCTCACTGTGGGGGTTCAAACTTCGGAGGGGCTCCAACAGCCCAAGCGCAATATCATCGTAGCATTCGCTTTGGCGTGCAGCCCGATCCACGATCAGTCCAATTATATGCATGCAAGTCATACAGGACTGATATTACGGAAACATTGATAATAATCCCTAAGGTATGCAAAAAATTGGCACGCAGCTCAAATATGCTCATCCAACCAATTTCTAGTCAATAACACAATATGGACATCACTCGGACGGACTAAGCAATATTCCCATCAACAAACAACCCCTCACTCACCATGGAGTACGTGTCTCGCCTCAATACAATGTTACAGTGTGAGATACCGGGGTTTCAAACCCTCAGGTCATGATCTACATCTATTATTCACCTTAAGCAAGCCGTAGACTAGTCCGGAATGCCCTTTCCTCTTGCATTGACCTCCTCGCGTGTCGAATCTAGTCAAAATCACAATGAATACATTACTATATGCTAAAGAAACATAACCCAATCGAAATTACTCGAAAATACTAAAAATTACGAAGTTGGCAAAACCCGAGCCCCGGACCCACTTCTCGATAAATTCATAAATTTACATCACCGGATTCCTTGTCACACCATGAGTCCGTACATATAAATTTTATCAAAATCGAAGTTCAAATGCCCCTTCAAATTCCATTTTTACACCACAATTTCTCAAGCCCTAACTTACCCCATTTTGGTGATTTTCCACTAATTTCTATGATAAATTTATCAAAAACTCGAATAATTAGGCTAAGACACTTACCTCCAATTGATTCTTAGTCAACTCCCTCGAAAATTCTCATCAAAAGCTCTCAATATTTCTTAACAATGGTGGAAACTAGACTAGGTTCGCAGATGAAATATTATTAAAACCCTTCTGTCTACCCAGATCCAATGCGATCGCAGCCTTGCTATTGCGATCGCATAGCACGAATTTCCAACCTCCAGATTTCCTCTTATGCAATCGCATCATCACGCTTGTGATTGCATAGAACCAGTTCCTCACCCTATGCTTTCGCACTCAGGGCCCCGCGTTCGCATAGCACAATGCACCATAAGGACCCTAGGTCCAATTAACACTATGCGATCGCAACCTCCTCTATGCGATCGCACTGCTCAACCAAACAGCCCCTCAAAGATACTCTATGCGATTGCAATGCCCCTATGCGATCGCATAGAAAAATGTTCTGCAACAGCTGGCTGAAATTTCTGCAACTTCCTAAGTCTAAAAAACCTTCCGTTTAACCATCTGAAATCACCCCGAGGCGCCCGGAACCTCAATCAAAAGCACAGATATGATCTATTACCTTATTAAAACCTGCTCGAATCATCAAAACGCTAACGTTAACATCAAAATCCTCAATTATGATCAAATCAAAGCCTAAATTTCTTAAAAACTTTCGAATTGCATTTTTTATCAAAACTCCAACCTAAACACCTCCGAATGACCTGAAACTTTGCACGCATATCCAAAATCACCTAACGGAGCTACTGAAAATCTCAGAATTCCATTTCGACCCTCTGATCAAAATCTCACCTATCAACTGGAATTCGTCAAAATTCAAACTTAGCCGATTCAAGCCTAATTCTACACCGGACCTCCAAATTCAATTACGATTGCACTCTTAAGTAACAAATCATCCCCCGAAGGTAACCGAATTATCAGAATTCACACCCGATCCCTTTAACTAAATAGTCAACTTCCAGTTGACTTTTCCCAAACAAGCTTCCCTGTCTCATTCCCAACTAATACCAATCCAATTCTATCCAACCAACTCAAATGCTGATATTGAATCATAGTGAAGCATTATATGAGGAAACGGCGCGGTAACTCACGTGACGACGGGACGGGTCGTCACATTTAATCGATTACAATAGATTATTACTCTTATTTTTGGTTGTCGCGTTAGACTTGCTGGTATAAACAAAACTTAAACTCATTTTTAATAGCTAGGTATCTCATTCTAGTGCGATTTTGCTATAAAATCCAAGTATGTTTTGGAACTGATTTATATGTTATGTTATAATATATGTCCTCTATAACAGCACTTCATTATAACAGTCATAAAATATCGGAACCAACAAGACTATTATAGAGGTTTGATTATATATGTATTGGTGAAGAAGTTCTCCAGTAGTTAACAATGTTAATCGAGGAAACTTAGTATGTCTTTTGATGCTGCAATCAAGGGCGAAACTACAAAATTAGGTACGCGTTCAGACGAGTCTAATACTCCTTCCGTTTTTAAAAATTTACACTATTTCTTTATTAGTCTGTTTCACAAAAATTGACACCGTTTAATATTTTTTTAATAAGAAAGTCTTCCCTTCTTTATTAAAGTTTTTGCCAAGTCAAACTCGAAGTGAACTGAGAGATGATGAGCTTGTTTGCATATTGGCTAAAGGAGATTTGGATGGAGATGGAGCTCTTAAATGAGGTTGAGTTTTGTGAACTCATGTTCAGGTTGAATTCCGGATTGATAGATGGATGACGAGGAATCAATCACTAATGCTTATATTAAGATATGCTGTGTGACAGAGCACGTGATGCTTTATGCACCGGCCGCTCATTTTATTGATGGATGTATGACTTAGGACTTGTTGATTTTCGATTATAATCCCTATATTGTCTATATATGTCTATCGTTTTGATGGGCTTTTAATTTGCTTCATTTATTTTTTCTACTAGGAGTAAATTGTACTAATATCAAGAGATGCTTGTTACGGAATATGTTTTAACTGCTCTAGCTATTGTAAAATGATAGTCATAGTGCATCCAATGATTTCCATTTCATGATTCTATGACAGTGTCCCGATTTTTTCTATTGGGGTACTCTTAGTAGCTATCAATGTAATAGGTTATTATTAATTTATTACTTTATATTTTCGGTTATTGCATCAGACCTGCTTGGAAGAGTTCCCCGTTGTAAATAGAACTTGGAATTCATTTAATAGCTAGGTATCTCATTTTGGTGCAAATTTTACTTTTAACCATTGATTCTAGTATAAGGTTGTATCCGGTTCCGGTTCTGGGTCTATTTGGGTCTGCGGTTCCGGTTCTGGCGGTTCCGGAGCCGGAACCGCTACCATACGGTTCCGGAACCATCCGGTTCCGGTTCTGGCGGTTCCGGTTCCGGCGGTTCCCGGCGGTTCTGAAATATTTTTTTTTATTATTTTAAAAATCAATATCTTGTATAGTAGTCATTAGTATATTGTAGAATATATTTTATATGGTGTACTATGTTATTAGTATAGTATATATTGTGTTTGGTAATTAGTATATATTGAGTATAAGTAGTGTATATTTTGTATATAAGTAGTGTATATTTTGTATATGTTATCGATTGTCCGTGTTCAAAGCAACGAGAAACTGGAAACCAGTAAGAAGAAGAGACACAAAAAACAGAACGTATGTAACGTTAAAAAAAAAAATCACAGAAATGAAGAAATCCGAGACCACAGAATTCACTGTGTGTCCTTAAGGAATTTAACCCCCTCACTGTACCCGAGGTTGTGGATTATTTCCTCCCAGGATATAACGGATATACCTGTCGCAGGAGTGGCGGTACCTCAAACGCCTACGACTTCGACGAACTCAAATTCGGGAACGAAATCACACTATGACTCGATATGTTTCAGTTTGCAGAAAAGAATGCAGAATTTTTAATGTTTCCAGTATTCGAAAATGAGGCATTGCCTCAGTTTATATAGCCTCGAATTGTGATTGTTCGGAAAGGCTTGGTGCCTGTTCGGGAAAGGCCATGCCTTTTCCTGAAAAATAAGAACGTTGGGAAGTTTACAGTTAACAAATTAATATTTTTTTCCCGCGGGAATTAAAATTAATTTCAGAAAATGAAGATTAAATTTTAAATAAATTTGGTCCAAAAAGATTATCAATCAATCAGATCATTTGACCAAATCCAAATCCAAATCCAAATCCAAATCCAAAGCCAAAGCCGAAGCCGAGCCGAGCGACGACGACGGCGCGAGGGGAGTCCCTCTTCTTAACCCTTTAAGAGCTAGAAGAAGTGCTTTCTAATATAAGCACATAACTTTCCCTTTCTACCACCAATGTGGTACAAAGCTCCTTTTCAAAGGAACTTTGCTTTGAAACTTCATTTTCCTTCTATTGTCTTCTTCCCTCCATTTCTCATTCACACCAACTTAGCTAGCTTTAATCATCAACTAGCTTTAACAATCCCCCACATGAATGGGGAATGGCTATATGATGGAAAAACATGCATGAAAAAAAAAACTGTGTGATTCGTAAGCAAGGATTAATTGCATCTGGATAAGTAGATTTCTCTTTGAACTTTCCGTAGTGAGCATATGTCGGATATACTCGGTCAATCGGTAGATTTGATATCTTTGAACCGTCGAGCTTTGGTGTATACCTAGACAACCACATGTCACACAATTAACCCTTTAACCGTTTTTGGTTCTCATTGTTTTGTTCGTTTCAGCCATGAACACTTCCTGGTTCATAAGTGCGTAGAGAGCTGGCCTTACAGAGTTCTCCTTGAAGCGGCTTACACTTCACACTTACATAGGTGATTCCTAAATGTGCCATCCCGTAGATACACTATTTGATATACCCCGTATCAAACTTAGAAACCATTAAAAATCCTTAATGCTTTATCCTGGTACTGAACATTGTCTCATCACGAGAATGGACCAAAGAGTTATTGTGACAATGTTGAACCGTCATCAATGACTTTGTTTGATCTCTTTGAACCTAGATCTTGGGATCTCATGTATTCTAGGTAGAGTTACCGCCACGATGACTTGTCCTCGGCCATAGTCCCATTCCCCTCGATGATCTTTCAACCACTTCTCTAGTTAGGCCTTTAGTTAATGGATCCGACACATTATCTCTTGACTTAACATAGTCAATTGTGATAATTCCACTAGAGAGTAGTTGTCTAACAGTATTATGTCTTCGTCGTATGTGACGAGACTTTCCGTTGTACATAACGCTCCCGGCTCTTCCTATTGCCGCTTGGCTATCGCAATGTATGCATATAGGAGCCAACGGTTTGGGCCAAAATGGAATATCTTCTAAGAAATTCCGGAGCCATTCAGCTTCTTCACCGGCTTTGTCTAGAGCTATGAACTCAGATTCCATTGTAGAGCGGGCGATACATGTCTGTTTGGATGACTTCCAAGACACTGCTCCTCCACCTATAGTAAAAACGTATCCACTTGTGGATTTAGTTTCAGTTGAACCGGTGATCCAATTTGCATCACTGTATCCTTCAATAACTGCAGGATACCTGTTATAATGCAAAACAAAGTTTTGAGTATGTTTCAAATATCCCAAAACTCGTTTCATTGCCAGCCAATGATTTTGGTCGGGATTACTCGTGTAGCGACTTAGTTTACTTATAGCACACGCAATATCAGGTCGCGTACAGTTCATAATATACATCAAACTTCCCAACACTCTGGCATAATCCAATTGAGAATGACTTTCACCTTTATTCTTTGCAAGAGCAAGGTTCATATCAATTGGCGTCTTTGCAACTTTAAAGTCCAAATACTTGAACTTTTCAAGTACTTTTTCAATATAATGAGATTGAGACAATGCTAGACCTTGAGGAGTCTTTTGGATTTTAATTCCCAGAATTAAATCGGCAACTCCTAAGTCTTTCATATCAAACTTACTAGCAAGCATGCGCTTAGTAGCATTTATGTTAGCAATGTTGTTACTCATTATTAACATATCATCCACGTATAAACAAACAATGACGACGTGGTTCGGAGTGTTCTTAATGTAGACACATTTATCACATTCATTTATCTTGAATCCATTTGACAGCATCGTATGGTCAAATTTTGCATGCCACTGTTTTGGTGCTTGTTTTAGTCCATAAAGAGACTTAACAAGTCTACATACCTTCTTCTCTTTCCCTGGAACTACAAACCCTTCGGGTTGTTCCATGTAAATTTCTTCCTCCAACTCTCCATTTAAGAAGGCTGTTTTCACATCCATTTGATGGATTTCAAGACTGTACACGGCGGCTAATGCTACTAACACCCGAATAGATGTAATCCTCGTTACCGGCGAGTATGTATCAAAGTATTCAAGACCTTCTCGTTGTCTAAACCCTTTAACAACTAGTCTTGCCTTATATTTTTCAATAGTGCCATCAGCTTTCATTTTCCGCTTGAAAATCCATTTGGAACCTAAAGGTTTATTCCCTGGAGGAAGATCAACCAATTCCCAAGTATGGTTGTTCAATATGGATTCTATCTCACTATTGATTGCCTCTTTCCAAAATTGAGCTTCCGATGAAGACGTAGCTTCGTTGAACGTTCGAGGCTCATTTTCTAACAAAAATGTTAAAAATTCTGGTCCAAAGGAAGTAGTCGTCCTTTGACGTTTGCTACGTCTTGGATTTTCCTCATCAGGAATGTTTTCCTTTATTTCTTCCCGAGGTCGTTTAGATTCTTTGCTAGACGACGCACATTCCTTTTTATACGGATATATGGTTTCAAAGAAGTCTGCATTATCTGATTCAATTACCGTATTCACCTGAATGTCGGGATTTTCTGATTTGTGAACCAGAAATCTATATGCCTTACTATTTGTGGCATATCCTATGAAAACACAATCAACGGTTTTAGGTCCTATTTTTACCCTTTTGGGTTTAGGAACTTGCACCTTGGCCAAACACCCCCACACTTTGAAGTATTCCAAATTGGGCTTCCTTCCTTTCCACTTTTCGTATGGAATAGATTTTGTTTTGCTATGGGGCACTCGATTGAGTATTCGGCTAGCTGTTAGAATGGCTTCCCCCCACAAGTTCTGGGGTAAACCAGAACTTATTAACAGGGCATTCATCATTTCTTTCAGTGTTCTATTTTTTCTTTCCGCAATTCCGTTTGATTGTGGCGAGTAAGGAGCAGTTGTTTGATGAATAATGCCATATTCCAAACATATTTGTTCAAAAGGAAATTCATATTCACCACCCCTATCACTCCTTATCATTTTAATCTTTTTGTTAAGTTGAGTCTCAACTTCAGTTTTGTATTGCCTGAATGCTTCAATTGCTTCATCTTTACTATTAAGTAAATAAACGTAGCAATACCGCGTACTATCGTCAATAAAAGTTATGAAATACTTCTTTCCACCGCGAGATGGAATTGACTTCATGTCACAAATATCTGTATGGATTAAGTCTAAAGGACTTGAATTCCTTTCAACTGACTTATAAGGATGTTTAGCATACTTAGATTCAACACAGATTTGACATTTTGATTGATTGCATTCAAACTTAGGCAATACTTCCAAACTAATCATTTTTCGCAAGGTTCTATAATTGACATGTCCTAAACGTGAATGCCATAAATCATTTGACTCAAGCAAGTAAGACGAAGCAGAAACTTTATTATTATTAGCAACAACCATTACATTTAGTTTGAAAAGGCCCTCTGTGAGGTAGCCTTTTCCTATGTACATTTCGTTCTTACTTATTACAACCTTGTCAGAAACATAAACACATTTAAAACCGTTCTTCACTAGAAGTCCGGTAGATACAAGATTTTTCCTAATTTCAGGAACATGACAGACGTTGTTGAGAGTCACCACCTTGCCAGAGGTCATCTTCAGCAGTATCTTTCCATAACCTTCAATCTTGGCCGTTGCAGAATTTCCCATATATATTGTTTCGTCGGGCCCGGCGGGAGCATATGAAGCAAAGGCTTCTCTAACAGCACAAATGTGGCGAGTGGCGCCAGAGTCAATCCACCACTCTTTCGGACTTCCCACTAGGTTGCACTCGGACAACATAGCGCACAAGTCATCAACCTCCTCGTTTGTTTCAACCATATTAGCCTGACCCTTCTTCTTTTCCTTTTTCGGAGCACGACAGTCTGCAGCTTTGTGTCCGATTTTTCCACAATTATGGCAGTTTCCCTTGAATTTCTTCTTGTTGGGATAGTTCCTTGGTCCCGATGCCTTTTTCCTCTTTTTCATATTAGTTGGGGCAGTTTCAACTATATGTGCTCCCCCTATGGTTGATCTCCCATTTGCCTTTTTCTCCGCTGCCTTGTTATCTTCCTCGATTCTCAACCGGACGATGAGATCTTCCAATGTCATCTCCTTTCGCTTATGTTTCAAGTAATTTTTGAAGTCCTTCCATGAAGGAGGCAACTTCTCTATCACTGCCGCAACTTGAAACGCCCCACTAATCACCAAACCTACAACAAACAACATGTAAGTGACGGGGCACTGAATACTTTTGACAAAGGCATTAATTAAATTTATACCTTCAGCGAGGAAATCATGGATGATAACCTGCAACTCTTGAACTTGAGTGACAACAGACTTGCCATCTACCATTTTGTAGTCCAAAAACTTGGCAGCGATAAACTTCTTTAAGCCAGCATCTTCTGTTTTATATTTCTTTTCCAACGCATCCCATAGTTCTTTTGATGTTCCCACATTACTATAGACGTTGTAAAGATCATCCTCCAGTCCGCTAAGAATGTAATTCTTGCACAAAAAATCTGAGTGCTTCCACGCCTCAATTACAACAAATCGTTCATTTTCAGGTGTTGATTCCGGCGGAACCGGAATATCCTCCTTAATAAACTTTTGAAGGCTTAAAGTAGTTAGATAGAAGAACATCTTTTGTTGCCATCGTTTGAAATCAATCCCGGTGAATTTTCCGGGCTTCTCTGCCGGAGCCGGTGCTGGTGCAGTACGACTGGAGGACGCAGCATTGCTCGTAGAACCAACCACGGGGGCTGGTGTGGCAGTAACAGTAGCAGTAGCATTCAAATTTGGAGTTTGGTCTCCCATTTCTGTCGTAGGAAATAACAGAACACTTTAATAATCGGTGAAGTTTTTATTTCTTCAAACCGAATCAAATTTACACAAACAGAATTAAAACAAACTTCAAATAGAATGTAATATACTGTATGTAGTATACTTGATGAAGTTTTTATATCTTCAAATCAAGTACCCAAATGAGTAGAAAGTTCTGAAAACTTTAATCTCAACCGGGGTAGAAAATCCGAAGATTTAGTCTCCAAACAACATACAAGTTCGTTAACAACAGATGAACACGGAAATAAAATAAATTCCTTAAGCTTGTTATCGATTGTCCGTGTTCAAAGCAACGAGAAACTGGAAACCAGTAAGAAGAAGAGACACAAAAAACAGAACGTATGTAACGTTAAAAAAAAAATCACAGAAATGAAGAAATCCGAGACCACAGAATTCACTGTGTGTCCTTAAGGAATTTAACCCCCTCACTGTACCCGAGGTTGTGGATTATTTCCTCCCAGGATATAACGGATATACCTGTCGCAGGAGTGGCGGTACCTCAAACGCCTACGACTTCGACGAACTCAAATTCGGGAACGAAATCACACTATGACTCGATATGTTTCAGTTTGCAGAAAAGAATGCAGAATTTTTAATGTTTCCAGTATTCGAAAATGAGGCATTGCCTCAGTTTATATAGCCTCGAATTGTGACTGTTCGGAAAGGCTTGGTGCCTGTTCGGGAAAGGCCATGCCTTTTCCTGAAAAATAAGAACGTTGGGAAGTTTACAGTTAACAAATTAATATTTTTTTCCCGCGGGAATTAAAATTAATTTTAGAAAATGAAGATTAAATTTTAAATAAATTTGGTCCAAAAAGATTATCAATCATTCAGATCATTTGACCAAATCCAAATCCAAATCCAAATCCAAATCCAAATCCAAAGCCAAAGCCAAAGCCGAAGCCGAGCCGAGCCACGACGACGGCGCGAGGGGAGTCCCTCTTCTTAACCCTTTAAGAGCTAGAAGAAGTGCTTTCTAATATAAGCACATAACTTTCCCTTTCTACCACCAATGTGGTACAAAGCTCCTTTTCAAAGGAACTTTGCTTTGAAACTTCATTTTCCTTCTATTGTCTTCTTCCCTCCATTTCTCATTCACACCAACTTAGCTAGCTTTAATCATCAACTAGCTTTAACAGTATACAAGTAGTATATATTGTATTTAAGTAGTATATATTGTATATAAGTAGTGTATATTGTGTTGTAGTTCGTAATTAGAATAAATTGTATATAAGTAGTATATATTGATAAAAGAATGTTTTCATTAGTATATTGTGTTGTATGTTATATATTGTATGTTATATAAATATTCAAGGATTGATATAGAAGTAAAGACAAAGAAATATTGAGACAAAAGATATTCAAGGATATGATAAAGAGCATATTTATTGACCAAAATGGCATATCTTTCTTAGTCTTCCTTCCCCCAATGGAAAAAAAACTAAAAGAAGACATGTCAATGTACAAGTTACATCATAATTTATGCATTATTCCCTGAACATGACTTAACTCAGTTATTCCCTGTGGTGAACGCTTCTTCTTGTTCCTTGGGGTTAATTCTATTGACAGTTGCACCCACATCATCGGCCACTTCAGTTTTTTCGATATTTTTTGGAGTTCCTGGAGCCGAGCCATATGCTTCTTCCCTGTCCGAGCCATATGCTTCTTCCCTGTCCTGTGTGCCTCCATTGATTTCTCAGACAAAGCCCCTACAATAATAATGCAATAAAATTCAGATAACAAAAAAGGTCTTTTAACTTTTCAGTCATGTTATATCACTCACAATAATAGACAAACACATATACTGAGCCATGTCGAATACAATGTCAAGGTCCATCAAAAGATAAGTTACTAAGGATTCAAATTGTTCAGGTATTAGAGAATTGAATTACAGTAGGTGTCAGATCCTGTAGATAATGTACTGGACTTACCTTACAAGTTGATGCCATAAGTAGATCTTGAAGCTTAGGGACTATGTCGTACGATACAATGTTGAACACACCATCAAGGTGAACGGACTTCTTAGTGTTTGAAGGCACTACTTTAAATCCTGCCTTATTTGAATCACCCCATTGAGATAAAACCACATGTTCCATTGCACCTTTTTCCAAGCCATCAGCATGGTGTTGCAAATATGGTGTGACATTGTCCTTTGTACCTTCTTTCTCCAAAATCTCTAGAGATGTTCCCTCCACCAATTTATTACCAGGCAAGAATTCAACTTTCGGTTTTATGTTGAGATTGTCATAAACCGGGGGAGGGGTAGTATTTTGGCCACTACTTTCTCCGGTTTTAGCTTTTCCTTTACCGAACATACTTTTCAACGAAAATGCCATAATAATTAGCACGTAAGAGTTGAAACGAGTTTACCGGATTGACGAACAACTTCTTGAAAATTGAAAATCGTTGAAATTGAACACTTGAAAACTTCAATTCAACAACTTCACAATGTTTCACGAATTTGCAACAATAAATTAAGCACTTGCACTAGAAAGATTGAAAGAGAGCCTGAGAGAGATTGAGAGATATTGATGAATTGGTGAATAAAAATGAAAGAATGAGGATGTATTTATAGTTGAAAAATGGGAAATAGTGTAATTATATAAAGTTTGGGGATCAAATGGCTATTTTTTAAACTTCCAAACGGCTACTTTTGAAAAAGAGCCGTTTGGAACCACCAGAACCGTTTGGAACCGTTTGGAGCCGTTTGGAACCGTTTGAAATTTTTTTTTAAAAAAATTATCGTTACAGAACCGTTTGGAACCGCGAGAACCGGTCTGGTTCCGGTTCTGGCGGTTCCGGTTCCGCGGTTCCAACGGGTGGAATCGCCCCATCACGATTCCGAGGAACCGCCGAAACCGGGCCTCCAGAACCGGCAGAATCGCCAGAACCGCGGTTCTGGTCCGGTTCCGGTTCGGCACCGTAAAATTTACAGCCTTATTCTAGTACCAGAAAGGACATGCTCACTCTATATATATATATATATATATATATATATATATATATATATATATATATACATAGAGAGGATTTTATCTATCTATATAATGTAATTTTCGAACAAATGAGTGTCAATTGACACCCAAAACAGAGCTAGCACTTTAATTATGAGTTCGGCTATATATATATATATATATATATATATATATATATATATATATATATATATATATATATATATATATATATATATATATATATATATATATATATATATATATATATATATGAGTGTGAGTTGACACCCCAGCCGGAGCTAGCTCTTCAATTATGAGTTCAGCGGAACCAAATTACTTTAGTCCATACTTTGTATTTGTCTAAAAAATTATTAAATATGTATAAATTATAAATTTAAATCTACATAATTTAAAAAGATATAAATTCCAAATTCATAAGTTTCAGAATCTAACTCAGCCTCAGTTGATAAATAGGACCCCTTGAATAAAGGTAGTTCCGCCCCCACATGCTATGCTATGTGTCATGTCTTTCAGCCTTTTACCAATAACCTGAATCCATGAAATGACTTAAAGTTGAATGCAGTATATTGCTGGATTTAAGTTTGTTATAGCTTAAAATAGAGTGAATGCGAAATGAAGGAAAAAATAAAGTATTTACATTTTATTTTTTGGTAAAGGGATATTGTCCCAATTGGAAGAGGAAAAGTTTGATGGATATATATACAATTGCTTTTCTTCTAACTCTTAAAGAGTTAAGAAGAAGGAAAGCATCGCGTTGTCGTTATCGCTCACTCGGCTTCAGCTTCGACTAATCCAAAATAGCCTTTTTGTAACGGCAAATTAATTTTCCTCGACGTTTAAATTTTCTGTTTTATTTTGCGTAAATAGCCATTTACGTAATAGTTATTTTATATGAACGGTCATCTTGAAGAGTTGCACTTTTTCTTTTGTACCCAACCTGCTGGCTTTAAATAGCAGGTCATTCCCTCGAATTTTCCTTACAAAAATTCTGAATTCTCCTTCTGTCTTCTGCGTTGTTTTAACTGAAAGAAAGCAACAGTAAATATGATTTGTTAACGATACATCAGTGTGTAATCAACGCGTTCTATCCTGAGAAAAAATATCCATAATCTCATATATTGGGAGGGGATTAAGTTCCTTAAGAAAATATTGTAAATTCAATAGGCTCGAATTAATATCGACTTTTTCTATAATTCTATTTTTAGTTATTTTATTTCCAGAATTACTTTTAAAATGCAGATTTCTAACATATATATCATTAGAGAAGAATACAGGAACTGATGACAACACTTGCTGTTTTTGAAAGTCCCTCACTAGACGTTTAAACACGTAGATCTTGAACAAAAGAAGAATAATATAATCCAATAATACATCTCGTAAAAGCCAATTCATTGAATAATGCTAGATGGTTTATCGAACCAAATAAGTACACACGTGAACCTCCTTATTTCATTCTGCCTATTCAACGGCATGAATATATATATTTTTTCGGTTTAATCAGCTTTTATCGAAATTTATTGTCAGACTGATTTAGATATTCTGTAAATCTAATAGAAAACTATCAGTTATATTCATTTATAAGTAGCTTATTAAAAAAATGAGTTAATTCATTAAATATTATTAATGTTAACTAATTAACTATTTATAGCAAAAAAGATCAAATATTTTTATTCTTTTGATGAGAGGGTTTTATTAAAATAGATTGGGTACATCTTAAGGAGTTTGAATCTCAGTTTTGGGATGATTTGCCAGAGTTTTGAGGTGGTTTGAATTTGAATTGAAAATTCGAATTAGAAGATGAAATATGGAAAAAAAATAATGTGTATCACATATATATCATAATTATATCAAATATATATCACGTGTATATCAATGTATATCTGTGTGTGATATATGGTTGATACATGTGACACAGAAGAATTTTTTGAACTCGATTTTAACTACGAATTTTGATACCAAATAAGTGCGAATCACCTTCAATCTTCCTCAAAATTTGTATATTGATTCATTTATATGTTTTCAATGAATTTCAACCATACCCGTCGAATAAAGTTCTTTTTTTATTAGATTTTTTGAATTTTGTGTTTTTTTTTTGTATTTTATCACCTTGTTTGTTACTGCATTTATGAAACTTTCCTTCCGTCTTGCATCTAATATTGTTGATCACGCTTAAAAATGGAAGAAGAATTTTACGTGTGATTCTTAGAGAGAAAGAACCTTATTTATTTGGGCTTTTAATTTTTTAAATATATTTGAATAATTTTCATAAGTCTATGATTAATGGCTAGAGGTTAATAAGTTGGAACTTATTTGGGACATTTGCGTAAGATTCTCAATTTAATACTCACTCACTTATTGTGCTATTTAAAACATAGCCGAAGTCTACACTTTATTTAAATATTAGCCACATCATTGTCCATTTTCTCTACTGCACTTCTTTTTGATAAATACAAAGTACTGACTTCAAAAAAAAAGAAGAGCAAAATTGTACATTTTTATTTTTCCTATAAATTTCAGATATTCATTCCTTAAACGACCTGACTTGCCTAGTTAAAATATTTGTAAAAACTTTAAATTACCATGACAACAAGAAACAATTATCAGAAATTTGTAGTTCTGATATGAATCAAGAACACCAAGGACCTTTCATTAGGAGCCAAGCCAAGAAGTTCAAGGATTTAAATAAAAGGATTATTTACGAATATTAAAGCATTGGAAGGATCTTGAAAGGCATTCATTGAAGCTTACAACCAGGAACGGAGGTAGCCTTTAATATTGTGTTCATAAAATTAATAGCTTTAGTCCGAACGTTGTATATATATTAAAAAAATCTACTAAATATATATAAAAGAGTAAATTAAAAACTCTCTTATTAATACTTGAGATAACAATCTTAGTATTCAGGAGAGGATTTTTTATAAAGCACTATAGTTTAAAGCTTAATAATTACAGTTTGCTTAATTACCATTCGTAGCTATTTTATAATTGTTACCAGGTTGTATCACTTGCATTCAAATGCGTAACGAACACACCATGTGTTAATTGTACTCGTTTCATGAAACTAATACAGCATGTAGTAATTGTATTCGTTCCCACAATACAATATGTATCAACTGTAACCAAGGCGAAATACAAGGGCATATACAAAGGATATAAGTTGTTTCAACTATATACAGGGATATATACACAAAGAATATAACAAGTATCGACTGTATTTGTAGCGTCTATAACAAAAGTGCAACAAATACAACCAAGGAAAATACAGAAATACAGAAAAATAAAATGCTCTTGCAGAGAATCGACTCAAAGCCAATAAGTTAGGAGAGCTTGTTGCACTCTTATTTCAGTTCAAAACAATTAAAATCTATTTTCATGAATTTGCTACAACATTCAAATACAACTATGAATGGTAAATATATTGTATATGTTTGACGTATCGTGTAGTGTTTCGTAGAAATTGCACGGGACGCCCTATTTGGTCGCCCCCATTTAACATATACCCTATTTTTTTAAAAAAAATTAAACTGTGCCTACTTTTTAAATAACTTTAACCCCTTTCCTCCTTCTACTTCTCCTCCTTCGTTTCCTTCTTCTTTCTTCTGTTGCTGTTGGTGCTGCTATAAGACTTCAGTTCATTGGAAAATTGCCATAAGTATGCTTATCTGAATATTTCAAAATAAATTATAAATAATTACGTAAGTTAGTAAACAAGAATTTGTGTATTTTCACTTACGGGAAGTTTAAGGTCACACTTTGTGACTCTTTTTATGATAATTCTGTTCTTTTCACGTTATTATTTCCAAAATTTATCAGTAGATACTGCTGGCAATCTGATTTTTTATCTAATATGTTAGAAGACTTTTTCAAAAATTTCAGCTTATATAGTGCTGAAGTTTATACAAATGAACTAAATAACTTCAGCATATTCTGCTGAAATTTTTGAAAAAGCTTTATGACAAAACTAATGAATCTAGGATAAAAAAAACGTCAGCTTATTTAGTGCTGAAGTTTTTATAAATGAACTAAATAACTTCAGCATCTTCTGCTGAAATTTTTGAAAAAGCTTAATGATAAAACTAATGAATCCAGGACAAAAAAACTTCAGCAAATAAGAATAAAACTTCAGCTACTGTGCTTAAGTTCAGCAACTACAAACAAAAACTTAAGCACATTTGATTTTTGCTACTTCGGGCCCGTCTACTAGAATGCTAAAGTTTTGCGTGATTCTCTTTGCAACTTCCGTCCCGTATGCTGAAGTTACACCAAAAAGTGGGTACGCTTGTAATTTTTTTTGTAAAGCGGGCACAAGTTTAACGTGACCCCAAAAACGAATATAAATGCAAATGCCCCTAATTTTTGGGGGTTTGACATAGTTACCCACAAAAATAAAACTATTTACCCTTGTCTACCCATTTGTTTTTCTACCCATAAACTAATTACATTTCCTACCCATAGTACATTTTATGGAAAATTTTCTCCTTATTCTCCAATTTTTTTTTTATTTCTATGCTTCTTTTCTTTACTTTTTCTTTTCTCCTTTTCTTTTTTCTCGTTTTCTTCTTATTTTTTTTCTTTTTCCTATTTTAATTTCATTTAACTTGTTTTTTTTATATTCCTTTCTCTTCATAATTTAATTTCATTTACTATTTTCACTAATTTTTTATTATTCTTTATATATGTATTATTACTAGAGAAAAATCAAATTGTGTACCAATTAAATATAGCTAATACAGCCAAAAAATGTTAACTAACATTTGATACCAGTATAGTATATAGTTATACCAACAAGGTATACAATTTTACGCAAAGAGTTAAAAAAGTATAATTCAATTATTAAACTGAAATAATATCAGTTATCAATAAAAATTTTAAATTTTTTTCAAAGGATCTAATTGTAAGAGATACCATTACATTATATAGCATACTATAGTTTTATTTTATTTTGCATTTTCAATTTACTGCACATGCTAGGTAAAAGCTTACAACAAATTAAAAGGAAAAAGACAAGTGAATTTACGGGTAATAAATAAACTATTATAGTATATTGTATACTATTACAGTATGTTGTTACAATATCTTGCATATTATTACAGTATACCATAATAATATATTTGTATACTATAATTGTATACTATTGTAGTATAATTATATACTCATAATTGTGTTCTTCTTCGATTTTCTTCTTCGATTTTCAACTCAAAATTTCGATCTCCAACTCAAAATTTCGATCTCAATCACCTCAAATCAGCTCTAAGTCTTGACCAAACAGACTCAAATTAAAAAAATTCAAGATAGTATACTATTCTACTGTTACAGAAGAAAAATCAAAGAGTGTACCAATTAAATGTAGCTAATACAACCAAAAAATATTTTAGCTAACATATGATATCAGTATAGTATATAGCTATACCAACAGAGTATACAATTGTACGCAAAGAGTTTAATTTTTGTAATTCAATTATTAAACTAAAATAATATCAGTTGTCACATAATCTAATTAACTCATTGAGAGCTTATGCAATGAATAATACCTCAATGGAATTCCATTAAATAGTTCATTTAAAAAAATAGTTGAACACAACATCCAATTAAGTAATCATGTATTTTTAGGTGATTAGTACGAGGATCACGCGTGACGTTGAATGAAAATCTCATATGCAGAAATCCAAAATCTATCGAACTCAATGAGATTGAGAATTTTGAAAAGAAACTATTGAAACGCTATATTTTTTTTTATAGATTTGCTTTCTAGCTTTGTTTTTCTGAAATATATGAAAAAGAGAGAATAGAAAACGAGAATTGATAAGAGGCTATAGGGAGGGATATAATTCAATTAGAGAAAGGAAAAAGAAAAATATAAAGAAAAAGTACAAGGTGTTATGAAATAATATAAAAGACAAGAACAATAACTCAAGAACAAGAGCAAATAGAGAGAAGAGTAGAGAGAGTTCTTCTTATTGATACTTAGAGAATGTTAGGAGTTATTTACAATGGTAGAGGGCACCTCTATTTATAGGGAGGAGGATGATTTAGCTACCAAGAATAGAACTCTAGAATCTCTCTAATTAAAGACATTCACCTTAAATAGAAGTGTATTTATAACACTCCCCCTTGAATGTCTATTCAATGATGTGCCTCGTTAAAACCTTAAAACAAAAACCCAATGGGAAAAATTAAAGTAAGGAAAAAGAGTACACATGTTTGAATATGCGCCTATTGGTTGCCTCGTTAAAAACCTTGCAAGGAAAACCCGGTGGGACAAAACCTTGTAAGGGAAAAAGAGTGCAACGCGCCTTAACTCCCCCTGATAAGAACATCAATTTATGTCCTTAAGTCTTCGCATCCCGATCTTGTGAACTAGCTTTTTGAAGGTTGACTTTGGTAGAGACTTTGTGAACAAATCAGCCATATTGTCGTTTGAACGAATCTGTTGAACATTGATATCACCATTCTTTTGAAGATCATGTGTGAAGAATAACTTTGGTGAAATATGCTTCGTTCTATCTCCTTTTATGAATCCTCCCTTCAATTGAGCTATACATGTTGCATTGTCTTCATACAAAGTTGTGGGTAGTTTATCACACTTCAAATCACATTTGTCTTGGATATGATGTATTATCGACCTTAACCACACACACTCCCGACTTGCTTCATGAATAGCAATTATCTCGGCATGATTAGATGAAGTAGCCACAATTGATTGCTTAGTCGATCGCCAAGATATGGCGGTTTCTCCACAGGTAAACACATAACCCGTTTGAGATCGAGCCTTGTGTGGGTCGGACAAATATCCCGCATCAGCATAACCAACAAGATCCGGGCTGCAATTCTTGCCATAAAATAAGCCCATATCGGTAGTTCCCTTTAGGTACCGCAATATGTGTTTGATCCCATTCCAGTGTCTCCTCGTCGGAGCCGAGCTAAATCTTGCTAAGACATTAACTGAAAAGGATATGTCAGGTCTTGTAGTATTTGCAAGATACATTAGTGCGCCAATTGCGCTAACATATGGTACTTCAGGACCAAGTAGCTCTTCATTCCTTTCTTGTGGTCGGAATGGATCTTTGTTCACATCAAGTGATCGAACAACCATCGGTGTACTTAAAGGATGTGCTTCATCCATGTAAAACCGTTTCAGTACCTTTTCTGTATAGGTAGATTGATGAACAAAAATTCCGTTTGCCAAATATTCAATTTGCAAACCAAGACATAGTTTAGTCTTTCCGAGATCTTTCATCTCGAATTCATCCTTTAGATAATCAATTACCTTTTGGAGTTCTATAGGGGTTCCAATAAGGTTTATGTCATCAACATATACGGCAAGTACAACAAATTCCGATGTTAATTTCTTTATAAAAACACACGGGCAAATGGCGTCATTTATATAGCCTTCTTTTAACAAGTACTCACTAAGACGATTATACCACATTCGTCCAGATTGCTTTAGACCATACAAGGATCTTTGCAATTTAATTGAGAACATTTCCCGAGATTTTGAGTTGTGCGCGTTTGGCACCTTGAGTCCATCGGGAATTTTCATGTATATCTCATTATCAAGTGAGCCATAAAGATAGGCAGTAACTACATCCATTAAGTGCATGTCAAGCTTTTCATGGACAGCAAAACTTATGAGATAACGAAAGGTTATCGCATCCATTACAGGCGAATATGTCTCTTCATAATCGACACCAGGCCTTTGAGAAAAACCTTGTGCAACAAGGCGTGCCTTATATCTTTGTACCTCGTTTTTCTCATTTCTTTTGCGTACAAAGACCCATTTATAGCCGACAGGCGTAACACCATTAGGTGTTTCGACTATAGGGCCAAAAACTTCACGTTTTGCCAGCGAATTCAATTCTGATTGAATTGCTTCTTGCCACTTTGGCCAATCCTGTCTTTTTCGATATTCTTCAACAGATTGAGGTTCGAGATCCTCACATTCTTGCATAATGCTAGATGCTACATTATAAGCAAAGGCATTATCCACCACAATATCCACTCGATTAATATTTGCCTCAATATTAATTGGATTTAGGGATAGTTCCGTATTTTCCAGAGTCTCGGGCTCAATGGATTCTTCATGAATTTCAGGATTTGTTAAATCATGAATTTCCTCATGAGATTCTTTCGTAGTGTCATCTCGATCGTTCTTTTTCCTCTTTCTAGGATTTCGATCTTTGGAACCTAATGGTCTGCCACGCTTCAGGCGTGCATTCGACTCATTGGTTATGACACTAGATGATTGTCCAACAGGGACATCAATACGGATTGGAACATTTTCTGCGGGAATTGGGGATTTCGTTATCCTTTTCAAGTCCGTAAATGCGTCAGGCATTTGATTTGCTATTCTTTGCAAATGGATAATCTTTTGTGCCTCTCTTTCACAAATAGAGGTATGTGGATCAAGATGAGATAATGATGCATTTTTCCACAAAATTTCCCGTTTGGTTTCACCAACTTCTCCCCCTAATTTTGGGAAAAGTGTCTCATCAAATCGACAGTCTGCAAATCGTGCAGTAAACAAGTCGCCTGTCAATGTTTCGAGGTAGCGAATGATGGAGGGCGATTCAAACCCAACATATATTCCTAACCTTCTTTACGGACCCATTTTGGTGCGGGATGGCGGTGCTATAGGCACATATACTGCGCATCCAAAAATTCTTAAATGGGATATATTGGGTTCATGACCCAAAACCAATTGCAACGGGGAATACTTGTGGTAATTCGTCGGTCTGAGACGAATTAGCATTGCTGCATGTAAGATGGCGTGACCCCATACCGAAGTGGGCAGCCTCGTTCTCATATGTAATGGCCTTGCAATCAACTGCAGGCGTTTAATTAACGATTCTTTAAGACCGTTTTGAGTGGGAACATGAGCTACAGAATGTTCAACTTTTATCCCGATTGATAAGCAATAATCATTAAATGCTTGGGATGTAAACTCAGCAGCATTATCCAGTCTAATGGACTTGATTGGATTATCTGGAAATTGTGCTCGTAGTCGGATTATTTGTGCCATTAATTTCGCAAACGCAAGGTTGCGTGATGACAACAGGCACACATGAGACCATCTACAGGATGCGTCTATCAAGACCATGAAATACCTAAACGACCCACTAGGTGGGTGAATAGGTCCACAAATGTCCCCTTGTATACGTTCCAGAAACGTGGGTGACTCAGTCCCAACCTTTGTTGGTGATGGCCTGATAATCAACTTGCCTTGATAACACGAAGTGCAAGGATATTCATTATTCGAAAGAATTTTGAAATTCTTTAACGGATGCCCATATGAGCTTTCTATAATCCGTCTCATCATGATCGATCCTGGGTGTCCCAATCGATCATGCCAAAGTACAAAGGTATTGGAATCAGTAACCCTTTGGTTTACTGTTGAATGTGCCTCAATTGCACTAATTTTTGTCCAATACAGGCCACAAGATAAAGACGGGAATTTCTCAATAACCCTCTTTTGGCCGGAGACATTCTTTGTGATGACAAGATATTCAAGATTATCTTCATCCATTGTCTCAATATGATAGCCATTCCGGTGTACATCTTTAAAACTCAACAAGTTTCTCTAAGACTTGGAGGAGAACATTGCATTCTCTATGATTAACGTCGTGCCTTTGGGCAGAGTTACAATTGCTCTTCCGGAGCCTTCAATCAATTTACTACTTCCAGATATTGTAGTAACGTTTGCCTTACACATATTTAGTTGAGAGAAATACTTCCTTTCTTTGAGTATTGTATGTGTAGTACATGAATCAACTAGGCAAATACTTTTACAGTTGGACGTTGATCCAAGTTCGCTTTGTGAGATATCCATATTTGCTATCCCATAGTTTGACATACAAAAGAGATACACGAACATAAGAATAAACAAGTTCAATTCGTTTGTGTCACATAATATTTTCAAAATCTGCTGCTAACAGTTGACTAACAAAATCAGATATGTTATCCATTACTTTGCAGTTTGAAAATTTCAGTTTAAACGTTTTCTTCAAACAATCGATTGTTAAACACAAACAATCGATTGTTGAACATTGACAATCGATTGTTAAACACACACAATCGATTATTTGCTATTTTGAAAAACTTCAGATCACACTGTTTTAAGACAATCGATTGTTAAGTATGGACAATCGATTGTTGGCTATTTTGAAAAATTCCAGAACACACTGTTTTAAGACAATCGATTGTTATGCATAGACAATCGATTGTGGATGATTTTTGAAAAATTCCAGATTACACTGTCTTAACGACAATCGATTGTTAGACAAAGACAATCGATTGTGGATGATTTTTGAAAAATTCCAGATTACATTGTCTTAACGACAATCGATTGTTAGACAAAGACAATCGATTGTTGATCAATTATTTTTCAGCTTTAATCCGAAAATAGTAGATAATTGACTAGTTTTTCAGGCTAGTCGATTACCCCTACTGGAAAATAAAAATTTTATTGATATTTGAGCATATTGAAGATATTCTAAAGAACTACTGCTAACATTGCATCATGAACTAACTAATACGAGCTAATACTAATGACTATTAGTTTATTCACTAACTAATACAAATAAGTAGAATAAAATCAAATAACTCCATCTTCTTTCATCACGGACCCATCGCCGATTAGGTGGTCTATTTTCCCCTCGGGTTGCTCAAAGAAGTCTGCCACATCCAGGTGGGTGATGTCCTCATCGTCGTCATAGACAAAATTTGTTTCAGGGCCTTTTCTCTTTCGAGATGCTTGATAAAGGTCAACCAAGTGTCTTGGTATACGGCAAGTCTTTGACCAGTGCCCTTTCCCACCGCAACGATAACATATAGTTTCTGAACCATTTGCCTTAGGATCTTCATGACCCCGTTTCTGCTTTCGGCGGTTATCTCTCTTCGGGGGTTGACGGACTTCATTGGAATTTCTTCCTTGTCTACGTCCCTGGCTATGACCCCGTTTACGACCATGACCATGGTCCTTTTCATGTTTGGCATAATGAGAGTGCACCTTATCTGCTTCAGGCAGTGGTGTAGACCCAGTGGGTCGATTTTCATGATTTCTCACGAGCAGGTCATTATTTCGCTCAGCCACTAGTAGAAGAGAAATCAGTTCAGAGTACTTTGTAAAGCCTTTCTCTCTGTACTGTTGTTGCAGTACTATATTGGAGGCATGAAACGTTGTAAACGTTTTCTCAAGCATATCATAATCGGAGATATTATCCCCGCATAGCTTCAATTTAGAAGTAATTCTGAACATTGCAGAATTATATTCAGAAACGGACTTAAAGTTCTGGAGCCTCAGATGAGCCCAATCATATCGTGCTTGTGGCAGAGTGACCAACTTCAGGTTGTCATATCTCTCCTTTAAGCCGTTCCACAAGATGAGTGGATCCTTGACGGTGAGATATTCAATCTTCAAACCTTCATCAAGGTGATGGCGCAAGAAAATCAAGGCCTTCGCACAGTCTTGGGTGGATGCTTTTTCTCTATCTTTGATGGTGTCTCCGAGACCCATAGCATCTAAGTGGATTTCAGCATCCAACACCCATGTCATATAGTTCTTGCCCGAAATTTCAAGGGCAACGAACTTTCTTTTCGTAATGTCAGACATAATCGAAAATTAAATTAGGAAGAGGGAAATACCTTAGATTTTTCGAGAATGGTTCTTGAGACGGTAGAGTCTCGTGCTGATAACGTGTTATGAAATAATATAAAAGACAAGAACAATAACTCAAGAACAAGAGCAAATAGAGAGAAGAGTAGAGAGAGTTCTTCTTATTGATACTTAGAGAATGTTAGGAGTTATTTACAATGGTAGAGGGCACCTCTATTTATAGGGAGGAGGATGATTTAGCTACCAAGAATAGAACTCTAGAATCTCTCTAATTAAAGACATTCACCTTAAATAGAAGTGTATTTATAACACAAGGAAACTTTAAACCGCATAGTTGCAGTCGAAGAATAAATAAGAAAAAAGTACCGAGTAAATAGTTTTGATCGGTTAGGTGTATTGTGTAATAATTTTAAGAGTAGGTAAAAGCGGGTGACTAATTTATTTTTAATAGATATATAGCATAAATTGCTCCTAATTTTTTCTACTTAGAACTCATAAAATTCAAATGCTAACGTGCCGCCGTGCATGAAGGAAGATCAAGACCCAAGCTTCATGGAAGAGCATCCAAAAGGTGGGCTGCCCACTGAAAAGGCCCATCGCCCCTTTGAGGATCAAAAGCACAAGGCCAACCGGCCCTCCTTGAAGTCCAATCGGCCCATTTTGAGGCCCAAGTCCAAGATTTGATTCTTAGAAGGCCCTAATTTGTGGGGGTATTTTAGTACTTTGCTTAGTAGTATTAAACACCAGTATAAAAAGATTATTATTCCCTGTCATGTGATAAATTTTCCTTTAAATCAATCTAAAAAAGAAATATTTTTCTACATTTAATAATAATTTAACTTTAAATTTTTCGTTTTATTCTTAATGTAGTGATTTATAGCCCATAAAATTATGCTGGGTGGACCTTCTTAAGATCATCGTTTAAACTTTAACTCCGTAAGAAAAATCCTAGAAAAATCTTGCCAAGCTAGAAATATTTCCCATATCAAAAATTCTGGCGATTGTCATATTTTGTAATAAATTCTGATGATCACCATATGAATTTTTTTGATAATTATCATATTTTGTGACAAACCATGGTGATCGCCATATGAATACTCTGACAATTGCCAAGAGCACTTCCCAAAATTATGGTCAGAGGCTATTTTTCTAAAGATTTTTTTTTATCGGGGTCAAAATTTAAACGGAAGTATCGAATGATCGTATTTGTGCGAATCACCTTTTATAGCCACGTAATTTTTATGATTTGTTTTAAACTGTAAGTTTAAAAAAGAAATTCTATACTCGGTCAAATATATATCACATACATTAAGATGGAGAGAATTTCTTTTAGGTTAGACTTTGATATTTTTGAACTAAAACAGAATATTCAATTCATAAAAAATGGTGAAGCAGAAGAGATACTGCAATATTACCATGGTAAAATACTTGTTTGCACCTGAGTATTTGCATTAAAATATACTAATTTATCCTTGCTAAGTGATGAATTAATGTAAAAAAGTGTAATTAACTATGACTTAGTGGTAACGATATTTGTGAAAACAAGCGTAGGGATGTTCCCAAAAAAAAACGAACCAAAATCAAATCCAAAAAAAACTATAATTTTTTGGTTTGATTTTTAATTTTAAAAATAGACAAAATCTAGTTTTATTTTGATTTTAAGTAAAAAATAAACAAAACCGACTATATATATATATATATATATATATATATATATAAGAGAGAGAAGCTCCTCCTTCTCTCTACCTTTCTTCCCCAACCCTACTGTTCATCACCTTTCCTCCATTGCAACTGCTAAGGTGAGTTAACCTAGCAGACTGAGTCATGGCAAAGAGAAGAGGTCGCCCAAGAAAAGAGTTAGTTCCAATTTATGCGAGTGATTTAGTCTTCCAAAAAACAGTTAACACTGTTCCATCGGTTGGCATCACTGTTCCATCGATTTCATCTGTGAATACTGTTCCATTGGCTCAACCAGTCTCAGATTCACAAGGCACAATGTTACAAGCAACTACTGTTCCATTGGCTCAACCAGCTCCAGATCCACAACCATCTAATGTCCCTATGTTACAAACAGCTCCTGCGAGAAGTATTGTACATCCAGTCATACCTATGGAAGGCCCAAAGGAGAAGGAAAATGGGAAAAAGACGTGCATGCAACAACCAACTACTGCAGATTCTACTAAGGCTGCAGCAGAGGAAATCTCAAATCCACCTAAACAGTGGAATAGCCTCTTCCAAAGCAACAGATTGGCTGCACATGGTATGTCATTAGAATATATTCCTCCTATACTAGTCAATGGGAAACCAGTTGGTCAATTGGTAAAGGAAGAAGTAGAGGAGGAAGAAGGGAAATGGAAAAGTGCTCTGGTGGTGTTTGTGTTAGGCAATAGCCCTGGGTTCAATGGAATGAAGAGATTTATTAATCTCCATTGGTCGCATGTGCCTGATCCTGAATTGTTTTATCATGAAGAGGGGTATTATATTGTCAAATTCAATTGCATTGAAGATGCTAAAGAAATATTGTGTGGAGGACCATATACGATTGCTAATAGACCAATGATTTTGAAACAATGGTCTGCAGATTTTGATTTTAAAGCGGCTTTTCCTACTGAGATTCCTTTATGGATAAAATTCCCTAACTTACCAATGTCTTGTTGGGGTAGCAAGTCCTTGAGTAGGATAACTAGTGTTCTTGGGAAACCAATATATGCTGATGAATGTACTACTAAACAGACTAGAATCTCTTATGCTAGAATGCTCATTGAGGTAAATGTATCAAAACAGCTGCCTTGTGAAATAGAGATTCTAGACCCAAATGGAAGGAGTTTCATACAGGATGTACTCTATGAGTGGAAACCTCTATACTGTGAGAAATGCTTGGAGGTTGGACACAATTGTCTAACCAAAATTTCACAGCCTATGCAAAAAGCCAAGGTAACCCAAGAATGGAGAGTGAAAGCACCAATTACAACAAGCCAAAGCTGCCAGGAGCTTCACACCCAGAGTCAAGTGGCATGTAAGGAGATCATTCAACCTCCTACTGTGATTGAGGAAAAACAGAAGCAAGTTGTCCATGACTCTCCAGTTTTCAATATAACCAACTTCCCTCCATTGTCCCCTCTTGTTTTGTCCAATAGATATGAAATTGGGTCAGTTAGATGGTCTGATCATCCCCAAGATGAAGGGGGAACAAGTAAAAAACAATGAAGTGGATCTTTTGGAATATTAGAGGTGTAAATAAAAGGTTCAAACAAAAAAAAGCTCAGAATTATCTTAGGAATAATAAGTTTGACCTGGTTGGACTAGTTGAGACCAAGGTTAAACAACACAATGCAAATAGAATAGCTAGTTTTCTATTACCTAACTGGAGTATGCTCACTAATTACAACAGTGCAGTAAATGGTAGAATTTGGATCTTGTGGGATCCTTCAAAACTTGTGGTGTCTGGTCATATAGAGGAGGCTCAGATCATTCATTGTAAAGTCCAACACATCACTGGGGAGATTATCTGCTGGCTCTCAGTAATCTATGGTTTCAATGACTGTGATCAAAGGAAGCTACTATGGAGTTCTATTGTGAATCTATCATCTGGTATTACTGATCTTTGGCTCATTGCAGGGGACTTCAATGCAATTCTATCCACTAAGGAGAGGCAATCCAGCCAACAAGTGAAGCAAAGGGAATTGGTGGACTTTAATAACTGCATACAGCAATCAGGGCTTATTGAACTACCTTGGAAAGGGAACTTTTTCACCTGGTCTAATCAACAAAGTGGTAATGATAGAGTATGCAGTAGATTGGATAGAGTGTTTAGCAATTTTGAGTGGCAGATGAAGTGGAATCATGTACATACTGTATATGGTCAGCCACTTATATCTGATCACAACCCTATGCTACTAACTCTTGCAACTGATACAGCAGTAAGGAAAACTCCATTCAGATTCTTCAATGCTTGGATCCAGCATAAAGAATATCATGGTATTCTCTCAAGGTATTGGAGCAGCAAGGAGAAACACAACCTTCAAGGAGTATGGAATAATCTTAAAGCACTTAAACAGCCTTTAAAATCTCTTAATGTTAGAGACTTTAAAAACATTTCCCAAAGGATTGAAAGCAGCAGGAAAGAATTGATAGATATGCAGCATCAACTGGATCTTTCTTATTCAGACAATCTCCAACAAAAAGCAAAGGAAATGGTGCAGCAACTGGAGAAATGGTCACTTGTAGAAGAGTCAGCCTTACAACAAAAATCAAGAGCTAAGTGGATCAAGCTAGGGGATTCCAACAATAAATATTTCTCAGCAGTTATGAAGGAGAGGAGCCAATATAAAAAGATCATTGAACTATCCACAGAAGGAGGTCAGAAGATAAATGATTCTGAAGAATTGAAGAAGGAGATCAGGGATTTTTATCAAGCTCTGATGGGAACAGCAGCCAACACACTTCCAGCAGTAAATAAGCTATATATGAGGAATGGACCAAAACTATCTCAAACTCAAAGGAAGGAGCTTATAGCTGATATATCTGAGAGGGAGATAGTTGATAGCTTGAAGGCTATTGGAAATGATAAAGCTCCAGGTATAGATGGTTTCAATGCCATGTTCTTCAAGCAGTCTTGGCATATCATTGGGAGGCAGGTGATGTTAGCAGTTACAAATTTTTTTCAAACTTCCAAAATGTACAGTCCAGTCAATTGTGCAACAATTACTTTGTTACCCAAGGTTCCCAATCCCCAAACTGTGAAGGAGTTTAGGCCAATAGCTTGTTGTTCAGTCTTGTATAAGATCATATCCAAGCTGTTGGCTAATAGACTCCAAAAAGTGATGAGTAGTATTATATGCAACTCCCAGGCAGGATTTATACCAGGAAGAAGAGTAGCAGATAATGTGATATTAGCTCATGAGCTAATAAAACAGTACTCCAGACAACACATCTCTCCCAGATGCATGATCAAGATTGATCTCCAAAAAGCCTATGACTCTGTGGAATGGAGCAGTCTACAACAGACTATGGAAGAACTTGATTTCCCTAGCAGGTTTATTAAATGGATCATGGAATGTGTTCAAACTGTTAGCTACACTGTTGTAGTTAATGGTGAAACAACAAAGCCCTTTCAAGCTGCTAAAGGATTGAGACAAGGAGATCCAATATCTCCCTTCTTGTTTGCTATCATTATGGAATATCTTAGTAGAGCTCTGGCACAATTGCAGCATACTAAGAACTTCACATATCATCCAGGATGTAAGAAGCTGGGAATCACTCATTTGAGCTTTGCAGACGATTTGTTATTATTTGTCAAAGGGGAACCTCAATCAGTAAGTGCTATGTTTCATTTCTTCTCTCAATTTCTAGCTGCTACTGGGCTGAAGGCTAACCTAAACAAAAGTGCAGTGTATTTTGGGGGGGTTGCAATTGAAAATCAACATCATATCTTCAATCTTCTTGGTTATGTTAAAGGTGATCTTCCTTTCAAATACTTGGGAGTCCCATTAACTACCAAGAAACTATCAGTTACTCAATGGCAACCTTTGGTTGATAAGATCACAGCAAAGATAACATCCTGGACAGCAAGATATCTATCCTATGCAGGCAGGTGTCAACTGGTTCAATCTGTTATTCTTGGAGTCCAAGCTTATTGGGCTCAGCTATTCATTATGCCTTCTAAAGTTGTCAAGCTATTGGAATCTATCTGCAGAACCTACATTTGGTCAGGGTCTGTGACCATCAACAAGAAAGCATATGTAGCCTGGGAGAAAATGTGTATGCCAAAATCTGTTGGGGGACTTAACTTAACTAACATCTCATTGTGGAACAAAGCTGCAATAGCTAAGCTAGGATGGGATTTAGCTCACAAGAAAGACTTGCTATGGGTCAAATGGATTCACAGTGTGTATGTTAAACAACAACAACTGGACAGCCTCATTATTCCAAATAATGCTAGCTGGATGGTAAGGAAGATAGTGGAAGGAGTAAAGCTACTGCAACTTCATAATTTGCTCAATGAAACTGCCTGCACTATAAGGAAGGTGTACTTGCAGCTGCTTGGAGATTCAGCCAGAGTTCCATGGAAGAATTTGGTTATGCAAAATGCAGCTAGACCAAAGGCTATCTTTAACGTATGGTTACTGCTGCAGGATCGACTGCCTACCAAAAATAGACTGCTGCAATGGAAATTGAATATCTCAGGGATGTGTGTTATGTGCCAGCAAGAAGAGGAAACTAGAGATCATGTCTTCCTACATTGTCTCTATGCTACACAACTGAGACACAAAGTACTACAATGGCTGAATATGGATGACTTCAATGGACATAACTGGATGCAATTCTGCAATTGGATCATTCTACAATCCAAAGGGAAATCTGTCCGAGCTCTCACATTCAAGATGACTATCACAGAAATGTTCTATAGTATATGGTTGGAAAGAAATGCAAGAATCTTTGAAAACACTTACTGTAATTGTGACAAACTCCTAAGTAGTATAGCCTATATTTGTAATGTTCGAGCTCATCCTAGGCTTAGTATACATATTCAGCAGTTCATGATATGAATACTGAATATTAGAGTAGCATAGATTTCGTGTTTTTACTAGATAGACAGTTGAGTTAAAACTGTCTTTGATATGTAAAGACCTTTTGGTGATTAATAAAAATTTTAATTACCAAAAAAAAAAAAAACCGACTATATAAATATTATTGTAAAAGTTATAATTATATCCTATATGTGAATGAATAATTCTATATATATTTGAAAAATTTATGGTATATGTTTTGTTTTTCAAAGTAGTATTCCCTCCATTCCAGTTTACGTGAACTTATTTCCTTTTTGATCCGTTAAAAAAAAGACCCTTTTTCTAAATTTGGAAACAATTTAGTTTAAACTTCAAATTCTACCATTATAACCACACAAATACTCTGGATCCCTTTTTTGATTTGTTTAGGATTAGAAATTCCGAAAGTGATCATTTTTTCTTAAATTTCGTGCTCAGTCAAACAAGTTCAGATAAATTAGAACGGATGGAGTATTACTCATAGAGAATAATGGATCTATCTGAGCAACTGGGTAGATTGGAAGAAAATCTTTTGATTTAGAGGATATGATATGCAGTTTCCTAGGTGCAAATAATGGGAGATTTTTGTGCCATAAATTGCATACTATATTACCAAAAATATAGATACTACCTATATTACTTCTAATGTCCATCAATTTTTTTCAATAATTATAACATTTAAGCCCCACCCTCCAATAACCACCAAAAGGAATGAATATTTATTGTTTTTGTGTGGGTTAAAATGAAATATGGTATAATGAGCATGCTTTAATTATGGAGAAGTAAAAGTGGTATAGGGTAGTTGGTGTAGCTTTTGTGTGGGTTAAAATGAAATATGGTATAGTGAGCATGCTTTAATTATGGAGAAGTAAAAGTGGGTCTTGGTTACTACAATTCAAGAAAGGAATTGTAGTAAGCAATATGAAATTATAAGGCATTGTTCTTTCAATTGCAAATTCAGTTTGCAAACATGACATTGCCCTTTCTTCTCATCTTGTAGTTCTTGTTTGTATTTGTTTTTACCGTCCTCTTAATTTTATATTAGCCATGATGTACGTATTTAATTGCAAGCAGCTTTCAAATTGAAGTTGTTGAATGTGATGTTTGAAGTTGACGAATGAAAATGGTTGAAAATAGATGTATTTTGGTAAGAAAAGTGATATGAAATTTCAGAAGTACATGTGCAGCTGGAATTGAGATTGAGAGATTTATTTTCGAGTCCTTTGAGGCGCAAACCCGATATTCAACGGAACTCTATTAGTTTGTCTTCAATTCACAATCTGTCTTCTTTGCCATCCTTTTTTAATTGCTAGTGATTTTTTTAGCTGTTTTAATTATGTGTATAAATTGTAGTTGCTATTATCTACAGCTTATAAATGTAATTATTAGGTTGGTTGTTAAATTGTAATTTGGTGGTCTTAATATTGTAGATTAATTGTAGTTGATGTTATCTAAAGTTTATATTTATTATTATTTGTTGTCATGTAAATTAGTTGTGTTAATTTTGTGTATAAATTATAGTTGCTAGTATCTACAACTTATAAATGTTGTTATTTTGTAGTCATGTCGATTAGTTGTCTTAATTTAGTAGATTAATTATTGTTGCGATTTTCTATATTTTTATAAATATGGTTATTTTGCAGTCATTATGTAGTTCTTACTAGGTTTTTTTTAAAAGAATTATGTAGGTATTATGTAGATTAATGTTTATTTTTTATGCTAATATGAAATAATTTTTGTTTTGTGCAGAATGGACATTATTTTGCACCACGTAAGTGAGGTTAAAGCAGGATAGCACGGACGAAGGGTTCTCCTGCTTTAAATGAGAAGAATAGATTGCATAAAAAGAAGAAATAGTCTACTGTTTATCTAATTTAGTTGCTGCAAATAGTAAGCAGCTACTCCTATAAAAAAGCGAGACTTTACTAGAGAAGGCAAATATAATTTATACACATAATTAATACATAAATATAGTTGTTATTATGTACATAACTGTTCGCATTAGACAATGTAATTGTAGTATAATGCGTTTTCAGATTGTAGGTAAAACGTAGTTTATTTGTAGTGAAATTGTTGTTTGCTAATAAGTTGAAAATGGTAATGAGACAGCAAGTAGATATTTAAATGTTGGTATTATCTATTTGTTATGTTTGTTGTTTAATCTGAACTTGAGGGTATTTCATAAAAATGATGAACATACGCAACTACAAAATTCAATATAAGAAGCTGAGACATTGTTTCTAAAAAAGTAGATCCCTATCCTTCAACTACAAATTTGCATCAACTAAATTAGGAAAACAGTAGACTATTTCTTCTTTCTATGCAATCCAGTCTTCTCATTCAAAACGGGAGCACCCTTCCACCTTGCTAGCCTGCCTGTAACCTCACTTATGTGCTACAAAATAATATCCATTTTGCACAAAATAAAAATTTTTCACATTAGCATAAAAAATTAGCATTAATCTACATAATTCTTCAAAAAAAAAAAACAGTAAGAACTATCTACTGCAAAATAACAACATCTGTAAATATGTAGAAAATAGCAACTACAATTAATCTATAAAATTAAGACAACTAATCGACATGACTACAGAACAACTACATCTATAAAGCTACTACAGTTTATACACATAATTAACACAGCTAATTTACATGACTACAAAATAACTATAAATATAAACTGTATATAATATCAACTACAACTGATCTACAAAATTAAGACTACTAAATTATAATTTTAACAACCAATAAAAACATAGTTTTTTTACAACTAATAAATACATTTATAAGCTGCAGATAATAGCAACTAAAATTTATACACATAATTAACACAACTAATCTACATGACTACAAAATAATTATTAATATAAACTGTATATAATATCAATTACAATTAATCTATAAAATTAACACTACTAAAGTACAATTTTAACAACTACAACTACTATTACTATCCTAATTGAGGCCGGTTATGTGAATCATATATATCCATTCTGCTGTATTAGAGACCACTTCATATAATACTAAATATTTTGTCTTTAAAGGCCAATACGTTCATTCAATAGATGCATTAATCATCACATTAGCTACATAAATCTTGAACAAGTTGGCAACTGGTTTAGAGCTTGCAGCAGCATCTACGTCGTGCAATTTCTTTGATCTCACCTAAGCAAGGATTTGTCGCGAAGATGATCAGTTAGTAGTAGGTTACATTGCATGAGATTTTGATTGTTTTGTTGGGGTTTTTGGTGTTGAAACGCCCAAATTGAAAAAGGAAATGTCAGTGACTTTAGGAATTTTTTGTAGGTTTTGGGGTGTTTTGTTGTTTTTCATTATTTACAACGACAATTTGGCCAAATTTTGCAGCAAATTTGGGTGAAAATGAAGCTCGAACGTATAGAATGTGTGAATATCTTATTTTATGAAGATGAAGAATGAAGCAAAAGTGAGGAATTACTATAAAGTGTAAACGTGGGGGGTGAGATGTAGTTGGAGGGGGAAGGGAGTTACGTGTTCTTTAATTTGAAGAGGAAAAACAAAATGAAAAAAAGTGCAAAGTGAAAAAGGGAGGGTAAAAGGTGGGGTACGAAGTTTTAGTGAGAAAAGATAAATATATATTGGTATTTTATTTTTGTGTGGGATGAATTAGTTCATAATTATGTCCAATTAATAGAACCCATTAATAGTGTAACTAATTTAAATTATGATATATATTAATAATTAAGCTTACAATTTGGTAATAAAATTAAAAGTTAGACAATACTAGTAATAATTTAGTGTAACTAGTATATACATGTAAAAATTCCAATAACTTATGTTTAATAAAGTTTTCAAATTTAGCAATATTTTTATCACATGAGCAGGTTTTAAAAAAAGGACAAAAATCGACTTATTGTTATGAAATAATATAAGAACAAGAACAATAATACAAGAACAAGAACAATAGAGAGAAAAGTAGAGAGAGGAGTGTTCCTATTGATACTTTGGGATGATTTACAATGGGGTAAGACCCCTCTATTTATAGGAAGAGAAAAGACTTAGCCTCAAAGTAGAACTCTTCTATAAGATAGACATTCACTCTAATTAGAGTTCTATTTATAACACTCCCCCTTGAATGTCTATTCAATAATGTGCCTCGTTAAAACCTTAACTAAAACAAAACCCAATGGGAAAAATTAAAGAAAAGGAAAAAGAGTACACATGTTTGAATATGCACCTATTGGTTGCCTCGTTAAAAACCTTGCAAGGAAAACGCATTGGGATAAAACCTTGTAAGGGAAAAAGAGTGCAACGCGCATTAACTCTCCCTGAAAAGAGTATCAATTCATATCCTTGAGTATTCGCATTCCGATCTTGTGAACCAGCTTCTTGAAGGTTGACGTTGGTAGAGATTTTGTGAACAAATCAGCCATATTATCGCTTGAACGAATCTGTTGCACATTGATATCACCATTCTTTTGAAGATCATGTGTGAAAAATAACTTTGGTGAAATATGCGTTGTTCTATCTCCTTTTATGAATCCTCCCTTCAATTGAGCTATACATGCTGCATTGTCTTCATACAAAGTCGTGGGTAGTTTGTTACACTTCAAACCACATTTGTCTTGAATATGATATATTATAGACCTCAACCACACACACTCCCGACTTGCTTCGTGAATAGCGATTATCTCGGCATGATTAGATGAAGTAGCCACAATTGATTGCTTAGTCGATCGCCAAGATATGGCGGTGCCTCCACAGGTAAACATATAACCCGTTTGAGATCGAGCCTTGTGTGGGTCGGATAAATATCCAGCATCAGCATAACCAACAAGATCAGGACTGCAATTATTGCTATAAAATAAGCCCATATCGGTAGTCCCTTTTAGGTACCGCAATATATGTTTGATCCCATTCCAATGTCTCCTTGTGGGAGCCGAGCTATACCTTGCTAAGACATTAACTGAAAAGGTTATGTCAGGCCTTGTAGTATTTGCAAGATACATTAGTGCGCCAATTGCACTAAGATATGGTACTTCAGGACCAAGTAGCTCTTCATTCCTTTCTTGCGGTCGGAATGGATCTTTATTCACATCAAGTGATCGAACAACCATCGGAGTACTTAAAAGAATATGCTCCATCCATGTAAAACCGTTTCAGTACCTTTTCTATATAGGTAGATTGATGAACAAAAATTCCGTTTGCCAAATATTCAATTTGCAAACCAAGACATAATTTTGTCTTTCCGAGATCTTTCATCTCGAATTCATTCTTTAGATAATCAATTGCCTTTTTGAGTTCTATGGGGGTTCCAATAAGGTTTATGTCATCGACATATACGGCAAGTACAACAAATTGCGATGTTGTTTTCTTTATAAAAACACACGGGCAAATGGCATCATTTATATAGCCTTATGTTAATAAATACTCACTAAGACGATTATACCACATTCGTCCTGATTGCGTTAGACCATACAAGGATCTTTGCAATTTGATTGAAAACATTTTCCGGGACTTTGAATTATGAGCGTTTGGCATTTTGATTCCATCGGGAATTTTCATGTATATCTCATTATCCAGTGAGCCATAAAGATAGGCAGTAACCACATCCATTAAATGCATGTCAAGCTTTTCAAGGACGGCAAAACTAATGAGATAACGAAAAGTTATGGCATCCATTACAGGCGAATATGTCTCTTCATAATCGACACCAGGCCTTTGAGAAAATCCTTGTGCAACAAGGCGTGCCTTATATCTTTGTACCTCGTTTTTCTCATTTCTCTTGCGTACAAAGACCCATTTATAACCAACAGGCTTAACACCATTAGATGTTTCAACTATAGGGCCAAAAACTTCACGTTTTGCCAGCGAATTCAATTCTGATTGGATTGCTTCTTGCCATTTTGGCCAATCATGTCTTTTTCGACATTCTCCAACAGATTGAGGTTCAAGATCCTCACTTTCTTGCATAATGCTAGATGCGACATTAAAAGCAAAGACATAATCCACCACTATATCCACTCGATTAAAATTTGCCTCAATATCGATTGGATTTATTGATAGTTCCTTATTTTCTTGAGTCTCGGGCTCAATGGATTCTTCATGAATCTCAGAATTTATTAAATCATGAATTTCCTCATGAGATTCTTTCGTTGTGTCATTTTGATCGTTTGCTTTCCTCTTTCTAGGATTTCGATCTTTGGAACCTAATGGCGTGCCACGCTTCAGGCGTGCATTCGACTCATTGGATATGACACTAGATGATTGTCCAATAGGGACATCAATACGGATTGGAACATTCTCTGCGGGGATGTGGGATTTTGTTATCCTTTTCAAGTCCGTAAATGCGTCAGGCATTTGATTTGTATTCTTTGCAAATGGATAATCTTTTGCACCTCTTTTTCACAAATAGAGGTATGTGGATCAAGATGAGATAATGATGCATTTTTCCACAAATTTCCCGTTTGGTTTCACCAACTTCTCCCCCTAATTTTGGGAAAAGTGTCTCATCAAATTGACAGTCTACAAATCGTGCAGTGAACAAATCCCCTGTCAATGTTTCGAGTTAGCGAATAATGGAGGCGATTCAAACCCAACATATATTCCTAACCTTCTTTGCAGACCCATTTTGGTGCGGTATGGCGGTGCTATAGGCACATATACTGCGCATCCAAAGATTCTTAAATGGGATATATTGGGTTCATGACCCAAAACCAATTGCAACGGGGAATAATTGTGATAATTCGTCGGTCTGAGACGAATTAGCATTGCTGCATGCAAAATGGCGTGACCCCATACCGAAGTGGGTAGCCTCGTTTTCATGAGTAATGGTCTTGCAATCAACTGCAGGCGTTTAATTAATGATTCTGCAAGACCGTTTTGAGTGTGAACATGAGCTACAGAATGTTCCACTTTTATCCCAATTGATAAGCAATAATCATTAAATGCTTGGGATGAAAACTCAGCAGCATTATCCAGTCTAATAGACTTGATTGGATTATCAGGAAATTGTGCTCGTAGTCGAATTATTTGTGCCATTAGTTTTGCAAACGCAAGGTTGCGTGATGACAACAGGCACACATGAGACCATCTACAGGATGCGTCTTTAAGACCATAAAATATCTAAAGGACCCACTAGGTGGGTGAATAGGTCCACAAATGTTCCCTTGTATACGTCCCAAAAACGTAGGTGACTCAGTCCCAACCTTTGTTGGTGATGGTCTAATAATTAACTTGCCTTGATAACAAGAATTGCAAGAGAATTCATTATTTAAAAGAATCTTGAAATTCTTTAACGGATGCCCATATGAGCTTTTTATAATCCGTCTCATCATGATTGATCCAGGGTGTCCCAATCGATCATGCCAAAGTACAAAAGTATTGGAATCAACCTTTTGGTTTACTGTTGAATGTGCCTCAATTGCACCAATTTTTGTCCAATACAGGCCACAAGATAAAGACGGGAATTTCTCAATAACCCTCTTTTGGCCAGAGACATTCTTTGTAATGATGAGATATTCAAGATTATTCTCATCTATTGTTTCAATATGATAGCCATTCCGGCGTATATCTTTAAAACTCAACAAGTTTCTCTTAGACTTGGAGGAGAACATTGCATTCTCTATGATAAACGTTGTTCCTCTAAGCAGAGTTATAGTTGCTCTTCCGGAGCCTTCAATCAATTTACTACTACCAGAGATTGTAGTAACATCTGCCTTACACATACTTAGTTGAGAGAAATATTTCTTTTCTTTGAGTATCGTATGTGTAGTACATGAATCAACTAAACAAATATTTGATCCAAGCTTGCTTTGTGAGATATCCATATTTGCTTTCCCATGGTTTGACATACAAAAGAAATACACGAACATGAGAATAAACAAATTCAATCCGTTTGTTTCACATTTAAACAATATTTTCAAAATCTGCTGAGGTTAGTCGATTAACTTAGTTGATAGTCGGCTATCTTGGGAAGCAGTCATTAGGTTAGCCGACTAACTAAATCAGATAGTCGACTATCTTGCCTTGCGGAAAAGTCCAGTTTTAATGCGAAATATTAGTTAGTCGACTAACTAAGTTGATAGTCGACTAACTTAGTAAACAGTCATCAGGTTAGTCGACTAACTAAATCAGATAGTCGACTAACTTAGCTTGCGGAAAAGTCCAGTTTTAATGCGAAATATTAGATAATCGACTAACTGTTAGGTTAGTCGATTAACTCTACTGAAAAATAAAAATATCATTGAAATTTAAGCATATTGAAACATTCTAAAGAACTAATACTAACATTATATCATAAACTAACTAATACGACCTGATACTAATGACTATTAGTTTATTCACAAACTAATACAAATAAGTAAAATAAAATCAAACAATTCCATCTTCCTTCATCACAGATCCATCACCGATTAAGTGGTCTATTTTCCCCTCGGGTTGCTCAAAGAAGTCTGCCACATCCAGGTGGGTGATGTCAAAATTGTCGTCAGAGACAAAATTTATTTCAGGGCCTTTATTCTTTAGAGATGCTTGATAAAGATCAACCAAATGTCTTGGTACACGGCAAGCTTTTGACCAGTGCCCTTTTCCACCGCAACGATAACATATAGTTTCTGAACTATTTGCCTTTGGATCCTCATAATCCCGTTTCTGCTTTTGGTGGTTATATCTCTTTGGGGGTGACGGGCATCCGGGAAATTTCTTCCTTGTCTACGTCCACGGCCATGACCCCGATTACGACCACGATCATGATTAAAGCCATAGCCTTTTCCATGCTTGGCATAATGAGAATACACCTTATCTGCTTCAGGCAATGGTGTAGACCCAGTGGGTCGATTTTCGTGATTTCTCATGAGCAGGTCATTGTTTCGCTCAGCCACAAGGAGAAGAGAAATCAGTTCAGAGTACTTTTTGAAACCTTTCTCTCTGTACTGTTGTTGCAGTACCATATTGGAGGCATGAAACGTTGTAAACGTTTTTTCAAGCATATCATAATCAGAGATATTATCTCCACAGAGTTTCAACTTAGAAGTAATTCTAAACATTGCAGAATTATATTCAGAAACAGACTTAAAGTTTTGAGCCTCAGATGAGCCCAATCATATCGTGCTTGTGGCAGAGTGACCAACTTCAGGTTGTCATATCTCTCCTTTAAGCCATTCCACAAGATAAGTGGATCTTTGACTGTGAGATATTCAATTTTCAAACCTTCATCAAGGTGATGGCGCAAGAAAATCAAGGCCTTAGCACAGTCTTGGGTGGATGCTTTATCTTTGTCTTTAATGGCGTCTCCAAGACCCATAGCATCTAAGTGGATTTCAGCATCCAACACCCATGTCATATAGTTCTTGCCCGAAATTTCAAGGGCAACGAACTTTCTTTTTATAATATCAGACATAATTAAAACCAAATTCGGAAAAAGGGAAATACCTTAATTTTCTCAAGAGGATTCTTGAGACGGTAGAGTCTCGTGCTGATAACGTGTTATGAAATAATATAAGAACAAGAACAATAATACAAGAACAAGAATAATAGAGAGAAAAGTAGAGAGAGGAGTATTCTTATTGATACTTTGGGATGATTTACAATGGGGTAAGACCCCTCTATTTATAGGAAGAGAAAAAGACTTAGCCTCAAAGTAAAACTCTTCTATAAGATAGACATTCACTCTAATTAGAGTTCTATTTATAACACTTATTATAAAATTGACTTAATTGTCACGGTTTCATTTAACAATTTGAAATTTTGAATTAATTGATTTGATCTTCTTTTTAATAAAATATCGATTCAAATCAAATCATAAATACTCTCAAACATATGTTATGTATTTATTAAATTGGAACAAACACCCGAGGTAAATATATATTTTTTCATTACGAGTCTACCTTCCCTCAAATTGCCAGCTCCCTTAGTCAATATGTAGAATTATTCATTTTTTTTTATAAAGTTGTCCTCGCGTGACTTATAAGCAGTGATGTAGTCATATATATTAAAGGTTGGTCAACCAAATATCCTTCATCAAAAAATAATATCGTAATTGTATATATAAAAACTTATATTATGTATATATAGGTCAAAATTTATTTTTCATATGTATATAATAAAATTTGAATATTTTTCGCGAAATTCTTGACTTCGTCACTATTTATAAATTACAAATTTGCAGTATTAAAATAACCAATAATACTTTATTCGAGTAAGTTATTTATATTACACCTTCTAAAATGCGGGTCTTTTTTAAATTTTATTATGAATACGAGATATTTACGCATTGGGCAGACGTTTTAGTTGTATTTTCTTGTGGCTCTAAAGGCCCCCATGGTTGTTGAAATTGGAACTTGGTATTGGTACTCCCCCTCTCTCCTTGGTCTTGATGCAAAGAATCTCTTATCCACAATTTCCTCCCACCCTCTTGTTTTCTCAACCATAAATTAAAAATAAAATTCTCTCTCACACAGTCACACATTGAGGCCAAAGTCAAGATTTGTCCATGTAAGCAAAGATCAGATTCTTGGGGAAGGAGAATCATATTCTTTTGATGCCACATCAGACATGTTCACGTGGTCTCTCTCCACGTAAGCATTTCAATCAACAAAAACCTAGTCCACCATAAGATTATTTTTTTTCCTCAGCCCATCACACTATGTTCTTTCAATAATTTATCTTTATGCTGTAGTCCACGCTTTTGGTATAGAATGGGTGGGTTGAGCTCAATTTCAAAAATATTTTTTTTTTTGAAATAAACTTTAGGATATATTATATGGGCTGTTGGAGTTGGTGCAGATGTACGATAATTGACGTAGGGCAAAATAGTACGGGCTAGTCGTTTTTTGATTGAAAATTAAAAATATTTAATAATTGTAAAGTCATTGAAAAATAGTCACTATTTTATTACAATATGAAAAGTTTCTGCATAATATACTGGAAATTGGTTCACATATGTTGAACTTTCAGCATATTATGTTGGACTCGAATACATGGAAAGTTCCAGCATAATATACTGGAGATTGAAGCACATGTGTTATGCTTGAACTCTTGCACGCAAAAAGCCCCAACATAATATACTAGAGATTGGAGTACTTGTATATGAACTTCTAGCATATTATGTTGGAACTTCAGTATATTATGCTGGAAGTTCACATATGAAAAATTCAAACTTCAAAATATTATGCTAGAATATTTTTCGAATTTGAATATTATTTTCATTTAAATTTATCTTTACATAAAAATAATTAAATTTTGATTACTTTTAAAACTATGACTATTTTTCAATTTTTACCTATAAAATCTCATTGCTTTTGAATTTCGCCCTAAATGTATACCCTAGACTAGAATACTGTGCTAGACTAGAATATTAACAATGTAATACTATCGATCGAATACTATGTGCTGTCTCTCGTGGTCCAAAAATACTTAACTTTATTATCGAGTTATTTACCTATTTGAACTGATCTATTTTTTTGGAGTTTAAAAAGAGACTTATAGTCAGAATAAATTATAGCTATTTGTATGGTTTTATATCATTTCATCAAAAAAAATTAAAAAATTAAATTACCTTTTTTAAAAAAATATGTATAAATATTACTTGTAATGCAATAACACTTCAAACAACCTACTTAAAAGTATTAATTTTCCTTTTGTTAAAACCTTTATGAAAGTTATTCAAGATAAGATAGAACAAGTGGATTAGACAAAATTATTTTGACACCCTTATCCAAGTCATTCTTTTTCTTTTTCTCCTTATCTATGACATTAATAATTATCCAAAAATCAAAAATTGAAGGCCATGGAGTGCAGGTGGATTTCACATGGGTCAATCTCTTATGTGGACTAAAATTAGCCATATAAGCAAACACATAGAATCTAATTTCTTTGGTCAATATGATACGTTTTTTTTAATTAAAAGTTTTGGGTTTAAGTTCAGATATAATGTCATTTATGGTAGGGTGTACTTTAACTCGAATATATAACTTTGAATCTTAATATTCGGATTTAGAATTTAAAAGTGACAGAGACACCACTATTGAATAAGAATTTGAGCCAATGTTAGAATAGGAATCGAACCGCAGTGCATTAAGGAGTTATTGGATATGATGGATAAACGAAAATAATCTAGGGATAAAAATTTAGTATTGCCTTATCTTTTGTTTTGTTACTAACCCTTGTCTTTTGACGATTAATATTTTAATTTCACCATCATTTCCTCTTAAAGCATTCAACCTTTACAACTCAAGCAACATCAAATATTAGTGATTTGCATAAAGTACAAGATTAATGACTCAAGCACAAGAGTTTAGCATAAAATATTTGAACTTGTCTGTTGCCAACGAGTTTATTGCACTAAAATTCAATTGTATTGAATATGAATATTCCAATAACAATTTAACATTTTAAAAAAGAAGCTAATTTATATATATTGAGAGTATAAATAATTTTTATACTATCATTGCATTTTACTCCCTTTATCTCATATTATGTGAAGGTATTTAATTGGACACGTAATTTAAGAAATAAACGAAGAATTTTAAAATTTATGGTAAAAAATAAGCTATAAATATTTGTTTGAATATAAATAATCTCATTAGAGATAAAGTGAATATTTTAAAATTAAATTGTTACTACTAAATATAAAATATATCATTATTTTTGGTATCACATAAATTAGGAGGGATAGAATAACTTATAGTAACAAATAACGTATCGAATTTCCAAGTTATTATCCTATACTTATTATTGATGAGTATTACCTTTTAGATGGTCTAATAATATTATATTATTAATATTTCAGAATTAATAAAATAAAAAATATATTTGTACCTAGTATTTATATCAACTTAATAAATACATAATATATATTTACATATGAATTAAATGCAACTTGGTTGTTTAATATTTTCAGTAGGAAGCTAGGTAGCACCTTGCTAGAAGTGTAATAGCCATAGAAATATATACAAAAAAAAATATAGGGGACCCATTCCCAAATAGGAGAGACAATTCTTCCAATATAATATAAGATTACTAGTTGCAATCTTTCTATCCCCCTATTTTCAGCTTTGTCCATCCAAATTCCATAACTTTAAACCCCCCAAACATTATTAAACCCCAAATCACTCAACCCTCAATTCCTCCTATTTTCTTGAAGCTTATATATTTTCGATTGATCAATCGAGATTGAGGCGTAGTTATTATTATTCTAAAATCACTCAACCCTCAATTATTTCTATTTTCTTGAAGCTCCTATATTTTTTAAGAGATCGAACTCAATTTGTTTGAGATTGACGTGCCGTTATCGTAATTTTATTTCTTCAAAAATTCATATCACTCAGCCTCCCTATTCTTCTATTTTCTTGAATTTCTTATATTTTTGAAGTTCATATATTTTTGAAAAGATTAATCGAGATTGAGGTGTAGTTGTTATTGTTCTCTTTTCTTGAAAACTCAAATCACTAACCCTCAATTACTTCTATTTTCTTGAAGCTCCTATATTTTGTAAGAGCCGAACTCAACTTATTTGAGATTGAGGTGTCGTTATTCTTGATAATTAATACCACTCAACCCCCAATTACTCCTATTTTCTTGAAGCTCCTGCAACTTTTTAAAAAATCGACCTCTAACATATTTAAAATTGAGACTTAATTATTATTAATTCATTTTCTTGAAAAACAAATTCACTCAACCCTCAATTATTCCTATTTGGACGTAATTATTATTAATTAATTTTCTTGAAAAATAAATACATTTAACCCTCAATTATTCTGATTTTCTTGAGAAAGTCGACCTCAAACTTGTTCCGGACTGAGACGTCATCCTTATTATCCTATTTTCTTGGGGGAAAATAGACATGAACAAGAAAAATTGCGAGTTGTGTGAGAAAAAGAAGGCAAGAATGTATTGTGAATCAGACCAAGCAAGTCTTTGTTGGGATTGTGATACACATGTTCATTGTGCTAATTTTCTTGTAGCTAAACATTCAAGAAATCTTCTTTGTAATTCATGTCAATCACTAACTCCTTGGTCTGCTTCTGGCCCAAAACTTCCACCTACACTTTCCCTGTGCAATTCTTGCCTTGAGAATACCTCGGCGGCCGCCGCCGTTCATTTGCAGAACCAAAATGAAGAAAGAGTTGAAGAAAATTATGAAATAGAAACTGATGAAGATGAAGAAGAATATGAAAGTGAGAGTGATTTTGATGATGAATATGGTGATGATAACGAAGATGCTGAGAATCAAGTTGTTCCTTTGTCGTCTTCTCCGTCAATTTCTTCTTCTACCGGCAGTTATGGAGATTTATCTGCCGGAGACGGCGGTGACACGGCGGCTGTTTCTTCTCCGTGGAAGAAGCGATTAAGGGAAAGTGATTGCCTCCATTCAGAGGTAGGTGATATATTCACTTAATTCAGAATTTACAATTTGATGTGTTCACCATTTTAAGTTCTTTACTATGATGTGTTAAATAATTTATTTTGTTTTGACATAGTGCTATTTGCTATATTTATATTGTACTATATTAAGTATATGGTTCAAGTAGTGACAACAGGCTGTTGAAGTAATATAGGGTAAGACTGTGTAGAGTAGACTTTTGTGATGCTCTTTTCAGACTTCGCGCATAGTGTAAGCTTATTGCATCGACTACCCTTTCATAATGAAGCCAAGTCGAGTAAAAAAATTTAAAAAGTAAATATACGAAGAGGGGTTCAATACATAATATATATATATATATATATATATATATATATATATATATATATATATATATATATATATATATATATATATACCCCTTAGAGCTATGTGGCTCTGCCACTGTGTGTCTAGATTATTCGGTTGAGTTGGACCATAACTGAATCCATCTAGTTAAATCTTGAATTGATGACGGAATTAGAACTTGAACTTAATAGGTTCATTTTTAAGTTTTTAGCTTTGAATTCAGTACACTTTTAAAATTATAAGTTATGGCATCCTTCCTTCCAAGAATTTCCCACCTTACTCTTGGAGAGACTCGAACTCACAACCTCTCAGTTGGAAGTGGGGGTTGCTTACCATCGGAGCAACTCCCACTTTGAAAAAGAATACTAGGTTTAATTTATACGTTGGATGTGGCTCTTTACAATCTTAGGACTAATATGTAGTCTACTAATTATGCAGGATGAAGAGGGTTGCTCCTCGGATTTGAACTCCAACAATTTTTTGGAAGAGAATAAGGGAACATCTTGAGACCAATGAAATTGCTTAGGACAAATGAATTGTCTTAAGATTTTTACAAAATATGAATTCTCATCGGCTAGAATTTTGAGTTTATGATTTTAGATAAATTTATTTCATACGTATTAAGTCGAATTTCTTGATACAAATATAAGAGTGTTATCGCTGCCTGTTAGGAGTCTGTAAACCGAATTAGTAGTCTTTTTATGTGCACTGTCTTGTTTCTTTTACATTGAATCATTTTGACAACAAGAGAATTATTGAACCAAGATTCATTGTTTTTGCTCAACTCTTTAGTCTATTTTTCTACCTCTTGTTGCTGCATCTATTACAATATAATTTCAGTTCCTGATTTTGCCTAACAGACTAGAACTGTTCCGACCAAATTTCAAAATTTGGAAAATTGATTCTTATTAATAAATAAATATAATTTGATATAAACAATGGATGCGACTAAGCTAGGAATAATTTCACTCTTTGGCTTCTGCCACATGTCGTTCAGCGACAGGTGATAGCAACGCCATTATGTGCATATCAATAAATATGAGGTACTTATACATATATATATATACACATAGATTACATATATATTGGCATATCAATAAATATTGTGCGTTTTGAACGGAGACGACTGAACAAAATTAGTGGCCTAAAGCCCAACGTTAAGAAGAGGCCCAAATTTTGTTTAATAAAAGTATATATATTTATGATTTTTTATTTTTTATTTGTTATTAATAATAATTTTATGGACCATCTTGTAAGTATTTTGGCACTTCACTTAGTTACCTGTACTTTACTCACCAAGGTTTCAAATTTCATTATAAGAAAATATTTGTATAAGTTCCCAGCATCTAATGATCATAATTTTAATTAGGGGGGCCTAAAGCAATTGCTTTAGCTGCCCCCCTCGAGCCGGCACTGGTTTTGAATCACGCTGTCACGATTTTTTCAATATTTCACATATTAAGAGTTTCTACACCTTATTATCATAAACACTTAGGTTTCCATCTAGGTCTTGGTCGGGGGCAACTTTCAAAGTATGGTCTCATTCTTCTCTTTTCTTGATTCGCGATTCTTATAGCCGAATTAATCTCCCATATGTCGGGACCCTGAACCGTAAGTATACCGTGATGATACTCAGCGAGGACAGCTATATCACAATATCAAACAAGTTAGAAGTCTGATTATATAACACCTCACTAATCATGCTTCTTCATTTAAAGTTTTGCTCTCAGACTAATATTACACAAAATAAAAAATAAAATAAAAAGTAGCCAGTAATTGAAATTAGTAATAGGACCACTATATCCAAGTGCAAAGGGAATGGCCTTAAAGTTCAATAAATCAAAGTTGTGGTTATTATTTACTCAGGAAAGTGCAGCCCCTCTGCCTGTATTCTTGCACTACACTTTTCTTCTTTTATTTTTTTTCCTTCTAATTAAAATACTTTACTTTTTGTATATTGATTCTTCAATTGGAGAACACTCTAGTGAAACAAGCAGTTGTATTTTGTTTCATTTTTGGCTTCTCCTATAACTTCTCATGGTTTTTAGGTATTTATAATTCAAAGAGTAAAAGTTAGATTGTTTTCATTTAGTTTGCAACTTTTTATAGATTTGATTTAAAATATATATAAAGAAACGCTCTTTTTTTTAAGTCAGTCCCAAAACAAATGACATAATTTTATATTTAATAATATTTAACTTTAAATTTTTCTTTTATCCTTAGTACTCCCTCTTTTTTTTTTGGTAATTAAGGCTTTTCATTAATCACCAATGAAGTAACATTACATAACCACAGTCGAGTTTCAATTCAACTGACTGTCTGGGAAATAACATATTGACTATGCTTACTATCCTAACTGCCTAACACTACTATATTCTAAGGTGTTGCAATTGTTGTCTAATTTTTGGGGTGCCTCTAACATTACAATTATACACTATGTCTCTCAGTAAAGCAGTATTACATCGAAAAACCTTGTTGAAAACTCTTGCATTCCTTTCCATCCATATAACATACGCAAATTCAGCTGTAACCATTTTGAAAGTGGTTGCACGACAGGTTCGATCCTTGGCTTTGCTAATCAACCATTGCATTTTCTGGTTCCAATCAATACTAGGTGGATATTGTTCCTGCAACCAGTTCATTACTCTTCCCCATAGGTCCACAGTGACAGGGCAGTTCATGAACAAATGATCTCTTGTTTCAGGGTGGATTTGGCATAAGGTGCATTGTTGATCAATACTCATTCCCCAGCTGTGTAGCCTATCCTTTGTTGGGAGTATGTCCTGTAGGAATAGCCATAGGTTGAAAACTGCTTTTGGCCTTGCTTGGTTTTGTATGATTAAATTCTTCCATGAATCTCTCGGCACTTCTTGCATCTGTGACCGGTACAATTGCCTAGTCGAGCATTTCTGATACTTCCAGTTCTGAAGCCTTTGTAGAGTATTTCTTGATTGGATGATCTTCTTAACCATCCAGCTAGCTTGGGCAGGAATTGGTATGGACTCTATTGGTCTGTCTTTGATATAATACACTGTGATCCACCTTATCCATAGCTTGTCCTTTTTATGGGCTAGATCCCAGCATGTCTTTGCAATAGCAGCCTTGTTCCAGAGCTTGAGATTGGTTAGATTCATTCCACCAACTGATTTTGGGGTACACATTTTGTCCCAAGATATGTATGCTTTCTTAGTTACAGTGTTCATCCCAGACCAAATGAAACTCCTGCAAATGCCTTCAATCATTTTAAGTACTTTCACATGGAATATAAACAGTTGTGCCCAGTATGCTTGAACTCCAAAGATGACAGATTGCACCAGTTGTATCCTCCCAGAGTAAAACAGTATTCTGGCAGTCCAAGAAGTGATCTTGGCTGTGATTCTTTCCACTAAAGGTTGCCACTACAGTAGTGTGATTTTTTTGATGGTCAGTGGCACTCCCAGATATTTGAAAGGCAGTTGGCCTTGCTCATAACCAAGGTGGTCGAGGATCTGCTTCTGTATAGGCATTGCTACCCCTCCAAAATAGACTGAGCTCTTGTTCAAGTTGGCCTTCAATCCCGAGGCTGCAGAGAATTGGGAGAAGCAGTTGGATAATTCCTTGACAGAGGTAAGGTCTCCTTTGGCAAACAGCAACAAGTCATCAGCAAGGCACATATGTGTAATGCCCAGTTTTTTACATCTGGGGTGGAATTTGGTATGCTGGATCATCTTGTAGTGCAGTGCACACCTACTTAAATACTCCATGACCAAAGCAAATAGGAAGGGGGAGATGGGGTCCCCTTGCCTCAGTCCCCTAGCAGCAGCAAAGGGCACAGTAGGCTCTCCATTAACTAGCACAGAGAAGCTCACTGTTGAGATACATTCTATAATCCATTTGGTGAAGGTGCTGGGGAAGCCAATCTGTTCCATAACTTGTTGTAAGAATACCCATTCCACTGAATCATATGCTTTCTGGAGATCTATTTTTATCATGCATCTGGGGGAGACATGCTTTCTAGTATAGCTTTTGACAAGCTCATGTGCTAGGATGATGTTATCCTGGATCTTTCTACCCGGGATGAATCCTGCCTGAGCTTCACTGATGATACTTGCCATCACCTTCTGCAGCTTATTAGCCAGTACTTTTGAGATGAGTTTGTAGAGCACAGTACAACAAGCAATAGGCTTGTATTCTTTGATTGTAGATGGTTTGGACAGTTTAGGGATGAGGGTAATAGTTGCACTGTTGATTGGCTTGCACATCCTACCTGAGTTGAAAAACTGCTTAATGGCAGTGTTGACTTGGTTACCAATGATGTTCCAGCTCTTTTTTAAGAAAACAGCATTGTATCTGTCTATCCCTGGTGCTTTGTCATCTCCAATAGCCTTGAGACTCTCTTTTATTTCTGTGTCAGTTACTGTAGCACATAGTTCCTGTCGTTGTTGTTGTGTCAGTTTTCGTCCATTTGACATATACAGTTGGTTTATAGCAGGCAGATTAGTTGTAGAAGTGCCCATCAATGCCTTATAGAATCCCAGGATATCCTCTTTGATATTTGTAGGTGCAGTGAGTTTGGTTCCCATTGCATTGGTAAGCTCAGTAATCTGATTGTGTTGACTTCTGTTCTTCATTAATGCAGTGAAGTACTTAGTGTTGGAGTCCCCAAGTTGTATCCACTTTGCTCTTGCCTTCTGTTGCAGGATACTCTCCTCAATCAGTGACCATTTTTCCAGTTGTAGGACCAGTGCCTTCTCCTTCTGTTGTAGGTCATCAGTGTATGCTTGACTCAGCTGGCCTTGTAAGGCCCCCAGTTCCTGTCGACACTGTTCTGTTCTGTGTGAAACTGTCTTGAATTCCTTATTTTTCAGGGTCTTCAAGGGAGTCTTCAAGTCTTTGAGTTTGTCCCATACTGTTCTCATTGTGCCTGCCTTCTCATCCTGCCAAACTCTTGTCACAATGTGCTGGAAGTCCTTGTGCTCAGCCCATACATTAAAGAATTTGAAATTCCTCTTCCCATGCCAGGAGGATGAATTCAGTGTCAGTATCATGGGGTTATGGTCTGAGATTAGGGGTACATCATAGTCAGTGACCACCTGGTTCCAGTTGATCATCCATTCATAGTTGCCAAATACTCTGTCCAGCCTGCTGTATACTCTGTCCACACCAGTTTGCTTATTTGTCCATGTGTAATAGTCACCTCTCCAGGGCAATTCTGTCAGTCCAGCAAGTTGTATACATTTGTTAAAATCCAGTGTTCAGGAAGTCTGACTGGCTTGCAAGATTGCCTATCTTTGTCACATAAGACTGCATTGAAATCCCCAGCAACAATCCATGGTTTTTTTATTCCTGCTGCCAGTGTTTGTAAGCTGCTCCATAAGGTTCTTCTCTGCTCTAGCCCATTAAACCCATATACCACAGTGAGGAAACATGTGAAATCCCCTGTTCTGCTGGAAACCCTGCTGTGGATCAACTGGCTTTCCTCCAGAACACTAGTGACTGTGAAAACTTTTGGATTCCATAGAATCCACACTCTCCCCTTTTCACCCGAGACATAGTTTGTTAAGACACCCCAGCCTGGTGCTAGTAGATTAGCAATTCTACTATCATGAGTTTGCTTAACTTTAGTTTCTACTAATCCTACTAGGTTAATGTTGTTTTTCCTAATGTATTCCCTGACTTCTTTCTGCTTGTACCTTTTATTTACACCACTTATATTCCACACTAACCACTTCATTGATAAGATGTTGATGTTGAATTTCCTACCTCCCCAGGAGGTTCATCTTTACTACCAGATACTGCTGCAAATCTGTTACTCACAGTGATGGGGGACAGAGGTGGGAAATTGGTGTTGTTGAGTGCGGGACTTTGAGGTTGCTTTCCTTTGTCATTTCTCTTATCACACATCTGGTTCTGGACTGTCCTGGCTTCATGCTGAGGTCCACTAGGTTCACTATGTTGTGTTGGCGACTGCCTCTGTATTGGCATAGCAGGGCCCTTGGTTCTCCACTCCTCGACTGGCTTGGGCTTCCACACTTGTGTAGGCTGTTTTGGTAACTGTTTTTGTTGGATTGCACAATTGTGGCCTATTGTTTGGCATTTCTCACAGAATGAAGGCTTCCACTCATACTCCACATCTTGAAGGAACTTCTTCCCATTTGGATCCATAACCATTATTTCTGTAGGTAGCTCTTTGGTAACAGTCACCTCAATGAGCATTCTAGCATAGGATATCCTTGTCTGTTTTGTAGTACACTCATCTGCAAAGATTGGATTTCCTAATACGCTAGCAATTCTGCTAAGAGACCTCATACCCCAGCAAGACATTGGTAATTTTGGGAACTTTACCCACATTGGTATTTCAGTCGGAAATTCTTCTGAGAAATCAAATTCAGGTGTCCATTGTTTGAGTATCATCGGCCTATTGGCTACTGAGTAAGGACCAGCACACAATATCTCTTAGGCATCAGCCACTGCCTTGAATTTGACAATGTAGTACCATTCATCATGGTAGAACAAATCTGGTTCAGGAACATGGGACCAATGATGATTTATGAATCTCCTCATTGCGTTGAAACCAAGACTGTCACCTAGGATGTATACCACTAAGGCACACTTCCATTTGGCTTCCTCTTCCTCCACCTCAGCTCTTTCCAGTTGTACTATGGGCTTTCCATCCACTATCATTGGGGCTATGTAGTCAAGAGCCATACCGTGAGTCGCAAACCGGTTCTTCTGAAATGGTGTTGACCAGCTCTTCTTAGGTTCCTCTGCTTTGTTTTTGGTAGTCTCTGGTTGTTCCTCAGTTGGCATTGTTGATTGCATGGTCGCCTCTGTCAAAGGAACTGCTTCTACTGTACTTGAAGGGGTTGAAATTCCTTCAACCTCTGGTGTCATTGGTGTTTCCGTAATCGTTTTTACTAGTGCATCTGGTTGTTCTGTTACTATCTCCGCAGCTGGTTCATCCGCTTCCATGGTGTCTAGGGTTTCCCCCGAGTTGAAGTTCTGCACCTCCTTCGCACTGTTCTTCTCCATAATCAGTTGATTCAGCTTGTCAAAGGTATCGATTGGGATTTTCCGCGGTCTTCCCCTTCCGCGACTACCGCCTTTCGCCATTAACACAAGCTCCGCGTACGTTATGCTAACATACGCCGAGAGGATGAGAGAGAGACGGTTTGATGCTTCGCCATTACTATTTGAGAAGTCTACGAGGTTATTCTTTGATCACTTTTTTCTTAAATATTTTGAATTGTGAATTATTATGATTTATAATATTTTTATCGAAAATATAAATTTGATTTTCAAAAACTTAAAGTATCTATTTCCAAATTCACAGTCAAAGTAAAGTACATTGACCCTCGTATTCGAACTATGCCAATCTTTTCTGACGGAGGGAGTAAGATGATTTCTGCAATATCCCGAGGTATGGGGGGAGCAGCCGTGAGAAGCGGAAAACTCATCATTTTTAGGATATTTTTGAACTATTTCAAATAGTTCAAGGATAATTTTGGCCCTTTTTCATTTTTTTTATTTTAAAAGAATTAGTGGTGTTCGAACTAGCTTAACACAACCCCATATATCCCACATGTTACTTGCTATCTCCCACAAACATCAGTAGCGAATAACTCCATCCACTAAATTTTTTTTTTTGATTTCCCACTTAATATCCGGTACCCACATTAGAGCCCAACTATATCCAGATCCACGCTTCATAGAGCCCCATTCGGGGGGAAAAAGCTTCTCGCCAAAAAAATTTCATACTCAGGGCGAACTCAAGATCTCCGGTTAACGGAAGAACAATCTCTTCCATTGCACCACATCCTTTGATGGTACCCACTAAGACTTAGGCAAATAGAAAAAATCACCTAATACTTTTGTAGGGCGATACCCTTGAATAAATTGAAGTACATCCTAGTGAAATAAGTAAAGGGTTGTATTATCTATATTTGGCTTCTTTTTTAAATTGTATGTAACACTATTTGTAAAATGTCAATTTTGAGTATCTCTCACTTACAAATCGCGCTAAGGACTTCATCCAGTTATGTTAGCCCCTTGTATCTGAATAAAGGAAGCATCAAATCACTCATTCTTGTATATAACATTCCAACAAGCAAAAGATACAACACATAAATCATCTCACAAGCCAAAGATATTCAGCTTATCACCATATATGACTCAAATTGTGATTGTCACATGGCAAATTCATGCCTATCTTCTCAAACAACAAGTTTCCATGATTTCATCTAGCCCGTAACAGGTTAAATTCTATCAAATTAGCTAGTGAAACAAGTCCATTTTCAGGTATGCATTGCTTTCATAAACCACGAAAAAAGGAAAAGGGACACTAGTAACAACTGTGCTAGGCAACATCCAAGTGCAGCTATGGTCTAGAGATATTAACCCATTGCAGCCGAAGAAAGGCAATAAATACAGGGCAATGGTCTAGGATAAGAGAAAAGGCAGAAAACATGAAATTGATGACTAAAACGGTTTCTCATCCATGCTTATCAGTATTACTTATCATATAAGATAAAAGTAGAAGTGGGACTACCATTAGACACTATCAATACGAACAAGAAATTTTTAATGCATATCTAACTAAGCTTGAGGACGTTCTAACAGGAACATGGAAATTAAGTCTTAAAAGATAAAGTAGTATAGATAAAGTAGTGAAGATGAAAGGGAGGAGCAACCACAATTCAGTTACAGAAGATGGACCCCAGATATAAAAAAAGACCAAGTGGTTCTCACAAGTCGCCCAAATTTTGTGCAGCAAAAGGAATGTTCACCGCAACTTCCGCTCGGCATCTGTCACCAAAGAAGCAGGTATATCAACGTCTTAGCAAACAAACAGAAAACTCTCAGTAATCACAGAGTCAATAGACAACAGTGTTGGAGATGACAAAGCTTCAAAGGTTATTCTGCACATCAGAGCGCACATATCAATTGCATAAAAAATATAAGGGCATACAAGAACTAGGTTCGACTGGTTTGCAACTCTCTGCATGGCAATCTGCAGAGACCAAACCCATGTCCTTGATCCTAAGCAGGATGTTACACTTACCGGGAAAATCAATGTTAAAGATACGTTTCTAAACAGTCGAGCTAAGCGAACGCATCTCTGTCTCTAAATGTTAAAATATGGATATTATAGTGACTCTACATACATGTTAAAGTAGGTGAAATAATTTTCTTCTTGTTATGATAAAGGGAAGCACAAATGCCTCATTGTCACTTATGTTTCAAAGTTCAATTTTTACGTTTCAGTAGTCATAACTGTTTTTAGGAGAAGTCCACTGAAAGAAAAACTTCTATTGTTACTGATCAAAAAAAGATTCTATTTTTTCTCTGAAACACAAGGTATGCAATTCTGTTTTCAGGAAGGCAAAAGGAGGTTATCCAATATTTTGAAGAAACTGTCATTTTCTAACTAAACCATGAAGAGACTCTATCAACCAACAATGGTCTTAGCAATCATCAATTAACAGACTATTAAACAATTTGAATGCATATTGCTCGGGACCTCTAATTTATAGATATAACGGATAATGCATGAACCTCCTACAAGAGCAGAACAAATGGCATGAAAATTGTCAAAAGGTGATTTTTCTTCAGGGAAGAAAAGAAGCTCCTCATTCTTGCATCCTTCCCACTAGTATTCTCCTCCCAACATCTTTTGCAATGTGTCCTCAAATAAAGACCAGTGGATAGAAATGATTCATCTATGTAATCTTTAGTGAAATGACAAAGTTAATTTGACACCACCCACAACTCTACAAATTCAAATATAGTGGCCATGCAAACAAGTGTCTGCTTTCATAAACATTAAACCACCAATCCATACGGCAAAATCAAGCTTAGCCCAAGACTACAAGAGTTCAAATATTGGAAAGTCAAATCAAATTGACTCTAGAACAAACCGTGGTTTTCTTTGTCAAAGTTGTTATTTCAACATCACACACCTGCTTTATTTTTCCCCCGCTTTCACAACCGAAGACGGTTATCACAAAATTAAATCTTCCTAAAATCTGTTATGGAATTCATGTTTACAATTGTCATCCATTAACCCAAGGAAGAACTAGGTTTAGAGGTAAAAAGTGCGGAGCACACAAGCCAGTCCTAACAAATCTTTTCATTAAAATGTTAAGCTCAAAAGCAGCCTGTAGCGGTGTCAAATTAACTTACATACACAGTTTTCTTTTTAACAAGGAAGAAACAATAATCTGAATTCATCTTATCAAAAGTCCTCTCACAAACTTCATTAAAGAGTTGAAACTTACAAGAACCCTATTGATCTCATACAGCAGGAGATAGCTCGCACAGTGAATCATGCCATAAGTTCTACTCTAAGCAATACAAGTACAATTTGTAAGTTATGCGAGCAACAAAAGTACAATGTTTCATAATTTAAAGTAAGTAATTTAAAAAGAAAAGAAGTGATATTCACTGTGAAAATAAAAGTAACAAGCAATGTACCTTTCGCTTATTGCTTCTTCAAAGGACTTCTTAAACAACCTTAAGTCAATTGTCCGTTTTTGAGCCTTTTCCTATGGCTGGCTGCGATCCTGCTTCATGGAGTTAGACAATTTAAAACAGAGTAGCCTCAAGATTCAGCAGTGAGCATGGCAATAATAAGTTTTATTGAGGATTCTTTTGTCCAAGTTCTCGTTTCAAGATTAGGCATTTGTTTTAGTTGATCCAAAACAATGCTCACATTTCGTTACCTTTAAAGCCACATTTCGTTACCTTTAAAGCCCGTGTTCTTACATATTGTTGCCAAACAAGTAGTTACAAAAATTTACAGGTTTCTCACAATTTGTGTGACAAAATCATATGCATACACTGTAAAAGGCATTGCACTAATGCAGCTATTTTGGGGAGTAATCCACCCAGTTTTACTCCCTATCATTTTATTTGCTATAAAACATCACCCAGTGTCAGATTTGGCAGCAGTATACCAAATTAACTTTTACATTATAAAATATGAAAGATCTTTCATTTCAACGAGGAAACTCACAAACTAATAACCAGTAGCAGAAGTTGCATAAATTCACATCAACACAAAATCCACTTTCCTCTTTCATGCAAAGATTTGAAACTGACTAAAAGACTATTAGTATAAGAATCTACAAACCAGCAGTTGCAACAGTTTTTTCGCAACTTACCTTGGCGATCATCAGAAGCATCATGATACGCGGTTTCCTCCTCATTTTCTTTTGCCGCAGACGCCATGGAAACTACCGGCTTACGAGCGGCATTTCCACCATCTTTCTCATCAGGATACCTCACAACTACAACAGGACAAGCACAATGCCTAACACAGTAATCACTAACACTTCCAAGCCTCCCATCATTTCCTCTCTTAGTTGCCCCAAATCCTCGACTACCCATAATAACTGCACTCAATCCTAGCCTCTCAACCTCAAGACAAAGCCTCTCTTTCATATCATGATCTTTCACAATATGAATTTTGTACGGAATTTGTGCATCAACAAGCGGCTGAGCCAAAGCAGAAGATTTAGTGGCAGTAAAGTTATCGAAATCATCTTCAAGCTTCCGGTGAGACTCTTCGTTATCGGGATCGATAACGGAGAGATCAACAGAACCCCAATCAGCACCGTAGAGGACGGAGGTAGGACCAACGTGAAGAAGGATAACGGCGTCACCAGGACGGAGGTAGTGGTGGACGGCCCATTTAACGGCGAAGGCGGATTCGTCACTGAGATCAACGGCGATTCCGATTTTGCGTTGTGCCCTGGCGGTGGGGGTCTCTGTGGCGGATGGAGTGGTAGGTGGTGGAAAACGAGGCGATGAACATTTCACCTTGATGTTCTTGAGGTTTGGGATGTCGGAATCCGCCGTGTGCGGTGGTTGGTTCTGCATTTCAAAGCTCGGTTAGGGTTTTAAATCACAATTGAGTTTAACGTTTTTTCCTTTCTGGTTTCGTTGACCGCTTTGTGATAGTGGGAGTAGTGTCAAAAAAAACGAGAAACAAACACTATGTTTTTTGACAGCATGTGATCGGTTTAAAAATTTTTAGGTTTATATAAACGGCATAGTAAATATTTTATGGTATTTCAGAGTTGTATAATACGAATTTAGGATTAATATCCTTTTTTTCGTTTGTATGAGTACATGGTGATTTTGTAATAAAAAATTAACGGACTCAAATTGGTCTGGAATATTATAGTTCTATAAGAAACGGTCTAGTGACCAATACTCATTGTTTTATCATAAATTTCGGGTTCGTTTCATAGCATTCCGTCGTCACGCAATACTAATTTAGGATTACATCAACTTTTGCTTGTGCATTAGTACATGCTAATTTTATATATAAAAAAAATCAACGGACTGCAATTGGCCTGAATTTTTATAGATCTACATAAAATATTTTAGTGATCAATATTCATTGCTTTACCCTGGCTTTCGGGTTCATTTTATGGTATTTCATAATCATGCAACGTGAGTTTGTAATTACATTCACTTTTTGTGTGTACTATTATATATTGATTTTGTAGAATTTTTTTTTGACAAAAGGCCTAAAATTTAGTAAGTCTATAAGAAACGGCCTAGTGACCAATACTCACTGATCCGCCATGACATTTCATGGTCATGCAATACGAGTCTATGATTATATACATTTTCTCATATGTATTAGTCGTGATGATCTTGTAGAATTTTAATTCGATTGACCTGAAATTTCGTAGGTCCATAGAAAACGGTCCTAGTGACCAACATTCATCGCTACGCTATGACTTTCGAGTTAATTTTATGGTGTTTCAAGGTCATGCAACATTAATTACTAATTATTTCCACTTTTATCGTGTGTATTAGTACATGTTAATTTTGTAGAATTCTTTTGATGGACTTCGATTGAGCTGAAATTTCGTAGGTCTATAACAAATGACCTAGTGACCAATACTTATTGATTCATCATGACTTTGGGGTTAGTTTGTTGGGGTTTGGGGTCATGCAACACGAATTTGTGATTATATCTATTTTTCGTGTATACTTGTATATGCTAATTTTATAGAGTTTTGTTGACAGACTCCAATTAGCCTGAAATTTCATAGGGTCATAGGAAACTGCCTAGAGACTAATACTCATTACTTCTCCATGACTTTCGGATTTATTATTTGGTATTTTGGTGTCATGCAACACGAGTTTATAATTATATCGATTTTTCATGTGTATCAATACAACTGATTTTGTAGATTTTTTATAGACTCTGATTGGCCTAAATTTTCGTAGGCCCATAGAAAAGCAATTTTTTGACTAGTACTCATTGTTTTGCTATGTTACGACCCATAATTTCCTCCCTCAGAACCGTGATAGCGCCTAACATTTCACTTGCTAGGCAAGTCAACGTTAGAATATTTTTAACAAATCAAATTAACTAATACCAAATTAACTGTAATAACTGAAATAGAGTATGAAAACCCATAATGACCGCAATATCTAGATACAATCCCAGAACTGGTGTCACAAGTGCACAAGCGACTAGAAATTTACAAATAATGGTCTGAATTAAAGTAAACTGTCTGACTGAAATAAACAGCTAGGATAAGGTGGAAGGGGACTTAAGGGCTGCGCGCGGAGCAGCTGTATCTCAAGTCTCCACTGGGCTATCGATCCGTGCAATCCACTGACCGTCGCTAAAATCTGCACAAAAAATGTAGAGTGTAGTATGAGTACAACCAACCCCATGTACTCTGCAAGTGTCGAGCCTAACCTCGATAAAATAGTGACGAGACTAATGTGGGTCACTTAACTTGTGTGCAACGTAATAACAATAAGAGAAAGGAAACGCATGAAAAATAAGACAGTTAACTTATGGAAATAATTTAATCCTCGAAATCAATAAAACCAGAACATTAGTACTCAGAATCTAGTATGAAGCCCTGAAAGCTAACACAATACAACAATGAATACAAAACACACAATCCATTGCGACGTACAATCCGATCCCACTGTACAAACTCAATATCCTCCCCTATTCAATATCAAGAATAACAAATAAAATCTGTTGCGGCCGATCCTAACGTATAAATATCAATCCTCCCTTATTTCAATTGTTACGGCGTACAACCCGATCCCACTGTATCAATATCAATCCTCCCTTATCCACCTGTTGAGGCGTACAACCGGATCCGTAAATAAAATAAATAAATATTAGCAATTCAACAACTCAATACACGAGAAGCTATACGATTAAAGAATATGAACACAGACCATAAAGGAACCTCGTACCAAATCAAAGAATGTTACAATTAATACAAACCAACAAGGCAAGTCAAATACATGACAATTAAAATATACAAGTAAGACAATTAATGCATGTGGCAATTAATCATGGAATCATGGAAGAAACGGACATTTTAAATATGAGAGAAATAAGTGACGAGCAGAAAGTTAAGATATAGAAACCAAATAAAGCATGTAACAGTCAAGTCATTAAATAAAATAAGTAATGATTTACGTGAAAGCATGCAAACAAGTAATTTGACGATGTATATACACTCTCCACCTCGCATATACACCACGACACATGTAATTCACATAGCACATAGCTCAATAATTTCTAATTTCTTCAAATCAAGGTTAGATCCAACACTTACCTCGCTCCGCTAGCAAATCAAAACTCAATTGGGGTCTTTCCTCTAAAATCTGCCTCCCAACCAACCGAATCTAACCAAAATTAACTCAACAACATCAAATAATGTCAGTGAAACCAATTACAATACATAAAATTAAGATCTTTATACTTTTCTCTAAAAGTCAACATAAGTCAACCCCGGACCCGCTTGGTCAAAACCCGAGATTTAGGCTAAAACTCATTAACCCATACACCTTCGAGCGTGGTTATGTGATTAGTTTCAAAATTCTGCCTCAATTTGATGTCTAAATCCCAACCTTACAAAAAAATCCAATTCTTATCAAGTCCCTAACTTTCTACCATGAAAGAACATAGATTAAGGTTATAAATTAATCGGTAGTGATGAAAATGGTAGAAAACAAGTTAAAGTATACTAACCTATGAAAGGGTGATGAAACTTCTCCTCTAAATTGCCTCTAGTCTGAGCTCTGATGAAAAGATGGTGAAAAATGGATGAAATTTCGAGTTTTTGGAAGTTTAAATGATTGGCGTCGGGTGTCCATCGCGTTCGTAATGCACCTTACACGTTCACGAAGGGCACCATCCTAGTTGGCTTACGCGATCGTGTTCAACTCTATGCATTCGCGTAGGCTTAGCCCACCTCGCCTTTATATTCGCGAGCCTGGGCTCGTATTCACATAGAGTTAGAGTTCCATTTCCAGCCCCCGCCTCCTATCACTAAGCGTTCATAATAGAGTGGATGTGTTCGCGAAGTACTGTTCCGCGTTCACGATGAGCAAATCCTTCCCAGTCCCAAACCACTCTTCAAGATCGCGGGAGTATCTTCGCGATCGCGAAAGAAGCATTCATCAAACACCAGCAAAATAACTTGTAGTCTATCTGAAACCTACCTGAGCCGCTCGAGCTCCAAACCAAACATGCACACAAGTAACATTATACAAATTTGCTCACGTGATAAAAACACCAAAATAACATTTAGGACCTCGAGTCGGACACCAAAACAAAGGAAATCTTAACTGAAACTTAAGAACTTTCAATTTTTTAACCAGACATCCGAATCAAGTGTCAAATCAATTCCGTTTCGCACTAAATTTTGCAGGCAAGTCATATATACTGAAATGAACCTATACCAAATTTCGAAATCATAATTTGAATCTGGTAGCAACAAAGTCAACTTACGGTCAAACTTAAGAATTATTTAAATCTTTAAATCTTTAGTTTTCAACAAATTACATTAAATCAAGCTAGGGACTTCCGAATTTAATTTCGGGCAAACTCTCAAGTCGAAAATCACGATACGGACCCACAAGGACCGTCAAAATACTGATTAAGGTACATTTATACTAAACGTTGACTATAGTTAACTCAAATAAGTTTTAAGCACGACTTCACATCTTCATAAGTTTTAGAGACATAAAATAGAAATTCAGGATGATTTTTTATTTTTTCGTGTGTTAATCATCTTCATGAATTTAGCGACGGGCTCCGAATCGCCTTAAATTTTGTGGGTCCATAAACAACGATCTAATGAACAATAGTAATTGTTCCCATGACCATTTGCTCGTTTTTGGTATTTTTGGGTTATAAAACAAGAATTCATGATGATTTTCAATTTTTAGTGTGCTAATGTCCTCGCCACCTTTATAAATTCGGGCGACGAGCTCTGAATCACCTAAAATTTTGGAGACACATCATAAAGAACCTAATAACCAGTAAACATTAATTCAACATGATCGTTCCTCGTTCTTTAACGTTTTAGGGCCATTAAAAACATGAATTCAAGAAGATTTCTAATTTTTTTGTGTTAATGTCCACAAAATCTTCATGAATTCAGCTGACCGGCTCAAAATCGCCTAAAATTTTATTGACCCATCAGAAATGATCTACTGAACAATAATCATTGCTTCACCATGATTGTTTCTCGTTTTTTGCATTTTAGGTCCATATAATAAGAATTCAAGATGATTTTTAATTTTTCGTGTGCGTCCACGCCATCTTCATAAATTTGGGCGGCGGGCTCCGAATTGCCTGAAATTTTATTCACCATCAGAAACGACCTAATAAGCAATTATCATTGCTTTGCCACGAGTATTCCTTGGTTTTTAGCTTATCGAAACACACTTCTTTTTATAACCCCTATTTGAATATCTTTTCGGGTATATTTTGACCATGTTTTCAAATCAGAAATTTCCTAAAAGGTTGAAACTGTGTGCATAGTTTTATAAATTATTGAAGGTTATTCTAAAATGGTTTTTGAAAACTGAGTAAGCTGAAGAGATTCTTAAAATAGAGAACTCGGGATGAATAAGGAGGAGGAAGGAGGCAACGGGGGGAGAACTGGAGAGTGACGAGTTGGTAATTTACCAACTTATTTCTTCTCTTTACTTTGATTTTTGTAGTGATTATTGACTTCTAACACCACAACTAAGGCCAAGATTGCCTAAGCTTTTGTGGGTAGAGTTATCAAATACCTATACTGATAAGAGATAGTACATATCTTGCTGATAAGTATATAAAAATTGATCCGGACATCACAGTTATTTAAAAAGTTATCATATATATATATATATATATATATATATATATATCCTATTTGTGCGGCATAATTTTTGCTGAAGGAGATTCATGAATCTTTGCAATAGGTAGCTCTGTCCGCGTAAAAATAGTACATGCTTGCCAGTTTTCGGATCTGATCATTCAAAATAGCCAGCATTTGCAAAGTCATTGAAAAATAGCCGCTATATTGCTGCAACACGAAAAGTTCCAGTATAATATACTGGAGATCGGTCCACAGGTATATAAACTTCCAGTATATTATGTTGGAACTCCAACACGTAGAAAGTTCTAGTATAATATACTGGAGAACGGAGCACTGGTTCTCCAATCTCCAGTATTTTATGCTAGGTCAATATAATATACTGGAACTCCAGTATATTGGAATTCCAGTATATTACACGGGAGTATTTTTTCGAATTGTGAATAGTATTTTTGTATAAATTTATCTTATATTAAAAATGGCTAATTTTGATAACTTTTGAAATTGTGGCTATTCTTGAATGACCACTAGTAAATCTGGCAATATTTTAATTTCTCCCTCCGCCCCCCTGCAGAGCTAGATCAGGTTAAACCTGAATATGTCTCAATCCCAAACAGCCAAACTTGTCTATGATTTGTTTCATTACAATATACAATTACTTAACTATTTCCCTTTCATTTTCTTGTATCCAGAGTCTATTACCCTTTCCTTAGTTGAAAATCTTCAAGATTGTGTGCTGGGAAGTAGAATGCAGTACACAGTTTATTACAATAGAGATCTGGTAGTACGACATCATGTACAATAGAGAACTGGTAGTTCAAAATGTACTACTTGAAAGCTCTAATGTACTATCGACGATTCGATTCCTATATTAACAAACTAATGAAAATTAAGTCATACAGAAAGTTAGGAAGGAGTAGACATGCAGAATGCTTAGAAATATCATTGAGTGCAGCGTTGATGAAAATTTCGAATTTCTGCAGATATATTGATGCTGCAATATTATTCATTTCAGACAGTTTTCATCTATGCTGCACTCGATCATGTTTCAGTGCTCTGAAGAAATAGTTAGTTTACCCTAATTCAGACCTCGAGTTAGCAACTCATGGTTCAAAACACGATGAATAATAAAACCGCTCATCAATCCTTCTCCAGTTGAATACAAGACTTTTTGTTTGAGGCAGAATTTGAACCTGTAACGTGCACCAAACCCACACATCATGTGTTGCACCTCCAGTCTGCTATTTCATGCCCAATCCAATCAATGGCAAAATATACAATCCTCTCCAATGACAAATTAACCATTACCCACGATGAGACGACAAACAAAGGTTCATGGCCATGTCAAAATACTTCAGAAGGATCTTCCCCATGTTGAACAGTTGAATGTTCGTAAAACTACTCATCAACTAGTCAAGCAATCTACCAAATTATATTGAATACAATGTCCTCAAGGGATACAATATTATCCATAAGAGGAGGCATTGCCCATTACACATCAGAAGGATCTTCCCCATGTTGCATAGCTGAATAGTTCATAAAACTACTCATCAACTAGTTTGAATATAAGTTCCATAAGAGACAACATTACGCGTAAGAGAAGGTATTAACCATTGCAAATAGAATCCAAAAGAAGAGTTGAGATTTGTCGCAGAATCTTCAGATCGCTATGGAAGTACTTACTACACAATCATTGAGGAAGTAAAAGTTGGATTACAAAATTTCCCTCACATTTCCACAGGTTTGATCACGGAATTGGCTGCATCAGCCTACAATGAGACATACGGCCTCAATCCCAAAACTCTCTCATCAATACATTCTTGATATTTATTATCTCACACAAGTGATCAAGAATAAGAAACAATTTTTAATAAGAATTCAAGGTTAGAGCTAAACTAATCTCAATTTTTTTTTTTAAAAAAAAAAGGCATTTCATCCTTATTCTCTTATAATACCAGATGATGTGTATATAATCTTTCCTTTACGAGAGATTACTCCATCAAAATTGTGGAACCGTTTCCCCTACGTTGGGGTCGGGAGCAGAAGCAAGCCAATGAGATTTTTTAAGGGGCCATCAGTCCTCCAATTGTGTGAAAGAGAGACTCCGCCCAGTCTTCTTTGAAAAGCAACTTTTGCAATGTCTGCAGCACATCGTATCCCGGATCCAGTTTTCGCTGCCATCCCTGTAGGAAGATAGACAAGCATAATGTAATACATTCCAACAAGTAATAGACATATTATGCTAAGCTTTTCCTTCTATTGGTATCTGGAAGAAAAATAGAGGGAAAAAAGAAATGATATGATATAAGGCGTGGAAAGAAAAGCATCTAGAAGAAAAGCAGATAAGTCAAAGAAAACGAGCTAAAAGATAACAGATAGAAACTAAATTATTTTTCGGAAACCATCATTCATGGCTCGGCGGCTTTCACTTCACAAAATATGCACTTCTGTTGTAATTACAACAATTCCAAGAGCCTGTATGAACACAGCTCAATTACCACAAGTTGTACAATACTGTTTTATCCTAAAGCATCTTACAAGGTTGGGATTATCATAGTAAAGACGTAGTATGGCACAATTACTCCTTTTTTATATAATGGTAGTGTCCGGACTAGCTTGCACGTGCCTCAACTAACTCCATCGGGTACCTACTACCTCCCACCAGCACAAGTCTGCGTGACTCTGTCCATCAAGGGTTAAAGAAATAAAAAGAAATAACCTAATTTTTGTCTCCACTGAGATTTGAACCTCGGGGTCATGGCTCTCCACCCACTTGCTACACCCTTTGGTGCAATATGGTACAATTACTTCTGCTTGCTTTTTGATAATTGAATGTCAATAATCGCATTGTGCAGATGTTTGAGCAAATCATACTTGAGAACCATATATGCCGACTTCCCCAACACACATAGCAGATAATAACAACCATAGAAAAGGATAAATTAACTTAAGAATATAGCAGACGAGTCTACGCTGTGCAGAGTTATCAGAGGGTAAAAACATCCAATAAGGCCATAAGGTACCTCCAACACCAAAGTAGTCACAATCACAGTGCAAATGTTGCCATCAATATTCACCCGATGACGTCTAACTTGCTCAAGCAATTGTTGCATGCAATCCGCCGGATGAATGCCACCTCCTTCAGGTGTTCTCCAAAAGTCAAAAGTTCCCTCCACTTCCTATTACCAAAGTGTACATTCATTTGTTATTCAACAAGGACATGAATCTATAAAAATTGGGGCTTTTCGACATAATTCACTAAGGAGACTACAACGTGTATTACCTGTATTCATCAGAAAGAAATAGGTGAGCAAAAGGTATTTAAAACAGGTTCTCATATTTCACACAAGCAACTCATAAGAAAACATCATAAAGCAGTTTCACATGGGATATCTTTTGCTTATATATTGTGCATCTCCTTTATTTTTTAAAGGATACTTCCAATAATTTTTATTTTTTGAAACAACAACAACAAACCCAGTGAGTTCCCGCAAGTGGGGTCTAGGGAGGGTAGAGTATATGCCAAATAAATAACAAATTGGCATATACACATGCTGCATCAAAAAACTTGTCCATACTTCGATGATGTGGTAGCACCATCCCATATAAGGAAGACAAACCTTTAGAAGAACGAACCAATTTGTAAGTTTATTTAACATACTGATGTATGGCCCTAAGACAAGATGAGAGGGAGCTTCTTTTTTTTTTTTGACAATGTAACATAGGTGAGAGGGAGCTTTTGCTTTTTAATTCTTTCCTTTATTATCCCCGAAAGACTCATCATGTACTATATGCATTGTGCTTGAACTGAAGTTAAACCAAAATGCAAGATGCGAATTAATACGTCTATTTAGCTTTTCCTTCTTGGACATTGAATTGACTCCTGAGAATCTAAAGATCAATAGTCTGCCACACTCTACAGTTTTGAGCTTCATCATTCTTTGACAACAATTATTAGAAGGCTAGGAAAGCACCTTGATGAATTCCCCTGGGTTCGGACAGCTCTGTTGTTTAGATAGTCCAAGAGTACATTCTGCAGCAGAGCGGCCATCTCGAAGTGCCACAGCCTTAAAGAACTCCAGCAGAAGGAGCCGATCCTTATTAGATAGCTCAGCAGTCATACCCACATCTAGGAAGACCACATGAGGCTTCGACTTGAAAAGTCCTTTACCTGAAGCTCTGTCTTGCGGTGTTCTAACAAGAATGTTCCCAGGATGCATGTCTGCGTGTATGAAATTGTCCACCTGGAATTAAAGAGTATAGTATCAAAAAAGAGCGCAGAAATAAATTTAGTGACTATGTTGCAGAAATAAAGAACTGCAAGATTCCAATGGAATAGCATTTCTCCCTCACCCTAACGAAAAGGAGAAAAGAATACACAATCTCAACTTGAAGACTATAACTAAGAAAGACTAGTTCGACAACTTACAGACTTCTTACACAAAAATAGAAGAAAAGAACGAAACAGCCAATACAAACTTGTTCAAATAAAGGAAGTTCTCCATTTTTTCTAAAAAACTGCTTTCAGCAATCTACTCGGCATGTTTGATAACCTTGGTCACTAACCCAGAGTGTTTTATGCATTATTACCATTGCAGAAATTCGAGTAGGAACATGCAAAGTTGATTTAGGTATTTATTAATGCAATTCAGAGATAATGCTCAGAAATCCCACATGATGGCCTGATAAAGCAACTCTTTTTTCCCTATTGGTATGTTAAACCCCAACCCCGACCAGTGCCCTTGCACAGGAGTCGACAATGGTCCCTCTATCACCGAACTTCAATATTGGAGGTGAATGGTTCTTTCCACTAGGATATCCTCCCTTGTCTTAGGAACCCATTTTTACTCATGTACTTAAGTAGTTACTTTCAGTTGAAGTTTCTATTGTCATATTCCTTCTTGAATTACTTGTGGTGATGATAACCAAGCTTTGACTTTTCCAGAACTGCTAAAATTACACATAGACATACCAACATCATCTTTAGTAGTGCATGAGTCCCAATGTGGGCAAGGGCACTTCTGACACTCTCACGTCCGTCGAGCTCTTTAATACGTTCTTCAAGCTCTTCAATGTAGCGCAAGATATTTTCACCATCTTCATAAGTTTCCACTAAAACTGCTGGATGCACCAAAGGATATAGAGGTCTGGGAAATGATACATCCTTCCATCTGCGGAAGTTGTATATGAACCGACTTAAGTTAGCTGCTTCCCTAGAAAGATCAACTTGAGACATCATAAAGACCGCAAACTGCTGTATGCTTTCATCCAGTCTTAACCACTTCAAATTCGGGAAGACCTTTGAAAGTTTTGCAAACAAGTTAATTAATACGAAATCCCTCCTTATAGATTCACCAACGCCTGGGTGCCTAACTTTGACGGCCACACGAATGGGTTTAACCCGTTGTCTAGGATATCGAAATCTCAATGTAGCCCGATGAATTTGAGCAATACTACCAGATGCGACAGGCTCCTCCTCAAAGTTTTCGAATATTTCAGGAAGCTTGCGTCCGAACGCCTTTTCGATGCTTCTTTTTGTGTACACATAGCTATGTGCTGGTGCCTTAGAATGGAGTTCCGCAAGTTCATTACACATATCATCTGGAAATAGATCTGGCCTTGCTGCCGCCCATTGACCCCACTTAATGAACGCTGGACCCGCCTTCTCTAGAGTTTTTCGCACAACACGAAGCCACTTCTTCCTAAATTCAATACCAAGGGAGTCTGCAAAAGGAGCCATAAGTATACACGGGAAGAACAATAGTGTTAAGTATACAGCTCTAAAGAGCAAAATCAAGCCCTCTAAAAGTAAGAAGACAACTGAAGTCAGGTAGACATGTCCATCCTTTGCATGCATGTAGAGTGATTCCGGGGATGTGAAGCCTTCTGCTTCGGCAAACACACTTCGCTTCCATGCTAGCTCTCCAATAAGGAAGGCTAAAATGCCAGGAGAAACCAGATGTGAGCGATTCAAAGCAAGGCTCATCATACATGTAACCCTACTTATCGGTGGAAGAATTGCTCCGCCGCTTGAATGAAGTTGAAGTAGCCGTTTCCAGGCAATTCGAGCATGGTGTGACACTGTCTCACTTGTTAGGAACAAACAGCTCGATTTAGAATTGTATGCCTTCCATAAGGTTCCTTTTGCCTCATATAAAATGCTGGAGGTAAATCCTCTATGACAAACTCTACATTGTGAATGAAATCTGGAAAAGATGTAAGAAAGTCCGGCAGGGCAAGACGTCCAAACCACTGAGTAGCTGGCCTTTGGGCTGGCAAGAAAGGAATGAGCAACCCTTTTAACGCTGCCCTTTACCAAAATTCTGCACCTGACAAAACAAAACACATACTATAACCAGTGGCGGACGCATGTGGAAGCAAACGGGTTCAACTGAACCCGCTTCATCAAAAAATAATACCCACTAAAGCTGCTTAAATTATGTACAAGTATTTTATTTGAACCCACTTGACAACTATTATTTTACGACTAAAGTTATGTACTTCTAAGATTGAACCCGCTTGCACAACATCCTGGGTCCGCCACTAACTATAACAGTCACACTTTTTTGATTGTTTACACTAACAGTCACACTTGGCTGAGCAAAGCTCAAATTGTTGGGGTTAAAGAAACTAATTTTTACATAATGACAAATATTTTGCTTACAATATGTTCCTAGTTGAAATCTTTTTTCACTGTTCAGTCCTTGAGTTGTAGAAACTGTTTCTCCAAGGAAAAATGTTTTCTACCAAAAGAGGGAGAATAACTTCATTACATATGGGCAGTAGTTATTTTACGTTTACAACTACTGGATTCTTAGTCTACATGACTTGCTTCATCAAACAGTTGAACACTGTTGGCAACATTTAGTATTCAAAAAAATCATGAAACAATGCCGTTATTCCTATCCTCTACCTCGTAAGATTACCATACTTCATCTACTTTTATACCATCTAAATCCTAAGTACCTGCTACCTCCCACCAGCACAGGCAGGGCGGAGCCACAGCCAATAAAGATTGTTCAACTAAACAACCTTCACCGGAAAATTATGCCATGTATTATGTATATAGGCCAAATTCTGTTGTATTTCAATATATACTAGTTGTTGAACACCCTTGACACAACTAAACCTTCCAGCGTGGTGGTAAAGGGTAATAATTTTAAAGTGGGGGGTTCGAATCTAACACACTACAGCCTACCGCATAAGTTTTTGCTTCATTTGGTGGCAGGTTTGAAACTCATACACCACAGCTGCACGCGCTTTCGAATTACGGTTAAATAAAGATAGCCCCATCATCCCAGCATCAATCAAAACACTGCTGCATACATACACTTAAAATTTACAGCCATAGATTCTTTACGGAAGTAATCCACAGTCAACATGATATTCTTCCTTAGCCAAGTCGATACACTAGTATTTCAGTTTATATAGTAGTCTGTATAATTTTACCCATCCAAAAAAGAGTAGTCCGTGTAATTTCATTACTAAAGCAACACAACTAAAAATTCTGAATGCTTTCACTGTTTGTATTTGGTGGAAACATATTGTTGAGATTGTTCAGGCCAGAATAGCTAGGCTGAACAATCACTAAACCAATGATCGAAATTTTTTTGTTATTTACTTTTCCAACTCTTGAACGCCCTTGAAAAAAATTCTGGCTCTACCACTGAACACAGGTACTAGATAACTCTGTCCATCAACGCTTGGGCAGATGGAAAAACTCACCTAGTATTTTTTTCTCTGCTTGAAAATGTTAAGATAATTTATCCAAACATTGAAATTTGATCACAAAAAAAATTCTCAGGGAAAAATCATTTTCCAAAATAAAACATTTTTCCCATACCAACCACAATCGAAACCTTAACGAAATAGGATTGTAAGAGAATAACCATCCTTCGGGTAAAAACATTGCAGCTTAGGGTCCTATTAAGTAAGAGCCAATTCAAGCCTAATCTAGAAATACCGAATTGTACAAATGAATAATCCTAAGCATATAACGAGATCAAAAATTAAGAAGACAGGAAAAAAAAACAAAACTCGAGAAATGAAAGCAATATTAATTGGGTAAAAATACGGACCTTGATGTGGCCATTGAAAACTGGTGCCGGCATTTTTTTCACTCCCACGCAAAGAATCTATGGCTCATGGCGTCCGAGTGAAGACAGAAAAACGAGCTGCGAATGGTTGTTTTGGGCTCAGTGGCGCTGCCGTTTGACGGATGTGCGCGCATCAATGGACTGAAAATCTACCGGGTTGTAAGAGTTTTGGGCAAATGACCCGATTTCGTTCCCAAATTTCAACCTGCTAAATTACTTTAAATTTTGATTTTGATTTTGATTTATTATTTTTGTGGTCTTATTTTATGTGACGTAATTTGACTAGTTATCACATTTACAAACTTAACTTTTCCAAACAAAAAAGGTTATTTAGGTATGTTAAGCTCATAATTTCTGAAATATTTTGTAAAAAATACTTCTCGAGTTAAAGATATTGTATTTATTCTTTAGCAATTTTATGAAAGATAACTTAAGCGATTTAATTTTACAGGTTCGGAAACTAAAAAACTCTATTACTTATAATAACAGTGTAATCGAATAGACGATTTCAGCTATATTTAGGCGATTACCCTTCTTAACTTAAGCGATTCTAGATTAATAATGTTAAGAAAATATCCTTTTACTCTACTTTCTAGAATTTGCATAAATAAATAAAAAAAAAATTGTGGAAGTGGGAACTGAGATTTTTTTTTTTAGTTTTTCACCCGGTGTTCGGATTATATTTGGATTCATGCCGGGGGAAGCATTCTCTGCCAAGGAACTTTTTATATACATGGCACGAACTAGACCTATGGTTAAGGGAAGAGCAGCCTCATCTATTGCACCACATCCTTCGGTAATATTTATTTATTATATATTGCATTTTAGAGTGGCTTATATCGAAATCACTTCATGTGATTTATAAATTACATTCTTAAATTATGACTTATAAGTCGTATGCGCTAATAAAATTCGATAATTACGACTTATAAATCACATTTACCAAAATGCGAATTTATTCCTAATGCAATAATTTTTCAATTGTTCTAAATTATATATCAGTGGTTTAAAAAGTGTGAGGCGAAAGCCGTAGGGAAATTGGAGTTATAGGCAGTCGAAAAAGCCAGATTGGATTGGTTGCATTACCTCTTGGACTCTTTGTACAGTATGCCCCCTCCCACCCCAGCTCTTTGTTTTCTGTTTTGTGTGAGTTAGTTGCTGGATTCAGTCTTATTAAAAACATTAAAATTTTCAAAATATAGTCTTATGCCTACTTGTTAATTCTAAGTCCAGAGCTAAGGATGACTCTCTAGGCTCATTTGATACGAGATATAAGGGATAATTGATTTCGGGATTAAATTTAAAATAAATTTATTTTATATTTGATTGGGATAAATTTGTGATATAAATAATTTCGTGATTGTAGTATTTTTTTGTCTTCATAGAAGGGTGGAATAACTAATCCCAGAATAATTAATCATGGGATAACTTTTTTCCTGACCAACGATCCCTTGGAAGTAGGAATAAAATTTAGAGTTGTCAACATGGGCTGGACCGAGTTAACCTAGCCCAACCCACGTGGGATTTAACAATGGAACTTTTACCTATGTATACTATATACCAAATCTTATTACCAAAAATATTCATAATTTGGTATTTACCCGCGTAGTCCATGGTCTGATTACAAAATCTGTACCAAACCAAAAATAAGTAGATTCTACCCTAAAAAGGCGCCAAATTTGTAGGAATCAGATTTAATGGTGATTCTATCGCCATTAATTTCGAAATTTAAAACGGAAGCAAATCCATTGCAACGTAATTCTCTCCTTCTCCATATATTTTCTACCATTAATAGCCATTAAAAAGCTTGAAAGCTTTGAATTCAAATTTGGATTTTCAAAATTATTATTTGTTTGGATTGGGTGTTGTTGTAGATAATTCGAAATATGTTTAGAAGTTTATATCTCAATTTTGAGGGGTTTTGGTGAAGATTAGACTTGATTTTGACTGAATTTCAGATTGAAACTCGTCGAAGAAGAAGAAGAAGGCATATTTTTCCAGATATTGTTGTTAAATTGGAGAATTGTACATAAAATGTAGATAAATTGTAGATTGGGAAGACGAAATCTTTTACAAGTCTTCTACAATTATGTCAAAAATGTCAATTATGCTACAATTGAAATGAGAATTGGGGTATTAAAATCAATGTATTCAGTTTGTAGATATCTTGTAGATAAAATTTCTACAAATAAAATTCAAATCAGTTTAAGTATTGTATAAAGTTGTATTTTTAAGAGTATCTACAAAATTACTACATTTATACAACAATTAAACTACAATCTTGTGTCAAAAAAAATATATTGACAACAAAATTTGTTCTTCATCTACAAAATTTCTATATACAAACTACAAGAACTATAGTACGTACATTTAATAAAATTGTTCCATTTAAAAGCTAGGACAAGCACGTTCTTCTTTTCAACTCACAACGGATAGTTTAGAGGGAGAAAAATATAATTAATTTTTGAAATAATTTTAATGAAAATAATAAGAATCTCAAAATTCATGCAGCACCGCACTGTTAGCTTCCTTACTGCTCAATAAAGTATGAATAAGTAGTAAAATCTAATTAAATCAACTATGTAATCAAGTCCATAAAGTCTCCATCCTAATCTTAGGACAAATTATCATACCAACAATAATTACTTAGATACTTCTAAAAAGATTGCATCTACCTTAGGAAAATGAAAACTAAATCAACAATGTAGTCAAAGTTTAGGGCCCGCTTATTTAATGTACTTCACAAATTGGAGAATATATGCTCCTAAAATCATGCGTAAAATAAATAAAGCAATAATTATACTCTAATTTAAATTATGGTATATAAATTAAAATTTGGTATGCTTAAATGTAATAAACACAAACCTTAAACATGAGAGGTAATAAGGTTTGGTATATGGTATAAATAGGTAAAAATCGCTTTAACAATTGACGGGTTGCGTTGGGCTAACCCACTATTTAGATGGGCCGTATAATGATCAGCTCACCCCAGCCCTACCCCGTAACCCCACGGGCCGTCCATCATTTTTAAAAATATAATTTATATTTTTTCTTAAGTCCTAATTAAAAAAAGATATATACTTACAAGTTTAAAATTATCTTATTGGAAAAATTTCACAAAACTTAATAAGTTTTTTTGTTATTCCAATATATCCAATAAATACTAAACAAATAAAAGACAAGATTATATTTCTTTCACTAAGTCAAAACTCAAAACAAACTATTCAAGAGAACGTCCACGACACTTATGGGATATCCAACGCATCATCTTTATCAAACATATTTGAATTCGCTTATGACAAAGTTGTCTTAACATCTTCACTTTCATCTACATCTACAACTCTTATGCAATACTAATTAGTTAAATATTAAGAATAATAAAAATTTTAAAACTAATAATATTCAAATTCACTTTAAAAGAAATTATGAGTTTGAGTTTGGGAAAAGACATACAACGAATTTTGAGTAGTAATAAGTGTTTGGGCATTTTCATGATGGATGCAACTTTTTGTTCTAAGTTAGAACACGCCCACCAATGTTAAATGTTGTTTCCGATGTTACAGTGGTAATAGGAACACTAAGTACATCACGCGCCATCAGTGAAAGATCAGGATATTTCCTAGAATGGTCCTTCCAATACATCCTTGAAACTTCTCAAGATCAAGTTTTGGTTTCTCTAAGTAAAGATTTAATTCTGACATTCCATCACTAGAGGCAGTATATATTTTACATATTATATATTTTAAATAAATCTTTTATTAAGCCTACGAACCGGCCCAACTTAGCCTCAGTCAAGCCTTATAGGCCACGAGCTATTTCGGACCCGGCTTAAAAGCCTCGTTTTTAAATGTGCTCTTACAGTTCTCGCACAACCCTACTAAATTACGTGCTGAGCTGGTCCAACGGGCCAAGCCCATATTGACGGCTCTAAAAGAAATTGTATGAACATGAAAGGAACATTTTCATAAAGCACCATCATTTAGTATTAATTAGCCATCTATAGATACCATTTGCTATATTACGGGCTATATATACTTTTTATGTGATTATAAAATATATTTGATGTATTTAAGCTATTGTATTCATGAATACTGTAGCAAAAATAGGCGTGAATCAGGGAAGTCTAGCTAATCAGTTGTTATATTTGAGTGTATTGATTGTACTCATGAAGTGACATGTGAGATTACAATTGGACATATTATTGTATTCGACTGTATTCACGGCGTGAAATAAGGGATTACACTATTTTTAAAACGGAAAGTGAATCAATTAACATAATAGGCTCCTAATATAACTCAACAAACTCAATTATAACACACAAATTTTGTATTTTAAGTTATAAAAAAGATTCTCAACCGAAAAATACCCCAAAAACATAGCAATCTTCAGAGAAATTATATAATACATGTGAATACATAAATTATATTAATTAACAAACTTTATGAATACATTCATGGCGTATAGGGAGATAGTGAATACAATGAAATATATAGAATACAGCGGGATACATTGAAATACAATGAGAAAAAAAGACAGTGAATATAATAAAATACAACGAAATATATTAAATTACAATAAAAAAAAGACAATAGATATAATGAAATACATTTAAAATGTTAACATAAATCATCCTTCAACATCCATATCTTACCAATTCTCGCTTGCTAAAAACGTTGAACCCTTCTTACCCAATAAATAATTATTATCTTTATTTACTATCTAGCAGAGAGGACGATTGTGAGAAAGGCAAACAAGGAACAGAAGGGGAAAAGAATCAAATAGCAGCCCTCATACGAGTCTTCTATAGGCAAGTTAATATTCTTATCGCATATATTTGCTCAATGAATATTAAACCAGCGTATATTTTTGCTTTAGAATAAATTCGGTGGAAGGAGGAGGAGATAGAAAATTTTAATGGGATAGGAGAAGAATATGAGATGTATTGAAAGTAGAGAAAGAAAGAAAATAGTGTAACTGATTAGCGTATTTAGTGGCTTAGGAGTAGGAGGTAACCAAAATTAAATATTTTACTATAAAACTTAAAAGGTATATATAGAAAAATAAATAAGATGTTAACTTTTGCTTTAGAAGGTAAAAATTTCAATATAAAATAATGTTTCGTTTAAAAGTAATATAAATAAATATCGATTTGGGACAAGAAGTAAAGCACTAAAACCTCTATGGCTCTAGATTCAAACACACACATAAATTGAGTTGTGATAATGGGTCGCACACACTTGCGTAAACTCGTGCATATGTCATTGGTTGTAATTTTTTTTAAAAAACATTTGAAATTTATTGACCCGACTAATCTAGATTCGCTTCACATACAACCATTTAAATATTTCGTTTTTCACTTTCCCTGCATATGTTGTGCATTTGAAGCAAAAACCATCCCACAAGATCCAAAATTTGTGGGGCAATATCAACTAGAAAAATTGACTTAAAATATAATTTGTGTCTCGATAGCCACCAGTTTTTTCTAATTCCGCCTAAACTATAGGCAAATTTTTTTTCCAACAGTTACACGTGTGTTGATTTTCTATTCTCCTCGACAAAGATATCCCTTAAATTTTGAGTAAGTCTAAAATGATCCCTTGAATATATATTTGATGAATTTTGATCATTTAAGTTTGTCAAAAGTAAGCGCTTTGGTCTCCATAGAATATTTTAGCAACTCTAGCTGTCAGATTTAACGAGAATTGTAAAAAAAAAAAAAACTATTTAATGGGAGCTCACATTTGGAGTTTCTTTTTGTAGTTTTTACTATTTTAATATATTTTTGCTGCATGGTGCAACCGTTTAGGTGCAATTTCTATGTTTTCGGTATAATTTTTATGTCTGATGCAGTTTTTTATGTTGCAATGGAAACAATGGAACTTCCCTGGTATTTTTGGTTAATTTTTTTCCCCACATTTTTCGTTAATCTAATAGCGAGAGTTCGTTAAATACTTAATGAAGACTAAAGGATTTGATTTTGACAAACTTTAAATGACCAAAACTGTTCACAATTATATTTAGGGACTATTTTAAACCTACTTCAAACATAAGGGACCATTTATCAATATTTTCTATCCTCTAAACTATATATATACATACATGATCAAGTTCTCCTATTCCTCAATCTAATAACATAAGTATCTCCTAAAAAGAGTTAGACAAATTTAATATTTTGATCATGAAAATGACCGCAGTAGCAGCAGCAGCAGCTAGAAAGAGATCAACATGGATTGTTGCAGCAAGTATTGGAGCAATTGAGGCATTAAAAGATCAAGGTTTTGCTAGATGGACTTATACTTTTAGGTCATTGCACCAACATGCTAAGACTAATTTATTAGCTTCTTCTTCTTCTTCCGGTGCTGCTCCGGCGACGTCGGTATTGACTACTTCAGAGTTCTGAGGCAAGATTGTGATCAGGCCGGAGATGGTAGAGGAGAGTTTGAATAAAGTTATGAATTTGAGTTGTTGGGGTCCTAATACTGTCAGATTTTAGCTATATTTCGCGGACTCTTCAAAATCGATGTATTCGTATCGAATTATTCAAAAATACATTACATATGAATGATCCGATACACACTCAGCGAAAGTACTAGCAACACAGGATTTAGGTACTAGTCTACTCTCTCTTTTTTTCTAATTCTTTTTTATAATTATGATGTCCAATTTGAGTGCACCTAAATTATTTTATCATATACTTATCCAGTTACTGCTTTCATTTTAATTTATGTAATTATATTTCCTTTTTATTCTGTTTAAAAAAGAATGCTCTCTCTTTTTAATTTGGAAATAATAATCAAGTAGAAACATAGACACCCGAGTGTCATTGGACACAAATTTTAAATCAAGTTATCAATTATGAATATAACCTCTTTTTATTCACCCGACGTCCGATAGTTTTATTGGAGCTCAACTAATTATGGATTTGCACCTGTAAGTCTCATGTTGAGGGGTAAAGCGCTTTCTAATAAAGACGACTACATGCTCAGAGTCCGGATCCGTGACTTCTGATTAAGAATGAATTAATATTTACTACTTCACTACAATTATTGTTGGTAACTGTGAATACCAACAACAACAACAACAACCCAGTATAATCCCACTTAGTGGGGTCTGGGGAGGGTAGTGTGTACGCAAACCTTACCGCTACCCTGGGGTAGAGAGGTTGTTTCCAAATAGACCCCCGGCATCCTTTAATAATTAATCGAATTAAAGAAAATTATATAAGTATTAGTATATATGAGTACAAATGCCTTTTTCTTAAATGAATTTAGAAATCAAAATTATCTTGATTTGGCTTAGGTGAAGTCAACAAAGCAGTATAAATTCTAAGTTGATCCTCTCCTAAGGAAGAAGAACGAGAGAATGGCCTTCTTGGTCTAATGAAAGACAAAGAAGTAAGTGTTAAACGATGTTTGTATCTTCTCCAAGCTAATTGAATAGCAACAGCTCCCCAAGTTCTCCACCCTGGAGAATAATATCTTGCACTTCTCTTCACTTTTTCTTTCACAAATGTATACCTAAAATAATTTCCACATTAAAAATAAATTATTCTACTTTTATAAATAATGAATTCGAAATCTGATACTCCTTCTATTGCAATTTATGTGAAAGGGTTCAGAATACGAAGTCAATGCACCTAATTTTCAGTATAAACTTGGACATAAATTTTCAAGTTTTTTTTTAAAAAAAAACTAAAATTACATATCTAAAAATAATAAGACAACTAGTATATAAGTGAACATAGTTAGCATGGACGAAGATAGGAGCGCAAGGGGATTCAAAATTCTTCTGGGAAATTATACTATATATATACATATATATGGTCAAAATTATTTTTACGTATATAATTTTTTTTGGTTTCTCACAGGGTATTCACTACCTACATTGGGACCCAACTGAATCCGAATTCGTGCCGAAAAGTTCCACAATGGGAGATAAAGTGCTTCCTAACAAAGGCAACTCCATACTCAGGGCTTCAAACCCGAAACCTCTGATTAAGGATGAAGGAACACTTACCATTCCACCACAACTCTAGCTATGAATCCGATCTCACTAGCTTTTCATGTATTTACTTCTTTAGATAGAAATTCGAAATATTTTTTGTAAGGATATCATAATTAAATAAAAATTATTAACTCCCCAAATAGTAATACATTCGCATAAAAAGGGCCAAGAGAGTATTTGTTAAAATTTTATCCTTATTTACATATACATTTATGTTTTGTGTAAAAATATTTATATTGGGTTCATGCAATTGAACGCGTAACTCAAATACTATCACTGACCTGAAATGTCGTGTCACATACTTGACGTCTTCGGCCTCAAGGCCGAAGGCTTCAGTTGTCTCAAGCGTCACCAACGTTGACGACGATGGTGGTAGCCGCTCTACAAAAGGCCGCCGGAGGCACCATGACAGAAGTTCATCTCCGCTGAAGTTGCCGGGGCCTAACATGCAACAACTTTTTACACCATCTCGCAATAATTGGCTACTTTGGAGATGACCTCTTACTATAAATAACATTCTCTGAACTGGATCACCCTCTTTTGTTATCTAAAAAAAGAAAAAACAGTGGAGTCAAAGGCGAATTTAAGATTTTAAATTTCGGTATTATCATTTCTGGTTCGCGCAAGAAACTATTTATATTTGGTAGCGGAAAAATATATAATTTTTGTATATAAACATACAGAATGTATATGTATTCAAAAAAATATATAAATTTTATATATTTTTCAATTATTATTTTTATAGCGACTATACAGTGTCATTTTTTCTTTCAGTCTGTGGCAGATACTATTTAATTTAGTGGTCAAAAAAGTGTATAAAATTTGTATGACTTTTGTATATAACATACGTAATGTGTGTGTATATATATATATACACACACAGTGGCGGAGCCATGAATTATACAAAGGGGTGTCGAGAAAAAAAATTGCTACTATGGAAAATGGAACTTGCAACCTTCTGTAGTTTTTGACACCCTTAACCATTGCACTAAGAGTTTGTTTTGTATCAGGGGTTGTCAACCCCTTGTAAATATTCAATTTTTAAGAAAAAAATACCTAAAATACCTATCTACACAGTGTTATTTTCCGTCAAAAGGGTGTAGGTTGACACCCCTTGGGTAAGGGTGGCTCCGCCACTATATATATATATATATATATATATATATATATATATATATATATATATATATATATATATATATATATATATATATATATATAAATATATATATATATATATATATATATATATTCGACTCTTATTTTTACAGCGACTATACAATGTCATTTTTCCTTTTAAATTAGTGAATGTAAATATAAGCCCGCAAAATATCATTGTACGTACATAAGATTAATTATGAATGGTTACTCAAATTTCAAATTCTTACATTAAAATTACTAGATTATCTTTTGTCATGAAAAAGGCAATCAATTTTATCCAAGTAACACAAAAGGCACTAAACTATATTCTGTAACCAAAAGGGATCTCTCAATTTTAATTACTTAAGTATTGCATAAAATTAATCCTATGGATGAAAACAATCGAGATATTTTCTATTATATTTTGGTGCAATTGAGTGACCTTTTTGTTTTTAAAAAACAGTTTCTATGACTTTCCTGATTCTTTAATAAAGTTTGAATAACTTTTTTTATTGCAAAAAGTTATTTAGTAACTTTAGTGCTATAAACCAAAATTTAAGTGACCATCCATGTAACTATTGGGGGAAGAAATCTGCACTTACTGCCCTAATTTTGGATTATTAACACCAATGCAAATGCGGGCCAAGCGCAGCAAAGCCACTTTTAAGCCTGTTATTTAAAATATATTCATAATTTACAATATACTTAATGAATAGCCCTATTCACCGAAACTTCAAGTGTCCTGAATTTCTGAACTACTAATTTAAAATTCGAGGCATAAGATTCGAACTTTAAGATACGATGTCATGGAGTTTAAATTTTGAGGTCTAAACTCTAGGACGTCGTGTCATGAAGTTTGAGCGAAATTGACCAATCTTTAAATATATTGTAAACAATGAATATATTTTAAACAACATACTTAAAAATAACTACCTGGTATAATTTCCATAACGAGGTTCGAGCTTACCGTTTCCCCCTTTGGAAAAATCAGGGACTTGACACGATCACATATGTTCTCGAGCACCAAATTATCCATATGTTGAAACAAAGGCACCTGAAATAATTAAGTGTAATATGTTAGTATGGAAAATAAGCTAGTTACTGAAATTAATGAATAATTAGAAGAATTAACCCAAATAGTTATCCATCCGACAGGTTATTACTATAAATAACTTATGGATGTTAATATATACATATAATAATCCATACATAATATGACTATGTATGGTCAATATATAATATATGTATAAGGGCAATTCGCGGTGCATTAAGCTCCTATTGTGCCTAGGGGTCCGGAGAAGATCGGACTACAAGGGTCTGTTGTACGCAGCCTTACCCTCATTACGAAGCCACATGCATCCAAGGGGAGTCAATCAACGCCGCTTCGTCGGAAAATTACACAGGTTAGCTCGGTAATTATTTTTAAATACATATATACATATATATATATATATACATACATACATATATACATATATACATATATATATATATATAAATATATATATATATATATATATATATATATATATATATATATATATATATATATATTATAATGACACCCCTTGACTTCTTGATGAGCTTGTTTCTTTATATTCTGACACCCTTTAATAAAAATCCTCGCTCCGCTGATGCTTACTTTATATTTCTGCAAGAGGTTGTTTCCATGGCTCGAACCCGTGACTTCTTAGTCACATGGCAGTAACTTTATCAGCTACGCCACGGCTCCCCATCATATAATTTATGTATACCAACTAAAAAAATTAAACAGTGAATCCGGTCGGCGATTTTGTATAAAAATCCCAAAATTAAAACTATACCTGTCTGACCAAGTCCAAACATAGATGATATTTAATGTCCCTCCTAAGGCCCTCAGGCAGATTTCTGATCATTTCACATTCATCAACTCCTCTCATTGCTGCCCATTTTTGCCTTTCAAAATTTCGAGTTCTCTGCTTTAATTCTCGAGGCAACCTTCTTCTCCTCATCCACCATTCTATATTTCTCTTCTTTAGTTGCATTGCCTGTTTCTTTGATGTTGTTGCATGTAAAAAAACCTGCATTTCATGTATCAACATATGTCTCGGCGTTTTATGCACTGACAATGTAAAAAAATATTTATACGATCAAGTTACTTATAATTGATAACTAGTAAAAGGTAATTATCCGTATGTTAGCTCAGGTTAAATGATACTGATTAATTAACGCGTAACTAACTTTACATTGTCAATATATATATATATATTCCCTACATAAAAGACATGGCAAAATAGAGGTTGCGTAGTATAGGAGGGGGAGAATAATTATGTGGGGGGGGGGGGGGGGGGGGGGGGGGTAGTATAGGAGGGAAGAATAACTATCGTTCAAAGTTGAGGGTGGGGTGGGGGTGGGGGGATGTGCCCTTCGTTATTACTTATTTCTTTATGTCATAAAGAAAAAGCTGGAAAAAACGAATAAGGTCGTGTATTCAAGTATTGTATATGTCATTATTAGTCCGATCCTTTGTAGGAACTACATGTAATAACGAACTTGCAAAATGGATCCGTTTATCATAAAGAGATTAAGTCAAACTACAACTTCCATATATTGACAGGTAAAACTATTTTATATTATCAGGTCGCCTAAAAGATAACTACACGTAACCATCCATAAAAAGTAAAATTAAAAATTTGAAAAATAAAGAAATTTTTACCTACAAGCTACACATATGGTAGGAATGTAAAAAAAGATTATCACACTGGTGTTAGATATAAGTTAAATTCTTCATATTATTACGTTTTCCATTAGCTAGAGCAATATTTTTTCTATCAAGTGGTTAAAACAGGAAAAAATTAATTACCTTGATATTACCAATAAACATGGTGACCAGAATTAACCCAGAGGTAAGAACGATGATTATGAAAATCACTTCTAGCCAATCTGTTGTGCTCTCCAAGTTTCCAAATGTACTGCACGATATAATCATATGCATAATATCCACTTTGATTAATTTGTTTTTTACCCAATGTAAACATAACCAAACAAAAAGAAAAAACCACTAATTACTTTCTCCATTTTAATTTATGTGGCATAATTTTACTAGGCAAGAAAAAATTTAATGAAAAAATAAATTTATGGTTTTGAATATGCCAAAAGAATTGATTGGCTATAAAATTATACAGTTAACATATTTGGCCGATCTATCAAAATTAATTACAATCACTAATTAAATATATATAAAATATACACTGATTATGTATAAAAAAATATAATAGATACTAATATATAAAAACTATATATTTTTCGGCTATTACAATTGTGAGCGGTTACACCAGCAAATAGGGTTGATGGCAGCTTTTGCTAAGGGTGGTCTAAATATTACAAAAAATTACATTGTATATATATATAAGTAAATTATTAGATTTTAGACGTATAAAACATATATTAAACACCCTTTGTCAGGAAATTTTTTACTTCGTTTACGTCTGAACCCCTTAAAAAAAATCTGGCTTCGTCACTGCATGTAGACTTATAAAACTTTTTATTAAGAGTAAAATGAAAGTTTATTTAAATTGAATAATATTTAAAATTCAAATAACTATCACTTTTTTAATGAAATAAAAAGGAAATAATGTCATATAAATTGAAACGGAGGACGAAATAAAATTACCTGAGAGTCATGAGACCCCAGAAAATGGGAAGAAGTATCTTCTCAAAACGATTTTCATTTGCAAAAAGTTGAACAGTCCATTTATAAGCTCCATAATCAAAATTTTCTGCAGTGTTTAAGCATGTAAATCTTGCATTACTGGTTTCACCCCAAATTAATCTGCTTTTTTCCTTCACTAAATAACTTGTTCCATAGTAAATTGGGTGTTGACATGCCAACATTTTGAGGCCACACCCATTCGTAACTCTGCACTCTTGTTTTAGACATTTTGCTGCCCTTTGGATTCCTAGCAAGTACCAACATGCTCCCACAGCCTGCCAATTTTTATCAACGGGATTTAAAAAATAAAAATAATTCCCATCGCTACAAGAGCATTTCATTAAGGGATAGAATGAATTTTTAAAGTTAATAAAGAGTTTCTATAAGTAAAAAGATTTGACATTATTCTTTTTTAAACAAGCTAAAATAGAAAGAGTAAAGCCAATGAACCTGTTCTAACAAACTATTTACTTAATTTTTTGAATTATAAGATCATGTTGTTATAAGTAATTTGACTAATGGTGTAAAAGTATTACTCCTTTTAAATTTCTGAGTATTTGAGTACAACCAAACCTCTTTATATAACAGTCTCGTTTGTGTATATTATAGCATAATATGAATGATCGGTTTCAAAGAAAACTTGACCGTTATACAACAACAACAACCCAATATAATTTCACTTAGTGGGGTCTGGGGAGTGTAGTGTGTACGCAGACTTTACCCCTACCCTGGGGTAGAGAGGCTGTTTCCAAATAGATCCCCTACATCCTTCCATCCAAGAACTTCCTACCTTGCTCTTGTGGAGACTCGAACTCACAACCTCTCGATTGGAAGTGATGGTTGCTTACCATCAAAGCAACCCCTCTTGTCTTGATCGTTAGAATAGTATTATTATAAAAGATAGTTTTTATAGAAAGATCTGACTATGCTGAAACGTAAGACACGAATTTAAAGATCGTCCTTACGTGCGAGGCGACAAAATAAGCAATGGTATTAAGAGCAATTCCCCACCAAACAGTGCCAAATATGTAGCCAGAAAGATTCTGCATTCTTCTCAAGAGGCAAACGGAGTGATAGATTTTGGGCAAATATTGAAACAGAAACATTATTAATAGAACTGTCATCACTGTTGTTGTCGATCCTTTCTCCAATAGAGCTGGAACTCCTACCCATATCACTAGCTGCAAAAGTTGTTTTTTGAATTAATTAAGTACGTCCAACAATTTGAAAACTATATTACGTTCTAACCTATGTTGTTCGGACTCTTTGAAAATACCGTCAGATACCAGATTCTCCAAAAGTGTCGAATTCTCCAAAAACAATATATTTTTGGAGGATCCACACGGTGTGATCAGTGGCGGATCTAGAATTTTCATCAAGAGGTATCAAAATTTAAATTATTAGATACATCAAAAAATCAATGGAAATCAACGTATAGTAAATATACATAAAATAAAAAAATTTATCTAACAAAATAGCATAATTTTCAGGTGAAGGGGTGTTGCTTGACACCCCTTGCTTCAATGTGGCTCCGCCACCGAATGTGATAGCATTTTGAAGAGTTCGTACAATATAGGTGCTAAATAGTTAAAAATTAATTTGGAGGAAATAATTAACCTTAGTGATACCTTGCTATATTTGAAAATAATTTAATATCAAACTTTTCATTTTAGTACTTTTAGTGGCATGATTTTGTTTGCCATACTAAATAATTTCATGTTATATTTAAAATCATAAGTTTCAAAGTCTTTTTTTCTACTAGCCAAATAGGTTGAGATGGAAGTAGGAAAAAAGTTGGGACTATTTTCATTCGTATGAGGTTATCTTCCACATGCATAAAAATATGTCTAAAATAAATGTCATTTGCCAAGATATAACATGTAATTATTTAAGGCGGAGCTAGAATTTTAGTTACAACAACAACAACGACAACCCGATAAAATTTTACTATTGAAGTTTGGGAGGATAGTGTGTACGTAAACCTTATCTTTGCCCCAAAAAAATAGAAAGACTGCTTCCGAAAGACCATCGATTCAAGAAGATAATATAAGTACCAGTATCACCACCACAAAAATTATATGAAAAATAGCAACAACATGAATTCTAGTTGGTTCGGCATAATTCAGTAACTTTGGCCAAAACCCTATATTTGTGCCAAAAAATTCATTGAATATGTATAAATAATTTCTTTTAGAATCCAATAAACCTTTCAAAAATTCAGAACTCATAAATTCAAATTTTTGGATCCATATAATAGTACTTTACAATAACAACAACGTCCCAGTATGATCTCACAAGTGAGGTTTGGGAAGGGTAATATATACGACCTTATCCCGACCCCAAGAGGCAGAGATGCTATTTTCAATAGACTCTCGGCTCAAAAAAACGACACGAGGAGATATATTAGTACTTTGTTGTACAAATTTCCTTAAAAAACAAGGTTATATCACATGCTTACTGCTATTGTCGCTGCATGCAATAAAAGCAACGGATGACATGCACGCCAGCTTTGTCATCTTTTAGGTATATAATTTCATGCTAAATTCCAAAACATACATTATACTATTTGGCATCACCTTCTATCGACTATTAACACCTCAGAAAATATATACACCATTCCGATTCAAAATAAAAACAAATTGTGAATGGGAGCGGATTCAAAATTTGAAACTTATGGATTTTGATGAAAACTTATAGTTAATTAATATACTTTAATAATTCAGTTTACTGCCAAATATTTATGAATATTTAATAAATTATATATTCAGGGTCTATGTAAAACTACCGGAATCCTGTGAACCTATATATTGTACTCTCTTAATTAATATACCTTAATTATAACTGTCAAATATTTATAGATATTTAGTAAATTTCTTAATATATATTCAGGGTCTATGCAAAAACTACCGAAGTCTATATCCAAGTTTGATTGTGAATCATCTAGTTAGGTTTATTTGTTGATTCTTTCAAGAGCATGAGCCATAAGTTGAGCTGAGTCTATTAAGTGTGAGTTTAGTCGAACTTAGTCATTTTTGCTTAAATATTGTATTAGTATTAGTATTAGGAAATTCATTAAATATGTACAAATATTTAATTGTGAACTCGGTAACTAAGACAAGCTATGGGTTTCGTGGCAAATTCAGAACCTATAAACTTTCAAATCTTAATTTCGACTCTGGTTTCGCACTCTCCAAAATGATGTTGCACCAGTATCGGATCCTCCGGAAATGCATCACTTTTGAAGAATCCAACACACATCCAACGACATTTTTAAAGAGCTCGAGCATAGGACGTAAGAAATGAATATAACAAACTCACCTGGGGTATAGGGAGGATAACAAAGAGATCAAAAAGGAAACCCTTCTTCGCCTTAAAGTATGGCTGAGCCACCATATGATTTCGCCGTGATCTATTGATTATCTTGAATTGCAACCACATGTTCCACACGTGCAATGCGTCGGTCATGCACCGGAGCGCCGTCACGGTGAGGGCGAACCAACCGTCGACGAAGAGACACATGCAACTTTCACTTATAGAAAGAGCATAGAAAAATAAAGGGTCTAAAAATAGCCCTATGGCACATACTAATAAAAATATTCTGTTCCATTCTTGAACCCATTGTGCTCTAGGGTCTATTATCTTATTTCTTGAGAAAAAATTTATAATTAATCCTCCTTTATTTCTGCCTTCTTGAATTTTGTCACATTCTTGTGAGTTATCTTCTTCTTCTTCAATTTCTTCGTCGTCGTCGTCCTCGTCCTCGCCACTGACACTGACACTGTATATATCCTCATGACTAGCCATTTTTAATTTTTTTTTTGCAGTAGTAATTTCTTTTTGTATTTGAGTACCTCTGCTGGACAGACTTCGATAAAAAAGTGAAGAGTAATGGCAATAAGTGATTGAAGGAGGTGTGAAGAGAAGGTTGGTTTTAGTTGAGTTTGAGAAGGGAAGAGAAGAGAATATATGCAATATATATTTGAGTTATTAGAGGAAAGTATGGGGTTTATAACAATTTCAAGAAGAAGACAAATAATTGTAGTTTTGGAGCATTGATTAGAGATATATTTGGAAGAATTTCCTAGACTGACCCTTTGGTAATTTGTACCATCTATTAATGGAACTAAAAAATAAAAAAAGCTAGCAAATTGGTAATTTTAATGTAGGGGTTTAAGGTAGTTATTATCCATAATAATTAGAGTCATAACTTGAAAAATAAGGTGTATAACATCTACAACAGATTAATTTACATTGAGTATACAAAAAGAATCATTTAGTTATATATATATATATATATATATATATATATATATATATATATATATATATATATATATATATACACACACACAATATAACGTTAATAAAAAGAAATTTAACTAAATTAATGTAATTTTTTGTTGTCCGAAGATTGGTGCTTATTTTCACTTCGATTATTTGTCCTTACTTATATCGACATTTTTAGTTAATTCTAAAGTAAATGTACTACTCCTTCCGCCTCGTTTGTGAAGGTATTTGACTGTGAAAGAAAGGAAAACTTTTGAAGTTTATGGTCTAAAATGTATCATAAATATTCTAGTGACTACAAAATCATGTCATTAGGTTTAAAGGGAAGAATTTAAAGTTAAATTATTCTAAATATAAAAAAGTATCATTTTTTAGACAAATTAAAAATTAAAATGAAAAGAAAGAAGTAGTTATTTACACTAACAACAACAACAACAACTGTATTCCGACAAGTGGAATCTCGAGAGGATAATATGTAAACAAACTTCATTCCTACCTATGCAGGTAGAGAAAATGTTTCCGATAGACTCTCGATAAGTAATTAATTACAATGTTAGAATAAAATTCAAATAATAAGTGAGAAAAGAGTTGAAAGGGGCAATATTGGAATAAAAAGAGTGAGAAATAAGGAGACAAAATGTGGGAAAGTTTAAATAAGGCATGAAAAGATTTGGAGGAAGCTGCAGAGGTTGGCAAAGAAAGGGTCTATATCACGAATAAGTTTGAAAAAATCAAGCTTCGACGTAGTTTCCTTTTTTTTGTTTGTTTGCAAATCAATTATATGAAAAAAAGCTATCTACGTTACTATTACATCATATATCGTTTTCGATAAAACAGACTTAGAAGCTCCATTTTGGGAAATAGAACCGTTAGGAACTTGAACACATAATCTTATCTGCCATAAATATTCCTGCAATCATCACCTCAAGATTTCCATCGAGTTTAACATAGGAACACTGATAAAGTGATAACTATTTTACAATATCATATTAACGTGACCTATATAAAAGAGGTTTTGTCGTTATAGAACACGGAATTCAATGGAAGCAATGATAAAGAAATACAAATAGAAAAGGAAAGGGAGAGGAAATACAAAAAAAATAGAAGAGAAAAGAGTTATATGAGTGAAAGAAAATGGCTTCTAAATTTGTAGTAAAAAGGTTTGAGTCTCATTTTCTATGTACAAGAATTAAATGGTGAAAAAAGTAAACATAAGCAATAAAGATTGTTTACCCAGGTGGGCCAATGAGCAATGGCGGAGGCTTTACATTATCAGATTAACGTGACCTATATAATTGTGATGTTCATGTCATAGGACAGGCCGATGAGTAGTGGCGGAGGCAGAATTTCATGCAAGGGGGTTTAAAAAAGTTAAAATGGATCATAGCTAGTGGGGATGGAATCAAAAACCTTATAAAGGTTTTGAACCCCTTTGACCATTAAGCTATATTTTTGGGTTGTGTTAAGAGGATTTAAGACATAATATATAGAGGTAAACGTAAATTTTGCCTTATATATAGAGGATAATTTTTCGACGAAGATGATTTGAGTAACCCCTTCCGCACCTCTAAATCCGCCCCTGCCGATGAGGACAGATCAAATAGAATGGACTGTCGGGCTTTTAGGATGGTAAGCTTCTGAAAAATGTGTGCACACGACACCTTAAACGAATCCCATATGAATAAAAAAAGAAAGAGAAGAGCTTTAAGACAAAACACAAGGTCACATACTATGCGCATACGAAGAAATAATATGGTATAAAGAATAACAGTTTAATTTTCTTTTACATTGTTCGTATATGCAAATTAGATCCTTCTATCCATTCCAGGTTTATGTTCTCTAATCTCCTCTTATTACTACGTAAACTTTGTACACATTGGGGCATGGAAGAAGAAAAGCATATTCTATTTCAGACCTCACTAAGGGGAGACTTGTACACTAACAGAATACAGAGTTTTAAGAAAAAACGAAAGAATTTTAAATTTGTAATCTTAAAGATAATATTGCACACATAGTGTAATATCTCCCGTTTGAATCAAAATTACTAAATTATGTCGAACCCGTAACTTGTATGGTAGATCAACAAGTGTGTAGAGTGAAAGGAGCACATGAATTTATTGTGGAAGAGTCTGCCACTTTATAAGCTTAGCTATAATACTCTTCAATTTTGGCTTGGCACTGTAAACTTTGTTGTTTTTACTTGTAGAGACGATGAAACACTGACATTTCTGTTATAACAGAAATATTATACTTTCTTGAACTTTTCCTTGTCTCCTCCAATTGTTTGTTTTATTCCGAAGCAAAAAGATTTCCATACTGACACATAAATTATAAATATGGCCCATCCTTCCTACTGACTGCCAATGGAGGAGACTGGAGACACACCACTGATTTTGGCTCATGTGTTCGTGTATATATATATATATATTATAATTGTGGTGTCCAATACAGTTTGCACACAGATAACTACTTCCATAAGGTACTTGTTACCGCCCACCAGCACAAGTACTCGGACAATTCTGTCCACCGACGCTTGGACAGTGCGTCTAGATGTATTTATTCTTCTAATTATGTACCAATGGTCACACAAGTTTTATGCGCCATGCTGCTACTATATCTACTAGAGGCAGACCTATAGTAATCAGAAAATTACTCCAAATGACCTTGAAAACCAATAGTTTTGGTTTTTTTGACCCCCGCTCGCCTATGGACAAACCTTTAAGAACAAAAGTCAAAAATTTTACCCATGGGGCAAGCGAGGGGCAACACTTGTTAAACTTGAAGTTCTACCCATATGGGCAAGCGGGGTCAAAAAATCAAGAGAGGCACCAAAGTTTCTTATTTGTGCAAATCACTCTACAGTAATAGGGATAGGTTTACTTTAGCCAATATTTCCAATTTATAAGAAAATGACTTCACTTTTAGCAATTTCACAAGAAAGTACACCTTTAGATGTACAGGAAAAACTAAATGGAGAAGGGGCTTGACTTGAGGTCTGTAAAAGGGATTCTGATTGAAGCTACAGTTCATGTTTCATTTCTTGTAAGTTATCACTTGAAGGATCAAGATATAATCAATAGATCAATGAAATTTATCGATAAGTTTAGATGGCTTACCCTGTGAAAAGACACAGCATCACAGTAATATTGAATATATTGATGTGGAAAATAGACATATTGTCAGCTTTTGATCAACCTCTGTAAGCACAATTAAGATGCAGCAACAATTGAAGGTTTCAGAGAGCTTGATCTCCCACTGCAGCTCGCCAAGAATGAAAACAGGCAGAGTGCTACTATGTACATACAGATTAGCTATTTTATCTAAGGAAAACCTTCTTCTTCGTAGTCACACGATTAGCCACGTCCCTTTTATTATCAGCGTTCACCTGCATTAGTAACATTGTAAAGAAAGTTAATCCTTTTGCACAATTGCTTCTCGCACTGAATTACTAATGGTGTAAGAACTATCTGACACCTCATAAATAAACAATTGGAAAAAACCCTATCAAAATGGTGTAAGAACTATCTGACACCTCATAAATAAACAATTGGAAAAAACCCTATCAAAATGAGATGCAAGAGTGACAATCTAATTATTCCTCAAAACAACCATACAGCTTATTAACCAAGGGCCTCGATAACTAATAAGTATATGCTTCAAAATAAATGTGCTAACTGCTCCAGCTGGATGGGCTTGGTCCAGTCCTGCACTTGGCTCAATTCAAAATGGGCCAGGCTGTACAAATTTTAAGGGGATAAGCCCGGCAAAGACAATGAACCCTAACAGTAAACAGGACTTGTAAAGGGCTGGGATAGGCCAGGCTATTTTCTTTTACAAAAAAGAATGTTTCCTATATTTTCTTTTATCTTTGGAATTTTTACTTTATTCTTTTAGGAAATATCTCGGTTAAAACTGGACGTTCTATAATTCCTAGCTGGTCTGGACCCGGCCGGCCATGGTCCAGGTCACTTCACTGGCTGAGAAACTTAGGACCAACCTTGGTTCAGTAACTTGGCCTGGACCGTGCAGGCTCAGTTTTTTCTTATTGGTCACTCTGGGCTTTGTTTTATCAAGCTGGTTAGTACGATTTCATGGGTCATCTCAGGTCTACTTTAATAGTTGTTAGGACTGTTGCACTGTAGCTTTAAAAGTTGTTAGGACTGTTGCACTCCATGAAATAAGGCCACAAACTACTGACTATGATCAATGAATATTGAATACTCTAGATTCTGCAATCTGTCTCCAGAGTCCAGAATGAGCTTCACCACATCAATTTGCATATACTAATTTAATCTATAGAGATACTTTTTTTTCTTTTTACAATTGAACAGAAAAACTAAAAATAATAGTAGTTAAGAGCACAAAGGTTACCATTAAATCACTAGACTTTGCATTCTCACTGCTTCGTTTATTCTCCTTTGTGTAACTTGTGAATTCTGTACAACACCTTTGGTTGCCATGGATGCTTGACTTCTGGGTCATACCCATTCTCCTAACCACATTCACCTTACTGGTGCCAACAGTCCTAATGCACTGGCTACCTCCAATTCTTGCAGTAGCCTTCGAGACCACAATTGAGGATACATGATCATGGGCTCTTCGAGAAATAAGAGGTTTTCTTTGTACATTATGTTGATGTACCTATAACATAACACAAAAATTGGATAAATCAAATAGTTTGTCATTCGTTGAAAGCGACATGAAATGTTATGAAATAATGCATCACGAACATCGAACAGACTGAAGCCTGAGAGCAATTTATCTAAAATGTTCGCCCTGGCTCAAATGCTCAATAATTTAAAGACGGTCAAAAACTACAAAAACCCTTCTCAATCTCCAAACCTATCAGTAAATTAGAAGGCAAAAAACATACAAATTTTATTCAATAGCCTACCTAATCATAACCTTTTACTGAAAATGAAAAGGGGAAGCCTGTCATATAAGCTTTTCAAACAACTTTTCCAGTCTCTCACCTTTTCTTTAGCACCTCCATTCCTAATGGATGAAAAAACAGATCTTCCAGTAACCAATATAGTGTTAGAAGTTTTATCAGGAGGTTGAACAGGAACCTTGGACATCTTTGCCTTCTTAATTTCTCCAATTGGAGCTCGAGCCATCCTACTTGCATTTCTACTATCTGGGGTTTTCTCTTTATTTTTTCTTTCATTTAGATTCTCCCTTTGCTTGTAGGGGTTTGAAAAAGATCCTACACTCGACATACTTGAAGATTTCTGACCTTCTGACTGCCTAAAATTGTTTGACTCCATTCTTGATGCTTGTCTTGTAACACAACTTTTCCCCAGACTTGCTCTTAGATCTGACAAGAACCCACTAGTTCGACCAAGTACTTGATCAGACACTTCGAGAGACTTCTTTAAACTGTTAACACCCAATGATTTTTGGTAATGTTGTTCACCATTCTCCAATGTAATGCAGCTTCTTGGCAGGCTTTCGTATCTCGTGACAGCAAAAGAGTTCGAGCTAATTTTTTCGTTGCCAGAACTAAGATCTGGTGGCTGACAAGAACCTGAGTCTGAAGCAGCAGAGTTTGTTAATATTTTGGAGCTTGCCCTCTGTTTAACTACTTTACAAGCTTCTGAATCTGCAGTTGAAGGTTTAGAGCTTAATTGTTTAATTGGATGTTTCTTATCCAAGGTAAGCCAATGATTTCCTTGTCCCAATTTTCTGTTTCGGAAATCTTTGCCTCTTGATCTTGAAACCGAAGGTGGAAGCTTAGGAGAACATGACCCCTGCAACCCGATCTCTAGGTTTATGGAACCCTCTCCAGCATGAGAAAATGCAGATTTCAACATTTTAGAAGAGGCCTGGTGAAACCTAAATATTCATTCAACGTAAGGATACCACGTCGATATAGTGAAACTGCTTAAGTAAGAAAAACGAGAAGATGCTTACGGATGGCTTATGTGGAACCAATCATCGTCCCTGCAACAAAAAGATGAATATGCTGGATTAAGAAACTAATTTCTCAAGCAACCAACATGAATTTGAGAACCTAACAACTTGTATAGATGCTCACTTTTCTTGATAGGCAGACCTATATTCTAAGGTAAGGTCCACCCACATAGGGGCCTCAATTTGATCCTGCAAAAATCAGCATCAGTAGAACACCAACCATAAACACAAAATTATAATGTAGGCCATGTAGACCACTCTAACAGTTCAATTTTATGCACACATTATAATTACAAATAATAGAAAAGGAAAAGGCAATGGCAAAAGACTTGATCAACTACGCCTCAATTCCAACCCACCCAAACATGGTTCACCAGTTAGGAATAATTTGTCTTTCTTTTATAACTAAGGAACACTGTTGTACTTGTATGAAAATTTAAAATGAACAGTGATTACTGCAGGAAAAAAGCAGAGTAAAATACACTCAGATAAGAGGAGGTGCTACGAACATAAACCTCATGAGTCACCCCAGCCCCAGCTATGAGGAAGTATGCCTTAATGAACATGTATACTAAAGAAGGGGAATCACTTGCTTCAACCATAAAAACAGTAACCAAAACCAGGGGCGGATGTAGAGGGGAAGGTATAGATTCATTTGAACCAATAGGTTTGACTCAGGCACTATATATATGTTAAAAAATTCGCTAACAAATGCAGAAGAATTCATACAGTTCACGGACATTCAGATCCATATTAACAAAGCACAACTTCTTACAGGACTTTTAACAATTTTTTATGAAAAATTAGGAGGTCCTAATTACAACTTCCACCTCAATAAAACTCTCTCTCTCTCTCCCTCTCCCTCTCCCTCTCGCTCTCGCTCTCTCTCTCCTCGCTCTCTCTCTTAGAAAATATAAAATAATTAAATATACATTTTCTAGGAAGTTACCAGAAAAGCCCAATGATCGAACTGTTCGCTGCATTTTTTGTTCTTAGGGAAACTTTCAACATCATCGGTTCCGCCATTTTCAGCAGGAGGCTTGTTTACCCGTTTTTTTATAACCATTTCTTGAGTTCACCGGACTTCAGAATCGGAAATTTGTGATTCCGGCAAAAGTAAATTTATTTTGCCAGTGCGTTTTGGCGTTGTTTTAGGTTGAAACTTGAACCGTTGAAGGGATTTAAAAGCGCAAATGGCTCGACGTCCTCTGAAAATGTTCTAATATAGCAATACGGTCGTCGAATTCTCCAGTTATTATTTACGCTTGAAAAAATGATAAATTAAAACAACGTATCAAACTAATGCGGGGATAGCTCAGTTGGGAGAGCGTCATACTGAAGATCTGTAGGTAGCGTGTTCCATCCACGCTCACCACATTTCTTTTTATTTTATCTTTAATAATAAGAAGCTTTTATAAGCATATAAATTGAATGCCTCCTAAATTACTATATTTATTTTGTTGTCTATACTTTTCTTTTCTTTTTTTCAGTATTTTCATCATAGTTTTTTTACTCTTGCATTTTTCAGACCTTTTTGGAAAAAAAATTCTTGAGCCAAGGGTCTATCAGAAACAACATATCTACTTAAGGCATTCAATTTATGTGATTATAAAAGCTTCTTATTATTAAAGATAAAATAAAAAGAAATGTGGTGAGCGTGGATGGAACACGACCTATGGGCTAAATTCTCATGATACACTTTTTGCGAATGAAAATTATTTTACACATTTAACTTTTTCAAAGCCTGTCTAAGACACATCACTTTTACCAACTGGCCAAGGCGTGCTTGCCAAAAAGGACTAAGGGCATAAAACTTCTATATATTCTGTCCAAATCCTTATACCAGCCCACGTGTTAAGATTTTATTTGATTTTCTTTATTTTTTTATTTTAATAGATAAAAAGAAAAGAAAAGAAAAGTATCAGGCCTTCATTGGTGTCCCCCACCCCATGTCTTCCTCTTCCTTAGACCCATTTTCTTTCTTTTGTACCTTCATTAGTCTTCTAACCAAATTTTCTTCCTTTTCGTTTTTTTCCAATAGCTACAATCTACACTAGTGACTTCATTGTACCACCTACTCTTTACTAAATTCTTCTTAAATCAGAAGCTAAATGGTTTTATTAGTTAAAATGGAATCGTAAATAGGGTGGGCAGAAATTGAACATTGATTTTATTGATTTTGTTTGTGGTTTAGGTAATTAGCTTAAATCTTGAATTGTGATTTTAGCATTATTGTGGTAAAGGTTCTATTTTTACAGAAATTGAGTTGTATGTTTGTTTATTGCTCTATCATATGGTCTTGTTATTTCTCAATGAACTGTATGGATATGGATTTCTAGGTTATTTTCTTCATGTTTTTATGAATTTTTTTTTTGTTAACATTTTCTGGTAGTTTTAGTGGGTCTTGATTGCAGTTTTGACAAGTGGGTAGAGATGAACTTTGTAATTGGGATAGAGGCGGATTGCTGAAAAAATTAGTGCTTTTAAAGGTCTTGACAGTGGTGATGTCGTCATCCATAGTTCAGTAGTAACATGGGAAGATGAAGAAGATGGAGTAATGGGAAGTTTTTTGGTAGTTAGGGGTAGAAATATACTTTCAAATATTTTATTTTAAAAAACTAAAATAATGACACATGTTACAATTTTGTTGGTGCGTGCTATGCACCTGCCTAAAAATAGTAATCAAAATAAAAGTGGTGTGTCTTAGACACGTTTTGAAAAGATTGAATGTGTAAAATAATTTTTATCTGCAAAAGGTGTGTCACGGGGACTTGATCCATGGATTAGGGGGTAAATTATGTATTATGCCTTTGTCATATGAAACTTTTGCTACTTTAAGTCCACCAACTCTAATTACGAGAGCTCCACGATAGTTTATGACCAAGCTGAAATTTTGACATGATCTTTTTCATTTTGTTGAACGGAGAAAGCCACTTTAGATATAACAACAATAAACCCAGTGCAATCTCATATTTGGGATCTGAGAAGGGTAGAGTGTACGCAGTATATATATGTAATTTCACTTATAACGAAATTCTAAAAAACAATTAGGATTAATCAGTCCAGAAATGTATATCTAATAAGCATAACTAAGGTTGTATCCGGTTTCGGTTCTGGGTCTATTTGGGTCTGCGGTTCCGGTTCTGACGGTTTCGGTTCTGGCGGTTCTGGCGGTTCCGATTCTGGCAGTTCCGGAGCCGGAACCGCTACCATACGGTTCCGGTTCCGGCGGTTCTGGCGGTTCCCGACGGTTCTGAAATTTTTTTTTTTTAAAATCAATATCTTGTATAGTAGTCATTAGTATATTGTAGAATATATTTTATATGGTGTACTATATTATTAGTATAGTATATATTGTGTTTGGTAATTAGTATATATTGTGTATAAGTAGTGTATATTTTGTATATAAGTAGTATATATTGTATGTAAGTAGTATATATTGTATATAAGTAGTGTATATTGTGTAGTAGTTAGTAATTAGCATAAATTATATATAAGTAGTATATATTGATAAAGAAATATTGAGACAAAAGATATTCAAGGATATGATAAAGAGCATATTTATTGACCAAAAATGGCATATCTTTCTTAGTCTTCCTTCCCCCAATGGAATGAGCACAACATGGTACTAATACCACCATTAAAAGGAAAAAAAACTAAAAGAAGACATGCCAATGTACAAGTTACATCATAATTTATGTATTATTTCTAACAAATCTCATAAAACCTTCAAGGTATGGAGGTGGTTGTGTTGGCGGTGGTGGAAATGAAGCTTGCTCATCACTACTTCCGGGTGAAGATGTTTCCTGAGCAAGTTCTGCTAGCATTTCTTCATAGCACTCATCTATTTCTGGTTGTGATTCAGCTAGCCAAAAGTTCCTTCTTTCTGCGCGGATCCAATCTCGAAAAACCACTGATTTTTCCAAGCTGTCCCGTATCGACGCTCTGTGATCACCTATTTGTAGTCTTGCTTGACTAAAAGCGCTATCCGATGCAACAGTTGACGCTTGAATCGACAGAACATCCTGAGCCATCCTTGCAAGAACGGAAAAATGCTTTTCCCTTGTCTTCCACCAATCCAAAAGGTCGAAAGAGCCGTCTGGATTCTCATTCTCTAGTCCATGCGACAAATAAACTTGAAGCTCATTTAGATGGGAAATTTCATCTAAATTTTCCCCTTGAGTACCCCTGAACTCCGTCCACGATTTAAGAGCTGTTAAGCCAGCAGCTCTTTTAAACGACTGTGATGTAGACGAAGTATGGGTTGGAATATTAGGCCTAGCATGCTCTAACGCCTGTTTATAAGCATTATAAACAGTTTGAGCATTCACTTTAATTGATGCTTTCGCATCAGCTAGTGTAGCCATTTCTACTTCTGAAAGGTATAAAGATTGATAAATAGTAGAATACCAAAAGTGAGGACCTCCTAATTTCATAGTAGGATTTAACATAGCAGACACACCAAATATAGGAGGGATTGGAAAAAATATTTTTTAAACTTCTTTTTCTTCAGTTATTGCAATTTCATAAATTTCCCCTCCCTCGTTAAAATCAACAAACAAATTAGCAAGTGCGGCAATATAAACTAAACAGTTAGAAATAGTTGGATAATATTGGCCAGATAAAGCATTTGTAGCCACATGAAAATGTTCTAAAAAATCTAAAAGAATTTTAACGTTAGTCCAATCTTGTGTAGTTAGCATGTCATTATCTTCCTCCCCACAATCCCGAGAATTATATGTAGCGTTAATTGGGTTTCTATATTCCTACGCTACTACTAAACTTTCGTACATGTAGTTCCACCTAGTCGGACAAGGTTTAGGAACCTTTCTTTCTCTAAGGCCATATTCGTCACACTTTTTAAAATATTCTCTAAGTCTACTTCTACGGTTTGAATAAAAAAGCCAATTAAGAACCATTTTAACCTTTTCAATTTCTAAGTTTAATATTCTCATACCATCACCAACAATTAAATGATAAATATGACATATACATCTAACATGGAAAATATTAGTAAAAGCAGGATTAAGTGTTCTAGTTAGTATACCTATTGCACTCGTGTTGCTAGAAGCGTTATCCATGGAAATTGACATTATTTTATCACTAAAACAAAAATATCTGCATACATCTGAAACAGTGTTAGCAATAAACCTACCCGTGTGCCGTGAATTAATTATCCTATATGCAATAATGCATTTTTGCATTGTCCAGTCTTCGTCTATCCAATGAATGGTTACGGTTAGATAATCACAATCATTATTACTTCTACCAATATCAGTTGTAATAGACATACGATTAGTTATATGGGTAGATAAATAGCGCAAGTATTGTTCATATTCATGCTTGTATTTATAAATATCGGCCTTAACTATGGCGCGAGGCCAACCTTTATACGTAGGATTAAATACTCTTCTAATATAATGAATCCATGCAGGATTAGAAGCAAAAGAATAAGGCAAACACATAACAGTAATCATTTTAGCTAATTCTTCACGATCCTTATTTGGATCGTAATATAATATACCTCCGGTGACTGTGTTTATTCTTGGTTGAACTAGATTTGAACCAATACTTGGGTTAACTGTAGTATCAGGACTTGTCCTCCCCTCTTGTTGCGCTTTCAATTGCAAAAATCTAGCCTTATCGCTAGGGTGTAATCTTATATGCTTAACTAAACTACCCGTGCCACTACGATCTCCAGTATACCTATGCACAAGTAATTTCCCACAAGATTTACACTTAGCCTTATTTTGTTCTCTTAGTTGAATAAAAAAATTGCCAAACTAATAATGTTTCTGAACGTTTAGGAGGTTGTCTACTAAAAGTGGGAGTTTGTACGGGTGGGTGTTCCGGTTCATCACCTAAGTTATGAGCAGGACTAGTAGGTGTATCATCTAAATCTACTGGAGCTTGGGTTTCGTCATCATCATCATCCTCATTTTCCTCTAAGATAGGTGCATTAGGATAAAGAGCATTCATAATATCATCATCTATTCTATCACCAACTGCTACATCATGTAGAAAATCAATATCGCTAAATTGAAAACACGGGTGATCACTATCAAGGATTCCGAAGGGTTCATTAGGATTTCTAGGTTGGCTACTACTTTGAACTTGCTTATCTTTTCTAGGTCAGGGAGCCGGGGGAGGGGTAGTATTTTGGCGACTACTTTCACCGGTTTTAGATTTTCCTTACCGAACATATTTTTCAACGAAAATGCCATAATAATTATAATTAAGCAAAATAACAACACACAAATATATTCTTAGCACGTAAGAGTTGAAACGAGTTTACTGGATTGACGAACAACTTCTTGAAAATTGAAAATCGTTGAAATTGAACACTTGAAAACTTCAATTCAACAACTTCACAATGTTTCACGAATTTACAACAATAAATTAAGCATTTGCACTAGAAAGATTGAAAGAGAGCTTGAGAGAGATTGAGACAGATTGAGAGATATTGATGAATTGGTGAATAAAAATGAAAGAATGAGGCGGTATTTATAGTTGAGAAATGGGAAATAGTATAATTATATAAAGTTTGGGGTTAAATTAAAGTTTGGGGGCAAATTGGCTATTTTTTAAACTTCCAAACGGCTTACCGTTACAGAACTGCCGGAACCGTTTGGAACCGCCGGAACCGTTTGGAACCGCCAGAACCGGTCCAGTTCTGGCGGTTCCGGTTCTGGCAGTTCCAACGAGTAGAACCACCCCGCCACGGTCGGGAACCGCCGGAACCGGCAGAACCGCCAGGGCCGCGGTTCCGGTCCGGTTCCGGTTCGGAACGCGAAAAATACAGCCTTAAGCATAACACAAACATGTTTTGCCACTCATTAAGTTGTACAAAATTAGTAATCATTTTTCTGCAATTGCAACTGATCTATCACAACTGCTGCAACACTTAGCATAAAAATATATGGACTAGGATATCTCTAGTCCGTTTTCGAACTAACTCCAACATATATGTATGTTCAGAACCTAACATAGTCTACAACAAGCTATTCACAAACAGATGGATCAGAGTGGATCCTTTCGGAGCACACTACTTTCCCCAGTCTCGACTAATTCTGCTACTACACTAAGACACTCATAATTGCGGAAATTACTTTCAACTATTCATTTACACACACAAAACAAGAAGAAATTATGTAAAGTTACTATCTTTTGCTCTTCTTTCCCCACCAATTTCTACGAGTTTTCTCTGCTTCTGAATAACCAAACTTGTGTACCTTTGCCTTTGTCTCCTTTAACCGGGCCTTGTAATCTTTCTTCCATTCCTCAAACCTATGTCTCAGTCTTCGAAAATCTTCTGCAGGATTAGTTGAATGTAACTGCTCTGACTTCAACTGAGCAATTGCCATGGCTTCGTCATCAAAATTTTGTCTCCGTAGTTCAAACTCCCTGTTAAGGTAATTGACTGCACATAAACTGCCATTATTCCCTCTAATACCTCCAAGATCTACACCGTTGCTGGCAAATTCAATAGGAGTGCTGCCCCCAGGAGTGTGAGTGCCCATAGTTGTTGTGTCTTCAGAATCATAACCGCAAGGAGATTGGGAACCTTCACGTTTTCCAGGGTGACCGGCTGGATTGTCCACACCGAGACTCTTCTTGGCAGCAGCCAGACTTGCCTGCGTAGCGAAGCATTTGATATATAAGATAGTTGGCAATTTAAACATTCATGTATATAGAGGAGCATAAACCTTAACTCTTTTTCGGAAGGCAAATTAAATAATGTCAACCACGTACACATTCATGGTAGAAAAAAAAATTCTTCCTGCATTGATAAAGATTTATTTTTCTTTACTCTAGCTTCTTGTTAGCAGTACTAGTTTGTAGTCTTTATTGACCTGGAACACAAGCTTTACCAGCCAAGCCAACCCGATCTGACTTCCAAAAAACCCGTCCACAGTTCAGATTTCAGGCGGCAACTCGCCTGCATGAAGCCTGAATCGCTAGTAATCGCCGGTCAGCCATAGAGCAGTGCCAAGGAAATGGCGATTGACATTGAATTCCCTCTTCTGGTTTTAATATGAATTGACTCCACCTTGGTCACTAGCTCCGTAGGTTAAGAATTGCTTCTCCCGTGGGGAAAGAAAATATGCTTGTTCAATGCGCTAGAAGCGTAAGGGGGTCGTTTGGTATGAGGTATAAGTAGATATAGTGCTGGTATAAAAATTCAATACCACCTTAATACTTTGTTTGGTAAGCAAACCTGGTATAAATTATCCGGGATTAAAATTAGTACCGGAATAACTTATACCTTGAAGGGGGTGGGGTAATTAGTGCCAGGAAAACTTATACCTTCTAAGAAATTATGCAATTGTCATTTTTAATGCAACATACCAATAAAAAACAATCTCAACATAACTAATCCCAGCATAACTTTCCCAACATAAGCCGTATTGTAACCAAATGACCCCTAATTGCATCAAAATAACTTTCTAAAGGATTTTATCCTTCTCATTCTGCAGTTTCATCCCACAAACTATTTCTTCAAATGGAAAGAAATGCAACGACAAAAAACTCTGCTACATGAATAGAATTATACTACACTATTATATGGATTAGGGACAAGAGGGGTTGCTCTGATGGTAAGCAACCCCCACTTCCAACCGAGAGGTTGTGAGATCGAGTCTCCCCAAGAGCAAGGTGGGAAGTTCTTGGAGGGAAGGATGTCGGGGGTCTCTTTGAAAACAGCCTCTCTACCCAAGGGTAGGGGTAAGGTCTGCGTACAAACTACCCTCCCAAGACCCCACTAAATGGGATTATACTGGGTTGTTGTAGTTGTTGTATCATATCGATTTGGAGATATTACAAACCTGCAAAGACACCATTTGCTTTTGCCACATCTCCTCCATCGACCTCATCCTGACCTCATAATCTGACCATCGGGCCTCCAATTGGTTTACTTGCTCCTTAAGGGCAGCATTCTCCTTGTCCTTCTCGCCAAGGGATGCCTCAGCCACCATAACGCGCCTTTCGAGGTCTTCTACAACAGAAGGTAAAATTTCTGCAGGCAAGTCCGGCTGAGACAAAAAGATTTAAGCTTAGTACAGAATCAACCTTGCTTTCAGCAGTCGAAGTGACAGCCATGGGCAATTAGAACAGAGAAAAGAGAAAGTGGATTATAAGGTAGAGAAAACGGGTTTTGGGCTCCATTAAATACTCTTGACCTACTGTCCTTATTCTTTCCTATTGGGCTGCTAATTGATTGTTTTTCTTTGGTGCTGCAGATTGAGCAATAGGATTAACATCTAAACGGAAAAAAGGCCTTCCTATCCATTGAAAAAGACTCATACTTTCTCACTTCTTTACCTTCTAATTAAAGAATCAAACTCTCAGCAATTTCAAGACTAAGCATTTCATCGTCTAGAGAAAGGAGACAATATGAAACATTTTCTCATTCCTCATATCAGAAAAGTAGAAGAACACCTTTAATTGGATTTGCTTGTCAAAAAAGGGGGGAAAAGATACCTAAAACTGGCTTCACGCAACAGGCCACCAAATTCTTAAAGATATTAATCCTGAAGCAGACACTACAATTCTGAACGAAGAAAAAAGACAAATTACAATAGTATTTATGAAAAAAGCGTTTAGAAGAAAGATAAATCATTCCATGCTAGGGTCCCTCTAGATAACAGAAGTTGACGGAAGAGAGATTTGCATATGAAGATATCCATTCTCTATCAAATACAGTACCTTCACCTCCACCGTCTTCCTGCCTTGTTTTTCTCTGTCTTGGTTTAACTTTTTCAAACTTTGCAGCTGATTGAGATGCCTCTGAGCCAACCAGCAACGAATTGCTGCAATAAAAGAAAAGCAAGGCATATAAATCCATATTTTCATAATCATAGTCGCCAAAGAAAAAACTTTACCTGATTGTATCTGCACAACAGCCACCAGCTGCTTGTCGTTTTCTTTGTTAGCAGCCTTTCTTTTCGACTCCAGAGATGCATTATACTGCCTTCTAGCAATTTCACCACGAATGACTACAAGAAAATATTTTGACATCATACCTCCAAGAATAATAACCTTGACTTAAAAGCTCCACAATATTTCATGTTGTTAATCACTTTAAGAACTTTCAGCAGTGTGACATATTTCCACTAAAGAAGAAAGGGAAGAAAGGAAGAAAGAAATGAGAGAAAAGAGCTTGGATATGCAATCCCTGGTTGCTCAAGAACTTTAAGTCATATACTAACTACTTCAAACAAACAAAATCATATACAAAGAAAACTGGCTTGAGAAAATTCTTCATGAATAGCTTCTTCGAAGGTTCATCAACTTTTCCCAAAATTAAAACTACTGCAAAACATTTTGCCTTACATGACTGGAGTATAATGACTCCTCCTTCGAGCTCATGGAAGTGACGACGAGCACAATGACCACTGTAGCACTTCGGCACCTCAAGAGTGCCTTGCAAAACTTGTTTTCTCACATCCTCCAATGCTGCAATCTACAAGTCACTAAGAAAGAAGTTTAGAAAATCGATACACCAAGAAACCGATTCTTTAATAACGTGCACAACCATTGCCTCACTAGAAGTCCAAATTAGCCATAATTATTGTAGGAAAATTATTAGCATATTTATCTTCATTTCTCATTAGATTACTATAACGGGACTGATTGCAGAAATAATCGAAGTTAAATATGCTTCTTAAATCAGAAATTCTCTTCATGATGTAACCAAATTTTAAGACACATAACATTTTTATTGGCTTAATTCTATAGTAGTAATGATTAAATATGTTACAAGGTATCTGCTTCAATGATTAATGACAATCCAAATTATTTTTCGTATGAAAGAAAAAATAGGTACACTTAAGAAACTACGATAAAGCAACAAACTTACCTGTCCTGCCCGGAAATATAACTTTGTATACCCAACTTGGTACATTTCGGGAAGGATATCAAATTGCCGCAGAATGGCAACTGACATGCTTAAGGGATCTTTGGATTCATGAACTTGCGGACGAAGGACGCCATACCTAAATAACCACATTTGTATAAGTTATAAAGCATCCAAAAGGGAAACTCAGCAGCAAAGAAAGGAGCACATAATTCACCTTTTAGAGAATTCTAGATGTGTCATCCTAGTAGGATACCCAGATCTAGAGATCCTAACAATGTCAAGAAGACCAGAGCACCTGAGCTGCTCAAAGACGAGATCATTGTTGTACAAGCCAGGAACCTGCTTATTGTTCGGTTTTATGCAACAAACGAAGTGTGGCGCAGTACTTTCCAACTGCTGCATCAATTTGAACAATAGGTCCTGCAAGATTTTGATAAAGGCGCGTTAGGTATTTCTTATAGCATCAGAATACAAATTGTTATTTTGTCAAAAGAAATTTATAAAACTTTTTTACCAGCACATCTAGTTTTATAAGGAATTAAGAAAATGACATAACTACCTTAAATTTAGTAGCAACTGTTTGCTTCTGAAAATCTGCAGACTGATTAGCAAAAGAAGCAAACGACTTGGGCAAGTGTTCACTGCTTGACGAGAGTAGCTGAATAATGTCAGAGTGCACCGTATCTCTATTCTTCTCCAAGAAGCCACTTGTGCCATAGATGACCTAAAAAGATAAAATTAAAACTTTATGTTGGTCAAAACGGAACTATTAAAGCGAGTAACGAATATTAGATATACTTGAAGAAGCTTATTGATCTTTATTAATTGAAACATTAACTATTGTCCATGAGCAAATTCTAATGTATCAGATCCCAAATCTTAATTGTCTCACAAGAGTCTCAGTTCAAGGAAATCGCCACTTCACATCTAAAGAGACATCATATGGCACAGGTTTTGACACCAAAAGAGATACATTTCAAAAAGAAACTGACCTCTCCAGCATAATGGCGAATGCCAAATTCTTCTCTATCTCCTTTATAGCAAGGGTTAGCTTTCAGGTGCTGCTTAAGCTTATTAGTAAAGGTCAAGTCAGTCGCTTTATGAAAATTTGACTCTTCATCCAATAAAGATATCAGCCCGATGGATTTCTGCAAAAGGCATCATCGGAATCCATAGATCAAGAGATGATATATCATTACACTGTGTACAGGATAATTTGCATTTCCAACTTCACTGTCGAGAAGTATTTCTACAATATGAACATATGGTGGGTGTCTACGTGTGCATGTGAGCGTGTTTGTAAATGATGTCCATCAAAATTGTGATAATTCGAATGAGGTAGTGTCTCTTCTTATCCAAATCGACAATTGAATATGAGAAAGAGAAAGAATACTACAAGGGAAAACAAAACAAGATTATGTCTGTGTTATGCTGAAGTGTTAAAAGTGTAAACCAAAGTGATGAAATTTTGCACAGACTATGAGTATTCCTGAGTGCAAAATGAGTGGAAGAAAAGAACCAAAAGGCAGAAATACCTTCTCAAAAAGATCCAAGCACTCTTGGTTGTCTTGAAAATCTACTTTTGTCCAATCAATTCCATCCAATTCATATTCCTGAATTAAAGTACATCAGTTTTGGAGTCAGTATCCAACATAAGCTGTAATAAATATCGACAGGAGTCTGAATAAAGCTCAGATATCCACAAATACAAAGAGAAAAGTGTCTGATAATGATCTTTATGTCATCTGCACAACTTCACATCATTTGCAAACAGCAACTGAGGTCCTAAAATATGTGCTCGGACTTTCTCACGAAAAGTGCACTCATTTTTTGACAAGGAAAAAGCTTAACTCATACTATAGATAACTGATGCACAGTCAACAAAAAACATTGTTCTTTGTTTTCCTATCTAATTTTAAGGAACTGAGTAGCTAAAAGGAATGAAGAAATAAGAACCATAACCCAAAAAAGGGGCATGAAGAAATAAGAAGTCAGTAACTACAAAACATGCTAATATTCTTACTTCTTGCTCAAGTTTGAACAGATGTCGGTTGAAATGCTGCTGGAGCCTCTCATTTGCATAGTTTATGCAAAGTTGTTCAAAGCTATTTTTCTGAGAAGGAGGAACGCCAAGTGAGACAACAGATATACTTTTATGTGATACAATAGCAACATCTTGAAAATCAATTTACCTCAAATGATTCGAAGCCATAAATATCTACGATATTTATGGTTCTAGCAGTCTTTTCTTGACTCATTGCAAGAGATTTATTAATTTTATCCACTATCCAATCAAAAAGGTTTGCATAGATGAACTTCGCCAATGCATCTCTCGTATCAATTGCCTGAACCAAAGTTAAAATCATTTTTTTACGGTTCTTAAGAGAAAAGGTAGGAGTGTCGTATTCATAATACGCAAAGTAACACACTTAATGCATATTACAGCAAAGGTGAGGATGAAAATGTCGAAGAGAGAGAATCTGTAGGAGAACCTATATAACCAAGTAACCTACCTGCTGCATGGTTAAACTCTTGACAACCTTATCCTTGCCAGTTTGCATTCTCCTGGTTGATAAAGCTAGCATGAGGTCATTGGCACTACAGCCCAACAAGCTAGAAGCATTTATAACGGCTGCAATATTAGAGATGGTGAAATATCAAACAGGTTAGCTTTAGCGCCGCCAGATAAGCATAGTTATAACGAACATATAACATTGTATCAGGAAACTCGCACAATTGGGGATAATTCAAAATTTTCGCGTACAAATAGAAAAAGATTATTAGAAATGATTACATTTGCAGTTAAAAAACAAGTGCAGGAAATAGTAGCAAAACTGACAATGACAAAAAATGACAAACTGTCTCCTACTCAAAGGAGAAACAACATTGTAATATTAGACCAGACAAAGAAATTTCAGATAGGGTACAGGGCAAAGCAGTCAACAAAAAGTTGATTGTGCAAAAACCAAAACATGTTATCTACACTCTTTCATCCTCCTTACAGTAATTTATGAATACTGAACATCTCCGTGTTTGTGAATCTTCTTTTCTTTTGTGTGCTAAACAAAATAACCATTGACCATCCTTTTTAGAGCATGGCATGGGGATGGTTCCAAATGGAGCATCGTAACGGAAAAATTACTTGAATAAAAGTGAATAAGGGAAGTAAGATAAGGGGATATGCAATGTGACAAAGGAAATACATATTCTTCTATTCTAGTATCACCGTAATAGATACAAGAGGTGATACAAATCTATTTTCAGTAATATTAAAAGGAATAGACATGATTATCCCACAATAACTTGTTTTTAATGCCCCGGAAATTTTAGTTAAGCTTAATTCAAATCTATGTTCCATTTCGCTCAAATTAGTTGTTTTATATAAAGGAATATGAGAAATACTTGATTTAAGGTATTGGATCGATGGGAATAAGTTTGGTGGGTGATTGTAATGAAATGAAAATGAATACTGAAATATCTATGTTTTGATATATAGATCATCTTTGAACTCAAAAGGGGTCGTGCTAGTGAAAATGATATTTATACAAATATTCATAAGATACATGATGAGGCCAAAAGTGTTGTATTGAAATGTTATATATTAGAGCCATATGAGCCGCATTATGATAAAACATGGCCCTCGGGGTGAATAATGAGAAAGTATGGCCCCTAATAGGCGGATTATGAGAAAGTATGCCCCCCGCGCGTGAGGTATAAGAAGTATGACTCTTGCGAGCAAAGTATGATTTGTTAAAAGCTCTGTGAGAACAAGTTGTCTCTCAAATAAGATTTCCAACTATTATCCCACATATAAAGAATGTTTAATGGATGATGATTTATGGAACCTGTGAGCATAGTTTGATTGTGTAAATGGTCAAGAGACAAATGATATGATTTCAAGGAATATCTTTAAATGTTTAAGCCAATGCATATGATTTGAAATCCCACGATTGCATATGAAGAGTTAAATGATCTTTCACATGTATATGATTTCAATTAATGATGTATTTATAAAACTATGTTTTGGCTACATAATGCATGTTCTCTGAAGGACTTGTCCCGCCTCTTGGAGGGAAGGCTGCAAGACTTACCAAGAATTTTAATACGCACGCCTTTCACTATCTTGCATATACAAACGCGCATCCCACAGTTATGAGCTAGGTGCTCCACTCATGAGTCTGGTGGTGGCATATGAGCTTTCTATTGTTTTGGCATAACCGGCGGTCTCGAAGATATATTGTACTCCTTTGCAAATCTTAGAAATTCCATGATGACAGTAGTATATGTATTTTGTGATATGTGAATGATGTAGTCCCTTGTCGAAACGTATTATATATGTGATTGGGTTATGGATTCACATTTTGAGAATTATCTATGCATGGTTATATGTCTATGAGTGTTGGTTTGGGCAAGCGAGTTCCCTTACGCATGTGTCGATGATTAAGAGGTACTAGAGTTTATGGGTTCGCTCAACAGGAGTAAGATCCTCGAGTGCCAATCACGGCCCTCCGATTTTGGGTCGTCACGTTGTTTTCCTTTACCAGATTACTTTTGTAATATAGAACCAAATGTGATGAAATTGTAAGTACTAAATGGTTAAATGGTTCTTTTGCAATGGAATATTTTACTTAGTGCTATTATATTGGGATGATTAACAAGGAATACTATTAATTACCAAGAATTATTCATCTTTCCAGATTACCAATTATTAAAGAGTGAACCATACTCTTCGTTTAAAAATAAATAAAGAGTCAAATACAGTTGCTTCTGACAGCACCTATCGCCAACTTTAATCCTGGAACCAGTCTACTTTATACTTTAAGTGTTCAGTAACTGTATCCGTTCTCATTGCAATCCAACTCTTGGTGTGAAAGAGTTTGAAGAACTGTATGACCTCATGGAACTCCAGAACTTTCATATATTAAGAAGTCTAGGCTACATTTGACTACTAAGAATTGCATCAGAGATCAATAATGACACAAGTATAAGCATAGAAATCAAATATTAAAACAAGAGGAGCAAAATTAGCAAAACTGTGATTCACAAATATAGCTCACCTTCACTTTGTGCAACTTCAACATTGTTTTCACTGCCAATTGCTTGGAATGTTATGTTTCCCAGCCATAGCACTACAGCAACCATCTGAAAAGCATGCTCTTGGTCTCTTTCAGACATCCCCATGGTGTTTAGGGCTTTCTGAAAAGGAAGTGCAAGAAAGGAATTAATAACAAATAGATCCAATATTACTTTGAATCGAAAGAAAAATAAAATCTAAATTAACCGTAAATTTGATCCCTTTAGCTCACCACAAGAATGTGAAACTTCTTAGCGTCATCAACATCATGGATCACCAAGCAATCACTCTGGTTGAGAAAGTTGTAGTCTGAAGCACCTTTCAGCTTTAGTTTATCTGACAAAAAGAATAGCATAAATGTTCTGACTGTGAAAGTGAAACCTCCTACACCACCGAGACACACAACGTCAGGCGCACACCCCCTGCAAATTTCGTTGCCGGAATCTGCCTCACGCGCCGCCGCTGACCACCCACGCGCCGCCAGTGACATCCGCGCGCCACGCGCGTGAGCCCTTCTCCGGTCACTTTTTCGACCGGCCCCTTTTGGACAGTTTTTTCCCCCCACAATTTCGACCAACTTGGTACTCCTGGAATATTCCCCTGGTCACTTTCATTTTACACTGTCCACTTAACCACCTCATTTTTCTCACTGCTTACCCACAGCAGATCTTGGTGCTGTCCAGAGGTCTAGAATTTTTGTTTCCGCCGGAAATTTTTCTGGCAACCCCTGCACTTTTCCTTTTTAGTCTCTCCTCTGCTTTTGTGGGTGTGTTCTGTTTTCTTGGACAGGTGCCTATTTCACCGGTGAGGATCTCCGGCAACTCTCGTTCAGACTCGCGGCAGGACACAATAGAGCTGCACGTTCTGCTAAGCTTCAGGAAAACTTGGGCGCATCAAAGCACACTTTCAGGTTTTTCCACCGGGAGTTGGTACCTCCCGCTCTCTTGCTTACTTTGTGCACCTTTTTACGTATTTTAGCTAGCATTTCGAGTGTGGTCTATTATGTTGTTATCTAGTTTGCACCTTTTGCGTTTTTCGCTATAGTGCGTGTGTGTGCCACTGTACCCCATAGTCGGTTGGTGGGATAGTGGCCGCGGCGGGGGATGATAGCGTAAGGTCATGTCCTCAGGGGGTGGGGGTGGTAGCGGGGGTGAGTAGGGGAGCAGGGGGTGGTCCTACGGGCAGGGCGGGAGGTAAGGGTGGGAAGAGGGCAGCGGACGCCCAGAGATTAAGGATTGGGTCATGGAACATAGGCACTCTGACAGGTAAGTCCATAGAGTTGGCGAAGGTTCTTCAGAAGAAGAGGGTTAACATAGCGTGCGTCCAGGAGACTAGGTGGAAAGGGTCGAAGGCGCGGAACGTAGATGGGTTTAAGCTGTGGTATTCTGGGGTCGTGAGGGGTAAGAATGGAGTGGGCATCTTGGTTGATAGGGACCTAAGGGAGTCCGTGGTCGAGGTTAGGCGAGTGAATGATAGGTTAATGTCTATTAAGCTGGTTATTGGGGGTGGCGTCCTCAACGCCATCAGCGCTTACGCGCCGCAAGCAGGCTTAGACGAGGAGGCTAAAAGGCGCTTTTGGGAGGACTTGGATGATCTGGTGGGTAGTATTCCCCAATCTGAGAAGTTAGTTATTGGAGGGGACTTTAATGGCCATATTGGGGTTGAGGCTGGTGGCTATGATGAGGTGCACGGTGGCTTCGGCTTTGGGGCCAGGAACGGAGGAGGCACTTCGCTGCTTGATTTCGCCAGGGCTTCCGAGCTTCAGATTGCGAACTCGACATTCCGGAAGAGGGAGGAGCACTTGGTCACCTTCAAGAGTTCGGCGGCGAGGACTCAGATTGATTACATCCTCATCAGAAGGAGCGATAGGGGTTTGTGCAAGGACTGCAAGGTTATCCCGGGAGAGTCTCTTTCAACTCTTCATAGACTCCTAGTGATGGATGTCGATCTCTGGGTGAAGAGGAAGAGGAGGGGCGCCCGGGGTCAACCGCAGATTAGATGGGGTGCTTTGTCTAAAGAGAAAGCACAGGAGTTGGAAAGGAGGTTAGTGGAGGGCGGAGCTTGGAGAAGTTATGGGGAAGCGGACGCTATGTAGACAGTGACGGCGAACTTGGTTAGGGGGGTAGCACGGGACGTGCTCGGGGTAGCTAAGGGATATTCAGGCAGACATCAGGGTGATTGGTGGTGGAACGAGGTAGTCAAAGGAAAAGTGGAGGTGAAGAAGGCGGCGTTCGCTAGGTTGGCAGGGAGCACAAGCGAGGAGGAGCGGAGAGCGAACAGGTTGATCTACAAGGAGGCGAGAAGAGAAGCTAAGATGGCAGTCACGGAAGCTAAAAACGCGGCGTTCGGTCGCATGTATGAGGAACTAGGGGAGAGAGGTGGGAATAAGAAGTTATTCCGGTTGGCTAAAGTAAGGGAAAGGAAGGCACGTGATCTAGACCAAGTTAGGTGTATCAAGGACGAGGATGGTAGAGTTCTGATGGGGGAATCTCAAATCAAACAGAGGTGGCAGGCGTACTTTCGGGACCTTCTTAACGAGGAGGGGGATCGAAGCATAGAGCTAGGGGAGTTGGGGCATTCAGAGCAACATAGAGACCTTGGGTACTGCAGGCGCATTAGGGTGGAGGAGGTGTTAGGGGCGTTGCGTAGGATGAGTAGGGGTCGAGCGACCGGGCCTGACGAGATCCCGGTGGAGTTCTGGAAGTGCATGGGTAAGTCTGGAGGAGAGTGGCTCTCTAGGCTGTTCAATGCGATCTTCAAGACTAAAAGGATGCCGGATGAGTGGAGGTGGAGTACAGTGGTGCCCTTGTACAAGAATAAAGGGGACATCCAGTGCTGCAACAACTATAGGGGTATCAAATTAATAAGTCACACGATGAAGGTTTGGGAGAGAGTGATTGAGGCGCGGGTGAGGGAGGCGACATCTATATCTGGGAACCAGTTCGGTTTCATGTCGGGCCGCTCCACCACAGAGGCTATTCACCTAGTCAGGCGGCTGGCGGAGCAATTCAGGGATAAGAAGAAGGACCTTCACATGGTTCTTATCGACTTGGAGAAGGCGTATGACAAGGTCCCGAGGGAGGTGCTATGGAGGTGCTTGGAGGCGAAGAGCGTGCCGGAAGCCTATATCAGAGTAATCAAGGACATGTATAAGCTAAGACTAGGGTTAGGACGGTGGGTGGCGTATCAGACCATTTTCCTGTGGTAATGGGGCTCCATCAAGGATCGGCGATGAGCCCCCTCTTGTTTGCCTTAGTGATAGATGCTCTAACCCGACATATCCAAGGGGATGTGCCTTGGTGTATGCTTTTTGCTGATGATATAGTATTGATAGACGAGACGAGGGTCGGTGTTAGTGCAAGGTTAGAGGTATTGAGACAGACCCTCGAGTCTAAAGGTTTCAAAATAAGCAGATCTAAGACAGAATACCTGGAGTGCAAGTTTGGCGACGAGTCGAGCGAGGTAGGCATGGACGTGATGATTGGTTCTCAGGCCATCGCCAAGAGGGACAGTGTCCGATATCTTGGGTCTGTGATTCAGGGGGACGGAGAGATTGACGGGGACGTCACCCATCGAATAGGAGCGGGGTGGTCAAAGTGGAGGCTTGCTTCAGGGGTCCTGTGTGACAAGAAAATTCCACACAAACTCAAGGTGAAATTCTACAGAGCCGTGGTTAGACCTGCGATGTTGTATGGGGCGGAGTGCTGGCCCGTGAAGAACTCCCAGGTTCAGAGAATGAAGGTTGCGGAGATGAGGATGCTTAGGTGGATGTGTGGGCACACCAGACTAGATAAGATTAAGAATGAAGTTATTCGACAGAAGGTAGGGGTGGTCCCGGTGGATGAGAAGATGCGGGAAGCGAGGCTGAGGTGGTTCGGGCATGTACGGAGGAGGGGTCCCGATGCCCCGGTGAGGAGCTGCGAGCGGCTGGAGATTGTTGGCGGTCGGCGAGGCAGAGGGAGGCCTAAGAAGCATTGGGGAGAGGTGATTAGGCAGGACATGACTAGAATGCAGGTTTCCGAGGACATGACTCTTGATAGGGGAGTCTGGAGGTCTAGAATCAGTGTTGTAGGCTAGGGGCTCATAGAGTGCTTCGTACGCCTCTCCCGGGGTTGGGTGTGGGACAGCAGGGTTATCCATAGATAATTTGTGTTTTAGCTTATGTCCCCCTTATGGTTGTTAGTATGGTAGTTACTGTTTGTTATTATTGCATGCGATTGTATTTATGTTTCTTATGTTTACATAATTATTTACGTTATTTCTGCGGGATTTACTAATGCTTTATTGTTTTGTTTTGTTTTGTTTTTGTTTCTAATTTTGTCTTTGTTTTTGTTTTAATGCTGCTTTCCATTTTATCCTATGCGCCGAGGGTCGACTGGAAACAGCCTCTCTGCCCTTTCGGGTAGGGGTAAGGCTCGTCTACATATTACCCTCCCCAGACCCCACCTGGTGGGAATAGACTGGGTAGTTGTTGTTGTTGTTGTTCTGACTGTGAAAGTGCAAAATCTTCCAAGGACTTCTTACTTAACACCCACCTTCTCTCTCAAACAAAGAGAAACAAAAACAAAAATCATGCAGAGTTATAGGGTATTCGATCACACATCTAGCCAACAAACAGTTGTTCCGCTTCTAAAATAGCAAAAACTATACTTCCTCTAGTTTATGTTCAAATTCCAAATTTTCCGGCTCAAACTTCCACGCACCAAGTATATAACACATTATAGCATCTAGGCAAAGCAACCACAGACTTGTGATTGCAAGCTCATACATATCTATAATTACAATGTCACAGATTCAGACAAAAGATCACCATCATCAACTAATGTTTTCTGATAAAGAAAAGCACTTCATAAAAAAAAGTATAGCTCTTATGCTACCTTTAGAATCATAGTAATTTCAGTTCTAAGAAGATACAAGGAGAAACATCTCACAGGTTGTAAAATGCAGCAGTAACAATAGAAGCTGGTTCATTGGCTTGAAAATGTTAACAAAGTTGCATAGTGAAATTACTGAATAATCATATCCTACTGAGACAACTAAAACCTAGGGCGAATGACAGCTCTGACGCCCAAACAGCTCAAATAAGTAACAAAAAGATATTACAATAAAAGGTTCAAAATCCAAATACAAACCTCTCAAAGCAGATGGAGCCCCAGCACATAGCTGGTAAAAGATATGGTAAGACCTCTCGCCACGAGCCAGTTGAACCACTCTTGACTGCCAAAATAAGGCGTGTTTCAAAAAATTTAGGCTCTGATGAAACAGATACATATTTAACAAGACAATCCAAAGAAGAACACAGAGAAGAAATATGCCCACCTTTTCAAGAAGAACTGCTCATTATTTTAGCATCAAGATATTAGACATGCATAAAGATGTATAAAAGTCAGTAATGAGACCAAAACAGTATTACAAGAAATTGATACCAAAACAATGCTAACAAGACAATTACAACAAGTTGTATTTACTAAGGAGATTCAACTTAGTAAACATCCTTACATGTTTGTACATTAGCACCACAAATTCCTCCCTCTGCACTAAAACAAATTTCAATCAACTTTCCCTGCAACCCATCAAGACAGCTATCAGTTCAAGTGCAAAACAAGGGGCATAAACAATAAAAAATCTACTCCACATCCCCCCCCCCCCCAAAAAAACCCATAAAAAGGGGCAGAAAAGATGGAAGCAAATGTAGAGACTGACAAATCGAGTGGAGTTGTTATTCCTGGGAGTTTTGGCATTCCCAAAAGCTTCCAATATGCAACTTGTCTGCAGAACCTCGCTTTCTATCCGATTGTTTCCTCCACTAATCATAGCCAAGTATTCAATCGCATACTTTGCTGTTTCCGTCTTCCCAGATCCACTTTCCCCACTACATGATATGAAGAGAAGTTAGTCACTTAGAAATACAAGCATAGGCTTATCGTAAATTTGATCATTACAGCCAAGACATGAAATTACTAAACCAGTTTAGAAAAACACATTTTTACTGTATAGAAAATCGAACAAGGAGACACTTCAACCAACCTTATGATGATGGATTGATTTATTTCATCTGCAAGAAACACAGCAAAAGCAAAAAAAATAAGGATTGACAGCACTCATCTAAAGTTTTCAGAGACCAGGAATGAACTTTGGTATTATAAAGACCTTCCATCATTTGACTGTAGGCAGTGTCGGCAACAGAATAAATGTGAGGATCATCCAACAGTTTCTGCCTGTAAGCTGTAATATGTTCGTTTCCATACAATTGGATCTCTTTGAAGGGATTGACTACTATTAGAACAGGGCCCGCCTTAGTCTGTAAGCATAGAGGAAACAAAAACATTAAGACAAAGGCATGAAGTTTTACATCTAATGAAACAATGAGTCCTCCTAAGAGTACGCACATATATTCTGTCCTGATGATATCTATGTTCGAGGTTGTGAACAACTGATGGCTCATTGAGATAACAAAGTTGTATGAGATTATCAACACCCTGAAGAATATCTGGATTTGCAGGTAAAAGCTCTCCAATGGGCACAGCCACAACCTATAGGATGACAAAGTCCAATTACATACACATCTTTTTAATTCAACTGTTTTAAGATTCACTGTTCATCATAGTGAATAGCCAGAACAAGTGAACTCACACTGCCATCAAAAAGCAATACTGAAGCTGTGTCTCCAAAAGTTGATTGTATCTGTCCTGCTTCCCATTGTCTATTTTTCAGATGGCACCAGACACGAAGCTTCTGAAACATATAACTTCAAAGTTGAGTGTGCGGAACCAAACATAACTCATTAATTACAAGCAAAATTCGTCTCGAAGCTATAACTCAATAGGTAAAATCCGTCAAGTCTCCCAGCCAGAAAAGAAAAACCAAACACACTCTGACAAAACAATAGGAGTTCAAAATAGAACATGCACGAACTTTGCTTACCTACTCACCATTTAGTAAGTAACATCAACTTTTTAACATGCACCAAAGATTTACAAGTAAACTGCAGTAAGCTCAAGAGACAAAAGACACGAAAGATATTTCAAAAGACATTCACGAACCTAAGCAGATGTATTGTGCAGTATAGAACCAAATAAGATATTACTCTTACCAAACCTTGAGATTTAGAATTATCTTAAATCCCAAACGCCCAAACTAGTTGATGTTAGCTATATGAATCATCTCTAACACTGGTCTGTGAGCTACACATCTTATACGAGCTCACATTGTTAGTTCCAAACCCAGATAAGGGAGGAGGGTTATTGTAGGTTGACGGCATTCATAAAAGCTAGTCAATCAATGTCACGAGCAACTCCACATGCCAAAGGATTATTTCAAACTCTACGGATTGTCCCACTACCCATTATCAGAAACCACGACAAGCCAGGAATTTCACTAACAGTGTTCAAGAATTATTCTATATCTACAAAAAGTAATTTTTGACCTATATACTAATTTTCTATATACATAGTATAATTTTCTGTACAAGGGTATTCGACTAACTACCCTTCAGTTGGCTCAGCCACTGCACCATTCCATCAAAGCAACAAAAGAAGCGGTCATAAGTATATAAAACTGAACATAACACACAATTTTTACAGTAATTTCCTTTTTTTTTTTACCTTCTCAATAAAATAACTGATGTTGTCATTCCACTCATTCTCACGAAACTTCGGGAGTGAATAATGAACCCTGTTATTATTATCAAGCAGCTTTGCACCATCTTTTTCCCAAAATCTCTGTCTATATTCCTTTTCTACTGAAAATGAATTAACATAAGGTGACTCACTAAACTCCATTATCATCTCTTTACCCTTTTTGGCCCCAAACATATTTCCTCTTTTCCCTTTAACCTCTTCTTTCTTCCCATTCTCCAACTCAACAACACTGCGATTTCCCGTGGTATTATTGGGCAATGTTCTCTTAGGAGAAGGTGGCCTAGTTCTAGAAGCTGATTTGGGTCGGGTCGGTAATGCCGGTGGTATATCTTTGGGCTTCTCATTCTCGTCCCTTTGCTTGAGTGATTCCAGCATTTCTTCCAGAGAACTGCGTGTTCTCGACGGTGCCGAAACGGACAACATTGCATCTGGTTTCCAGAAAAGGAAAATAGAAACTTTCTTCTTTTAGAAATTATTTTCCGGTTGTAAAATGTAGTTTCATTCAAATCCAAAAACCCTGATTCAGATTCAGAACTTCAAATACATGTTCGAGATTTTCCTATGTTGAGGGGTTCTCTCGAACATGAACATCAAATTTTAACCTGAAAATTCCAAATCAAAACGAAAATGCATAAACCTCGGATTCCTTGAATATATATTCGATTTCTGTAAAGCCAGATGGAATTATGAGCTGATAATTTTTGCTTGTGTTTCTTCCCAAATTGTGGAAAAAGAAGTTTCTAGAAGCTTCCTTAAGCTAAATCAAGAACAAGGACAAGGTAACAGACCAATAGTTGCAGATTTTTCACAAATTACGAGGTTGACAAATGCTAAGGTTAAAGAGATTGTTGAGAGGAAGAAAAAATGGAGAAGAAGGAGAAGAATAAAGAAAGGGCTAAAATTGTTTATTCAAATGTGTGTGCCTGTTATGAATTGAACGTTTGTTTATTGTTTTTCCCAACAAAAAATAAAATAAAATTACATTAAACAAAAAAAACTTGAGTTGCCATTTTGAGTGGGATATTATTTGGTAGTTGCTTTTAGTAAAAACTTGAATTTTTTTCAAGTTGGGAGGTGTTGGGGGACAAATTTGAGTAATCAAAAATTCAAAATAAGTAATGACTCGGGTTCATTTAATGTGAACCTATTTTTTTTACTGCGTCCGAAAAAATGATTTTTTTTTAAATTTAGAAATAATTTAACTTAAATTTTTAATTATATTCTTAATGAGAAGTTTTTATAAATATATAAATAATCTAGTTCCTTTTTAACATGTTTAGGACCATAAATTTAAAAATTTTTATTTTTTTTAAAATTTTATGTCCGGTCAAATAAGTTCAAATAAATTGAAACGAATGGAGTATTGAAAATGATCAAATTTTGGTCAGATAATATTTCGAGCAGTATTACGCCCGCTTTCTCTTGCTCTCATATTTCTAGCAACTAACAATACACATTGTTTGCTTTAGTAATCCTATTTTTCTTATTGTTGTCACGTTCTATTTTTTGAATTGTTACGGCTTCTTTATCATAATTTCGTCACTATTATATATTTTTTCAGCTAAATATCTATCGGAAATAATCTTTCTACTTTCAAAAGTTAAGAGTAAGGCCTACGTATACAATATTCTTTTCAAACAACTTGTGAGAGCTAAATGTATATGTTGTTTCTATTGTTGTTGTAATATTACAAATAGGTTTGTTTATACTTTGGTAAATATCGAATTACTACACCAAAATTGAAAGTTATAAAATTTTGTGTCAGTATTTGTTATTAATACAGTATTTGATAAGTAATTGTAAAAAATTTGCTATTTAATATGTTATTTGTTATTTATTATCAAAATGCTAAATATTGTATCGAAATCGAAAACTTCAATATGATAATTTTGGTTTTTGGTTTTTAAATGCGTCGATGTGGTATAGTTTTTGAAACCATACCGTACCGTACTGGATTTTTCTAAAGTTGAGGAGTAAATTTGAATATTATTATTTTCAAAAGATCTAGACATATTATTTTAGACAATTTGCTAAAGGTAAAAGTAGATAAATTGAAAATAAAACATTTAATATTTTTGAGCAATTTGAAATAGTTCAAGGATAAATTTGAAAATATCTCCTTAAAATAATACTATGATGTGGTAGACACCAGACAGACAAGGGCAATAATAAAACATTGAGGAACCTTGAAGGAAAGGGAAACGATAAAATAAAAGAAAATGGGGGCATGTCCTAAATTTGGTCCTTTTTTGTTGTCACGTTGTCTTTGTCAGGTCATGAACAGGCTTCTCTTTCAAACTTTTAGACCATCTCCAACAACACTTTATTTTTTACACCAAATTTATATTTGATGCAAGAAATAGAGAAAATAGCTCTAATAGTACATTAATTATTGCACTATTATAATGTATAGATAGTGTTGCATCAAATTTGGTGCAACACTATTCATCACACTATATTTACTCTAATAATATTATATTCATTTGGTGTAAAGTAAATAGAAGATAAGAGAGAGAAATAGAGTGGTTGGAATAGAATATAATAATATAATATACAAAAAAGAGAAAAATTGATTTACAAAATAGTGTAATGGTTGGAGTAGATTTGGTGTTGCACCATTTTAAAGTGAAAAATGGTGCAAAAAAATAGAGTGATTGTTGGAAATGCCCTTACGGACAGGTTGGTACATGGGTAAGGATAATAGTTACAAAATAAAATTTAAAATTGTATTATTTCATGTTTGATTATAGGCCAAATTAGGGGTGGGCATTCGGGCCGTTCGGATTGCATATGAAAATTCGATTTGGATTTTCTGTTTTCGGATTGACAAAATGACAATTCAAATCTAATCCAAATAAGTTCGGATTGGATCGGATTTTTTAAGTTGGGTTTCGGATTAATCGGATTGAATATTTTAGATTTTCGATTTTGAGCTTATAACTTGAGATATTTTAAAAAAAAAAATATCCAAATGAAGTACTCATGTTAAACTGTCTGAAAAGTTCTTCATTTTCACCGCAATTATCCAAATTATATTAAAGCAATGAAATTATTATATATAAAAAATAAAAAATTACAATAGAGACGTTAATACGATAGATAAGACGTGAAAATGGTAAAATTATGTCTAAATAGAAAGTATTCTCATAATAACTCAGTAATTAATATGCAATATATATGATAATATCTAATGCGCAGGGTATTGAACTTATTACTTCTAATCCTGTTGCAGCAACCAGCCTTTAACTATTGCGACAACTTCAAGTTAACTCTAACTTGAATACTCAAAGTACCTAATACAATTGCTTCTAAATAAGCTAAAAGGTACAATATGAATCACCTACTACAATTGAACTAGAATAAGAATAAAGACAATGAAACTGGTCCTTCTATCTCGTTCAAGTAGCTTCAGGCATGCACACTTATATCTCACATTTATTGCTTGCAAAACAGGCTTGCTCTTTTACTCTCAATTATGTTTTACTTCTGCGTATGTGCAATGCCTGTAAAAGAGAATAACTCGATTATTTATTAGATTAGCAATTAGAGTTGGATTGTAACTCAATTTCTGATCCTCCATTGAGTTTGAATCCTAGACCAATTCAAACTCCAACCCTTATCCGGATGTGTTCTCTTCTCATAAGGAGGAATCTTCTCTTTATCTCATATGCAATCTTTTCAATCGGAAGATATTCAGAAAATATTGTTGCTTGATACCCAAGGATTTATCTTCTTCACGTGCGTCTCATATGTATGGGCCATAACAACCGTGCCTCTCAAGATGGACCAGGTCCATCACTGAGTTCATTTGTCAATCTTCAAAATTTCAACTAAACTTGGGCCAACAAATTTCCCCTTTTTGATGATGACAAACTCTGTGCTTTTACTGATCAGATAACCTGCGGAACTCAGCTGAAACACTTAAAATTTTAACTTATCATTAAGGCCAGATTTAATTAGGTCATAAACATTACTGTTGAGATAATAGAATTTAAGCACAATATCTTCCCCCTTTCGGCATCATCGAAAAGTTGCATAAATAATGTGAATCCCAGAATATCAATTATTACTCATGGACACTAGGGCAACTGCAAGTGAAAGCATGCTTTAGTTAGTCAAAAATCAACTTGACAAAAAGAACTATTAAGATCAGAACTAACATAAAGCAAGAGAACTTCATGAGCAAAGATAAAAAGAAACAGAACAGATAAAGTCCTTAATCTGGGTCACTGAGGGTGGGGGGGGGGGGGGGGGTTCTAGACTGGTAAAGCCTTAGGACAAGGAAACCTAAGGCTTTGAGGAGCTGGAGGGTTGGGTTTGTAGCAAATTAAGCATTTGTTGGAGCATCCCTTCATTCTTCTCTTTTTCCTTTGCAAGTTCAGCTGTCAACCCATTCCTTTCTTCCTCCAATTCAACAACTCGAGCTTGAAGCCTTGCAATCTCAGCATCCTTTGTCCCAAACTCCTAAACCAAGGCTCTGACCTTGCTATTCACAGGAGTATTCACTGATGAACTAGGTTCAACTGGGCCTGCACTAAGTAGATAATCATAGGTTTGGAGGGTCTTGATGCCAAAGTGCTATTTGCTGGAAACATTTTTCCATTTCTTCAAGGGAACTTTCAGCTTGTTCAGCGCAGCAGTCAGAATAAATTCATAAGGAATGGCATGAGCCTTTGAACCATTGAGCACCATGTCTAGCAGCTTCACAATGAAAGTAGGCCGGTTAATTTGCTTTCCTTCCACCAAGCACTGCATAAGGACCAGGTCCGTGTAGCTTGTTGTATGCCTCCTCTCCTGTCTAGGCAGTAGGCATTTGTTCACAAATTCAAAGAGCACTTTATGCTCTGGCCTCATCTCACTCTTTTGTACAGCCCTTGCTTCAGGCACCTACTCATCAGCTTTGGTGTCACAGAAGTTCCTAGTGATTTTAATATCAGTAGGCACTCCATCCAGACAAGGTCATCTTTACCTTGTATAATCATCATATCCCTCACTAGGAATGTCCAGAATTTTGCCAAGCTTGGGTGCATAAAACTTCACCTTTATCCCCTTTACTATGCTAGTTACCAATTCATTTTCACAGTCCCATTGGCCATGAATTCAACGAGCTTATTTTTGGCCAACCATCCATCTAAAGGATCATGTCCTTCCATCCTTGTGCCTTCAGTGTAGTCAACAATCTCATCATGCCTGGCTCCTCCAGGTCTTTTAGCAGCCTTTCCTTCAAAAATTTTCTTTTGCCAAACATGGCATACCTATCTTGTTCCTGTTCTTACTCTTCTTCTTCTTCTTCTTCTTCTTCTTCTTCTTCTTCTTCTTCTTCTTCCTCACTCCACTCTTCATCCTCTTCTTTAGTTATTTTCACTTGTTTACCTTTCATAGTTGACCTGGTTCTCTTGGCCAGAGAAGGTTCAACAGATATTGACTTAAAGGGCTTCTTTGCAGAAGACCTGGTTCCCTTTGATTTGGTAGTGGAACTTCCACAGTTGTACTCCGCTCTTGATGGACCATTTCCATCTCTTCCTCTTATTCTTCTATAGCAGCCTCAAAACTTTCAACCATTTTTGCTTTCCCCTTTTCTTTCTTCCTTTTCTTTCTCTCCTCTTGAGCCATTTGCAGTTCTACTTCACTCTTCCTAACTCTACTTCTTGTGACTCTAACCCTAAGAGCAGACTTAGGTGATGACACTTTGCTCTTCTTAGTTGGTTTGGACGCAACAGGGTTCCTTTGTGAGGAAGCCTTGCGTTTCTTGGGATCGTAACTAGCATCAACTTTCTTTATATCTTCCAAAGTCTCCTCCACAGATGAACCAGGTTCATCTAGTTGTTCACTCAAGTTCACCAGTCCCTCAGCAACTTCACCTGACCCATTTCCCTCTGACTTCAAGCCTCCTTCTTCTCCACTACCATAGATAGCTAAAACCTTCCCCTTCTTTTTCTTTCTCCTTTTACTAGATTCAGCCCTTCAACATTTTTGACAGACCTTACCAGAACAAACCTATTATTATCCCTTTCTTCTAAATCAGAAAACAATAAACAAGTGTTTACCTCTTCTGGGTTTCTTGACTCTTGTCATTGTTAGAAGACCCAGGTTCTTCTCCATCACTGGCAGAGATGAAATTTTCAGACTCAGAACTTGAGTCTGTCTTTTTGGCTGGGACTTCTTTTCTCTGCCTAGCCTGTAGTCTTTTGTTCAAACCCCTCCTCAAAGCACCAGATGTAACTGTTTTTCTTGCTAACATTTTCTCGCAACGGAATCTAGGTTTTGGGGATTCTTTAAGAGGTGTGGAAGATGAGGTGGTGCTAAGGGAGACTGGTGGTGGAGTTACAGGGTCGTCTTGAGGATTGGTCATGGCAGAAAATTTTCTGGAAATTTTGGGTATTTTTGGAGAAGAAAGTAGATGATCAGAGGTTTGGGAACAGAGTGATGGTTATGAGTGATTTGGGATTTTTAAATAAGGGTCATGATTAGATCAGTAATGGCAGGCTTCTCAGAGGTCATTAGGAGTCTAACCAGTTGAGAATTCCGGTCTCATAAGTGATTAATGAGAATTGATAATATTTAGGGAAGAGACCCGTTATACTTAGACTCGTAGTTTTACTGAAAATGTTTAATTTGTTCAACGAATAAAATTTTCTGGACGTTTGGTGTATCTAGGACTTCTGCTCATGATTGATAATTTTATCTTTCTAATCGTGCAAAGTATAGAAACATGCCTAAACTTACTCATGAGCATATATTGATGAATCAAGTTTTTCAAGTAAAACTTCTCTTGATTATGCTTCAAATGTCATATTAGAAAACTTTGTAAGAGATCAATGAGTCATATAAACACATGTTACAAGAGTATACTAGTTAAAGTATGAGACTGAGTAAGAATTAGTCTAGATATTTACATGAATTAAGAACTCCTAACCAAAAAAATCATTTTTTTCATTGTGCAATCTGAACTGGACCTTTTAGGTGATCTTAATCATCCCTAATTCCAACCCGATCCTTTCAAAGTTTTCTCTACATAGTGCCTTTGTGAAGATATCATCTATTTGCTTGTCAGTAGCACAAAATTCTATGGAGATTAACGCTTTCTCATAGTTATCTCTTAAGAAGTGGTGTCTAAAAACTATGTGCTTAGTCCTAGTATGATGAACATGGTTTTTTGTCATACTATCTTGGGGATACCAAAGACACAAATCAGTGGTACCTTTCAAATATCTCAATATCCTTTTTACAGATGTCAAGTGTGACTCCTTTGGATTTCCCTTGAAACGAGCACAAAGCCCTACACTGAAAACAATGTCAGGTCTGCTGGCAGTAAGAGACAAAAGTGAACCAATCATAGCCCTATACAACTTCAGATCAACTGATAAACCAGGTTCATCAATAACTAATTTAGTGGTAGTGGAAATATTAGTATCTATTTCTTTGGATTTTTCCATTTTAAACTTTTTGATTAGTTTCTTTATGTACTTCTGCTGATGGATTATAGTTCCTCTATGACTTTGTTTGATTTGCAATCCTAGGAAGAAGTTGAGTTCACCAATTATAATCATTTCAAACTCGCTTCCAATTAGTTTTGCAAAGTCCTTGCTCAACCTATCTGTAGTGGCCCCAAATATTATGTCATCAACATATATTTGTACAACAAGAAAATCTTTACCTTTTTCCCTTAGGAACAAAGTGGTGTCAATTTTACCTCTTTTGTACCCATTTTGACAATCTTTCATACCAAGCTATTGGGGCCTGCTTGAGACCATATAGAGCTTTATATAGCTTGTACAAATGTTCAGGACACTCCTTGCTTTCAAATCCTGGAGGTTGTTTCACAAACACTTCTTTCTTGAGGTAGCCATTTAGGAAGGCACTTTTGGCACCATCTGATGAAGAGTGAATTCCATATGTACTGCAAAGGCTATGAGGAGTCTAATTACTTCAAATCTATAAACTGGAGCAAAATTCTCATCATAGTCAATACCTTCCTCTTGACTGTAACCTTGAACCACCAGTCTTGCCTTGTTTCTTGTAACTGTTACATCTTCATCTAGTTTGTTCCTGAAGACCCATTTTGTCCCAATGACTAATCTATCCTTGGGTCTTGAAACCAAATGCTAGACTTGACTTCTCTCAAATTGATTTAGTTCATCTTGCACAGCATTGACCCAATTTGCATCCTGCAAAGCCTCAACAACATTTTTTGGTTTAATGATTGAAAGGAAGGCATCAAATGCACACAGATTCTTCAGTTGAGATCTAGTTTTGACTCCAGATGTTGGATCATTGATGATGTTCTCAATGGGATGAGAACTCAGATACTTGTATGATTTCCCCACTACTTGGTCCCCGCTAGATGCTTCTTCATTGTTATGGTGCAGAGGAACATGTTCAGGTACAAGTTCTTTTAGATAGTTTTGTGCAATTTCTCTCAGATTGGTTCCTCCTGTCAGGTTGCCCTGAGTGGATGGGCCTGTTCCATCACCTGTTCCTTCCTTTAATTCCACTTTTACTTGTGATGTGGCTTCAGTCAATTGTTTCACCAGTCCAATGGCTTCATAACATGTTCTTGTCTCTCAAAAAGAATGTTAAATTCATCAAATACAACGTGTACACTTTTTTCTACACACAGAGATTTTCTATTAAACACTTTATATGCTTTTCTATGTGAAGAATATCCCAAGAACACTCCATCTTCACATCTGGGATCAAACTTACCTAGGGAGTCTTTGCCATTATTGTGCACATAACACTAGCAACCAAAAGCCCTAAGACGAGATATGTTTAGTTTTCTCCCTTTAAGTAACTCATAGGGAGTTTTCTCCATGAGAGATCTAGCCGTGCCATTGATTATGTAGCATGCAATGTTTATAGCCTCTGACCAAAAGTTGTGAGGTAGTTTACTATAAAGAAGCATGGTCCTTGCCATATCCTCAAGGGTCCTGTTCTTCCTTTCAACTACCCCATTTTGTTGAGATTTCCTAGGAGCAGAGATATTACGATCTATTCCATTTTCATCACAGAATTCACCAAACTTTGCATTTTCAAATTCAGTTCCATGATAAGACCTAATGGATGCAAGTTGATTTCTTAACTGTTTCTGGATTTTCTAACAAAAGCAGTAAACATTTCAAATGCTTCATCTTTAGAGGTTAGAAACAACACCCAGGTAAATCTAGAATAATCATCAACAAGCACCATTACATATTTTTTCCACCTATGCTCATGGTTCTCATTGGACCACAGAGATCCATATGAACCAGTTCCAACGTCTTGGACGTACTTACCATTTTCTTGGGTTTGAAGGATGACCTTACTTGCTTCCCCCTTGCACATGACTCACAAACTTTGTCTTCCTTCAACATGATATTAGGTAACCCTATCACCAAGTCTTTGGAGACTAATTTGTTAAATTGATTTAGACTGCCATGACCAAGTCTTTTGTGTCAAAGGAGGGGATCATCAATTAACACACTTAAACAAGTGAGTTTATTTTCAGGGAGAGTTGCCAAATCTATAATATAAATATTGTTAACTCTCTTTCCCTACAAAACAATCTTGTCAGTAGTAAGGCTAATCACAAAACTTTTGGTAGAAGTGAAAGCCACAAAATCACCTCAATCACACAGTTGTGACACACTTATCAGGCTATATTTCAAGCCATCTATCAAATAGAAATTCTCAATGGAATGAGAGTCTGTCTTTCCTACCTTTCCAACCCCAATGATCTCACATTTCTTTCCATTTCCAAAAAAGACATTACCTCCTTTTAGGTTCTCAAGTGAAAGGAACTGGTCCTTGTTCCCAGTCATATGTTTTGAGTAGCCACTATCCATGTAGCATATTTGGATACTCCCCTTCACTTGGACCTACAAAATGAACCATGGGTTAGTCTTAGGGACCCAAACTAGTTTAGGTCATTTTCTATGGGCAAAAGGATGAATTAAATTTTTTTTGCCCAACCAGGCAGTTTGTATTTTTCTTGGACAAAGACTTTGTTCTTTTGAATGGCCTTTTCTTTTGCATTGCATTCATTTTTGTAATGTCCATTCTTACCACAGTGTGTGCAGATATTATTTTCACAAAGTGTGAGTTACTTGTTTTTGGGATCCCGTTTTGGAGCTTGTGTCCCAAATCCAAGTCCTCTCTTATTGCTGTTGTGATTTTCTTGCAGCCAGCAGAGTGCATCAGAAGCCTTGTTCCATTTGCATGTTCTATCTAGTTCATGATTTACCTTTCTTAAGTCTTCTTTTAAAACTTTAATCAATTCATCTTTTTTATACAGTTCATCTTTCATTTTTCCTAGGTTTTCTTTTCGAGTGAGAAATGATTGATCAGCCATTTCTTTCATGTGCCTAATTTCAATTTAATATTTTGAGATCTAAGTTCTAGGACATTATTGTCAAGTTGAAGAACCTAATTGTTCAACTCAGTGTTTGTGTTATCACTCTCATCAGCCCTAGACTCTAACCTTTTGTATTCTGCTTCTAGGATAACACATTCCCTAGACAGAACATTTTTCTCACTATTTATTATTTCAGACTCGTCAATGAAGTCCAATAATAGCTCATCCAACCTTTCTTTAGATAAAAATTTAATCTTTTCTTTAAGATGTAGGATACTACCTCCTGCTCATCCTCTGATTCTCCGATGACCATAAGAGCTTTCTCATTTTCAGCTTCATCTTATGAGTCCTCATCTGAAGTTTCTCCCCATGCAGCAACCATGGCTTTAGTCGAACCTTTGTTTCTTCTTGGTTGGACCTGTTCCTTCTTCCTGTTTCTCTGTTCAGCTTTTTCTTTCTTCCACTCAATCTCCCATTGAGGCAGTTCTTGATCATGTGGTATGTTTTACCACACTTATAGCAACCATCATTTGTCTGCTTCTCAGGAGCCCGAAGTTTGTTGAAGGTTGTTCCTCTTGAAGGACCCTTTCCTCTCATAAGATACTTTTTGAAATCTATGGTAATCATAGTCATTTCATCATCTTCAAGATATGGTCCTTCTGATATTCTGAGTGCCAAACTTCTTTCTTTCTTTTGAGCATCCATATTTATAGTTTGTCTTCTCAATTCATAGTCAGTAAGATTTCCAATCAGTTCATCCAATTTTAGGGTAGCAGTATCTTGGATTCCTGAAAAGTTGTGATTTTGCTTTCGCAGGCAATTGGTAGAACTCTAGTTTAGATGTTCTTAACCTTGTCTTCTTCCAGGATAATCCTTTCAAGAGACACAAGTTCATTTGTTAGTGTAGTGAACCCATCTCTTGGATGGTTTCTCCATCCTTCATAGTGAAATTCTTATATTGAGAATACAACAATGTTCCTCTTGACCTCTTCACTTGAGGTGTTCCCTCATGGGCCACTTGTAATGTGTTTAAAATTTCCTTGGCAGTATTTTGAATCATGTTGTACTGATCTGGGCCAAGTACACATACTAGCCATTTCTTGGCCTTTGCATTCTTTTCCCACTTCTTTAAGTCTTCAACAATGCAATCAACTCTTGTCTTTGGAATATCCAACCATTCAGCAGTCTTATTTGTGTGGCTAAAGGACAACCGATGATGATGTCCCAAAGCACATACTCTTCTCCCACGATGTGGTCTCTCATCCTATTCTTCCATCAGGAGTAGTAGAGACCATTGAATAGTGGAGGCCTAGCAGTGGATTGTCCTTCCCAGTTACCAGGTGGTGCACTCATGTTGATCTTTCCTAAGGTGTTACCATCTTCAATGATAACCTGCTCTTATACCAATTGATGGTATAAACATCAATACCACGCAAGAGGCGATGGGGTGATTTGTGTGGTACCTAATTTCTGCTTTAGAAGAACCAGGTTCTTCTAAGTGTTCAAACTACTACAGTTTACGGAATAATAAATACTTAAAGGAAAATGCATTGAGATTTTTATGTGGAAAACACCTGAATCAAAAGGTGAAAAAACCACGACTTACTACTTGGTAGGATTTTCCCAAACTTCCACTAATATCACTAAGCCAAAACAGCATTTACAAAAACTCTTTGTAAACCCGAGGATTACCTCTAATCCTGTTGTAGCAACCAGCCTCTAACTATTGTGACAACTTTAAGTTAACTCTAACTGAATACTCAAAGTACCTAATACAATTGCTTCTAGATAAGCTAAAAGGTACCAATATGAAACACCTACTACAACTGAACTAGAATAAGAATAAACACAATGGAACTGGTTCTTCTATCTCGTTCAAGTAGCTTCAGGAGTGCACACTTATATCTTACATGTATTGTTTGCAAAACAGACTTGCTCCTTTGCTCTCAATTATATTTTACTTCTGCGTATGTTCAATACCTGTAAAAGAGAACAACTCAGTTATTTATTAGATTAGCAATTAGAGTTGGATTGCAACTCAATTTCTTATTCTCCATTGAGTTTGAGTCCTAGACCAATTCAAACTCCAACCCTTATCCGGATGTATTCTCTTCTCATAGGGAGACATCTTCTCCTTATAGCATATGCAATTTTTCGATCAGTTAAGAAGATATTCAGAAAATATTGCTCTTGATCCCCAAGGATTTATCTTCTTCACTTACATGTCATGTGTATGGGCCATAACAATTGTGTCTCCCAATATGAACCAGGTCGATCTCTCAGTTCATTTTTCAATCTTCAAAACTTTAAATAAACTTGGGCCAACAAATAAGATTTTTTTATTTCATCTAGACAAAAACCTTAAACAATAATCCTATCAATCATTTTTTAGCATGTACAACAAATATTATCGGTTAGGAAAAATGCCCAAAGCTCATATAAGGTTGTTTTACGCTTTATATATAAGGAATAAAACCCTTCTAAACTCTAAAAGACAAATTATAGGGAATATTGAAAGGATATTACTAGTGTCCCCTAATGGTCCTGCACTACTGTAAGAGTCATACAGTCACTTGTTCGTCTGAAGGTTGTCCTCTACAGGATGTCGAGCTACGAGGATCTCATTGTTTGTCATACTCATCAACTGTCGTGGTTGTTCCATTTTGGACCCAGACATTTAGCCCCTCCACTTGTCGAGATTGCAACTTGGTGCGTTCTCGATAAGCGCACACTACGCGTTCTTACGGAGAAATTTGACCGTACGAGGTGTTACGGCCTGGCCAATAGTGGGCTGTCAACGTGCTTATCAAGACACCAGGTAATGTATTTTACCGATAAGTGATGTCATCTTCACATGCATCATCATTATACGTGTTTTCGATACATAGATTTATGGCTTGTCGCTTCGATTTATGTGCAACCCTGCGACCTTCCGCTTCAATTATGGCGCCACCAAATCCTTTAAATAGGTGGAGGATCTTTTTTTCCAAAATTCTTGGCGATTTCATTTCCAATTACCCCTGCTCATCCCTCCGAGTTTGTCCTGACAATCTTCTACTTTTTCTTCTCTCATTCTTCGCTTACAATCTCTTTCTTTTGCTGTTTTAACACCTCTTTCATCGAAAATATTCCAAGATCACATCAATCTCGTGAAGGGGTTTCTGAGGCCGCGCAGTTGTCCATGGCGACCCCTAAGGCGATGAGGATAAGGTGGTGGAAGAAGGGGATAGTCTTCCTACAATATAAGAGTTACTGTCGATACACCCATGTCTCTAAGTGACTTCCCCAAAGATCCTCCTTCTACTCCTGCCCCCATACTCAATGGAACAAATTCATATTGACACTCTCCGTGCAAAGTATGGCATCCCCGCTCATGTTGACATGGTTCCAGCGGGAAGGGATTTCGTGGAGGTCAGTAGACCTGGGTACTGCACTTTCTATGGGTACCCTTTTGTGATTGGTTATTCTTTTCCCCTCCTCCCATTAGCGGAAGAGTTCTGTAGGTTCTACCAAGTTGCCCAGCACAACTTTTGCCATATACGCTCAAGATACTCCTGCTTTTGACAAAATATGCGGAGTTGGCAGATTGCGAGGCTACAAGTCAAAATTGAGTTGGGACCGACGACCGAGCAAGTCACAGGTTTTGGCATAAGTATTTCTTTGTCAAAACTGAACACATTGTTTTTGACTCTAACGGGTTCCCCGAGCGGTGGAATGAGACTCGTAAGTGCCGCCACTCATTTTACTCTTTCTCTTCATCCTTGTTCATTATTGGGTTTGTTTACTTCTCGCTTGCAGCAATGAGACGTCCGCCCCGCCCTATTGTAGGCATAAAGGATTGGGTAGCCCGTGTATTGCCGCAAGCAGCAGAAACTCGAGATTGGCTCGCCTTCATAAAACAGTATGGCCCGAGATATCCATCTGGTAAATGTTTCCCCTTTATCACTTTGTTGGTTATACATCATCGTCTATTGATACGACTCTTCATGATGATAGGTCGAGGAGTTTCCAGGCGAAGGGCGCCAGTCTCTGCGTTCCGACAGGCTATCGATGCTGAAGAAAAGCTGTTTACTTTGAATGAGTCTGTTCGAGAGGGTTTTCATCAACCGATTCAAATGGAAGGTCCCTATCGGGAGATGGTCATGAGGGAGGAAGCTTGTTCAGTATAGACCCCGCACCTTTTGGATGAATCCTCTAACGGGGATGAGTCGTTATCGAGAAAAAGGAGGAGAATGGATCTTGGGAAGTATATGGTCGTGGACACCGGTAGAAGTAGGGCGTCACAAACGGAACCTGTACCCACATTTATGACTGACGCCATCTTAGCGAGGAGATCTCCCTAATTGGAAGGAATTTACCCAAGGTTTGACTCTGCGCGCGCTAAGGGTGGTGCATCATCCAACGTTGGAGGAGGCCGGCATGCTAAGGGAAAAAGCTCAGTTTCAGATGTTGACCCAGAGGACGTTCACGTGTTCTTAGGTCACCATGCTCACGTGGAGATCAAAGTGGAAGGATATGATCGTCACATAGTTATCACGGGGGACTATAACTTGTTGTCGAATTCCGATCAAGTGGCATATGTTTTATCCCCTCTATGTGATGCCCCTGAGAGCAAGGTGCTTAGGGAGATGAGCAACATGGAGTTGTCTTAGAACGTCGCTGGCATGGTCTTGTGGGTAGGTGCATTTTTTTGTCGTTTGGCTTATGTTGTGATTGTCAACCTATGTTTCTGTCTTTAATTCTTTCTTTTTTGTGCTAGAACCTTATAATGGAGATTGAGCACGAGCACCGAGAAAGAAAGAGGATGGTTGTCTATAGGAAGATTTCTTCCAAATATCAACAATATCGCTCTAAGCATCATGCAACGGCCGACGTTTATAATCAGGACCCTAATTTTCAATTGTTCCACAACGGAATCAGACAAATAGAGGATCAACTATCGCGCAAGGTCGAGGAGCTAAAGGAGCGAGATGAGGAGCTTTTGAAGGTTGTTGCCCGTAATAGTGAACTTGAGGCCTCCCTTAAGATGAAAGAGGATGCTCTTGAGATAAGCAGGGGTGATGGCTGAGAATGTCGGCTTACTAGCAATGGTGACCAGTTTGGACGCTGAATTGGGTATGAATGCGGTGGATATTGAGGGGCTTAAGGGAGAACTGAACATCGGTACTGATAAGCTGGCGACAATAATTTTGGAATGACGGCCTTGGAGAATACCCTTCGTGTTTGTAGGTTGGAGATGACTGAGGAGAAGGAGGTTTCTAAGCTTAAGGTCGCGGGACTTGAGGGGTGTGTTAAGGAGTTGGAGGCGGAACTATCTGTGTTGAATGGACAAGTGGCCTCACTGAGAGCGAAGGATGCGAGTCGACGCTCACAACCTTCTACGTCTCGTGCATCAGCCGATTCGATCGTGACTCATCACTTATATGAGTTGTGGGTCCATGTTGAGGCCCGACTTGGCGTGTATAAGGCTATTCATGATGAGGGGAGGGTCTCTGAAGCTAAACTTTGGGGCGTGCGTGCCGAAGCTCGTGAGGCATGCGAGTACGACCCTCTTACACCTGACGGGGATGACATCAACTATGATGATGTGAACCATCTTGCTTCCCTCTCTTGGTACGAGGATGCGTATTCAACCAGAGATGACGTGTAACCTTTTGTTTGTACTTACTTTTTTGCTTTGACACTTTTGTAAGGGACATGCTTGATCCCATTGTAAAGATAGGTGTAAGTAACATTTTGATGTAATGTAGAATTTAATTTGTTGATTCGGTGATGGTCTTTTCAATGTCTATGTTATCCAGGGTACCTGTCGAACTGTTAAGCCTATTTTGCTTTTCGGTGAGGTCGATCCCTTTTTCTTTTGGCTGTGACTTTAGCCTTTGGGATGCTACTTTCGAATGATTGTTGAAGTGAGATCCCATCGTAGATTAAGTGAAGTCGAACTCGTATTTTCGTCGATGGCTTTAGCCATTGGGATTTTACCTTCGAATTGTCGTCGAGGTAGGATCTGGTCGTAGTTCGAATGTAATCGAACTCATATTTTCGTTGATGGCCTTGGTCAGTAGGATGTTACCTTCGAACTGTCGTCGAGGTAGGATCCCGTCATAGTTCGAATGAAATCAAACTCATATTTTTGTCTATGGCCTTGGCCAGTGAGATTTTACCTTCGATCTGTCGTCAAGGTAGGATCCATCGTAGTTCGAATGAGGTCGAACTCATATTTTTGTCAATGACCTTGGCCAGTGGGATGTTACCTTTAAACTGTCATCGAGGTAGGATCCCATCGTAGTTCGAATGAAATCAAACTCATATTTTCATCAATGGCTTGGCCATTAGGATTTTACCTTCGAACTTTCGTCAAGGTAGGATCCGTCATAGTTCGAACAAAATCGAACTCATATTTTCATCGATGACCTTGGCCAGTGGGATGTTACCTTCGAACTGTCATCGAGTTAAGATCCCGTTGTAGTTCGAATGAAATAAAACTCATATTTTTGTCGATATCCTTGGCTAGTGGGATGTTACATTTGAACTATCATCGAGGTAGGATCCCGTCTTAGTTCGAATCTGGTCGAACTCATATTTTTGTCAATGGCCAGTAGGATGTTACCTTCGAACTGTCATCGAGGTAGGATCTCGTCGTAGTTCGAATGAAATTGAACTCATATTTTCATCGATGGCCTTGGCCATTGAGATGTTACCTTTGAACTGTCGTCGAGGTAGGATCTCCTCGTAGTTCGAATGAAATCGAACTCATATTTTTATCGATGGCCTTGACCATTGGGATGTTACCTTCAAACTGCCGTCGAGGTAGGATCCCGTCGTAGATCGAATGAGGTCGAACTCATATTTTCATCGATGGCCTTGGTCATTGGGATGTTACCTTCGAACTATCGTCGAAGTAGAATCCCGTCGTAGTTCGAACGAGGTTGAACTCATATTTTCGTCGATGGCCTTGGCCATTGAGATTCACACCCACATTGTAGGTTTGATCATATTCTTGTAGGAAATACCAGTCAACTTTATACATATAATGGAGATTTGATTATATTCTTGTAGGAAACACATGTCTACTTTGTACATACAATGGAGAATTGATTATCTATATCCAGTCCCTTCATTACTCGGCCTTAAGAACATGTCGACTGGCAGGGTAATGAACAATACTCCGAACCTTAAGCCGTCCCCCTTGCCACCTCATTAAAAACCTCACCGAGAAAACTCAATTGGGACAAAACCCAGATTAGGGAAAAGGAGTACGACTTAGGTGGTGCCTCTTTTCAGAAGTGAAAGTATTTGAGATGGGCAGCATTCCAATTTATTTGGAGTAGTTTTCCCTCAATTGTCTCTAACTGGAATGCTCCTTTGTTTGCTGCTGTCATGATTTTGTTAGGTCCGTCCAAGTTTGTTCCCAGTTTTTCCTCATTAGGGTCTTTTTCTGCTTGTGTTTTATCATTGAGGACGTAATCTTCGACCTTGAGCAGTCATACTTTGGTCTTTTTGTTATAGTACCTTTTTACTTGTTGCTTTTGGGCTATCATTCTTATGTGGGCCATATCTCTTCATTATTCAAATTCGTCTAGATCTTGTAGCCTACTTTCGTCATTGTTTGGTCCATTTATGTTGTAGTATCTCAAGTTAGGTTCTTCGACTTCGACGAGTATAAATGCGTCAGTCCCATAGACTAGTGAATATGGCATCTCGTTTGTGCTAATTTTGGCGTAGTGCAGTATGCCCATAATACTTCTGGTAGTAGTTCAGGCCAAAGCCCTTTGGCGTTCTCGAGCTTCTTTTTCAATATATGCAGTATTACTTTATTTAAGGATTCGGCTTGGCCATTGCCCGCGGGATGGTATGGTATGGAGAGTATTCGCTTGATGTGCCATTTTTCGAAACTCGATCATTTTCTTTCCAATGAACTGAGGTCCATTGTCACAACTGATTTCAATGGGGATGCCAAGCGACATATTATATTTTTTCCTTATGTACGCGATAACCTCTTGCTCACGTATTTGAGTATATGCACCTGCTTCCACCCATAGAAAATTGTCAGTCAAAACCAAAAGGAAGCGTACCTTACCTCGTCTTGCCGGGAGAGGTCCGATAATATCCATCCCCCACTTTATGAATGGCCTTGGCGAAATGATGAAGTGGCAGGAGTTCCCCTGCCTGGTGTATCATAAGGGCGTACTTTTCACATTGTTTACACTCCATGACGTAATCCGCGACTTCTTTTTTCATGGTGGGCTAGTAGTATCCGGCGCAGATGAGGCATCAGACAAGGGCTCGATTTCCCATGCGGGCACAACAATGCCCCTTATGTACTTCTTCTAGTACTCACCTTGTTTGATTTTCCCCAAGACACTTGGCTAGGGGGCCGCCGAACGTTCTCTTATAAAGATCACAGTTTACGAGGTTGTATTTGGCTGCCTCTATTCGAAGCTTTTTGGATTCTTTCTTATCGTGTGGGAGAGTTCCATCCTGCAAATATGTTATGAGACGGTTGCGCCAGTCCCAACCTAGAATGTACCTCGACTTGGTCTATTGCGGAATGGAGAAGAGTGACCACGTTTTCCTTGTTGATATTTTTGGTGGCTGTCACTAGTTTTGCGAGACCATCTGCCTCGATATTCTGCACTATGGGTATGAGGTCGAGGCGGCCTTCATCGAATTCTGGCAGCAGTTTATGAATTTCTAACTGGTACGTTTATAGTCTCTGTTCTTTGATTTGGAAAGTCCCAGTGACTTGGTTCACCACAAGTTGAGAATTGCAATGGAGGACGAGTCGTCCAACGTTATATTTGAGGGCTAATTTTAATCCTGCAATCACAGCCTCATACTCGGCCTCGTTGTTAGTCATCTTAGGAAATCGTATGAACTGGAAAATTACTTCGCGCGTAAGAACTTCGAGGACGAGATGCCGATGCATTAGATGCATCGTCAATATAGAGGACCCAGAGGTCGGAATGTGCGGAAGCGCGGAGCGCCTCCTGCCCTACTTCAGGTAATATTTTCGCGCTGAAATCAGCAACGAAATCGGTGAGCACCTGCGACTTAATAGCATTCGCAGTTGGTATGTTGTGTCGTGCTCGCTTAATTCTATGGCCCATTTGGACAATTTACCTGATAGTTCAGGTTTGTGGAGGATGCCCCTGAGGGCGAAGGTTGTCACCACTTTTATGGGGTGACATTGAAAATATGGTCTAAGCTTTCATGAAGCTACGACTAATGCCAAAGCTAGTTTCTCCAAGGTTAGAATACCTTATTTTAGCATCAATTAAGGTTTTGCTGATATAGTAAATCGGAGATTGTGTACCATTGTTTTCGCGGATCAAGACTACACTTGTCGCGACTTCGGAGACTGCTATGTACACTAGTAGGCATTTACCAAGGTCTGCCTTGACGAGTAGCGGTGGCGAGGATAGGTGCACTTTCAGCTTTCTCAAGGTGTCGACGGATTCTGAATTCCACGGTAGTCTGTGGTCTTTCCTTAGCACATTAAAGAATTTATGGCATCTGTCCAACGGTTGTGAAATAAACCTCGACAAGGCGACTATTTGTCCTGTTAATTTTTGCACCTGCTTCTTGCTGGTTAATGTCTCCGATATTCCTTCGATGGCCTTGATCTGATCTGGGTTGAATTCGATACCCCTTTGTGATACCAGAAAACCAAGGAACTTTCTTGAAGTTATGCCGAAGGCGCATTTTTCGGGATTCAGTTTCATCCCGTATTGCCTCAATATCTAGAAGGGTTTCTTTAGATAGCCAATGTGATCCTCTTTCTTTTTTGACTTTACTAGCATATCATCGATGTAAACCTCCATGGTCTAATCGAGTTGTTCTTTGAACATCTTGGTGACTAACATTTGATACGCCGCCCCTGCGTTCTTGAGTTCGAATGACATTACCTTGTAGCAGTACGTTCCTCGGTGAGTGATGAAAGTGGTCTTTTTTGGTCTTCTTCAGGCATTAGAATTTTGTTGTAACCATAATATGCGTCTAAGAAGCTGAGTAGTTCATGTCCCGCCGTTGCATCGATGAGCTGATCGATATTTGGTGACGGATAGTAATCTTTCAGGCATGCTTGTTCAGGTCAGTGAAGTCGGCACACATCTGCCATTTCGCGGTCTTCTTTTTGACCATAACCACATTGGCGACCTATTGGGGATATTTTGATTCTCGGATGGAAGCATTAGCGTGTAATTTATCAACTTATTCGCTGACCGCCTCATTGATGGCGACATTGAACTTTATCCTCATTTACCGCACTGGCGGGTAAAGAGGGTCGATATTCAGCACGTGTGTGGCGATGTCCCTTCGGATTCCTGGCATATTTGAATGGGAAATGTCAAATAAATCAGTGTTGTTAGTTAAGAACTCATGATATTTACCTATCTGAGAGGTTGTGTCCGATATAAGCCTTTTTCGTGCTATCGGTGTTGTCTAGTTGGACGGGGTTGAGGTCTTCTACGGTTGCCTTGCAAGCTTCTTCGACATCCAGGTCTTTGATGGCCTCTATTTATACGTCGGGTTTGGTTCCCAATTTGGCTGATTGCTATGCTTCCGCACTTTCCCCCTTTAGTTGTTTGGTGTGTGTGCAATCTTGGGTGATCCGGTAGTATTCTTGGGAGGTGCATTGCTCACCTCGGATGCTGAATATCCCCCATATGGTAGGAAATTTGATTATTTGATAGAAATTTAATGGTACGGCTCACATGGCGTGTATCTATGGACGCCCTATGATGGTGTTGTAGGCTATTTCTTGGTTCATGACGTGGAACGTCGTCTCCAGGGTAACTCCTCCTGCCAGAACGGATAGCACTATTTCTCTAGAGGTTCGTTCCATTGCATTATTAAAACCAGTTAGTGTTATGCAACGCGGTACTACTTTATCTTTTAGCCTCATCTGTATGAGGACTCGTGGATGAATAATACACGCGCCGCTTCCATCATCCACCATTATTCCCTTTACGTCGGTATCCGTGATGCATAAAGTTATAACCAAAGCATCATAGTGAGGGAAAGACAAACCTTTGGTATCCGACTTATCGAAGATGATACTATCTTCGAGGACGTCTACTGTTTGTGGTCGACTGTCCGTTTGAGTTTATGTGTGGTAGTGAATTCACATGGTTGATTACTGAATTGTCGCCGCCGCCAATGATCATTTGTATGGTCCGAGCAGGTGATGGTGGTTTTGATGGTCGCTGAGGTTGATTGCGTCCACGAGCGAAGTTAACATGTCCTCAATCACTCAACAGTTCTTTAGGTATCCCTAGTTTAACATTCTTACCTTTTCTTGTCGTAGGCCTATGCAGTCCTCGGTCTTGTGTCCCCTTTCCTAGTGGAATTCACACAGAACATTTGATCTCCGGGTGCACAGATCCGTCTACATCTTTTGTGGCCACTATACCTTTGTGACGAGCTTTTCTAGTGTGTACATTATTTTTGAAGGAGAAACACAAAAGTTATGAGAAGATAACAGTGGAGGCATAAATATTTCATTTTGGGGTGGTGCGGTATGTCGAGGAGCGGTATCTGCATGTTGTGGAGGAGGTGGGTTGGATGTTCGGATATAGGGCTGGTGCCTTTCTCGATTGAAACGAGATAGTTGGTCCCTTAGGTAGTTGTTTTAGAGATCTCTCCTTCTTTCGATTTGGACCGATGTTAGTCACTGGATTGGTCCATTCAGGTCATCCTCGTCTGCCCTTACTTCGGCGCAATAGGCATTATGGATCTATTCCCACGTGTGGGGGAGGGGGGAGTGGGTACTTCATGAGTCTACTTAGCAGCTTCTTGGTTGCTTTTGACCTGTTTCTGTTTAACCCATTTTGGAAGGCTACTACCACCATCCCTTCTCACGCATTTGGTAGGTTTATTCTTACCAGTTGAACTGGGGTAGGAAATCCCGAAGTCCCTAACCTGTCATCTGCCTAGCGGCGAAGATGTCATTTACCCTAACTTCTGCCCTTTGGCTCCCGCGTGAGTGGTGACGAACTTATCTACCATTTCTTCGAACGTTGATATCGATCGTGCTGGTAATTGGGAATACCATGTTAACGCTCCCCCTGTCAAAGTTTCGCTGAACTTTTTCAGCAGCACTGGTGGCACTTGTTCTTTCGGTAGATCGTTACCTTTTACTACAATAACCTAATGGATTAAGTGATATTCCAGGTCCGTGGTGCCATCAAATATTTTCAAATATGGCGGCATTTTGAAGGTTATTGGAATAGAGTGGGGAGCTGCCCCTTCGCTGTTTGGCTATTCGACAAATCGGCCCATATCACATTTTGGTAGCAACTTCGGAGCGCACAATATTTTATCAACCCTTTCCCGATACTCTTTCATCTGGCCGCAGAGTGTTTTGTTCTCATTTTCTATCTCTTATATTATCTTTAAGATGGCGGCAAGCACATCGTTTCATGTATTAATGATAGTGTGATTGTTACCTATTCATGGAGTTTCTGGCTCATCTGCGACAACTGCAGTTTCTGCGGGTATTGTGCCTTCGATATCCCTTTAAATGGTTTTTTCGAGTAAATTTCTCAAGGTGTTTGTCAACCATTCTTCTAATATCCTTTTCACAGCCGGTGGTGCTTCTCGTGCTGCGTATGTTGAGGCTTCCCTCTCGCGCGAGACAGTTACGCTCTCGTGCAGAGGGGGTGAGATCCCTCCCTCAGGTGTAGCACTTAGCGTTGCGTTTTCGTTGTCTTCCCTCCCAGTTTCATTGAGGGAATTCAGGAGGTTGTTCGTGACACCTACTATTGCCTTTAGCCTTGCTTCTCCATTTCCTACCATTGTTGGCCTTTGTGAGGCTAAGAAGAGGTGAATATTTCTTTCATGAATCTAGATGAACTAAGATCTCAGCTATAGAAATCCCTACAGACGGTGCCAGATTGTTTGACTCAAAAGATAGTGGAACCTTTTTGAATAAATCGATCAAAAAAATAAAGGGGTAAGTATTATATATGTATAGTAATCTCTAGAAGAAAAAAAAAAAGCTAGACAAGGAGAATACGAATGATAAGAATTCTTTATCTTATCAAGACAAAAACCTTAAACAATAGTCCTACCAATCGTTCTTATAAGCAAGTGTTACAACAAATGTTATCGGTTAGGAAAAATGCCTAGGACAAGGTTGTTTTACATTCTATATATAAGGAACAAAATCCTTCTAAGCTCTAAAAGATAAGTTATAAGGAATATTCGAAAGGATATTCCTAATATCCCCTAATGGACCTGCACTACTGCAAGAATCGTACAGTCTCTTGTTCGCCTGGAGGCCGTCCTCTGCAGGATGTCGAGCTATGAGGATCTCGTCATTTGTCGTACTCATCAACGGTCGTAGTTGTTCAAATTTGAACCCAAGCAAATGTAAGAGTGAGTATTTGTTATGATGTGTATATATATTTTTTTATTTAATGGAATGGTAATTCGAATATTTATTGATCTACATATTATTGGATAACAAATATGTCATCGCGAAAGATTGTAGTAGTGATGTAGTAAATACTCCTTAATCATTGATCAAAAATCGTGGATTTGAGTCTTGAGTATAGAGTCACATCTACTTAAGTGCGCTTTATCCTAATATTAGAGGCGGAGCCAGCATTTCAAGTTTTTAGGTTTGGAATTCTAATCGTATTAAATTACGGGACTCTAAATTAATAATTGATACATTTTCAATATATTTTAAGACAAAATACAAAATTCATACCAAAATTACAGGATTTGACCGAATTCGCTCCCTGTCATGGGCGAAGCTACACTATGATAAGGGAGGTCAATTGACCACCCTTTGTCGAAAAACTACACTGCATATGTTGGTAAAATATTAAATTTTGGAGGTATATAACATATATTGAACACCTTTTGATAGGGAATTTTTTTTTACTTCCTTCAAATTTGAACACCTTAAAAAAATTCCTAATTTTGCTATACTCTCGGTACTTTAACATCGCCCCTGTCTAATATGCTACTTTTCGCTTGAATCGAAATATAATCATGTCGCAATACGAATATGGAACACAAACAGACAAAAAATTATGTACGTAACTATTATGTCACGGTCGACAAGAATTCATGTATAAAACAAATTAAAGGGAGAACAAGACGAAAACGTGGTTGTCTTTGACCTTCTCATGCCGTTCGTTGGAGCCATGTAATGAATTTTTCAAAATTTGAAGCACGTAGAAACAGAATCGTGAATTTTGAAATGCAAAGTATCAACATTATTAATTAATTAATTAGCCGTCAAAGATTATAACATACTCAAGACTTTGTGCCGATCTTAAATTATTTATTTTAAGCGTAAGTGATCTACCTTAAATGTAGTTGATTAAAATATAATTTATTTATTGTACCTAAATTTCCTTGCTTCATTTAGTAAAATTTATTGTTGAATTATTGGTAAAGTTAATATTGATTTATTGTGGTTAGCACCACAACTACGTACTAGCCTGTGTTTTAAATGGCGTGTTCGGGGAGGAGAGTCGTACCAAAAATACCCTAAGGTGATGGTGTAGGGGAAAGTCTCAAGAGGGGTACGCTCAACAATTTGGGGGTGTATGCTCGGGTGTTCGGGGTCATATACCCGGCCGGCGTCCGGGGCGTACGCCGGGCGTTTGAGGCACGTTTTTGTAGTGAGACATAAGTCCCAGAGACTTTTTCAAATTAAAACAAAATTTGTTGAATAAGTCCTTCATATAATATTCAAATTCTCAACAGTCAACTTATAATTACTCAAAAGTTCTAAAAAAGATATAAAACATATTAAATTTAAAAATCAAGACCTTTTCTAATGATTGAGCCCTAATTTATGGTCTTTTTCAATTATTTATCTCCCTAAAGTAACGAATGTTTACTTCATTTTTTTTATAAATATAAAGAAAACTCCATTCTCCTTCATAGTAGTAAGTTCAAGTTTCAACGTAATTTTTTTATTCTTTTCGGCTCAAGCTACTTGTGCTTGTAAGTAACGTATAATAGATTGCTTTGACTAGTTTTTGTGGAGATGGAGCGCGCGCGCACACACGCGCGCACACACACACACACACACACACACACACACACACACACATATATATATATATATATATATATATATATATATATATATATATATATATATATATATATATATATATATATACATACATATATATATATATATATATATATTCACAAATTTATGGTTTTCTTCAATTTTTATGCAATTTTATCTGTTTATAAATATTTACTGTAATTATAGTATTTTATAAAATATTAAAAAACTAAATATTCATGGAACTTATGCCCGTGCTTCGAAGTTTACACCTAGCTAAAGTATATATAAAACGTCTCGCCTTATACCCACATCTTCTAAAATATTGTCCTAGCAAATTCAGATTTAGAACTTCAACCACTACTATTTTGTGATAGAAAATACAAACTCTTTGACCATTTAACTTCATTCAAATTCATAAAAATTTAAGTAAAAAAATAACGGATGTAAATAGCTGCCAATTATAACGACGAGACGAATGTTTGTGTAACTATTAGTATATTAGTAGTACTATTCTTTTTTCTTTTGGGTATGAAATCGCCTCAATTTGAAATTTTTTTGTGCGAGTTCGAATTTGATCAGATCCCAATATATTAATAATATCAAATAGTATCGGGTGAGAAGCCAAAAAAATATACTATTCTTCTACGAACGTTTTCTCCAAAATAAAAATTAATAATAATTCTTCTCTTTTTTTGGGTCAAAATAAAAATAAGTTGCTAAGATTGGCCAAAATATTACAAACCTTAATTTAAGATATGTAACTCCACTTCTCTAGTATTCATTTACACAGAGAGAGAAACTCATCCATTATTATAAATAACTAATGGAAAATCCACCCAAATTCTAACATACCAGCGGAACCACCGGATGACACTGTTATAGAAGAAAATATACCCCAATCCCACTCTTACGAGGAAATGCTCTTAGATAGGCAAAATACAACACAAGCTGACTACTACACTGTAGAACTAAAATCCACCATAACGCAACAAAAAGGGAAGGAAACATCAGGTCAAATCCTACTTTCTCAAGAGGATAAAAACAGGTTGTATGAACCATGACGTTACTCAGACATCATAAAGCTCTTTGGAAAGCGAATACCACACTATCTCTTCTGATCTAAATTAGTTAATCTATGGAACCCATCCGAAAAGTTGATCTTGATTGACCTAGGATGGAATATTTTCATAGTCAAATTTGATAAAGAGGAAAATCTAGTGAAAGCCATACAAAAAGGGCCATGGTTCATCTCTGGAAGTTTCCTCTCAGTCAGAAGATGGGAACCCAAATTCGTTCCACAAGAAGCGACACTATCTTTCACTGCAATTTGGGTAACATTATCATAACTACCCACTGAATTCTACGACAAAGAGGTCCTAGAAAAAGTAGGCAGAAAACTGAGGAAACTCCTAAAAATTGATATGTGCACCTCAACCACTCTTAGAGGTAGATACGCAAGTTTATGAATCCAGGTACCTTTAGAAACACCAGTTGCTACCTCAGTTACAATAGGGGACCCTAAAGAGCTGGTGGTCTATGAAGGAGAAAATGTACTATATACTGGCTGTAGAAGGTTCGGGCACACGACAAAAGGGTGCTTGCACAGACCTAAACAACATCAAATAAATATGCAGTACATCCCAGAGTGCTCAAATACAAAGCCAAATGGTGATTCAAGCCAAACACTAACAATGAGGAAGAAGAAGAATGGAAAGTGGTTTCTTTCCCTAGAAGGCGTAAAAAAGAGAACACAGAGCAAAATGAAGCAACGATAAAGAATAGAAAGGGTAAAACACTAGCAAATCCAGAGGGCATCAAAATAAAAAGGTTCGACGTTACATCTGATAAGTTCCTTCGAACTCAAACTTTCTGATACACCTCTAAATCTAACCCTCTACAAGATATGGACCGGGCCCAACCCACCTGTAATTCGGACTAGGTGTGGATGTATTAAATGGGTATTAATTATATATTTTAGAAATATGAAATCATATAGGGATGAGTATGGGTGAAAATAGTTGTTTCCAAATCAAGATGGAAAGTGAGGTGCATAAGATTCGATAAAATTGACTAAGTTGCAGAAGCTCCGTCTTAAAGTAGTGATAAGTAAAAATATGAAAGGAATTTAGGAAAATTCAGAGCATAAAATTTATAGGTCTTTGAAATAGTTTTTCAATAATATATTATGGAGCCTCAACGGATATCTGTGCAAAATGTTATGCCCGTTTTACAAAATAGTGTGTGACCACCACGTTCGGCTCACATTTTACAGCGACCGCGGTCGTGAAACAGTGCTCCAGCTATTTACCGCGGTCAGGACCATAGCCAAGCCTATTGGGACGCAGTGGCCAACTTTGAAAGTTATTTTTTAGCCCTATTTCGTCTCCCACAGCCCCAAAATATAAAAACTTGCTCTAGAAAGGGGGGTTTCTCAAAACCCTAACTCCTTAAAGGTCCCTCCACCATCCAAGGTAAGTTCCAATGGTGATTCTAAGTTTATTTCATTTCTCCAAGATCTTATTAACATGGGTAACCCTCCATATAATTAGATGTTCAGTTGGGACGTCATTGTTGAGAAAAGAAACTCTAGAACTCGAATTCAAGAAGATTAAATGTCAAAAAGATAATATATTCACCTCTAATTGATTTTATCAGTCAATTAATGATTGTAGACTCTAGTTCATGAGATATTAGTTGATGAGTTTGATAGGAAAGCATGAACGGTTATAGATTTGGGTTGTTGATTATTAGTTAAGGGTGTTGTTTACCTTATGGGTTTAAAGAATAATATTAATTATAACCATTCGAGAATTTATAATTTATCTAGGAGCAAGAGAATGAATTATTGGGTGTAGAGACATGATTAATAAGGACTATGAAGTTTATTCTCACTAAGTGTTTGATAAAATACCTAAGTGACCAAAACATGACTATTGTTGCTAACTTGGAATCCCTTTGACTTGTGTTGATATAGATTAAAGTTAAAAAGGTTGGCAAATATTGTATTATGCTCAAGATATGTGAGGCTAACTCTCTATGTTTGGAAACGTTAATGATTCTCCCAACACTATGTTTCTTTTACGACATTACTAATTGCCTCAGAAATATAGTTTAGCTTAGTTCCTTGAATAGTTGTAGACCTTCTATTATTTAGCTTTATAACTCATTCATGACTTTCATTCTGAACATTGTGAGCTCAGTGCGTATTCAATATAGACTTGGGTTTGATTCCCCCGAGTCTTAGTATAGATTACTCAGTATATCATAAACAGTTGGAGTTTCAGTGTTCATAATCAGTTCAAGAATACATGTCTCAGTCTAGTCCTATTCAGTATTCCAGTAATATGCAACCCAGTGTGATCCAGTATTCCATTATCATGTAACTCTGTGTGATTCGGTATTTCACTATCATGTATTGCAGTATGATTCTCAGTTCCTAGTTTTAATTCCTGAATATTGAACACATGTATTTGGGTATGAGGCCGCAGTTTATATGCTTTATGCATGTTTGGGCCTGAGGCCGTAATTTATGCTTTATGCATTTTTGGGCCTGAGGCCGTAGTTATATATACGTATACTTGGGCCTGAGGCTGTAGCTTGTGCAAATATATTGGGCCCGAGGCTGTATCTTATTCAAATAAGCAGGTTGTTCATTATTCAGAAGAGGGAGTATTCATATCCCTACTTCCTTTGTTCAGTTTAGTTATAAGTTATCAGTTATCAATTATTATTATTATTATTATTATTATTATTATTATGTTCACAAGCCCTTAAACTTGTCTCTATTTCTCATCTAGACACTTAAATTAATACTTGTACCTATTAAACACTTGAACTTGAGCAAAATTGTACCTATCAGACACAATATGCTGGCTTGGCACATCCGTGTCTTTCACCCAAAACTGAGCGCGTTTGCTGGAAAAACTATGAAGTTTTTACCGGTAAATTAAATTTCTGGCTATCTCCAGTAAATGCGTTTTTCCATCATCATCGTCGACTCATTTTCCTTAATAGGTACCGGCATTAGTTTAAGTGTTTAAATAAAAAATTGGGGCAAGTTTAAAGGATTGGATATGTATTTAGCCTTAATTGTTATAATAATAATAATAATTATTATTATTATTATTTTTATATCCTTCTGAACATATATGTTGTACTATTTGGAAATATTTATGCTTAAAAGTGATCTTAACATTATGTCTAATCATTACAACTTTGATACTCGCTTTGCACAGTTGGGGAATGAGTATTCAACAATGTACCTTATGTCAAAATCACTAGGAAACAAGAGATCATCTACTAGTGTCCTGCCCCGTCACTGTGAACTTATAGAAAAGAACAATGAACTGGCTGCAGGAGAATTATCCTCCCACAAATGATTGGAACCAGAAAATGCATTGGTTAGTAAGCAAAGCCAAGGGTCGAACATGTCGAGCAGCCATCTTCAAAATGGTAACTGCTGAGATTGCATATACTATCTGGCTGGAAAGAAATTCAAGAGTCTTCAACAAGATATTTCGATGTAACACAGCCCTATTGAGAGACATAGTGTATAATTGTAATGTTAGAGGTACCCCACGAATTAGACAACAATTACAACACCTTCGAATATAGTAGTGTTAGTTAGTTAGGATAGTAGAAACAGTTTATATGTTATCTCACAGATAGTCGGCTGAGTTGAAGCTAGAATATGATTTTGTAATGTTACTTCATTGGTGATTATGAAAAGCCTTTAATTACAAAAAAAAAACTTTGAGACTCGCTTGTGCTAGTCTGCAAGAGTAGTTATATTTCATGATTTCATCTCTCTCGCTACGTTTTATATATTTTTTTAGGTTCAAAGTTTAATTTTCAATAAAATGATAACTAAATGTTAATTATATTTTAGAAAGATTTTCATTATATTATAAGTTTGAGTTTTAAATTTAGTTTATAAAAGATACATTTGAAATTGAACTATGTTAACATATGTTTTAGTAATTAAAAAAATAACGGAAAAAACATAAAATGAGATGTAAACTTATGGTGAAAGTCGTAATTATCACTTTATCTAGGGGAAAAAAAGTGAAAAATTAGCCAATGACATGTGTCATGTATACACACCTAGGGCAAAAATATGACAGGTTACTCATAAAATTAAGGTGTAAAATATTTTGGACAAATTATGTATTTTTTTCAATTAAATAAAGGTAGATATTAATTATTATGCCAGTGGCCAGATACGAAATGTCTCATAATAGTAGAAAAAAATGTAGCCCCAACTAATTTAGGGAAAAAGAAATGCACTACTAGACCAGTCAAAAGTTCAAAACATAGTTACTCTTTGACATTCATCCTTAAAAACGTGGTATATTCAACAACAACGAAGACGATGATCTAGTATAATTTCATAAGTAGGGTTTGTGGAAGATAGTGTGTACGTAAATTTTATCTTTATTCTGATGGAGTGGAGATGCTGTTAACGATAGATTCTCGGCTCAAGAAAGCGAAAAGATGAAAAAAGACATTATATCAGTACCATCAATAAAAATCATGAAAATAATAACAACGCAAGAACTAGTGAATAAATGAAAAGCAAAAATAATAATCATTAAATAAGGTCTGACACTATAAAAGCATAAGAGGAGTGTAAACACAACACTCACCACTAGCAGTCTACGACTAAATCGTATCAGCCTAGCCTCACACTGATAGACTAAATGAACTCAACTATCTCCTAACCTATAACCTTAACGTTCAACCTCCACAACTTCCTATCGAGTGGCATGTCCTCGGGGATCTGAAGTCTCGCCACATTCATCCTTAATTAAAAAACTATGGTTTCGAAAAAGGAAATATGGCCCAGACAAGGGACGTACCTAATCCTCCACAAGTGTTGGAAGTTGATGTAACATAAGATCCTCAAACAGAGAGACATGGATATGCACTATAAGACATTCTTCTGACAGGGCCCATCACACCCATTATGTTGTAACCCAACATCAATTACTCCATTTCGCACATCGTCTACCTTCTGGGCCATGGCCGACCCTAAGCGACTAAGATCAACGTAGAGTTTTTGGTGATTTGCATAAATAGGACATTTTGGTTGTCATTCTTATTTTTTTTGGTAGAAATAACATCACATAGCCACTCTAAAAGGCTTTTATTGAATGATTTATCAAGGAATTTTTATATAGCTATACCATATATTAAATCTTATTATTTTCATTGTTTAAGGATTGTGTTAATTACATTTAAGCATACCAAATTACCATTTATATACCATAACTCAAATTAAGGGTATAGTTATTGCTTTATTTATACTAGGCATGATTTTAGGAGCAAATATTTTCGAATTTTAGTTTACCCGCCTCTCTCTCCTCCCACCCCCACACCTTCCCCCAACACATGCCAAGATTTGTCGAGTGGCTTCGTAGTAGAATAGAATGTGATTAAACCTGGAGGCAGTGTACCCGATTTTCATAAGGTTCGGTTTTCGTTTTGCAAAGAATAGAACCTCCATTAGTTAAAATAGTATAATTGACAAATAATACCACAAATCTTGGGTGCATGTAATTGTAGACACTATTAAAAATAATACAACTTTATACAATACTTAAACAGATTTGTAGTTTATTCGTGAAAATTTTATCTACAAGATATTTACAAACTGATACATTGAATTTTAATATCTTAATTCCCATGTCAATTGTAGTGTAATTGGTATTTTTCGGCATAATTGTAGAAGACTTGTTGAAGTTTTAGTCTTCCCAATCTACAATTTATCTATAAATTATCTACAATTTATCTACAGTTCTACAATTTAACTATAATTTATCTATAATTTCTGGAAATATGTCTTCTTCTTCTTCTTCTTCGACGAGTTTCAATCTCAAATTCAGTCAAAACCAAGTCTAATCTTCACTAAAACCCTTCAAAATTGAGATATAAACTCCTAAACATATTCCGAATTATTTACAATAACACCTAATCAAAACAAATAATGATTTTGAAAATCCAAATTTGAATTCAAAGCTTTCAAGCTTTTTAATGGCTATCAATGGTGGAAAATATATGGAGAAAGAGAGAATTACGCAGCAATAGAATTTCCTTCCGTTTCAAAATTCGAATTTAATAGGGATAGGATCACACACTGATGTGGTGCCTTATTTTAGCGCGCTTTTATAGCAAAATCTACCTATTATTAGATTGGTATATATTTTGTAGAAAAAGTGTGGACTACACGGGTAAATAACAAATTATGAATATTTTTTGGTAATAAGGTTTCATATATGGCATAGATAGGTAAAAATCACATTTATTAATGTGTTCTGAATTTTAATTTTTCAATTCAAATTTCCAGGACAAAAATGTTCTGAATTATTTTAAATTTAAGATTTTTAATTTAAAATATTAAGACAAAATAGATACTGGCTAGCCTCTAAATAGTATCCATGAGAATGACTATTTGTGCACATGCTTCCCCCCCCCCCCCTCCCCCCCCCCCCGCTTTTTTTTACCTTGCTTGCACCATAAGCATAACTTCAAGTTTAACCAGTATTGCTCCTCGCTTGCCACATGGACAATACTTTTGACTTTTAATAATATTTTGATTTTCAACAATCAAGATCATCCATTTTCAAGACAGTGTAATATTTTGTGAAGTTTTTGCTAGTTGTCCTTCTTTATTTCAATTGTTTTGTTTTTCTTATTTTGTTTATAATTGATACATCAATTAGATCATGAACTAAAGATTTCTTTTTAGGAAATTTAAAATATTATTAGAAAATATTAAAAATACGGTCTAAAATATTGTAGATTATGGAAAACGTTAGACTACAATTTCATATTTTGTGAGCAAACTGGAAAAATTCTATGAGCAAAAATTATATTTGAGTCTAGCATTGTCCGAGAGGAGTATTTTTATAAGTGCTATATTTGCAAAACCTTTTAAGTTAGAAATAGAATCCAAGCAGGTGACGTAAAAAGGGGATATTTGTTAAATCAACCGACATTAACATACTATTTAAACTAAGTTCCTTTGTTTAAAAACTAATTTGTAGCCAATATTAGCAACCTTCAAACAAAACTTGTCTAAAATCAGAAGTCGTTCGACGTATAAGTCCAAATTCAGGAATCTTACGATTTTGTTGTTTAACCAACAAAATTAGGAAAAGCTAGAAATTAAGAAGAATACGTGTTATTGATAATTAAGAAATAAAATAAAAGCAAATAGAAAGCAAAGAAATCAGACTGTATTTCAATAGTATTTTTTGTCCCCACAAATATTCTAACTCTCTCCTTTTATAGTAAATTTTGGGGAACTGTATATTGCCTTTGTCTTAATGAGGCAATTATGAGCAATAAATGACATTAAAAGAAACGTTACTCAATAATTTACACTAAATATAAATTCTCTAACGTATTTGGCATTTAATAATGAATTTGGCCTCTTTTGCGTTACCACATTCATTTCTATGATTCTTCTTGATCGTCGAGCTTTAAAAGACTTGAATAGATATGAGCTTCGTGTTATTTGAATAACAACCCGTGTCTCTTTAAGTATCTTCTCCCGTATCTGCTGTTGCTCGTGCGTCGTGGCTAATTATAATGCTTTGACTATTTGACTGATACACGTGTCAGACACGACACCTTGAATATATAAATTCAATTTTTCCCCAATACATATAGTCCCCCCACTTTCCATTTATTTATCAATTAAATATTTGGGAAGTGGATCTCATTAAAATGAGAGTTTTTGCCATCATTAGTGTTATGGGAACATTGACGCTTCAATTGTCTTTTCCATTTAATGCTTCTACACACGTGTCATTCTTTCACTGGTTCTGCAGCTTTGCAGCCCTTTTCAAGGCTTTTATGACTCCACTATTCATGAAGAGATAGTTGCCTTTATTATAGGCTTTCCATCATTACACTTCTTGCGTTTGACAGTTGTTTTCATATATAAATTCAACCCTCTTTCTCTTGTCTTCTTCTTCATAAAGTTTTACTAAGTACTTTACTCTTCAATATCATTCACTTCCTTAACTCGTCTTTTTTCACCATGTCGTCTTCAAACCCCAACCCTAGAAGAGTTCCAATCTTGGATAATTTCCCCAATACCTCTGTAGACATAGAAGGGGTAGAGGTGGTAATACCTGGTGGCAGTACTTCTATTGATTTTTCTTTACTTTCATCTAGTTCTGGTGTTAATCTAGAACTAGAGGTTCTTTCACACAAAAATCCTCTTCTGAAGGCAAAGAACCTTTAGAACCCATACAAGAGCCTACAGTAGATAAGATAGTGTCCAACGATCTATCCTTTGATCATGATGGAGAATATCTTCGCAAACAAGTTATTGGCTTAGATCATGCCGATATTTATCCCATATTGATTACAGAAGCTTTAATTCATATGGTTTGTAGAGATTTTCATTGGAGTAGTGATCTTCGTATTGAAATTCCCAATCCAAACCAAAAAATATATTTTTATAAAATTGGATTTTCCTTTGTCTACACTTACCTCTTTACTTTGGGATTCATATAAGCTATTGCCCCTGTGATCCTTGATTTTTGTCGCTTTTTCAAGTTTTGTTTAGCTAAAATTGGCCCACTCATTTGGAGAGCAGTGGCTTGTTTGAGACATTTGTTTGTTAAGGCAAACGTCGATTTTAACTTTCCCCACCTTATTCATCTTTACTCCCCTAAGCTATTTCGCAATAGTGTATTTACATTAGCAGCAATGAGTAAAAGGGTTTTGGTGATCCCTGAAGATGACAAAGACCGTGGGTGGTATGCCTGATTTGTTGCGATACCCACAGCTGGTTTGGTGGGTAGATAATATATGCCCTTTCCTGAAAAGTGGAATATTGCATGTAAGTCTTTTTTTCTTTTTTTTTTCGTACCTCTTTTTCATAGTTTTAACACCTTATCTAATTTTACTCTCTTTTGCTTTTTTTGTAGTAACTATGAGAGTTGTAGAACCCGTTCCTAATTTTCATGGTTGGGTAGAGTTAATATTGAGAGCTGTGCCTATGGAGGATAGGACCTGGAAGTCTATTTCCAGTTATTATGGTTGGAAGGTGAAAAATCACGATAAGAATTTTTTATACTTTCTCGTATGTTAAATTCTTTCTTTACTGTTTTGATCTTAATCCTTCTTTTTGTCAGGCTTTTCAATTCGAGGGGTTTCAGCTGAAGCTGTTATTGCCACTCGGGCTTCTTTAGGAACTCAACTTTCTTTGGAGAGAGCTCAAGATATTTCAACAAAGAGAAAAATCGTTGAAGAGGATTCTGAGGAGGAAGGGGACAAAGATAGCTCATTAATAAGTAGACCAAGGCGCATTATATCTGAAAGTAAGGCTGAGATTTTGCCTCCTTGTACCTCTCTTAACGAGCCCGTTCACCATGTCTCCGATGACGATACCACCCAAGGACACTGATGAGTCCATTTAACGACTTTTTGTTGGGGGTTTCGAGAGTGGCGAGTTAGGTCCGGTTTTAGATGAGCTCCCTCTTCTCTTTTTCAACTCACGTTCCTTCCATTCTTCTTTTACCTGCTTTGTCTGCTCCTGTTCCTTTATCTGTTTTAACTGCTTCAACTATTCCTCTTGCTATTTTCACTTCCTCTACCGCTCCTCCTTCCATTGCCCCTCTTCTAGTATTCAACATAAAGAAGTGGGTTCTACAAGTAGAAGTATTGCTCTGAGGAGCGTGACCATCGAAGTTCCTGCTAATAGCAGTCTTTTGAGGAAATCTGGTCAAGCAGATGTTTGGCTTGAACCTTTGAGTGGTAAAATTGAAAAAGAGAAGATGAACAACCATAGTTGTTTGACCCTGATGAAGGACATCATTCATTCCACTTTGAAGGTATTTCCTTTACTTATTTAAAAACTTTTTTTAACTTTAAATTTCGACTTTCATGCTTTATTATTTTCAGGCTAACCTCATTGGCACAGAGTTAATGGGTAGAATTTTCCTACTAGAGAAAGTAGCCCGTGAGTATGAGAAAGCTATTCTAGAAGCCTAGAGAGTCACTCATGAAACTGAGTTAGAAGCAGCTAATTGGAAGGAGCAGTTTGAAAATGCTCAAACGACTATGGAAGATTTGCAAGTAAGCAGAGATAACCTGGAGCAGCAGAAGCGTACACTGACCTCAGAGCTAGCAGTTGCTAAGGCTTCTAAAAGTCAATCAGAGAAGGAAAAGAGCTCCTTGAATGTTCTTTCTCGGAACAATTTTCGAAGTCAAGTGAAGAAATTAGAGAACTTAGGGCACTTATGGGCAAAAAAGAAGAGTACGCGGGAGAGCTAGTGCAAAGCTTGACTCAAGCTCAAGTAGATTTAAGAATCTCTTCTGTCAAGGTTTGTTCCTTGAAAAGTTCTCATGCCTCCCTCCAAGCCTCTTTCGATTCGACTTTGACTGAAAATGAAGAGCTAAAAAGCGAACATGCTGTCTGGGCAAGAGACTATGAATTACTTGAAGAAAAGATGGATATGGAGGTAAGTTGGACTTTTCTGAACTCCCATCGTGATGCTTTAACCAAGGCCAGCCAAGAAAACTTCGACTTAGATTCAGAATTGGGCAAAGTCTTGGAGGCTATTTAAAAGACTCAACAACAACTTGACTTCCCTTCTCCTGCAATTGAGTCTCCTGTGGCTATAAATCCTGCAAATGAAGTAGCCGTGGTTGTAGCTCATGAAGTTTAAACTGTTTTAGATCAAGCTCCCGAGGGTGAAGCTACTATGACTCAAGCTTCAGAAGCTGAAACTTCCGTGACTCTTGCTCCCCTTGCTGAAACTATTACTTCAAGTCAAGATAACACCGTTCCATTAGCTTCTCCTTCTGAAGTTGACACCGTGCATGTGGCTACCTCTTATGAAGTTAACACCGTTACTTTTGATGCTTCTGCATGCTAGTGACCATTTTATACCTTTTAACTTGTTTTTCATTTCTTTTTTTGGAAAACGATGGTTAATCCATTAGTTCGTTTTTAAGATATTTTGGTAAAAATCCCCAGTTCACATAATGGGGAATTTGTATAAAACATTTTGGCGACTAAGTTTATACTTAGTCTTTTTATGAGAAGTTTTTTAGTACTTCTATACATTCTATTCTTGCCTTTTTATACTTAAGGACTTAGAGAATAATTTTGCGTTTTTATCCTTTGAAAATGCTTTATGATTTATATCACGACTTAATAACATGAGTTTTATAAAAGAGGGACCTTTTATATATTGACATTTAATGAAGAAAACGTCTCAACTTTATAATGGTGTTATAATACGATGAAAGAAATAGGAACACACATGTTTTGTTTGAAATAACTTCGACAGGTTTTTATTTATGAACCTTGACAAGTTTTTTAATAATACTTTATATGTATTTGAATTACATCTATGGCTTTCTCGTAACTGTTTTTCTTGTAACAATTTTTTTTCAAAAGAAGAACAATGGAAACCGGGTTTCTCTTTATAACCCGTTTTGATACATAGTCTTTACCCTAACTATTTTGAGGATACATTAGATCCCTTTAGCTTCGAAATATTAGGAAGGGTTTGAGAAGAGACTTCATTTTTCTCATGGAAAAGAGTACTATGATGAGTGTTTTGAGGGGAAAGAACACTATGATGAGTGTCACGTTTTCATAGCTTTTGTCTTGCACTTGATTCTTCGGAGCTTTGATCTTTACTTTAAATCTTGCTTGATTTATTTTGAATCTTGCTTGATTCTTGATCTTTTACACGTATATGTGTATATTATGCAGTCCCCCAAGTGTTTGAGCATTGAAGTATGAGACCTTCAGCACTTGTTAATCTCTTGTACTTGGACCTTTTCCTGAAAAGGAAAAAAATACGGGACTTGGGGGGGGGGGGGTGCGATTATAGATGAAGACTGCTTAATCCATTTATGTTTCTAGCTGAATAATTGTAACCCTAGGCCGGGAATTGTAGTATATTCCATTTTGCCTTACAGGCCGTGACTCATCATTTAGTACGGGTAAGCGTTTTGCCTAGCATCTAAAATCTTTAGTAAAACCTTAACAATTTAAAATAAATGTTAACATGGTGTCACCTGACTCTGGGTATTTTTTAGAAATAATATCTCTTCAAATGAACAACATTCCAATATGAAGGTAGAACTTTACCATCCATGATCTCCAACTCGTATGCTCCTTTTCCTGCAATATCCTGATTTCTATAGGGTCCTTCCCGTGTTGGACTTAGCTTTCTTGAATTAGCAACTTTTTTAGACTGAAAAAACTTTTTGAGCATGAAGTCCTCAATTTTGAAGAATCTGAGGCGTGCTTTTCGGTTGTAATATCATTCACTGGCCTGCTTTTGTGCTGCCATTCTTATTAATGCAGCTTCTCTTCTTCCCTCGATTAAATCAAGGTTAACCAGCATCTCTTCATTATTTAATTCATCTTTTGCCTGTATAAACCATGTGCTTGGTTCTTCTATCTCGACCAGAATCAAAGCTTCAGCACCATACACCAATGAAAATGTTGTTTCTGCCGTGATCGTTTTGTAGTTGTACGATAAGTCCACAGAACCCTAGGTAGTACCTCATGCCAGTTACTTTTGATTCCTCTAACCACTTCTTTAAATTATTAATAATGGCCTTGTTCGGGGATTCTGCCCATTACCTACTGGATCGTACGGTGTGGACGTTACTTTGATTTGCCAACTTTGAAAAAACTCTCTGATTTGGGCTCCTATGAATTGTGGTCCATTATCACACACAGTCTCTTTTGGTACTCCAAAACGGCATATTATGTTCCACCAAATGAAGTCTTTAACTTCTTTCTCTCGTACTTGTTTAAACTCTCGTGCTTATACCCATTTAGTGAAATAATCAGAAGTAAAAGTAGAAACTTTACCTGGCCTTTTACTTGTGGCAATGGACCTACGACATCCATTCCCCATTTCATAAATGGCCATGGGGCTATAACTGGATGCAATAGCTCCATTGGTCTATGCATATTATTACCGTACCTTTGACATTTGTCGCATTTAGATATGAAATATTTCGCTTTCGCTTCCATTTTAGGCCAATAATATCCTACCCTTATTAAAGTCCTTACCAATGATCTCCCTTTTGCGTGATTCCCGCAATGTCCCTCATGTATTTCCCTCATTACGTGTTCTATTTGGAAAGGTTCGAGACATCTTGCCAAAGGTCCATCAAACATTTTTCGATAAAGATTCCCTTGGGTTAAACAATAATGGGCAACCTTTTTACGAAGTGCATGTGCTTTCCTTTTGTCATTAGGTATGGTACTGTACTGCAATAAAGCAACAATTTTGTTTCTCCAATCCCAAGTCAAATTATTAAAATTTGCCTCATTTTTATCAGGTTTGAGAACGGAATGAAATAAATGTATAACTGAAGCATTTGCATCATTTTCCACGTCAGCTGCAAATGCGAGATCGGCCAAAGTATCTGCTTCAACATTTTCATCTCTTGGTATTTGTACAACCTTCCAGTTTTGAAATTGCTTTATCAATTCACGTACTCTTTCTAAGTATTGCTGCATTCTTGCTTCCATGGCTATGTAAGTCCCCGACATTTAATTAACAATGAGTTGTGAATCACTTTTGATTATAATTTGGGTTATGTTGAGTTATCGTGCTAGTTCCAAACCTGCAATCACGGCTTTATACTCCACTTCATTGTTAGTTATAGAATGACATTTTATATCTTGTCTAATGGTTTCGCCCGTAGGTGGTACACAAACGATTCCTAAACCTGCACCTTTTATATTAGATGAACTGTCAGTAAATAAATTCCAAGTCTCCCGGTTTGCACCATTATAACTTGTAGCTCTTTTTCTGCATCTAATTGCATCCTTTGGCTAACATCGGTCACGAAATAAGCTAATACTTGAGCTTTTATAGCAGTTCTAGGTTGATAGGTTATTTCGTACTCACTTAATTCAATAGCCCATTTTGCTGCCTTCTTGATAGTTCATGCTTATGTAAAATGCTACGTAACATGAAAGCATACTACAACAATGGGATGACACTGAAAATAAGGTCTTAATTTTCTAGATGCCATGATTAAAGCAAGTGCTAGTTTTTCTAATTGTGGATACCGTATTTTTTCCTAGCAACGATTTACTAACATAATAGATATGAGATTGTTTACCTTGGTCCTCCCGAACTAGAACAACACTTAACGCAACTTCTGATACAGCTAGATAGATAAGTGATTTTTCCCATGCCTATTGCTTTGCAAACAATGGTGGATTTGACAAATATGCTTTCAAATTTCTAAGTGCTTGTTGATAGTCTTCATTCCATTCGAAATTATCTTGCTTTTTATGTGTTGATAAAAATTTGAAACACTTTTCTGAAGATTTGGAAATGAATCTCCCCAAAGCTGCAATTCTTCCCGTTAGTCTTTGGACCTCTTTTCTACTCGTAAGCACGTCTGGGATTTCCTCTATTGCTTTTATCTGTGAAGGGTTTACCTCAATGCCACGGTTAGAAACAACAAACCCAAAAACTTACCCGAGGTGACCCCAAATGTACATTTTTCTGGATTGAGCTTCATATTAAATTTTCGCAACATTTGAAATGTTTCAAACAAATGTGATATATGATCATTTGAGTGCTGAGTTTTGACGAGCATATTGTCTATATATACCTCCATGGTTTATCCAAATGTTCTTGGAAAATTTTTGTAACCAACCTTTGATATGTTGCCCCTACATTTTTGAGACCAAAGGGCATTACTTTTATAACAGTAAGTCCCCCTGTCTATGATGAAAGAAGTTTTCTCTTCATCACTTGGATCCATTTTGATTTGGTTGTAACCTGAATATACATCTGGAAAACTTAATAGCTCATGCCCTGCACTATCATCATTTAGTTGATCTATATGCGGTAAAAGGAAAGAATCTTTTGGGCAAGCTTTATTGATATCTGTATAATCTACATAGACTCGCCACTTACCATTATTTTTAGGCACCACAACTGTATTAGCTAACCGACTACGATACTTTACCTCATTGATAGACCCGATTTTAAACAAATTTTGGACCTCATCTTGAATCACTTGATTTTTTAAAGCTCCTTGCTTTCTTTTCTTTTGCTTTATTGGTGTGTACGATGGGTCTTCATTTAACTTGTGGGTCATTACCTCCAGTGGTATACCTGTCATATCAGCATGGGACCAGGCAAAATAGTCCACGTTAGCTTTTAAAAATTTAATTATCATACCTCTCATGTCTGGGTTCAGGTTTGCTCCAACATAAACCTTCCGATCGGGAATTTGTTCAAACAAGATAACAACTTCCAATTCTTCAATTGTTGTTTTAATGTTTTCATTCTCCTCTGGCTCTTGAATTGTGTCAGGTCTCAAATCTATATCCGTTCATTCCTGTTTAGTTGAGGTTTGAACTATGATGTCCTCAACCGTTCTCTGTGATTTCTATTTCTCTTTATTTACGGTGCTCGCATCTGTCACAACATTAATACTCCTGGCTGCATGTTGATCTCCACGAATTTGGCAAATTCCCCAAGGTGATGGGAATTTAATAACTTGTTGTAGAGTTGATGGGACAACATCCATTTCATGGATCCATGGTCTCCCCAGGATCATGTTACAAGCTATTTCCATATCTACTACTTGAAGTTTAGTTTCTTTAGTTACACCTTCTCCAAAAGTTGTTAGTATTACCTCTCCTTTTGTTACCACACTAGAATTGTCAGTATTAGACAAGGTATGCACCTTTGGAATCATTTTTTTCCTCATCTTGCATTTCACACAATAACCTTAGTAGGATAATATTTGTAGAACTCCCTGCATCAATCAAAAGTCATTTCACATTAGTATCATATAAAAGCAGAGATATTACCGGTGCATCATTATGTGGAGATAATACGCCATTTGCATCTACATTATCAAAGGTAATACTTTCTTCCGAGACTTGCCGTACCCGCTTCCCGTAGGTGATAGTAACTTCAGAATCTTTATTAGATGTTGTATACATTACACCGTTGATATCTTCTCCCCCGCTTATGACGTTGACAGTTCTTTTGGGAGATGGTGGTTTTGGGGTCACCTGCCTGTTTTTCATATAAGACTCCTTGCAGTTTTCACTGAACAACTCAGTAAAATACCTCTTGCTTTAAAAAATGATCAACTTCACTTTGTAAAAATCTACACTCAGATGTTTTATGGCCATGATCATTATGAAATTCACACCAATGGTCAGAGTTACGCCCCTTTGGATTTGACCTCATCTCTTTCGGGCACCGAACCTTATATCCCATGCTTCTCAAAACAGCTACGAGCTCGGAGGTAGTGACGTTGAAATTATAACTACCGAATCTTGCCTTTAAACTACTATCATCATCTCGTGACTCTTGTTTGTTTCGCTCATTCCTAAATCTAGATGAGGAACTTGAATCATTGTTTCTAGATTTTGTGATCGTACCTTTGGTTATCTGATCTTGACCGTGAGTCTTTTCCCATGTATGGCTTGTACCTATTTTTACCGGATCTCCTTTCATTTTTAGCATGTCTCAAACTTACTTTTTCCTCTTTTTGGAATCTTGGAACGGTCTTCAATCCACAGCTTCATGTTGTATCTGTTATAAACATCATTCCATGGTGTAGCTAGGAACTCTTGAAAGCATACCTTGAGTCTTCTCGTGGCCTCCAAACTTCTTTCATTCAAATTACTCGTGAATGCTATAGCTTCCCAATTGTCAGGTACACGCGGTAAAGTCATTCTTTCACGCTGAAATATATCAACAAAATCTCGAAGTAATTCTGAATCTCCTTGCTTGATTTTGAAGATATCCTCCATTGTTTTCTCTACCTTTTGGGCTCCCGAATGTTCTTTAATGAAAGAATTTGCAAGCTCAACAAAAGAGTTTATAGAATTTTTGGGCAAGAGAGAATACCAAGTTAATACTCCTTTGGTGAGCGTTTCACCAATTTTTTTGACCAAGACTAATTTAATATCTTGTTTCGTCAAATCAATTCCCTTCACACCAGTTGTGAATGCCGTCACGTGTTCTCGTGGGTCTGTTGTTCCATAATGCTTTGGGACATCAGGCATTTTGAATTTCTTTAGAATTGGGAGGGGGGCAGCAGTTGGATTCCACAGTTGTTATGATTATTTAACCATATCCACTCCTTTGATTACAGGTGGAATTCCGGGGTGTTTGCTCTATGCGGTCATTTTGTTCCTTGAGATGTTTCTGCAAGGTTAGTACTAAATTTTGCAAATGAGAATTAGTTGAATTACCTGGTTCCCCTTCATGCGATTCACTGAGGGTTCCTCCATTGTCAGAATTAACAAGCCCATAACGGGGATTCTCCAATATATTGTTATTGAGTGTAGGTGTGGGTGGTGCAGCAGGTAATCGACTAACTGGAGCCTCAAGAGCTTTGTTAACCCGTGCATCAATTTCTTTTTGTAAGGCCTCATATCCCCCTTCGAAATGTTCAAATTGCTCCTGTTCACCAGCATGAGACTCAGGAGTGCCTTCACGAGATTGTCGTAGTGAACCATGCGGGGAAAGAACCAGGTGAATATTTTGTAAATCTCTTTGATCTTGCTGGGTTTGATTTTCCTGGTTTCCCAAGGTGTTGTCATTGTTGTTTGCCATAGTAGAAGGGAATTGATTATCAGATTCCCGGTAACTTAACCAATTTGTTTAACCAAACAACTGGGACTTTGGTCAAATCTAGAAATTAAGAAGAATACATGTTACTGATACTCAAGAAATAAAATAAGGAAAAACTTTGAGAGTCAAATAGAAAGCAAAGAAATCAGATTGTATTTCAATAGTATTTCGTGTCCCCACCAATGTTCTAACTCCCTCTTTCTAAAGTAAATTCTAGGGAAATGTATATCGCCTTTGTCTTAAGGAGTCAATTATGAGCAGTAAATGACATTAAAAGAAACGTTATTCAATTATATACATTAAATATAAATTCTCTAACGTATCTGGAATTTAATAATGAATTTGGCCTCTTCTGCGTTGCCAGATTCATTTATGTGATTCTTCTTGATCTTCGAGCTTTAAATGACGTGAATAGATATGAGCCCCGTGTTATTTGAATAACAACCCGTGCCTCTTTAGGTATCTTCTCCCGTATCTGTTGTTGCTCGTGCCTCGTAGATAATTTTAATGCTTTGACTATTTGACTAATACACGTGTCATGACACGTCACCTCCAATATATAAATTCAATTTTCCCAATACATTTGTAAGTCGCATTTACTTAACGCGATTGTCAAGCTCATTTCATGTGATCTATAAGTCGCATTCAACAAATGCAGTTTATAAATCGATTCTGATCATATATAACATATGTGATTTATAAGTCGCATTCACCAAATACGATTTTCAAGTCACATGCAATAAATTGGAAAATACAAATTCGAAGAACACTTCATTCAACAATACAAAAACTTATGCCAATTCGTCTCAATCACCATTATTTCACACATCCCCTGCCTTTTGTGCCATGCCCAGGCATTACCGACTTAGACGAATGTGAAGTTTTAACTAGTTGTCCTTTTTTATATCAATTAGTATCAGTGCCGGCGCGATGCACATATAATTTAACATAATATTACTTATAAAATTATGAACTAATATATTTTATTACTTTATTAAATATTAGTTTTTATTTTCTTGTTTAATGTAGTATGCAGAAATATAAAAAATCTATACAAAATCAAAGGATACACATCATATAGTAATCAAATAAATTATTATCACTTATTTATTTTATATTAAATTAGCAAGTATTTTGTATTATCTATTTACTAATGTGGTTTTTATAATCTTGTCAATTGACTTAATATTTTGATACTACTTCTCCTTTTTTTGGGTTAACTGGATATTTTATATATAGAGAACTAGCCTATTATAGGAGACGCATTATGCATTATCATTAATGTGACGACCTTACCCGTTGTCTCATGAATTACCGCTCCGATTTCCCCATTTTTAGCTTCCTTACGCTTTGTTATCCATATCTTGTGTAATTTAGTTGATTTGAATTGTTTTTAATAATAAATGAGACACTTAGTCTCTTTTAAGAAGCCTTAAGTTGGAAAATCAATCGTACATTGACTTATGAGTTAGAGTGCTCAGATGTGAATTCTGATGGTTCGGTTAGCTCCGGGAGATGATTTGTGACTTAGGAGCGTGATCGGAAGTGGTTTTAAAGGTCCGGTGTAGAATTTGGATTGAATTGACGAAGTTAGTATTTTAGCAAAATCCGGTTGGAATGCGAGATTTTGATTCGAGAGTCGGAATGGAGTTCCGAGAGTTTCAGTAGCTTTGTTTGGTGATTTTGGAGTTGTGTTCAAAATTTGAGGTCATTCAAACTAGTTTTTACGTGTTTCGGCATCGGTTGTGAAATTTGGGAATTTAATAAGTTCTTAGGCTTGAATCCATGCATTATTGGTGATTTTGATGATATGTGATGTGCTTTGAGGCCTTGACTAAATCCGGGATGTGTTTTCAGACTTGTTGTTGCTTTTGGTTGAGGTCCCGGGGACTTCAGGTATGTTTATGGTGAGTTTTGAGCGAGTACGGACACTCCGGAACCTAGAAAAATGGAGGGGGCAGCAGCGGAGGCGCGGACCGCGCTCCTTTTTGCTGTGGGCGTGCGGACGCAGTCGTGAGGACCTGCAGGGTCACTGGTCCTATTTCAGAAGCTCATATTTTTTGATATACAAGGAATTTTGAGGTGATTCAAAAACAAAAGTTGTATATCTGAAGCCTATCACTACCGTCAAAAAGTTATGCGGCCACAATCATTTTTACGCTGATGACGGTCATTTTTGTGCGGACCGCGGTCATTTTTGTGTGGTCAGTGCTATCGGAATCCGATGAGTATTCTATAAATATGAGGTTTTGGGTTTTATTTGATATTTTGACCTATTGAGCTCGGATTTAGGCGATTTTTCAAAGGTTTTTCAAGAAATTCATCGGGGTAAGTGATTCTAACTCAAATTTTGTTAGAGTACATGAATATACCATTGAATTCATCATTTAATTAGTGATTTGAGATGGAATTTGGGTAGAACTAGGGCTTGAGTTTTGAGATTCTAAATTAGGGATTTGAGGGGTCATTTGAACTTCGATTTTGACATTCTTGGTATGTATGAACTCGTGGGAAGATGAGGAATCTAAATATGTAAAAATTTCTGAGTTTCGAGAAGTGGGACCGTGGCTCGAGTTTTGGTAATTTCAGGATTCGTGCCCGAATTTGATTGTTTTCACTTGGGCTTTATTCCCTTAGCATATTGTGATGTATTCGCTCTGAATTGGGATAGATTTGACGTGCGTGGAAGTCGATTTTAGGAGAAAAGTCATCGTCGGCTAGAGATTTCACCGGTTCGAGGAGAGTAATGCTTGTAAATGATATCCTGAGGGTTTGAAACCTCGGACTTTCACATCGTAACGCTATATTGATGCGTGACACGCACTCTATGAAGAGTGCATGGTTGGTTACTATTAGGGATCGTGATTTTGTCCATCCCGTGTGATATTCATTCTATCCTGGTGATTGATACACATACTTTATTGATATTTACTGGGCTTGCCATGTTTGGGGCCTTGGGCCAACTTGTAGAATCATTCGGGGATTGATATTACTGTTTATCATATTTTGCATATCATTTGGTCTCAGTCCAAGGTTTTATACACCATTTTGCAAACTCAGCCATATTTATAAGTTTTAGAAACTCAAATGATATTTTAAATGTTATTTCGGGTTGAGAACCACTATTTTATAAATGCCCATAGGGCTCATGATGTTTTCTGGACTGGTTATGGGTGGCTCCGGCTGCGCCGCAGTAGTGACATAAAATAGTGGTAACAATGGCATTATATTATGTGACTTGAAACATTATGGGTGGCTCGGGCTACGCGTCGCATCAGGAACTTGAAATAATGGTAACAGTAGCACTATATGATATAAATGGGTCAGGTAACAATGAGACCAAGATTTGATTGATGCCACGAGATGGCTTGATATTGCGCTTGGGCTGTAGGAGCCCCTCCAGAGTCTTTACACACCCCTAGTGACCGCTGTCAACGTTAAATGATTATGGGTGGCTCGAGCTACGCACCATAGTGGGTACTGGAATTTACCATCACATGCATTGCATTACACTCATGCATTTGTTCCTATTGTACTACTTATCATGACATTAAACACTCACATTTTATTAGCATCCATGCTACTTCTTGTATTGCTTACCAGATACCCTGATGTTGTACTTTGTGAGTTGGGAGTGATTCTGCGGGGCTGATACTGTATTGAGAGGTTGATATTGAGTCCGAGGGGCAAAATTTTGACTTGTTGACATTATTTCTGCAACTGTTGAAACGATCATTTTCAAAAATAAGCATTAAACTGAGCCAAGATATTTCTAAAGATTTCACATTTTTCACTGATTTTCTCAATTGAAGGGTTTTCTCTACTTCTATACGGCATGACAATATGTTTTACGTAATTTCTTATTGATCAGTTGTTATTTACTTTTATTACTCACTGAGTTGGAGTACTCACTTTACTCCCTGCACATTGTGTGCAGATGCAGGTAATTGTTCACCCGGTAACGGGTTTTGGGCTGATTGGAGATTTTGCTATCGTAGCTGAGCAAGGTGATCGTCAGCGTTCACGGCACCGTAGTGCTTCATTGATTTTAAATTCCATTATGTATATTGCTGGTCTTGTATTAGTGTTTAGATTCTTTAGATGCTCGTGACTTGTGACACCCCGATTTGGGCTGCGATTGGGTTGTAATTTCGCGAAATAATGTTATTAAATTATCTTGAAAACTATTTATTTGTGTTTATCTATTGTTAAAAAGGCTGTTTGAGTGGGTTGGCTGGCCTCGTCAGCACGAGAGGCGCCATCACGACCGTAGTGGGGTTTGGATCGTGACAAGTTGGTATCAGAGCCTAGGTTACTAGGTCTCACGAGTCATGAGCAGGTTTAGTAGAGTGTCGCGGATCGGTACGGAGATGTCTGTATTTATCCTCGAGAGGCTACATAACCTTTAGGAAAACATCACATTCTTGAATTCTTATCGTGTGCTCTTGATTCAGCTTGAAACGTAATTCTTGAAATTCCTTCCACACATTTGCATGCGCGAATGAGCACTCAATATCAGATGAGCCTTGATGGATTTGTGATTCCCTGATTGAGGGACGAGACATGATTGCTTTGAGTTTGATGTTAGGCCAGTTTGGTGGACTTGAGGCCGGATCTTTTCCAATGGCTTGAGCACCGAGGTGCTAACTGTGCGAGCAAGTATTTTGAACTTTTATGTTCGGTATTGTCCTTGTTTGTGGGAATGATGGTTGGATAGTTATGCGAGGAGTATGATTGTACTGCGAGATGTATCTATATGACTTGGAAGTGACGAGGAAGATCTACTGGATGATAGATGAACTAGTGAATGTATGATTTCCATTGTGATAGGATGTGTAGTCCCAAGTTATGGGCGTGAGAAGATCTTTTCATGTCTCCTGTTTGGAGTATAGTAAATTTCAAGTTACGGTATAAGTTTAGACTCAGGAAGATTAAGTAATTGTGTAATTTGTATGGAAGTGGAAGGTATACAAAAATATTAACTAAAGGTAAAGCTAATGTTTGATTGGCATATAAGAGGAAGCTATTTGTCATACTAGTGAGATAAGTCTGGGAGTTGAGATCGCTTCTGTAAATGTATTATGACGAAATCGTTGAGTCAAGGAGACCACATTGAATTCGAAAACATTAAAGAAAGAATATGTTCTTACTCGGTTGAATAGCCCAATAATGGAGGATTGAAAGGTATTTTCTATGTCTTATGATTCAAATAGGTGCAACGCATGTCCATCTATCAATTTTGATAATATAATACATGTAATATTGAGATTAATATTGTTGATTTACATTGTGATGCTTTTTCAATTTGTGGACGTGTTGTTAGGATGGTTTTGGTGATTCTCTGGCAAGTGGATAGGCCCAATTACAAAGGTAACTCTGCCGAATGTTTGAAATATTTGGGACTTAGTAAAAATTTTGCTGCCTAGAGAGTAGGCTTAACTGTTATGTGAGTGAATGCAAGAAAATGCAGAAGAGTTAAAATTCCAGATGATTTGTGTTTTTACAAGCTTATGAAAGAGTGAGTTTAATCTTATTATAGTATTATGACAGCAATGGAGTATATGCGTTATGAGTATAGTGTGTTGTGATATGTGGCTTCGAGCCAAGTTGGGGAGCTTGCTATTGGTTAGCAGATTGTACGGTTATGTAATATGTTAGTTCCGATTTGACGCATGCTGGTGAATCAATTCTAGTTCTAGAAATTGGGCTGTCACGACCCAAAAATCCACTAAGGGTCGTGATGGCGCCAGACACTGCTATCAGGCAAGTCAACCAGATTACTTAATCAAATCTCGTTTTAACACTAATGGAAATACATGATTTTTCTTCCATATTTAGAAATTCTAAAGAAGGTCATTTTCAAATCAAATTTCTTTTAAAGTTAAGCAACTAATACAATGTTTCAATCATCCTAGAACCTAGAGTCACAAGTACATGACCATCTACTGATAAAAGGAATATAAATACATCATCCGTCCGGAATATATTGGATGGAAAATAAACACAGTACTGGAAAGGGACTACCCTAGCTGCGACCGTCTCGAATGATGCAACTCTCTAGTTCCCAGAATCATGCTGCTACATCCAGTAGACTACTGAAATCACATATACCTATGCAAAAAAATGCACAAACAGTGTAGTATGAGTACAAAAATAATGTGTATCCAATGAGTTTTTCGCCTAATCCCGAAAGAGTAGAGATGAGATGGTCAATCCTGACACTCACTAGCAGTCCAATGACTATTTATCCTTAAAAATATATCCAAGCAGTAAATTTCTTTTACAAACAGGATTCTAATCTAGATATGGAAAAATAGGTAGTCATGCAATTCTTTCATGGAAAATTTCCTTAGTTTTCTTGTTATTATTAAATAAATAATCTCGAGCCATAATGTGGCATAAAGCAACTCAAATGAGTTCAAGATAACAGCACAAACATGCGCAAATCATGCCGAGGCGACGGCCCGCTGCAACAGAAATGTAAATTTGTGCACTACCGAGGGTCGAGCGGCCCGTACCATAGATGCATCCATTTCCCCAAGGCGATTGTCCCGTTCGAACAGAAATATAAACACACGGAGATCGATAATCAGTCAAACAGTCAGCGTGGAGAAAATATCCAAGTAAGGTCCATTCCCTTTTAATAATTTGAGAAAAACATAGCTTTAGTCTTTTTAGAAATCCCCTTATTAATTTAATATTATTAAAGCATTTCAAGCCATCAATGATTTACAAATGATTCAAGTAGAACATGTTTTTGGGTCCTAGACTACCCGGACAATAGCATAATAGTAGCTACGCATGGACTCTCGTCATGTTGGGCGTACGTAACCCCCACAAATAGGAGCACATAATTAGTTTAATTCACCTATGGGGTAATTTCCCCATCACAGGATTATAAAGGACACTCACCTTGCTCCGAAGATCCATAACCGACATTCTACATTCTTTCGAAGGCTTGAACCAACGCAAAATGCTCCAAAACTAGCCAAATAATGGCAAACTAATGAGAATATATGCAAATACTTGCTAACAATTCTAATTTATATAAATTTCCCAACTCCGCTTTGTGAAATGACCAAAATACCCTCAGGCCGACTTGCCTGGAATCCAAATTTTCTTGAAGAAAAAGGTTACCCATGACCTTAGGAACTCAAATATAATAATTTATTCCTATGCTTAAATTCGTGGATAATCCAAGAATTAAACTTCTAGGGTTACTACCAAAAACCCCAATTTTTCTACCCATTATCATACTAAAATCCATGGTATAGTCTTGTATTTAACTTGGGAATAGGTAGGAGTAGATTACCTTAACATTAATGACGAAATCCCTCCTTGAAGCTCTCCAAAAATTGTCCAAGAAGTGAAGGAAATGAGTGAAATGGACTCAACCCCGTATTTAAAACATTTTGCCCAGCGTTTTTCCGCTTTTGCGGTCCAGGGACCGCTTCTGCGGTCTCGCTCTTGCGGACCTCCAAGCCGCTTTTGCGGTTGCTCAAATCCCTCGACCAACCGCTTCTGCGGTCTACCAATAGCAGAAGCGATTTCGCTTCTACAGAAAGAAATCCACTTTTGCGGTGCCTGACCAAACGCCCACTTCCACTTCTGCGGGGCCGCTTCGGCAGAAGCAGAAATACCAGCACCAACAGCTTCAGCCTTTCCAAAATCCTATTTTTGATCCGTTAACCACCCGGAATCCACCAGAGGCCCCCAGGACCCCAACCAATCATAATAATCAATCCCAAAATACATTACGGACCTGCTCTAGGGATCAAATCACATCAAAGAAGGACAAAATCATCAAACGACCCCAATCCAAACTTTATGAACTTTACAACTTCTACTTCCGATGCTTAAACCTATCAAATCATGTCCGATTGACTTCAAATTTTGCACGCATGTCATATTCGACATTATAGACCTATTCCAACTTCCAGAATCGGATTCCGACCCCGATATCAAAAGGTACACTTCCGGTCAAACTTCTCTAAAACCTTCAAATTTCTAACTTTAACCAAATGGCCTCAAAATGACCTACGGACCACCGAATTCACTTCCAATCGCGCTCCCATCTCCAGAATCACCGTACAGAGCTACTCCCAGTATTTGAATCCCAAACAGACATCAATAATGCTGTAATACACTTCAAGCCAAACTTATGAAATTTCTTCTAAATTGCTAACTTCACAATAGGATCCGATACACTCCCAGGTTACCAAAACCCGAACTGGTCATACGCACAAGTTCGATATCATTATATGAACCTGTTGGAATCTTCAGATACTGATTCCGAGGTCGTGTACTCAAAAATCCAATTCTAGTTCATTCTTTAAGCTTTAAGCTTCTCAATGAGAATTCTTATCTAAATTTAACTCTGATCTTCCTAAATTTAAATTCCGACCATGCGAACAAGTCATAATACCTAACATTAAGTTGTTCATGGCATCGGATGCTGAAAGGAGCGATGATACTCAAAACGACCAGTCGTGTCGTTACATTTTCTCCCACTTAAATATACGTTCGTCCTCCAACTATACTGAGGTAGCCTGAAATCACTGTCTTACACCTTGTGCACCTTCCCGTGCTAGCACAACTTAGTTGAGAACATTAGCTTGAGAAATTCTGAATATATTCTCTTTTTTTACTCAAGCAAATAAGCCTTAGAGCCTAGTTCCAACATCTGGAATTCTATGGCAGGCTTGTTTTCATCATAATATCACCAAATCATTCACCACACGCTGTACAGGCTCACGTAAGGAGATATTCATTGATCTAAATAGCACATCACATCAAAATACCGAATATTGGTCGTAGACACGCTAAGGTGTATAATAACATCCCCGAGGAACCATTTAGCGCTATAGGCTACAAAACTCAAGAACAACTGAGGTGCAATATATGATTTGAATCTCAAGAGCCATCCTGCTCATATAACATCACCGCTACGTGGAACCTCAACACATAAGAAATTTACCAAGCTGTTTCACAACCCATACGACACAATACATCACTATCTGGAATAGCTGATGACAAAATAATACCCCGACTGTTCCTCCATAGGGAACTCTCGCTGAAACGAACACAACTAGCCGGATATAAAACCCTATCCACAAATAAATTAATCCACTGACCGCAAGCTAATTTCTAATTGCACCAACTTGGCTAATAACCTTTCAAGGTTCATAGTAATCATTCTTCCTCATAATATATAGGAATAACCATTACAACCGGAACAATCTCCTCGTTCATATCCCAATAAACAAAGTGCCCTCCAGGCCTAAATTCTCAAATCGATGATATTACCAAAATCCTCATACTTGGTTAAATATTTAGTCAATCAGGCGACTACATATTACACTTACAAAATCATCCCGTGGTTCACGCTCCCACAATCTTCTGAAATAAGTATCGAGTCCGTACCTTTAAAGCTTCGTATACAATAACGCTGAAGTGCGATCACGCTGAAGACAATACCAATTTACTTTAATCATTCAACCACTTCATTGCTCACTCGAGCCCGTGATATCCTTGCAAGCCCAAGCTGCAACATTGATCTTTACTTCGAATTTCCATGCTACTCTCTGCACCCAATGTGCCAACTTATGATAGAACACGATTTCCATCTCTACTCTGGAACCACTGATAGACTAACACTTCATCCTATAAAACTTTTCATTTAACCCACTTCGGGAGAACAATAGCAACATACAGGTGGATTCTCATACCCATCGAATATGCCAATCTCTAAGTAGTGGTCCAAGCCACCATAACCCTTCCGGGATCCGCCTGCTCATAACAGGCTATAACAAAAGAATGCTTCTGAATAACATCAATCACTGTAGCCGACAAGCATCACATGCACCTCCACACTTCACATGCATGACTTGATCACGTTGGATGAACTGATCACAAATACCAATATGCCAAGTTAACCATGGCTAATCAATCTACTTCTTTCCACTAAATCCTTGATTACCTTAGAAATAATGCTTCTTCATTCAACACATAATATACTCCATCTGCACTTACCCCGAGTGACCTTGAATCATGAGACCATGCTTTCTTGAATCCCACGAACCATTTCGTATTTCTCAGTGCTATCCGTAAGTCAAAATATCATTAACGTTTTGGGCACCTTTTCATATGCTGCTACAAAGCTTGATTCTTAACTGTACCCATATGCTCAAAATTCCTGAGGACCACACTTGAACTCCTGAATTCACTAGGACCATTATTGAGAGCCACCCACTCTGTCTTTGTCCTGAATATAACTCACGCCATAGCTCTTATACCTTACGAATACTCTCTCAGCGAAGAACTCAACGAAATCACTTCCTTTGAAAACTGCATCTATACGAGGCATAAATCCTGAATCCTCCAATAAGGCCAACCATCGCATACCTCCAACAATTTATTTGCTCAAATTACCACTTATGGTCTTTTCTCATGGTTGAAATAACCCATAAATATGCTAATAACCAGAAATCGTGCAAGTAGCTAATCATACAACCCAATCTTAGGTGGTGGGACTCTCCCACATAGCTTGAAGCCATCATTTCACAACCCTTGAGTTCGCCCGATACTTTTTACCTCTTATTGACATAATCTTGCGCCATAAATTGTCAAATTTCTCGGAATCTTCCTATAAATCCCAATCTTCCATAATCTAAATCCTCATCCACATTCGCACGACCGATATCCTTGTGGAGCAACTATTATAATTCCTTGCGGAAGCTTTGCCAACCACGCGACCGCTAACCTGCTTACGGGGAACAACCCATCTGGGGGGAATCACCTCCCAACATCTTCGCACGCTGCTACACGGGGTGTTTTCACTACGACACCAATAACCCATCCTGAGTCCGAGCTCGCCTTCTAGTTGCACAAGTCCCTTCACCCCTCACAGACATCAATTAAATGTGCGGGAATATCCTGCCAATTCACGATTATGTTGCGTCTTCCTTCACGTCAAGCAGCTCCTTTCCGCTTTATCAAATCTTCTGCCACATAATGGCCCATGCTTCAAGTTCGCCCCGTAGGCTCCAATCACTAATCTCTAAAGTTCTCCGATCATTCCAAACTCTCCTTAAGCTGCGTAGTCATCCTACTACCAAGCCCATATGTATCCCCCTCCACGCTCCCACTTTGGCGGAACACATCTCCTTAATCGGTCACTCTACCTTGCTTCTCATACTTGGCCTTCTAGAAATTTTAAACACCGCCTGACACTTCCCTCATGTCCTTCCTCGTAATTTACTGCTCAAATGTTGCCTTAAATGAAATCTATCTTTGTGGCACTTGAATCCAATATTGCTACTAAATTTAGAACCTTTCCAAAGGCCATATTTATCGAGTCATCAGCAGTAAAAAAATTCTGCTTCGATCTTAAACCACCGCTCCATGCGATATCTGAAGCTGTATCTCCTATCCTATTTCACTATATCCTGCCATAAGGCGAATTGTAGAAGATTATAATATCAATAAACTTAGTACATTTCGTTAGGGCCAAAACACCCTTTCATAATAGAAACCTCAACTACGCTTGTAGATACCAGTCTCATTACTTCCACCAGCCCAAATCTAACAATCCTTAGTCCGAATGCCTTTCCCCTTGCTGGGGGATAAAATAATGAATCCCTTGATCACACGCTGAGTAAACTTCCCTTCAATTCATCTGCTGCCCCGACACGTGGGCAAATATCCTACCATCACAACCACACCGCAGAATATAGCTTATAAGCATCATGGCAACCTGTGCCTAGCCTCAAGGCCTTCAGAGTACCACTGCTGAACCGAAACAATACTATATCCTTCCATAGAGTGACCATAACAGTCCGATCAACTATACCGGGAGAAACATCCTGCACCACATCTGTAGTGCCATTGCAATTATTCAAAATTTCAATTTCTAGCAAGCGCTCGCGTCGCATAAGATTGAGTAGGAAGGAATCAAAGGCATAAGCCTAAAAGGAATCGAACCGCACGATAGAGAAATAAAGAAGGGAAGTACTCCTAACAGCCTTGTAGCCTCCCGAGGATAAGTAAAGATGTCTCCGTACTGATCTGCGAGACTCAACTAGACTTGCTCATGACTCGTGAGACCGACGGGAACCTAGTGCTCTGATACCATATTGTCACGACCCAAATATTCACTAAGGGTCGTGATGGCGCCGGACACTGCTATCAGGCAAGCCAACCAGATTATTTAATTAAATCTCATTTTAAAACTATTGGAAATACATGATTTTTCTTCCATATTTAGAAATTCTAAAGAATGTCATTTTCAAATCAAATTTCTTTTAAAGTTAAGCAACTAATACAATGTTTCAACCATCCAGAACTCGGTGTCACAAGTACATGAGCATCTACTGATAAAAGGAATATAAATACATCATCCGTCCGGAATACAATGGATGGAAAATAAACACAGTACTGGAAAGGGACTACCCTAGCTGCAGCCATCTCAAATGATGCAACTCTCTAGTCCCCAGAATCATCTGTGCTACTACGTCTAGTAGACTACTGAAATCACATATACCTGTGCAACAAAATGCACAAAAAGTGTAGTATGAGTACAAAAATAACGTGTACCCAATGAGTGTCCCGCCTAATCCCAAAGGAGTAGAGACGAGAAGGTAAATCCTGAAACTCACTAGCAGTCCAATGACTATTTATCCTTTAAAATATATCCAAGCAGTGAATTTGTTTTATAAACAGGATTCTAATATAGATATGGAAAAAAAGGTAGTCATACAATTCTTTAATGGAAAATTTCCTTTGTTTTCTTGTTATTATTAAATAAATGATCTCGAGCCATAATGTGGCATAAATGAGTTCAAGATAACAACACAAACATGCACAAATCATGCCGAGGAGACGGCCCATTCCAACAAAAATGTAAATTTGTGCACTGCCGACGGTCGAGCGGCCCGTACCAACAAAAATATAAACACACGCAAACAGATAATCAGTCAAACAGTCAGTGTGGAGCAAATATCCAAGTGAGGTCCATTCCCTTTTAGTAATTTGAGAAAAACATAGCTTTAGTCTTTTTATATATCCGCTTATTTATTTAATATGATTAAAGCATTTCAAGCCATCAATGATTTACAAATGATTCAAGTAGAACATATTTTTGGGTCCTATACTACCAGGACAATAGCATAATAGTAACTACCCACGGACTCTCATCACGTTGTGCATACGTAGCCCCCGCAAATACGAGCACATAATCAGTTTAATTCACCTATGTGGTAATTTTTCCCTCCCAGGATTATAAAGTAGACTCACCTTGCTCCGAAGATCCATAACCGACATTCTACATTCTTTCGAAGGCTTGAACCAACACAAAATGCTCCAAAACTAGCCAAATAATGGCAAACTAATGAGAATATACGCAAATACTTGCTAACAATTCAAATTTATATAATTTACCAACTCTTCTTTGTGAAATGACCATAATTCCCTCGAGCCACGTGCCTAGAATCCAAAATTTCTTGAAGTCAAAGGTTACCCATAACCTTAGGAACTCAAATATATAATTTATTCCTAGTTCCATGCTTAAATTCGTGGATAAATTCCAAGAATTAAACTTCTAGGGTTACTTCCAAAACCCCCAATTTTTCTACCCATTATCATACGAAAATCCATGGTATAGTCTTGTATTTAACTTGGGAATAGGTAGGAGTAGATTACCTTGACATTGATGACTAAGTCCCTCATTGAAGCTCTCCAACAATCGTCCAAGAAGTGAAGGAAATCAGTGAAATGGACTCAACCCCGTATTTAAAACATTTTGCCCAGCGTTTTTCCGTTTTTCCGTATTTGCGAACCTCCAAGCCACTTATGTAGTTTCTCAAATCCCCCGACCAACCGCTTCTGCGGTCTACCAATCGCATAAGCGATTTCACTTTTGCGGAAAGAAATCTGCTTCTGCGGTGCCTGACTAAAGGCCCACTTCCACTTTTGCGACCCCTCTGCCTCTTCTATGGGGCCACTTCTTTGGGGCTGCTTCTGCGTTCCCATTTCCGCAGAAGTGGAAATACCAGCAATCAGCAGCTTCCGCCTTTCCAAAATCCTATTTTCGATCCGTTAACCACCCAGAATCCACCCGAGGCCCCCAGGACCCTAACCAATCATACTAACCAATACCAAAATACATTACGGACCTGTTCGAGTCCTCAAATTATATCAAACAACGACAAAATCATCGAACGACCCCTAATCCAAACTTTATGAACATTTAACTTTCCAACTTCTACTTCCGATGCTTAAACCTACCAAATCACGTCCGATTGACTTCAAATTTTGCACTCAAGTCATATTCGACATCATGGACCTATTCCAACTTCCAGAATCGGATTCCCAACCTTGATATCAAAAAGTCCACTTCCGCTCAAACTTCTCAAAAACCTTCAAATTTCTATCTTAATCCAAATTGCCTCAAAATGACCTACGGACCTCCGAATTCACTTCCGATCATGCTCCCAACTCCAGAATCACCATACGGAGCTACTCCCACTCTCGGAATTCCCAACGGAAATCAATAACACTGAAATGCACTTCAAGCCAAACTTATTAAATTTCTTCTAAACTGCTAACTTTCACAATAGGCGCCAAAATGCTCCCAGGTTATCCAAAACCCGAACCGGGCATACACCCAAGTCTGATATCATTATACAAACATCTTAGAACCTTTAGATCCTTATTCCAAGGTCGTGTACTCAAAAATCTAATTCTAGTTCATTTTTTCAACTTTAAGCTTCTCAATGAGAATTCTTATCTAGATTTAACTCCGAGCTTCCTGAATTTAAATTTCGACTACGTGGACAAGTCATAATACCCAAAATGAAGCTGTTCATGGCCTCCGACTACCGAACGGAGCGTTGATACTCAAAACGAACAGTCAGGTCGTTACATGGGCCGAGAATGGCTAGAGTAAAAGAAAATTTTTACAAAGGTTATATTATATTTCATGGGGTATGAGAATCACATAATGCTTAGAATTGCATTTGGTAGAGAATGCTCGGTGCATGGAGCAAAAAGATGTCATACCCTGTGGTGTCAGAGTGCTAATGAGGCACAGGTGGTTTTGTTCATTGGATCAGGTAAATTGTAGTTTGAATAAGAAGTAAATGACTCTCGAGAATGGTTTTATTGTGTTCAAGATTATACATGTAACAGTAAGGTGTCATAAGGTTGTGTATGTGGTCAGAGACTGTGTTTTCACTAGAAAAGGTCAAGACTTGTGGTATTTTTATGTTAATTATGAGATCCTATGTATCAGTATCTGGAAAATAAAGGTAACATACTTAGATTCACAGGAAGTTCTCCGTATTAGAGTATTTTGGAATGTGGTGTTTATGGGAATATTTGAGAGAGGATTCAGTGGCTTGTGGGTCTTAGACAGTGCAATCTTGTTCTTGGGTCTCATATAGTGAGCCTGGGTTGAGGAACTGAGGTGCTACAGCAAGGGGGAATATCAAGTTGATGATGAATCAGAAGGGAAATTAGATAGATGGAATATCTTAATAGTAGACTGAATCGGTATGGTAAGGATATGATAGTTCTTCATATGTATTCGAGGTAATGAGCCCTTACAAGTATTTTTGCTGCAATGCTCTTGGGTTTTGATGGCTTTCTTAGCTTGGTCGAGTTAGAAGGATTCAGTCCTGGCAGGTCTTATTTGTGCAAAGGGAAATCAGAGAGTTCTTGATGGTTTCTACTGTGGTTGAAGAGGTGTATTTTCTACGGATATGAGAGACATGGGATGTATAGTGATTTTTCTTCTTATGGGATCAATGGGAAGTTCTTGACTAGTTGAGTACATAGATGTCTGTGGCTCGGAAGGGAGATGAAGTTCTCATGTTATACTAGAATGGTATGTTATGTATGATATGTAGTGGAGGATCGAGATAAGCGTGTGTAAGGTTCAGTTCAGTTCTGAAAGGGAGTTCATAAAACTCTTAAGCAGTGGGTAGCCTTAAATAACTAAGGAAATGGTACTACTAATTGGAAATGATTTGACGAGATTATATGTTTCAAAGAAAAAGGGCAATGTGATTAAGTAAATGGAACTTATTATTAGTGTGGCACTTTCATGATAGATCGACTTCTGATATTCAAGTTTACTTGGTGGCATAGAAGAATTTTAGAGTATCTCTCCTGATGTAACTAGGTACTAGAGGTGAGTTATATAAGAGAGTAGCGGAATTGGGATCAGATATGGTAATTCGTGTATTTTATGGACTTTGGAGACTGGAGTTCTCATATACATTTTAGCTTGTGATTGTGGATGGGAAAATATGGGTAAGTTAGTCTGATATTATTATGTGCTATGATCCATTTAGTTTTGACCTTCGAAGGGTTATTTTATCTGTTGTGTGTAACTGGAGTTGATGTGTGGTCTATTGGTAGACCTATATGGATATATGACCGGCATCGAGATGGTTTTGTTGACTTTGAGTTGTGGCTTAGTCCTATATTAATGTGTAATATCACCAAAGTAGTTTGCTAATTAAATGAGATCGTTTGGATCTTTAATGAGTACGAGTATCTTCGATTTCAGTGTGTTGGAAAAATAATATTGAGCTTCGACTCGGAAATTTGATGTAGTATTTGCCATAGGAGAAGTGGTTCCATGTATAGTTGATCCGAGAAATGGTGATGGCTTACTGTGTGTTTTAGTTATCAGTTGCAGTATATGTAAAAGTATTAGAAAGAAACTTTAGTTGTTAAAATTTTTTTCTACCGGCATTCAGGCCTTGTGTTCAGCTGCCGTTAATGGGAGTTATCACTATTAGCGTTTGAGTCATGTATTATGTCATGTAATTGCACCTGAGGTTGTAGTTATGGGTTATTGCAGCTTGCTCGGGCTTATTCACGGTATAAATGTGGGATACTGATCATATGAAAGATAAAAAAAATAAAAATGTAGCCCTACGGCATATGGGCTAGATGGGATTGAAAAATTTCAGTTACAATGTATTGTCGGACCTATATGAGATAGGGTGACATGGGATCACCCCCGGATATATGCATGGTAAGGATATCCAACGATCGGTTGGCGTTTAAAACAACTATGAGTATGCTCGAGGACGAACGATTGTTTAAGTTGGGGAGCATGTGATGACCTGACCCGTCGTCTCATGAGTTACCACTCCGATTTCCCCATTTTCAGCTTCCTTATGCTTCATTACCCATATCTTGTATATTCGAGTTGATTTGAAGTAGTTTTAATAAAAAATGAGACACTTAGTCTCTTTTAAGAAGCCTTAAGTTGGAAAAATCAACCAGACATTGACTTATGAGTTGGAGTGATCGGATGTGAATTCTGATGGTTTGATTAGCTCTAGGGGATGATTTGTGACTTAGGAGCGTGATCGGAAGTAGTTTTAAATGTCCGATGTAGAATTTGGCATGAATTGGCGAAGTTAGTATTTTAGCAAAATCCGGTTGGAATGCAAGATTTTGATCTAAGAGTCAGAATGGAGTTCCGAGAGTTTCAATAAATTCGTTAGGTGATTTTGGACTTGTCTGCAAAATTTGAGGTCATACGGACTAGTTTTGACGTGTTTCGGCATCGATTCTGAAATTAGGAAATTTGATTGGTGATTTTGATGATATGTGATGTGATTTGAGGCCTCGTCCACATACAAGCCATTTCTTGGCCTTAGCATTTTTCTCCTACTTTTTCAAATCTTCAGTAGTGCAGTAAGCCCTTGTATTTGGCACATCCACTACTTCCTCATTTTTCATTGTAGTTGCCAAGGGACCATCAGTGACTATGTCCCAGAGTTCATAGTCTTCCCCTATGACGTGATCCTTCATCATGCTTTTCCACCATAAGTAATATTGTCCATTGCAGAGGCCTGACAATATTGCCCTTCCCAGTTCCCAGGTGGTGCACTCATGTTGATATTATCCTAAGGTGTTAGCCTCTTCAACGATAACCTGATCTGATACTAATTGATGTTCCAAACAACAATACCACATAATAAGGTGTGATTTGTGTGGTACCCAATTTTTGATCTAGAAGAACCTGGTTCTTCAAGGTATTCTAACTACTACTGTTTAAGGAATGAAAATACAGAAATAAAAGAACACAAAGATTTTTACATGAAAAATACCTCGCTCAAAAGGTGAAAAAAACACGACCTGCTACTCAATAGGATTTTCCCAAACATCCATTAAAATCAATGAGCCAAAATAACATTTACAAAACTTTTGTAAACCTAAGGATTAATTCTAATTCCAGTGTGGCACACTGCCTCAACTGTTGTGACACCTTCAAGTTAACTCTAACTTGAATACTTAAAGTACCTTATACAATTGCTTATATGAAATCTGGAAAGGTACAAGTTTTAAACCACCTACTACAATTAAACTATAATAAGAATAAAGACAATGGAACTAGTTCTTCTGTCTTGTTCAAGTAGCTGCAGGAGTGCACACATGATCTCACGTAAAATCTTTCAAATTTGCCTTGCTCTTTTGCTCTCAGTTTAGCTTAACTTCTGCATATGTTCATACATGTAATAGAGAACCACTCAATTATTTATTAGGTTAGTACTAAGAGTTTGATTGCGACGCAATTTCTGATCATCCATTGAATTTGAGTTCTAGAAGAATCCAAACTCCAACCCTTATCTAGATGTGTTCTTTTCTCATATAGAGACTTCTTCTCCTTATCTCATTTGCAATCTTTTCGATGAGTTCAGAAGATATTGATGCTTGATCCCAAAGGCTTATCTTCTTGACGTGCATCTCATGTGCATGGGTCATAACCATTGTGTCTCATAAGATGGACATGGTCCTTCACTGAGTTCATTTGTCATTCTTCAATACTTCAACTATACTTGGACCAACAATTAGGCTTTAATTCAATGTGAATTGATGGATTTGGTGTTGTTTGAGGTATTTTGATGATTGGAAAAGGTTTGAATGAGGTTTTAGGACGTGTTGGTGCTTTTGGTTGAGATCCCGGGTGCCTCGGGTGAGTTTCGGGTGGTCAATCAGACCATATTCTATGTTGGGAAGTTACAGAAATGCAGCAGCAGTTGCAGGCAAGTTTTGGACTTCGCGATCGCGTAGAAGGAATTTGGGCTGGTCTGAGTTTGTTCTTTGCATTTGCATCTGAGGGATCGCGTTTGCAGAGGGTTGGAAGCTTGTGCTTCGCGTTCTCCGTGTTCGTGTGGAATGGGACATATTCGTGTAAGTGTAAGAGTAGAAGCATCGCGTTCACATAGAGTTAATCTAAGGAGTGGAAATTTAGTGCTTCGCAATCGCGAGACTTGGGTCGCGATGAAGGAATTCCAGAACTGGCCAGAAAGTTATAAAACATTTCATCCGCAATTTTGAGCCATTTTTCCACCATAGCTAAGTATTTTGAGAGATCTTTGAGGGAAATTGAAGATGGATTCAAGGAGAATTTATTGGAGGTTAGTTTTATGAACCAATAATGTGATTCTATTGTGAAATTAACCTAGAAATTCATGAAATCTAAGATAAAAATGGAAGAACTAAGGCTTGGGATTTTAAACTTTTGAATTGGAATTTGAAGGACCGTTTAAGGTCAGATTTAAGAACTTTTAATATGTATGAACTCATGGAGAGATAAGGAACCAATTGATATGAAAATTTTTGATCTTCGAGAAGTGGGTCTGTGGCTTGAGTTTTGCTAATTTCGGGATTTTTAATATTTTCTATTGTTTTCGCTTGGGTTTTGTTCCCTTAGCATGTTGTGACGTATTTGTTCTGTTTTAGTTAGATTTGACGTGTGAGAAGGTCAATTTTAGAGGCAAAGTCATCGCGAGCTAGAGCTTTAGCCGGTTCAAGTTGAGTAATGATTGTAAATGATATTGTGAAGGTTTGAAACCCTTGATTGCACATCGTAGTGCTATGTTGAGGTGAGACACGCGTCGGATCACGAGAGTGGGGCCTTTTACTACTAGGTATTGTGACTTGGCCCGTCCCGATTGATGATTATACCGCGTATTTGATTGAAATTTACTTGTTATCATCCTGATTTGGGCTAATTGCCGTATTTGGGTTTCATGCCAACTATTCAACCCTTCGGGGATTTTCCTCACTATTTTGACGTACTATTTGAACTCAGTGCTGTTGATATCTACTGTTTTACAAACTCAACCACTTTTATTCAGATTTGAAACTTAAATGATATTTCTAAATGATGTTTTGGGCTGAGCACTACTATTTTACTAATGCCCAAGGGGCTTGTGATGATTTTCCAACTGAGTGAGGTCGAGGGCCATATGTGAGGATATGCTGAGTGATATGAGGTCGAGGGCCTTATATACTTTATATGCCATGATGTGGCTTGAGTGATGGGAGGCCAAATGCCGAGTGATATGAGGCCAAATGTTGAGTGATGATGCCACGAGGTGGCTTTATATAGCGTTTGGGCCGTAAGGGACCCCTACGGAGTCTATACACCCATAGTGAGAGCGGGTACCCATATGATCTGAGAGTGAGCCCTAGGGACTGATATATGATCTGAGAGTGAGCTCGAGAGACTGATATTGTACTGAGAGTGAGCTCGAGAGGCTGATATTGTTCTGAGTGATTGATATTGTGCCAGATGGGCAGATTTTTACTTGTTATTTACCTGTTAAATTACCTATTTTACTTCTTTTAAAAAAGGATTTCATTTGATTTCTTCACTGATTTACTGCTTAAGGTGATTTTATTGCTTTGATATGGAATTGCTTTGTGTCTTTACGTGTTTTCATGCTTTCAACCATTATTTATTATTATTACTCACTGGGTCGGAGTACTCACATTACTCCCTACACCGTGTGTGCAGATTCAGGCATTGTAGAGTCCGCCCCTTGAGTGTTGATCCTCATAATCCAAGCAGTGATTCGGAGACTATGATGTAGTTGTTGGCGTATGCAACTCCCGTGCCTCCCTTATCTTATTATTCCTATGTTTTTAGACTATTGTAACGAATTTCGTGTTTAGTAGACTTGTTTTAGAATTCAGTAGTCCCTCATCACTTGTGACACCCCGGTTTGGGCTATGTCAGGAAGGTTTCTCCTACTGTTATCGTTATTTCCACACATTATGACTATTATGTCATATTTTGGAACTGTTTATGATATGTAACTATTTGAAAAAGGCGTTCTGTTGTTCTGGCTGGCCTTGTCTTCACAAGAGGCGCCATGACAACCAGGTTCGGGAATTAGGTTGTGACAAGTTGGTATCAGAGCCTAGGTTACATAGGTCTCACAAGTCATGAGTGGGTTTAGTAGAATCTCACAGATCGGTGCGGAGACGTCTGTATTTATCCTCAAGAGGTTGTAGAACCTTTTAGGAAAAACTTCATATTCTTGAAATTCTTATCATGTGTCCATGTTGATCCGAGAACTAAACTTATGTTATTCTATTCTCTCATAGATGCTAAGGACACGAGCTACCGAACGAGGTGGACGACCACCAGTGCCACTCATTAAGGCCATTAGAGGCCGTGGACACGGTCGTGGTCATGGTAAGGCAGATCAATGAGGGCAGTACCTATTGATCCACGAGCTACCCCAGCTTCGGATCAGGCTCCAGCAGCGCCATTCCAGGAACCAGTTGTGCCCATCATGATCTCGGGTCTACAGAAATCCTTGGAACAGATCTTGAGAGTTTGCACTGGATTGGCTCAGGTAGTTTCAGCCACCACAACAGCAACTACTTCACAGGCCTCGGGAGGCAATCAGACCCCCGCTGCTCGCACGCCTAAGCAGGTCGTACAAGGACTATAGACGTCATAGGCACCTCCAGCCCAGTCGATTGCACTAGCTTAGGAGTTCATAGTACCAGTTGTGCCAGAGGATGAGCAGCGTTGTCTTGAGAGGCTTGGTAGATTCCAGCCTCCGACATTCAATGGTGCTGAGGGCGAGGATGCCTAGGGTTTTCTTGATAAGTGTCAGCGGATGCTCCGTACAACAGGGATTCTTGAGACTAGTGGTGTGTAATTTACCACCATTCAGTTTACTGGAGCTGCATTCACTTGGTGGGAGGCGTATGAGAGGTATACGCAGTTGGTGCAGCACCCCTTACTTGACAGGAGTTCTCCACTCTCTTCTTAGAGAAGTGTGTACCACAGTCCTGTAGAGAAGATCTACGTAGATAGTTTGAGTGGTTGAGATAGGGGGATATGACTCTGTCACAGTATGAGTCAAGGTTTTCTAAGTTGTCTCGTCATGCCATTCTGATGGTTTCAATAGATCGTGAGAGGATTAGTAGATTTGTTGATGGCTTTAACTACCATCTCGATATTCTTATGACCAGGGAGAGAGAGAGTATTAGGTGCTACATTCAAGGATGTGGTTTATATTGCTCGCGATATTGAGACGGTTCGCCGTCGGGATAGAGAGGAGAGGGAGGCTAAGAGGCTTCGAGGTTCTCGCAGATTCGGTGGTGCTCCTTTGAGGGGCCAGTTCAAGCATGGTAGAGGTCGTTCTTTCAGGCATGCTCAGTCGGCCCGTCCAGAGTATTGCGGGGCATCTTCAGGTCGTGGTTATCATGGCTCTCAGCAGGGTCAGCCTTCACTCACTGCCCTTCCAGCCCAGAGTTCATCTCGTGCCCGGTCACCTCAGGGTTATTCTACGCCAAGTGCATCAGCTGGTCACTTTGATGCGAGGGGTTACCTTCAGTCCCCTTCTCTAGCATCTGGGAGTTGTTTTGAGTGTGGAGAGTTTGGTCATGTGTAAAGGAAGGGGTGGAGGTCAGTCAGTCGGGGATGTCCCTAGAGGGGGAGGTCGATGAAGTGGTAGCCAGGCTCGTTTTTATACTATTCCAGGCAGGACGAATGTTATTGCTTCGGATGCCGTCATTACATGTATTGTTTCAATCAGCCACTGAGATGCCTCTATATTATTTGATCCCAGTTCTACCTTTTCTATGTGTCCTTATATTTTTCTCATTATTTGGGTACACCCTGGAGTTTCTTGCTTTACATGTTCATGTATCTACCTCAGTGGGCGATACTCTTATTGTAGACTGTGTGTACCAATCATGTGTGGTGATTATTGGGGGTCTAGAGACCCGAGGGGATCTATTGCTGTTGAGCATGGTGGATTTTGATGTCATTTTTGGCATAGATTGGTATCTATGTGTCGTGTTATTCTAGACTATCATTCAAAGACAATCACTTTGGTTATTCCAGGTGTACCGCGGATCAAGTGGCATGGTATGACTGATTATATTCCTCGTAGAGTGATATCTTTCTTGAAGGCCCAGCGTATGGTTGGGAAGGGTTGCCTTTCATATTTAGAATTTGAGAGGGATATGGGAGCTGAGACTCCTAGTATTGATTCTGTCCCAGTTGTGAGGGATTTTCTCGATGTGTTTCCTACAGACCTGCCGAGCATGCCACCAGACAAGGATATTGATTTTGGTATTGACCTGGTGTCGGGCACTCATCCCATCTATATTCCGCCATATCGTATGGCACCAACAGAGTTGAAGGAATTGAAACAGTAGCTTTAGAAACTCCTAGATAAGGGGTTCATTTGGACTAGTGTGTGGCAGTAGGGTGCGCCAGTTCTGTTTGTGAAGAAGAAGGATGGCAGAATAAGAATGTGCCTTGATTACAGGCAATTGAACAAGGTAACAATTAAGAACAAGTATCCCCTGCCTCACATTGATGATTTATTTGACCAGCTTCGAGAAGCGAGGGTGTTTTCTAAGATTGATCACCAGCTGAAGATCAGGGATTCAGATATTCCTAAGACTACTTTCAAGACTAGATATGGTCACTATGGGTTTCTTGTCATGTCTTTCAGGCTAACAATTACCCCAGCAATGTTCATGAATTTAATGAACATTGTATTTTGGCCTTATCTGGATTCGTTTGTTGTTGTATTCATTGATGATATTCTGGTGTCCTCGCGTAGTCAAGAGGAAACGCGTAGCATTTGTGAGTTGTATTGCAGAGATTGAGAGAGGAGAAACTCTATGCAAAATTCTCCAAGTGTGAGGTTTGTCTCAGTTCAGTGGCTGTCTTGGGATACATGGTGTTCAACGAGGGTATTAAGGTTGATCCGAAGAAGATAGAGGCGGTTCAGAGTCGGCCTAGACCGCTCTCAGCCATAGAGATCCGTAGCTTTTTTGGGTTGGTAGGCTATTATCGCCAGTTTGTTTAGGGATTATCATCTATCGCATCACCCTTGACAAAGTTGACTCAGAAGGGTGCTTTACTTGTATGGTCGGACGAGTGTGAGGAGATCTTTCAGAAGCTCAAGACAGCTTTGACCACAGCTTCAGTATTGGTTTTTCCATCACCTTTAGGTTCATATACTGTATATTGTGATACTTTGAGAGTTGGGATTGGTTGTGTATTGATGCAGGAGGGTAGAGTTATTGCATATTCTTCTCGTTAGTTGAAGCCCCATGAGAAGAACTACCATGATAATGATTTGGAGTTGGCTACCATAGTTCATGCATTAACGATTTGGAGGCATTATTTGTATGGAATATCTGGTGAGGTATTCACTAATTATCGCAGTTTTTAGTATTTGTTCAAGCAAAAGGATCTTAATTTGAGGTGGCAGGATGGTTAGAGTTGCTTAAGGATTATAATATTACCATATTGTATCATCCTGGGAAGGCCAATGTAGTGGCCGATGCTTTGAGCCTAAAGGTAGTGAGTATGGGGAGTTTGGCGTAATTTCCAGTTGGGGAGAGACCCCTTGCAGTTGATGTTCAGGCCTTGGCCAATCGATTCGTGAGATTAGATATTTTGGAGCCGAGTCGGGTGCTGGCTTGTGTGGTTTCTCGGTCTTCCTTGTATGATCGCGTCAGAGACAGCTAGTATGATGATCTGTATTTGCTTATCCTTAAGGACATAGTTCAGCATGATGATACCATAGATGTAACCATCTGTGAGGATGGCGTGTTGACGATGCAGGCTGGATTTATGTGCCCAATGTGGATGGGCTAAGATAGTTGATTTTGGAGGAGGCCCATAGCTCGAGGTATTCTATTCATCCGGCTGCCACGAAGATGTATCAGGATTTGAGGCAGCACTATTGGAGGAAAAGAATGAAGAAAGATATTAAGGGATTTGTAGCTCGGTATCTCAATTGTCAGCAGGTGAAATATGAGCATCAGAGATCGGGTGGCTTGCTTCAACAGATGGTTATTCCTGAGTGAAAGTGGGGGAGGATTACTATGGACTTTATTGTTGGGCTTCCACGGAATTTGAATAAGTTTGATGCTATTTGGGTGATTGTGGATCGGCTGACCAAGTCTACAGACTTCATTCCTATCTATACAACTTATTCTTTAAAGTGGTTGGCAAAGATATATATCCAGGAGATTGTTCGGCTGCATGATGTCCCATTTTCTATCATTTCACATCGGGGTACTCAGTTTACTTCCCAGTTTTGGAAGTCTGTTCAGTGAGAATTGGGTCTTCAGGTGGAATTGAGCACAGCTTTCATTGTCAGGCGGACGGACAATCCGAGCATACTATTCAGATATTGGAGGACATGTTGCGTGCTTGTGTTACGGATTTTCGAGGTTTATGGGATAAGTTACTATCATTTTCAAAGTTTTCCTATAACAACAGCTACCAGTCGAGCATTCAGATGGCTCCGTATGAAGCTATGTATGGGAGGCGGTGTAGATCTCCAGTTGGTTGGTTCTAGCCCGACGAGAATAGACTATTGGGGAAAGATTTGGTTCAGGATGCCTTGGAGAAAGTGTAGGTGATTCAGGAGAGGCTTCATATAGTGTAGTCGTGTCATAAGAGTTATGCGGACCAAAAGGTTCGATATGTATCCTACATTGTTGGAGACACGGTCTTGCTGAAGGTTTCACCCATAAAGGGTGCTATGAGATTTGGAAAGAAATGGAAGTTGAGTCCGCGGTTCATTGGGCCTTTTGAGGTACTTTAGAGGATTGGGGAAGTGGCTTAAATTCTTGCTTTACCACCCAACTAGTCGAGCTTGCATCCGGTATTTTATGTTTCTATGCTCGTAAGTATCTTGGGGATCCCTTTCATGTCTTGGACTTCAGCAGGTTCAGTTGGGTGATGATTTGACCTTTGAAATGGAGCCAGTAGGTATTTTGGGTCGCCATGCTCGATAGTTGAGGTCAAAGTATATAGCTTCAATAAAAGTGCAGTGTAGAGGTCGGCCCGTGGAAGAGGCTACCTGGGAGATCGAGCGGGAGATGCAAAACAGATATCCTCACCTGTTTGAGGCTTCAGGTACGTTTCTTGACTCATTCGAAGACGAACATTTGCTTAAGTTGGGGAGGATGTGATGACCCATCTAGTCGTCTCATGAGTTACCGCTCAGTTTCCCCTATTTTTGCTTATTTATACTTCATTATTTGTGATTTATATGATCGAGTTGATTAGTTTGCGTTCGGAGTGGAATTGGTAAAAACTGAGACACTTAGTCTCTTTTAAGAAGGTTTAAGTTGGAAAAGTCAACCGGATGTTGACTTATGTGTTAGAGGGTTAGGATGTGAGTTTTGATGGTTTGGTTAGTTTCAGGAGGTGATTTATGACTTAGGAGTGTGATCGAAACTGGTTTTGCAGGTCCGGTGTAGAATTAGGCTTGAATTAGCGAAGTAAGTATTTTGGTAATTTCCAGTTGATAGGTGATATTTTGATCTGAGGGTCGGAATGAAATTTTGAGAGTTGTTGTAGCTTCGTTATGTCATTTGGGGTGTGTGTTCAAAATTTCAGGCCATTCGGATGTGGTATGGTTGGGTTTTTGTCGAAACTGTCACGCCCCAAATCCGTGGGCATGATCGACACTCAACCGGGTATCCCCAGTCGAGTGGACCTGGGTGCCTTTCCTATTCCCCACGCGTTACCCCACATTATTCAATGATAGTTAACCAAAAGATACCAAATTTCAATTAAAAGAACGTAGGATTTCTCTTTTATAACCACACATTATAATTAACATGGGACACCTTTTACAAAACATATATTTGATTAGCAAGGAACGTGGTACACAAGTATATAGCGCCCAAACATACAATGTTATACATAAGTCCTGACCCACATACCACTGTCTATGGAGCCTCTACGAGAATGATAGTACAACACTTGCCGGTGACAAGGCCCCGGCTATACCTTTACCAAAAGATACAAACTCCAAAATACAACAACAGGAGTGACGTAGGCCACACATAGCCCCAGAAGGAAAGGGGCTCACCAAATATGAATACTGCCGATAGAGAGGAGGAGAAGGAACTACGGACGGTGGAATGGAGTGCCTACCATGGATCCACCTACAATCATAACACGAATGTAGCGCCCCCAGCAAAAGGGCGTCAGTACACTTGAATTGTACTGGCATGTATGAACTAACTCTGTCCAAAGTAAACTCAAGGCAAATTGCATGAACAAGTATAGAACTGAACAACAATAGTACAAGTACAACCAGGAAGAAACAACCAAACATTTCACAACCATTATTCACGTATTCATACAAAGGGGAAATTTAGTGCCCCATATGTTACAAACTCTCCTGTTGTCTCCTTTCACATTTTCACATTTATCATTTCATGATTCATATTCATATCAATAGTGATACTGGATCACATTTCCACCCTTATTGTCTCGTCCACCCTTATTACCTCGTCCACTCTTATCACCCCAACCCACACCGCAACCCGACCCCGCCTGAAAGTTTTATATTCACAACAACAAACAGCACAACAACAAGTACAAGAAATCAACCATGGCACTTTGTTAAAATAATTCCACAACAAGGGTATTAACACCCCACAACTAGCAACAACAATTTTCCTTATGTTCATAAAAGTTGATACACAAATTAGATCATCATAACAACTTTTCACTACTAACCACACACATTATTCCACAATATTTCCATTTCAAGTGTTCCACATTGTTTTCATTTCCATTATTCCATATTGTTTCCATTTTTCCATTGTTCCACATTGTTTCCATTCCCGCTATTCCACATTATTTCTGTTTCCGATGTTCCAATTACAAGTTCCACAACATTCACCACAAGTTACTACCACACAATTTGTACAACACAAAAGTTTCACAATGATTTTCACATGAATATCAACTATCAACAATTTCACAACTAGCATAGGCGATTTCACTAGGATCACAGTTAGCCATACATACCTGGAATTGAATATCCTCTTTAACCTCTATTTCATCAAGCAATCAAGAAGGATCAATCTAGTTAATGATTATTACCTAGACCTTTAGAATAGGAATTCACAATTTATCACCCAGTTCCGTTTTTACAAGATTTTTGGGTTTTGAAGACATGCATGTGGATTTCTAACAAGAATTTTCAAAATCAAATTACGAAACTCTCTCCCTAAACATGAGTTCGAAAATTAGGGGAAAGGATTAGGGATTTTACCTTGAAATCATAGGGGAAGGCAGCTGCTCAAGATTTTCTAGGCTTTGATGATTTTTGAAAGATCAATTGATGAAGAAATATCTTTCTCTCTCTCTAGAACCCTCTCTTCCTATCTCTTATTTTGTTCAGAAAATGGGTTAAAAATTAGAGATGGAGTGTTTTATTAAAAGAGGGGTCGGGCTTAGAATTATAGAAAATAACTGAGCGAACACGATCTGCGATCGCAGAACTGACATGCGATCCGCAGAATGGACTGCAGAAATGGCTCAAGTTTCAAAACTCTCAGGTTGGGAATGCGGTGACTATGCGGTCCAAATTTGCGTTCTGCGGTCGCAGAATGCACTACAGAAATGACCTTTGAATTTCTTCAGGGAAAATATGCAATCACTCTGCGGTCCGCATATTGATTATACGATCGCAGATTTGATCGCATTTTCAACATTAAAATTTGGTTACTCACTGATTCATTCTGCGGTAGGAATGCGGTCCGCATAGCTGATCTGTGAGCGCATTCTCACCGCGAAGAACTCTACACATTCATAACATATAATCACAGTAGACACCATGGTTTACTAAGTTCTGAGACAAAAATTATTTATGGGACCTTACAGAAAGCGTATTTCGGAAGTTTTTAGAAAACTTAGGCTTCAAATCGATGTGAATTGATGGATTTGGTGTTGTATAAGGTATTTTGATGATTGGAACAAGTTTGAATGAGGATTTAGGACGTGTTGGTGCTTTTGGTAGAGGTACCGGGGGCCTCAGGTGAGTTTCGGGTGGTCACTCGGACCATATTCTATGTTGGGAAGTTGTAGAAATGCAGCAGCAGTTGCATGCAATTTTTGGCCTTCGCGATCTTGTAAATTTGAGCTGATGTAAGTTTCTTCGCGTTCGCGTTTGAGGGCTCGCATTTACGGAGGGTGAGCAGCTTGTGCTTCGCATTCGTAGATGAGAGTTCGCGTTTGCGTATAAGGCTTTGGAGCCCAGGTGTAATTGTTCTTCGCGTTCGCATAGAATAGGACGCGTTTGCGTAAGTTTAAGAGTGGAAGCATCGCGTTCGCAAGGTGTTAATTTGAGAAGTGGAAATTTAGTGCTCCACGATCGCGAGACTTAGGTGGCGATCGCAATGAAGTAATTACAAAACTTGGCAGAAAGTTATAAAACATTTCATCCGCGATTTTGAGCCATTTTTCACCATTGCTGAGTATTTTGAGAGCTCATTGAGGGAAATTGAATAGGGATTCAAGGATAATTGATTGGAGGTGAGTTTGATGAACCAAAAACGTGATTCTATGTGAAATTAACCTAGAAATTCGTGAAACCTAAGCTAAAAATAGAAGAACTAGGGCTTGGGATTTTGAACTTTTGAATTGGGATTTAAAGGACCATTTGAGGTTGGATTTAAGAACTTTTGATAAGAATGAACTCGCGGCGAGATAAGAAACCCGTTGATGTGAACAATTCTGAGTTTCTAGAAGTGGGCCCGGGGCTCAGTTTTTTGCTAATTTTGGGATTTTTTTTATATTTTTGTGATTATTTTCGCTTGGGTTTTGTTCCCTTAGAATATTGTGACGTATTCGTTTTGGTTTTGATAAGATTCAACGTGCGAAGAGGCCGATTTGAGAGGCAAAAGCGTCGCGAGCTAGAGCTATAGTCAGTTTGAGGTGAGTAATGATTGTAAATGATGTTCTGAGGGTTTGAAACCCCGGATTGCACATCGTAGTGCTATGTTGAGGTAAGAGACGCGCCAGATGACGACCGTGGGGTCTTTTACTACTGGGGAATGTGACTTGGTCCATCCCGATTGATGATTTTACCTCTTATTTGACTGAAATTTACTTGTTATCATCATGTTTTGGGCTGATTTCCATATTTGGGCTTCGTGCCAACTATTTAAACCCTTCGGGGAATTTCCTCACTTTTTTGACGTACTATTTGAACTCAGTCTTGTTGATATCTACTGTTTTAAAAACTCAGCCATTTTTATTCAGATTTGAAACTTAAATGATGTTTTGGGTTGAGCACTACTGTTTTACTAATGCCCGAAGGGCTGGTGATGATTTTCGTACTGAGTGAGGCCGATGTCTATATATGAGGATATGCTGAGTGATATGAGACCGAGGTTCTGAAATACTTTATATGCCACGAGGTTTGATGGGAGGACGAGTGCCGAGTGATGTGAGGTCGAGTCCAGAATGATGATGCCACGAGGTGGCTTGATATAGCGCTTGGGCCGTAAGGGGCCCCTCCGAAGTCTGCACACCCACAGTGAGCACAGGTACCCATATGATATGAGAGTGAACCCAAGGGGCTGATATATGATATGAGAGTGAGCCCAAGGGGTTGTACTGAGAGTGGGCCCGAGGAGCTGATACTATTCTAAGTGATTGATATTGTGCCCGAGGGGCGAATTTCTACTTGTTATTTACCTGTTAAATTACATGTTTTACTTGTTTTAAAATGGATTTCATTTGAGTTCTTCACTGATTTGCTGCTTAAGGTGATTTTACATCTTTGATATGGAATTACTTAGTTTAATTTTAAAGTTAATGTATATTGAGTAGTATTTAAATTTTATTAGTATAGTAACTTTACGTCTCCTCCTAATATTTTTTATTAGCTTAAATATACTAGTACCTTTATAAAGCTATTTTTAATTCATCTTTTGAATAAAAGAAAGAATTGAAAAGAAAACATAATGGAAAGAAAACGAAAGGATAATATATCAAGAAAAGATATGAAGAAGACGTGGATTTTTTCATTTTGCTATGATTTCTCACGAAAATTCCTTTTGAGATATCAATTTTGATATTGCAGAGGTCACACATTTTCAAAAGTATCCTGACATCTTTTCCAAGAACGACACACACATACACGAGGATTCACGTCACTTTCAGAAAGGGCCCCACACAAATACCCCTAGCGCTGCAGCCTCCTTCTCCCAAAAAACCAACTTCAAAACTTCCTTCTCCATTATATAATCATGTAAAGGTAGAATCCATGAGAATCGTTCACTGAACTTCCATTAATGCCACCTCAAAACAACCCCATAAGACACCCCTATTTCAGCTCCAAAACCTCACGTTTTTGCACACGAAACTATCCACCATACAGTCCCGAATCGATTCCAAAGAGCACCTAAAACCTCTGTCCGAAATAGCTCCAAAATGCAGAAGCGGGAGTTGCTCGAATCCATCCCCAAACTCGCTTAAATACCACCATTTTTTAGCCCAAAACCTCCATTGAAGAGGTCCTGTCCATCAAGCTTTTCCGGCGTGGTTTTTTTCGGTTGAGATCTTGTTCGGCCCTATCCGTTTTGAGTATTAAGATTGTCAAACAATCAAGGGTAAGATTCGTTTTAAAGGTCCATTTCTTACTCTTGTCTTTTTCTTCAATCCTGAGTATTAATTTTGATGAACTGAAGTCTTTGATGCGTTTGTATTTGAGATTGTTAGTATGTTCGTTTGGTTGGAATTTCCCTACTTTCATATTCTTTCCTCGTTAGCTTTAGGGATCACTATTGGATAATTTGCATATTATTAATTAAGCTTGATTAAGAGGAAGAAGTGAAATATAATTTAGTGATGGTTTCAAATTCGTGGAATTAGTTTATGAGATTGGGAATTTAAAGTTGAAAAGGTAATTTGCTCCTGTTAAATTTCTTATCACATTTTCGTTCTTTTATTTCTACATTGTCCGCTAGGGGATGCTTTGGCCATTCACATTCAGGTAGGCAAATTTTAGGATTTAGTTTGTTTAATTTTGAGGTGAGAGGTCATTCCCTTAGTTAAATATATTTGAGTAATGCCTCGAAGGATTTATATTTATTTTTAGCCGGGATATGCCCCGTAGTATCATGTATTTAGAGGTCATGACGAACCTTGGGGAAAAGTATAGTATATATTAGTATTTGACTTTATTTTAATTTTCTTTTCCATTTTCTTTTACTAGATGGGGACGACCTCGAGCCTCTTGTGTGTTTATCTCATTTTGTGTATTTTTTCCTCAATTAGAATATTCTTAAAAGCTAACTTGATCGAGTACGCAACCATGCTAGTTACGGGACTTGGGGAGTGCCTAACACCTTCTCCCCGAGTCAAATAAACTCCCTTACCTCAATCTCTAGTGCAAACTTAGTTATAGAGTGTCAAGTGTTTTGTAAGTAAGAAAAATTATTTTTAGAAAAATGGTGACCTGACACACCGAAATCAAAATCTCAGGTGGCGAGTATTAGTTAATCTATTTAAAAACGAAGTTTTGTCACTTTCTAATTGAAACCCCTTTTGAGCTTCACATATCACTTTTATTAATTAAAGAGGGTTAGTGAAGTTTGTAAAAAAAAAAGGTGTGACATCTATGACGGCTCTACTGAGAGTTGCAGGTTCAAGCTGGTCGTGATTTTGTTGGCTTTTTAGAATATTCGGTTGAGGTTTTCTTTATTTGCTTTATTTGTTAGTTGTTTTGTGTGTTTACAATTTTTCCTTTATATTTTATTGCTTTAAACAGTCATCATATGCATCACCCTGAGTCAATTTTTTCTGCAACAAGTCTCGAAGTACACATCGCATACACGAACTCTTTGTTAAGTGACCCTTATTTTAGGATGGGGGCCTTTAGACATATGGAGTGGATGGAAAGCTTGAGCATCCACCATCGACCATACGCTCCCTGAATTACCTTGTTAGTGAATCCCAAACTTGGGTCAGCCTTTAGGTCATTCTTATTTGTATCATGTCATATGGACCTAGTAGAGCTCGGTCCCAGGCATCATGTCCCTTTTTTTTTTGTCCACTAGGAAAGCGCCTAGGGTTAGATTTAATAAATAATAGGATAAAGAAAATTACAACAAATAGGAGAAATAAAATAAGGCGGATTACACCGGAGTTGTTACCCATATAACAAAGCCGGCGTAGACCTTACCTTAGCTATCCTATTGAGGCAAATAAAAACCTCCAGAACTAGCAAGCATGTAAAAAGAAAGAACTCGCAAGAACTAAGAATTGAAATATCATCACAGAGTTTATAACATGCTCTGTGATGATATAACAAAGGATAATACTAATGTGATGGTAAAATAAAAAGATAAAGAAGCCATAAAGGTGCCCTTTTTTCTCTTTATTTTTGAAAACTTCAATTTGTGGAAAGATGTCTTCTTTCGCATAGTTAATCAAAAGGTCTTCAAAATTCATTTTTTATTCTTCACACGATTGAGCTTTGAAACAATTGATTGAGCAACATGTTTTTGTTTTGCATTTCTCATTGGGGGCCTCCTTATGTTTTCGTCTTCAAGCACCCAGCCGTCCCAACTTCTTTCCCTTTGACGAGACTTCTTGCTTCTGCACTATGTATTGGTGACAAATCACCTTTCTTTGAAGCTTATGCTCGGCATTGGTTTAAGATATCCTCTTCTTCTCCTTCTTCATATGTATGTCTTCCGGTCAAAATAGGATTTGGATATTCTTGAAAATCGCTTTGCATTATTATTTGTGCATTAACCATAACTGCATTTTTTGTGTTGTTTTTGCGATTTGTTCCTGCTTATGACACAACGACCAGAAGAAAGATTAGTATCTGTATTTTCCATCGCGTCCAAGAGTTGTCTTTCTTCAGAAGAAATTACTGTAGCAGAAGTGATGAGCTGCCCCGTATGTGAAATTGACATTGTATTGCTATCAGCAGAAGGAAAGTTAGATGGTGAATTTGCATTCCTTTGCTGCTTCTGGTTTGAAAGCAGAGTTTGCGTCATTGCATCCAAAATTTTCCTGTCCTCCAAATTAGAAAAAGGTTCTGTTGTTGTAACCTGGTTTGGTATCGCAGTTGCGATTTGATCACCAACTTATGTTACAGCTGAGCTTAGTTGAAAATTATGTGATGTTTCTTTCAGGTCGAACTTGAACGTCGCTGCATTTGAAATAATTGCTTTTTGCATTATTTGTTGGAACAAAAACTGGAGCATTATGATTCAAATTGTTGTTTGGAGTTGTTGTTTTTTGCTGAGTTGCACGACAATTCTTAGCTACAGGCTTCCCTTGACTTTTTTGCTTGACTGGATAGTCAAAATCCTCTCCAGAACTATCCTGATCACTGTCTTGGTCTGCTTCTTCCCATGAAAAACCAGCGATTCCATCACCCCATCCCTCCTCATCATCATAATCTCGTTGGTCTTTCCACAGTTTCGATTTAATGGCAAAGTCCCTCCTCTTTGGTTGAATACCATGTTTGTTTCTTGCATTTGAAGGTTCCCCATAATATTTGATTATGTTGATCACTTGAGGAGTGGAGATTGTTGGAGGACTTTGAACTTTGGACTGTAATTGCATAATTAGAGCGTTAACAGGAGCTGTATTCATTGCCTCTGGAGTCAGTGAGCTATTTTGACTGTCAACCATCTGCATTTTTTCTCCCAAAATTTTTCCCTCATCTTCATTGACATTTGCAAGTAAGGCAAATGAGTTTGAGACTGAAGGTAAAGCTGGATTGTTTTCTGCGATCTGGAGGAAGCCTATCCAAAGTTTGTCAAAAATGGGCTCGTGGCCCAAAGAGACATCCAATCATCCTCATGTGATATATGTTGCATCTTTGAGAGTAAAAGGTCATTTGGTGGATCGATGTTTGGGAAAGAAGGGTGAAAGATGAAGCAAGTGGGGTCTAGTTATATTTTTCTTTCACTACTTTTTCAAAAAAGAAAAAGACAAAAAAATGAAAATGAAAAATCCAAAAAGATTTTACGCTTTCCCTTATTTTCCAAAAATTCAAAAAAAAAAAAAAGAAAGAAATATTTCAAAAAGATTTTTCATTTTCCATCATTTTCTAAAAAAAGAAAAAAAAATATTTTTTCCAAGTTAGTGTCATTTTTAAGCTTTCTCTCCTGTCGAATCTTCCCGAACTACGCATACCTGATTCTTGTCTTTCGGGGCGGGATAAGTAGGCAACCCACATAGGGTCCGGTATTTCTAGTGAGTCATAGGTTCTTGGCTTTACAGGGTCCTATCCAAATTTTGCATGCGTAGCCACTTTTGGCCACATAATGCATTCTTGCAAAATGAGGTCATTTTTGCAAAAGTGGTTCAATAACCCATGTCTTATGATCTTAAGTATACAACTAGGTGTCATATTGCTTTAAGGTCCGTCCTTTTTGAGTTTGCATCTTTGGCCACTTCGAGCCATATCGGTCGTTTTTTAAAAATGGATTATTTTTGCAAATTAATTTTGGTCCATGATTATTGAAAGTTTTAAGCCATATAAGCCTTATTGAGGCATTTTGCACGTCTTAGAGGTCAATCTTGTTGAGTCTACACTTCTAGCCACCCTGGGCCACATTGATCATTTTACAAAAATAGCCTAATTATGTCTTGTATGTGTCCAATAGGAGATTCCATGGTGTCTTGAGTTATTGATCTATATGACCCTATTTTTCTCATCAACGTGTGGATCCACGTTCCAGGACTCGAGCATGACATATACCCTAGGACAATTGCATTCAGGAGCTACTTGAGAGACTTTTTATATTTTGAGCCAGTTTCTGAGTCGTTTAGGTGGTTTAAGAATTTATCTAGTCTTTTGTTATCGTAATTCCTATGATGTATTTGAAAACCAAAAAATATATATATGAGAAATTCAAAAAGATTTTTGTTTCTTGGTTTATTTTGTCCATTACTTTTTCCATAACTACGCTTGATCTATTCATGAGGGACATGATACGTAGGCAACATACAGAGGGTTTGATCGAATCATTATTAAAAAAGGAAAAAAAGATAACGAATTTGTGGGACGTGAGAAATGATAGGACAAAAAAAGCGATAATCAGAAAGAAAATAGGGGGAAAGAAATGAAAAATCAAGCAGTGTTAGAAAGGAAAATGAAGAAGGAAATGGGACAAGAAGAGTGAAATTGGGATGATGCCAAATGATATTTTGACCCTCGAAGCCATTCTAGAAACATTAATTGTTGCTAGGGCGTTTCACGTAATGTGATATTTCTATCTGACAAATGCTCTACCGCTAACCTGTTGGCTTTGTTTTGCTCCTCTTTATTACTTTCATTGTTATCATGAAAGAGGGTGGTTAATTTGTGGCACTTTGACAATTTCGAAGAGCAAGATAGACATGGATAGCAAAGACTTGGACACAGGAGTTGTTGACATGTAGAGGGAGTTTGTGGAGTCAGAGTCTGAATTGAAAGAAGAGGTACAAAGGTTAAAACTGCAAATGGCATAAATGTATCAGTCTTGGATTAGGGGGCATCCTCCACCTTCACTCCCCACTAACTACACTGAAAACCTTACAACTATTCCACCTCTATCACAAGCCCAGGTTCCCACTACTATTGACCTTTCTCCTCAACATGCACCGGGCTTTACCCCTTACCACAATTATCCTGGAACTTCCTCCCAAACTTTCCGTGCTCAACCATCCAAAACAACCGCATTCCCAACTCTAGATACCCAATAATATGCCCCAGAACCCACCTTCAAAGTCCAGACCCTTACTCCTACACTCTCTACCTTGAGCCTCATGTTGAAACTAAGAAACCACCCAAGAATGCGGAGCAAGAGGAATATTTAGGAAGTTAAAGAGTCTGGATAAATCATTGAGAAATATGCAAATCTTAGAAATCCGGGTGAATGTGGCCTAAAAAATTTTTTTGTTTGTTCCATGATGTTCAACTACCTGCCGGGTTCAAGATGCCAAGTTTGACTTGTATGACGGATATGGGGATCCTGTAGCTCATCTGAGAGGTTATTGCAGCAAAATGAGAGGCGCCGAGGGAAAATAAGAATTACTAATGGCGTACTTCAGCCAGATTCTGAGCGGGACATCTCTAGAATGGTACACCTGCCAGGACGCCAGCAGGTGGTACACTTGGGACATTTGGCTGAGGCCTTTGCTCGGCATTTTCAGTACAATATAGACATTGTCTCGGATCGTCTGTCCCTGACCAAGGTAGAAAATAATTCCAATGAAAGCTTTATAGAATATGGGTTCCGATGGAGGGAGCAAGCTGCACGGGTCAATCCTCTCATGGAGGAAGATGAGTTGGTTGAATACTTTCTTCAAGTCCTGGAGCCTACTTACTTCGTCAATTTGATCTCAGCCATTGGTAAGCCTTTCAATGTGGTAAATATGGTAGAAATGGTGGAAGAGGGACTGTTGTAAAGCAATATCATGCGTTATTCCGCCTTAAAACCACAACACAGGCAATTTAGCATGACACATGAAGTTTACCGGGTCAGAAGGAACATGATGATGTTGTGATGGTTGTCTCGGGATCACGACATGACCCAACAGGTCCGACCAACCAATATACTCAGCCTCGACCCCGATCCCTAACATATCCCCGAGCTTCACATAATCCACCTCAGTATTATCCTCTGGACAACGTCCAGTCGTTTGTTCAACCATTAGGTCACTCTTTATGGCGAGCACCAGCACTGCATAATACACTTTTTCCTTCACAACATTTTCTAGCACCCAAAAACCCTGGTAAACATGGTCTTAGAGGGGAACAAAGGCAAAGAAATAGTTTCATGCCAATCGGATAATTTTACACAAGCTTGTTGAAAAGCTAAAACTGTTTGGTATGTATAAGCCGCTCCTCGATAATACTCCGGACCCATATGCAAAGGTATTGATCCTACTCTATGGTGCATGTACCACTCTAATGTCCAAGGGCATAACATTAAAGATTGTCATGCATTGAAAAGGGAGATAGAAAGAATGATTCAAGAAGGGATAATTGCGATCCGGGAGAGTGACACCCAGAACATTGCATAGAATCCTTTACCTGCACATGATGATGCACACTTTTGTGAGGAAGATGCGTGGTGATAGGGAGTATGAGAATCCTCTTGGGAACTTGCTGACTGAAGGTCCCAATAATTTTGATGTGTAACCCAGTGGCTAAGATATCGAGCTTGGTAGTTGGAAAGACACTCCTTTCTTGGCTAGCAATGGAGGAGTTTTGGTGGTTTATTTAGTTGTCATTTTTGTTTGTTTGGGTTATATTAGGGTTGTAATTCGGATATTGTTCGTGGCTCAAACTCTTCTTGTCACGACCCAAATTTCCCACTCTCGGATCGTGATGGCGCCTAAAGCCACAAATCATAAACCCCTAACTCCTTTATTTTAAATCCTTTTTATCAAGCATAACAACAATCATTAACTATTTAAATGACAGTGGAAATATGGAATTAAAGCGGAAGACTAGAACTAAATAAGTTAAACAATAATGCGAAAGTCAACATATGCCTCTACCCAAGAACTAGAGTCACAATACTCATGGGCTACTAAGATTTAATACATATAACCATTTGAAAGAAAGTAACAATGTTTGTCTCGAATACAAATATATAAGTAAAGATAGAGAATATGCCAGGCCTACAGACGCCTGCAGGGCTACCTCGGGATCTCGTGGACTGAAGGCCTGCTCCCAAACTACTGTTGCGCACTGTATGCTGCTATGATATATGGATCTGTGCAAATGAGAACAGAGTGTAGTATCAGCACAACTAACCCCATGTGCTGGTAAGCGCCAAGCCTAACCTCGATGAAGTAGTGAAGAGGCTAGACCAGACCACCACATAAACTTGTGCAGTTATATATACATACATCGAAAATAGAGATACAGAGATAAGCAGTCAATATGGGAGGGGGAGAATTTTGTGGGGAAAATAACAACTCCCGATAAAAATCATCAGGTAACGAAGGAAACAACATAACTCAAACATAAATAAGGCATCAGAAATTATAAAATGCATGGCATCATCCTTTGTGCTTTTACTCTCATCCTCACCAAGCAATGATATAATGAAACGTGCACGGCATCACCCTTCGTGCTTTTACTCTCTTTCCTCACATATAATCGATGGAATCGGCACGGAATGGTATATCGTACGACACGCTATCACCTTCATGCTTTACACTCTTTCATCACAATAACAAACAATACATGGCATCACCCTTCATGATTTAACGCTCTTCCTCACCCAAACAACAATCACAAATAAGGGGGGAAAAGGTGTACATAAATAATAATTGAAATTCCAGCAAGGGAACACAACTAAACAGTTAAATCATGGCAACGTAACAATATCAATAATCTCAGCATCCCGGCAAGAGAGATAACCAACAATGCAACAAACATCCCGGCAATGGAGCAATTTAATAACTCTTTCTCTTTCTTTCACTTTTACTTCATAACTCACTTTACCACTTGAGACAACGCTCCAAAGGGCTCAATCATTTTATATACTTTCACACTTTGTAATATAACTCGAGCCAATGCTCCTCGAAGTTCTAAGGTCACAATCTCTTTCACAAGCTTTTTTCACAACATATAGAAGTCATCACTAAGGCATGAAAGACATAATGAGATCAAGATATTCACGATTTAAAGACTCACGGTGATGCTAGAAACCAACGTATAGATACTTTTCACCATGCCTATACGTCGCACTCAACAATTACCACATAGCAAATAGGACTCAACTCCTAATCCCTCAAGCTAAGGTTAGACCAAACACTTACCTCAAAATTCCACTGCCAAGTCAATCCTCAATTACCGCTTGTCCTCTCGAATTCGGCTCCAAATCAATTATATCTATACATAAATGACTTCATAATATCAACAAATGCTAAACAATTCAAATCCATTGCGTAATTATAGCTTTTCACCATTCTTCCCAAAAGCCCCAAAAAATCGATCCGGGGCTCGCTTGGTCAAAACACGATGTTCGGACTAGAATTAAATCGCTCATTCATCCACAAGCCCGAATATATAATTTGCTTTCAAATTTGACCCCAAAAGAGGTCTAAATCAAAATAATCAAAAAGCCATAACTCTACCCAAATCCCTAATTTCTACCCTTAATTGCATGCTTTAGGCCTAGAAATTCAATATATGTTGAACAAAATAAAAGGAAATTAGTTTACTAAACCTAGAGTTTATGGTGAAAGAATGCTTCACAAATCGCCCTAGAGCTTTGGAGAAGAAGGAACTTTGGAAATTTTGTAAAAATCCCGTAAGGGTTCTGTTTTGAGTTTTTAAAAATAACTAGGCAAAAATACTCAACACGTTCGCGACAGGCTGGTCGTGTTCGCGATGAGTCAAACTTAATAGGCCTTCGCATTCGCAGAGAACAATCTTCCCAGACCTTCGCGTTCGCGACCAAGAGATCGCATTCACGTAGGTATAGTACCCCACCCCTGCCCAGGATCACTTTTGCCATCGCGTTCGAGACCTGGTCAACGCGTTCGCGTAGAAGGAAATTCCTTCAACCATATTTTAATCATCGCGTTCGCGAGGGTGTTCCCGCGAAAGCGGAGAAGGACATACCAGAACTGGAAAACCTGCAACTTTTAAGCCAAAAACCATTCTGAAACACTCCCGAGCCTCGGGGCTCCTAACCAAACACATGTACTGACTCAAAAATATCATACGAACTTACCCGTGCGATTAAATCGCATAAATAACCTCAAAAACAAGGAATCAAACCTCAAAATTAAGAATTTTTCTCAAACTTCACAAGTTTCAAATTTAGAACCTTAAGTCTGAATCACGCCAAACGACGTTAGTTTTTAGCAAAGTTTTACAGAAACATCTTAATTCATATATAAGACCTGTATCGGGTGCCAGAACTAAAATAGAGGCCCGATACTAATACGTTCTAATCAAATATCATTTCAATTTTTCCTTAACAATTTTAGAAAAATAATTTATTTTTAAAAATTCATTTCTCGGGCTCGGGACCTCAGAATTCAATTTCGGACATACGCTTGAGTTCCATATTTTCCTACGGACCTTCCGGGACCGTCAAATCACGGGTCTGTATCCATTTACCCAAAATATTTACCAAAGTTAAATTTGTTTATTTTAACATCGAAACTTAGAATTTTTCAAAGAATTTCATAGTTAAGCTTTCCGGCTACGCACCCGGACTGTGTAAGAAAGTCGAGGTGATTTTAAATGAAGTTTTTAAGGCCTCGAAGTCATAGAATTCAATTTAAAACAAGTGATGACCGCTTGGGTCATCACAGTTCTTCTTCTTCTCATTTTGTCTAGTTTGTTTAGTTGTAGTAACTCATCTACTGTGATTTAGGATTGTTCCAGGGTTGTAACCCATGTCTATTTTGCTTGTCTTGTTCAAACCCTTTTCATCATCTGTCTAATGCAATCTCCTATTTTCTGTTAGTTCTAGTCAGTTTTGTTTAGGTCATTTTTCCTTTTATAGTTCTTCTCATGCTGACTCTAGTGACATGACATGCAGGCATAATTATCAGACTGATCCTGAAAGTTAGTCTAGTTATGAAGCAATGACACAGTTTTGAATATGATAAAAGGAAGCGTGTTAGTCTAATTATGAAGCAATGACACAGTTTTGAATATGATAAAAGGAAGCGTTTGAGGAACCAATTAAAGATTCCTAAAATGACCTGAACTTTGAATTGAGTGAAACTGAGGCAGTAAGTCTGGGAAATCAAGAGGTTGATAAGAGAAAACAACAAGGAAATGTCTCTCAAGTAGTTTGAGGTATATCTGTCAGTATTGAAATGCATTCTTCCATATATATATAAGGTTGAGTCAAGTCTGCTTCGAACTGGCAAGGGTCATTCATTGGAACAAAGGTACTGCCCATTGACATTTTTTGTTTGTGTTGATATCATCAATAGATACTATGTGTGATTTATTTGCTTATCTTCAATTGCGTGTTTGTACTTTGCATTTTTAAGTTTGGTATGACGAAGTCATTTTATTCTGCTACCCAATCACTTTTATCATTTGCTACCCATTTTGAGCCCTAATTTTTTATTTTATACCCCTCAATTGGAATCAGAAATAGAGTTAGGAACTAGAAAAAGAAAATAAAAGGAGAAAAAGAAGAAAAAAGGAAAAGAGTAAACGAAAAAAAGAAGAAGAAAGGAGAAAAGAGGAAAAAGGGAAAGAAAAAAAGGAGAGAAAAGGAAAAAATAATTTTATCTTTTGAACTACGTTGACCTGATTCTTGTAACCTCAAGATACGTAGGCAGCCTTACGGTTCGGTTACACTAAATAAATATTTCATAATCCCCTGAAGCCGAGAGTGGGGAAAATTTTCTTAAAATCCCATCAAAGTTCCCCAGACCTAAAGAAGGTCGGGCAGAAGTTTTTATTTTGCCAAAAGATATAATTCCCAAAGTTGTAATTTTGAACCCTTTCTTCTTAAATTATTTTGAGCCTTCATGCCATCCTTTCTTTCTAGCCATGTCCAAAATCCTAAATTACGGTCGAAAGAAAGACCTTCCGACCAATCTTTAATGATGACAAATCAAGCGTGTGGTCAAAATATGATCCCTACATCATGTATAATACCTTGTTCTCATCGCAAAGAGAGAAAATGATAAATGAGAGAATCTTATAGGTGAAAACCATAATGGGCACCGTAAGACGATGGTGAGTTGAGAAAAGAAAAGATGAGAAAGGCTTGATAGTGAAAACCTTTCAAGGCACTACAAGTCGATTGGGGATTTGGACAAGATGGGTCAATAGAAGCGTTGAATCCCAGTTTCACAGCAAAGAGATAAAACAAGAGTTGAATATTAGACTTGCTTGAGAGATTAGGCTACTTAATCCAAAGGTGCATGTCATGGTCATTAGAGTTGGTATCCACATCTGATAAGTTTCCAGTTTGTAATTTTCTTGTTAGGTATCATCTCCTTCCCTTGTCCTTTATTTTGTTCTTGCTATTTTTATTTGAGTCCCTTCTTGAGTCTGTTTGGTCATAACAAGTGAGAAATGACTTCAAAATCTGTTACCAACTTTCCAATTGTACAAAGCGGAGTTTGGCTAGCACATCAAAGTGGCCTAAGTCAGGAAAGAATAGTATGTGTACTGAGTTGATAAAAATTAACATGCTTTGGGATTCATGTGAAATGCAAAGGTTCGGTAAATGTCAATTCATGGGGAAAATGCAACATATGGAGGATGTTGGGATAGAATGGAGAATATGTGTTTTCTATGATAAGGGTTGAAAGAAAATGGGTAGTCGATAACAGTCAAGGTCGTCCAAGTTGAAATCAAAGTTATCTTGGAAAGTGCAGAAGCAACCAGCTTCAAGGTCAAGGCCACAAACTAACCACCATATTTTAAACTCACAAGTTTTCTTTGTCTGAAACAGGGATGAAGGCTATGTTCTATCAAAGCTTGAATTTTTCAGGTGTAATATCCCAATTCTGCTTATCCAAAGGCTATTAAAATGATCACACATCACCATGGGAGATACACTTCCTAGTTTAAGTCATTTAAGTCCATCCTTGAGAGATGCACTTCCTAGTTTTGGCCCATTCAAGTTTCACCCATAGGAGACGCACTTCCTAGGCTGGGTATTTCAAGTTATATTTTTATTTTTTGGAGATGCACTTCATAATGTTGGTCATTTGAATTCATCCCTAGGAGACGCACGTCCTAGTTAGAGTCATTAAAAATTTACCCATTAGGAGACACACTTCCTAGTATGGGTCTTTCAGATTATACTTGTTAGGAGACGCACTCCCTAGCTTTGGTCATTTAAATTCATTCCTAGAAGACGCACTTCCTAGTTTGATTCATTGAAGTTTCACCTCTAGAAGACGCACTTCCTAGTCTAGGTTTTTCAGGTTATACTGTTTAGGAGACGCACTTCCTAAATTAAGAGTTTACTCCTAGGAGACGCACTTCCTAATCTGGTTCTTTCAGGATATACCTTTAGGAGATGCACTTCCTAAATTGAGAGTTCATTCGTAGGAAATACACATCCTAGTTTGATTCATTAAGGTTTCACCCACATGAGATGCACTTCCTAAATTAAGAGTTTACCCCTAGGAGATGCACTTCCTAGTTTGGGTCTTTTAGGTTATATTATGTTTTAGGAGATGCACCTCCTACACTGAGTTTCACCCCTGTGAGACGCACTTCCTGGTCTGGGTCTTTTAGGTTATATTTTATTAGGAGACGCACTTCCTAAATTGAGATTTTACCCCTAGGAAACGCACTTCCTAGTTTGGGTCATTAAAGTCCATTCCCAGGAGACGCACTTCCTAGCTTTTCTCATTTAAGTCCATTCCTAGGAGACACACTTCTTAGCTTTGGTCATTTAAGTTCATTCCTAGGTGACGCACTTCCTAGCTTTTCTCAGTTAAGTCCACTCCGAGGAGACACATTTCCTAACTTTAGTCATTTAAGTTCATTCCAAGGAGACACACTTCCTAGATCGAGTCATTGAAGTTTCACCCCTAGGAGACGCACTTCCTAGTTTGGGACTTTTAGGTTATATTTTGTATTAGGAGACACACTTTCTAGATTGAAATTTTACCCCTAAGAGACGCACTTCCTAGTTTAAGTCATTTAAGTTTACCCCTAGGAGACTCACTTCCTAGTTTGTGTTATTCAAGTTTTATTCCTAGGAGATGCATTTCCTAGTTTGAGTTATTCAAATTTTACCCCAAGAAGACACACTTCCTAGTTTTGGTTCATTAAAGTTTCACCTCTAAGAGACACACTTCCTAGTTTGGGTCATTCATGTTTTATTATTAGCAGACGCATTTTCTAGTAAAAGTTTATTGTTTTACTCATAAGAGATGCACATCCTAGTTGAGTATTTAATTTACTCTCATAATTGCATCAATAGCATAGGTGATTTATAGTTTTGCTAGCAACTCACAAATCTTCCTAGTGCAAACTGGGCAAAAAATTATGTTTGTTTTATTGTTTTGATCGCAGGCGTCCACCTGAAGAATGGAGAAATCCATTTCAAGTTTTACATTAGTCCCAGACGTCCACCTGGAAAACAAAGGAAGTCATTTCAAATTTCAAGTCGGTAGCAGATGCCCACCGGGAGAACGAGGGAGGTCATTTCAGAATTCAATTCAAGTTAGAAGTAGCAGACGTTTGCCTCAAGAATGCCAGTCAACAGTCCGAGATGACTGCTCAAGACATGGATGAAGTTATGAACATTGCATGTCCGGTTTCGATCCAAATAAATCGTGGAAGAATGAATCAGCACCTGCAGCTAGCAAGCATCAAGGTTCAAATCAAAGTCTGCATGAAAATCCATTCAAGATCAAGTTTCAGTAGACTTATACATAAGAATCTTGTAACTCATACCTAATAGGCTTGCTTAGTTCTTTTAGATTTTTATATGATGTAATAACAGGACCGCGGACCGAAACCTCGACGTCACCTCAATCGGCCCTATCTCGATATACTCCATCACTGCTCCTACTTCTAAACTACATGTGTCTTGATTCCTTTATAGCCGGATATGTAGGCAGATCAGATACCGGGGTTCGGTCACATTCTACTTTCTTTTAGTTTTTGGTCGCTCTAAATAAGGATCGGGTCAAAAAACTTATCCTCATTCTTTGTTTGAAACTCTTCGTGTTTCCAGTCAAAGAGGGATAGTTGTAGACATGTAATTTTTGACCCTTCTCGAAAAATTACATGTCTACAACTATCCACTAATGTCACCTCAAAACAACCCCATAAGACACCCCTATTTCAGCTCCAAAACCTCACGTTTTTTGCACATGAAACCAGACACCAAACAGTTCCAAATCAACTCCAAAAAGCAGCTAAAACCTCTGTCCAAAAAAGCTCCAAAACACAGCAGTGGGAGTTGCTCAAAGCCATCCCAAAACTCGCTTAAATACCACCATTTTTTAGCCCAAAACCTCCATTGAAGAGGTCCTGTCCATCAAGGTTTTCCGGCGAGGTTTTGTCCGGTTGAGATCCTGTTAGCGGCCCTATCCATTTTGAGTATTAATATTTTCAAAAAATCAAGGGTGAGATTCATTTTAAAGGTCTATTTCTTACTCTTGTCTTTTTCTTCAATCCTAAGTATTAATTTTGATGAAATGAAGTCTTTGATGCGTTTGTATTTGAGATTGTTAGTATATTCGTTTGGTTGGAATTTTCCTACTTTCTTATTATTTCCTCATCAAATTTAGGGATCATTGATAATAGGTAAATTAGATTATAATTAGGTCCTAAAGAACCACATTCTTGTGTAATTTTTATGGTAAAAAGTGATAACAAAATGCTCTGATTAGTGCTTTTCATGCTTTGCAGACTATGTTCATTAAAAGAAGTCTACGGAGTACTTTTGGGATCAATTACGGAGAAAAAGGCCAATCTTACAATATTGGCAAAGTGCACCAAGCGAAGCCATAAAAACCATAACTGAAGATGGTCTACCATGGTCTTGGCGTAACCACGGTATGACCGTGGCAGAATGCTGTTGCAGAGTCTGAGAGGCACTTTGGCTGCGGTCCTGGCATAACCGCAGTAGGACCGTGACAGGACGTATAAAGTTCAGGGACTTAAGTGCAAAATATAGGAGTTTTTAGCCCAAAACCCTATATTAAACAAGAAAACTCGCCCAAGGGAGGCATGTTATGTTTTAGAGAGTACTTTGGCAAGAAGAAGAAGTGTGAGAGATCACCCAAAACATCATAGTTCTTATTATCTTTTATTTTTCTTGCAATTTTAGATTATAAATATTTTTGTAGTGTATTCCTCCATTGTTATGAATAGTTAAATACCTTAATCTATGGTTTTGGTGGAACCCGTTGGAGATGACTTGGTTGTTATATTAATATAGTTGGATTATGTTGTTAATCTCTATTTGTTCATCTATGTTTTGATTGTGGTTAGCTGAAAGGGCTCTCAATTATCTGTTCCTATTTATTATGTATCTACTTGAGATAGAGTGCATATTTAGGTGATTGTATGAACAACATCACTCCCGGAGTATAGACGAGAGTCATAACCGAGGGTTTAGAGGTTGGATTAGAGATAACGAGACCTCCGGTGTAATCTAAGTGAACCATATTGTGAATCTAGCTAGCGTAGCTTGAGAGAGTGCGTCTAGTAAATTATCATAATTGCTTGAGAAAGATTTATGATAGCTGGAGCGTTCATGATTGATAGAGACAACTAAATCATAGTTATAAGACATACACGACCAAGGAAATTACCAACGGAGAAACTATTACCTTAGACCTTATTCCAACTATTTACACAACAAGCTTAATTAATTTTCAACTGTTAATTACTTTTAGTCTTTAGTTGTTAGAAAAAATCATCACTTGTGAATCACAAAGTTTAGGGAAATTGATTGTGAGAATTGAGTAAATCCGACAAGAGTAATTGATAGGTTAATTCTCTGTGGTTCGACTCTGGGCAAAAATACTCAGATTATATTTGCAACGCCCTTATTTTCTTTTGTGAGACTCAGTCGAGCATGATAGATTTTGGCGTCGTTGCCGGGGAATTAATGGTTTTATCAATTACAATTGAAAGAAGTACAAAAAATCTAAGTGTAATCAGTTTTCTCTATACCTAATCTTTTCATTGAAATTTTAACGTTTCAAATCTTGTGGAAAGCTGGTGTATGCCTAGAAATTCTTCGTGGACTAGAGAACTACTAGAACGACTCTTATACCCCGAGAAAACATTTAGGGCGTTGAACCGTGCCAATAAAAGACTTCAACAACCTCAACATATACACCAACTCAATTTTGACATGGGTGACATAGATAATGTTAACGGAAACATCAGGAATGAGCTAGCTGACTTAAATATCAGAGGGGTGGCACCTATTGTGCTCGAAGCTACACTTGATGACTGGGCACAACCTACAGCTGACAATCTGGCCGTTGCCATAGTTGTGCCCGCAAACCAAGCGGAGACATTCCAGATCACCAACAATATGTTGCATCTGCTGCAGAATAAGGAATTGTTCTCCGGGTCATAAATTGAAGACCTGCAACAACACTTGAATAAATTTCTGTCAATTTGCATGACCCAAAAGCAGCCAAATGCGACTTCGAAGCTATCAAACTGCTCTTGTTCCCATTATCAGTAACTTGGGCAGCTCAAACTTGGCTATGTTCGCTCCTTATGAACTCTATTGCCACTTTTCCAAAATTGCTAACCCATTATGCAAACTCCTTGAAAAGGATAAACCCTTTGTGTTTTCTAATGATTGCAGGTTGGCATTTGAGGAACTGAAGAAGAAGTTCATAACTGCACCCATCATTGTTGCACCCAACTGGGAGCAACCTTTTGAGCTCATGTGTGTTTCCAGCGACTATGCCATAGGATGAATCTTAGGGTTGGAAATAGATAAGCGGATGCACCCGATTTAATATGCAAGCAGAACACTAAGCGGTGCACAGCTCAACTACACAGTGACAGAAAAGGAGATGTTGGCAGTTGAGTTTGCTTTTGACAAGTTCCGGTCATATCTAATTGGTTCCAAGGTAATTGTGTATACTGACCATGCATCTCTCAGGTACCTAATTGAGAAAAAGGAGTCTAAGCCGCGCCTGATACATTGTGTGCTATTGTTGCAAGAATTTGACCTCGAAATTCGTGACCATAAGGGCACAGAAGATCAAGTCGTTGAGCATCTATCACGACTTGAATGAGCTAAAAAATCAGACGAGGCCAAAGAGGTTTTGGAAACATTTCCAGACGGGCAGCTGCTCGCAGCTAGTCTTGAGGATGCCCCATGCTATGCAGATTTTGCAAACTACCTGGCCTATTGTATTGTTCCTTATGACCTTTCATCTGCCCAAAAGAAAAAATTCTTTCGTGATTGCCTCTTGTATTATTGGGATGAACCTCATTTATTTCGAATATGTGTTAATAATATTATCTGGAGGTGTGTCCCAGAGATAGAACAATGTTCGATTTTGTAGGCTTGTCACGCATCAACATATGGAGGACATTTCGGATCAGTAAGAACATCTGCGAAAGTGCTAGAGGTCGGATTATTTTGGCCAACTGTGTTTAGAGATGCACACCTCTGGGTAAAGGGCTGCATGAATGCCAGAGGATGGAAAACATTTCCCGTCACCATGAGATGCCAATGAAACCAATTCAAAAGGTAGAGGTGTTTGATGTTTGGGGATTGACTTTATGGGCCCCTTCGTCAGCTCATTTGGCAATAAGTACATAGTTGCTGTTGTGGATTACGTATCTAAATGTGTGGAAGCTGCAGCCTTGCCCACTAATGATGCAAGAGTGGCGGTCGGATTTCTGAAAAAGGACATATTCACCTGGTTTGGGACACCAAGAGCGATCATCAGTGACGGAGGCACTCACTTTTGCAATAGAGCCTTCAAGAAATTACTTTCTAAATATAATGTACGCCACAAGGTGGCTACCTCTTACCATCCGCAGACCAGTGGGCAGGTTGAAATGTGCAACAGGGAGATAAAGAGTGTACTAACGAAGACTATGAATTCCACACGACTTGATTGGGCAAAGAAGCTTGATGACGCACTCTGGACCTATAGAATTGCGTTCAAAACACCAATAGATATGTCACCACACAAGTTGGTATTCGGGAAGGCCTGCCATCTGCCTGTGGAGCTAGAACACCGAGCTTGGTGGGCACTGAAGCAATTGAACATGGATCCTGAAGCAGTTGGACAAAATCGACTGACAGAGTTGCATGAGCTGGAAGAATTTAGATATCAAGCCTTTGAAAGCATGAGGTTGTACAATGAAAGAATGAAGAAGATGCATGACAAACACATTGTAGATAGAGACTTCAAACCCGGTGACCAGGTATTATTGTATAATTCACGATTGAGATTATTTCCGGGTTAGTTGAAGTCCTGATGGTCAGGGCCATTTAGAGTGGTGACAATATTTACAAGTGGAGTTGTGTAGATCGAGTCATAAAATGGGGCAAGCAAGTTCTCAGTAAATGGGCAAAGGTTAAAACATTACCTTGGAATAGCTGATGAAAAAGGGGATACAGTAGTGACCAATTAAAAAGAACCCCAGTACGCGAATGAGGAGAAAGAGCTCAACTACTTGCGCCGTATCATGACGTTAAATCAGGCGTTGTGTGGGAGTCAACCCACGAATGTGTTGTAAGTGTAATGTATAACTTCATGAAAAAAATAGAAACAGGAACAAGCCCAGACAACGGGCCCGGCATAACCGCGGTAGGACCATGATCGGTGACCCTCTTTGATAGAGGTCCAGTGCGGTCCTGGCGTAACTGCAGTTGGACCGCGGTCAATGACCCTCTCAGATAGAGGTCAACCGCGGTCCCAAATTAACCGCGGTAGGACTGGAGTCCTAAGATAACCGCAGTAGGACCGCGGTCTACGACCCTCTCTTTACCGCGGCCCCAGAGTAACCGCGGTGGACCAGATCGGGCCCAGGTACGTAAAAAATTTTCTTTTCTTTTTCTTTTTCTTATTTCCCCCTTTAATTAACCTGACCCCCACCATCACCATAAACCCTCCAGAAAACGCCGCCCCCATCCCCTTATCTCTCTTTTCTCTTTCAACCCAACCATCTCCTTCCCTAAAACTCCCCTATTCTATTTTCTTTTCCAATTCACTTCCCACGCACACATACCTCGTCCCTTCCATTCATCATCAAGGTGAGTTTCTCTACTCTATTCTCTTTTCTTCAAGTAACTTAGTGTAATGAGTAGTATATTTTAATTTTAACTAAACCCTAGGTAGTGTATTGGTGCTAAAAAATTTTAATTATTTAATTGCTTATTTTGGCCTTGGTGCTTTAACTTGATGGGTTTTCATGGTGCTTAACTTGTGGAAGAATTTTTGCATGTCTTGATGTGTAAACAAAATTTTATGGTGATGTTTGGTGGAGGTGCCTACAAGGACGAAAATTAGGGGTGTATTTGTAAAATTTGGAGCACTTTGTGCCCTTGTTATATAGTGGTGGTAGCGTTGACATAATTAACTGGTGGAAGCAAGTGTGGGGTCTTTTATGGCGCAATTGTAGAATTGATAGTGGTGTGAGGGCACTAGTGAAGGTTGTCAAGTTTGGGCACCTTACTAATTTAGTATACTAGCCTTGTTTGACAAAGGGAAACTTTTGGTGCCAGCGGGTGGTGAAGTCTAAGTACCCATCCGACTGGCACATATTAGGATGCACCTGATTATTATCCTGAATTACTTGCAGGTACTATGGCCCGAAAGAAGCGTAGGAACTCGGAAAGCACTTCCCAAGTGTCGATGTATGATGCCACCCGATTTCAGTCATAGGAGGCAGAGGACGAGTTTCATGCTAAAGCCACCAAAACCTTTGTCCCTGAGATTCAAATTGACAAAGCTGCCCTCCGTATAGAAAAACCAGACATGTACGAGGAAATCAGACGGAGGGAGAAGGATTACTTGTTCGAGGAACCTGAAACGGTCAACCCAATGATGGTCCAGGAGATCAACATGAACTGCTCGGAACATTTGTGTCGTTCTGTGATTCTGCGGGGCAAAGTGGTAGATGCCTCAATATAGAAGATTTGCCAGGTCTTGCGGCTGCCTCCGTTCAGTGGTGACAATGATCATTACCACAACTCCTTAGGGGTGGATTGGGACACTATGATTGAGACAATATGCTCAGGGGGATGACCAATCTGGATACAGGATTACATGACACTTCATTCCAAGTCGTTCACACATGAGGCTAAGTGCTGGTTCACCATCATTTACAGCAGTTTATTGCCACGGACAACACGACATATGTGAACAGCTTACGGGTTTTATTGGTTTGGTGTTTTATACTTAAGGACTTTGATGTAGCGCAACTAATTGGAGATGAAATGTTTCTCCGGTCGCCTCTGATGTCTAAGGGGTGTTACTACCCCTCACTTGTGACGAGGTTAGGTCTGATGGCTAATTCCTGGCCAATCCTACGGATGGAACTTTGGCCCAAAAAGCATAATTTAGAGCTGAGAAGATCAGAGTGGGCAGAGATGCACCCACACCCATTGAGCTTGATGGCGAGGATGAAAACTCAGCACCCAGGAGATCGATAGAGTCGAATCCTCTCAGCGACCTCAGACTGGGGCAGGGTTCTCTAGATCACAATCCAGCCGACCCCTGTTGCCTTCTTTGGAGGAAGAGGTGGCAGATCTTCGCACCTTGGTGGATAGCCTGCATGTACTTTTGGAAGCCATGTATAGACGGCATGCCAGGTCTAAGAGCCGGATGATGGCTTGGTTCCGAGATACAGGGAGGGCGTGTTTTGTGGACCCTAACACAGTCTCCGACTCTGAGTGATGATCAAGGAAGTCTTCTTACCCTTCTGCACTTTATTTGTGTTATGACATGGGGACATGCCATATTCTTTTTGTGTGGGGTGGGAGACTTGATTTAGTGGTGTATTGTTAGTGTACATATACATTGAGTATGTTGTAGTTCTATATCTCTGTGTTGCATATAATTGGTTGTACTTACCATAGATGTCACCGACTTGGCCCAAGGACGGACACTTGTTGACGGTCTGAGGATGGACCACTTGGATAGTACTCTTGAGGGAAGTAGTCCACTTAGATTTTTTCTTTCCTTTTTAGGTAGTGTAGTAATTCCTCTTTGGTTTTTCTTTATACCACGGTTCATTTCCAAGGGCTTTTCTTGAACCTGGTTATGTAGAATTTTCTTTGATATTTTAGGACCCTTAGGACTCTCTTGGACAAAGATGGGTGAGGGCAGGAATGCAACCCGTAATGTACATACCTGCAAATAACTCCGAACTTGAGGGTGCGACGTCTAGGCTTGTTTGTAGACTCGTAATTTTATGCCTTAATTTTGCACACCTCGCCTTGCTTGAACGCTCATTTGAGTGTGTTGAAAAACTAAATCGTAATTAAGTTTGCTTTACAAAAAAATAAAAATCACAAAATAGGCATCATTCGCATTTTAACATTTAGTGTCAAAATTATGCAATTGTGTTTTAATTGACGTTTAATTGTGTTTAATAATTATTGTTAGGAGTTAATTAATTTTCTTGAGTTAATTTAGTTTATAATTTAAATTAGAATTTTAGTTTTATTAATTAAAAGAAAAGAGAACAAAAATAGGAAAAAACAAAGTCTGATTGGGCCATTTTTCAATAAAATAAACTAGGCCCAAAGCACACAATGACCCAGTCCAATAAACCAACCCGAGCCGGTCCATTTCCATCCCCCAAATAACCTAAACCCTACACTTAACTCATCAGCCGTCTTACGCATGTGAAGAGCTTGTCTTCTTCTTCTCTATAACCAAACAAACAACAAACCCTAAAACCTCCACAGCCGCCACCCTTGAACCCTAGCCATGGATGCCAGCGACCACGCCCCTCCCCCGTCATCTTCTTCAGCACGTCCAGTCCGTCCAAACAGCCATGGACGACCAGCTCATCACCAAACGAGCTCACTCGCCTACGATGAGCAGCAGCCATCGCTGCCTGGCATCAAGCAACTAGCACGCCAGCCAGCCGTCGTCTTCAACCACCTCTAAAAGCCATGTCTGAGTTCCAGTAATCAACGTCGTCTAGCAGCCATGACTGAATCTCGATGATGTCCGATGACCAGCTTGTCACAAACGACCCAGTGGCCAATCGTCGTCTTCAATAGTCCATCATCACCATAGCCATGACCTCCCTGAACTTCCAAAATCAGTCCAGTCGTCATACAAGGACGATGACCACTCTTTCTTCTCTGTTTCAGCTCGACGACGACCCTACTGTCCGAGTTCCAGCTTGTCTATAAATGAGCAACAACACCTACAAACAGCCCGATCAACCTCCAAGGGTTCAAATCCGAGTTCAACATGGGCTCGTTCAGTTTTCAGATTTTTCTTTCAAGTTATTTCGTTCCTTTGATCTATTTTTTCTATTATTTTATTTGTTTAAAAGTTTAGTTTGTAATCCTGTTTTGTTCATCACTTCTTCTTCTTCTTCAAGACCTTTTATTTGGTAAAAGTTTTTCTTCTATTCGTTTAAGTGTGTGTTATAAGCTATATAAATGATTTGAGTAGTTTTCGTCGATTAATCGGATTTAAAATTGGAGAAGCAGCATTATAGGCTGTTGTTGTTCTCCATTATGTTCGCCATTTTTTTTCTTGCTTATTTTGATTTTTGTGATTGAAATGAACTTGTTGGTTGAACTCAGTTTTCTTCTTGAATTATTTGTGTGAATTTGACTTAAGGATTGGTTGTAGCTGTGTAGTGATTTGGTAAATAATAATCAGTGTAGTTATAAATCATAGAGGTTTAAATACAGGTTGTTAAGAGTCAGGGCAAGGTAATTTTTAGGGTATTTTGGGAATGAAAAGTGGGCAGAATTGACTAAGTTAATGGCATGTTAGTCAAGCCTTATTATGTGCCTTGAACTAAGGAGGAAATTAAGGGAAAGCACCTTTGGTTTAGTTTTTCAAAAGAGGTAGGCAGACTTTTGTTATTTTGGGGGGTCGGGTGGTGTAGCTTTTCAAAAAGGGTATGTTTAGGAGTTACTATAAATACATAGAATTAAGGAGTAATTAAGGACTGAAAATTTGGGAGAAAAAATTGAGAGCATAAGACTGAATTTTTTAGATTAGAAATTGAGAGCTTAAAACTGACTTTTAGAGAGCGAACTGAATTTTTTGAGAAAATAATTTCAGAACATAAGGGGGGATTTAAGGCTGAATTTTGACATCAAGAAGTCAGTTAATTTATGAGAGCTTATGCACTGAAAGTGAGGTCTTTTATGGTTGTTTCTCTTCTGATTTGCTTGCGTTGGTTTTCTGGTATTGTTGGGTTTTAATTTGTTCCTGGGATTCTTGGTACTGTTTGATACTGGTTGTAATGAAACTAAACATCTATATATGGCCTTTAGTTGGCAAATTATTTATATATGCTTGTAGTAAATGATATTCCAATTATTTTAGTTTGCTAGTTTAAGTAGTCTGTTTCACATATATGCTAGGCATTAGGCTATAAAAGAGTAATAATTTGCATTAAGTATATAATCGGTAAAATGAGATAAATAAGATCAAATATAACAGTTGAGCGACCGTGCTAGAACCACGAAACTCAGGAATGCCTAACACCTTCTTCCGGGTTAACAGAATTCCTTATCCAAATATCTGGTACGCATACAATAATTTAGAGTCAATTCCTTTCCTCGATTCAGGATTAAAATTGGTGACTTGGGACACCCTAAATCTCCCAAGTGGCGACTCTTAAATAAATAGAAAATCCCGTTCAATTGTTCTTTAATTGGAAAAAACTCCTATGCCCTTGCGGGGTGCAGAAAAAGGAGGTGTGATAGCTCTGGCGACTTTGCTGGGGTCCGAACCCAGAATCTCTGGTTCAGGGTTAGAATTCGAGCTTAGAAATTGTTTTATTTGGCTTTAGTTTATTATCTGATACTTTACCTGATCTATGCTATGTGCAAAATGATAATTTTTACCGCTTTGATATTACATGGACTGTACATATAAACAGTGTCAAACCCTTCTTTTCTCCCTCTTGAGGAGTGCACGCTGGTCGTGACTTCTTTCTGTTAGTGTTATAATCCCAATTTAGCTCGAGGATGCGGTGGGATTGTAAACTAGGAGGATCTTTTGGTTATCAGTACGCCGTTCCCATCCTCGTCTCTAGTTGTTCGCTCGGGTAAAAAGCCAGGTCTAGAACAATAACCTAGGTTGAAGCTTAGTATAACATATCTTCATGTCGGATCCCTAGTAGGAAACACTTGTTTTGCATCACGTTGAATTTACTTAGGGGACTAAACACATGGGTTGGGTCCATCTAGGAAAGCATCCTGAAGCAAAAAGACCATCCTGCTGCATCTTGTTTATTTTGCGCATTTATTTTGTTTCGAACTTGTATGTTGACCGGCTTGTAAAATCAGGAATCCTGAAAATAGTGAAAAAGAGGAGAGGAAAAAATAAGAGAGAGCTAACTACTCATTTTTTAGAGAAAAACCATGTCCTAGTAGTGTCAAAACTCTGCCAAATTTTGATTTTTTGAAAAGAAGAAAATTGGGTGTTTTTACTTAAAAAAAACATATAATAGAGTCTTTGTTTTTAGTTTAGGAAAATAGGTTGTTTTATTTTTGTTGAAAAAAGAAAAAAAAAGGGGAAATCATTATTTTATCTTGTTTTTTTTTTAAAAGGAAAATAGTTTGTTTTGCCATGAAAAATGAAAATGAAAAAAAAAACAGTCTTGTTTTTTTTAAAAATATAGTTTTTTTTTATTTATGAAATGCCAAAAGTGAAAATGAAAGAGTCATGCTTTGAAAATGGTTTTGTTATTTGCTGTTAAAAATGAAAATAAAAAAAGTGTCTTGTTTTAGAATAAGTTTAGTTAATTTGCCGAACTTTGCTGGTTTGATTCTCACCGCATGTGAGATATGTAGGCAGCCCTAATCGGGTCCATCCTCCCCTTTTGCTAAAATAGCCAAAAAATGGTCAGTTTTGATTGTCGTCGTAAATAAGTCGGGTGATGTCGTATTTGTCAAAAATAGTCGAATAATCCCGAAATGGACGCCGGAAGGCTAACTTTGCATTAACGACCACCTTTGGTCATTGTTTAGATTTTTGGCCGGTTGACCCACACAGTCTTAAAATCTTCGTCCCCGAGACGCTGAAAGGCCGTTTTTCAGTATTGGGTATCCCATTTTGAAAAAAAAAAGAAGAAAAGAAAACAGTCGTAGATAAGCCGGTGATGTTGTTTTTGCCGAAAATAGCCGAATATTCCCAAAAAAGATGCCGGAAGGCTGACTTTGCATTAATAACCACCTTTAATCATTGTTTTAGGATTTGGGATGGTTTGCTAACGCAGCCTTAAAATCTTCGTCCCCAAGGTGCTGAAAGGCCGTGTTTGCAATACCAAGTCTTTTATTTCAATTTGAAGAAAAACAAGAGTCAGTGGGAAAGTGAGTGCCATTTGGATTTTGGTCAAAATAAGTCGAGCCAGCTTTGGCGATGTCTTAAACCGTTCTTGCCTAGATAGACTTAGAATATCTTTCAATTGTTGAAAGGCTATTTTCGTAAAAGAATGAACAAGTTTGTGAAATGTCATAACATAATCCTCCTCAGCCTCAAAATTCATGTGATAGGGCCACGTTTGCAAAGACAGCCATTGGGTTGAATTTGACAAACATGGAAAGGTAGATGGCCGTTTGTTTTGCAATTCTTTTGATTAGAATACGTGAGTTGTTTGATTTTTGAGTTTGTAGGTCATCTTTAAACCTTTGAAACCCAGTTTGTTTTATCATGAAAACTGAAAATTCCAAAAAATGTTTCATTGTTGTTTATCTTTTATTGGCCCGAACTACGCAAGGTCTGATTCATGCGGGGTCATGATACGTAGGCAATCTCCTAAGATTCGACCACTACAAAAAAATGAAAAATTGGAAATGAAAGAAACAAAAGATGTTGTTAATAATGAGGACCGATTAAGTCCATTATACCATATTTTGCTTTGAATTTTGAGAAAGTTGGGTGATCGGTTTGTGGTAAGCTGGAAGCACAAGATCCAGGAAAATTTGATTCAAGACAGTGACACCCTGAATATCACACTGAATCCTTTACAGACACATGATGATGCACACTTTCCGGGGATAATTCTCGGTGACATGGGGTATGAGAATCCTCTTGGGAATGTACTGACTAAAGCTGAAGATCTTGAAGCAGATAGTCGTCTTGGCAATATGGATGCGAAGCTCAATGGCTAAAAATGTCATGCTTGTTAATTGCAAAGACGCTTCATGTCTGGGTTAGCTGGAGGGAGTCTTGGTAGTGGGCTCTGATTTTCTTCTTGTTTTCTAGATCATTTGGGGGTTGTAATCCGATTTATTTTATTTTTTTGTCCTTGTCAAAGGGTGAAACCTTGTTTCTCGTAATTCAATAAAAAATGAAAAAATTTCTTCTTCACTTTTACTTTAGTTTGATTTTGTTTTCTTGTTTCTCTTTATGAACCGTTCTCTTTATACTGGTTCTAATTACATGGTATGCACGATGGATCTTCAACCCAGTCTAAAAAATCAATCTGATTATGAACTAATAATACAAGAAGTAGATTGATGATAATGAGTAGGTCAAAACCCGAATGGAGCGATTGAGGCAGCCAACAAGAACATAGAGAAGATATTGAGGAAGAAGGATTCAGGCAATGGCATGAAAAACTACCCTTTGCATTTTTGGGTTATCACACTACTGTTCCTACTTCAATAGGTGCAACTCCTTATCTGTTGGTATACAGAACTGAAATAGGGATGCTAACAGAGGTCGAAATTCTGTTACTCCGGATTGTCACTGAAGCTGATATTGATGATGATGAATGGGTCAAAGCCCGTTTGGAGCAGTTGAGCTTAATTGATGAAAAGAGATTGACAGCAGTATGTCATGGCCAGTTGTATCAAAAGAGAATGGCAAGCGCAATAATAAGAATGTGCGTCTTAGGAATTTGAAGTGGGGCAACAAGTGTTGTTACGAATCGTGCCACATCAGGTCGAAGCAAAAGGCAAGTTCACCCCAAATTGGCAAAGTCCTTATATTGGGTGTTATCCAACGGTGCTTTATGTCTGACATATGTCGAGGGAAGATGCATCGACATGGCTATTAATTCTGACGCAGTTAAAAGATATCATGTAATTTTCTTTGATCATAATTGTTGCTTGTTTATTTGTTTGTACTTGGCATTTATCGGAGAATGAAATGACAGAGGCAATTTTTTCTACTATCCAAACACTTTAACATTTGCTTCCCCATTTGAGCCTTAGTTATTCTTTCATACCCTTCTCTTGGAATCACTACAGAAAAAGTGATAACAAAAACAAAAGGGAAAGTCATAAGAACAACAAAGGAATCAAGTGAACTACGTTTGACCTGATTTCTCAAAGAGGATACATAGGCGCCTCACGGCTCGGTCATAACGTGACAAAGTGTCACAATAAAATAAAAAAAAATCCCCAAGCAAGAAAACTGGGGCAGAAGTTATGTTTTTATATTTTGAAAAGAGGTTTGATTCCAAGAGTTGTTTACGTTTTACCTATCAAAGTTATTTTGAATTTTATCACCTTTCTTTTAAGACCCACATAAACACATATCGATGTCCAAAAAATACCTCTCGATCAGTATTCGAGAGGCGCCAAGACAGAGTAATGAAAGCCGAGAATAACACGCTGGTCCCCGACTAAATGAGGATCATGAGCTGAAAAGAATGGATAGCCAAAAGAATTCCCAGCAGAGAGAATCTTATTGGTAACCCTCCAATCCCGAGCTGAGGAAACAAAACGAGAGAGTCTTATCGGTGGAAACCTTCACAGGCACCATAAGGCGACGAAAGCTGAGAAAAAAATGAGAGAGTATTATCGGTGAAAACCTTCTCAGGCATCATAAGGGCCGGAAGCTAAGAGAAATGAAAGAGTATTATTAGTGAAAACCCCTCGAAGGGCACTAAGAGGCGACAAGATAATATCCGCGGAAGGGATCCACATTTGGCGAAGAGTTAGGCACCTGTTTATCCCCAGCAAGTGAAGACATCAGAAAGATTGATTGATACAAATAGACTGGGTTGATTAATCCGAAATGCACGACATGATCGTTGGGATCAGTTATACCACCAGAATAAGTTCCTTTCTTTTCTTTTCCCCAGCATTTGTTCAGAAAGATTTTCTCTTTTTCTATCTTTTCATTTCTTTGTTTAAAAGTCTTTTTCCAGAAATTTGTTTTAGAGAAAGATCTTTTAGAGCTTACTACCAGTTGCCACAACGGTACAAAGCAAAATGGGAAGAGGACATGCCATAGACAAGGCAAAAAGATGTTTATTGCAAGGCCGAATAATATATTGATCTACAATGTCAAGGAAAGAATGGAGAAAAACAGGAAAACAACAGTTGAGAAAATTGTGGACCAAATTTCAAAAGGGTCCCCAGCAGATCATCGAGATGTAGAAGCATCCCAGCAGATTTTCGACCAAGTTCCAAAAGGGTCAGACAACACAGAGTGGGGAATGAAGAAAAGGAAAATTCTTCCCCAGCAAACTTTGATAGCATAATGAAACACAAGAGCGGGGAAGGGAGAAAGGGAAAAACCATACCCAGCAGGTGCGACCACTCACCATGTTTTAAAACTAACAAATTTTCTTTGATTTGAAGCATGAAAAGGAAATCTTATTAATGGCGAAAAAACATGCCACAAAGAAGAGCACCAAAACTGGGGCAGAAAATTTTCTACCATTGTTGAAAATTTTCTCTGAGGAACGAGGAAATCAATTCAAGCTCTAAGGGATAGCAAGACAAATAATTTTATGAGAAACAGTCGGAAGTAAGATAACTTCAAGTTTTGAAAATGGGTATATCCACCATCGAATTGGATATTTTAGGTTAATCCGCCTTTGAATAGGATATTTTAGGTTCATCCACCTTCGAATAGGATATTATAGGTTTGTCCACCTTCGAGTAGGATATTTAGATATATGTTTGTCCACCTTTTGAATAGGATATTTTAGGTTCATCCGCCTTCGAATAGGATATTATTGGTTTGTCCACCTTCGAATATGATATTTGGATATATGTTTGTCCACATTCGAATAGGATATTTTAGGTCCATCCACCTTCGAATAGGATATTATAAGTTTGTCCACCTTCGAATAGGATATTTAGATATAGGTTTATCCACCTTCGAATAGGATATTTTAGATTCATCTGCCTTCGAATAGGATGTTATAGGTTTATCCGCCTTCGAATAGGATATTTGAATATAGGTTTGTCCATCTTCGAATAGGATATTTGGATGTAGGTTTGTCCACCTTCGAATAGGATATTTTAGGTTCATCTGCCTTCAAATAGGATGTTATAGGTTTGTCCGCCTTCGAATAGGATATTTGAATATAGGTTTTTCCACCTTCGAGTAGGATATTTGGATATCAGTTTATCGATATTTGGATTATAGGTTCGACCGCCTTCAAATAGGATATTTGGATATAGGTTTGTCCGCCTTCAAATAGGATATTTAGATATAGATTTGTCAACCTTCTAATATGATATTTTAGGTTCATCCGCCTTCGAATAGGATATTATGGTTCTATCCGTCTTCAAATAGGATATTTGGATATTATAGGTTTGTCCACCTTCAAATAGGATACTTAGATATAGGGTTTTCCACCTTCGAATATGAAATTTTAGGCTCATCCGCCTTCGAATAGGATATCATAGGTTTGTCCGCCTTCGAATAGGATATTTGGATATTTAAATAGGTTTTTCCACCTTCAAATAGGATTTTCTAGGTTCATCCGCCTTCAAATAGGATATTTTAGGTTCATCCGCCTTCGAATAGGATATTTTAGGTTCATCCTCCTTCGAATAGGATATTTTAGGTTCATCCGCCTTCGAATAGGATATTATTGGTTTGTCCACCTTCAAATAAGATATTTTAGGTTCATCCGCCTTCGAATAGGATATTCTAGGTTCATCTGCCCTCGAATAGGATATACCCGGTTCTATCCGCCCTCAAATAGGATACGATGGGTCTATCCGCCCTCGAATAGGATACGATGGGTCTATCCGCCCTCGAATAGGATATTGAAGTGAATCTTTCCTCAAAAGGAAATTTAATTAATTTCAACCCAAATGGTCCTACTTGTGTAAACATTGCCAAAATATATATTTCATAAATTATTGCCAAATGCATTTTATTTTCAAAGTTGTTGATAAAGTTAGGCACCCACCTGTATAATAAGTGGAATTTTTTTTATATCTTACCAGTTAGGTACCCACCTGTATAACAAGAGAATACTTTTCACGTCTTACCAATTAGGCGCCCACCTGTATAACAAGGGAATACTTTTCACGTCTTTACCAATTAGGCGCCCACTTGTATAACAAGGGAATAATTTTCACGTCTTTGCCAATTAGGCGCCCACCTGTATTACAAGGGAATATATTTCATATCTTACCAATTAGGCGTCCACCTGTATAACAAGGGAATACTTTTTATGTCTTAGCAAATAGGCGCCCACCTGTATAATAAGTCAAATACATTTTATATCTTACCAATTAGGCGCCCACCTGTATAACAAAGGAATACTTTTCACGTCTTTGCCAATTAGGCGCCCACCTGTATAACAAGGAAATACTTTTCACGTCTTTACCAATTAGGCGCCCACCTATATAAGAAGGGAATACTTTTAACGTCTTTACCAATTAGGTGCCCACTTGTATAACAAGGGAATACTTTTCACGTCTTTACCAATTAGGCGCCCACCTGTATAACAAGGGAATACATTTCATATCTTAGCAAATAGGCGCCCGCCTGTATAATAAGTGCAATACTTTTTAATATCTTACCAATTAGGTGCCCACCTATATAACAAGGGAATACATTTCATGTCTTAGCAATTAGGCGCTCGCCTGTATAACAAGAGGAATACTTTTCATGTTTTAGATAATTAGGCGCCCAACCGTATAATAAGAGGAATATTTTTCATGTCTTAGATAAATAAGCGTCCACCTGTATAACAAGAGGAATATCTTTCAGTCTTTACATTTCAGGTCTTGAAACTAGTAACCCGCCGGAAAGCAGAAGGTTACAACAAGAGGTCCCCCGCGCAAATTCAAGTCCATGAGTCAAAAGGAAGATAAGACAAAGCTCGAAAGAAGCAGCCTTTGAACCTTAGTCATTCCCATCATAACAAATCTGATGAAGAAAGTCGTATCCCCAGAGAAACTGCCAAAAAGCTTAATGAAGGAAGCCATATCCCCAGTAGACCGAACAAGGCAATGAAAGCTAGTGATTAGAAAGGCAAGAGGCGAGAGTCATCCCCAGCAAGTTTATGGAAGGGAAAAGCGACATAAGAAATACAAGCCAACGAGAAAGCAAGGCAGCAAAATAAGGTGGAGATAGATAAGATCTTGTGATCCATATTCTAGCCTAGCTTATTGTTTTCTTTTTAGCACGGTGTAATAAGGAGATCGGTAAAGCAGTAGTAACAGCATACAGTAGCAGTAACAGCAAAACTACCGTTCCCCGGTAGTCCCAGCTACCAAAACTTCTCGAACTATATTAACCTGATTCCCTTTTGGTCACGGATATGTAAGACACCTTCGAAGAAAAGGGTCGGTTAAATCTTTTTTTTTTAAAATGCTTCATACGGAGTATTCCAACGGGCAAAAATCGCTTGTATCCGCTCATTTTATCTTTGCACGAAAGCTCTTTGTGCTTACGGACAAAGAGGGGAAGCCATGAGCATGTGATTTCTGTCTTATATATATATATATATATACATACATACATACATACATATATATATATATATATATATATATATATATATATATATATTTTACTCCCAAAAATTAAAATAAAACAATTTTTTTATTGTTTGCAACTGTTGTGAGTTTGGTGTTATTTTTCATAAATTATTTCTCATTTTTGTATGTGCATGTCCATTTTTAAATTAATAAAAAATATAAAAATATGTCACATTTGCATGTAGGATTTAATTCTACAATTATGAGTAATTAAAGTTTGCTTTACAAAAATTAAAAATCACAAAAATAAGCATCTTTCGCATTTTAGCATTTGATGTAAAAATTGTGCAATTGTGTTTTAATTGATGTTTAATTGTGCATAATAATTATTGTTAGGAGTTAATTAATATTTTTGAGTTAAATTAGTTTGTAACTTAATTTAGAATTTTAGTTTTGTTAATTAAAAGAAAAGAGAACAAAAAATAGGAAAAAACAAACTTGGATTGGGCCATTTTTCAATAAAATCAACTAGGCCCAAAGCACACAATGACCCAGTCCAATAAATCAACCGACCCGGTCCATTTCCATCCCCCAAATAACCTAAACCCTACACTTAACTCATCAGTCGTCTTACATATTTGAAGAGCATGTCTTCTTCTTCTTATTCTTCTCCATAACCAAACAAACAACAAACCCTAAAACCTCTACAGCCGCCACCCTTGAACCCTAGCCATGGCTGCCAACGACGACGCCCCTCCCATGTTATCTTCTTCAGCATGTCCAGTCCATCCAAACAGCCATGGACGACCAGCTCGTCACCAAACGAGCTCATTCGCCTACGATGAGCAGCAGCCATCGCTGCCCGGCGTCGAGCAACCAGCACGTCAGCTAGTCGCCGTCCTCAACCACCTCTAGCAGCCATGTCTGAGTTCCAGTCGTCAATGTCGTCTAGAAGCCATGGTTTAATCTCGATGATGTCCGACTACCAGCTCATCACAAACGATCCAGTGGCCAGTCGTCGTCTTCAACAGTCCATCATCACCATAGCCACGACCTCCCTGAACTTCCAAAATCAGTGCGGTCGTCATACAAGGACGATGACCACTCTTTATTCTCCATTTCAGCTCAACAACAACCCTACTGTCCGAGTTCCAGCTCGTCTATGAACGATCAACAACACCTACAAAAAGCCCGTTCAACCTCCAAGTGTTCAAATCTGAGTTCAACGTGGGCTCGTTAAGTTGTCAAATTTTTCTTTCAAGTTATTTCATTCCTTTGATCTATTTTTTCTGTTATTGTTATTTGTTCAAAAGTTTAGTTTGTAATCCTGTTTTGTTCATCACTTCTTCGTTTTCTTCAAGACCTTTTATTTGGTCAAAGTTTTCTTCTGTTCATTTAAGTGTGTATTATAAGCTATATAAATGATTTGAGTAGTTTTCGTCGGTTAATCGGATTGAAAATTGGAGAAGAAGGATAATAGGCCATTGTTGTTCTCCACTATGTTTGCCATTTTTTTCCTTGTTTATTCTAATTTTTGTGATTGAAATGAACCTGTTGGTTGAACTCAGTTTTCTGCTTCAATTTTTTGTGTGAATTTGACATAAGAGTTGGTTTTAGCTGTGTAGTGATTTGGTAAATAATAATCAGTGTAGTTATAAATCAGAGAGTGTTATAAATAGACTTCTATTTAAGGTGAATGTCTATAATTAGAGAGATTCTAGAGTTTTATTCTTGGTAGCTAAGTCACTACCTCCCTATAAATAAAGGGGTCTTCTACCATTGTAAATAATCCCTAACAATCTCTAAGTATCAATAAGAATACTTCTCTCTCTCTATTCTCTCTATTGCTCTTGTTCTTGCATTATTGTTCTTATCTTTATATTATTTCATAACACGTTATCAGCACGAGACTCTACCGTCTCAAGAACCATTCTCGAAAAATCTAAGGTATTTCCCTCTTCCTAATTTAATTTTCGATTGTGTCTGACATTACGAAAAGAAAGTTCGTTGCCCTTGAAATTTCGGGCAAGAACTATATGACATGGGTGTTGGATGCTGAAATCCACTTAGATGCAATGGGTCTCGGAGACACCATTAAAGATAGAAAAAAAGCATCCACCCAAGACTGTGCGAAGGCCTTGATTTTCTTGCGCCATCACCTTGATGAAGGTTTGAAGATTGAATATCTCACCGTCAAGGATCCACTCATCTTGTGGAACGGCTTAAAGGAGAGATATGACAACCTGAAGTTGGTCACTCTGCCACAAGCACGATATGATTGGGCTCATCTGAGGCTCCAGGACTTTAAGTCCGTTTCTGAATATAATTCTGCAATGTTCAGAATTACTTCTAAATTGAAGCTATGCGGAGATAAAATCTCCGATCATGATATGCTTGAGAAAACGTTTACAACGTTTCATGCCTCCAATATGGTACTGCAACAACAGTACAGAGAGAAAGGCTTTACAAAGTACTCTGAACTGATTTCTCTTCTACTAGTGGCTGAGCGAAATAATGACCTGCTCATGAGAAATCACGAAAATCGACCCACTGGGTCTACACCACTGCCTGAAGCAGATAAGGTGCACTCTCATTATGCCAAACATGAAAAGGGCCATGGTCATGGTCGTAAACGGGGTCATAGCCAGGGACGTAGACAAGGAAGAAATTCCAATAAAGTCCGTCAACCCCCAAAGAGAGATAACCGCCGAAAGCAGAAACGGGATCATGAAGATCCTAAGGCAAATGGTTCAGAAACTATATGTTATCGTTGCGGTGGGAAAGGGCACTGGTCAAATACTTGCCGTGTACCAAGACATTTGGTTGACCTTTATCAAGCATCTCGAAAGAGTAAAGGCCCGGAAATAAATTTTGTCTCTGACAACAACTTTGACATCACCCACTTGGACGTGGCAGACTTCTTTGAGCAACCCGAGGGGAAAATAGACCACCTAATCGGTGATGGGTCCGTGATGAAAGAAGATGGAGTTATTTGATTTTGTTCTACTTATTTGTATTAGTTAGTGAATAAACTAATAGTCATTAGTATTAGCTCGTATTAGTTAGTTCACGATGCAATGTTAGCAGTAGTTCTTTAGAATGTCTTCAATATGCTCAAATATCAATAATATTTTTATTTTCCAGTAGGGGTAATCGACTAGCCTGAAAAACTAGCCGATTATCTAATATTTTCGCATTAAAGCTGAAAAACAATTGATCGACAATCGATTGTCTATGTCTAACAATCGATTGTCGTTAGACAGTGTAATCTGGAATTTTTCAAAAATCATCCACAATCGATTGTCTATGTCTAACAATCGATTGTCGTTAGACAGTAATCTGGAATTTTTCAAAAATCATCCACAATCGATTGTCTATGTCTAACAATTGATTGTCGTTAGACTGTAATCTGGAATTTTTCAAAAATCATCCACAATCGATTGTCTATGCCTAACAATCGATTGTCGTTAGACTGTAATCTGGAATTTTTAAAAAATCATCCACAATCGATTGTCTATGTCTAACAATCGATTGTCGTTAGATAGTGTAATCTGGAATTTTTCAAAAATCATCCACAATCGATTGTCTATGTCTAACAATCGATTGTCATTAGGCAGTGTGATCTGGAATTTTTCAAAAATAGTCAACAATCGATTGTCTATGTTTAACAATCGATTGTCAATGCTCAACAATCGATTGTGTGTGTTTAACAATCGATTGTTTTATGAAAATGCTTAAACTGAAATTTTCAAACTGCATAGTAATCGATTATGGAAAACATATAATCGACTATCTGATTTATTTAGTCAACTGACATCAGCAGATTTTGAAAATATTATGTGACACAAACGGATTGAAGTTGTTTATTCTCGTGTTCGTATATTTTCTTTTATATGTCAAACCATGGGAAGTAAATTGATTGAAGGCTCCGGAAGAGCAACTGTAACTCTGCCCAAAGGCACGACGTTTATCTTAGAGAATGCAATATTCTCCTCCAAGTCTAAGAAGAACTTGTTGAGTTTTAATGATATCAATCGCAATGTTCTCCTCCAAGTCTAAAAGGAACTTGTTGAGTTTTAAAGATATCATTCAAAATGGATATCATATTGCATGCAGCAATACTAGTTCGTCGGCTGCCCACTTCAGGTTTGGGGTCACGCCATTTTGCATGCAGCAATGCTAGTTCGTCGGCTGCCCACTTCGGTTTGGGGTCACGCCATTTTGCATGCAGCAATGCTAGTTCGTCGGCTGCCCACTTTGGTTTGGGGTCACGCCATTTTGCATGCAGCAATACTAGTTCGTCGGCTGCCCACTTCGGTTTGGGGACACGCCATTTTGCATACAGCAATGCTAGTTCGTCTCTGACTGACAAATTGACACAAATATTCCCCGTTGCAATTGGTTTTGGGTTATGGACCCAATATATCCCATTTAAGAATCTTTGGATGCGCAGTATATGTGCCTGTAGCACCGCCATCCCGCACCAAAATGAGTCTGCAAAGAAGGTTAGGAATATATGTTGAGGTTGAATCGCCCTCCATTATTCGCTACCTCGAAACATTGACTGGAGATTTGCACGATTTGCAGACTGTCAATTTGATGAGACACTTTTCCCAAAATTAGGGGGAGAAGTTGGTGAAACCAAACGGGAAATTTTGTGGAAAAATGCATCATTATCTCATCTTGATCCACATACCTCTATTTGTGAAAGAGGCACAAAAGATTATCCATTTGCAAAGAATAGCAAATCAAATGCCTGACGCATTTATAGATTTGAAAAGGATAACAAAATCACATATCCCCGAAGTGAATGTGACAACATCTGATTCACGAATACATATTCATTATTGGAAGAATATGAACATGAAATTGGTATTAAATATACCACACTTACCCCTAGAAGGAGGGTTGAGATGATATATGGCATGAATGATCGTTGGTCACGTACCTATTGTACGCCAAAGTATTTTGGAAATATGACTATTAAAGGACAACGATAATGCAAGAAACATATCTTGCATATAAGTTTGACATGACCATAATGGTATAACTTTCTCTTTAATAAAGATATTCACCACATGGATGTTGATGAATCTGTGGTAGTACAAAATTAATTGAGAGCTCTAGAAGAGCCAATTATTACTATGTTGGAGAAACACAATTGAGTATTGTGCTGTAGTAAGTCTCAAAGAAACTTATTCAGTTTTCAAAGTACACGCGAAAGTGATTGATTATATTGAGACTATAAATAAAGGAAGGCTTTGATATCTCCTATTACTACAACTTGTAGCGGGGTAATTTGCATATGAAATGCTACCCGCTTTGTTCTCCAGTTTGTACTACACAAAAGAAAGAATGCCACAATAAAATGGATATCTATTGGTATAAAAACCCATGTCATAATAAACCTGAAGTTTATTGATAAGTGCACATGTCATGGTGTAAATTTGAAGTTTACCAATATTGATAATTTGTTCAGTTAGCATTCGTATTAGCCATCTCATTTTAAGTATGATGTGCAAATTCACACAGGTGAATATCAAAGAACTAAAAAGTTCTTTACGAATTTCTCTTGTATCACTTGTTCTCATTAATGAACTGACCAACTAAAGAGTTCGGGTTGAAGCCCATAAATTCTGGAAATATCAAAGGTGAATATGGGCCCATTCACCTGCCATGTATACCACATATGATGCATCTATGATATGGTACATGCGCAATTGTTATTAACCCGCAGCCTGGCCGGTGCCTGCGAGGTAAATTGCTCAGTAATCTAACTTCGAGCATAATTTCCAGATTTTCTACTCAAGATAGTTCATCTTGATAAGTTGGTTTATATCAAAGTTGGTTTAGCAAGATAATTATTGAGTGCTTCCACTTAATAGCTAAACTGTTTCTTATGAGAACAAAGTTATATATATCAGTTTGATATACGTTGTATACGAGAGTATATTATATTCTCCCCTCACAAGTGGTTCAGGGTCAGGAACCAAATAATTTCATCTTATTATTAATGTGCTGTGTATATTGACATGATAATGCACAAAGATGATTTCCCAAAGTTGAGGAAACAAGTTAGCTTTTCTAACATGAGGGGGAGACATGATAAACACTTGAGAAAAGGTTACATGGGATGAATTATCATTTGTATATGTATATCCCCGAATATCATGATATGAACCTGAAGTTCATAAAAGGGATAACTCAATTGCAACATATTGCAAAGCATGCTATACGCATTTGCTGACCCAAAGAAAGTAACTAAATGGAAGAGATACAATTCATGAAGAATTGATTCCATATGAAAGACATGTAGTTTTGAACCTATAGTTCAAATGCTTGAAAGTATAAAGTCAAAGGTATGTATAATCAGTTTTCGATATCTTATTTGTCTAGCATGACATGGAAAACTTGATATGCATCTAAAGTCTATTATATGGCTTATATGACTTAACTTGAAAGATTTAAGTTGCTTGAAGCATATGCAATTCTTGGTCCTGAAGCACCACATCCTAAGTACAATTTGTGTACATATGTATCTTGCTATAACTATAAGCATGATGGCATTGAGAATGCATCTATGGAGATATTGAAGAGTTATTCCACGACATTATATGAAGATGTTCATATCTATCAAGAATGATGATTTCAAGGTGCGGAATATTTGTTCAAGTCAATATGGTTGATTTATTTATCAAATCTCTACCAAAGATCGTTTTGAAGATGATGCACAAGATTGGAATGCAAATGCTCAAGGATATAAATTGATGTTCTTATTAGGGGGAGTTAATGCGCGTTGCACTCTTTTTCCCTTACAAGGTTTTGTCCCACTGGGTTTTCCTTGCAAGGTTTTTAACGAGGCAACCAATAGGCGCATATTCAAAATGTGTACTCTTTTTCCTTTCTTTAATTTTTCCCATTGGGTTTTGGTTTTAAGGTTTTAACGAGGCACATTGTTGAATAGACATTCAAGGGGGAATGTTATAAATAGACTTCTATTTAAGGTGAATGTCTATAATTAGAGAGATTCTAGAGTTTTATTCTTGGTAGCTAAGTCACTACCTCCCTATAAATAAAGGGGTCTTCTACCATTGTAAATAATCCCTAACAATCTCTAAGAATCAATAAGAATACTTCTCTCTCTCTATTCTCTCTATTGCTCTTGTTCTTGCATTATTGTTCTTATCTTTATATTATTTCATAATAGAGAGGTTGAAATACATATTGTTAAGAGTCAGGGCAGGGCAGTTTTTAGGGTATTTTGGGAATGAAAAGTGGGCAGAATTGACTAAGTTAATGGCTTATTAGTCAAGCCTTAATATGTGCCTTGAATTAAGGAGGAAATTAAGGGAAAGCACCTTTGGTTAAGTTTCAAAAGAGGTAGGCATACTTTTGTTATTTTGGGGGGTCAGGTGGTGTAGTTTTTCAAAGAGGGTAGATTTAGGAGTTACTATAAATACATAAAATTAAGGAGTAGTTAATGACTGAAAATTTGGGAGAAAAATTGAGAGCTTAAAACTGAATTTTAGAGAGTGAACTAAATTTTTTGAGAAAAGAATTTCAGAACTTAAGGGGAATTTAAGGCTGAATTTTGACATCAAGAAGTCAGTTAATTTGTGAGAGCTTATGCACTGAAAGTGAGGCCTTTTTGTGGTTGTTTCTCTTCTGATTTGCTTGCGTTGGTTTTCTGATATTGTTGGGTTTTAATCTGTTCCTGGAATTCTTGCTACTGTTTGATACTGGTTTACTGCTGTTGCTGTTGGAACTATTTGCTGTGGCTTACACTACTGTTGTACCACTGATCCTCCTCTTCTTCTTTGCTTTCCAAATACCATGTACACAACTGGTACTTCATGTAAGCTGAGAATTGAGGCATAAACATGAAATGAAGAATCAAGTTGTTTTGAATTTATTTTTTAGTAGTATATTGGCAGTTAGTTGCACATAGAATAGTTCACTTTCTTTACTAAAAACCATGCAGATAGTTGTAATGAAAATGAACATCTATATATGGCCTTTAGTTGGCGATTATTTATATATGGTTGTAGTAAATGATATTCCGATTATTTTAGTTTGCGAGATTAAGTAGTCTGTTTCACATATATGCTAGGCATTAGGCCATAATTACTAGATGGTTTAAAGTATTTCAGTCAACAAATTGATTATCTAAACTTGCAAGAAATGGTGTGATTAGATATCATTTTCATCTTTCTAGTTTTCAAAGTTTGAACACGTGTTGTACACTGTAGCTAGGCCCTCAAAAATCAAAACATGATGGCCCATGCCCTGGTTTTATACCATGCACATTGGGCCTGGGCCCAAAACTGATTTGCCCATGTTCATGACCGTTTTCAGCATTAACAAGTTAAGTATAAACGTAGCTTTAATAATTCCGGCATGTAAATAATGTAGGATTTTCTTTTCATTTTAGAGAAATAGAAAACATTAGTCGCTTTAGGATACCCTTTAAAAATAAAATAAGGTGTGCTTCGCAAAAAAAAATTATAAATCGTGGGGCCCTCAATTAAAAGGACCTAATAAGTAAATAGAATTTGGAATAGGCCGTTTAGCAAATTCCATGGCCTCTTCTCAAATAATAAATACGTTAGTCTCTTGAGGATGCACCTTGTTTAATTTTACCTTCCTAATCTCGGGTGCGCATTTATACGAGCCAAATCCAAATCTCAATGGAGTCAAAATGTGTTGACGACCGCGTGTACACTGGTTGTGACGTGGTTCAAGATACATTTTTACAATGTTGTTTTTTCTGTTAAAAATGATAACAATAACAATAAAAGCGGTAAAAGAGTCATAATTTGCATTAAGTATATAATCAGTGAAATTAGATAAATAAGCCGAATATAACAGTTGAGTGACCGTGCTAGAACCACGGAACTCGGGAATGCCTAACACCTTCTTCCGGCTTAACAGAATTCCTTATCCGGATATCTGGTACATACACTGTAATTTATAGTCAATTCCTTTCAACAATTCGGGATTAAAACTAGTGACTTGGGACATCCTAAATCTCCCAAGTGGCGACTCAAAAATAAATAGCAAATCCCGTTCGATTGTCCTTTAATTGGAAAAAACTCCTGTGCCCTTGCGGGGTGCAAAAAAAGGAGGTGTGACAGTAGTCCTAAAATATTGAATGGCAGGAAAAAGCCAGTTGCACCTAGGAAAGTGGGGCTAGCTTATGAAATAAGTGTGGAAGAATGACTGGAATGAACATGAAAATTAGAATAAAGGGAACGGTTGTATTAATAGTTCTTAGGGAGGTTAGTCACTATATCCAAATATATCCTACCCGTCCTTTAGCCTACATTATAACCAAATAAAGACCTCTTGATCTTGGATTGAACAACTCGATTAGTAGAGTATTACACTATGGGCAAGCTTATGGTGTATCTCTGTTGCATGTGAATATTCTTTGCTGAGAGTGAGTGAATTCTTTCTATCTATAGTTCCTTGTTGTTGAATTTTATGTGTGTGGATCTTCTCTTAAAAATATGATGTGAGGGCATGTGACTCAAGAAAAAAAGCAAGTTTTCACCTCTATTTAGAGTACATAGAGTAAGCACGAGTGTGGCATGGCATTAGAGTCTTCATTTGAGGTGTGGCTGTTGCGCTGCTTAGGTTGTTCTTTCATAATGGCGGGTGTGACATAAACATGGTAATGCATCAAACGATTAGGCCTAGAAGTGTGGTTCAACTTGCTCGAGGACGAGCAAAGATTTAAGTGTGGGGTGTTGATAATAGGTAAATTAGACTATAATTAGGCCCTAAAGAACCACATTATTGTATAGTTTTTATGGTAAAAAGTGATAACAAAATGCTCTTATTAGTGCTTTTCATCTTTTGCAGGCTATGTCTAGTAAAAGAAGTCTATGGAGTACTTTTGGGACTAATTATGGAGAAAAAGAGGCCAATCTTACAATATCCGCAAAGTGCACCAAGCGAAGGCAAAAAAACCAGAACTGAAGATGGTCTGCCGCGGTCCCGGCGTAATCGCGGTAGGACCGCGGCAGAATGCTGTTGCGGAGTATGAGAGGCACTTTGGCCGCGGTCCTGGTGTAATCGCGGTAGTACCATGGCCGGACGCGTAAGTTCGGGGACTTAAGTGCAAAACACAGAATTTTTAGCCCAAACCCCTATTTTAAACAAGAAAACTCGCCCAAGGAAGGTATATTATGTTTTAGAGAGTACTTTGGCAAGAAGAACAAGTGTGAGAGATCACCCAAAATATCATAGTTCTTATTCTCTTTTATTTTTCTTGCAATTTTTTATTATGAATATTTTTCGTAGTTTATTCCTCCATTGTTATGAGTAGCTAAATACCTTAATCTAAGGTTTTGGTGGAACCCGTTGGGGATGACTTAGTTGTTATATTAATATAGTTGGATTTTGTTGTTAATCTCTATTTGTTCATCTGTGTTTTGATTGTAGTTAGTTGAAAGGGCCCTCAATTATCCGTTCCTATTTATTATATATCTACTCGAGAGGGAGTACATATTTAGGTGATTGTATGAAGAAAATCACTCCCAGGATATAGATGAGAGTCATAACCGAGGGTTTAGAGGTTGGATTAGATATAACGATACCTCGTGCAATCTAAGTGAACCATATTGTGAATCTAGCTAGCGTAGCTTGAGAGAGTGCGTCTAGTAAATTATCATAATTGCTTGAGAAAGATTTGTGATAGCTGGAGTATTCATGATTTGTAGAGACAACTAAATCATACTTATACGACATATACAACCAAGGAAATTACTAACGGGAAAAACCATTACCTTAGACCTTATTCCAACTATTTACACATTAAGCTTAATTAATTTTCAGCTGTTACTTACTTTCAGACTTTTAGTTGTTAGAAAAAATCACCTCTTGTGAATCACAAAGTTAGGGGAAATTGATTGTGAGAATTGAGTAAATCCAACAAGAGTAATTGATAGGTTAATTCTCTGTGGTTCAAGTCCGGGAATAAATACTCAGATTATATTTGCAACGTCCGTGTAGTCTTTTGCGAGATTCAGTTGAGCGTGATCAATCATTATTGGATAATTTGCCTATTATTAATCAAGCTTGACTAAGAGGAAGAAGAGAAATATAATTTAGTGATGGTTTCAAATTCGTGGAATTAGGTCGTGGGATTGAGAATTTAAAGTTGAAATGGTAATTTGCTCGTGTTATATTCCTTATCACATTTTTGTTTTTTTATTTCTACTTTGTCCACTCGGGAATGCTTAGGCCGATCACGTCAGGTAGGTAAATATTAGGATTTTATTTGTTTAATTTTGAGGCGAGTGATTGTTTCCTTAGTAAAATATATCCGGAGAATGCCTCTAAGTATTTGCATTTATTTTTATCCGGGATATGCCTCGTAGTATAAAGTATTTGGAGGCCATGACGAACCTTGGGGAAAAATATAGTATATATTAGTATTTTAGACTTTATTTTAAATTTTTCCCATTTTTTTAGGTGGGGACGACTTCGAGCCTCTTGTGTGTTTATCTTATTTTGTGTATTTTTGCCTCAATTAGAATATTCTTAAAATCCAACTTAATTGAGTACGCAACCATACTAGGGAGTACCTAATACCTTATCCCCGAGTCAAATGAACCCCCTTACCTGAATCTCTGGTGCAGACTTAGTTTTGGAGTCTCAAGTGTTTTTTAAAGGAAGAAAAATTATTTTTAGAAAAACGGTGACATGACACACTGAAATCAAATGTTAGGTGGCCACTCTGAGTTAATACTTTTGAACACAAATTTTTGTCACTTTCGAATTGAAAACCCTTTTGAGCTTTACATATCACTTTTATTAATTAAAGAGTGTTAGTGAAGTTTGTACAAAAAGGGGTTTGACACCTAGCGTAATTCGGGAGAATATGTTTAGCAAATTGTGGTAATTATTCGGGAGAGAGTTACGACAGTCTGAGTGCTCATGATCGATATAGAATATTCAGACGAATTTATAAAAAACGTAGCGGGACGGATTTCGACAATTGAGAAAATCATAACTCTAGATCTCCTTAATCTTGTCTCTAACCCTTAGTATTTGTAGTTGCTATTTGTTAATCTACTAATTTAATTTGTTAGTTAATTAGATACAAGAATCTTAATATTTATAACATATGAACTGTTAGATCTTGTCTTTTTAGCTATATTGAACAGTTGTAGCTAAGCCTTAGTTTTATGTGGGATTCGATTGTGGACTTGTAAACCAGATTATATTTGCAACGACCGCTTTGTTCTTTTTATAAGGTATAGTTGTAGGTGATTAGATGCTCATTAATACTAATTGTATATAATTTGTAATTGTATATGCATATATAATTAAGTTAAAACCTAATTAGGGAGGGTAATAAAATTTTATATATAGTATATGAAGATTCATATTATAATCATTAAGTTAAGAGTTGCAGTAGTAATTTGCATATTTGAAAAATAGTGATGTCCCATCACATGTTTAAGACAAGAGGGTTGCTCTCATGGTAATCAACCCCACTTTCAACCGAGAGATTGTGAGTTCGAGGTTCCCCAAGAAAAAGGTGGAAAATTTTTGGAGTGAAGTATATCGGGGTCTATTTCGAAACAACATGTTTGTTGTTGTTGTTGATGATGTCGCATCACATTTAAATTCTAATCCGCCTCTTTGGTACACATGTAATTTCAGCGCAAACTTTCCAATATGGTGTCATTAAGATGAGCATTTGATGCTTTAAGCAAAAGAAATTCCCGCCTCTTGGTTTCCCTCCTCTTTCAAGACCTTTCTTCTCCAATTGAGTATCCAAATGGCGCGGGTTTCAATTGAAATAATTGCCTCTCTGAAATATTACAAAGTGAATATATAGGTAACAAAACAAGCAAAGGTTAACAACAATCCCGCTAGGGTTTCTGAAAGCTTCAATGGCTTCTTCTTCCTCAAGAAGTTCCTGCTTTCAATGTAAAGATTCAACCTCAGCTGATTTCAGAAATGGTTGGCGCCTTCGCGGTGGCAAGTTTGCTCAGCTCTGTCATCTTTGCGCGTAAGTATTTACTCACCCACACCCCCCCCCCCCCCCCCCCAACCAAAAAATATGTTTCATTGGTGATAATAATTTGTAAGTAACAGAAACGGGGAAGCCATTTAAGTTAGTGAAATGTGTATTTTTAGCCGCTCCCAAATACAAAAATACACAATGTATATTTTTTTTTGTATATATGTGTACACATAGGCTAGCAAATGCAATTTGATTTAGCTGACCGACCAATTTTATATTTTGCCATTTAAGTTATTAGTTTATTAGAGTTTGTGAAATTTGTTACTGAGCGTGTCTGTCTATACATTTTGCGTTTAGTGGGTATAGGAGAGTGGCTTTTCACATGTGTGCTTCTCAATTTTGCATTTTCTTAAATGGTTTCTTTGTTTTCTTGCTTCTCAAGCAACCTCTTAAAGATTAGCACTCACAATAAAACACACAGATGTAAAGTATAGCTGTTCATAAAGCAATTGGTGATGATAATTTGTGCCTATGGTCATGGGCGGAAGGGGGCCCTTCGCCGAAATATTGCTCTTTATATACTATGTCAATTTTGTATTTTATGTATATATAGTAGATATTGCATCCCTTGACTTCATCATATGTTTCCTATTTTATATTTTGAACCCCTTGCTGAAATTCCTAGCTCCGCCATAGCCTATGCCCTGTGGTACCAGAAATGGCCGGACCCTTTCTAATGTTTTGTTTATTAAAGTTTGTGACTTTTGTCATTGAGTCTGGCTAGAGATTTTCCATACATGGTTGTCAAGAGTAGGTTTTGTATAGGTATTTGTCATTCTTGGATGTGTGGGTGTTTGGAATTTCTTTTAATCAGTTCATTTGTTTCAAGTTTTCATTCATGCATCTCGAGCAATCTTTTAAACCACAGCACTCATATAAAATACCAGGATGCAGCACAGCTGTACGAAATGCTGGTTATTGAATAGAATCTGACCCATTCAGTTTCAAAATGCCTGGTTTGAAATTTCTGGTGATTTAATCTGCCGATTTCCATGAAAGACTTGTTTCTTTCTTGACAAGGTGGCAAGCCGAAGTTTTGTTATTTTAACAGCATTCTGCTAATGCAAAATCTAATTCAAATTCAGCTCAAATTTTGAACTGTTTCTTTCAACATTGGTCGATACTCATCTTAGAGTATGAGGATAAGTGTGTTCATTTGGTTTTTGTAGAAAGGAGCTACTCCCTATGTCCCAATTTGTGTATCATACTTTCCGTTTTAGTCTGTCCCAAAAAAGAAGGTCGTACTTCCTTATTTAGAAATAATTTACAGTCACACAAATATCTATGACTTGTTTTGGATTACAAGATTCAAAAGTTTCATTTTTTTTATTAAACTCTGTGCCTAGTCAAATACCGCCGCATAAGTCAGGACGGAGAGAGTATATGCTTATCAATCCCTAGAAACTCTGTTGCTCTAGGTCTTATACGAACGCAGTTCCAACAGTTTAAAGAGTGACTACTTGACCATAAGCTACTCAAGATGCTTATCAATCCCCATTAACACTGTGTCTGGACTGACATCAATATTAATCAGTTCATACGTAGGTTATTGCGAGTAATACTCTTAGGTGATTTGTCTTTAGATACTGACGTCCAAGTAAGAACTTCTCTAAGACTTTATTTTTCTATGGATGAAGTCAGAATGTAATCTCATATATTTCTTTTTAACTGCTAACCACTTCTGAAAAAAGTCAATATATAACAATTTTATTTTTGGTGAATGGAATGTTAACTGTTCTCTGCGGTTAAAGGAGAAATGAATGACATGACGAGTTCCGAATCAGGAAATTGTGTGTGTCATAATTCTGCTGAATTGGATGAAGTGATATCAGTCCTCCCTTCACTTGGCTTAATATGGTGTAACATGTTGGGGCTTGTAAGGCTATTAATGATTATGATTTATCTTTTGATTAGTTCTTGATTTTTCCTCTAGTTCTGTATATGAGGCCGAGAGGTTTTGCGAGACTTTCCATAGAAGAGATGATGGCTGGAGAGATTGTGAGTCATGTGGCAAGGTGAGTGAAAAAAGGTATCAATCATAATTGTTCATATGTATATATACTTGTAAGCTCTATGAGAAAAGTTTCTTATCAGTAATATTTTTATCTTTGCAGTTGGTCCATTGTGGATGTATTGTATCGTTCGACGCATATCTGCTATTGGATTTTGGTGGAATTATGTGTATGGAGTGCTCAAAGAAGAATTTCATTCTTGTAAGAATTTTCAAGGCATTTTTAATTTGTAAACAACCTTTTTGATTTTACCAGTTAATTCTCTTTTACTCTAAAGCACTTTGCTGGGCCGATATTGACACTGAGAGATGAAAGCTAGGAGAGCGAATGAGATTAGATACCCTAACAGTCTTAGTCGTAAATGATGGATACTAGGCGTTGTGTGTATCGACCCGTGCAGTGCTGTAGCTAATGTGTTAAGTATCCTGCTTGGGGAGTACGTTCACAAGGATGAAACTCAAAGAAATGAAATATTTACTGACGGGTGGGGCAAGCTCTTCTATTCTAGTTCATGGTTTCCAATCATTTCTCAATATTTCTAAGATGATCTATTGAAATTTTCAATGCAGAATATAGATATATCTGTGGAAAAAAAATCACCGAAATTTCAACCAATATTAGATATGAACCCACAATTTTAGAAGTACAATGAGTTCAATCCTAAGAACTTTAAAGTTCAAACCAATCAAGTTTAAATTCTTGATATGCCTCTGCCTGCTCCCACTAGCATTCACTTATGATGGTGTATTCCGACTGAAGTCTAAGAGCATTAAATATGATGACTACTTTCTAGACAGAACATGAAGTTTATGTGCTTCTTTTCTAATATGAAATGGTTCATCACAATTCCGCATGTTTTTTTTCCCTCCAAGAAGATCTGTTTTATATTGCCATCTTTTGGGCTCTTTTGCTCTTCCTTTTTAGGATGAGGAAACTAATATTATGAAGCTATATATATTGCATGCACGGAACCATTGCTTGTCTCATGAAAGTCAAGTACCAATCGGAGAATCTCGGGTAGTCCCATCCGGCCATGGTATTGTCAGTTGCATCCCTGCCTCTAATGCAACATGTGTTTTTAACTGAGATTAGTGATTGTTAGAGTGGGTTAGAGTCCCACATTGGTTGGAAATGGACTGATGGTCTCCTTATATAGACTTAATGCAATTCTCCCATCGTGTGCTAGCTTTTAGGTTGAGTTAAGAACAAGTGTCATATCTTTACATGATATCAGCATTCCCGTTTGGGCTCCTATGATATATTGTCCATGCTCCAGTTGGTGGTCTGGGTATGCGAGTGGGTGTTAGAGTGGGTTAGAGTCTTACATTGGTTGGGGAATGGACTTGTGGTCTCCTTATATAGAAATGCTCTCCTCATGAGCTAGCTTTTAGAGTTGACTTAGGCCCAAGTGACATATCTTTACGATGATAGAATATCTTTTTGATCTATAATGACCATTATTGAATTAGTTGATGCTAGTAATATAAGTAGTTTTCAAGCTAAAGGAGGTCACTAACATGTTCTGTTGCACCTGAGTACTACTTAAGTTTTTAGAAAATCATCTGACGATGATATGTTCCTACTTTCTTCTACTTGTGCATGAGACATTATCATCGTACCCTGACCGGTAGTTGTTTGATTTTGTAGTGACTTTTTATCGAATTGAACCAGGAAAGAAATTGGTCATGGGATTAAGGAAAAGTGCTGCTGATTCTACCACCTCATAGGTATGCAAGACATACTCTTCTGATATTTTCACTAACCAATTAAAGTTCTACTGTACCGTCATACCAAATAAAATAAAAGTAAAAATATGTTAAATATATTCTCTCTATATATATATATTGATAATAATAATAATAATAATAATAATAATAATAATAATAATAATAATAATAATAATAATAATAATAATAATAATAATAATAATAATAATAATAATAATAGAAGTTGTCCAAAAGCTATTTCCAACTAGTAGATATCACCTACATGAATTTTTTTCTTCAATTGTGTCGTATCTTTAGCTAAGTTTGCATTGATTCCAATAATTTGTTGGTTGTTCGAGACAGCTTCTTTCCATGTGATTTTAGGTCTATGTCAATCCCATTTAACACCTTTAGTCACCATAATTTTACAACTGCAGACCGATCCTATTTTTAGGACATGACCAAACTATCTCAGGCGACTTTCTCTCATTATGTCCTCAATGAATGCTACTTGCATCTTTTGGAGAATGTGATCATTTTTAATCTTATGACATACATCCATCCTAGCATCAGATCTATTCTTACTAATCTTGTGAATATGTTGGACTTTTGCAACCAGACATTCAATTTCGTATAATGTTGCCAGTCTTATATATGTTCTATAGAACTTATATTTCAGTTTGGTAAGCATCCTTCTATCACATAATACCCCGATAGCATTTCTCTATTTCAACCATCTAGTTTTATTCCTATGAGTAATATCTTTAGCTATTTTAGAGCTCGATATCATTCCATTTTCTTGAAACAATAAGCCTAGATATCTAATTGTTTGTATTTTGACACCACAATCCCGTTTAGTCTAACCTCAACTTTGCTCTTCTCATGTTGAATAGTCAAGTTTCCCTTAGTTGACATAAAAAAAGTTTGAACCTCAATACCAAAAACTAAAAGGGACACATGAAATATCACGTTTAGTATCTAACGAGTAATTATCTTTAGGTTATAAATTATTACACAGGAGAATTATATGTAATGTCAACTGTGATACTTCTCTTTGAACTCTATTTGACGTAGTATGTGTTGTGGAAGCCAAATGTATATAGTGTGAATGAGTCACAACTAATATACCAAAAATTATGGCAGCCACTAAATAATAAATAAGACAATAAAGCAACAATAAAAGGAACACCAGAATTTTGTGAGGTTTGGCCAATTCTGCATACTCCTCTGACATAACCAATATTTTATTCCACTCCAAAAATACTAGTGAAATAATACTAAAGAAAGAAGATACAAATGTCTTAAACAGAAGGCAAATGAGAGGTGTGTTTAAATCCTAAACATTAGGCCTCCTTTTATAATGGAAAAATCCCAACATTTTCTCTCCCCAATCGATGTGGGAGTTTGACTACTTCAACAAATCTCCACCTAGACAAAATTCCACATCTTCAATTTTCTCTCAATAACAAAATTTGATTGTGTCTTCATCTTCAATTTTCAGTTTTCAACAATGTTGATCAAATCCAAACAATGTTGAAACTTGATCGCAATCACTACCTTTGTCAGCATATCAACAGGATTCTCCATAGTATGAATTTTCTTCACCGTGACTCCACCTTCTTTTATGATTTCTCGTACGAAATGATACCGAACATCAATATGATTCATCGTTGCATGATAAACTTGGTTCTTCGCTAATTGAATAGCACTTTGACTATCACAAAAAATTGTGATACCTTTTTGTTCACCACCAAGCTCCTTTAGCAATCCTTGAAGCCAAATTGCGTCCTTCACAACCTCTGTAATAGCCATATACTCTGCCTCTGTTGTAGACAAAGCAACTGTTGACTGCAAAGTAGACTTTCAACTAACTGGTGCCTTTGCAAAAGTAAACACATAACCGGTAGTTGATCTTCGTTTGTCCAGATCACCCGCAAAATTTGAGTCACAATATCCAACTACAGACTGACTGCTTTCCTGCTCAAAAACTAATCCAACATCTACAGCATTATGAATATATCTTCTTCTGAACTTTGGACTGCGTCTTTATAAGTGGTAGGAACATCATCAGCTACAATTGCGGTTGCACAAGCAACTGTCTCTATGCGATGAACATGTTTCGTTATTGTCCTTTTTGACCTGTTGGTTGCTATTGATTCAAGTTGTTGTTGAGGTTCCTAAGTTGGAATCTCCTCTACTGGCTCTCTATCCAGAGGGTAATCTTCATTTGTTTCCTCCCCAGCTTCTTGTGTAGGAAAAATAATTTTTCCCTTAAACTCCACCTCCTTAGAAGCACCTTCATTTTGTTTGGTATCTTCTCTTGTTACCTTATTTACCATAGCAGATTCATCGAAGGTAATATCCCTGTTGAATATTACTTTCTTTGTCATAGGACACCATAAGCGATATCCTTTGACTTCAAAAGTAATCCCTACAAAAATAGCCTTCTTTGTCCTTGGATCCAATTTTGACTCTGTCACATGATAATATGCAGTTGAACCAAACACGTGCAAAGAGTCATAATCTACAACATGCTTTCTATACCATTTTTCAAACGGTGTCTTGCCATCAATAGCAGCAGATGGTAGATAATTAATGAAATGGCATGCATATGTAGTTGTCCCACCCCAAAATTCTTTGCCCAAACCAGCATTTGACAACATACACCGTACCTTCTCTAGCAAGGTCTGGTTCATGTGTTCTGCCACTCTATTCTGTTGTGGTGTATGTCTGACAGCGAAGCGTCGGACGATGCCATTCATTTTCACAAACCTTGTTGAATTGATCATTTTTGTATTCACCTCCATTGTCTGTGCGAATACACTTGATCCTCCTGCTGTTTGATTCTCCTCCATCGTCTTCCATTTGAGAAAAATTTCCAGCACTTCATCTTTGCTCTTTATTGTTTACACCCATACTCTTCTGAAAAAATCATCAACAAAGGTTACAAAATAGTGCTTCCCACCCAATGAAGGTGTTTTGGAAGGACCCCAAACATCAGAGTGTACATAATCCAAAATGCCTTTCGTATTATTGATTGCTGTGCCAAATTTAACCCTTATCTGTTTCCCTTTGACACAATACTCACAAAACTCTAAGTTGCAAGTCTTTACTCATTTCAACAATCCTTGATCTAATAGAGTCTTCAAGGATTTTCCTCCAGCATGTCCCAAGCGCATGTGCTATAGCCTGGTTACTTTTGCCTCTTTGTCGTCACTGGACGTCACTGTCGTTGTCCCAATAATTGTACTACCACGATAGCGGTACATGTTATTGTTCTTCCGATTAGCCTTCATTACCACTAGTGCACTAGAACATACTCTCATCGCTCCATTTTCTGCAATGATCAAACCCTTTTGATTTTAGGGCTCCCACAGAGACGAGATTCTTCTTCAAATCCGGTACATATCGAACATCTATTAATGTTCGAATCATTCCATCATGGTTCTTTAATCGTATTGAACCAATGTCATATGAGGTAAGAGGGCTATTATCCGCTGTGTGGATGACTCCATATTCTCCTTCTTGAAATTTCATGAACCAGTCCCTGTTGGGACGCATATGATAGCTGCAAGCCGAGTCCATCAGTTTGGCCTTATTCTTCAACCTCGGACAGTCTTTCTTCCAGTGTCCCTTTTCTCGGAAAAAAGGCACATTCAGTTTTGCTGAGTCTAGATCTTGACTTGGATCTCTCCTTTTTTGTCCTTGTTTGATTTTGAGGACGACCCCCACAAATAGTGCTTCTCCTTGTCCGCCCTTCTATTTGTCCACTTTCTTTTGTTCATAGCTGTACAAAGTCGAACAAACTTCTCTGAGAGAAACTTCGTCATTTCCATGGAGTAGAGTAGTTTCAAGATGCTCATACTCATCAGGAAGTGACGCCAATAACGCCAACAACAACATTCGTGTCCCTTACCGCATCCCAAAATATTCGGACCGGTAAAAAAGTTCTACCGCAAATTTCGCATTTGACACAATTCTTGTCATACGCGAAGATGCCAATGATTGATGTATTGCTGACACTTGATATAGATTCTTCTTGTTTATTGTCTCCCATGTTGATACAAATATTATTTAATTGCCGATGACACAAATCAAGATTATTTCCTTTCTGATGTAGAAGATCAGAGTAAGCTGCAACCACAGGGCATACTCAGATAAAACCTTGGCTCAGTTACCAAGATAAATCTTTTATGATGTGGAAGATCAGACTATACTGCAATCCACAAAGCGTACTTAGACAGTACCTTGGCTCTGATACCAATTGTTGCGGAAGTCAAATGTATATAGTGTAAATGAGTCACAACTAATATACGAAAAATTATGGCAGCCACTAAATAATAAATAAGACAATAAAGCAACAATAAAAGGAACACCAGAATTTACGAGTTAGGCCAATTTTGCATACTTCTCGGATATAACTAATATTTTATTCCACTCCAAAAATACAAGTGAAATAATACTCAAAAAAGAAGATACAAATGCCTTAAACAGATGAGAAGACAAATGAGGTGTTTAAATCCTAAACATTAGGCCTCCTTTTATAAGGGAAAAATCCCAACATTTTCTCTCCCCAACCGATTTGGGAGTTTGAGTACTTCAACAGTATGTAACACATATTTGTTCCACTTATAGTTAGGGGCGGAGCTAATGCAAGGTTTATGGTTTCCCGTGGACCCAATAAAAGTTACGTAGACCCTTTATTTATTCTAAAAAATTCATTAAAAATATCAATTTTTTATAGCTTGGAATCCACTTTGTTGATTCAATTATTATGTATCTTAACTTGAAATCGTTGTAGGAACCCATAAGTTTAAAATACTGAATCCGTCTCTGCTTATAGTTTAACAAAAAATTTTGTTGGCAATGATGTAGTTATAAACAGGTTGTTTGCAGTGTCAATCTGATAATGATTTGATATTTTTCTTCATGCCCTTCAACCGTGACCCCTGCCCCCATCGTCTGGATGCTGAAGTTGTATGTGAACCTAATAATATCGTCACATAATCTACTAAATGAAAGATTATGTCGTTCTACAGGTTTCAGCTCGACATCCTAGAACAGGATTGGCTATACTTCAATGCATTCGGCTATGTATTAGTGGAAGTTGTTGGTGTTATCTGTGCAAACCATCCAAACATCTTAATAGCTCAATGTCTAGTCAAAGCGATGCCTTTTTTAGCCTATGTCTGCTTGAATATGTATAGGTTTCTCTGTTTTTTCACAAAAGTTTCTGCATGGAAAGAACAACAAGAATGACATACCCAGTGTATTCCCACAGGCCACTGGTGAAAGATAACGTATACGCAAATTTTGTAGAGGTAGAGATATTATTTCCGATAGACTCTAGCTCAAGAAAAGCATTTCTAAGTAGGATTCTGCATGTAAAGAAATAACTAATTTTGAACCTACATTTTAGTAATGGAAGAGCAGCAGATATCCTCCAGCGAAAGAGTTTAAAAATGTTCTAGTTCCTCCCTTTGACCTAATATTAGTTTCATTTAGAGAGATAATGTATAAATACCACATTAAACTTATCCGAAAAAGTCATTTACACACATTAACTCTACAGGTGTCCTAACACCCCACTATTCTTGTTTGGGGTGAATTTAATACCCCATTGGTAGCACGTAGTTAGTCTTGTGGTGGAATGTGTAGTACACGCGCGCCATGTGTCAAAAGTTGATTTATTTTTCCCCACTTATTTAATTACGTTTTTATTACTCTTTTTTTCATGTCATCTTCATCACCACCTACACCGGCATGGAACCAGCTCCAAACCACCTTGAAAAGCTGCAAAAACAGCACGAAAAACTCACCCCCAAAATATATGTCTCTGCTTCTAGATATAAATAAAACAAACATATATTTGTTCACATAAGCAGGTAACTAACACAAGAAAAAAATCAATGAATGTGTTCCCAAATATTTCCACATCACAATTCATTCATCAAAATCTCAAAAAAAAACCTTCCAAATTATAGCCACAAATGGAGATATAAGAAATGGTTGAATTAATTGTGTATATATAATACTCTAATTTGTGAACAAAAATTTCCAAATGATTAATCCCCTCAATACTAAAAATAATTCTGTTAAAATAGAAGAAGAGAAGGAGACCACCACCACAGACGGTAATGGTGGCAGCGGTGGCGGCGGAGTAGGCGGAGCTCGGGGTAGCTGATCTATAAGAAGTTAAAATTCTTGTACCAACTGAACCCCAAAATCAGAGTGTTGGGATAAAATAAATAATCCCGCCCAGAAATAATATCCACAACAAATAATAACAACACATTAGAGGAACAATGACACTAAATATTTTAGTGGAGTAAAATACAATATCCGAGTGGAGCAATGTTATCAATATAATAATACAATGTAGTAGTGTCAAGAGGCTACTACAACTTTGAAAGAAATAAAACTTCTTTATTTAAAATACCTCACTACAATATTATACCACCCACTAGTTATCTCACAGACAACAATCCGTGGATTACTCTCACTGCTTTATATTGTTTCTCTCTTATTTTTGGTGTGTTTTATGGCTGAAACAAACGCCCTTTTTATAGGCAAATTTTCCAACTACTTAGCGAACCAAATCTGACTAATTGCATTTGCCAATTTCAATTTGAAATCTCCAACTGCCCATGTGCATTTAGCAGCCAATTCTGTCCAAATTTTTTCCAATCTTTTGTCAATGTTAGGTGAGGCATGGACCCCACAAATTTCTCCCTTTAATTTTGATTTTTCTTTTTTAGTCCAAGTCTTGTTCTCAATCTCTGAAGATATTCGAATTTTAGAGGCTTGGTAAAAATATCCGCAATTTGATCATGAGATTTCACATACTTGAGCTCGACTTCCTTTTTGGCAGTGCATTCTCTAATGAAGTGATACCTTGTATCAATATGCTTGCTTCGATCATGATATCGGATTCTTCGCGAGTGCATATGCTGATTTGTTATGAATACAAATCTCTATAGCTTATTGAGCTCCTTTAATAATCTCCTTAGCCAAATAGCATGACAGGTACATGACGTTGCTGCTATATATTTGGCTTCACAAGTCGAGAGAGTAACAATGTACTGTTTCTTTGAACTCCAAAAAATAACACAATCTCCCAAGAAAAATACAAAACCAGTTGTACTTTTTCTATCATCAGTATCTCCCGCATAATCACTATCAAAAAATCCCACAAGGTTGAAATCATTAGGAGAAGAATAACCAAAATCGATTGTACCTTTTAGGTAACGAAGAATTCTTCTAGTGAATTTAAAGTGAGTTGAGGTAGGAGTTTCCATGAAGCAGCTTGCTACTCCAACTGCAAAAAGTGTATTTAGCATGGTACAAGTCAAGTACCTCAAACTTCCCATAGGACTTTTGAAAAATGTAGGATCCACTTTTTCTCCTTCATCAAACTTGGACAATTTTGTCCCACTCTCCATCGGTGTGTTCACGGGGTTGCAACCAAGCATGTTGAACTTCTTCAATATCTCCTTTGCATAGCTTTTTTGAGAGATAAAAATTTCATCTTCCATCTGCTTCACTTCTAGGCCCAAGTAGTATGACATGAGCCCTACATTTGTCATCTCGAACTCACAGGACATATCTTTGTTAAAAGCTTTAAACAAGCTTGGAATATTACCCGTGAAAATAAGATCATCAACATAAAGACAAATAAGTAAGATATCTCATTAATATGAACTTTAAGGTAAAGAGCATATTCCTGGAGACAACGAGTAAACCCATTGTATTGAAAAATACTTGTCGATGCAAATATTCCATGCTCGTGGGGCTTGCTTTAATCCATATAAAGCTTTCTTCAACCGCAACACTTTATTTTCATGCTTTTTGACCACGAAGCCCAATGGTTGTTCAACATAGACTTCTTCTTCAAGATAGCCATTCAAGAAGTCTGACTTGACATCTAGTTGATGGATCTTCCACTTCATTTGTGCCGCCAAAGAGATGAGCAAATGAATTGTCTCTACGAGGGCAATATGTGCATAGACTTCTTCATAGTCAATGCCTTTCTTTTGCTTGTAGCCTTTAGCCACAAGTCATGCCTTGTATTTCTCCACATCTCCATCAGCATTCTTCTTTATTTTGTATAACCATTTCACTCCAATTGCTCGATGACCCTTGGGAAGAGTTGTTAACTCCCAAGTGTTGTTCTTCTCTATTGACTTGATCTCCTCCTCCATGGCTTGTCTCAACCTTTTGTCTGTAACAGCTTCATCAAAGTTCATTGGTTCACTGTCAGCAAAGAGACAATATAAAAAATCAAAATTAGTAACTTCTTTAGTGTCATCATAGATCTCTTGAATGCTCCTTGTCCTTTGCGGCTGTTCATTTGAACTTTCTTGAGAAGAAGGAGATGCAATATTGGTTGGAGAAGGAGGTGGAGTTGTATTCTGGACAGGTTCCACGATCTATGGTTCTTCTTCATCACCAAAGTATGGAAGAAAATCATATGAAGTTTCCTCCTGAGCTTCCCAATCACATGCCAATTCTTCATCAAATTCAACATTGCGACTTACCACCACCTTGCCGTTGCTTGGGTTGTATAGCTTGTAGCCTTTTGAACTCGTATCATAGCCAACAAACACATACTTGACACTTCGATCGTCAAGCTTTGCTCTCCCTTGATGTGGCACATGAGCATAGGCTATGCTCCCAAAGATTCTCAAGTGCTTGACACTTGGCTTTCTTCCACTCCATGCTTCTTGAGGCGTTTGATCTCTAAGATTTCTTATTGGAGACCTGTTATTCAATAAACTGCACAAGAAACAGCTTCGGCCCAAAATTCCTTGGCATATTTTTAGCTTTCAACATACATCTATCCATATTAAGAATCGTTCGATTCTTCTCTCTGCAACACCATTTTCTTGAGGTGAATAAGGTACCGTTAGAGGGCAATGAGTTCCGTGAAGTTGACAGAAGTCATTAAATTCGTTTGAGGTAAATTCGCCTCCTCTATCAGACCTTAGCGCTTTAATTTCATAGCCACTTTCTTTCTCCACAAGTACTTTGAAATTTTTAAAAGCAGCAAAAGCTTCAGATTTTTGGTTCAAAAAATAAACCCAAGTCTTTCTATTAAAGTCATCAATGAAAAACATAAAGTATTTTCTTTTACCAAAAGAAGGTGGATTGATTGGTCCACACACATCAATGTGGACAAGCTGGAGCGGCTTGGTTGATCTTGACATGGCCTTCTTTGGAAAATTCTTCCTTGCATGTTTTCCAAGAAGACAAGCTTCACACAACTGATTTGGATGGTTTATTGATGGTATTCCATGCACCATGTTCCTTTCTCCCATTGATTTGAGCGCTTCAAAATTTAAGTGCCCAAATCACATGTGCCAACACCATGATTCATCTCGCACATTAGCCTTCAAACACCTTGCATCAATTGTTTTAAGATTCAGAGAAAATAATCTCTTCTTTGCCATATGCACTTTAGCAATTACAATTCCACTTGAATCTCTAAGACAAAGATGCATATTTTTCATGTGGATGTCATATTCCTTTTCAAGTTGGCCCAAACTTAAAACATTACTTCTTAATTTTGGCACATAATAAACATCTTGAATTAACTTGTGACTACCATCTTTACATGAGATCAGAATCATACCTATCCCTTCGATTTGAACCATTGATGTATCTCCAAAGGACACATTACCTCTCACCATTTTATTGGTCTCCACAAACTTCTCTTTGCATCCACACATATGATTGCTTGCTCCATTGTCCAAATACCACGAGCTGCAATCATCTCTGTCTTCTTCCTTAAGTGCCATCAACAACGTTGACTCATTTCCTTCTTTCTTGTCGTCAACAAAGCTAGCCTTTTCTTCAACATTGCTACGACATTCCCAAGAGTAATGGCCAAATTTATGACAATTATAACATTCAACTTTTAATTTATCATACCTTTATCCATTATTTTCTTGGTAGTATCAACGTCCTCTTCCTCCTCTTTGTCCACGACCACGACCTCTGAACGTTTGCTGGATTTTAACTTCATTGTTGAAGTTGTTACCATTACTTCTTCCTCTTTCATGACCTCTTCGGCCTCGGCCTCGTCCTTTTCCTCGATAGCTTGTTTCACCTCCATGATCCTTGAAGGATGCCTGAGTTTTATGAAGTTGCTCCAATGACACTTATTGTCTCCTTTTGATCTTTTCTTCGTGGGCCTGTAAAGAACCTTCCAATTGCTCGACCATCATAGAGTCTAAATCTTTAGACTCCTCAATAGCACACACCACAAAATCAAATTTAGGTGTTAAAGTGTGAAGTATCTTTTCTACCACACGGACATCTTCTATGTCCTCCACGTATCTTCTTAGTTGATTTACAAGAGCCTTCACTTTTGAAAAATAATCCGAGATGCATTCGGATTCTTTTATGTTTAAAACTTCAAAATCAACCCTTAGAGTTTGAAGTTTTACCTTTTTCACTTTGTCAATTCCTTGAAGAGAATTTTGTAAAATTCCCCAAGCTTCCATTGAGATGGTAGCATCTACCACCTTCTCAAACATTGCATCATCCAAACATTGGTGGATGAGCGTGAGAGCTTGTTGATCCTTCTTCCTTGTCTTTGCCAAGACCTCTTTATCATTTTGAGGCTAAGCTTCCTCATTATCGGGTTTCGCATACCATCTATCTACGATTTCCCATACATCCTGAGAGCCAAGAATGGCTTTCATACGTAGACACCATTTCTTATAATTATCTTTAGTGAGACGGGGTACTGAAAAGATAGCTGACCATTATTTTCCATGTCTCTGATACCACGTTGTTGGGATAAAATAAATAATCCCGCCCAGGAATAATATCCACAAAAAATAATAACAACACAATAGAGTAATCATGACACCAAATATTTAAGTGGAGTAAAATACAATACCCGAGTGGAGCAATATTATCACTATAATAATACAACGTAATAGTGTCAAGAGACTACTACAACTTTGAAAGAAATAAAACTTCTTTATTTAAAATACCTCACTACAATATTATTACCACTCACTAGTTATTTCGCAGACACTAATCTGTGGATTACTCTCACCGCTTTCTATATTTTCTCTTTATTTTTGGTGTGTTTTATGGCTGAAACAAACGCCCCTTTTATAGGAAACAACTACTTAGAAAACCAAATCTGACTAATTTCATTTTCCAATTTCAATTTGAAATCTCCAGCTGCCCATGTGCATTTAGCATCCAATTCTGTCCAAATTTTTTTCAACCTTTTGTCAATGTTAGGTGAGGCATGGATCCCACACAGAGAACGAAAAAGAAAGAAGCATCTTGGACAAAGGAGGACCTAATGGAAATTCTACCATTTTTCTTCCCAGCTTCCTCAGGAGCCCCTCCTCATCGAGTGCTCCAAGAGTGTAAAGTTACTCCATGGCAGATACGAGAGCCTGAGGGGAAGGTGGGTCCATGAAATCAAATGGCAGAAGATCATTAATACTCATTGCTTTCATCATAAGAACTGTGTTCCCAAGATTTATCCTTTGGATTTCGAGAACGAAAAAGAAATGAAAAAGAAAAGAAAATGAATAAGAAAAAAGAAAAAAATAGTATTAAGTTTAATTAGTTAGATTATTCAATAGGAAAGTGACACCTGGACAATTAAATTAGTTTAAAGCTTCTTTTTTTTTACCTCACGCGCATCTACAAAATCGGCTACACTTTTCATGCCAGGTCATCACCCAATGGGGTATTAATTCACCCCAAATAAGAATAGTGGGGTGTTAGGACACCCGTAAAATTAAGGTGTGTAAATGACTTTTCAGGAAAAGCTTAATGGGGTATTTATGCATTATCTCTTTCATTTATTCTCCATTTAGGGACCATACTTTAAACATATAAAATCTGTTGCAACAAAGGAGGGCAGAAATACATGCAAGTTTGGAGGTTGCCAAATCGATCATGAGTTTGTATTGCAGACCCTCTCCGTTTTTTCGTCTTTCCAGGAATAAATAATTTATGAAATTAATGATTTTTCTTTAATACTACTATATTTCTTCATTTTTCTATGACTATAAGTATGGATATATAATATTATCTATCTATTTGTTGTTGTTGTTGTGGTCCTTTTCCTCTCCAGCTTTCTATGGCTCAAATAGGTGTGAAGGTTTTTAATTTGCTTGCAATGCTGGTTGTTTGCCTTAAGTTAGAAGTAGAAACAAAGGGTGTTGTTTGCCCCACCCTTCAAGTTGTTTTACTCAAAAAATATACACATTTTACGAGCTTATAAACAATTAAAAAGATTAATGGGTAAATCGTAATCAGGTATAATAAGTCCTAAAAGAGATTGTTCACTAAGATCGTGATAGATATGAAAGTATAAACGACAATAGAAAGTTTTTATATCAGAAGGAGATAAGTAGAGAGATAAAAAATATTTGCCAGATGATAATAGAGAGAGAAATTAGAAAGATAGTATATTCAGAGTTATAATGAACCTGCCTTCTTACAAGGTGAAGGTCTCCTTTATATATTAGGAGACCTTTCTCGAAATACATGAAAAGAAGAGTACAAAAGTTGGTGGCTTCCTTGTACGTAAGAAGCCAGACCTAAAACGGTGTCGTTCCTTTGCTTAGTTGATTAGGACGTCCTTGGTCGGGTTGTCCCTACCTTGCTGACAAGACTTATGGCGGCTTCGCTATAAGGGACGTGTTTGTTCATACGGCGACGAGGTGAATCAAATTTTTCCCCTACAGTTAGTCCCTCTGTCCGTTGACGCTCGACTCCTTTTTAGGATGACGTCATTGATCATGTGCATCATCATTACCTTCACTCCTGAGGCGATTCAGATCCTGACGTGACTTTTGGGTTTCTCGCGTCGGCTTTTGAATGATGCTGCCTCGATCTCCGTGTACCTTACTCCTATAAACAACGGATCTATTCAAAACAATTTATCATTCGAATCTCTAAAGGATATTTCTCTCTTTCCCTCATTCTATTTTATTGTGATCACTGCTTTCCTCAAGAACTGTTGTTTCTATGGGTCGAACTTTGCATCTACGTAAAACAATCTTCTTTGTAAGCTTTAATCATGGCGAAACAATCTCAAGGCAGCAAGAAATCTAGAAATAATGCCCCTTATAGGGTTTCACCTCCCTCCGACAATGAGGCGGAGGTGGTCGAAGAGGTTCTCGTTCCTCTTTTGGTGGCGAATGTTCTTTCGAAGAACATGAGCAAAAGAAATGACTTCAGTCATAAAAGTTCACCTCTACCCTGGGAACGTAGCCAATTGACGCTCTCTCATCCGGATGCTCTTAAAATGGCATATGGGTTCCCAGACCACGTTGATATAGCATCTGCCGGAGAGGGTTATACCAACGTGCACAGGCCCGGGTTCTGCACGTTCTACGAGTATGCATTCCGGATCGGCTACAATTTCCCGCTCAACCCTCTTGCGAAGGAACTTTGCCGTTTCTTCAGAGTGTGCCCGACTCAACTTACTCCTTACACGCTGAAAGTGTGCAGAATACTTACCACTCACGCGGAGAAAGCCGGGTGCGCGGTCACGATATACCACCTTTTGCAGATGTTCAACACGAGTTACCTGCGGGGTTCGATGTTGCACCTGACGCGTCGCGGTAAGAAAAGCTTCATGGTGCAGTCTGATGACCAGGCTAACCGTGGCTATTGGAAGAAGTTTTTCTACGTCTGGACGGAGCATCTGGTGGCTAACCCCGAAGGGTTCCCGGAGGTGTGGAACCAGGAGTGTTATTATTTTTTTGTTCTTTGATTTGATAAGTTCCAGCGACCTGGTTTACCACGAGTTCTGAATCGCAATGGAGAAGGATCCGCCGGGCTTCGTACTTGATGGCTAATTTTATACCTGCAATAACGGCTTCATACTCGGCCTCGTTGTTAGTCATTTCGGGACATCGTATGGACTGGCGAATTGTTTCTCCCGTGGGGACCTCGAGGACGAGTCCCAGTCCCGATCCCGACGCATTGGAAACACCATCAGTATGGAGGACCCATAGGTCGTAGCTGGGGGAGGCGTGTCGGGCTTCAAGCTCTGCCTTTTGAAGTCGGCTAGGACTTGAGACTTGATGGCGTTTCTTGGAAGGTACGAGATATCGTGCTCGCTGAGCTCAATGACCCATTTTGCGAGTCGGCCTGATAGCTCAAGCTTATGTAAGACACTCCTCAGTAGGAAGGTCGTTACCACTCTTATGGGATGGCATTGAAAATAAGGTCGTAGCTTTCGTAAAGCTACGACTAGTGTTAGTGCCAGCTTTTCAAGGTGCAGGTACCGAGTTTCAGCGTCAACTAGTGTTTTGCTAATGTAATATATGGTAGATTGCGTACCTTTGTTCTCGCGTACCAGGACAATGCTGACGGTGACCTCAGACACGGCTAGATACACCAGAAGTGGTTCACTGGGCTTGCTTTGTCTAGCAGGGGCGGCGAGGAGAGGTACGCCTTCAGATTTTTTAGGGCTTGAACACATTCTTCGTTCCACTGAAGCCCCCGATCTTTCTTCAACACACTGAAGAACTTATGGCACCTGTCGGAGGATTGCGAGATGAATCCTAGAAAGGGCGGCTATCCGACTCGTTAGCTTCTATACCTGGTTTTTGCTGCTTAACACTTCTGGAATTGCGTCTATTGCTTTGATCTGATCTGGATTGACTTCGATACCCCTCTGAGATACGAGGAATCCCAAGAACTTTCTCGTAGCCACGCCGAAGGCGCATTTCTCGGGGTTCAGTTTCATCCTGTATCTTCTCAATATTTCGAAGGCCTCCTACACGTGGTCGAGGTGGTCCTCCTTTCGAGACGACTTTACCAGCATGTCGTTGATATAGGCTTCCATTATTTTGCCAAGTTGTTCCTTAAACATCTCGGTCACCAACCTTTCGGTACGTGGCTCCTGCATTTTTGAATCCGAAAGGCATCACTTTGTAGCAGTATGTCCCTCGATGAGTGATGAAGGTCGTCTTCTCCTGATCTTCTTCGGCCATCATGATTTGATTATAACCGGAATATGCATTTAGGAAGCTCAATAGTTCATGTCCGGTCGTTGCGTCTATCAGCCGGTCGATGTGGGGGAGTGGGAACGAATCTTTTGGGCATGCTTTGTTCAGGTCGGTGAAATCCACACACATTCGCCACTTCCCATTTTTCTTCTTGACCATAACGACGTTGGCAATCCACTCGGGGTACTTGGATTCCCTTATGGAACTGTTTGTTAGTAGTTTGTCCACTTCTTCACTTACAGCTTCGTTGATGGCGGCATTGAATTTTCTCCTCATCTGCCGCACAAAGCGGGTATAGCGGATCAACGTTCAATTTGTGGGTGGCGATGTCCCGCGGTATTCCTGGCATGTCTGAATAGGAAAAAGCGAACATGTCTACATGGTTAGATAAAAATTCACGATACTTACTTGGGTTCGAAAGGCCATGCCCGATATAGGCCCTCTTCGTGAGATCGTTGTTGTCTAGCTGCACAGGATCGAGGTCCTCGATCGTGGCTTTGCTGGCTTCTATGATATCTGGGTCTTTGATGGCGTCCTCTGCCGGGTGAACCTTAGTCCCCGACAGAGCTGATTGCTATGCTCTGCGCTCGCCCCTTGGAGTTATTTGGTGTGGATATAGTCTTGAGCTATTTTGTAGCATTCTCGGACGATGTGTGGTTCACCTTGTAGTTGAACACCCCCCACGGGGTGGAAAATTTAATCACTTGATAAAATCTGGAGGGGACCGTTCTCATGGCATGTATCCATGGTCGTCCAATGATGGCATTGTACGTTGTGTCCTGGTTCATCACGTGGAAAGTGGTTTCCAGTGTGACTCATCCCGCCAGGACGGGCGGTGTTATTTCTCCGGAGGTTCTTTCCACTGCATTGTTAAAACCAGTTAGCGTTATGCAGTGAGGTACTAACTTGTCCTCGAGTCCCATAAGTGCAAGGACTCTCGGGTGGATAATACAAGCGCCGCTACCGTCGTCAATCATAATTCTCTTAACATCTGTATCCATAATGCGTAAAGTAAAAACCAAAGCGTGGTAATGAGGAAAATACAAACCGTGGGCATCAGACTTATTGAAGGTGATACTATCTTCGAAGTCATCACATCGTTCGTGGGCGATAGTTCGCTTTAGCTTGTGAGTGGTGGTGAACTTGACGTGATTGATCGTCGAGTTGTCGCCGTCCTCGATGATCATGTTGATGGTACGTGTTGGGGAGGGTGGCCTTGGCGGCCCGTTGAGTTGTTCCCGTCCTCGTGAGAAGTTGAGTTTCCCTTTGTCGCTGAGTAGTTCTCTCAGGAACCCTTGGTTCAGCATCCTGACCACTTCCTGGCATAGCCCTATGCAGTCTTCGGTCTTATGCCCTCGCTCCTGATGGAACTCGCACAGGGCGTTTGATTTTCGAGTGGTAGGGTCTGACTTCATCTTTGCAGGCCATTGTACCTTGTTACCCAGATTTTCTAGTGCGTACATGACCTCTGAAGGAGAAACACAAAAGTTATGTGCATATAATAAATGAGGCATACCTCGTTCGTTTCGTAGGGGGCGACGTGTCGTTGCAGTGCGTCCGTGTGCCTTGGTGGCGGTGGTTGAGATGATCTGATGTAATGTTGATGTCTTTCCCTGTTGGGGCGTGTGATTTTCTCCCATCACCATTCGTTGCGTCGGTCCCTTCTGACCTCCGGAAGTATCGTTGTTAGTCTCCGGGTAGGTCCGTTGAGGTCGTCTTCGTCTGCTCGCACCTCGGCTCAATAGTCGTTATGGATTTCTTCCCAGGTGGTGGGAGGGTACTTCATGAGGCGACTCAGTAGCTTCTTAGTCGCTCTCGAGCCATCCCTGCTTAACCCGTTTTGGAAAGCGGCGACGGCCATACCTTCTGACACGTTTGGCAGGCTCATTCTCACCCTGTTGAACCTGGCCAGGAAGTCACTGAGTCCTTCTCCCATGGTCTGCCGGACGGGAAAGATGTCGTTGACTCTTGCTTCCGCTTTCTTTGCTCCTGCATTTGCTGTGATGAGCTTGTTTGCCATTTCCTCGAACATGGAGATGCTCCTAGCCGGTAGCTGGGAGTACCACGTCAAGGTTCCACCTGTCAATGTTTCGCCGAACTTCTTCAGCAACACGGACGGTACTTGTTCCTTTGTCAAATCGTTACCTTTCACGGCTGTGACATAATGGATTAGATGGTCCTCGGGGTCCGTGGTCCCGTCGTATACCCTCAGGTAGGGAGGCATCTTGAAAGTTTTTGGGATAGAGTATGGTGTGGCCTCCTCTGTGTAGGGCTGCTCTACAAATCTTCCCACGACGCGCTTTGGCAGCAGTTTAGGAACGCCCGAATCTTGTCTACTTTTTGTTGATGTTCTTTCATTTGGTCCCGGAGCGATTTGTTTTCGTGCTCAATTTCTTCCATCTTTCTGAGGATGGCTGCGAGCGCTCCGTGGTTGGTCTGAGTGTTGGTGAGCATCTTGTTGTCTTGCGCGACCTCGGGTTCATCTTCAGCTGTGGTGAGGTCTATTATTAGCGTGCGTCTTACGCCACGTTGCGGTGACTTTTCAATTAGGTCGCTCAGAGTGCTTGTGAGCCATCCTTTGAGTAGCTCCTTGATTTCCGGGGGTGCTTGCTTAGATGTAGAAGCAGAAGCTCCCCTTTCTTACTGATGCCTCAGATCTCTGGGTGGAGGAGGTGGGGTTCCTCCACTCATCGTGGTGCTGGGGGTTTGTGTTCATGATATTATCTTCACCTACCCCGTTGAGTGAATCCATGAGGTTGACTCCAACTTCCTTGCTTTCTTTTTTGCAGTGTTGTCAGCCATGTTTGCTCGTACGATGTAGGAGATGGTTATTAGCGGTTTTTTCTAAGCACAAACTATAACTTTGATTCTCAAAATTCCTACAGACGGCGCCAAATTATTTTACTCAAAAGATATTCACACTTTACGAGCTTATAAACAATCAAAAAGATGGATGAGTAAATCGTAATCAGGTATAATAAGTCCTAGAAGAGATTGCTCACTAAGATCGTGATAGATCTGAAAGTATAAACGATAATAGAAAGTTTTTATATCAGAAGGAGATAAGTAGAGAGATAGAGAGATATTTGCCAGATGATAATAGAGAGAGAAAGTAGAGAGATAGTATATTTAGAGTAATAATGAATATGCCTTCTTACAAGGTGAAGGTCTCCTTTATATATTAGGAGACCTTTCTCGAAATATACGAAAAGAAGAGTACAAAAGTTGGTGGCTTCCTTGTACGGAAGAAGCCAGGCCTAAAACGGTGTCGTTCCTTTGCTTAGTTGATTAGGACGTCCTTGGTCGGGCCGTCCCTACCTCGCTGACAAGACTTCGAGGGCGGCCTCGCTATGAGGGACGTGTTTGTTCTACGGTGACGGGGTGAACCGAATTTTTCCCCATACACAAGTAAAAAAGAATGGATGAAATCAAAAGGAATTACAGAAGGAGCAAGAAAGAAAACTTTAGTTACGGGAATCGAAGGTTAGACTGATTACTTGAATAAAGTAACACCTAAAGATCAGCATGCCTTCTAGTTGTAGTTGACTTTGTAGATTTTCCTCTATGTATAAAGTTAGTCTCAGTGTTGGGCAGAGTCCATTATCAAAGGATCATTTTGCTGGAAGAGATCAAATACAAGAATAATAAGAAGCAAGCTCGAGGCCTACCACGCTTCACGCCTGCGGCATTTTTGCTAGACGGTCTTCGCCAGTAGTGCTATTCTCTTCGTTGGCTGTATGGACGGGTTGTCCCTCGTCGTTTTAAGCTATGAATTAAAGGAACGAATATAGTTGGACGAAAGCAACTGGGTTACACCGTCCACTGTGCCTAGATGTGAGGTACAGACGGTGATGATCAACCCGGGATATTTTTTCAAAATTTTCATTGTTATTTTTCACACAAATTATATGTACACATGAAATTTGTAGTTTGATTAAAAAGGACCAGAGAAGATTGACGAGCAATGAAAATATTTAACGAGATTTTTCCCTATTTGTAACGCATTCGCAAAGGTCTTAACTCATTTATGGAGTTAAGAGGAGGATACAATAACTTAGAATCATGCATTTGGAGGAGGTGCTGTTTATCTTAGATGCACATGTCCTTTACTTAATTTCCTTTTTTTCCAATGCCCGGGTTGGATACTTATTAGGCAGAAGCATGATTTAAAGTTTATGACTTTTGACTTTTGGAATTGTCATAGAATCCATAGCCCGTTTTTGTTATTGGGTTCTTAATTAAATATTTATATATACTTAATAAATAAATTAATACAAATACAATATTTAAGCAAAAGTAACTAAATTTGGCCTTACTGCACCTAATAGGCTAGCTCCGCTTCTGTAGTCAGAAGGGAAAGGACCAAAAGTCCATTCAATTTCAACATATTATTATTCTACCTACAAATATGGATCAACTCATCGGAAGAAAACTGAATATTGCATCTTTAAGTCTATAATTTCCTAGTAATGTATAGACCTCTGAATAGCTAGTTTCTTGTTAATAACTCTATTTGTATACTATGATCCAAAAAACTAGTATACTTCCTCAAAAACTTTTCAACGTTTCGAGAACATGCCTTGAGTCAAAGATGAAAAATCGTACTCTTTCGTTGATTGTGTAGAGCTTGATGAAAGCGTGGTTGCTGTATCTCTGCTCGGTACAGAGGGGATTGTACCATCGGCGGAAGAATCCTGTCCCACTGGGTAAACGCTGAATATATACAAGAGGAAATATATAAAATTCTAATCCAGATCTATATCAACTATACTCTCAAGTACTATTGCATCTAGTAAGATACATACATTATACTGGTTTCCTAACAACAAGAATTTTGAAGGGAAGTGATGGTTAAAAGATGTTATAGTCAGTGGTGGATTCAAGATTTAGATTCTATGGGTTCAGGACTCGGGTTTGGACCACTGAACCCATCACCTTGTTTGAGTTCTGGTTTCATAGTTCAATATTAACAATTCAATTTATTTTACACATAAATTCATGCCTAGGCTAAATTTTTTGGGTTCAAATGAAATCATATGTAGACTACTAGATCCCCCCCCCCCCCCCCCCCGTAACAACCAACGTCAGACAAAGTGTCATAAATTTGTAGTGGAGGCAGTGCTTTATCAAGGAAGTTTTCATGTTATGATTTGACTAAATTAAATGCTCTGGTTTCTCAATATTTTAAACTAAAGGGAAAAAGGAGGATGGTTGGCGTACATAAAAATTGCCAATTCTCTGAATCGTCATAATACAGATAACATGGTAAGTAAGGACTCATATATCCGACCCTATTTGTTTAGGACTGAGGCATAGTTATTGTTGTTGTTTAACTCGTTTATTATGCTACAGTCCATTTTATGCGGACAGAAGGTGTAACTCTGAGGATAGGTTGTGTCTAATTAACTACTATTTAAAAAAAAATAGTTATTAATTAGACACAACCTTTCCTCAGGTTTTCCACTTCAGATTATGCCTTCAAGAAAAGAACTTGTTGCACCTAAATAAAGCTGTTATGAGACCAATCTACAGTCCACAAATGACATAGAACAAGAAGTAAGTACCTGGATGTTGAAAGTGGCACAGAGTTTCCAGCTAAATGTGTTGCTCCCCCAGTGCCCACCTAGTTTACAAGCAAAGAGAAACAGTCTTTAGCAAAGCTTATAGGCAACATTTCAATAGAAAACTCAACATTCATGCATTTTTGACCTGCAAATATTTCTCCTGTTCAGTCTTTCGGTTGGCTGGCATCGTCATTCCAGGGAACTGGTAGCCTACGTTTGGCCAACTTTGATTCACTATATTGGAGCCATTTGGTCCTTGTTGAACATCCACAGGGATTTTTAAAGCGCCACTAGCAGCAGCAGCAGCCATTAGAAGAGACTGTTGTTGAGCTAGCTGGGCAAGTTGTTGCTGATGCATAGCACATGGTGACACCGTATTGGACTGCAGAATATTCTACATCATTTTTAGACTACATAGAACTATGCCTCAATTCCGAGCAAGTCCAGGTTGACTATATGAATCCTTACTGACCATGCTGCCCCTATTAAGTTCATGTTAGACCCATATTGTACAATGATGAGAGATGGTAGAAATTCTCTATATTTTCTATTGGCATATAAACCTAGACTAAAAGATTCTTAAAGAATATAATACCTAAAGTGAATATACTAACATGATCAAAATTTAGTCCCAAGTAATAGGTATCGCCAATATAGAAGCTTTTTTCTTCCGTTGCGCCTTATTTTTTGCTAAATCTGCGTGGATACCAAGAGTTTATAGGTCGTTCGAGACAATTTATGTCCCAAGTAAGTTTAGGTCTGCATCGTCCCCTTTTAACTCACCATGTTTCCGCACCCACAGACCGCACTGTTGTATCGGGAGGTCGATGCATGACATGACAACCATTCCAAGTGACCTTCTCTCACTTTATCATCGATGTGTGCTACTTGCACCTTCTAAAATAAAAAATACCAAGAACAACTTAAATCTCCAGTTCTAAATAGCAATAATACCTTGTCAAAAAGGCTCATGATATCATTTTTGACATCTTTTGGAAGCTTCTCTGACAAGGAAGAAGTTGAAATTGATGATGACAATGATGGTGAATCCTTGAATAAATCTTCAATTGCAGAAGCAGATTGGCATTTCCGATGATCAGATTTTGCAACACCAGTTTTTGCTGCTTGTATTTCTTCTTGAGCAGCTGAGAAGTTTACAAGATTTGATTAGAACAAAACGAGCTAAACAAAGGACATAGCAACTGCAATACAGATCCCGAAGAATATTTTCAAGCTTTTGCTTTTCTCAAACTACCATTCACCCTTTTTTTTACCCCTCCTCAGGAGCTCCCCACTTTGCTCCTTGGTGACTCTAACCTGCGACCTCAGGGTTCATTCAACCTCACTCAAAATAGAAGTAGAAGGAACCGAAAATTATGGATCATATTTAAAAGAAAAGGCCAAATGAGTGCCCATATTCTTTTTTTCTTTGGTCTCTGCTAGGATTGATCACGATCTCCCCAGGGTAAAGAGGAAAGTAAAGATAAAAAAAAAGACGGTTCTAACAAAAATGTGAATTAACGTACACAGGAAACCTGTCCACAAGTTATCATCTACAGAAGCAGCATTTGCGCCATTGTTTTCATTTGGAGAATCCATAAAAAGCATGTCGAAAAGATCAGTTGCAATATCAACTTTAGGAGGATCGCCAACTTCTGCGACCTGCTTTGCAGATTCGGTGACTGCAATTGGTTGTGTCTTCTGACTTGTCTGCTGAGGAACCACACCCGAAGATACCTTTTCACGAGTTGAACAAAATGATTCAGAGTTTGGAACAAAGGTTTGACGTACTTGCTCTGGCGCTTTTGGAGGCAGAGGTATACTGAATCTAGCAAAAGGTATATCTTGCTTTATGCTAGGGCGTTATATGCTTATCCGCTCATTAGATGAACCACCGGAGTTAGTACCATGCTCATGGCCAGTTTTGTCACAACGTTGTCGCCTTTGCACTGTGGCCAAGTCTTCTTGAACCTTGGAAACTGATTTTTCCTTCCTATTCTTAGGGATCCACCTCTTGTCTTCATACCTGAATAATACACGGTACTGCCTTAGACGAGTTGCAAATAACTAGATTAAAGGATCAAGGATTTCTTAAGCGGGATTAGTAAGGACATACTTTGCACGGATGAAATTCTCAATACCAGCTCTATCATAATTTGGAGGAAGCTCCGCTTCCCAATAACTATTTGCCTTCTCGTTTCCCATTGCTATACCAGCATCAGAAAAGTGATTACGTACAATTATGCTATTTATGTATCAGATCAACAGTTTTAGGCTACTAATGATGTATGATTTTTTTTTTTTTTTGAGAAGGAAACTAATTATGTATGATAACAACATCAAAAGTGTAAGAGTTTAATAAAAGACTTACATTGAATAAATGCAACTTGTTCAGGAAGCCATGTATCTAAAGTAGCTGATCGAACCTGCAAAAATTCGCAAACAACAGAAAACATAACAAGATTTTGAAACAATAAGCATCTTTCACATATCCAACAATAGTCACTAAAAAAAGAAGAAGAAAAAAAAAAGAAAAAAATCTAGAAGCACATGAAGGTACGGAAATTCATCTCTCATGGTTCAGATACACATCAGCGTGCAATTTGTTAAAAAAAACAAGGATCAATGCATTTACCATACATAAACAGCGTGCAATTTATTAAAAAAACAAGGATCAATGCATTTACCATACATAAAAAGTGGATTAAACCGTCAAATAACAGAATCTTGGCCAAATAATTTAATACAGAATTTTGGCAGAACAAGGGATGATATTGAGGTTAGGAATGTGAAACAGCTAAGTCACTTGGAGTCCATAAGGGAGCTCAAGCACAGATCGGCATTGACCAGAAACCAAGAGCTCAAGCACAGCTTAAATGATATTCCACAAGGCTCAACGTCACTTGGTAGGCTCTCTAGACTTCACAAACATTTTTTAAAATGGAATCCATGTGAATCAAAAAAAAAAAAAGAAAAGAACATCATACATAAACATCAATTGGGGTAAATAAACATATTTAGATCTTGGACGAAGTTGACATAGGAATGTCACAAACTTAAGCATATTTTCGAGTTTCAAAAGAAACTCAACAGCCCGATCACCAGTATATCACCATATCGTCAATAGATATACTATCATGTAAAGCATGTTTTGCGTACATTCTCATCCTTGATCTATCAAAAGCAAGCACTGGTCAAGTTTCATGTTAGGAGGAAATGTATGTGTTGGGGAAGGCATGCTGAGACGAGATGTTCACAGACAGTCATTTTTAAGGTGAATCAATAAACAGAGTCATATCCATCTCGGTGATCTATGGATCAATGTATTTTAGTATGGTGCTGTCAGCTGGAAAAGGATAAATTAAGTATACGCTTCACATAATATTTAGTAGTTCAAATGGTTCTATCAATCAAGACTATGAGCGTCAACAGTAAGGAAGAAAAGACTACTACAAACTGCAGGATTTTATACCACGACCATTGCTAGTTGTGAAAGAATTCTATCAATCGTCATAAAACCTAGAAATCAAAATATGCGCTATTCCGCCATTTCGTAGTTCAGATATATCTAGCAAATCTCAGATATAATGTGCAATAAATTTACCTTTGAAATGTGCACCCCTAGACTTCTGTGGATTCCGGAGCATTGCATGCATATGAAGATCCCCAGATTCACGCTTGCCCATCGAGGACCTCTGCATTGAATTAAATTAAAAGAGAAGAATAGTCACTGCAAGAATTTCAGATAAGTCCATATATCAAATTCAAATATATCCTAGTACATTCTTGGCTTTGCAATCTGCACACTCCCTGTTATATGGCAACTTAAGGAGTCCTTCCAGAATCTGCCAACAAACACAGAAAACTGGCATTACATGGAACATGAATGCACGTGTAAAATGAAAATGAAACGAACTTTTAATGCTGGAGAACCTAAACCATCGAATATTGCAATGAAATGTGTTCAAATGGAGCAACACGGATAGTGAGAACTCAAATAGTTGATCCCAACAAGCTTGGAATTGAGGCGTAGCAGTTGTTGCTGTTGATAAATTCTATGTAACAAAACTTATGATCGGAATAATTTATACGGATGATTACATTTACAGTTCAAAACAGTATAAAAAAATGATGCTAGAACCTGAAAAGCTAAAATTTAGACATATCAATAAATAGCTCAAAGAAATCAAAACTGGTTGTTCTAACTGATTTATCCCACTTTAAACAACAAACTTCATTTGAAATTTCATTAATCACAAGGTTCACTTAATAATCATCAACAGAGCGGCAGTTTTACAGTCGAAAAAATGATCATAAAACTCAAATCTGAAATGAGACGATAAGAACAACGAAACGATATTGATCCATCAAATAATAACCAAAAAGCTAAATCTTCGGCTATCAAAATCGAAATAAGAACAAAGGCAATAAGGGAACCAAGGGTGTGGCCTAGTAGTCAATGAAGTTGGTTGAGAATCACGAGGTCTCACGTTCAAATTCCAGCAAAGGCAAAAACATTAAGTGATTTCTTCCAATCTGTCCAAGTTTTGGTGGATAGAGTTATCTGGTACATGCAGTGGCAGAACCAAATTTTTTACAAAAGAATGTCAAAATATAAAAAAGTAAACACACGAAAAAACTAAAAGATTCAACACATAGTATATTTTTTTAACCTAACCACACGGGTATTTTTTTTCCGCCCCTTGGGCATAAGGTGGCTCCGCTAACAACGTCCGTGGAATTAGTCGAGTGCATGCATGAAAGCTAGCCCGGATACTACGATTATCGAAAAAAGAAATAAATCAAAGGCAATAAGAATGAGAATTTTGAGTTGATACCTTTCTGTGCTTGGCATTGAGTTCCTTTGTAACGTTGGCCTTCTCATTCATAATGGCGCTGGTTGGAGCTACGTACGGAAATGGAGAAAAAATCGGAAAACAATCGCCGATCCAATTCCTCTCTCTCTCTCTCTGAATTGAACAATTATATGAAAGCCGATGAGTATAACTGAAAAAGAAATCGCAATATCGTTTTTTTCCAAATTAGCTCCAAAATGTTATATATCATCCACGAATAATGTTAGTTTAGATAATTTAATTTCGAAGGCTCAAATTTATTACTCCTTTTATGGTCTGTTTTTTTTTGGGTGACCAGCAGTACTGCTGTTAATTTAATGATTGTAGTAGATTACATACAGAATGAATTTTCTATAACAGCTTCATTTGTCCCGATATTTTTGGCTACTGTAATAAAGTATGGTAATAGATAAAATATATTATAATATAACATAAAAAATTGATTCAGAAAAATATTTGAATGTTATAATGAAATATTGTTATTGATAATGACTGTTATAAAAAGATTTAATATTTATATTTAAGTCTTCAATAATAAATTGTCTAGGGTCATTGTTTAAGGATTTTGAGTAATTAATCCCAACATTTTAGCGTTTGATTGAAGTATTGAACGCCCAATAATAATAATAATAATATAAGTACTGAAAAATTAGTGGTGGGTATAATTGACGATATTAAATAATAAATGTACTAAGTTATAAATCTATGTATTATATTTAAAGATAAAAATATCCTTTTAAAAGCAAGTACTTAATGCATACATGGCAGTATACATATTATTAATGCAATCAAATCTCTCTATAACAACTTTATTTGTTTCAGTATTTTTTGGTTGTTATAGTGAAGTGCTGTTATAGATGACATATATTATATTTGCTGCATTTCGAATTAGATGAGGTACTTTTCTTTTTGGTATGTTCCAAAAGAAATGACGCATTTCTAAATTTGGAAATAATTCAACTTTAAACTATTTATTTTACTCTTTTTACCCTTAATGAAAAGCTTTTTTAACCACACAAATATCAGGACTCCATAAAGTTTTTACCCCTTAAGCTTTTAAAAATACAAGTTAAAAGTCTTTTTTTAAAACTCCGTACCGAGTCAAACTACCTCATCTAAATTGAAAGGGAGGCAGGAACATAATATAAAAAATTGATTCTGTTTGGCTCAAAAGTTACTGATGTACTTTGTAAGCTTAAAAACAATAAAAAATAAATGAGGGTAAATCGTAATAAAATATAATATGACCTAGAGATGAAAAGAACGATATTGTAATTGTAGATCTAAAAGATAAAAAGATGATATCTGTTTGAGAGAAAAATAACCGTTAGAGATAGAGACCGAGGTAGAGAGAGAGGAAAGAGTTGTATTATTCGAGAATAATAATGATGCCCTATTACAGTGTGAAGGTCTTCTTTATATAATAGGAGACCTTCCTCGAAATAATCAAAAGGTACAAAAGTAAGTAGCGTCTCCTTAGTGAAGACACTGTGTATTAAACGACGTCTCCGTTCTCCATACGTCCAAGTCCTACCTTGCTTTAGTCGACGTACGCTCGAAGGTGTACCCATCAATATCGAGACGTCTAGGGTCAAATTTGACCCTATACAGTTAGCCCCTCCAATCGTTGGAGGCGCATTCGATAGACGTCTCCAATGGACGGAATTGCAAACCTTGTCTTTGGAGAATTTAACCTCATACTTGGGCGCCAATAGGAACTAAGTGAAATGCTTAGCGTTGCTGAGCCGTTGACATGTGGTTTCCTTTTTGGGATGATGTCACCGCCCACATGCATCATTATTACACTTATTTCCCAGGCGGTTCAGGAGGTGATGTGACGTTTTGGTTTTCTGTGCCCGTTTTGAGTCATGCCTTTTCGATTTCCGCACAACTTAACCCTATAAATAGGAGAAAGGTTCCATCTAATTCATCTTTCGAACCCTTGGAAAATATCTTTCGACTTTCTTCATCGTCTTTCTCTCTGATAACTGCTATTTCGTGTGAGACTCTTCCACCTTTCTGAAGTCCTATTTCTCGTCATTAGCACTTTAGTTCTTAGACAGAACATCAAGGTAAATCGCCATTAAAGTAGTAAAAAGAACAAGGACACTGCCCCATCTAGGGTTCGGCCTTCCCCTGGCGGCGAAGAGGAAGAGGTAGAAAAGACCCTCGTTCCCCTCTCGGTGGAAAATGTGCTTCACAACGAAATGCACATTCGACGTGATTTTTGAATGGGAAACCCAGCTCTCCCCTGGGAGCATAATGAATTATTACAGCCCCATTTGGACAATCTCCGAGCAGTGCATAACATTCCGGTTGGAACGGACTACGCTAATGTGCATAGACCTGGATATTGAACCTTTTATGAGTATCTGTTCTTGATCGGTTATAGCCTCCCGAGTTATCCTCTAGCAGGGGAGCTTTGCCGCTTTTCCAACATATGCCTAGCTCAACTTACTCCTTACACCTTGAAGGTGTGTAGGATTCTGAACACGTACGCGACCAGGGCTGAGTGCGAAATCTCAGTTCACCATTATTTACGGTTATTCAGAACTGGTTACCTGAGGGGTACCATGTTGCAACTGAAGAGCCGGGGTACGAAGGGCTTGGTGGTTAAGGCTGACGAAAAGGCCAATCGTGGACTCTGGTGCAGATACTTCAATATCAAAACGGAACACTTGGTATCGAACCCTAATGGGTTCCACGAAAGGTGGAATTCTGAACGCAAGTATCTTTGTATGTGAAATTCTTGATTGTATATTGTTTTGGCCGCTCGGCCATTTTGACTCTTTTTTTCCGTAGTGAGGACTTCTCCACCTCATCCTATAGACGACATTAAATCATGGGTGGAGAAATTGATACCTTATGCAGAGGAGTGTCGTACCTGGGCTTCGTTTCGTCAACAGTACGACCCGTTAGGTAACTCTTCGGCTTTCACTACAAGAAAATAGGCCTTTAACGAGGGGAAATTTGGCCGTTAAAAGTCCAATTCCAGTTGTTATAAATCGATAACGACCGGACAAAATCCGGTCGTCGGCGGTCATTAAAAGCTCTGACGTTAAAAGTTAACGATCGATTTTACAATCCGTTCGTTAAAGATTCTTTAGCGACGACATTATTTTCGATCGTTATACATGCTTTTAGCGACAAGATTTTCCTCTCGCTAAATTGTTGTCCGGTCATTAATAATCTCTAACGACAACAACGAATTAAGTCAATTGAAGTGCTTTTAGCGATGGATATTCCCACTGTTAATCGTCACTTATCTGCTTGAGAAACCTGTCATTAAAGAATTTTAATGTCCGCATTTTTCTTTTCTAATATGATAATATAATCAATATAATCATAAAAATTTAAATTATATGAATAGTAATAATTTTTATATGCTTTCATATACGCTCAATAATATTGAAAAATAAATCAAACGCTTGATATCTTGTTAATATAAGGAACTAAAGTATAATATTTATAAAAAGTCAATCCAAATTGTAATACATCATTTGTAACAATTCCTAAAAGGGAAAAAGTAAAATTGAAGCATATATATGTACATCAGACAATGCCTTTAAATCATCACTGACAAACCAAAAACCACTTATATATACTTCAACTTGCTCCACATTTTTGTCATGGATAGGTTCTTTGGACTTCAAATTTTTGATCTGTTAAAATAACAAATTTATATTAGTTCAGTAACAAATAATAAACAACTAATGATGATCATACTAGTAACAGTTCAACTATACTAAAATCTCAAACTGCACAAGTTGGGATCAATCACTACTTTATTTAAGTTCCACCAGATCATTCGATCCCATGACCACCTATAAATAGAGGTGATCATTTCAGTTGTACGTGCGTAACAAGGAGTGAGAACAAAAACGTGTAAGCAAGAGTGAAAGTGAGAGAAAAAGAAAAGAAAAAGAGTGAAAGAAGCCCTGCAGTCATGTTCAAAACTTGGCAAGTTATAGTTCACATCACAATCATTATTTTGCTAGCAGGTTCTGATCATGCCCTATATTATGTGGAGTCAACTTGATCAAGTCGAGCTCCTTTCCACAACCTTGAATTGAATGATTTTAGTAAAATGAACGGGCTGAAGAACAAGTTGCTCTAGAAATTGCATCTATTGAAAGACTAACTTTACCCACAATGAAAATGAAAACAAAAATCTAAAAGAGAAGGATCTCAAAAAGATTTAATACACATGAACAATCGCAGTGATGGATCTAATAGTAAATTTTGTTAATAATAGATATAAGTAAAGCAATAGCTCTTTTGATAAGGTAAACGACATTCCTTAATGACGTCGGCATCGCATGAGCATGGCCGACCCAAAGGATATGGCCAAGTCCAAGGCGGGCACAACCGTCATTAGTAAAAGTAGTAAGAGTAATTTCTAGAAATCTGGAGATATTGAACATCAGAGGTTCTATCATCCAAGTTACTATTCATGTACTCGGATTAGTTGCTTACCACATTTTATCCCAATCCAGGAGTTGAGCAATTTATGTAGAAAAACAGGGATCTTCGCATATATCTTAATCTTGTCATTCAGTTTCAGTTCCTTACATATAATCAAGATATTTCATCCATGCCATTAGTACTAGTAGATCAGTTCCACAGAAAACAAACGACTTAATCTGAAGAAGGTAATCAATAGAGCTTCATGTATTGTAAATTGAGCAGAATCAGCCAAATTTTATGAATATAAGTTCCATGAAATGACTTGGTGAATCATGTGTAATTCTGATGGAATTTTCTTTTGCTACTAACACTTGTAAACAAGGAGGTCTTGATTTCAACTTGGGCCACATGCTAGACAACTGATGAGCTGAGCGAGACCTTACTCTCTCATACTATATTACTTTAAATTAGCTACAATTATATGGATCAGAAGAGAGTGCATTAAGCTCTTAGTGATTTTTAGAATTCTATTTAAGGATCCAAGTTGACAAGAGGGGCTTGGTCTGATGGTAACCAACCCTCACTTACAACCGAGAGGTTGTGAGTTCGAGTCTCCCCAGGAGCAAATTCTGGGGATTTATGCCGGGGGTCTATTTGGAAACAGCCTCTCTACCCCAGGGTAGGGGTAAGGCTGCGTACACACTACCCTCCCCAGACACCACTGAGTGGTATTGTACTGGGTCGTACTTTTTTTTTATTTAAGGATCCAAGTTGCATATGCATACCATGTGATACCCATTGGACATAGGTAGATCAATACAAAATGAAGAGTCTCAACTTATGTATCATGCCACATCTTTGTCTAGAGCCAAACTGAAACCTGGATTTGTTGAACAAAAAATGTAAAAATGGATAGTAGCATTCATGCTAACCAAGATATATCACTTATTATATCTCGTAAAGTCTAAGACATAACAAAATACTATATTTTACAACTAAGCAAGTGCTAGTACGTGAAAAGACTTCTCTTTTTTTTTGTGGATTTCTACTACGAGGAAAAATAATGCTCAGACAAAATCATTTCTGTATGCCAATTATTTTTCATATATAGAGAAAGTAATACTTTAATAGCATAAAATTGCAGCATCAAATCATATTCCAGTACAAATGGGTATACTTTGGATATTCCCATGTGCCCACCACGTCTCCCATTATATATCAAAGTAAAGAAGCTGAAGAATGACCGGGCATCATACCACAGAGACAGAGATAACTGAGAACAATCTCTAAAGCAAACAATAAACACAAGATAACACTGCTAGCTTCAGCATAAACGCCTTTGGTTTTCAAATTAGTAACACAGGTTTAGCCAGGAAATCCACAATCATCAATCCATACACAGGCACACTGAAGTAGTTACAGAACAAAGAGGGGTTCCCAAAATAGCATACAGAAACAAAGAAACCGCAGAGGTACGATAAATAACTAAACTACCTTATAAGACCAATATGTTCATCATAGAGTAAAATAGGATTTTCAATCTTCTAACCTGTTAGATGATTCAATCTATTGATCACTTGAAGCTGGTGATCAAGGATGATCAAACACTATCTTGTTGTGCGTATTTATTCCCTAGCTCATCATATTTGCGCTCTAGCCCTTCCAAACGTCCTTTTAGTGTTTCATTTTCTTTCTCAGTAGCATTCAACTTTTCCAACAATGCAGATTTAGAGGAGTTACCATCTTTCAACTCGCTAGCGGTTATTCCACCACCATATCCAATTACATGACTTTTTCGTTGAGGTCCGGAGCACCTTTCTACAACCTCAATATCAACGTTTGTAAGAGACGATTCGGATTGCACTGATTCTTAGATTGTATTCTGTAGAATAAAAAATAATTTAATTAAAATAATACAACATAGTAAATAAATAATATAAATTTAAATTTATAAACAAACATACATATTTCTCATTGATTTCATGTTCAACAAGCTTGTTGTTCTTCTTACGAGTCTCAAGAAAAATAGTTGCCACATCCGATGGATTACCATCTTTACCTCTTTCACATTTATATAACAAGTCAAAGAAATCTTTGTAACAAAGATGAGGTTTATCAATAGAATTATAAGATTTACTCACCAATTCATAAATGATCTCCCTAATTGACTTACTACTCGTACGATCAGACATACTCAACCAAGACCTATTAACCGAGTTTCAGGTACTTGTCTCCTAAATTAACAACATACGAGCAATGTTCTGGTTAGCAACTTAATATAACATGATGTTAATAAATAGCTATGAAATCATACCTTAAATTTTTCAGTAAAAAAATGCTCCTTAACCAGTCATTCCCAATCACTCTTGTCTAACCCTTTTGGCATATCTTTTAGAGCACAACAGAATGGCTACGAATTAATATTCTTGTGCATTGATCCTCTCCAATTGTTCCACAAGTTTCTCATATATTTCAAGGCATGATCTCGTTGATCATTTATGTCATCACTGTCAAATTTGTCCTACAATATTTCACAAGTATCATTAAATATGAAACTTATCTTATAAACTAGAACAATAAAAATTTAACTATGTGTGTTTCCATCATTAACCTTATATTCTTGATTCATGAATCGGTTTCATAATATAAAAGTCAAATAAACCCAGGTAGAGGTGGGATAACTAAAAGCAGAATTGAGCTATTAGAAGTCCGAAATCGGGACATAAGTCCTATGTTTGCACCAATAGATGTTCTGAAGCAATCAACTTCTGATTCCAGAAGAACTGAAGATGTGAAAAGTACTTGTGGTTTTTTTAACAGCACGCATGGAAAAACATACTGAGCAACTAAGCAAACCAAAAAGGAGGTAGTCAGAGCTTCACTCAATTCCTAAAACATTTAATACTTAAATAATTAAGAAAAAATAACAATCAACTGACTGAATAAATAAACAAATATAAATTCACACCGCCTCTCAAAAATCTCATGCTCCCCATCTGCAAAACTTATACTGTTACAGCCCTACCAAAAAGTCTTATCTTCTCCTAAAAAAATATTACTTCTCCTGTTAACTGTTTCAACTATGTACATACTCTCTCCGTGTCAGATGTGAACCCATCTGACACGGAAATATAAAAATGGAACTGATGAAGGAATTTCTGGTCGATTGAAGGTTTATTCTACACAAAACCTATACAACAACAACAACAACTACCCAGTATAGTTCCACAAAGTGGGGTCTGGGGAAGGTAATATATAGACGAGCCTTACCCCTACCCGAAAGGGCAGAGAGGCTGTTTCCAATCGACCCTCGGATCAGTGAAGGAAAGGAAAAAAAACAAAAAAAAAAGTGAAAGAGCATTATTAACTCCAGTATAAATAGCGTAAATAATTATCTAAACGTACATTCTCTGAATAATCGTATACATTTACGATTACGAAATTGAATTATTTGGAGACAAAATAGTTTATGATATGGACACTCAACTTCTGCATTATGCAACTGAGTGACACGAAAAGGTTTATTCTACACAAAACGTCATGTAAGTTGATCCTATAGAATCATATACATTGTACTCTTATGTGGATAACAATAAATGTAGCGCATGTATTAAAATGACTCATAAAAGGTGAAATACTCACCAATGATGAAACTGAGAGCTTTATAAATTGCTATATTGAATTTATCTCCGTCCCTCAATGTATACAGTATAATGATATTTGTTTCTAAGAGAGATGATTATGTTATAAACTAACATCTCAATTCTCATTAAACATGTTTGCATAAAGCCTCTTTTTAAACAGGTATCACATGAGATGCATAAAAAGCCTCTTTTTAAAGAGATATCACATGAAAAACAAGTGTCTTTGATTTTCTGCTACTTCGTTTGAGAAATTCAAGTTGCTGCACTTTTTGTGGCTTTTCCACTCGTCTATCGGAGCAAATTTCAACAAGTTTAGGATTAGAGTTTTGCTAAGTAGTATTCTCTGGAGTCAGGAAATATCATAACAGAGGGATTTTACTACTGTAGAAAAAAATTATTGGGAAGTAATAAGTGTTTGAAGCCAAGTGACAGAATCACTATTGTTTTATATGGACATCTACAAATTCAAAAATACAGTAGAACTAAGTAGCTAATTTTAGAAAAAGGACATCAAGAAAAGATTGATATAAGTAGACGTCAAGTCTCAGAACAACCAGTTCTGAACTTTTTCTGCTTGTGCATCTTCTTCTATTAGTTATTCAACAGCTAACTAAACCGCTCTCACATTAAACATAAGTGGATTTTATCTTTATTCTTTTATCGTTCGTCCCAGATATTCCAACTGTAGGACTACTAAGCATGGAAAAGAGCGGGATATTTTTAGCAGAGGAATACAAATGTTAAATTAAGCCTTTACAGCTCTTACCTACCCTTCTCATGCAGTACTGCTGCGTACTAATTAAATACAGGCTAAAACTCACCAGAAATTCCTTCATCAGTTCCATTTGTAACAATATAAAATTATAACAATATAAACTCATCCTCACATCTAAGGCATAGAAATATAAAATTAGGCAAGGTTTTGAAACAAATTCTTCCTTTCTGTAACCCATGAGGGGAAAGAAAAAACAAAGAACTTCAGTGAAATTAAAAGGTGCATCTGCTGGATTACACAACCATCCCCAATTTTGAAACTTCTTATTTGAATCTTATTTTGCTAAGCCAAAATCAAATTAAACAGTGCAACGTGTCGAAGAGTTGGGCTGATTTATTTACGATGGCTATCTCAATGGCGTTCTATCAGTGACTAGTCATCTCTTCTCCTAGTTTTTAGAGAAATTATCAATCAATTCACATAAAAAAGGGTACAATTTTGAACCTTACCTTGATGAGAAGAAACTCGAAGATGAGCAGTTGTTGTCAATGGAGGTGACAAGCAGATTCGATGAAATTAACTTTGTAGTTGCTGATTTTTTTCCTTCTTTTTCCTTCCTTCGCTGTTGTCAATGGGTTTTTTTTCCTTTGCTGAGTGAGCGATCAAAATAGAGTCGTTGTTAGAGAAGCGGGTTTTTACATTACTTTTTATGGGGGTGTAGGGGGGGAGGTGGGGGGATTTGGGGAGATGGAAAAGTTTTTGTCAATGGAGTTTTTTACGCTGAGTATCTAATAGTTCAAAACAGAGTTCTTGGCGTTAGGGTTTTCTTCCTTTTTTTGGGGTGCGGGGGAGGATGGGGGATTTGGCGGAGATAGAAAAAAAAAGGAGGGAAAAGTTAGCGCATCTTTTCATAAAGTAATTGTTTAAGGACGAGTTATGTTTATTTTAACGACAGAATATTACCCTCGCTAATATTGAGCTGAAAATTAGTTTTAACGACTGAAAAATTTTAGTTGGTATAAGTACACTTATAACACCGTATTTATGTCCCTTCGTTAATAAATGATCGTTAAAAATTAAATTTCTTGTAGTGTTTGATTTGGATACCTCCTTAGGTTTTGTTACCTGACTCACTCGTGTTAGTAGTTCGCAACGTCCCCAAAAAGAGAATATTTGATGTTACCTCGCCTAGGGCGGAGACTGATTTTGAGGGTGAAGACATACCTTGCGGCTCGTTCTATGACGGCGTTCCTGTGGTTCCTCAGTAGGAGGCTATGCATGTGGCGGCGTCCGTGAGTGAAGCACTTCCTTCGGTACTGCCCCCGCAACCTGTGGAGGAGACGTGGGAGGGTAAGGAGCCGTCAGAGAGAAAGAGACGGCGGTTAATAGCGTGTAAGTCGGTAGCTACTAAAGAAGAGAGGATTAACGAGCCTCGTCAAGAGCCGAGGAAAGTTTTTATGGTCGAGGCCATCTGTTCAGGGAGGTTGGATCCTCAAAAGAGAACTGTTAGCCAATACCAGCTTAATCTGTGCTCCGGAGGTCGGTTCATCATCCGCTATTGGAGAAGTGGGCGTTGATGTTGAGAAGGCGGGCCCTGAGGCCGCTCCTGGAGATGTAACGAGGGATCCAACCCATGTGGGGATGATGGCGGGTAGGTCTAACCACCGAATCCTGATCCCTGGAGGGTATATTTTATTAGAGAGCACTGAGCAGGCCACAACGGATATGACCCTATTATGTGTGGATGTAGTGCGTGAAACGCTGAAGGGCATTTATGATAGGTATCTGTCTCGAAGGATTGCTGGTGCAGCCTTGCAGGTAGCTTTCAATTTTTCTTTGTGGGCCGTGAAGGCGACTTTGATACGTACTGACTTGTCTTTCCTTTTTTTCCTTTCCTTTTTATACTCTCATTTTGGAGGTGGAGAGGAGGCTGCGTGAGCAGAAGAAGACGACCACCTTTAACAAAATGGCAAAGAAGTACAAACGGTGTCGTGCCAAGCATCAGGCATTGGCAGATATGCTCAAATAATACCCTTAGTTTCGGGTGTTCCATGAGGGCCTTGAGCAATCAGAGGATCTTCTGAAAAGGAGGATGGCCACGCTGGAGGAGGTCGATGAGCAGCTGATGGCCGCTTTGGCTCGGAACATCGAGCTAGAGACCCTTCTTCAGTCGAAGGAAGAGGATTTGAAGATTAGCCGTGGGGTAGCGGCGGAGGCTGCTCAATTGCAGACCCGCGTCGCTGCCTTGACTGCCAAACTCGACGCCAGGGCGGCCGAGATCGAGGTCCTCAAGCGGACCGCTTCGTCAAAGCTTGAAGATGATGCGCATCGTGAGGTGCATGAGATGTGGGTGTACGCCGAAGCCAGATTGGTCGTACTCGAGAAGTACTTATCTGCGGGTTGAGCCACTATGGCGGAGGTTTAAGAACAACAATGCGTAGCCCGTGTTACACGTGAAACTTGTGGGTATAGCTCTGACTCTCCGGATCGGGCGGGCTATAACTTCGAAGACGTCAACCATCTAGAATCCGGCTCTTGGATTTCTACAGCTTACCAACCCAGGGGCGGTGACGGTTAAGATAGCGGCCAAGTGGGGGATAATGAGTAGAATGGCGGTCACGCAAGAGGTGACGGGCGAAGCGGCAAATCCCTTTCGGACTTGTATATATTTTTGTTTTACTGTATTTTGGAATGTAATGAGGACCTCTTGTAAAGGTCGGATGTACATGAATTTTTGGACGATAAGGAAAGTCATACTATTGCTTCCATTCCTTTATTTTTGGTATCTCGTCTCTGTAGAGTGGGTGCTTGCTTTATTTTTCATGGTCGAACTAGGTTAACGATCGGCAACGGTGGCCTTGGCCAAAATAATGTTGATATCCATAGCCACGTAGTGCCGATGGCCTTAGCAATACGTATGACTTCGATTGTCATTGAAATACTTGCTTGCCGTAGTCGAACTAGTTCGACGGTTGACGGCGATGGCCTTTGCCATAATATTGCCGATGGCCTTAGTCATTTCGCGTTGATGGCTGTAGTTTTCGTAGTCGAACTGGGTCGGCGGTTGATGGCGATGGCCTTAGCCATAATATTGTCGATGGCCTTAGCCATTTCGCGTTGATGGCCATATCCACGTAGTGTCGATGGCCTTAGCCATATGTGTGACTTCGACTGCGGTCGAATCACGTGCTTGCCATAGTCGAACTGGATCGACGGTTGACGGCAATGGCCTTAGCCATAATATTGTCGATGGCCTTAGCCATTTCGCGTTAATGTACGTAGCCACGTAGCATCGATGACCTTAGCCATTAATGCACTGGAGATGGCCATAGCCGTTTTCACATTGGAGATGGCCTTAGCCATTTACACATTGGAGATGGTCGTAGCCGTTTGCACGTTGGAGATGGCCTTAGCCGTTTATACGTTTGAGATGACTGTAGCCATTTGCACATTGGATATGGCCGTAGCCATTTGCACGTTGGTGATGGATTTAACCGTTTGCACGTTGGAGATGGCCTTAGCCGTTTATACACTGAAGGTGGCCTTAACCATTTGATAATTGGAGATGGCCTTAGTCGTTTACACGTTGGAGATGGCCGTAGCCATTTGCATGTTGGAGATGGTCGTAGCTGTTTGCTCATTGGAGATGGACTTAGCTGTTTATACACTGAAGATGGCCTTAGCCGTTTGATACATTGGAGATGGCCTTAGCCGTTTACACGTTGGAGATGGCCGTAGCTGTTTGCACGTTGGAGATCATGGTAGTCTAGTCCCTTTATCATGCCAGTCTGGAGAGTGGATGGAGAGGCGGGTACGATAAACTCGTTACGCTAATATCTCCAGGTGTCCCCTTCGCCTCCTCGTTAAAAACCTCCCCGAGAAAACCTAATTGGGACAAAACTCGGGTAAGGGGAAAAGAGTACGACTCGGGAGACTCCTTTTAGAAATGGAAATATTTGAAGTGGGCGACGTTCCAATTGTTTTGGAGAGTTTTTCCTTCCATTGTTTCTAATTGGAATGCTCATTTACTTGCTGTTGCTGTGATTTTTTAGGGTCCGTCCCATTTGGTGCCCAATTTTTCTTCGCTTGGGTCTTTCGATGCCAGTATTTTGGATTTGAGTACGTAGTCTCCCACTTTGAGTGGTCTTATTTTGGCTCTTTTGTTGTAGTATCTTTCGACCTGTTGCTCTTGAGCCACCATTCTTATGTCGGCAATTTCTCTTCTTTCCTCGACCTCATCAAGGTCTTGAAGTTTGTTTATGTTGTTATCTCCTTCGCTAGTATGTGAATACCCCAGGCTTGGCTTACCGACTTCGATCGGTATGACCGCGTCAGTTTCGTAGACTAGTGAATACGGTGTTTATTATGTGCTGGATTTGGGTGTGGTCCAGTGTGCCCACAACACTTCTGGTAGTAGCTCAGGCCATAGCCCTTTGGCTTCCTCGAGTTTTTTTTAGTATGTTCAGTATTGTTTTGTTGGAAGATTCTGCTTGTCCTTTGGCAGTGGAGTGGTATGGCATGGAGAGTATTCTCTAATATGCCATTTATCGAAGAACTCTGTCGTTTTCTAGCCGATGAGCTGTCATCCGCGGTCGTAGCTGATCTCTTTGGGAGTGCCGAATCGGCATATGATATTCTTCCACATGAAGGCGATGACTTCGTATTTGCGTATTTGGGCATATGCACCTACTTCCACCACCCACTTGGAGAAATAGTCAGTTAAAACTAATAGAAATCGTACCTTTCCTCGTCCCGCTGGTAGGGACCGACTATGTCAATCCCCCATTTAATGAAAGGCCATGAGGAAGTGACTGAGTGGAGGGGTTCTCCTGGTTGGTGTATCATGGGGGCATACTTTTGGTATTGTTTGCATCGACGAATGTATTATACAGCCTCTTTCTTCATAGTGGGCCAATAATAGCCAACCCGTATTATGCAGTGCACGAGGGCGCGGCTACCTGTGTGGGCACCACAGTGACCTTCGTGTACCTCTTCGAGTACTGGTCTTGTTTGGTGCGGCCCTAGGCACTTGGTCAGGGGTCCGCCAAACATTCTTTTATAGAGCTCGTGATTTATTAGGCAATATCGGACGGCCTGCATGCGGAGCTTCTTTGCTTCGTTTTTGTCGAGTGGGAGCGTCCCATCTTGCAAATAGGATACAAATTGGTTGCGCCAGTCCTAAGTCAAATTTAAAGAGAGTACCTTAGTGTGATTAATGGATAAATGAAGGAGGGTGACCACACATTTTTTTGTTGAAGTTTTTAGTGGCTGCGGCCAGCTTTGCTAAACCGTCTGCTTCGACGTTCCGTGCCCTCGGAATTTGTTCAAGCGTCACTCATCGAATTCAGCCATTAATCTGTGGATTTCTGACTGGTATTTTTGCAATCTCTACTCCTTGATTTGGTAAGTCCCAGTGACCAGGTTTACTACGAGTTTAGAGTCGTAGTGGAGAACGAGCCCCATATTTGACGGCTAGCTTCATGCCTGAAATAACAACCTTGTACTCGGCCTTGTTGTTAGTCATTTTGAGATATCGTATGGACTGGCGAATAGTTTCGCCCGTGGGGACCTCGAGAATGAGTCCCAGTCCCAATCCCGAACATTAGCGGCGCCGTCAGTGTACAGAGCCCATAGGTCGGTGTTGGAGGGGGCACGACATGCCTCTAGTTCCGCCTCTAGTAGTATCTCTACGCTGAAATTGGCTACAAAGTCGACAAGTACTTGCTACTTGATGGCGTTTCTTGGGTGATATGAAATATCGTGCTCGCTGAGCCCTATGGCCCATCTGGTAAGCCTTTATTATAATTCAGGCTTATGTAGGACGCTTCTCATGGGGAAGGTCGTTACTACCTTAATGGGATGGCATTGAAAGTAGGGTCGTGAGCTTCCGTGAAGCTACGACCAAAGCCAGAGTTAACTTTTCAAGGTGTGGGTTCCGTGTTTCGGCGTCCACTAAGGTTTTGCTAATATAGTAAATAGGAGATTACGTACATTCATTTTCGTGAACCAAGACTGCGCTGACGGTGACCTCGGATACGACAAAATATACCAGCAAGGGCTCATCTGGATTTTCTTTGGCTAGCAGTGGTGGCGAAGATAGGCATGCTTTCAATTTTCTCAAGGATTCGATGCATTCTTCGTTCCATTTTAAACCATTGTCTTTTTCAACACATTACAAAATTTATGGCATATGTCGGAGGATCGTGAGATGAACCTGGATAGGGCGGCTATTCGCACTGTCAGATTTTGTATCTGTATTTTGTTGTTCAAGATATCAGGTATAGCGTCTATTGCCTTGATCTGATCTGGGTTGACCTCGATGCCTCTTTGCGATACGAGAAATCCTAAGAATTTTCCTTAGGCTACGCCGAAGGTGCATTTCTCGGGGTTTAGCTTCATCTCGTACCTTCTTAATATCTCGAAGGCTTCTTTCAGATGGTCAATGTGGTCCTCTTTCATTATCGACTTCACCAACATATCATCGATATAAACTTCCATGGTCTTACTGAGCTGTCCTTTGAACATTTTAGTGACCAGTCTTTGGTACGTAGCCCCTAAATTTTTGAGCCCGAAGGGCATTACTTTGTAGCAATATGTTCCTGGTGCGTGATCTGGTGCGTGATGAAAGTCGTTTTCTCCCGTTCCTCCTCGACCATCATAATTTGATTGTAGCCAGAGTAGGCATCTAAGAAGATAAAATATTCATGTCCCGCAGTAGCATCGATCAACTGGTCGATGTGGGGCAGCTGGAACGAATCCTTAGGGCATGTCCTGTTTAGATTGGTGAACTCCACATACATTCTCCACTTCCCATTTTTCTTTTTGACCATGACGACACTGGCGACCCACTAGGGGTAATTCGATTCTTTGATGGAACCATTGTCCAGTAACTTGTCTACTTCCTCACTGACAGTTTCATTGATAGCAGCGTTGAACTTCCTTCTCATCTGTCGCACGGGCGGTTGTAATGGATCGACATTCAGTTTGTGGGTGGCGATGTCTCGCAGGATTCCTGGCATGTCTGAATGGGAAAAAGCAAATATATCTGCATGGTTAGTTAGGAATTCAAGATACTTACTTGGGTTGGCGAGGCCGTGCCTGATATAGGCTTTCTTTGTATGGTCGGTATCATCCAATCGGACTGGGTCGAGATCTTCGAGTGTTGCTCTACAGGCCTCCGCGATGTCGGGATCTCTAATGGCGTCAGTTGTCGCATTGACCTTAGTCCCTAACACGGCTGATTGCTATGCCTATACACTCGCTCCCTTTAGCTGTTTGGTGTGGGAACAGTCTTGAGCTATTTTATAGCATTCCTGTGCGGTGCGCGACTTACCCCGAATGTTGAATACTCCCCATGGGGTAGGGAATTTGATCACTTGGTAAAAGTTTGAGGGGATCGCTTGCATGGCATGTATCCATGGGCGTTCTATGATGGCGTTGTATGTCGTTTCCTAGTTCATCATGTGGAAAGTTGTTTCCAGCGTGACTCAACCTGCTAAAACTGGCAATGGTAATTCTCCGGATGTTTGTTCCACTACATTGTTAAAACATATTAGGTTATGCAGCGCGGTATTATCTTATCCTCGAGTCGCATTTGTACGAGGGTCCTCGGATGGATAATACAGGCGCCACTTGGCCTTACATGGCGGATCCGACCGCGGGTATTCGGCATGGGTGGAGAGAGCATCTGAAGGGTTACTTCCGAGCGACCAGGAGCAGGCTTGAATACATAAAGAGATTCGTATTGTTTGCACTTACTTACCCATTTTCTTATTAACAAAGACAGCCAGGTTCGCTTACCCCTTTTTCGCCTACCAATGATAGATGAAGGCTTACCTCAGACCCGAACCCTGTGAACCACCTATGAGATCATTTGCACCGGCTTCCATAGCGGCGAAATGTAAAGTGAAAAATAAAGCATCGTAATGAGAGAAAGACAAACCGTCGGCATCAGACTTATCGAAGGTGATACTATCTTCGAAGTCGTCATACCGTTCATGGGCGATGGTCCGTTTTATCTTGCGCGTGGTGGTGAACTTGACCTGATTTATCGCCAAGTCGTCACCGCCTCCGACGATCATATTTATCGTGCGTGCTGGGGAAGGAGGCTTCAGCGGCCCGTGGGGTTGTTCCCGTCCATGTGAAAAGTTGGTTTTCCCTTTGTCACTGAGTAATTCCCTCAGTTATCCCTAGTTCAGCATTCTGACTACCTTTTGCCGTAGGCCTATGCAGTCTTCGGTCTTATGTACCCGTTCCTAATGGAACTCATATAGGAAGTTTGATTTCCTTGTGGTAGGGTTCGATTTCATCTTCTTTGGCCACTGCACTTTGGTGCCCAACTTCTCCAGTGCGTACACTATTTCTGAAGGAAACACACAAAAGTTATGGGTGGATAATAAATGAGGCATACCTCTTTCGTTTCGTAGAGGGGCGACGTGTCGCTGTAGTGCGTCCGTATGCCTGGGTGGAGACAGATGGGAGGATCTGATGTAAGGGTGGTGTCGATCTTTATTGAAGCATGGGAGTTGTTCTCGCCGACCCTCATTGCATCGATCCCGCCTTATTTTTTAGTGTATTGTTGTTAGCCTTTGCGTCGGCCCATTAAGATCATCCTCGTCCGCTCGTATCTCAGCACAGTAGGCGTTGTGGATTTCCTCCCATGTGGTAGGAGGGATATTTCATAAGGCAGCTCAGCAGTTTCTTAGTTTCCCTCGAACCGTCCCTGTTTAACCCGTTTTGGAAAGCGATGACTGCCATACCTTCTGAAACGTTGGCAGACTCATCCTTACCCTGTTAAACCTGGCCAGAAAGTCCCTGAGTCCCTCTCCTGTGGTTTGCCTGACGGCAAAGATATCGTTGACCCTTGCTTCCGCTTTCTTTACACCTGCATGGGCGGAGACGAACTTATCCGCCATTTCTTCGAACGTTGATATTGCCCTAGCTGGTAGCTGCGAGTACCACGTTAGGGCCCCTCCTATCGATGTCTCGCCGAACTTCTTCAGCAGCACCGATGGTACCTGTTCTTTTGATTGGTCGTCGCCCTTCACGGCTGTGACATAGTGGACCAGATGGTCCTTAGTATCTATGGTTCCGTCGTATACCCTCAAGTAGGGAGGCATTTTGAAGGTTTTTGGGATGGAGTGCGGGGCAGCTTCTTCGGTACAGGGTTGTTCAACGAACCTCCCCACGTCGCATTTTGGTAGCAACTTGGGAGCACCAGGGATCTTGTCTACCCTCTCCCTATGTTCTTTCATTTGGTTGCACAATGCTTTGTTTTCATTTTCTATTTCTTCCATTTTCTTAAGGATGAATGTGAGCATGACATCGCTGGTTTGCACATCAACAAGCCCGTTATTTTCTCGTACAATTTCGGGTTCACCCATGGCAGCAGTGATGCCTACTGTTGGTGTACACCTGAGGTTACTTTGTGGTGACTTCTCAACCAAGCCACTTAGGGTACTTATTAGCCATTATTCCAGTAGCTTCTTGACCACCAAGGGTGCTTCCTTAGCAACAAATGTTGAAACTCCCTTTTCATGCAATATCATTAGATCTTCCGATGGGGAATGCGAGATCTCTGCACCTGAGGTGGTGCTAGGGGTTAGATTCAAGATTCTTTCGTCATCAGCCTCGTTGAGAGGACCCAAGAGATTGGCTGTAACACCTACTATTGTTTTCATTTTTGTACCATTTTCGGCCATCTTTTGTTTTTGTGTGGTGTTGACAATGGTTGTCGGTTGTTCTCTAGGTGCAAACTATAATTTTGATTCTCGAAATCCCCACAGACGACGCCAAATTGTTTGGCTCAAAAGTTATTGATGTACTTTGCAAGCTTAAAAACAATAAACAATAAACGAGGGTAAATCGTAACCAAATATAATATGACCTAGAGATGAAAAGAACGCTGTTGTTATTGTAGATCTGAAAGATAAAAATATGGTATCTACTTGAGAGAAAAATAATCGTTAGAGATAGAGACCGAGGTAGAGAGAGAAGAGTTATATTATTCGAGAATAATAATGATGCCCTGTTACAGTGTGAAAGTCTCCTTTATGTAATTGGAGACTTTTCTCGAAATAATCAAAAAAGTACAAAAGTAAGTAGCATCTCCTTAGTGAAGATATTGTGTATTAAACGACGTCACCTTTCTCTCCACGTCCAATTCGTACCCTTGCTCTACGTCGACGTACGCTCGAAGGCGTATCCATTAACATAGAGACATCTAGGGTCAAATTTGATCCTATACAGATTCAAAAAAACTTGACTTTTATATTGAATAATTGTTATAAAGGAAGATGTTATATAGTCCAACTGTAAGTCTATAACTGCGTATATTTTATATTAATTCTGACATTACACTACTGGGCAGCCTGATTATCCGAATTAGAATATTAATTTTGATATTAAATCTAAGATTACGGTTATCTCGTGTTGGACAGGTAGAATTTTATATTATAATTTTGATATTATAATTTTTTTCATCATGTCGTCATCGGGGGTAGTTTCACACGACAAATATAACATGATGGTAAGCAACCTCCACTTCCAACCGAGAGGTTGTGAGTTCGAGTCTCCCCAAGAGCAAGGAGGGAATTTCTTGGAGGGAAGGATACCGGGGGTCTATTTGGAAACAGCCTCTCTACCCCAGGGTAAGGGTAAGGTCTGCGTACATACTACCCTCCCCAGACACCACTAAGTGGGATTATACTGGGTTGTGTTGTTGTTGTTGTTGTAGTATACAAACAGAAAATAAATTTTATTAAAAGGAATAACAGTAGGCTAAAGGTGAAGATATCAGTAGCAGTAAGTCAAGAAGGTAAGGATCCCAAGCCAATTTAAGCACCACAATACCGCATAACGGCCACCTGCCTAGCGCGGACAAAGTGTACGGCTAGATCCACTTTAGCTTTCATTACTGGCTGCTATTAAACCTTTAAACTAATGTTACACCAAACTCCCGGTGTTCACAGGATCATTATCATATTAGTATTATTACTACTTTCCTAAAACCTTGCCATAGGAAATTTAGCTTGCCATAGAAATGCGTACCTTATTTTGCTCCATTAGTTCCTTAGTTGATGCTAGATCTTTTGATATTTTTGAGAGAGTAAGAGTATATGAGAGAGAGTTTTTCAAAGAAATATTTTATTATACAAGGTTGAAGAGCCGATGATTTCTTTTGAATTTACAAAGTCCTATATATAGGCAAAGGATTGAGGGTAATAATTAGAGTGTGGGTGCTCATTGGGCCCCATCATCCACCCAAATTATTTCTTCTTATCTCTTTGCTGACTCACTAGGACACTTTACATCTTTACATAAAAACTTTGCCTACTATTTACAAGACTTTTTCTTGAAATAAATAAATACTAGCCTAACAAGACAAAGACTTTTCTTGATTACTAGCCTAACAAGACTTTTTACATTTTGACAAAAACTCTTTTAGTCTTCATTTTGCTCTTTGTCTTCTTCATCTTTGTCCTTTTCCATAGTAGGTGGAAGATAAACTTTAGGAATATCTTCTTTTTGGTTGCAATAATTGCAATGGTGTAAGTTGAATAAGTCCTCAATTGTTGATATAATAGGTATTTTGTTTTCTCCGTCATCTGCTTCGGATATATCCTCAATGCATTAGTTGTTGGCGTAATTTCCCAATTTGCAAGGGTAGTAATCCATCTAGGTAGTTCTTCTATGTCCTTTGTCGTCTTGGCATTTGAATAAATAATTGTACTATTTTTACTGTTGTAGATCCATTTTCCTCCTTCTTCATAACTGTTTATTAACTCTTGAATAATAACTTTGATCATAATAGCTCTTTTGTTCTGTAGAAATTCTACTATTTCATGAATAGTTAGGTCAGGTTGTTCTATAAGCTCTTCACACATAATCGTTCTTGTCAGTCCTATCTTTACTGCTGTGATAGGATGGTATATTTCCTGTGGTGTTACTTCACAGGGTGCTGAATAAATCCGAATAAATATTAAATCTGCTTTGGTAATTCCCAAGTATTTCTTTACTACTTGATATAGTTTTGGGATATGTTGTAGATTATCTCCATTTTGCGTATATACCGCATGCAATAGTCCATAATTATACATGGTCTGTATGAGTTTTGGGTCTGTTTTGTTTAACGCTACTAATTTGTTATATCCCTTCAAATGTTTGGTTTGCCATCCAATAAGTTTTTCTGGGTTATAGTCTGGTGATTGTATGTTTTTATTTAGGTAGTTGGCAACTTGTATGAATTGGTTCAGGTAGTTGTTTATTTTTTGCACGAATTGATTTTGTGTAGGTTTTTTGGTGATTTCACTGTAAGTATTTGTCTGGGGTTTTGGTAATTGGTAAATAAAATCTGTTCTTTTAGGTATGGATTGCTCTGGTCTAAGTTGGATATTGAAAGGTTTGAGTTTTTTGGCTTGGTGAGTAGTTACTTCTATCCCTTTTCCTTTATCTTTTTTGTCATATTTTTCTTGGCTAATTGTTATCTCTTTAAATTCTTGTAGGTCTATTTCTTGCTCTTTTTTGCCATCTTCCATATGGCTAATTCTGCTTTCCAGCTTTTTAATATTTTTCTCCATTCCTTGTAATTTTTGTAATATGTCTTGCAATAGATTTTGTACTATTTCCCCTTGTTCAGGTTGTAAGGGTTATGTAATTTTTGTAATATATCTTGCAATAGATTTTCTCCATTCTTTTAGCTATTATTTTCTGCTTGCAAGGGGTAGTTAATAATAAATAGTTCCTTGTAATTGTAAGGGGTTCATAATTTTTTAAGAATTTTTTATAACCTAATATTATATCATGAAATATTTCATCACATGGGTATAATTCATTTAGTGCTAGTTCTCTATCCCATATTTGTATTGTTATATTTATAGCTTTGTGTCTGACTAGATTTCCTTCCTGGTTAAATCCAGCAATTATAATTGGATTTTTTAATTCCTTCCAATATTCTTCTGGTAATACTTTTCTTTTATTATATTTATAGCATTAATTGTTTCTCTTTTTATCTTAATTGTTATTGTATTAACTGTTATTTCTAATTCCGATTCTGTTAGATTCCATGGTTCTACCATATTTATCCATTTAATTCCTAGTATAATTTCTGGTTCATTATCCATTACTTCTAGATTTATGTTGAATAATAATCCTCCTATTTCTATTGGGCTCTTCAACCTTGTATAATAAAATCTTTCTTTGAAAAACTCTAGCTCATATACTCTTACTCTCTCAAAAATATCAAAAGATCTAACATCAACTAAGGAACTAATGGAGCAAAATAAGGTACGCAATTCTATGGCAAGCTAAATTTCCTATGGCAAGGTTTTAGGAAAGTATAATAATACTAAAATGATAATGATCCTGTGAACACCGGGAGTTCGGTCTAAATTGGATATTGAAAGTTTTGAGTTTTTTTGCTTGGTGAGTAGTTACTTCTATCCCTTTTCTTTATCTTTTTTGTCATATTTTTCTTGGCTAATTGTTATCTCTTTAAATTCTTGTAGGTCTATTTCTTGCTCTTTTTTGCCATCTTCCATATGGCTAATTCTGCTTTACAGCTTTTCTCCATTCCTTATAATTTTTGTAATATGTCTTGCAATAAATTTTGTACTATTTCCCCTTGTTCAGGTTGTACCTGACAATCATAATAAAATTCTTCTTTATAAGCTCATAGCTATCCCTGCATCATATGTCTAGATAAAAAATCTGCAATAAAATTGTCTTTAGTACTGATTAATTCAATATCAAAATTGAATAAAGATATTTGACATACTATATTTCTAATATTTCTGGTAGTAATTGATTGATTCTTTAAATTCTTTGTTAACCAAAATTTAACTTGGGTATTATCTGTTCATAATATAAAATGTGTATGTGCTATATATATCTCATAGTATAATAATGCTTTTAATACGCTTAATAGTTCCTTTCTATTTATTTCCCATTTTATTTCATTTTCTTTAAAAGTTCCTGAGTTGAATGATGTAATATGTTTTGTGTTATTTTCCATATTTACATATGTTAACATACTTCCAAAAGCATAATCTGATGCATCTGTATAAATTATCCATTTTATTTTTTCATTTATTTCTGGGATTTAGAATTTGGGAAATTTCTTACAATATTCCTTTACTTTTTTCAGGTTTTCTTTATCCTCTATAGTCCATTCAAATACTGTTGTTTTTGTTTTTAATTTCTTTTGTAGCGGTACTAATTTTTAACTTAAATGAGGTACATAATTTCTAATTTGATTTACTAATCCTAAAAAACTTTGTAATTGTTTCTTTTCTTTTAATTCTTCCATGTGTTCTGCAATCTTTTTTAATATATGTTCTTGCATCTCTACGCCATTTCAATCTATCTTTATACCTAAAAATTCTATTTTATTCCTTAATATTTCTGCTTTCTTTTCACTTAGAGCTATTCCTGCATCTTTTATTATTTTCTTAAATCTTATTAATAATTTTATATGATCTTCCTTTGTATTAGTGAATAATAATATATCATCTATATATACAATAATTCCATCTATATTTCCAAGATATGTATCCATAAATTTTTGAAAATATCCTAGGGAATTTTTAAATCCAAAGGGTAATACATCCCATTCATAAAACCCATTGGGTATTGAGAAAGCTGTTAAATGTCTATGTTCTTCTATTATTTTAATATGATAGAATCCTGATTTACAATCAAATTTACTGAACCACTCATAACCTTTAACTTTGTTTAATATTAATGCTTTATTTGGTATTGGATAATTTAATGTTTCTGTCTTTTTATTTAAGTCTTTATAGTCTATTACCATTCTAGATTTTCCTCTTTTTTGTTTACTGTGTTTCATTACTATGAATGCGGGACTACTATGTTTAGATTCACTAGATCTAATAAAATTTCCTTTTAATAATTCTGTTATATGTAATTTAAATTGAATCATATCTTCTTCAGTATATTTCATAGGTTTTTTATAAACTAAATCATCCTCTTTTAGTAATCTAATAGGTATTTGGGTTTTGTGTTTTTTGCCAATTTTGTAATGGGTCTTCACTAAATATCTCTTTAAATTCGTTAGTTATTTCTTCTTCAATACTAATCTCACTTATTTGTAATTTACTGTCTTTACTTTTACAAGGTAGTGATTGTTTAATTTTACTATCTCCTTTAATCCAAGGTATTAGTTCACTTTGTTTTTTCCAAGGTTCTTTGAGCTATTATTTTCTGCTTGCAAGAGGTAGTTAATAATAAATAGTTCCTTGTAATTGTAAGGGGTTCATAATTTTTTAAGAATTTTTTATAACCTAATATTATATCATGAAATATTTTATCACATGGGTATAATTCATTTAGTACTAGTTCTCTATCCCATATTTGTATTGTTATATTTATAGCTTTGTGTCTGACTAGATTTCCTTCCTGGTTAAATCCAGCAATTATAATTGGATTTTTTAATTCCTTCCAATACTCTTCTGGTAATACTTTTCTTCTACATATATTAGTTACAGCTCCTGTATCTATATATGCTGTATAATATCTACTGTTATATCCTTCACATTTTATTTTAATTAAGATATGTATTTCTTCATGACTCATATACTTTCTTTTATTATATATATAACATTAATTGTTTCTCTTTTTATCTTAATTGTTATTGTATTAACTGTTATTTCTAATTCTGATTCTGTTAGATTCCTTCGTTCTACCATATTTAACCATTTAATTCCTAGTATAATTTCTGGTTCATTATCCATTACTTCTAGATTTATGTTGAATAATAATCCTCCTATTTCTATTGGGCTATTTATTTTTCCCATACTTGTTACTTCTTGTTGTGTAATAAAATTAGTATATGTGTGATTACTTTCTTCTATCTTATAAATCTCACTTATTAGTTGTTCAGCTATATAATTTTCTCCTGCATTAGTAGCAATTAAGATTGGTACTAGTATTCTTATTCCATTTCTTATTATTCTTCCTTTTATATAATATTGGTTTTCTGAATATTCGTCTGATATATTTTTCCTAATTCTAGGTATTATTTTTAGATTCCTTCTACTTAAACTTCTATTAAGAAGATTTCTTCTTTGTTCTAAATTATAAGTTACTAATTCTAAGTCTTGATTTTGGTTAGGTAGTATATATAATTGTTCTTTCCTAGGTATTTCTATTAGGATAGGTTCAAAGATTTTACTTATATGTGTTAATCCTTTTCTTTTATTTTTATTTATTCCTGTTTTATTGCTTAATACGTATAATTATTTTGCTTTGATAGTTAGTACTTTACTTCCTGGTAATATTTCTATTCCATTAATTTTCCAATAAATCATCAATGTTTTGTCTATATTTTGTGATGTCATACTTATATCAAAATCAGGTTTAAATAAGAATTTAGCTTTTTGGTATATAAGATTTCCTGTTAATTGTGTTAATATAGATTTTTCTATAGGATGAGTTATTCTATCATCTGCTAAATATAAGGCTGTAAGTTTCACGGTTCCGGATCGGAACCTCGGTTCTGGCGGTTCCGCCGGTTCCCCGGAACCGTGATGTCGCGCTTCTACCCGTTGGAACCGCGGAACCGGAACCGCTAGAACCGGAACCGGAACCGGACCGGTTCTGGCGGTTCCAAACGGTTCTGTGACGATAATTTAAAAAAAAAATCCAAAGGGTTAAAAATGGTTCCAAACGGCTCCAAACGGCTCCAAACGGTTCCAAACGGTTCTGGCGGGTCCAAAAGGTTCCAAACGGTTCTTTTTCAAAACTAGCCGTTTGGAAGTTTAAGAAATAGCCATTTGGCCCCCAAACTTTAATTTAACCCCAAACTTTATATAATTACACTATTTTCCATTTCTCAACTATAAATACCCCCTCATTCTTTCATTTTTATTCACCAATTCATCAATATCTCTCAATATCTCTCAATCTCTGTCAAGTTCTCTTTCAATCTTTCTAGTGCAAGTGCTTAATTTATTGTTGCAAATTCGTGAAACATTGTGAAGTTGTTGAATTGAAGTTTTCAAGTGTTCAATTTCAACGATTTTCAACTCTTACGTGCTAATTATTATGGCATTTTTGTTGAAAAATATGTTCGGTAAAGGAAAAATATGTTCGGTTCAACATAGTCCCTAAGCTTCAAGATCTACTTATGGCATCAACTTTTAAGGCAAGTTTATCTATAGGATCTGACATCTGCTGTAATTCAATTCTCTAATATCTGAACAATTTGAATCCTTAGTAACTTATCTTTTGATGGACCTTGACATTGTATTCGACATGGCTCAGTATATGTATTTGTCTATTATTGTGAGTGATATAACATGACTGAAAAGTTAAAAGACCTTTTTTGTTATCTGGATTTTATTGCATTATTATTGTAGGGGCTTTGTCTGAGAAATCAATGGAGGCACACAGGACAGGGAAGAAGCATATGGCTCGGACAGGCAAGAAGCATATGGCTCGGCTCCAGGAACTCCAAAAGATGGCGAAAAAACTGAAGTGGCCGATGATGTGGGTGCAACTGTCAATAGAATTAACCCCAAGGAACAAGAATAAGCGTTCACCACAGGGGATAACTGAGTTAAGTCATGTTCAGGGAATAATGCATAAATTATGATGTAACTTGTACATTGGCATGTCTTATTTTAGTTTTTTTTCCATTGGGGGAAGGAAGACTAAGAAAGATATGCCATTTTGGTCAATAAATATGCTCTTTATCATATCCTTGAATATCTTTTGTCTCAATATTTCTTTGTCTTTACTTCTATATCAATCCTTGAATATTTATATAACATACAATATATAACATACAACACAATATACTAATGACAACATTCTTTTATCAATATATACTACTTATATGCAATTTATACTAATTACTAACTACAACACAATATACACTAATTATATACAATATATACTACTTAAATACAATATATACTACTTATATACAAAATATACACTACTTATACACAATATATACTAATTACCAAACACAATATACACTACTTATATACAATATATACTACTTAAATACAATATATACTACTTATATACAAAATATACACTACTTATGCACAATATATACTAATTATCAAATACAATATACACTACTTATATACAATATATACTACTTAAATACAATATATACTACTTAAATACAATATATACTACTTATATACAAAATATATACTACTTATACACAATATATACTAATTACCAAATACAATATACACTACTTATATACAATATATACTACTTAAATACAATATATACTACTTATATACAAAATATACACTACTTATACACAATATATACTAATTACCAAACACAATATATACTATAATTAATAACATAGTACACCATATAAAAATATATTCTACAATATACTAATCACTACTATACAAGATATTGATTTTTTTTTAAAAAAAAAATAACTCGGAACCGCCGGGAACCGCCAGAACCGGAACCGGGCGGTTCCGGAACCGTATGGTAGCGGTTCCGGCTCCGGAACCGCCAGAACCGGAACCGCCAGAACCGCAGAACCGGAACCGCCAGAACCAGAACCGCAGACCCAAATAGACCCAGAACCGAAACCGAATACAGCCTTAGCTAAATATATTTCTATTGGTGTATCTATACCTTCTTTAAAATGTGCATATAACATAATCTGCATTCCTCCAAAATAGCAATATCTTAGATCATATTTATTTTTAATACTTTTAGTTTCTTCTTCAATTAGATGTTTAGATACTAAAGGTATCATTGCTTTTCCATTTAATTATTTTATGTCTAATACAAATTCTTTTTTAGTGATTATATAATAATTTTGTTTTTTTATTTTTAAGGTTTTATTCCAAAATTGATTTTTAAAAACTAAGTCTGGTGTAAGGTCTAATTCTTCTTTCCTAATTTTCTCATAAATTTTTTCATCAAATATTATCTGTTGTTTCTCATAATCTATGTCTTGTGTATAGTTTATTATTATATCTTATCACTTGTTTCTCCTATTTCAGTCTGATTCATCTTCTTCTTCACTTGTTATATATGATTCAATTATTTCATCTTCACTAGAAAAGTTGTCTGTATCTATTTCTTGCTTAACTATATCTATATCTATAAATTCATCATTATCTAACTGGATTTCTTTTATTTATTTTTGTCTAGGTTCTTTGCATTCTGTGGATATGTGTCCTATTTTTCCACAATTATAACATTTACATTTTTTAGGATTCTTTTTGAAGTAATTTCTATATTTTCTTTTATTTATATATCTTCGTTTTTTGTTATTTGTAAAATTCCTTAAATTATAATTTCTTCTAATGTATTTCTTATTTCTTTTCTTATAGTGTTTTCGTATTTGTTTAGGATATTTTTTACTATATCCATATTTACTTGGTTTATCCTTTGTACAACATAACTGTATATCTGATTGTAATAAATTTCTGATATTTGTCGCTTGAGTACATCTATCATTTATCCAATTTCTTACATATTCTATCCTCGTTCCTAAGGTGTCTATTGATTTAGCTTCTTTTTATAGTCTTTAAATACTAATAAATTAGTTTGATATGGTAATTTATGTAGGAATAAGTCTAAGATCATAGGTTTCTCATTATTATTAAATCTTCCTTTATGAAAATAATTACTAAATTCACATACATATTCTTCGTAGTAGCATAAATCACAAATAACTAAATTTAATAGATTATTTCTTGCTTTTTCTATATTTTTACGATTCATTTAATTTTCTGCTCCTGGCGTACTAAATTCGGCTGTAATTGATATTACAAATTTTTGAAGTATTTTACTTACATCTGTTGTAGGATGTGCATTAGCATCTGTAGTTGCATGTAATGATTTTATCATTTCTTCTCCTAAATTTTCATACCATTCTTTAACATTTCCTACTAAGGTGGTTACAATATATTGTCCTACTTTTTCTATGGGTAATTTTGTTTCTAAAATCGTTTTCTCTGTTTTTGCTGACCATTTTTGTATTTCTTTAGTTATATCTTCAGAGTAGTCTAAGTCTAAAAAAGAGTTAGTATTTTCTCCTGCAGATATTTTTACTATTTATGCTATTCCTCTTATTAATCTTGATCCCCATATTTTATCATTCATATGTTGTTTTGAATAATCTGTTTTTTCATAATAACTTCTTTTTTTTTATAACCTTTATCTCTTCCTGTTGCGAAAGTTGTATAAAATCCTTTTCTATTTTCTAGGTTATCTGGTTTAGTCATATTTATATGATTTGTTATTATATCTTCATCTTTAGTTGTATCTTTTAATTCATTAGTTTCTATATATAATTTATTTGTTTTCTTTATCAAGTCAGTATAGGTATCTGAATTGCTATCTTCGTCCATATTAATATCTGAATTATTTTCTATTTTATCTATTACTTCTACTACTAATTTCTTATCATCTTTTCCTTCTTCTGAACTTATATATGTTGTTGTATCTGAATCTAGTCTATCTTTAGATACTTCAGGGTCAGAATTTATTGTTTGTTTTTTCTTTTTAAATTCATGTTTTTCTAATTTTTGTACTCGTTTTTCCATTTTATCTATTTTTTCATAAATATTTTTCAGGGTTAACTTTTTCTTTCTCATATTCTTTCTTTTAGTGATGTCATAACTAATTGTACTACTATCACTATTATTACTATATGATTCGTTATTGTTTTCCTCATTATTTTCTCTGGTTAATCTTACTATTTGTTCTAAATGTGGTTCTATTGTATTATCTTGTTTTTGCATAAGTCTATAATTATCATTTAGCTTAATAAATATTCTATTCAAATTTGACATTTCTTTTATTTTGTTATTTTCCATATATGTAATTTTTACACATTCTCATCTTTTCATAATTCTTCTTTTATTTTTTCAGTAGTTATTGGTACTTTAATTGGCATCCATCCTAATCCTGGTATATTTATATAGCCAATTTTATTTATAGGTTCTTTTTCTTTTTTATTATTTTCTTGTAATATTTTTAACTTTATGTTTTTAATTTTTGTTTCCATATTTTCTATCCTCTTTCTTATTTCTTTTACCTGTTCTAATGTTACTTTATTTGATTCAAAAATATTATTATTTATTATTTCCATTTTATTATTTATGGTTTCTATTTTAACCATAACTTAGGTAGTCTTCAGTAGATACTGAAATAGTGGTGTCATCTATATGTTCCATATTTTCTATAATATTATATAGTATTTCTATATGTTCTTCTACTAATTTATCTTCACCTTTTTCATCCATAGTTAATTTTTCTAGAGTATATTTATAAATAATATCAATGAAAAACTTTATATCTTTTTCATCTAATGTATGATTTCTAAAATTCTTATGAAATATTTCTTTAATCTTATGTTCTTTATTTTTATCCTGTAGGTTAAGGAAACTAAATATATTTGACAGTATGTAAAATAATCATTAGTTATTCAAATATGTCTAGGTCGGGTTTCTAAATATTTTCCAACTATTTGATGTATACCTAAATATTCTATTCCACACTTTAAGTGTATTAAAAATTTTCCGAAGTTACTCTGTAATTGAGGTAAATAAGGAGTAGTTGCTAATCCAATTTGGAAAGTAATAGGATATGCTTCTATTAATTTTCCTGTAATTTTAGCAAATTCTATGTCTCTAGTATAAACAAGTACTTTATTGTGAGCATACAAACAGACATTTAAATCCATGTTAAAATAATTAATAAGGCAAAACTAAATCAAATTTTTTTTACAAATCCAAATTTTTCAATAAGACAAGTTTTTAGGACTATAATGATAATACTAATATGATACTGAGGCTCTGATACCAAAACATGATCAGAGGATATTGCTATTTTGGAGGAATACAGATTACGTTATATGCACATTTTAAAAAAGGTATAGATACACCAATAGAAATTATTTAGCAGATGATAGAATAACTCATCCTATAGAAAAATCTATATTAACACAATTAACAGGAAATCTAATATACCAAAAAGCTAAATTCTTATTTAAACCTGATTTTAATATAAGTATGACATAACAAAATATAGACAAAATATTGACGATTTATTGGAGAATTAATGGAATAGAAATGTTACCAGGAAGTAAAGTACTAACTATCAAAGCAAAACAATTATACGTATTAAGCAATAAACCAGGAATAAATAAAAATAAAAGAAAAGGATTAACACATATAAGTAAATCTTTGAACCTATCCTAAAAGAAATACCTAGGAAAGAACAATTATATATACTACCTAACCAAAATCAAGACTTAGAATTAGTAACTTATAATTTAGAACAAAGAAGAAATCTTCTTAATAGAAGTTTAAGTAGAAGGAATCTAAACATAATACCTAGAATTAGGAAAAATATATCAGACGAATATTTAGAAAACCAATATTATATAAAAGGAAGAATAATAAGAAATGGAATAAGAATACTAGTACCAATCTTAATTGCTACTAATGCAGGAGAAAATTATATAGCTGAACAACTAATAAGTGAGATTGATAAGATAGAAGAAAGTATTCACACATATACTAATTTTATTACACAACAAGAAGTAACAAGTATGGGAAAAATAAATAGCCCAATAGAAATATGAGGATTATTATTCAACATAAATCTAGAAGTAATGGATAATGAACCATAAATTATACTAGGAATTAAATGGTTAAATATGGTAGAACCATGGAATCTAACAGAATCAGAATTAGAAATAACAGTTAATACAATAACAATTAAGATAAAAAGAGAAACAATTAATGCAATAAATATAATAAAAGAAAGTATATAAGTCATGAAGAAATACATATCTTAATTAAAATAAAATGTGAAGGATATAACAGTAGATATTATACAGCATATATAGATACAGGAGATGGAACTAATATATGTAGAAGAAAAGTATTACCAGAAGAATATTGGAAGGAATTAAAAAATCCAATTATAATTGCTGGATTTAACCAGGAAGGAAATCTAGTCAGACACAAAGCTATAAATATAACAATACAAATATGGGATAGAGAACTAGTACTAAATGAATTATACCCATGTGATGAAATAATTCATGATATAATATTAGGTTCTAAAAAATTCTTAAAAAATTATGAACCCTTTACAATTACAAGGAACTATTTATTACCCCTTGCAAGCAGAAAATAATAGCTAAAAGAACCTTGAAAAATAAAGTGAACTAATACCTTGGATTAAATGAGATAGTAAAATTAAACAATCACTACCTTGTAAAAGTAAAGACAACAAATTACAAATAAGTGAGATTAGTATTGAAGAAGAAATAACTAACGAATTTAAAGAGATATTTAGTGAAGACCCATTATAAAATTGGCAAAAACACAAAACCCAAATACCTATTAGATTACTAAAAGAGGATGATTTAGTTTATAAAAAACCAATGAAATATACTGAAGAAGATATGATTCAATTTAAATTACATATAACAAAATTATTAAAAGGATATTTTATTAGATCTAGTGAATCTAAACATAGTAGTCCCGCATTCATAGTAATGAAACACAGTGAACAAAAAAGAGGAAAATCTAGAATGGTAATAGACTATAAAGACTTAAAAAAAAGACAGAAACATTAAATTATCCAATACCAAATAAAGCAGTAATATTAAACAAAGTTAAAGGTTATGAGTGGTTCAGTAAATTTGATTGTAAATCAAGATTCTATCATATTAAAATAATAGAAGAACATAGACATTTAACAACTTTCTCAATACCCAATGAATTTTATGAATGGAATGTATTACCCTTTGGATTTAAAAATTCCCCAGGATATTTTAAAAATTTATGGATACATATCTTGGAAATATAGATGGAATTTTTGTTTATATATATGATATATTATTATTCACTAAAACAAAGGAAGATCATATAAAATTATTAAAAAGATTTAAGAAAATAATAAAAGATGCAGGAATAGCTCTAAGTGAAAAGAAAGCAGAAATATTAAGGAATAAAATAGAATTTTTAGGTATAAAGATAGATAGAAATGGCGTAGAGATGCAAGAACATATATTAAAAAAGATTGCAGAACACATGGAAGAATTAAAAGAAAAGAAACAATCACAATTTTTTTGAGGATTAGTAAATCAAATTAGAAATTATGTACCTCATTTAAGTGAAAAATTAGTACCGCTATAAAAGAAATTAAAAACAAAAACAACAGTATTTGAATGGACTATAGAGGATAAAGAAAACCTTAAAAAAGTAAAGGAATATTGTAAGAAATTACCCAAATTACAAATCCCATAAATAAATAAAAAAATAAAATGGATAATTTATACAGATGCATCAGATTATGCTTTTGGAAGTATGTTAACATATGTAAATATGGAAAATAACACAAAACATATAACATCATTCAACTCAGGAACTTTTAAAGAAAATGAAATAAAATGGGAAATAAATAGAAAGGAATTATTAAGCGTATTAAAAGCATTATTACACTATGAGACATATATAGCACATACACATTTTATATTAAGAACAGATAATACCCAAGTTAAATTTTGGTTAACAAAGGATTTAAAGAACCAATCAATTACTACCAGAAATATTAGAAATATAGTATGTCAAATATCTTTATTCAATTTTGATATTGAACTAATCAGTACTAAAGACAATTTTATTGCAGATTTTTTATCTAGACATATGATGCAGGGATAGCTATGAGCTTATAAAGAAGAATTTTATTATGATTGACAGGTACAACCTGAACAAGGGGAAATAGTACAAAATCTATTGCAAGACATATTACAAAAATTACAAGGAATGGAGAAAAATATTGCAAAGCTGGAAAGCAGAATTAGCCATATGGAATATGGCAAAAAAGAGCAAGAAATAGACCTACAAGAATTTAAAGAGATAACAATTAGCCAAGAAAAATATGACAAAAAAGATAAAGAAAAAGGGATAGAAGTGACTACTCATCAAGCCAAAAAACTCAAACCTTTCAATATCCAACTTAGACCAGAGCAACCCATACCTAAAAGAACAGATTTTATTTACCAATTACCAAAAACCCCAGACAAATACTTACAGTGAAATCACCAAAAAACCTACACAAAATCAATTCGTGCAAAAAATAAACAACTACCTGAACCAATTCATACAAGTTGCCAACTACCTAAACAAAAACATATAATCACCAGACTATAACCCAGAAAAACTTATTGGATGCCAAACCAAACCTTTAAAGGGATATAACAAATTAGTAGCATTAAACAAAACAGACCCAAAACTCATACATACCATGTATAATTATGTACTATTGCATGCGGTATATACGCAAAATGGAGATAATCTACAACATATCCCAGAACTATATCAAGTAGTAAAGAAATACTTGGGAATTACCAAAGCAGATTTAATATCTATTCGGATTTATTCAGCACCCTGTGAAGTAACACCACAGGAAATATACCATCCTATCACAGCAGTGAAGATATGACCGACAAGAACGATTATGTGTGAAGAGCCTATAAAACAACCTGACCTAACTATTCATGAAATAGTAGAATTTCTACAAAACAAAAGAGCTATTATGATCAAAGTTATTATTCAAGAGTTAATAAACAGTTATGAAGAAGGAGGAAAATGGATCTACAACAGTAAAAACAGTAGAATTATTTATTCAAATGCCAAGACAACAAAGGACATAGAAGAACTACCTAGATGGATTACTACCCTTGCAAATTGGGAAATTACGCCAACAACTAATGCATTGAAGACATATCCGAAGCAGATGACGGAGAAAACAAAATACCTATTATGTCAACAATTGAAGGACTTATTCAACTTACACCATTGCAATTATTGCAACCAAAAAGAAGATATTCCTAAAGTTTATCTTCCACCTACTATGGAAAAAGACAAAGAAGAAGAAGACAAAGAGCAAAATGAAGACTAAAAGAGTTTTTGTCATAATGTAAAAAATCTTGTTAGGCTAGTAATTTTCAAGAAAAGTGTAGTATTTTAGTCTTGTAAGGCTAGTATTTTAGTCTTGTTAGGCTAGTATTTTTCAAGAAAAGTCTTTGTCTTGTTAGGCTAGTATTTATTTATTTCAAGAAAAAGTCTTGTAAATATTTGGCAAAGTTTTTATGTAAAGATGTAACGTGTCCTAGTGAGTCAGCAAAGAGATAAGAAGGAATAATTTGGGTGGATGATGGGGCCCAATGAGCACCCACACTCTAATTATTACCCCCAATCCTTTGCCTATATATAGGACTTTGTAAATTCAAAAGAAATCATCGGCTCTTCAACCTTGTATAATAAAATTTTTCTTTGAAAAACTCTCTCTCGTATACTCTTACTCTCTCAAAAATATCAAAAGATGTAGCATCAACTAAGGAACTAATGGAGCAAAATAAGTTATGCAATTCTATGGCAAGCTAAGTTTCCTATGGCAAGGTTTTAGGAAAGTGGTAATAATACTAAAATGATTATGATCCTGTGAACACCGGGAGTTCGGTGTAATATTAGTTTAACGGTTTAATAGCAGTCATTAATGAAAGCTAAAGTGGATCTAGCCGTTACACTTTGTCCGCGCCAGGCAGGTGGCTATTATGCGGTATTGTGGTGCTTAAATTGGCTTGAGATCCTTACCTGCTTGACTTAGTGCTACCGATATTGTCAAATTTAGCGTACTGTTATTCTGTTCTGTTCTCCTTTGGTATCGGAGCAGCTAAGAGCAAAATTATTGTGGGACAGCGGGTAAGTAATGGGCATTTTAGATGAACTCCGAGCAGCCGCCGGCAAACTTTTGAACCGGAAAGTTCAACAGAAACCGTCAAACGCATACGCGTCAGAAGGTCAGTGTAGTGACGGAATTACATCGGCCGTTTCCAAATCGGCAGCTCCGTTAAGTATGACGGCGCTCAAAAGACGGATGATTACGTTTTTTACCCTGACGGCCGTGAAAAGATCGGCCGAATTCTCTCAAAGCTCACGAAATTTTCCGTCGTCTCTGCCGTTGACGAATCTCTTAAAACCGTCGCTGGTCAGAATCTTCTCTCTCTCTCACACACTCACACACTCACACACACTCTTTTTCTCTTTCTATTATGCGCAATATAGGAATTTTGAATTATGCGTTTTTTATTACAGATAGAGTTATATCTGAATTTTGATGTTAGGAATTACTGTGTGTTATTCGAGTATCTATTGATGAGGTTAAGCTGTACTATGCTAAAGTAGATGTGCTTTAGCATTGTATCCCGCTCATAAGCTTTTTACTTGTACAACAACCCAGATGATACTCCAAACCAACTGATTGTATTAGCTCAACACTAATTGTGATTACAACGCATATGCTGAGAGAGTAAGGATAGGAAAGCAGAAATCTAAGAAGAAAGATGAGAAAACAGAGCTTAACACTTGACAACTTTAGCACTATCGCTTCTTAATGTATTTATAACTCATTCTCTCAGGTTGCACTGAGCACCTTCCTACACTCAAAATGGGTCCCACACATATATTTGGATCCTTCACCGAGTCACTTATTGCGTTCTCAACAGCATGATGCAATATGAGGTGAAAGTTATATACTAGTATTATACTTGCAAGATATAGTTCCGTCGTAGCTCAGTAGCTGTGGTATTAGTATATTTTAGCTTCGATAATGCCTTCCGGTTTGAATTATGCATATAAGTAGTGGAGAATTTTAGGTTATTGTTTGACCAAAATTATAGTAGATCTTTGATAAAACTAATAAAGTTTATAAATGTGGGGTTAAACTTAGTTAATGATAATAACTTCATATCTACAATCGATTAATATGAATAATGTAGAGCAGCGTTAAAAGAAGATTATATGCAACGTGCATTTAATGTTTTAAGACCATTAATAAAGAGGGAATGTCAAGCAATGAATAATGATAAATGGCATTAAAGTAAATAAAGAGAATGATTAACCCAATATTGAATGAGGTGGATGATTCCTTCTTCTGATAATGATGAATGATAGACAAATGCTAGAATATTAGGACGCTTCTCGGATCTGATGGAAAAGATGTGGAATAATATACAATCAAGTCTCTTTTAGAAAGGTAGTGTTTGTATTTTATCTAGAGAGAAAGTCCGCTTTTCAAAGAATGTTCTTATCAGAGAATATTACATGATTTTCACTTTTTCTCTTAATTATAAGGGATATACCCTCCAATTAATCCTAAAAGTATAAGTACAGAGAATATTCAACAGAATATTCTCTTAAAGTTCCTGTTACTAAAATAGACGTTACCGCCTCTTCTGATACTTGACCTTGGGCATGATTGACTGCTCGGCGGTGAGTCCTATTGATTATTAGTCGACCTTGGCCAAATTACTTTTGGTAATACAACTTCGTGTCGAATATCCTTAGGCAGATTTTGACCCATACAGTTATATGCATTGATTGTGTAAAAAAATAAAATAAAACTAGGCCATTTATAGGGTAATAACAGGTAAATCTCTACTACTTATAAGCATTACTTCCTCTGTCTCATATTATGTGTCGTCTTTCTCTTTTACACGTTCCTTAAGAAATGCTAAAGGGATTAGACTGTTCTACCCTTATTTATGTCATAAAATATAATCTCTATTCATGAATATTCATTCTATTTATGTCTTGGAGGGAAGGATGCCGGGATCTATTTGGAAACAGCCTCTCTACCCAAGGGTAGGGGTAAGGTCTGCGTACACACTACCCTCCTCAGACCCTACTAAGTGGGATTATACTGGGTTGTTGTTGTTGTTGTATGTCTTATCTCCATCTTCAGGAACAATTATTACTAAGGGTAAAAAAGAAAAAAAAATAATAAGTTTTGTCTTGAACTTCTAAAATGACAAATAATTTGAGACAACTATTTTTAGCAACCATGACCATTAATATGAGACGGAGGGAGAAATTGATAACATGATAAAAATAGTAAGTAACGTGCTAGTAAGGATGGGCTTAGGTTGGTGTAAAGGGTTCAATTGAATCCTCTTTGCCAAAAACTAATACTATGCAAATAGAAAGAAAAAAAATTCGTTATATATAAATTGTTGAATTCCTTGATGCAAGGAAAAGTTCTAGTTGTAGTGACAAAGGAGGTTCAGAATTTACTCTAGGTCATGGATTAAATTCTCAAGGGTGACATTGCAGTATTTTTTGGAAACTCCTCGTACAAGTTCCTGGCTCCGAGTTGCCTGCTATAGTAGGTCAATCTACACTAATGGTGTTAAAAACATTACATCATCAGTATATATAACTTAAATCCTTTTTAAATATTCATAGATAAACTAGGTTCGCACGCATTGCCGCAAAGAAGCATGTAGAGTCTATATTAGTAATTCATGTTAGGATTATGATTCCAACTAAATATAACAACCTTCATATTGAATAATCCGGAATTAAACTACATGAGCGGAAGCTAACCTGAATCCATATCCGGAAAGTGTTGAACCTAAGCATGTAACCATGGTTACATATATGTAACCTTAGTTAGCCCATCATTAACTAAGGTTACCCTTTTGGGTATCTACACATTTGTCCTACACTTTATATGACAACACATTGGCCCCCTTAACATAATGTCCATAAGACCACAAAATTAGGCCAAACCAAAAGATAGCATATAACATATAATTTATCCATAAATTGTTCATATGTGTGTAGATATAAGTCCATATATCTAGATATAAATCCATATATCTTACAATTCACGCCCACTGACTTAATCCGCCTTTGAGTGGAAGCCGTTTCTGCTGCGAAATTCTGTATGTGATGCATCTATGACCACTTACTAACTTAGCTTGTAACCCTTGGTAAGGTAAACCTTTGGTGGTGCAGTATCAACTTTTGTGTACTGTTTTTATGCTGCACCACTGCAATATTATTCTAGTGTTCCTAAGCTTCACGTGTTTTCTGTTGGTGAGACTGAGAAGGAGGGGACCCTTGCAAGGCCATTTGTATGATAGAGAACTCTGGCTTTCGAGCGATTGCCATTGTCGACTTCTCCATTTTGGCGGTGTCCTATCCTATGAACTATAGTTGGAGCGTGCCTTTTACTGTGGACTAAATTAGTAGCTGAACTTGCATGTATAACTAAAATAGTAGCCGAACTTACATGTATAACTTCACACACCTAAATTTCCATACTTCAACCTTATAGTTTCGCCCCCAGGACTCTGGTTAAACGGCAAAGAAACATTTCTGGATGTGTGGTAGCCACAGATAAGCAATCCCTCCTATTTCCCTCATTAACTTGATGCATTATAATCCCACCTAATTCCATCGATCTGCAAACAAAATAACCGCGCAGTGGAATTTTTAGAAGATCCTTGTCAATATTGGGAACCTGACATGTTTGGATTTGGGTAATACAAACAGCTGATTGTTGACCCCTTCGGATTTGGCTATACTTGATATTATATTCTCATTGATGGTCGTGACTCAAGAACACTGCCTGCTAGGATTACATATCTTATGGCGATTGATGGATATCACGAATATTGTCATCGAACATTTATGTACTTATTCATTGATATACCAAAATGGATTGTCACGAGCTTAGTCATTTCTGCAGGTGGCAGTAAAATTATCAAGGAGGGATTGAAGGACCAATCACCTTCACGTCCTTCCACTAGAGCTGAGAAACAAGATGTTTCTGCTGTTATGATGGAGGAGATGCAAGCGAAGATGGAGAAATTTCAGGATGACATGAATAACACGAAGCAGCAAAATGAGTTGTCAACTAAATGTATCACGGGGTTGGATTCCTTTGATTTCACTGATGAGCCTATCAAGAGTCCAACGCCTTCAAAATCTAATAGAAAAAAGGTTTTCATTCGCTCTCGGCCGTAGAAAGCAGGATATCTTGTCTTGGAATCTGCGGTGTTCATCTTTTGTAGTGTGGCAGTCCTTCTTCTGTAAATTTTTTGTGCTTTCAAGCAATCTAGTTGTATAATACATAAATAAATGTTAAATACAATAAGAAAAGGTTAAACTGGTCTCTATTGTCCAAGCTAGTGTCCTTTGAACCAAGTAATTGCCAAATCTTCAGACACTGTCATGAGCTAATGTTATTTTTACCAGGGCCTTTATGCTGATGCCAATAAACTTCACCCTTAAGATCGCACCAGACGGCAGTAAATTCAGAGGATCTTCACAGCCAGAGCCAGGCGAGTAACAATATGCTAAATCCATGCTTCTTGACTTGTGGATTGATCAACCAAAGCATGCTTTAATGTGTTTTGGATGCCAAACTTAGCACTCATTGTACTGATATTAGTAGAGCACCCACAATCTGTTAGAGGTCAAAGAATTGCCCAAATCCTAATCCATTAGATCCCAGCTTCAACACTATCTTCAACCCAAATTTTTAATATGATGATTTACAGTCACTTACCTCTTCATTAGCTGCAACTCAAGCCCCTCGTAAGACAAATCTGTATAAAGCTGCAGTGGTTGGGTAAGTAAACATTGACATGTTTTTTCCGTCTAATTTCTATATGACCGTTTATGAGGGCCAAATTGGGATTGGAGATGAGGGGAATTTCAAGAATACTTTTTACAGTAGATATGTCGCTTACAGAGAATTAGAGTTTTATTAAAGCACTTAAGAGATGGGTCTGTTCATAGTGCAGTGTTGGTATGTGTTCTAAAATCCAAAAACAAATTGCTCGAAGCGCCTAAAGGTTAGACCTAGCGGTCAACATCCCCTACATGTGCTGCTCATGATTGGGAATCGTTTGATCGTCTTTCTTAGGGAAGAGTCGTAATAGAATCAACTTGAGTTCGGGACTGTTATTCGAAATTTTAGTGAAACATTGGATTTCTTATCTCATGTATGTTTTTCTCGAAAAAAATACCAATTGAAGTGGAGGGTATCTTTAAACAAGGGCCGGGTCAACTATTCAATCAAATGAAATTGAGCATGTTGCCCATCCCTTCTCAAAAAACAAGTGGGCTATTTCTTTGCAAAACTGTGCTGGATTTCAAGGTAGTAAGTATCCTGTGCAGAAACGGATCTAAGATTTGAAGTTCAATGAGTTCGAGTTTAGGATTCTACTCCAACCTATTTGATTGACTGGGTTTGAAATCTATTTTTTGCACGCATTTAGTGAATGCTTTTTCTAAACACATATACAAGGTATGAGCCAAAGTTACTGGATTCAAGTGAACTCATAATATGCATTCGGCCTAGTCTCGTGAATTAGTCGATGTATGAGACAGGCTGGCTCGGCCGCCACCATCATTTAAGACTTTAAATTATTTTTTTCCTTAGAAACTTATGGCAAAGTTGCAGCAGTTAACAGATATAAATAAAGGGCAAAGACTTTTAGTGAGAAATGCTGTTATTATTAGGCCAAGTGTGCATTGAAGGAAATATTTATTGAACTATAAATAAACTAATCTAACACTTACGAACCATCAGTTGTTTCAGAAGCTGAAAATTTGGCTTTATTGAGAACAGAAAAAATACGAAATGATAATCTGAACAATTTTTTAACCATTTTCATAGAACTAAATCAAGAGGAAGTCAAAAACAGATTTTCCAACAATCAATTTACCAGCTATAATCATTGCATTAGTGCAAACAGAAGAAATGAAATATAACAAACAGAAGCACTTCAATCAGAAGATAATTCAGCTGAAAAATAGCAGCTTAATATAGTTATCTATGAATATATATAACTATAATGCTTTTACAAATACATATTCATGACTATAACTATGAATAAAGAGGGCATCTGTATCACCTATGTAACAATGGAAACAATGCTACAACTTGCAGTATATGAAGAACAAATTTCAAAGAATACAATAGGTTGAACTAAACGTTTATACTGCCTACTCAATCACTCAGTACTATTAATATAAAGATTTTGAAATCATATCCACTTTCCCTTGAATCCATGAAATAAGAATTTTTGGGATGTCAAGTGGCCGAGACCTGAAAGCATGTACATGAGGGAGTATTTATTCTCATCTTCCCCGCGGATTTACTAACTGAGAAAAAACAGCATTATTAGCAGCATCCCCTGCATCATCTGTTTTTGAGTTAATCCCTTCAATCTTGCTAACACTCTTGTCGAATGGCTCGACTGGTGTTAATGGTATACCAGGTATATGGTTTGTACTGTTATCATCGGGCTCTGCTAGCGCTGAGGAGGCTTCTTCAAGTTGAAGTGCATATTCTAAATTCCACAGCACATCCCCCATTGAAGGACTATCAACTCCGTGCTCAGCCAAACACTTCTCAGTTGTCTCCCCGAACTTTTTCAGGGCGGCTGGATTCACCTTCCCCTTGAGGTTTGTGTCCATTATCAGATCCAGCATGCCTTTCTTTTGCCAAATCATAGCCCACTCGGCTATATTAACTTGCTCGCGCGGGAGCACTGGATTTAATGCAGGTCTGGTGCAGAGAACTTCCATCAGGACAACACCAAATGAATAAACATCTGATTTCTCTGTAAGCTGTTGCCTTCTGAAGTATTCAGGATCAAGGTATCCAAAACTACCCTTAACGGCGGTGCTGACGTGCGTCTGATCAAGAGCCGGTCCAGCTTTAGAAAGACCAAAGTCAGCAACTTTAGCTACAAAGTTCTCATCCAAGAGTATGTTGGTAGTTTTGACATCGCGGTGAATGATGCTCTGAGCTGCACCTGTGTGGAGATAATGCAGCCCCTTGGCAGCACCGATACAAATCTCAAGACGCTGCTTCCACGAGAGAGGTGGGAGATCCGTTCCATAAAGATGGCTTCGAAGAGGGCCATTTGCCATATATTCATAAACCAGAATCATTTCTGACATTTCATCACAGTAACCAATCAAAGACACAAGGTGGCGATGACGAAGTTTGGATAACATTTCAATCTCAGTTTGAAATTCAGCTAAACCTTGTTCAGATCCTTGGTTTCCTCTTTTAATAGCAAGTCTTGTCCCATCTTCTAGTGTTCCTTTATAAACCTTACCAAAACCACCAACACCAAGAAGCAAACTTTCATCAAATTTGTTAGTTGAATCCAATATTTCTTGAAAACTAAAGAATCGTCCAACATTCGGTGAACCCAAGGAGATGTAACTTGCTCGAGAAATTGTAGACATTTTTGTCAAACTTAAAGAGTTTCCATACAACGGAGGAAGCCACCTGTGCCTTTGGTTGGAAGTCTTTGATCTACAGGCTATAAAGAAGCAACAACACACCCCGATAAATGCCAATGCAGCTGATGCTCCTAAGGCAAAACCAAGAATGATACCTATCTTGCTCTTTTTGTGAGGCAACACAAGAAAAGTCTCAACAGATTGAACCCCATTAAAGCTTCTGGCTTCATTACTGATCTTCATGATTTCCAGTCCATTCATAATTGCATTTATATAATCAGCACTCGTGTCTGGACCAACACTAACTTTCAGCATCCTTGAATTCACTGAAGAATTAGAGACGAAATCTTTGTATAAAGGTACGTCCAAATTACCAGCTAAGTTTGACAAGTCTATGTCCAATAGAGCAATGTCATCATTAACATATAAGTTGAACAGAAGAGCGTTCAGAGATTCGCTCACAATATCACAAAAATGTACACGGATGAAGTACATGAAGTTTGGATCAACGGTGAAGATCCATGTGATATTAAAATTCACATTAGGCACATTTGCTTCTCCCATTGTTTCGGCAGTAGCATAAACCCAATTTGGTGCTATTTCAGGAGTCATAGTAGCCGGATATTTTATTCTTGACGGACTAACTGAAGCATTTTCTGCAGAGCTGTTAATGTGCAGGTACTTCGCGTCATTCTCCCACGTTCTTCCCAATGTGTCATTCTGAGCAGTAAGATGAGGACCTCCCATATTTAGACGATAAACAGTTTCGAGGGCTAGTCCTGAAAGGCCATTAAAAGGCGCTAAGGGAGATAAAGCGACTGTTTGATCTGGAATCAACTCATCAGGGACAGATACAACTTCAATGGCATTTATAAATGCAACGGAGTTGTTTGAAGGGATTAAAGCAAGAGTCAAGCTATCTGAATCGACGTTGATGGCATATTCCTTAAAGAGGGACGAACCATTATAACTCTTGAAACTGAAATTGTTCAACAGAACAAAATTTTCTGTGACAATCGTCATTGAGGCAGACGTTAAGTTGTGCCCTGGAAGAGGATAGAAATAGAGACGAACCCAATGCCGCCCTTCTTGCTCTATATCAAACTTGTAAACTGTTGTCCTATAGAAAATTCTCGCGGACTGATAAATTGAAGACGGAGCAGTAGTATTCGACGTGGCAGAAACAGAATTTTCCTTAGTTTCTAAAGAAACTGAAGGATGGAGTGTATCAGGAACATATGTCTGGCCAATATAAGTCACATTTTGTGAAGATCCACATGCAATCAAATAGTTATCAGTAGGAGTAAAAGCAGCATTAGAATCCTGAGTCAAAAAACTTGACACTACTAATACTATGACTAAAGGTATCAAATGCATTATTCTCAAAATTACCATCCTAAAGAGCCAATTATTATACACAATAAACTCCAGTTCTCCTAGAAAATTTGCACTCCAAAAGCCACCTAAGTACTATTGAGAATCAACAATTCTAGCATTGTAGATCTTACTTATCTATCTAGTGAAAACTCAAGGGAAAAAAATCTTGAAATAGAAAAAAGCTTTCTTGACTTACAAAACACAAGAAACTACCAATAAACTATGATTACCACCAAATTCAGAAAAAATAGTGTCAAGACAAGAACTGAGCTTTTCCACTACCTGTAGCTTTTTTCCCTAAAGCTAACAACTTTCCTCAAACTGCAAATTGGAACTGACGGCTTTGGCTTTGGTTTAGTGGTAAGAACACGTGACGTGTGGGTTAGGTGAATGTCACAGGTTCAAACCCTGCGGCAAACAGAGGTATTTACGTAGAGAAGGGTAGAGGAATGTGTCTATTATTCACTAATTTTCAAACCGTACACTACTACTTGGTGATTTCTTATATATTAAAGAAGAAAGAAGACTGCAGATTGGAAATGTGTGTATGAACCAGTAGAAAGAAAACAAAAGAAGTTGTTATTTAGTGTAACTCTGGCATGAAAACATTTGCATTTCTTGAATTTGTTACAATGAAAACATAAGAAAAAAAGAGCTTTTTAGTGGCAACTGATTTCAACAGCTAGCTCTTAACGAGATGTGGATTAGGCTGTCATTTTACAAGGATAGCAAATGGAAATTAAGAGGACCCACAAGAATGAATTTCCAAGCCCCACTCCATTGCCCAATTGCGAGCAACAGCTGTTTTCAAGAAAGCAATAGTGGTTTGATTGTGATAGTATACCTTTAGAAAAACCAACAAGGATTACGGTGGAGTGGTAAGTACTCTTTCATCCTTAATCAGAAGTTTCGAATTCGAGCCCCTAAATATGGAGTCGCCTTATTAGGGAATGCTTTACCCCCAACGTGGGACTTTCCGGCGCGAATCCGGATTAGTCGGGCCTCCAAAGTGGGTACCGAATATATACTGGATGAGAAATCAAAAAAAATATGTAGAAAGATTGGAATGTTATAGCTGAAAGCACCATTATAATTCTGCAAATGATCATTAAAACTAAGGTAATATTAATAAAAGTACATTAGTTTTAATGATCACTCACAAACTTTAACGGCGCTTTCTCCTAATGATACAAATAGCATACTATATCCTCGTAAATTCTCAGGCAAAGCCTAATAAAATACTCCTTTCGTCTCAATTTATACAATGGTATTTGACTGGACATGAAGTTTCATAAATTTTTGGTCTAAAATAAGTCATAAATATTTATGTGTAACTATAAACATCTCATTATGGGTAAACTGAGCAATTTAAAGTTAAATTGTTATTCTAAATATAAAAATTCGTCATTGTTTTTTATATTGATTAAAAAGAAAAGTATCACATAAATTGAGACGAAAGAAGTATATAGTAAGAGTTATATATTTATGGGTAAACATAGTAACCTATTTGTATCATTAGCATGTAATTTCGTGCCAAAATAGGTTCTCTGTCCAGAGGCTTAAATCCAAAACCTCTTTATTAAAAGTAGATGAAAAACATAAATAAAGAATAAAGAGCGAATAATTTAACAAATTTAAAATCATAAAAGTCGAGGAAGTTGTATAACAATCAAATAATATATTTCATTTTGTAACAGTCCAAGATGGAAAGATTGTCATAAAATGAAAATGGAAGGAGTATCCCTTATTTTTACAATAAAACGACATATAAATCATGAAATATATGCGCACTAAGTTTAGAGTTGTATATATAAAAAACACAATTAAATACGAATTAACCAATTCCTCAAAAAGAAAATCTTATTATTTAATAATTAGAATATTATTTTTATCCTTCTTGCAAGTCCTAATTGTTTGTTATAAGTTATAGTTAAGTTGTCTACACCGACCATAGGTTAAGCTCTTGGAGAGTTGAAAACATTTATCTCTCATCTGCCTCATACTATAAATAGAAAACTGTTATGAAAATAATATTGTGGATTTTTATTTAATACTTCGCTATAGATAATCTTTCTGAAGAAGATTATCCATTTAGTATTCTATTGAAGTTTATCTACAAACAGCTCATGCAGACAGCTGATAAGCAGCTGAAGAATAAGCTTTGTAGCTGCTTCCGCCTTGCAGCTACTTATGCCTTACAGCTGCTTCCTGCTTCCGCCATGCAGTTGCTTTTGCCTTGCAGCTACTTCCGCCTTGCAGCTGCTTTTGCCTTGCAGCTGCTTCCGCCTTGCAGCTGCTTCTGCCTTGCAGCTGCTTCCTGCTTCCGCCATGCAGCTGCTTCTGCCTTGCAACTGCTTTTGCCTTGCAACTACTTCTTTTCTTCTATAAATAGAGAAGTTTTCAGTTCATAATGTACATCAGTTTGAAATTCGAATAATAAATCTCTCTCTCTACTTGTCTTTGATTTTATTACTTTAAGTCTTTATTTATAACACGTTATCAGCACGAGACTCTACTATTTTGAGCACTTACTGTGAATCTAATTTCTATTTCAGTGTTCATCTCTGATGTAAGACGACGCTCTTACGCCCGTGGTTAGATCTTGTTCATTCCGAGCATCATAAGGTAGGTTATATCCTTGCTGTGATGAGCTTTTCTTCGTGGCAATAGTGATGTGGATATCACTTGCGTCTGGAACGACCAAATTTGTGTAAAGTAATTTGAGCTTTTTTCTTATATTTGGTTTAATATATTTATTATCGCTTGGTTGATTATATACTACGTATACAGTACCTATTTTGGTATTCGTTTTCATCCTTATTATCTTAATAAAGGATTAAAAAGTGGATAACATTGTTACATCCATTTAAACTCTAGCAGAGTTTGCAAGAAATATAAAACAACCAGAAGTAGTTATGTTTTGTATATCTCATTGTAACTAAATTTTGTTAACCACCAGAAATGGTAAATGCCTTTAACCACTAGAAGTGATAATTTAGATTTTCTATGGTTACAATTGAAGATTAGCTAGAGAAATTTTTTCTATATTACTCACATGCCTCGCAGCTGCTTCATCCTTACAGCTACTTCCGCCTTACAGCTACTTCTGCCTTGCAGTTACTTCCTGTTTCCGCCATGCAGCAGCTTTTGCCTTGCAGCTACTTCCTGCTTCCGCCACGCAGCTGCTTCTGCCTTGCAACTGCTTCTTTTCTTCTATAAATAGAGAAGTTTTACGTTCATAATGTACATCCGTTTGAAATTCGAATAATAAATCTCTCTCTCTCTACTTGTCTTTGATTTTTTTACTTTAAGTCTTTATTTTATAATACGTTATCAGCAAGAGACTTTACCATTTTGAGCACTTACTGCGAATCTAATTTCTCTTTCAGTGTTCATCTCTGATGTAAGGCGACGCTCTTACGTCCGTGGTTAGATCTTTGTTCATTCCGAGCATCATAAGGCAGGTTATATCCTTGAGGTGATGAGCTTTTCTTCGTCGCAATAGCGATGTGGATATCACTTGCGTCTGGAGCGGCCAAATTTGTGTAAAGTAATTTGAGCTTTTTTCTTATATTTGGTTTAATATATTTATTATCTCTTGGTTGATTATATGCTACGTATACAGTACCTATTTGGTATTCGTTTTCATCCTTATTATCTTAATAAAGAATTACAAAGTGGATAACACTGTTAGATCCATTTAAACTCTAGCAGAGTTTGCAAGAAATATATAACCACCAGAAGTGGTTATGTTTTGTATATCTCATTGTAACTAAATTTTGTTAACCACAAGAAGTGGTAAATGCCTTTAACCACCAGAAGTGATAATTTAGATTTTCTATGGTTACAATTGATTATAAGCTAGAGAAAATTTTTCTATATTACTCACATGCCTCGATTTGCTCCTGAAGTAGCACTATCTTAAAAGAGGTTGAAGCATCACACGATTTGGTCTAATTAAAGCAGCAGCAGCAACAACAACAACAACCCAGTAAAATCCCATAAGTGGGGTCTTGGGAGGGTAATATGTACGCAGACCTTACCCCTACTCCGGGGGGCAGAGAGGCTGTTTCCAGGAGACCCTCAGCTCAAGACATTAATAAGAGACAATAAGTAAGTACTATCAATAAACTCATACTAAAAATAATATAAAATACACCATATAACATAAAATAACAAAATAGCAGCAATATACAAAATACTAGATTACTGTCAAATAGGTTCTTCTGCCGCTTCATTGGTTGATCGGCATACGAGGCAAAATTACGAAAAAGCTTTTTTTTTCTCCTATCTTCAATAAGCTGTCCAACTACGATGTGTTAAGCATAGTGACCTCAATCCAAACTCTATTTTTGCTTTTTCTTTTGTTTTTTTTCTGGGGGCCCCTTTAGTAGGTGATTCACTACCGAAACGGAGAAAAGGCTGGATCAATCAAAGGGGGTACTACGAGCCCTCTGCCCTACGCATCTAACCAGCTCGCGTACTCTCTTCCAAAGAACATGAACTGAAAGCAGCAAGCTTTTGCCCTTGCGCCAGAGGAATGGAAAGAGAGGTGTCCTAACCACTAGACTCAGGCAATAAACATAAAGAGGCGATCAAGAAAGTCACGACTGTCTGTCCCTTCCTCAAAGCAAGGAGCGGAACCCTATGATGACTCACTTTAGGTTGAACCTGATCTGAGATCGAAAAGAGGAGGACTCAATGATTATTCGTTCGCCGGAACCAGAAGTTAAAATTTTGGTAGATAGGGATCCCGTAAAAACTCCTTCCATTGACTGATTGGCTGCTTAAGGTCCTTCGTCGAAGGTGTGATTCCATTCTGGGATTCCACGCTTCGAAAAGTCTTTTTTGAGTCTGTAATAGCCTATGTGTCCCAAAAAAGAACGTGCTACGCCATACCGAAAATGAACCAATGCCAACAGAGGAGTTACGGGCGAGCAAGAAAACCCTATGGCTAAGAGGACGATTTTTCAATCTTTTCTACTAGGTAATCTAGTATCCTTATGCATGAAGATAATCAATTAGGTCGTTGTGGTCGGACTCTATTATGGATTTCTGACCACATTCTCCATAGGGCCCTCTTATCTCTTCCTTCTCCGAGCTCTGGTTATGGAAGAAGGAACCGAGAAGAAGGTATCAGCAACAACTGGTTTTATTACAGGACAGCTCATGATGTTCATATCGATCTATTATGCGCCTCTGCATCTAGCATTGGGTAGACCTCATACAATAACTGTCCTAGCTCTACCATATCTTTTGTTTCATTTCTTCTGGATCGCCCGAACCAGCCTAAGATAGGGCTGGCTCTGACGAGTGCCATCTCTTTCGATCTGGCTCATTTGAAATAGAAATAGATGATATAGATGAAAGGTATACTAATATCCAACCGATAGCTCCCGGTATCGGTAGTTGACCAGTATCATCCTAAGATTACCTTATAGCTAGCTATTCTCACTCTAGTGCGCTGTATGAATATTTACAACTTCCCCATAACCTAACCTAACCTTCAACTTTAATGCTCGACCTCCATAATCCCCTGTCAAGGGCCATGTCCTCAGTAATCCTAAGACGTGCTAAGTCCTGTCTTATCACCTCTCCCCAATGCTTCTTAGGTCTCCCTCTACCTCTCATCATGCCCACCACAGTCAATCGCTTCCACTTTCTCACTGGTGCATCGGTGCTCCTCCTCTGAATGTGCCCGAACCATCTGAGTCCTGCTTCCCGCATCTTGTTCTCTATAAGGGCCACACCCAACTTCTCTTGGATATCTTCATTCCTAATCTTATCCAGCCTTGTATGCCCGCATATCCACCTCAACATCCTCATCTCTGCTGCTTTCATCTTCAGGGTGTGTGAGTTCTTAACCGGCTAACACTCGGTCCCATACAGCATTGCAAGCCTAACCACTGCTCTATAAAACTTACCTTTTAGTAACGCTGGAACTTTCTTGTCACACAAGACTCCCGTCGCTAACCTCCACTTCGTCCAACCCACCCCTATGCGGTGTGTGACATCCTCGTCGATTTTCCTGATCCCCTGAATAACTGACCCAAGGTATTTGAAAATACTCTTCTTAGGGATGATTTGAGAGATAAGCCTCACTTCCACTCCTGCTTCTGTCGGCTCAGCCCCAAATTTGCACTCGAGGTATTTCGTCTTTGTCCTGCTCAACCTGAAACCTTTATACTCAAGGGCATGTCTCCAAACCTCTAGCCTTTCGTTGACGTTGCGTCGTGTCTCGTCAATGAGGATTATATCATCAGCAAATAGCATGCACCATGGCACATCCCCTTGAATATGATGTGTTATGGCATCCATCACCAGAGCAAATAGGAAAGGGCTGAGTGAAGACCCTTGGTGCAACCCCGTAACAACTGAAAAATGCTTAGAATCGCATCTTACTGTCCTAACCCGAGTCTTAGCTCCTTCATACATGTCTCTAATCACCCTAATGTAGTCTACCGAAACCCTGTTAACCTCTAAGCAGCTCCATAAGACCTCCCTAGGAACCCTGTCGTACGCTTTCTTTAGATCAATAAACACCATGTGGAGATCCTTCTTCTTATCCCTATACTGTTCAGCCATCCTCCTAATAAGATGGATAGCTTCTGTGGTAGATCGCCCCGGCATAAACCCGAACTGGTTATCTGAGATAGACACCATCCTTCGCACTCTTATCTCTACAACTCTCTCCCAGACTTTCATGGTATGACTCAGTAATTTGATACATCTATAATTGTTACAGATTTGGATATCACCTTTATTCTTATACAACGGAACCATTGTACTCCACCTCCACTCTTCAGGCATCCTATTAGTCTTGAATATCACATTATACAACCCAGTAAGCCATTCTAATCCTGCACTACCCGCACACCTCCAAAGTTCAACCGGAATTTCTTCTGGCCCTGTATCACTGCCCCTCCTCATCTTACGCATTGCCTCGATGACCTTATCGACCTCAATGTCCTTACAATAACTTAATTCATGGGAGGTGTCGGCGTTCTTCAATCTATATGGTACGAAATCCTGATCCCATGCTTTATTTAGATTAAAGCACGTTCAGATAATTATGTTCTGTTCCATGAAAGATGAGAACTTTTGATAAATATTATTCCATTCCCCAAAGTGAATGTGACAATATTAATAAAGCTCGTAAATATGAACGCGCTTTTGATATGATTATATTACAATTTACCTATAGCAGAGGTAATATGATTGATGGAATGTATACTCAATATTTTGTATTTTAAATTCGCTCCCGAAGAAGTAACACAACTGAAATTTTCTCCTGAAGTAGGAAAATATTATGAAAATGTTTCTTTATGTGCTTCAACAAAATAATAAGCTATTCAAAGTTATTTTTGAAGCGCATTTTCATTCCCCGGAGTGAATGAAAAAATACCACAACTCACCTCCTAAAGAGATAGAATAACAAATGATATAAATCTTGTTTTTATGGCATAAAGATCATGGTCGCACGTACCTGTTGTACGTAAAATATCTTGAAATGTTGTATTAAATATCATTCTAATGAAAAAGAATTCTTGAAGAATGTTTTCTGCTACAACCACAATAATATATTATGGTTAGTTATTGAGTTCCCCGAAGGAAATAACAACTCATGTATCTTTCCTTGAAGGATGTAATGATTATGTGGTTTCCGCTTTGATAATGGAGTTTCTCCCTGAAGGAGATATTTGTCACGAAGTTAGTAGTAGAATATTAAAATTCTTGATTTTTGCCATTTATAAATTGAGAATTGGCTTTGTATTGTATATTTGATTATGATTTTCTCTCATGACCTCAGAAGTGTCTGAGCAATATTGGGTAGTATAAAAATTATCAAAAGCTCCCGAAGAGCTATCTGTTTGTCTAGAAGACATATGACACCAGTAGTGTCCGATAAATATTAGATTGTGGATAATGAATGAACGCTCTTGAAGAGCTTATATATAAATATTTCATTCATATTATATGATTATGGTCAAAACATATGTTGTAGTAAACTTGAAGTTTACTAATACAAATGACAATCATACTGAGACTACAAATAATTGAAAGATTAAAAATCTTCATGTTTCCACAATCCTAGGGGGTAAATATGTATGTGAGAAGTTACCTCCTTATTCTTTAATTTGTACTACATCATGTATTGTGATAAACCAGAAGTTTACTAATGCAAAAACAACTATAGTAAATCGGAAATTTACTTATACACAAGTTTATGCCATAGTAAACTAGTAGTTGACTAAGAGATAGCACATGCCCATGATAAAGTTGAAGTTATCATTTACCATTTTTAAATGAGCCATTTGAGAATTCAGATAAGCATATACTGAAGAACTAGAAGATTCTTCAAGAATTCTCTCGTGTTGCTTGTTCTCATAATAAATTGATTCTACCAGCTAAAGTTGGGATTAAGACCCCTGATTCTGAAATATTTAAAAGGTGAATATGGCACCATTCACCTGTCATGTGAACCACTTATAGATGCATATATAAGATGGTTACATGTATGTTTATGTCATCCTGCAGTTTGACATTTGAGATTGCTTTTCTCAATTAAGAGCATAACTTTCAGATGATGAGATCAAGATAATTCATCTTGATAATGCTGGTTTATATCCAAGCTGGTTTGGTAATGAATTCCTCCTACGAATGGCAAAACTATTGCTTGTGAGATCAAAGCTCTATATGTTGGTCTAAGATATTCTAAATTGCATACAGCAGCATTTGTATGCATCGGACCAATAATATATGATAAGTTCTCCCCTCACAATTGGTTTAGGATCAGAAACCAAATATTTTTACTATTTTTTGATGTGTGGTATATGATTAATTTATCTACCACAATGTACAAAGATATGTTTCCAAAGAAGATTGGGAATATATATTAGTTTTCTAGCATTTATGGGATGGAATAAGCAGATGAAAAATATGCTATATGAATCGAATTATCATCAATATGACTCTCACTCAGAAGATAATTCAAGTAAAATGGCAGAAACATTTGCTGATCCAAAATTAAATATCATATTTCAGCTGCAAATGCTCCTATTAAAATTAAAGTCCATGAAGGATAGAGTTTACTGTACGCATGAAGCGTGGTAGACCAATCGGTTCCGAAGGTAACAACTCTTGAAAAATGGTAAGGAGCTAATATTCAAAGTGATCATAATAAGGAGGAAATGAGCTCTAGAAGAGCTCATGACATAACATTTTATGAAACTCCAGAAGAAGTTCAGTTACCTGAAAATAATTAAAGTGATGAGATCTCAACAAGTTATGTCGTTTGCGAACCGATACAAAAATGATCGTCGATGATATATTTGATACAATATAGTTACAATATTGTAAAAGATTGTGAGGATTGGACCTGCAGTCTTGACACCTGAAGATGTCATGCCATTCATAACCTATATGGATTATTTGACTAAATATATATGAATATCCCCGAAGGACTTAAAATGCATAAAGCATATAGTTCAAAAGTCTCGAGAAATATACTCGATTAAATTACAGAGGTCATTATACCGGTTAAAGTAATTTGGGCGCATATGGTATAATCGCCTCAGTGAATATTTATTGAAAGAAGGTTACATAAGTGATGTTATTTGTCCATGTATTTTTATAAAGAAAATGGTATCAGGATTTGTTATACTTGCTGTTTATATTGATGAAATAAATCTTGTTGGAACTCCAGAAGAGCTCCAAAAGGCAATTGAATATCTTAAGAAAGAATTTGAGATGAAAGATCTTTGGAAGACAAAAGTTTGTCTTGGTCTGCAAATTGAACATTTAGCAGATAGAATTTTTATCCATCAATCCGCCTATACAGCAAGGTTCTTAAAACGCTTTTACATGGACAAAACGCATCTATTGATTACACCAATGGTTGTTCGATCACTTGAAGTGGATAAATATTTGTTCCGACCTCCAGAAGAGGATGAGGGACTCTTTGGTCCCGAAGTACCCTATCTCAGTGCAATTGGTGCACTAATGTATCTTACTAATGCTACAAGGCCTGACATAGCATTTTCTGTTAATTTACTCGCAAGATATAGTTCTTCTCCTACACAGCTTAAGGATATGTTCTTACCTCCAGAAGAGAATGGTGAACTCTTTGGTCTAGATATATCCAAGTCTCTGCGCTGTATTCTTTTTTGCTTGCTCGGATTTTTTCCCACTGGTTTTTTCCCTAGAAAGATTTTTAAAGAGGCAGCTTGCAATGTATATTATTACTGTACTCTTTTTCCTTGACTAGAATTTTTTCCCACGGGGTTTTTTCTAGTAAGGTTTTAACGTGGCACATAATAATGAACATATAAGGGGGAGTGCTATAAATATATGCTATATTATGGATGTTCATTTAGTACTCCGTTGAACATAAGCTTCCTGAAGAAGCCTATCCAATGGGACTCCGCCGTAAATATGGTTATCTATTTAATACTCTATTGGAAATAAGCTTCCTGAAGAAGCTTATCATTTCGGTAGTCTGTTATGGATAAATATTACCCCCCGACAGAAGATTATCTATATCTGGTACAGTAGCAGCTTACAAGCAACTTACAAGTAACTTACACAACATCTTCCAGTAGCAACTTACACTGTAGTTTCATTTCATTCGAGAAAAATATGGTTTGGAATATGATAAAAGTTTCACAATTTTCTACAAAGATAATGCTGCATGCATATCCCAATTGAATGGAGGATTTATAAAAAGGTGATAGAACGAAGCACATTTCACCACAACTATTCTACACATATGATCTTCGAAAATATGGTGATATTGATGGCAACAAATTCATTCAACTGACAATCCAACAGATTTGTTCACTAAATCTTTGTCAACTTCAACTTGTGAAAAGATGGTATACAAGATTGGAATATGGAGACTAAAATATTTGAAATAAGATTTTCATCGGGGGGAGTGAATATGCGTTGTACTCTTTTTCCCTTACTAAGGTTTTTCCATGATGTTTTTCTTGTACTGTTTTTCATGAGGCAACTGGAAATGCATATTACTAAAAATGTGCACTCTTTTTCCTTCACTAGGATTTTTCCCACTAGGTTTTTCCTAGTAAGGTTTTAATGAGGCACAATATTCTCTCAATGAACATCCAATGGGGAGTGTTATGAAAATAATAGTGTGGATGTTCATTTAATACTCCGCTATAGATAATCTTCCAGAAGAAGATTATCCATTTAGTATTACATTGAAGTTTATCTACAAACAACTTATGCATACAGCTGACAAGCAGCTGAAGAATAAGCCTTGCAGCTGTTTCCTGAGAAACCTTACCGCTGTTTCCGCCTTGCAGCTACTTCTGTCTTGCAGCTGCTTCCTGCTTCCGCCATGCAGCTGCTTCCTACTTCCGCCATGCAGCTGCTTCTGCCTTGCAGCTGCTTCCTTTCTTCTATAAATAGAGAAGTTTTCAGTTCATAATGTACATCAGTTTGAAATTCGAATAATAAATCTCTCTTTACTTGTCTTTGGTTTCTTTACTTTAAGTTTTTATTTTATAACAAAAACCTATTATTCCATAAAATGAAATAAAATAAATTTTTATCTGTCTCTAAAAAAGAAGAAAATAAATTTTTATAGATACATTGACGGTGCACCAAACTTAAACCCTTTCTATTATCTACCGCACAAATGCACATGGCCACCTACAATAGCAGTCCATATCTGTTTCCTTTTGTATATTTATGTGTTCTGTTTCTTTTTATAATACTTTTGTTAATTTCGAACGTACTTAAGGAGGAAAAGCCTATAGGCAAAAATAATTATGTCAGGCCGCCGAAATATTTACATTTTTCACATATCTATAGTCACTTACGTATCTATAATTTCGGAAATAGTCTATTTACCCTCATAAGGTAGGGATAAGGTCTAAGCAAATATTATACTCTTCATATCCCACAATATAAGAATATGCTGGGTATGTTGTTGACTTCTTCTTCTTGTTGTTGTAATCACTTATCTACAGTAACTTAACTATCGGATTTACGTAGAAATAAATCAGTTCGTTTCGAAAATGAAATTAATAATTTTGTTCGTTGAGGAACTCATGAAGTGTGTCTATATATATACTAGTATCTATAAACGTGCGTTGCACATTAATAATAGCACATGATGGTTTAATATTTTTTTAATGAAGAAATAATAGAATTTAATTAATGAGAGAAATTTTATATATATAATATTACAACAATCATCTAAATGTCGTAAAATATTGTTACATTAGCATAATACGTAAATTCAAAATGAAAGGATATCATCAGAACTTGCATAAATGATTAATTTTAGTGATCTTAAGTAGATAGTTATGTATTGGGGTATAAATTATTTAATATGATAGTATCTTACGGAATACTTCTTTATATTGATATCTCTCTTGAAAGTGCAAAATATAATTATTCATGTAAGAAAATATATTGTGGTAAATATAGTTCAATATTTAGGATATTTGTCCTTGTGCTTTATTTATTATAACTACAAAACATAATCATACTGAAAATTATTTTCAAACAAATTTAGAAGGATATTCTTTAGTTTCGAAAGACAAAAGTTGAATTTAGGAATAGATACATACTTAGAAGCACATTAACCAGTATAATAAGTTTTGCATGTATGACGTTATTGTAAAAACTTCTATATACCATATGTGTACTATTATATAAGCTATGCAGTGAATCTAAGTTTTCAGTAGCATGACAGACATATATTTTTCTTCAAAATCAACCTATATGCAATGGAAGATCAATTTTAACTTAGTCTATTATATATATGGAGACGCTAACGTACGTAAGAAATAATAAATTTGACAACAAACATGCATAGCAGAAGGCCATTTGGTATTAAAGTATTTAAATATTATTCTTAGTAGTTATTGTTGGTATCATCTTCTGCTTAGTCAGAATTGAATTTTTTTTACCATAAAACTTAGTAATCAATATTTTATTTAGTTAATCAATATATTCATTTCTGTTAGCTAAGAATGCTCTTAATTTCTATCATGTAATTTACACAAATTGCATTTTAATCTATTGATGAAAATATTTTCCTTATTAAATGCACTAATATTACCATTGGGGTTAATAATCAAGTGTTCTAGAAGAATCAAATCATCTTTTATTGGATGCTCTTCTTTGTTTCCTACACGAAATAAGAAGTCACTGAATGTTGGATCTGTTCTTACTATTATATTTCTTGTCATTTGAATATTTTTCATTTGAGGTCATAAGTATAATTTTGGCAAGCTAGCTTTTACAAATTCTTCTTTGGTCACTTTTGGATACTGATCGTACTTGATAGAAATCACCTCCCAAACTATTATTTTTTCACCAAACAGTTCATCGATATCGATTATATCTCTAAAACTGTGGGTGATTGTTTCAATCGTATGATACTTAACCTGTAACGATCCGACCCCTCGTCTCATGTATTTCCATCCCGTTTTTCCTGTTTTATGCTTCTACATGTTTCACTTTATATGTTTGATGAATTTGAAGCAATTCAAATAGAGTTTGGTTGGAAATGAGACAATTAGTCTCTTTAAGGAAGGGTGGATTTGGAAAAGTCAATCGGATGTTGACTTCTGAGTTAGAGGGTTCGGAATAGATTTTTGATGATTCGGTTAGTTTTGGGGGATGATTTAAGGCTTAGGAGAGCAATCAAAATTAATTTTGGAGACTCGGTGTAGAATTAGGCTTGAATTGGCTAGGTTAGCATTTTGGCAAAATTCGGTTGATAGGTGAGATTTTAATCCGAGGGTCAGAATGGAATTCTGAGAGTTGTAGTAGTTTTGTTAGTGGATTTTGGATGTGATGCAAAATTTTTGTTGATCCATAGGTGCTTAGGTCGGATTTTTGATCGAATGCATGTTTCGAAAGTTTTAGTTTAACTTAGGCTTGAATCCGTTGTAATTTGATGATTCTTGTGTTGTTGGATGTGTTTTTATAATTGGAACATGTTTGCGTGATGTTTTAGGATGGGTTGGCACTTTTGGTTGAGGTCCCGGGGGCCTCGGGATGTTTTCGGGTGGTCAATCGGACCAATCTTGGCCTTTGGGAGTTGCAGAAAACCTACTGAAGTGTTGCAGAGGAATTTCCCTATGCGATTGCATAGGGTGCATTGCAATCACATAGGAGGTTTGGAGAGGGGTCTTATGTTGTGATATGCGGTCGCATTAGGGGATATGCGATCGCATAGGTTCAGAAGTTTGGGATGTGCGTTCGCATTAGAATGGGTGCGATCACGTAATGTATTTGAGCCTGGCGTCCCTGGCAGTGAATTGTTCTACGTGATCACATAATAGGAAATCTAGAGGTTGGAAATTTATGCTATGCGATCGCAATAGCAAGGCTGCAATCACATAGGGTTAATTAATGCCTGGGTAGAATGATTTAAGGACATTTCATCCGCGACTTGGGTCTAATTTCCACCATTGTTAGGCAACTTTGGGAGCTTTTGACGAGGAATTTAGAGGGTTTTGACTGGGAATCGATTGGAGGTAAGTCCTATGGCCTAGAAACAATTTCAACACCTAAATTCATGAAATTTGAGTAAAAAGGGAAGAACCAGGGCTTGTGTTTTTGAATGAGAAATTGGATTTTGAGGGAGCATTTGGACTCAGATTTTGATGAATTTTACATGTATAGGCTCGTGGCGAGATGAGGAACATTGTGGTGTAAAAATTTCTAACTTTCGAGAAGTGGGCCTGGGGCTCGGGTTTTGCAAATTTTGTAGTTTTCGATATTTTTTGAGTCTTTTCGATTGGGTTATATTCCCTTAGCCTATTGTAATGTATTCGTTGTGGGTTTGGCCAGATTTGACACGCGAGGAGTTCAATTCGAGAGGCAAGGGCATTGCTAGCTAGTTTTCAGCCGGCTAGAGGTGAGTAACTGATAAATGCTGCTCTGAGGGTTTGAAACCCTTGACTTTCACATCGTAAGGCTATATTGAGGCATGACACGCATTCCACACTGAGTACGGGGTCGTATACTGTTTGGGATTGAGACTTAGTCCATCCCGAGTGTTGATTTCTATTATATTGGTGATTGAAATGCATACCTTATCATTGTGAATTGGGCTTGTTGTCGTGTTTGGGGCCTTGTGCCGACCTGTAGAATCCTTAGGGGATCCTTATGTGTTTTCCTCACTTGTGTGAATAACATAAATTCTCAGTCATGTTTTTAAATATTAAAAATAACATAATAACTGTGTTTTATACTTGAACACTAAATGAAAAGGATATTAGGGCTGATAACCCTATAGTATGTCACGCCCGATTTGATGTAGACTTATTTGACTGAGATGGGTCGGGGACCCTATAGTGAGGAAGGTTCCTTGATATGGATCGGGCTACACGCCGTAGCGATTATATATATTGATATTGAGGCCGAGGGCTTGTTTTATGCCAATACCTGGCCGATATTGCGCTTGGGCTGTAGGAGCCCCTCCGAAGTCTGTGCACACCCCTAGTGAGCGCCGTCGACATTAAATAAGTGGAACGGGCTGCACGTCGCAGCGGATACTAGTGTGTACTGTTATATGTGTTGTATTCTTTCATGCATTATTTCTTAACTGTATTATTTGTTGTATATTGTTTCCACTGTTTTGGATATGAATTGCTAGATATAGAGTACTTTGTGCATTTCTTGCGTTTTCTTACTTTCAGACTGTAGTTATGGTTATTACTCACTAGGTCGGAGTACTCTCTTTACTCCCTTCACCTTGTGTGTAGATATAGGGCAGTCTCAAGCTGAGTGATTCCAGCTGATCCAGAGTTCTTTCCGGGAGTATTTGAGGTAGTTGCAGGGCGTTGCAGTCGATGATTCTTCCCTCTATCTTTATCCTTTATTTCCGCATTTTCAGTTTTTTGATGAACTTTGTAGTACGATATTACTCTGTATTCTAAAGGCTCATGTTCGTGACACCGGGTCCTAGTTGGGCTGCATCGGTATTTTGTCAGATTTTTCGTATTATTAACAGTATTTTAGAATTTGACTTAAATAGCGTTATCTTTAAATAATTGGAGTACCTGTTATAAACGGTCAGGCTTGCCTAGTAGTGTGCTGGGCACCATCACAACCGGGTTGGGGTTGTGAAAAGTTGGTATCATTGCCTAGGTTACTTGGTCTCGTGTGTCATGAGCCGGTTTAGTAGAGTCTCACAGATCGGTACGAAGACGTTTGTACTTATCCTCGGTAGCTACAGAACCTTTAGGAAACTTCATATTCTTGGAATTCTTATCGTGCGACTTTGTTGATCCAATAACTAAATTCTATTATTTTATTCACTCGTAGATGGAGAGAACCCGTGCTACCGGACGTGGCGGACAACCACCTGTACCATCTACTGAGGCCACCAGAGGCTGTGGACGCGGTCGAGGTCGTGGTCAAGGTAGAGCCGAGGGGGCAGCACCTGTTGACCCACTAGTTTCCCCGACTCAGGAGCAGGCTCCAGCTGTGGAGATTTCAGCAGCACATGTTCAGGCACCAGCTTGCCTATTGTGATTCCGAGTCTTCAAGAGGACCTAGATTAGATTTTATCAGTTTGCTCTGGCGTGGCTCAAGTCGTCTCAGCCACTTCTGCAGCGGCTAGTTCGCAGGATGGGGGAGGCAATCAGACCCCCGCTGCTAGCATGCCTGAGCAGGTAGTACGGGGTTTGCAGACTCCAGAGGTACCACCAGTTCAGCAGGTTGCCCCAGTTCAGCCAATTGCACCGGTTCAGGATGATGTGATTCCAGCTATGCCAGATGATGAGCAGCGTCCTCTTGAGAGGTTTAGTAGGCTCTCACCTCCTACTTTCAGTAGTGTTCCAGGTGAGGATGCCCAGGGTTATCTCGACAAGTGTCAACGCATGCTTCGGACCACGAGGATCTTGGAGCCAATGGGGGCATCATTTACTACATTTCAGTTTTCTAGAGCAACTTTCACTTGGTGGGAGGCATATAAGCGGTATAGGCCGAGGGGTGAAACGCCTTTGTCATGGCAGGAGTTCTCCACTCTCTTTCTGGAGAAGTGGGTACCGCAGTCTTAGAGAGAGGAGCTGCAGAAGCAGTTTGAGTGGCTTCGTTAGGGAGATATGACTGTGTCATAGTATGAGGTGAGGTTTTCGGAGTTGGCTCGTTATGCTCCATGGATGGTCCCAACTGATCGGGAGAGGATTAAGAGGTTTGTAGACGGACTTATTTATTTCGATCGTATTATGATGACTCGAGAGAGGATTCTGAGTCATACCTTTGAGGATCTATGGGTATTTCTTGTGATATTAAGATGGCTCGCCGTCAGGAGAGAGAGAGGAGAGGGAGGCCAAGAGTCCATGAGGATTAGGTAACTTCAGTGGTGCTCCGTCTAGGAGCTAGTTTCAGCAGAGCAGAGATCGTTCTTTCAGGCCTCATCAGTCGGCTCACGAGTATAGTGAGGCGTCTTCAGGCCGTGGTCATCAGAGGTTCCAGCAGGGCCAGTCTTCACTTTGTGCCCTCCCAACTCATAGCTCTTCACATGTCCCTTCAGCTCAGGATTCTTCTGCGCAGGACGCATCGGCTGGTCATTCTGGTGTGAGAGATCCCCATCAGTCCCTTTCTCCAGCATCTGGTATTTGCTTTGAGTGTGGCAAGTATGGCCATATGAGGAGGCAGTGTCCTCGATGTGGTGGTAGCTAGTCTCAGTAGAGGGATCAACTCTCGTCTTTTGTTCCAGTTTCTTCAGCACCAACTCAGTCAGAGAGGGGCGGAGGCCAGGTATCCAGGGGTTGCCCTAGGGGCGAAGACCGATCAGGCGGCGGCGGCCAGGATAGATTTTATGCTATCCCAGGAAGGATAGATGCTCTTGCATCTGATGCTGTTATCACATGTATTATTTCAGTCTGCCACAAAGAAGCCTCTGTCTTATTTGATCCCGGTCATACCTATTTCTACGTGTCTTCATATTTTGTTCATCATTTGGGTACGACCCGAGGTTGTCTTGCTTTACCTGTGCATGTATCTACCCCTGTGGGTGATATTATTATTGTGGACCATGTGTATCAGTCATGTCTTGTTAATATTGGGGGTCTGGAGACCCAAGTTGATTTATTGCTTTTGAGCATGGTATACTTTGATATTATTCGGGGCATGGACTGGTTATCTCCGTGTCATGTTATTCTAGACTGTCATGCAAAGACAGTAACCTTGGCTATGCCGGGTGTTCCGAGGATGGAGTGGCATGGTATGACTGATTATGTACCTAGCCGGGTTATATCTTTCTTGAAAGCTCAGCGCATGGTTAGAAAGGGTTGTTTATCATATTTGTCCTTCATGCATGATGTTGGAACAGAGGCTCCCAGTATATATTTTGTACCCGTTATGAGGGACTTCCCTTATGTATTTCCTGCAGACCTGTCGGGTATGCCCCCGGACAGGAACATTGATTTTGGAATTGACCTGGTGCCGGGCACCAAGCCCATTTCTATTCTTCCTTATCGTATGGCACCAGCGAGTTGAAAGAATTGAAAGATCAGCTTCAATAGCTCCTAAAAAAGGGGTTTATTCGGCCGAGTGTATCACCGTAGGGTGCACCTGTGTTATTCGTGAAGAAGAATGATGGCACAATGAGGATGTTCATTGACTACAAGTAGTTGAACAAAGTAACAGTGAAGAACAAGTATCCCCTACGTCGTATCGATGATTTATTCGACCAACTTCAGGGAGAGATGTTGTTTTCTAAGATTGATCTTCGTTCGGGTTATCACCAGTTGAAGATCAAGGAGTCAGATATTCTTAAGACTGCCTTCAAGACTAGATATGGTCACTATGAGTTTCTTGTTATGTCTTTTGGGCTGACCAATGCCCCAGAAGCGTTCACGCATGTGATGAACAATGTATTTTGGCCGTATCTAGATTTGTTTGTTAATGTATACATTGATGATATTCTAATATACTCGCGTAGCCAGGAGGAGAACGCAGAGCATTTGCGAGTGGTATTGCATAGATTGAGGAAGGAGAAGTTCTATGCCAAGTTCTCCAAGTGCGAGTTTTGGCTTAGTTTCATGGCCTTCATGGGACACGTGGTAGCCAGTGATGGTATTCAGGTTGATCCAAAGAAGATTGAGGCGGTTCAGGGTTGGCCTAGACTATCCCCGGCCACAGAGATTCGTAGTTTCCTCGGTTTGGCGGGTTATTATCGCAGTTTCGTTCAGGATTTCTCATCTATTGCCTCATCCTTGACAGAGTTGACGCAGAAGGGTGCTCTGTTTGTATTGTCAGATGAGTGTGAGGAGAGCTTTCAGAAGCTCAAGACAACTTTGATAGCTCCAGTATTGGTCTTGCCATCAGCTTCAGGTTCTTACACCATTTATTGTGATGCTTTGAGATTCGGGATTGGCTGTGTACTGATGTAGAAGGGTAGAGTGATTGCTTATGCTTCTCGACAGTTGAAGCCCCATGAGAAGAACTGCCTTGTTCATGACTTAGAGTTGGCTGCTGTAGTTCATGCCTTGAAGATATGGAGGCACTATTTATATGGAGTATCTTGTGAGGTGTTCACCGATCATCGCAGTCTTCAACACTTGTTCAACTAGAAAGATCTTAATTTGAGGCGCGGAGGTGGCTTGAGTTACTTAAGGATTATGATATTACCATTTTGTATCATCCGGGAAAGGCCAATGTAGTGACCGATGCTTTGAGCCAAAAGACAGTTAGTATGGGGAGTTTGGCGTATATTCCAGTTGGGAAGAGACCCATTGCAGTGGATGTTCATGCTTTGGCCAATCGGTTGGTGCGGTTAGATATTTTGGAGCCTAACCGAGTGTTGGCGAGAGTGGTTTCTCGGTCTTCCTTGTATGATTGCATCAGAGAGCGCCAGTATGATGATCCACATTTGCTTGTCCTCAAGGACAGGGTTCAGCACAGAGATGCTAGAGATGTGACAATAGGTGACGATGGTGTGTTGAGGATGTAGGGCTGGATTTGTGTGCCCAATGTAGATGGGCTTAGAGATTTGATTCTTGAGGAGGCCCACTGTTCGCGGTATTCCATCAATCCGGGTGGCGCGAAGATGTACCAAGACTTGAGACAGCATTACTGACAGAGGAGAATGAAGAAGGACATTGTGGGATTTGTGGCTCGGTGTCTCAATCGTCAGCAGGTAAAATATGAGCATCAGAGACCGGGCGATTTACTTCAGCAGACGGTTATTCCTGAGTGGAAATGGGAGAGAGTTACTATGGATTTCGTGAGTGGTCTTCCTAGGACTTTGAAGAAGTTCAATTCTATTTGGGTCATTGTGGATCGGCTGACCAAGTCCGCTTATTTCATTCCAGTGTGTACTACATATTCTTCGGAGCGGCTGGCAGGGATCTTTATTCGTGAGATTGTCCAATTGCATGGTGTTCCAGTTTCTATTATATCAGATAGAGGCACTCAACTCACTTCTCTGTTTTGGAGGACTTTCCAGCACGGGTTGGGTACTCAGGTGGAGCTGAGCTCAGAATTTCATCCTCAGACGGACAGACAGTCCGAGCGTACTATTCATATATTGGAGGATATGTTGCGTGCCTGTGTGATTGATTTTAGAGGTTCTTGGGATGAGTTTCTACCTCTTGTAGAGTTTGCTTACAGCAACAACTATCAGTCTAGTATTCAGATGGCACCATATGAGGCATTTTATGGGAGATGGTGTAGATCTCCGGTCGGTTGGTTTGAGCCTGACGAGGCTAGGTTGTTGGGGACAGATTTGGTCCAGGATGCCTTAGAGAATGTGAAGGTGATTCAAGAAAGACTTCGTACAGCTCAGTCGCGTCAGAAGAGTTATGCGGACCGGAAGGTTCGGGATGTACCGTACTCGGTGGGTGAGAAGGTCTTGCGGAAGGTTTCACCCATGAAGGGTGTGATGAGGTTCAGAAAGAAAGGGAAGCTGAGTCCGAGGTTCATCAAACCTTTTGAGGTGCTTAGGAAGGTTGGGGAGGTGGCCTATATACTTGCTTTGCCACCTAGTTTGTCAGTTGTTCATCCGGTGTTTCATGTGTCTATGCTCCGGAAGTATGTTGGGGACCTGTCTCATGTCTTGGAATTCAGTACACTTCAGTTGGATGAGGATTTGACTTATGATGTGGAACCAATGGCTATTTTTGGTCGACAGGTTCGGAAATTAAGATCAAAGAACATAGCTTCAGTGAGGTACAGTGGAGAGGTCGTCTCGTGGAGGAGGCCACTTGGGAGACCGAGCAGGAGATGTCGAGAAGATACCCACACCTATTTGATACTTCAGCTTTGTTTCTTGACCCGCTCAAGGACGAACGTTTGTTTTAGTTAGGGAGTATGTGACAACCTAACCCGTCGTCTCATGTATTTTCGTCCCATTTTCCCTGTTTTATGCTTCTACGTGTTTCATTGTATGTGATTGATGAATTGGAAGTAATTTGTATATGGTTGGAAATGAGACAATTAGTCTCTTTAAGGAAGCGTGGGTTTGAAAAAGTCAAACGGATGTTGACTTTTGAGTTAGAGGGCTCGGAATGGATTTCTGATGATGATTTAAGGCTTAGGAGAGCAATAGAAGTAATTTTGGAGGCTCAACGTAGAATTAGGCTTGAATTGGCTAAGTTAGCATTTTGGCGATATCCGGTTGATAGGTGAGATATTGATCCGAGGGTCGAAATGGAATTCTGAGAGTTGCAGTAGCTTCGTTTATGTGATTTTGGATGTGTGTGCAAAATTTTAGTTGATTTGGAGGGATTCAGTTTAGGTTTTTGATCGAATGCAGGTTTTGGAAGTTTAGTTTAACTTAGGCTTGAATCCGTTGTAATTTGATGATTCTTGTGTTGTTGGATGTGTTTTTATGATTGGAACATGTTTGTGTGATGTTTTAGGATGGGTTGGAACTTTTGGTTGAGGTCTCGGGGGGCCTCGCGGTGTTTTCTGGTGGTCAATCAGACCAATCTTGGCCTTTGGGAGTTGCAGAAAAACTGCTGAAGTGTTGCAGAGGAATTGTCCTATCCGACCGCATAGGGTGCATTGCGGTCGCATAGGAGGTTTGGATAGGGGTCTTGTGTTGTGCTATGCGGTCGCATTAGGGGATATGCGATCGCATAGGTGCGGAAGTTTGGGTTGTGCGTTCGCATAAGAATGGGTGCGATCGCATAGTGTATTTGGACCTATTGTCCCTGGCAGTGAACTGTTCTATGTGATCGCATTGGTTATAGTGCGATCGCATTAGAGGAAATCTGGAGGTTGGAAATTTCTGCTATGCGATCGCAATAGCAAGGCTGTGATCGCATAGGGTTAATTAATGCCTTGGCAGAATCTTTTAAGGACATTTCATCCGCGACTTGAGTCTAATTTCCACCATTGTTAAGCAAACTTGGGAGCTTTTGACGAGGAATTTAGAGGGTTTTTACTGGGAATCGATTGGAGTTAAAGTCCTATGGCGAAGAAACATCATCTAATTGTGATTTTAACACCTAAATTCATGGAATTTAAGTAAAAAGGGAAGAGCTAGGGCTTGTGTTTTTGATTGAGAAATTGGATTTTAAGGGAGCATTTGGACTCTGATTTTGATGAATTTTGCATGTATAGACTCGTGGCGAGATGAGAAACATTTTGATGTAAAATTTTCTTACTTTCGAGAAGTGGGCCCGGGGCTCGGGTTTTGTAAATTTTGTGGTTTTTGATATTTTTTGAGTATTTTTGATTGGGTTATATTTCCTTAGCGTATTGTAATGTATTCGTTGTGGTTTTGCATTGATTCGACGCGCGAGGAGGTCGATTCGAGAGGCAAGGGCATTGCTATCTAGTTTTCGTCCGGCTAGAGGTGAGTAATTAATGTAACTGCTGCTCTGAGGGTTTGAAACCCTAGATTTTCATATCGTAACGCTATATTGAGGTGTGACATGCATTTCACGATGAGTGCAAGGTCATATACTGTTGGGGATTGAGACTTAGTCCATCCCAAGTGTTGAGTTCTATTATATTGGAGATTGAAACACATACTTATCATTGTGAATTGGGATATTGTCGTTTGGGGCCTTGTTCTGACCTGTAGAATCCTTAGGGGATCCATATGTGTTTTCCTCACTTGTGTGCATAACATAAATTCTTAGTCATGTTTTTAAATATTAAAAATAATATAATAATTGTATTTTATACATGAACATTAAATGAAAAGGATATGAGGTCTGAGATCCCTATAGTATGTCACAACCGATTGGCTGTGGACTTATTCGACTGAGATGGGTCGGGGACCCTGTAGTGAGGATGGTTCCTTGATATGGATCGGGCTACACGCCGTAGCGATTACATATATTGATATTGAGGCCGAGAGCCTGTTTTATGCCAATACCTGGCCGATATTACGCTTGGGTTGTAGGAGCCCCTCCGGAGTTCATGCACACCCCACTGAGCGCCTTCGACGTTTACTAAGTGGAGCGGGATGCACGCTGCAATGGGTACTAGTGTGTACCGTTATATGTGTTGTATTCTTTCATGCATTATTTCTTGATTGTATTATCTGTTGTATAGTGTTTCCACTGTTTTGGATATGAACTGCTAGATATAGATTACTTTGTGCATTTCCTGCGTTTTCTTACTTCCAGACTATATTTATGTTTATTAATCACTAGGTCGGAGTACTCACTTTATTCCGTGCACCTTGTGTGTAGATATAGGGCAGTCTCAGGCTGAGTGATTCCAGTTGATCCAGAGTGCTTTCCGGGAGTATTTGAGGTAGCTGCAGGGCGTTCGCAGCCGATGATTCTCCCCTCTACCTTTATCCTTTATTTCCGCATTTTCTGTTTTTAGACGAACTTTGTGGTAGGATATCACTCTGTATTATAGAGGCTCATGTTTCTGACACCGGGTCCTAGTTGGGTTGTATCGGTATTTTGTCAGATTTTCTGCATTATTATCAGTATTCAGGCTTTGACTTAAATTGCTTTATCTTTACTTGTTTAAATAATTGGAGTAACTGTTATAAATGGCCGGACTTGCCTAGTAGTGTGATGGGCGCCATCACGACCGGACTGTTGTCGTGACATAACCAAAAGCGCTTCATCCCATATTATCACTTTTTCCTTCCTTATAAATTTAGCATTATTGTTCTGATTTGATATTTATGATGATTAATTTAGTTATTTGAATAGGTATATAAAATTTGAAGTAAGATTTACGACCTCATAATAAAATTGTTGCTGGTACATCACTTGTTCTTATTGCTAACAATATCATGCCTCTTGATCTGACATTTGTAAGTAATGTATGACATATAAATATTATTTTGATTCCACTGGAGACATCTACAAAGGATAATCTCACAATACCAGAGGCCGATTTTTTATAATATAATCTTTAAAACCTTATTTTGTTTAGGATTTAGCTTTAGTTGTACTTCCTGATACACTTGTATGGACTTCTTAATATTATATTAATCTCTTTTGATTTGTGATCTATTTTTTAAATCTATGATACACTTTTTATGGAATAAATTTATGTATCCTAAAATTTTTTTAACTTAAAAATTATTTTACTCATATGATGATTTATTAAACAATTTAATTGAATTCTCTTGCTAAATAATTAATTGAAAGATTTGATTGTTTGGTTTTAACATAAAACATAATTTATGTTCTGTTGATTTAGATTCTTAATATTAGCTTACTTCATGTTTGAGTTTTTAACCATGATTATAATTTTATCCACCATAAATTTTATTTCAAATAGTAAGAAGATCAATGACATTCTACGTTTAGATTATTATGTTTGTAAAATCATTAGTGGTATGGATTCTTACCAACTTTTTTCTTTCTTTTCTCACATATTTATATTCTTAAAAATTTTCGTAGTTGTTCTTTAATAATTAAGTATATTTTTCTATATTACACAAAAATTGATAATAAAAAATTATTATTTGAGTAGGAAACCATCAGATATACTGTAATAATATGTTATCTTGGGAATTTGTTTCTCAATGTCAATACTTTATGCAGTCTGTTTGGCATTATTTTTTTGTATCGAATATTATAGAGTGGTAATGTATTATTAATATGGAAGATTATTATGGATTTGATTTTATTAAACCTTCCTACATATTTTAAATAAGAAGTTAATAGATAAGATTGTATTAATTTTAAAATCTTAAATATTAAAAATAATTAATATAGAAGTTATTGTAGTCCAAAAAAAAAAGTTATTACAGCTATATTTTTGCCTATGAACTCTTATGTATAGTAGTCGTTCTTTATAATAATATATACTATCTTTTTTTTCTAAATGAATTTTGGTAATATAACCGTTTTTACTCTTTAAAAATAGAGTTTACATAGGAAAAAATTGTAATTTAATTATTCTCTTAATATTTTGGATTTAGCAATCAACTAAAATTTTATTCATTAAATATTTTCTTATTTAAACTATGTAATAAATCCTAATATTTAGGACTTTAAAGTTGATTAAGATTTTAACCTTATAAAATTACTTCTTTATTAGAACTATGTACGTAATATATAACTCTAATATGTTCCACCTTAACTTGGAAAATCAAACGTGTATATATGCATGTATCTAGGTCATTATATAGCATAACTGAAGTTACAAGTCTCTCTCCTAAAGCTATAAAGTTACGGAGAAAGTAATTTATGAATTGCAACAATATTTATATTTCTCTAGGACGCATATCTATTTTAATACTTCCGGGGTCTATTTGGATACAACTAAATATCTATTTATATTTCCCAAGAGCAAAGGTGGGTAGTTCTTGGAGGGAAGGATGCCGGAGGTTTATTTGGAAACAGCCTCTCTACCCCAGGGTAGGGGTAAGGTCTGCGTACATACTACCCTCCCCAGACCCCACTAAGTGGGATTATACTGGGTTGTACTTTTATGTTAGCATTGTATACATATTTGATTTCACTTATATGCCCTTAATAGTGGTTAAGCTAAACATTAATGAGAAGGGCGATTTGTCTTTTCAACGAAATGCAAATCCAATTCTCTTTGACCTTTTCCTTTTCTCTGCCATCAATGGCGACACTATCAACAACTCACAAAAATAAAAGATAAATATATTAAAGACAAACCAAGATCTCTTTTCTCAATGGCCACAGCATAACTTTCAATAAGAACTTAGTAGCATTTCAATGGCTATGTAGTAGCTCCTTTTTCTCTCTTTCAACGGCAACTCTCTCTCTCTCTATCTTTATTCTACCACTTCTTAGAGATTAGAGAGAAAATAAGTTCCAAATCTTAGTTACTGTTGCCAACCATCGAATTTTAATGTCAATTAACCTATCAAAATTTTAGAACAGGTATACATTCTTGCCTTCTCACTGACAACAACAATGAATATAACAGCTGAACCAAAGAAACTTGAGAACTACAAAATATATACAGAAAGTAAATGAAGATAACCCAAAATCATCAAACTACAAAAACATCATATGCAACTCCTTCACCGATCGGGTGAGGAAGCCAAAGTAAAAGAATGCCATTGAGAAGAAAGGGAGAAGAATTTGGGTTTAAAGCATTTTCGATGAAAAGACAAAAACGCCCTTCTTATTAATGTTTAGCTGAACCACTGTTAAGGGCATTTAAGGGAAATCAAATATGTATGCAATGCTAACCTACTGCAACTATGTAGTAGAAAAACCTATATATATATATATATATATATATATATATATATATATATATATATATATATATATATATATATATATATATATATATATATATATATATATATATATATGGAGAGAGAGACTAGAATTCGAAAAGTCTATTCGTACATGAATTTGAGACTTTTGCATCTATACCCAGTTTTGGGATCACAATTGAACGTATATCCATTTTGACAAAATATTTGCAAGCATACTTACTTTATGATCAATGTCACACTTATCAGGTTTGAAGTTAAAAATTTTAGTTTGAAGTGAAACAAATTGCTCTTCATATGCACTTAATGCCCGATAGATCTGAAGTGTAACTAATGGTTTCATGCACTTAAAGCCAATAAGTTTGAAGTGAAAATTACACTTAGATTCACTTAAGTTCAAAAGGTCTAAGTGCAACAAATATTTTTCTACACTTAAGGCCAATAAGTCTGAAGTGAAAAATTGCACTTCAGATGCACTTAAGGCCAAAAGGTCTGAAGTGCAACTAACTTTTTTCTACACTTAAGACCAATAAGTCTGAAGTGAAAAGTTGCACTTCAGATGGACTTAGGGCCAAGGTCTTAAGTACAACCAACGTTTTCATGCACTTAAGGTCAATTTGGTCTGAAGTGTAAATTCACCATAAACGAAAATTTATTCTTCGAATTTTAACAATCCAATATACAATTTAATACCTAAATCTACTCCAAATGGGCTCAAATTTGAAACATAATCTCTAAAAATAATCAAGAACAAATCCCAATTATCAATTAGTCAAAATAACAATAAATCTGACGAATTGCAATTAAGAAAAAAGAAGAAATCCTAAGCAATAATAAAAACGAAAAAGGCCTAAGAATGTCAATCAACTTTCAGAAATGGTCTATCCATGCCGTCCGTTAAAAAAAATATTCATTTCATGCTACTACCGTTACTCATTTGGCCCATCCATGCCATTATTGACTAATGACAGTGGCATGGATTGGCCAAATAATAATTGAGCAGTTAGTCAATAATGGCATGGATGAGCCAAATGTGTAACGACAGGGGCATAAAATGAGCATTCTTTAATGGGTGGTATGGATAGACCATTTCTGAAAGTTGAGTGACATTTTTGGACCTTTTCCGTAATAAAAAATAAAGCGTCACAAAAGTGACCTTTGTAAAACATCATAAACTACCTTAAGGTTTAAAATATGTTCACATACACTGTCACGACTCGGATTTTTTCACCGTCGGGAGTCGTGATGGCGCCTATTGTCGAAGCTAGGCAAGCTAACCATTTTATTCATTTTCACCAAAAACCTTAATCTAAAACAATATAATGCCGCATTAATTAATTAATTAAAACCGCGCGAAAGACTTAGCAATAATAGTAATGATAAAGTGCAGAAATTAGTAACATGCCTCTACCCAGTATCTGGTGTTACTACTCACGGACGACTAAAAGAGTACTAAAATAACAGTCTAAAGGAAATACATAACATGTATGTTTTGATACAATAAAACAAACTGGAAGAGATAGAGGAGACTCAGGACTCGCGAACGCCAGCGAACTACCTCGGGTCTCTGGACTGAAGGATCGCTCCCTATCTACTACTGCGGTTCGTAGGCTGTGTCTTGACCTGTGCACAAAAAGGCACAGAAGTGTAGTATCAACATAACCGACCCCATGTGCTAGTAAGTGGTCGGCCTAACCTCGGCGAGGTAGTGACGAGGCTAAACCGAACCTACCACAATCAACCTGTACAGATATATGTGCAATAATAGAAAGAGAACAAGATTTTAAACAGATAATGGGGAGGGGACATGCTGGGGGAGTAGCAGTTCAATTATAACTTCAACAAACAAGAAACGGAACTGAATATATAATAATTAAATAAAGTAAGCCAGTGAATCTATAACTGCACGGCATCACCCTTCGTGATTTTACTCTCAATATACAATGCACGACATCTAAGGCTAATAACAATAATCAATACAAGATGTGGTAGGCGTACCATTCGCTCCCGATCATAACATATCGTGGTCGGCGTGCCAAACGATCCTAATCATAACATCTCGTGGTCGGCGTGCCACACGATCCCAATCATAATATCTCGTGGTCGGCGTGCCACACGATCCCAATCATAACATCTCGTGGTCGGCGTGCCACACGATCCCAATCATAATATCTCGCGGTCGGTGTGCCACACGATCCCAATCATAATATATAAGTGGATGGCGTGCCACACGATCCCATAATGTAATATAATTGAATAACTCTATCAATCTCTCCACAGAAGATCCCATTAGGAAAGCTCATCAATATAACAGTTAAACCCGGTAAGGATATAGCTAACAGCCCAAAATATCCCGGCAAGGGAAGAACAACTCGACAATAAGTCCTGGCAAGGGAAAACGATTCAACAAGAAATCCTGGCAAGGGAAAAATACCAAAGTTCCTTCTTTAGCTCATTTGCTTCTCAACTATCATTTCATAGTTCATTTAACAAGTAATTATCACAATTGTTCACTTCTTTCGACAATTTAATAGCAATTATGACTCACGGTCATGCTAGACTCGGACGCATAGGTAACCGTCACCATACCTATACACCGACTCATATAGGACATAGAAAATATTATCCTAATCCTATTCCCTCAAGCCAAAGTTAGATCAAACACTTACCTCAAAAGCTTCCAACTCAACTCACGCCTCTAGAATAGTTTTACCCCTCAAATTCGCCTCAAAACCTATCGAATCTAACCACAATTTACTCAAATGTAGCAACAAATGCTAGTTAAATCAATTTGAATGCATAAGAATGAAATTCTCAAGTTTTACACAAAAATTCCCAAAATGTCCCCGGTCCCACGTGGTCAAAATCTGAGGTTAGAACCAAAATCGGGTTACCCATTCCCCCACGAGATTATATATATGACTAGATTTGAAATCGGACCTCAAATTGAGGTCCAAAAGCCCAATTTATTGAAAACCCTAAATTCTACCCAAATCCCCATTTTTACCCATGAAAGCTTTGGTTTAAAGATGAAATCATGATAAAAGATGTTAAAGATTGAAGAAATTTAGTAAAAGTTGACTTACAATTGATTTGGGGACGAAGGGGTTCGAGAGAAATCGCTAATGAAGGTTTTGGGTTTTGAAAATATTGAAAGTGAACTTTAAAATCGGTTAAGTATAAAATACACTGACGCATGCCTCGCAATTGCGAGAAAGGGATCGCAATTGCGAACTAGGCAGAAAAAAAGGGAACCTCGCATTTGCGAGATATTGTTCGCAAATGCGAACTAGGCTGGGAAATGGTGGAACTAGCATTTGCGAGAAAAGGTCCGCAAATGCGAACACAGGCTAATGCTGGGGGACATCGCATTTGCGATAGAGGTCCTTGCAATTGCGAAGACTGGCTGGTAAAGGGTCCATCGCTTTTGCGATCTCTTTCTTCGCATTTGCGAAGTGAGCAGGCTGGGGGAAATCTCGCATTTGCGAGGTTGGCTTCGCAATCCAGGCATACCAGCAGACCAAACATGCAACAAAAAGGAACTCGTGGCCTATCCAAAACTCTTCCGAGCCCTCGAGGCTCCAAACCAAACATGCACACCACCTCAAAACATCCTATGAAGTTACTCGTGCGATCAAATTACCAAAATAACATCACTTACATAGATTTAAGCCTCAAAACCATAATTTCACCCATTTTCTCATAAAATTCCTATTTTCCATTTTCAAGTCCGAAACACATCAAACGACGTTCGTTTTTAACAAAACTTTATAGATAGTGCTTAACGCTCATATAAGACTTGTACTGGACGTCGGAACCAAAACACAAGTCTGATACCATTAATTTTGATCAATTTTCATTTCCACTTTTCCTTAAGCAATTTCAGAAAGTAATTTCACAGAAAAATTTCGTACTCGGGCCTAGGACCTCGGATTTTGATTCCGGGAATACGTTCGGGTCTCATATTTTCTTACGGACCCCGCGGGACCGTCACATCATGGGTCCGGATCCGTTTACGCAAAATGTTGACCAAAGTCAATTATAGCAATATTATTACCAAATTTCATAGTTTTTAACACAGAATTTAAATATTTCCACATAAAATAATATAAGCCATAATACTTAAGTACTAATTAAAATATTTAAAAGATATTTAAAAAATCACAGTCAAAGAATAACATCTTTTTAACTCCTTAATTAATAGAACGGAAAAGGCCTAAATATGCCACTGAACTTTCAGAAATGGCTCATCTATGCCATCCGTTTAAATTTTGCTATGTCCATGCGATTGTCATTAATGAAATGACCCAGATATACCTTCCTCTGTTAGTTTTTAGTTTTTTCAGTTTTTTTTTTTTGTAAAAATAGAAAAAAATCTTTTTAATGAATTTTTTTTTCTTTAAAACTAAAAAATATTTTCATTTTTGAAAAAAAATTGATTTTTTAAGCATTTCGTCTTATTATCGTTTTTCAATTTTTTTATAAAGAAAAAATATTTTCATTTTTATTTTCTAATTGGTAATCAGATAATTAATGAATCATTCAGTCAAATTGAATCTGGAAATTGGCCAAATTCTTTACTGATAGAAAGAAAAATGAAGGATTTAACTGATAGACCAAGTACAATCAAAAATCAAATAGAAAGAATTACAAAAGAGAAAAAGAAAGTAACTCCAGAAATTGAAATTTCTAAATGATTTCCGACTTGAGTATTTTTAGTATTTTTTGAAAAACTGAAAAAAACAAAAAAAACTTTTTAATCCGACATGAATTAGAATTAATTACTAGTACATTTGAAAATTGAAATTATTATAGTCTTAAAGGAAAAAACAATTAAAGTTAATTTAACACTACCATAATTAAAATTACAATCCTTCAAGGATTTAAACTAAAGGATAAACATATCATAAAGTTCTCAACATATTTGACTCAAAATCTCTCTTTTATACTCTTCCCTTTTTAACTTTGGTTACTACACCTATATTATATATATATATATATATATATATATATATATATATATATATATATATATATATATATATATATATATATATATATATATATATATATATATATATATATATAAATCTCTTTTTATACTCCTTTAGGCCTTTTCCGATTTATATATATAATATTTTTTAAATTGAAATGTTTTTACAAAATATTTATTATATATAAAATGCGCTCAATATATATAAAAACGCTAATTTAATACTACCATAATTAAAATTACAATATATAATCAAGTTCTTACAATATATAAAAAAAATCAAGTTTTTGCCAAAACAATTTGAAAAAACTGAAAATTAATGGAGGAATGGCATATCTGGACCATTTATTTAATGACAATGGCATGTATATATCAAAATTTTAACGGATGGCATAGTTGAGCCATTTCTGAAAGTTCAATGGCAAATTTAAGCCTTTTCCTTTAACAGAACTATCACATAAAATGAGAAAGAAGTGTAACAATTTAGTAAAAGAGTTTTTGGCCCCGAAAATTAATTTGACTCATTTATATCTATACTATATTAAAAGCACGAAGGCCCTTAGCAAAATATTGTTCGTTTTTTTTACCCTTTAAATATAGAGTTCACATTGTATATGTGACGACCCGACCCGTCGTCTTTTGTATCTCAGCCCCGTTATCCCTGTATTGTGATTCCCCGTGTGTTGATATATGAGTTTGGTGAGTTTGAGATGTGTTGGATTGAATTTGGTTAGAAATGAGACCAATAGTCTCTTTAAGGAAAGCTTAAGCTGAAAAAGTCAACCGAACGTTGACTTGTGAGTTAGAGGGCTCAAAATGGATTTTCGATGATTCGACTAGTTTCGAGTGGTAATTTATGACTTGGGGGTGAAATCGGAACTGAATTTGGAGGTCCGGTGTAGAATTAGACTTGAATTGGCTAAGTTAAATTTCGACGAATTCCGGTTGATAGGCGAGATTTTGATCTGAGGTTTGGAATGGAATTCTGAGAGTTGCAACAGCTTCATTAGGTGATTTTGGATATGTCTGTAAATTTTCAGGTCATTCGGAGGTGTTTAGGTCGGGTTTTGGATCGAATGCGAATTTGGAAAAGTTCTAGTTTGACTTAGGATTGAATTTGAGGAAATTGATGATTTTGATGTTAATGTTGGTGTCTTTATGGCCCGATCAAGTTTGAATGAAGTATTAGAACGTGTTTGTGCTTTTGGTTGAGGTCCCGAGGGCCTCGGGGTGATTTTGGATGGCTAACGGAAGGATTTTTGGACGTAGGATGTTGCAGATTTTGTTTCAGCATTTGCAGAGTATTTTACTCTATGAGATCGCAGGGGTGCTATGCGATCGCATAGAGAGATTTAAGGGGGGGGGTTCCTGGTAGTTCTATGCGAATGCACAGCTGTAGTGCGAACGCAGAGGAGAAATTCTGGTAACTTGGGCGATGTGCTATGCGAACGCAGGGGTGTAGTGCATTCGCATAAGAAGGAAGTGGAGGACTGGAAATTGTAGGCTATGTAAACGCACTGAAGGTGTGCGAACGCATAGAAGGAAGGGCCTGGGCAGAGAGTTTTTTATTAAGACATTTCATCCGCGAGCAAGGTTAGTTTTCCTCAATTTTTGAGCAAGAATTTGAAGGGTATTTTGACGAGAAGTGATTGGAGGTAAGTCTCGTGGTCTAAATACGTCATTTTATTGAAGATTCAACCATTAATTCTCTGAAATTGGGTGTAAAAGTTGATGAACTAGGGCTTGAAATTTCAAATGAAAATTTGGGGATTTGGAGGAAAAATTGGACTCTGATTTTGATGAATTTTATATGTACGGACTCGTGGCGAGACGAGGATTCTGAAATGTAAATTTTGTAATTTTTCGAGAAGCGGTCTCGGGGCTCGGGTTTTGCCAATTTCGTGTTTTTGGGTGTTTTTCGAGTTATTTCGATTAGGCTACGTCCCATTAGCTTATTTGGACATATTCCTTATGGTTTTAGTCAGGTTCTACACTCGAGGAGGTCGATACGCGAGGAAAGCGCAAGGCGAGCTAGGACTTTGGTCGGTTTGAGGTGAGTAATGGATGAATGATATATTGAGAGTTTGAAAACCTGTATTTGCACTATGCGGTGCTATGTTAAGATGCGATACGCGTCTCGTGACGAGTGTGGTGATAGATATGCTGGGGATTCAGACTTTGTCCATCCGATTGATGACTTACTGTACTTCTTGGCTGAGACTGAGCTTATGCTCGATTATTTTAGGCTAGTTGCATGTTTCGGGCCTTGTGCCGATCTATAGAACTCCTAGGGAGCATGTTGAGCTGTTGACCTCACTTTACCTATTGAACGCATACTGTCTGTCCTGATTTAGACTGTAAATCATGAAATTAATCGGACTTTGTAATTTGCACTCTAAATGAGCAATACCTAGGGTTGAATACCCTGTCTTAGCTGAGTGGACCCGAGAGGCCAAGTCTATATTGACTGAGAGGGGTCAAGGACCTTGTAGTGAGGCTAGTTGATATATATACATATATATCGGGTCGGGGTGCACGCCGCAACAGTATATACCTATACATGTATTGAATTGGACTGCATGCCGCAGTATTATATATATTATATGGATCGGACTGCACGCCACAGTATTTTAGATCTTGGGCTGAAGGAGCCCCTCCGGAGTCTGTACACACCACCAGTGAGCGCGGCCGGCTACATCTATTGGATCGGGCTGCGCGCCGCAGCATTATATAATTATATTGGATTGGGCTGCGTGCCGCAGCAGTATATATATATATATATATATATATATATATATATATATATATAAATATATATATATATATATATATATATATATATGTACATATATATATATATATATATATATATATATATGTACATATATATATATGTATATATATATATGTACATATATATATATGTATATATATATATATATATATATGTATATTCACCTGGTTTTGGATCGGGTTGCGCGCCGCAACAGTGTTAGTGACTGGTCGGACAGAAAGGAAAGTATTTTATTAGATTCTTCCCTCTGTTTGGTACTTATTTATTGTTCTAGCTGTTGCAATTAGAACTGTATAGTACTTTTACTGGTTTTCTTACATTCAGTTATTATTCATTGTTATTACTCACTAAGTTGGTAGAATCACCCTAAACTCCCCGCACCTTATGTGCAGATACAGGAATACCGGTGTTGGACAATACGCTTTACGCTAGAGGGGGGGGGGGGTGAATAGCGTTTTAAAAATATTAAGCGTTTTAGTGCGGAATTTAAAAAACTTTGCAGAAATTAAAACAAGTGCAGTAAAAAGAACTTACACAATGATGTATCCTGGTTGGCCACAAACGTGGTTAGTCCAGTCCCCGAGAGACTCTCTCGAGATTTCCACTAAACTTGTCAAGCTTACGGGTGCTTAACAAACCGTTACAGTTGAGGACACAAGCCTCACCTAGGTGCTCGGGGATCACAATCCCAAAGACTTCAATTGCTCGGGGATACCAATCCCAAAGACTTCAATTGCTCGGGGATACCAATCCCAAAGACTTCAATTGCTCGGGGATAACAATCCCAAAGACTTCAACTGCTCGGGGATAACAATCCCAAAGACTTCAATTGCTCGGGGATAACAATCCCAAAGACTTCAATTGCTCGAGGATAACAATCCCAAAGACTTCAACCGAGGAATCACAAGTTCCTCAACAAACGAGAATCGCAATTCTCTTACAAACACAAAACACACTCACTTTACAAAGTACTCCTTAATGAGTAGATATGAGTAGAAATAGTACGCTCAAGATCACAACAACTTAGCTCAATAGAATGGCTCTTCAAAAAGCTTTATGGATGAATGGAAAATGATGATCAATGTAAGAAAGCTTTTAGCAATGAAAATACTCAAATTGTATATGTTGTTGTTGTGAAAACACTGAGTTGAAGCTGTATTTATAGGTGAGAAACTCAGTCTTACCGTTGTCTAATTGCCAATTAAGGATTGCTGAAATTACTCAGTGACAATCGATTGTCAAGACTAAACAATCGATTGTTTGCCTATCAGATCAAAAATTCAATCCCAGATTCTACGTCAACAATCGATTACTTCAAATCACTAATCGATTATTTATAACGTTAAGAAATCCTTTCCAATTTTTGGCATAAAACATCGATTGTCCGGAAATCAACAATCGATTATTTTAACAACGTTCAGAAAATCTTTTCCAGATTTTACGCAAAACATCGATTGTTAAATATCAACAATCGATTACCTGAAGGTAATTGAAAATATGACAACGGTCAGCTTCAACAATCGATTATCAAATGGAATAATCGATTATTAATTAATTTCAAAACTCTCTGTCTCATATATAATCGATTATCAAATGGAATAATCGATTATTAATTAATTTCAAAACTCTCTGTCTCATATATAATCGATTATCAAAAGCCACAATCGATTATCATTTTATTTAAAATCACTGGGAGACATTTTTCTCATTCTAATCGATTACCATTAGTTCATAATCGATTTTTATGAGTTTTGAAAACTTTGCCTCAGTTAACAATCGATTATCATAAGTACACAATCGATTGTTATGCAGTTTGCATAAACCTGATGTTTAACTGACTTACTCACAATCGATTATCATTAGTTCACAATCGATTGTCATGCAGTCTTGGCTTAGAGATACTCGATTATCATAAGTACATAATCGATTATCTTAGCCCAGATTTTTGAGACATGCTTGGAAAACATTTTAACAAATGTAAATATGCATAGTTTAAAATCATTTGACACTTAATTTAAATATGCATGATTTTGGAAAAATAATTTTAGTAGAGAAGCCATGTTATGAGCCAAGTTGAGGAATCAAGATCACAATTAATATTGACTCAATTATAACATTTCTAAACTTTGTCTTGAGCTTCTTGTAATGCATCCATTTTGTGCTTGTTCTTGAGCACTGCTATATATCGCTTTTTGCTTTGTTTGACATTCATCAAAACCTACAAAAGAACACACGTTTAGTATATTGCATTTGAAACGTGTTTCCAACAATTTTCCCCTTTTTGATAATGGCAAACATAAGCGGGATATATGCAATAATTATTTTGATAATCCAAGACAAGTGTAAAGTATGCAAGTGTAAAGTATGCAATTTGATGTTCCCCCTCAATTCATGTTCCCCCTCACTTTAAGCATGAATGAAGTTGAGAGTGATATAGCATAGCATACTTCTTGATATCCCGTTTCTTCCCCCTTTTGCCATTAGCAAAAAAAATATATACAAGGGAAGAATAAAAAAATATGAAATAAACACACGTTTATTTATTGGAAAATAGCATTACATGGGTGGAGCCAAACACAATAAAACGAACAACAACTAACCAACAAAACAACAATTTCACATCATCAAAAACAACAATTTCATCATTCATCACCCCCATCCCCTTCATCATCATTGGGAGGCGCTTGATATGGCACCACCTGAGCATAGGCATAATGCACGTGATCAAAGTAACCATGGACCTCACGGGTTAATTGAGTAATTTGGTCAGAGATAGTCCGGAGGGTAGGCTCCTGAGGAGGATGAGCATGACGGGCTTGTCGATTTTGAGGAGGAGCGGGAGCATGATCACCATCATGATGAAAGGAAGACTCCGAAATTTCCCAGATTTTGGTGCTCTTTTTGAGAGGACCATTAGCAATATTGACCCCGGAAGCTTCAAGAAATTTCATTATCAAGAGGGCATAGGGGAGAGGTATGTCATCTCTGGTGGCATTGAACATATGAGATTGAATAAGCTTGCACCAATTGATTTTAACACCGGTGACAATGGCATGAAGAAATTTGGCATCCTCTTGGGAAATGGTGGTGTGATTGAGTTTACGGGGTTTGAGAACACGAGTGATGAAATAGAGAATGAACCGATAGTTCGGGTCCATACCCTTTATGGTGGGACGACGGGAAGAAGACTCATCATAGGCGACTCCGGCTTGGCGGAAGAGATTAGCTTCATCAATCATGTCCCCGGCATTATTTATGTACTGGTAGATGTCTTCACCATCATGCGGAATTCCGGCAATGAGGTGGAGGTTATCTTCAGAAATTAGAATGGAAATGCCGTTAACATTGGTAACGAGTTCACCCTCATCATATTTGTGAAGGTTGGAGTAAAAAGCTTCAACCAAAGTAATGTTGTAGTAGGGGTGAGTAAGGAGTAGGAAATTGAAAAGTTGGCATTCTCTTAGCATATTCGCGGCTGGAATGAATGGTGCAACAAGAGCGTTTGTTGAAAAGCGAGGAGGGAGAATAAGGCGTTTCTCAAATTTGGTTAAGAAACGGGTGAGCTCTTCATCGGATTCAAAGAATAGAACCGATCCATCTTGATATGGATGGCGAGAAGAAGAAGCACCTTGTTTGGAACGAGCACGTTTGGAGTTGCGGCTTGACATTTTTGAAGAAGATGTGCTAGGATTTTTCAAAGATAACAAGATAATTTGATGCTTGGGAGGCTTGAGTGAGTATACAAGAGCATATGTGTAGCCTATATATAGAGAAGGAATGAATCTTACACCTATTGGAAAAGATTTGAAGAGATTTGAAGTCTGAAACGGTAAAAATAAATTCACTGACCGTTCCATAATCGATTGTTTGAATAGAATAATCGATTATCATTAATGAAAAAGATCTGACAAATCGATTACACGCCAGAACGGTAAAAAAAATTTGAAAAAGATAGTCGATTGTCAAACTTGGTAATCGATTGTTTTTCATATTTATGACCTGACAGGAATCGATTGTAGAGCCAAAACGGTAACATAAGTTTAAAACAGATAATCGATTGTCAATATATAGTAATCGATTGTTTCACTCACAGAGAGTTTGGATTTTGGCAAATAATCGATTGGCAGAACATATAATCGATTGTTTGGAAGGGGGATGCTAAAAATGATGATACTTAATTCTATCAAGCAATGTAAACATTCAATAAGATTTCAAAAAAAATTGAATCAATTAATAATCGATTATTGATACTGATAATTGATTGTAAGCATAAATAATCGATTATGATCGATTTTTCTTGTATCAGGACAATTTATACTTTCCTCTTACCTTTTGGGGGATACCTGCAAAATAGAATTAAACATCTCCGACGCTCAAGTCAGTAATCTATAAATGAAATAATAACTTTGAAACTAGTGTAGTCGGGTGAAAAACGTGAACTCTTAAGAATTTTGTCCTAGGATGTTCTTAAGAGGGTTTAGGGTACTTACCTTCCCTTCGACTTTGCCAATTACCTGATTTTGAACATCTTCCGTTCATTTTGGTCTTTTGGCTCATTCTTCAATTTAAGAAGCTTCTTCCACAATTTTGCCTTTGTCTTCCTTGTATTTTGTCTTTTAAAATTTTCGAAAATACTTCCGATTTTTTTTAAAAAAAAACTAACTCGACTTTTCCGTCTCTTCCTCCTTCTTTGTGCTTTAATTTAAGGAATTTTGAATTCGTCTCCCGTCAAGTGTTTGGAGCATCTACTACACTTGATTCCTTCAAGCACACCTGCAAAACAAATCAATGCTCTTTTGGTACCCATGCCATTTTGGGTCCTTGAGGGTTATGCATACTATAATGATATGTTTGAGTAGCATGTCTATGTCTAGTAAAGCATGCGGGAGCAATATGACCAATTCGTCTACAATAATGACATGTCACATTTGGATTATGCATGCGTCTAGGCTCATAGTAGCTAGAATAATGCACATTGTTTACTCTATTTTCATTTCTCCTAATTTGAGCACCATGAACATTTCGGGATCTTCTAGCATGATCACTGTTGTGCCTAAAATATGCATCATGTCTATGGTGACGATTGCTAGGCGGAAGGTCATGTCTAGATCTCCTAATATTTTGTCTAGCATGCATGTTTGTTTTAGGAAAGACATTTTTGTTATTAATCCTAGGTTGAGCTCTAGGTGGTTGGGTTTTTGCATCAACCTCTTCTTCATTTATGAAGCCTATTCCATGCTTGGTTGATTTCAAGTTATCAAGCACCACATTCAAGTTTTTATGAGAGGAGTTGAATTTGTCTAGTGTGCCTTTTAATCTACCTACTTCATTCTTAAGGTCTACACAAGAAGCACAATTTTTTGTAGAACTTTCGGGCTTGTCAGAACTTCTTTTCCCATAAAACTTGTTTTGTTCTAGTAGCTTCTCATTTTCCAAAACCAATTTTTCTAATTCTTTTTCTTTTAATGAAAACTGTTTTTGAAAATCTTGTTCTTTTAGAGAAGCACTTTCTCTTAAGCTAGTGACGGTTTTTGTAACTTTGAGAAATTCAGCATACAATTCATCAAAGGCATTTCTCATGTCATCAAGAGTATAAAAATTTTGAGAAGAGATTTGACTTACCTCACTTTGATTTTCTTCCTGTGCCATGAGGCAGAGATTTGCTGCTTCTTCATTTTCTTCTTCACTGGATTCGTCTCCGGAATCTCCTCCCCAAGATATGTATGCTCGTTGCTTCTTGAAGGGTTTCTTCTCCTTTTTAAGATTTGGGCAGTTTGTTTTGATATGCCCTGTTTCACCACATTCATAACATTTAACTTGCTCACCTTGTTTTTTCCCTTTGCGGTCATATTCCTTTCGCATGAATTTTTGGAACTTTTTGATGATGAGTCCACATTCGCTATCTCCATCCTCTTCAATTGGTGATTGACTTGTGCTCGCCTTTAGAGCAATCTTTTGCCTTCTTTGTTCATCAATAACAGGGTTAAGAATAGTGGATTCATAAGTCTTAAGATTACCTCTAAGAGCGTCTATGGTGACGTTCGTGATTCCAATTGACTCTTGAATCGCATCGGCCTTTGATCGCCATGCCGGTGTTAGACTCCTAAGGATTTTTCGAACTAGTTCTCTGTCTCTGAACGTCTTCTTGAGCGCGTGGAGATCATTCACTATTGATGAGAACCGCTCAAACATCTCGTCTACCTTTTCGCCTTCCTTCATATGGAACAATTCGTAAGCATGAGTTAAAAAATCAATTTTAGCTTCTCTTACCTGGTCAGTCCCTTCGTAAGTGACCTCAAGCTTGTCCCACATTTCTTTCGCTGTTTTGCAGCAGGAGATTTTCCTGTAATCATTAGCATTAACAGCACAAAGTAATAAATTAATAGCTTTAAAGTTATTTTGGACCATTCGATTATCCTCGGCGTTGAATTCCTCTTCTGATTTTGGCACCCATTCTCCTTCCACCTGTTTGACAGGAACCTCATATCCTTTGGTGTACACCTTCCACAAGTAAGGGCTGTTTGATCTGATGAATATCTGCATCCTTTCTTTCCAATATGAATAATTTGTCCCGTTAAACAAAGGAGGTCTTGTGGGGCATTGTCCTTCATCAATACCTGCAAAAGAGTCTAGAGTAGAAGCCATGGAAAGATTCTCTCAAACGGTTAAGTCTTTCAGAGAGTATGGCTCTGATACCAATTGTTGGACAATACGCTTTACGCTAGAGGGGGGGGTGAATAGCGTTTTAAAAATATTAAGCGTTTTAGTGCGGAATTTAAAAAACTTTGCAGAAATTAAAACAAGTGCAGTAAAAAGAACTTACACAATGATGTATCCTGGTTGGCCACAAACGTGGTTAGTCCAGTCCCCGAGAGACTCTCTCGAGATTTCCACTAAACTTGTCAAGCTTACGGGTGCTTAACAAACCGTTACAGTTGAGGACACAAGCCTCACCTAGGTGCTCGGGGATCACAATCCCAAAGACTTCAATTGCTCGGGGATACCAATCCCAAAGACTTCAATTGCTCGGGGATACCAATCCCAAAGACTTTAATTGCTCGGGGATAACAATCCCAAAGACTTCAATTGCTCGGGGATAACAATCCCAAAGACTTCAATTGCTCGGGGACAACAATCCCAAAGACTTCAACCGAGGAATCACAAGTTCCTCAACAAACGAGAATCGCAATTCTCTTACAAACACAAAACACACTCACTTTACAAAGTACTCCTTAATGAGTAGATATGAGTAGAAATAGTACGCTCAAGATCACAACAACTTAGCTCAATAGAATGGCTCTTCAAAAAGCTTTATGGATGAATGGAAAATGATGATCAATGTAAGAAAGCTTTTAGCAATGAAAATACTCAAATTGTATATGTTGTTGTTGTGAAAACACTGAGTTGAAGCTGTATTTATAGGTGAGAAACTCAGTCTTACCGTTGTCTAATTGCCAATTAAGGATTGCTGAAATTACTCAGTGACAATCGATTGTCAAGACTAAACAATCGATTGTTTGCCTATCAGATCAAAAATTCAATCCCAGATTTTACGTCAACAATCGATTACTTCAAATCACTAATCGATTATTTATAACGTTAAGAAATCCTTTCCAATTTTTGGCATAAAACATCGATTGTCCGGAAATCAACAATCGATTATTTTAACAACGTTCAGAAAATCTTTTCCAGATTTTACGCAAAACATCGATTGTTAAATATCAACAATCGATTACCTGAAGGTAATTGAAAATATGACAACGGTCAGCTTCAACAATCGATTATCAAATGGAATAATCGATTATTAATTAATTTCAAAACTCTCTGTCTCATATATAATCGATTATCAAATGGAATAATCGATTATCAATTAATTTCAAAACTCTCTGTCTCATATATAATCGATTATCAAAAGCCACAATCGATTATCATTTTATTTAAAATCACTGGGAGACATTTTTCTCATTCTAATCGATTACCATTAGTTCATAATCGATTTTTATGAGTTTTGAAAACTTTGCCTCAGTTAACAATCGATTATCATAAGTACACAATCGATTGTTATGCAGTTTGCATAAACCTGATGTTTAACTGACTTACTCACAATCGATTATCATTAGTTCACAATCGATTGTCATGCAGTCTTGGCTTAGAGATACTCGATTATCATAAGTACATAATCGATTATCTTAGCCCAGATTTTTGAGACATGCTTGGAAAACATTTTAACAAATGTAAATATGCATAGTTTAAAATCATTTGACACTTAATTTAAATATGCATGATTTTGGAAAAATAATTTTAGTAGAGAAGCCATGTTATGAGCCAAGTTGAGGAATCAAGATCACAATTAATATTGACTCAATTATAACATTTCTAAACTTTGTCTTGAGCTTCTTGTAATGCATCCATTTTGTGCTTGTTCTTGAGCACTGCTATATATCGCTTTTTGCTTTGTTTGACATTCATCAAAACCTACAAAAGAACACACGTTTAGTATATTGCATTTGAAACGTGTTTCCAACAACCGGAGGCGTAGCTGTGCTTATTTGTTGTGGTCTAGATCCATTCCGGAGTGATCAAGGTAGCTGCTGGCGTCCACAGAACCTGATGTCTCCTCTCATTTACCTTTTGCTTTTATGTCTAGACTTTACTGTGTTTTGGTCACTATTCAGTGTATTTAGAGGCTCTGACTTGTAACACCAGATCTGTTGGGCTGTATAACTATTGTTTATGTTTTTCCGCAATAATCTTATGGTCATTAAACTGAGATTTTATCTTAAAAATTGGCAATTTGGTCATTGTTTTTGGCTGGGATTGATTACATGGTCGGGTTTGCCTTACAAGGTGTTTGGTGCCATCACGACCGGGGTTTGGGCTATGACAAGTTGGTATCAGAGCCTAGGTCACCAGGTCTTGCGAGTCATGAGCCGGTTTAGTAGAGTCTCGTGGATCGGTACAGAGACGTCTGTATTTATCCTCAAGAGGCTGCAGAACCTTTAGGAAAACATTATATTATTGAAATTCTTGTCGTGCGACTTTGTTGATCCGAGAATTAACTTCTGTATTCTATTCTCTCGCAGATGGTGAGAACGCGTGCGACCGGATGTGGCGGATGATCACCATATCCACCCACTAGAGGCCAGGGACGCGGCCGTGGCCATGGTCGTGGCAGAGAAGCAGGGGCCGTATCAGTTTCCCCCATTCAGGATCAGCCTCTAGCTGTAGAGGTTCCAGTGGCACCTGCTCAGGCACCGGCACTGCCTATTGTGATTCCGGTCTTCGGGAAGCCCTGGCTCAGATCTTATAGGTTTGCACCGTCCTGGCTCAGGCGGTCTCAGCTACCACCGCAGCTACTTCTCAGATCGGGGGTGGTCATCAGACCCCCGCATCTCGCACTCCAGAGCAGATTGCACAGGGTTTGCAGACCCCAGAGGCACCACCAGTTCAGCTAGTTGCCCCTGTTCAGCCAGTTGCCCCTGTCCAGCCAGTTGTTCCAGTTCAGGGTTATGGGGTACCTATGATGCCATATGACGAGCAGCGTCATCTGGAGAGGTTTAGCAGGCTTTCACCTCCGACTTTTAGCGGTGTTCCGGGTGAGGATGCCCAGGGTTTTCTCGACAAGTGTCGACGCATGCTCAGGACAGCAGGGATATTGGAGACTAGTGGGGGTATCTTTTACCACTTTTAAGTTCTCAGGAGCAGCCTTCAATTGGTGGGAGGCATATGAGCGGCGTAGGTCGACATGTGCAGGACCGTTATCTTGGCATGAGTTCTCCACTATCTTTCATGTGGGTACCTAGGTCACAGATGGAGGAGTTACGTAGGTAGTTTGAGATGCTTCGCTAGGGGGATATGTCTGTGGCGCAGTATGAGGTGAGATTTGCAGAGTTAGCCCATTATGCTCCGTGGATGGTTCAGACGGATCAGTATAGGATCAGACGATTTGTGGACGGGCTCATTAATCACATTCGTATTCTGATGACTAGAGAGAGGGTCCTGAGTCACACCTTTGAGGAGGCGGTGGATATTGCCCGCGACATTGTGATGGCTTTCCGCCAGGAGAGAGAGGAGAGGAAGGCCAAGAGGCCTCGAGGATCAGGTGGCTCCAATGGTGCTCAATCTAGGAGCTAGATTCAGTAGAGCAGGGGTCGTTCTTTTAGGGCTCCACATTCAGCACGGTCAGAGTACCGTGGTTCATCTTTTGGTCAGGGTTATCAGGGCTCTCAGCAGGGTCAGCCATCTCTGAGCGCACTTCCAGCGCAGGGTTCATCTCATGCCCCATTTGTTTAGGGTTCATCTCGGCCTAGTTCTTTGGCCATCTACTCTAGTGCGAGGGGTTCCCTTCAGTCCCAGCCCCAGCACCAGGGAGTTGTTACGAGGGTGGCGAGTTTGGGCATATAAGGAGGGAGTGTCCCCGTCATTCTTCCAGTTCATCTCAACAGAGGGGTCGGCCCTCATCTTCTGGCCCAGCGTCTTCAGCACCCGCCCAGTAAGCTAGGGGTGAGGGTCAGGCAGTTAGGGGTCGCCCCAGAGGGGGAGACTGATCTAGTGGTGGTCAGGCCCGTTGCTATGCTCTTCAGGCCAGGTCAGATGTTGTTGCTTCGGTATGTTATTACAGGTATTATTTCAGTCTGCCACATGGATGCCTCAGTTTTATTTGATCCTGGATCCACATATTCTTATGTATATTCTTACTTTGATCATCATTTGGGTACTTCCCGAGGGTGTCTAGCATTACTTGTTCATGTATCCACCCCGGTGGGTGATACTATTACTGTGGACCACGTGTATCGGTCCTGTCTTGTTACTGTTGGGGTCTGGAGACCCGAGCTGACTTGCTATTATTGAGCATGGTAGATTTTGATGTTATTCTAGGCATGGATTGGCTATCACTGTGCCATGCTATTGTGGACTGTCACGCCAAGACAGTCACATTAGCTATGCCAGGTATCCCGAGGATCGTGTGGCGTGGTACGACTGATTATGTACCCAGCAGGGTAATCTCTTTCTTAAAGTCCCAGCGGATGGTTGGGAAGGGATGTTTATCATATCTGGAATTTGTGAGGGATGTTGGAGCTGAGGCTCCTAGTCTTTATTCGGTTCCCGTGGTTAGGGAGTTTCCTGATGTATTTCCAGCAGACCTGCCGGGCATGCCGCCGGACAGGGATATTGACTTCGGTATTGATTTGGTGCCGGGCACTTAGCCCATTTCTATTCCTCCCTATCATATGACACCAGCAAAATTTAAAGAGTTGGAGGAGCAGTTGCAGGAACTCCTAGATAAGGGGTTCATTCGCCCGAGTGTGTCGCCGTGGGGCACACCGGTGTTAATTGTAAAGAAAGAGGATGGCACAATGAGAATGTGCATTAGTTACAGACAGTTGAACAAAGTGACAGTAAAGAACAAGTATCCACTACCTCGTATTGAGGATTTGTTTGACCAGCTTCAGGGGGCAAAGGTATTCTTGAAGATTGATCTTCGTTCAGGCTATCACCAGCTGAAGATTAGAGATTCTGATATTATGACGACAACTTTCTGGACTAGATATGGGCATTATGAGTTTCTGGTTATGTCATTTGGGCTGACTAATGCCCCTGCCGCATTCATGCACCTGATGAACAGTGTATTTCGGCCGTATTTGGATTCTTTTGTGATCGTGTTTATTGATGATATACTGGTGTACTCGCGTAGCCAGGAGGAGCGCGCACAGCACTTGAGAGTGGTATTACAGAGGTTGAGAGAGGAGAAGCTCTATGCGAAGTTCTCCAAGTGTGAGTTCTGGCTCAGATTCGTGGCTTTTCTGGGACACGTGGTGTCCAGTGATGGTATTCAGGTTGACCCAAAGAAGATCGAGGCGGTGCAGAGTTGGCCCAGACCGTCCTCGGCTACTGAGATTCGGAGTTTCGTCGGTTTGGCGGGTTATTACCGCAGGTTCGTCCAGGGTTTTTCATCTATTGCTTCGCCTTTGACGAAGTTGACGTAGAAGAATGCACCATTTGTGTGGTCAGATGAGTGCGAGGAGAGCTTTCAAAAGCTCAAGTCAATGTTGACTACAGCTCCAGTGCTAGTATTGCCATCAGCTTCAGGCTCTTATTCGGTATATTGTGATGCTTTGAGAGTTGGGATTGGATGTGTTTTGATGCAGGAGGGTAGAGTTATTGCATATGCTTCGCGGCAGCTTAAGCCTCATGAGAAGAACTACCATGTTCATGATTTGGAGTTGGCTGCTATAGTTCATGCTTTGAAGATTTGGCGGCACTATCTATACGGTGTCCTGTGAGGTATTCACGGATCATCGCAACCTTCAGCACTTGTTTAAGCATAAGGACCTCAATTTGAAGCAGCGGAGGTGGCTTGAGTTACTCAAGGACTATGATATTACCATATTGTATCACCCGGGGAAGGCCAATATAGTGGCTGATGCTTTGAGCCGGAAGGCGGTGAGTATGGGTAGCTTGGCGTACATTCCAGTTGGGGAGAGGCCCCTTGCAGTTGATGTTCAGGCCTTGGCCAATCGGATGGTGAGGTTGGATATTTCTGAGCTCAGTCGGGTGTTGGCTTGTGTGGTTTCCAGGTCTTCTTTATATGATCGCATCACGGAGCGTCAGTATGATGACCCGCATTTATGTGTCCTGAAGGACAGGGTCCAGCATGATGATGCCAGGGATGTGATTATTGGTAGTGATGGTGTGTTGCGGATGCGGGGCCGGATTTGCGTGCCCAATGTGGATGGGCTCCGAGAGTTGATATTGGAGGAGGCCCACAGCCCGCGGTATTCTATTCATCCGGGTGTCGCAAAGATGTATCAGGACTTGAGGCAACACTATTGGTGGAGAAGAATGAAAAAGGACATTGTGAGTTATGTAGCTAGGTGTCTCAATTGTGAGCAGGTAAAATATGAGCATCAGAGACCTGGTGGTGTGCTTCAGCAGATGGATATCCCGGGGTGGAAATGGGAAAAGATTACTACGGACTTTGTGAGTGGTCTCACTACTGCAAGGACCTTTAGTGTCAATAAAAAACAATATTACCGGCAATAAAAATAGCCGCTATATCATTTACCGGCAATTGATCTTTAGCCGCTGATGCCTGGGTCGGTAAAGCCTTTAGCGGCATTTATGCCAAAAGCTGGTAAAATGTGTGATTTATTGTTTGCGGCAATTATTATGGCTGCTAAAACAATTCTAAATATTACTAATAATGCTCCTTTAATGTCCATTTTTATAGCCACTAAATTCAAAATATTTGTCGCTAAACGTCCATACCTTTAGAGGTAATTGTTTTGTGGCAATTAAATTGGCAACAATATCTCGTCTAAAAATGCATTAGTATGCCCCTTTAGCGTCCATTTTAATGAATAGCAAAGTCAATTAAATGCCGCTAAAAATCATCTTTAATAGCAATATAATGGTTGCAATATTCCTGTATAAACGTCTTAATCCTGTTAAATTGGCACTAAAATTCACAAGCTATATCAGTAAATTTAGCCACCATCAATAATAGCTACTACATTCGACCAAAAAATATTGCAAATAACAAAACATATTGATATTAATTCGAAAAACTATAGTATATCTCGTTAAATCTTGACGAACAAAAGGAAGTACTAATCCAAAATATTAATATCACAAAACCTTAAACAATAACTCATTGTTTGAAGTAAATAGCTAATGTCACTATATAACTAATCTTAACGAATAACAATCTTCAAATAATCTCTGAAACTCTTCATCATATTGAAATCTTCCACCCGTTAAATTATCAAACATCATACTGTATGACCTGAAATTATAAAATAACTATGTCAATAGGAAGTAAACGTTGCCACACAAGAAAGCTGATAATAATTTGCGAGGTTATAAAACTAAAAGTCCATAACTAGAAAGGGACACAAACAAATATCTTTTAGTAAAGTAGGCCCACGAATCTTTCTTGGCTCCAAATTACCTAGAATAGAAGATTAAAAGGTCATCAAATGGCAAAAACTTATATGGTTAAACTTGATCTATAGAACCTCTGACCAGTGGCAATTTAGCGAGGGACAACCATGCTCGACCAAATGTCTAACTTTAATTTTCACCTAACTTCCACAATTTTTTCAAGCAGGTTGCAACATATTTTTAGAGGTATACTCATTTTTTAATATATCAACTGTGGTACTAGCAATGAACATTCGTCTCTTAATGGCATTATCCAAATTAATGGTGTTACTAAGTCGAATTAGTATAGCGCCAAATTTATTCACGCACTCCACAAGTAAGGGATATGAATATGAAATATCTAATTCATATTTCTTGGATAGAATATGTTTATATAATCATCATTCAAACTCAAATAAAGCAGAAGGCATTAGAAACAATTGAAGACTATTTTACGCTGTGATTCTTTTCTCTAACAGTTGTGTTACCCTATGATTCTTCTTCACGCTAATGGTCTTACAACTTCTCTGTTAGCTTTATCCAATTAACTCCATCAAGTACAAATATACAAAAATGACATTTGAACGGAGAATTGCTGGGATATACGTAAAAATCCAAAGAGACTACAACAACAAATATAAAAAGGACAAATTTTTAGAAAAGTCATACCTGACATATGCAGGTCAACTTCCCAGCCATGTTAGGGCATGGTAATCTGAAATCTACTCTCTTCCTTGATCTGCAAACACCATATAAGCTGGTCGCAAGTGAAGTAGGACATAATAGCAGAGACAATATCATTACAATAAATGCAGAGCACGCACTAACTAACAATTATTAGATATGAAATAAATAGAGGCATACAGTAAGATCTCTCTCTTTTGCCTCGTATTCTTTGGAAAAACCATACACAATGACACGTTCTCTTCTTCTCATATCCTTTATCTGGTTTGTTGAAAGCGAAGAATCAAAGGAACAAAAAATAAAAGATTGCATTACAAAATCAAAAGATACTATATCTAAGTATTTGGTCAACCCCGTTTGTGTATTGCTCATGGAAAACTAGCCAAGAAACTGCTACGGAAGATTGGTAAATTTTTTTCTAAAGCAATATGGTCCAACGAATAAGAGAAGAAGGTAATTTAGCGTGCACTATCACAAGTGAACTAAAACTAGATTACCGTAATGTGAAGAAATTCACACGTGTCCATGGTATTTCAACGTACATAGCCCACTTGCAATTGATCGCTCAAATTGACTATGAATCAATATTTCTACAAGCCAAAATCAATCATATCATCAATCTTCACCATTCTCATTGTAGATATTCACATCATATCCCCCTAAACCATAAATCAGTTAAAACTTAAATTTATAACTGTCACAAAATAACAATTGCTGCCAAATGAGCAACAACTCTCTCACTTATTACACAAATAGGAATTTTCATTTTAACTAGTTTGAGATGAGGCGTAATTGTAGATCTTCTTTCTCGGAAAATAGCATAATATTCTAATCCTCACTCCACTAAATTAATCAAAGGCATGGGGAGATGCTAAATAATCCATCTTAATGACATAACATACACATATGTGCTTACTGGAGTGGTTCTTGTATTACATGAATTACCAAAAAAATTGAATAAAATATTATGCACATCGCTAGATGCATAAAATATTTACTAAAAGTAAAAATCAGCGAAAAGATGCAAAAAATAAAATAGACAAAAAAACCAAACATAATATTTGAGTATGTACCAATGTTGGAACGGCGAAAACTAACCAGAGACAAGGTTGAGAGTTAAGAGGTTCATATTTTAGAGATAGAAAGAGAGTCATAAACAACGATGAGAAGTCGAAACAAATGGAGAAGAAATATATATAAAGAGAGAGGAGTCCGTTTACCTGGTGATGGCAGCCGGTATTGGCGCTGCCGACGATTGGGATATTCGGTTGGGAAATGATTTGATTTGGGTTTATGTTCTAGGTTACAAGGAGGGAATGATAGAGGGAGGGAACAAATAAAAGGTTGGAGGGAAGATCAAATTAGGAAAAGTTGGAATCTAATTATTGGGGGCACCGAACTGTTTGGCGTCCATTCTCTTTAATTGCGGGAAAAGGTATTAATTCCTGGCAAATATCTAATTGTCGCTACTATTTGAGTTAAGAAAATAAATTACCGGCAATAAGTTAATTGTCACTAAATAATGGCCACTAAAAGCATTTTTTCTTGTAGTATCTCCCTCGTACCTTGAGGAATTTTGATTCTATTTGGGTGATTGTTGATAGGCTGAGTAAGTCTGCGCAGTTCATTCCGGTGTGTACCACCGATTCTTCAGAGCGGTTAGCGGAAATTGTGCGGTTGCATGAGGTCCCAGTTTCTATTGCCGCAGACAGGGAAACCCAGTTTTCTTCCCAGTTCTGGAAGACTTTTCACCGGGAGTTGGGCACTCAGATTCAAATGAGCACAACTTGTCATCCTCAGACGGACGGACAGTCCGAGCGTACTATTCAGATATTGGAGGACATGTTGCGTGCTTGTGTTATCGATTTTGGAGGTTCTTGGGCAGAGTTCTTGCCGCTTGCGGAGTTTGCTTATAACAATAGTTATCAGTCCAACATTCAGATGGCGCCGTATGAGGCTTTATATGGGAGACAATGTAAAACTCCAGTTGTTGGTTTGAGCCCAGCGAGGCTAGACTATTGGGGACAGAGTTAGTTCAGGGTTCCTTGGAGAAAGTCAAAGTTATCCAGAAGAGACTTCGTACGGCTCATTCGCATCAGAAGAGTTATGCGGACCGGAAGGTTCGGGATGTATCTTATATGGTGGGCGAGAAGGTGTTGTTGAAGGTTTCGCCAATGAAAGGCGTGATGAGATTTGGTAAGAAAGAAAAGCTGAGTCCGCAGTTCATTGGGCCATTTGAGATACTCATGAGGATTGGGGAAGTGGCCTATATGCTTGCCTTGCCACCCAGCTTGTCGTGGGTTCACCCGGTATTTTATGTTTCTATGCTCCGGAAGTATGTTGGGGACCCATCTCATGTGTTAGACTTCAGCACGATCCAGATGGATGAGGACTTGAACTATGATGTGGATCCAGTTGCTATTTTGGGTCAACATGTTCGAAAGTTGATATCAAAAGACATATCTACGGTGAAGGTACAATGGAGAGGTCTGCACGTGGTGGAGACCACTTGGGAGACCAAGCAGGAGATGCGGATCAGATATCCTCGTTTGTTTGAGGCCCCAGGTATGTTTCTTGACCTGCTCGATTACGAGGGTTTGTTTTAGTTGGGGAGGATGTGATGACCCGACCCGTCGTCTTTTGTATTTTAGCCCCGTTATCCCCATATTATACTTCCCCGTGTGTTAATATATGAGTTTGGTGAGTTTGAGATGTGTTGGATTGAATTTGGTTAGAAATGAGACCAATAGTCTCTTTAAGGAAAACTTAAGTTGGAAAAGCCAACCGGACATTGACTTGTGAGTTAGAGAGCTCGGAATGAATTTCCGATGATTCGACTAGTTTCGGGTGGTGATTTATTACTTGAGGTGAAATCGAAACTGAATTTGGAGGTTCGGTGTAGAATTAGGCTTGAATTTGTTAAGTTGAATTTCGGCGAATTCCGGTTGATAGGTGAGATTTTGATCTGAGGGTCGGATGGAATTCCAAGAGTTGCAGTAGCTTCGTTAGGTGAGTTTGGATACGTCTGTAAATTTTCAGGTCATTCGGAGGTGTTTAGGTCGGGTATTGGATCGAATGCGAATTTGGAAAAGTTCTAGTTTGACTTAGGCTTGAATTTGAGGAATTTAATGATTTTGATGTTAATATTGGTGTCTTTATGGCCCGAACAAGTTTGAATGAAGTATTAGAATGTGTTTGTGCTTTTGGTTGAGGTCCCGAGGGCCTCGGGGTGATTTCGGATGGCTAACAGAAGGATTTTTGGACTTAGGATGTTGCAGATTTTGTTTCAGCTGTTGCAGAGTATTTTACTCTATGCGATCGCGACGGTGCTGACCACATAAAGGGATTTAAGCGAGGGGTGCCTGGTAGTTCTATGCGAACGCACAACTGTAGTGCGAACGCAGAGGAGAAATTCTGGTGACTTGGGCGATGTGCTATGCGAACGCGGGAGTGTAGTGCGTTCGCATAGAAGGAAGTGGAGGGCTGGAAATTTTAGGCTATGCGAACGCACTGAAGGTGTGCGAAAGCATAGAAGGAAGGGCCTGGCAGAGAGTTTTTAATTAAAACATTTCATCCGCGAGCGAGGTTAGTTTTCCTCTATTTTTGAGCACCTTGAGAGCTTGTTGACGGATTTTGAAGGGGATTTCGACGAGAAGTGATTGGAGGTAAGTCTCGTGGTCTATATACGTCATTTTATTGAAGATTCAACCATTAATTCTCTGAAATTGGGTGTAAAAGTTGATGAACTAGGGCTTGAAATTTCAAATGAAATTTTGGGGATTTGGAGTAGCAATTGGACTCCGAATTTGATAAATTTTATATGTACGGACTCGTGGCGAGACGAAAATTCTGAAAATATAAATTTTGTAATTTTTCGAGAAGTGGGCCCGGGGCTCGGATTTTGTCAATTTCGTATTTTTGGGTGTTTTTCGAGTTATTTCGATTAGGCTACGTCCCATTAGCTTATTTTGACATATTCCTTGTGGTTTTGATCAGATTCTACAGTCAAGGAGGTCGATACGCGAGAAAAGCGCAAGGCGATCTAGGACTTTGGCTGGTTTGAGGTGAGTAATGGATATCAATGATATATTGAGGGTTTGAAAACCCGTATTTGCACTATGCGGTGATATGTTGAGATGAGATACGCGTCTCGTGACGAGCGTAGTGATGGATATGCTGGGGATTAGGACTTGGTCCATCCCGATTGATGACTTACTGTACTTTTTGACTGAGACTAAGCTTGTGCTCGATTATTTTGGGCTAGTTGCCATATTTAGGGCCTTGTGCCAATCTGTAGAACTCCTAGAGAGCATGTTGAGATGTTGACCTCACTTTTCCTATTGGACACATACTGTCTGTCTTGATTTTTACTGTAAATCATGAAATGAACCGGACTTTGTAATTTGTACTCTAAATGAGCAATACCTAGGGTTGAATTACCTGTCTTAGCTGAGTGGGCCCGAGAGGCCTAGTCTATATTGACTGAGAGGGGTCAAGGACCCCGTAGTGCGGCTAGTTGATATATATATATATATATATATATATATATATATATATATATATATATATATATATATATCGGGTCGAATTGCACGCTGCATCAGTATATACCATAAATGTAATCGGACTGCACGCCTCAGTGTTATATATATTATATGGATCGGACTGCACGCCGTAGTAGTATATTATATGGATCAGACTGCATGCCGCAGTGATATATAGATCGGACTGCACGCCGCAATATTTTAGCGCTTGGGTTGACGGAGCCCCTCCGGAGTCTGTACACACCCCCAGTGAGCGTGGCCGGCTATTTCTATTGGATCTTGTCGCGCGCCGCTGCGTTATATATATATTATATTGGACCGGGCTGCGTGCCGCAGCAGTATATATATATATATATATATATATATATATATATATATATATATATATATATATATATATATATATATATATATATATATATATATATATATATATATATATATATATATATATACCTGGTGTTGGATCGGGCTGCGCGTCGCAGCAGTGTTAGTGACTGGTCGGACTGAAAGGAAAGTATTTTATCAGATTCTTCCATATGTTTGGTACTTATTTACTGCTCTTGCTGTTGCAATTAGAATTGTATAGTACTTTTACCGGTTTTCTTACATTCAGTTATTATTCATTGCTATTACTCACTGAGTTGGAATACTTACACATACTCCCTGCACCTTGTGTGTAGATATAGGGATCCCGGAGGCGTAATTGTGCTTATTTGTTGTGGTCTAGTTCCATTCCTGAGTTATCAAGGTAGTTGATGGCGTCCGCAGAACCTGATCTCTCATCTCATTTACCTTTTGCTTCTATGTATAGATTTTACTATGTTTTGGTCACTATTCAGTGTATTTAGAGGCTCAGACTTGTGACGCCGGATTTATTGGTCTGTATAACTGTTGTTTATGTTTTTCTGCAGTATTCCTATGGTCATTAAACTGAGATTTTATCTTATAAGTTTGTAATTTGATCATTGTTTTTGTCTGGGATTGATTACATGGTCGGGCTTGCCTTACAAGGTATTTGGCGCCATCACGATCGGAGTTTGGATCGTGACAGTAATAATATAGTAATTTATCTATTTCACAAATATTAAGGAATATTCATTTAATTAATTTAGTTAGTCCCCCGTTATTAACAATCTAGAAAGGTCCATCAGATTATTTGGTAAATTTTGGAATTATATTATAAAAATTTTGCCTTAATATTTGGTAAGAAGTTTCTTGTGGTTTCTAAGAGTAGGAAAGCTAATAATTTTTTTTCCTAAATAAACTTTCGCGACTTCAATTCTCATTACATGACTTTATTTCGCTTTCGTTCAATCTCTATTAAACTTAGTTAAACTCCCTTTATTCTTTGGAGTAGTAAATGACTTATTTTGTTATTAAAATTTTGCCTAAATTACTTGGTATATTTTTTTTACACCAGAAAAGTAAATAAATATTTTTTCTAAACTTTCACTACTTCTTTCAAATCCGATTAAATGACTTTATTTGTTATTAAATTATCTAAACTAGAAATTTTGAAGTATTAGATTCTCCACGTGCACTTGTACCTTTTATTTTGGTCGAAGTCGTTCTTATTTGGTAAATTTTTCTTGTCTATTTGACCTACACTCAAATTTACTTCTATATAAATCCGTTTATGTGTTAAATTATATATCAAAATACTTCAATAAAAGAAGCTACAAAGTCACAATTTAATTGCCAAAATTCGCCCTATTACAACACCATCATTTCAGATTTTTTCTTACATTAACATCTTGTGCTACTTCCGCATTTTGCAAGCACGTTTGCATTGAGAAGTTTTTAGTGCTGCATCGAAAAATTATCTTTAGTGTCATTAGAACTTTGATTATGATATCAAAATAATTTATTGTGGTGTTTTTAGGCGAACGATTTAAGATTAGCGCAGGTAACCGATCATCTTGGAGCTTAGTTTCAACAATGTTTTTAACTTCTTTAGTAACTTTTGAACAGTCTTCGTCAACATATAATTTTTAGGGATAATGCATAAAAGCCACCCTATCCTATGACCAAATTACCATCTACACACCTTTCCTTTGCCTGAGTTCTATTACCCCCTTGAACTTTTTTTTAACGTAATTTATTTGTCAGTATTTGATCAATTACCACCTACACCACATGGAACATTTCCAGGGTCAGCATGAGCTCTTTCCTTTCATTTTCTTCTCAGGAAAGTCTTTCTCTTAGCCCTGAACTCTATGAACTATTCATGTATATCACTACCATAATCTTATATACCATCATCAAAAAAATCACTGTCTTCATCACTTGAAGAAGTATCTTCACCTGACTTATTAGATTCCTCCTCAGTTGATGATGAATTTGGATCAGAATCTACTGGAGAAGCAGCTGGGTTAGATGCTGGATCAGCAGGTGTAGGTAAAGAATGTGTTGCTCAATTTAAAGTCTCCTCACCTACCTCGATATTTTGAGTAGCACTTGCTTTAATGGTCCCCTCCCCTTTATTAAAAGCTGAACCAGATTCCTCTACACCCATGTGCTGGACATATACTTCCAAAACGGATCCATTTGTCAACAAAAGTGCAATTCTTGAAATCTCCCTATCATTGCTTATATTTTCTATAATACCACAGTTAGGTGGCTTGACACTAAATGTAAATCTGTTGTTGTACCCCAGTTCTTTAATATAGTCCACCAACTCAAAATAAGATAAAGTATCGACATCAACATTCACATATTCTGACATTATCCCACCCACATATCTTGGTTCCCCACTTTCTACCTCTAAGACACCATCATGAAACAATCTCAAAGTAACATATGCAAACACACTCATACCTGAATACAAGTAAAAGGCAAAAACATTTAAGAGAAATCCACAACAACAACAACACAATTCTGCCGAAAATAGGATAGCATTAATCAATTGATAAGTATCATAATAAAAATGCAAACCCTAATCTACCAAAAATCAACAATTGAAGACATAAATAACTAACCTTTACTTTGGTTGTCACTCCAACTGAAATCGAACACCACACTATCAAATTTAACCGTAGATTGTAAGTCCCTGCTGAAATTGAGCAACACAAATCATAAAAACGGGGATTATATACTTCTTTACATTATGATGGGTCGATTTTGCAATAGAACAACCATCAAATATGTTTGGAGTGGTTTTATGGAAGGAATCGGAAAAGAAGATTGGGAATTTGGTTAGAAGCGTGAAAAATGCGAGCATGATGAAAAGGGAATAATGAAATTGGGTGGGTTTAATTAGTGAGTGTGTTTAATTTACTGTATAATAAAGGGATATGCTAACTTAAAAGGGAATTGGATGGGCCCCATCAGCGCGTGTATCCAACGACAGTCTGATAGACGAGGGTTGGATTTAATTGATCAAATACTGACAAATAAATTACGGTAAAAAAAAAGTTCAGGAGGGTAATAGGACTCGGACAAAGGAAAGATGTGTAGTTGATAATTTAGTTATAGGATAGGGTAGCTTTTATGCATCTTTTTATATTATTTTTATTACATAGTTTGGACTTGGCTAATTTCATATCTCACGTAATTTACAAATTTAATACATGTTTGACGATTGCAATTCATCATAGAAAAGCAGTTAGACATTCAAGCTAAGTCTGTTACTTATATATTATTATTTTTAAATGAAATTGAATGTTCCTCAAAATTTTACAGCGAATTGAAAAATGTGACTATGAGTATCGTCAATAGTTAGCGGAATTAAATCACTATTTGTTAACTCTCTGAATAAAGAAAGAAAGTCCCACATTTAGAAATTATATATATATATATATATATATATATATATATATATATATATATATATATGTATGTATGTATATAATAATAATAATAATAATAATAATAATAATAATAAACTTATAATAAAAGCAAATACAATAAAATTAAAATAAGATCAAATACCATAAATTAAAACAAGCCAATCACGTCTTATGTAAGAGTGGAAAACGAAATAGTCACCATAATTAATAACTAAGATTGACTCAACTGTTCATTTTTAATCAACATAATGTGAGCGTTACTATGTTAAAACAAAATCAGAAAACTGTTAGAAGGATAAAGAAATATAAAAAATAATAAAAAATTAGAAATATTTCGAGTCCATAATTTTCTTGTGCATCCTTAAGAAATTTTAACCTCCTCACACATTGCCAAGGTAATGGATTATATCCTCTCAGGATAAAACGGAATAAACCTTCGTGCAACAGTGGCAATACAAACTGTAGGATACAAACGAACTCAAAGAACGGAGCAAAATCAAACTTACGAATTTGAGAGAGAGAGAGACTACGAATTAAAATGAAGTATATTCAGAAAGAAAGAAGTTCTAGAGTGTTTTACGTGTGTTTAAGATGCAGCCCTGCCTCAAATTTATAGACAAATATCAGAAGAGGTGTCTGGAAAAAGGTGACTTTTCAGAAATACGCAGCCTGCCGCGGTTCTACCGCGAGCGCGACAGTACCGCGGCCAGAGATGCTCTCTGAAACTGACTGCCGCGTTTCTACCGCGATCACGACAGAAACGCGGCCAGCTAGGTTCTGGCATATTTTTTCAGCAGTGATTTGGCTTTTAATTAATTATTAAATAATTAAATAAATTTTATCCAAAAATAATCTTATCAATCGATCTTTTGACAAATCCAAAGCCAAAGCCAAAGCCGAGCCGAGCGAGCGACAATGACGGCGCGAGGGTTCATTCTCTTTAACTCCTTTTAAGAGATTTAAGAAGATTCTATATATAAGCACGCAAATGTGGTTGTCCCTCACCAATGAACAAAAGGCAAGACAAAAGTTGACTTCTTCAAATTTTTAATTTCCCTCAATTTTATGTCCCTCCATTTCCAATTCACACTTGTTCTACTTTAAAGACAAATGGCTTAAAGTCTTCAACAATCCCCCACATGAATGGGAATGGTTGTATCAAGAAAAATCATAGATGAAAGCTATGTAATTTTGCAAGTATGGATTAATTGCATCTGGATAAGTAGGTTTCCCTTTGAACTTTCCGTAATGAACATATGTCAGATATACTCCGTCAATCAGTAGATTTGATATCTTTGAACCGTCGAACTTTAGTGTATACCTAGACAACCATATGTCACACAACCAACCCTTAACTGCCTTTTGGTTCTCATTGTTGTGTTCGTTTTAGCCATAAACACCGCCTGATTTTATAAGTGCGTAGAGAATTGGACTTATAGAATTCTCATTGAAGCGGCTTCCACTTAGAACTTGCATAGGTGATTCCTAAACGTGTAATCCTTTAGATTGGCACTATTTGATATACCTCATCAAACTTAGCTTATCACTAAAGAACGTGTAAAGTTATATCCTTGTTATTGAACATTGTCTTTATCACGAGAATGGACCAAAGTTTTTATTTTGATAATGTTGAACCGGTCAATCATATCTTTGTTTGAGCTCCTTGAACCTAGATCTCAGAATAACCAAATTCTAGGTAAAGTTACCGCCATGTTGACTTGTCCTCAGCCATAGTCCCATTGCCTTAGATGATTTCTTAACTCCCTCTCTAGTTAAGACTTTCGTAACCGGATCCGCAACATTATCCTTTGATCTTATATAATCAATAGTGATAATTCCACTAGAAAGTAGTTGTCTAACGGTATTATGTCTTCGTCGTATATGACGAGACTTTCCGTTATACATAACGCTCCCTGCCCGTCCTATTGCAGCCTCACTATCGCAATGTGTGCATACAGGAGCCAAAGGTTTTGGCCAGAACGTAATATCTTCTAAAAAATTCCGAAGCCATTCAGATTCTTCACCGGCTTTATCCAATGCTATAAACTCTGATTCCATTGTAGAGCGAGCAATGCACGTCTGTTTGGAAGACTTCCAAGATACTGCTCCTTCACCAACAGTAAACACATATCCACTTGTGGACTTTGTTTCTGTTGAGCCGGTTATCCAATTTGCATCACTATACTTCGATAACTGCAGTATATTTGTTGTACTGCAAAGCGTAGTCTTGGGTATACTCCAAGTATCCAGAACTCGTTTCATTGCCACTCAGTGATGTTTGTTGGGATTACTTGTGAATCGACTAAGTTTAGTTATTACACAAGCTATATTAGGTCGTATACAGTTCATGATGTACATTAAGCTTCCCAACACACGAGCATACTCCAATTGAGACGTACTTTCACCTTTATTCTTCATGAGATGATGGTTTAAGTCTATTGGAGTCCTTGCACTTCTAAATTCCAAGTGTTTGAATTTTTCAAGTACCATTTTCACGTAATGAGATTGAGACAAAGCTAGACCTTGAGGAGTCCTCTGGATTTTAATTCCTAGAATTACATCGGCAACTTCTAAGTCTTTCATATTAAACTTACTAGCAAGCATACACTTAGTAGCTTGAATGTCGCCAATGTCTTTGCTCATTATTAGCATATCATCAACATATAAGCAAACAATGACTACATAATTTTGAACGTTCTTAATGTAAACACATTTATCACATTTATTAATATTAAAACTATTTGACAACATTGTTTGGTCAAATTTTGCATGCTATTGTTTGGGTGCTTGTTTTAGTCCATAAAGAGACTTAACAAGTCTACACACCTTTTTTTCTTTTCGCGGAACCACAAAGCCTTCAGGTTGGTTCATATAAATTTCTTCCTCAAGATCACCATTTAAGAAGGTTGTTTTTACATCCACTTGATGGATTTGAAGACCATACAAGGCGGCTAACGCTATTAGTATCCAAATGGATGTAATTCTTGTTACCGGCGAGTGTGTGTCAAAATAGTCAAGACCTTCTCGTTGTCTAAATCCTTTGACAACAAGTCTTGCCTTTATTTGTCAATAGTACCATCGTCTTTCATTTTCTTCTTGAAAATCCATTTAGAACCCAACGTTTTGTTACCTGGAGGAAGATAGACCAATTTCCAAGTATGATTGCTCAATATGAATTCTATTTCACTATTGACAGCTTCTTTCCAGTATTGTGCCTCTGAGGAAGACATTGTTTCCTTGAAGGTACGAGGTTCATTTTCTAACAGAAAAGTCAGGAAATCTGGACCGAATGAAGTAGATGTCCTTTGACGTTTACTTCTTCTCTGATTTTTCTCATTAGGCATACCATCTATTTTTTCCTCCCGAGATTGTTTTGACTTTTGTCAGGTCACTTCACTTTCCTTTTTATAAGGAAATATAGATTTAAAGAATTCAGCATTATCTGATTCTATTATCGTATTAATGTGAATCTCGGGATTTTTTTATTTATGAAACAAAAAACGATATGCCTTGCTATTGGTTACATATCCAATAAACACACAATCAACCATTTTTGGACCTATCTTAACCCTTTTAGGTTTAGGTGCTTGTACCTTAGCTAAACACCCCCACACTTTGAAGTATTTCAAGCTAAGCTTCCTTCCTTTCCACTTCTCATAACGAATGGACTGTGTTTTACTATGAGGTACACGGTTGATTATTTGGTTAGCTGTAAGTATAGCTTCCCCCCCACACGTTCTGTGGTAAGCCAGAACTTATCAGCAATGTATTCATCATATCCTTCAATGTTCGATTCTTTCTATCCGCAATTCCATTAGATTGTGGAGAGTAAGGGGCACTTGTTTGGTGAATAATGCCATTTTACGAACATATTTTTTCAAAAGGAGATTCATATTCACCACCCCTATCGCTTCTTATCATTTTGATCTTTTTGTTTAGTTGCGTTTCAACTTCATTCTTGTATTGCTTGAAAGCATCAATTGCCTCATCTTTAATACTAAGTAAATAAACATAGCAATATCTCGTGCTATCGTCAATAAAAGTAATAAAATACTTTTTCCCACCGCGAGATGGTGTTGACTTCATATCGCAAATATCAGTGTGAATTAAGTCTAAAGGACTTGAATTCCTTTCAACAGACTTATGAGGATGCTTGGCATACTTTGATTCCACACATATTTGACATTTAGAATTAATGCAATCAAATTTTAGCAATACTTCTAGATTTATCATCTTTCGCAATGTTTTGAAGTTTACATGACCTAAACGCGAATGCCATAAAGTTTTTGACTCAAGTAAGTAAGAAGAAATATTCTCTTTATTGATAGGAACTGCTATTACATTTAGCTTAAAAAGGCCCTCATTCAGGTAGCCTTTTCCTACATACATACTGTTCTTACTTAGTACAACACTATTAGAAATAAAAATACATTTGAATCCATTCTTGACAAGAAGTGAAGTAGACACAAGGTTCTTGCGAATTTCTGGAACATGGAGAACTTGGTTTAGAGTCACTGTTTTTCCCGATGTCATCTTCAACGCGATCTTGCCAACCCCTTCAATTTTGGCCGTAGATGTATTTTCCATGAAGATTGTCTCATCGGGTCCTGCAGGGGCATAAGAAGAAGATAATTCTTTGCTAGCACACACATGGCGGGTGGCTCCAGAATCTATCTACCATTCTTTCGGATTTCCTACCAAGTTGAATTCAGATAACATGGCACATAAGTCCTCCATTTCATCTTCAACCATGTTAGCTTGATTCTTTTTCTTCTTATCATTCTTTTGCACACGACAATCCACTGCCTTATGCCCATTTTTTCCACAATTGTGACAATTACCCTTGATCTTCTTCTTGCTTGGGTGATTCTTTGGTCTAGAAGGCTTCTTCCTCTTCTTATTTTGTGGTGCTTCCTCAACAACATTTGCCCCCATTATTGCCGAGTGTCCGCGCGACTTCTTTTCAGCATTTTGTTGTCTTCTTCTATCCTTATACAAACAATCAAATCTTCTAATGTCATATCCTTTCGCTTGTGTTTAAGATTATTCTTAAAACCTTCCATAACGGAGGTAACTTCTCAATGAAAGCAACAACTTGTAAGGCTTCATTTATGACCATACCATCAATAACAAACTCATAATTAGTAATAAGATAGATCTTATTAATAAAATTACTGATTCGGGTCATACCTTCAACAAGGATGTCATGTACAATGACTTGTAGTTCTTGGACTTGATTTATGATCGACCTAGTATCAATCATCTTGAATTCCAGAAACCTTGCAGCCACGAACTTCTTAAGTCCGGCATCCTCAGTCTTGTACTTCTTCTCAAGCGCATTCCATAAGGATTTTGAAGTTTCCATGACACTATAGACATTGTACAATCCATCTTCCAAACAACACAGAATATAGTTTCTGCACAAGAAATCAGAATGTTTCCATGCTTCAGTTACAACAAGTCGTTCATCATCCAGAGTGTTTTCTACCAAGACCGGAGGATCCTCCTTGATGAAACATTGCAGACTCAACGTAGTAAGATAGAAGATCATCTTCATATGCCAGTGTCTGAAGTGAATACCGGAAAACTTTTCGAGTTTTTTCGCTGGTGCCCAAGCATGGTCAGGAGTAGAACGGCTTGATGAGACAACAACAGTCGTAACAGTAGCACCCGTTCCTACAACACTTCCATTAGTTTGGTTTTCATTCGTCATATTTCTATAAACTTGAAAACAATACAGAACTTTGTTAAATCAGTAAAGTTTTAATATCTTCAAACTGAATACCAATCCAAACATACAACACGTAACAATGATGAAGTTTTTATATACTTCAAACCCGTGCGTTTATTATTCCGGCAAAGTTTTAATGTACTTTAAACCGGAAAGAAACAATTATTGGAGTAGAAAGCAACAAGGCTTTAGTCTCCAACACAATATATAGAAAACAATTTAATAATCAACACAGAAACGTTAGTAATAAGAAAATTCCTTAAGCTTGTATGCGATACAGTGTTAAAACAAAATCAAAAAACTGTTAGAAGAATAAAGAAATGTAGAAAATAGTAAAGAATTAGAAATATTCTGAGTCCACAATTTCTTGTGCATCCTTAAGGAATTTTAACCCCCTCAAACATTGCCAAGGTAATGGAATAAATGCTTCCAGGATAAAACGGAATAAACCTTCCTGCAACAGTTGCAATACAAACTGCAGAATACCAACGAACTCAAAGAACGGAGCAAAATTATACTTACGAATTTGAGAGAGAGAGACTGCGAATTAGGATGCAGTATATTTAGAAAGAAAGAAGTTCTGTAGTATTTTTCATATATTTAAGATGCAGCCTTACCTCAGAATTTATAGGCAAATATCAGAAGAGGTGTCTGGAAAAAGGTGACTTTTTAGAAATACGCAGCCTGCCGCGGTTCTACCGCGATCGCGGCAAAACAGCGGCCAAATATTCTCTCTGAAACTGACTGCTGCGGTTCTACCGCGATCGTGGTAGAAACGCGGCCAGCTAGGTTCTGGCATATTTTTTCAGCGGTGATTCTTTTGACAACTCCAAATTCGAAGCCGAAGCCGAGCGAGCGACGACGACGACGCGATGGTTCATTCTCTTCAACTCTTTTTAAGAGATTTAAGATGTGATTTTATATATAAGCATGCAAATGTGGTTGTCCCTCACCAATGAGGAACAAAGTGCAAGACAAAAGTTCACTTCTTCAAATTTTCAATTTCCCTCCATTTTATTTCCCTCAATTTCCAATTCACACTTCTTCTACTTTAAAGCCAACTGGCTTAAAATACACATAAAAATGTTGGAACTATAGAAGCTTATATTCGACATGTAAATATATAATTTTTTATATAACTGAAACATTCACAAATATGTTAATAATAATAGGCTATACACATAATTTGTTCTTATTCTATATTTCATATATTTTTTTATTAACAAACATAAAATACACGTGCAATGCACGTACGGTTTAACTAGTGATGATAAAAAGTTCAATCTCTTATTAATTATTAATATATATGTTTCATCCTAACTTTCATGGATGGGAATCTTGAAATAACAGTAAAAGCTTCTCAAGTAATGGTAAAGTTATCTTGAACAATGGTAATATTGTTTATGTGGAATTACCTATTGATGTTTACTGCATGATAGGCTACTTGCATCAGTACTCATCTTGAGATGTGATCCTTTCCCGAACCTTATGTGAATGCAAAATATTTTGTGCACCGAAAATACAGAAAAGAAAGAGAATTAAGAAATGATTGTTAATTATCTGTAGGATTTGAGAATGGCACCACAGAAACTACAGACAATAGCCTTCCAAGACTTGAAGTAAAAGGGGATGTAACAAAATCTGGTGGCAGTGCGCATCTCAGCAACTTTAGCACCATGGCCGCACCTCGAACACGAGCCAGCCACCGGTTTACTCCGCCTCATCATAATCTTCTGGTCCACTAGAAAGCAAAAGCATACCATTATTTACGTTTTCGTAGGCTAGTTAAAGGTCAGCTTCACTTCTCCCCAACAATCAAGTTGCACTTCTTTCTAATAAGTGGCAGAGAGTTAGCAAACAACCTTGGCCTAATAAATGTCAGCTTCGATTCTCCCCCGACAATCAAGCTGCACTTCATTCTGACAAGTGGCTGAAAGTTAGCAATCAATCTTGGCCTAGTTAAAGGTCAGTTTCGATTCTCCACTGACAATCAAGCTGCACTTCCTTCAAATAAGTGGCTGAGAGTTAGCAAGCAACTTTGACCTAGTTAAAGGTTAGCTTTGATTCTCACCCAACAATCAAACTGCGGTTCCTTCAAATAAGTGGCCGAGAGTTAGAAAGCAACCTTGGCCTAGTTCGATTCTAGGTAAAGATCCGCCAGTAACAGTTCCGATTCCAGTTCCTGTTCAACGTTCCACCAAAATATTCTCCCCTGGACGTACTTCAACCAACTATTTTTTGGCCATATACAAAATATCAAATTGAAGAGAGAAATATTCAGAAAGCTTTTTGTTGGATTTTTTTTGGCCAACTTTTCTTCCTTGTTTGTAGACTCTAGTGAAGGAGAGTTTGTTGGAGACACCTTTATGTATAGTTTGTACATTCCAAATTAAGTTGTCTTAGGATATTATATAGAGTTTAATTTTTGAGTAGTATCCATTTTTATTTATACTATCAAGTTCAGACAACTTATAACAACAAATAATTGTTAACTTTCTTAATAATTTTGATTTGATGACCTAAAAATTTGAGAATAATCTTCTATAATAATTTTAAAAAATCCTACTATAATATAGAAGTCTTTTGCACTAAAAATATATATAAATCAAATACTACTTCTTCTATTTAAATTTATGTGCCGAATTAATTGCGCTTAAGGTTCACAAAATGCATCTCATTAAAGCTAAAACTAAAAATTTAAAATTTTATTGTTTCAAATGATAAAAAAATAATTTTTAAATTAAATAGTGCCAGGTAAAATAAAATAAATGTTATAGAAGTAAGGAGTGAATGACACAAGTGAACTTTTGCCACGTAAAAACAATCTAGAAACTAATTAGACTTTTGAGCAGCAGCCCGAGTTTTATGACTAAAAGGTGCTGACTATGCCATATGTCCATTTTACAGTTGGGAGATGTGTGTTATTTTGATGTTTAATTAATGAAGTGCTTGCTGTGCCATTCAAGTAGGCCTTTGCACGGATTAGATCGGATATAGCGTATTTTGAATTCGAATTTCGGATTTTAGAAAATGTAATTCGAATCTGATCCAAATTATATCGGATTGAATTGGATTGAATCGGATATCGGATATCGGATATCGGATATCGGATATTATACGTCAAAATTGCAAACTGGTATATATAATTTTGTTGTAAAAGAGGTAATACATTAAGAAAAATTCATGTTTATACAATTATGAGAGTACTATGGTGCCAATATTAAATCTAACAAATTGTAAAGTTAATAACTTGAAGGAAGATGTAAAGAAATTACTGACTATCCGAAATTAAAGTGTAGGATTTATACATTGCTTAATAATTTCGAATTTCGGATAGGATTAAAATATACCTATCCGAATCCGATTCGAAATCTAAAATTTTAATAAATACAATCCGAAATCCGATCCAATCCGAAATCGAATGGATCGGTTCGGATTTCGGATTTTCGATCCGGATGAACAACCCTACATTCAAGTGTTTTTCCTTATGTTCCATTTTTCATTATCGATGGAGAGGAGCTTTGGAGCAACAGTAAAGTTATTTTCGTATGACTTTTATGTTATGCGTTCAAGTCATATAAGCCACTAATGCTTGCATTTAGATATGTTGTCTACATCACACTCCTTAATTGCGGCCCTTCCCCGGACCCTGCCTAAATGCAAGATACTTCACGCATCGGGATGTCCTTTCCTGCTTCAAGCATTTTTTCTTATGTTCCATTTTTTATTATTTTTGAATTAGGGGAGCTTTAGAGTAACAGTAAAGTCGTTTTCGTATGACTTATTTGTTATGCGTTCGAGTGATAGAAGCAGCTACTAATATTTATATTTAGATAAGTTGTCTATATCACACCCTTTAATTGTGGCACGTCCCCGAACCCTGCCTAAATGCAAGATACTTCATGCAGCGGGCGCCCTTTCTTGCTTCAATCATTTTTCTTATGTTCCAATTTTCATTATCGTTGAATTAGGGGAGCTTTGGAATAACATTAAAGTTGTTTCTGTATGACTTATATGTTATGCGTTTGGGTCATAGAAGTAGCCATTAATGTTTGCATTTAAGTAGGCTGTCTATATCACACCCCTTAGTTGTGTACCCTTCCCCGGACCATACGTAAATGCATGATACTTCATGCATCGGGTTGCCCTTTCTTTCTTCAAGCGCTTTTTCTTATATTACATTTTTCATTATCTTTGAAGGGGAGCTTTGGAGCAACAATAAAGTTGTTTCCGTATGATTTATATATTATGCGTTTGAGTCACAGAAGTAGCCGCAAATAATTTCATTTAGATAGGCTATTTACATCACACTTCTTAGTTGTAGCCTTTTCCCGGACCCTGAGTAATACAAGATACTTCATGCATTGGGCCCTTTCCTGCTTCAAATATTTTTTCGTATGTTCCATTTTTCATTATTGTTGATGGGAAGCTTTGGAGCAACAATAAAATAATTTCCATATGACTTATATTGTGACGACCCAAAGGGTCATCACTTATTTTATTAGTCATTTCGAACTTCACAGGTCTTGAAAACCTCACCATTAGTTTCCTCGATTTGCGTGTGCAGTCTGGGTGCGAACCCGAGGTTTTTTTATGTTGATATATATGAATTATGTGAAAAATTTGAAGAATTTTGATATTAATATTGATAAAGTTGACTTTGGTCAACATATTTGGTAAACGGACCCGAACCCGTGATTTGACGGTCACTGAAGGTCCGTAGAAACTCTAGGACTTGGGGCATGTGCCCGAAATCGAATTACGAGGTCCCAAGCCCGAGAAAAAGAATTTTTCCGTGAAACTTGCTTTCCAAAAATGCTTAAGGAAATGAAAATGAAATTTGATCAGAAAGTAATGGTATCGGGCTCGTATTTTGGTTCCGACGCCCGGTACAAGTCATATATGTTGTTTAAGCGCGTCCTATAATGTTTGGTTGAAACGGATGTCGTTTGACGTGTTTCGGCCTTAAATTGGAAAATTTGAAAGTTTATGAAAAATTGAAAGATTTCTTGGGATTTAAGGCTAAATTCATTGATTTTGATGTTATTTTGGCGATTTGATCGCTCGAGCAAGTTCGTATGATGTTTTTGAGTCAGTGTAAATATTTGCTTTGGATCCCCGAGGGCTCGGAAGTGTTTTGGAGGTGGTTCGGGGTGTTTTGGACTTAGGAAATCTGGCAGATTTGCTCCAATTTTTGCACAGGCCTTCTCTTCTTCGCGAACGCGGACATGTCTCGCATCGCGATTCCCAGCCAGCCCTTCCTTCTTCGCGTTCGCGGCGCCCCTCGCGTTCGCAATGCCCAGTGATCCCCCCACTCTTCGCGAACGTGTATGCCCTTCGCTTTCGCGTATAAGCTGCCCAGGACCCCTGCATTTTTCCTATGCGTTCGCGTAGGCCAATTTGTGAAACCCCTAGTTTTCCTCTACGCGTTCGCGTGACCACCTTGCGAATGCGATGCACGCCTGGTCAGCCCCCTTTGCGAACGCGACACTATGTCGCGAACGCAATGAACAAAATTCAGCCCAGTGAATTAAGTTTTGAAACAGAACAGAAACGGGATAAAAATCGCATTTCTCAAACCATCTCTTCTCCACAGCTTCTTTGGGCGATTTTGGCGCGATTTTTCATCAAACTTCTTGAGTAAGTAATTCATAACTCATCTCCTTCATTTTTCATCAACATCAATCAAGTTCTTAGGCCTAAAACATGTGAAATTGGGTAGAAAATTTGTGAAATGGGTATAGTTAGGGTTTTCAAATAATTTGTGATTTAGACCTCGTTTTGGGGTCGAACTTAAGAACAAATTGTATATTTTGACTCGTGGATGAGTGGGTTTTCGGAAATTGGTTCGAACTCCGTGTTTTGACCATGTGGTCCCTGAGTCAATTTTTATTGATCCGGGCAGAATGTTGTAAAATATAAATTTAGCCATTTGGATTGAATTGTTGAGTTGTAATGATGATATTAAATAAATTATGTATAGATACAATTGAAATGGAGCCATATTCGAAAGGAAAGAGCATTGCTAAGGATTGAGTTTGTCGTAAACCTTCGAGGTAAGTGTTTGATCTATCCTAGCTTGAAGGAATAGGAGTTGAGTCTATGTGCTAATTGTTATGTGTGGAGTCCGACGCATAGGCATGGTGACGAGTATCTATGCGTTGGGGGTCGAGCATGACCGTGAGTCTTAAATTGATTAAACTTATAATAATCTTATGTGATTATATGAAAGGAAAGATTATTGGTTTCATACCGGTAATATTTATATTGTTGATTTAAAACATAATTGGTTTCATACTGGTAATCTTTGTATTGTTGGTTTAAAGGATTATTGGTTTCATATATATATATATATATATATATATATATATATATATATATGATTAATTATTATTGTTTTCTGCTGGTAATATATGTTACAATGATTATTGTTATTGGCCATAGTTGCCGGTGACGAGGAATATGGGCGATGGGTCTTTCCGTGCTATATGTTACAATGATTATTGTTATTGGCCATGGATGCCGGTGACAAAGAAGAGTGATTATGCACGATGGGTCTTTCCGTGCTTCGATATGAGAGTGTGCGAGTAAAAGTATGATGGGTGATGCCGTACATCTTAATTGATTTTTTTGGTGAGAACGAGAGTAAAAGTACGATGGGTGATGTCGTACATCTTAATTGATTAATTGGTGAGAACGAGAGTAAAAGCACGATGGTTGGTGCTTTCTTGTCGTGCGAAATTGTTCTTCAAGTGCTAATTAAATTTCTATTCTGTTCTTACACAGATGGCAAGAACACGTGCTTCCTTATCTACCGATTAGCAGCCCGAGGCCCCAACAACAGCTCCAGCTAGGGGCAGAGGCCGAGGTCGAGGTCGTCTTAGAGGCCGAGGTAGGGGCAGAGCTCAATCCCGAGCAGCAGCACCAGCGGCAGAGCCTCATATTCATGCTGAGGAGGTTCCGGCCCCAGCTGATGCAGTGGGCCCAGCTCAGGTCCCAGAGGGGTTTATTGTCACTCCAGTCCTTCAGGATGCTTTGGTCCAATTGGTTGGTTTCATGGAGGGCATTTCTAGAGCTGGTTTTCTTCCAGCAGCACCAACCACATCTCAGACTGGAGGAGGGACCCCTACTCCTGCTACACATACTCCGGAGCCAGTTGCTCCCTAGGTTCAAGTTCCAGTGGTGCAGCCAGCTGTGGCAGTTTAGCCAGTCATAGTCACTCAGACTGGTGAGGGTGTAGCTATGTCCGCCGATGCTTTATGGAAATTGGACAGATTTCACCAACATTTTACCACTACATTCTGCGGTACTTCTTCAGAGGATTCCCAAGACTTCTTATATAGCTGCCATGATGTTCTCTGGACTATAGGTATTGTGGAAACCAATGGTGTTGACTTTGCCACTTTCCGTCTATCTGGATCCGCCGAGACTTGGTGGAGAGACTATTGTTTATCCACACCAGCAGGGTCGCCATCTTTGACTTGGGACCAGTTTACAGGATTATTTTTGGAGAAGTTTCTTCCAGTGATTAAGAGGGAGGCTCTTCACATGCAGTTTGAGCGCCTTCAGCAAGCTCGATGTCAGTTACACAGTATGAGACCTGGTTTATTGATCTAGCTCTCCCTACCGATAGAGAGAGAGTGAGAAGGTTTATTAATGGTTTGATTCAGCCAATTCGTCTTCAGATGGCTATGGGAGCCGGGAGTGAGGTCACCTTTCAGGAGGCCGCCAGTGCAGCCCGCGCGGATCGAGATGGCTTTTTCTCAGGGAGGAGGTCATGGGTCGGATAAGAGACCCCGTGGTTCAGGCATATTCAGTGGTACCTCGTCTGGAGGTAGACATTCTTATGGTAGAGTCCATCCTCCTAGGCCTTTTCAGTCAGCCCTTCAGGCTTCTCATGGTACTTCAGGCAACAATGGTTCTCAGCAATATTATAGCAATTTTTCTGTGCACTACCAGCACCCACCAGTGCACCGCCACTTTAGAGCTTCGGAGGAGGATCTTCAGGTCGACAGGGCCAGCAGTCTCAGCAGCCGAGGTTTTGTCATGGTTATGGTGATCCAGGCCACAAATTAGATTTTGCCCTAGATTTTTGGGCAGATATCAGCAACAGAGTTCTCGTGCTATAATTCCGGCACTAGAGGTTCCACAGCCTGTCCAACCATCTAGAGGAGGTGGCAGGGGTACTAGAGGTGGAGGTAGAGGTCATAGAGGTGGAGCTCAGACCGACAGAGGTAGAGGTCAGCCAGCAGTTGATCGTTCCAGAGATATTGCTTAGGGTAGTGGGGCCCAACCCGATGCTATGCACTTCAGGCTAGACTGGAGGCTGAGTCCTCATATGCAGTTATTACAGGTACTATTCTGGTTTGTGATAGAGAGGCTTTAGTACTATTTGACCCTGGGTCTACATATTCGTACGTATATTCTTATTTTGCATCGTACGTGGTTCAGCCTAGTGATCCATTGGGTGTTCCCGTCTATGTGTCTACACCAGTGGGTGACTCCATTGTGGTTGATCGAGTTCATCGGTCTTGTGTTGTGACAATTGAGGGTCTTGAGACCCGTGTCGATTTATTGATACTAAATATGGTTGACTTCGATGTCATATTGGGAATGGACTGGCTATCTCTATATCATGCTATCTTGGATTGTCATGCCAAGACCGTAACGTTAGCTCTGCCGAATTTGCCTCATATTGAGTGGAATGGAATTTCTAGTTATATTAGCCGCAATGTTATTTCATATGTTAAGGCTCAGCGTATGGTTTAAAAAGGGTGTTTGGCTTTTCTAGCCTATGTTCGCGATTCCAGCGCCGAGGTTCCTTCTATTGATTCGGTGCCTGTGGTTTGCGAGTTTCCTGAGATATTCCCTTCAGATCTGCCGGGTATGCCACCCGACAGGGATATTGATTTTTGCATTGATCTGACTTCGGGAACTCAACCCATATCTATTTCTCCATATCGTATGGCGCAGCCGAAATTAAAAGAATTGAAGGAACAGTTGCAGGACTTACTTGAAAAGGGTTTCATCAGACTCAATATTTCTCTGTGGGGAGCGCCGGTATTATTTGTCAAGAAGAAAGATGGTTCGATGCGAATGTGCATTGATTACCGGCAATTGAACAAAGTTACAATCAAGAACAAGTATCCACTACCACGAATTGATGATTTATTTGACCAACTTTAGGGTGCTACAGTATTTTCAAAGATAGACCTAAGATCTGGCTACCATCAGTTGAAGATCAGGGCAGCGGATGTTCCTAAGACAGCTTTCCGTACTCGGTACGGGCATTATGAATTCCTGGTCATGTCTTTTGGGTTGACAAATGCCCCAACAACTTTTATGGAATTGACGAACAGAGTGTTCATGCCTTATTTAGACTTGTTCGTGATCGTCTTCATTGATGATATATGATATACTCTCACAGCCAGGAGGAGCATGCACAACATCTCAGAGTGGCTCTTCAGAATTTGAAAAATAGTCAACTATATGCAAAATTTTCAAAATGTGAATTTTGGCTAAGTTCAGTTGCATTCCTGGGTCATGTTGTGACGGCAAAAGTATTCAGGTTGATCCAAGGAAGATTGAGGCAGTCAAGGACTGGCCTAGACCAGCATCAGCCATAGAGATCCAGAGTTTCTTGGGACTAGCGGGTTATTATCGCCGGTTTGTGGAAGGGTTTTCATCTATTGAAACCTCGATGACCAGATTGACCTAGAAGGGTGTCCAGTTCGAATGGTCAGATGAATGTGAGGCAAGGTTTCAAAATCTCAAGACAGTCTTGACTATATCACCAGTGTTAGTTTTGCCCACGGGACCTTATACTGTTTATTGTGATGCTTCCCATATTGGGCTTGGTGCAGTATTGATGCAGAATGACAAGGTTATTGCCTATGCTTCGAGGCAGTTGAAGACTCATGAAAAGAACTATCCAGTTCATGACTTGGAGTTGACGATGATTGTTCATGCATTGAAGATTTGGAGGCATTATTTGTATGGCGTGGCATGTGAAGTATTCACTGATCATAAGAGCCTTCAGTACCTGTTTAAGCAGAAGGAGTTGAATTTGAGGCAGAGAAGATGGATGGAATTGTTGAAAGATTATGTTATCATCATTTTATATCATCCTGGAAAGGCAAATGTGGTGGCCGATGCTTTGAGCAGGAAGTTAGCCAGTATGGCCAGTCTTGCTTATATCCCGGTCAGTCAAAGGCCGCTTGCTATGGATGTTCAAGACTTAGCCAATTGTTTTGTGAGATTGGATATTTCTGAGCCTAGTTGAGTTCTAGCTTGCACACTCACTCTTCATTATTTGAGCGTATCCGCAATCGACACTGTAATGATCACCATTTATGTGTTCTTAAGGACATAGTTCAGTGAGGAGGTGCCAAGAATGTCACCTTAGATGCTGATGGAGTTCTGAGATTGCAAGGGCGAATTTGTGTGCCAGATGTTGATGGGCTTCGAGAATTGATTCTAGAAGAAGCTCATAGCTCCCGGTATTCTATTCATCCAGGCGCGGCAAAGATGTATCAGGATTTGCGGCAATATTATTGGTGGCACAGAATGAAAAATGATATTGTGGCGTATGTAGCGCGGTGTATAAATTGTCAACAGATTAAATATGAGCATCAGAGGCCTGGTGGGTTATTTTAGAAAATTGATCTTCCCGAGTGGAAGTGGGAGCAAATCACTATGGACTTCATTACGGGCCTTCCGATGACTCGTAAGAAGATTGATGCAGCCTGGGGTATGGTTGATAGGCTGACCAAGTCAGCACATTTGTTCCTGTGGCCACCACTTACTCATCCGATAGGTTAGCGGGTATTTATATCAGGGAGATTGTTCGCCTTCATGGGGTGCCTATATCTACCACATCGGATCGGCGTCCGCAGTTTACCTCACATTTCTGGAAAGCATTTAAGAAAGAGTTGGGCACCCAGTTTCAGATGAGTACAACATTTCATCCCCAGACGGACGGTCAGTCCGAAAGGACTATTAAGATATTGGTGGATATGCTCCGGGCTTGCGTTATTGATTTTGGTGGTTCGTGGGATCATTTCCTGCCTTTGGCAGAGTTTGCTTATAATAATAGTTATCAATAGAGCATTCAAATGGCTTCTTATGAAGCATTGTATGGTAGACGGTGTCGTTCTCCGGTTGGATGGTTTGAACCGGGAGAGGCTCGGTTGTTGGGTACGGATATAGTGCAGGAGGCCTTAGATAAGGTCAAGATTATTCAGGATAGGTTTCGTACAGCTTAGTCCAAGCAAAAGTGTTATGCAGACCGCAAGGTTAGAGATTTAACTTTCATGATTGGTGAGCGGGTATTGCTCCATGTATCGTCTATGAAGGGCGTGATGATATTTGGTAAGAAGTGCAAGCTTATCCCTAGGTTTATTGGCCTATTTGAGATACTTGATCGTGTGGGAAGGGTGGATTATAAGCTTGGTTTATCACCTAAGTTATAAGTTTTGCATCCAGTGTTTCATGTATCCATGCTCCGGAAATATCACGGTGATCCATCACACGGATTAGATTTCAGCACTGTCCAATTGGACAAGGATCTATCTTATAAGGAGGAGCCTGTGGTTATTTTAGACCGGCAGGTTCGACAGTTGAGGTCGAAGAGTTTTCCTTCGTTGCGTGTTCAGTGGAGAGGTCAGCCTCCTGAGGCATCGACCTGGGAGTCCGAGTCTGACATGCTGAGCCGTTATCCACATCTACTCCCTGACTCATGTACTTCTATCTTATGTCTGTTCGAGGATGAACGATTGTCTTAGAGGTGGAGAATGTGACGATCGAAAGGGTCATCACTTGTTTTATTAGTCATTTCGAGCTTCAAAGGTCTTGAAAACCTCACTATTAGTTGCCTCGTTTTGCGTGCGTTGTCCGGGCGAGAAGCCAAATTTTTTTTATTTTGATATATATGAATTATGTGAAATATTTGAAGAATTTTGATATTAATATTGATAAAGTTGACTTTGGTCAACATTTTTGTTAAACGGACCCCGACCCGTGATTTGACGGTCTCAGAAGGTCTTTAGAAAAATATGGGACTTGGGCATATGTCCGGAATCGAATTCCGAGGTACCAGGCCCGAGAAAAAAAATTTTCCCGTGAAACTTGCTTTCTAAAAATTCTTAAGGTAATAAAAATAAAATTTGATCAGAAAGTAATGATATCGATCTCGTATTTTGGTTCTGACGTCCGGTACAAGTTATATATGTTGTTTAAGCGCTTCCTATAAATTTTGGTTGAAAGCGGACTTCGCTTGATGTGCTTCGGCCTTAAATTGGAAAATTTGAAAATTATGAAAAATTAAAAGATTTCTTTGGATTTAATGCTAAATTCATTGATTTTGATATTATTTCGGCGATTTATTTGCTCGAGCAAGTTCTTATGATGTTTTTGAGTCAGTGTACACGTTTGGTTTGAAGCCCCGAGGGCTCGGAAGTGTTTTGAAGGTGGTTCTGGGTGTTTTGGACTTAGGAAATCTGGCAGATTTGCTGCAATTTTTGCATAGGACTTCTGTTATTCGCGAACGCGGACATGCCTTGCATTCGCGATGCCCAGCCTGCCCTTCCTTCTTCGCATTCGCGGACGCCCCTCGCGTTCGCGATGCCCAGTGATCCCCCCTTTCTTCGCGGACACGTATGACCTTCGCGTATAAGCTCGCCAGGACTCCTGCCTTTTTCCCTACGTGTTCGCGTGTGGGCTACGCGTTCGCGTGTGGGCTACGCGTTCGCGTAGGCCAATTTGTGAAACCCCCAGTTTTTCACCTCACGAACGCGATGCACGCCTGGTCATTCCCCTTCGCGAACGCGACACTATATCACGAACGCGATGAACAAAATTGCACCCAGTGAATTTAAGTTCTGAAACAAAACAGAAAAGGGATAAAAATCCCATTTCTTAAACCCTCTCTTCTCCACTGCTTCTTTGGGCGATTTTGGTGTGATTTTTCATCAAACTTCTTAGGTAAGTAATTCATAGCTCAACTCCTTCATTTTTCATCAACATCAATCAAGTTCTTAGGCTTAAAACATGTGAAATGGGGTAGAAAATTTGTGAAATGGGTATAGTTGGTTTTTAAATAATTTGTGATTTAGACCTCGTTTTGGGGTCGAACTTAAGAACAAATTGTATATTTTGACTCGTGGATGAATTGGTTATCGGAAATTGATTTGAACCCCGTTTTTTGGCCATGTGGGCCCGGGGTCAATTTTTACTATACCGGGCAGAATGTTGTAAAATATAAATTTGGCCATTTGGATTGAATTGTTGAGTAGTATTGATGATATTAAGTCAATTATGTATAGATACGATTGAATTAGAGCCAAATTCAAAAGGAAAGAGCATTGCTAAGGATTGAGTTTGTCGTAAACCTTCGAGGTAAGTGTTTGATCTATCCTAGCTTGAGGGAATAAGAGTTGAGTCTATGTGCTAATTATTATGTGTGGAGTCCGACACATATGCATTGTGACGAGTATCTATGCGTTGGGGGTCGAGCAGGACCGTGAGTCTTAAATTGATTAAACTTATAATAATCTTATGTGATTATATGAAAGGAAAGATTATTGGTTTCATACCGGTAATATTTATATTGTTGATTTAAAGGATTATTGATTTCATACCGGATGATATATATATATATATATATATATATATATATAATTATTATTATTATTATTGGTTTCCGCCGGTAATATATGTTACAATGATTATTGTTATTGGCCATAGTTGCCGGTGACGAGAAAGAGTGATTATGCACGATGGGTCTTTCTGTGCTTTATGTTACAATGATTATTGTTATTGGTTATATATGCAGGTGACAAAGAAGAGTGATTATGTACGATGAGTCTTTCCGTGCTTCGATATGAGAGTGTGCGAGTAAAAGTACGATGGGAGATGCCGTACATCTTAATTGATTATTTGGTGAGAACGAGAGTAAAAGCACGATGGTTGGTGCCGTGCAGATTTTGATTTACCCATCCTTATTAATTGAAGTTCATTTATTCTGCACCTGTTATTACATTTTTTTGCTATCCGAATGTTCTCCCTTCCCAAATATTTAATGTTGCTTCATGTTATTTCTGTCGTATATGTATATTTGACTATACAAGTTTATGTGAGTGTATGATCCTAGCCTTGTCACTACTTCGCCGGGATAGGCCGGGCACTTACCAGCACATGAGGTCTGTTGTGCTGATTCTACACTCTGCGCTCTTTTTGTGCAGATACAGGTTTTGGACAGCAGCAATGACAGTAGTGTGAGTGTTAGCTTTTGATCATCGAGACACCGAGGTAGCCTTGCAATCGTCGGCAGGACCCGGCGTCTCCTCTATCCTTATTTTCAGTCTTTATCCCATGTATCAGAGATAAATAGTATTATATTTCTTTCAGACGGTTATGTGTATTATTCTTAGAAGTTCGTGAGTACCGTGACACCGGTTCTTGGGTAGTGTTTTATGTTGGGATTTCAGTATCGCACCTAGTAGCACCTAGTAAAAATTGCTAAGTCTTCCGCTAAATTTATTTATTTCCGCTGAAATTTTAATGTTGTTGATAATAGATTTAACAAGTATTGTTAAGAATGGAAATGTAAGTAAGAGTTGGCTTGCCTAGCTCCTATTAGTAGGTGCCATCATGACCCCCGATGGTGGGAAATTCGGGTCGTGACATATATGTTATGCGTCCGAGTTATAAAGTAGCCACTAATATTTATATTTAGATAGACTGTCTACATAATTGCGACCCTAACCATGCCTAAATACAAAATACTTCATGCATCAAATTTCCCTTTCATGGTTCAAGTGTTTTTTCTTATGTTCCATTTTACATTATCGTTGTAAAATTTCATTTTTCATTTATTATTCTGAGTGTACAATCCATAAATTTCTGTCCGTTAAAAATATGGAAAGTTATTTAGGTTTTCTCTCAACCAGGCATGCAAGGGAATTACTACGAAAACGTTTTGGAAGTTACAAAAGGAAGGATACTTTTAATACTTTTATTTTTCTTTTTGTTTTGCATAATATTGGTCTTAAAAAAATTAATTGATTAAAATATTCAATAAGAATTCATATAGCATACTCGAAACTTATTTGAGGTAGAAGTGTAGTTGTGTTTGTAGAATCTATAAATTTCTGTGTCATATTAAAACAATCACAAAGGGTGTGTTTGGTACAAAGAAAATATTTTTTGAAAAATATTTTTCAAATTTTTTATGTAAGGTTGGCTTAAATATTTTAAAAAATATTTTCCTACTGAACTCACTTTACTTCAACTGGACGAAAATATTTTCCCTATCAAAAGAAGGGAAAATATTTTTCAAAACTCCTTCTTAATTTTTCCCACCCTATTTTTCATCCCCACCAATCCACCCCACACCCACCCATGCAGCCCCCTCCTACCCACTCCACTCTCTTCCCCACCTCACCCTAAATAAAACTATTATTAATATTACTTTCTTTTCATATTATGGATAGATTTTTCTTTGCATTACGACAAATGAGTATTTCTTTATATGATATAAAAAAAATATTTTTCCATTTCAACAAAATGACACTTTTTAATAGAAAAAATAGTTTCTTTCATTTTAACAAAATGAGTATTTTCTTTCCATGGTGTAAAAAAATTATTTTCTTTTATTTTAGTAAGATGAATAATTTATTTTTATATAGTAGAAAGAGTGTTTTCTTTTAAAACAAAAAAAGAGTATTTTCTTTTTAGTTATGAATCACAAATTTTAACGTTATTTTTCTGTAAACAAGTAAAACAATACATTAGTTTCTTTGAATTTATGTGATCTTTTTAGAAGAATAATTAAATTCTTCAAGAAAATAGAGTCCTGAAAATATCAAGAATTGGGCGGGGTGGGGGGAAGGGTGTTTAAGAAAAGTAGCATAAAAAATTATAATTTCTGCTCTCTTATCAAATACTAAAATATATTTTTCGAAATTTTTTTCCACTTATTTTCCATAAAAATATTTTTTTTCGTTGATTTCTACAAGAGAAATGAGAAAAGAGAATATTTATAATAGTGCAGCAAATAAGCACACCTACAAGATAAGATTGGTAGTTAGTCGCTAAGCTATTTATTGAACATGCCTAACATGTCCCTAGTCAATATGCCAAACTTCTGAAATCAAATTAACTTTAATTTCTTTTAACTTTTTATATTTTTGATAAATTTATTTATTTATTTATTTTTTTCCCTAACCCAATCTTTTTTTTTTTTTTGATTAAAAGTTACATTTCATATATAGGCAAATTAAGGTTACAAAGTGCCCTACAGGTGATTGGTTAGACAGCCAACCACCATAATATAATACGAAAGAAACTACGTTACCATCATTGATAATACAGACTCACATCATACTTCAACAAAGAATATACAAGGAAATTATGGGAAGTAATTTAGTTGACGCAATCCAATCTGTCAGTGTTTGCTGCGCCTCCCATGGACATGGAGAAGAAGTGCAATCTCTCTAGCGGTTCGGTCTTCATTGTAATCCGAATTCTGAAAGCGTGCTTTATTCCTGGCCTGCCAAATTAGCGCGACAGTGTGCACAAATGCAGCAGCAGTTATGGCTTTTCTCCATGCTCGACTACGTGCTAGACTACATATCCAAAGTAATTCACTATCCCAATCAAGAATTTGTCTAGAAAATCCCAACCAGTTACCAATTCTGGCCCATAATCTTTTAGTAATAGAGCAATCAAAGTAGAGGTGTTGGAAAGATTCTTCATGGCGCTTGCAGAAATTACATAGCAATGGGATGTTTATACCAAATATCGCTAATCGATCCACAGTAGGCAGCTTCCTATGTGCAGCAAGCCATGCCGTGAATTTGTGTCGCGGCAAAACATTTTGAACCAAAAGAAGATTTCCCCAATCAACTCTATCGAACATAGGAAGCAGGCTGATGTAGAGTTTGTGGATATGTAACTTATTGTTGTTGTCGTGTTAATAATTGATAAATTAGCAAATTGAAGAATTGTGAGCAATAAAATAATTTTTTTTACATAGTTTTAAGAAGTAAGAAATATTTATGCTATATTAAAAGGAGGTACAATGGTATTAAGCCAATTGAAACACTAATAAAATATTATAGTAATAATATAATAATGTTAAATAATAAATACTGTAACATAAAAAAAAAGTTTGTCGATGACCATATGATTCGTTTTTTTTATTTATTTGAAATTTCATATATATTTAATTAATAAAATATTATATTGAGAAGTAAGATGCCACTTGAAATTCCATAACACGACAACAACAATAACACAGTAAAATTATATTAGTGGAGTTTGGGGAGGATAATACGTACTCAGACTTTATCCCCTATCTCGAAGGCATAGAGAAGCTGTTACATAAAAACCCTCGGCTCAAGAATATGATATTACTAAGAAGATAAAATACAATTTAAAATGCCTAGTATTCTTTTATATTTATCACGCATTGCGCCTGTTATTATACTAATTAAAAGAACATGCCTAACATGTCGCTAGATATGTCAATCTTCCCAAATTAAATTAACTTTAATTTAATTTGTTTAATTTTTTATATCCCTTGTGGAAAAGGGGCATGAGTAAAAATAAAAAAGGAGAAAGAAGAAGAGAGAAACCTTGCACTATTTCTTATAAGAAAAAGGGTTAAAAATACTCCTAAATTATCGGAAAAGGTATAAATATCTTTCATCCACCTATTAGGCTAAAAATATTCCTTTGTTTATTTTTTTGTTCACTTATTCCTTTTGACTGTTCAATGCTGAATTAAAAATTATTATTATTTAAATTCCTCGTAGCAACTTTTTATTGGTCGAAATTAAAATATCTAACATATTAGAAAGTCATACTCATATCAACGCATTTCTCAGATCAGCCCACCACAAACATTGGTCTACCCGAATAAAAAGTTCAACTAAAAGAAAGCGCCGCACTTCCATCTAACTTCGTGATGTCCGGGTATCAAGTATTTTTTTTAATAATCGTGGTATCCGAATTAATTTACACGCACTTCAACTAATATTAAGTACTTCTTAAAGACCAATTAGAACACAACGGAATGACTTCAATGTATCGCTGATTATAATATCAAATAAACTTAGTTAATCAAAATAAAACCAAAATCAGATTTTTATACTTCCACATCGCAACAATTACGAAAAAATAGTTAACGCCGAAACGTTATAGTACAGGGATATGGTGATGTGTCCTGTAAGTGTAACCTAGCATTCAAAATATTTCCAGAAACTTCTAATGAATTTTCTAACCACTGAAGTAAAACAGAATTACTAGAAACATCAAACTATACCTCCATAGATAGAATTAGTACCTCCATCGGGAGGATATAGAATTTGCCATGAAGAAATTGTGGTTAGGAAGTGGGTATCTTTTTTTTAGTTGAACCTTTTATTCAGGCCGGGTTAGTATTAGGGGCGGGTGAGTCCGAAAAACCGGTAGATGTAGGTATATCTTTTTAATATGTTAGATGTTTTAATATAGATCAATAAAAAGTTGGCACGTGAAATTTAAAGAATAATTATTTTTAATTTAGCATTGCCCTAACGGTTAAAAGACATAAGTGAATCAAAAAGTGGATGGAGGAATATTTTTTGCCCAATAAATAAATAAATGTTATTTTTAAACCTTTTCTAATAATTTAAGGGTATTTTTAACCCTTTTCTGTTTCTTATATTTAAAAATAATTTAATTTCAAACTTTTTATTTGCCTTTATTATCACGATTTTATATCCAAAAAAATGCATGACTTATTCAAAACCATAATCAACTGAAACGAAAAGAAGTACCAATGTTAACTCTAATTTTTATTTCTTTTCGGAGTTGGGGCGGGGCAGGAGGGGGGGGGGGGGGGGAATTTAAAAATAACCAAATTTACAACTGATCATTCAAAAATAATCTCATTTTAAAAGTAATCGAAATTTAATCACTTTTCATGTAAATATAAATTTGAGCGAAAATACTGTTCAAAACCCGGAAAATACACCTGCATATTATACAGAAGTTCTAGCATAAATATGGTTGAACTCCCGCATATTATACAAGAGTTCCAGGATAACTATGTTGGAACTCCCGTATAATATGCATGAGTTCAAATATAATTATGCTATAACTCCCGCATAATATACTGAAGTTCCAGCAAGTATAAATGTCCAGTATAATATACTGGAGTTTTGAGCACCGGTGCTCCAGTCTCCGTATATTATACAGGAGTCAACAAAGTATACCGGTCCAGCATAATATGCATAATATGCTGGAGTTCGTACATAAATGCACCGAACTCCCGTATATTATACGGGACCGGTCTCTATTGCAACAAAATAGTGGCTATTTTTAATTGACTTGGTAAACGCTATCTATTTTTTATTGACCAGTTCGAAACTGGCTATAGCATGCTATTTTGACGAGGCATGGGCGGGGTGGATACATATATAGGAGAAAGGAAAATGAAGGGGGTATTATTACTTTAGGTCGCGCTAGAATTATTTATATATGATAGCCGAAAGAGTATATAAAATTTGTATATTTTCTGTATATAGTATATAAAAGTTTATATATATATATATATATATATATATATATATATATATATATATATATATATATATATATATATATATATATATATATATATATATATATATATATATATATATATATATATATATATATATTACTTATTATTTTTACAGCGGCAATATGGTGTAATTTTCCAAAATGAAGTAACCTTAATGAAGTTCTAAATATTAGCTTGCAACTATAGTCATTAATTTCATACTACACGTTTAATTCGATTTGGCAGATTTGGCCATTTTAGCCGCCAGGAGGTCCCCAGTCTTCATATTAGTTAAGTAATTAATTTACGGTAAAGGGTCAAAACTATCTTTAACTTATCGACTCCGGAATAAAATTGCCTTCCGTTAATCTTTTGCAAAGAAAAGGTCCTCACCGTTAAATTTGTGGCATACTTCTGCCCCCAAAATCTAACAGATGCTTGTATTTAATTTTTAATTATTTTTAATGCCACGTGTCACGTAACGATTGGCCATTAAATAAACTTGACCCAAAATCAGTTCTCACCCAAGTTCCGACCCGACCCGACCCGACCCACCCAAAAAAGGTTAAAAATTGAGACATATAAAGAACGGAAAAAGGGTTAAAACTGCTGTCAACGTATTGACTCCGCAACAAAATTGCCCTCCGTTAACCTTTTTGGGTCGGGTCGGTCGGTTGGGTCGGAACTTGGGTGAGAATATATTTTGGGTCAAGTTTATTTAATGGCCAATCAAAACGTGACACGTGGAACTAAAAAAATTAAAAATTAAATACAAGCATCCCGACCGATCCGACCCAAAAAACACCAAACCCTCTCTTCATCTTCCTCACAACACACCCTCTCTAACCCTAAACCACCAAACGACCTCCCATTGCTACCCCGTTGTTTCATCTTCCCCGTCCAGCCCGTTACCTTCACATCGCCGGAAAACTTCACAACCAAACAACCCCCCTCCATCACGAACCAGGCGTCCAGCCCGTCCCCCATAACCAAGCCATGAAAAACCAGCCCCTCATTGGATAGGAATGACCAATCCACTTTAACTGAAGATGAATATATGTGATATATCAAGCTCTTTACATTTGTTGGAAAGCGTGAAATCTCATTACACTTCAAGCCTGTTACTAGCAAATTGGGACATATAAAGAACGGAAAAAGGGTCAAAACTGTCCTCAATGTATTGACTCAGGAACAAAATTACCCTCCGTTAACCATTTCGGGTCGGGTCGGGTCGGGTCGGAACTTGGGTGAGAATTTTTTAGATCAAGTTTATTTAATGGCCAATCGTTACGTGACACGTGGCTTTAAAAAATAATTAAAAATTAAATACAAAAATCTGTTAGATTTTGGGGGAAGAAGCATGCCACAAATTTAACAGTGAAGGCATTTTCTTTGCAAAAGGTTAATAGAAGGCAATTTTAATAGAAGGGCAGTTTTGACCCTTTACGTTAACTAAAGATAGTTGAACTTTGAGCCTAACAAGTGTTCTAAAATAAGATTGAAAGATCATTAGACTAAGCAACGTGTCATATAACTTTTGTTGCCACTCTTATTTATTCATTAGCTGTCTGCCACTGACAAATCCTAGCGGTGTTAGGCAAAAGCTTTTTTGAATTATGCTATAATAAATGTTACTATAAATTGGCTAGTTTTGAAAGATTTCAAAAGTTGTTATTTATATAAACATCCCCTTTCAATGTGAAGAGCTATACCAGAAAAATATGCTCTATAGCCCCTCAAAATTTAAGAAATTTTTTTCTATCTGTATCATATATGTAATTCTATTATTAAAAATATATATTTGGTAAATCACCCGCCTTGTGCATTGTTTTTATATAATTTTTATATTATTCATTAATTAGTAATTAATAGTAGCTAAATCTTCCTAATATCGCGCGCTAAAAATCAGGAAAAGAATATCCTAATTGATTTAATGACCTTCATTTCAAATTTAAACGCAAATTCATTATCTGATCTCTCCCAAATTTTTTTCGTAATTCAAAAAAAACAAAGACAAAAAGCTTCAGCAAATTGAAATCAAATCTGTTCTTCGTCTTTTCAATCCACAAATAAAAAAAAAATAATAAAATATAGAACAATACCTCAGCAATTAACACTCAATCATGTCCAAAAATCCCAATCATGCTACAATTGAATGGAGAAAATCTGATTATAAAAAATGGATCTCATCTTTGTAGTTTTTGAGAAGAAGATGAATGAATGGAAAAGAGGAAGTGTGATTTTATGTTAATATATACAAAATTTCTATATTTATCTACAAATAAACTAAAAATCAGTTTAAATATGTATAAAGTAGTATTGTTTTTAAGGGTATCTATAAATTTACTATATTTATACTACAATTAAATTACGATCTATGTTGAAAAAAATGTTGACTTCAAAATTTTCTATTCATCTACAAAATTCTTACAAAAAAAACTACAAATCCGTTTTAGTATTATATAGAGCTGTATTGTTTTTAAAGATATCTACAAAACCACTACATTTATACTACAATTAAACCACAATCTATGTTAAAAAAGACATTGACTACAAAATTTTTTCCTCACCTATAAAATTTCTTTCAAAACAACTACAAATAAACTACAAATAAGTTTAAAGTATTGTATTAAGCTGTATTATTTTTAATAGTATCTTCAAAATTACTATATTTGTACTATAATTAAACTACAATTTATGTTGAAGAAAATATTGACTACAAAATTTTCTCTTCACCTACAAAATTTCTACAAAACAAATTACATATCAATATAAGATTTCGGGGTGAAGCTTAGTCTTTAAAAATTGAATCTTTGAATCAAAGTCAGAAGAAGGGATAGGGGATTGATTGAGGATAATAAGATTTCACACATATTATAAGAATATAGAAATCCCTTGTTTAAACACTAAAGAAATGGTTGGTAATTTGGACCGTTAGAGTACTCATTCAGCATTGACCTTCCTACTTTCTTCAATTTACTTATTGCATTTCTAATCTGCACACCCATGGACGATTTATATCTTGATCTTCGCAGTTTTATCAAACCAAAGTTATAATACCTGGGGCTTTGACTCTTTGGACACACATCCTTTGGAAGGAATTGACATATCTGTTACCATTAGTACGCAGTGCCCATACATGGATCCATGTGGATAAGGATAATGATGTAAGAGATCTTTTCAATCCTCTTCAGATTTTGATATATGGATATTTTTAATTAAGGAGTAAAATATGCTTATTAGTTAGATTCTTAATTAAGTATGTATATGATTGGTAATGTATACGGGTTTACAATTAAATCAAACCTTAAACATTGATGGTAATAAGGTTACATATATGACATAGGTATGTAAAAATCCCAAATTATAATAACCCATATTTTTGCCCATTAAAAAAAAATGGCCCTCAAGCCCAAACATATTACATTTACTAGCCCGAAATGTGTGTTTTGTATATTTTTTGTGCAGGGACAATCTATTTAGCATATTTTGTATAGTAACAGTCTATTTTGCATGATAACAGTCTATTTTGTATATTTTTTTATATGGTAACAGCCTATTTAGTATATATTTTGCATAATTACAGTTTATTTTGTATATTTTTTGTATAGTGACAGTCTATTATAAATTAATTATATAATAACAGTCTATTTTATATTTTTGTATAGGGACAGTCTATTTTGTATATTGACAGTCTAATTGTATATTTTTTATATAATATCAGTCTATTTTTTTTATATATTTTATATAATGAGAGTCGTTTTGGTATATATTTTGTATAGTAAGGATTGGGCATGGATAAAAAATTAAAAAGAATTGAGACCTAAAGTTAGAAGATCTGATCGTATTATTCCGAACCCCTTTATTCTTTTCAAAGCAGAGAAATTATAGGATCAGATCTTCTAACTTTAGGAAAGACAATTAAGCATAAATAAAACACATTACCTCATTACAACAGAAATTAATTCAGGAAAGACAATTAAGCATAAATAAAACAAAACAGAACACTTCATTGATATAAATACAATCTGCTAAGCACATTAATCTCTTCGTTGATGTGACTGTACTACTTTCATTAATTCTAAAGCCACATAAATTAAAAATCCGCCTAAAAAGCAAATATGTAATAGGAAAAAGAAGTCAGGTTTAATTAAATGGTAATGAGAGATGTATCATAATTATTAGGTTCAGAATAAATGGGTGCAAGCAGCAATCTTCAAATTGAAACAAGGAATTAAATCCTCTATTCTTGGTACTAAGAGGTCTATTTTGAATTGGGTATTTGCTGGCACATTACAATTGGAGATTGAGCATTGTTTTTAACAGTAATTTTGGAGTTCCTGAGTTGTACCAACGCTCCTAGATTTAGGTATGTATTTGGTTTTAAATTCTTGCTTCTTATCTTAGATTTTATTTTTCAACTTTGGAACTTGAGTTTGGAATTGGAGAAGAGTAGTTTTTGGATGAAAGACGAAACTGTTTTTCCGTAATAGTTGGGTCGGTGACTAGCTTTTTAATTAGTTTTTAGCTATAAAATGCATACTGCAATTTTATGATTAACAGCTATATTAGTTTCTAGCGGTTGGCCATAAATAAAATTTTCTCCAAATCCAATGGTCCTTCATGCATGAATTTGGGCTTATTTATGGGCTTTGCTGAGAATGGAATTCCTTGTCTAATAAGTTTCTGGGACAAGCTAAAACTGATAACATCCCAGTCCAAAATGCTATTCCTCTATTATGAGATTTATAACAATAGAAAAATTAGCTTATATAGTTGTCCGCCCAAAATAATACCGACAATTGTATATGTTATAATAATTGTTAGTGTACTATATATGTATGTATATATATATATATATATATATATATATATATATATATATGATTGACTAGGAAATGTATATACCTTTAGCCGAACGGCCAAATGTATTAAAAACCCCTATACAGTATGAACCTTGAAATGGACGGAGAAACTAATGAAACTTCAGGGTAGAGCGTCGATCAAAGCGAAGATGAAGGCATGAGGAACGAAACTAATAATAGGAATTTTTACTTTCCTATACCATTTATGAAACCTTATTACCATCAATATTTAAAGTTTGTGTTTATTATATTTCAGTATACCAAATGATCATTTATATATCATAATTAATTTAGAGGTATAATTAATTAGCAATTTTTTACTCCTTATAATAATTATAGTTGTTTATATTTTTCAAGTTTTTCTCTCCCCTTAATTCCTATATATCCCGCATTTCCCTCTCCCCTTAATCCCACGTTTCAAACATATAAAAGCATAGCTGGAAAAGTTTATTAGAGAAGCACATACGACCAAATCATTAACAAGAATTTTTGGAACAAATCGTCTTAAAGATATTGTAGTAAAACTATTCAATAATAATTAGTAAAGAGAAAAACTCAACCTTATTGTCAGAAAAAGGCGTGAGATCGCTATATCAACCTAATTATCTGTGTTGGGTTGACTAAAAAGAAAAGAATAATTAAACTTGCAATACATATCCGTTCAGTTCAGCCCATTGAAGAAAATGTGAAATTGGAAAAAAGTTTGAGCGATTGAACTTATAAGACAACCAAAATAACATTTGCAGAATGTCAATTGTATGATCCATTTAAACCTATTAAACCACTGCACAGTGTCTTGAATATCAAAGAGTATTTTGATATTACTCCTACTAATTACACTAACCTGTGATTTTCATTGCTTATTCACCCCACCCTTACCTACCCACCCTACCAAAGAGAAAAAGATCGTACCTTCACTAATATTTTTTTTTCAAATAAGACTGTAGTTTAATTGTAGCATAAATATAGTAATTTTGTAGACCTTAAAAACAATAAAACTTTATACAATACTTAAACTGATTTGTAGTTTATTTGTAGAAATTTTATCTACAAGATATCTACAAATTGGATACATTGAATTTTAATATCCCAATTCTCATTTCAATTGTAGCATAATTGGCATTTTCGACATAATTGTAGAAGATTTATAGAAGTTTTAGTCTTTCCAATCTACAATTTATCTATCATTTCTGAAAATCTGAAATTCAGTCAAAATCACGTCTAATCTTTACCAAAACCCCTCAAAATTGAGAAATAAACTCCTAAAAATGTTCCAAATTATTTACAACAACACCCAATCCAAACAAATAATGATTTTTCAAAACCCAAATTTGAATTCAAAGCTTTTAAGCTTTTAATGACTATCAATGGTGGAAAATATATGGAAGAACAGATTTTTTCAACTTTGAGTTGTTGAAACTCAAAAATTTGAATTGTTGATTTTTTTTCGAGAATTTGAATTGTAATTCTGGAGAAAAATACGCAAAAGAGAAATCTCCTTTCTTTTTTTAAAAATTAAATTTAATATAGAATCAATTAACACCAAGATTTTTTTCTTAATTTTAGCGCGTTTTTAGGGAATGTTCTGCCCTTTTAATGCTTAATAGTTGAATGGTATATAAATTGTAATTAAAGTGTGGACTGAGCGGGTAATTAACAAACTATGCACATTTAGGGTAATAAGGTTTCATATATGGTATATTTAAGAAAAAATCCCTAATAGTATAATAGTCCAGCTCGCTAGTATATTATTCGCTCTTAGTCTAAGCCCTCACGAGTTTAAAATATGTCACAAAATTCTAAGAACAATCTACTTATACACCCGACATCTCTTTCGTATTTTGTTGACGCCACAAATAATTTCTACGTACCATCTCATTGGGTGATAGAAGTTCACACACAAGTATTGGTTCCGCATTCTTCCAACTATTCGTCCCGTCTCTGATTCAACCAAAGAGCTATTAGCTAATCTGTTTGGTCAAGCATTCTTTTGTTCTTTATCTCAGCCAATAAGTTGATCATTTGATGTCGGATTGTAATACACAATAACAATAACACACTACTAAAAATTTGATAAAAATCGATCAAGGTCGATCGATAGTTGGTCAAAAGATCAGCTAAAAAATCGGCTAAAGTTGGTCGATTTTTCAAAATATCTTTTTTTTAAATTTTTTTTACGAATCCAACTAACTTTGGTCGGTTTTCTTTGGTGAAAAAATATGCAGGAAACTATTTTTGAGTCCCGTAAAATTTATTTTTCAAGAAAGCGACCAACTTTGGTCGGTTTTTTATTTAAAATAAATAAAAATTAATATTAAAACAACTGACCAAAATTGGTCGGTTAATTTGGCCGGTCATTTAAAAAAAGGCAGAATAGGTAAAGACCTCCCTAAACTTGTCTTGTTTTAACGAGCGCACACCTTAACTATTCGAGGTCCTAAATACCTCCTTCAACTTAGGTTTTTGAAATCTCTTACCTCCTTGAGCGCGTGAAGGTGCCATTTAATTGCCACATCATTCTAAAATTACCATTTTCTTAATTCTTATTCTATATCCAAATATAAAAAAGATAAAATATTTTTTTAAACCAAATTATTTTTATAAAACTAAAAAAATAATTGTTTTTCGTTAAACAACGATTTTTTTTTTCAAAAACGAAAATACTTTGTTGGAAATACTTTTTCAGTTTTAAAAAAATGAAAAATATTTTGTTAAAACTGATTTTTTCTAGCTTTTTCAGTTTTTACAATTTTTTTAAAAAATGATTTTTTTAGTTTTTTTATGATTTTTTAGTTTTTCTTTTCAGTTAAAAAAAAGTAAAACATGAAAATAGTAAAAATATAAAGAAAAAATTTAACATAATATTTTTGTTTTTTTAAATATATTTAAAAAAAAAAATAAAAACTGGAAATAAATTTCTAATTTCCAGTTTGTGGCAATTTTGTTTAAAAAATATTTTATCATTTTTATATTTGGAGATAGAATAAGAATTAAGAAAAATAGTAATTTTAGAGTGATGTGGCAATTAAGTGGCACCTTCACGCGCCCAAGGAGGTAAGAGATTTCGAAAAACCAAGTTGAAGGGGGGTAATTAGGACCTCGAATAGTTAAGGTGTACACTCATTAAAACGAGATAAGTTTTGGGGGGTCTTTAACTATTCTGCCTTTAAAAAACAAACCAACTTTGATTGGTAATTTTATTTTTTTAATAAAATCGACCAACTTTGGTTGGTTATTTTTGTGCGAAAATACAGTTAAAGAGTATAACTCAAATAAAAGACAGTATTAAAATAAAATGCACCAATGGTTTAGAGGTAGAATAGTATCCTGCCACAATATAGACCCTGGTTTGATTCCCAGATGGTGAATCTTTTTATTACATAATTAAAATACCGATCAACTTTGGTCTTTTTTTTACAATATTTTTTTTAATTTAATTGACTGATCAAAGTTGGTTGGTAAATTTCGACCAACTTTGATTGGTATGCCTTTCTGACCTCTAAAATATCGTCCACCCATAAATGGTCTCGTTTTGGACAGTTATTGGCCATTACCGATAAAAATTAGTAAATTTTTACCGAATTTCTCGTAGAGACAACCACAACAATATGAAGAACGACTATAATAATTATAATAACTAGCAACAAATGGAAGTTGAGATAGTAACTCATACAAAGAGAGGAGAAGCATAGAAAAAAAAATAGGAAAATTTATTATGGCCCGTCCACCATGAGAGCTACCTTGAATCAGCTTTGATTCAAATCATCCCATTGCTTAATCAATATTGAAATTAACTTTTTTTTTTTGGTGAAAAAGATAGTTATATTATAGGTAAGCTCATCAAAGAGAGCCGTTTACAAAGTGCCATAGAGGCATTATATTTATATTGGCAGTACTAGAACTACAAACTAAACCTGAACTAAGGAAAATATTATTAGAGTTAGTAAGTACAGTAGTAGACTTAGTTACACGATTACACACAGTAGACTGACACTTAACCATCCGTCTTCGAAGTAACCTAGTTTGATCTTGTTCATGGTAGGTTATAGCAAAAGGTGATGGACATGTAAAAATTAGGCATGTTTCCTTCATGTAGTAAGCTCCATAGTTAGCCAAGCAATTAGCTACACTATTTTGCTCCATATAGATATTATGCAGAGGAGGGCTATTCAGCTGTCGGAATAGTAACCTGCAATTATTAAGCATATTTATAAAATGAATTGGATCGCTATGAAACATACCGAATAAGGCTTGTGAATCTGTCTCAATGATGAGCGGTGTGAGTTTCTTTTGCACAGTAATTATCAAGCCCATGAGCAGAGCAAGAAGTTCTGTCTGGATAGGAAGTCCAGGTCTAACTTTTCCTGCAAATCCAATGACCTAATCTCCTAGAGGAGAACGAAATATAAAACCAATACCATATGTATTTATATTGGGTGAGCAGGAACCATCAATATTCAGCTTACAAAAAAAGTTATTTGGAGGATGCCATTTAATATATAAAGGCAATTGAGGAGAATGTTTTTTTATTGGAATTGTAAGATAAAAGAATTATGCAGCTTTGTTGAGAAGTTTGTCTATATCCAGAGTAATGAGCTTGTGATAAAAATTAATCCTATTCCGTACAAGCCAATGTTCCCAAAGTGCAAACGGTATAAGAATGGTAGTAGGGACTTCATAATGGTGAAAATTGGACTGTTGATTTATGAAAGGTTGCTACCAATTGACACTATTGGTAGAGGTTGCTAGTAATATCTGAAACCTAATCCACATTTGTACAGCTATATGGCATCCTAGGAAGAGATGAGTGTGAGTTTTCGGGTGCCATATGGCACTGTGGGCAAGTAGTGAAATTTATAATACCTACGCGTGCTAAATATGAATTTGTGGGAAGACGATCATGACATAGCAACCATAAGAAAAATAATATTTTTGGAGGAACATGCAGCTACCAAATCCAATTATAATTATAACTGGGCATATCATCCAAAATTTGTGTAGTAGTATGGAGTGCATTATACATGGACTTGACTGAGAAGAGGCCATCTTTTGTAAGTGCCCAAAAAAGTTGATCACAATTAATAGGGGCATAAGGCACATAGATATTGGTGATAGCATTTTCTAAATTAATAGGCAAACAAATAGGTAATTTATTAAGGTGCGAGTTATGGTCATAATAGTATTTTGACACGGTTTTGTCAATCTCATTTTTACATGGTGGATCCGAAGGATTGCGTATATGTGTTCGTAACACGCATCGGAAGATAATAACAATTTTAGATAGATTTTTTCATGTTTAAAATTTATTTACGTGTCAAAGATCGGATCTAAGACGTACCTGGTGAAGAGAGTTTCCTTTTCAAAATTTCTTCGATAGTGCGAAGACTCTATGCATATCCACACCGAGACCGATCCTTGCTATCAACTCTTTGATCAATGAAACCCGCGAACAAGAATGAAGAATATTGTGTTGAAATTTTTCTCAAAAATCTCAACTCAAATTAGAAGAACAAGAAACACCTTTCTTGTAATTGTATTTTTCTCTCTTGGATTTGTATTGCACTCTCACTTTCACAAAGTAGGATTTTCTTCTCAAGAAAAAGATTAAAATCGAAAGAACAAAAAAACTTTATCAAATTTTCTCCATCACCATTTATATAGCTTCACCTACAAACCCTTTTCCTATTTGGTTGATGTAGTAATTTCCAAGGATAAAAGTTTATTCCAAAAATAAACTTATTCCGAAATTTTCCTTCTCTGTTTAGGGACGAAAATTTTTAGTACTTTTTTTGTGTCCAATTCTAAATTGGGATTCTAATTTTGTAAAGTTTTATATTAATACAATATTTTCCTATTGAAAATATTAATCCCATTCCAAATAGGATAATACTTCAATTAATAATCCAATTCAAAATTAGATTTATTAACAAGTCTTTATTAATATTATATTTTATATACATCTATTATATAAAATAATATTAATTATATATATCACATATATTTCAACCAAGAGATATTATATAATTCCTATTCCAAATAGAAACTTCAATTTATTCACAATATTAATTATAATCTTTGTGCTAGCAAAGAATATAATAATATTTTATTTGGACAAATAACTAAATTTATTTGACTAATTAAATTCTATAATTTAATTTATCGAATAATAAGTTAATTAATCCTTTAGCAAAGATCAGAACACTCGTTAGAGTGCGACCCCATAGGTTCAATACTAAACCTAGTAAATTGATTATATCAATATACTAATCAAGGGTGGCGTCTAGTAACACTCCTTAACGACCGGATAGCATGAAGTATACAATTTACTCTCAAGAACCAGTAGAAGAATAATGTAGTAATTCCTTCTATCCTTATAGCTCTGGATCACCCTAGGATATGGTTCAAATGTCAAATCCTAATAGGCGATCAACTATGTGTTCACGTCAAATATAATCGACCATTGAATGACTTAAGAAACTCATTTCTTTTTTCATTCAACTGCCCCGGCCAAGGTCTTAGTTTTGTCGTTTATAATTCATGACAACATGGAGCTTAAACTCATTACCAAAAGTTGATATATTCCGTCTTGATCAATCACTAATTCTACAAGTATTCAATCGTACCCAATATCCTTTCAACTATCGCCCAAGGGCCATAGGTGTCTAGTATCAAAGCACAATAAATAACTTGTCAATTACTATGACGATCTCAAGTCAAAGGAAATGGTTACATCACATTCTTCAAGAAAATATCCTATTGACAGTTACGGTAATTCTAACCATTTGGAATTATCCAATGAGTCGGTTCAATGATCATATCTCTATATGCATCATCTATCTATGTGATTCAGTTAATGAGATCAACTAATCTTTATCCGATTAAGACGATCACATAAATATTGATCTAACCGGATTACTAATGTCCAAATTAATAATCCTACGATCAAGAACAAATTTAGATTAAATTGTAAGAGACTTTGCTCTCATTATCACAATCTCTATCACGATGACAAATCTCAAAATTTAATCAAGGACCTTATCAAATTAATCAAACATTTAACAATAATGATAAAAGAATATCAGATGCCATATATTTTATATCAAGTGACACCCACAAACAATATGTTCAAGTTATCAAATATGATATTGGATCTAGGGCATATCTACTATATCCCTAACAATCTCCCACTTGCACTAGAGCCAATCGCTCTTGTACTTCATCCCCAATTTGCACTTGTGCTTGTCAAACTCCTTTGCGCCAAGAGCTTTAGTGAATGGGTCTACAACATTTTCCTTTCCATCAGCCTTTTGAATCTCGACGTTTCCACGTTCAATGATCTCTCTTATCAAGTGATACCTTCGCAGAACGTGTTTGGACTTTTGGTGTGATCTCGGTTCTTTTGCTTGAGCAATGGCTCCAGTATTGTCACACAACAATGGAACCGCACCTTCTATTGAAGGAACCACACCAAGTTCAATTAAGAACTTTTTCATCCATACAGCTTCCTTAGCAGCTTCACTAGCTGCTATATATTCTGCTTCAGTCACCGAATCAGCTGCTGTAGCTTGTTTGGAACTTTTCCAACTCACTGCACCACCATTTAAGGTGAATACATAACCAGAAATAGATCTGCTATCATCCCTATCTGAAGAGAAACGTGCATCAGTATAACCTTCAAGTTTCAACTCAGAATCCCCAAAGATGAGGAATTGGTCTTTAGTCTTTCTTAAGTACTTAAGAATGGTCTTCACCACCTTCCAATATTCCTCACCTGGATTTTCCTGATATCGGCTAGTCACTCCAAGTGCATAAGCCACATCAGGACGTGTACATGTCATGGTATACATGATAGCTCCCACTGCACTAGCGTATGGGATCCTACTCATGCGTTCTCTCCCTTCAGGTGTTTTAGGACAATCCTCCCTACTGAGAGAAATTCCAGTGCCAAACGGTAGATAATCTCTTTTGGAATTATCCATGTTATACCTCTTTAAGACAGTATCAATGTACAAAGACTGGGAAAGTCCAAGTAGCTTTCTAGATCTATCTCTATAGATCTTTATTCCTAATATATAAGCTGCTTCTCCCAAGTCTTTCATGGAAAACTGTTCAGATAGCCAAATCTTGGTATATTACAATGCCGGTACGTCATTCCCTATGAGCAATATATCATCAACATACAACACTAAAAATATAATTATGCTCCCACTAACCTTTTTGTACACACAAGGTTCTTCTTCGCATCTAACAAAATTGAACTTTTCAATTGTTTTGTTAAATCGAATATACCAACTTCGAGAAGCTTGCTTTAATCCATAAATAGATCATTGTAGCTTACATATTTTATTATGATCAGCCGAAGATGTGAAACATTCAGGTTGTGTCATGTACACATCCTCTTCCAGCTCACCATTAAGGAGAGCTGTTTTCACATCCATTTGCCATATTTCATAATCATAGTATGCTGCTATAGCAAGCAAAATCCGAATAGATTTGAGCATTGCCACGGGAAAGAAAGTCTCATCATAGTCGACTCTTTCTTTCTGACGGTATCCCTTGGCAGCAAGACGTGCTTTGTAGGTCTCCACCTTTCCGTCTGCTCCAATATTTTTCTTAAAAACCCATTTACAACCTATATGTTTTATATCCTTTGAAGGTTCAACTAAAGTCCATACTTTATTTTCCTTCATGGATTTCATTTCGGATTCCATGGTCTTTTGCCACTTCTCATAATCAGAACTTTGTATAGCCTCTTCATAGGTCTTAGGGTCATCATCATTATGATCAATCTCATTTGATAAATCATCTTGTACCAATAAATTTAATCTAGTTGGTACATGACGTTCTCGTGTAGACCTTCGAAGAGGTACTTGTACAACCTGTTCACCTTGTGTTGGATTTTGTTGTTGCTCAATATGGTTTGGAACTGGTTCATTAACCTGTTCTTGAACTTCATTTAGTTCTTGAACTTCAACCGTTGAAAATGGCAATTTCCTTGGCAACTTCAAAACATCCAATAAAGGTTCTTCAACTTTGGTCTCATGATCTTTATATTGTGTTGATTCATTAGTTTCTTGATCTTCATCAAGTTCTATTTCTTCATTATAATTTCCTTCCAAAAGAAATTCCCTGTCCAAAAAGGTTGCTCCTCTAGCCACAAACACTTTATGGTCAGAAGGGTGATAGAAATAATATCCCATTGTTTCCTTGGGATACCCAATGAACCTACACTTATCAGATCTTGAGTCAAGTTTATCAGACTGTAGTCTCTTAACATAAGCTGGACAACCCCAAATCTTAATATGTATAAGGTTAGGCTTACATCCTTTCCATATCTCATATGGTGTTGTAGAGACTGACTTAGTGGGAACTTTATTAAGTAAGTATGTTGCTGCTTCCAAAGCATATCCCCATAAATTTATTGGAAGATCAGTGAACCCCATCATAGATCTCACCATATCTAATAAGGTTCTATTTCTCCTTTTAGACACACCATTGTGTTGTGGTGTTCCTGGAGGTGTCCACTGTGAGAGAATCCCATTCTCTTTGAGATATCTGGTAAAATCTTCACTAAGATATTCTCCACCTCTATCAGACCTTAGTACTTTGATACTTTTACCAGTATGCTTCTCAACTTCACTACGGAATCTTTGAACATTTCAAATGATTTAGACTTATGTTTCATAAGATATACAAATCCATATCTTGACATATCATCAGTGAAGGTAATGAAGTAAGGATATCCACCTCTAACTTGAATTTTCATGGGCCCACAAATATCTATATGAATTAGTCCCAATAATTCAGAAGCTCTTTCTCCACTTCCAGTAAATGGAGATTTGGTCATTTTTCCTTTGAGACAAGATTCACAAGTTGGATATGATTCAAAATCATACTTGTAAAGGTACCCTTCCTTGTACAACTTGTTAATTCTTTTCTCTCCAATATGACCAAGCCAACAATGCCAAAGGTATGTTTGATTTACATGATCATCTCTTTTCCTCTTAAGACTTGAAACATGCATAATCGAATTAGCATTCACACTAGGTAAGACATAAAAATCATGTTGGAGATTGCCATTCACATATAAATTATCACTATAATAAATAGAGCAAATACCATTGCATATATTAATGCGAAAACCATGTTTGTATAATATAGAAGCTGAAATTATGTTCGAAACAAATTTAGGAACGTAATAACAATCATCCAACATAAGTACTTTGCCTTTAGGCATTATTAAAGAAATTGATCCTACAGCTATGGCCGCAACTTTTGCACCATTTCCAACTTGTAGATTAATTTCTTCTCTCTTCAACTTTCTACTTATCTGGAACCCCTGCAACATACTGCAGATGTTATAACCACTGCCAGTATCTAATTCCCACAATGAAGAATTAGTAGTAGTTAAAGAAACCTTGAAAACATTTTTCATTAAAGTCTTATCTTGTTTCTTGTCTTTTAAAGTTGCAAGATACTCTTTGCAATTTCTCTTCCAATGTCTTATTTTCTTACAGTGGAAACATACAACATCAGATTGGTCAGATTTGCCTTCTTTGCCTTTGGGTTTGGTCACACCACCCTTGGGCGTAGTGAGCTTTTTCTTGGGTTTACTTTTACCCTTACCCTTCTTCTTAGAAGAGTTTCCAACCAACATGATAGTTCCTTTCTTCTTCTCAGATGCAATTTGATTCTCATAATCAATCAACATGTTAAGCATCTCGTGAAGATCACAATTCATTTTATTCATATAACAAATTGTGAAAAGGATTCTGGTAGTGACTGCAAGATCAAATCTTGAGAAAGCTCTTTACCCAGTTTGCACCCCAACTTCTCAAGCTCTTCAATAAGATCAATCATATGATTGACATAGGGTCCAACTGGTGAGTTTCCAGTCAATTTGGATCCAAATAAAGCCTTAGATAGTTGGTATCTAGCTGTCCTGCTTTATGTACCAAACATCTTCTAAAGATGTTCAATAATTGCAGTTGGATCCATATCCTGATGTTTCCTCTACAGTTCAGAATTCATAGAAGCGAGAATGATGCATTTGGTAGTAAGACTTTCTTCCAAGTATTTCTGATAAATCTTTGTAGCATCATTATCATTTTCATCTGGGACTTCCTTGGCTGGCTTATCGATCACATAAATGAGTTATTTATGCATGAGAACAATTCTCAAATTTCTGTACCAATCATCAAAGTTTGGTCCTACCAACTTGTTGGTCTCAAGTATTCCACGCAGTGATATAGCAGACATATTGCGAAATCTAAAATATAGAAAAGAAAACAAAAACATTAATATAAGAACATATTTGCATATATCATAAAGACATGGTCTTTTATCTAAATGATATTTCCACTAATTATTTTAAACTATTTACCCTCATTATAGTTTACGAAATCTTTATTTCTTTTAGTGGAGTAAAGGAATCCTTTAACAATATGTATGAGCCCCTTGGAAATCAAGTCGTTTCTCACATATATTTTAAAGGTAGGTACACTTACCAATTGTATCCCCATACAATTTCCTTAAATAGCTCTATGTCAAATAGTCCCCTGGTAGTCAGGTCGATCCTATTGGCATAGTTGAGTTCAACCATCATGATAGCAAAGAACTTATTAAATTATATACTCCCCCGGGTAGTCCAGGCGTCTAGTGTAAAATTGAATAATTCTTTCAATCCATACATCTAATGCAATAAATAATTTTAACATATTCTCGAACTATAAGTCTCCTGGTAATCAGGCCGCTCCTTATAAACAAGAAATAAGTAAAATTAATTACCTTGATGGATAGCTCTATAATAAAATATCTTATATTTTATTATTTAAGAACTCAAATTTTTAGTAAGAGGGAATTGTTACAAAATAATTTTTAATAACACGAAGATCGAATCTTTTATTGCATGTGAATTTAGTTCAAGTTGTCTACATGCTTAGCCCCAAATTAATTTACATCACATGTAATAAATAATTCAAAATTATGTAATGAACAAGCACATGGCATAAAACAGAATTCAACATCCTCTAACATATTTATCTTATATATCACATAAAAAGAATTCATGCTAGAATATTATTATTAATTAACATCTCATGAACTAATAATAATTAAAATAACAATAGAATCATGTAACCTATTATAGATTCCCGTTGTATCTAATACAAAATTTCAAATTCAAGTTATAAACAATCTCAATAGTTATATGAATTCATATTTTATCCACAATAAAATAATATCAATATTCAAACGATTGACTATTGCACAAGGCACATCTATATAAACGATTGACTATTGCACAAGGCACATCTATATGGTTTGAACTCTTCAAATATAATATTAAAAATATTTCGTAAATAAATTTTAGACACAATAAACCATGGCTCTGATACCACTGAAGGATTGCGTATATGTGTTCGTAACACGCAGCGGAAGACAATAACAATCCTAGGTAGATTTTTTCATGTTTAAAATTTATTTACGTGTCAAAGATCGGATCTAAGACATACCTAGTGAAGAGTGTTTCCTTTTCGAAATTTCCTCGATAGTGCGAAGACTCTATGCGTATCCATACCGAGATCGATCCTTGCTATCAACTCTTTGATCAATGAAACCCGCGAACAAACTGAACGAAGAATATTGTGTTGAAAATTTTCTCAAAAATCTCAGCTCAAATTAGAAGAACAAGAGACACCTTTCTTGTGATTGTATTTTTCTCTCTTGGATTTGTATTGCACTCGCACTTTCACAAGGTAGGGTTTTCTTCTCAAGAAAAAGATTAAAATCGAAAGAACAAAAAAAACTTTTTCAAATTTTCTCCATCACCCTTTATATAGCATCACCTACAAACCCTTTTCCTATTTGGTTGATGTAATAATTTTCCTAGGGTAAAAGTTTATTTCAAAAATAAACTTATGGAAAATTTTGTATGAAATTTTTTTGAAATTTTCCTTCTCTGTTAAGGGACGAATATTTTTAGTACTTTTTTTTGTAGTCCAATTCTAAATTGGAGTCTAATTTTGTAAACTTTTATATTAATATAATATTTTCCTATTGAAAATATGAATTCCATCCCAAATAGGATAAACCTTCAACTAATAATCCAATTCAAAATTAGATCTATTAACAAGTCTTTATTAATATTATATTTTATATACATCTATTATATAAAATAATATTAATTATATATATCACATATATTTCAACCAAGAGATATTATTTAATTTCTATTCCAAATAAAAACTTCAATTTATTCACAATATTAATTATAATCTTTGTGCTAGCAAAGAACATAATAATATTTCATTTGGACAAATGACTAAATTTATTTGACTAATTAAATTCTTTAATTTAATTTATCAAATAATAAGTTAATTAATCCTTTAGCAAAGATCAGAACACTCGTTAGAGTGTGACCCCATAGGTTCAATACTAAACCGGTAGTAATTTGATCATATCAATATACTAATCAAGGGTGGCGTCTAGCAACACTCCTTAACGACCGGATAGCATGAAGTATACAATTTACTCTCAAGAACCAGTAGAAGAATAATGTAGTAATTCCTTCTGTCCTTATAGCTCTGGATCACCCTAGGATATGGTTCAAATGTCAAATCCTAATAGGCGATCAACTATGTGTTCACGTCAAATATAATCGACCATTGAATGACCTAAGAAATTCATTTCTTCTTTCATTCAATTGCCCTGGCGAAGGTCTTAATTTGGTCGTTTATAATTCATGACAACATGGAGCTTAAACTCATTACCAAAAGTTGACATATTCCGTCTTGATCAATTACTAATTCTACAAGTATTCAATCATACCCAATATCCTTTCAACTATCGCCCTAGGACCATAGGTGTCTAGTATCAAAGCACAATAAATAACTTGTCAATTACTATGACGATCTCAAGTCAAAGGAAATGGTTACATCACATTCTTCAAGAAAATATCCTATTGACAGTTACGGTAATTCTAACCATTAGGAATTATCCAATGAGTCAGTTCAATGATCATATCTCTATATGCATCATCTATCTATGTGATTCAGTTAATGAGATCAACTAATCTTTATCCGATAAAGACGATCACATAAATATTGATCTAACCGGATTACTAATGCCAAATTAATAATCCTACGATCAAAAACAAATTTAGATTAAATTGTAAGAGACTTTGCTCTCATTATCATGATCTCTATCACGATGACAAATTTCAAAATTTAATCAAGGACCTTATCAAATTAATCAAACAATTAATAATAATGATAAAATAATATCAAATGCCATATATTTTATATCAAGTGATATTCACAAACAATATATTCAAGTTATCAAATATGATATTGGATCTAGGACATATCTACTATATCCCTAACTGGACCATATATGCAATTTCTAAGTATTGTATTAGGATTAATCCATGGATCCTTCCAAAATTTTATATGCTGCCCCTTAACTAAATTCCACTCATAGCCTAAACCACAATGTAACCACCCATGTAAAATGTTATACCAGATTCTGAAAGTATTCTTCTTTATGGAATGAGAAGGGCGTATATAATTGTGAAGTAAGACTTGCGCCCACAGTTGATTAGGGTTATTAAATAGTCTCCAAGCAAGGTTAGCATGTAGATCCTGATTCTTAATAGCAAGGTTTTGTATATCTAGTCCTTCGAGGGTCGATTGGAAACAGCCTCTCTGTCCTTTCGGGTAGGGGTAAGGCTCGTCTACATATTACCCTCCCCAGACCCCACCTGGTGAGAGTATACAGGGTAGTTATTGTTGTTGTTGTTATTATTGTATACCTAGTCCTTCTTCCTTTAGTGGTTTGGTAATTGTTTTCCAATTAATCAGATGAAGTTGTTTCCCCTGTGAAGTAGTGCCCCATTGGAAATTTCGTTGGTAACAATTTAGGGAAAAAGTTACAAATGAAGGGAGTTTAATTTATTGCATGATATGATTTGAAAGTTGACTTAAAGTAGAATGGATTAAGGTAGTACTGTCAGCTTTCGATAAAAAACTAGTGTTCTATCCTGTTAACTTATTCTTAAAATTATTAAGAAGAAACTGATAGTCCTGTTTGTTGAGTTTATGATTTGCTTATTCTTAATCATATATAGGAGAATAACAAAATTTTACCAATTTATTTGTTGGTACTTGGATCTTGGTTCTCCTATGGAAGAAGCATTCTGAAATTAATGGCGGAGCCAGAATTTTTATTAAGAAAAATTAAAATAAAAGTAATCACACCGAGAAGACAATGAAATTCAACTTATTATATATATATATATTTACTGATCTACGTAGCATAATTTTCCAGTGAACAAGACAATGAATGGCTCCGCCACTCCGTCAAACCATAACTGAAGATCAAGGTTTAGGAGAAGGGCTAGTTCCAAGAGAAAACTAAAGTTGGTACATGCACCAGCAAGACATACTTTATTATCTGCTATACTATATTATATATTTTTCGTACACTTGCAAATACGGGTAGTATACACATTTTCACGTACAAAATGCGGCTAGTATTGATTGGTTAAATTGTTATTTAAGAAAGATAAATTTAGAAAATGTGTTGGAAATACGTAAACTGTATAACATCGATGCATGCATGTGTATCTATATATATTGGGGGGGGGGGGGGGGGGGGTGTTTAAATATGAATATCAAATACTTTGTCTATGCCATGTGTCTTATCAGAGGCAAAGTCAGAATTTGAAGTTTATGGGTTCAAAATTTTAGTCCTTTTAAGTTATTGAATTCTAAATTAATACGTAATTTATTTATATTCAATAAATTTTTTAAAACAAACACATGATTTGAATGAAAGCTACTAAGTTCGGTTAGACCCGTAGTCGAAGAGCTAGCTTCGCCCTTTTGTCTCTCCAAAGGCAGATCTAGCTTGTAATGTATGAGTTCATATAAATCCAGTAGATTTTGTCAGGCCATATAAAGATGAATTAAGAAATTAATTAAATATTTTATTATTAATCTAATTATTAATGTATATTAGCTTGAAGTCAATGTAAAAATCCATAAACTTTAAATCTTAAATCTGTTTATGTACTGTCAATTTTGTAACGATGTAGACGCATGCAAGATTCTAATACATATTAGAATATAATTGTGTGTATCTTTTTATTATTGATAGAATATTCTCTTATTATTGTACAGTCCTATAGTTAGTAGGATTTGGTTTCCTTCATTATTGTACAGTCCTATAGTTGGTAGGATTTGATATCCCTGTACTCTATATATACTTTTGTGAGCAATACGAGAAAATCACTTCTCCCAAAACTCTCTACATGGTATCATACGCCAGTGGCTTATCGCCAAAGAAACCCTAAAACTACCCTACCTGCGCCGCCGCCGCTCTTATCGGCAGCCCGTCGCCGCCGCCGCCAACGCTGCACTAATCGGCAGCCCTATCTCTCTCGACGTCGATCATCGCCTCCTCTCCTTTGCCTCGCGCTTCTTGGCCGCTACGACGTCAAACGATCTTCTCCAGCCGATTGCCATCAATGCATCGGCTCAGATCCCACTCAAATTGGATTCCACTAATTACCTGGCGTGGAGATTTCAATTTCGAACCCTTCTTACGGGTTGCGACCTCCTCGGCTTCTTGGACGGATCGAAGCCGTGCCCACCAGCCACTATCGTCGATAAGGAGGTAACTTCCCCCAATCCAGCATATCCCTACTAGATTCGCCAGGACAATCTTATTCTCAGTACCATCATCTCGTCAATCACACCGACGATCATCTCCTTTATTGCCGCTACGGAAACCTCTAAAGAGGCCTGGGACATCCTCGCGCGCACATACGGCACTGCTTCTCGCGGTCGTATCATGGCTCTCAAACAGCAGCTCCATAATCCGGTAAAAGGTTCTAAATCTGTTACTGATTTTATGCACGGTATTCGCGTGATTGTGGATGAATTATCTCTCCTGGATGTTACTGTTGATTCTGAGGATCTTGTCATTAAGGTTCTAAATGGTCTTGATGATCCGTATGTGGAACTCTCTCATGCCATCCAAGCCCGCGAATCTCCAATCTCTTTTGCTGAATTACATGACAAGATGTTAAGCATGGAGGCTCAGATTACTGCTCGTGTGCCGGCCACCTCCGCCGCATCTGATTTGGCTCCGTCGGCTGCCTTCGTCGCCGGACAGCAGTAAGGCCGTAGCCGCTTCGGTAGACGCAGGCGCGGCCGTAGCAGCCACTGTTCAGCCTCCGGTCGCGGTGGTTACTAGCCATGGCCAATCTCACGGGTACAATGGGAAGTGCCAGCTCTGCAGTGAATTTGGCCACTCCGCGCGCCGCTGTCCGTCCTATCCCATCTCCGGCGCCAATCATCCCCCTTACGGTAGACCACTGCCGCGGCCAGCTTATGCTTCGCCGCCTTATCCGGCTGCTCACACAGCCCATCACTCTCCGACGATTCCCTCTACATCCGATTGGATCCTGGACTCTGGTGCCTCCCATCACATAACCTATGATCTTGCCAACATGTCTCTTCACAGTCCTTTCACTGGTTTCGACAATGTGGTTATTGGTAACGGTGAAGGTTTTACTATTACACATATTGGACAACTTAACAGTTATTCTTCTCTTTTATTACCCGGGGCTCTCTGTATTCCACATATGCGTAAAAATTTGATCTTTGTTGCTCAATTATGTCGTCACAATAATGTTAATGTTGTTCTTTATGATACTGATTTTCAGGTGAAGGATCGTCGCACGTGGGCAACACTCATTCGTGGCCCACTTAGGGGCAACACCTACTACTGGCCGGCGGCTTCCAGTTCCCCGTCCGCCCTCACGGCTCAATAGCTCTCTGCGTCATTGTGGCATTCTCGGTTTGGTCACCCGTCAGCTAAAATCCTGCGTCATTTAGTGTCTTCTAGCAGTATAGCGTCCAGTAATGTGTCTGATCTTGCTTGTTTCTCTTGCAAACTTCATAAGTGTCATAAGTTACCTTTTTCTGAGTCAAGCTTATCTTCTACTGCTCCGCTGGAGCTTATTTTCTCCGATGTATGGACCTCTCCAGTTATTTCTAATGAAGGATTTAAATATTATGTCATCTTTGTTGATCATTTTTCTAAGTATGTTTGGTTTTTTCCTTTACGCCGTAAATCTGATGTCTTACAAACCTTCCCCATCTATAAATCCATTGTCGAAAAATATTTCTCAGCTAAAATCATTACTCTGTATACTGACAATGGGGGTGAATTCCTCGCTTTACGCTCTTTTCTTGCCTCCAATGGCATCTCACAGCTCACTTCACCTCCTCATACACCTCAGCACAATGGCTATGCTGAACGCCGTCACCGTCATATTGTCGATACTAGTCTCACTCTCCTTCATCATGCCTCTGTACCTCTCATTTACTGGCCTTATGCCTTTGCTACAACAATCTATCTCATTAGTCGTCTTCCCAAGACAAATCTCTCGATGCTCTCCTCCTTTGAGTCTCTCTTCCATAAGCGCCCAAACCTTGGCAAACTACGTGTCTTCGGCTGTCAATGCTTCCCTTGGCTTCGGCCCTACACCTCACACGAAATGGAACCCAGATCTCGCATGTGTCCTATTCGGCTACTCTACTACTCAAAGCGCCTATCTATGCTTTGATCCCTCAACGTCTAAAATCTTCGTCTCACGTCATGTCACCTTCCATGAAGATGTTTTCCCGTTCTCCAAATTGTCCAACCCCGCGTCTCCTCCTGTACCCATTCCGGTCTCCTTAGCAGTCCTTCCGCTGCCGCCACCAGTACCTGCCACCGCTCCCACTAGCGATCCTTCACCTGACGCACTTCCGGTGCCACCGCCCGCGCCACCAGCGCCCATTCCGACACCGTCAGCGGCCCCTGCCGCCGCTGCACCCATTATGCCGCCACCTACATCCTCTCAGGGTGGTCATCATATGCAAACTCGCAGCAAAAATAACATCTTTATGCCCAACAAGAAGTTTGGTATGTCTACTGTCACCTCTCCAGCTGTTACTGAACCTCAGACTTTGTCTAGTGCTATGTCTGATGAGCGCTGGCGCGCTGCTAAGTCATTGAAATTTGATGCTCTGCTACGGAATGGCACCTGGAATCTTGTTCCACCTGATTCTTCACAGAATGTTGTGGGCTGTAAGTGGGTTTATCGTATCAAACAAAAGCCTGACTGTACTGTGGATAAGTTTAAAGCTCGACTTGTTGCGAAAGGATTTCATCAGCGACTAGGTGTCAACTTCCAGGAGACTTTATGTCCGGTTATTAAGCCGGCAACTGTGCGTTTGGTTCTGAGTTTAGCTGTATCCAAGGGCTGACCACTTCGTCAAATGGATGTGAACAATGCCTTCTTCACGGGAGGCTTACAAAAGATGTCTATATGGCACAACCACCGGGTTTTGTTGACAAAGCCTATCCATCTTATGTCTATAAGTTACAGAAAGCTATTTATGGTCTCAAACAGGCACCCCGGGCATGGTACAGTGAGCTCCGCCAATGCCTTTTGGCCATGGGTTTCGTCAACACTACCTCTGACACTTCGCTCTTCGTCTTTCAGCATTCTGGTATTACAGCCTATTTTTTGGTATATGTTGATGATCTCATATTGACTGGTAATGACTCTGCCTTCTTAAACCATGTGATTGACTCTCTTGGGATTAAATTTTCTCTTAAAGACATGGGTGATCTAAGCTACTTTCTTGGTGTTGAGGTTCTGCGCAGCTCCAAGGGGTGTTTTCTTTCTTAGCGTAAGTATGTTGTTGATCTTTTGACTCGTCATAATATGTTGGAATCCAACCCTGTTCAGAAGCCAACAGCGGCGTCCACCCGCCTTCATCTGGCCGACGGCTCGGCTCCTGCCGATGCATCCGCCTATCGACAGGACCTTGGGGGCCTCCAGTATCTCTCCTTCACTCGTCTTGACATCTCCTTTGCTGTGAATAAACTCTCACAGTTCATGCACGCTCCTATTGTCACTCATTGGGGTGCAGTTAAGCGCCTCTTCCGGTATCTGAATGGGACGCGTGACTTCGGAGTCTAGCTGCGTCCTTCATCTGCTATACCTCTGCATTGTTTCTCTGATGCTAATTGGGGTAGAAACTGTGATGACCGCTCCTCAACTGGTGCCTATGTTGTCTTTCTGGGGCCTCATCCTATTTCCTGGAGCTCCAAAAAGCAGCATTCCGCTGCACGGTCTTCTACTGAGGCTGAATATCGTGCCATTGCTTCTGTTGCCGCCGAAGTTCGTTGGCTTCATTCCCCGCTGCGCGAGCTTCATGTCCCTCTTCCGGCGGCTCCGGTCATTTACAGCGACAACATTGGCGCCACTTACCTCTGTGCCAACTTCATTCGCGCATGAAACACATCTCCATTGATTATCACTTTGTTCGTCAATTGGTTCAGAATGGGTCTCTTCGTGTTGCACACGTATCCTCTGCTGATCAGCTTGCTGATGCTCTCACAAAGCACTTATTTCATCCTCGGCTTCTTCTGCTGATGTCCAAGATTGGCGTGTCCTCCGGCCCTCCATCTTGAGGGGGCGTATTAGAATATAATTGTGTGTATCTTTTTATTATTGATAGAATATTCTCTTATTATTGTACAGTTCTATAGTTGGTAGGATTTGATTTCCTTCATTATTGTACAGTCCTATAGTTGGTAGGATTTGATACCCCTATACTCTATATATACTTTTGTGAGCAATACGAGAAAATCCTTCTCCAATACACTCTACAATACATGCATATACTCACCCTTGCATTATGTGTTCCTAAAACAAGCAGCAACGAAATGAAATCTTAATAAAGTAGCTTTGTAATGTTTCCCTTGAAAGGAAATGCAATTAAACGATAATATTAATAATTAATGATTAATAAAATTTGTGGTTTTAATTAAGATATTGATTCCCTTTGCTGACAGCATGATGGTCCCTAAAGTCAGCAAAGAAAAAGAAAGCTAATTGTGCGGTAGCCCTTTGTTGTCAACTTTAGTGAGACCTATGGCTATGAAATATACATGTCCATGTCTATTATATTCAACTTATTAATCCAAGAAAATGACATCCACACTCCACTTAATTAAAGCTTAATTAACTCTAATTAAGTTAAATTCTTAATTTGCAGTACTCCCTTTTAAAAGGGGAGCCTTGTCGTAATTGGTGAAATTATTGCCATGTAACCAGGAGGTCACGGATTCGAGACGTAGAAACAGTCTCCTGTTGAAATGCAGGGTAAGATCGCGTACTATAGACCCTTGTGATCTGGTGAAGTTGCTGCCATGTGACCAGGAGGTCACGTGTTCGAGCCGTGAAAACAACCTTTTGCAGTAATGCATGGTAAGATTGCGTACAATATATTTTGTGGTCACGCTCTTCCTGAACCCCATAAATAATGAGAGCTTATTGCACCCGGCTCCCTCGTATAGGACTCAATTCATTAATTTATATATTGTACTAGTTTTATTAGTACGTTCAAAAAAATGCTATATATACATAGTTTGAGTCTAATCAATATCTAAAAAGATTCATCTCCTAATTCTCACCCCTCTTTTTAAATCTTTTTTGTAGCCTTTTGTTGTAAAGTAGATTAAGACTTGTCTCATATAAGAGGTTAATTAAAAAAAAAAGGAGCAAAGCTAATTACTACTCCTAATAAGTGGAAGCCAACTACGTATTAAGGAGTCATGTACTTTATTTTAGGATATATTGTGTTGTGTATCTTTTTATTATTGGTAGATATTCTTTCATTATTGTACAGTTCTATAGTTGGTAGGATTTGATATTGTACAATCCTATAGTTGGTAGGATTTGATATTGTACAGTCCTATAGTTGGTAGGATTTGATACCTCTATGTACTATATATATACTTTTGTGAGCAATACAAGAAAATCAATTCTCCCAAAACTCTCTACATGGTATCATACGCCAGTGGCTTATCGCCAAAGAAACCCTAATTCTTCCTTCCAGCGCCGCCGACCTTCTCGGTCCACCGCCTCTCTCCGGCATCTTGCCGCGCCGCTGCTGCACTAACCGGCATCCCTCTCTCTCTCGACGTCGATCAGCGCTTTCTCTCCTTTGCCTCGCGCTTCATGGCCGCTACGACATCAAACGATCTTCTCCAGCCGATTGCCATCAATGCATCGGCTCAGATCCCACTCAAATTGGATTCCACTAATTACCTGGCGTGGAGATTTCAATTTCGAACCCTTCTTACGGGTTGCGACCTCCTCGGCTTCTTGGACGGATCGAAGCCGTGCCCACCAGCCACTATCGTCGATAAGGAGGTAACTTCCCCCAATCCAGCATATCCCTACTAGATTCGCCAGGACAATCTTATTCTCAGTACCATCATCTCGTCAATCACACCGACGATCATCTCCTTTATTGCCGCTACGGAAACCTCTAAAGAGGCCTGGGACATCCTCGCGCGCACATACGGCACTGCTTCTCGCGGTCGTATCATGGCTCTCAAACAGCAGCTCCATAATCCGGTAAAAGGTTCTAAATCTGTTACTGATTTTATGCACGGTATTCGCGTGATTGTGGATGAATTATCTCTCCTGGATGTTACTGTTGATTCTGAGGATCTTGTCATTAAGGTTCTAAATGGTCTTGATGATCCGTATGTGGAACTCTCTCATGCCATCCAAGCCCGCGAATCTCCAATCTCTTTTGCTGAATTACATGACAAGATGTTAAGCATGGAGGCTCAGATTACTGCTCGTGCGCCGGCCACCTCCGCCGCATCTGATTTGGCTCCATCGGCTGTCTTTGTTGCCGGACAGCAGTCCAGGCGTAACCGCTTCGGTGGTCGCGGCGCGGCCAGGGCAGCCGTGGTTCATCCTCCGGTCGCGGTGGTTACTCCAACAATGGCCAATCTCGCGGGTACAATGGGAAGTGCCAGCTCTGCAGTGAATTTGGCAACTCCGCGCGTCGCTGTCCGTCCTATCCCATTTCCGATGGCAATCAGCCCCCATACGGTGGACCACTGCAGCGGCCAGCATACGCTCCACCATCTTATCCGGCTGCTCACACAGCCCACCACTCTCCGACAATTCCCTCTACATCCGATTGGATCCTGGACTCTGGTGCCTCTCATCACATAACCACTAATCTTGCGAACATGTCTCTTCATAGTCCTTACACTGGTTTCGATGATGTGGTTATAGTAACGGTGAAGGTTTGAAAATTACACATACTGGACAATTTATCAGTTATTCCTCTCTTTTATTGGCTGGGGCTCTCTGTTTTCCACATATGCGTAAAAATTTGATCTCTGTTGCTCAATTATGTCGTCACAATGATGTTCATGTTATTTTTACTGATACTGATTTTCAGGTGAAGGATCGTCGCACGTGGGCAACACTCGTCAGCGGCCCACGTAGGACCAACGCCTACTACTGGCCGGCGGCTTCCCGTTTACCGTCCGCCCTCACGGCACAAAAGCTCTCTGCGTCATTGTGGCATTCTCGGTTTGGTCATCCGTCAGCCAAAATCCTGCGTCATTTAGTGTCTTCTAGAAGTCTAGCGTCCCGTAGTGTGTTTGATTTTGCTTGTGTCACTTGCAAGCTTCATAAGTGTCATAAGTTACCTTTTTCGGAGTCAAGTTTATCTTCTACTTCTCCGCTACAACTTATCTTTTCTGATGTATGGACCTCTCCTATTATTTCTAATGAAGGATTTAAATATTATGTCGTTTTTGTTGATCATTTTTCTAAGTATGTTTGGTTTTTTCCTTTACGCTGTAAATCTGATGTCTTACAAACCTTCCCCACTTTTAAATCCATTGTAGAAAAATATTTCTCTGCTAAAATCATTAATCTGTATATTGATAATGGGGGTGAATTCCTAGCTTTACGCTCTTTTCTTGCCTCCAATGGCATCTCACATCTCACTTCACCTCCTCATACACATCAGCACATTGGCTATGCTGAACGCCGTCACCGTCATATTGTCGATACTGGTCTCACTCTCCTTCATTATGCCTCTGTACCTCTCATTTACAGGCCTTATGCCTTTGCCACAACAGTCTATCTCATTAATCGTCTTCCCAAGAAAAATCTCTCGATGCTCTCCTCCTTTGAGTCTCTCTTCCATAGGCGCCCCAACCTTGCCAAACTGCGTGTCTTCGGCTGGCAATGCTTCCCTTTGCTTCGGCCCTACACCTCACGCAAAATGGAACCCAGATCTCGTGCCTGTGTCTTCTTCGGCTACTCTACTACTCAAAGTGCATATCTATGCTTTGATCCCTCAATGTCTAAAATCTTCGTCTCACGTCATGTCACCTTCCATGAAGATATCTTCCCGTTCTCCAAATTGTCTAACCCCGAGTCTCCACCTGTACCCATTCCGGTCTCCCTAGACGTCCTTCCGCTGCCTCCGCCAGTACCTGCCGTCGCTCCCACTCGCGATCCTTCACCGGATGCACCGCCAACGCCGACACCCGCGCCATCAGCGACTCTTACGGCATTGCCAGCAGCCCCCGCTGCCGCTACACCCACTATGCCGCCACCTTCATCCTCTTAGGGTGGTCATCACATGCAAACTCGCAGCAAAAATAACATCTTTACGCCCAACAAGAGGTTTGGTATGTTTGCTGTCACCTCTCCAGATGTTACAGAACCTCAGACTTTGTCTAGTGCTATGTTTGATGAGCGCTGGCGCGCTGCTATGTCATTGGAGTTTGATGCTCTGCTACGGAATGGCACCCGGGATCTTGTTTCGCCTGATTCTTCACAGAATGTTGTGGGTTGCAAGTGGGTTTATCGTATCAAATGAAAGCCTGACGGTACTGTGGACAAGTTCAAAGCCCGGCTTGTTGCGAAAGGCTTTCATCAGCGTCCAGGTGTAGACTTCCAGGAGACTTTCAGTCCGGTTATTAAGCCGGAAACTGTGCGTTTGGTTCTTAGTCTAGCTGTATCCAAGGGCTGGCCTCTTCGTCAAATGGATGTGAACAATGCCTTTCTCCACGGGAGACTTATAGAGGATGTTTATATGGCACAACTACAGGGTTTAGTTGACAAAGCCTATCCATATTATGTCTGTAAGTTACAGAAAGCTATTTATGGTCTCAAACAGGCACCCCGGGCATGGTACAGTGAGCTCCGCCAATGCCTTTTGGCTATGGGTTTCGTCAACACTACCTCTGACACTTTGCTCTTCGTCTTTCAGCATTCTGGTATTACAGCCTATTTTTTGGTATATGTTAATGATCTCATATTGATTGGTAGTGACTCTGCTTTCTTGAACCGTATGATTGACTCTCTTGGGACTAAATTTTCTCTTAAAGACATGGGTGATCTAAGCTACTTTCTTGGTGTTGAAGTTCTGCGCAGCTCCAAGGGGTGTTTTCTTTCTCAGCGTAAATATGTTGTTGATCTTTTGACTCGTCATAATATGCTGGAATCCAACCCTGTTCAGATGCCAACAGCGGCGTCCACCCGCCTTCATCTGGCCGATGGCTCGGCTCCTGCAGACGCATCCGCCTATCGACAGGCCCTTGGGGGCCTCCAGTATCTCTCCTTCACTCGCCCTGATATCTCCTTTGCTGTGAATAAACTCTCACAGTTCATGCACGCTCCTACTATCACTCATTGGGGTGCAGTTAAGCGCATCTTCCGGTATCTGAATGGGACGCGTGACTTTGGAGTCTGGCTGCGTCCTTCATATGCTATACCTCTGCATTTTTTCTCTGATGCTGATTAGGGTGGAAACTGTGATGACCGCTCCTCGACTGGTACATATGTTGTGTTTCTAGGGCCTAATCCTATTTCCTGGAGCTCCAAAAAGCAGCGTTCCGTTGCACGATCTTCTACTGAGGCTGAATATCGTGCCATTGCTTCTGCTGCCGCTGAAGTCCGTTGGCTTCATTCCCTGCTGCGCGAGCTTCATGTCCCTCTTCCGGCTGCTCCTGTCATTTACAACGACAACATTGGCGCCACTTACCTCTGTGCCAACCCTGTGTTTCATTCGCGCATGAAATACATCTCCATTGATTATCTCTTTGTTCGTCAATTGGTTCAGAATGAGTCTCTACGTGTTGCTCAAGTATCCTCTGCCGATCAGCTTTCTGACGCTCTCACCAAGCACTTATCTCGTCCTCGGCTTCTTCTGCTGATGTCCAAGATTGGCGTGTCCTCCGGCCCTCCATCTTGAGGGGGCGTATTAGGATATATTGTGTTGTGTATCTTTTTATTATTGGTAGATATTCTCTCATTATTGTACAGTCCTATAGTTGGTAGGATTTGATATTGTACAATCCTATAGTTGGTAGGATTTGATATTGTACAGTCCTATAGTTGGTAGGATTTGATACCTCTATGTACTCTATATATACTTTTGTGAGCAATACAAGAAAATCAATTCTCCCAAAAATTTCTACACTTTATACATTGCGTAGTTTCCTCCAACATATGATTTCATTAATGACGTCATTTATGTTATGCACATCGTCAGCTTAAAAAATTCAAATAATATTTACAAGATTTTTTTTAAAAAAAATGCGAGAGTTGTAATTTTAAGAATAAAATAAATTACTTATTATAATAGATAAATTTTGATGCAAAATTTCTTACACTGATGATGTATATAATTTAAAGGTTAGCTCCATTATCAAAATTAACAATCTAACCTAGTTACTCGTATCGGTTTATCATCTAGTCTGTAATGAAATTTAAAAAAGATCTAATTATATATATTGACAGTTTAAAAATTCGTAACAAGCTCAATGCAATTCAGCTGATTAATATAACAAGTTGCAACTCTTCAATTAGGGTGTGCATTTGAATCGGTTTGTCGATAAATCGAATCGATTATTTGTTATCGAAATTGAAAAAATAAAAATCGAAAAAATTGAAACCTTATTGAAACGATAACGATAAACATATGTACAAATCGATAATCGATAAGTAAATATCGATAAGGGTCAAAATCAAATCGATAAATCGAATGCACACCCTTAAACTGTAGACACTTGTAAAATGAGTAATTACCTATTTGTGTAGATTAATATAACATACAGAATGTATATACATTCCGCTACTATTTTGAAAGCGGCTATACAATATCATTTTCCCTAATCTATACCCTTTCCTTTAGCCTAAGTCCCTTACCCTATTATTTCCTCTACCACATTTAAGGAATGATCATATTTAAAGATCAAGGAAATGAAGTTTAAATTAATGAAAAACAAAATTAGCCATGATGATAAATTTTGTTTTATATTATTTTTTATACCGTTGGAGTGTTGGTGGCATACATTTGATCCCTTAATTTAGTTTTGTTGCATGTGCTTGTTGATATAATATTTATGTTTATGGTGTTTGTCTTATTTTAGCTTCTTTTTGTCCATATAAGTTAGGCGTGTTTATAGCGATATACTTTCCATGGAATCCCGCAAAATTTCATATTGGTGTAATCGATAAGCCCCCAAAATCGATAAATTGAAATCGAAAAAGTCGAAACCTTATTGAAACAATAACAATAAGCATATGTACAAATCGATAGTCGATAAGTAATTATCGATAAGGGTCAAAATCAAATCGATAAATCGAATGCACACCCCTACTTCAATGTACCATATCAAGTTGTAACAGCGGCGGAGCCAGTAATTTTTTCAAAGGTGTTCAAACTTGAAATAAGCAAAAACTATTTTCCGACAAAGGATGTTCAATAATATATTATAACTTCTAAAATCTAATATTTTACCTATATACACAGTGTAATTTTACGACAAAACCACTCTTAATAAGTTGTAGCTTCGCCCCATGAGTTGTAGGTTACCTTGACATACAACTACAACAATAATAATAATTTAGTGTATTACCACAAGCAGCTAGGTCGGGGGAGGAAAGGATGTACGCATCCGTACCTCTACCCTGAAAGAGTAGAGAGACTCTTTTCTATAGACCCTGTAAGTTACCTTGACATAATAGTAACATAAACTCAAACAAAAAAAAAGAAGAAGCTGAAATTTATGTAAATTAAACTTCTATATATGTTCTAATTCTATACAGCAAGATTACAACATTTCATTCTTAATTAGCATCTCTATGTATTCACAAACTTACCAAATTAAGGTCTATACAATGTTAACTACACCAAGTATCTACGGCCTTACCAAAAAAACGTATAGATTATCAGGATCTGCTTTGCTGCTACAAAAGTGTGAAAATTCTTGAGTACTCGAATGATAAGAGATCGATCCATTTATACATATTTGAGTACGGTATTCAGTATACATGGTTGCTTGACGATTTAATATATACGACCAGCTCATCTTTAAGAGTACCAATTCATGCCAGTAACTTGATTATAAGGTTGGCGAAAGACGACTCCATCACTAAGAGATCCCAATACTTGATTTTGAGGAAGTTGGCTCGAGAAACCGTTATGTTCATCTGGTCGTGTAATATTCATGTTTAATCCATCGTCCAATGAATTCTCTGCTAAGAACCTTTTTGCTGATGTAGAATTCGCGTTATGTTCTTCGTTCCAATATAAACCTGCAGGCAGTGGCCGCTTTGGAGGGAGGACACTACTCGATATCGATCCAACGTTATTGTTGATCATATTACTAGTGTTTTTATGAATAATTCCTTCATACATATTTTGTTCAAATGGAGGTATTGAGTTTGCTATACATGTTGGTATTGTTGATCCCATTGTATCATTCATATCATCCCTCTCGTGATGATCTATCGGCCTTTGTGTATTATTTTTCTTGTAAATTCGACATAAAACCCAATCATCTAACTGCAAAAAATACAACATATGGTACAATAGTATAAGAAAAAAGTATGTGAAGAAGTAACACTACTAGCTCGTGAAATATTAAGAATAGCATTTGAGCAATAGTTGATCGAACTTTTTAAAAAAATTCACTTGAAGTTGAAGTTGAGGAGAGTATTTGGAAGACATGTAGTTAGAGGCGGACCCAAGATTCTAAAGTAGTGGTGACATCACTATAAAAAAAATGAGAAATGGTGGAGTAGAAATCTAATCCAAACAACACACTAAAAGTCAAGTTGTGTCCCTCTCAAATAGACTAACGCAACTGCTCTCGCTTTTAATCTTAGGATCAATCAAAATATATACATGTTTAATTAAAATATATACAAATATAAACATATACATATATATGTTTTTTCTGAAATTATCGAGGCCGGTGATCCCGTAATTGTCGGTCCGCATTTGCATGTAATAGCAACAGGATAGTAATTTCATTTGCAGGAAAAGGTCATGTAGTAGAAAGTTTTATGAGCGAAAATCATTATTTCACTTGAAATTGAAATACTTGAGAAACAACTTTGCCCATATTTACCGTATTTCAAAATGTAGGAGTTCAATAACAAACTATAGTATTTACAAATACTCAAGTTTAGTATTTCTAAATACCAATACAACAACAACTATATATAATTACGCATTAGTTCCAAGCAAATCAGGGTCGGCTAATAATTTTGAATACTGATTTTTTTTTTTTGGCCTAATGGAGAAATTCAGGAATAGTTTGAAAATTTTAAAAGAAAATACTAACCCTCAAAGATCCTTTTTTGTTGGCAATATCACAACCAGGAGGTTTGTTATTTGTTTTATTTTCTGCAATTCTATATTCATGCATAATCCAATTAGTCTTCACTCCTTTCGGTGGTTTTCCGCCGTAGAAAACCAGCGCTTTTTTCACCCCAACTTTTTTATTTTCGCCGGCAGTAAACACCGGCTTGTCGGTTCCGGTAGCCTTCCAGTAACCTGACGTCGCCGCTCGGTTCGGTCTCGCTCCATTAGGGTATTTCCTATCCCTTGGACTGAAAAAATACCATTCCCGTTCTCCAAAATTTGCCTTAGCTGCATCAAAAACCCCGAAAATGTTCAAATAAATTGGCAGAGGAGAGTTCAGAATTTAAACGGGTTCAAGAATACAGAGTTCTTTCAAAATATGGGTCCAAAGCATAGTATTTACACTACTTTTTACACTTTTTTTCAGGTATATATTTAAACTCCATATTAAAAAAGTCACTGATATTTAAATCAGGGTAAGCTGCCTACATAACATATCCCTTTAAGTCAGAGGCGGACCCAGGATTCGAGCATGCGGGGGCACCACTGTACATGCTAATCGCCAACGATAAAATTCGGTATGCAACTCTCTTAAACATAATGATTATGATGACTTATCATTCAAGTATTAACAGAAATTCTAAAAAAGAAGAAGAAAGCACTAAACAGGGGAGGGCGGAAGTTCTTCGCAATAAGGCGTATTTACTAAAGAATTAAGATTAAGAATATGTTTACTAAAAGAATTGAAGAAGAGTCTCAAACGCTTAGTTTTCATTGCCAATTCAGAGTGATTGTTAAAGAAGATTGAGGCAGAAGAATTATATTTTTCTATTTGTGGAGCAATTAGTTACAATTTGAGGCTTTCAATTCTAAGGAAGGAGTTTACAAAAAAGAATAAAATGAATTAAGTTGACTATTTTATATTATTATTAAACTATAATTGAATATTAAAAAAAAGAAGATTAAAGTAAAAATAAAGTAATATTCTATTAAATACAAATTATATTATATTCAAAGAACTAAAATAAAAAAGAGGAGAAAAAACGGAGGAAAGCTTCGATGGTTTCAAACTCGCGTCACCACAACATAGGAGAAAATTTAAGTGCCCAAAGCAACCACTTCTTCCATCCATCACTTTGTGTTTGGGGGCACCATTAAAATATTTAAGGGGTCCCGTACATAAGTACACATATATATAATATGTATAACAGCATTTTTGCCGAGGCTAACGGGGTCACGTGATCCCTCAACCACTAACCTAGGTCCGCCCCTACTTTAAGTAGTAGCGAAGGTAGAAATTTTCTCAAGGGTGTTCAAACTTGAAATAAGTAAAAAGAATTCCGACAAAGGTTGTTCAACATATGTTATGTACCTCTAAAATCTAATATTTACCTATATACGCAATGTAATTTTCCGATAATTGTCCACCCTAAGCAAAGTGTGACTTCGCCCATGCCTCTAGAAGTGCGGCCCTTCCTCAAATCCTGCGTAAGTACGGAATACTTTATGTATCAGCTACCCTTTATCAAGGGTTGAATCCGCTTGACAAAACGGTTGAATCCGTTTGTAATATGGTAAAAAGGGTACAAATTGTTTGGATCGTAAGATGAAATACACATTTATGTTTTTTAAATCCCCTTATATAAATTTGTGGCTTCGCCACTGTAATAAACTAACCCCTCCTGATCCTAGTTCGTCCTCGGCAAGTTGGCTATAGAAACTTTGTTGACAACGACCGATGGAGATCGAAAAGGAAAAAATAATTGACAACTTTTTGTTTTTATTATTATAGGTAGAATTGGGAAATGAAAATTAAATAATAATAATAATAAGAAGAAGAAGAAATAGTAGTAAAATATATACCAGGAAGTTCCCATGGATTAAACTTATAAAGATCAACTTCAGCAATAATATCAACAGGAAGAGGAGCAAAGGCAGCTTTCTTCTTAAGATAATGAACGACGAGTTCTTCGTCCGTCGGGTGGAAGCGGAAGCCCGGCGGGAGCTGAGGCTGCGACGGCTGTAGCGGCTGCAGCCGCAGCGGAGGAGTACCAGTTGAAGAATCAGTAGTACTCTCCATAAATTCAATTATTAATGATCAAGTTAATATCTAGTACAACAACAACAGTACAAAGTACAACGTTGTTAATTCGAATTGTACGATATTGGGTTTGAATTTTTGGGATTTTTTTGAAGAAAGAAATGGCAATGGAGGAGATGGTAATAGTAGTAGTAGAGAAATCACAAATAAGAATAAGATGGAAAATTGTTGGTTAAGCCCCGCACCTTTCTTCTTCTTATATATAGTATATGGGACCACTGAATTTACGATAATGCCATTGTGCGTATCGGGATTTTTATTTTTGGTTTCTCGTTCTGTGTCCGCTTTTCACATTGGAGCCCGATTAAATTCGGATTCGCGCTGGGAAGTCTCACATTGGGGGGGGGGGGGGGGGGGATGGGGTAAAACACTCCCTAGCAAAGGCGACTCCACTCTGAGGGGCTCTAACTCGAAACTTCTGGTTAATAATGAATGAGTGACTACCAATCCACCACAACTCTTGTTGGTGTGCGTATCGGGATTTAACTTTTATATACCGAGTAGTATAAAGTATTTTTATACGACGTACTACTTCTATTATGATGTTTATATTCAAATAGATTTACTCGCACCTTAACTAATTTATGGAACAGATAGCAAGTTTCATTAAGAAGATACAAAAAGCACTCTCGTAGGGGTTCAAAAATTTAAACAAAAAAAGATTCTTTATATACAGTATAATTTTGAGCGACGAGATTTGATGTAACTACTCGACAAATATGTCTCCAATCACAATTACAAGTGTGAATAAATCTGCTCAATAAAGTTGGAGAAGACATAAAAGGTGTTGTTATTCATTGTCTCTAACTATTTTGAATCATCATTTCGAGAATTTAAGGCTAAATATTATAGTAAATATATATAATTAACCTTTGGACTAGATTACAACTTCTTTTTATCAATTTATTTATATTGTTGATCTCAAATTTGGATTTAAAAAATTACATTAATTTGATAATTAATATAAAATTAGTAAAAGACATAATGGAAACAGCCTCTCTACCCTTTCGGGTAGGGGTAAGGCTCGTCTACATATTACCCTCCCCAGGCCCCACCTGGTGGGAGTATACTGGGTAGTTGTTGTTGTTGTAGTAAAAGACATAATTGGTCTCATAAACATTTTTGCAATATTTTCATCGGTGATAAATTAACTATTGAGTTTTCAAATATTTTCAGTATTTGTAGAGCTAACAAGAATAATAAATTTAGGAATTTGTTTCATCACATCTCCTTCACATGACTAAATTAAACAAAAAATCCCTACCAAAATTGAGCCTATATTCGGGAGAAAATTTTTTGTTTGTTTCAACTTGCATAGTATAATTGAAGGAAAAATAGTTATGGATGTTGCAAGTACCAAATTAAACAAAAAGTAGATGGAGTGACTTCCATTTCCAATCTTCCTATCTAAAATTAGCAGTCTTAACTAATTGGATGGTTTTTGAACGTGTTATTATCATTTTTAGTCTGCGTCAGAAATAACTTATATTTGGTAGCCCAAAAATATTTGTATATATATATATATATATATCCGGTTATTATTTTGAGAGCAGCTATCCAATGCCATTTTTCCTTTTTGAATGGTCGTCTCTTTGTTTCTTCCCTTGAGCTTTTGTTGGTTGCGTGAATAAAGTTCTAACATTAATAGTTAAAAAATTGGTCGCATACATATAAGTTGTGTGAGGGCGTATGGGGTGGGTCCAAGTTTGTTATTTAGTTGAGTCATGGCTAGCTTCATTCAATAAAAAAAAGGAGCTTGAGCTATTTCTGTTTTGGATATTGAGCTCTTCATTGTCCTAATCTCCGATTTGAAGACTGAGCAGATGGCTATTTCAAACAGTCAAATCAGAATGTAGAAGCCCATTAGCTGAGTAAAGTTGTAATCTCTAAAAAAGGAAAAGGAAGGGAAAACTTATAAGAAGAAAGATTTGATGCATTTTGTTGCACAACTTCACCCTGTCACAACTCTTTGGCTGCTCCCTCCCAGACCTTAGGTCATTGAGCCCTTACCACCCCTTTCCCTCCCCGAGTTCCACAACTGTCCTTGCAGCTGCAGCTTTCTTAACTTTGTCTTCTTCATTTTCCTTTTGTAGTCCTTCTTTATGGGAAAATAACTATGGTACATTTGGATGTTAACAATTTTCATAGCAGACGCCTATTGAGTAAAAGCATTGATGCAATATGTTACCTGCTTTTTCTTTGACCTTTTGTGTTCAGATGTCAGAAATGTGTGCTGTTGACTTTGCGGGGGGCTTCATTCTTTAGTAAAGTGGGAAGCATTGCTTATGCTTTTGTGTGAGTATACGCATTACTAGTATATAAAATAATTCTTAGTTTGAAAAAATGAGATCAGATGTTGTAAATTTTCTCTTTGGCCTAACTTAAAAGGATATTAAGATATTCAATGCATCAGCTATCTCCGGTAGTAAATTTCATATTGTTTCTCAGTTTTAGGTTGCTCTGGTAAGCATTGCTTCTGCCACACTCCCATCATTTATCAGCTTTTTTGTTAAGCTGTTCTTCTGGTAAGCATGGATCCGTCGCTGTACTATCGTCCCCAGACTTTTTTGTTATTGTTATTGTTGTTGTTGTATTTAATCTGTTGGGTGTGCGAAGAAAGTCCAACATTGGTAGATGACAAGATTGAGCAGATGGCTATTTCAAACAGTCAAATCAGAATGTAGAAGCCCATTAGCTGAGTAAAGTTGTAATCTCTGAAAAAGGAAAAGAAAGGGAAAACTTATAAGAAGAAAGATTTGATGCATTTTGTTGCACAACTTCACCCTGTCACAACTCTTTGGCTGCTCCCTCCCAGACCTTAGGTCATTGAGCCCTTACCACCCCTTTCCCTCCCCGAGTTCCACAACTGTCCTTGCAGCTGCATCTTTCTTAACTTTGTCTTCTTCATTTTCCTTTTGTAGTCCTTCTTTATGGGAAAATAACTATGGTACATTTGGATGTTAACAATTTTCATAGCAGACGCCTATTGAGTAAAAGCATTGATGCAATATGTTATCTGCTTTTTCTTTGAACTTTTGTGTTCAGATGTCAGAAATGTGTGCTGTTGACTTTGCGGGGGGCTTCATTCTTTAGTAAAGTGGGAAGCATTGCTTATGCTTTTGTGTGAGTATACGCATTACTAGTATATAAAATAATTCTTAGTTTGAAAAAATGAGATCAGATGTTGTAAATTTTCTCTTTGGCCTAACTTAAAAGGATATTAAGATATTCAATGCATCAGCTATCTCCGGTAGTAAATTTCATATTGTTTCTCAGTTTTAGGTTGCTCTGGTAAGCATTGCTTCTGCCACTCTCCCATCATTTATCAGCTTATTTGTTAAGCTGTTCTTCTGGTAAGCATGGATCCGTCGCTGTACTATCGTCCCCAGACTTTTTTGTTATTGTTATTGTTGTTGTTGTATTTAATCTGTTGGGTGTGCGAAGAAAGTCCAACATTGGTAGATGACAAGATTGGGAGTCTATATATAAGGTGTAAGGATCTCTTAATGGTGTGAGACCTTTTGGGAAAAATCGTGTAGGCATGGCCCAAAGCGGACAATATCACACCATGTTAAGAGTATCTTTGGGCCGTTTTAGTCCAACAACTGGTATCAGAGCCAAGGTTCAGCGGAACGAGTATGGAGATGGTGGAGTGATGGTGCAGGGCGGTGCACACACAAGAAAACGCTAGTTGTGGGCTTCGGTTGCCATAATACTCTAACAATATGTGTGGCACATAGTGAATCTCAAAAATTGATCCGTGAGGCGAGATTGTTGGGCAAGAAGAAGCTAGTTGTGGTCTTCAGTTGCAATAATACTCTAACAATGTGGGTGGCACTCAGTGAATTTCAAAAATTAACCCGTGAGGGGAGATTGCTGGGCAAGAAGAAGCTAGTTGCGGGGTTCGGTTGCCATAATACTCTAACAATGTGAGTGGTACTGAAAACATCAAGAAATCCAGACGAAAATTGAAGACAAGATGAAGATGAGTCGGTTAGGTAGAAGCTTCTAGAGAGAGTTTCAGAGAAAGAGAGAGAGCTTCTCAAAATGAAAATATCCGACTGACCCCTTAATCCAAAAGGGGTCGGTGTATATAATACATATGGGCCAAATCGGGCCAGAACTAAAACCAAACAAAAATGGGCTCAAACATACATTCTAGCCCAACTACAAGATATACATGATATACAAGCAATATACGTTAAATATACATCAGAAACTCAATGTATGTGTATAGGATTTGAAGCTAAATACTCTTGTAGCTCAACACCCCCCTCAAGTTGGAGGGGGAAACCACCTTCAACTTGACCAGCAAGGGATGTAGAATGGTGCCAGGGAGTGGTTTGTGAGAAGGTCAGCCAACTGACGAGAAGTTGAGACATGATAGAGAGTAATAAGCCCAGCAGCCAACAAATCACGCACAAAATGACAATCCACCTCGATATGCTTGGTCCGCTCATGAAAAGAGGATTTTTGGCAATATGGATAGCAGCCTGATTGTCACAAAAAACAGAAAAAGGGAGAGAAACAGAAACACCAACGTCAGTGAGCAATCTGGAAAGCCAAGACAGTTCAGCAACTACCTTACTGAGAGCCCTATACTCAGCTTCAGCAGAGGATAAAGAGACTACAGGTTGTTTCTTAGACTTCCAACTAATCAAGCATCCACCCAAAATAACACAAAAACCAGTCACAGACCTGCGAGTATCTGGACAGGCAGCCCAATCACTGTCAGAATAAGCATGTACAGAGAAATCAGAAGTGTCAGAATAGAAAAGACCCAAATGCATAGACCCTTTAAGATATCTGAAAACATGTAAAGCAGCAGTCATATGAGGAACTCTGGGACACTTCAAATATTGACTCAGATGCTGAACAACAAAGCAGATGTCAGGTGTGGTGTGAGTCAAAAATAAGAGCTTACCAACAATGCTCCTATATTGATCAGGGGAGGAGAGAATGTCTCCAGAATTAGCATGGAGTTTTACATTAATATCCAAAGGGCAAACAACAGGAGAAACATTCATACAGTCAAACTGATGCAATAGGTCAGAAACACATTTATGCTGATTAAGGAGCATACCACCAGGAACTACAGACATCTTAATGCCCAGAAATTAATGCAAAGACCCAAGGTCTTTGATCCTGAACTGATCATCCAGAAACAACTTCAGGTCAGATAGCTCATCATTGTCATCCCCTGTGATGATAATGTCATCCACATAGACTGCTACAATAACCAGACAACCAGGCTGGCCTTTGATAAACAGAGAATAATCATTCAGAGAATGAGTATAGCCTCTGGAATAAAGGGCAGAAGACAGCTTAACATACCATTGTCTGGATGCCTGCCTCAACCCATAGAGAGATTTTTTCAACTTACAGACAAGAGGAGGAGATTCAGAGGAAACAAAATCAGAAGAAGAGGCAGAAACAGATAAACCTGGAGGAAGCTTCATATAAACCTCCTCATCCAAATCACCATGCAAGAAAGCATTGTTAACATCAAGTTGGAAAAGTTTCCAATGCTTCTTAACAGCCACTGCAATAAGACACTTCACAGTGGACATTTTAACCACAGGAGAAAAAGTGTCAGTGAAATCAACCCATTCAATTTGAGTATCCCCTCTAATAACATGTCTGGATTTGTGCCTTTCAACACTACCATCAGCCTTATACTTGATCTTATAAACCCATTTGCAGCCAATGGGTTTCTTACCAGAAGGAAGGGGAACAATGTCCCAGGTACAGTTGGCATCCAAAGCATCAAACTCCTTTCTCATGGCATCCTGCCATACTAGAACTGATGCAGCTTGAGAGTAATAAAGAGGTTCAGTCTCCAGAGGAGAAGAAGAAGACCTAGAGAAAGCAGGAATATGGCAAACATAATCCTTAAGGTAAGAAGGAGGATTGTGCTGTCTTCCAGATTTCCTGGGAATAACAGTTGATGTGGAAGAAGGTAAGGCAGGAGGTGAAATGTCAGGGTTGAAAGGAGGACTGGAAATGGGATAGGAAGAAGGAGAATCTGAAACAGAAGGTGAAGGTGGAGAGGAAGAAATGGGAATAGAGAAATCTGGCTCAGAAAGGGAATGCTCAAGGGGAGGAACAGAATGAAAAGAAGAAGGAGAAACATGAGGAGTAGAGGTGACAGAAGAAACCGATATGAAAGGAAAAGAAGTTTCATGAAAGACAACATCCCTGGACACAAAGCACTTTTTGGAACTGAGATCATACAGTCTATAACCCTTTTTAGCAAAAAGATACCCCAGGAAAACACATGAAATGGCCCTAGGTTTCAACTTGTCCCTTTGAGGAATAGGGACAGTAGCATAGGCAAGGTAGCCAAAGGCTTTTAAATGGGAGTAAGTGGGTGCCTTACCATGCAAGATTTCATAAGGGTACTTACCATGAAGAAGCCTGGAGGGTATTCTATTAATAAGATAGGTAGCAGTTAATAGGCAATCTCCCCAGAAAGAGACAGGTAAACCAGATTGGAAAAGTAAAGCCCTACAGGTTTCAAGAAGAGTTTTATGTTTCCTCTCAACAACACCATTCTGTTGAGGAGTATGTGGGCAAGTGGTTTGGTGTATAATGCCATGTTGGCTAAAAAAGGATGCACTAGCAATACTAGATCCCAATCTAAAGCATTGTCACTCCTAATAGTTTGAACAGTAGCATTATACTGGGTCTTAACCATACAGAGAAAAGATTGAAGCATGCAGAAAGCATTGCTTTAGACCCCAACAAATGTGTCCAGGTTGCTCTAGAAAAATCATCAACTATTGTGAGAAAATATCTAGAGCCAGAAGAGGTGGGAGTGTGATAAGGTCCCCAAGTATCTACATGAATCAATTGAAAAGGTGTTGATGTACTAGTTGTGCTTTCAGGAAAGGGAAGTCTAGTTTGTCTGGCCATAGGACATGTAGAACACTAAAAAGGCTGTTTGGAAGCAAATGGAAAAGATAAAGAAGAAATGTGTTTCATGTTTGCAAAAGGGATGTGACCAAACCTCAAATGCCAAATGTAATTCATGTCAGTGGCAACAGTATTATTACACATGGAACTGTTTACATTCAAAGGTAAACTAACAGCTTGATGACTAGAACAGTCAGGTTTACAAGAATTAGAAGAAGAAGAACATACAGAAACAGAAGAACAACAATTAGAAGAAGAGGAAGGTGGCACCCAAGCAAGCTTGTACAGACCAGCCTCCTCTTTACCAAGATCCAGAGGCATCTTCAGAGAAGGGGCCTGTAACATGTGAAGGAAATAAGAAGTTGCCGTAAACAATACTATGCAATGCAACTGTTTTACTAACCTGTGGACAGAAATCAAGTTGTGTTTGAAAGAAGGAACAAGTAGGAAATTATGAAGAGTGATGAATGGATTTAATGCAAAAGATCCTGTGCATGTCACTTTCACTTTATATCCATTAGGAAGAGTGACAAGATAGGGTACAGTTAAAGATGTGAGATTGAAGAGTAAATCTTTATTAAAGGTCATATGGTTAGATGCCCCTGAGTCTATTATCCAGGTGGCAGAATTAATGTGAGTTAACATGCAAAATTTGGAATCAGAAACAGGGCTCTCAGTTAGCATAGTACCAGCAAAATTGGCAGCATACATGGGAGGAGGAGACTGGGCAGTGGAGTCCCATAGCTGAGTTTGTTGCAGTAGAGTCATCAATTGTTCATAATGTTGTCTGCTCAACCCCAGGTATCACAGAACTCTGTCCATCAATGTGTGGAACAGGTTGATGACTTTCAGGAGGATTTCCATGAGGAACAGACATATTTCTTTCAGAAGAAGAGAAATCCACACCAGCAGTTAGAAGAGCAGCAGTAGGTCTCCTCCCCTTGTTAAATGTTGTACTTTGTGGATACCCATGAATCTTGTAACACTAATCAATAAGTGCCCAGATTTCTTACAGTATCTACAGAACAAAGAGTCTCTAGCTTGGTCAAAGTTAACTCTTTGTCTGAAATGAGAAGAATTAGGCACTGTGGCCTTATTGAATCCAGCTGAATTTTTGTTTGTGTGGACATTGAAAGACATAGAGTCTGGATTAAACTGAGAAAGGGACTGGACTTGTCTCTGCTTCTCATCATTGAGGACCATATTGTAGACATTGTTAAGGGTAGGAGGAGGCTGCATCATCATTAGGTTACTCCTTACCCCCATGTATGCTTCATTAAGGCCCATAAGGAACTGAAACACCTTATTCTCATCATCTTCCTGTATGATGCCATTTCTGGCAGGACAAATGCATCTTTGTCCATGGTTTGCACACGTTGTTCCTAATTCATCCCACAATCCGTAAGTTTGTTAAAATATGAAGCTACATCTAGAGATCCTTGACAGGTATGAGAGAGTTCTCTTTTTAGTTCAAAAATTTTGGTTCTGTTAGCAGTACTATATCTTGCTGCGAGCTGTGCCCATATGCTCAGTGCAGTATCAGAATGCTGCACACTCTCAACTATTTGAGGGGATAAGGAAGCAGTCAACCATGATATCACCATATTATTACATCTGTCCCATAACTTTTGTTCAGCCACATTAGTGTCTGGTCTGGGACATGTACCATCAACAAAGTCAATTTTATTTTTAGCAGACAACGCTACAACCATTTTCCTTCTCCAACCCCCATAACCACTACCCGAGAAGGGAGTGGACACAAGAGAAACACCAGGAACATCAGAGGAGTAAACAAATAAGGGACTCGTAGGATCAACAGGAGTTGTATTAGTACTCATGTTAGCAGTCGTGAAGAACAGTGAGTTCAAAGTCAAAATATAATCTCTGCAAGTATTTTGGAAAACTAAAGTTCTATCAAAAACTTCATGCAAATCATATAACACCTAAAATAGGAACAGATTTACCCTCCTTCTTCGCGACCGGAGAAGATCGGCCTTCGATTAACAGAAAAATCCCAGTTCCAAAAAGCAGAAACCCAGCAGAAACCCTAAAATTTGAAGCCTCGCCGGAATCGACTCGAGAACGTCGGAAAAGCAACCCAAAACGTCCGAGTAATGAAGATGCAACCAGTTATCGTGATAAAAGTCTCAGATCAACACCCGATTTAGATTGGAATCATCACTGACCAAATATTTCAAAAACACCCAAAAATCTCCAACGAGATTTCGACTGAGATAACAAGATACAGGAAAGTATCGTCAGATCATCGTCCTACTCTGATACCATGAAAACATCAAGAAATCCAGACGAAAATTGAAGAACAAGATGAAGATGAGTCGGTTAGGTGGAAGCTTCTAGAGAGAGTTTCAGAGAAAGAGAAAGAGCTTCTCAAAATGAAAATATCCGACTGACCCCTTAATCCAAAAGGGGTCGGTGTATATAATACATAAATGGGCCAAATCGGGCCAAAACTAAAACCAAACAAAAATGGGCTCAAACATACATTCTAGCTCAACTACAAGATATGCATGATATACAAGAAATATACATTAAATATACATCAGAAACTCAATGTATGTGTATAGGATTTGAAGTTAAATACTCTTGTAGCTCGACAGGTACACATTGAATCTTGAAAATTAACCCGTGAGGGGAGATTGCTGGGTGTACGAACAGAGTCCCACATTGGTAGCTGAAAAGATTGAGAGTTTATATATAAGATAACTGTGCTAGCTTGACCCAAAGCGGACAATATCACACCATGTTAAGAGTATCTTTGCGCCGTTTTAGCCCAATATAATCATTGCAAAATTTTATGTAAAAAGAAAATCTATGATTTAAATTTAATGGGTTCAACCTTAAAGGTTCTAACAGAACTCATTCTACTTTTGAAATTATGTTTAAACTTAATATTTGTTAAATTTTTAGTAATCATCAAATATATTTTAATTGTGTCGAAAGAATTTTGTTTTTATGCATAGTGCATAAATAGAAACAACAGACTAGAGCACCAAATTCCACTTATGCTATTTTCACCATTTTAATTAACATTGCATCACCGGATGAAAAGCGACCTACTGTTAGGCCGCCGGATCGAAAAGGAGCCTACAGTTAGGCTTCTTTTCTCAACTTTTTCTATTTTTTATTTTTAAAAAACTAGAAATTACATACTACTTCTTACAATTAAAACATTGTAACAAAATGAAAAAGTTTTATAAAGCAGTGGTTAGGCGTGATATGTTGTATGAGATTGAGTGTTGGCCGGTTAAAAATTTACACATTCACAAGATGAAAGTAGCATATATGAGGATGCTGAGGTGGATGTACGATCATACAAGGATGGATAAGATTAGGAATGAAGATATTCGAGAGAAGTAGGCGTGGTCCCCATGGAGGAGAAGATGCGGGAAGCAAGACTCAGATGGTTCGGGTACATTCACAGTAGGAGCACTGACGCACCAGTAAGGAGGTGTGAGCGACTAGCTGTGGTGGACACGATGAGAGGTAGAGGGAGACCTAAGAAGTATTGGGGAGAGGTGATCAGGCAGGACATGACACGACTTACGATTACTGAGGACATGACCCTTGACAGGGAATTGTGGAGGTCGAGCATTAAGGCTGTATGTTAGGGGGAAGTTGTGAATATTACTACAACGCACTAGAGTGAGACTAGCCAGTTAGGAGTTAGTCTTAGGATGCTACTGATCAGCTACTTATCCAGGTCTTTATCTGTTGGATATTAGTAAACCTTCCATCCTTTTTGTATTTCATATATTTCTTATATTATTGTTATTTTGTTATTTTATGTTATTTTATTATGAGTCTATTGATAGTATTAATATATCATCTAGGGTCTCCTGGAAAAAGTCTCTTTGCCTCTCGTGGTAGGGGTAAGATATTTGTACATATACTTTCGCAGACCCACTTGTGAAATTATACTGGGATGTTGTTGTTGTTGTTAGAAAACGAAAAAGTTGTGGTCGAAGAAAAAGATGTTCATTCACGTAAGTGTAAAATGTCATGTAAAGTGAGTAAAAAAGATATAATTAATTCCGATTATAAATTTTGATCTAATATTTTAAAATTTTAATGGACTACTTAGAACAAATTACGTTAATATATATTTCTATATATTTCTATAATTAAAGATTTTATTTCTTCGAAAGATCTTTAAATATATTCTATTCCTTTGGACAAAAGTTTTTCATCATGTATAAAGTTTAAGATTTGAAGAATACGTATTAAAGTATAAGTTTTTCATTCTCCATTGTTCGAAAATGATTGAAAATCTATTTAGATGGAAAAAATTTAGCTTTTTTTAAATTTTTCATTAGTAATATATACCTTCTGAAATTTTAAATTTAATTTTTTATATTTTATAATAAAAAAATAATTTTTAGATAATTTTTCACTCCCTACGTTTCAACTTAGATGTCACACTTTATTTATTAGTCTGTCCCAAAAAGAATAACACAAATTTACAATTAGAAATAATTTAACTTTGTTATAAATACACTTCTATTTAAGGTGAATGTCTTTAATTAGAGAGATTCTAGAGTTCTATTCTTGGTAGATAAATCATCCTCCTCCCTATAAATAGAGGTGCCCTCTACCATTGTAAATCACTCCTAACATTCTCTAAGTATCAATAAGAAGAACTCTCTCTACTCTTCTCTCTATTTGCTCTTGTTCTTGAGTTATTGTTCTTGTCTTTTATATTATTTCATAACACGTTATCAGCACGAGACTCTACCGTCTCAAGAACCATTCTCGAGAAATCTAAGGTATTTCCCTCTTCCTAATTTAATTTTCGATTATGTCTGACATTACGAAAAGAAAGTTCGTTGCCCTTGAAATTTCGGGCAAGAACTATATGACATGGGTGTTGGATGCTGAAATCCACTTAGATGCTATGGGTATCGGAGACACCATCAAAGATAGAGAAAAAGCATCCACCCAAGAATGTGCGAAGGCCTTGATTTCCTTGCGCCATCACCTTGATGAAGGTTTGAAGATTGAATATCTCACCGTCAAGGATCCACTCGTCTTGTGGAACGGCTTAAAGGAGAGATATGACAACCTGAAGTTGGTCACTCTGCCACAAGCACGATATGATTGGGCTCATCTGAGGCTCCAGGACTTTAAGTCCGTTTCTGAATATAATTCTGCTATGTTCAGAATTACTTCTAAATTGAAGCTATGGGGGGATAATATCTCCGATTATGATATGCTTGAGAAAACGTTTACAACGTTTCATGCCTCCAATATAGTACTGCAACAACAGTACAGAGAAAAAGGCTTTACAAAGTACTCTGAACTGATTTCTCTTCTACTAGTGGCTGAGCGAAATAATGACCTGCTCATGAGAAATCACGAAAATCGACCCACTGGGTCTACACCACTGCCTGAAGCAGATAAGGTGCACTCTCATTATGCCAAACATGAAAAGGGCCATGGTCATGGTCGTAAACGGGGTCATAGCCAGGGACGTAGACAAGGAAGAAATTCCAATGAAGTCCGTCACCCCCCGAAGAGAGATAACCGCCGAAAGCAGAAACGGGGTCATGAAGATCCTAAGGCAAATGGTTCAGAAACTATATGTTATCGTTGCGGTGGGAAAGGGCACTGGTCAAAGACTTGCCGTATACCAAGACACTTGGTTGACCTTTATTAAGCATCTCGAAAGAGAAAAGGCCCTGAAACAAATTTTGTCTATGACGACGATGATGACATCACCCACCTGGATGTGGCAGACTTCTTTGAGCAACCCGAGGGGAAAATAGACCACCTAATCGGCGATGGGTCCGTGATGAAAGAAGATGGAGTTATTTGATTTTGTTCTACTTATTTGTATTAGTTAGTGAATAAACTAATAGTCATTAGTATTAGCTCGTATTAGTTAGTTCACGATGCAATGTTAGCAGTAGTTCTTTAGAATATCTTCAATATGCTCAAATATCAATAAAATTTTTATTTTCCAGTAGGGGTAATCGACTAGCCTGAAAAACTAGTCGATTATCTACTATTTTCGCATTAAAGCTGAAAAATAATTGATCAACAATCGATTGTCTTTGTCTAACAATCGATTGTCGTTGAGACAGTGTAATCTGGAATTTTTCAAAAATCATCCACAATCGATTGTCTTTGTCTAACAATCGATTGTCGTTGAGACAGTGTAATCTGGAATTTTTCAAAAATCATCCACAATCGATTGTCTTTGTCTAACAATCGATTGTCGTTAAGACAGTGTAATCTGGAATTTTTCAAAAATCATCCACAATCGATTGTCTATGCATAATAATCGATTGTCTTAAAACAGTGTGCTCTGGAATTTTTCAAAATAGCCAACAATCAATTGTCTATACTTAACAATCGATTGTCTTAAAACAGTGTGCTCTGGAATTTTTCAAAATAGCTAACAATCGATTGTCTATGCATAACAATCGATTGTCTTAAGACAGTATGATCTGAAGTTTTTCAAAATAGCAAATAATCGATTGTGTGTGTTTAACAATCGATTGTCAGTGTTCAACAATCGATTGTTTGTGTTTAACAATCGATTATTTGAAGAAAACGTTTAAACTGGAATTTTCAAACTGCAAAGTAATGGATAACATATCTGATTTTGTTAGTCAACTGTTAGCAGCAGATTTTGAAAATATTATGTGACACAAACGAATTGAACTTGTTTATTCTTATGTTCGTGTATCTCTTTTGTATGTCAAACTATGGGATAGCAAATATGGATATCTCACAAAGCGAACTTGGATCAACGTCCAACTGTAAAAGTATTTGCCTAATTGATTCATGTACTACACATACAATACTCAAAGAAAGGAAGTATTTCTCTCAACTAAATATGTGTAAGGCAAACGTTACTACAATATCTGGAAGTAGTAAATTGATTAAAGGCTCCGGAAGAGCTATTGTAACTCTGCCCAAAGGCACGACGTTAATCATAGAGAATGCAATGTTCTCCTCCAAGTCTAAGAGAAACTTGTTGAGTTTTAAAGATGTACGCCGGAATGGCTATCATATTGAGACAATGGATGAAGATAATCTTGAATATCTCGTCATCACAAAGAATGTCTCCGGCCAAAAGAGGGTTATTGAGAAATTCCCGTCTTTATCTTGTGGCCTGTATTGGACAAGAATTAGTGCAATTGAGGCACATTCAACAGTAAACCAAAGGGTTACTGATTCCAATACCTTTGTACTTTGGCATGATCGATTGGGACACCCAGGATCGGTCATGATGAGACGGATTATAGAAAGCTCATATGGGCATCCGTTAAAGAATTCCAAAATTCTTTTGAATAATGAATATCCTTGCACTTAGTGTTATCAAGGCAAGTTGATTATCAGGCCATCACCAACAAAGGTTGGGACTGAGTCACCCATGTTTCTGGAACGTATACAAGGGGACATTTGTGGACCTATTCACCCACCTAGTGGGTCGTTTAGGTATTTCATGGTCTTGATAGACGCATCATGTAGATGGTCTCATGTGTTCCTGTTGTCATCACGCAACCTTGCGTTTGCGAAATTAATGGCACAAATAATTCGACTACGAGCACAATTTCCAGATAATCCAATCAAGTCCATTAGACTGGATAATGCTGCTGAGTTTACATCCCAAGCATTTAATGATTATTGCTTATCAATCGGGATAAAAGTTGAACATTCTGTAGCTCATGTTCACACTCAAAACGGTCTTGCAGAATCGTTAATTAAACGCCTGCAGTTGATTGCAAGGCCATTACTTATGAGAACGAGGCTGCCCACTTCGGTATGGGGTCACGCCATCTTACATGCAGCAATGCTAATTCGTCTCAGACCGACGAATTACCACAAGTATTCCCCGTTGCAATTGGTTTTGGGTCATGAACCCAATATATCCCATTTAAGAATTTTTGGATGCGCAGTATATGTGCCTATTGCACCGCCATCCCGCACCAAAATGGGTCCGCAAAGAAGGTTAGGAATATATGTTGGGTTTGAATCGCCCTCCATCATTCGCTACCTCGAAACATTGACAGGCGACTTGTTTACTGCACGATTTGCAGACTGTCGATTTGATGAGACACTTTTCCCAAAATTAGGGGGAGAAGTTGGTGAAACCAAACGGGAAATTTTGTGGAAAAATGCATCATTATCTCATCTTGATCCACATACCTCTATTTGTGAAAGAGAGGTACAAAAGATTATCCATTTGCAAAGAATAGCAAATCAAATGCCTGACGCATTTACGGACTTGAAAAGGATAACGAAATCCCACATTCCCGCGGAAAATGTTCCAATCCGTATTGATGTCCCTGTTGGACAATCATCTAGTGTCATATCCAATGAGTCGAATGCACGCCTGAAGCGTGGCAGACCATTAGGTTCCAAAGATCGAAATCCTAGAAAGAGGAAAAAGAACGATCAAAATGACACCACGAAAGAAATTCATGATTTGACAAATTCTAAGATTCATGAAGAATCCATTGAGCCCGAGACTCTGGAAAATACGGAACTATCCCTAAATCCAATTAATATTGAGGCAAATATTAATCGAGTGGATATTGTGGTGGATAATGCCTTTGCTTATAATGTAGCATCTAGCATTATGCAAGAATGTGAGGATCTCGAACCTCAATCTGTTGAAGAATGTCGAAAAAGACATGATTGGCCAAAGTGGCAAGAAGCAATTCAATCAGAATTGAATTCGCTGGCAAAACGTGAAGTTTTTGGCCCTATAGTTGAAACACCTAATGGTGTTAAGCCTGTCGGCTATAAATGGGTCTTTGTACGCAAAAGAAATGAGAAAAACGAGGTACAAAGATATAAGGCACGCCTTGTTGCACAAGGTTTTTCTCAAAGGCCTGGTGTCGATTATGAAGAGACATATTCGCCTGTAATGGATGCGATAACCTTTCGTTATCTCATAAGTTTTGCTGTCCATGAAAAGCTTGACATGCACTTAATGGATGTGGTTACTGCCTATCTTTATGGCTCACTTGATAATGAGATATACATGAAAATTCCCGATGGACTCAAGGTGCCAAACGCGCACAACTCAAAATCTCGGGAAATGTTCTCAATTAAATTGCAAAGATCCTTGTATGGTCTAAAGAAATCTGGACGAATGTGGTATAATCGTCTTAGTGAGTACTTGTTAAAAGAAGGCTATATAAATGACGCCATTTGCCCGTGTGTTTTTATAAAGAAAACAACATCGGAATTTGTTGTACTTGCCGTATATGTTGATGACATAAACCTTATTGGAACCCCTATAGAACTCCAAAAGGCAATTGATTATCTAAAGGATGAATTCGAGATGAAAGATCTCGGAAAGACTAAACTATGTCTTGGTTTGCAAATTGAATATTTGGCAAACGGAATTTTTGTTCATCAATCTACCTATACAGAAAAGGTACTGAAACGGTTTTACATGGATGAAGCACATCCTTTAAGTACACCGATGGTTGTTCGATCACTTGATGTGAACAAAGATCCATTCCGACCACAAGAAAGGAATGAAGAGCTACTTGGTCCTGAAGTACCATATCTTAGCGCAATTGGCGCACTAATGTATCTTGCAAATACTACAAGGCCTGACATATCCTTTTCAGTTAATGTCTTAGCAAGATTTAGCTCGGCTCCTACGAGGAGACATTGGAATGGGATCAAACACATATTGCGGTACCTAAAGGGAACTACCGATATGGGCTTATTTTATGGCAAGAATTGCAGCCCGGATCTTGTTGGTTATGCTGATGCTGGATATTTGTCCGACCCACACAAGGCTCGATCTCAAACGGGTTATGTGTTTACCTGTGGAGAAACCGCCCTATCTTGGCGATCGACTAAGCAATCAATTGTGGCTACTTCATCTAATCATGCCGAGATAATTGCTATTCATGAAGCAAGTCGAGAGTGTGTGTGGTTAAGGTCGATAATACATCATATCCAAGACAAATGTGGTTTGAAGTGTGATAAACTACCCACAACTTTGTATGAAGACAATGCAGCATGTATAGCTCAATTGAAGGGAGGATTCATAAAAGGAGATAGAACGAAGCATATTTCACCAAAGTTATTCTTCACAGATGATCTTCAAAAGAATGGTGATATCAATGTTCAACAGATTCGTTCAAGCGACAATATGGCTGATTTGTTCACAAAATCTCTACCAAAGTCAACCTTCAAGAAGCTAGTTCACAAGATCGGGATGCGAAGACTTAAGGACATAAATTGATGTTCTTATCAGGGGGAGTTAAGGCGCGTTGCACTCTTTTTCCCTTACAAGGTTTTGTCCCACCGGGTTTTCCTTGCGAGGTTTTTAACGAGGCAACCAATAGGCGCATATTCAAACATGTGTACTCCTTTTCCTTTCTTTAATTTTTCCCATTGGGTTTTGTTTTAAGGTTTTAACGAGGCACATCATCGAATAGACATTCAAGGGGGAGTGTTATAAATACACTTCTATTTAAGGTGAATGTCTTTAATTAGAGAGATTCTAGAGTTCTATTCTTGGTAGATAAATCATCCTCCTCCCTATAAATAGAGGTGCCCTCTACCATTGTAAATCACTCCTAACATTCTCTAAGTATCAATAAGAAGAACTCTCTCTATCTCTTCTCTCTATTTGCTCTTGTTCTTGAGTTATTGTTCTTGTCTTTTATATTATTTCATAACAAACTTTAAATTTTTTATAATATTTATTTTAATTTTAATAAAAAAATTTTATAACCACACAAGTATAATAACCCATTAAATTTTAAAGACTACAAGTTTTGAATTTTTTTCCTTAAATTTCATGTGGAATCAGAGTAACTCGTCTAAATTAAAATAGACGGATTATATAATACCCAAATGATATTTACACGTCAAATGCTACTTCTCTAAAAAATTATTTTGATAAAAGTGTATTCTCCATAAAAAGGACCAGATCCAAGCGCGTGTAGCATAAGGCCACGTGTAATTCCAAGAGAAAAAATCGCCCACACGCGCACCCTCTTCACGTGTCAACCCATATTTCTCTCCCATTTGCGGTCGAGAAAAACATTTTACTGTTTTTAAATAATAAATACTACCCAAATAATTCACACCCCATTCATTGCTACATTTGCTCTCCTTTTCTTCCTTCATAACTTCATTTCTCCTCCAAAATCACTTCCAACGACACCTTTTTTTTTTAAGATTCGCCGTTGATATTCTCCTCCTCCACGGGTTTCAGTCGCCGTTCATACTCTTCCGTTATCCCACGCGCCGGTACATTATTCGCATTGTTTTCTGTTAATGTTCTGTTTGTTTTGTGGTTTCCTTGATTTTATTTTCTGTTAATCTTTTGCTTCATACAGAGGCAAAGCCAGAAATTCAACGTTATGAGTTTTACATTTTAGAGCAAGATTTCACGTGCTAATAACTGAATTCTAAATTTTATATTTGTTCATATTTAATGAATTTCTTCAAGCAAACATACTGTTTGAGCAAAAGTTATTGAGTTTGGTAGAACCAGTATTCGGGCTTCTGGCTCCGCTCCTGGCTTCATAGGTAAGAATAAAGTATAATGCAAATAAAATCGAAACTTGTATATGTAGTTGTAGGATAAATGTGGTGTATAAGATGTCTAATTTGGCTTAGAGGATAAATTGTTTAATATTGATAAGAATGGATCCAAATAAAGCAAAAAATGAATATAGAGGATTTATAGTTGAACTCTTGGCTTCAAGATTTGCGTGGTGATTGATCTTGTTTGATGTGTATTTTCATGCTTGAGATCGTTTATAGGCGTTTTTGTTTTAGTGTCCAGGGGATATGGTGTCATCAATTGATTACAGTATTAACAGGGAAGTTAATACAAATTATTTAGCATTGGAACGGAATGGATCTGAATAAAGCTAAAGGGATATAAAGGAATGTTTGGGAACGGTGGATATGTTGTTGTAGTTGCTCATGTAAGTCGCGAAAAGCTTGAGATCATTTGTAGGCTTTGTTTCAGTGGCCAAGGTTAACACATGCTTAATTGACTAGAGCGATTGTCAATAATTTTAATGCCTTATAAAATAGGTTGTCTTTCTTTTCATTTGCCGCGATACAATGTTTCTCACATAAGTTTTTCCCCTCCAAGGAATAGAATATGTGGAAGAAATCTTTGTTGACCGATCACTTGTTGAAATTAACATTTCTGATGTTGAAATTTTAGTTAACTTGGCTTTTCTTCACATTTTCCACCTCTTTTCGGACTTCCTTTGCAATCAGTTACACTACCTCCACCACCGCAAAATCCCCATCATCTGATTCTATAAAGAAAAAACTTTAACCTTAAAAGAACAAAAATATGATAATGAATCGAAATCAAATGTTGCATAATAGTTTACAAACTTCTGAAATTTTTGAAGTTCGATTCTTAACATCCCTTTTTAATGGAAAAATGTCTGGTGCAACAACAACAACTACCCAGTATAGTCCCACAAAGTGGGATCTGGGAAAAATGTCTGGTGCATTTGAAATAATTTTTAGTCTCATTATTCTATTTTTGTTACCATATGCTCCTTTTCATTCATGAAGATCTTAATCGTGGCTCTCTCGTTGTCATTCGCACTTACTTTTTTGTGCTTCTGTTTTAGCATACATTCAGAAAAAATTTCTTAAAATTCTGCATTGCTGCTATTCTAGTTTCTTGGTGTACTGAGCATACATATTTAGATTGTTTGGATTGCCTCTGTGTGTGCTACTTACTGGATTTAAGCCTACTGTCAGATTGCGATACTTCAAAAAATGAAACATTTCAGTTTCATTCTTGTAGCATAATAGTAAATCTCCACAAATAAATTGTATGTCCTTGGACATTGTTGGAAATAGTTAAGCGAAAAACAGAATTGAGACTTAGGAGTACAGGTGGGGGGTTATCATTTAAGTATTGAGTGCGAGAAATGCACGTACATTCAAACACATTTTAAGATTTAAAGAAAAAGTAACGAATCCAAGCGGAGCATAGTCTAATGACTAATCTAGTGCTGATCTGATTTGAATTTCTTTCTTGGGGAGCAAATGCCAGCATTTTGTTATTATAAATACTAGTAGATACTAACTTAATTTTGTACTAGTCTGGTTCGAAGTGGACAGGCAAAAAGAAACGTGGCTATGCTGGTAAAGATATATGTTTTCTTTATATGGTGCCTTTCCTAGTTATTGAAGTATAGCCCTATGTTACATAGACCAAATTATGGCACATGTATCCGATATGGTTGTGTGAGTATCCATTGTACGTGACAGTAAATGAGAAACTTCATGTAGCATAGACCATAGCCGTAGCTCCTGTCGTGATGTATTCTCAAAGTTCAGATGTGTAAAAACCAGCTCTTTATTTTCATGTGGATTTCTTAGATGATTTTCTAAGTAATATCGTCAAGTGATTGATATGTTTGTGATTTTTTGTTCTTTTAACAGATTCTATGGATCTAGAACAATCTTTTGGTGAACCTATAATCACTTTTGGTTCTAATGAAGACGTTTCCCTTAAAACGAGGGACTCGGTTCCGGTTCCAACGGCAAACTCTGGAAATATGATGGGATGTTTCGATTGCAACATTTGTCTCGATTCAGCTCAAGATCCTGTAGTCACCCTCTGCGGTCACCTCTACTGCTGGCCTTGCATTTACAAGTGGCTCCAAGTTGAGAACTCTAACCCCGGATCAGAAGAGACACCTAAATGTCCGGTCTGCAAAGCTCACATCTCAAACTCCTCACTGGTACCTCTCTATGGTCTCGGCACATCATCAGCAGAACACCAATCCACCGAGTCTCAAGTTGATGCGGCCGTACCTCGCCGTCCTCCAGCCATTTGGACAACCACACAAGTCAATACATCATCGCCAACTTCTCATGTTCATCAACAACTTCATTACACTTCTTTGTATTATCCCCACGCTTTTGGTAGCTTTTCGGCTATAGCTCCATCTAGCGTTGGAGGAACTGCGATGACTAGGTTATTCAGCCCAATGGTTGTGATGTTTGGAGAAATGTTCCTCACAAGGATGTTTGGGGGCTCGGATGCAAGTTCGTTTTCATATCCTTATCCGGGCTCTTATCCCATACCGGGAAATGGAAACTCTAGAATGAGAAGTCAAGAAATGCAGGTGGACAAGTCTCTTAACAGAGTTTCCATCTTTCTCTTCGGTTGCTTCATCTTGTGCCTTCTCCTATTCTAGTTATAGTATTATATTTCTTCATCACTGTACAGATGTACAAATATGACTCTGCTTATCAGCAGTCGGGCATGTAGTTGATAGTAAAAAAGAATAAAAAAGAACAGACTTATAGTGATTAAACAGAAAAGGCTCCATACTTTGCAATTTGCAAAGGTTTATTTTATCCTTTTTAGGGCCTTATCCACACAGTTTTTATATGCTAATCATCGTTCGAACTTGATATATATATATATATATGTGCGCGCGCGAAGTCTTTGAATTATATGAGAAAATTAGCAAAAAGTGTGTTGGATACGTATGTATACCTGATACAACAATGTATTCATTATTACGAAGATATCATAAAAATGACTAGTTTTATATTGTTCAATATACTGCAATCCTCACTATTTATTCACAAAATAAACCTGAAAGTTATAGAGAAGCAATGAATATTGGTCACTAGACCGTTATCTATGAACCTGTGAATAGTTAAGCCAATCGGTGTCCATCAAAATAATTATGCAAAATCAATATGTATTTATACACATGAAAAAGTGGATATAATAAAAATTTGTGTTGCATGACCCCGAAACATTATAAAATAAATCTAAAAATCATGACAAAGCAATGAGCATTGGTCACTAGACCGATTCCTATACGCCTATGAAATTTTAGGACAATTGGAGTCCGTCAAAAAAATAATTAGCATGTACTAATACACAGGAAAATGTGGATATAATCATAAATTCGTATTGTATGACCTTAAAACGCCAAAAAAGAATCTGAAAGTCATGATGAAGCTATGAGTATTGGTCATTAGACCGTTCCTTATGAACTTACGAGATTTCAGTCCAATCAGAGTCCGTAAAAAAATACTACAAAATCAACATGTATTAACCCACAGAAAAAATGGATATAATCACAAATTCATGTTGCATAATCATGAAACGCCATAAATGAGTCCAAAAGTCATGGCGAAGCAATTGATATTGGTCACTAGACCATTTCCTATTGACCTAGGAAATTTCAGGCCCATCATAATCCTTCAATTTTTTTTAATTGTTTTTACTATATAGGCATGTACTACACACAAAAAAGTAGATTTAATCATAAATTCGTGTTACATACTAAAAAATGAATCAAAAAGTCATGAAGAAGCGATATGTAATGGTCACTAGACCATTTTATGGACTAATAAAATTTTAAATTAATCGGAGTTCGCAAAAACATTCTACAGAATTAGCATGTGCTAGTACACACGAAAAAATAAATATAATTATAAGTTCGTATTGCATGAGCTAGAAACGCCATAAAATAAATTCGAAAGTCATGGCAAAGCAATGAGTATTGGTCACTAGGCCAATTTCTGTGGACCTACAAAATTTGAGGCTAATCGAAGTCCGTCACTATTTTTTTTATTTTTAGAAAATCAGCATATACTAATACACATGATAATATATATATATATATATATATATATATATATATATATATATATATATATATATATATAATATTACAATTTCTGTGTTGCATGACCCAAAAACACCAGAAAATGAACCAGAAAGTCATGGCGAAGTAATGCGTATTAGTCACTAGGCCGTTTCTATGGACCTACAAAATCAACATATGCTAATACACACAAAAAGTGGATATAATAAAAAAAATTTATTGCATAACCCCCAAAATTAAATATCTTGATTTTAACTGCAAGCTATCGAGTTAGATATAATGAACTTTAGTTTTTTTTATGTCAAAAGGATACCATACTTATAATACTAAGTTAAGATTATTCTTACATTGGGCTGTTGAGAAGTTAAGCACATCGTACTAAACAGTGAGTAGTGCAAAGCTACATTATAATATTATAACTTTTAACGTTTTTTCCAAAAATAGTTTGTGTGGTGTCTGCCCATAGTACTTCATTGACGAATATCGGAGGAACTACCAAGAAGTTGATTCCTGCTCGTAACTGCTTCCCTGCCTCTGTTGCCAACTTGCGGCCACCCTATTTGCCTCTTTGAATGTGTGATTTACTGGTAGATGACGCAACGCTTCTAGGTGAGACTCGCATTCACAGATCAGAGAATCATACAGATGACCATTGTTTATGCATTGTATTACCTATGTCGAGTTTACAATGGCCTCGAAGGGCATTAGATTGTTTGATATTGCCATTTTTAGGCCATACAAGAAAGCTGTTAACTCATAATAGATGGTATTTATGCACTTGATTTTCCCCATGTACTCTGTTACCCAATCCCCATTGCTGTTTCTAATTACTGCTCCTATTCCCCATGTGTTATTTTTTTTTTATGGTAAGCACCATCAGTGTTTAGCTTGTAACAACCCCTCCATGGGGGGCTATCATTTAATTGAGACAACAATATTGTGTCTGGGCTCTTTACTTCCTCTTGCTATGTGCATGAATTTTGCAGCCTTGTTAATGGCTACTCTAAAGGGGAGATGATCCTTCCTATGGTTGAAGCTGTTGATGTTCCTGGTTATCCAAATTTTCCAAGGTAGAAAGGGATTAAGTGCCCCCATTTGAGTATGTCATTGAAGGGTTGGTGCTTTACCTTGTTAAGAGTGTGCACCCAGTTTGTTTGGCTAATTACAAGGTTTGGGATACAGTGGTTAGAATGGAATTGCTGAGCTAACTTCTGGAAATATTGGTTAGCATTGTCACATCTGAAGAAAATGTGTTCAATGGTTTCTTCCTCCTTGTTATAGAAGAAGCACACGGGGTTAAGATTCATACCCATCGAGTGGATGTATAGAGTTGTAGGGAGCCTATCATGGGTTACTAACTAGATAAAAGTTTTTTATCTTCTTTGGAAAATTTTCGCCCCAAGCCTAGTTGAAGTCTTCCCAGAGTGGTGATTCTAACGACGATTCAGTCTTTTAATGAGGGTATATGGAGTTTTGATTGAGAAGAGGACACTATCAGTTTACCATCCTATCCAGATTCCCAGAATTAGGATTAAAAAAGATAGATTTGATAGTAGTAACTACCTTCTCAGGAAGGTCAAAGAAGACACTACTAATGTTCAAGTAACCCTCATTGTATCATGCACCTACATTCAAACTCTTCTAGCCCATGTTGAGTGGACCATTGATAATGCTCCTAAGAGTCTCCATACCAGGGATCCATCTGTCACCATAAAGGTTAATTCTATCCCCCTTATGTACTACCCGCCTAGAAATTTTGCTACAAAAATACCAACCATTTTTGATATTTTGCCAAGTCCTAGAGGCAATGTGCTTAGAAAGGTTCCTGCTAGTACAATGCTTGTGGAACATAACCACGGCCCACAGGGCATTGGTATTGTTGTACATCCTCTAGGCTAGGCCAGTATGGGTGGCAATGTTTCTGTTTTCAGCTGTTCGAACTCCCAAACCACCCTCATCCTTAGGCTTTGTCACAGTTTTCCATCCAACTAGGTGCATTTTCCTTTTAGCTTCAATGATACCCCGGATGATATTCCTCTTAATTCTGTTAATTTGGTTGCGCACCTGAGCGGGAAACTTAATGTATTGCATGATATGACTAGGGATGCACCCAAGAGAGGAATTAACTAGTGTATTTCTTCGAGCCATATTCAGGAAATGGGTTTAGCGTAGACTGTATACTATCAATGATAAACTGATAGTCTCTATTGATGGGTCTTTTATGGAAGATGGAAAAGCCTAGGTACTTACCAAAAGAGAGACTAAATTTAATGGTCAATATCCTGGCTAGTCTAGCTTCATCATGGTGGCAGTTTGTGTAGAATTTAACTTTGGACATGATGTCATTTACCTTTTGTCCAGACTTACATCTAAAATCCTGGAGAGTTTCTATTATGGTATTGCAGTTCTTGGTGTATGCTGTCGACGCCCCCTTTTCAACTTAAAGAAGTGAATCAGGTTTACGATATTATGGACAAAATAACTCTTATTCCCGTTTGGGAATCGGGTTATGGAATTTGAAGAGTCCCTACCTAAAGATTATAGTGCATTAGGACACTTTTAAGAAGAAGAGAGTATTTTTGAAAGAAAATGAGAGTTCGGGTAAGGGCTTGAGATTATCTCGAGGGGAAGGTGTTACGAACCCCTCAAGATCTTGGTTCCCGGCCGTGTTAATTCTGACTTTAATAGGAAATAAGGCAAATAAACAAATAAGACTCACATATAAAGCATTTAAACAACTTGAGAATTTTTTGGAAAGGGGAAGGGTATAAGTTAAATAAAAGTAGAAGGGAGAATTAATTTGAAAAAGCATTACTTTAGGAAAACGTTTAAATAAAGCAAGAAAAAGAGAAAAAAGGTCCTAGGTTTGACTATAATATGGATCACATCGGTACAATACTCCGCAAATATTTTCAGGTGTCCCCTCTACCGCCTCGTTAAAAACCTCCCCGAGAAAACCCAATTGGGACAACACTCAGGTAAGGGAAAAAAGAGTACGACATGGGAGACGCCTTTCAGAAGTGGAAATACTTGAGGTGGGTGACGTTCAAATTGTTTTGGAGCGTTTTTCCTTCAATTGTTTCCAACCGGAATTCTCCTTTGCTGGCTGCTTCTACGATTTTGTAGGGTCCTTCCCAGTTGGTGCCCAATTTTTCTTCACTTGGGTCTTTTGGATGCCAATGTATTGGCTTTGAGGACGTAGTCTCCCACTTTAAGTGGTACACTCCTCAAAGAGGGGTCGCCTATGGTATTAGCGCACCGGCCATCATCTCCATATTCTATCCTTCCCTCCCCGTTAAGGTACTTAACTGCGTTTAGTCTCGTTTACTTATTGCATGCTAGTACCCGTCCCAACCTATTAGTTCTGGGGTATTATGACTTCTAATCCTAAAAGGGGAAGAGAAAGATAGGACATATATGGAGTTTCAAAGGTAAAAATACTAAAGCGTCAATCCAAAACCAATAGCATATAAAGGTATACAAATCAGACATTCAAAGGCTCATACAAAACCCTGTAAACTATAGCAACAATTAGTCGATCATGACTTACAAGTACAGATTTGGTCTTAATATTAAAGCTGATCGCGAATAGATTAGTTTAACACGCGAAGCTAGATAATAAATCTTCTTTGGGCCCCTCGGGTCCGATTATTAGAACTTGACATGATTTAAAACCAATAATTTCAGAGAAAAACGTTAGTTTCAAGCATAGATATGTAAAGAGGGATTTAGAGTCGGCATAAAGTTCAGAAATGGCATACAAACTGCTTAAAGAAAGTTTTCAAAAAGAGCGCCTTGGAGCATAAACTTAGGCAAGCTAAATTTAGTTCTGCAGATTTGGGATTTAAAAAACAAATGACTCTACATATTCAGAATAACGTAAAATGGTAGACTTGGCCATATTTCAAATAGACAGCTTTGGGATAAACTATATTGAAAATGCTTAACAAATCAGGCGATGCTTGAATCCTATAGGCATGATATCTATATATTGATTTTATTACTTTTAGTACGTTTAAAGAGGCCTACTATTTGCCTAGCCTTTATATGCAATTCCTATAGGCATGGTTTCTAGGTGTGATGCAATATTAAAAACTTATAGGCATAGAAATGAGATGCAACATCGAAAACCTATAGGCATGATTTCTATATGAGATGTAATATTGAAAACCTATGGGCATGATTTCTATATGAGATGCAATATTGAAATCTTATAGGCATAATTCCTAAATGAGATGCAATACTGAAAACCTATAGGCATGATTTCTATATGAGAAGCAATGTTGAACACCTATAGGCATGATTTATACCCATTGATTGATGCAATAATGTAAGCCCCTCCCATACCCTTTTCACTATATCCCCAAGTTCTTTGTACAAAGCTGATTTACATAAATGAATGGAAAATATTAAGGATGTAAATACATCAAAGCTAAATAGACCCAAGGAAGCACAAAGCAACCTTAATGTCCAACATATGCATTTTACCAAATCCAGGCTCCAAATTCCAAGGCTTTCTCTTATAGTGTTTCAAAGTTCCAAGGGCTTTGAGGGGAAACCCAGGCAATGCTTACACCCTAAATGATTAGAGTAGTGCAAAGTGTGGAATTACCAGCCCTCAGGTATCCAAGTTCAGAGGAGACTCGAGGGTCCCTATGCATGGCTTACCAGAGGGTGGGGGGGGGGGGGGTAGGGCCCAAAGAACTACGACTAAGTGTAAAATGAAGGATTTGAGGAAGACCAATGCAAAAGGTGGTCATACCTAGCCATGAATGGGACTGGCACATCCTTGACCCTTTACATGGTTTAACAAATAAGAGCAGACTTGAGACAAGTCAGACTAGGGCCTGTATGGTGATTAGGAAACCAACAGACCTGTGTCAAGCTCACATATAATATGGGTTAAGCGATGGGATTACTTTGAGTATAGGTTGAGAGCAACCTGGTTCTAAACTAGGAATAGCAATGGAGTGCCATCCTAGTCTAAAACAAACTCACACACAAACAGGGGGTTAAGGGAATGGGGTCACATAAGAACATTTGTAACAAACAGAATTAGACTAAAGGGATTTGGGAAAGGGATGTACATGAATGTATTCATACGAACATATAGCATCAAAAGCATAGGGATATTGGGTAGGGATGTACATGCTGAAATTTAACTGCATACTGAACATAAACAGACATGGGGGAAGGGGGTAAGTAAATATGTAGTTTGGAGCTAATATGTAAATCAGAGACCTACCAGTTGTACACTCCAACAGTAGTGCAAATTGGGCATGTGATACCTTATAGTTTAGCCTTGGCTTTCATCCGGCTAAACTCAAGCAGTAGAACAAGTAGCAGAGAAGAACAGAGAATAGAAAAGAAAGTTTTATGTCAGTGAACTTAGGATTGTTCCTGTTGAAGTGAAAAGAGGTGGAGGATTTTATAGTTTGAAAGTAAGCAGCTAATAAGGTAAGAAAATAACTTAACATCAATCATAATCAATTAGGGAAAGGGTTTCCTCTAATTAAGGAATCAAACTCGAGGTAAATAAACCCAAGTTTATTTTGGGGAATAAAATCGAGAATGAGTCATAAGATACATGGTAAGTACATATAAAGTTTTTAAATTCACACGATTTAAGCGAATAAGGTAAGTCAATCACATAGAGAATCAAGGAATTTGAGATACGAATTGCTACTGAACTTAGCCGGAGAGCAGGTCCAAATTAAAGAATCAAATAAGTTTGTAAGAAATCAATTTCCCAAAATTAGGATTATTCAAAAGGGGGAAAGTATGACTATATAAAGAGGTGTACAAATTCGAACATGCAAGGCTGGAATTATTAGAACAGTCGTGTACTCAAATAGCAGAAGCACATAAACAAGAAATCAGAAGCATGCTAGGGTTTAGACATTAAACATGTAGCAAACAATTACATAAAATAAACGGAAAACCTCTAAAACCTAGGGTTTCCAACACCTCTCGAGTGTAAACATAGGTGAAGATAAAAACAGAGAACACAGTAAAATATTTAACTCGGAAACCCTAGAAACACTACAGTAAGGAAAATACATAGGAGCCATAGTAGAAAATACTCAGAAATCACAGTAAAAATTAGAAGAAATCACAACAGAGCAAATAAAGCAAAGAAATTGAAGAAACCCTAAATTTTAGGAAGATGAACAGTTTGAAAACAAAGTCGACGGAGAAATGTGAGAAATACTTAGAAACATTAGAAAAAAACTAGGATATAGAAAAGATCGTAAAGATAAACACAGAGAAAATCTTGAAAATTGGAGTTTCAGAGAAAGAACCATAGAGAAACGAGAAATCCTGGAATGGACTGATTCTGAGTCAACGATGGACTCATAATATCAAGGATTATGAGAGAGAGACCGTACACGACCGTAAAACTCAAGTCGAAGGACATATGAGTCGATAATCTCCGAGATAGGGCTCTGATCTTCGAACAAGAGAGCCATAGAAGATAGGGAGAGGCGAGTATAGATGCCTTAGAGCTTGAAAAGCCATGGTCACCGGTGAAACAGATCCAGAGAAAGGCTAGGGTTCAGAAGGGGTTTGAGAGCATTTTTGGGATGACGGGATACAAGGGCGGCTGAAAGTGTCAAGTGATTAGGGTTGGGGGGGGTGTTTGGTTTAATTATGAAATGATTAATGTGGACCATTGATCTAAATGATCAACGGCCACGATTTAAGAGATGGGACGGGCGGGTTAGGTTTGAATGGGTCTGGGTCGGGTAAATTTAAAAATTGGGTAAAGTAATTGGGGGTTAAATTGGGGGTGGATTTAGGCTAGAATTGAAATAAGAAAGGGCTATGATTTAATTGCTAATCTTTCACAATTTGAATTTTATTAAATAGTAAATGATATTGAAAAAATCCAATTAAAACACTGAGTTAATAAAAATGTATAAGTATCAATTAAAAAATGTTAGGAACGATTTTGTAGTTAAAATACTTATTAAATCGAGAAATAGGCTAAAATTGCAATTTTATGCAAATTTAATTTAAAATACCTAATGAACTTGTAAAACTATGTAAAAGTTATGTAAATTGTATTCTTATGTAAACGAGAGAATAAAATAAATTACTCACCAAAATAATAAGTTTTGGGAATAAATATTAGATTTTATAGTGCAAAAGCAGGTCATAAATTGATTTTACAAATCTTAAAAAAATGTAGACAATGCCAATGCCTTTGAGGATGCTTATATATGCATATACATGCTATTTTGAGGGTATTTAGAGTATAGAAATATATAGGGAAAAATTGGGTATCAACAGCTGCCCTCTTTACCCTAGCAGGATGAAAGAGTTGTCGGGTAAAGATAAGATGGCCAATTTTGACCGGAGTTGGCGATTGTAAAAGAGTTTTGATCGCGCTCCGGCTTCTGAGCTGCCTACATATCCCTAGTTTTATAGGAATCAGGCCGTATGTAGCTCAGGAACCATTGGCGAAATATGCCGATGGATGTCAGGAAAAGACGGACGCAACATGAGTTTGAGTTTTGGCAGGGGTTCGGAGCCGAGACAAGCTGCGGAGAACCGGAGCGGGATCGCTCCTGCTGAGTCGGCTGTGAGTCAGCCTGTGTACCTGAAATTGAACAATGTGCGTATATATTGCATAATTTAAATGTGATGCAAGTTCCCATTGGACCATGAATGCTGTCTTCGGACGATTTGTATGGCGTCCTCAAACTATGATGTCCTAGCTATGAAGAGCATAAAAGTAAAGATTCTGAGGACATAAAATGGTGTTCTCGGGCCATGCAGATGGTTCCTCTGAACTATGATGCCTTTGAATGAGTTGGCGATATTTCAGCCCATGAGAAGGTGGCAATATTTCAGCCGAATGAATGCAAGGGCGGTGATATTTCAGCCAAGCAAGAATTTAAATTCAGGGGGCGATATTTCAGCCAAATGAAATAGGGTGGCTATATTTCAACCAAGCAAAATAAAGGAGGTAGATCTTAACCTCGAAAGGTAGAGAATAGCCTTGTGCAATGCAAGATGGAGACTGAGCTTAGTCTCGAAAGGCAGAGAATAGCCTTATGCAAGATGGAGGTAGAGCTTAACCTCGGAAGGCAGAGAATAACCTTATGCAAAAATGCAAGATGGAGAGAGAGCTTAGTCTCGAAAGGTAGGAGATAACCTTATGAAATAATGCAAGATGGAGACAGAGCTTAGTCTCGAAGGTAGGAGATAGACTTATGCAAGATGCAGGTAGAGTTTAACCTCGGAAGGCAGAGAATAGCCTTATGCAAAATGTAAGATGGAGACAGAGCTTAGTATCGAAAGGCAGAGAACAGCCTTATGCAAAAAATGCAGATGGAGACAGAGCTTAGTCTCGAAAGGCAGAGAACAACCTTATGCATGATGGAGGTAGAGCTTAACCTCGGAAGGCAAAGAGTAGCCTTATGCAAAATATAAGATGGAGACAAAGCTTAGCCTCGAAAGGCAGGAGATAGCCTTATGTAAAAATGCAAGATTGAGACACAGCTTAGTCTCGATAGGCAAGAGATAGCCTTATGCAAGATGGAGGTTGAGCTTAACCTCAGAAGGCAGAGAATAGCCTTATGCAAAAAAATGCAGATGGAGACATAGCTTAGTCTCGAAAGGCAGAGAATAGCCTTATGCAGGATGGAGGTAGAGCTTAACCTCGGAAGGCAGGGAATAGCCTTATGAAAAAATGCAAGATGGAGATAGAGCTTAGTCTCGGAAGGCAAGAGATAGCCTTATGCAAAAAGGCAAGATGGAGACAGAGCTTAGTCTCGAAAGGCAGGAGATATCCTTATGCAAGATGGAGGTAGAGCTTAACCTCGGAAGGTAGAGAATAGTCTTATGCGAAATGCAAGACGGAGACAGAGCTTAGTCTCGAAAGGTAGAGAATAGCCTTATGCAAAAAAATGCAAATGGAGACAGAGCTTAGTCTCGACATGAAGAGAACAGCCTTATGCAGGATGGATGTAGAGCTTAACCTCGGAAGGTAGAGAATAGCCTTATGCAACGTGCAAGATGGAGACAGAGCTTAGCCTCGAAAGGCAGAAATAACCTTATGCGGGATGGAGGTAGAGCTTAACCTCGGAAGGCAGAGAATAACCTAATGCAATGCGAAAACGTAAAGGAGAAGATAGTAATGATTTTCTTAGCTTGTAGATGATTGCGATATCATGACTGCTTGGGAAATGTTAGATGCAAGTAGAAAACCTTTGCGAAGTAAGTAGTTGTTTCGGGAGTTTAGGTCCTGTAAAGCACATGCATCGCCCATTTGTATCCTGAATTCCTGCATCTAAAGAAAAATCGTGAGTTTTGTAAAGGGGAGATTAGTTCGTATCCCTCGGCTCGTGCCGTCCTGTGCCATTTGAGGTAGCGTTGATTAACGATATTGATCCGAATGATTTTATGCAAAAGATTTGGCAAACATGATGCAAATGTATATATAATTAAAGAAAAGAATAATTTTTGTTTTATGATGAACCAACAACTATAACGTGGTTCAAGACACGACAACCTTACTTGCTCCGGAATTTTGAGGGTCTTCCTCAAAATTCTGCCCCAGTTTATTGGGTTGGCGCTGTTAACGGCGGTGCTAAATGACTGAAAATGGAATCCTTAGAATTTTGAGGGTCTTCTTCAAAATTCTGCCCCAGTTTACTGGGTTGGTGCTGATGCGAAGGTTTGGTAATTGACTTTTGAATTTTAAGGGTCCTCCTCAAAATTCTACCTAGTTGCAAATGCGGGGGATTAATAAAATGTGACTGAACCATAGGGCTGCCTACGTATCCCCTCTTAAGCGGGAATCAGGTTAGGCGTAGTTCAAATTACATCAGGGAAATGCGTAATGATTAATTGTAGTATCTTTTCGCGGCATTTGAGTTGATTTGTTTTGGCCAAACTTCTCCGTCCATTTCTGCAAAGATAAAGGCTCCTCCAGTTAGAACCCGGTGAACCACGTATGGACCTTTCCAGTTGGGAGAGAATTTTCCTTTGGCTTCATCTTGATGCGGAAATATCTTCTTTAACACAAGCTGTCCCGGTGTGAACTTCGTCGGTCTAACTCTCTTGTTGAAGGCTCTGGACATTCTGTTCTGATATAGCTGACCGTGGCAAACTACATTCATCCTCTTTTCGTCTATAAGGGCTAACTTCTCATGGCGACCTCTGACCCATTCTGAATCATCTAGCTCTGCTTCTTGTATGATTCTCAAGGATGGAATTTCTACTCTGTGGGACTGCCTCTATACCGTAAACCAATATGTAGGAAGTTGCCCCGGTTGATGTGTGAACTGTAGTACGATAACCCAATAAGGTGAATGACAAATTTTCATGCCACTGCTTGTGCCTTTTGATCATTTTCCTTAGTATCTTCTTAATGTTCTTGTTGGCTGCTTCTACAACACCATTCATCTGAGGTCTATAAGGTGTAGAGTTCTTGTGCCTGATCTTGAAAGTTTCACACATTGCTTTCATCAGGTTGTTGTTGAGATTGGAACTATTATCGGTGATGATTTATTCTTGGATCCCGAACCGACAGACAATACGGTCGCGGACAAATTCTGTCACGACTTTCTTGGTTACTACTTTGTATGATGCTGCTTCAACCCATTTTTTGACGTAATCAATTGCCACTAAGATGAACCTGTGTCCGTTTGATGCGGCAGGCTCGACTGGTCCAATAACATCCATTCCCCAGGCGGCGAATGGCCATGGTGAGCTCATTGCAGTGAGCTCGTTTGGAGGCACCTTTATCATATCTACATGTATCTGACAGCGGTGACACTTTCGGACATACTGGATGCAGTCCGTCTCCATAGTCATCAAAAAATACCCTGCTCAGAGTATCTTCTTTGCTAGAACAAATATGTTCATGTGCGGTCCACAGGTCCTTGAGTGCACTTCCTCCAATAGTTTGGTTGCTTCTGTTGCGTCGACACATCTCAGTAATCCCAAATCGGGAGTCCTCCTATACAGGATCCCTCTGCTGTGAAATAAATTGTTGGATAACCTTCGAAGTGTGCGCTTCTGGGTAGCATTAGCAAGCTCCGGATATTCTCCCGTTGTCAGGTACTCCTTGATGTCATGGAACTAGGGTTTTCTGTCAGCTTCCTCCTCGATATGCGCGCAATATACTGGTTGATCATGAATCTTGACCTGGATGGGGTCAATAAAGTTCGTATCTGGATGTTGAATCATGGATGATAAAGTGGCAAGCGCATCAACGAACTCATTTTGTATTCTCGGAACATGCTGGAAATCCATTTTTCTGAACCTCTTTCTCGACTCTTGTATGTGATGCAGATAATGGAGTATCTTAGAATTCTTGGTTGCCCATTCTCCTCGAACCTAATGTATGAGTTGGTCCGAATCTCCGATCACTAGCACTTCCTGAATGTTCATGTTAATGGCCAGTTTAAGCCCTAAGATGTAGGCTTCGTACTCGACCATATTGTTGGTACAGGGGAATCTGAGCTTGGCGGACACCGGGTAATGTTGGTCAGTTTTTGATACCAAAACCGCTCCTATATCCACTCCTTTGAAGTTTGCGTCTATGTCAAAAAACATCCTCCAACCATCATAGGATTCTGCAATATCTTCTTCTATGAAGGCTATCTCTTCATCAGGAAAATACGTTGTTAGTGGTTCGTATTCCCCTCCTACAGGATTCTCGGCGAGGTGATCTGCCAGGGCTTGTCCTTTGACCACCTTCTGGGCGACATAGACAATGTCGAATTCACTTAATAAAATTTTCCACTTGGCTAGCTGGCCAGTAGGCATGGGCTTCTGGAAAATATACTTCAATGGATCTATCCTGGATATGAGACGAGTGGTGTAAGCAGAGAAATAATGCCTCAATTTCTGAGCTACCCAGGTTAAAGCACAACAAATGCGCTCTAATAAGGAATACCGAGCCACGTAAGGGGTAAACTTTTTGCTGAGGTAGTAGATGGCCTGCTCCTTCCTTCCTGTTTCGTCATGTTGCCCTAAAACGCAACCAAACGTCCCATCTAAAACAGTGAGATAAAGCAATAAAGGTTTCCCCAGCATCTTGAAGATAGGATCGCAGATGACGGTGGACTAGCAACGAACCGGCTGATATAATTGAGTCTTCCCAGGAAACTCATCACATCCTTCTTGTTCTTCGGGGTTGGCAACTCTTGGATAGATTTGACCTTCGAGGGATCCAGCTCTATTCCCCGATAACTCATAATGAAACCCAATAACTTTCCGGCAGCAACCCCGAGTGCACACTTGTTAGGATTCAGTTTCAAGTTATTCCTCCTTTATCTGTTGAAAAACTTTCGCAAGTCCTCCATGTGATCTGCAACTTTCCTGGACTTGATGATGACATCATCCACATATAGCTCAATTTCCTTATGTATCATGTCGTGAAAGAGGGTAGTCATGGCCCTTATGTAAGTAGCTCCTGCATTCTTTAACCCAAATGGCATCATTCTATAGCAATACATCCCTCATGGCGTGATAAACGCCGTTTTCTCTGCATCTTCTTCATCCATCCATATCTGGTGGTATCCCGCAACACAATCAACGAATAACTGTAACTCATTCTTGGAGCAGTTGTCAATCAAAATGTGTATGTTTGGCAAGGGGAAATCGTCTTTGGGAATGGCCTAGTTGAGATCCTTATAGTCGACACAGACTCTAACTTTTCGCCCTTTTTCGGTATTGGCACAATGTTAGCTAACCAAGTTGGATACTCTACCACTTGGAGAAATCTAGCTTTGACCTACTTGGTGACCTCTTCTTTGATTTTTAAACTCATACCTAGCTTGAATTTTCTGAGCTTCTGCTTTACCGGAGGACATGCAGGATCTATTGGCAACTTGTGAGTGATGATGGATGTGCTGAGACCCGTCATATCATCATAAGACCATGAAAAGATATCCTCATATTCTCTTAAAAACTCTGTATATTCTTTCTTTTCTGTCTGTGATAAGTGCACACTGATGCGTGTTTCTTTGACATTCTCTGTATCTCCCAAATTGACGACCTCATTTTCATCCAAATTGGACTTAGGCCTATTTTCAAAATTCTTGACCTCTCTGAAAACCTCTTCTGGTATATCATCTTCCTCTGAGTCTATGTCCGTTTGTTGTATAGCCTCGTTGCAAGTCACAGTTTTCGGTTCATCATCAAGATACGTAATAGTAATGCTGTGTGAAAAATAAAGTAAATAATAGATAAAAGTAATGAGTAGCGAGATATTTGATGAACTGGAATAATGCTTTTGATTAAATTCATAAATGTTCGAAACATCAGAGCTCTTTTGGAAAATAAAGAAAATGCGGAAAGTTAAAAAAATAACAACTAAATTAAGGATCCCAAAGATCTCCGGGCGATGCTGGTCCTTTTCCTTTGTTCCTATTTCTAGGAGGACTCGGAGGTGGAGGATGAGGACCCTTAGATCTTGTTGAATATGCTGATGGTTCCAAAGCGCATGAACTAACCTTTGGGGAGGAGAATAACAAAAGAAAAATAAAAGGTAAGAAGTTAGTGCGGATTCTGATAAATAATATTGCGGTATTTAAACACGTTGTGCTGGAATATAAATCGTTTCCTAATTTGGGTGACTCGTTGTGCCCGAGGTAGGCCTAGCGACAAATAAAATTTGGAGAACGTATAATGCTAAATGCCTCATTTTATTGATAATGATAAGATGAATCTCAAAACGACACTAAATAAATAAAATAATACTAATGGCCATTGGCCTTATTACATTTTTAAAGCAAAAAAAAAGACTCCTAACTACTTGGTCCCAGAAGGACCTTCCCCAGATTCGGTATTCTCGCCTCCCTCGTACAGCTGCATCAACTCGCGCATTCCTAACAGTAGGTAGGCTCAGCCAAATGTCCACTTACGCTTCCCTCAGTATTCTGACAATATTTGATCCTTTGCAATAACTTCCCTTCCAATTCTACCAAACCCTGCTCCAGATATCCCGAACGGAACACTAATCGATCACCATCCCAAAACAAAGTGGCAGCCTCAATGATTTTGTTGTTGGGTTGGATTTCCAAAAGCGAGGGCAAATTCCCTAAGTGCTTACGGACGAGGGTTTGATCACTGCTATGAAGATCCTCCCACCAGCTTAGAAACCTTGGGTGGATGTTGGATACCATACCGAATCTAGGGACCTCGTGCCTCATTTCTGCAAAACAAAATGTTAGACCCTTAGTCCCACCAAACTCGACTATTTAAATCAATAATTAGCAAGAAGCATTCAATTCTCCAAATAAATGCACATAACGTGAAGGTGTCCGTTTGGGTTTCAGGAAACCCGATGGACTTTGGTTTAGGCTATCTTAATGAGTCATTATGTGGACAACATAATTGACTCGGCTAGGGGTGACCATGATGCATGAACAGTATAACGGAATAAGGTTTCTACTTTTGAAGTGCTAGACAAGGTACCCTTGAGTGGACAACTCAAGAGGGAAAGGCGCGGAACCGTCGACTACACCGTTGATCGATTGGTTTTACCGCAAGTATGCTTTTTTCACATTTAGGGGGTTTATAATATTCGAAGGGAGCAAGTACTCATTATAAGCGTTGCTATAGGATTTGTTTGGCACGAGTGGAAAATGATGTTGAAGGATGCAATTACAACAATGAAATAAATACATGTATTTTCACGTTCATAAAATAATGATTACAATAGATGCTCGGAATTTAAGACGGAATTGAAATGAAATAAAAGCAGTAAAGTAGTAAAGCAGTTAAAGAAAAAGAAAAAAACATGAAGAATCAAGTTAGTAATTATGAAGAAATGATTAAAGCGGTAAACAAAGGTAGTAAAGAAAGCAATAAAGTCACAAATCACGTAATGGTAAAAGACTTAATGAACTCCCCAGCAGAGTCGCCATGTTGTCGACACCCCCTTTTTCAACTAAAAGAAGCGAATCCGGTTTTACGACATTATGGACAAAACAACTCTTATTCCCGTTTGGGAATCGGGTAATGGAATTTGAAGAGTCGGCACCTAATGATTATAGTGCATTAGGACACTTTTAAGAAGAAGAGAGTATTTTTGAAAGAAAACGAGAGTTCGGGTAAGGGCTTGAGATTATCTCAAGTTGAAGGTGTTAGGCACCCCTCAAGATCCACTAGTGTGGTTCCCGGCCATGTTAATTGTGACTTTAATAGGAAATAAGGCAAATAAACAAATATGGCTCACATATGAAGCATTCAAACAACTTGGGAATTTTTTGAAAAGGGGAAGGGTATAAGTTAAATAAAAGTAGAAGGGAGAATTAATTTGAAAAAGCATTACTTTAGGAAAACGTTTAAATAAAGCAAGCAAAAGAGAAAAAGGTCTTAGGTTTGACTATAATATGGATCACATCGGTACAATACCCCGTACACACTCCTCAAGGAGGGGTCGCCTATGGTATTAGTGCACCGGTCATCGTCTCCATATTATACCCTTCCCACCCCGTTAAGGTACTTAAACGCGTTTGGTCTCATTTACTTATTGCATGCTAATACCCGTACCAACCAATTAATCCTAGGGTATTAGGACTTCTAATCCTAAAAGGGGAAGAGAAAGATAGGACATATATGGAGTTTCAAAGGTAAAAATACTAAAGCATCAATCCAAAACAAATAGCATATAAGGGTATACAAATCAGACATTCAAAAGCTCATACAACAGCCCATAAACCAGAACAGCAATTAGTCTAACATGACTTACAAATACTGATTTGGTCTTAATATTAAAGCTGATTGCGAATAGATTAGTTTAACACGTGAAGCTCGATAATAAATCTGCTTTGGGCCCCTCAGGTCCGGTTATTAGAACTTGACATGATTTAAAACCAGTAATTTTAGAAAAAAATATTAGTTTCAGGCATAGATATGTAAAGAGACATTCCAAGGCTTTCTCTTAGAGTGTTTCAAAGTTTCAAGGGCTTTCAGGGGAAACCCAGGCAATGCTTACACCCTAAATGATTAGAGTAGTGCAAAGTGTGGAATTACCAGCCCTCATGCATCCAAGTTCAGGGGAGACTCGAGGTTCCCTAAACATTGCTTACCAGAGGGGGGTAGGACTTAAAGAACTAGGACTAAGTGTAAAAGTGAAGGATTAGAGAAAGACCAATGCAAAAGGTGGTCATACCTAGCCATGAATGGGACTGGCACACCTCTGACCCTTTATATGGTTTAACAAATAAGAGCAGACTTGAGACAAGTCAGACTAAGGCCTGTATGGTTATTAGGACACCAACAGACCTGTGTCAAGCTCACACATAATAGGGGTTAAGGGGTGGGATTACTTTGAGTATAGGTTGAGAGCAACCTGGTTCTAAACTAGGAATAGCAATGGAGTGCCATCCTAGTCTAAAACAAAACTCACACACAAACATGGGGTTAAGGGAATGGGGTCACATAAGAACATTTGTAACAAACAAAATTAAACTAAAGGGTTTGGGAAAGGGATGTACATGAATGTACTCATACGAACATATAGCATCAAAAGCATAGGGATATTGGGTAGGGATGTACATGAAATTTAACTGCATACTGAACATTAACAAACATGGGGAAGGGGTAAGTAAACATATAGTTTGGAGTTAATATGTAAATCAGAGACCTACCAGTTGTAAACTCGAACAGTAGAGCAAATAGGGCAGGTGAGACCTTAAAGTTTAGCCTTGGCTTTCAGCTGGCTAAACTAAAGTAGTAGAACAAGTAACAGAGAAGAACAGAGAAGTGAAGAGAGAGTTTTATGTGAGTGAACTTAGGATTGTTCCTGTTGAAGTGAAAAGAGGTGGAGGATTTATAGTTTGAAAGTAAGCAGCCAATAAGGTAAGAAAGTAACTTAGCATCAATCATAATTAATTAGGGAAATGTTTTCCTCTAATTAAGGAACCAGACTCGAGGTAAATAAACCCAAGTTTATTTTGGGGAAGAACATCAAGAATGAGTCATAAGATACAGGGAGAGTACATATAAAGTTTTGAAATTCACATGATTTAAACAAATAAGGTAAGTCAATCACATAGAGAATCAAGGAATTTGAGATACGAATTGTTACTAAACTTAGTCGGAGAGCAGGTTCAAATTAAAGAATCAAATATGTTTGTAAGAAATCAATTTCCCAAAATTAGGGCTATTCAAAAGGGGGAAAATACGACTATATAAAGAGGTGTACAAATTCGAACATGCAAGGCTGAAATTAGTTGAAAAGTCGTGTACTCAAAGAGCAGAAGCACATATGCAAGAAATCAGAAGCATGCTAGGGTTTAGACATTAAACATGTATCAAGCAATTATATAGAAAGAAACTGAAAACCTCTAAAACCTAGGGTCTCCAGCACCTCTCGAGTGTAAAGAAGAAATATATGTGAAGATAAGCTTATGAAGAACAACATAAGGAAAAACAGAGATCACAGTAAAATATTTAACTTGGAACCCTTAGAAACACCACAATAAGGAAAATACACAGGAGCCATAGCATAAAATACTCAGAAAATCCCAGTAAAAATTAGAAGAAATCACAATAGAGCAAATAAAGCAAAGAAATCGAAGAAACCCTAAATTTTAGGAAGACGAACAATTTGGAAAAAAGTCAACGGAGAAATGTGAGAAATACTTAGAAACTTTAGAAAATAACTAGGATCTAGAGAAGATCGTAAAGATAACTACAGAGAAAACCTTGAAAATTAGGGTTTCAGAGAAAGAACCTTTGTGAAACGAGAAAGCCTGGAATGGACCGATTCTAAGTCGACGATGGACTCACAACATCAAGGCTTGCCGGAGAGAGACTAGACACTACTGTAATACTCAATTTGAAGGACCTCTGAGTTGATAATTTCCGAGATAGAGCTCCGATCTTCGAACAAGAGAGCCATAGAAGATAGGGAGTGGTGAGTACAAATGCCTTAGAGCTTGAAAAGCCATAGTCGCCGGTGTATCGGAGCTGGAGAAGGACTAGGGTTCAGAAGGGGTTTGAGAGCATTTTTGGGACGAGGGGATTCAAGGGCGGCCGAATGTGTGAAGTGATTAGGGTTGGGGGTGTTTGGTTTAATTATGGTATGATTAATGTGGACCATTGATCTAAATGATCAACGACCACAATTTAAGAGAGGGGACGGGCGGGTTAGTTTGAACGGGTCTGGGTCGGGTAAATTTAAAATTGGGTAGTGTAATTGGGGGTTGAAGGTGGGGTGGATATAGGATAGAATTGAAATAACAAAGGGCTATGATTTAAATAGCCAATCTTCCCCAATTTGAATTTTATAAAATAGTAAATGATATTGTAAAATTCCAATTAAAATACTGAGTTAATAAATACTGTATTAAGTATCAATTAAAAAATGGAAGGAATGATTTTGTAGTTAAAATACTTATTAAATTGAGAAATAGGCTAAAATTCAAATTTCATGTATTTTTAATTTAGAAATACCTAATGAACTTGTAAAACCATGTAAAATTTATGTAAATTATATTTTTATGTAAATGAGAGAATAAAATAAATTACTCACCAAAATAACAAGTTTTGGGAATAAATATTAGATTTTATAGTGCAGAAGCAGGTCATAAATTGATTTTAAAAATCTTTATAAACGGTAGACAATGCCAAAACCTTTGTTGATGCTTATATATACATCTACATCTATTTTGGGGATATTTTGAGTATAGAAATATATAGAAAAAAACTGGGTATCAACATATGCTCTACCAAAGAGAGTGAGGTCATCTACAAAGAAGAGATGAGAGATTTTTAGCCCTGTTTGACTGAAATTGGTTGGGGAACCAATTCCCATTATGCACTTTTGCAACAATACTTCTGGATAGTCTCTCCATAAAAATGATGCATATGTTGTAAGATAGGGTCTCCTTGTCTGATGCCCATACTAGGCTTAAAGTACTCAGTCCTACTCCTATTGACAAGCACAGAGATAAAACTGGTGAAAATGCTGGACACAATCAGCTTTGTGGTGCTGCCATGGAAACCAAAGGAAAGCAGTATGTCTCTGATGAAGGACAATTCTAACCAATCAAATGTCATCTCTAGGTCAATCTTTAGGATCGTGTTGGCATATCTTCCTTTTATTTTTTTAGAGTGACTAATGTATTCTTGCACAATAATGGCATTTTCAGAGGCACTCCTGTTAGATAGGAAGCTAGCTTGGCTAGGGCTTATGATAGATGGAAGATTAGGCTTAATTCTGTTAACAATTATTTTAGTGATCAATTTGTATGTTGTATTACATAGGCCAATAAATGTGAAGTTCTTCAGCACAGTAACATTTGCACATTTATAGATTAGGAAAAGATGGGTAGTGTTAATCTCAGGGTTCATTTTAGGGGTGTGGAAGACCTGCTTACAAAAGCCTGTTTCCTTACCCTCAAGGAAATTCCAGTACTTTTGGTAGAATATCGGGTGTAGGCTATCAGGCCTAGGGGCTTTGGAAGGTTTGAATGAGGATAAAATAATATTTATCTCACTACTTCTCAGGGGAGCACTAAGAATATTCTGTTCCCTATGTGAAAGGGTGTGAGAGTCATAAGGGGTGGTATCCCTGTGATCACTACAGTTTTAAACATAAAATCAGAAAGACTGTTAGAAGAAAAAAACAAAAAAAAAAAGTAAACTAAAATATTCCGAGTCCACAATTTTCTTGTGCGTCCTTAAGGAATTTTAACCCCCAAACACGTTGCCAAGGTAATGGATTAATCCTCCTAGGATGAAATGGAATAAACCTTCCTGCAACAGTGGCAATACAAACTGCAGGATACCAACGAACTCAAAGAATGGAGCAAAATCACACATACAAATTTAGAAGAGATTTTGCGAAATAGAATGCAGGATTTTCAGAAGAAAGAAAGTTCTGTAATTTTTCAGTGTGTGAAAATGCAGCCATGCCTCAGAACTTATAGGCAATTATCGGAAGAGGTGTGATGTCTGTTCAGGAAAAAGTGTCAGTTCAGAAGGGAAAAGCCAACATTCAGCGTTTTTTAGATTTCATATTTCAGTTAATTTCATAAATTAACTTACTGGAATTTAATTAATTATTAAATAATTAAATAAATAAATTTTATCCAAAAATAATCTTATCGATCATTTGAAAAATCTAAATCCAAATTCGAAGCCGAAGCCGAAGTTGAGCGAGTGACGACGAAGGCGTGAAAGCTCATTCTATTCAACTCCTAAGAGCTCTAAGAAGTGATCCTATATATATACACAAATGTAGTTGTCCTTCACTAATGAGGGACAAATTTCATGACAAAAGCTCACTTCATTTAAATTTTCATTTCCTTCTATTTTGTTTCCCACCATTTCCAATTCACACTCTTAGACTTTTAAAGCCCAATGCTTAAAGTCTTTAAAGACCAATGCTTAAAGTCCAACAATCCCCCACATGAATGGGAATGGCTGTAACAAGAATGATCATAGATGAAAGCTGTGTGATTTGCAAGTAAGGATTAATTGCATCTGGATAAGTAGGTTTTCCTTTGAACTTTCCGTAGTGAACATACGTCGGATATACTCGGTCAATCGGTAGATTGATATCTTTGGACCGTCGAACTTTAATGTATACCTAGACAACCATATGCCACACAACCAACCCTTAACCGTCTTTTGGTTCTCATTGTTATGTTCGTTTTAGCCATGAACACCGCCAATGATAAAAACATATCCACTTGTAAGTTTCCAAGATACTACTCTTCCACCAATGATAAAAACATATCCACTTGTGGACTTTGTTTCTGTTGAGCAAGTTATTTAATTTGCATAACTATATCCTTCGATAACTGCAGAATATTTATTGTAGTGCAAAGCGTAGTCTTGGGTATATTTCAAATATCTTACAACTCGTTTCATGTCCACCCAGTGATGTTTGTTGGGATTACTTGCGAATCAAGTACGTTTACTTATTGCACAAGCTATATCAGGTCGTGTACAGTTTATTATGTACACTAAGCTTCCCAACACACAAGCATACTCCAATTGAGACGTGCTTTCACCTTTATTCTTTATAAGATGATGGTTTAAGTCAATTTGAGTTCTTGCACTTCTAAATTTCAAGTGTTTGAATTTTTCAAGTACCATTTTCACGTAATGTGATTGATACGAAGCTAGACTCTAAGGAGTCCTATGGATTTTAATTCCTAGAATTACATCGGAAACTCCTAATTCTTTCATATCAAACTTACTAGCAAGCATACGCTTAGTAGCTTGAATGACGGCAATATCTTTGCTCATTATTAGCATATCATCAACATATAAGCAAACAATGACTATGTGATTTGAAACGTTCTTAATGCAAACACATTTATCACATTCATCAATATTAACGCCATTTGACAATATTGTTTGGTCAAATTTTGCATACCATTGCTTGGGTGCTTGTTTTAATCCATAAAGGGACTTAACAAGTCGACACACCTTTTTCTCTTTTCCCAGAAATACAAACCCTTCAGGTTGGTTCATGTAAATTTCTTCTTTAGAACACCATTTAAGAATGTTTTTTACATCTATTTGATCGATTTGAAGACCATACAAGGCGGCTAACGCTATTAGCATCCGAATGGATGTAGTTATTATTACCGGCGAGTATGTGTCAAAATAGTCAAGATCTTCTCACTGTCTAAATCCTTTGACAACAAGTCTTGCCTTGTATTTGTCAATAGTACCATCGTCTTTCATTTTCTTCTTGAAAATCCATTTAGAACCCAATGATTTGTTACCTAGAGGAAGATCAACCAATTTTCAGGTATGGTTGCTCAATATGGATTCTATTTCACTATTGACAGCTTCTATCCAATATTGTGCTTCTGACGCAGACCTTGCTTCCTTGAAGGTATGAGGATCATTTTCTAGCAAGAAAGTCAGAAAATTAGACCAAATGAAGTAGATGTCTGTAGACGTTTACTTCTTCTCGGATTTTCCTCATTTGGCATACCATCTGTTATTTCCTCCCGAGGTCATTTTGACTTTTGGTAGGTCAATTAACTTTCCTTTTTATACGGATAAATACTTTCAAAGAATTCAACATTATCTAATTCTATTGTCGTGTTAACATGAATCTCAAGATTTTTTGATTTATGAACCAGAAAATGATATGCCATGCTATTGGTTACATATCCAATAAATACACAATCAACCGTTTTTGAACCTATCATAATCCTTTTAGGTTTAGGAACTTGTACCTTAGCTGAACACCCCCACACATTGAAATATTTCAAGTTGGACTTCCTTCCTTTCCATTTTTCATAAGGAATGGATTGTGTTTTACTATGAGGTACATGGTTGATTATTCAGTTAGCTGTAAGTATAGCTTCCCCCCACAAGTTCTGTGGTAAACTAGAACTTATTAACAATGCATTCATCATCTCTTTCAACTTTCGATTCTTTCTCTACTGCAGTTCCATTAGATTGTGGAGAATAAGGGGCACTTGGTTGGTGAATAATGCCATTTTTCAAACATATTTCTTCAAAAGGAGATTCATATTCGCCACCCCTATCACTTCTTATCATTTTGATCTTTTTGTTTAGTTGTGTTTCAACTTCACTTTTGTATTGCTTGAAAGCATCAATTGCTTCATCTTTACTACTAAGTAAGTAAACATAGTAATATCATCAATAAAAGTAATAAAATACCTTTTCCTACCGCGAGATGGTGCTAGACTTCATGTTGCAAATATCTTTGTAAATTAAGTCTAAAGGGATTGAATTCCTTTCAACGGACTTATAAGGATGCTTAGCATACTTTGATTCCACGCATATTTGACATATGGAATTAATGCAATCAAATTTAGGCAATACTTCCAAATTTATAATTTTTTTGCAATGTTTTGAAGTTAACGTGACCTAGGCGTGCATGCCATAAAGTATTTGACTCAAGTAAGTAAGAAGAAGCATTAATTTTATTGATAGGAACTGCTATTACATTTAGCTTAAAAAGGCCCTCATTCAGGTAACCTTTTCCTACATACACATCATTCTTACTTAGTACAACACTATTAGAAACAAAAATACATCTGAATCTATTCTTGACAAGAAGTGAGGTATACACAAGATTATTGCAAATTTCTGGAACATGGAGAACTTGGTTTAGAGCCACAATGTTTCCCGGCGTCATCTTCAATGCAATCTTGCCAAATCCTTTAGTTTTGGCTGTAGACGAATTTCCCAAGAAAATTGTCTCGTCGGGTCCTGCAGTGGCATAGGAAAAAAATAACTCCTTGTTAGCACAAACATGGGGATGGCTCCAGAAGCAATCCACCATTCTTTAGGATTTCCTACAAAGTTGCATTCAGATAATATGTGCCAATGTTTGAAGTCAATACCGAAAAACTTTCCGGGTTTTTCTACTAGTGCCATAGCATGAGCAGGAGTTGAACGGCTTGATGAGGCAGCAACACTCGTAACAGTAGCACCCGTACTCGCAACATTTCCATTAGTTTGGTTTTCATTCATCATGTTGTTAGGATTTATGCCTGTCACTAGGGGGATGAATTGTGTGGCACAAGAATATTGATAAATATTGCGGAATTAAAATTGCAGGAATAAAATAAATTCGATAATTAAAATAACAAGGAAAGAACGCACCGAATTTATCCTGGTTCACCACAACTTGTGGCTAGTCCAGTCCCCGAGAGACTCTCTCGAGATTCCACTAACTCCGTTAAGCTTACGGGTGCTTAACAAACCGTTACACTTGCTCGTAGATGTACACTCTACAAGACTTCAACTTGCTCGAGGATACCTCACCCCAAGACTTCAACTTGCTCGTGGATACCGCACCACAAGACTTCACACACTAAGACTTAGGGTACTTAGCGAACCCGACAATCAATGAGAAGATATGTTCTTCTCAAACACCTTTCTCTTTTACAACAAGAACTCTCTCAAAAGAGTAGATAAAGAGATACAATTTTTGCTCTATGAACAACTCAAAGTTGTCTCTCAAATGGCTCAACAAAAGCTCTAAAATAATGCTCAAATTATGTCAATATGTATATCAATATTGGGAGGTGTTGTGTGTTTAAAATCAGCTCAAAAGACCTCTTTTTACAGGTGAAAAATGGTGTATGTCCGTTGCTTAATTGGCAATCAATTATGCTGATTTTGTGCCCAGATAATCGATTATTCAGTATCTGTTAATCGATTATTCTCCAACGTTCAGAAAATCAGAAGCTGATTTTCTGCTGAATAATCGATTATCTGATACTGCATAATCGATTATTCTGTGGCAGTGTTCAAACACTGGCAATGGTCTACAGCATAATCGATTATGCATATACTGATAATCGATTATTCTGAGGCAGAATTGAAAACTTACTTCAAAAACCATTTTGGTTAAGATGAAAACTTTAACATCATTTTGTTTGAGGTATTTAAAATATGTTTATGATAAATATGATTTAATAAAATATGTTTATGATAAATATGATTTAATAAAATGATTTTATGCATATTTATGATGACCTATGTTGAGCCAAAAGACGAGATAACTTAAGCGTTGCTCTTACATTTGTTCTACCTAACGACCTACGCCTTGGGTCTTCGGTCTTGAACATTTGAACTCGTTTTTGGCTTTTCCATTTCAATCCATTCATCAATATGCTTCTCGTCATTCAAGCTTGATTGTTTGTCATATAATATCGTTGTTTGACACTTGACTTCATTGTTTGTCATTCATCAAAACCTATACCTGAAAATCATGCTCATACCAACAAAGCGCACATATCATAGATAGAGTGATTTTCTACACATGTTTCTGTAGAGTTGGAAACAAAATAAATTTTTTAAATCAGTGAAGTTTTGAAATCTTCAAACTGAATACAAAACCAAACATACAATACGTAACAATGGTGAAGTTTTTATATACTTCAAACCCGTACGTTTATTATTCCGGTAAAGTTTTTACATACTTTAAAACATACAAAACAATTATTGGAGTAGAAATCACGAAGGCTTTAGTCTCCAAACCAGTATACAAAATATAGATAAAAATTTAATATATATTTCAATGCGGAAACATTAGTATATAATTCCTTAAGCTTGTGATCGCTACTATGCTAAAACACAAAATTAGAAAGACTGTTAGAAGAAAAAAAAACTGGAAAAACAGTACACTAAAATATTCCGAGTGTACAATTTACTTGTGCGTGTTTAGAAAATTTTAACCCCCTCACACATTGCCAAGGTAATGGATTAAATCCTCCAAGAATTAAATGGAATAAACCTTCCTGAACAGTGGCAATACAAACTGCAGGATACCAAACTCAAAGAACGGAGCAAAATCACACTTACGAATTTAGAAAAGATTATGCGAAATAAAGTGCAGGATTTTCAGAAGAAAAGAAGTTCTGTAATTTTTCAGTGTGAGGAAAATACAGCCATGCCTCAGAATTTACAAGCAATTATCGGAAGAGGTGTGATGTATGTTCAGGAAAAAAGTGTCTATTCAGAAGGAAAAAGCCAACGTTCAGCGTTTTTTGGATTTCAGATTTCACTTATTTTCGTTAATTAACTAACTGACATTTAATTAATTATTATATAATTAAATAAATAAATTTTGTCCAAAATAATCTTATCGATCGATCATTTGACAAATCCAAATTCGAAGCTGAAGTCGAAGCCGAGCGAGCGATGACGAAGACGCGGGGATTCACTCTCTTCAACTCCTTTTAAGATCTCTAAGAAGTGATCCTATATATATATACACACACACACACACACATATATAGTTGTCCCTCACCAATGAGGTACAAAGTTCATGATAAAAGCTCACTTCATTCAAATTTTCATTTCCCTAAATATTATATGACGATCCGGCCCATCATCTCATGATTTACCATCCCGTTTATCCCATTTTATGCTTCTTCATGTTTTGTTATCGGTATTTGGTGTGTTAGAGTTAATTCGGGTTGGTTTTGATAAGAGATGAGACACTTAGTCTCTTCAAGGAAGGCTTGTTTTGGAAAATATCAACCAGACTTTGACTTATGAGTTAGAGATCTCAGATGTGAGTTTTGGTGATTCAGTTAGCTTTGGGAGATGATTTGTGACTTAGGAGCTTGATCGGAAATAATTTTGGAGGTCCGGCGTAGAATTAGGCTTGAATTGGCAAAGTTCGTATTTTGGTAATTTTTGATTTATAGGTGAGATTTTGATCCGAGGGTCGGAATAAATTTTGAGAGTTGCAGTAGCTTCATTAGGTAATTCGGGATATGTGTGCAAAATTTTAGATGATTCGGAGGTGTTTTTGTCGGGTTTTTGGTCAAATGCGTATTTTGGAAGTCTTTGAAGAACTTATGCTTGAATCCGATGTAATTAGATAGTTTTGGTGTTGGTTGTGGTGTATTGATGATTGGAACAAGTTTTAATGATGTTTTAGGATGAGTTGGCACTTTTGATTGAGGTCTCGGGGGCCTCGAGGTGATTTCGGATGGCCATCGGGATAAATTTTGGACTTGTGAGATTGCTGGTATGTGGTATTTCCGCATCTGCGGAAAAAGGGGCCGCAGATGCGGTAAGGGAGTCGCAGGTACGGTTTTGAGTCATGAGGTGTCTTCCGCTGAAGCGGACAGTGGTCTGCATATGCGGTCACTGCAGAAGCGGGATTGGACCACAGAAGCGGTCCTAGCGTATTAGCGAGTTCCGCAGAAGCGTTAGTCGCACATGCGGAAAGGTAACTGCAGATGCGAAAAGGACTGTTCTGAGAAAGGTTTTAAAACTCATTTTTGTTCCGCGATCCAAGGGAATTTTCCACCATTTTTGAATAACCTTAAGAGCTATTGGACGGGAATTGAAGGTGATCTCGACTAGTGTAATTGGAGGTGAGTTCCTTGACCTTACTAAATGATTTAATGGTAGAATTAACATAGAAATTTTTGGAAATTCATCAAGAGAGGGTTAATCTAGGGCTTGGAAATTTGGTATTTTGAAGTGGGATTTGAAGGGTCGTTTGGGATCGGACTTGGGAGATTTTGGTATGTAGACTCGCGGCGAGATAAGGAATCCGTTGATGTTAAATTTTCTGAATTTTGAGAAGTGGGCCTGGGGCTCGAGTTTTGCAAATTTTGTGAATGACGATTTTTTTCGAGTCTTTTGGATTGGGTTATGTTCCCTTAGCCTATTTTAACGTATTCGTTGTGGTTTTGGCCAGATTCGACGTGCGAGGAGGTCGATTCGAGAGGAAAGGGCATATCGAGCTAGACTTTTGGCCGGCTAGAGGTGAGTAATGATTGTTGATGTCTTGAGGGTTTGAAACCTCGGATTGCATAATGTAGTGCCATGTTGAGATGAGACACACGCTCAATGACGAGCGCGAGGCCATTTACTATTGGGGATTATGACTTGGTCCATCCCGGTTGATACTTTATCGCGTATTTGACCATGACTTGTTGTTTTCACCATACTTAGGCTTATTGCCGACTATTTGAAATCCTTTGTAAGATATCATCACTGTTTCCTTACTATTTGAAATATTACTTGAACGTAGTCCAATTAAATTATACAGTTTCATGAACTCAGCTATTTTTACTCAAATTTGAGATTTAAATGACATTCGAACTAGTGTTTGAGCTAAGCATTATTGTTTTACTGATGCCTGAGGGGCCTATAATTGTTTTTGGACTGATTGAGGCTGGGGGCCATATGTGAGGATATGTTGAGTGATGTGAGGAGGATTTCAATCCTTGAGTGTTATGTGAGGAGGCTTTCAGGCCTCGAGTGTGATGTGAGAAGGCTTTCAAGCCTTATGTTGATATGAACAGGCTTTCAGGCCTTATGATGATATAGCGCTTGGGCCGTAAGGGGCCCCTCCGGAGTATGCAACCCCAAAGTGAGCGCGGGTACCCATGTGATTTGAGAGTGAGCCCGAGGGGCTGATGTTGTACTAAGTGACTGATACTGAGCCCGCAGGGCTGATACTGTACTGAGAGGTTGATATTGAGCCCGAGGGGCAGGTTTCTGATTATTTCTCACTTGATGAAAATATTTGTCTTTAACTGTTTTAAAAAGAGAATTATTTGATACTTTACTGTTTAATTGATTTTACTGCTTTGAGATAGCATTTCTTTGTGACTTTATGAGATTTCATGCTTTCAGCCATTATTTATTCTTATTACTCACTGGAGCAGAGTACTCACATTACTCCCTGCACCGTAGGTTAAGATACAGGCGGAGTAGAGTTCGCTCCTGAGCGCTGATTCCTTCCAGTCCAGGCGGTGACTAGGAGTGACGAGGTAGCTGTTCCTAGTTTTAGACTTTGTAGAATTTTAGCGAACTCTTTTGTAGCTCATGAATAGTGGCACCCTGATTTTGGGGTATGTGTTTTCTCACTTTCCTTCCACACTTATGATAATGTTATCTATGTTTTAGACTTATTTATGCTAAGTAAATGTTAAAAAAAAAAAAGAAGTGTTATTATTCTGTTGGCTGGCCTCGTTTTCACGAGAGGTGCCATCACGATCGGGTTCGGAAATTGGGTCGTGAAAATTTGGTATCAGAGCCTAGGTTACAAAAGTCTCACGAGTCATGAGCAGGATTAGTAGAGTCTCACAGATCGGTATAGAGACGTTTGTATTTATCCTCGAGAGGCTGGGGAACCTTTAGGAAAAACTTCACATTCTTAAAATTGTTGTCGTGTGACCTTGTTGATCCGAGAACTAAACTTCTGTGTTTTATTCTCTCGCAGATGATGAGGACTCGTGCTATTGGACGAGATGGACGACCACCAATACCACTCACTGAGGGCACGCGGGGCCTTGGACGTGGTAGAGGCAGAGCCGCGAGGGCAGCACCTATTACTCCACCAGTTGCCCCCACTCAGGATCAGGCTCCAGCGGCAGACATTCCATCAGCACCTATTCAAGAACTGGAGGTGCCCATTCTGATTCTGGGTCTTCAGGAGGACTTTGCTCAGATATAATCAGTTTGTACTTGCCTGGCTTAGGCAGTTTCAGCCACTACCACAGCAGTTACTTCACAGGCCGGAGGAGGCAATCAGACCCCCGCTGCTTGCACACTTGAGCAGGTAGTGCAGGGATTGCAGACACCGGGAGCACCTCTAGCTTAGTCAGTTGCACCAATTCAGAACTTTGTGGTTCCAACTATGCCAGACGATGAGCAGCGTCGTCTTGAGAGGTTAAGTAAGCTCCAACCTCCTTCATTCAGTGGTGCTCAGGCGGGGATGCCTAGGGTTTTCTCGACAAGTGTCAGCGTATGCTTCGGACATCAAAGATTTTGGAGTCGAGTTGTGTGGCATTTAGCACTTTCAAGTTCACTGGAGCTGCCTTTACTTGGTGGGAGATGTATGAGTGGCGTAGGTCGGCAGGGGCAGCGCCTATGACTTGGCAGGAGTTCTCCACTCTATTCCTGGAGAAATGGGTATTATAGTCTCAGAGAGAGGAGTTGCGAAGGCAGTTTGAGTGGCTATGTTAAGGAGATATGATTGTGTCCCAGTATGAGGCGAGGTTTTCTGAGTTAGCTAGTCATGCCTCATGGATACTTCTGATTGATCGGGTGAGGATCAAAAGGTTTGTGGATGGTATTAACTATAACCTTTGTATTGTGATGACTTGAGAGAGACTTTTGGTATTTCCTTTGAAGATGCATTTTATATTCCTCGTTATATTGAGACGGCTCGCCTTCAGGATAAAGAGGAGAGAGAGGTCAAGAGGCCTCGAGGTTCTGCAGTTTCAGTGGTGCTCCGTCTAGGGGCCAGTTCCAGCATGGTAGAGGCCATTATTTCAAACCTCCTCAGATAGCTCATCCAAAGTATCGTGGGGAATCTACAGGCCGTGGTCATCAGGGGTGTTTCTGTAGGTCCAATCATCACTTAGCGCCCTTCCAGCTCAGAGTTCTTCGCGTTCCCCATCTGTTTAGGGTTCTTCCGTGCTGATTGCATCAGTTAGTCACTCCGATTCAATGGGTTCCCTGCATTCCCATTCTCTAGCACCGAGAAGCTACTATGAGTGTGGAGAGTTTGGATACATGTAGAGGGAGTGTCCTCGTCGTGCTTCTAGTTCATCACAGCATAGGGGTCAACCCTCATTTTCTGCCCCAATATCTTCAGCACCCGCTCACTCAGCTAGGGGTAGGGGTCAGATAGCCAAGGGTCTCCCCAGAGGTGGAGGCCGATTGGGTGGTGGCTATGCTCAATTTTATGCTATCCCAGACAGGGAAGATGCCCTTGCGTCAGATGCTGTTATCACATGTATTATCTCAGTCTGTCACCGAGATGCCTCTGTCTTATTTGATCCTGGTTCCATTTATTCTTATTTGTCTTCATATTTTTCTCATCATTTGGGTATGACTCGAGGGTGTATTGCTTTACTTATGCACGTATCTACCTCGATGGGAGATACTATTATTGTGGACTATGTGTATCGGTCTTGTATTGTGACTATCGAGGGTCTGGAGACCCAAGTTGATTTATTGCTATTGAGCATGGTGGACTTTGACGTTATTCTGGGCATTGATTGGCTATCTCTGTGTCATGTTATTCTGGACTGTCATGCTAAGACAGTCACTTTGTCTATGCCGGGTATTCCAAGGATCGAGTGGTGTGTAATTATGTCCCTGGTAGAGTGATTTCTTTCCTAATGATGCATCGTACGGTTGGGAATGGTTGTCTATCATATTTAGCCCTTGTTCGGGTTGTCGGAGCTGAGGCTCCTAGCATTGAATTTGTTCCAGTTAGAAGGGAGTTTCTCGATGTTTTTCCTGCAGACCTGCTGGGCATGCCACCATATAGGGACATTGATTTTGGTATTGATCTTGTGCCGGGTACTCAACCCATTTCCATTCCGCCATATTGTATGGCACCGGCGGTGCTAATAGAGTTAAAGGAGCACCTTCAGGAACTCCTAGATAAGGGGTTCATGCCTAGTGTGTCACTGTAGGGTGCACCTATTCTATTTCTGAAGAAGAAGGATGGCACAATGAGGATGTGAATTCATTACAGGTAGTTGAACAAAGTAACAGTGAAGAACAAGTATCCCCTACCTCGTATCGATGATTTATTTAACCAGCTTCAGGGAGCAAGGGTGTTCTCCAAGATTGATCTTTGTTTAGGTTATCACCAGTTGAAGATAAGGGACTCAGATATTCATAAGACTGCTTTCAGGACTAGATATGTTCACTATGAGTTTCTTGTCATATTTTTTGGGCTGACTAATGCCTCAGCAGCGTTCATGCATTTGATGAACAATGTATTTCGGCAGTATCTGGATTATTTTGTGATAGTGTTCATTGATGATATTCTGGTGTACTTGCGTAATCAGGAGGAGCACGGGGAGCATTTGATTTGTATTGTAGAGGTTGAGGGAGGAGAAACATTATGCAAAGTTCTCCAAGTGTGAGTTTTGGCTCGGTTCAGTGGCTTTCTTAAGGCACGTGGTGTCTAGCAATGGTATTCAGGTTGATCCATAGAAGATAGAGGCGGTTCAGAGTTAGCCAGACTGTCCTCAGCCACACTGGTTTTTATCTTCCTTGGTTTGGTAGGTTATTGTCGTCGGTTTGTCCAAGGTTTTTCATCTATTGCCTCACCCTTGGCCAAGTTGACTCTGAAGGGTGCTCCATTTATATGGTCGGACGAGTGCGAGGAGAGCTTTTAGAAGCTCAAACAGCTTTGACCACAACTCCAGTATTGGTGTTACCATCAGCTTCAGGTTCTTATACCGTCTACTGTGATGCTTTGAGAGTTGGGATTGGCTATGTATTGATGCAGGAGGGCAGAGTGATTGCATATGCTTCTCGTCAGTTGAAGCCCCATGAGAAGAACTACCTGTTCATGACTTAGAGTTGGCTGCTATATTACATGCTTCGAAAATTTGGAGGCACTACTTAGATGCCGTATCTTGTGAGGTATTCACTGATCATCGTAGTCTTCAACATTTGTTCAAGCAGAAAGATCTGAATTTGAGGTAATGGAGATGGCTGGAGTTGCTTAAAGACTATAATATTAACATTCAGTGCCATCCAGTAAAGGCCAATGTGGTGGCCGATGCCTTGAGCCGAAAGGCGGTGAGTATAGGGAGCTTGGCGTACATTCCAGTTAGGGAGAGGCCCTTTGAGTTGATGTTCAGGCTTGGCCAATCGGTTTGTGAGATTAGACATTTCGGAGCCTAGTCGGGTATTGGCTTGCGTGGTTTCTCGTTCTTCCCTAAATGATCACATCAGAGAGCGCCAGTATGATGATTCGCATTGCTTGTCCTTAGGGACAGAGTTCAGCATGGTGATGCAAAGGATGTGACCATCGGTGATGAAGGGGTATTGAGGATACGGGGCCGGATTTGTGTGCCCAATGTAGATAGACTTAGAGAGTTGATTCTGGAGGAGGCCCACAACTCGCGGTATTCCATTCATCCGGGTGCCGCGAAGATGTATTCTTGAGGCAGCACTACTGGTGGAGGATATTGAAGAAATATATTGTGGGTTATGTGGATCAGTGTCTCAACTGTCAGCAGGTGAAATATGAGCATTAGAGACCGGGTGGTTTATTTCAGCAGATGATTATTCCTGAGTGGAAGTGGGAGAGAGTTGCTTTCAATTTTTTGAGTAGTATTCTTCGGACCTCGAAGAAGTTTGATTCGATTTGGGTGATCGTGGATCGACTGACCAAGTCCGTGCACTTCATTCTGGTGTGCACTATTTATTCTTTGGAGTGGCTGGCAGGGATCTTTATCCGGGAGATTGTTCGATTGCATGGTGTTCCAGTGTCTATTATCTCAAATAGGGTTACTCAGTTCACTTCCCAGTTTTGGAGGACTTTTCAACGAGAGTTGGGTACGCAGGCGGAGTTGAGCACCAACATTTCATCCTCAGGCGAACGAATAGTCCGAGCATACTACTCAAATTTTGGAGGACATGTTGCGTGCCTATGTTATTGATTTTGGAGGTTCTTGGGATAATTTCTTGCCAGTTGCAGAGTTTTCCTACAACAACAACTATCAATCCAGCATTCAGATGGCACCGTATGAGGCCTTGTATGAGAGGCAGTGTAGATCTACAGTTGGTTGGTTTGAGCCTAGTAAGCCTAGATTGGTTCAGGATGCCTTAGAGAAGGTGAAGTCGATTTAGGAGAGACTTCGTACAGCTCAATCGCGTCAGAAGAGTTATGCGAACCGGAAGGTTCGAGATGTGTCGTACACGGTAGGTGAGAAGATCTTGCTAAAGTTTCACCCATGAAGGGTGCTATGAGGTTTGGAAAGAAAGGAAAGTTGAGTCCGTAGTTCATTGGATCTTTTGAGGTACTTTGGAAGATTAGAGAGGTGGCCTATATGCTTGCTTTTCCACCAATCTTGTCGGACATTTCTCTAGTATTCCATGTTTATATGCTCCGGAAGTATGTTGGGGACACGTCTCATGTTTTAGACTTTAGCACGGTTTAGTTGGATGATGATTTGACCAATGATATGGAACCAGTGGCTATTTTGGGTCATCACGTTCGAAAGTTGAGATCAAATGATATAGCTTCGGCAAAGGTGCAGTAGAGAGGTCTGCCCGTGGAGGAGGCTACCTGGGAGATCGAGCAGGAGATGCAGAGTAGATATCCTCACATGTTTGAGGCTTCTTATATGTTCCTTGACCCGCTCGAGGACGAGCATTTGTTTTAGTTGGGGAGCATGTAACGACACGGCCTGTTATATCATGAGTTATCGCCCCGTTTCCCCCATTTTATGCTTCTTCATGTTTCGTTATCGGTATTTGGTGTGTTAGATTTAATTCGGATTGGTTTTGATATGAGATAAGACACTTAGTCTCTTTAAGGAAGGCTTGTTTTAGAAAACGTCAACCGGATGTTGACTTATTAGTTAGAGAGCTCGAATGTGATTATTGGTGATTCGGTTAGATTCGGGGGGATGATTTGTGACTTTGGAGCATGATCGGAAGTGATTTTGGAAGTCTGGTGTAGAATTAGGCTTGAATTGGCGAAGTTAGTATTTTGGCGAGTTCCGATTGATAGGTGAGACTTTGATTTGAAGGTCGGAAGGGAATTCCAAGAGTTGCAATAGTTTCGTTAGGTGATTTGGGATGTGTGTGCAAAATTTAAGACGATTCAGAGGTTTTTTGGTTGGGTTTTTGATCAAATGTGTATTTCAAAATTTTTAGAAGAACTTAAGCTTGAATCAAATGTAATTTGATAGTTTTGGTGTTGGTTGTGGTGTTTTGATGATTGAAGCATGTTTGAATGATATTTTAGATGGGTTGGAACTTTTGGATGAGGTCCCGGGGGCCTCGGGGTGATTTCGGATGGCCAACGGGATAAATTTTTGACTTGTGAGATGCTGGTATTGCTAGTATGTGGTATTTTTGAATCTGCGGAAAAAGGGGCCGAAGATGCGGTAAGGGAGTCGCAGGTGCGGTTTCGAGTCATGAGGCGACTTCCGCAAAAGGGGACGGTGGTCCGCATATGCGGTCACCGCAGAAGCGGGATTGGACCGCAGAAGCGGTCCTAGCATATTAGTGAGTTCCGTAGAAGCGGTAGTCGCACCTGCAGAAAGGTAACCGCACATGTGAAAGCACTGTTCAGAGAAAGCTTTTAAAACTCATGTTGCGAGTCAAGGACATTTTCATTATTTTTGAACAACCTAAAGAGCTATTGGATGGGAATTGAAGGTGATTTTGACTGGGTGTAATTGGAGGTGAGTTCCTTGACCTTAATGCATGATTTAATGGTAGAATTAACGTAGAAATTTGTGGAAATTCATCAAGAGAGGGTAAATCTAGGGCTTGGAAATTTGGTATTTTTAAGTGGGATTTGAAGGGTCATTTGGGCTCGGATATTGGGGGTTTTTGGTATGCATAGACTCGTGGCGATATAAGGAATCCGATGATGTTAAATTTTCTGACTTTCGAGAAGTGGGCCTAGGGCTCGGGTTTCGCAAATTTTGTGAATTTTGATATTTTTCCAATTCTTTTCGATTGGTTTATTCCCTTAGCCTATTTTAACGTATTCATTGTGGTTTTGGCCAAATTTGATGTGCGAGGAGGTCGATTCGAGAGGAAAGGGCCTAGCGAGCTAGAATTTTGGCCGGCTAGAGGTGAGTAATGATTGTAAATAATGTACTGAGAGTTTGAAACCCCGGATTGTAAAACGTAGTGCTATGTTGAGATGATACACGCTCAATGACGAGCGCGACGCCATTTACTATTGCGGATTGTGACTTGGTCCATCCCGGTTGATAGTTTACCTCGTATTTGACTATGACTTGTTGTTTTCACCATACTTGGGCTTATTGCCGACTATTTGAAATCCTTTGTGAACAATCATAACTGTTTCCTCACTATTTGAAATATTACTTTAACTCAATCCAATTAGATTACACTATTTCATGAACTCAGTTATTTTTACTCAAATTTGAGATTTTAATGATATTTGAACTAGTATTTGAGCTGAGCACAATTGTTTTACTGATGCCCGAGGGGCTTATGATTGTATTTGGATTGATTGAGGTCGAGGGCCATATGTGAGGATATGTTGAGTGATGTGAGGAATCTTTCAGGCATCGAGTGTGATATCAGAAGGCTTTCAGGCCTTATGTTGATATGAACAGGATTTCAGGCCTTATGATGATATAGTGCTTGGGCCATAAGGGGCCCTTTCGGAGTCTGCACCCCCACAGTGAGCGCGGGTACCCATGTAATTTGAGAGTGAGCCCGAGGGGCTGATGTTGTACTGAGTGACTGATACTGAGCCCGCGGGGCTAATAATATACTGAGAGGTTGATATTGATCCCAAGGGGTATGTTTCTGATTATTTCTCACTTGATGAAAATATTGTATTTAACTGTTTTAAAAAGAGAATTATTTGATACTTCACTGTTTTACTATTTAACTGATTTTACTGCTTTGAGATAGCATTTCTTTGTGCCTTTATGAGATTTCATGCTTTCAGCCATTATTTATTCTTATTTCTCACTGGCTCGGAGTACTCACATTACTCCCTACACCGTGTGTGCAGATACAGGCAGAGCAGAGTTCGCTCCTGAGCGCTAATTCTTTCTAGACAAGGCGGGGACTAGGAGTGACGAGGTAGTTGTTGGCGCCCGCAGCCCCGTTTCTCCCTTATCTTCTATTTCTTATGTTATCTTCTGACTTTGTTCCTAGTTCTAAATTTGTAGAATTTTAGTGGATTCCATAGTAGCTCATGACTTGTGACACCCCCATTTTGGGCTGTGTAGGGATGGTTCCCTATTTTATCACTTTTCTTCCATACTTATGATAATGTTGTCTATGTTTTAGACTTATTTATGCTAAGTACCTGTTAAAAGAAGTGTTGTTATTCTGTTGGTTGGCCTTGGCTTCATGAGAGGCACCATCACGACCGGGTTCGGGAATTGGGTCGTGAATTTTATTTTCTACCATTTCCAATTCACACTCTTCTACTTTTAAAGCCCAATGCTTAACGTCTTTAAAGCCCAATGCTTAAAGTCCAACAATCCCTACCCTTGGTAGAATATTGATGGTTAGTGGTGAATAGGAATGAGTAGTACTGGGATATGGTATCTTCAATTCCCTTATGGTCATCTATCCAATCCCCTGCCTCATTTTGGAGTGCTAGAAACAGGTTCCTTCTTCTCATGTTGGGAGCGGAGGTGTGGAAGAACTTTGTTTTATCATCTCCCTCCATAAACCAATTTTATCCTAGACTTAGTTTTTTAGAATTCCTCTTCACTTCTCAGAATGAGTGAATAGTCTTCTAGGAGTTGGCACTCTAGATGCTAAAAGTAAGGGCTGAAGGGATAGGCATTGGATTTTTGGATACCTCCAAGACTAGCTAGTAGATATTTCTTTTTATGGAAGATGTTACCAAAAACTATCTTATTCCAAGTAGTAACATGGTATTGGAATTTGTTAGTTCCCTCAAGTAGGTTACAATTACCCTCATAGGCCTGGTGCACCACACTGGTGAGGGAGGGATGACTACACCATATAGGCTCAAATTGAAATGGTTTAGAGAGACTCCTAGGCCTGAACCAAAGATTGATAAGCATGTTACTGTGGGAATTGTATCTTTAATTCCCTTATGGTCATCTATCCAATCCCCTGCCTCATTTTGGAGTGCTAGAAACATGTTCCTTCTTCTCATGTTGGGAGCAGAGGTGTGGAAGAACTTTGTGTTAGCATCTCCCTCCATAAACCAATTTATCCTAGACTTAGTTTTTTAGAATTCCTTTTCACTTCTCAGAATGATTGAATAGTCTTCTAGGAGTTGTCACTCTAGATGCTAGAAGGAAGGGCTGGAGGGATAGGCGTTGGATTTTTGGATACCTCCAAGACTAGCTAGTAGATGTTTCTTTTTATGGAAGATGTTGCCAAAAACTATCTTATTCCATGTTGTAACTTGGCCTTGAAATTTGTTAGTTGCCTCAAGTAGGTTACAGTTACCCTCACAGGCCTGGTGCACCACACCGGTGAGGGAGGGATGGCTGCACCACATGGGCTCAAATTGAAATGGTTTAGAGAGACTGGTGGGCCTGAACCAAAGATTGATATGCATAGGGAAAGTGATCAGAGTGAGTTTTAGGAAGGTGGCTAATTGTACTAGAAGGGAATTCTTGGATCCAATCCTCATTAACAAAAAACCTGTCTAGTATTTCCAGGATTAACTGACTCCAATTTCTATATTTCATGTTAGTCCAGGTAAATTTGCTAACTTTGAAACCAAGATTAATCAGCTTACGTTGATTTATGAATTTCTAGAAGAGATTAGCCCAAGGAGAAGAGATATAATTCCCCTCATACTTGTCTCTAGCTTTCAGGACTTCATTGAAGATCTCCCCCCTTACTAGCCAGCTCCCCTTGTTCGGTATCATGGATAGTGTTGAGCTTCTGCCCTAGGTTTCTCCTAAGTGCATAAGTGTTGCTAGCATAAACATCAGTGAAAAGCCAAGAGGTATAAAAGGGGATTACATTAACCATGATATTAATGCCCTGGGATATGGTAGAGACTTCATCAATTTCGAGTAGATCATCCTTCAACATGATGACTATGCCTCCAAATAGGCCAATAGCTGGGCTTTGGATTTCCATAGAGAATCCCAGTTTATGAATCAGGTTATTATGCTCAGTCATCCTAGTTTCTAGGAGGACTAGCATAGCAAGCTAGTGCATTTTGACCATCTTAGTGTAAGGCCTTCTAAACTCACTATTGTTGGCACCCCTAGCATTCATCCAAGTTCACTGGTACAGAGCTGACCTGTTTGTCTTCCTGTATCAGAACTGGGCTTAGTCTTACAACTAAGTCTCCTGAGTTTGGATTTGAGGCTAACCTTAGGTTTATCCCGCACATTTTCATGCTCATTGCGATAAGCATTTCTCACCCAGGCCCTTTAAACTCTATTAACTCCTCTCGTTATAGGAGATTGCCTTTGTTTTGGCACTCCCAGCTTTACAATCTCTGCCTCTAGCTCTGTGTTGGAGGCTTGAAGGTGCTCGTGGACTTTTTCTGATCTTGCCATCAGGGTTTCCCTTTATGGTGGGGTCGTGGTCTATGCTGCTCCATTGGGAGAATAAAGGGCTTACAACCTCCTCCCCCTAGTGTTATTAGGGGGGAAGAAAGGTAGGGATTGTCTGATCTGATCCATCAGGGCACTCAACTTGCTTGGTGTCATTATTTGTTGGCTGAGTGTTACCTGGGCTTGTACCGAGGTTGCTAGCTACAGTTGAAGCCCACAATTCAACATTGCATGATTGAGGCATGCAGTGACTACCATCGCTAAGTAATGAGGGTTTTAGATTACCACGGTGATTGGCAAAGACCCTATTGAGAGGGTCGGTGGAGACGTTGCTCCTTGCTTTGCCATTTTCATCCAAGAAATGGGAAGATGGTCTGGTGCTAGTGGGGCTGTTGTCACCATTAGAGGCAAGGATTTCCCTTCTAGGTTCTGGGTCCGAGGGAGTTTGCATGTTGTTCAGATTTAATTTTGAAGATTAGCCGGATTGACTCCGGAGAAGCAATAACTTACTTGTAAGTGAGCGATTAATTCAAATGAAAATAACAAAAAAGACTTTCATTTGTTTACTAATCTATTTGTTTACTAATCTATTTGTGTTATAAAATATTCTATTTAAGGTGAATGTCCATATTAGAGAGATCCTAGGGTTTACTACTTGGTGGCTAAGTCACCACTTCCCTATAAATAAAGGGGTTCTCTCCCATTGTAAATCATCCCAAAGTATCAATAAGAATACTCCTCTCTCTACTTTTCTCTATATTGTTCTTGTTCTTGTATTATTGTTCTTGTTCTTATATATCAGCACGAGTCTCTAACCAATTGAATTTGATTTCTTCCTTCTTCCAGAATTTCTATACGGAAAAATAGAAGAGGAAAGACAACGAAAAAAAAAAGAAAAAAAAGGAAACGGAAAAGAAGAATAGAAGGAAAAGAGAGGAGGAAAAAGAAAGAAAAGAAGAACAGAAGGAAAGAAGCCAGAAGACAAGCCGCTGTATTTTCTGTTCAAGTTCAGGCGGGTTTTCATTGTTGGGGTCCATCTGGCGCCGATTCAGCCGTTGTAATTTCACTGGAGAATTTCTATTCGGAAAAATAGAAGAGATGGTATCATCATAAAGTAATGCAACGGGATGGAAACTCAAGAGGTATATTTGATACCACAACATTTATTGGTATACCTTAAAGGTAAGTAATTTACTTTTCCCTTTCAAATTCTTGAAATTCTACGATTTGATTTCATATACAAACATAGACAACAAAGTTTGATTATAACTCTAATGGAGTATTGTAAGGAATTATAACCACGTGAAGTGGTAAAAGTTCTATGTCTTGCCATGATTAAATTCATGTATGATTGTGGGCAAAGAATTGAAAATCCGTCCCATTGAATTTGCTTCATTCTCATTCCCTTTAGAGAATGTGATAGCAGTATGTGATAAGTCTGAAAGAAGACAAAATTATTACCGTGAAGGTATCAATGGATGTGGACGTGGCAATAGACGGAATTAAAATCGTCATCATTGTGATAATGAGAATAATAAAGATTCTCAAAACAATCTTTCACTTTATGAAAGTAATATTTGACATGAGATTGTATAAGCACATACAGATGATTATGATCCATTCCCTGAAGTGAATGTGATAATTGCAATAAAGCCCGTAAGTATGGACACGCTCTTGATGTAATTTTGTTTTATGTCTGACATTATGAAAAGAAAGTTTGTTGCCCTTGAAATTTCGGGCAAGAACTATATGACATGGGTGTTGGATGCTGAAATCCATTTGGATGCAATGGGTCTTGGAGACGCCATTAAAGACAGAAATAATGCATCCACCCAAGACTATGCTAAGGCCTTGATTTTCTTGCGCCATCACCTTGATGAAGGTTTGAAACTGTGCTAAGGCCTTGATTTTCTTGCGCCATCACCTTGATGAAGGTTTGAAAATTGAATATATCACAGTCAAAGATCCACCTATCTTGTGGAATGGCTTAAAGGAGAGATATGACAACCTGAAGTTGGTCACTCTGACACAAGCACGATGCGATGAGAATCCAAAAGCAAATAGTTCATAAACTATATATTATCGTTGCGGTGGAAAAGGGCACTGGGCGAAAATTTGCCGTGTACCAAGACATTTGGTTGAGCTTTATCAAGCATCTCTAAAAGGTAATGCCCTGAAACCAATTCTATCTCTGACGACAATTTTGACATCACCCACTTGGATGTGGCAGACTTCTTTGAGCACCCTGAGGGGAAAATAGACCACTTAATTGGTGATGGATCTGTGATGAAGGAAGATGGAATTGTTTGATTTTATTTTACTTATTTGTATTAGTTAGTGAATAAACTAATAGTCATTAGTATCAGCTCGTATTAGTTAGCTTATGATATAATGTTAGTATTAGTTCTTTAGAATGTTTCAATATGCTTAAATTTCAAAGATATTTTTATTTTCCACTAGAGTTAATCGACTAACCTAACAGTTAGTCGATTATCTAATATTTCGCATTAAAACTGGATTTTTCCGCAAGCTAAGTTAGTCGACTATCTGATTTAGATAGTTGACTAACCTGATGACTGTTTACTAAGTTAGTCGACTATCAACTTAGTTAGTCGACTAACTAATATTTCGCATTAAAATTGGACTTTTCCGCAAGGCAAGATAGTCGACTATCTGATTTAGTTAGTCGACTAACCTAATGACTGCTTCCCAAGTTAGTCGACTATTAACTAAGTTAATCGACTAACCTCAGCAGATTTTGAAAATATTGTTTAATTATGAAGCAACGGATTAAATTTGTTTATTCTCATGTTCGTATATCTCTTTTGATTAATTTATTCATATACCACACATACGATATTCAAAGAGAAGAAATATTACTCTCATTTAAGTATGTGTAAGGCAGATGTTACTACAATTTCTGGTAGTAGTAAATTGATTAAAGGCTCTGGAAGAGCAACTATAACTCTGCCTAAAGGAACAACATTTTAGAGAATGCAATGTTCTCCTCCAAGTCTAAAAGGAACTTGTTGAGTTTTAAAGATATCATTCAAAATGGATATCATATTGAGACAATAGATGAGAATAATCTTGAATTCCTCATTTACTCATGAAAACGAGGCTGCCCACTTCGGTTTGGGGTCACGCCATTTTGCATGCAGCAATGCTAGTTCGTGTCAGAACGACGAATTATCACAAATATTCCCCGTTGCAATGATTTTTGGCTCATGAACCTAATATATCCCACTTAAAATTTTTTGGATGTGCAGTATATGTGCCTGTAGCACCGCCATATTCTACCAAAATGGGTCTGCAAAGAAGGTTAGGAATATATGTTGAGTTTGAATCGCCCTCCATTATTCGCTACCTCGAAACATTGACAGGGGATTTGTTCACAGCACGATTTGCAGACTGTCAATTCGATGAGACACTTTTCCCAAAATTAGAGGGAGAAGTTGGTGAAACCAAACGGGAAATTTTGTGGAAAAATGCATCATTATCTCATCTTGATCCACATACCTCTATTTGTGAAAAAGAGGTGCAAAATATTATCCATTTGCAAAGAATAGCAAATCGAATGCCAGATGCATTTACTGATTTGAAAAGGATAACAAAATCACATATCCCCGCAGTGAATGTGACAACATCTGATTCACGAATACATATTCATTATTGGAAGAATATGAACATGAAATTGGTATTGAATATACCACACTCACCCCTAGAAGGAGGTTTGAGATGATATATGAAAATAATGTCATTGTTATGGCATGAATAGTCATTGGTCACGTACCTATTGTACGCCAAAATAATTTGTCAATGTGATTATCAAAGGACAATAATAATGCAAGAAACATATCTTGCATATAATTTTGACATGACCATAATGGTATAACTTTCTCTTTAAAAGAGATATTCACCACATGGATGTTGATGAATTTGTGGTAGTACAAAATTAATTGAGAGCTCTAGAAGAGCCAATTATTACTATGTTGGAGAAACACAATTGATTACCAATAAGGTATTGTGTTGCAGTAAGTCTCAAAGAAACTTATTCAGTTTCCAAAGTATATGCGAAAGCGATTGATTATATTGAGACTATAAATAAAGGAAAGATTTGATATCTTCTATTACTACAACTTGTAGCGGGATAATCTGTATGTGAAAAACTACCCGCTTTATTCTCCAGTTTGTACTACACAAGAATACCACAATAAAGTGGACGTTTATTGATATAAAAACCCATATCATAATAAACTTGAAGTTTATTGATAATTGCACATGTCATGGTGTAAATTTGAAGTTTATCAATATTGATATTTTATTCAGTTGGCATTCGGGTTAGCCATATTATTTTAAGTATGATGTGCAGTAATAGAGAATTCACATGGGTAAATATTAAAGAACTAGAAAGTTCTTTACGAATTCTCTTGTATTACTTGTTCTCATTAATTAATTGACCAACTAAAGAGTTCGGGTTGAATCCCATAAATTCTGGAAATATCAAAGGAGAATATGGGCCCATTCACCTGCCATGTATACCACATATGATGCATCTATGATATGGTTACATGTGCGATTGTTATTAACCTGCAGCCTGGCCGGTGCTTGCGAGGTAAATTTCTCAGTAATATATCTTCGAGCATAATTTCCAGATTTTCTATTCAAGATAGTTCATCTTGATAAGTTGGTTTATATCATAGTTGGTTTAGCAAGATAATTATTGAGTGCCTCCACTTAATAACTAAACTGTTTCTTATGAGAACAAAGTTATATATATCAGTTTGATATACGTTGTATACGAGAGTATATTATATTCTCCCCTCACAAGTGGTTCAGGGTCAGGAACCAAATAATTTCATCTTATTATTATTGATGTGCGGTGTATATTTTCATTAACACCATAATGCACAAAGATGGACTCTCAAAGTTGAGGAAACAAGTTAGCTTTTCTAACATGAGGGGGAGACATGATAAACACTTGAGAAAAGGTTACATGGGATGAATTATCATTTGTATATATAGATCCTCAAATATCATAATATGAACCTGAAGTTCATAAAAGGATAATTTAATTGCAACATATTGCAAAGCATGCTATACGCATTTGCTGACCCAAAGAAAGTAACTATATTCTCACTGCAAATGCTCATATTAAGTCCCAGAAGGACAAAGTCTTTGATACGCTTAAAGCGTATAGACAAATTGGTTTCAAAATAACTTCTTAATAAAGAAGATGAGGAAATGATCAAAGTGATCATAATGGGGAGGCAAGTGATCTAGAAGATCACATGACATAACACTTCATGAAATCTCATGAGATATTCAGGTACCTGAATATATGAATAAAGAGATCTCCATGTTATGTCTTTATGAAAATTTACTGGAACCGATATAAAATGTTCGTCGACGACATCTATGATAGCGCTAAATATCGATGAGGATCTTATGTTTGTCGAATACAAACAAAATATTAGCTAAATGGAAGAGATACAATTCAAGCAGAATTGATTCCATATGAAAGACATATAGTTTTGGACATGTAGTTCAAATACTTGAAAGTATAAAGTCAATGGTATGTGTAATCAGTTTTCGATATCTTATTTGTTTAGCATGACATGAAAACTTGATATGCATCTAAAGTCTATTATATGGCTTATATGACTTAACTTATATGTCAATCCATGAAAGATTGAAGTTGCTTGAAGCATATACAATTCTTGGTCCTGAAGTACCACATCCTAAGTGCAACTTGTGTACATATGTTTCTTGCTATAAATATAAGCATGATGGCATCGAGAATACCTCTATGAAGATATTGAAGAGTCATTCCACGACATTATATGAAGATGTTCATATCTATCAAGAATGATAATTTCAAGGTGCGGAATATTTATTCAAATCAATATGGCTGATTTATTTATCAAATCTCTACAAAAGATCGTTTTGAAGATGGTGCACAAGATTGGAATGCAAATGCTCAAGGATGTGAATTGATGCTCTTTTCAGGGGGAGTTAATGCGCGTTGCACTCTTTTTCCCTTACAAGGTTTTGTCCCACTGGGTTTTCCTTGCAAGGTTTTTAACGAGGCAACCAATAGGCGCATATTCAAACATGTGTACTCTTTTTCCTTTTCTATAATTTTTTCCCATTGGGTTTTGTTTTAGTTAAGGTTTTAACGAGGCACATTATTGAATAGACATTCAAGGGGGAGCGTTATAAAATATTCTATTTAAGGTGAATGTCCATATTTAGAGAGATCCTAGGGTTTACTACTTGGTGGCTAAGTCACCACCTCCCTATAAATAAAGGGGTTCTCTCCCATTGTAAATCATCCCAAAGTATCAATAAGAATACTCCTCTCTCTACTTTTCTCTATATTGTTCTTGTTCTTATATTATTGTTCTTGTTCTTATATTATTTCATAACAATTTGTGTGATTTTGGAAGTCTTTTATGAGTAGAAAAGACTTTCATTTGATTTCCCCTTGAAAAAAGAACCACATACACATGACTGGTTGTCCAATAACAAAAATACAAAACTATTTAATTACATTATTTTATTGGAAAGAAATGCGAATACATACAACATGCAATCTATTCCATTGGGTGTTCTTAAAATAATTTAAAAAATTGCTAAAACTATGACAATATTTCTTTAGTACGTTATATTTTAAGAAAGAATCAAATATAAAGACTACTTACTTTTCCAAGAGTTCATTTAATTTATTTACAGTTTAAACTCAGAGGCAAAGCCTAAATTTTTAATAAAGGGTATCAAAATATTAAAACAAACTCATCAAGAAGTCAAAAGATGTCATTATATAGTATATATATACAAATTTTAAAAAATTTATCGAACTATATAGTATAATTTCTCGGCGAAAGAATGTCGGTTGATATCTTTTTGATATATATGGCTCCGCCACTGTTTAAACTTTACGTAAATTTTATCAGTTAAACTAACTTTTCAACCCTATTTTAATACTTATTTTATTTCTATATTATTAATGAAACCAACTTTTCAACACTACTTTACTTCGCATTTTAATATGATAGTGTCTATTTTTGGTCAAAGATGGCGTTTTAAGTTATTTTAGAAAATAGAAGTGGACAATTGGCATTAAATCTATCGAGGCGCCAAAAACTTTATTTCATATAGGAGTACTTTTTTATTCCTTTTCGATATCGACAAATAATGTCACTTTCATTTAGAGTTGAATATTAGCAGTGTTTTCCAATTATTAATCAATCTAATTATTAAAAAAAACAGTTTGTGGTGCATAAAATCTTCAGCTCCATTATTATCCTATGATAAATATGTATAGAAATAGTATGCCGACTTTATTTAATTAAATAAAGCACTTTCCCCGTTTTATTTTATGTGATTCTAAAAAGCTAGTTTGATTTAAATGTTTAATAACACTAAAGTTGCTTTCACAGATTACGTATACGCCAAACAGGCATGCATCAGCCAGATTGATGTGTATAAAGTTGATATATATATATATATATATATATATATATATATATATATGGATGTGTTCCACGAGGGAGAAATGAAAATATCCAGGTTTACAAGTGATCATTCAAAAATAGTCATTGTTTCAAAAGTCATCGAAATTTAGCCATTTTTTATGTAAAGATAAATTTGAACGAAAACACTGTTCAAAATTCGAAAAATACTCCAGTATATTATACTGGAGTTACAGCAAAGTATACTGGACCTCCAACATATCATACTGGAGTTTGGAGTTCCAGTATACTTTGCTGGAACTTTAGAGTATTTATACTGGAGTTCCAACAAAGTATACTGGAACTCCAGTATATTATACTAGAGCCAGCAAAGTATACTGGTCCAGTATAATATGCTGGAAGTTCATGCACATGTGCACCGAACTCCAGTATATTATGCTGGACTGGTCTCTGTTGCAGCAAAATAATGGTTATTTTTTAATGACTTGACAAACGCTGGCTATTTTTGAATGACAGGTCTGAAAACTGGCTAGACCGTACTATTTTGTCGTTCCACGAGCCACCTTATTTACTTATTAATTAATTATAACTCCAGAAGTCTCGAGTTCGAGCCTTGGGTATAGAAAAGTTCTTGGTAGGGAGCGTTTTCCCCCGAATGGGACCCTACACACCACGAATCCGGATATAATCGGGCTCCAATGTAGGTATCGGATACCGAATGAGAAACCAAAGAAAATTAATTGTAATTGACTTTATTAAAAAAGACATGCTTGAATTGAATTCTTTAAAATGCTTAATTTATATGTACGCTACCTAACGTATCATTTTTGCAGGTAACTTCATTCAATGATGCATAGCATATCCCATCCCGCGTACCTAAACTTTAAGCTCCATTAGTTTAACTTTTAAGGTTATTAGTATTGAAGTCAATGTAATTTTTAAGGTATGAATTCATATATATTTCTATTTTTATAATTTTAGTGAATCTTGTGTCGAACATATTCGGTTCATAAGAACCGGTACTGGTACTTTGCATCCACCTCTGAGCATACCGAGCCAGTGGCGGAGCCATATTAGCTCTAACATTGGCGGAGCCATATAGCTCCTGGGTGTCAATTACACACATTAATAAGATCGGTAAAAATTATTTGTTATGTATATATACAATATATTGATTCCTTTTATATTATCGTTGCATTTATATTTTAAATTTTGAGACTTTTATGAAAATTTTGGCGCTGTTACTGAGCTCTAACCTGCAGTATACTAAAGCAAAAGAAATATTGTGTCATGGAAGATATGCATTGGGCCACTACATAAGTGATTAGAAAACGAAACAATTCGGTGCATTAAGCTTTTGCTATGCGCATAGTTCGGGAACCATTACAAAAGTGATTAGTACAGGAAAATGTTTTTAAAGTAAATGACATGAACAAGCAGCTCCTTATTAATTTCACTAATACATTGAATCATCAGCATTTGCTTTATTGCTTACTACTTTTTAATTAATACTAATTGAAGCACAACATTACTTCTTCAGTCCTTTATAATCGATAGGTAGAGAAATTGGCCATGCAGGAAGCATGAACAAAAATGCTGATGACCAACAAGGCAATAATCTTTGAATCATAACTGGAACATCATCTGGATCAGAAAGGCAGAGTCGACTGAACGTTGAAGCCGGTACAACACTGGCTTTAGGCCACAAATTTTGTTGAGCCGCCCTTGTAGCAAGGACATTCAACTTCAATGTTTTCATGTTATATGAAATAACATTATCCCCGAAACCAAGGTATAAGATGTTGGAATCAAGCGGATGGAAGGCAATTGGAGTAGGAATGAGCCCAGTTAACGCTTTGCTAATTAAAATATCATCAAACACAATGTCACGGATCTTTACCCTGTGCTGCAGAGTCCAACTCGAAGTGTTATAGCCGTCAAGAACCCAAACAGAAAAGCCCGAAAATCCAAAGGGATAGACGGGCACAAGAGATACCTCGATATACCTCAAGCGACCCTGATGAACATCGCACAAAGTAGGACTTCCATTATTTCTAGCATCATTACATTGCTTATCAATATCATCAGGAAGCCCAATTACGCGACATTGATTCAAGTCATTGGACGGATCAAACGCCAAAATCCCAAGGCGACGATCAATCCAATGTAGGTTCCCATTCAAAGCAACAGGTCTCCTGAGCGACACAACTTCTATTGGTACATCATTATGAACAACAAGACTTCTCCAACTTCCAGTCTCAGACGAGAATATCTCAAACTTGAGTATATACGACTCGCCAAATTGACAATCAAATCTCACCAATTTAAAACTCTTCAGAGACCCCCCTTCAGATTTCGTTATAAAACCAGTACTAACATTTCTAAAACACATCGAAGGTGGAGGAATTGCAACACAATCCCCTGTAATAGCATTGTAAATGCGATAATCACTTCCACCTCGATCATACAAAACAAGCCCATCACTGACTGCTACAATAGTATATCTTTCATCTTCGGGACGACCAACATAAGGAAAATGAATAGTAAAAAATCTCGAATGTAACCGATTATCAGACAACAAATCAGGCAAATATGACTGAGCAAAATAGTTAACACCATTATTAACACTCAAAGTGTTAGCAAGAATGGTCCAAATAGGCGCTTGTTGGGGCAACAAAGAAGCTTTAGAAATATAAAGAGATACAAAAGAAGGTGCAGAAATTAAAGAAAGCCATTGTTTTGAAACACATTTGTACCTAAAAACACATTTTACAGGCAATCTCAAGAAAATTTCTTCCAAGAACCACTCAGGAAAGTATTCATTCTTGAAAAAAATCTTTAATTTAGGTTTTGTAAATTTCCCTTTAATGGGGTTGTCAAATTTTTCTCCCTTTATGTTATGAACATAAAGTTCCATTTTTTTAAAGCTTAAATTTTGAGAATAAAGAACTGGGCAGACAAATCTTGAGGGAGTCAAGAAATAAAGAAGAAATGAGGTTAGATTTAGAGGACTTACGATTTTACATATTTATAGATTGAGAATATATGTAAATATGGCTTAGAGTCAAGCAGACTATAAAAGACTTGAAAAATTCATAAGACAGATTTTCACACCTCGTGGATTTGCCCATTCCTGCAATTTGATACTGACTCAATTTTGTTAGTCTTTTCTGGTATACTGGTATACCATTTTTTTAATAACAACCAAATAAAAAGACTACATAAAAAAATAGAGAGTAGTTATAAAAAAAATAAATGGAGTGTATATTGGGTAATGAACTCCTGATTATTTAAGAAAAAACACTTTTTGATTTGGTGATGGAACGGATTTTTTTATTTTTTATTTTTAAAAAAACATCCGGTCTCCAAAATTTATTGGGGATTGACAGGGGATGGCCGCGCCGTAAGCGGCTGATCTTAGCCAATTTTTTTAAAGTTGGCAGTATTTTAAAAAGGGAAAAGGCCAAATATACCTCTTTACTTTCGCATATTATTCATATTTAATTTGAGTCTGAAATCTAAACGTTAATATTTTGGAATCAAAATACTTTTCTACTGTGTTAAAAAAGATACTTTTCTATATATAATGCGATATGATACCGCGCTATAGTTTAACGGTGTTTCTGCCGTTAAAGTATAGCGCGGTATAATATTGCATTATATATAGCATCTATATTACATCGTTATATATAGCGTTGTATTATAACGCGCTATACCTATTGTTGGGCCCAATAATTAGTCTCCTGCATTTAACTGACATAACTATAATTCAAATATATAAATAGCGCGGTATTATACCGCGCTATACATGTTTGTGGGCCCACCTATAATTCTCATGCGGTTAATTGATATAATAATAATAATTCAAATGGGTATAGCAAGGTGTAATACCGCTCTATATATCAAAAAATTCAGCCCCCCAGGCTTGGCATTGCCTTATTTAAAGGCGTTAGGATTTTATGAAAATCCATTCAAAAAATATTCTAACTTTCGTTCAAACTTTTTTTCTTGTTATCAAGCATTTTTTATAATGTCTGAAGAGCCAAAAATAAGGATTTTATTATGTTGAGGGGGTGAAGTTGTAATGGAGAATAACTCTGTGAGGTATAGTTCATCTCCACAGTATCATGTTAAATTGCCGCTTACAATGGAGTACGATAAATTGGTATTGTTGTTACTTAAAAATATGAGTGTGAGGAAACGTTCGGTGAAATTTAAAGTAACCGGTAGATTATTCGTATTCTGTGATTCCGCAGGGGTTTGCTTATTATTCTGAGTTTAACATCGAAGATGATTAAACTCTTAGAGATTTTTTGTGAATTCCAGATCAATACAGAAAATTTATTATAATAAAATTGTTGGAACTTCCGATAAATATCGCTTATCCAGGGTTGTAAAAATAGATAGCGTAAGAGAGTGCCATGAGATGACGGTAAAGGATCAACTCCGGAGGTATACAAGGCTGTATGCCGTAGACAACTTATGAGTAGTAACTAGATGTTGCTTGCGATCAAGAAGGAAACAAGGTTGTGGAAAGTGGGTAAATATATTGGCACCCACAAATGTGAAATGGACACATTCAATCAGAATCACTTCACTTGAATGTAAACTTGATTTCTATTGTCTTTGATTCCACACTTGGAAGTGTCCATTTGGTACAAGATCAAAGAGTGTATTACATTCGTCCATCAGAAATATGGGTGTACCATAACAAAAAAAAGGCATATCTCGGGCGCAAACATGCATTTGAAATTATTTATGGTGAATGGGATAAGTCATTTTCATCTCTACCCAGGTACATGTCTGCACTGAAATACATCAACCCCGTGATTATTATTGAATAGAGGCATGGGTGGAGTCTGGGACGCCCGAAATATATTTTTAACTATGTGTTCTGGTCATTTAAACCAGCAATTGGTGGTTTTGTGCATTGCCGTCCGGTAATTTTCATAGACGGTTCTCATGTATATGGAAAGTATGATATTAAGTTTTTGATCGCAGTTGTAGTAGGTGCTAACGAACAAATATTTTCACTAGCTTTTTCCGTTTGTGCCTATGAAAGCGAAGAGACGTGGGAGCTTTTTTTGAACCACTTGAAGGAGCACGTTGTCATACAAAGTTCAGGTATTTGTCTAATATCTAATCAGCATGGTCGTATTTTAAGTTGTGTACGACATTTGGTTGGATGGCAGAAACACTATGCATACCATCGTTACTGTGTGAGGCATCTGAAGGCCAATTTCCAGAAGAAATATCCCGGCAAGGCCTTGCATAATTTAATGTAGATGGCTGCAACTGGGCACTAGCAGTGCAAATTCGCGAGGCACATAGAAGCGATCTGGCAGTTAGACGAAAGAGCCTATAATTGGATGATGGCACATGAGCTTCACAAGTGGATATTGCATGCTGATGGTGGAAGACGATGGGGAGCCCTGACTACAAATGTGTCTTAGTCATTCAATTGCTTATTGAAGGCTGCACGTGGATTGCATATCACTGCCATGGTCCGGATGACATTCAAACAGATTGCAGAGAGGTTTGTTGAAAGGCATAGAGCTACATTGTAATTAATGGATATGGGTGTTCAACTTATGCCAATACCGATGAGACGATTTGAGAAATACAGGATGCGAGCATATTGTCATTCATTTTTATAGTATGATCACGATCGGGCGTTTTTGAAGTTGCATCGCTATTCGCGAACACAAGAAGAATAATTTACAAATCGTAAATGAAGCCAGCATGTTGTGTTCATGTGGGAAATAGACCATCTACCACATGTCGTGTGCATATGCCATGAAGTGCCTTCAACAAGTTGGTTTAGGGGCAACCAACTATATAGATAGGCAATAAAGTGTTGCTGCATAGGTAAACACATATAGTAGGCAGTTGCAACCGTTGGGTGTTGAGCATTATTGGCCGCCGGAGCTATTTAAAATGCTACGTAACAAGGACTATTTGTGCAAGTTGCAAGTGCAAAAGAGAACACGTATACATAGCCATATAGATGTTGGTGATACCGTTTATACGCGTAAATGTGGCATATGCTCGCAAACAGGACATGACCGTTTTAAATGTCCTTCAGCTGGTCTAGGTGGCGGTGGTAATCCGGCTCCTAGTTCAAGTTCGTCTAATGTACCCAACTATCAAGAACACACCTAGTGTTTTGTTTTTGTAATATTTTTTGTAATAAGTGACTGTACTTGTTTATGTTGCAATATCTATCAAATAAAATTATGTTCCACAGTCTTGTTATATCTTATTGTTTAACATGACCTTTTGAATTGGTATGATGATATGATAGTTCCAATATTCCACTTATTGGTGTTAGTAAAGTAGACCAATAAGAAGATTGAAATTTCATAACATAATATTCGAAGAGATAAAAGCAGAACAACTATAACTAAAGAAACATACATGAAAATAAAAGATAATAAAAAGATAAATCAAGACAAAGATGTTTCATTTAAGAAAATGTCAATATGTATTGCACGCTACAATACTATATTTTGTGTGTTGTCTTGTCGGTCTGAAAAGCTGACCGACCTCGAAAAAGATATTTCATTTTAGAAAAAGTAAATATGTATAGCGCGGTAAATACTACGTTTTATGTGTTATCTTGTCGGTCTAAACAGCTAACCAACTGCGAAAAAGATGTTTCGTTTCAGAAAAAGTGAATACGTATAGCGCGGGATAATAAAATATTTTGTTGTTATCTTGTTGGTCTGAAAAACTGATCGATAGCCAAAAAGCTATTTCGTTTTTAAAAAGTGAATATGTATAGCACAGTACAATACTACGTTTTGTGTGTTGTCTTGTCGGTCTGAAAAGCTGACCGACTGTGAAAAAGCTATTTCTTTCAGAAAAAGTGAATATGTACAGCGCAGTACAATACTACCTTTTGTGTGTTGTATTGTCTATAAATAACGAGCGCACTCTAGTTATTTTATGCGCTTACCAATAACCAATTGCAAATTTTTTCATAAAAGCAAGGTTTTTCTTTACGCTTTAACAAATGTCTGAATCCCTTTATGTGCCAAGGTGCGAGTACGACAAAAAATGCATGATGTAAGACTATTGGGATGATGGTGAAGCTGGACGCCGCTACTGGGCGTGTATGAATACATTTTATAAGGTTCCCGAAGAACCTATTTGCAATTTTGAGGCATGGATTGATGAACCCTATTAGCAGGGATACTACAAAGAAAAGTTGCAGTATCTTCATTGTTTGTGTTTGAAGCAGTGGGAAAAAGAGCGATAATCCAGACGAGAAGTTGCGGAGTTGAAGGAGAAACTCAAAGAGGTAGAAGAAGAAAAAATAAGCTGGAAGACAAATTTAAGTGGTTGGAGCAGAGGATACTAGGCGGTCGTGACTAAATAATGACATGTACGTGTTGAGCGTAGTAATGTATCTTTATGTTTCCCGCGTGTTATGTTAAGTTTCTATGTTTGAGTTGTACTGTTAAAATAAAGAATAAACAAGGTAATGACAACATAATGTACATATTATGTACGTATAAAAAATTGTTGTTATTATTTACATAAAATAATATTTGAATAGCATACATAAAATATAAAAAAAAGTGAAAAGAAAATCAATAAGTCCCACAAACTTTGTGCTTCAATGCAGCCGCTGGCTTGAGGCGTATCTCCCTCACGTCCGGATACACTATCGGGATCATCCTATCACATCGCCTTTTTATATGAGGATGCGCTACAGGATGATCGTCAGTTGGGCTGGCAGGGTAGATAGAAGGGGCCTTCGGTCCATCATCAACCTACAAAACAATAAGTAAGCTCAGTATATGAAAATGTATATTAGTAATGTACGTGTTAAGTCAAAAATATTTTCTTACCATGGTTTCGTTAGGCTCCTGAATATAAGCATCCATGGTATCCTCATCATCGCATAAAGTGACCTCCCTGACTGGCTGGGATCAAACCTTAATAAGAAAATTAAAAATTAATTTATGGAAAATCATTGAGAAAAAAAATTAAAAACTTAATAGTAATGCAAACATATATGTGCCAGTGGTACATCCGCCGCACCCGACGACGATGAGCCAAAACTCAACCTGCGCCTACCATCCACGTCTCGGGTCGGCCAATCCTCTAGTGCGATCGATGGGCCTGAAATGAACTGCTCTATATCTGAAGTGAAGCTCGTGCCCATGATTAATAATGAATCTAACGGGGTCATCTACGATGCTGGCAGCTCTAGCTGAAGGTTGTACGATGACATGTTGCTGGGAGGCTCGTCTTGCTGAAAGATGTAACCCGACAGATCAGCTCCAAGATCCTCATCAGGTGCCTCAACATGTGCCTCAACTCCCCCTTGCTAGGGACCACCTCCTCGCCAGCCACTACAACCCCGTGGACCACCCCTACCTCGCGGGTCACCCCCACCTCATGGGACAACCTTGCCTCGTCCCCGTCCCCTCGAGCGTGCGACATGCCTACCCCGCTGGTGGTGCTTTGGCTCCTCATAATCAGGGTAGTGATCTAAGCACTCACCCAGTCTGGCTCGTTGCAGTGTTTGGAGAGCCAGCTCTGTCACCTGCCGGCCATACTCAGCGACTGCAGGATTGCCGGCATGCTGCTACATCTGCAGTCCCAACTAGTAGAATAAATGATGATCAATAGCGTGCACAACATTTCAATATTAACTACAGAACTCTATATCATAGTTATAAGTAGGAATACTAAATAACATACCAGTGCCTCGTGCCTCCCGGCATATGGCGTGTACCGACCGCTAGCTTGATGAATGGGGTTCCCGATTAAAGTCAGGTAACGCGGCGGTACCAGGACGTATAAATCTGAATAATCGCCGCCTGGATCTGTGAAGGAAGGGGCGGAATCAAGTCCTCTCGCCCTTCCTAAGTATGGACCTGCGCCTCTAGCCATGCCATAAATGCGTCGTCCGCCCTCGAATGATCATCCCGCCGATAAGTATAGCCTCCCATGTAGGCCCCCTCAGAATAGTCTACAGACGGTCAAACTGGCGAAGTACCTACTCTGTGGCATGATGTTCCACACTATCGAGGCACGTCAGCGGGACAGAAGTTCTCAAAATCAGTCGGTTGGCTGAGAATTAATCGGACAGGCCACCTATCAAGTCGTCGTTGTACGTCGTCCTACTGAACTATCAAATAATAACATAATAGTGAGGATGCGCAACACAGGTGAACTTATAGCAAGTAAGTTTAGGTACACATTTACCTATGCGCCATCTAGTATATCCAACATATCCCTGGCTAGGGGGAGATTATGATGAGCATCAATGGCTTGGTAATTTCCACGCCGGAGAACCCACCTCGTAGCTACAGGGAGAAATAAAGGTTGTATATCCGGAGGTAATGATTGTAGAGGTGGCTTCAACGGCAGGAATCGCTCACAGGCCAAACCTATCATACAAGGTTGATGTTAAGTTTAAGAAAAATTTTGACTAGATAGAATTGGAATTAATGAACAGAGTATTCGAAGATGTTGTCACCTGTAGAAGCGACAGAAAACTACATACGCCGCTCTGGGTGCCCGTGCTTGCCCGGTACGTATTCCTGTATAGGTAAGCGAGAACACTAGCACCCCAACTGTACTGGGTAAATAATCTAGCTGCAGAAGATAATGTAGAAATCACAAACTCACTAGATTTCCCGAAGTGTTCGGGAACAAGACACCCCCAAAAAGAAGGAGCAGCACCAACCTCGTGTACCGGTAAATATGTAGATCATTTGTCTCGCCGGTGATGTCGAGGTGCAATATCTGCAAATGGTATCTAATAGATGTCAAAGCCATGTGACTGGCCCCTGAAGCCGCAGTCTCAACCTGTGGCCCGAAACCAGTGAACTGCTGCAGAATGTTCCAATACTGCTCATGCAACATATATTTCATATATTGAGGCACTGCAACAACTAGTCCATCAGCAGGCAGCCCATATAAAATCTGAACATCCTGCAGCGTGATGGTGGCCTCGCTAATGGGCAAATGAAAAGTATGCGTCTTTGGTCGCCACCGCTCTATCAAGGCCGTGATATGAGACCAATCGAGCTGGAGCCGCCCAATCTCAAATATCCTATAGAAGCCGGTATCCCTCAGGTGCTAAACTATGGGGGGATGTAAATCTTTGCGCCTCATAAAGTTCCACAAGTTTTCCACTCTCCTAGCGCGGAGAGTTTGCTCAAGTAGCTATCCCTCCCATACGTAGGTGGACATATGATCGCCCTGTAGCACTAATAGCTCAGCTGAGAAAGGTCTAAGATGCACAAACAACACGTTCATGTCGTCTACTATAGATTAAACAATATTAATTCTGTGTTTGTTTTGTAAATAACTAATATTTAATTATTTAATTGGACAGAGTATATATCTATGGATTTTAGGCTCGATATTTGAGTCTCAGTAGTACCAAGCTATCCTGAATTCTTATGTGTGTCAATTTCAATATTTGTCATAATTCTGTGTGTTTGTTTTATAAATTAAATAATTATTTTTTAATTGGACAAAGATGTATCTATAAGTTCCAGGCTCGATACTTGAGGCCCAATAGCACCAAGCTATCCTGAATTCTTATGTGTGTCAATTTTAATACTTTTCATAATTTTGTGTGTTTTATTATTAAATACTTACTTTTTAATTGGACAGAGTATATACTTACATGTTCTAGGCTCGATATTTGAGGCCCAGTAGCACCAAGCTATCTTGAATTCTTATGTGTGTCAATTTCAATATTTTTCATAATTCTACGTGTTTGTTTTATAAATTAAATAATTAATTTTTAATTGGATAAAGTATATATTGATGGTTTCAGGCTCGATTTTTTGAGGCCCAGTAGCACCACGCTTTCCTGAATTCTTATGTGTGTCAATTTCAATATTTTTCATAATTCTGTATGTTTGTTTTATAAATTATATAATTAATTTCAAATTGGACAGAGTATATAACCTTTGGATTTCAGGCTCGATATTTGAGGCCCAGTAGAACCAAGCTATCCTGAATTCTTATCTATGTCAATTTCAATATTTTTCACAATTCTTTGTGTTTGTTTTATAAATAAAATAATTATTTTTTAATTGGACAACGTATATATCTATGGGTTTTAAACTTGATATTTGAGGCCCAGTAGCACCACGCTTTCCTAAATTCTTATATGTGTCAATTTTAATATTTTTCATAATTTTGTGTGTTTGTTTTATAAATTAAATAATTAATTTTTGTAAATTCTAATTGACAGAGTTTGTCTTTGATCTATAAATATAGTAGATATTTAAACTACAGATATTGTACGCTAAAAGGCTCTATATTTTACTATGCTAAAAGACTCTATATTTTACTACGCTATAAGGGTACTAGTCTTTAAACAAATGAATAATCTAATCAAAATAAAAACAAGAAACATATTTTAATAACATAAAATTCATGAAATTACATATGAAACAGTAAAAGAATTATTTCTCAACTTTTAACTATTTTTTAAAACACTAATATTTTAATCCTGATAAAAATAACATACTAATTTAATCGCAAACAATATACAAAATAACATGGAAATACATTCAAGACAATTATTATGCATTATTATACGAGTTTCGACATAAACTAAATCGGAATACCTCAATTTATGTTTTTAGAAAAGTCAAAAAATTAAAATTTTGAGCCCAAAACAAGGAAACCACAACAATAGAAGTCTTGGGTTGGATGCGGGACCTACAATACTATCTTTTTATGTGGCGGGTTGGGTCCACTCGAAATGTTTTTGGAGAAAAAGAGGGGTGGCGACCGTTGTATCGTTTTAAAAAATGGGGGGGGGGGGGGGAGGGGGAAGGGGGAAGCTTCTGTCTCTATGGGGGGGGGGGGGGGGGGGGAGAATAAGGGGTTATTATTTAATAGGTATAGCGTGTTATAATACCGCGCTATATATAACGCGTTATTATACGGCGCTATACTTTAACAACAGAAACACCATTAATCTATATTGCGGTATAATACCACATTATATATAGAAAAGTATCTTTTTTTAAACACAGTAGAAAGGTACTTTGAGTCCAAAATATTGGCATTTAGGTTTCTGAACTCCATTTAATCTTCGTTATACTGTCCAACCAAATTTACCCGTACAATTATACTCATTTCGTTTCAATTTAGTTAAGGTCATTTGACTCGGCACGAAGTTTAAGAAAATAAAAAAGACTTAAACTTATGGTCTTAAAAGCTTAAGGGATAAAAGTTCTGTGGGGTCATGATATTTGTGTAGTTATAAAAGCTTCTCATTATGTGTAAAATGGGAAAAATAAAGAATTTAAAGTTGAATTAATATTTGAATTATTTCCAAATTTAAAAATATGTCATTTATTTTGGAACAGACTAAAAAGAAAAGTACCTTATCTGATTTGAAATGGAGAGAGAACTATCGGGCCAGATTTACCTCTACCATCAACAAACTTTTAAAAATTACCCCCAGATCTGTTAAGTAATCCGAAGTTTATTGATGGTAGGGCTAAATTCAACTGGATAGTATAACGGTAAGGGTAAATTTAGCTAGTTAGTATAACAGAGATTAAATGTAGATAATATCCGAAAGTAAATGGGTATATATAATATGAGAACCAACACTTAGTTATTGTTGATCAACGTTTTTCTGGCGGATAGTAGAGTTTATGCTATATTTATTCTACTTATTTGTTAGGTTGCTCCTCAGAGTCTATCATGTTAGCATGATTTCGCTGTTCTGGGATTTTTCTACTAGATTGATAGAGTTTATGTTATATTATACTCTACATATATGTTAAGATACTCATCAAAGTCTACCCGGTTGGCATGAATTCGTGGTCAGGTATTTCTCTATCGGATTGCTAGAGTCTATATTATATTTTACTCTACATATATATTAAGTTGCTCATCAAAATTTACCAATTGACATGATTACGATGTTCAGGAATTTCTCTACTGGATTGGTAGAGTTTATGCTATATTTGTTAAGTTACTCATCGAAATCTGCTCGATTGGTATAATTTTTTGTGTGTTGTTTTAACAAAGTATTCTTCGAATTTACAACTTTAATTTCGATCAAAGTGTTCTACTTCAAATGATCTCAAATTTAAAATAAAACTTTCAAATACCAATATAAACAATCCTGAATGACCAATTTAGTCAAATAACACCAAATTAAAAAGATTCATTTGGTCTTATGCAACACTTTCTAAGGTCAAACAAAGAGTTTAAAGCTATTGACATTACATCACTAAAATAATATTTGAACTAAAAATTTAAGCATAAATTATCAACAATCAAACGATTTTAACAATATCTCATTCTTAGGGTGTGAGGAAATTCATGATATCTTATTATTTTATAACATATCAATAACGAAAAAATTTAAAATGAATGAAACAAGAATAAACGTAAAATAAAATAAAAGAGAGCAAATGTTATTTTACTTTAGTGATAAGAAGTAGAATTGGTCAAAAAGTCCGAAAGACTTATTGTCAAGCTTCTTGATTTTTTTTTTCCTTGTCAACTAAAACGATAATTAGTTGGTCTTGAGAAATAACGTCATTTTTCATATTAAAGTTGAATTCTAGTGTCTTCATTAATCATTATAATGCAGCTCGTAAACCAATTATGTGGGTAATATTATGCTTGCCTTTCTTTAACTAAAGAAGATATTTTATCCATATTTACAAGCGGTAATTGAAAATAACCACAGTTTTAAAATAATCGAATTTAGCCACATTTTATAAATAAAAGATAAATTTGAACAAAAACATAGTTCAATATTCGAAAAATATTCCAGCATTATATGTTGGAGTTCAAATTTTTTACATGTGAACTTCCATCATAACATGCTAGGATTTCATAATATGCTGGAGTTCCAGCATAATATGCCGGAAGTTCATATACATATACTCCAATCTTTAATATGTTATTCTGAAACTTTTCGTGTTACATCAAAATATCTATTTTTCAATAACTTTACAAATACTGATTATTTTTCTATTACTAGTCTGTAAACTAGCTCGCCCATATTATTTTGACCTTAATATTGCTGTCCCGTTACAATAAAAAAATACAGCGGGTAATAAGTTAAGACTAAAGTTACTTTCGCAAATAGCCATATATACATAATGATTTGACATATTTTGTACTATTTCCAAAACTTGAAAACCGCATTTCTTTTTACTAGGACTTTGTGATTAACTCAAATTTTTGTCATCAAACTTTTTCTTATTAAATTATGTAATTTATATATAGTTGTATGATCTTAACAATGTAAATATGAAATCTTCTTATGGTGGGTGTGATTCAAAAAAGGCTCACAATTTGAACTTAAAATATCAGGCATACTACTATTGACGGTCAAATATAACGGTTATCTTAATATTCCAAAAGGTCCAAATTTAAAAAAAAAATATTCCCAAAAAAAATATATTCCAAAAGGTCAAAATTTTAAAAAAAAAATTTCCAAAAGGACTGCATTTGATCGGATTGCATTCATCAACTGTTAGTATTATATGTTAAAGTACTAAAGGTTTTGGCTGCAGCATCTACCACGAAGAAACAGATAAAAACAAAATGCAACTTTTTAAAGCATGTTAAATTGTAAAGGTAGTGATAGAGATGGCAATTGGGCGCGGACGGAGTAGGGCAAGCTTTCATCCGCTAAAATTTTGACTAGTCCTACCCACCCGTTTAGCCTTTTTCCAAATTTTTGCTGGTTATTAGGAGGAAAATGGTATTTTAGATGACTTATTTATCTTCCATGTTGTGTCTTAAAGGCATGTGTTGATAAGAGTTATATTTTTAATTATCCAAATACATATTTATTGAAGAATTATTTAGGTTGAGACGATTAGTTCTAATTTGGTGTACACGTCAATAGATATAATACTTTCTCTGTTACAAATATGGAATGTAAGAGATAGAAGGAGAAAACATATTTGCTTTGTATCTTGCCCTGTCCTGCGTTGTCCTAACCCGTCGATTTTTTGAAAAAAAAAAATTATTTTATCCCGCCCCGCTTCACTTTATTTAAATCTTCCCCTGCTCCGCCTCATTAAGAGTTTGTCATGCCCTGTCATCCCCTGCCCTGTCCTTCCCCATCATTTTTTTCAAAAAACTTTATTTTGCCTTGCCCTACCCCATTAAAAGTTTGCCCCGCCCTGTCATGTCCCGTCCCGTCCTAATTTTCATCTCTAAATAATTTAAAATGATATTACTTTTTAATCGAATATAAGATAAATTATTAATAGTTTAAGAATATGTTTGCACTATGGTGAAAAACAAATGTATATGTATAATCAGGTCAAGCTTATTTTTTAATGCTTTTATTACCAAGTATTTACAATATATACCAAGAGACTAACTAAGCTTATGTATTCTCCTTTTGTTAGACATGAAGCCCCAACAGAAGGATACTACACTATCCCCTAATCAACTGAATTTCAACACTACTTGAGTCACCTCCTTGCCAATTATATATCATGCCTTCTTGTAGAAATAAGCACTGTATTCATCACAGGTTGGAGCCTTGTTGTCATCTATACTTTGAAGAGCTTGCATAACCTCCTCTTCAGTTACTTGCCTTATCAAGTTCAATTGTTGCTGTCTATTTAGGTTGCTCCCCTGCTTCATTACTTCTGAGTTTACTGCTGGCAATTGTACTGTTGTTGTTCCCAGTAGATTTTTGTAGAAGTTTAGGATCTCATCTTCCACTTCTGTAGCTGTGTTTAGTAGCTGACCTGCATTATTATGCAAACAACCTATATGGTTAGTGGCTTGTATACTCTTTGTACAAGCATGAAAATATGCTATGTTTGCATCTCAACCATGTTGAGCCATTTGATCCTTGACTTCTTCCTCATGATGCTTTCTTCAATTTCAATCCATTTAGCTAGCTCCTTCCTTGCTTATTTTTCTTGTGTTATACCATCTATACTGCAGCCAGGTACATCCATTTTCTTCTAAATCTCCTCCAAGTTTACTCTTACTTCTTGGATTATTTCCACGGTATTATTAAAGTCTTGTCTATTCATCTGCTTCAGTTTGCTCTTTAGCATATTGAGTTTCCTCCAAACTCTGTTTGGTTTTCTTTCTTCTCTTTTGTTCTAGCATTCATATATAGCTTTCTCAAATCCTTTATGTTGTGCCATATAATTAAAGAACTTGAAAGGTCTCCGACCATTCTGTTGCTCATAATCCATTAGTATCCTCAATGGGCAGTGATCTGAAAACCCAGGCTGCAATGCCCTTCCTTCCATTTCAGGTCATTTTTGGATCCAAGCAGAATTAACAAGTATTCTATCAATTTTACTGTGGACATGGATATTAGTCCACGTATACTTCCTACCTACCGTCTTTAATTCTATTAGTCCATTTCTCCAGATGAAATCTTTTGAAGTATTTTACTTCAAATTTCTGCACTTGTATTCCTTGAGCCATGTCTTCACTAGTGAACATAGTGTTGTAATCTTCCATTAGAATACAAGGATCGGTATCACTATCTATTACTTTTTCCATATCTTCCTATAGCCGTTTCCTATCTTGTATTGTATGCATTCCATAGACAGCACCAAATCTGAATTTAGTGCTATTTTGCCTTTCTGTGACTTCCCCTATTATGTATTGTTGGTGCATATCATACCCTTCAAGGTCTACCTTTGTTTGGTCCCATGCAATCCATATTCTACCACCTGGAGCCTGTGGGTAATTTTCTATCCATCTCCAGTTATTGAATATCTTCTTGATAATATCTTCTGCCTCTATTTCTTTAACTCTATTCTCTAGGACTGCTATAAACACTACCTTATTCTCCATAATAAATTTTTTTAGTTCTTTTTGCTTATACACCTTATTCATACCTCTCACTCACACTATGATGTTTAGCATTATAGCTTTCTTTGATTGGTGGTGCCCTCACTGCCTCTATCCCTAGGGAGTTCACTCTCTTTGTCTTGTTCCCTAGTCATTTGGACTAGTCTTTGTGCACTATCTACTAGGACTGTGAAGGCATTGCTAGTATTAATTTCCAGCTCATCCCTTCCATCTCCATTCTTCTTTTAAGCAGATTTGCCTTTTGCCACTTGCCATTGCTCTTCCTTTGAATTGTTGTTGTGTATCCCATCACTATCTTCTTCCAATTGCTCGAGAAATCTGCCTCTTGTATCAATTTTATTAGTCTTGGGGTCTAAAATTCTTACAACTTTCCATTGCTTTCCTTGATTCTGTATTCTATATGTTGGGTACCCTCCCTCTTGCTTCTGAACTTCCTTGTTGTGGCATGAGTGACCAATTTGACAACAAGTTTGACAGTACTGGGGCTTCCAATCATACTGTGCCATTTGCTCAAATATTTTTGTATTTGATTCAATCAGTTTAATTGTCCCCTGTAGAGTTCTAGTTATATCCATTTCTATGAGGACCCTAGCATATGAAATTCTATCAGCCACAGTTGTGCAACATCAGCATACAAAGGCTTCTCTAGTCCACTTCTAATTTTGCTAAGTGCCTTATTACTCCAGCAGTTCAATGGGAGTTTTGGGAATTTAATCCACAGTGGAACAATTTTCAGAACTTCTTCACTAAAATCAAAATCCTCAGCCCAAGCTTTTAGTATTACAGGTCTATTTTTTGTAGTATAAGGCCCATTCATCATCACTTCATCTCTTTTTTCAATACTAGTCAACAAAATTATATAATAACCATCACTATGATATAGTACCTTAGGTTTCTGATTTTTTCCCATTGAGTAGAAACAAATCGTTCAACAACACCTATAGTTGGAGTGTTTCCAACTACATACAGTATAAGAGCTCGATTTTTTATCAGCTATATCTTCCTCCAAAATCTGTAGTACTACTTCACCCTCTTGTATCACTGGTGGAACAAATGTTAGATCCATTCCTTTTGCAACAAATTTGTTGTCATGCAATAGTCCAGCCCATGATCTGCCCTTATCTTCCTCAACTCGTTCCGTCACTGTTACATTGCCCTACTCTTTCACATTACTATTTGTTATTGTTTCATTGAGTTTTGCTCTGCTAGTGCTTGCATCTCCAATGATAGATGGCGATATATTCATCCTAGGTATCCCTAGGTTAGTGGGACTCACTGGGGTATTAACACGATTGTAGCTCAGATCTGTCCAGTTTAGCTAACAATCACTATTTAGATCCAGTTCCTCTTCCTGGATTTTTCCCTTTGCATGTTGTTTTCCTTGTTCCTTTGAGTTACTTTCCTTGATTCTACGATAAATGACAAGAAATTTGGTCTGATTTTTCCTTGGCCTCCCTTTTCCTCCAATTTTCTGATGATGGCGCAGGTTATATCATCTAATGTGTGCCGAGAGAGAAAAGAGTGAAAAAAAAGAATTATTACTACACTTACTGTAGAAAACATACATTGATTAACTAGATTATCTGCCGTGATTATTGGTTGATAAAATATTGGGTTTTTTTTCTGCATTAGATTTTTCTAGAGTTACAAATAACAATAAATAAAACACCACTCAAGTATCCAAAATCCATAATTTTATGAAAACTTTTAAATTCGCACGTTCTATCATAAATCAATTGTCTATGTATCTCTAACTTCTTTTATTTTAAGTATTTCAATTAAAGTTACAAATATTTTTACTTTGCAATTAGTAAAATGATTAGTAAAATCTAAAATACATACTTCATGAAAAAGGATGTAGGTGTGGTTTACCTCGAAAATACGAGTAACAATCAAATTTGATTTGTGGTTTTAAAGATACGTGATTTAGTTTATACCAATTGATAATCAAGAAATATGAAGTATAGATGAAGGGAATAAGTAAATTCAAACCAGAAGATAAGTCAATTCGACCTCGAGCCTAGTGACCTCGAGATGGGCTGGAACAATAAAGCAAGAATAATAAAGCTTAAGGACAACTCTGATGCAGACTGAGCAAAAAAGTATTGCCAATAATTAGAGGATGTTTGCAAATTATTGGGGTTCCCTTTATATAGGAGGAAGCCCTAAATAAGGAACATTTCCATTTACAACAAAGAATCTTATTGGGATAATTGTGTAAACGTCTAGTACGGATTTGTACTAATTATTACAAATTAATTTCGAAATTTGCGCCATAATCTAAGGGACATGGAAAGAATCTTGTCCTTCTGTAATAAACTCATAACTGCACTATCTCGAAGTCGGTTATACTTTAGCTTCGATGCTCCTCGAACACTTAGGTCTTAGAGCCTCTTATTTTGACTTCTATCCCGAGCTTGGTATTTATCGAACTCCTGCCCTTGATGCAACGTCTCGAACCCACTAAATTGGGGGCACCTGATTTCACCATATACAAATAGTCCCCACGTTTCTTAGAGTAAAATGGTAAGAAATGATTTGAACCTCGATCTGAAGCCCTTGATGATGATGTCATCCTCATGATGTAAGAACTCGAAATGATTGAAACATCACATTGGTTCGCTTTCCCAAAACATTAAATACATGCCAGTAATGTCAACCATTAGCGTTGTTGAACCGTCGCCGCGCATCTAAAAGTATAACGTCCAGTCTCTGAAAAAGCTTTACTTCAATCCTCAAACCACCTCTGAACCTCCTCTATATCTCTCTCTCTTCATCTGTTTCCTTTCACTATTTGCTTCTACCACCTCCTTAGTGCCGAAAAACACCAAGCTCCGCCGTCTTCTGCATTTTATAATCCAAAATTATGGTGAAAACCTCTAAAATAGTCCCTAAAAAAAGGCTTCATCCTCTCGTTCCTGTCCGGCCGGTGACAAAGTGACTGCCCTTCACAAGATTGTTTTTGTCGCCTACGTTATAAGAAAAGACTCGATACTGAGAACCCCCTGCAGTCCTCGGCCGATGTGAACATGCATCGAGGTACATCCAGTGGTGATCTTTTTTTGCAAAAGGTATAAGGTCACTGTCACGACCCGAATTTCCCACCATCGGGGTTGTGATGGCGCCTACTATCGGAGCTACCATTTAAACATTTCATAAAGTTTTATCTATAACAATAAGATAAACTGAAATAAATACTTAAAATATGTGGAAGACTTTTAACAAAAATGATATCAAGTGTGGAAGTTTAAAACATATCTCTACCCAGTATCTGGTGTCACCACTCACGGACTACTAAGGAGTACTAAAAACACCAGTCTTAAAGAAAATACATAAGAGTCCGTCTCAATACAAATAAACAAACTGAAATTACATAGATGAGACTCCGAGCCCGCGGACGTCAGCTAAGCTACCTAAGAGTCTCTGGACTGAAGATTGCCTCCCGGTATAGAACTGCTGTGGCGGTTCGTAAGCTATCTCCTGACCTGTGCACAAAAGGCATAGAAGTGTAGCATCAGCACAACTGACCCATGTGTTGGTAAGTGCCTGGCCTTACCCCGTCGAGGTAATAACGAGGCAATACATGACCTACCACAAATAACCTTTATAGATATGTGCAATAACAGGAGAACATGCTATTCTAAACAGTAATAAAGGGGGAGGGAAGCATGCTGTGGGGTACAACAGTTCAAATACAGAAATTCACTAACAAGAATGGAAACCGAGCAGACTACAACAGATAAAGGGAAGCCGGAAACCTTAACACACAAAACAATATACTCAGTTCATATTTCTGTTGCGGAACGCAACCCGATCCTCGAGATTTTTAATACCATTGCGGCGTGCAACCCGCTCCTTGACAATTAATCCATTGCGCGTGCAACCCGATCCTCAACATTTAATACCATTGTGGCGTGCAACCTGATCCTCAATATTTACGAACAAAACTCACCCAACATCATTCGCAACTCAAGTGCGAGGGTTGTAACATCAAAATACTAGAGTCCCGACGAGGGAAAATAACTAACAACTGAATTATCCCGGCAATGGAGGGTTTAATTTATACCACAAATCACGGCAAGGGAAATAATCAAAAGACTTCCACTTCTAGCACTTAACTTCCAACAACTCTAAATCGAGCAAATACTTCAATAACCTTTACAAGTCTCTATTTATCCTCAAGCGATCATATCATGTGAACTGAACCAAATTAAGCAACAAGTCATGCCATATTATTCGAATTGAAGCAATTTAAAATCCACGGTCATGCTTGACTCGGGCGCATAGGTAACCGTCACCATACCTATACACTTACTCCACATAGCACATAGCAAATAATGTCCTAATCCTATTCCCTCAAGCCAAAGTTAGATCAAACACTTACCTCGCAAACTCAACTCACGCCTCTAGGATAACTTTACCCCTTGAATTCGCCACAAAACCGGTCGAATTTAGTCACAAGTTACTCAAATATATCAACAAATATTATTTAAAATAATTTGAATGCTTAAGAATTAATTCCCCAAAGTTTTACCCAAAAATTCCTAAAGTGCCCCCTGGCCCATGTGGTCAAAACCCAAGGTTCGAACCAAAACAGGGGTACCCATTCCCCCACGAGTTCATATCTATGTTTTGTTTTAAAATCGGACCTCAAGTTGAGGTCTAAATCCCCAATTTTAAGAAAACCTAGGTTCTACCTCAAATCCTCAGTTTTGTCCATGGAAAACCTTGGTTTTGAGGTGAAAACATGATAAAAGATGTTAAAGATTTAAGAAATTGAGTAAAAGTTTACTTACAAATGATTTGGGAAGGAAAGAATTCGCAAGAAATCACCAATGGGTGTTTGGGTTTTTAAAATATGACAAATGAGCTTTGAAATCGATTAAGTTTGAAATATGCCGGTGCAGGTATCGCATTTGCGAAACTGGTTTTGAAATTATGAACCTAGTAGACATGGGAATTGCGAGATTATGGTTCGCATTTGCGAACCCATGTAGGGAAGGCATGCTTCTCATTTGCGAAGAGGGTGTTCGCATTTGCGAACCCAGCGCCTAAGGTTGAGGGATCGAATTTGCGATGAAGTCTTCGCATTTGCGAAGACTGGTCTTGGGGGGCATTGCAATTGCGAAAAAATACTTCGATTTTGCGAAGATAGTAGCCACGGTGTTATTTTGCAATTACGAGCACTGGCTTCGCATTTGCGAAGCCTGAGATTTAAAGCACACCAGGTGTTTCAAAAATAATAAATGCACTCCGATGCCTGTCCAAAACACTCCCGAGCCCTCGGGGCTCCTAACCAATTATGCACACGACTTCAAAAACATCCTACAGACCTACTCGTGCGATCAAATCACGTCAATAAATCATAACCATAGAATCAAACCTCAAACTTATGAATTTTTCTTCTTAGTTTCATAAACTTTTAAACATAGAACTGATAGTCTGAAACACGTCATACGATGCTCGTTTTCAACCAAACTTTACACAAAGCGCTTAACGCTCATTTAAGACCGGTACCGGGCGTCGGAACCAAAATACTAGCCTGATACCTATATTTTCTAGCTTATTTCCATTTCAATTTTGTATATCATTTCGAGATAAACAATTTTTTTTAAATATTCGGTACTTGGGCCTGGGACATCGGATTTCGATTCCGGGAATACGCTTGGGTCCCATATTTTTCTATGGACCCTCCGGGACTGTCACATCACGATTTCGAATCCGTTTACCCAAAATATTGACCAAAGTCAATTATATCAATATTATTATATTATTTCACAGTTTTTAACACAAAATACATATATTTCCACATAAAAACTTTTTGGCTTCAAGCCACACTATGCACGTAAATCGAGGCAACCAAATAAGAGGTTTCAAGGCCTCGGAAGCACAGAGAAAGGGAGAATTACAGTGATGACCCTTTGAGTCATCACATCCTTCACTCTGAAACAATCGTTCATCCTCGAACAGACAAAAGAAAAAAGTACCTGAGTCGGGGAATAGATGGGGATAACGGCTCCGCATATCAGACTCGGACTCCTAGGTCGATGCCTCGGGAGGCTGACCTCTCCACTGAACAGCACTGAAGGAAAAATACTCGAACTCAACTGTCGGACTTGCCGGTCTTAAATAGCCACCTGCTCCTCCTCATATGACAGATCCTTATCCAATTGGATAGTATTGAAATCTAACACGTGGGCGGGATCGCCGTGATACTTCCGAAGCATAGATACATGAAAAATCGGATGCATGGCTGACAAGCTAGGCTTAAAAGCAAATCTATGAGACACCTTCTCCACACGATCAAGAATCTCAAATGGGCCAATATACCAAGGGCTAAGCTTGCCCTTCTTCCCAAATCTCATCACGCCCTTCATAGGCGATAGACGGAGCAATACGCACTCAACAACCATGAAAGAAACATCCCTTACCTTGCGATTTGCATAACTCTTCTGCCTAGATTGAGCTGACCGAAGTCTGTCCCGAATGATCTTAACCTTATCGAAGGCCTCCTGTACTAGATATGTACCCAATAAGCGTTCCTCTTCCGACTCAAACCATCCGAACGGGGACCGACACCGCCTACCATATAACACCTCATACGGAGCCATCTGAATGCTGGACTGGTATATTGTCATAGCAATCTTTGCTAAAGGAAAGAACTGGTCCCACAAGCCTCCAAAATAAACAACGCAGGCACGGAGCATATCCTCAAAAATCTGAATGGTCCTCTCGGACTGATCGTCCGTCTGGGGTGAAATGCAGTACTCAACTGAACCTGGGTGCCCAACTCACGCTGTACCGCTCTCTAGAAATGTGAGGTAAACTGCGGACTCTAGTCCGAAATAATAGATATGGGCACCCCATGAAGGCGAACGATCACTCTGATATAAATGTCAACATATCTCTCGAACGAATAGGTGGTGGCAACTGGAATAAAATGCGCTGACTTGGTCAGCCTATCAAAAATAACCCATATAGAATCAAACTTCTTCCGAGTCTTCGAAAGGCCAGTAACAAAATCCATGGTGATTCTCTCCCACTTCCACTCGGGAAGCTCAATCCTCTGAAATAACCCATCAGGCCTCTGATGCTCATACTTAACCTGCTGACAATTCAGACAACAAGAGATAGATGCAACAATTTCTTTCCTCATTCTGCGCCACCAAAAATGCCGCCTCAAATCCTGATATATCTTCGCGGCGCCCGGATGAATAAAATACCGAAAACTGTGGCTCTCCGCTAAAATTGACTCCCGAATACCATCAAAATTGGGCACACACTCGCCCCTGCAACCTCAATACACCATCATCTCCCAAGGTCATTTTCCTAGCACCTTCCCACTGTACCGTGTTTCTCAGGACACACAAATGGGGATCATCAAATTGCCGCTCCCGAATATGCTCCATAAACAATGAACGAGCAACCGTACAAGATAACACCCTGCTAGGCTCAGAAATATCCAATCTCATAAATCGGTTGGCCAAGGCCTGAACATCCAAAGCGAGCTGTCTCTAGTTGACCGGAATATAGGCAAGACTACCCATGCTGGCGGACTTCCTACTCAATGCATCTGTCACCACATTGGCCTTCCCGGGGTGGTATAAGATAGAAACATCATAGTCCTTCAACAACTCCAACCACCTCAGCTGCCTCAAATTCTCCTCCTTCTGTTTGAACAAGTACTGAATGCTCTTGTGATCCGTGTACGCCTCACATGTCACACCATATAGATAATGCCTCCAGATCTTCAAGGCATGAACAGTGGCTACCAACTCTAGGTCATGAACTGGATAATTCATCTCGTGGATCTTCAACTGCCTCGAAGCATTTTCTATGACCCTTCCATTGTGCATCAACACTACGCCAAGCCCGATACGGGAGACATCACAATAAACAGTATAAGGCCCTGATCCCGTGGGAAAAACCAATACCGGTGCCATAGTCAGAGCTGTCTTGAGCTTCTAGAAGCTCGCTCACACTCATCTGACCACCTAAAATGGGCACCCTTCTGGGTCAATCTAGTCATCGCGGCCGCAATGGATGAAAACCCTTCCACGAAACATCGGTAGTAACTAGCTAACCCCAAGAAGCTCCGGATCTCTGTAGCTGAAGCTGGTCGAGGTTAGTTCTTGATTGCCTCTATCTTCTTCGGGTCCACCTGAATACCCTCTGCTAATATGACATGACCTAGGAATACGACTGAGCTTAACTAAAACTCGGAATTCGAGAACTTGGCATACAACTGACTATCCTTCAGAGTCTGAAGAACCACTCTGAGGTGCTGCTCATGCTCCTCCTGACTGCGGGAGTATATCAAAATGTCGTCAATGAGTACAATCATAAATAAATCCAAATAGGTCCTGAACACTCGGTTCATCAACTCTATGAATGGCGCTAGGGCATTGGTCAACCCAAACAACATGACCAAGAACTTATAATGCCCATACAGAGTGCCAAATGCTGTTTTAGGGACATCAGACGCCCTGATCCTCAGCTGATGATAACCAGACCTCAAATCTATCTTCGAGAACACCCTAGCACCCTGAAGCTGGTCGAACAACTCGTCAATCCTCGGCATCGGATACTTATTCTTTATCGTCACCTTGTTCAACTACGGGTAATCAATGCACATCCTTATCGACCCATCCTTTTTCTTCACAAATAACACCGGTGCACCCCAAGGAGATACACTGAGTCTAATGAAACCTTTATCAAGCAAATCCTGAAGCTGCTCCTTCAATTCCTTCAACTCTGGCGGGACCATGCGATACGGCAGAATGGAAATAGGAAGAGTTCCCGGAGTTAGATCAATACAAAAATAAATGTCCCTATCGGGCAGCATACTCGGCAGGTTTGAAGAGAAAACCTCGGGGAACTCCCAAACAATAGGAACAGAGTCAATATATGGAACCTATGCTAGGCATCCCTTCTCGACCATACGTCGAGCCTTGACATACGAAATGACACTGCGGGTGGTATGACCTGGGCTCCCTTTCCACTCAAGTCGGGGAAAATTTGGAAAAGCCAAGGTCACGGTTTTGGCATGATAATCCAAAATAGCATGATACGGGGACAACCAATCCATCCCTAATATGACGTCAAATTCCACCATATCTAAGAGCAATAAGACGACACGGGTCTCAAGACCCTAAAATACTACCACACATGAATGATGCACTCGGTCGACCACTGTAGAATCACCAACCGGTGTAGACACATATACAGGAATACACAAAGCCTCACTAGGAATAACCAAATAGGGTGCAAACTAGGACGACACATATGAATACATAGATATTGGATCAAATAATACTGAAGTACCCCTATCACATACCAGCATAGCACCTGTAATCACAACATCTGATGACTCGACCTCTGGCCTAGCTAGCAAAGCATAACAACGGGGTTGGCCCCCAACTCCCTGAACTGTGTCTCTAGGATGATCTTTTGCAGGGTGACCCCTGCCTCCGGTGGTCTGAGCTCCACCTCTATGCTCCTTACCACCACCTCTATGGCCTCTACTCCCCCTCTAACTGGCTGGGTGGCCGAGGGATCACCTGCTTCCTGAATCATGGGACGAGGACCCTGATGCTATGACCGAGCACCCCTCAACCTCGGGAAATATCTCCGGATGTGGCTGAGATCCCCACACTTATAACACTCAGCAGAATGCGGCAACAGAGATAACAGGGGCTAACCCTGATGCCCTAAATGACCTTCTCGAAGACTCTGAAGCGGTGGTGCACTAATGGGATGCTGATCAGAGTAGTGCTATTGAGAACCGCTACAGCCCGCGGTACCATGTGAAACCTGAAGTGCTGACTAGAAGGGCCTCTGAGGGTGGCCTCTGTCATATGAATCCCTACATCTAGATGAGGTGCCACTGAACCTACCAGAATGATGAGTACTCTTATCTGACCCCAGACCACCTCCTTGAATGAGTACCGTCTCTACCCGGTGGGCCGCATTGCCCACCTCCTAAAAGGAAATATCACTACCAACTCCCATGGCCATCGGAAGATGGATCGGCTGAATGAATCCATCAATGAATCTCCGGACCCTATCTCATTCCGTAGGGAGTATCACAACTATATGACGTGGCAAATCAATAAATCTAGTCTCACACTGCGTGACTGTCATGGAGGCGCTCAAACTATCTACGATGTGCCTTCCGCTGAGTGATGGGGAGAAATTTCTCTAAGAATAACTCCGCAAACTGATCCCATGTCAAAGCTGGAGACCCTGCTGGTCTAGATAGGCAATAATCTCTCCACCAAGTATTGGTGGATCCTGTAAGCCTGGAGGTGCAAAAATCGACCCCATTGATCTCCCCTATATCCATAGTCCTGAGGATCTTATGACAACTGAATAGAAAATCCTGGGGATAGAAAATCCTAGGGATCCTCCGATGAAGCACCGCTGAAACTGGTGGTGAAAAGCTTGGACAACCGATAAAGTCTCCAGAAAGCATCCGAAGACATGGCCGCTCCATCTCAGACCTGAGCTGTAATACCTGTCTGATCTGCCATTGCGGGCTGAACCACTGGAACCTGAGTTCGGGGAGCTAACTGTTTCGAAGTACGCATAGCAGGAGTTTGAACCCCTCCTCCAGCGTGAGAAGTGGCTGGTGCTACTGGCAGCAAACCCACTATAATGATAGTGTCCATAAAGACTGCTATACGAACGAGAGCATCCTGGAGATCCGGGGAAAACATAACCCCTCCTAGGACCTGAGCTGGGCCTACTGGAGCTACTGGGGCTAGAACCTCCTCATCAAAGTCAATATGTGGCTCCACCTCTGGAACTATTGCCTGGGGCTGAGCTCTGCCCCTAGAACGGCCTCGGCCCCTGCCCCTCACGGGATCTGCTGCGCGATAGAAGAAGATGCATGCGTCCTTGCAATCTGCGAAGAACAGAGTAGAACGACAATCAATATTTGAGAAACTGAATCGCACGACAAGAATGAAGAAAGTGTGATTTTTCCTAACTTTGTAGCCTCTGGGGGATAAATACAGACATCTCTGTACCAATCCCTCAGACTCTACCGAGCTTGTCCATGAGTTGTGATACCCAAGTAACCTAGTGCTCTAATACCAACTTGTCACCATCTAAATTTTCCACCATTAGTGTAGTGATGTCGCCTACTATTGGATCTAGGAAAGCCAACCATTTAAACATTTCACAAAGTTTTTATCTAAAACAATAAGATAAACTGAAATAAATACTTAAAATATGCGGAAGAGTTTTAACAAAAATGATATCAAGTGCGGAAGTTTAAAACATATCTCTACCCAGTATCTGGTGTCACCTCTCACGGACTACTAAGTAGTACTATAAACATCAGTCTGAAAGAAAATACATAGGAGTCTGTCTCGATACAAATAAACAAACTGAAATACATAGATGAGACTCCGAGCCCGCGGACGTCAGCTAAGCTACCTAAGAGTCTCTGGAGTGAAGGTCGCCTCCTGGTCTAGAACAACTGCGATGGTCCGTATGCTATCTCCTGACCTGTGCACAAAGGGCACAGAAGTGTAGCATAAGCACAACCGACCCCATGTGCTGGTAAGTGTCTAGCCTAACCCCGGCGAGGTAGTGACGAGGCTAGACAGGACCTACCACAAATAACCTGTAAGGATATGTGCAATAACAGGAGAACATGCTATTCTAAACAGTAAAAAAGGGTGAGGGAAGCATGTTGTGAGGTATAACAGCTCAAATACATAAATTCACTCACAAGATTGGAAACAGAGCGGACTACAATTGATAAACAAAAGTCGAAAACCTTAACACGCAGAACCATTTACTCAGTTCATATATCCATTGTGACGCGCAACCCGATCCTTGACATTTTTAATACCGTTGCGGCATGCAACCAACTCCTCGATAATTAATCCATTGCGGCGTGCAACCCGATCCTCAACATTTAATACCATTGCGGCGTGCAAATCGATCCTCGATATTTACCAACAAAACTCAACAAACATCATTCGCAACTCAAGTGCGAGGGGAGTAACATCAAAATAATAGAGTACCAACGAGGGAAAATAACTAACAGCTCAGATATCTCGGCAAGGGAAATAATCACAAGGCTTCCACTTCTAGAACTTAACTACCAACCACTCTAAATCGAGCAAATGGTTCAATAACATTTACAAGTCTCTATTGTCCTCAACCGATCATATCATGTGAACTCAATCAAATTAAGCAACAAGTCATGCCACATTATTCGAATTGAAGCAATTTAATACCCACAGTCATGCTTGACTCGGGCGCATAGGTAACCATCACCATACCTATACACCTACTCCAAATAGCACATAGCAAATAATGTCCTAATCCTATTCCCTCAAGCCAAATTTAGATCAAACACTTACCTCAAAAGCTCCAAATTCAACTCATGCCTCTAGGATAACTTTACCCCTCGAATTCGCCACAAAATTGACCAAAGCTAGTCACAAGTTACTCAAATATATCAACAAATGCTAGTTAAAACAATTTAAATGCTTAAGAATGAATTCCCCAAAGTTTTACCCAAAAATTCCCAAAGTGCCCCCGGGCCCACGTGGTCAAAACCCGAGGTTCGAACCAAAACCTAGTTAACCATTTCCCACCAGTTCATATCTATATTTTGTTTTGAAATCGTTCCTCAAATTGAGGTCCAAATCCCCAATTTTAAGAAAACCTAGGTTCTACCCTAAATCCCCATTTTTGTCCATGGAAAACCTTGATTTTGAGGTGAAAACATGATAAAAGATGTTAAAGATTTAAGAAATTGAGTAAAAGTTGACTTGCAAATGATTTGGGAAGGAAATAGTTCGTGAGAAATCGCCAATGGGTGTTTGGGTTTTGAAAATATGACAAATGAGCTTTAAAATCATTTAAGTATGAAATATACAGGTGAATATATCGCATTTGCAAAACTGGGTTCGGAATGCGAACCCAGCAGACATGGGAATTGCAAGATTGTGGTTCGTATTTGCGAATCCATGCAGGGAAGGCAGACTTCGCATTTGCGAAGTGGGTGTTTGCATTTGCGAACCCAGTGCCTAAGGTTGGGGGATCGCATTTGCGATAAAGTCTTCGCATTTGCGAAGACTTGGCTTAAGGGGGGGGGGGGGGGGAGGCATCATAATTGCGAATACTTCGCTTTTGGGAAGATAGCAGCCCAGGGGTTATTTTGCATTTGCGAAGCCTGCAGAACTGAAGCACACTAGCTCTTTCAAAAATGATAAATGCAATTCGATGCCTATCCAAAACTCTCCCGAGTTCTTGAGGCTCCAAACCAATTATGCACGCGACTTCAGAAACATCCTATGGACCTACTCGCATTATCAAATCACCTCAATTACATCATAGACATAGAATCAAACCTCAAACTCATGAATTTTTCTTCTAAGTTTCATAAACTTTCAAACTTGGAACTCATAGTTCGAAACACGTCATACGACGTCCGTTTTCAACCAAATTACAGAAAGCGCTTAACGCTCATAAAAGACCAGTACCGGGCGTCGGAACCAGAATACGAGCCCGATACCTATATTTTCTAGCTTATTTCCATTTCAATTTTGCATATCATTTTAGATAAATAATTTCTTTCAAAAATTTCGTACTCGGGCCTGGGACCTTGGATTTCGATTTCGGTAATATACCCGGGTCCCATATTTTTCTACGGGCCCTCCGGGACTGTCCCATCAAGGTTCCAGATACGTCTATCCAAAATGTTGTCTAAAGTCAGCTATATCAATATTATTATCAAATTTCATAGTTTTAACACAAAATTCGTATATTTCCACATAAAAAATTTCTTGCTTCGTGCTCGGACTGCACACGCAAATCAAGGCAACCAATAAGACGTTTTCAAGGCCCTGGAAGCACAGAGAAAGTGAGAATTACAGTGATGACCCTTTGGGTCGTCACAGTCACTCTTGGTTAGATCCATCCCTCTTTTTGGTGCATCGTGATTATGCTGCGCTATTTTTCTAGAAAGGCCAAGGATCTGGAGTTTACCCTCCATCACCTTATTGTTGGATAATACGCTTAACGCTAGAGGGGGGGTGAATAGCGTTATAATAAAATTTAGCGTAAACTTGCAGAATTTGAAATTTGCAGGAAATAAATAAGTGCGTTAAGTAAACAAAAAGGAAAGAACGCACCGATGTATTCTGGTTCACCACAACAAGTGGCTAGTCCAGTCCCTGAGAGACTCTCTCGAGATTTTCCACAACTTGTCAAGCTTACGGGTGCTCAACAAACCTTTACAACTTAAGGACACAAGCCTTAACACCTTTGCTCGGAGATACAACACTCCAAGACTTCACTGTTAAGCTTACGGGTGCCTAACCAACCTTTACAACTTAAGGGCACAAGCCTTAACACCTTTGCTCAGAGATACAACACTCCAAGACTTCAACCAAGGAAACACAAGTTCCTTACAACAAGAGAAACACAATTCTCTTACAAGTGTACAAAACACTAAACACTCAAACAAAGCACTCCTTAATGAGTAGATATGAGTAAAGGAAGTAAGCTCAAGATCACAATAACTATGGACAAGACTTTGGCTCTCAAAAGCTTTATGAAATGAATATAAAATGATAAACAATAGTATGCAAGCTTATAGCAATAGAATGACCAGTTGTTGTGTGTTGTTGTGTTTAAAACACTGAAATGAAGCTGTATTTATAGTTGAAAAAGTTGGCATTACCGTTGTCTAATTGTCAATTAAGAGTTGCTGATTTTACTGAGTGACAATCGATTGTCAAGAAGCCACAATCGATTATTTGCCAATCGTTCCAGAAATCAATCCCAGATTTTACGCTTAACAATCGATTATCCAAGATCAACAATCGATTATTGGCAACGTTCAAAAAATCATTTCCAGATTTTACGTAAAACAATCGATTATACAGAATCAATAATCGATTATTCAGCAACGTTTAAAAAATCTTTTCCAGATTTTAATTTCAACAATCGATTGTATAAAATCAACAATCGATTACTCAGCAACGTTCAAAAAATCTTTTCCAGATTTTAATTTCAACAATCGATGTACAAAATCAACATTCAATTACCTGACGGTATTTGAAAAAATTACGACAACGGTCAGCTTCACAATCGATTGTGCAATGTTAACAATCGATTATTTATCAGACTTTGAAAATCATTTTAGACACTGCCTCGTGACAATCAATTGTTATATACTCACAATCGATTATTTAATAACTTTGAAAAAGTCTGGAAGACACTGCCTCAACACAATCGATTGTCATATGTTCACAATCGATTATTTTGTGACTTTGAAAAATCTGATGGACACTGTCTCTTCACAATCGATTGTCATTAGCTTCACAATAGATTATTCTGAGTTTTGAAAAACTTTGATGTACACTGCCTCATCACAATCGATTGTCATAAGGTTCACAATCGATTGTCATGCAAGTTTGAAAAACCTGATGCTCACTGCCTTAACACAATCGATTGTCATTTAGTTCACAATCGATTGTCATGCAGTCTTGGCTTAACATAATCGATTATCATAAGTACATAATCGATTATCTTAGTCCAGATTTTAGAGGCATGTTTAAAAATCATTTTGACTAAAGTAAGTATGCATGATTTAAAATCATTTAGCATTAAATTAAATATGCATGATTTTGTAAAAATAGTTTTACGAGAGAAGCCATGTCATGAGTCAAGTTGTCGGATCAAGATCACAATTAAGAACGACTCATTTAAACTATAAAACTTTGTCTTGTGCTTGAATCTCGTTATCCACCAATTGTGCGCTTGTACTTGAACTTCGTCATATATTAATTTGCGCTTGTTTGTCATTCATCAAAACCTACACATAAGAACACACGTTTTAGTATAAAGCCTTGAGAACGTGTTTCCAACAATTATCAGATTATATTGGCCTCAACTGTTTTGTAGACTGATCAAGCTCCAATATCGATAGAGCAAAGCCTTCTTTGCTAGCAATGATGCGACCAAAGATTGAGGATGGATGAGCCGGTTTATTCAAGCGAGGACCTCCAACATCATTACCAAGGAAATTTTTTTTTTCCGAAGAGATGGAATCCCCATCATAAGAAAAAATTCTTTTTCCAATATCCTTTTGTGGTTCGTTTTAGCATTGTGTGATGCCTTTACCTTTTTATGCAGTTTATGCTTGGATGCCACATGCAATCCCTGACCTCGAGTACTGGGTTAGGAAGTTGGCTACGACCTCCTCATATGATGAGTGCAAAGGCATGACTTATGAGGGGCAAATGATAAGCCAAACACCATGGTGAGTTTTCCTGTATATGCTTTTTCCTTTGACGTTTTTATTCTTTACCAAAGCCGCCTGTTTCCTAACACTTTATTTCAAATTCAAGTAGCCATTGGAAATTTCTACGAGATAAGGCCAGTCCTTCCTAGGGAAGAGATCGAGTACCCAATTCTTAAGTCGGGGAAAGATAACAAGAGAAAAAGGGTTTCAAAATCCGAAGACCCCCAGGAGAACAAGGATCCTGGTCGAAGATGAAGGAGGAATGTTGTCCATGTGGACACAGACTCGGCCCACCAATCCCGAGATGATGAAGGGGATGATGATGAAGAATGGACGTTGGTGACCCAAACTAGGAAACCAGCCGAGGCCGCTGAACCCTCCAGAATAGAGATCTTTCCTTGTGTAAAGGAAACTTCGAAGGAAGATTCAGAAAAAGTCCTCGAATCACCCGGGGCTGGACATTATTATGCCTCCTCCGACAAATATACCACAGAGGACAAGTACCGAGACCCCAAGGCCGAGCAGAGTGCCTCGAGTGACTTGCTCGAGTCCATGACAATGGATCATTCTCCTGCCTTGCCATTTTTTTTGAGAAACGATGAGTGAAGCTCGAGCTCTACGAGCTCCCAACTTGAGCAGAGTACCTAGTTAAGAAGATCCTTTCCGGGACTACTTTACTGGGTTGATGATGTTTCTAACCTCAATGACACATCCACCCTCTTCGAGGAGGCTAAACGACTTTTTTCCCGGGTAAGTGTTTGATCCCGCTATTGTAAATTTTTCTTCATCTCCTTTTCTTTTAACTGATATCTTTTTTCCTTTTTGTGTAGGACATTACTAAATTCAAGGGAGGGCTGAGCCAATATGAGACTGAGCTTAAAAAGTCTTTGTATGAAGAGAAGGCGCTGAGGCTCCTTTGCGGCCAAAAAAAGGAGGATATCAAGGACCTTCGGGTTGAGTTAGCCAAAGCCCATAAAAAGTAAGCCGAGCTAGACAAATAGGTAACTGTGATTTGAACAGAGTATGTTTTTCTTGGCCTTACTATGGAGGATAATACTTCGATGTCTCAGCTGCACCAAAAGGTTATGATTATTGGGCAGCTCCGGGGCGAGGTCGATCAAGTTAAGGCCGGCTGCCACCGATGGAAAGAGAACATGGACCAACTCATTACCGATAAAGAAGTTGTTATAGCCCAACTGTCCTTGCTTGAAACTCAACTCCAAGGATTAAAGTGAATAGTCTGGCTCAGGCCAAGAAAATTAAGGAGTTAGAGGCAGAGCTAGACAAAGTCGGGACCAAAGCTACATAGGCCAAGGCTGAAGTGGATAAGATAAACGATACGGATGATAAGATCATCGCTGTATATTTAAAGGATGACGAGGCTATTCAGGAGCATCTAAGGGAGGCCTTTGACCAGGAAAAAGGTAGTAATGATTTGGTGAAGTGTCAAGCCCGGAAGGAGACTCTCGAAGAAATCCATTCCCAGGATTTGACCTCACTAAAGAAATATCCTAAGTGAAGCCACTGGAAATCGATGCCAGGTTTGTTGTTTTTTTTCTGATAATGAAGATGTTGTAAGTGGTTCCGAGGGCGTGGAAGGCGAAGATAGAGTTCCCGAAGCGGAGGAGGTTCCCGAAGATAGTGCTCCGGAGGATGCAGTTCCAGAGGATGTTGCTTCCGAGGGTTTGGCCTCAAAAGTAGATTAGGTTCTTTTGTTTTTGTTATTAGTATAAGGTCCTTTGCGGCATATGTAAATACTTTCCATGATATACGAAGTTCCCTTTCTCTTCACTTTACCTTTGTATTGATTTATGCTTTTCTTCTGTTTATGAAAACCTTTGATGTAACAATTTCAACGATCAAGCGAGCTTTTGGCCCGGACTTAGAATAAACCCTTAGGTTTTTAGTGATCGGTGGGTGATTTTTGTACTTTTAATAACTAAATACCTCTTAATTGTTTTGGTTAACCCACGAGCAATGCTTAAGTTGATTTGATGTGATTCCGGAACAATGGGACTCTTGAGTCCGAGTTAAGTGAGAGCAAGGTCTCAAACTCCACATGTTTTCGGCCCTTACGATCTTTTTGTATTGGCCCTTCAACTCTTTTAGGTTGGCCCTTAGGCTCTTTAAATTCAGCCAAGACGGCTATAATTTTTCCATCTTTTTATAAAAGACTTAGTGAAAGTTTATTTATTTTAGCAAGTGTTTTTGTACCCGTTGGGTTTTTTGAAGGTTCGGCGGATCAGAACCATATTCGTAATCTGTTTGTGTAAATACAATCGAATACATCTTGAGGTTTTTTCAAAGGCTGATGTTATCGAAGCCTTTAAATTATTCGAGGGCTGATTTTATCGAAGCCCTTTATCATTCACTTTTTCTGATGGTAGCATGATTTAACCAGTTTTTTCAAAGTGTTTGAAGGCCTTTAATTTATAGAGGATGTCGGATGTCTCTGATCTGCATTATTTTGTTTGTAGCCTTTTGATATGATCGTAGTCTTTAATATGGCCGTAGCCTTTGGGTATGTCTCTTGGACTTGTTTCCCAATAACCTTTCGAACTTGTGCGAAAGGTTAGTCCCCGAATATGGTAGACTTGACCTTTATATCGAGGGGATGCCTCTTTGAGGTCTTATGAGTTTGAGTTTTTGAAAACTCGGATGTGTTGACTATCGATGATATTCCCCGAGTATTCGGGGTGTATTTGTGTTCTGGCCCTTGGGCCGTTTCTCATAGAATTATAAGTGTAGAGCTCGTTTGGTAATAGAATTATATGAGACACAAAGTTTTTTGATATAAAAAGTATGCTTCTTTGACTAATTGATACATGCGTACATGTTTCGCCGTTAGGGCTCGATTATTCTATATGGACACGGTTCATCTGACCGATTAGCCCCTTGTAAAGTTCTCCTATCGAGGCCCTCTTTTGCATGAAAATATAACCTCTGAGGGTGATGCCCCCTAGTATTCGAGGTTGATTGAAAAGAAGCCTTTGATACTGTTGAGTTCTCCTTGGTAGCACATACTTGTTACCTCGTTAATACCCTCTCCGGTAAAACTTGTTAGGGACAAAATTCGATTTATGGGTAAAAGAGTGCAGCGCATACTTTAAAACCTAAGTCTTTCATGTAAAAGTGTCTTCGATAGCTTTGATCGAACACTTGTACGGGTTAGTTTCAAATTCAAATGGATAAAAATAGAAAGTCATACCTTAGCAATAGTCTCGTTAGAGTAATGATACGTTCCAATCATTTGGTAGTTGTTTGCCTTCCATTGTGCTTAGTTTATCAGATCCTTTTCCGACAACTCCAATGACCCGTTATGGTCCTTCCCAATTCGAGACCGGTTTTCCTTGATTTGGGTCTCGAGTGTTGAGGGTAATTTTCTATAGAACTAATTCCCTGATTCTGAAGTGTCGAAGGTTAGTCCTTCTATTGTAGTATCTCTCGATTCATTGCTTCTACGCAGCAATCCGAATAAGTGCTACCTCTAATTTTTCATCTAACAGCTCGACGCTAGTATTCATAGCCTCATGATTTGACTCCTCCGATGACCTTGCTACAACAAACTCAGTTAGGGGACTCCACTGCCCAGACTCCTCCTCCCATGTATGCTGCCTATTTTGCTAGTACTATGCTAACTGAGAGCCCTGTTTCTGATTCCAAATTTTGCATGCTAACTCACATTAATTCTGCCACCTGGATAATAGACTCAGGGGCATCTAACCATATGACCTTTAATAAAAATTTACTCTTCAACCTCACACATTTAACTGTGCCCTATCTTGTAACTCTTTTTAATGGATATAAAGTGAAAGTGACATGCACATGATCTTTTGCATTTAATCCATTCATCACTCTTCATGATGTCATATTTGTTCCTTCTTTCAAACACAACTTGATTTCTGTCCACAAACTAGTATAACAGATGCATTGCATAGTTTTGTTTACTGCAACTTCCTGTTTCCTCCACATGTTACAGGCCCATTCTCTGAAGATGCCTCTGGATCTTGGTAAAGAGGAGGCTGGTCTGTACAAGTTTGCTTGGGTGCCAATTTCCTCTTCTTCTTCTAATTGTTGTTCTTCTTCTTCTGATTCTTGTAATCATGACTGTTCTAGCCATAAAGTTATTGCTTTACCTTCAACTGTAAATAGTTCCAACTGTAATAATGTTGTTGCCACTGACATGAATTACATTTGCCATTTGAGACTGGCTCATATTTCATTTGCAAACATGAAACACATTTCTGCCTTGTCTTTTCCATTTGCTTCTAAACAGCCCTTCCCTTGTTCTATTTGTTCTATGGCTAGACAAACTAGACTTGCCTTTCTTGAAAGCACAAGTACATCTAGACCTTTCCAATTGATTTATGTAGATACTTGGGGTCCTTATCACACTCCCACTTCTTCTGGCTCTAGATACTTTCTAACAATAGTTGATGACTTTTCTAGAGCAACCTGGACACATTTATTGGGGTCTAAAAGCAATGCTTTCTGCATGCTTAAGTCTTTTCTGTATATGATTAAAACCTAGTTTAATGCTGTTGTTCAAACTATTAGAAGTGATAATGCTTTGGAATTGGGGTCTAGCATTGCTGGTGCATCCTTCTTTAGCCAACAAGGCATTATTCATCAAACAACTTGTCCCCATACTCCTCAACAGAATGGTGTTGTTGAAAGGAAACATAGGACTCTACTTGAGACCTGTAGAGCCTTACTCTTCCAATCTGGTTTACCCATCTCTTTCTGGGGAGATTGTATGTTGACTGCTACATACCTTATTAACAGAATACCCTCTAGGCTCCTTCAAGGAAAATCCCCTTATGAAATTTTACATGGCCAGGCCCCTACTTACTCTCATTTAAGGGTCTTTGGTTGCCTTGCCTATGCTTCTGTTCCAATCCCACAGAGGGATAAGCTGAAACCTAGAGCAATTTCTTGTGTTTTTCTAGGGTATCCTATTACCCAAAAGGGTTACAAGTTGTATGATCTCAGTTCAAAAAAATGATTTGTGTCCAGGGATGTTGTATTTCATGAGACTTCTTTTCCTTTTAGAACTGTCTCTACCCCTTCCATTTCTTCATCTTCCTTTCCTTTTGTTTCTTCTCCTGAGCAGTCCTTTTCTGACACTAACCTGCGTGTTCCTTTTTCTACCTTTCCTTCTTCTCCATCTGCTACTCCTCCTTCCTCTTCCAGTCCTGTTACTTCCTCTGTTCCTCCATCACTACCTCCTCCTCCCACCCTTCCTGATTCCAGCCCTCCTTTTAATCCTGATATTATTCCTCCTGCTTTACCTGCTTTCACAGCACCTAATGTTCCCAGAAATCTAGGAGGCAGCACACCCTTCCCTCTTATCTTAAGGATTATGTGTGTCACCTTCCTGCTTTTTCTGGATCTTTTTCTTCTCCTTTGCAATTTGAACCTCTTTATTATTCTCAAGCTGCATCAGTCCCAGTATGGCAGGATGCCATGAGAAAGGAGTTTGATGCTTTGGATGTTAATCATACCTGGGATGTTTTTCCCCATCCTCCTGGTAAGAAACCCATAGGATGCAAGTGGGTTTATAAGATCAAATACAAGGCAGATGATAGTGTTGAAATATATAAGGCTAGACTTGTTATTAGAGGGGACACTCAAGTTGAAGGGGTTGATTTTACTAACACCTTTCCTCCTGTGGTTAAGATGTCCACTGTTAAATGTCTTGTTGCTGTGGCTGTTAAGAATCATTGGAATCTTTTTCAGTTTGATGTTAATAATGCTTTCTTGCATGGTGATCTAGATGAGGAGATTTATATGAAACTTCCTCCATGTTTAACAGTTTTTGTCCCTTCTACTGCTTCTACTTCCTCTGCATCCCCTCCTCTTGTATGCAAGTTGAAGAAGTTTCTCTATGGACTGAGACAAGCCTCCAGACACTGGTATGCTAAACTGTCTTCTGCCCTCTACTCCAGAGGATACACACATTCTTTGAATGATTATTCTCTGTTTATCAAGGGCAAAACTGATTGTCTTGTTGTTGTGGCAGTCTATGTGGATGAGATTATAATTACTGGGAATGACAATGATGAGCTTTCTGCCCTGAAACGTTTTCTAGATGATCAGTTCAGGATTAAAGACCTTAGGTCTTTGCATTATTTCCTGGGCATTGAGATGTCTGTTGTACCTGGTGGTATGCATCTTAATCAGCACAAATATGTCTCTGACCTGCTGCATCAATTTGACTGTATGAATGTCTCTCCTGTTATTTGTCCTATGGATCTTGATGTCAAACTCCATGCTGATTCTGGTGACCCCTTCTCCTCCCCTGATCAATATTAGGAGCCTCATTGGTAAGCTCTTATTTTTTACCCACACCACGCCTGGCATTTGTTTTGCTGTTCAGCATCTGAGTCAGTTTTTTAAGTCTCCCAGAGTTCCACATATGACTGCTGCCCTACATGTCCTCAGATATCTTAAGGGCACTAAGCATTTGGGTCTTTTCTATTCTGCCTCTTCTGATTTCTCCATACATGCATATTCTGACAGTGATTGGGCTGCCTGTCCTGATACTCGCAGGTCTGTTACTGGTTTCTGTGTACTTTTGGGTGGTAGCTTAATTAGTTGGAAGTCCAAAAAGCAGCCAGTGATTTCTTTGTCCTCTGCTGAAGCAGAATATAGGGCACTTAGTAAGGTGGTTGCTGAATTATCTTGGATTTCTCGACTGCTCACTGACATTGGTGTTTCTGTCTCTCTTCCCTTTTCTGTTTTTTGTGACAACCAGGCTGCTATACATATTGCCAAGAATCCAGTCTTTCATGAGCGGACCAAGCACATTGAGGTCGACTGCCATTTTGTTCGAAATTAGTTAACTGCTGGGATGATTTCTCTCTCTCATGTCTCTACTTCTCATCAACTGGTTGACCTTCTCACCAAGCCCTTGCCTAGCACTTTCGTTCATCCTTTGCTTGTCAAGTTGAAGGTGGTCTCCCCCTCCAACTTGAGGAGGGGTGTTGAGCTAAAAGATTATCTATCTTCCAATCCTAGACACATACATTGATTTTGTAGTGTATATTTATTGTATACTGTCTGTATATTGTGTATATCGTGTATGTTGGGCCAGAAACAAGTCTGGGCCCATTTTCTTTTGTTTTACACTTGGCCCGAGTTAGTATTGGCCCAAATTATTGCTATTTCTTCTAGGAGGTTCTGTAAACAGACTCAGTCGTATATTTTGGGGATTTGAAGTTTTCCTTTAGAACTCTCTAGAAGCTCTCTCAACCGACTCTTCTTCTTCAATTTTCATCTTTATTTTTCTATGTTTTCAAAAGTCATAGTTACTTTCGGGGTTGTCATTTAAAACAAATTGCGGGGCCCTAAAATAAATATTATATTCAATTACTTAGAATTTGGGAATGGTCGTTTGGCGAATCTCACGGCCTTCCTCAAAATAATATCGCGTTAGACTCTTTAGGCGCGATTTTAATTAAAATACATTCCTAAATTCGGGTGCGCATTTATGCGAACCAAATGTAAATCTCAACAGAGTCGAGATGTGTTAACAATCATGGGTGCATTGATTGCGACGTGGTTGGAGACACGTTTTCACGACGTTGCAATTCTTTTAAAATAATGATAAAAGTTGTTTGAAGTTAAAAGGCACATAAGTTAAACATGTATTAAAATCAGATATTTAACCATTTACAGCAGTTTAAGTGATCGTGCTAGAACCACGAGATTCGAGGGTGCCTAACACCTTCCCACGGGTCAACAGAATTCCTTATTCAGAATTTCTGGTTCGCAAACTCCAATTGGCAAGTCGAAAATTTTCTTCGGTTCGGGATTCAAGATAAACCAGTGACTTAGGACATCAAAAGCCAAACCTTTCCCAAGTGGCGGCTCTGGATAAATAATCCCGATCCGAATAATATCACTTTAAGTGAAAAACTTCCTTATATTATCTTTCGGGATAAGAGTGTAAAAAGGAGGTGTGACACTTCCGATAGTGAGAAATCCGGATCGTGACAGTATATATGTATGAGTGTAAATATATATAATTATTGTATAATATCATATAACCTGCGAGAATAATTAACCAATGAATCTGCTCGATATCTCTGCAAAATCCCTTATTCTTTCATGGGAACTACGCAATGAGTTTAATCAAATACATAAGTTCACGCTTAATTTTTTTGATTGTGTATTGAATTTTATCGGTGTTTCTTTCTCCAACGTGCTACCATTTCTACTATTTGTATCTTTTTTTTTTTTTTGCTATTAACTCTTTCCTTATTGAACTATGTAACTAAAATGTAGTATGGTTTTAGAATTTTGTGTATTGTTTAGCATCTGAATACAAATAATAGAATTTTCTATTTTCTATGGAAATATAAAATTTCAATATAATATAGTAATTATAACAGATCCATATCTATCGCTAAAGAGATGACAACTGACTTCATAATTTAATTAACAATGTGAATGTGAAATCTTCTTATGATGGCTGAGATTCAAAAAAGGTTCACAATTTGAACTTAGAATATCAGGCATACTACTATTGACTGTCAAATATAATGGTTATCTTAATATTCCAAAAAAATAATATTCCAAGAAAGAAAAATATATATTCCAAAAGGACTGCATTTGATCGGATTGCATTCATCAACTATTAGTATATGTTAAAGTTGTAAAAATAGCATATGCTAACTAGTTTCCGGACTGGTCATTCAAAAATAGTTAGTATTTGTCAAGTTATTAAAAAGTAACCACTATTTTACTGCAATAGAGACCGGTCCAACATAATATATTGGAGTTTGGTGCACATATGTGTGAACTTCTAGCATATTATGTTGGAACTCCAACACACCTTCCAGCATAATATACTGGAGATTCGAGCATTTGTGCATGAACTTCCAGCATATTATACTGGACCAGTATACTTTGCTGGAACTCTAGTATATTATACCGGAGTTCTAGTGTACTTATGCTAGAACTCCATCATATTTTGGTGAATTTCTAGTATACTTATCATGAAACTCCAATATAATATGCTGGAGTTCAAGTATACTTATGTTGGAACTCCAGCATAATATACTGGGTTTGAACAGTGTTTTCGTTTAGATATATCTTTACATGAGATGTGACTAAGTTTCAATTACTTTTGAAAACGTGGCTATTTTTTAATGACCACCGGTAAATCTGACTATTTTTGAATTTCTTAAGTTCTAACGTTTTTGGTTGCATCAACTGTTAGTATTTTACTACTACGAAGATTTTGGTGGATTCTATAAGAAAAATATCATTAAAGAGAAAATTAGAATGAATCAAACAAGAATAAACGTAATATAAATAAAAAAGAGAGCAAATTAATTTAATTTACTTTCGTCATGAGAATTAGAATTGGTGAAAGACATCTTTTCACGCTTCTTGACTTTTTTTCTTGTCAACTAAAACGATAATTAGTTGGTCTTGACAAATAACGTCCTTTTTCATTTAAAGTTGAATTCTATGCCTTCAATTGGTAGTCAACTTAATTATAAAAAGTCTATTTCACGTACATCAATGCATCAACCATTATAATGCAGCTAGTTAACCAATTATATAGGTAATATTATGCTTGCCTTTCTTTAATTAAAGAAGATATTTTATCCGGTTCAATTTATTTGATGGTATTTGGGCGAATATGAATTCAACATGCTAGTAACAATGGACTAAAAGATTAAAGTTGTAGTTGAAAAAAGAGCAAACTTCACATCATAATTGTTTGACCAAAAAGGTTTTGAACCTTTTAGTTAAACTAATTAGTAGGGAAATGAAAATGAAGGATAAATGTTAACCAAACATAATTAACTTTAGATCTAAGTATTGTTGTTTAACGGGTGTGCCGGTCGGACCGGGTCAATTTTTTTGACCCGTCCGGGTTATGGACCAGGCCGGGCTGGGTTGCACAGTAACGGGTTTGTAACGGGCCTGGTTAATTCGGGTAAAAAATGAACCATAAGGGTTACGGGTTGAGGGGGCCGGGCCAGGCCGGGTTTAATATATTTTCATTTTTTTTGGAATTAGTATAACTATTGTAAGTTATATTAATACTTTGTAATAATGAATACAAGTAAGATGTAGAAAAATTGCACTTATTGCAAGTGCTACTTTATTTCTTAATTTCAAATTGAAAAAGTAGAAAATGAAATGTTTACATTTTTTCTAACAAGTAAACTAGTAAAGTAGTAATTTCAAATATTTTGCATCGCCCTAGCAAGTTCATCATAATCAATATGAACCAATTGACCTTCTTCTGGCGTGTTAAATTCGGATGGGTTTGCATGTGTTAATATATCTCCAAGTTCCTCGTCTTCTGGGCTATCAACATCTTCCTTTCCTTGATTTCTTCGTTCCGATCTTATCCAATCTCTGAAACATAGTAAAACTTCCAAAGCATTGCTTCCCAATGAGTGGCGGGTGTCTCCAAGTTGTTTTCTTACTTGGCTAAATGCACTCTCCCATGCAACAGTAGAAATTGACACATTTAGCACGTCCCGAGCCATAGCGAAAAGACACGAAATTGCTTTTCATTTTCATTCCACCATCCCAACGGTGAAAATTCCTTTGTGCGAGGCTCCTTTTGCTTCTGCAAGTAGAATTGAGTTTCATCAATATTCCTGCTACTGGTTTGAGTGTTAGAAAATGTAGAAAAAATATTAAAACTATCAAGGCCTTCTTCATCATCCACAGTAGCAGAACTGCTACATTGCATACCGGGATTAACATTGGAGAAGCACGAGCAGCATTATCACATTTATTTGCATAATAATTATATAGTTGCTGTAAATATTCATTTAGCTTGTTCATAGAAACATATAAATTTGGGGTTTCAGTTTCTTCAATCTCCATATAAGTATAAATCATTCATTAATTGGTGACAATCAGATATTTTAATAGAAGGATTTAAAACTGCACTAATTAAGTAAATCTAAGGAATTGGAAAGAAATATTTTTTGAATTTTGCTTGCATTTTTTCAACAACATCCTTATATTTTTCTTTCTTCTTAAATTCAGATAGTAGAAAAGAAATTTCAGCTATATGTACTAAAGCCATAGTAACAGTGGGGTAATATGCGCCAGAAAACACAACAGTAGCAGTATAAAATTTATGTAAAAATTTAACATCATTAATGACCTCCCAAGTATCACTTGTTAACATACGCCTAGGATCAGTACAATGTACATTAGCAACTTCAGTTATTGAAAACCTATATTTGTAGCAATATTATAAAAATATATATGTATAATTTCATCTAGTAACAATTTCGTCTCGCATGAATCTAGGTTTAAGGTTATACTGGATACACTTAGTCTTAAATTCTTTTATTCTAGATTGTCTATTATTTCCTTGAATAACACCAACTGCTCTTCTAACATGAGTAATCTCAACAGAAAATAAATCAAGGCCACTTTTAACAATTAAAATTATAAACATGACATGCACACCTAACATGAAAAATATCATCAAGAGGTGGTTACAAATGCAATTTTAAAATTGAAATTGCGGCATTATTGTTTGAAGTATTATCAAAAGACATACACAAAATATTTTGGTTTAGATTATAAAATTCAACAACTTCAATAATAGTACTACTTATAAACGTAGTAGTATGACTCTGATCTTCATCATATTTAAAAGGGATAATACGTTTTTGCATACAAGTATTATTATCTATCCAATGGCATGTAATTGTCAAATAATCATTTCCATTAACAGCATGGCCAATATCATAAGTTAGACATACTCTAGAAGGAAGGTGGCGAAACAAATAACGTACGTATGTTTGATATTGTCCATGAAGTCTAAAGATATCTGCACTACAAGTACTTTTAGGGATACCTTTAAATAAAGGATTGTAAATCCTTTGAATATACATAATAAGATACGATGAAGAAGCAAAAGAAAAAGGTAGACAACCCAAAGCAATTATTTTTGCTAATTCCTCATGATCCCTCATTTTATCATATTTTACTAGACCTCCAGTAGTAGGGTTAATAGCTGTTTGACTTCCATCCCCATTATTGCCCCATTCTATGGGATGGTCAGATCTCATATGTCTACTAAGTGTCCCAGTCCCCCCTAAATTTCCTCGGGTCAAATGTTTAATAGTTTCATTACAAAGTTTGCACTTAACTCTATCAGTACCTTCTATTATTTCAAATTTCATACCAGACTTCTTCTTCTACGATTAGAAGTCGGAGCCACTGGTGGTCTATCCCTTGTAGAACTAGCAACTCCAACTCCAACACTACCAACATTTCCCCTAGTATATGTAGGTGGTATCTCATCTTCTATTCCAATTGCATTATCTTCTATTCCAAAATCTTCTTGTAATTGTTCATAACCTATCTCTACATTATCATTAGGCGATGATTCAGAAACATGTGTTATTGGTTCGTTACTATTACTACCGGAAGCTCCAGGACTACCTCTTTTTTTATTTTCACCCATACTAGTAACTTTTTTACACGCTCTTTTAGCAGCACTAAACATATTAAATAAGATAAATAGTTGGAGGGAGTGCACCGAATTCGACAATAAATTGAGCACTTGATTACGAAATTCTGGTGTCACCATGAACAAACGTCAAGCAAGTATTTCAATTTTGAACTTCAAGCTTCAAATTCCGATAAATTAAATTCAAGAAAAGAGATCCAAATAAAATTATAAGATAAATTGAAATAATTGAATAATTCAAGAAAGTTGGAGAATAAGAGAATGAGATTATGAGAGAGACTGAGATAGATAAATGAGATTTGAGTGAGAAATGAAGAAGAGAAGGGGTATTTATAGTTTTTTGAAGATTATATTTGTAAAATAAAAAATGGTTAAAATAATTTTAAAAAATGGGAAATTGGAGCAAAAATCCATTGCCCAACGGATTTGCTGAAGAAGTGAATGTTGGCAACAGTCCACTGTGGTCCCCACGCGTCAGATTTTCAAAAATATTAAAAAAAGAATTTCTCGTTAAATCGGTCCGGGCCGGGCCGGGTTAACCGTATGGGCACTATTCATCCGGACCGGGCCGGTCCGGTACAGTTAAATAATAAAAAAAACGAACACAACCCCTACCTCCCACGAATCCAGTTGGTCCGGTCCCAGTTTAAACCGGTCAGGGCCAGTCCAGAACCGGTCCAACCCAGCCCCTTAGAAACCCTTAAATCTAAGCATATTGAATATGAAAACCCAAGGAGGCCAAGCTTCTATCACATTTCTTAAGATGATTAACAGACATCACATGTAAATGATAAGCTTACATCTTTGATATATTTGTTCCCTATTTGTAACAGGAAATAAGGAAGAGAGAGAAAGTTGTTGATAACTATGAGATCTATCTTTGTTGATTCAACAATGATGGTTACAAAGGGTTGTAACCAGAATCTGGACTGTTGATTTGTTGTTGAGGATCTCTTCTCGTTCTCATCTTTCATACATTGCTCCTCTCTTTTCTTGGATGGGAGCGCCCCCTCCCTCCCCAACCTTCCCCTTTATCCAACGGTCTTTACCCAACGTACCCTCTCATAAATTTACTCTTCCTTACTTGCCCAAGTATTACGATGTATGTGCCGTCGTGCAGGCCTTATGATGGCTCGATCTCAGCAGTGGCTGAGATACTCGTCGTTGCTACGCCTCCTCAAGGATTTGTTGTACCGTCACATCAATTCATGATATCATAAATTCCATTATACGTCATCATGGAGCACGTTTCCCATGCATCGTATCATTTCCTATGCCCCTTCGTGTTCTAATTTGGCGGCTTTTGGTTTTTCCGCTCATGCATTTATGTCTCTATAAATAAGGGAGAAATCCTCTATTTGATTCTTGCACCCTTAAATTATTCAAGAACTTTGAAAATTTCCTTTCCCCTCTATAGTTTTTCATTCTCCTGCTTCCGATAGAATCCAGCGTGATGATTACCCCTTTTACTTTCGTCATTCTTGTTTATTTCGATCAAAAGAAGACAAATGACTAGTACTTCTTCCCAGACTTATAAAGTTGTTGAAGCTCCGGTGCTAGAAAGTGACATGTCCTTGCTCGAAGAGGGAGTAGAGGTGGTGGAGGATGATAGGTTTCCGATGGTGGATGAGATAATACCTCGCCCAGGGAAAATGAGCAGCGATTTTACTAGCCTTGCCAGAAATAAACCGGAGCTCGTCCCTTCCACTATAGATGAAGTAGCGATTGTGGCATTCAAGGATAAGTGGGGAATCCCTCTCCACATCGAAATGGCATCGGCGGTGGGGAAGGATATTGTACATTTGCAACACGGGGGATATTGCACCTTTTATGTGTACCCATTTGTTACCGAGTACACGCTCCCTCTTCCCTCTTTGGAGGTGGACTTCTGCCGATTCTACAAAGTGTGCCCGACTCAAATCTCCCTGTATGCGTACAAACTCTTTCTTTTGCCCATCAAGTACGCGGAGGTGGCCGGCCGAGGAATTTCCCTTGGGCACATGCTTCATATATTTGCCCTTCATTTTCTCCGGGGTACGATGATCCATATGCACCATAAAGGAACCAAGAGTTTGTGGTGAAGATGGACGACAAGTTGTGACGACCTGACCCATCGTCTCATGAGTTACCGCTCTTTTTTCCCCATTTTATGCTTCTTCATGCTTCATTATTGGTATTGGATGTGATAGAGCTGATTTGGATTGGCTTTGGTAGAAAATGAGACTCCTAGTCTCTTTAAAGAAGGCTTAGTTTGAAAAAGCCAATTGTATATTGACTTATGAGTTAGAGGGCTCGAATGTGACTTCCGGTGGTTCGATTAGTTTCGGGGATGATTTTTGTTTTAGGAATATGATCGGTAGTGGTTTTGGAGGTCCGGTGTAGAAGTTAGAGTTTTTGGCGAAGTTAGTATTTTGGCGATTTCCGGTTGGTAGGTGAGATTTTGATACGAGGGTCGGAATGGAATTCTTGAGAGTCGCAGTATCTTCACTAGGTGATTTGGGATATGTGGGAAAAATTTCAGATTATTCGAAGGTGACTTGTTTGGGTTCTTGATCGAATGCGTGTTTCGGAAGTTTCGTAAGAACTTAGGCTTGAATTCAACGAGGATTGATGATTTTAGTGTTGTGGGATATGTTTTCATAACTGGAACAAGTTTGAATAACGTTTTAGGTTGTATTGGTATTTTTGATTAAGGTCCCGGAGGCCTCGGGGTGAGCTCGGGTAGTTAACGGGAAGGTTGTAGACTTGTAAAGGTTGATGTTGTTGCTGCTTCTGGTATTTTCGCTTTTGCGGAATTTGGACCGCAGAAGCGGTATCGCATATGCGGCGTAGAGGTCCCAGAAGCGGAAAAGAGCAAGGCTAGGTTGGACAGCAGATGCGGATAGGGAACCGCAGATGCGGCTGGGTGACCGCAAAAGCGGTGTGGGGCGATAAGTGAGTTTCTGCAGAAACGGATAGAGGAACCATGGAAGCGGTGCCACACAAGAGGAAATGGAACCGCAGAAGTGGATTTAGCTGGGCAGAAGTATTTAAATTCTTCTTCGCGAATTCTTGAAGAATTATTCATTGTTCACTTCGGACTTGATGATTTTTGAGAGATTTTGAAGAGGGAATTCAAGGGACTTCATTGAGGTAAGGATTTTTTAGTCTAAAACATAATTCTAAGGTGTTATTACATGAATTAAGACTGAAAAATTAAGGAATCAAGGATTAAAAATGGAGGTTAAGACTTGAACTTAGGAGAGTGTCAATTGAACTCCAATTCTTGTGATTTTTTATATGTATGAACTCGTGGCGAGATAAGGAATCCATTGATTTTTGAGTTTCGAAGACTGTGCCATGGGATCGGGTTTTTCTAATTTCGGTATTTTCAATATTTTTCAATTATTTTTTATTAGATATTGTTCCCTTAGCCTTGTGACGTATTCGTTGTGGTTTTGGTCGGATTCATCGCGCGAGGAGGCCGGTTCGCGAGGCAAGGGCATAGCGACAGAGTTTTGGCCGACTTGAGATGAGTAATGATTGTAAATGGCGTCATGGGGGTTTGAAACCACGGATTTGTACAACATAATGCTATGTTGAGGTGAGACACGAGCAGGGTCATTTATTATTTGGGGTCGTGACTTGGTCCGTCCCGATTGATGTTTTTACCGCGTATATGACAGAGACTTGTTTGGTTTCATCATGATTTGGGCTTACAGCCATACTAGGGATTAAATACCTATTATTTGAATCCTTTGTGGACTTTTATCACCAATTCCTCACTATTTTTATTTATTACTTGAACTCAGTCCCACTGAATTACACTGTTTTAATAACTCAGCTGCTTTAATTACTCGAATTTGAGATTTAAATGATATTTAAAATGTTGTTTGAGCTAAGCACTATTGTTTTACTGATACGCGAGGGGCTTATGATGATTTTATGGATTGAGTGAGGATGAGGGCCATATGTGAGGATATGCTGAGTGATATGAGGCCGAGGGACATAATTACTTTATACGTCACGAGGTGGCTTGTCACGACCCAGATTTTCCACCATCGAGAGTCGTGGTGGCGCCTACTATTGAAGCTAGGCAAGCCAAACATTACAACATTTCTATTGATTTCATTTAAAAAATAATAATAAACTGAAACAATAATTAAAGTGGAAGACTTTAAATACCTAATTAACTGTAACCATAAATGCGGAAGGTTCAACATACACCTCTACCTAGTATCTGGTGTGACTACTCACTGATTAGTACAAAATACTACAAATAATGTCTGGAAGGGAAATATATAGTGTTTGTCTGATACAAGATGAACAAACAAAAAACAAGGAAAGGGACTTCGGCCTGCGAATGCCAGCTAGGCTACCTCGAGAGTCCCTAGACTGAAGATAGCTCCCACAAGTCCTACTGCTTCACTCCATAAGCTACATCATGATCTGTGCATAAAAAGAATGCACAGAGTGTAGCATCAGCACAACCGACCCCATGTGCTGGTAAGTGCCTGGCCTAACCCCGGCGAAGTAGTGACGAGACTAGACAAGACCTACCACAAATAACATGTACAGATATATGTGCAATAACAGAAAGTACACGAATTCAAATAACTAAGAGGGAGGGGAGCATGCTATGGGGTATGACAGTTTAAATATAGAAATCATCGGATAAGAAGTAAAGCCATACAACAACAACTGATAAGGAAAAACACAGGAAAGCCCTACATACAACAAACGATATACTTGACCCATACTTCGTTGCGATGCGCAACCCGATCCTCAAATATATTCGTTGCGGCGAGCAACCCGATCCTCAAATATATCCATTGCGGCAAGCAACCCGATCCTTATATATATTTATTGCGGTGTGCAACCCGATCCTCAATGTTTAATACCAACAATTCACCCAACAACAATCGCAACTCAAATGCGAGGGAAGTGACAACAAAACAAGGAGTCCTGACAAGCGATTATCACTAACAGCTCAAATATCTCGACAAGGGAGAATACAATAAGAATAGTCTATTCGTCCCGTCAAGGGAATTATTATAACACATTCTCTTTTAACTCATTTACTTCTCAGCTAACACTTTATATCAATTTAAACAAGACAATCGTGTCACATCTTTCGAATTATAAGCAATTACGACTCACGGTCATGCTAGACACCGTTGTATAGATGCTCGTCACCATGCCTATGAACTGTACTCGATCATTTAGCAATTAGCAATTAAAACACTCTAATCTTATTCCCTTAAGCCAAAAGTTAAATCAAGCACTTACCTCGGTAAATAGCAATCGAATCTCTAACACTGCCTTTCCTCTAGAATCCAACTCCGAAAAAGTGATATCTAGGCACAATTTAGTTCAACATTATCAATAATGGCTCAAAGACACAATTTCATAGCCTAGAAATGAATTTCCTATCATTCTTCCGAAAATACCAAAATTTGACCCCGGACCCACATGGTCCAAACTCGAGGCTCAGACCAATACCCGATCACCCATAACCCCACAAGTTCAAAAATATAGTTTGTTTTAAGATTTGACCCCAAATTGGGGTTTAATCACCCACAATCTCCAAAAACTAAACTCTACCCAAAAGCCCTAGTTTCTACTTTGATTTCACATTTTAGGCCTAGGAATTCACTAATTAACAAAGAAAAGTGGCGGAATTCACTAATATATCAATACTAATATCAAAATTATTCAAATGTTTTACAAAATTCACATATTTCAACATAAAATTTTTCTAGCTTCACGCCTGGACTGTGCATGCAAATCGAGGCAACAAAAAGAGAGGTTTTCAAGGCCTCGGAAGCACGGAAAAAGGGAGAATTGCGGTGATAACCCTTTGGGTCGTGACATACACCACTTCCAAAAAAGTCTTTCTTGCTTGAACGGACAAAAAAGAAGTACCTGAGTCGGGGAATAGATGAGGATAATGGCTCCGCATATCAGACTCGGACTCCCAGGTCGATGCCTCAGGAGACTGACCTCTCTACTGAACGCACTGAAGAAAAACTCTTCGACCTCAACTGTCAAACCTGGCGATCCAAAATAGCCACCGCCTCATCCTCATACGATAGATCCTTGTCCAACTAGACAGTGCTGAAATCTAATACGTGGGCTGGAGCTGTGATACCTCCGAAGCATGGATACATGAAAAATTGGATGCACGGCTGACAAGCTAGGTGGAAAGGCAATTCTATAAGCCACCTCTCCCACTCGCTCAAGAATCTCAAATGAGCCAATGAATCCAGGACTAAGCTTTCCATTTTTCCCGAACCTCATCACGCCCTTTAAAGGAGATACACGGAGCAAAACTCGCTCACCAACCATGAAAGCAATATCTTTGACCTTGCGGTCTGCATAACTCTTCTGCCTGGACCGAGCTGTCCGAAGTTTGTCCTGAATGATCTTGACCTTATCCAAGGCCTCCTGACTAGATATGTACCCAATAACCGAGCCTCTCCTGGCTCAAACCATCCGACTGGAGATCGACACTGCCTACCATACAACGCCTCATACGGAGCCATCTGAATGCTGGACTGGTAGCTGTTGTTGTAGGCGAACTCTGCTAATGGCAAGAACTGCCACGAGTCCCAAAAAATCAATAACGCAGGCTTGTAGTATATCCTCAAGAATCTAAATAGTCCTCTCGGACTGACCGTCCGTCTGGAGATGAAATGTTGTACTCAACTGAACTTGGGTGTCCAACTCCTGCTGCACCACTCTCTAGAAATATGAGGTAAATTGCGGGCCCCGATCTGAAATGATAGATATAGGCACCCCATGAAGGTGAACGATCTCCCTGATATAAATCCCAGCTAATCTCTCGGAAGAATATGTGGTGGCAACCGGAATAAAATGCACTGACTTGGTCAGCCTATCAACAGTGACCCATATAGCATCAAGCTTCTTCTGAGCCATCGGAAGGCCAGAAATGAAATCCATGGTAATCTTCTCCCACTTCCACTCGGGAAGATCAATCCTCTTAAATAACCGACCGGCCCTCTGATGCTCATACTTAACCTGATGATAGTTCAAATAACGAGCCACATATGCAACAATGTCTTTCTTTATTCTGTGCCACCAATAATGCTGCCTCAAATCTTGATACATCTTCGCGGTGCCCGAATGGATAGAATACCGAGAACTATGGGCCTCCATAAGATCAACTCCTGAATACCATCAAAATTGGGCACACAAACTCGCCCCTGCAATCTCAACACACCATCACCTCCCAAGTTCATTTTCTAGGCACCTCCGTGCTGCAACGTGTCTCACAGGACATAGAAATGCGGGTTATCAAAATGCCGCTCACGGATACGCCCCATCAACGATGAACGAGCGACCGTCCAAGCTAACTCCCTTCTAGGATCGCAAATATCCAACCTCACAAATTGATTGGCCGAGGCCTGAACCTCCAAGGTAAGCGGTCTCTGGCTAAAATATAAGCAATGCTATCCATGTTGGCGGACTTCATAATCAATGCATCGGCCACCACATTAGACTTCCCCCGTTGGCATAAGATAGAAACATCGTAGTCTTTCAACAGCTCCAGCCACCTCCTCTGCCTCAAATTCAACTCCTTCTATTTGAACAAGTACTGAAGGCTCTTGTGAACCATGTACACCTCACACGTCACACCATATAGATAATTCCTCCAAATCTTTAAAGCATGAACAATGGCTGCCAACTCTATGTCATGAATTGGATAATTCTTCTCGTGGATCTTCAACTGCCTCGAAGCATATGCTATGACTCTGCCATTCTGCATCAATACTGTGCCAAGCCCGATACGAGAAGCATCACAATAAACAGTATAAGGCCCTGATCCCATAGGCAAAACCAATACCCGTGCCGTAGTCAAAGCTGTCTTGAGCTTCTGGAAGCTCGCCTCGTACTCATCTAACCACCTGAAATGGGCACCCTTATGGGTCAATCTAGTCATCGGGGCTGCAATGGATGAAAACTCCTCCATGAACCGTCGGTAACCTGCTATCCCTAAGAAAAACTCTAGATCTCCGTAGCTGACATCGGTCGAGGCTAGTTCTTGACTGCCTCAATCTTCTTCGGGTCCACCTGAATATCCTCCGCTGAAATGACGTGCCCTAGGAATGAAAGGGAACTCAACCAAAACACACACTTCAAGAAATTAACGCATAACTGACTATCCTTCAGAGTCTGAGGAACCACTCTGAGGTGCTACTCATGCTCTTCCTGATTACGGGAGTATATCAGAATGTCGTCAATGAAAACAATTACGAACAAAGCCAAATAGGGTCTGAACACTCAGTTCACCAACTCCATAAATGATGCCGGGGCATTGGTCAACCAAAATTACATGGCAAAAAACTCATAATGCCCATATCGAGTGCAAAATGCTATCTTAGGGACATCATATTCCCTAATCCATAGCTGATGATAATCAGATCTCAAATCTATCTTCGTGAACACCCCTAGTACCCTGAAGCTGGTCGAATAAATCATCAATCCTCGACAGTGGATACTTGTTCAACTACCGATAATCAAAGCACATCTTCATCGACCCATCCTTTTTCATCACAAATAACACTGTTGCACCCCAAGGCGATACACTGGGTCTAATAAAGCCTGTATCAAGCAAATCCTGAAGTTGCTCCTTCAACTCTGACGGGGCCATGTGATACGACAAAATGGAAATAGGCTGAGTGCCCGGAGCCATATCAATACAGAAGTCAATATCCCTGTCGGGCGGCATACCCGACAGGTCTGAAGGGAAAACCTTGGGGGACTCCCGAACAATAGAAAAAACGTCAATAGATGGAACCTCTGCGCTGGAGTCACGAACATATGCTAGATAAGCTAGACACCCCTTCTTGACCATGCGTCGAGCCTTGACATATGAAATAAAAATGTGGGTGGCATGGCCTGGGTTCCCTCTCCACTCAATTTGGGGCAAGTCTGGCAAAGCTAAGGTCACAGTCTTGGCGTGATAATCCAAAATAGCATGATACTGGACAATCAATCCATCCCCAAAATAACATCAAAGTCCACTATATCTAAGAGCAACAAGTCGATACGGGTCTTAAGACCCTCAAATACTACCACACATGAATGATGCATTCGGTCGACCACTATAGAATCACCCACCGGTGTAGACACATATACAAGAATAGCCAAGGCCTCACTAGGCCTAACCAAATAGGGTGAAAAATAGGACAACACATATGAATACGTAGATCCCGGATCAAATAGCACAGAAGCATCCCTATCACAGACCAGAATAGTAACTGTAATCACAGCATCTAATGACTCAGCCTCTGGCCTGGCTGGTAAAGCATAACAATGGGGCTGGCCCCACCTCCCTGAACTATGTCTCTGGGTCGATCGGCTACTGGCTGACCCCTGTCTCTGGAGGTTTGGGCTCTACCTCTATTCTCCCTACCTCCACCTTTATGGCCTCTACCCCTGCCTTTAGCTGGCTGGGCGACCTGTGAATCACCTACTGCCTGAATCATGGGACAAGGACACTGCTGCTGCGACCGAGCACCTCTCAACCTCGGGCAATATCTCCTAATGTGTCTAAGATCTCCACACTCATAACACCCGCCTTAATGCGGCAACTGAGAAAACTGGGACTGACCTTACCATCTTGAATGACCTCCTCAAAGGCTCTGAAATGGTGGTGCACTGATGGGATACTTATTAGAATAATGCTGCTGAGAACCGCTACCGCCTGAAGTACCATGAGAGAATTGAAGTGCTCACTGAAAGGGCCTCTGAGGATGTCCTCTACCATACGAATCTATGCATACAGATGAGGTACCGCTGGACCTACCAGAATGACGAGGCATCTTATCTGACCCCTGACCACCACCTCATGCAAGTACCATCTCTATCCTATGGGCCGCATAGGCCACCTCTTGAAAAGACATATCACTATTGGCTCCCAGAGCCATCTGAAGCCGGATCGGCTGAATCAACCCATAAATAAATAGCACCCCTCTCTCAGTAGGGAGTATAACAATAGCATGGTGTGCCAAATCAATAAAACGAGTCTCATACTGCGTGACTCTCACAGTACAAGACGCTCAAACTGCCTACGTAGAGCATCTCGCTCAGTCATCGGGAGAAACTTCTCCAAGAACAATTCTGCAAACTGATCCCAAGTCAATAATGGCGACCCTGCTGACCTACATAAACAATAGTCCCTCCACCAAGTCTTGTGGATCCTGCACGCCGAAAAGTGATGAAGTCAACCCCATTGGTCTCCACAATACCCATAGTCCTGAGAACCCCATGGCAGCTGAATGAGAAGTCATGGGGGTCCTCTGTAGAAGCACCAGTGAAGGTGGTGGTGAAGAGCTTGGTGAAACTTTCAAGCCTCCACAAAGCATCCGCTGGCTGAACTACTGGAACCTGAGGTTGAGGAGCTACTTTCTCCGGAGTACGCGTAGCGGGAGTCTGAACTCCTCTCCCAGCCTGAGTTGTGGTTGGTGCTACGGGAAGCAAACCCTCTCTAGAGACGCTCTCTATAAATCCAAATGTCCAACTGATTAATTAATTCTTTATAACATACTCTATTTTTTTGACAAAAATGGCTATGAGACCCTCTGGGACCTGAGCTAGGCTCACTGGAGCTGCTGGTGCTGGAACCTCCTCATCATAGTCAACATGAGGCTCCATCTCTGCAACTGCTTCTCGGGGCTCAGCTCTGCCCCGGACTCGGCCTCTGGCATGGCCTCGGCCTCGCTCTTTACCCCTCATAGGAGTTGCGGCTGGGAGCTCGGGCTGCTGCGTGGTAGAAGAAGAAGCACGCATTCTCGCCATCTGTGAAAGAACATAGTAGAGTGACACTCAGTATTTGAGAAACAGAATCGCACGACAAGAATGAACAAAGTGAAATTTTTCCTAACTCTATAGCGATCCTGGAGCGATCCCTCATACTCTACCGAGTTTGTCCGTGAGTTGTGAGATCTAAGTAATCTAGTGCTCTGATACTAACTTGTCACGACCTGGATTTCCCACGATTGAGAGTCATGATGGCGCCTACTATCGGAGCTAGGCAAGCCAAACATTACAACATTTCTACTGATTTCATTTAAGCAATTATAATAAACAGAAACAATAATTAAAATGGAAGACTTTAAAATACTTAATTAACCATAACCAGAAATGCGAAAGGTTTAACATACATCTCTACCTAGTATCTGGTATCACCACTCACGGACTACTACAGAATACTACAAATAATGTCTGCAAAGGAATACATAATGTTTGTCTGATACAAGATGAACAAACGAAAAACAAGGAAAGGGACTTCGGCCTGCGAACGCTAGCTAGGCTACCTCGAGAGTCCCTTGACTAAAGATAGCTCCTAGAAGTCCTACTGTTGAGGTTTGTAAGCTGCATCCTAATCTGTGCACAAAAAAATGAACAGAATGTAGTATCAGCACAACCGACCCCATGTGCTAGTAAGTGCCTGGCCTAACCCCGGCAAAGTAGTGACGAGGATAGACGGGACCTACCACAAATAACCTGTACAGATATATGTGCAATAACATGAAGTACATGAATTCAAACAACTAAGAGGAAGGGGAGCATGCTATGGGGTACGACAATTTAAATATAGAAGTCATCGAATAAGAAGTAATGTTGTACAACAACAACTGATAAGGAAAAAAGACAGGAATGCCCTACATATGACAAACAATATACTTGACCCATACTCCGTTGTGGCGCGCAACCCAATCCTCAAAATACATCCGTTTTGGCAAGCAACCCGATCCTCAAATATATTTGTTGCGGTGAGCAACCCGATCCTTAAATATATATGTTGTGGCATGCAACCCGACCCTCAATGTTCAAAACCGTTGCGGCGTGCAAACCGATCCTCAATGATTAATACCAACAATTCATCCAACAACAATCACAAGTCAAGTGCGAGGGAAGTGACAACAAAATAAGGAGTCCCGACAAGGGAATATCACTAACAGCTCAAATATCCTGGCAAGAGAGAATGCAATAAGAACAGTCTATTCGTCCTGGCAAGGGAATCATTACAACACATTCTCTTTTTAACTCATTTCCTTCTCAACTAACACTTTATATGGAATTTATCAATTTAAACAAGACAGTCGTGCCACTTCTTTCGAATTATAAGCAATTACGACTCACGGTCATGCTAGATAACGGTGTATAGATACTCGTCACCATTCCTATACACCGTACTCGATCATTTAGCAATTAGCAATTAAAACACTCTAATTCTATTCCCTTAAGCCAAAGTTAGATCAAGCACTTACCTCGGTCAAAAAATAGAAATCATATCTCTAACACCGCCTATCCTCTAGAATCCAACTCCGAAAAAATTATATCTAGGCACAATTTAATTGAATATTATCAATAATGGCTCAAAGACACAATTCCATATACTAGATATGAATTTCATATCATTCTTCTAAAATACCAAAATCCGACCCTAGGCCCACATGGTCCAAACTCGAGGCTCGGACCAAAACCCGATCACCCATAATCCCATGAGTTCAAATATATAGTTTCTTTTAGGATTCGACCCCAAATTGGGGTTGAATCAACCAAAATCCCCAAAAACTAAACTTTACCCAAAAGCCCTAGTTTCTACTTTGATTTCACATTTTAGTCCTAGGAATTCACTAATTAATGAACAAAAGGGAGAAAATAGGTGGGAAATTACTTATCCAAGAGGTCTTGAAGAAGAGAGGATTCAATGGAGTCCTATAGCTTGGGAGAGAAGAGGGTTCGTGCGAAAAATGGTCTAAACCCGTATTTGAAATGTTCTGCTTTAAAGTATTTCACTAAAGCAAAATACTCTATAGGTTCGCGACACCCCGGTCGCGTTCGTGTTGAAGGACTGGGCAGACTCTATGCGTTCGCGAAGGTGATATGCCAACGCATAAAATAACACTGGGGGGTCCAGGTTAGGGGTACGCGTTCGCGGGGAAGGTATGAGAACGCGTAGAAGAAAAATTTTGGAGGCCTAACTCAGAACTATGTGAACGCGTTACCACCAAGTGAACGTGATGAAGGAGAAGGGAAAGCTATGCAAACACGTCTGGTAGAGCGCGAACGCATAGAAGGAAATGCCTGCTGCTATTTTCTGCAACTATTCTAAGTGCAAAACCACCCCAAACCACCTCCGGATCACTCCCGAGCCCACAGGGCTCCCAACCAAACACGCACACTAACTCAATAAATTCCTACGAACTTACTCGAGCGATCAAATTGCCAAAAATAACATCAATATCAATGAATTAACCTCAAAACTCATCATTTTCATTTCAATGTTCATAAACTTCCAACTTAAGGTATTTAGATCCGAAACACGTCAAACGACGTTGATTTCGACCACTCACAGAAAGCACTTAACACATATTTAAGACCTGAATCAGGCATCGGAACCAAAATACGAGCTCGATACCTATATTTTCTAACTCATTTTCATTTCAATTTTTTATATCATTTTCAAAAAAATAATTACTTTCGAAAATTCGATACTCGGGCTCGGGACCTTGAATTTCGATTCCGAGAATATGCCTGAGTTCCATATTTTTCTACGGATCTCTCGGAACAGTCACATCATGGGTCCGGGTCTGTTTACCAGAAATATCGACCAAAGTCAACTATATCAATATAAATATCAAAATTCTTCAAAGTTATCACAAATTCACATACTTTGACATAAAAATTTTCTATCTTCGTGCCTAGACTATGCACGCAAATCGAGGCAACTAAAGTGAGGTATTCAAGGCCTTGAAAGTACAAAAAAAGGAGAATTACGGTGATGATCCTTTGGGTCATCACATGACTTGAGGGGTGTGAGGCTGAGTGTCGAGTGATAACACCACGGGGTGGCTTGATATGGTGCTTGGGCCGTAAGGGGCCCTTCTGAATCTGCACAACCATCGTGAGCACGGGTACCCATATGATTGAGAGTGAGCCTAAAGGGCTGATACTATGCTGAGTGACTGAGAGTGAGCCCGAGGGGGTGATACTATGCTGAGCGAGTTACACTATGCCCGAGAGGTGGGTTTCTACTTGTTATTTAACTGCCAAATTACCTGTTTTAGTAGGTTTTGAGTATTTTTCTACTGATTCTGCACCAATTTACTACTTTTAAATGATTTATTGCCTTAATATAGAATTGCTTTGTGCCTTTATGTGTTTTCAGGCTTTTAGCTTTTATTTATAATTATTAATCACTGGGTCGGAGAACTCACATTACTCCCTGCACCGTGTGCGCAGATACAGGCATTGCAGAGTTCACTCTTGAGCAATGATCCTTTATAGTCCAGGCGGTGATTGGAGACTACGAGGTAGCTGTCAACGTCCACAGCTCCGAGCCTCCCTTATCTTTGTCTTTTATGTTATCTTTTAGACATTGTTGTAATGGGTTCTGTACTTCTAGACTTGTACTGTATTCTCCATAGTCGCTCATGACTTGTGATACCCTGGTTTGGGCTGTGTGGAGATGGTTTCCTTTTTATTATCATTTTGGTAAATTATGGCTATTGTAAATATGTTCCAGACTTATTTATGTTAATTAACTTTTAAAAGAGGTGTTTCGTTCTACTCGGCTGGCCTTGTATTCACGAGAGGTGCCATCACGATCTGGTTCAGGAATTGGGTCATGACACAAGTCCAATCATCGATTTTGGGAAAGCTACTTATATGTGCGGGCAAAGCCCTTTGTGGCAGACTCGGCAGGATTTCCAGAGACATGGAACTTTGATCGTAAGTTTTCCTCTGTTTAATTTTTAATTTTTCTTAAAATGGTCATCGATTGTCTTCTTTTAGGAGACATCGCTGAGTACTTGCTTTGCTTTTATAGCTAAAAGATTATCTCCCCCGATGGTTGCCGATATCCGTGAGTGGGTGAGCACAATTCTCCCCAGCACGATGGGAACTCGCAAGTGGGCTCCCTTCCATGAGAAGTTTGGGTACAAGCCTCTTACTGGTGAGTTGCCTTATAGTTTTAATTTTTTCCCTCCTTCATAATTTTAATCTTTTCAAGACTTTGTCATTGTACGATATAATCCCTCCTTATTGACAGGTGGGGGAGGACTGACGAGGACGAGGGCTCCTTCACTCGCATTCCATCAACCGACGCCCTCTACTCGTCTTGCGCCGAGGTCGGCTGCCCGGCCAGCATCAAGAAGTACTGTTCGGCCTGCACCTGTCGCTAAAGTTGTGCGTTTGGAGATTATGCATCCAGAGATTTTGACTCCTGTATTTCGTTCCGTGGGTGAATCTTCCCGCGCTAGTAGGCGTAGGCCTCATTAAAGAGATAGAGGTTAGTGTTGGAAGCAATTTCCTCCGTCGAAACATCTTCTAGGGGTGCCGTCGCCCTGACATTGTTCGGAGTCAGAGGTGTTGCCAATCCAGCCATGGAGACGACACCCATTACTAGCGTTCAAGGGGTTGATATGGTATAGAGACAGAGTTCCGAGGCCATCATTGTTGTTTTGGGTGGCCCTTCAATCGCGCCCCCTCTTCGGCCAGTAAGAGGGGGAAGGGTGTCAGGGTTGACGAATATGAATCCGAGTCCGATATTGATCATAGGGCATGAGGATGTTCGAGGAGGGCTTTACCCGAATGGTAGTAGAAGCAGGAGGCTCTTCCTGAATTCTTGAAATTCCGTCTGAGCTCAACCTGTTGCACGATACGGTGGACTTTGTGCCACCGTTCAATCTTCTATGCTCCACTTCTAAAAGTACAGCTATTCAGGATGTTAGTGACGCCGAGTTGTCATGCACTATGGATACTTTGGGCCTGAGGGTGAGTTCCTTTGTCTCCTTTGCTTAGTGACCTTTGTTCTTTTTTACTAACTCTTTTCCTCCCTGTTTTCTTTCTTTTAGACCTATATGCTGGAGGTTGAGAGTGCTCGTAGGGCCAAGATGCGGGTCATGATTTTTTTGCATAGGGCCGAGAAATATTGACAGTACCATAACTGGTGTCGTGAGATGCACGGGCAGCTAAGGGCGGGCGTCAGTACCCGATCTGCTAGGGAGGAGTTGGAGAAAAGAGATGAGGACCTGATGTGGTCTATCCGCAGATGTGGTTAGCTTGACTTGTTACTTCAGGCAAAGGACAATGAGCTTGAGTTAGGTAAAGGAGTTGTGGAATGCGAGGACCTTCAGGTGAAGGTGTTGTCTTTGCAAGCCGAACAAGAGCAAAATGTTACCAGAGTCGAAGCCTTGAGTGCAGAATGGATGGGGAAGTTGGCCGAGCTGGAGAAGAAAATGTGGCTTAGATGGAAAGTGTCGAAGATGCTAGAGGGAAATGGACATGCTGAGGGAGGCGTAGCTCGAGGAGCGTATTGGTGAAATTGACCGCGAGGCTCCGCACTTAGGAGACCGGGTCGTGGCACTAGAGGTCAATAAGGCACAATTGTTGACCCAGGTCAAATATGCCTATACCGTGGCTGTAAAGGTGTTATTTTGATCAATATAGGTTTGTAAATTGTTGTAATTTGAGCGAGGTTGAATTTCTCTTTTGGCGAAGGCCAATGGCCGTAGGGGTGTTATTTCGAGCAAGGTCGAAATTGTAATCCATTGAGGTCAAACTTCTCTTTTAATGATGGCCGATGGCTGTAGGGGGTGTTATTTTGAGAAAGGTCAAAATCGTATCCCGTCATAATTCAAGGGAGGGCGAACTTCTCTTTTGGAAATGATCGATGGCCATAGGGGCGTTATTTCAAGAAAGGTTGAAATTGTAACTCGTCGTAAGTTGAGCAAGGTCGAACTTCTATTTTGGTGATGGCCGATGGTCGTAGTATTGTTATTTTGAGCAAGGTCAAAATTGTACCCCGTCGTAATTTGAGCGAGGTCGAACATCTCTTTTGGCGAAGGCCGATGGACGTAGGGGTGTTAATTCGAGCAAGGTTGAAATTGTAACCCGTTGTAATTCCAGCGAGTTTGAACTTCTCTTTTGGCGATGGCTGATGGCTATGGGGTGTTATTTAGAGCAAGGTCAAAATCGTATCATGTCGTAATTCGAACGAGGTCAAACTTTTCTTTTGGCGAAGGCCGATGGCGTATGGGTGTTATTTATTGTAAGGTTGAAATTGTAACCCTTGGTATTATTTTTATTGGAGAACGTTACTCGTCGCTGTATTGTTTATGCGGGCATCGGTCCAAGTCCCGGTTTGCTTAACTTTGCTTTTATTGGAAACTACTGTGCGTTTCCTGGGTGAGTCCCGGGTTTGCTTAGTTTCGCTTTCACTGGAGAATACTGTGAGTTCTTGGGTGAGTCCCAGTTTGCATAATTTCTCTTTTATTGGAGAATGTTGTGCGTTTCCTGGGTGAGTCCTGGTTTGCGTAATTTCACATTAATTGGAGAATACTGTGTGTTTCTTGATATGAACCAACAAAAGGGTGTGGCAAGTTAAAACCAAACAAAATTGCATGTTGCCATGGCCTAGAAGGTCGACAAGAGGAGGAACATCGTTGTAGGGTGGCTCGCTTCGCCTCGTACTTGAATGATGGTTTCAAATTTGGCAGCTATCTTCGGCTTCGTCGTTAACTGTATCTAGGCTTTTCCTAGGTTGGACTTACCTTGCCGTTGAGACATCGATATCAAGTCCCAATCCAAACCGTCTGATATGCAGAAACAATAAGGGAAACATGGCATAATTTGTTAATAAATCATCTAGTGTGTATGGGCATGACATATTTAGCAAACTGTTCCTCCCTTCAAAAGGATAGGCTGGCTCTGATACCACTGCATAAATAACAGAGTAAGAGACTCCAAGAATGCAAACTATACCATAGATACGAAAGTTTTCCCATAAAAGAGGTTGGCTTCAACAACCCATAAGGTACGGCTTGCCAAGCTACACAAACAGTTAATTTGTTTATAGTCACAAATGTTTTTCTACAAAAGGGGTTGGCTTCAAAAACCCATAAAGGACGTCTTGCCAAGCTACACAACTCAAAAAACTTTTGTACTATAACCAATGTTAGCCGTTTATAACTCAGAAAACTTTCGCACTATAATAAGCTAACTTTAATAGAGTATTCTTACTCTATTTTCATACATGGACCGACCTTTCCTTCCATTCGAAAGAAAGAAGAAGAGATAAATTTATAAAGCACTCATATGTAATATATAACAAAAGATTTACGAAGATTACAAGATGATCTTACCATTACTACCAGGCCTCCTTTATATAGGGCTAGGAGGTTATTACAAGACAAACTTTCAAGATAAAATAATCCTATCTTTCATGGAAAACTTATCTACATGTGGGTCCTTCTTGGCATGTGAAGGACTTTAGTCAAACCAACTAAAACTCACCTGAAACATGTGAAGGTGGTGAAATATACATGGTGTAGTATGTGAAAGCATGAGGTAGCATGTGATGCAATGTGAAAATATTATGTTGCATGTGATGAAACAAGTGGAGGCATGTGGAAGCATGTGAAAACAAGTGAAAGTGGGGCTATGGAAAGATGTGGGAATTTGTATTGGCATGGGTAGGATATTTTTAAGGTTTTTTTGGTAGGTAATGTAGGATTATGGTGAGATTATCAGGGATTTAGATCATTAATTCTAGGGTTGTCTTCTAGGCATCTTTTCATGGACCTTGTGTAGTAATGCCTTGAACTGGATGGTCCTTCTCTATTGTGTTCTTTCTCCTATGGATTGAGAGATGTAATCCGAAACTTTAATCTGGAAATGTCATGAATGATCTTTTCTCGGATGACTTCATATGGAGTTTGATATTCTTTTGCTGCTTCTCGAGCTCTTTCCCAGTGAGGATGAGTGTTGGTGTAATTCCAGCTTGCTCAATCTTTTGGCCATATCTCTTTTGGGATGAACCTATTTTGCTGAAAAATGATTCTTTGTGCCTCGCTATATTCTTCCTCCAATGATAAAATGGACACAGGAAATTTCCACCAGAATGATGACTCTGCTTGTGCCTAGACTTTTTCATTGATGATCTTTACTGGCCTATAGAACATGAATACCATAATAAAAATACTTTAAGGGTTGGTGCAATGGTATCAAAATCCTTGAAGATGTTGCATTTGAATTCCATGAAAATATAATATTGATGGCACAAGTACCAGAAAAACCATAATAATTCTAGTGGAAAATCCTTGGCTTGAGAGATGAATATGTGCAGAACGGATGTTCTGGATTGACCCCATAAGGCTTGAGAATAGATCCTCCATATTGCTGGAGAACTTAGAGCTCGTAATAAGTTCTTCTTTCCATGATAATTGATGGATCAAAGGGATCCATGAGATTGAACAACTCCGGTTGGGTGATCTGTTGGATTTAGTGAACTTGTTCCTGATGCATTTGAAAACATGAAGATGTGGCTGATTAGCTTCTTCTTTGTCTTCAATTTTGCGGGTGAAAATCTCTTTGAAAATTCTTCTGGTCAAGATAGAAAATCTGCAAGAATATTATCCTTTCCTTTCAGGTTCTTGACTTGAAATTTGTATGGAGAAAACCATTGAGCCCATCTGAGAATCTGAGGATTGGGAATAATTTTTGAATTTATCTGGATCATCTTTGGGAAGGCCTTCAAATCTATTTCTATTGGAAATTCTGCATGGATCAGGAAGAAATTGAATTTCTTGATTCCATTTTTTACTGCAAGAATTTCCTTGAAAGTGGAGTGATAATGTTGCTCGGCATCTTTGAACTTTCCACTGGCGTATCCGCATATTTTCCTCTGGCCATCTTTTTCTTCAAAAAAAATAGCACTCCAATATTCATGGCTGGCATCAGTTTGCAATATTTTTTTTCCATCTGATGGGATGTAGAGAGACTTGACATTTTTTATATTTCCTTTATTTTTCTAACTGCTTCATCCTGTTCTTCTCCCCATGCTGGAGTCTTTTCTTTGAGCATTTCTATGAGTGGTGAAATGTATGTAGAGATATTTGGGATGAAATCTCATACATAATTTATTACACCCAAGAACTATTTAGATTTGCTTTATTTTGAGATTGGTATCTGGAAATTTGAGCAATTCCTTACATATATGTGGTCCTGGACTGTATTCCCCTGGGGAAAAATGCATTTCGAGAAAATCAATCTCCTTTTGAGCAAGAACCATCTTTTTTGCAGAAAGCATGATTCTGTACTGTGTTACTAATGCCTCAAATTGACGAAGCAAGTTGACATATTCCTCCAATGCATTACTAAATAGCAGGATGTCATCAAAGTAAACTAAGGAGGTATGGAGGATGGGTTGGAAGATTTTTATCATGGCTTTTTGGAACAAAGAGGGTGCAGTTTTCAACCCGAAGGGCATGAATTTCCATTTGAAGTGATGGTCGGGGATGCAAAATCCGGTTTTGGGTCTTTCTTCAGGGTGGATTCCCAATTTCCAAAATCTGGATTTTAAATCAAACTTGGAAAAATATTTGGCCTTAGCTAAATGGGAGAAAAAGGTAAGTTTATTTGGGATAGGGAACTTATCATCATGGAGGAAATGGTTAAGTGGTTGGTAATTGATGACTAACTGGAGTTTTCCTCTTGTCTGTTTAGCTCTTTTGTTGACATAAAATGCTTCACATGCCCATTGTGAGTCTGATGGCTCTATCATATCAAATTCCAAAAGTTCTTCACATTCTTTCTTTGCAAGCTGAAGATGATTTGGATTCATTCCTGAACGACTTACCTTTGGTGAATTGATATTTTCATTCTTCTTGATGGGGAGCTTGACAAAAACTCTTCGTTTTTCCATAACGGACATTTCCCTTTCTTCATAAAATCCTTGTGGGATTCAGCACATGAATGTTTAATGAGATTTTGCTCGATCTCTTTGATATTGTTCATCGTTGATGATTTGGAATAGCCTTGGAATCTCATAATAAGGATGAACTATTTTTTAAAGCTATCCTGTTAGCCTTGATCTGGAGTTGATCTCTAAGTTGTCTGTAAATGTCGAACCCAATAAGAAGATCCTTTCCTGGTATATCAGATCCTAGCAGCTCGGTTCTGTACTTCAATCCTAGAAATCAATTGTGATGGGGTGCTTTGTAACGATAGTTGTGGTAAAAATTGCATTTGATGCAGTGTTGAAATCCTTAAAATGAGGCACCCATTGATCTTCAGGGAGAACAGCAGGATTTATGAGTGATGAAGCACCTCAGGTACCGATGACAGCAATAACTCGAGTCGGTTTATCCCATTTGGATGAATAGACCTTGAGTTCTACTTGAGGAACGACTGAACCTCCTTAATTCTCTCCTTCGTCTGGATGTGCGGCAGGAACATCATGATCCGATGATTAGATAACATTTGTGGTAGGCTTTGTCAAGCGTTGTATTATGCTGGATAATTTGCTTTAGGGCTGAGCGCTTTGTACAAATATCATCCAATGCAACAAAAATAGCTTGCTTGATGTAACCAATTTATGGAATTATTATGGACTGAAACTTTTCTTCAATGATGGTCATGGTTCAGCTTGCTAACAACTTTGGAAAAGAAGAGACAAAGGCTTGCTTCAAATTAATGTCTTCGCCAATTTCAAAGTATATCTTTGACATTTTTTGGAAATGTCTGTCAATGTCGTTTCTGTCGAATGACACACACTTCATTTCAAAGAGTTGTCTTCGCATTGTCTCCTGTCTTTGGCCAGTATATCCAAAGAAAAATTCATGTAGGATCCTGATGTTGAAGACAAAATCTTGGGAAGCAAGAAAAGTATTTTTGTCTTGAATTGCAAGTGAGTTCCACTAGTCTCTGAGAATTCCTGAGAGACGTGAAGTAAGTTCTGACATAATGATATACTTCTCTCATTCCACAAAATTTTTGGCCACCATCCAGATGTAGAAGTCTTGGATCCTTTGAGGCTATTTTGAAACCCTGATGTCATCTAATGTGAAAGCGTGGAAACCAGTTCCAACCGATTTTGACGCCATGGGCTCATATCTTCTTTCTGAGATTGGCTCATCTGTCATCCCTTCTTGTTCCTCGTCTACTTCAGATACTTCTGGGTCTCTTGGATTATTCATAAATATTGGGGGATTTTCTTCTTCGGAAGAGTTCGCCATGGATTCATTGCTTGGCTGAGAGCTATCTTCTTTTGATTCATCGTCTGATGAATTCAGAGATTCCGACCATGGAGTATCTTCTTCTGGTATCTGTCTTGGCTGAGACACACAGAGTTCTGGAGCCTTCTAGTCAGAAATCATCAAATTTTTAGGGTTGGACCCTTTTGAACTTTCTCCTTGATCTCGCCTTTTCTTTGTTTGTTTTTGTGCTGTAAGGGCATCTTTCCTTTCCCAAACCATTTTTGCGATATCAAAATCATGTTCTTCTTTTAAGGGTTGGGTGAAAGAGATTGGATTTTGTGAGATAGAGGGAAAAGCAGAAAAGGTGTAGTCTAATTTAGGCAGGGAATATGCTTGTGGAGACATGGGGAAGAAGGTAGGTTTTGAGGAGTAGACTGGGGTTTTTTGTGGCTCAAAGTGTTTATTTCTCAGGAGTTGAATTTTTTCTTTGATGGAAATCGTTTCCTTTTGTTGTTGTTGGAAGAATTGGAAAAGTGAAGCTCCTGGCGGACAAATTTCGTATTGTAAATTTGCCAATCTTAGTTCCAAAGCTTTGATTAATCCGTCATGGTGAGATGATGTACGATCCATGTTTTTCTCAATGTTTCCACCTTGCACATCAATTTATTTTGTCTATGGGCCACGTTTTTTATGGTGTTGCCAATGTTGTTCAGCACATTGTTTTGGTATATGAAGTTTTCTGATTGCCAGTTCATTGTTTCTTCGATGTCATTTGTTGGGGGTTTTTCTCCAGTAGGTAGCACTATGTTTTTCTTGGGAATTTTTGGAGCATGGCTTATACCCTCTTTTTCAAAAGGTTGAAGTGAAAGAAAATCTAGGGTATGACTGGAGCTTGAAGTACTTAGCATGAATATCTGTGGTTGTGGGGGATTTGTGGTCTTTTTAGTTGGTGAAGTTTTAGGTTCAGGTGGATTTTTGGATTCTGGGGTATGAGATGATGGTGATGGTGATTTGGGTGTGGTTTCACTATCCTCCCAGCTTGGAGTGAATTTTTCTGGTGATTTTGGCCATTCCTGGGGTTTGAAACAGACAAGAAATTCATATTTACCTGGACGACTTAATGAGCCAATTGAAGAATCTTTATTTTCGTATTTGGCTCGAAATTGTTTTTCAGTTTTCCCCTTTTTCTTGGATTTTGTTTTGGTTTGATTTAGGCCGACCCTTTCATCATATTCTCCAATTGGATCTTTCAAACACTCTTGACAATTGCAATCAAGATCCCAAGGGCAGTGTCCCGTAAAGGGGCATTTGAACCACCAAGTTCTTTTTCCTTCTTTCTCAAAATTTTGACACCAATCATGTTCCCATGATGCTTTGTATATTCCAAAAGAACTCTCCATCCGCTTCAGGATATGTATCAGTTGTATCTTTGGGTTGAATAATTTGGCAAGAGAAGATGGTTTTATTTGGTTTTTTGAGATGGGAATGGTCAAAGCTTATCCAGACGGTTTTGTCATCTCTTTTGGTAAAAGTTGGTTTGCCAGATTGCCGAGATTCCTCCGATTCTCTTAACTTTTCATAATTTGTGATCCATGAATCAGGAAGAATTTTGACAAGTTCATTTCTGGAAATTTTTCTGCGTATTTGGGTGAACATGGTGTTTCCTTTTGTTGCATCAATACTTAAGAGCAGAGCGTTTTCTCTTCCGGGAAGGCAAAGATCCATGGCGTGATTTTGAACTCGCCATGCCATTTGGTGGTGAAGGGTAGCTTGGATGGAATCTTTGGCTTGTGGGGCTCCCTGGATTTGGACTTGAATTTTTAAGGCTTCGGTTAGCTACGGGTCATAAAGGGACATGTTGAAATTTGGAAAGATAGTTATAAAGACAATTCCAACATTTAGGGTAACTTCTGCAGTACCCAAATTTGCATGTTGGTACTCCAAGTATCTTCTATCTAGAAGAGAAAGTCGAGCTACAACAGTTTGACCTTTTCTTCCGTGATATGTTAAAGCGATTCGGATAGCACCAAAAGGGATATGGGTAAAACCATGATCTCTCCATTGTCTGGGAAAATCATCTGGGATTTGAAGGGTGATAAATTGTTCCTCTCGATTGGCAAGAATAGGATGCTGGTCAAGCTTTGAGGCAGCAACATATTCTTTGACTCCTTTTGGCTTGTGTTGGATAAGGAACGGATTTAGGTCCAAGGTGCAAAGGATTTTTTTGCAAAAGTTGAGTGCGGGTATATGAGGGGTAGTTCAGTAGAGGATACTTTTTGTCCATCGGGTAGGATATCTACATCGTATAGGTAATCATATTTTTTGGACAGAGTTTTGTATAGAGTAGGAGACATTCATTTTTGCTAGGGAATAGGATGATATTGCATATGAGTGCTTTCTAAGTTTCTCTCTTGTTCTTTCTTTCGAATGGACGGAAAGGCCCGTCCATGTATGAAAATAGAGTAAGAATACTCTATTAAAGTTAGCTTATTGTAATGCAAAAGTTTTCTGAGTTATAAACAGCTAACATTGGTTATAGTACAAAAGTTTTCTAAGTTGTGTAGCGATCATACGGTAATCTATCGTCCCTTCCTAAGAGGTAGGAATACGGGTCAGTATATAAGGTGAATATAAGAAATGGGGTTGTTGTCATGCTAGGCGCATGGTGACCGTGATTCTACCTTAAATGTGCGTATGGCGTTCCAATCCCATCACTACCGGCGAGGCATGGGTTTAACATAGATATTGGTCGCAATCTCCATTTTTTGCCGTGATGGTGACGCTTTGATAGCCTGTCAGTGATGCTTGGGTGGTTCTAGATCTAAAGGAAACTAAAAATTTAGGCTAAGAAATTCCCACATACATCGCCAAATTATTTGACCAAAAAAGTGTTGAATCTTTTAGTTAAACAATTAGTATGGAAATGGAGGATAAATCTTAGGAAAATATAATTAATTCTAGATCCAAACATATTGAATATGAAAATCGAATGAGGCCAAGCTTCTATAACATTTCTTAAGATGATTAACAGACATCAAACGTAAATGATAGGCTTACATCTTTACTATATTTGTTCTGTATTTGTAAGAGCAAAGAAGGAATAGAGGAAAAGTTGTTGATAACTATGAGATCTATTCTTGTTGATTCAACAATGATGGTTACAACCAGAATCTCGACTGCTGATTTGTTATTGGGGATATATTCTCGTTCTCATCTTTGATACATTGCTCCTCTCTTTTCTTGGATGGGACCCCTCTCCCCCATCCCCCCCACTTCTTGCCTTCTCATATATACCCTTTATCTAACGGTCTTTATCCAACGGACCCTCTCATGACTATACTCTTCCCTACTTGCCCAAGTATATTACGATGTATGTTCCGTCGTGGAGGCCTTCTGACGACTCGATCTTGACAATGACCGAGATTCTCGTCGTTGTTACGCATCATGGGTACGACTACGGCTTGGTTGACCCCTTATCCTTCCATTTAATGATGACCCACGTGGTCAGATTTTGACCCATACAATAATCATAGAGTAAATAGTTTAATAAAATTTAATTATATAAAGTTGTGTAAAAATTAGAATGGTCTTAAGTATTTTTAGAGCATTCCTCAGTTGAAAAGAGTGTCCTCTATAATTGGAGTGGATAGAATCACAAAATATCTATAAAGGTGCAGAGCTAGAGTATGCTATTAGTAGTTTTGGTTTAAATATTGTATTTGTCATAAGATATTCATTGAAATTCCGTTTCCGATCCGGTTGATGTTCCGACATCCCGAACCGAGGTAGCTCTAAACTCAGGTTTTCCTACCTCTCTAGTTACTGAGTGTGGCTTCGAAGCCTTAATTCAAGTTAGAAATCTTGCTGCGGAATTGATGTGCACCCAATTCCACGGATATTTTTGATATAGTTTGCTACTACTTGTTATCGACGCCCCCTTTTCCCCCCAAATAGCGGAATCGGGTTAACGACATTATGGACAAAATAACTCTTATTCCCTTTTGAGGAATCAGGTCATAGATTTTTGAAGAGTCGACATCTAATGATTATAGTGCATTATGACACTTAAAAGTAAAGAAGAATATTTTTGAAGGAAAATCAGAGTTCGGGTAAGGGCTTAAGATTATCTCTAGGGGAAGGTGTTAGGCACCCCTCAAGATCCACTAGTGTGGTTCCCGGCCATACTTAATTGTAACTTTCAGAAGAGCAGAAGTAAACAGACAATATTTGCACATAAGGAATATAAATAAATTGAAAGTTTTGAAAGAAAAGAGTGGAAAAGACATAAGTGATTTTTTTGGAAAAAGATTAGTTGAATAAAACATTAATTTTAAGAAAGCATCACATCATACAAATAAGCAAAAGGGGTCCTAGGTTTAAATATAATATGGATCACTTTAATGCAATACCCAGCAATAATTCTCACACGGGATATTAGCGCACCAGTCATCATATCCATATTCTACCTTTCCTACCCCTTAAAAGTTATTTAAATGTGTGGATTGGTCACGAGTGCTTATTGCATGCTATTACTCGTCCCGTCCTGTAGGTCCTAGAGGGCGTTTAGGACCGCTATTCCTATAAGGTGGGGACTAGGTTGAACCCTTAGGTTTAAAGGCCAAAACACAGCCGACATGCAAAAGCAAATAGGATTTCATGCAAGGGATCATATAAAGGTACGTAAAAGTTTCAAGTATCCCTCCACAAATAGACATATAATTAGCACGTCTCAATCACATTTAAGGTCTAAGGAAATGAGAGTTAAAAAAAATGTTCAAAATGTGTTCAGAAAGGAGCTGAAAAGTTTGAACGGAATTTGCATAAATGAATTGGAAGCGAACTTTCAGAACTTGGAAAAAAGGCAGGAGATACATAATAGTTTAGAAATCGGAGAAAACATTTTTAACATACTCAAAAATATATGATAGGGCATAGCAGGTATAGTATTCTGTTATTAATATAATTTTAGACAGATGAGGCAGGAAAAAAACATTTAGCACAGATGTAAAACCATTCATAAGTGTAAAGTTGAGAGTATATAAGTATATTAGTTTTTGAACTGTAGTTTTGGAAAATTACAGAAGACGTAGTGTCCTAATGAGTTTTAGGAAAAACAGTAAGACAATTCTGAAAAGGTAACTAAATAGAAAGTATTTGCACAGATATGATTATTTAGAAAATAGGACAGAATTTTAGTAAGAAAACCAAGAGGGTCTCAGAGAAAAAAAAACAAATTCAGATAGTCGAAAGGTGTCGAATGATTTAAACATGATTGAGATGGTTAATTGATTTTAACCGGCCTAAGGCTTGCCTAGGCACAGTTTAATCATAAAAGAAAATGGACGTGCATACTTTTTATCCAGTTTTAAAAGAATCATGTTAACCAAACTTATGTCTGTTAAACAAAATTAGTGAAGTATTCAACAGCTGTAAATACAGCCCTACATACATGGTATCTAATGCACACAAAGGTCATAAAGTGATATCTAAGTGCAATGGAAGTCTTGTTGATTGTTAATTGATTGTGGTTATAAAGTAAACAGCAAGCTGATAATAAAAGAGCTTAAAGATAGGATCTCTAGTCGTATGAGATGTATGCCCCTAGACACGGTTTCTATTGCACAAGTAGGTAAGTAAAACCCTATAGACATGTTCTCTATCCATTACTTAAAGCTAAGCATGCATAATCCCACCCAATTGCACTATAAACTCCTTTGTTTATTACAAGTTATTACAAACCAATATGATTAAATTACAGTAGTGGAGAAAAATATAAGAAGTTAATCTATATGAAGCCTTCAACCAGGCCCAAATATCCAACCTCACTTCTTTCGAGTTTCACAGCCTTTACCAAGGTTTGGGTGTGGAAAAGTTACCTAAGGGTCCATTGGGACCCTTGGCCAATACTAGGCACCCAAGACAAATTAACAAAACAAGTGAAAGTGTGGAATTACCAGCTTTGTGCGTCAAAGTTCAGTGGGTACTCAAGGTACCCAAAGCAATGCTTACATTAAGGGGTAGAACCTAAGTCCTAGGAGTTGTGAGATTGTGACAGAATTTGGTTCCTGACCCTGAACCACTTGTGAGGGGAGAATATAATATACTCTCGTATATATCGTATATCAAATTGATATAGATAACTTTGTTCTCATACGCAATAGATTAGCTATTAAGTGGATGCACTCAATAAATTATCTTGCTAAACCAACTATGATATAAACCAACTTATCAAGAAGAACTATCTTGAATAAAAAATCTGAAAATTGTGCTCTATATTAAATTATTGAGCAAGTTACCTCGCAAAACACCATGTTGCGGGTTAATAATAATCGCTCATGTAACTATCTCATAGATGCATCTTATGTGGCATACATGGCAGATGAATGGGCCCATATTCACCTTTGATATTTCCAGCATTCATGGGATTCAATCCCATCTTTAGTTGGTCTATTAATTAATAAGAACAGGTAATGTAAGAGAATTCGTAAAGAACTTTCTAGTTCTTTAATATTTACCCATGTGAATTCTCTATTATTTCTGCACATCATAATTAAATTGATATGGCTAACCCAAATGTCAACTGAATAAGTTATCAATATGATAAAGTTCATATTTGCATGTGCAATTATCAATACACTACAAGTTTATTATGATATGAGTTTTTATATCAATAAACTTCCACTTTATTGTGGTATTCGTTTATTATTGTAGTACAAACTGGAGAATAAAGCGGGTAGCTTTTCATATACAGATTATCCCGCTACAAGTTGTAGTAATAGAAGATATGAAATCTTTCCTTTATTTATTGTCTCAATATAATCAACCGCTTTCGCATATACTTTGGAAACTGAATAAGTTTCTTTGAGACTTACTACAACACAATACCTTATTGGTAATCAATTGTGTTTCTCCAAAATAGTATAATTGGCTCTTGCAGAGTTCTCAATTAATTTGGTACTACCACATATTCATGAACATCCATATGGTGAATATCTCTTTTAAAGAGAATGTTATACCATTATGGTCATGGTCAAAATCATATGCAAGATATGTTTCTTGCATTATTATTGTTCTTTAATAATCATATTCCCAAAATATTTTGACGTACTATAGGTACGTGACCAATGACCATTCATGCCATAATAATGACATTATTTTCTTATATCATCGCACCCCTCCTTCTAGATGTAAGTGTGGTATATTCAATACCAATAGCATGTCCATATTCTTTCAAGAATGAATATGTATTCATAAATTAGATGTTGTCACACTCACATCATGAATGGACCATAATCATCTATTTATGCTTTATAGAATCTCATATTGTCAAATTGATGACAAATATTACTTTCACAGAGTGAAGGATTATTTTGAGAATCCTTATTATCTTCATTATCACAATGATGACGATTATAATTTCGTCTATTGCCACGTTCATAAATGCGTCTGGCATTTGATTTGCTATTCTTTGCAAATGGATAATCTTTTGCACCTCTTTTTCACAAATAGAGGCACGTGGATCAAGATGAGATAATGATGGATTTTTCCACAAAATTTCCTGTTTGGTTTCTCCAACTTCTCTCCCTAAATTTGGGAAAAGTGTCTCATCGAATCGACAGTCTGCAAATCGTGCAGTGAACAAATCCCCTGTCAATGTTTCGAGGTAGCGAATAATGGAGGGCGATTCAAACTCAACATATATTCCTAACCTTCTTTGCGGACCCATTTTGGTGAGATATGGCGGTGTTACATGCACATATACTACGCATCCAAATATTCTTAAATGGGATATATTAGGTCCATGACCCAAAACTAATTGCAACGGGGAATATTTGTAATAATTTGTCGGTCTGAGACGAACTAGCATTGCTGCATACAAAATGACGTGACCCCAAACCGAAGTGGGCAGCCTCGTTTTCATGAGTAATGGTCTTGCTATCAACTGCAGACGTTTAATTAAAGACTTTGCAAGACCATTTTGAGTGTGAGCATGAGCTACATGATGTTCCACTTTTATCCCAATTGATAAGCAATAATCATTAAATGCTTGGGATGAAAACTCAGCAGCATTATCTAGTCTAATAGACTTAATTGGATTATCGGGAAATTGTGCCCGTAATCAAATTATTTGTGCCATTACTTTTGCTTACGCAAGGTTGCGAGATGACAATAGGCACACATGAGACCATCTAGAAGATGCATCTATTAAGACCATAAAATATCTAAACGACCCACTAGGTGGGTGAATATGTCCACAAATGTCCCCTTGTATATGTTTTAAAAACGCATGTGAGTCAAGTCCAACCTTTGTTGGTGATGGTCTAATAATTAACTTGCCTTGATAACAAGAAGTGCAAGAAAATTCATTATTTAAAAGAATCTTCAAATTCTTTAATGGATGACCATTTGAATTTTCTATAGTCTGTCTCATCATAATTGATCCAGGATGTCCCAATCGATCATGCCAAAGTACGAAAGTATTGGAATCAGAAACCTTTTGGTTTACGGTAGAGTGTGCCTCAATTGCACTAATCCTTTTCCAATACAGGCCACAAGATAAAGATGGGAGCTTTTCAATAACCCTCTTTTGGCCAGAGTCATTCTTTGTAATGATGAGATATTCAAGATTATTCTCATCTATTGTCTCAATATGATATCCATTTTGACTGGTATCTTTAAAACTCAACAAGTTCCTCTTGGACTTGGAGGAAAATATTGCATTCTCTATGATAAATATTGTTCCTTTAGGTAGAGTTATAGCAGCTCTTCCAGAGCCTTCAATTAATTTACTACTACCAGAAATTGTAGAAACATCTGCCTTACACATACTTAAATGAGAGAAATATTTCTTCTCTTTGAATATTGTATATATGGTACATGAATCAATTAAACATTTTTTTTTAACAATTAAATTTTGATCCAAGTTTATTTTGTGAGATATCCATACTTAATCTTGTATGTCTAGTTAGTGCATGCATCATTAAATTATTCAAGTTAATTAGCATGATACGTGTAGGACAATACCGTCTAATATGAATACCCTTATTGCACTAAGATCTTTATCAAGCAATTTTAGTAATAATTTGGTTAAGTGATTTGACATGCTATATAACTAGTATTGTTACTATTCTAGATTGACCATATAAAAGAATTATATGTGCACCTAAAGAATATAAAATTTTAATATCGTAAAATCTATACCTACATAGTATCTCAATGTGTACTAATATTCTGTATGTAGGCTTGTCAAAATAAATAGTTAAATGTAGCTAGTGTATTATATCATGTTATACTGCACAATAATGTATAATCACACATTATGTTAGGTGTACCCAAGTACTTAAGCATGTAACTAGATATACTTGAATTCAATAAGAAAATAGACTTGAAAATAAAAACAATTTCAAGTAACCACATTATTACTAACATGTTTTGTTTCTACACAGAAGAAAATGAATAATCAATAAAAACTTCTTTGATTTAGTCAAAGTAGGATGTAATATTTTAATGATGCAAACACTATTTATATTCATATTTTGGATACGTACTACTGTCAAGAAAATACTATTGTTTATCTAAGTCTATTGTTGATTACTTCTATTTATATTTTAATAATGCAAATCAATTAAGAAGCAGTTCATTAAAATCATTACATCTTTATTCATAAATAAAGAGATCATGCCAGTATGAGTATAATTCTCTTTCTATTTTTTTTAAACATAATTGAGAAAAACTAAGTATCCAACAAAACATATCATTATTCTTACAAAAGAGAGAAACATGTTGTACCTGATAATTTTAAATCAGAGTCAAGAATTTTAAAAGAAGATAACCTACCGTGATGGACGCAAACTTTCAGAACTTGGAAAAAAGGCAGGAGATACATAATAGTTTAGAAATCGGAGAAAACATTTTTAACATACTCAAAAATATATGATAGGGCGTAGCAGGTACAGTATTCAGTTATGAAAATAATTCAGACGGATGAGGTAGGAAAAAAACATTTAGCACAGATGTAAAACCATTCAGAAGTGTAAAGTTGAGAGTATATAAGTATATTAGTTTTTGAACAATAGTTTTGGAAAATTACAGAAGATGTAGTGTCCTGATGAGTTTTAGGAAAAACAGTAACACAATTCTGAAAAGGTAACTAAATAGAAAGTATTTGCACAGATATGATTATTTAGAAAATAGGACAGAATTTTAGTAAGAAAACCAAGAGGGTCTCAGAGAAAAAAAACAAATTCGGATAGTCGAAAGATGCCGAATGAATTAAACATGATTGAGATGGTTAATTGATTTTATCCGGCCTAAGGCTTGCCTAGGCACAGTTTAATCATAAAAGAAAATGGATGTGCTTACTTGTTATCCAGTTTTAAAAGAATCATGTTAACCAAACTTATGTCTGTTAAACGAAATTAGTGAAGTATTCAACAGCTGTAAATACAGCCCTACCTACATGGTATCTAATGCACACAAAGGTCATAAAGCATGATATCTAAATGCAATAGGAGTCTTGTTGATTATTAATTGATTATGGTTATAAAGTAAATAGCAAGCTGATAATAAAAGAGCTTAAAGATAGGATCTCTAGTCGTATGAGATGTATGCCCCTAGACACGGTTTCTATTGCACAAGTAGGTAAGTAAAACCCTATAGACATGTTCTCTATCCATTACTTAAAGCAAAGCATGCATAATCCCACCCAATTGCACTATAAATCCCTTTGTTTATTACAAGTTATTACAAACCAATATGATTAAATTACAGTAGTGGAGAAAAATATAAGAAGTTAATCTATAGGGAGCCTTCAACCAGGCCCAAATATCCAACCTCACTTCTTTCGAGTTTCACAGCCTTTACCAAGGTTTGGGTGTGGAAAAGCTACCTAAGGGTCCATTGGGACCCTTGGCAATACCAGGTACCCAAAAAAAATTAACAAAACAAGTGAATGTGTGGAATTACCAGCTTTGTGCATCAAATTTCAGTGGGTACTCAAGGTACCCAAAGCAATGCTTACATTAAGGGGTAGAACCTAAGTCCTATTAGTAGTGAGATTGTGACAGAATTTGAAGAAGTTGAGTTGAATACAATCGAAAAAGGATTCACATGAAAAACAATTTTGAGAGAAAAGTAATCAATTGAGTTTGAAAACAGTTAAGATGGAACCAGTTTTGAAAGCAAAGAGTCACGCAGTGCTCAGGAAACACCAGTAAGGGCAGGGGAAAGGGAAAAAATAACTCACAAGCAAGAACACAATTACATATACATAAAACATCAAGGAGAAGTGCTTTAGAATAATCAAGCATGTTTCAAACAAAGGGGTCAAGGTCTTAACAACATTAGATTGATAGATTCACACATCAGGAAAAGGTCAATTAATAGCTAAAAGGGGCCTGAATACATGATAATAATACATGGGTGAGGGGAAATAAGGAGAAATATGCAGGAAACAAGCACAGGCATGACAGACTATATTAATCAGCACAGGGGCATGCTAATTGCAATAACAACCATTAGTATAAGCATGCAAGAAACAAAAGGAAGTGTAACACAAATAGAAACATATTGCTTTTAGGGCTATAAATCAAATAGGAGACATACCAGTTGAAGGTAAAGTAATACAAGGTAGTTGTGAGTTATAGTATGCAAGATGGTGAGCAACAGTATTTAGAGAGTGTGCAGAGAGAGCAGCGTTATAGAGAAGCAGCAACAATAGCAAAAGTGAGCAGCAATAGCAGAAGTAAGCAGCAATAGAAGTGAGCAGCGGTACAGAGAGCAACGGAACTAAGCAGCAATATAATAAGCAATGAAATAGTCTAAAACTCAGACTAAGTATTAAACTAATGGAGCATCCAGTAGTCACAAGAGAAGTGAGAGAGATTGTGTGAAACAAAGGGAGAGTACTGAATATTTTTGTGTTAGGGTTGTTCATGTCTATGTGAGAAAGGGAGAGTAGTACTTATAGTTTTTAAAAACAACAGAGAACACGGTACTAAGTATATAATTATAGAAATAGTACCAAACTGAATCAATCACAGGACTTAATTCAATTAAATCAGGGATCCATCATTCGAAAGGGAGTACATGTTATCAAGTAAGGAAATGAATCAGTCAGATGCCTGATTATACCGTAGTAAGAAGTAGTATGCAATAAGTATGCAATAAAGGCTAGATACACAATGCTTCAAACAAGGAAAGTATATGCTGAATCAGGGATTCAAAGGGATTCTCAGAATTAATAGAATATTCAGTAAAGAGAAGCATTTAAACTTATTTAAACAAAATAGTCACAAAGCTAAGAACCCTAAGTAAGGAATCATATAAACAGTGGAGAGTTGGAACCATTTGGAAAGATTTATAGCGTGGTACTTGGACTAACTAAGAAACAAACAAACTCATAACATGGCACAAACATAGGTATATTCACCTAATTCTCAAAAGAAAACGGAAGGCGTGGTGATTTTGAAAGGGGGTCGGAAACCCTAGTTTTGAAAATAGGAATAAGAACGTTTAAAAACTTGAACTAATCGAAGATATCAAGTAATAAGTAGTGTAGAACTCAAAGAATAAACTATAAATTATTTAAAAAGATGTAGATCAAGAGATTTAAGCAAAAATTAAGGTTTGCAATAAAATCAGTGAGATGAGGAACCTGGCCATAAAACTTGTTAATAACGACATTTAAAGAATCATCACACCAAACCCACCGAAGAAGGGCCGCAGATAATCCAAGCGAGGTTCTAGTGCTCTTCTTGCATGGTACAACTCTTGGAGTTTCAAAAGTATGGAGGAAATCGGTGAGATAAGGTTTCACGGCGGCTGAAGATCGAAAGAGGCGAGGCCGGAGTTGGTGGGAGAGGAGGTGAGAGTCATCAGAGAAGATGAACCAGAAAGTTCTAGAGAGAAGGGGGAGGTAAAGGATTAGAGAGAGAGAGACCGGTCTCTGAATGTGAAGGGTTTGGGGGGTTATTTGATTTATTTTAGTTAAAAGAATCTGGGTCGTAGATCTTAATTGATCAACGGCTCAGATTAAATTAAAATTGGGTTGGGTTAAATGATTTGGGTATGGTTTATTAGAGATGGGCTAAAATTGGGTTTAAATTGGGGTCAATTTTGGCTATATTTGAAATGCGATTTGGCCAAATGTTAAAAAGCCAATTTCTCCCAATTATTTTATAAAATAGTAATAAATGATTTTAAAAATAAATTAAAAATACATATGTAATTAGTAATATATAAATATTAATTTACAAATACCGGAAATAATTTTATAATTATAAAATATGGTTAATTGTAACATAGGCTATAATTACAATTTCATGCAATTTAGCTTTAGAAAATCCAAATTAATTCGTAAAAATATGTAAAAATCACATTAATTTTATTTTTTTATAAATATGAGAATGAAATTAATTATTCACCAAAAAAAGATAATTTGGGAATATTTTTGAATTTTTTATTGTCAAAAATAGACAATAAATCAATTCTAAAAACCCTTTGAAAAGTCGAAGAAAAATACCAAACCTTTGGGCATGCTTATATATGCATAAATATACGATTTTGAAAGTATTTGAGTATATAGGGAAAATTTGGGTATGAACACCTGACCCTTTTTATGAAAGAGTTGTCGGATAAAGATAAGATGGCCAATTTTGACTGGGAACGATGATTGAAAAGAATTTTGACTGTGATCTGGTTTCTGAGCTGCCTATATATTCCTAGTTTTATAAGAATAAGGCCATATGTACTTCAGGAACCATTGACGGAGTATGCCGATGGAGAATCGAAAAGACGGGCGTGGGGGTTACATTTGAAAAGGTGTTCGGAGTTGAATAGGTTGCGGAGAACCGGAGCGAGATCGCTCCTGCTGAGATGGACGTCAAATAGACGGTGTACCTGTAGGTAAGAAATGTGGCATATACTATGCATTATTTAAACATGATGCAAGTTCCTGTTGGACCATGAATGTTGTCTTCGAACGGTTAAAATGACGTCCTCGGACTACGATGTCATAGGCCATGAAAAACATAAAAGTAAAGATTCGCAGGCCATGAAATTATGTTCTCGGGCAATGCAGATGGTGCCTCCAAACTATGATGCTTTTGATTAAATTGGTGATTTTTCAGCCTATGAGAGGGTGGCAATCTTTCAGCCGAATAAATGCAAAGAGCGGCGATCTTTCAGCCAAAGCGTGAATTTAAATGCAGGTGGCGATATTTCAGCGGAAGTGAGAATTTAGATTCAGGCGGCAATATTTCAGCAGAATAAAAATAAAGTAGCGATATTTCAACCACGCTGGATGGAGACAATGCTTAGTCTCGGAAGGTAGATAGATAGCCGTATGCAGGATGGAGGTAGAGATTAACCTCGGAAGGCAGATAGATAGCCTTATGAAAAGATGCAGATAGAGACAGAGCTTAGTCTCGAAAGGCAGAAAGTAGCCTTATGCAAATATTCAGATGGAACAGAGTTTAGTCTCGAAAGGCGGAAAAGTAGCCTTATGCAAAATGCAGATGGAGACATGGCTTAATCTCGAAAGGCAAGTAAGTAGCCTTATGTAGGATGGAGATAGAGCTTAACCTTGGAAGACAGAAAATAGCCTTATGCAAAATGCAGATAGAGACAAAGCTTAGTCTCGAGAGGCAGATAAGTAGCCATATGCAGGATGGAGGTAGAGCTTAACCTAGGAAGGAATAAAATAGCCTTATGCAAAATGCAGATGAAGACAGAGCTTAGTCTCGAAAGGCAGATAAGTAGCTTTATGCAGGATGGAGGTAGAGCTTAACCTCGGAAGGAAAATAATAGCCTTATGCAAAATGCATATGGATACAAAGCTTAGTCTCGAAAGGCAGAAAGGTAGCCTTATGCAAAAATTCAAAAAATGTAAAGAGTGAATAGTAATGAGATTTTCTTAGCTGACAACTGATTGTGATATCGCGGCTGCTGGGGATGTTAGGTGTAGATAGTAACTTTGTGAATGAGTGATTGTTCTTCAATCCTGAAGAGTGTGTGAATTTATTCAATAACTAGCAACATGGGTGCCTGCATTCAAAGAAAAATCATGATTTCTATAGAGGGGAAAGGTTAGCTCATATCCCTGGCTCTTGACGTTACGTATCATTGGGGTAGCGTTGCTAAAGGATAGCGATCCAAATGATATTTATGCTTGATTTAGTAAATATAATGTAAGTACATATTTGAAAAATGATTTTATTTTGGATGAAACAATGACTGCAACGTGGTTCAAAGACACGGCAACCTTGCTTCTCCCAGAAATTTGAGGGCCCTCTTCAAAATTCTGCCCCAGTTTACTGGGCTGGCGCTATTGACGGCCATACAGAATGACTAAACACGGATTGATTCCAGAGTTATTAGGACCCCCCTCAAAATTCTGCCCCGGTTTACTAGGTTGGTGCTGATGCGAAAGCTGACTTCAGAATATTGAGGGTCCTCCTAAAAATTCTGCCCCTGTTCTAATAGTGGGGAAAAGGAATTTTTATTAAAATGTGATCGAACCCATAGGGCTGCCTATGTATCCCCTCTTAAATGGGAATCAGGTCAGGCATAGTTCAAATTACATCATAAAGAAAACATATGATCAAATATAGTATCGTTTCACTTTGCCTGAGTTGATAGGCTTTGGCCAGACTTCTCTGTCCATTTCTGCAAGAATGTGGGCTCCTCCAGTTAGAACCCGGTGAACCATGTACGGACCCTTTCAATTGGGAGAGAATTTCCCCTTAGCTTCATCTTGATGTGGGAATATTTTCTTCAATACCAGCTGCCCCAGCGCGAACTTCCTTGGCTTATCTCTCTTGTTGAAGGCTCTGGACATTTTGTTCTGATATAATTGACCATGGCAAACTGTATTCATTCTCTTTCCATCTATAAGGGCTAACTACTCGTAGCGACTTTTTACCCACTCTGCTTCATGTATGATCCTCAATGAGGGAATCTCTACCTCAACGGGAATGACTGCCTTTGTACTGTAAACCAGCATGTAGGGAGTGGACCCGGTTGTGCGGACCATGGTACGATAACCCAATAAGGTAAATGACGATTTCTCGTGCCACTGCTTGTGCCTTTCAATCATTTTCTTCTTGATGTTCTTATTGGCTGCTTCTACAGCTCCGTTCATCTGAGGTCTCTGTAGAGTTCTTGTGTTTAATCTTGAATGTTTCACACATTGCTTTCTCATGTCATTGTTGATATTAGAACCATTGTCGGTGATAACTGATTCTGAATCCCAAACCGACTAACCATACGGTCGCGAACAAAATCTGCTACAACTTTCTTGGTCGCTTTTTTGTATGATGCTACTTTGACTCATTTAGTAAAGTAACCAATTGCCACTAGGATGAACCTGTGCATGTTTGATTCAGCAGGTTCGATTGGTCCAATGACATCCATTCCCCAAGCGGCGAACAGCCATGGTGAGCTTGCTACAGTAAGCTCATTCGGACATACTGGATGCAGTCCGTTTCCATAGTCATCCAAATATACCCTGCTCGGAGTATCTTCTTTGCTAAAACAAAACAATTCATGTGTCGCCCGCAGGTCCCTGCGTGCACTTCCTCTAATAGTTTGGTTGCTTCTCTTGCCTCGACACATCTTAATAATCCCAGATCGGGATTCCTCCTATATAGGATTCTTCCGTTGTGAAAGAAGTTGTTGGATAACCTCCAGAGCATGCGCTTCTGAGTAGCATTGGCAAGTTCTGGGTATTCTCCTGTTGTCAACTATTCTCTGATATCATGGAACCAAGGTTTCCCATCGGCTTCTTCCTCGATGTGAGCATAACAAGCTGGTTGGTCATGAATCTTGACCTTGATAGGATCAACAATGTTTGTATTTGGATGCTGGATCATAGACGATAAAGTGGCTAGGGCATCAGCCAACTCATTTTTGTATTCTTGGAACATGCTGGAATTCTGTTTTTCTGAATCTCTTTCTCAACTCCTATATGTGATGCAGATAAGGGAGTATTTTGGAATTCTTGGTTGGCCATTCTTCTTGAACCTGATGTGTGAATAGGTCTGAGTCTCTGATTACTAGTAACTCTTGAACGTTCATGTCAATCGCCAGTTTGAGCCCTAAGATGCTGGATTCTACTCGGCCATGTTGTTGGTGCGCGGGAATCTGAGCTTGGCAGATACTGGGTAATTCTGACCGATTTCTGATACAAGGACTGCTTCTATACCGACTCGTGTAAAATTCGCAACTCCATCAAAAACCATTCTCCAACCATCATAGGATTCTACAATGTCTTCTCCTATGAAAGATACCTCTTCGTTAGGAAAATACATCTTTAAAGGTTCGTATTCTCCTCCCACGGGATTCTTGGCGAGGTGATCTGCCAAAGCTTGTCCTGTAACTGCCTTCTGGGTAACATAAACAATGTCAAACTCACTTAACAGGATTTTCCATTTGGCGAGCTTGCCGGTAGGCATGGGCTTCTGAAAGATATATTTCAATGGGTCCATTCTTGATATGAGAAAAGTTTTGTATGTACAAAAGTAATGCCTCAACTTTTGAGCTACCCAGGCCAGATCACAACATGTGCATTCTAATAAAGAATACCGAGCCTCGTACGGGATAAAATTATTGCAAAAGTAATAGACTTCTTGCTTCTTTTTTCCCCTTTCATCATGTTTTCCAAAAACACAACCGAATGCTCCATCCAGAACTACGAGATAGAGCAAAAGGGGTATTTCTGGCTCCGGCGGAACCAAGACTGGCAGCGTAGACAAGTATTCCTTGATTCTGTCAAAATCCTTTTGACATTCTTCAGTCCATTTAGTGGCAGCATCCTTCTTTAGCATCTTGAAGATAGGTTCACAAATAACAGTGGACTGGGCTATGGATCGGCTAATATAGTTGAGCCTCCCCAGAAAACTCATCACATCTTTCTTGCTTTTTGGCGGCGGCAATTCTTGAATGGATATGACTTTTGATGGATCCAATTATATTCCTCGGCGACTCACAATGAAACCCAATAACTTTCCAGCAGGAACCTCGAATGCGCACTTGGATAGATTCAGTTTCAAGTTGTATCTCCTCAATCTGTTGAAGAACTTCCTGAAATCTTCCATGTAATCAGCATCATTCTTGGATTTGATGATAACATCATCCACATATACTTCTATTTATTTATGTATCATTTCATGGAATATAGTGGTCATGGCCCTCATGTAGGTAGCACCAGCATTCATCAAACGAACGGCATCATTCTGTAACAATACATCCCCTATGACGTGATGAACGTTGTTTTCTCTACATCTTCTTCATCCATCCATATTTGATGGTATCCAGCAAAACAATCGACGAACGACTGCAGCTCATGTTTGATGCAATTGTCAATTAATATGAGTATATTTGGAAAAGGAAGTCGTCCTTAGGACTGGCCCGATTGAGATCCCGGCAGCCGACACAGACTCTAACTTTCCCATCTTTCTTTGGCACTGGCACGATGTTGGCTAACCATGTTGGGTACTCTACCACTCTGAGAACCCTATCTTTGACTTGCTTGGCGACCTCTTCTTTGATTTTCAAACTCTTGTATGTCTTGAATTTTCTGAGCTTCTACTTTATTGGCGGGCATGCCGGATCTGTCGGCAACTTATGAGCCACAATGGATGTGCTGAGACCGGTCATATCATCATACCACTAGGCGAAGATGTCCTCATACTCTTTTAAGAACTCTGTGTTCTCTTTCTTTTCTAGTGGTGACAAATGTACACTAATACGTGTTTCTTTGATATTCTGTGTGTCTCCCAGATTAACAACCTCATTTTCGTCCAAATTGGACTTAGGCATGTTCTCAAAATTCTCAACCTCCCTGACAACCTCTTCTAGTATTTCGTCCTCTTCTGAATCTATGTCCTTTTGTTGCATTGCCTCGTTGCAAGTCACAGTCGTTGGTTCATCATCAAGATATGTAATAGTAATGTTTTGTAAATAAAGTAAATGATAGAGAAAAGTAATAAGAACGAGATATAAAAATAAACTTGGAAAATGCTTTTGATTAAATTCATAACTTTTTGAAACATTGGATCTCTTTTCAAAAGTAAAGACAATGCGGAAAATTAAAATCAACTAAAAAGTAAAAAGCGATGCATAGTGCATCGTTTAGCCTTGCTACCGTGAAGCTCTCCGGGCACTTGTGGTCCTGATTGACCAATTGGTGAGGCGTTCTCCTCGGTTCACAGCTTGAATGCAAGGTCCTTCTTCCCCTCCTCCTCGAAGATAACACAGCAATCTATATCATCCTCCAGAAAAGGTTCTTCATTGCTGTCAGGGCCTCCTCTTCCTCTGATCCATATGTAATGTCAGCCGGCTAAAAGGTCTGCTTCAGCTGGGGTATGGGGCGTTCCAATGGATAGTAGGAACTGCGCCATGGTGGTGACCAATGATTGAACTCCTCCTATGTGTATTCAAACCCCTGGCTAAAGTGGTACCATGCTTCTTCAACTTGATGGGCTCGGTGATGCCCTGGAGATTCTTGCCAAGTCCTTTTCCAGGCTCATACCTGCTCCAATTCAAAATGCTCTCAATTTGTTATCCCACCACTTTTCTTTGTGTATGGCGCTGACTCGCTCGATGTGATGGTATGTTTCTCCACCTATTTTCCTTCTGCCTTCCAATTATCGGGATAGTTTGGCGGCTGTATATAGGGTTGCTACCGTCGCCATGGATGATCACTTCTTGATTATTCCATTTTAATTTTACAGCCTGATGTAAGGTTCATGCCACAGCCCCAACAGCGTGAATCCAGGGTCTCCCCAGCAATAAGTTGTAGGATGTTGGCACGTCTATAACTTGAAAGTCCATATCAAACCAGATGGGTCCCACCTACAAGCACAGGCTAATTTCTCCAATGGTAGATCTTTGAGACCCATCGAAAGTTTTAACATGATAGCTCCGTCTTTGATCTCATGCAGTCCTTTCCCCAATGTCTTGAGGGTTATTAGCGGACAAATGTTAAGGCTGGATCTCCCATCGACCAGGATCCTGATGATGAAATAATCTTCGCATTGCGAAGTGATGTGCAATGACTTGTCGTGACTAAGTCCTTCTTGTGGTAACTATTCCTTGTGGAAGGTGATCTTGTGGCTTTCCAGTACCTGCCCCACCATATTTGCCATTTTGCTTCCTGTTATGTTGTTGGGAACATATGCCTTACTCAATATTTTCATTAAGGCATTTTTATGTGCCTCGGAGCTTTGCAGAAGAGCCAGAATAGAAATTTGCGCTAGAGTTTTGTTCAGTTTCTCAACGATTGAGTACTCTTTGGCATGTATCTTTCTCCAAAGGTCATCGGGTCCAGTTTCAACAGCCCTTCCAGAGGCTTGCATGCTGGACTCAACTATGTTCTGGAGTGTATACCCTACCGGCTCTAGTCATACCCTGTGCAGCAATCACCTCTCCAGTATATGCTCTCTCTCTCTCTCTCTCCTTCTAGCTTAGTTGTGTAATCAAAAGGTATGGCGTTCGTCTTGAACGGGGTCACATCTGTCGTGGAAACCGGAATAGGCATCCTGGAGGTAACACAACACCTTCAAATGGTGCAGGTGCTATTGGGATACCACACTCAACCTCGATTGGTTTTGGCGCCATTGTAGGAGGCACTTCAAACTCGAGTGGTGCAGACACATTTACTACATCGTCCTCAGAGGGCTGGTTCTGAACAACAATGAGATTGAGGGTAACTGCCGGTTTCTTAGGTTCATCTCCTTCAGCTAACGGCCCAATTGACCTCTTGGGGTCCCAATCATCCTCAACCTTGATCATATGGATGTCCCCACCCTTGTGGTCAGGCAGAGGGTTGTTGCGGACATGGGGAGCAGGATCCTTTTCTACAATGACCTTATTATCGGTCAGAGTCTGAATCTTGTCTTTCAACTAGCGACATTCGTTGATGGTATGACCTTTCATTCCAGAATGGTATGCGCAGGTTTTGTTGGGAAGGATTTTCTGGAGTTACGGCTGGGATAGGTAAATTGCAATCGGCTACTTTGATTTTTCATATAATTGGTCAATTGGATCGGCTATGGCGGTATACTATTTGGGAGGTCTTCGATTGAATTTTGGTCTGGGTTTAGGAAAGTTTTGGCGAGCGGGTGATGATGGGTAGTGGGAAGGTTGAGATTTGTATGCTTGGTACAAAGGTGCGAGTTGGGAATATCTTGCTGAAGTGGATTGATATGTAGGCAGTGGAGGTGATTGGTAGGCAGATGGTGGCATTTGATATGTAGGTGAGGGTGTTTGATAATTTATGGTAGGTTGGTATATGAGTAGGGTTGTGGGATAGGTTTGGTACTTCATAGGGGAATTGTTCCTTTGCACAGCCATTGTGGAATTTGCGTCCTTTTTCTTTGACGAACCCCTAGACTGTAAAGCCTTGTTGGGGGCCTGCAATGCCTTGAGGTTGGTAACCATACCATTTTTATGCCTTCTTCGATCCTTTCTCCTAACTTGATGATGTCGGAGAACTTTTGACCCTCTATTAGCATCAGCCTTTCATAGTATTGCGGATCCTGAGCACGGACAAAGAACTTGTTCATCTACTCTTCCTCCAAGACTGGCCTGACCTAGCAGCTTCTGACCTCCAACGATTAGCATACTCGCGAAAGATCTCTATTTCTTTTGATTCTGGATATAAAACGCATCTGATGCGTTCTCAGTGTTGAACCTAAATCAGTCCATAAAGTCAGATGCATTGTTCACCTAACTTGTCTATTTCTTTGCATCCTGGCCGAAATACCATGATAAAGCATCGCCTTTAAGGCTCCTCATGAATAGCTTCATGTGGATTTTCTCTTCCCTCACAACTCCTACTAGCTTATCACAATACATTCTCAGATGGACCATAGGATCACCTGTTCCGTCGTACATCTCAAACTTGGGAGGTTTGTACCCCTCTGGGAGCTCAACATCTAGATGAACACCAAGATCTTCATAGTTCATCCCTTCGACACCTTTTCTACCTTCGACGCCTAGGACCCGGCTGGTTAACTTCTTGAGTTCAACGGCCAAATTCTGAATGAGGGAGTCCTTGTCATCTGATTCAGGTGTACTTGTGATTGGCTGGGTGTAGTAGGGTATAATGTCCACAAAGATGGGAGTGTTATGGTTTTTTGTGGTGTTTTGGGGCTCGAGAATGAGCAATGGAGTTTTATTGCATGTGTTGCAGGCTTGGGTATGAGTGGGTTGTATCGGTGGTTGTGAGGTATTTTGTGGGTATGGGATTCTAAGCGTTAACATCAGGGGCGGCAAGAGTGATTGACATGCTTGCCAGGTTCCGAACTTGGTCCAATTCTTCTCAACATCTCAACAAAGTTTGCTCAAGATGAGTAGTAGTCTCCTTGGTAATTGTAGCATTCTAAGAAGTTTCCTCAATTTCCATTCTAGCGCTTGCATCTCCCATTTTGCCTTTGTTCCTGTTTCTAGTAGGACTTGGAGGAGGAGGAGGTGGAAGACCCTTGGATCTTACTGAGTATGTTGATGGTTCCAAAATGCACGAACTAACCTTTGGATAGGGGAACAAAAATAAAATAGAAAACAAAGAGGTAAAAAGTTAGTGCGTTTTGAGAAATAATATTGCGATACTTATACACATTGTGCAATAGTATAAATCCTTTCCTAATTTGGGTGCCTCGTTGTGCCCGAGGTAGGCCTAGCGACAAATTAAATTTGGAGAACTTATAATGCTAAATGCCTCATTTTATTGATAAAACCAGACGAGTCTTAAAACAGCTGAATAATAAAAGATGTCACTAATGGCCAGTGGCCTTATTACATTATGAAAGCAAGAAATAAAAGATCCTAACTACTTGGTCCAGGAAGGACCTTCCCCGGATTTGGTACTCTTGCCTCCCTCGTACAGCTGCATCAACTCGCGCAGTCCTAACAACATAAGGCTCGAGCCACATGTCCGCCTGCACTTTCCTCGGCATTCTGACAATCTTCAATTCTCTTCAATACCTTCCTTTCCAATTCCACTAGACTTTGCTCCAGATACCCCAGCTGGTTGTTGGCGTTGATAGCCATATCCTTCCACTCGTTGATTAGCTTCTCCTAGGCTTCCTGTATTTCCCGATGTTCATTCTCACATTCTTGCATCCTTTTGCGCAGTTGATTGTATTTGACTTGTGCTTCAGTTTTCTCATCAATAAGCCTATGACCATGGATAAACCCTGGGTGACCCAAACTAATGTGATCATCTTCCAACTAACCCGTGTAATGTGGTACACACCCGGTATAATACATGTTTTGTTCAATAGATTACTTCCCTAAGACGAGCTTGAAGTGCCACATGTGCTGAGCTTGAACTAAATAGAAAGTATTTGCACAGATATGATTATTTAGAAAATAGGACAGAAGTTTAATAAGAAAACTAAGAGGGTCTCAGAGAAAGAAAACAAATTCGGATAGTCAAAATGTGTTGAATGGTTTAAACACGATTGAGATGGCTACTTGATTTTATCCGGCCTAAGGTTTTCCAAGTCGTTGTTTAATCATAAAAGAAAGTGGACGTGCATACTTGTTTTCCAGTTTTAAAAGAAGCCTGTTAACCAGACTTATGTCTGTTAAACGAAATAAGTAAAATATTCAACAGTTGCAAATACAGCCCAACATACATTGTATCTAATGCACACAAAGGTCCTAAAGCATGGTATCTAAATGCAATGGCAATCTTGTTTATTATTAATTGATTGTGGTTATTAAGTAAATAGCGAGCTGATAATAAAAGAGCTTAAAGATAGGATCTCTAGTCGTATGAGATGTATGCCCCTAGACACGGTTTCTATTGCACAAGTAGGTAAGTAAAACCCTATAGACATGTTCTCTATCCATTACTTAAAGCTAAGCATGCATAATCCCACCCAATTGCACTATAAACCCCTTTGTTTATTACAAGTTATTACAAACCAATATGATTAAATTACAGTAGTGGAGAAAAAAATAAGAAGTTAATCTATACGGAGCCTTCAACCAGGCCCAAATCTCGAACCTCACTTCTTTCAAGTTTCACTGCCTTTACCAAGGTTTGGGTACGGAAAATCTCCCTAAGTTTCCATTGGGACCCTTGGCCAATACCAGGAACCCAAGAAAAATAACAAAACAAGTGCAAGTGTGAAATTACCAGCCTTATGCGTCAAAGTTCAGTGAGTATTTAAGGTACCCAAAGAAATGTTTACACTAAGGGGGTAGAACCTAAGTCCTAGGAGTAGTGAGATTGTGACAAAATTTGAAGAAGTTGAGTTGAAAACAATCGAAAAGGATTCACATGAAAAATAGTTTTGAGAGAAAAGTAATCAATTGAGTTTGAAAACATTTAATATGGAACCAGTTTTGAAAAGAGTCACACAGTACTCAGGAAACACCAACAGGGGCAGGGGGAAAGGGAACAAATAGCTCACAAGCAAGAACACAATTACATATACACAGAACATCAAAGAGAAGTGCTTCGTAATAATCAAGCATGTTTCAAACAAAGGGGTCTGGGTCTTAACAACATTAGATTGATAGATTCACACATCAAGAAAAGGTTCAGGGTTACTTAATAGCTAAAAGGGACCTGAATACATGCTAATAGTGTACAGGGTAAGGGGAAATAAGGAGAAACATGCAGGAAACAAGCACAGGCATGCCAGACTATATTAATCAGCATAGAGGCATGCTAATTGCAGTAATAGCAACAAAACCATAAATAGAAGGATGTAAGAAACAAAAGGAAGTGTAACACAAATAGAAACATATTGCTTTTGGGGCTGTAAATCAAATAGGAGACACACCAATTGAAGATAAAGTAATGCAGGGTAGTGGTGAGTTATAGTATGCAAGATGGTGAGCAACAGTATGCAGAGAGTGTGCAGAGAGAGCAGCAGTATAGAGAAGCAACAACAATGGCAAAAGTGAGCAACAATAGCAGAAGTGAGCAGCAGTACAAAGAGCAATGGAAGTGAGCAGAAAAATAACGAGCAATGAAATAGTCTAAAACTCAGCCTGAGTTTCAAACTAGTGGAGCAACCAGTAGTCACAAGAGAAGTAAGAATGATTGTGTGAAACAAAGAGAGAGTACTGAATATTTTGGTGTGAGAGAGAGTTCAGAATAATTTTGTTCATGTCTGTGTAACAAAGGGAGAGTAGTATTTATAGTTTTTAAAAGCAATAGAGAACAGGGTACTAAGTATAATAATAACAGAAACAGTACCAAATTGAATCAATCATATGACTTAATTCAAATAAATCAAGGATTCATGATTCGAATGGGAGTACAGGTTATCAAGTAAGGAAAAGAATCAGCCAGATGACTAACTATACCATAGTAAGAAGTAGTATGCAATAAGTATGCAATAAGGGCTAGATACACAATGCTTCAATCAAGGAAAGTATATGCTGAATACTTAAAAAAAGATGTTTAAGTGCACAAATATGGTAAAAATACAAATAAACACTGAAAATCATTCAAAGAATCACGGACAAGACGAAAATTAGAGAAATCAGTACCAAGTATAGAAAGCGACTCACAAGTAAGGAAATAAATTTGAAAAATCAATGTAAGAACCCTTAAAGAAAACACATACAAATCAGGGATTCAAAGAGATTCTCGAAATTAACATATTATTCAGTAAAGAGAAGCATTTAAACTTATTTAAATACAATAGTCACAAAGCTAAGAACCCGAAGTAAGGAATCATATAAACAGTGGAGAGTCGGAACCCTAGTAAAGATTTAAAGCTTGGAACTTGGACTAACTCGAAAACAAAGAAACTCACAACATGGCACAAACATATGCATATTCACATAATACTCAAAAGAAAACAAAAGGCATGGTGATTTTGGAACCCTAGTTTTGAAAAGAGGAACAAGAACGTTTAAACACTTGAACTAATCGAAGATATCGAGTAATAAGTAGTGTAGAACTCAAAGAATAAACTAGATATCGTTTAAAAGACGTAGATTAAGAGATTTAGCCAAAAATTAGGGTTTGTAATAAAGTCAGTGAGATGAGGAACATGGCCGTGAAACTTGTTAACAACGACATTGAAAGCATCATCAGACCAAAACCCACCGGAGAAAGGCCAAAGATAAGCCAAGCGAGGTTCCAGCTCTTCTTGCATGGTGGAACTCTTGGAGTTTCAAAAGTACGGAGGGAGTGAGATAAGGTTTCACGGCGGCTGATGATCGAAAGAGGCGAGGCCGGAGTTGGTCGGAGAGGCAGTCAGAGCCATCGGAGAAGATGAACTAGAAGGTTCTAGAGAGAAGGGGGAGATGAAGGGTTAGAGAGAGAAAGAGAGACCGGACTCTGAATGTGAAGGTTTTGGGGTTTTATTTGATTTATTTTAGGTAAATGAATCTGGGCCGTTGATCTTAATTGATCATCGGTTCAGATTAAATTTAAACTGGGCCAAGTTAAATGATTTGGGTATGGGTTATTTGAGATGGGCTGAAATTGGGTTTAAATTGGGGTAAATTTTGGCTATATTTGAAATGCAATCTGGCCAAATTTTAAAGTCAATTTCTCCCTTTTTATTTTATAAAATAGTAATAAATGATTTGAAAAATAAATTGAAAATACATATCTAATTAATAATATATAAATATTAATCTAAAAGTATTGAAAACAATTTTATAATTATAAAATATGATTAATTGTAACATAGGCTATAATAAAATTTCATGCAATTTAGTTTAGAAAATCCAAACAAATTCGTAAAACTATGAAAAAATCATGTTAATTTTATTTTGTTGTAAATATGAGAATGAAATACGTTATTTGCCAAAAAATAATAATTTGGGAATAATTTTAGATTTTGTATTATTAAAAATAGACAATAAATTAATTCTAAAAACCCTTTAAAAAGTTGAAGAAAAATACCAAACCTTTGGGCATGCTTATATATGCATACATATACTATTTTGAAAGTATTTGAGTATATATAAAAAAAATATAGGAAAAAATTAGATATCAACACTTGTGTAACTTGTTTTTTAGTGCCGCATACTCTACTCTATTGGGTAATTTTATAGTGTCTTTAATGATGTTTCCTTGACAAGATTAGAATGCCTAATGTCACCGGGAGCGAATTGGTAGGGGGCCTGAGATCTCGAGAATGGATCAAGAAAATCCTTATGCTCCGCCAGTTATTCCTCATGCTTAACAGGCTATGGGTGATCTGGTGTATGTACAAAATTATTAATTTAAAATCTCAATAACTTAAAGGGATCAAGATTTTGAACCCAAAGGTGTTAACTTTGCCTATGTATAATAACACTTAATTGGGGAGAAATTCAAAAATAGCCAGATTTACAAGTGATAATTGAAAAATAATCACAATTTCAAAAGTAATCGACATTTAGCCACTTTTTATGTAAAAGATAAATATGAACAAAAATTATGTTCAAAATTAAGAAAATATTCCAACATAATATGTTGGAGTTCGAATTTTTTACATGTGAACTTCCAGCATAACATGCTGGAATTTTATTATGTACTGGAGTTCCAATATAATATGCTGGAAGTCCATAAAAATATGCCACACTCTCCGGTATATTATGCTGGAATTTTTCATGTGCTGGAGTTCCAACATAATATGGTAGAAGTTTATACACATGTGTTCCAATCTGCAGTATAATATGCTGGAACTTTCTGTGTTGCACCAAAATAATCGCTATTTTTTAGTGACTTTGCAAAATCTGACTATTTTTCATTTATCAGTCGAAAAACTGGCTAGCCGGTGCTATTTTGACCTTAATTGTTGTCCTGTTACCATAAAACATACATTGTGTAATAAAACTAAAGTTGCTTTCACAAATTTCAGTGACAATAGCGTGGGCTAGCCAAATTTCAAAGTGGTAATTAAAAAATAACCAGCATTTGCAAAGTCACTTAAAAATAGCCTATTATTTTGCTGTAACACGCAAAGTTCCAGGATAATATACTGGAGATTGATACACCTATATATGAACTTGCAGCATATTATGCTGGAACTCCAATACACGAAAAGTTCCAACATAATATATTGGAGATTGGAGCACCTGTGTGAACTTCCGGTATATTATACTAGACCAGTACATTATATTGGAACTCCAGTATATTATGCTGGAAGTCCAATATAATATGTTGGAATATTTTTTCAAATTTGTAACAGTATTTTTATTCAAATTTATTTTTATATAAAAAGTGATTAAATTTTAATTATTTTAGAAACTGTGTCAATTTTTCAATTAACACTTGTAAATCTGACTATTTGAATTTCACCCCAAATTTCATATGCGCAAGCAACAGCCGTACATATATAAAAATTTCGTATACTTTTGCCGTACATACAAGTTCAATAATATAGTGATTCCAGTTGGACAATAACAGATCCATATCTATCGCTAAAGAGATGGCAAGTGACTTCAATAATCTTAATAATGTGAATATGAATCCTTATAATGGCTGTGATTCAAAAAAGGTTCACAATTTGAACTTGGAATATCAGGCATACTATTATTGACGGTCAAATATAATGGTTATCTTAATATTCCAAAAGGTCCAACAAAAAAATAATATTCCAAAAAAGAAAAATATATATTCCAAAAGGACAGCACTTGATCGGATTGCATTCATCAGCTGCTAGTATTATATGTTAAAGTTCTAAAGGTTTTGGCTGCAGCATCTACTACGAAGGAGCAGATATAAAAATGAAAAGTTCACTACAATTAATTGGTGGATTTAGTAACCTGAAAAAACAAAAGTCAACTTTTTCGAGCATGTTAATTTTATAGGTAATGTAAAACGATATTTACTTTTTTAAATGAATATAGGATAAATAGTGATTAATAGTTTAAGAATATCTATGCACTACTTTGAAACATAAGGTATTATTTTTATGCCGACAGAATTCGATCCCTATACTAGAAAATAATTTTTACTTATTTAAAAATTAGCGATTTTTATAAAATTGTGCATTTTCGATCGAAATCAATCGATATTATTAAAATATTTTAAATTTAAAATAAAAAATTTCGACCAATTTTGGCCGATAATTTCAAAACCTAGAAAAACTTATTGCTGATACCGATCAAAATTATTGTCGGTCAGAAATTTAAAATTACTTACCGACTTCGATCGGTATGCGGTTGATTTTTGGGTAAATTTTTGGCAGAATAAAATTGTTTTACGGCCGCATCACCTGTCAACAACCAATAACCTATAATGACTACAACAATAACAACAGTAATAACTATCAAAACTATAAATAAAAATATTTATAGAGTTACGAAAAATCTAGAACAAAACATTTCACAAGTTAAAACTCCAAACATCATTCAGTGAGTGTTTGTACTATATCATCTCCATCTCCACTACTAGAAGCTTCATCATCGCCATGGTTCGAATGATTACAATGAGAAGGATTAGCATGGGGAAGATTCACGAGACAGAGGAATCGGGAAAGATCCACCAGCAAGAAGATTGGCCAGCTGAAATTAAGAAACATTAAATTGTCCGTCCTCTTTTCTAGCTGACCTTGAAGGGTTTCAAATTGTTTATCTCTCTTTTTTTCTCTAGCTTTTCCTCTTCAAGCTCTGCTGACAACTTTGCGATCTTCTTCTCCATAGCCGAGAGAGCCGACATATCAAGTGACTCGCCCAGGGCGAATGTTCCTATACCTTGTAGTCCAGCCCTGTAGCGCCGAAAGGATCTCTCTCGAAGGCCGTATGCTATCCCCTTTTTAGGACCATCGACAATATCCAACCATATCGTTTGCGCTTCTTCGTCTGAAATGGAAAGTCGCTCTCCTTACTTATTCGGTGGCAAGGTCTGACTGTACTCCGATCCTCCACAGTAGTCTTGTGGTAATCCTTTATTTAGAATATATAAAATTATTAACTATATAATATTATAAACATTAATTTTAAGTATAGTTATGAAACTTACATATGTAGTTTTCACCCGGTCCTCGACTCATATAGTTGAATCTTGTTACGACCCGAAATTTTCATCGTCGGACCGTGATAACGCCTAACATTTTACTTTTTAGGCAAGCCAACGTTAGAACATATTATTCATTTTTAACAATTGAATTGAATAACGAGAAATACTTAAATAACTGAAATAAGAATACGGAAACTAAAACTATAAACATCTGCTACAAAATTTCTAAACATGGTGTCACAAGCGTACGAGCTTCTGGGTTAATACATACATGGATATGAAATAAATATAAAGTTGTTTGAATGAAAATACACAACTAAAAAGAAAGAGGAAGGGGACTCCAGGAGCTGCAGGCACTGAACAGTCGTACCTCAAGTCTCGACAACTATCCAATCCGAAGACGCTAATAACCGCAGGTGGGACCGACTTTAAAATGTGCACCATGTGTAGAGTATAGTATAAGTAATACCGACTCTATATACTGGTAAGTGCCGAGTCTAACCTCGACGAAGTAGTGATGAAGCTAAGACGGGCCATCTACACTACAACCTGTACGCAGTATGTAATAATGACAGAAAATATGAATACTTGACAGAATTTAACAGTCAATTGAAAATAATAGCAACCGCCTCAGGAATAAACCAATATCGTCCAAAATTACCAATCTTTAACAGTTCAAATATAAATACCGAAAAGCCAATGCAGCTCAAGAAAGGGAAATATATATATAGGTTATTGCAGCGTGCAACCTAATCCTACTAGACAACACAAAATCCTCCCTTATTTCACCGTAACAATATCAACAATAGTGAAAAATATGTATATGATGTGGCGCGCAACCCGATCCCACTATATGTCAATATCAATATCATAATTCACCCTTATTTCACCATATCAATCCACCCTTATTCGACCTGTTGCGGCATGTAACCCGATCCCACCGTATAGAACATATTCACCCTTATTCCACCATATCAATCCATCCTTATTACACATGTTGTGACATGCAGCCCGATCCCACCATATCAGTACCAAATACTCAAAGCACAATCAAATAAATAGTTCAACCACAAAGCCTTTGCGATCTATAAATACCAAATTGAACCAAAAGAGAACTTTTGCAATAAAGAATCTACACGATTAATACTACACTGCAAGATCAATCCAACAATTGACAATTAGAAGGTACAAGTAAGTCAAACTAGGAAAAATCTAACAATGGTAACATGAGAAAATATTGATTAACAAGTAGCAGTTCATCATGGAAAGCACTTAGAGCATATAGTAGTTAAGAGGGGAAGTAATTAATTAAGGAAAAGTAGAGAATCGGTGAAAACAGATAATTCAGTGGCGTATAAGCACTCGTTACCTCCTATATATGTCGCTCACATGAAATTCACATAGCACATAGTCCGAGGGTTCCTAACTCCCTCAAGTCAAGGTTAGACACAACACTTAATTCACTCTGCAGTCAATTCAAAGCTCTACGTGGGCTTTTTCCCTGTAATATGCCTCCAGACCAATTGTATCTATTCAAAACTGACCCAATAATATCAAATATTGCTAAATGAATCAATTACAATGCATAAAATTAAAATTTTCAAACTCTCTCCCAAAAAGTAAAAAATGGACACAGGTCCACTTAGTCAAAACCCGAGGTTCAGACAAAAGTTAATTTACCCATTCACCCCCGAGCCCGATTATATAATTTGTTTCGAAATCATATTCTAATTCGAGGTCTAAATTCCAATTTAAAAAAATCATATTTTTATCCAAATCCCCAATTTTCACAATAAAAATCCTAGATTTTAGGTTTAAAATTTGTGAAATATAATGAAAGATTGAAATAAAAGGGGCTATAATCACTTACCAGTATTTTGGGGAAGAAATGGTCTTGACAAAATCGCCTCTAGGGTTCTAGGATTTGAAAACTTTGATGAACAAGAGAAAATTCTGTCTAACTTCGGTTTAACACAGATGCAAAATGTTGCAAATGCGATGTCATATACGTATCTACGAACACCAGAACTGCGAGAAAGAGGCTGCAATTACGAATTCCCTTTAGAATCCGAATGATCGCATTTGCAATAAAATGATCGCAAATGTAAAACTTGATGCCTTTGCAAATGCAAAGATAATCCCAACAGTGCTAGGTCACAAATGCGACTCTGCCATCACAAAAGTGGAAATGGCAAGTTCGCAAAAGCAAACGTTTTACTCGCAAATCTTATGTGACGACCCGGCCGGTTGTCTTTGGAATATATGCCATGTTTCCCCATTAACTTCTTCCCCAAAGTTTATTTACACTATTTTGGTTTGCTGGGATGTTCGGTGATAGATCCGGAGAGTTTTGGGACACTCAGTCCCTAAATGAGAAGTTAAGTGTTGGAAAATGCTCCGTAATCAGAATAGTATGAAGACGACCTCGGAATGGAAATCTGACGGTTCTGTTGGCTCCGTGAGGTGATTTTGGAGTTGGGAGCGTGTTCAGAGTGTATTTTGGATGTCCGTAGCTCATTCAGACTAGAAATGCCGAAAGTTAGAATTTTGAAGTTTCTTGTCCGATAGTGAATTTTTGATCCCAGGGTCGGAACGGGATTCCGGAAGTTCTTGTAGCACCATCATGTCATTTAGGACGTGCGATCGAAATCTCATGTCAATCGAACGTGGTTTGGTTAGGTTTTGATATCAAAAGCGAGTTTGGTTAATTTTTGAAGTTTTTAAGTTCAAATAATTGATTAATTCGAGTTTCCGGCATTTTTTTAGGTGGTTGAAGCACCGTCATGTCATTTAGGACGTGCGTGCAAAATTTCAGGTCAATCGAACGTGGTTTGGTTAGGTTTTGATATCGAAAGCGAGTTTGGTTAAGTGTTGAAGTTTTTAAGTTCAAATAATTGATTAATTCGAGTTCCCGGCGTTGTTTTAGGTTGATTAAGGATTGGTACAAGTTTGAACAATGTTATGGGATATGTCCGTGTGTTTGTTTGAGGTCCCCGGGGCCTCGAGTGTGTTTCGGATGCCCAATGGGGCATTTTTGTATTGTTAGAAATTGCAAAAATCCCTTCAGATCTGCTACAGAAATTCCTTCTCTACGATCACATCTTCCCTTACGCGATCACATAGTGTGTTTTTCAAATGGTGGTGAGTTTCTCTACGCGATCGCATTAGTTCGTTCGCGATCGCGGAAGCCATCCTTTTTCCTCTTCGCGATCGCGTGGCACAGTACGCGATCGCATAGTTCTGGTTCTCCCTCTTCTGTAATCGCATGGCTAGGGTTGTGTTCACATAGACCATTTTCAGGGCCTTATAATTTTTCTCTCCGTGATCACAGACGACTTCCTGCGATCGCAATGAACAAAGTCCCAGAACAGTTATAAACTCTTCAAAACGAACCCTTCTTCCATTTTTACAAAAACTCAAGCTAGAGAGCTCAGCTTTGGGAGATTTTTCGAGGGTTTTTTAGAGGCAACTATTAGGTAATTATTCCTTACTCCTCTATGACTAAAACCCACTAATCTAATCGTGATTTCAACCTTTAATTTCGGATTTTTGAATGAAAATTGGGGTAAAGTTCTTAGACCTAATTGTGAGTATTTGAAGGGGACTTTGACTCTGATTTGGGAGGTTTTTATATGGATAGACTCGTGAGAGTACGAGGTTTCTGAAAATATAAAAATTATTCCATTCCGAGATGTTGGCCTGAGGGGCATTTTGGTCATTTTACCTATTTTTGCGCCTTAACTTTAATTTTAATAGTAGAATTAGTTACTTGCGATGTTATTTAAAATATCTAATTGGTTTGAATAGATTTGGGACACTCGAAGTTTGATACTCGTGGAAAGGGCATTATTTCTTAGCGATTTTTCTACCGGTTTGAGATAAGTGGCTTGAACCTTGTGAGGGGGACCTCTCCCCTTAGGATATCTTTTTTGTTGTTTAAATGCCTTGTGCGCGAGGTGACGGGCATGTACTTGTGCTAGTTGTTGAAAATTCACTTTATTTGACTTATTTATGCTATGTTTCTTCACGTATTTAACTGCTAAAAATGAAATTTTACTTGTTTTAGCATAGGAAAAGCATGTTAGTAACTTATTTGTTCTGGTTGACTAAATTGCAATATCTGTCCTATTGTGAGCGTGCTACGCTCTAGATCTTTACCTGTTTCTTGTACTTGGCTTCTTTCTGTTAAATATTGCATCGTTGTGATGTGTTTTTGATTGGGACTACGAGTTCAATTCCCGGGAGCCCTGTTATTGATATGACGGACTACGAGTTCAATTTCCAGGAGATTCTCTATTATTGATATGATGGACTACGAGTTCAATTCCTGGGAGATCCTCTAATATTGGTATGACGGACTGCGGGTTCGATTCCCTGGACATCCTGTATTATTGGTATGATGGAATACGGGTTCAATTCCCAAGAGATCCTCTGATATTGGTATGACGCACTGCGAGTTTGATTCCCGGGAGATCCTCAAATATTGGTAAAAATGGATTGCGGGTTCAATTCTCGGAGCTCCATGTGGCATCCTGATATTGAGTGATTGTTCGTGCATTCGTAGACTGTATTTGTAGCATGTTCCATTCTATTTATTATTTTTACTAGATACTCGAGATTCACTGTATTCCTATTGTTGTTTCATTTCATATTTATTCTTATGTTTATCTCAATAGGGCCTCGACTTTCCTCGTCACTACCCAATCGAGGTTACTCTTGGCACTTTACCGAGTACCATTGTGGTGTACTCATGTTACTCTTCAGCATACTTTTGTTGTGCGGATCTAAGTGCATCCGACCAGGCGTATCATCAGTGAGTTCGGAGCTTGCTATCAGAGACTTGAGGTATATCTGTCGCAGACTGGAGAGTCTCCATCCGATCTATCCTATAGTTGGTAGTATTGTTTCCAGTTTTTCTCTGTTGAATTAGACACTCCATATTTGAGCTACACTTAGGTCCTCATATCCTGTGTTGCCCGTGGGATTTCGGGTTTTGGGATGTTAATTTTTAGAAGTTGTGTACTCAGTGTATGTTCCAAGCGGCACCGTTATACATTTCTTATTCTATTTAGTGTTTGTTACTGTTTTTATTTCGAACTTTCAAATTCCGAAATGTGTTAGGTTTACCTTGTCGCGAAGACTAGGTGCCGCCATGACAAGTTCACAATTGGTGAACCAGAGTCGTGACAAGTTGGTATATGAGCTCTAGGTTGATAGGAGTCACGGGACACAGGATGGTTATTTAAAGTCTCGATGATCAGTACGGAGACGATTGTACTTGCCTACGGGAGGCTATGTAACTGTTTAGGAAAAATATTCACTTCATTGAATTCTTTGTCGTGCTATATTTTTTTGGGCGTCGATTCTAAACTTTTGTCTTCTATTCTTTCAGAGATGGTGAGGACATGCACGACCTGGGACGATCAGGAACTCGCACCCCCTCCTTCAGCCGCTAGAGGCAGGGGCGGGGCAGGGGCCGTGGACGCGCGCGGGGTGCATCTAGAGCACCTGCGCGAGCAGCCGCCGAGGTACCACCAGCGGATCCAGTCAAGACCTAAGCACCTAACACGCCCACAGCCACCACTACTCCAGCTGTCCAGGAGGCATTGGCGCAGTTTATGAGCATGTATACTATGCTGTCACGGGCAGGATTGCTTCCCCTTCCTGCATCCACATCCCAGGCCGGGGGAGGAGCCTAGACTCCAACAGCCCGCACTCCATAGAAGAGGGTGCATATGGGACAGATTCCGGATATTATCCATGCCCGGCCTGCAGTACTGGTTCAGCCAGAGGATGGGGCACCTGCTTCTAAGGATGAGCAGTGTCGACTGGAGAGGTTCAAGAAGTATGACCGCACTATTTTCAGCAAGCTAGCTACAGACGATGCTTTGGGGTTTTGGAGGATTTTCACTGCATCTTTCACACCATGGGTATTACTGCCTCTAGCGGAGTTCTTTCGTAGCTTTCCAGTTTCAGGGAGCCGCCTATGACTGGTGGCGCACTTTTGAGTTAGACAGTCCGGACGAGGCTGTTTCCCTAACTTGGACTCAGCTTTTAGATATGTTTCACAGGAAGTTTGTTCCGCAGAGCCTCCGACATTCATGGTGCGCGGAATTTGAGCATTTGCACCAGGGCCCTATGACTGTCCCTGAGTATGCCATCCGCTATACCAGGTTGTCCAGGTATGCACCGGCTTTGGTAGCTACTGTTCGTGAGAGGGTTCACCGATTTATCGAGGGTCTTATTCCTTCCATCAGGTCCGTCATGGCGCGAGAGTTAGATATGGATATACCCTATCAGCTGGTAGTGAGCATAGTTAGGAGGATAGAGGGTATGCATGCCAGAGAGCGAGATGAGAGAGAGGCCAAGAGGTCTCGCGAGTCTGGTCATTTCTCTGGTACCCGTACTTCAGGAACCGAACGTCATAGTAGTGGCTATACGGGTCACCCAGTTCACTCAGCTCTTCCTTCATCCAGCAGTACTCCAGCTCCCCCCAGATATCAGGAGCCTTATTATGCACCTCAGCTTTCCAGTGTGCCTCCTGCGTGAGGTACTCCTAGAGGTCAATCTAGTAGGGGTAGACCCAGTCAGTCACAGCCACCGCGCCCTCCCAGAGATTGTTATGAGTGTGGGGATACTCGCCACCTGGTTAGAGAGTGACCCAAACATGGGGTGTTGTGACTTATTAGACTCCACAGCCTCAGCATGCTTCGTAGGGTCAACAGGCCATTGTTCAACCTCTAGCCGCCACTCCACCCACCCACCTACCCAGGGGCAGGGATTGGGGAGATAGAGGTCACCCTCGAGGGAAGGTCCGGGCCAGACTTTATGTTATTCCTGATCGTGCTGCGGTTGTTGCCTATGATTATGTCATCACAGGTATTATATTGGTTAGTCACATAGAGGAATCATTTCTATTCGATCCAGGCTCTACTTATTCTTACGTGTCATCTTATTTTACTCCGTATTTGGGTATAGCCCGAGAGACCTTGATCTCTCCTATTTATGTTTCCACTACCGTGGGAGATTCCCTTGTTGTGGACCGCGTATATCGATCATGTTTGGTTAATATTTATGGTTTTAAGACCATGGTAGATCTTTTATTACTTGATATGGTTGATGTCGATAATATCTCGGGCATGGACTGGTTGTTGCCCCAGTATGCTATTCTTGATTGTCACGCCAAGATCGTGAGCTGGCTATGCCAGGTACTCCACGTGTTGAGTGGAGTGGTACTTTTGATCACACTACCAGCAGAGTTATATCTTTTCTTAAAGCTCAGCATATGGTTGAGAAGGGGTGCGATGTGTATTTAGCTTATATGAGAGATATCAGTGGTGATACCCCTTCTATTGACTCTGTTCCAGTAGTACGGGATTTTCCCGATGTGTTTCCATCTGATCTTCTAGGCATTCCGCCCAATCGGGACATTGATTTTAGTATTGATTTATTTTCGGGAACACAACTCATATCTAATCCTCCTTACCATATGGCTCATCCATTGTTGAAGGAGTTGAAGGATCAGCTACAGGAATTGCTTGATAAGGATTTCATTCGACCCAGTATTTCAGCGTGGGGTGCTCCTCTCTTGTTCATAAAGAAAAAGGATGATTCTACGCACATGCGTATCGATTATCGTTAGTTAAACAAAGTTACAGTGAAGAACCGATATCCTTTGTCTCGTATTAATGATCTATTTGACAAGCTTCAGGGCGCACAGGTGTTTTCTAAGATTGATTTGCACTCAGATTATCACCAACTAAAGATTCGGGAGCCGGATATCTCGAAGACTACTTTAAGGACTCGGTATGGTCATTACGAGTTCCTTGTCATGTCATTTGGGCTGAACAATGCATTCATGCATTTGATACACAGTGTATTCAGGCCCTATCTCGACTCGTTTGTCATTGTTTTCATAGATAATATTCTTGTATATTCCCGGAGTCGGGAAGATCATGAGTAGGACCTGAGGATAGTGCTTCAGACCCTGAGAGAAAAGAAATTATATGCAAAGTTCTCAAAATGTGAGTTTTGATTGAGTTTTGTGGCATTCCTAGGCCACGTGGTATCGAGTGGAGGCATACGGGTAGATCCAAAGAAGGTGGAGGCCATGCAGAGTTGGCACAGGCCCTTCTCATCTACAGAGATCCGCAGTTTCATTGGTCTGGCGGGGTATTACCGTCGTCTTGTGGAAGGGTTCTCATCGATTGAAGCCCCTATGACTAGATTGACCCAGAAGGGTGCTCCTTTTTAGTGGACAGACGAGTGTGAGGCGAGCTTCCAGAAGCTCAAGATGGCTTTGACTTCAGCCCCTATTTTGATTTTGCCTACTGGTTCGGGGTCCTATACGGTTAATTGTGATGAGTTGTACTTGGAGCGGTGTTGATGCAGGATGGTAGGGTGATTGCATTCGCATCCAGACAGTTGAAGGTACATGAAAAGAACTATCCTTTACATGACCTTAAGTTAGCTACTATTGTTCACGCCATAAAGATCTGGCTTCATCATTTGTACGGCGTGCCTTATGATAATTACACAGCTCATCAAAGTTTGCAGCACTTGTTCAAGCAGAAGGATCTGAACTTGCGCCAGAGCAGATGGTTGGAGCTACTGAAGCATTATGATATTACTATTCTTTATCACCCGGGCAAGACCAATGTGGTAGGCGATTCCTTGAGTATCCGATCAGAGAGTTTGGGGAGTTTGGCATATTTACCAGCTTTAGAGAGACCTATGGCGATGGATGTTCAGGCTTTAGCCATCAAGTTTGTGATATTGGACCTTTCGGAGCCCGATCGGGTTCTAGCCTGTCCGGTTTCTCGGTCTTCATTGTTTGATTGTATCAGGGAGCGGCAGTATGATGACCCTCATTTGCTTATCCTCGAGGACACAATTTAGCATGGCGATGCTAGGGATGTGACTATTGGAGATGACGGGGTCTTGAGGATGCAAGGTCAGATCTATGTACCCGATGTCGATGATATCCGGGATTTGATATTGACTGAGGCCTATAGCTCATGGTACTCCATCCATCCAGGTGCCGCAAAGATGTATCAGGATCTAAGGCAGCATTACTGGTGGAGGCGGATGAAGAAGGACATAGTAGAGTTTGTAGCTAGATGCCTCAACTGTCAGCAGGTAAAGGCTGAGCACCAGAGACCGGGAGGGTTACTCTAACATATGGAGATTCCGGGGTGGAAATGGGAGAGGATCACTATGGATTTTGTGACTGGTCTCCCTTCGATGGCAAGGAAATTTGATTCTATTTGGGTTATTGTGGATCTGCTGATCAAGTCCGATCATTTCATTCCAGTGTGTACTTCTTACTCGGCAGAGCGGTTAGCAGGGATTTATATCAGGGAGATCGTCCGTCTGCGTGGCATTCCAGTTTCTATCATCTCAGACACCGGTTCAGTGTTTACATCACGGTTCTGGAGGGTCGTCCAGCACAAATTGGGTACCCAGGTGACTATGAGTACAGCTTTTCACCCTCAGACGGACAGACAATCCGAGTGCACCATTCAGATTCTTGAGGATATGCTCCATGTGTGCGTGATTGAGTTTAGAGGGTCTTGGGATCGGTTCTTGCCATTGGCTGAGTTTGGGTGTAACAACAATTATCAGTCTAATATTAAGATGGTACCTTATTAGGTCTTATATGGTAGGAGGTACGGATCCCTAGTGTGTTGGTTTAAGCCGGGTGAGGCCAGGTTATTGGGCAATGATTTGGTTCAGGATGCGATCAAGAAGGTTAAGGTGATTAAGGATAGACTCTATACGGCCTATTCCAGACAGAAGAGCTATGCGGACCGGAAGGTTCATGATATTTCCTTTATGGTTGGTGAGCGGGTTCTGCTTCGGGTCTCGCCTATGAAAGTCATCATGAGGTTTCGAAAGATGGGGAAGTTGAGCCCGAGGTTCATTGGCCCATTTCAGATTTTGAAGCAGGTTGGGAAGGTTGCTTATGAGCTTGCTTTACCACCCAATTTGGCTGGGGTTCATCCGGTATTCCATGTTTCGATGCTTCGGAGGTATCACGGTGACCCGTCGCACGTGTTGGAGCTCACTTCAGTCCAGTTGGACAATGACTTGTCCTATGTTGAGGAGCCAGTGGCAATATTAGACAGACAGGTCCGAAAGCTCAGGTCAAAGGATAAAGCTTCAGTAAAGGTTCACTGGCGGGGTCAGTCGGCCAAGGAGGCGACTTGGGAGATCGAGCGGGATATGCGCAGCCGATACCCTCATCTTTTTGCTACTTCAGGTATGTTCTCTATGCTCGTTCGAGGACAAACGAATGTTTAAATGTAGGAGGATGTGACGACACGTCCGGTCGTCTTGGAATTTATGCCCCGTTTCCCCATTAACTGCTTCCCCTAAGTTCATTTCTACTATTTTGGTTTGCTGGGACGTTTGGTAATAGAATTCGGAGAGTTTTGGGACACTTAGTCCCTAAATCAGAGTTTAAATGTTGGAAAATAGTCTGTAGTGTGAAGACGATCTCGAAATGTAAATCTGATGGTTTCGTTAGCTACGTTAGGCGATTTCGGGGCTGGGAGCATATTCAGAATGTATTTTGGATGTTCGTAGCTCATTTAGGCTAGAAATGCCGAAAGTTAAAATTTTAAAGTTTCTGGTCCTAGTGAATTTTTTATCCGAGGGTCAGAACGGGATTCCAGAAGTTTCTGTAGCACCTTCATGTCATTTGGGACATGAGTACAAAATTTTAAGTCAATCAGACGTGGTTTGGTTAGGTTTTGAATCGAAAGCGAGTTTGGTTAAGTTTTGAAGTTTTTAAGTTCAAATCATTGATTAATTCGAGATTCCGGCGTTGTTTTAGGTGGTCTAAGGATTGGTACAAGTTTGTACGATGTTATGGGATATGTATGTGGGTTTGGTTGAGGTCCCGGGAGCCTCGGGTGTGTTTCGGATGCCCAACGGGGCATTTTTGTGCTGTTAAAAATTGCAGAAATCCCTTCAGATCTGCTGCAGGAATTACTTCTCTGCAATCGCATCTTCCCTTACGCAATCGCATAGTGTGTTTTTCAAAGGTTGGTGATTTTCTCTACGCGATCGCATTATTTCGTTCGCGATAGCGGAAGCCATCCTTTTTCCTCTTCGCGATCGCGTGACACTGTTCGCGATCGCACAGTTCTAGTTCTCCCTCTTCGGCGATCGCATGGCTAGGGCTGCGTTTGCATAGACCATTTTTAGGGCCTTATAATTTTTCTCTCCGCAATCGCAGACGACTTTCTGCGATCGCAATGAATAAAGTCCAAGAACAATTATAAACTTTTCAAAACGAACCCTTCTTCCATTTTTACAAAAACTCAAGAAAGAGAGCTCGGCTTTGGGAGATTTTTCGAGGATTTTTCAGAGGCAACTATTGGTTTTGACTTAATTGTGAAGATTTGAAGGAGCATTTGACCTTCGATTTGGGAGATGTTTATATGGATAGACTCGTGAGAGTACGTGGTTTCTGAAAATGTAAAAATTATTCGATTCCGAGGCGTTAGCCTGAGGGGCATTTTGATTATTTTACCTATTTTCACGCCTTAGCTTTAATTTTAATAATAGAACTAGTTACTTGCAATGTTATTTACGATATGTAACTGGTTTGAATAGATTTGGGCCACTCGGAGTCGGATACTCGTGGCAAGGGCATTGTTTCTTAGCGATTTTTGTACCGGTTCGAGGTAAGTGGCTTGTCTAACCTTGTGTGGGGGACCTCTCCCCTTAGGATATCTTCGTTGTTGTTTAAATGCCTTGTGCGCGAGGTGACGGACGTGTACTTATATTAGTTGTTGAAATTCACTTTACTTGACTTATTTAGATTGTGTTTATTCATGTATTTAACTATTAAAAATGCGATTTCACTTGTTTTAGCTTAGGAAAAGTATGTCAGTAACTTATTTGTTCTAATTGACTAAATTGCAATATTTGTCCTTTTGTGAGCATGCTAGGCTCTAGATCTTTATCGGTTGCTTGTACTTGGCTTCTTTCTGTTAAATATTGCATTGTTGTGATGTGTTTACGATTGGGACTACGGGTTCAATTAACGGGAGATCCCCTGTTATTGATATATCGGATTACAGGTTCAATTCCCGGATGATCCTCTATTATTGATATGACGGACTACGGGTTCAATTTCCGGGAGATCCTCTGTTATTTATATAACGGATTACGCGTTCAATTCCCGGGAGATCCTCTGTTATTATTATGATGGACTACGGGTTCAATTCCTCGGAGATCCTCTGAAATTGGTATGACAGATCGTGGGTTCGATTCTCGGGAGATCCTCACGAGTTCAATTCCCGGAGCTCCATGTGGCATCCTGATATTGAGTGATTGTTCATGTATTCGTAGACTATATTTGTAGCATGTTCCATTCTACTTATTGTTTTTACTAGATACTCGAGATTCACTGTATTCCTACTCTTTTCATTTCATATTTATTCTTATGTTTATCTCAGTAGGGCCTTGACCTTCCTCATTACTACCCAACCGAGGTTAAGATTGGCACTTACTGAGTACCGTTGTGGTGTACTCATGCTACTCTTTTACACACTTTTGTTGTGCGGATCCAGGTGCATCCGGCCAGGCGTATCATCAGTGAGTTCGGAGCTTGCTATCGGAGACTTGAGGTATATCTGCTGCAGACTGGAGAGTCTCCGTCCATTCTATCCTGTAGTTAGTAGTATTGTTTTCTGTTTTTCTCCGTTGTATTAGACACTCCATGTATTAGAGCTACACTTATGTTCTCATAGCCTGTGTTGCCCGTGGGATTCCGGGTTTTGGGATGTTATTTTGCAGAAGTTGTGTACTCAGTGTATGTGCCAAGTGGCATCGTTATACATTTCTTATTCTATTTAGTGTTTGTTACTATTTTTATTTCGAACTGTTAAATTCCGCAATGTGTTAGGATTGCCTAGTCGCGAAGACTGGGTGCCGTCATGACAGGTTCACAACTGGTGAACCAGGGTCGTGACATACGAGTACCCCCTGCTATGTCCAGGCTCGCAAATGCGATGTTTCTTCGAAAATGTGAGGCTCGCAAATGTGAGACCTGCAACAGACACCAGAAACTAAAATACATCATCTATGCTTTCTAAGTTCAATTCACTCTGTAACCTATTCGAAACTTATCCAGGCCCTTGAGGCTTCAAACTAAACATGCACACAAGTCCGAAAACATCATAGAACTACGCATTTAACACCAAATCAAATGAAATTTTTAAGAAACTTTAAAACTTCTATTTTCACAACTGGACGTTCAAAACATGTCAAACCACCTCTGTTTCTCACCAAATTTTACAGACAACTTGTAAACATAATAATGGGCTTGTACCAGGCTCCAAAACTAAAATACGGGCTCGATATCATCAAGACCGAACATCAATCAATTTCTTAAAAACCATTAAACTTTCAGACTTTCAATTTTCAACAAAAAATAATAACTCGAGCTAGAGACCTCCGAATTCGATTCCCTGCATACGCTCAGGTCCCATATTACGTACGGACCTAGCAGGATCGTCAAAATACTGACCCGGATCCATTTACCTAAAATATTGACCAAAATCAACTCAAATTATTTTTTAAGGAGAACCCCTTATTTATATTAGTTTTTAACATATAAGCCTTTCGAAAAAATATCCGGACCGTGCACGTAAATCGAAAAAGGTTAAAATGAGATATTTAAGGCTTAACACAAAATTTAGTTCTAAAACAGGAGATGACCTATCGGGTCATCACAGATATGTGGGTGCCTTCTTCTTCCGAATGTGAGTCTCCATGAAGAACTTATCAAAAGTCATCTTCTGCCATATTTTTTTTTCCTACAAATTAATAAAACATATTAACTAAATTTATATATATATAGTTCGATAAATATAAATTTAAATATTTTAAAGAATTACCGTTTGTCTCCTCGCAGTCCCATGCATAATGGTTGCGTTATTATCTTAACAATAATGTGAATATGAAATCTTCTCATAATGGCTGTGATTCAAAAAGGTTCACCATTTGAACTTTAGAATATCAGGCATACTACTATTGACGGTCAAATGATTATCTTAATTAATATTCCAAGAGGTCCAAATAAATAATATTCCAAAAGGTCTGCATTTGATCGGATTGTATTCATCAACTGTTAGTATCTATTACGAAGGAGCAGATATAAAAAATGAAAATTCACTACAATTAATTGGTGGATTTAGTAACCTGCAAAAAAAAAAAGGCAACTCATTAGAGCATGTTAAACTGTAAAGGTAGTGTTAGTGATCTGTATTACTTTAATATATTATGAAACAATAAATTTCCTGGAGCAAAATCAGAAACATCAAAAACATTAGTTAAGCAGAAATGTAAATAAGCAGAAATAAAATCTGAAAATATATTTCAGAATAAAATCGAGTTCACTGGATGCACAGTATATTTTTAAGAAAATTATTTCCTTTAAATATCCGAAGTGTTAGAATATTATTCTCCCAGGGGAAAAAACAAAAGGTTGTTATGAAATAATAAAAGAAGAGAAGAGTATTGCAGAGAAAAGTAGGGAGAGGAGAATTCTTATTGATATGGGATGATTTACAATGGAATAGAACCCTCTATTTATAGGGAGAGAGTGTCTTAGCTACCAAGTAACAAACTCTGAGATCTCTCTAAATATAGACATTCACCTTAAATAAAATTCTATTTATAACACTTCCCCTTGAATGTCTATTCAATAGATAATGTGCCTCGTTAAAACCTTAACTAAAAGAAAACCCAATGGGAAAAAATTCTAGAAAAGAAAAAAGAGTACACATATCTAATAATACGCCTTTTGGTTGCCTCGTTAAAAAGTCTTGCAAGGAAAACCCAGTGGGACAAAATCTTGTAAGGGAAAAAGAGTGCAACGCGCATTAACTCCCCCTTATGAGAGCATCAATTCACATCCTTGAGCCTTCGCATTCCAATCTTGTGCACCATCTTCAAAAGATCTTTGGTAGAGACTTGATAAACAAATCAGCCATATTAACTTGAATAAATATGTTGTACCTTGAAATCATCACTCTTTGATAGATATATAATATCTTCACAAATATCGTGGAATGGCTCTTCAATATCTCCATAGAGATATCCTCGCTATCACATTATCATGCTTATAGTTATAGCAAGATACATTTGTGCACAAATTGCACTGAGGAAGCGGTACTTCAAGATCAAGAATTGTATATGCTTCAAGCAACTTAAATCCTCCATGGATTGACATATAAGTTAAGTCATATAAGTTATATAATAGACTTTAGATACATATCAAGTTTTCATGTCATGCTAGACAAATAAGATATGGAAAACTGATTGCACATACCATTTACTTTATACTTTCAAGTGTTTGAACAACATGTCCAAAACTACACGTCTTTCATATTAAACCAATTCTATTTGAATTGTGTAGTGTCTATTTGACCAATATTTTGTGTCTGTCTCAACAGCCTTAAGATCCTCATCTATACTTAGCGCTATGATAGATGTCGTCGACAAACATTTTATATCGATTTTAATATTTTTTCATAAAGACATAACATAGAGATCTATTCATTCATATATTCAGGTACCTGAATCTCTCATGAGGTTTTATGAAGTGTTATATCATGTGACCTTCTAGATCACTTGTCTCCTTTATTATGATCCCTTTGATTATTTGTTCATCTTCTTTATCAAGAATTTTATTTGAAACCGATTTGTCTATACGCTTTAAACGTACCATAGACTTTGCCCTTCTAAGACTTAATATGAGCATTTGCAATGAGAATATAGTTACTTTCTTTGGGTTAGCAAATGCGTATGGCATGCTTTGCAATATATTGCAAACGGATTATCTTTTTATGAACTTCAAGTTCATATTATCCTACTCGAGGATCTATATGTATAAATAATAATTCATTCCATGTAACTTTTTTCTCAACTGTTGTATATTGTCTCCCCCTCATGTTAGACAAACTAACTTGCTTCCTCAACTTTGGAAATTCATCTTTGTGCATTATGGTGTTAATGAAAATATACACCGCACGTCAATAATAATAAGATGAAATTATTTGGTTCCTGACCTTAAACCATTTGTGAGGGGAGAATGCACTATTCTTTCGTATATAATACATATCAAATTGATATATATAACTTTGTTCTCATAAGAAATAGTTTAGCTATTAAGTGGAGGCACTCAATAAATTATTTTGCTAAACCAACTATGATGTAAACCAACTTATCAAGATGAACTTCTTAAATAGAAAATCTGAAAATTATGCTCGAAATTAAATTACTGAGCAAGTTATCTCGCAAGCACCCGGCAGGTTGCAGGTAATTATAATCACACATGTAACAATCTCATAGATGCATCTTATGTGGTATACATGGCAGGTGAATGAGCCCATATTCACCTTTGATATTTCCAGAATTCATGGGATTCAATCCCACTTTTAGTTGGTCAATTAACTAAAGCAATATAAGAGAATTTGTAAAGAGCTTTCTAATTTTTTAATATTTACCCATGTGAAATCTCTATTATATTTGCACATCATATTTAAATTGATATGGCTAAACTGATTATGCCAACTGAATAAATTATCAATATTGTTAAGTTCATGTTTACACCATGACATGTGTAATTATCAATAAACTTCATGTTTATTATGATATGAGTTTTTATATCAATAAGCATCCACTTTATTGTGACATTTTTTTGTTTCTGTAGTATAAACTGGAGAATAAAGCAGGTAGTTTTTCACATACGGATTATCCCGCTACAAGTTGTAGTAATAGAAGATATCAAATCTTTCCTTTATTTATTGTTTCAATATAATCAACCGCTTTCGTGTATACTTTGGAAACTGAATTTCTTTAAGACTTACTACAACACAATACCTTATTGGCAATCAATTGTGTTTCTCCAAAATAGTATAATTGGCTCTTGCAGAGTTCTCAATTAGTTTGGTACTACCACGTATTCATGAACATTCATATGGTGAATGTCTCTTTTAAAGAGAAAGTTATACCATTATGGGCATGGTCAAAATTATATGCAAGATATGTTTCTTGCATTATTGTTGTCCTTTAATAATCACATTGCCAAAATATGTTTAGCGTACAATAGGTACGTGATCAATGATCATTCATGTCATAATAATGACATTATTTTCTTATATCATCTCAACCCTCCTTCTAGAGGCGAGTGTGGTATATTCACTACCACTAACACGTTCATATTCTTCCAAGAATGAATATGTATTCATAAATTAGATGTTATCACACTCACATCATGAATGGACCATAATCATCTATATGTGCTTTATAAATCTCATATTGTCAAATTTATTACAAATATTACTTTCACAAAGTGAAGGATTATTTTGAGAATCCTTATTATTCTCTTTATCACAATGATGACGATTATAATTTCGTCTATTACCACGTCCACATCCATTGATACCTTCACGGTAATAATTTTGTCTTCTTTCAAACTTATCACATACTGCTATCACATTCTCTATAGGGAATGAGAATGAAGCAAATTCAATGGGACGGATTTTTAATTCTTTGCCCACAATCATACATAAATTTGATCATGGCAAGACATAGAAAATTTACCAAATTGGGTGGTTATAATATCTTTCAAGCTCCATTAGAGTTGCAATCAAAATTTACCGTCTTTGCTTGTATTTAAAATCAATATAGAATTACAAGAATTTGAAAGAGAAAAGTAAAATACTTACCTTAAATCCAGAATTTAATCTTGAAGGAAGTTCATAGAATAATTAACAATCATTATTCTCAATCCCAAAGCTTCTACTTAATTGGTTAGAGTCTCGTGCTGCTAATGTGTTATGAAATAATAAAAGAAGAAGAATATTACAGAGAAAAGTAGGGAGAGGAAAATTCTTATTGATATGGCATGATTTACAATGGAATAGAACCCTCTATTTATATGGAGAGAGTGACTTAGCTACCAAGTAATAAACCCTGAGATCCCTCTAAATATAAACATTTACCTTAAATAGAATTCTATTTATAACAAAGGCAACTTTTTAGAGCATGTCAAATTGTATTGATAATGTAAAACGATATTTTCTTTTTAAATGAATATATTATAAATTATTAATAGTTTAAGAATATTTATGCACTGCGGTGGAAAAAATATGTACATGTACAATCATGTCAAGCATAAGGTAAATATAGGTAAATTTTTATGATTATTATTAATTTATAACCTAGAAAAAATGGTGCAATTTAACTTGTTATCGCATATTAAAAATCATTTATAATTCCATCTATATAACTTAAATCCGATTGTTTATACAACGGAACAAGAAGTGTTTAGAGCGAAAAAAGGACTTTACATGCAGTCACATTTTTTTTAGGTTTCATTTAAGGAAAATGCATAAGTACCCACTGATCTACGTCCGGATTTTCAATTATATATTTTTTTTTTACGGGAATCTTATTACCTCCTTAAACTTATTTTAAATATAATTATTTACACCCTTTAACGCTGACAATCAGACTTTTGGCAAGTGGTGAGCTACAAGCACCCCCACATGTATTTTTAGTACTTTTTTAATTCTTTCTTTTTTTTCTTATCCTTTTTTCTTATTTCTTATTATTCTCATTTTTTTTGGTTATTTCATTCTCTTTCTTTTTGTTTTGGTCATCAGCGGCATAAAATGGTGGTCGTTGAAATTTCACAAACAATATTTTTTTCGGGGAATTTTTTTTTCGGCGAAAGATTTTTATCTCAATCTAAGTTATATATATATATATATATATATATATATATATATATACATATATATATATATATATATCTTGAAAGTATAATTATGTGTGGGACGAAGAGAAAAAGAAATAAAGACGAATATAAGCTGTACTTTTTTCAGTTAAAACTTCAATACATCATTTTTTCCGGAGTGTAAAAGTTTTCTGATGATGAATTTTTTTTCCCAAATATGAGTGCATTTTGCTTTGCTTATGGATAGATTTTTTCGAGAGTTTAATTTGTGTGTGAAAAGACAAAATGGAAGAAAAATAATTAGATAAAGTCGATCGCTGGTGAATGAATATCCGCCGGAACTAGAGAATAAAGGGGAAGAAAAGTAAAAGACTACAACATTTTAGTCCTACAACCACCCATGAGAAGTGTGACTTAAGATGTCAAGAAGTGTAGCATTTGGTCAAAGGCAACACTTTATGGCTTTAGGCAACGCTTTTTTGGGGTGGCCTAAAGTACTGTAACCTTTGACTATTGGTCACACTTTGTAGGTGTTGCCTTAGAAGCCACACTTTAAAAGTGTGGCCGATAAGGTACAAATGCCACACTTATATTTTCTCTTACAGCCATGCTTTTATAACATAAGGCTACACTTTCTAAGCGTGATCTTTGTCACGTTATAGACTGCGCTTTTAAAGTGTATCTTTTAGAGCAACAGTTACCATTCACAACACCAGATTGACAATCTCTATGGCCACATTTTCTAAGCGTGGCAATTTTGTCTATACTACAAAGAAATTTCTTAAATATTTATATTAGCCACAATTTTGTGTTTAAAATATTATATTTTTTTACATTAAATTATGTTCATATGTATATGTATGTATTATGATCTCAAGCATTAAATTAGATAATAAGTGGCAGAATAGAAACAATTCAAATGCATATACTTTGAAATAAATTTCAACAAAGAAACATACTTTGTGTACTACTTATAGTAATAAAGCATTGTTGGTTCAAAAAGTTTACTAGCAAAGACCTCGACAAAATCAAATGTATTCATACTTATAGTATCAATAAAAAAACATCATAATTGTTCAAAAGGTCTTCACAATTCACTTTAAGGAATCAAATTGATTTGTGGCCACCATTTCCAATTGCATCACCAGTATTTTCCTACACATTCAGAATTAAATTAAAAATTAGAAAAAACAAATATATAGTATGCACTGGTTATATCTTACTAAGAACTAATGAGATTTTATTTCACTGCTATAGCATAACAATGACAAACACAAAAAAGATATACAAGTGAAAGAGAAGCAGCAGCAGCAGCAGCAGCACCAACAACAACAACAACAACAACCCAGTGGAATTCTACAAGTGGATCTGGGAGGGTAGTGTATACGCGGACCTTACCCCACCTATGAAGATAGAGAGGATGTTTCCGAAAGAATCTCGGCTCAATAACGTAAAAAAAGAATTAGAGTAATAGAGAAACAATAGCAACAACAATGTAATTTTGTTGATAAAGTAATAACTTTATTGAAGTAGAAAATTAAAAAGCTTTCCCCTTAAAGACAATATTGCTCTTATAACAGCATTTTATCGCTGCCCCTCTCTGTGATTAAGAAATGGCACAGCTGAACATTACAAAGGATCAGAAAATTTTGAATTAACGCCTTATAGATGTTTCTAGGGATCTTGGAAAGTTGGTGTTGGGTTCCGGATACCTTCTTGACCTGCTGACTTCTTTTTATAAAAAGATGATCAAATGACCCAAAAAAAATGGTGAAAATCAGGATGACTTGAAGAGCTTGGTTATCAAAGGGTTAAGCTTATCTTAACAGGGAAAGACATCGTCAAAATATGGCAGTAATTCTTAATGACAAGATTGACAAAAGATGCAGCCAATATTATGCCCATTCTGGAATGTAGCAAAGAATTTCAATCAATGTTTCTAGAAAACCTATAGAAAGCAAATGTGTCCAGATGTCATTAACACAGAACGAAGACGAGAAGGAAAGAGAACTCTCATATACATTATACAACAGGATTACAAGTCAGATACATATATGATCAAATTTACCCGACCATTATACTATTTGATGAAATATAAATACCTTTTCAAGACTCGGGGCATGAGTTGAGCCAGAAGACTGTGGCAGATTATGGCCTCTCATAGCTCTTGCATTACTTGCATCAATCGGCAAAGGAATATTAGATCCAACACACCTTTGTATATCATGAAAATCTAGTCCAGGGTTATTTTCACCCTCTGACTAAAAAAACATCGAATTGCTTCTCTCATCATTTCCTTCATTTCTTTATTCGGAGAAGTTATTTCATTGGCATGCCTCATTCAGAGAAGTTTGGTGACTTCTTCATCCTTTTTTAGAGATCTTGTTGTCGCCGATCTACCATAGCATCTAATCCGACCAGGGTGCTCCTTTGCAAATACAGCCCTAAATGCATTATCTGTGGTTTCTCCAAAACTTTGACGATTCTGAAGTTCAGAATGTCAAAAAAAATATTATAAAAAAGATTATTAACAACTTTATATCTCAAAAATCTAGAAAAGTAGATATCAAATAAAAATATGAGAGAAAAATTCAAGGATAAATGGGAAAAAGCACTAGGAACTCATTTCAACACTTGCTATATTGCAATTATGTGCAAGAAAAAAGTTCTTATATCTGAATTGTAATTTAGTGACTTACTATTACTACACTACTTGAAAATATCTGAATTGTTCTTATGTTTGCAGATATTATTAGTTGCTAAATTTTGGTGTGAGTTGAAACCAGTATTTGAAATTTTACCTTGTTGAGACTAGCACTTTCAAGAGTCAATAATTAGGAGAAAACTTACTTTGAGATTGTGCTAATGGTTCATTGTTATGCTGTACACTAGTTTTCTGCTAAAACAGAATTTTTAACTATCATTCCTGTAATGTCAGGATCAGATTACGTGATCTCAGGCTATGTACTCCTTTGCTCTGTTAGAGGAATCTAAAATGAAAACAGTTGATAAATCGTATCATGAGATTTTGGTCATGTCATGAAACTCCTGCATGACTTGATTAAACAATGCTAGTAAAGAATGACCTGCTATCCAGAAATCCTCATACAAAAGAAATGTTTTAAGTTTTCATAACCTTCATTCATTTACCAAACATGATTCTCATACCGAAACTAGAGTGACCACAATTGAGGCAGCAAACAAAACTAACCTCATTATAGCCGACAAACATCTTATTTGCACGGAGATACGCCTCTATCATTGCAATCTAAATTTTTAGGTAGAGGGGTTAGCCACGTATAAAGATGAAACTTCACACACATATCTTCAATTAAAACATGCAAAAGTCTAAACACTCACTGTTTCATCACTTCTCCCAGTCAACTTGAGATATTGCAGGATAACATGACCTACAGGGAAGAAACCCATTGTTGCACCATATTCAGGAGACATGTTTGCAATGGTGGCCTGTCAGCCAAAGATAGCCCTTCCATTCCATCACCTACATGAAAACAAAACAAACAGTCAAGTCCTTGTCTGGTAGAACTATTAAACACTGGTTGAACTATTTGCATACATAGGAAACTTAGTCAATGTTTATTATTTACCATAGAATTCAACAAACTTTCCAACAATAACATGCTTCCTGAGCATTTGAGTGACAGTCAGGACAAGATCAGTGGCAGTTACACCATTTCACAATTTCCCTGATAACTTGAACCCGACAACTCCAGGCAACTCCATGCTCATTGGTTGTCAATATACAGAAGAAGTTTTAGAAAATTGCCATCCAAAGTGCACATATCAGAATCAATATCAAAGTATTTGTCACAACTCACAACTTAAAGTGAAAATTACCTAGAAAGCTATTCTTTTTCTACACATATATAAAATAAACAGAAGAACAGGCAAGCAGCACACATAGAGGAAACGCAATGTCATTTTCGGCTCAAATTAAGTGAACACAGTGCATACTACTTTTGGTTTAGTACCATAAGCAATAAATGACACATGCCATCAGAACAGCATCCCTCATAACCATGATTGTTATAGCACAATCAAGATGTGGAGGATCATTAAGCACCAATCATAAAAACGTAAAAATAAAACCGAACAATCAATTAACATGTTTTTTTCCTATGTTGTCCAGGCCAGCTTGGGCACACCTCGAGTTTTGGTTTAAATTCAAATAGTAAGTTGCATCATATTGAAGGTAAGAAATCCTTGTGAGGTGCTCCCTTAAACAGCAAAATGACAGAGAGCCAAGATTCCTCAATGCAAATCCCAATAATTTCATACACTCTTTTGGGTCTTAGACATTTATAAAAGAAGTCCTTAGGTACATCTTTCCAAACACACAGATATATTATTTCTTTTTATAAGTAACTCCTAATGTTATTTAAATGTGGTTCCTTCCATCATCCTAAAAGCATAATGCAGAATTAGGCCACCCCTAATTAACTGCATGTTATAACACATAGCAGAGCATTTTGTAACTAAAATTTGGCTACGCTGCTCTACCCTCTATTTAGTTTTCATCCCTATATCCTTTTATTACCCACCTCTACAAATAGCAGCTTAAATTTATCTAAATTTTACATTTTCCTGTGCATTTTATACTCCAATTGCTCGTCAGCTATCTGGTTATTTATGTTACCAATATTAAAATATCATAACTAAGATGGTTATATCCACATTAACAAATGGAATAAATCTAATAAAAAGAATTGAACTGCCTACATAGTATAGGAAAAATCCATGAAATCGAAAGAAAATAGGGTTACTGCAAGGCATGCTTGCGAAGAGCAGGTGCCATCTTATTGGTAAGCGTGCCAGCAACAATCATACAATCAGATTGTCTAGGGGTAGGCCTGAAGATAACACCGAATCGGTCAAAATCATAACGAGCAGCTCCAGCATGCATCATTTCAACGGCACAGCAAGCCAGCCCAAATGTCATAGACCAAATGGAGCCACGACGAGCCCAGTTCATTAGATCGTCGACCTTAGAGATCACATACTCAGTCGTCTTTGATACCCCCCCCCCCCCGGAGATGACGGGGACAGAGGAGGTGCGCGAGCGTACGTGGCCGGAGTGGAGGAATAGTATTGCTAAGAGGGTGCCGAAAGAGTCGTGTTGATTGAACGTTGATAAAATGGCGTCGTTTATGTTAGCCGATGTGCATTTCGAGCCAACAAAGTCATGTTTTATTTCCGAGTTGAATATCCGATCTAGAGTTAGGGTGACTAAACCAAATCAATAAAATTTGGATTTTTCACTCTCGATTTTTTTCGAGTTTTTTTCGATTTTTCGGTTTATTCGAATTTTTTTAGAGTTTTTCCCATAAAATTTTCGTAGAACAAAATATATAAATTATGCTTAAAATATTTCTTTAGTCCTACTAATATATAACTATATAAAGTATGATATGTCATGGCATTATTCTAAAATATTCAATAATAAAGACAATAAAAATATATAATATAAATTGCTAATTAAAAAATCCATAATAAAATAAACATAATCTAAGAGTACTAAGTCATGCTAAAATAAGTAGACTAATAAGAGAATATTAAATATATGACTAAACGCTAAAGAAATAGGTTATACATTTTTATCTAAATTATTCCAAAACAAAAAATAGATATTCAATGCATTCTCGTTCGTAATATTGAATTAAATGTCTTTTGTTAACATTAGTATTGATTTGATTTTGGTTTGGGCATTTGTTAGCACTATTTAATTTACTAATGTTAATGGCTATAAAACTTATTGAACCGTTCAAAAGTTCTAAGTCCAACCTTGAAATAATACCTCCAAAAATAAATTATGAAATCTTGAAATATTTATAAATTACTTCACAATAAGTATATTTATATATTAAATATATCTAGAATTTCTATATATGTAATATCGGGTTGGTTTGGCTTCGGTTTTACTTTCTTTAGTTAACACCAGACCAAATCAAACCAACCCATAGTCGATTTTTTTCGGTTTAACTCGGATTATCGGATTGGTGCGATTTGTCGGTTTCTTTTGTACACCCCTATCTAGAAGTGAACGGTAGAGTTGTGGAAATTATTTCCACTTTTTCAATAGGGGCGTATTACAAACATTGGGCTTATGAGAATTGGGGGGAAATATTTTATTAAGTGAAATTTTGGGGGGAAATATTTTATTAAGCTAAATTTTGGTGGGAAATATTTTATATACGTTTGTAAAGTATTGCATTTAATATGATAATATAACAACTCTTTAAAAATATAGCTATACACCTAAGAAGCATGGCCAAAAATTTTATATTTAGGCAACACTTAAAAAATTATGTCTTTATATTTAAAAGGGACGCTTTACAAGTGTTACCTTAAAATATGTGGCCGAAGACTATACTCAAAGGCCACACCTAAAAAGTATTCCTACAGATACTTCTGACAATATTTTTTAAGCGTTGCCTAAATTAGTGTGGTTGTAGGCATAAAATGTTGTAAAAAGAAAAAGAAAAAGGAAAAGGAAAAAAAGTAAGAAAAAATGGTAAAATAAAAAATAAAAAATAATCTGAAAATTATTTTTTCTTGCTTCTCACTTCCTTTGGGAGAGTGAAACACACACTCTCTGCCATGTCAGCGTCAAGTGTGCAAATTAAAATAAGTTTGGGAGGGTAATAGGATTCCCGCAAAAAAAAGTATATAGTTGGAAATCCGGGTATAGGTTAGGGGGGCACTTATGCATTTTCCCTTCATTTAACCTTTCAAACCTACTATGAACTCATGATTCAACCAAGTACACATCACTCAGTTTTTGTAGCATGGGGACCGAAGATAATATTTGATCATCAATTTTTAAAAATATGTACATAAAATACCTAGTTTGATGGAGAGACCATGTGTTCACGTGCCTTATATTTTGGAAGTAAATCTTCCTTGGCGGTCGGGTGGGATGAAGAGAGGCAGAGGTAGAGTTAGATTTTAATGTATATGTACTCGCCATCAAACTCATAACCCGTCTTAATTATCATGCTCATAATTAAATATTTTTACATATTTAATAATTTTTTTAATATAAATACAAAATCAAGGCAAAATTACTGGATTTGTTTGAATCCGTTCAAGAAGATAGCGGCATAAATTATAGGCGTTATATTGACGTACATATAGAACTCATGTTCGTTTAATGTCCCATGCAAGGTTGATGATTCCATAATGGTAGACCAAAAAAAGAGCAAACAATGTCAAGAGTGCATTTTTAATTTGCAAGAATCAACTGCTAACTAGGCTTCTTTTCTCAATATATATATATATATATATATATATATATATATATATATATATATATATATATATATAGATGATGAGTATTCTCTTGGTAATTCAAAGCATCATAAGTCATTAATTACTTTCAGAATGGCTTCTCCAAAATTTGTCATCTCGGGCTTATTACTTTTAATGTGTTTAACCCTTGGCTCTGCTCGTAATAAGGACTTAGACCCTATGAAAGTCCGAAAATCAAAATAAATGCATGTCCAAAATGGAGTTATGAAACCTTCTTGCATGCCTGGTGTTGGTGGCGTAGGCGACGGTTGCAGCGGTGGGGTAGATGGCAGTAATGGCGGCAGCAGCGGTGGAGGAGGTGGTGGCGGTAGTAGTAGCGGAGGTGGTGGCGGTGGCAGTTACAATGGTGGAGGTAGTAGCGGTGGCAGTGGCGGAGGTGGAGCCTATGGTAGCGGGTGTAGTGGAAATGGCTGTAATTACCCGCCCGTTATACCTGGACCTCCACAAACAGGCGAAAAACCTTATTGCATGCCTAGTTGTGGCGTAGGTGGTGGTTGCGGTGGTCGAGTAGGCGGCAGTAATGGCGAAAGTGGCGAAGAAGGATGTGGTGGTGGTGGCGGAAGTGGAGGTAATGGAGGATATGGTAGCATGTGTGGCAAAAATGGTTGGTTGTAATTACCTGCCCGTTATACCTAGACCTCCACAAACATGCAAAAACCCTTATTGCATGCCTGGTTATGGTTGCGGTGGTGGCGTAGGCAACAATAACGGCAGAAGCGATGGTGGAGGTAGCAATGGAGGCGGAGGCAAATGTGGAGGATATGGTAGTGGATATGGTGGAAATGAAAATTGTAACTACTCACCCATTATACCTTGACCTCCACATTAAAAATCATTTATAATTCAAAAAATATTTAAAGTGTCTGTATATATAACTTAAATCTGATTGTTTACACTACAGAACAAGAAGTGTTTAGAGCGGAAAAGGGACTTTACGTGCAGTCACATTTTTTTAAGGTTTCCTTTCAAACCTAAATTAAATCATGATTCAACCAAGTACATCATTCAACCTCTATAGCATGGGAACCGTAGATAATATTAGATCATTAATTTTAAAAAATATGTACATAAAATACCTAATTTGATGAAGAGATCATATGTTCACATACCCTATATTTTGGGAAGTAAATCTTTCTTGGCGGTCGGGTGGGAGGAAGAGAGGTAGAGGTAGAGAATTTAATGTATATGTATTTTAAACTCATAATCCGTCTTTATTATCATGCTCATAATTAAATAATTTTACATATTTAATAAAAAAAATTAATATAAATACAAAATCTTAGCAAAATTACCGGATTCGTTCGAATTCGTTCAAAAAGATAGCGGCATATACAGAGGCGTAATATTGACGTACATATAGAACTCATGTTCGTTTAATGTCCCATGCAAGGTTGATGATTGCATAATGGTAGACCAAACAAAGAGCGAGCAATGTAAAGAGTGCTCTTTTAATTTAAAAATTACAAGAATCAATTGCTAATTAGGCTTTAATTTTTCAAGCTCTATCCATATAGAGATGAATATTCCCTTGGTAGTTCAAAGCATCATAAGTCATTATTTAATTAGTTCATTAATTTCTTGCAAGAATGGCTTCTCCAAAATTTGTCATCTTAAGCTTATTACTTTTAATGTGTTTAAACCTTGACTCTGCTCGTAATAAAGACTTGGACCCTATGAAAGTCCAAAAACCAAAAGAAATGCATGACAAAAATGGAGTCACGAAACCTTCTTGCATGCCTAGTGTTGGTGGGGTAGGCCGCGGTTGCAATGGTGGGGTAGGCCGCGGTAATGGCGGCAGCAGCGAGGGCGGAGGCGGTGACAGTGGTGGTGGCGATGACAGTGGTGTGGGTGGAGCATATAGTAGTGGGTGTGGTGAAAATAGTTGTAATTACCCGCCCATTATACCTGAACCTCCACAAATAGGCGAAAACCCTTATTGCATGCCTAGTTGTGGCGTAGGTAGTGGTTGCAGTGGTGGGGTAAGCGGCAGTAATGGCGGAAGTGGCGGAGGAGGAGGCGGTGGCGGAAGTGGAGGTAATGCAGAATATGTGGTGGAAATGAAAATTATAATTACCCACCCGTTATACCTGAACCTCCACAAACATGCGGAAACCCTTATTGCATGCCTGGTTGTGGTTGCAGTGGTGGTGTAGGCAGCAATAACAGCGAGAGCGATGGTGGAGGCGGCGGCGGAGGCGGAAGCGGGGGTGGAGGATATGGCAGCGGATGTGGTGGAAATGTAAATTGTAATTAGCCACCCGTTATACCTGGACCCCACAAATAATTGGGCCTATAAGTGGAAGATGCAATTGTCCAATTACTCAACCAACATTCCCATTTCCTTGTCCATATGGATGTCAGCCACCACCCAGTTATGGCTGCCCAAGTGGAAATTCTAAACTGACTCATGACAAGGAAAAACAGGATCATCAGCCCAAGATTAATCAAAAAGGAAAAGCAAGATGGGGAGACCAATCGTGTGGAGAAGAATCTGGACACTATTGTTGAGGACTGAGGGATTAGTCTGATCGTTGAATTACGATGCGTGGTGTCTTTAGCTGGCTAGGATGAATAAAAGAATAAATATGTGTTACTAAAGAAAAGGTGCTTGTGTGTCAAGGCACAGTGGTATACAGTTAAGTATATATATATGAATGAGATACTAATAATTGGAAATAGTTTACTTTTACTTAAGTTGTATTTACGTTTTCATTTCTGGCTTCTTTTTCTCCTTGTTTCACCTTATGTGTCAAGGTCCAGCATATTACGTTTTATAATTTTTTTAACTTTCAAGAATTTTAATTCATTAAGTTATTCGCATTTTAAACTTTAATGTGATATTCTCACCACCAAATTAATTTTTCAATAGTTACTCTAGTATTTTTTTTTTTCTTCATATTTTCCAATATAATATATAAGTTATTTTTAGTTCAAAGTTATCATATACTTTGCAAGCCTAAAATCAGTGCCGGCTCAAGGGCCAAGCGACTGAAGCGGGCGCTTTAGGCCCCCAAATATTTTAGGCCCCCAAATATTTTAGGCCCCTAATTATAAAAGTAGGTCTTATGTGTTAATTTTTTTAAAAAAATATTTAATAATTAAAAAAATACATTTTTGCTATATAATCCAAATTATTTTATTCTTTTTTTCATTCGCATAAAAATAGTTTGTAGTTTAGGTTGTTTATTCTTATTTCCTTCTAAGCTATCTATTCTCATAAAAACAAGTGTTGAAGGGCATTGAATAAATCAAATTGCACATTTTTTTCATTCTTTCTCTAGTTGTTAGACATTGCAGCAAGCAAACTAAAAATAAAATTTTGTTTTAATATCAAGTTACAACTTCTAGAGTGAATTTTATTACATTGTTCTAACTTGTTATTCTCTTTTCTTTCTTTTTCTAATTTGAAATTTGTTATTATCTTTTAATATTTTACTTCGTAGGTCCATATTGCTTTTTATATGATCAATTATAAATATATCAACTAGAAAATGCGAATCATGTAATTACTCAAAATTCATAAAAAGGAAAAAAATATTGGAATTTTAATGCAACCTCATGGAGCTCTTGATAAATTTGTAATTGACAAGAAAAAATAAATTTAAAAAATAATGAGAGTGCTCTAAGAATATGAACAAGTCACTAAATTGATTGGAAGTGCATACATGAAAGGAAATAATAAAATATATAAGAACTTTGCATCTAAAAATACTATAAAATATAAATTTTATATAATGTACAAAACTTTTGCAATAAAATATTAAGGCCTCTAAGTAATATTTGGCTTTAGGCCACGTAGTAACTTGAGCCGCCACTGCCTAAAATCAATCGAAATAGATCAAGGGTCGATCATGGCAGATTGTAATAATCAAAGGACCAAAAGGATAATGCACGAGACAAATGTTACTTATTAAGGAGATGAGGGAATAGATATTTTATTGATAATATTATTTTGGTCTGCCTCACCATGGAGAGGTTCAGAGCCCTAAATGGTGTTCTCTCTTTTCTTGGAAATAGCCATGAAGAAGAAAATGCAACCCCCCTTCTGAGGTTCCTTCTCTTTGTATTTATAGATACGAGATGTATGAGCTGGCAGTGATAGTCGTGACTATGCCGAGGTCTCGTCCTTATGATGGTGACTAGGCCGAAGCCTTAATAAATGAGTCAGCCAATGATCGGGTGTGGCGATTAATAAGTGTCCATATCAATTATTAACTCCGAATAAGCTTAGGATACAATTAATTTGTTAATTACCTCGAGGTTATATTTTGGCCCATACAATTAGTCCTTCCGCTTATTGAGGTTGTGCTTTGACCGGGCTCGATGAGCGGACTTTTCCGGATGAAGTTTTCGGTTGAGGTCAATAATGGCCTTAGCCGTTTTTATGTGGGAGATTATGTTGTTAAAGTGGATGAACTTAGCCTTTTTGTGTTGATGACCTTAACCATGCGAGTGACTTCGACCGTAGTCGAATCGTTTGCATGCATGTTGAGGATAGTCGTAGGCAGTTGTTCATTGGGAATGGTCATAGCCTGAATACTGTGGACGACCTTATCTGTTTAGTTACTGTAGTTGGCCGTAGCCTTAATACTGTGAACGGCCTTAGCCATTTACATACTAGAGATGGTCGTAGCCAGTTTTGTTGGGAATGGCCATAGCCTGAACACTGTGGACGGCCTTAGCCATTTAGTTACTGGAATTGGTCGTAGCCTTAATACTATGGACGGCCTTAGCCGTTTTCATACTAGAGATGGCCGTAGCCAGTTTCGCTGGGAATGGCCATAGCCTGAACACTGTGGACAGCCTTAGCCTTATATATATATATATATATATATATATATATATATATATATATATATATATATATATATATATATATATATATTTATATATATATATATATATATATATATATGAGTGGTTATTACCGTTTTAGGCCGGGACGGCATATTCATACTGACGACCTCCGGCCTTGTAAGATGTTAACCTTATCTCAGGTTGTCGATACGTATGTCGTATGGCCGAAAAGAGTACGGATGCGCCTGGAACGACCCGGCGTCCGAACTTCGCAGGCATGTGGAACGTCTTTTCGGTAGCCTCAGGTCGTTGTAAACGTTTCGAAGGTAGAGCGTCGGTTTGAGTGAAAAGCCGTTTTGTGGTGCTCATCATAATGATGCACGTTTCTGTAGAATCGAACCGTTTTGCGATTGGCCATGCAGTTAATGATAGTTGTTGGAATTCGTAAAAGCCACTGGTATTGCCTATAAATGAGGGGGAGGGGTTGTTTCATTCATCTCTTACAAGTCCATCTATTGTCTAAGTGATATTTTTGAAGAAGCTTCATGTCAGTTCATCTTCTCTCTTGTTCATCGTTGTTCTTCATTCGACATCATCTTTGCTTTCTCTTTCATGAATATCATTCAGTTCCCATTTATCTATCGAAGAATGGCAAGCAGCTCTTGTGCTACCCCTGCTCCGGCGACTATTCCGGCGTTTGAAGGATCATCTACCGCCGGGAGAGCCATTGAATCGGCGGAAATCGGGGGGGCCATCGGTGGTTGATATTCTGTCCTTGGTTGGAGTCCCGGCGACCGATTTCACCGCCGATGAGGGGAAGGATTAGGTGGATAAAGACCCACTGATGGGGGAAGTGGGTATCGGCCAGCTATGGGTGCACTGGTGCATTCCCTGATTTGCCGATATACTCCTTGCTAGGCGTGAGGAGAGGGTCCACACCGACCGTAGGGGGTGTTGCATTTTCTATGCTAATCCTTTTAGGTTGAGGTTTATGACCCCCCCCCCCCTTCCGATGTTGGTGGTGGACTTTTGCAATCACTACCGAGTATGTCCTGGCCAAGTCGTTCCTTCCCTTTACAAGCTTTTTGTCATGCTCATAAAATATGTCGAGCTGGCCCGAAGAGAGATCAAGTAGTGGCACGTGTTGACCCTCTACGCTCCTCAGAGGGTTCGTGGTACGATGATTCGGGCCATCCCTCATAGGGTGAGGGATTTGACCGCGGAGTTGGATGATGCGGTTGAGCCTCATGCTTATGAAAATTTCTTTTATATCAGGACTGAACATCTGGTGGCGTGTGCTACTGGATTCCCAGAGACATGGAATCATACACGTAACTGTCTCTCTTCGTTAGTTTCTTCATTTTGTATTTTTTTAGTCTTGTTCTGATAAGTACTAACCTTGCCTCTTGTTCGTAGCTGAACGACCGCCACTAGCTCCACTGCCCGATATTCTCAAATGGATCGAAGTCGTGCTCCCTCACACAACGGGGATTCGCACGTGGCCGTCTTTCTAGGAGAGACACGGTAACCGACCTGCTTCGGGTGAGAGTTCTAGCTTCATTCTATCTTTCTTTCATCCTGTTTGATTCTTCTTAACTTTTATTTTTCCTCTAATTAGGGAGGTCACGCCGCGTGAGGGTGCCTCAATTAGCTTTTCGCAGGCCGGGCGCAACTGCAAGACTTGTAACAATGCCGGAACCTCCTCCAATGCCGAGGGTGGCTTCGGTTGAATCCTCGGGGGTTCATTCCCCAACACGATCTGCACCTCGGGTTGAGGAGCCTTCGGGGATCGTACGCCCCAGGGGGGAGTTGGCTCCGAGCGAGCATGAGGAGGAAGATAAGAGGCCATTGGTCCCAGCGTCGGGTTGCATTTACACCGGCTCCGGTGGTGATAAACTTGGACTCTTCGCCATCGGACATGGAGGAGAATCCAGCGGCGGTGTCTGACCTTGAGGGTAGGCATTCAGTGGGGGTTGCCCCGGTTGGCTCAGTCCAAGGTGACACTACCGCTTCGGCGGTTCAATTATCAGCTTCGGTTGCTGAGAGGGGAGGTGGTTCCTCAGCAACTGCATTGGTTGGAGAATCAGGCGTCGTGGTGTTGGCGGGGGCGGGAGCCTCAACTTCCCGATTGGCGGGCGGAAGGAGGGGCGCCGTGGGTGATGGGTCGAACTCTGAGTCCGACCAGGATCCCGATGATGCCTGCAAGATTCAGGATGGTCACACCCGCATAACAATGCGTGCTAAAGGGCGGCTCTGTTACGTCGAGATCCCGACAGAGCAGAACTTGCTGCTTCAAGAGGAGAATCTGGTGCCGTTGTTCGAGGTACTGTGCTCAGAGGCAGAGAGTACGTCGCTGTGGAGCATTTCATACGTTGGGTTGATAGCGAGGTGGCCGCGCAGAGCTTGAAGGTATGTGTAGTGACTTTTAGTTCATATTTTTCTTTGCTTTACTTTGTCTGTTTTTTTGTTCTGATTATTTTCTCATTCTTGTAGCTCTTTTTGTTGGATGTGGATAGCATCAGTCGAGCCAATGTTCGTTGGGGGATTTGCTCGCGGGTGTTGGAAAAATACCATTGTTACCGGGACCGGTGTCGCGAGATGCGCGAGCACATGAGGAACGACCCCCAGAACCGGGACCTTATTGAAGAGCTGGCAATGCGGGAACTTCAAATGCAGCAGGCCCTTGGTAGGGTCAATACTCTTGAGGAGCAGCTTCGTCGTAAAGACGAGGAGACGTAGGCTGAGCGGGCTACTGCTAAGAAGGTATGCCAAGATCAGGCCAGGGCGTCAAAGGCCCTTGAAGTTTTGAAAAGGAAGGTGGCCGCTTTGGAGACCGAGGCCGCTGCCTTGAGGCTGCAGGCAAGGGATGCCATATCGAGGGTCGAGATTTTAGAGATGGCGGACTGTATCCGTGAACGGGAACGGGAGCTGGAGACGGCCGCTGCGGCCTTTCGAGAGGGAGTGCTGGAAGACGTATTGGTGTTTATGAACGTGATTCCCAGACTGTGGCGGATTAGATTACGGCCTTAGATGCCGAAAATCAGAGCTTCAGGTATCGGGCTGCCTCTTTCGGCTCGGCTCGCGACCTGTAGACGTTTGCCGAGGCTCATCTCGACTTGTACAAGGGACTGTGGGAGGCCGGCATTGTGAATGAAACCTCTTATGAAGAAACCCGTCAAAAGGCTCGTGAGGCCCGTGTCGATTGTGGCTTTGAGCTATCCACTCCAGGAGTTGACGATGGCGCCGAGGATACTGGCAGTGTTGATGGTGGCGCGGGTAGCACCGAATGAAAATTTTTCGTAGTGTTTGTTTTATTTTGTTTTTCTAGTTGTTGTTGCCGTTTGGCTATCTTTTTCTTTTATTTACCGGCCTCGGCCGGGTGTAAGCAGGGATGACCCGTTGTGATTGAAGATGTAAATATATGCGATTTCATTTTCCTCTATTCCGCCAGGTGTTTGTTTTGTAACTTTTCCCTTGTCTTTAACCGAAATGGTGGAGATGGTCTTGACTATGATAATTTTGGCTTTAGTGCTTACGACCATCATCGAGTCTCTTGCTAGCCTTAGTTATAGACTAGGTCAGCTATTTAGTGATAATGGCCTTGACCGCGATTGAGCACTTTTTGTTTATCGCATCTCTTTTACTTGGTGTGAACAAGTTGTGGCTGTTATTTGGCGATAGTGGCACTTAGCCTCAGTCCCAGTTCGGGCATGGTTGAACTACTGGCCGTGATGGTAAGAAACACGGCCTTGTATTTCGACCGGAGCAGAACTTTGCACAGCCCGAATTTTAACTCGAGTTGGGCGTACTTACTTGAATGGCCGAGTTTGGCGAAGGAGATTTAACTTGTTTCTTTGCCCGTTGCTTTTTAGTTTTGATGATGAAGGCATTCGACTTTGTTGTTTTGACGAGATTGGGCTTGTAGTGGGGAAGGCATATGGCCTGAGTCTCAATTCAACTTGTAGTTGAACATTTTGGCGAAGGCATGTAGCATGAGTCGTCGTTCAACCGTAGTTGACCGTTGCAATTTTTGTTGGCGAAGGAGCATAGCCTAAGTCCCAGTTCAACTTATAGTTGAATTCTTCGGCGAAGGCACATAGCCTGAGTCGCGTTCTACCGTAGTTGAACATTGCCATTTTCGTTGGTGAAGGCGCATAGCCGGAGTCCCAGTTCAACTTGTAGTTGAACTTATTGGCGAAGTCACATAGCCTAAGTCTCAGTTCAACTTGTTGTTGAACTTTTTTGGCAAAGGCACGTAGCCTGAGTCCCAGTTCAACTTGTAGTTGAACTTGTTGGTGAAGGCACGTAGCCTGAGTCCCAGTTCAATCGTTGTTGAATGTTGCAGTTTTTGTTGGAGAAGGCGCATAGCCTGAGTCCTAGTTCAACTTGTAGTTGAACTTGTTGGCGAAGGCACGTAGCTTGAGTCCTAGTTCAACTTGTAGTTGAACTTTATGGCGAAGGCACGTAGCCTGAGTTGTTGTTTAACCTAGTTGAGCATTGCAATTTTTGTTGGCGAAGGCGTATAGCCTAAGTCCCAGTTCAACTTGTAGTTGAACTTTTTGGCGCACATAGACTGAGTTGTTGTTCAACCGTAGTTGAAAGTTGCAATTTTTGTTGGCGAAGGCGCATAGCCTGAGTCCCAATTCAAGATGTAGTTGAACTTGTTGGCGAAGGTGCATAGCCTGAGTCCCAGTTCAACTTGTAGTTGAACTTGTTGCCGAAGGCACGTAGCCTGAGTCCCAGTTCAAATATTGTTGAACTTTTTGGCGAAGGCACGTAGCCTTAGTTGTTGTTCAACCGTAGTTGAACATTACAATTTTTATTGGCGAAGGCGCATATCCTGAGTCCCAGTTCAACCTATAGTTGAATTCTTTGGCGAAGGCACATAGCTTGAGTCGTTGTTCTACCGTAGTTGAACGTTGCCATTTTCGTTAGCGAAGGCGCATAGCCTGAGTCCCAGTCCAACTTGTAGTTGAACTTGCTGGCGAAGGCACGTAGCCTGAGTCCCAGTTCAAGTTGTAGTTGAACTTTTTTGGCGAAGGCACGTAGCTTGAGTTGTTGTTCAACCGTAGTTGAACATTGCAATTTTTGTTGGTGAATGAGCATATCCTGAGTCCCAGTTCAACTTATAGTTGAATTCTTTGGCGAAGGCATGTAGCCTGAGTCGTTGCTCTACCGCATTTGAACGTTGCCATTTTCAATTGCGAAGGTACATAGCCTAAGTCCCAGTTCTACTTGTAGTTGAACTTGTTGGCGAAGGCACGTAGCCTGAATTGTTGTTCAACCGTAGTTGAATGTTGCAATTCTTCGTTGAACCTTTTCTTCCGCATGACCCATCTTTATGCGTATGGGGCGTTAGCGGTCAGTTCTAGTTTTAGATTTTGCACTGTTTATGTGTTATTCTCTCGATTAGTTCACATAGGTTAATCCATTGTGGATCTCGGTTTTGAGACATCTTTCCACCGTTCCCGGCGGGTTCTTGCATCGGGGACATGGGGAGTACCTTAGATATGCTTTCCCACAGGTGGAGGGGGGCTATTTTTCTTCTTGCTTGTACTATCTGAGAGGGGAGTAACAGAGGAGTTGGATCTCGACTCGAGACCTTCAAGTTTCCTTTGTTCGATATATCGCTTCAGCTTGTTTTGAGCTGGGTTGTTCTTTGGTGTTTCTTTCCCTTTGGTCCCAGGAAGAACTACGCGATTCTGCTATGAAATCCCCACAAACAGCGCCAAATTGTTTAGCTCAAAGTTATCTTACACTTTGCAAGCCTAAAAATAATCGAAATAGATCAAGGGCCAATCATAGCAGATCGTAATAATCAAAGGACCAAAAGGATAATGCACAAGACCAATGTTACTTATTAAGGAGAGGAGGGAAGAGATATTTTATTGATAATATTGCTTTGGCATGCCTCTCCATGGAGAGGTTTAGAGCCCTACAATGGTGTTCTCGCTTTTCTTGGAAATAGCCATGTAGAAGAAAAAGCAGCCCCCTTTCGAGGTTCCTTATCTTTGTATTTATAGATACGAGATGTATGAGCTGGCAGTGATAGTCGTGATTACGTCGAGGTCCCGTCCTTATGATGGTTACTAGGCCGTAGCCTTAATAAATGATTCCGCTAATGATCGGGTGTGGCGATTAATAAGTGGTCATGTCATTTATTAACTCTGAATAAGCTTATGATACAATTAATTTCGTTAATTGCCTCGAGGTTACATTTTGACCCATACAAGTTAAATTAACATTTTAAACTCCTTACTTAGTTAAAGCCATCACAGCAAATAGATGGACAGATATAACTATCACAGATGATATATAGATATATGTGTGTACATCAAAATTTGGCTTATAACGTCCCCTCGGCAGGTGGGCACGTCCCCCATGATAAGGGCAACCCAAGTAAGGGTGCGTCCCAAATCGGCAAAAAAGGAACGACGTCGTTTAGCACCTCCCCCTTTTTTGCTGAGTGGAAGCCACCAATCTTTGTACCTTTTCTTTTATTATTTATTTTGCTAGAGGAAGGTTTCCTACTATATAAAGGAACCTTCTCTTTGTAAAAAAGACAATGGGTATTATTCTCGAATAATACAATCTTTATTTCTCTCTCTCTCTCCTTCTCTTCTCTCAAGTTCATAACCATTGCTTACCTCTTAAGTTAAGTCTACCATTATCATCTATTCGCAGATCAATGAAAATTCTCGAAGCGATAATTATATCTAGGTCTCATTATATTTGATTACGATATACCCTCATATATATTTTTTGATTGTTTAGGCTTACAAAATACTAATATCATTTTTGAGCTTGACAATTTGGCGTCATCTGTAGGAATTTCGAGAACCAAAAAAATAGTTTGCACCTAGAGAACCATCGAAAACCTTTCTTTACTACACAAAAATGAAAAATGACTGACAACAACACAATAATGAAAACAATAGTAGGTGTTGCAACCAATCTCATCGGGCCTCTCAACGAAGCCAGTGAAGATGGGGTCATGATTACAACCCCTAGTACCACTTTGAGCGGAGAAATCCCACCTCCACCACCTGAAGATCTAGCGATCTTGCGGGAAAAAGGCGCTTTCACATCTACATCTGAAGAGGCACCCTCAGAGGTCAAGAAACTACTGGAAGAGTGGTTAACAAGCACTCTAAGAGGCCTGGTTGAGAAGTCAATCGACACAATCTTAGATGCAGGCCAACCACAGATCTTGCTGCAGTCGGAGGCGAACCTGAGGTCACCAGCGCAAACAACGTTCCCCTCGAAACTCGGGCCGACGGCGACGCGCTTGCAGCCATCCTCAAGAAGATGGAGGAAATGGAAAACGAAAACAGGTCACTTCGTGACCAGATGAAGGAACACCAAGAAAGGGTGGACAAAAGCCCTGGTGCCCCCAAAATGCTGCCGAAACGTGACGTGGGGAGGTTCGTTGAACAAACCTATGCAGAAGAGGCTGCACCATACCCCATTTCGAAAACCTTCAAAATGCCACCTTATCTAAGAGTGTAAGATGGAACTACAGATCCCAAGGACCACTTGATCCACTACGTCACTGCCGTCAAAGGTAACGACCTCTCAGAGGAACAGGTACCGTTCGTACCACTTAAGAAGTTTAGCGAAACCCTAACAGGGGGGAGCACTGACCTGGCATTCCAGCTACCAGCCAAAATTATTTCCACGTTCGAGGAAATAGCAGACAAGTTTGTCACCGCACATGCAGGAGCTAAGAAAGCAGAAGTAAGGGTCAACGACATCTTCGCCGTTCGGCAAACCACAGGGAAAGGACTCAGGGACTTCATAGCCAGGTTCAATAGGGTAACGATGAGCCTACCCAACATATCGAAGGGCATGACAGTCGTTGCTTTCCGAAATGGGTTAAGCAGAAACGGCTCGAGGTCGACCAAAAAATTACTCAACCGCCTCATGTAGTGCCCACCCACCACATGGGAAAAGATCCACAATGCTTATTGCGTTGAGGTGCGTGCAGACGAGGACGACCTCAATGGACCGACGCAACGTCTAACAACGATACATACAGAGATCAGGAGACATCGGCCCGATGAAGGACGGCGGGAACAAAGCCCACATCCCGACAGAGAGAGGCACCAACCCTACATCAGATCCTCTCACCCGCTGCCGCCCAAGCATGCGGATGCTCTAGCGCGACATGTTGCCCCACTATGAAATGACAGAGGTACGCCCTCTTTATTATCTACCCATAATTTTTGTGTGTCTCCTTCAAAGATAGTGTACGCACTTGAAGCTGGGCAACAAGGTGCAATGGCCGACGAAGATGAATTTGGACACCGTTACCAAAAATCAAACGCCTTGTGCGCGTTCCACTAAGAACAAGGGCACAAAACCAAAGACTGTATAGGTCTATGACAAGAGGTGGTCTGGATGTTGAACCAAGGGTTCCTGAGGGAGTTACTCAGCAACAAAAGAAAAATCAACTTTGCACGCAGATGGGAGCAACCTCACGGGTCACCAAAGCCGCCCTCACCAGCCCGCATGATCAACATGATCATTGGGAAAAATGATGATTCGACAATCAACCACGTCAATTTCACAACTACGCACAAACTGAAGCGAACCATCACCCAGAACGGTTTGACAACTTCGAAGATAGTATCATCTTCAGTAAGTCTGATGCCGACGCTTTGTCTTTCCCTCATTACGGTGCTTTAGTTATTACTTTACGTGTCGCAGATACGGATGTTAAAAGAATTATGGTCGATGATGGCAGTGGCGCCAGTATATTATCCACCTGGGGGTCCTCGTACTAATGGGACTCGAGGATACCGCGCTATATAACACTAACAGGTTTTAATAATGAAGTGGAATGAACCCAAGAGAAATATCGCTACCCGTCCTAGCGGGGGAGTCACGCTGGAAACAAATTCCCATGTGATGAACCAGGAAACAACATACAACGTCATTATCGGGAGACCGTGGATACATGCCATGAGAGCGGTCCCTTTGATTTTCTACTAAATGGTTAAATTTCCCACCCCGTGGGGAATATTCAGCATTCGAGGCGAGCCCCACACCACTCAAGAGTGCTATAAAATAGCACAAGACTACGCCCACACCAAACAGCTTAAGGGGGCGGGCGCAGATGCATACCAATCAGCTATGTCGGGGACTAAGGTCCGCCCGATAGAAATCACCATTAAAGACCCCGACGTTGTAGAAGCCCGTAAGGCTACGGTCAAAGAACTTGACCCCGTCCAACTAGACAATAATGAACCTACAAGGAAGGCGTACATCAGACACGACATTTCAAATCCAAGTAAGTATTGTGAGTTTTTATCTAACCATACAGGCCTGTTGCTTTTTCCCATTCAGATATGCCGGGAATCCCACGAGAAATTGCCACTCACAAGCTGAATGTTGATCCATTACACCCGCATGTACGACAAATGAGAAGAAAATTCAATGCCACGATCAACGAAGCGGTCGGTGAAGAAGTTGACAAACTTCTGGCCAACGGTTCCATAAGGGAATCAAAGTACCCTTAGTGGGTCGCCAACGTCGTCATGGTCAAAAAGAAGAACGGGAAGTGGAGAATGTGTGTAGATTTCACCGACTTAAATAAGGCATGCCCGAAAGATTCCTTCCCACTTCCCTATATTGACCAGCTAATAGACGCAACCGCGGGGCACAAGCTGCTAAGTTTCCTCGATGCATACTCCGGCTACAACCAAATCATGATGGACGAGGAGGACCAAGAGAAAACAACTTTCATCACCCACCAGGGGACATACTGCTACAAGGCAATGCCCTCCGGGCTCAAGAACGCAGGAGCCACATATCAGAGGCTGGTAACCAAAATATTCAAAGAGCAACTCAGTAAGACCATGGAAGTCCACATCGACGATATGCTAGTAAAGTCGGCAAGGAAAGAGGACCATATTGGCCATCTAAATGAGGCCTTCAAAATACTGAAAAGGTACGAGATGAAGCTGAACCCTGAGAAATGTGACTTCGGCATAGCTTCAGGGAAATTCTTAGGATTCCTCATATCGCAACGGGGCATCGAGGTCAATCCAGATCAGATCAAGGCGATAGACGCAATACCTGAGGTGTCGAGTAGCAAGAAACAGGTACAAAAGCTGACGGGATGCATAGCCGCCCTGTACCAGTTCATCTCACAATCATCCGATTAATGCCATAAATTTTTCAGCATACTGAAAAAAGATCAAGGACTACAGTGGAATGAGGAATTCGCCGAGGCCTTGAAGAAACTGAAAGCATACTTGTCCTCGCCACCCTTGCTGATCAAGGCAAGTCCGGGTGAACCACTGCTAGTCTATCTGGCCGTTTCACAGGTCGCTGTAAGCGCCGTCCTCGTCCGCAAAAACAAAGGTACGCAATCCCCTATCTATTACATTAGCAAAGCCCTAGTGTACACCGAAACCCGGTACCCACAGCTCGAAATGTTAGCATTAGCAATAATCATAGCTTCACGAAAGCTACGGCCCTATTTCCAATGCCATCACATAAAAGTGATAACGACCTTCCCATTAAGAAGCGTCCTACACAAGCCTGAATTATCGGTCCGACTCGCAAGATGGGTATCAAGCTCAGCGAGCACTACATCTCATTCCTTCCCTGAACCGCTATTAAGTCGCAAGTCCTGGACGGTTTTTCAGTGGACTTTAGCGTAGAAATACTGCCAAAAGCAGAACTTGAGGCACAACACGCCACTGCCAATGATGACCTATGGGTCCTCTACACCGATGGCGCTGCCAATACATCGGGATCGGGACTGGGACTAGTCTTTAAAGTCCCCACGAGCAAAACGATTTGCCAGTCCATACGATGCCCCCAAATGATTAACAACGAGGCCGAGTCTGAGGCTGTTATTGCAGGCATAAAGTTAGCCTTAAAATATGGCGCCCGCCGACTCATCCTTCACTGCGATTCACAACTCGTGGTAAAATAAGTCACAGGGACTTACCAAATAAAAGAACAGAGACTGCAAAAATACCAGTAAGAGATCTACAGGTTAATAGCCACATTCAACAAATGTCGTCTGGAATAGATCCCAAGGGAACGAAATATCGAAGCAGACGGTTTAGCCAAACTGGCCACGACAACTACAAACTTCGACAAAGATAGCATAGTCACTCTCCTCAACTCCGCCATCGATCACACTGAGGTATTCTCTCTAAATTTGACTTGGGACTGGCGCAACCAATTTGTATCTTACCTACAGGATGGGTTGCTGCCATCCGATAAGAAAGAGGCAAAGAAACCCGCATGCAAGCCGCTCGGTACTGCTTAATAAACAAATACCTCTACAAGAGAACATTTGGCGGACCCTTGGACAAGTGCCTAGGACTGCCCAAACGAGGACGGTACTCAAAAAAGTACACGAGGGTCATTGCGGTGTTCATACAGGAAATTGCGCCCTCGTACGATGTATCATACATGTCGGTTACTACTGGCCCACCATGAAGAAGGAGGCAACAGAATATGTTCGTCAATGCGAGCAATGCCAAAAATATGCCCCCATTATACACCAACCCGAAGAGCCCCTCCATTCAGTCACCTCCCCATGACCTTTCATCAAGTGGGATATGGACATAGTCAGCCCCCTGCCCGCAGGACCGAGAAAGGTAAGACTTCTATTAGTATTAATTGACTATTTTTCCAAGTAGGTAGAAGCAGGTGCATACACACAAATACGCAAACAGGAGGTAATCGTCTTCATCTGGAAAAATATTATATGCCATTTCGGCATCCCCAAAGAAATTAGTTGTGACAACGGATGACAGTTTGCAGGTCAGAAATGACCGAATTCTTCGAGAAATGGCGCATCAAGAGAATAATTTCCACGCCATATCACCCTACCGCCAACGGCCAAGCGGAATCCTCCAACAAAACAATATTAAACATACTGAAGAAGAAACTCGAGGATGCCAAAGGGCTATGGCCCGAGATGCTACCCGAAGTATTATGGGCATACCAAACCACATCCAAATCCAGCACAGGGGAAACACCATACTCACTAAGATATTCACATGCCAGTGGAACAGAAAACGATGCCAACAGACTCCAAGACCTCGACGAGGCTGAGGAAAGGAGAGAAATGGCCCACATAAGATATATTGCAACAAGAGGGCCAAATTAAGACCACTCAAGGTGGGAGATTACGTCCTCAAAGCCAAGACATTGGAATCCAAAGACCCAAGTGAAGGAAAATTGGGCACCAACTGGGAAGGACCCTACAAAATCACAGCAGCAGCCAGCAAAGGCGCTTTCCAGTAAGAGACAATGGAAGGAAAAACACTCCAAAACAACTGGAACGTTGCTTACCTCAAATATTTCCACTTTTAAAGGCATCTCCCAAGTCGTACTCTTTTTTCCTTACTCGAGTTTTGTCCCAATTAGGTTTTCTCGGGGAGGTTTTTAACAAGGCGACGGAGGGGATACCTGGGAATATTTGCGGAACAAATTTATCATGTCAACCTCTCCTTACGACCTCCAAGCCAACATGATAAAGGGACTGGACTTGCTTAATCTCCAATGTATGAAAGACTACGTCCATCTCCAATGTATGAAAGGCTACGAAGGCTACGGGCATCTCCAATATATGAAAGGCAACGGCTATCTCCAATGTATGAAAAGCTACAGCCATCTCCAAAAAATGAAAGGCTACGGCCATCTCCAATGTATGAAAGGCTGCGGCCATCTCCAATGAATTGAAGGATACGACCACCTCCAATGTATGAAAGGCTACGACCATCTCCAATGCATGAAAAGCTACATCCATCTCCAATGAATGAAATGCTACGACCACCTCCAATATATGCAAGGCTAAGACCATCTCCAATGTATGAGAGGCTACGGTCATCTCTAATGTATGAAAAGATACAGCCATCTCCAACGAATGAAAGGCTACGGCCATCTCCAATGTATGAAAGGCTACGGCCATCTCCAAAAAATGAAAGGCTACGGCCACCTCCAATGAATGAAAGGCTACGACTATCAGTTTAATCATGGCCAAGGCTATCGATTACGTTATGGCTAGGGACATCTTCACCAACGGTCGACCGTCGACCTAATATATGAACACGGTGAATAAATGACTCGATAGCGGTCGAAGTCGCCTACATGGACAAGTCCATCAGTTCTATCATGGCCAAGGCCATCGATTACATTATGTCTAGGGCCATATTGACCAATGGTCGACCTAAGATTCGACCACGGTGGATAAACGACTCAACAATAGTCGAAGTCGCCTACATGGCTAAGGCTGTCGATTCTATTACGGCTAATACACTCAATCTAAGATTCGACCAAGGCCGCCAACACCGACGGTCAACAAAGAGCACAACAAAAGCTCTAAAGAACGAAAGAAAAATAGTGGCAAATGGAGGGAAGAGAAAGTATATTTCATTTATCAAAAAAATATACATACAACGGGTCCTAAAAAACTTCCATCTACAAAAATACTCATATACAAGCCCTAAGAGCCTCTCTCATTAGGTCTGATGCCGTCCCCAAGCTGATAAGTCCTGGAAATCCATGAGCTGGAGTCTAGGCGGTTGGAATCCTCAAAATTATACCCTCCCTACCAGGAGAGTCAAAGCTATAACCGGACGTTTCACGGGCAACGCGAGTCAAGCGCTGCTGCCTCTCTAATTCCACCTCGGAAGCTCGGCCCGCCGCAAAAAGCTCCTCAAAGATGACCAATCTGGTGTCGTGGTACACCCACATCTCATACGCCTCACGGTGCATGTTATCTTGTGGGGGCAATCACCTAAGGGACTCAACTTCGGTCGTCCTGGCATCCATCTCGGCCGTAAGGGCGGTAACTTGAACCCGCAATTCCGCAGCCTCGGCCGCCCCCCCCCCCCCCCCCCCCCCCGACTGATCTCCAAGTCCTCCTCCCTCGACCGAATAAGAGTTTCCAGCTCGTTATTTTGATCCAAGGCAGCCATCAACTGCTCATCAAACTCCTTCATCTTCGCCTACTTCTTTTTCAAAAGAGCCTCTGATTCCTTAAGGTCCTCGCGGAACGTCCGGAACTGGGGATCCTGCTCAAACATATTTGCCAACGCCCGATGCTTGGCGCAGACCTCCTTGTACTTCTTTGACATTTTGGAGAAGGTTGCCGCTCTCTTCTGCTCGCGCCACCTCCTCTTTACCTCCAAAATATGGGTCTGTAAAAGAAGAAAAGAAACGTGTCAGTACAAACCATAGTCGTTTTTGAACGACAAAACAAAGATAGGGGTGAAAGCTACCTGTAAAGCCGAACAGGCTACCCGCCTCGACAAGTCCCCTTTGCTGACATCTCTCAGTGATTCATGCTCCGCATCCGCACATCACAGGGTCATCCGCCGCAGCCTGCTCGCTATCCTCTAACAAGCTGTATCCCCTAGGTATCACAGTGCGGCGAGTAGACTGGCCTTCCCTCATTTCCACATGGGTCGAGCTGCCCGGTGCCTCCTCGAAAGCGACTTTAGAGCCCATCCTCTCAGTCTCCACGACAACCTCATTAATAATGGAGGACGGCTCACCTACTGATGCACGAGCCAAACGGGCGGTAGCTGTCCTCTGGGGGACCATTCGCCTAGCATGAATGGCCTCAGCCATAAAAGTCGACCTTGGCACTTGGCGAGGCTCATTGGGCCTCCTCACGCCCTTAATGACAATGACTTTGCCAATGATCAACCAACGCCTCTTTTTCTGAGGCGGCTCCTCTCCTTCGAAAGCCGCCTCCGCTGGAGCGACTTCAGGTGCCGGCACCGGAGCAGTTTCGGGTGCCGCTGCTACTGAAGCCTTTGGCACCTCCACAGAGGCAGCCTTAGGCACAACCTCCAAGGCGGCCGCCGATGCAGTCCCTTGGTGGGGAATCCAAATGGGGCTACCTCTAGGTGAGCTGCCCACAAATATATCTTTGGAGTTAGAATCCGCCCTGATCGGGCTAACTTCGGACTTCTTCTTCTTTGTCTTTGAGGAAGCACCCCGACCTGGCGAACAACAAGCACATCAGGTAGGAAGGTTTTATGCTAAGGCAAAATGTAAAAAAAATACATATATAGGGAAGTTCGTTACCAGTTGGGCCGTACAACCCTACGGAATTCAGGCCAGGTGCGACATTTCTCGCATGTGGTATCATCCCCCCCCACCCACGACCTAATATCACCAATGGGGCGAGGTGAGCGAGCCGCCACTACAAAAAAAAGAGAAGAAGAAAGAAAGTAAGTTGAGAGTTAAGTCATTCAAAACAGAATGTCACAAAGTTACATGCAGAGGTACTTACATCCTACATTCCACGCCTCCAGAAATCCTTCAGGATCGGACACTAAATGGCTCGTTCTAATGAAGAAGAATCTACGCCAGAACTCATGGTTAGCTTTGTTATCAGCCCTCACGACAAAGCTCTTCTTGCCACGGCTCCTCAGTTGGAGCATGGTACCCCTCATATAACTGGGGCTGAACATCTGTAGCAAATGTTGAACAGTAACAATGACCCCGGCCTCACCCGCAAGTGTAGTAAGGATCCGACACACCTTCAGGGCGTAAGGTGTAAGCTGAGCCAGGCAAACATTAAAGAAGCGGCATAGCTCTTCCGCCAAAGAGTTAAGCGGGAAGCTATACCCAATCTTAAATGCGTATTCGTAAAATGCACAAAAGCCGGGCTTATGTACATTGGCATGGTCCGTCCCAGCCGAAACTCTCTTAATATGATCAGGAATGTTGTACCTATTCCTGAGAACGTCCAGCTGAGACTGAAGTAAATCACTCTCCTCCCAAGGTTGAGAGGGGCTTGCCGTGTTGAAGTCTTTTCTCGCATTCAAATCCTTTGGCAAAATGTTGTCTACCGTTAATAGAACTAGGGTTTTTCCCGATCCCTCCCCTTCACCATCATAAGAGGGTGGAACCTCAGAAGAGGCACTGCCCTTAGCCTTTTTATTTTCTCGGCGTTTTGCCATAATATGTAGTGAAGAATGAAGTATTGGTAGTAAGTAAGATAATTCTCAGGAAAGTTATCTCTCTGAAAACGATATAACTGTTATAGGAAAGAAGGATGAAGAAAGAAGCAAAGGAAAACTTTCTAAAAGATTGAAAGATGAAATCATTTGAACCACTCCTATTTATAGGGGAAAATCAAACGGGAATTGAAGAGGCTCATTTGTGAAACCAGCGCCGGAAACCAAAACGTCACGTCGTATTCTGAACATGTCTCGAGAACATGTATAATAATGACGCATGTGACTGTTGACATCACCTTAAAAAAGGTAGGTCACACGTCAACGGCCCAACCAATGCCATCACGCCCATATTCTGCAAAGAAGGCGCCTACAGACGCGGCCAAATTTGCGTAAAAAATGAATCGTACATGTCCGTCCATTGAAGACGATCATCGAATACGTCTCCAACGAACGGAGGGACTAACTATGTAGGGAAAATTTTGACTCATAATGTCCCCATGGCAGGTGGGCACGTCCCCCATAATAAGGGCGACCCAAGCAAGGGTGCGTCCCAAATCGGCAAAGAAGGAACGACGTCGTTTAGCACCTTCCCCTTTTTGCTGAGTGGAAGTTGCCAACATTTGTACCTTTTCTTTTATTATTTATTTTGCTCGAGGAAGATTTCCTATTATATAAAGGAAACATTTTCTTTGTAAAAAAGGCAATAAGTATTATTCTCGAATAATACAATCTCTATTTCTCTCTATCTCCATCTCTCTCTCTCAAGTTCATAACTATTGCTTACCTCTTAAGTTAAGTCTACCATTATTATCTATTTGCAGATCAACAAAAATTCTCGAAGCGATAATTATCTCTAAGGCTTATTATATTTGATTACGATTTATCCTCATATATATTTTTTTGATTGTCCTTAGGCTTACAAAATACTAACATCATTTTTGAGCTAAACAATATGTAACAACATATAGATATCTAGAGATTTTTTAGCAATTTTCTATTTACAAAAATATCTCTAATTTGGCATGGATTTTGAGAGTTTACGTCTTTTGAGAGAACTACTTTCATGGTGATTTTAGGTTTACGTAGTCGATAAACTCTCCCAGAAGTTGAGTGTTGGCCGGTTAAGAACTCACACACCTAGAAGATGAAAGTAACAGAGATGAGGATGTTGAGGTAGATGTGCGGGCATACAAGGATGGATAAGATTAGGAATGAAGATATCCAAGAGAAGTTGAGAGTGGCCCCTATAGAGGACAAGATGCGGGAAGCAAGACTCAGATGGTTCGAGCACATTCAGAGGAGGAGCACGACGCACCGGTGAAAAGGTGTGAGCGATTGGCTGTGGTGGGCATGATGAAAGGTAGAGGTAAACCTAAGAAGTATTGGGGATAGATGATAAGACATGACTTAGCACGTCTTAGGATTACTGAGGACATGACCCTTGATAGGGTATTGTGGAGGTCGAGCATTAAAGTTTTAGGTTAGGTTAGGTTAGGTTAGGGGGAAGTTGTGGATATTTTCACAGCGCACTAGAGTGAGAATATCTAGCTATAAGGTAATCTTAGGATGTTACTGGTCAGTTGCCGATTCAGGGAGCTATATGTTGGATATTAGTATACCTTTCATCTATTTTATATATATCATCTATTTCTATTTCGTATTTCGTATATTGCTACTATTTTGTTATTTTATGTTAGATGGTGTATTTTATGTTATTTTTTAGTATGAGTTTATTGATAGTACTAACTACTAACTTATTGTCTCTTGTTGATGTCTTGAGCTGAGGGTCTCCTGGAAACAACCTCTGTACCCCCGGGATGGGGGTAAGGTCTGCGTATATATTACCCTCCCCAGACCCCACTTATGAAATTTTACTGGATTGTCGTTGTTGTCGTCGTCGATAAACTCTTCGTCATCTTGGTTCACACCATTACTGATCTTACAATCATTTTATAGAACTTATATATTTCACTTTTATAAGTATTCTTCAACCATATAATAATTCCGTGGTATTCAGTAACGATATGCAATAACGATACATATAATTAAATCATACCAGTAACGGCTGAATTAGTACGGTTACTATATGCAGTAGCGATACATACAATTAAATCATATGAGTAATATTATAATTATAGAACAAAACTTCTTATTATTAATTCGTAATATGATAAAAATAATATTCTAAGTTGCTATCACAAATTGAAATTCATTGATAATTTAAAAATATGTCTATTGCCAATGACCACAGCTTAAGAGCTCGTTTGGATTAGCTGATTTGAAGTAGTTAATATTTTAAGTACTGAAATTGATTTAATAAATAAATAGTTACATGTTTGGGTACAAGTGCTGAAATTGATAATAAGTTGCTGCAATATTTGATTAAAATGTGTTGATAAGCTCTTTTTCTGTTAAAATGACTTAATTAACCTTAGAACTGTTCACACTTATAAGGACATAATTTCTTCAAAATTTTAAATTCCAGATCGATTCAAATACAAAATATTCTATTTGTCCTTTTATTTTAAATATAATTGTACTTAGATAAGATAATTTTTATGATAAATATAATTTATTTTATGTTAAGCATATAATAGTAAGTTATAATAATTAATAAATTGATAAAAGTTTCTCTGTAAAAAATAAACCTAAATAGGACAAATTATTTGAAGAGAAACAAACGTTGTCTTTATTACCACAATACTCAAAAAAAGTAATACACTAAAAATTTGATATGTCCTCATTTATTATATACAGTTCAAGGATTAATACATAATCACATAGATATAAATATGCAAAGAAATATAGAATTTGCTTATTTTAAATAGTCAATGAAAATTGCAGACTTAGGGACAGTAAGTATAGATATATGAGTTTTGTTCTAAAAATAAATATTTTAAGGATAAAATAATAAAAATATTAATTAAACTTAAAATATTTTAAAGCTAAAAATTTGTAAGCCGGGATGACCCAACTTATAATTTTTGAATTATTTTTGACTTATATTATAAGGACATAAACCGAAAAGTACTTATAAACACCACCTTGTGAGTCCACCAATGAACTTTTGCCAAAGTCTTCACTTTCAAGTTTAAAGTACTTAAGTAACAAATGGTATTACACTTTACCAAACAGGCGCAAGAGAGATCTTTTTAATCATTCTTTCTTTCTCTCCACACAAATCTGAATCAATCGCCATGGATCGAGTGCTGAAAGCTGCGAGGACTTCCGGTTCTCTCAACTTATCAAATCGCTCTCTCAGGTAAATTCCCTAATTCTTCTATTCTTCTCGCATTTTTTATTGTTATTGACTTGATTTATACATTTCCTTTTTCGTCTCTGAAGATTTAATTACTGTTCGCATTGTGCTTAAAACTGTTAAATTATAACATTTTAGAAGCTTAGAAATCGATTTTATTTGGTTAATGTTGTGTAAGGACCTAGGATATGAAAGATCATTAATGATTTCGGACTTATTTGTACTCCGATGAGCAATTTCTTAAGAACTTATGACAAAAATTTATGAATTCGATATAGATTTAAGGATTTAAGTTATATGCATTGACAATGTAATAAAAATTTTAAATTATTGTAATTTAACCTGTTATTGCAAGTCACTTGTCATCTAGAATACTAATTAATTCTATTAAATAGAGTTACCTGCAATTACCTTTAAGTGACCTGATTGTGCAAATATCTTTTACACTGTTAGTGCTTAGAACTTAAAAGTCTAAATTTTTTAATGACAGTGGTGTCCGAGCTAGCTTTTTAAGACCTCAACTATTCCACTAGGTATCTTCTACATCCACCTTCACAAGTACCGGGTAACTCCGACAACCAAAGCTTAGGTAGAAGGGATCCGCTAGGATTTGAACCTAAGTCTCATGGTTCTTTCCACACTTCATTGACCACTAGGCCACTCATTTGGGTGCAAATCTAGATTTAAAGTTTCACACAAACTGATATTGAACTCTAATTCTCATGAAAATTACTGTTTGAAAGAAATGAATCTACTTGGTATATAATATATATATATATATATATATATATATATATATATATATATCATGTTTGATGGAAATGATCTATCTTTGGGTACATAGTTATTTGATTTTGAAGAAATGTGAGGCTAAAGTGAAGAAAATAAAGGCATTGGCTTGTTTTCTACAATTCCTCAATCATGAACGAAGACGAACAACTGATGGTTACTTTTATGGATTCAAGATGTAAAATTTTCCTTTGTACACCAATCCATTGTGCCAGAAAAGGCTCATGTCTAATGACTCTAAGACAAAAAGCAACAGCTGCTGCATTGAATGGTGTATCTTTGGATAGGAGAAAGAATGTCACTTTTCTTCTGAAGCACATTATTACTTGTAGATACAGGGTGGAGGGGATTGCAATGGACATTGAGTTTACTCATCCTTTTTCTTTCTTTTTTTCTTTTTGGATAAAGAGATGGCTTTGATGGTCTTACAATCATGCATTCTATTCCGTTGACTTGCCACAAGGATAATGATTTTTTTGATTTCCTTAAGTCAATGTGGTTGGTTCAAGCCCATATGAGGTAGTGATAAACCTCAAATCATATGTTGATCAAATGCACAACTACTGGCTTGCGGTGGTTTCAAACATCAACTCATCAACCTTGTTTACATATGAAACTAAATACAGCTATGCATGGATCCAGATACCAAGGTTTGCCTTAACTTTCAAAAGGCTAACCATTTTTCAGTGAAATGGAAAAATTCAGGGGGGCTAATGAAATACAGTTGGATATGGGATTAAAAATTCAGTGTTATCCATACCATAATTTAATTCTGTATTCTCCATACCATAATTTAATTGTGTATTCTCCATACCATAATTTAATTCTGTATTCTCCATACCATAATTTTATTCTTCTTTGACAAGTCAAGAAAAGGGAACATTGACTGATGCATGTGATGTATGTCTGAAAATTAAAGATCATTAATTTGCAATTTTACCCCTGTTTATTTTTTTCTCGTTACTTCTCTATGTGGAAGTAGTTTATACTCCCTTCTATGAGAAACAATCTTAACAATTAACATAGTGGCTGTCTATCGAGATATGATGCATAAGAAACTCAAGACATTGGCGCTACAGTGTTTTATATTTAGGGTAACGCCGGGAAGTTAAAAAGTTAGACCTATAATATATTCACTATTAAAGTTGGACAATGTTTTGGAATGTCTAATAAGCAATGTGTGAAAATAAATTATGGGACAAAGGGAGCCATAAATAAATTATGCTTAATTTTTGGTGCAACATAACCTTGGCAAATGTTTTACAGCCGGAGGCGTTGACTGAGTTTCTTAGTTCTTTACCCTCTCTGTAAAGTTATCTTTTAGATGTACTCCTATCCAACTTTTTTCTTAAAGTTGGCCCCCTCTTTACATCAATAAAATTCTTTCAATTACCTATCAAAAAATTAAAAAAAACTATGGGACAAAGGGAGCAGTATCTGATGCATCTGACTGGTTAATTATTGGTATATTGATATTTACATTATGCCAAGAAATTTCATATTGCTCTTCTCCAGTAATATATAGGTGTCAGCAAGGTGATGAATGACCACTGTACTAGTTATGCAGATAATAAGTTCAAGATATAACGTCGTAATGTTTGTTAAGCAGAGACATGGTAACTGGTCAATTTGCATCAATTATAGAAAGTAGGAAAATGACGTGCTTCTTCATGTGCAGTGAGGTGCCCAATGATGTATACAAAAGTTTGGATGGAGCCAGTGAGGACGAGAAGTGGTGGGAGGTATATGAATCTCTCGTTAGTTATACATCTTAGTTCATCAGGCACCTGTTTATCTCCATGAGAATTTCTAACTCTGATGCAAATTTTTGCTTTTTACTTTTTTCAGGCTGTGGAGCTACAGAAGCTGATTTTGGCTCATAACGACATTGAAACATTGAAGGAAGATCTTCGAAATTTACCTCTACTATCAGTGCTTAATGTTAGTCACAACAAGCTAACCTGTCTTCCAGCTGCTATGGGAGAGTATGCCTTTTTAACCACTTCAATCTTGAAATACTTTGGACTGGTTGTTTTTAGCATCTTGCATAAAAGCTGATCACAGAGATTTAAACATGCTGAAGTCTTTTTGTTCTTCTAGGCTTCACATGCTGAAGTCCTTAGATGTATCATTTAACTTGATAGCGACCATTCCAGAAGAGATCGGAACAGCAGCTTCTCTAGTCAAGTATGTTTGAGCATTTTACCAATGTTCTGAATAACATTTGATATAATACTTTCTTATTAAATATCTACTGACTCCAGGTTTGATTGTTCAAACAACAAATTAAATGATCTCCCTAACTCCCTTGGAGGGTGTGTGGAGTTATCAGACCTCAAGGTAGCACCTCATCTTTCTGTTGACATTTTATTATGTGAAAAGATGGTTCTGATTAAAATGCTGAACTGCTTATCTTGCTTTTTAGAGTCAGTAGTCATTTTTGCACTATCTTAGTGAATTATTCGCCACCTTAAATTTGGAATGTCTAATTCTAGAAGGGCATCTATGAGAATGGCACCGTCGATGTCATTCTTATAAGGAAGTTCTTTTCTAAAGTTAACATGAAAATTGCCAGAGGAAAAAGAAATATTTTGACTTTTTAACCACGATCTTGAACTTTAGTAAAATCACTATGCAAGAAAACTTTAGCTTGGACTTTATGTCAATATGCTAGTTCCTAAATGGTCTATCTGATGAACCATCAGGGATTGGCCTGGTGGTAATTGACTTGAAGCTTGGGGTTTGGTCCCTTTCAAGGTCTCAAGTTCCAAACCCACTGGGTGCAAATAATTTTTTGAGGGTCATCGGACTGGGTACAACCTCCGTGGTGCACTTGCGGGAAACTTCTTGCCGAGGGCCTGTGCACCCCTGGGATAAGTCGGGGCCCATAGAGACTCGGACACCCGGTGCAAATTAAAAAAAGGGTCTATCTGATGACCCCTTCTGTGAAAATTGTAAGTTGTGGAAATACTTGGTGTTTCATAAATAATTAGCCATTCTAGGATAAGTGATTTTAAGTTCACTTTTTAAGTCATAAGTGGGATTTTGGAACATGATATTGGAAATTATGAGATGTCGAACAATTTTGAAGGTCATTCTTCTTTGTCCTTGGAAAGGAGGACACATTTTATTGAGATCATCTCATTGTGCATTTATTGGCCAAACCATCTCTCCATGTAATAGCCAGATATTTGAGTATTTTACCAGATGATATTCGATGGAGTGCAAGAAATTGAAGATTCGCTTACGGCATGGAATAATGTCACATGCACAATAAGAGCCCGTTTGGATGGGTTTATTTTAAGTAGCTTTTAAGCCATAAGTTAGGATTTGTAGCTTTTGGCTTTTGGCTTGTTTTGTCATTTTAGCTTAAAAATAAGTGCTTAAAAGAACTTTTTACTTTATCCAAACACTACAAAATGGTTTAAAAGCTATTTTAACTTAAAAGCACTTAAAATAAGCCAATCCAAACGGGCTCTAAGTTAGAGTGCCCTAGAAACACTTGGTGATCCATATCCAATTGTGCCGCACCTGTTTGTCCAAGATGTAGCTCCTATAAGTTGAATAACATTTTTTTTTGACAAAGTAAGTTGAATAACATTTTGTCCAACATTAATCAATCACAACTAGGTCTTAATCCAAAATTAGTTGGGGGTCGGCCAGAGCAGTCTTCTGTATCCATTTTGTTCTATTAAGGTTTCTTTTAGAGGAATACTTGTATTTAGACTAAATCTACCCTAGCACTTATCTTATTGCAACCACCATCCTTTTTTTGGACTTGAGACCGACTATACTTTATGAAGCTCACATAGACGGAGTTCTAGAAAATATTAATTATTCTGATTAGTGGAAAATGATTTATTTGAGGGAGTTCAGTACATTTAAAAGTCTTATTAGCGTGGAGACTTGCTGTGGGTTGAAGAAGCAATCTTTTAGCATGTAGATCGAACACAAACTATCAGACATGTCCATTTGTTCATACCAGTTTGATTTTTCTTCTGTCTGTTCCTTCAATCAGGCATCAAACAATAGCATTTCCAATTTGCCAGGGGATCTAGCAAAGTGTTCAAAATTAACAAAGTTGGATGTTGAGGTACTAAAATCTTATTGACTTTACTACTTGATGATTTCTTATAGTCTTGCACGCGAAAAGTCGTGCTTGACAGTTAGCATTTTATTATCTTCATGGCAGGGAAACAAGTTAAGTACGCTACCTGAGAGTTTGATTGCATCATGCAGAATGCTTACTGAACTCAATGCATGTAAAACTCTGAGTATTCTATTTTCACTGTACTACCAAATTGACTCTTTGTAACTCGTAGTAAGGAATTCGATTTACCGTACATCTAACTTTTACAGCGAAAAACTTGCTCAATAACATTCCAGAGAATATAGGAAGCCTTTCACGCTTGATTCGCCTGGACCTTCATCAGAACAGTGAGTACATCAAGCTTTTATCGTGGTTGTGACAGCACTCTAAATAATGCTGAATATTTTGCATTGTCTATCTTTTATCAGTTAAACATGACCTGGTTTGCTCTCTTTATTTGAACTCTGTAGGAATTTCATCAATTCCATCCTCAATAAAGGATTGCTCATCTCTTTTGGAGTTTTATATCGGGTATTTCATGTCATTGATGCTTGTATTTCATGGGTTTTGAGAGGCATAAATTTATTCTATGTTATTACATTCTCATTTGTCCTCTCCACCGCCCCATCTGCTGCCCCATCCTTTGGTTTTGTCCACCTTGACAGGAATAATGCACTTGCTTTATTACCTGTGGAGATAGGTGCACTTAATAGGTTGGGGATATTTGATCTCCACTCAAACCAGGTGATTACTTATTCTTCATCTTCAATTCACTAGGAGATTCTCATAATTATGCCAAAGTATTTCAGTGAAAAAAAATTCTGGAGATATTAGCAATGAGCTGAAAATCAGATGTTGTAAATTGGTCTCTTGTGTAACCAGTTTCCTATTGGTGAAATCATTTTGTCAACTGGCTATACAGTTGGAATAAGTTGTTTATTGTCATCTGCAGTTGAAGGAGTACCCAGTGGAGGCATGCAAATTGCAACTTTCAATGCTGGACTTATCTAACAATTCATTGTCTGGACTGCCTCCAGAGATTGGTAGGTTGTATTTGTTTTTGGTAGGCTGTATTAGAGGCTTACTTCCTGTATTTTATACAAAATTTATCGATAGTAGCATATTTGGGTGTAGCTATGTTGTTTGACTTTGTGTCATTGTATTCTGGTTCTCATTACCATTTCTGTTCTGTCCTTTTCTTTTTATATAGGTAAATGTAACTTTTATTATAATACCAGCATAACAGAAAATTATTGCTTTCTGTCCTTTTCTTTCTTGGTGCATTTTCTTGAGAGTGCAAGAGCATATAACATTATTTTGTTACTATATTGTGTTATACGAGCTAATCTTGGTTACTTCATAACTTAGGCTTAATGACAACTTTGCGGAAGCTTCTTCTTATTGGCAACCCTATTAGAACACTTCGGAGGTTGAAATTAGATCTTGGTGCTTTTATTGTTTGTTTTTAATTGTTTTCTCAGTACTTGAAATTATTCAAAATTTCTTTTAACTTGAAAAATTTCTCCAGCTCGTTGGTAAACGGACCTACACCTGCTCTATTAAAATTTCTTCGAAGTAGAATTCCAACTGATGAAGGTAAGATGGTGCTATTTGCTCAACAAGGGCGTTCTTTCTATTTCTTGTTTTCTTGATGCGACTACTCTGAATGTAGAGTCTGCAGCTGCTACGCCCGGAAAGGAGGATGTTATTTCCATGGCAGCTAGGCTGTCCCTGTCTTCAAAGGTTATTCACTAACTTTATAGTTCTAAAATCTCCCATGCTCATATCAGTAATAATATATTTATTCTGCTGGATGTTTGGCCACCAGTGAAGATGAGTAAAGTTAATTCTTACTATAAAAATTATTTTCCATAAATGTCGTCAATTGGTGATTCTTACACAGCCAAGTTGTCCAGTCCACTTGTTTTTAATATTCTTTTGTGGACTGGGGGCAGTGGAAGCATGATACAGGCATGACTATGAGATTTACAACAGTTTAGTTACTACTGCAACCTTCTTTTCTATTAAGCTTCAAATATTTGAGCAGAGGGGCAGTTCAAAATTGTAAAACTTCCATTTCTGATAAAGTCCATATTAATGGCCTCTACTGTCTAGCTTTGTAATATAGTTTCTATCACAAATCCTCTGTGAATTCAAGGGACAACTGATAAGAATTTTTGTTTCAGAGACCTGATAGGGACAAATGTGTGCAAAAAGCATGTGTTACTGAAGCCAGAACTTGATAGTCGAAAAAGTTTAGTGTTTTTCTATAGTCTAAATATGATTTAATTTGGTCACTACAATGAATACTAAGTGACTTTGCATGTAGTGCTACATTGTATGGGAAAATCCATTTGATTCTTCTCCCTGTCTGGTGATCGTGTCATCATGAGTAGTTGTATTTGCAGGAGCTTTCTTTACGAGGATTTGGTTTGACTGCTGTCCCTTCAGATGTCTGGAAGTCACGAGACATCTCAAAATGTGATCTTTCAGGGAACTCAATCGAAGAACTTCCTCTTGAACTTTGCTCTTGTATTTCCTTGGAGGTAAACTATGTATTTTGCTGTTTCCCTATGTTTGCAAGGAAAAGGTGATCAAGCCTGATTGACAAAAAAAATGAAGGCCAATCATTATTGGTGTGAAAGATATAACTGAAAGCAGAACCTTTTCATATATCTTTGATTTTCGGTAGTGGAGGGATAGTTGTCATTATGCAGTAGTTGAATTGTAACTCAATTGCCTCTGCATGCGGTCAACTTACTTGTGGGGTATTTATATTCATTCCGTTACTCTTTAACCACATATCTTCTGGATTTCTATGTCATTTATTCTTGTTTTTGGCAGGTTATAGTCCTTTTGTCCATGATAAGATAAAATGAATAAGTCGAACTTTTGGGAGCTCTCACTTGCTCGGACATGTTTATTTAGTTAGTCATAATGTCTTGAAAATTATGAGTGAAGAATTTAGGGTTGGTTGGTTGGATTTACTTGTCTGTTGCTTATCACTTTATTTTATCTGTGCAGGCTCTCATTTTATCCAAAAACAAGATAAAAGATTGGCCCGGTTCAGTCTTAACATCTCTTCCTGCACTTACATGTTTGAAGCTAGACAATAACCCCCTCAGACAGGTAAATGTTTTTAGGTTGGTCCTGCGCTACTAATAGAAGATCTTTTGATGTTCCCGAGTTAGATCTACCAGAGGAAGCTGTGCAACCCCGGGATTAGTCGGGGCTCATATAGACTCGAACACCCGGTGCAAATAAAAAAAAAGATCTACCAGAGGAAGACTAACAATTGAATCACATACTTACGATATGGAGTAAAGAGGGATAATGAGAAAATATAATCAATCTGGCAGCTCTTCAATACAGCTTCCCGTCTTTTATCTTATGAAATGTATAAATGATTGTATTGGAAATTCAACCTTGTAAAATATTGTTGAAATAGAAAAGATGAAAATATATTTTGCAAGATTGACAAGAGGGGTTGCTCTGATGGTAAGCAACCCCCACTTCCAACCGAGAAGTTGTGAGTTCGAGTCTCCCCAAGAGCAAGGTGGGAAGTTCTTGGAGGGAAGGATGCCGGGGGTCTATTTGGAAACAGCCTCTCTACCCAAGGGTAGGGGTAAGGTCTGCATACATACTACCCTCCCCATACCCTACTAAGTGGGATTATACTGGGTTGTTGTTGTTGTTGAAGGAGCAGTTCTGAGGGAATGCTGAATGTGGTTGTACTATCCTTGAAAGTTCTTCAATGAACTTGAGTATTAATAGCCTTCTCAGAAAGGCAGCCCTACGAGAGAGGATAAGGAACTTCTATCCTCTTTTTCTTTGGCTAGTCTTGTTCTTATTTACATTACTTGCCACTGGTCTATAGAATAGATCAATATACCATGGCAACTTTATGGTTAATACCGTGAGTAGCAGACTAGTCTATATTCTGCTATCCATGTCAGTGTTGGTTAACTTTTTGAGAAAGGGGGAAGCAGGAAACAACTATAAGGCAGAAAGTAGAGGATTAGCTCTGGATATCTTGAATGTATTAATTGTTCAAAGCTGTATGATCTCCCACAGCCACCGAAGAATGGTGGTAGGATGATTTCTAACATCCTATATATGGGAAAGAACTTATTAATTGCATATGGGGATTAAGAAGTTGGTTTGATTGTTTCTGGTAGAGAAAGGCATTGATTTGATAGCTGAAATTTGGGTTTCTAGTTGATTTGTGAAGGACAAATTTACTCCTAGTTTAAGCTACAAGCATTTAAAGAACTTGAGTTCTTGCAATTATGAATGATCTATAAGCTATTGGTACTGGTATTTTTAGTAGTGTGTAATATTTTAAGATTTCTCATAATGAGAAGTGTGATTGGAAACATCCTCTCCATCCTTTCGGGTGGGGGTAAGGCCTGCGTACATATTACCCTCCCCAGACCCCACTTGTGGGACTATACTGGGTAGTTGTTGTTGTTGTTGTTGTTGTTGTTCATAATGAGAAGTGTCTCATTAAATAGGGAAGAAGTAGCCAGTTGATTGGGCATAGAACTCTCTAGGCCCAAGTCACTAAAAATGCTGTCTTATGTTAAGGGCCAAAGGAATAAATTTCATAGATGACAGTGGAGAAAACTGCCATCAAATTTGTTAGCACCCAACTCCAAGTACATGGAGAAAGTTCTGCTGTTTTCTTTTCTTTTTATATTATTTTCTTAATTTTATTTTTATGCCAATTTATTTCTAATCCTATTTTTTTTCTCCTAATCATAGATACCATCCTCTGCCTTTCAAGCTGTATCCAAGCTTCAGATTTTGGATCTGAGTGGAAATATAGGTTCTTTACCAGAGCATCCCGCATTTTCTTGCCTATCAGAGTTGCAAGAGCTTTATTTGAGGTCTTTTAACAATCCTCATACGTAATTGATAGAACTTTTTAAACTTTAGACTTGACATATGTTTGGTACTTGGTTTGACAGAAGGATGCAAATATCTATTTTCCCAAGTGATATAATTAACTTAAAGCAGTTACGACTACTTGATTTGAGCCAAAATTCCCTCCAATCAATTCCACAGGTATAAGTTATATTCTTATCAGCAACAGAGTTCTGTATCCTACTGAAACCCTGGTTTAATATGGTATCATTTGTCTATAGGGTATAGTAAACTTGGGTTCTCTTGCGGAACTTGACCTGTCAGACAATAACATTTCTTCTCTTCCACCAGAATTGGTAAGTCTAAGAATTTACATCTCAAGAATTTATAATTTGAGTCAATAGACAACGTGAGTATTTGGAGTATGTCTTGCTATATACATACTAAGATCAAGGTTTGGCACAGTATTCATTTCTTGTAAGCCTTATTTACCTGAAGGTACATTATAAACTTCCTGATTTGCAAGCATTTATCTATCAAATTCGTGAAGTTATAGTATATTTAGCACCAAAGGTGTTGCCTAGCTGTCAATGAAGCTTAGATGAACCATGGGAGACCGGGTTTCAAATTCTATATGAGGCAATGACAATTTTGCTTCTTTTTCCAATTACATTATATATTTCGAATTTTGCCTCCTGCGCCGAAAATAAATTTTCTTTTGTTTGATCAAAATCTTGAAGTAGTAGTATATTTCTGTATCTTCCAAATTTGTGCCATTGAATCTTTGTTTTTGTGAGTGATAAATGTTGATACAGATCTCCCTTTATTGCCATCAGAGAGTTTATACTTCCTTAGGGCTGAAAAATGAAAAAAGGGAAAAAATAAAAATAAACATCCTAGTATTCTTCCCATAGGCTGAATTCTACTGTTTTCGGTAACCAGTGAAGAAAGGATCGTGTTAACGACAGGATTATCTCTTGTCCTATCCTTATTCTAATAGATTTTGTCTGCAGGTTTTTACATTTGATGATTTTACATTTACTAAATGCTTTTTTATAAACATGGTCATGTAGGGTTTGCTTGAACCTAGTCTGCAGGTGCTAAGACTGGACGGTAACCCACTTCGAAGGTGAATTTAATGACTTCATCTATTTTTTTGATAAGTAACTTTCTCTACTTTTTTATTACCTTTTTTGGTTATTCTCTCCTGTTTGATTTATCTGCTAAATAAATGGAATTGGTGCAAAGGCTGAAAAGAACAGAAAACATTTCACCAAAACATGAACATTACATAAGTCGGCCTAGGATGATAGTAAATAGATAAAGAAGAAAGCAAGCACTCAAAAATGCTCTTTCTGAATTCCCATTAACTGTTTCAGTGGAGCCTGAAATCAGTATGGAAGTATATTTCTTGCAATGTTTGCTTCGATCTGTCTCTCTCATCTTCCTCTATGCCTATCCAGCTGTCACGTTTAACCATTTTATTCAATAGTGAATATTTTGATATGCCAACTAGTCAGTATTACTTGGAAACTAATAAAACCATTGCTGCTGAGATTGCTTCCACTTTCTGCTTGTAGCACCTATACTCGAACACCTTAGAATTGCACCAACTTTTCTCGCAAAGTACCACAAGTTTCCCTACTTGTTCATACAGTATCCTGCAGTAAAATTCTTGTTAAGAAACGCCATTTGGTTGAATTATTTATTCTTTCAATTCTGACCGTATTTCTTTCTTTTTTTTCCTTCCCTCCTTTTAAACCCCCAGCATCCGAAGGCCCATTTTGGATCGAGGAACAAAAGCTGTTTTGAAGTACTTGAAGGAGAGAATTGTGGAGCATTAGGCTGTTTGAATTCTGATTCATGTATCAGGCCTGTGGGTGTGAGTATTAAATCAGAGCACTTATTTCTGAGTTCACTGTGTGAAATTTGTATCTTACCACTACTTTGATATATATTCCCCAACTTAAGGGAACTTGGAATGTAACATTATTGTATCCCATAGTTTATTGCTGAGAATGACTAAATCGACAAACTCGACAAGTGACTTGCTGTTTGTATGATTGTTAAATTCTGCTCATCTCATCCCTTATGTGCACGTAGCAAATTGAGATACATGATGTTATTCAGAATCGTCTAAAATTGCCATTTACGCAATCTTTTTTGGTTTCTTGGGTTCCATTTTCATCGAAGGATCCTTGCTCGTGATTGCAAAGCCTAGAAAGCCGTCAAAAGTAAGTCATTTTTTAAGTTTTTGGTAAGTTATTTTTTGGTGTTTGGTTGTCAGAAGATATTTTTAGGGAGGACATTTTTTACCGAAATGTTCCTCACTAGTTTTTTTCCCTGGCAACTATCTTTAACTCCTTGACTTCATATCACTACTTTAATCCACATTTAAGTACATGCACTTTCATATGTCACAATTTCTTTAAACAGCGGTATGTGAACTTTTTCTTTTGATATAACTATCGGATATTAAGTATGATGAATTACTACGGTAGCTAGATTTAATTTAGCATAAATTTTAGGGAGAAGGTCTAGATTTGCTCCTCTACTATTACATATTGTTTACATTTGTCCTCCCGTTATACTTTTCGTTCACTTTAGCCCCTACCATTAACAAACTTGTCAGATTTGCTCCCAACCCTAACAGCCCTACATTGTGGCAGCTAACCCTTCCAATTTTTATCCATGTCAGCTGCCAAGTCAGATAGCCCCACCAAATTAAAACCCTCTAGGCCCATAAACTTGACCCATTCTACCCGGGCATTTCCCTTAAATCATCTTCATCTGTACCTCACGCTTTTATACCCCCCCTTGTTGAAAATGGAAGACTTTGTCATATTTCAATGTACTGATAGCAGAATATTCTTGAGAACTTTGGGTTTTAGACTTGGTGAAAGAATTATATTATTCCAGCATCACTTTTGTTCCTTAGGTGGCTCCTCCAAGTTTCTGATTCCACTAGAAATCAAAAGATGGTGGTTTTATTAGGATTATATTATAAAGCTCTGAATCTTTATCTTCCAAATATATAGGCAGCAAGTTCTTCACGAGACTCGTAGAATAAGTCTTTCACAGCGTACTCATCAAGCGTGTTTCAATTTTCTTAATCATCATTTGAGCGTTTGTCAATCCAAATGTCGAGCTGTTAAAAAAATTCACGTTTTTCTTTTCAAATAGTTGGATGTTTTGCATATGGATCTTCTATTTTGACCAAGACCACATATGTTTTGTATTTGCCACTTCTGGCGAGCATAGAACGGCGGCAGACAACTTAGAAGATTTAGGGGAAATGAGTGGGTAGTCAAGTTTATGGGTCTAGGGAAATTTAATTTGGTGGGGTCATCTGACTTGGCAGCTGACATGGACAAAAATTGGAGGGATCAGCTACCACAATGTAGAGCCGTTAGGGTTTGGGCAAATCTGAAAAGTTAGTTAACACTAGGGGCTAAAGTGGACTAAAAGTATAAATCTAGACCTTCTCCCTAAATTTTAAGAAACTCTTTATTGTTTTAGGAGATGTTTGCTTTAGATTTAAAATAGATTCGTTACAATTCGAAAGAAACTAAAGTTTGTAGCAGAGCGCGTTTGGAAACAAAATATCAACTCCAACTCAGTTTTCTAGAAGCAAATTATGTTGATTCTAGAAATAATTTAACTCAACTATTTGTAGTGCAATGCGAACCTAATCCAACAATCTAATGTAAACACTCAACTATTTTCTACTACATTTTCCAAATCAATCCTTTAGAAAACTAAACCAAAGTTAAATCCAAAAACTCATCCGAATTAATAATAAGATCCCAAAGAATGCAGCACCAATACCTTACACATATGCACGACTTCTAAGAGTTGTTACCCTCATTCGAAGATTGCTAAAATTGAAGGATAAATAACTAAATAAAAACTAATACTCGGCCAAATCCTCTTAAATCCTTACCAGCGTCAAATCTTGCCTACCTCAGTTAAAGGCTTAAAGCCATGTTCCCACAGAAGATAAGCATAGGAAGATAGCTATTACAAAAAAAGAACATAGGGAATGAGAGCTGAAAAACCCAACTCTATTGTAAGCATAGACGAAATTAAAATTTAAAGTTTATGAGTTCAGAATTTTAAATTTTTAATATTTTTAAAATTAGTAATTTATACATATTCAATAATTTTTTTTAGATAAATACTCCCTCCATTTTATATTACGTGTCGTGTTTCTTTTTTATACTCCTCTTAAGAAATATTTAATTAGGAAAGGGATTGGACTATTCTACCATTATTTATGTCTTAATATTATCTCTCTTCATTGAATATTTACTCTATTTATGTGAGATCTCCATCTTCAAAAATAATTACTTCATTCGGTTCAAAATAAGTGATTTTTTGGATGTTTTCACACAGATTAAGAAATTTACCTTTTAGCATTAATTAGCAATGGAATTGACCATATTAATATTTACTATCTCACATAAACACTCCTAACACATATTCCAACACTATTTACTCCAAGGACAATGTAGGAAAAAATAATCAATTCATTCTTAAAATCTAAAAAATCGCTTATTTTAGACCACAAGAAAAAAGCAAAAAAATCACTTATTTTGGATCGGAGGAAGTATTACTAAGGGCGAATCGTAAAAAGGAAAAAGATAATCAGTTTTGTCTTGAACTTTTAAAATGATAAATAATTTAAGACAATTATTTTTAGTAACCACGTCTGTTAATGTAAAATAGAAAAAGTATATAATTTAAATCAAAACACCTAACCTGTAACTACTACATTGGAAGACCATTTATTAATCTTTGATTTGATTCTATGGGTATCTCTCTTGCAAAACTCGAGAAGACAGAATGTCAAATCTGCTTCATTGTGTGAGATTCTTGATTTGCTTCCGATATCAGATCATTACTATATTTTTACTATTATTATAAAGCTTACTAATCCCTATTCCAAGTTTCTATAACCCTATTAGTGGGGTTCTCTGTTCAAGATATGTGCCTAACTGTTTACTATTATTAAAAGCTTTCATCTCCTTTTTCCTTTCTTTGGTTGTTAACCGGTCTATCAGAAACGAATTTAAAATTTAAATTTAATGTGATCAATAAGGTATGCTCTCAATTCGATCTTGTTAATAGCCCCTTTCAACCAAGTCAATTGGAATATTATTCATTGTGTTAAACACATTTCTCTCAGCCAGGTTTAAAGTTGTTAGCATGGAATTCGCTATCCTTTTAAAATACGTGTTCAAACATATTAATTAATTTTATATATTAATTATATTTAATATTAAATATACTGAATTCAAATGAATCCTGACCCTTCGCAGAAAAACAGAAATGGTTTAAGGTTGGGCTAATAATATGCCTTTTGCTAAAAGCAAAGACATGATCACCCACGCAGAAGAGATTTAACTTATTGCTCCAAACGTGTGAGGCATGAGAAGAGAACTCAAAAGTTTCCCTTTTTGTAGAAAAAAAGAGTTTTAAGAGTTTGGGAAATGATTACGTTTATCCCCCAAAAGTATTTCTCATGCTTAAGAATTATTCTGTTCCTTCATTTTTACTTGGCATATTTTGACTTTTCACGTCCATTAAAAAATAATAAATAAAGAGTATAATATACCATGATACCGTAGTTAATGCACATTTTATTGAATTTGTGAAAATAATTTAAAATGAATAATGAATACTATAAGTATAACAGGAGTTTTTTTGTCTTCTCTTAATATGCATAAAGTGTCAAGTAAAAATAAAAATCTAATTTTAGTATACATGTCAAGTAAAAGTGAATGCAAGGAATACTAGTAAGCAGTTAAGCATTATTCCTTCCGATCCACAATAAGTGGTTTTTGGTTGTTTTTCGGCCTTTTCCTGTACCCCGCATCGGGCTGTCTTTTTGGCTGTTTTCACATAGATTAAAAATTCATATTTTAATATTAATTAGTAAGAAAATTAATCATATTAAACTTTACTATCTCTTCACATAAGCACTCCTAACAAATATTCAATATTATTTATTCCAATGGCAATGTAGAAAAAAATAATTAATTTATTCTTAAAAAACTGAAAAAATTAGATATTTTGGAACACAAAAAAAAACCAGAAAATTACTTATTGTAGACCAAAAAGAGTACTATATTCGATTTCTATTGAATGTCTTTTAAAGTTTCAATACACTCTTTAAAAGGACTTATAATGCCTAATGCGATTTATATTTTCTGTGTTGTTTACGAGCAATTGTATAATAAATAGATTATTTAATGCGCACGTAAAAAGTAGCGGCCGTTGGTTTCCTGAAAATTTTCCAAAAAAACCTTAACTATAAAATTATTTGGTTAAACTACTTTTAGTTCATTCTAAATATTTCATTTAATTAACACTTTATTAAGTAAAACAGTAATGGTGACGATTTATTTAAAAAAATTGGAGAAGTAATGAAAAACCTTTTGTGTTTTCTTAGGAGTAAGTGATAGAATATCCGATCGAACGTGATGTGTCGTAGATCTGTGGGTCCACATAAAGATACACCAAAGCTTCACAAAGTACCACTTTATCAATTTTTTAATAATTAATCAATTATTTTCTAAACTTTATCAATTCTTTAATAATTAATCAATTGTTTTATAAACTCTATCAATTCTTTAATAATTAATCAATTATTTACTAAACTTCAGTAACTTTTCTACCCCACAAAATATAATTATCAATTCTTATCTTTTCTGGATCTTGACTTAATATTTAGAAACTTTTGCGACAGTGCTAAGAATACATTAACAGAACTCATCAAAGAGGATGGTGCCAGTGGCGGAGGCAGGATTTCCAGAAAGAGTGTTTAAATTTTTTTTTATTTTTGAATTATAATATTAAGGATGTTCAAAACTTAATATATAAAGATAAAAATAAATTTTACCTCATTTATACAGTGTAAATTTTCGGCGAAGAGTTTTCTAGTGAACACCCTTGCGCCCCTCTACCTCCGCCCCTGCATGGGGGGATAGATGAAATCACTCAATTTTTAATCGAGAGTCTTTTAAGTTTGAATCCTGAAAATAAAGAAAATTTTATCAGAGAATGTTACTCCTTTTATAGGTCTTATATTTAGGCCGAATCTGAATTAATGAGACCAGTAATTTCCCCGTATGGGTTATATGCTTAGGAAAATTCACAACGTTATAGTTTTTGCCACAATTCTTCGGTGAGCACTGGGTAAATTCCCTACTATGTAATAGTTCGTAAATCACATAGAGAACGTAAATCGCACTAAACAAACCATGTGCAACAGACTCGACCAAGAAGGCATTGAGGGGGGATCGATCCCAGATCATTTGTATGGATGATCCCAGGTCCTGTTGAAAAAAGCTTTAACAACAAGACTTTTCACGCAAGCTTGCTATCAGAGGCAGATCTATGTTTGGAGAAAAGAGGTCACTACACTCTGTTAAAAATCTAAATACATACGAGTATATATTTAAAATGATCATATATTTTATTTAAAACCTTAAAGATCAAAATTCATATAAGAATACCGATTGAGTAGTCTACTTATACTCCTGACACCTTCACATTCTTAGTCCTGCCCTACTTACTATCTCCATAACTACTAAATAGGCAAATCTTTATTGAGTTGCTTTCTTCCATACTGCTTGCAACTCATATTTAATACTACTGACTCATGAAAACGAAAGATAACCAAAATCACGTACTTCTTCCCTTTTAGATCTCTTTATAAGAATTGATTATAGTAATGCTATCCTTTCAAAGCAGAAAAAACTCAATTAAGAAATGCCTATTTTCCTATAAGTTGATTAATGTTATAAAATATTCTATTTTAGGTGAATGTCCATATTTAGAGAGATTCTAGGGTTTACTTCTTGGTGGCTAAGTCACCGCCTTCCTATAAATAAAGGGGTTCTATTCCATTGTAAACCATCCCAAAATATCAATAAGAATACTCCTCTCTCTACTTTTCTCTCTATTGTTCTTGTTCTTGTATTATTGTTCTTGTTCTTATATTATTTCATAACACATTATCAGCACGAGACTCTACCGTCTCAAGAATCCTCTTGAGAAAATTAAGGTATTTCCCTTCTTCCGAATTTGGTTTTAATTATGTCTGATATTATGAAAAGAAAGTTCGTTGCCCTTGAAATTTCGGGCAAGAACTATATGACATGGGTGTTGGATACTGAAATCCACTTAGATGCTATGGGTCTTGGAGACGCCATTAAAGACAGAGATAAAGCATCCACCCAAGACTGTGCTAAGGCCTTGATTTTCTTGCACCATCACCTTGATGAAGGTTTGAAAATTGAATATCTCACAGTCAAAGATCCACTCATCTTGTGGAAAGGCTTAAAGGAGAGATATGACAACCTGAAGTTGGTCACTCTGCCACAAGCACGATATGATTGGGCTCATCTGAGGCTCCAAGACTTTAAGTCTGTTTCTGAATATAATTCTGCAATGTTCAGAATTACTTCTAAATTGAAACTCTGTGGAGATAATATCTCTGATTATGATATGCTTGAAAAAGCGTTTACAACGTTTCATGCCTCCAATATGGTACTGCAACAACAGTACAGAGAGAAAGGTTTCAAAAAGTACTCTGAACTGATTTCTCTTCTCCTTGTGGCTGAGCGAAACAATGACCTGCTCATGAGAAATCACGAAAATCGACCCACTGGGTCTACACCATTGCCTGAAGCAGATAAGGTGTACTCTCATTATGCCAAGCATGGAAAAAGCCATGGATCTAATCATGGTCGTGGTCGTAATCGGGGTCATGGCCGTGGACGTAGACAAGGAAGAAATTTCCCTGATGTCCGTCACCCCCCAAAGAGATATAACCACCAAAAGCAGAAACGGGATTATGAGGATCCAAAGGCAAATAGTTCAGAAATTATATGTTATCGTTGCGGTGGAAAAGGGCACTGGTCAAAAGCTTGCCGTGTACCAAGACATTTGGTTGATCTTTATCAAGCATCTCTAAAGAATAAGGGCCCTGAAACAAATTTTGTCTCTGACGACAATTTTGACATCACCCACCTGGATGTGGCAGACTTCTTTGAGCAACCCGAGGGGATAGACCACTTAATCGGTGATGGATCTGTGATGAAGGAAGATGGAATTGTTTGATTTTACTTTACTTATTTGTATTAGTTAGTGAATAAACTAATAGTCATTAGTATCAGCTCGTATTAGTTAGTTTATGATATAATGTTAGTATTAGTTCTTTAGAATGTTTCAATATGCTTAAATTTCAAAGATATTTTTATTTTCCAGTAGAGTTAACCGATTAACCTAACAGTTAGTCGATTATCTAATATTTCGCATTAAAACTGGACTTTTCCGCAAGCTAAGTTAGTCGACTATCTGATTTAGTTAGTCGACTAACCTGATGATTGTTTACTAAGTTAGTCGACTATCAACTTAGTTAGTCGACTAACTAATATTTCGCATTAAAACTGGACTTTTCCGCAAGGCAAGATAGTCGACTATCTGATATAGTTAGTCGACTAACCTAATGACTGCTTCCCAAGATAGTCGACTATCAACTAAGTTAATCGACTAACCTCAGCAGATTTTGAAAATATTATTTAAATGTGAAACAAACGGATTGAATTTGTTTATTCTCATGTTCGTGTATTTCTTTTGTATGTCAAACCATGGGAAAGCAATATCTCACAAAGCAAGCTTGGATCAACGTCCAACTGTAAAAATATTTGTTTAGTTGATTCATGTACTACACATACGATACTCAAAGAAAAGAAATATTTCTCTCAACTAAGTATGTGTAAGGCAGATGTTACTACAATCTCTGGTTGTAGTAAATTGATTGAAAGCTCCAGAAGAGCAACTATAACTCTGCCTAGAGGAACAATGTTTATCATAGAGAATGCAATGTTCTCCTCCAAGTCTAAGAGAAACTTGTTGAGTTTTAAAGATATACGACGGAATGGCTATCATATTGAGATAATAGATGAGAATAATCTTGAATATCTCATCATTACAAAGAATGTCTCTGGCCAAAAGAGGGTTATTGAGAAATTCCCGTCTTTATCTTGTGGCCTGTATTGGACAAAAATTAGTGCAATTGAGGCACACTCAACAGTAAACCAAAAGGTTACTGATTCCAATACTTTTGTACTTTGGCATGATCGATTGGGACACCCTGGATCAATCATGATGAGACGGATTATAGAAAGCTCATATGGGCATCCGTTAAAGAATTTCAAGATTCTTTTAAATAATGAATTTTCTTGCACTTCTTGTTATCAAGGCAAGTTAATTATTAGACCATCACCAAAAAAGGTTGGGAGTGAGTCACCTACATTTTTGGAACGTATACAAGGGGACATTTGTGGACCTATTCACCCACCTAGTGGGTCCTTTAGATATTTTATGGTCTTAATAGACGCATCCTGTAGATGGTCTCATGTGTGCCTGTTGTCATCACGCAACCTTGCGTTTGCAAAACTAATGGCACAAATAATTCGACTACGAGCACAATTTCCTGATAATCCAATCAAGTCTATTAGACTGGATAATGCTGCTGAGTTTTCATCCCAAGCATTTAATGATTATTGCTTATCAATTGGGATAAAAGTGGAACATTATGTAGCTCATGTTCACACTCAAAACGGTCTTGCAGAATCTTTAATTAAACGCCTGCAGTTGATTGCAAGACCATTACTCATGAAAATGAGGCTGCCCACTTCGGTATGGGGTCACGCCATTTTGCATGCAGCAATGCTAATTCGTCTCAGACCGACGAATTATCACAAATATTTCCCGTTGCAATTGGTTTTGGGTCATGAACCCAATATATCCCATTTAAGAATCTTTGGATGCGCAGTATATGTGCCTATAACACCGCCATACCGCACCAAAATGGCTCCGCAAAGAAGGTTAGGAATATATGTTGGGTTTGAATCGCCCTCCATTATTCGCTACCTCGAAACATTGACAGGGGATTTGTTCACTGCACGATTTGCAGACTGTCAATTTGATGAGACACTTTTCCCAAAATTAGGGGGAGAAGTTGGTGAAACCAAATGGGAAATTTTGTGGAAAAATGCATCATTATCTCATCTTGATCCACATACCTCTATTTGTGAAAAAGAGGTGCAAAAGATTATCCATTTGCAAAGAATAGCAAATCAAATGCCTGACGCATTTATGGACTTGAAAAGGATAACAAAATCCCACATCCCCGCAGAGAATGTTCCAATCCGTATTGATGTCCCTGTTGGACAATCATCTAGTGTCATATCCAATGAGTCGAATGCACGCCTGAAGCGTGGCAGGCCATTAGGTTCCAAAGATCGAAATCCTAGATAGAGGAAAGCAAACGATCAAAATGACACTACGAAAGAATCTCATGAGGAAATTCATGATTTAATAAATTCTGAGATTCATGAAGAATCCATTGAGCCCGAGACTCAAGAAAATAAGGAACTATCAATAAATCCAATCGATATTGAGGCAAATTTTAATCGAGTGGATATAGTGGTGGATTATGTCTTTGCTTTTAATGTCGCATCTAGCATTATGCAAGAAAGTGAGGATCTTGAACCTCAATCTGTTGGAGAATGTCGAAAAAGACATGATTGGCCAAAATGGCAAGAAGCAATCCAATCAGAATTGAATTCATTGGCAAAACGTGAAGTTTTTGGCCCTATAGTTGAAACACCTAATGGTGTTAAGCCTGTTGGCTATAAATGGGTCTTTGTACGCAAGAGAAATGAGAAAAACGAGGTACAAAGATATAAGGCACGCCTTGTTGCACAAGGATTTTCTCAAAGGCCTGGTGTCGATTATGAAGAGACATATTCGCCTGTAATGGATGCCATAACTTTTCGTTATCTCATTAGTTTTGCTGTCCTTGAAAAGCTTGACATGCATTTAATGGATGTGGTTACTACCTATCTTTATGGCTCACTGGATAATGAGATATACATGAAAATTCCCGATGGACTCAAAATGCCAGACGCTCATAATTCAAAGTCCCGGGAAATGTTTTCAATCAAATTGCAAAAATCCTTGTATGGTCTAAAGCAATCAGGACGAATGTGGTATAATCGTCTTAGTGAGTATTTATTAAAAGAAGGCTATATAAATGATGCCATTTGCCCGTGTGTTTTTATAAAGAAAACAACTTAGGAATTTGTTGTACTTGCCATATATGTCGATGACATAAACCTTATTGGAACCCCCATAGAACTCCAAAAGGCAATTGATTATCTAAAGAATGAATTCGAGATGAAAGATCTCGGAAAGACAAAATTATGTCTTGGTTTGCAAATTGAATATTTGGCAAACGGAATTTTTGTTCATCAATCTACCTATATAGAAAAGGTACTGAAACGGTTTTACATGGATGGAGCATATCCTTTAAGTACTCCGATGGTTGTTCGATCACTTGATGTGAATAAAGATCCATTCCGACCGCAAGAAAGGAATGAAGAGCTACTTGGTCCTGAAGTACCATATCTTAGTGCAATTGGCGCACTAATGTATCTTGCAAATACTACAAGGCCTGACATAACCTTTTCAGTTAATGTCTTAGCAAGGTATAACTCGGCTCCCACAAGGAGACATTGGAATGGGATCAAACATATATTGCGGTACCTAAAAGGGACTACCGATATGGGCTTATTTTATAGCAATAATTGCAGTCCTGATCTTGTTGGTTATGCTGATGCTGGATATTTATCCGACCCACACAAGGCTCGATCTCAAACGGGTTATGTGTTTACCTGTGGAGGCACCGCCATATCTTGGCGATCGACTAAGCAATCAATTGTGGCTACTTCATCTAATCATGCCGAGATAATCGCTATTCATGAAGCAAGTCGGGAGTGTGTGTGGTTGAGGTCTATAATACATCATATTCAAGAAAAATGTGGTTTGAAGTGTAACAAACTACCCACGACTTTGTATGAAGACAATGCAGCATGTATAGCTCAATTGAAGGGAGGATTCATAAAAGGAGATAGAACAAAGCATATTTCACCAAAGTTATTTTTCACACATGATCTTCAAAAGAATGGTGATATCAATGTGCAACAGATTTGTTCAAGCGATAATATGGCTGATTTGTTCACAAAATCTCTACCAACGTCAACCTTCAAGAAGCTGGTTCACAAGATCGGAATGCGAAGACTCAAGGATATGAATTGATGCTCTTTTCAGGGGGAGTTAATGCACGTTGCACTCTTTTTCCCTTACAAGGTTTTGTCCCAATTGGTTTTCCTTGCAAGGTTTTTAACGAGGCAACCAATAGGCGCATATTCAAACATGTGTACTCTTTTTCCTTTTCTTTAATTTTTTTCCATTGGGTTTTGTTTTAGTTAAGGTTTTAACGAGGCACATTATTGAATAGACATTCAAGGGGGAGTGTTATAAAATATTCTATTTTAGGTGAATGTCCATATTTAGAGAGATTCTAGGGTTTACTTCTTGGTGGCTAAGTCACCACCTCCCTATAAATAAAGGGGTTCTATTCCATTGTAAACCATCCCAAAGTATCAATAAGAATACTCCTCTCTCTACTTTTCTCTCTATTGTTCTTGTTCTTGTATTATTGTTCTTGTTCTTATATTATTTCATAACAATTAAGGCTGAAATTTAAAAATAGCCAGATTTATCACTAGTTGTTAAAAAATAGCTAAATTTTAGAAGTCATGGAAATTTAGTCAATTTAAATTTGAGCAAAAACACTGTGCAAAATTTAAAAAAATACGCCCGCAGAGTTTACGGGGGTTCCAGCATAAGTATGCTTGAACTCCCGTAAATTTTACGGGAGTTCCAGGATAACTATGCTGGAACTCCTGTAACTTTTACGAGACTTCTAGCAAGTATAATATAGTGGAGTTTGAAGCACTGGAGTTCCAGTCTCCCGTAAATTTACAGGAGTTAGCAAAGTATACCTGTCCACATAATATGCTGGAGTTCATACACAAATGCACCAGAACTCCCGTATATTGTACTGGACTGGTCCGTATTGCAGCAAAATAGTGGCTATTTAACGTTAGCTATTTTTGATTGACTAGTGTGAAAACTGGCTATACCATGATATCTTAACGTTGATTAAGCCACTGGAGATATGTTACTTAAGCCGTTACTTTCTAGGGATAATTGCATAAAAGTACAGTCAGCGTGAGTGCTTTTCATTCACATAGCCATTAGTTTAAGTTTTCATCTATATAGCCCGTGAAAGTTTCATACATTATCATCTGGATATAACTTTACAGATCTATATGTGATTTTTATTTTTTGCACACAATCAATTAAAATATCATATACATTCCTATTGCAATTACAACAATGCAAACCAACTATAATGCAACTTGAAAAAAAATTAAATTTTCTTCTGTCCCAAGTTCTAAATAGCAGAAACAAAAGAAATAAAAAATAAAATTGAACAAAAATTACTACAAATTCATAATTTGGCAGATAAGTCAACAAAACATGGACTTTTTTACATCGATTGTTCGAGAATAAGAAGAAATTTAATTTCAGTTTTAAGTCCACATATGTTGTACAAATATAAAAATGTATAACTTAGTATAAACTCATATATGGAATGTATAATTATGTATTCTAGTATTTCACCTACATAGAAAAGCAAAATTAACTTTAACTGCACATGAAAGGGGAACTTACTTCAAACTTCAAAGAGAAAGACCACAGCACCAAAGTTGAACAGAAATCGTAAATAGAAAGAGTGTAGTATAACACTACTTACACACCTAATATACAACATTATACAATATTATACACTTATCATAATTTTGTATAATGCTGTATAATATTGTATAATCATGTATAATGTTGTATACAAAAACTGAATTTCACCTTCAGTTTTCTTTTTCAATTGGTATGATTCTCAAAACCAATGTTAATCATGCTCAATCAACCCAATACTCCAGATTCAAGTTACTACAAGTTTTTTTTTAAATATTTATAGCTTTACCTAAATAATTTCACCGATATTAATCAACACCCATGTGTTTTTTTCACAAAAATACATCTTTCTCGGGTCAATTAAAAAAACTCATAAATTGCAATAGACTTAAAATCTCAGTCTAGAACTTCATTCTTGAAGAAATTTCAACAAAAATCAAGAACCCAGTTCGACTTTTTCAGTCCAGAATTTCAATCTTGAAGAAATTTCAACAAAAATCAAGAACACAGTTCTTTCCCCAATTTTACCTCACCAAATTCATTCTCAACGAGTTGCAAAGTAGTCCTACTGAACTAAATCTCTAGGTTGAAGCTTCTTGGACTATTATAAATTAATTTCAATAGCACCCACTCGAATTTGAGCACGATTCTTTCATAAATTTTTCAGATCTGAAAAGCTTCTAACTTCCTCAACCTAATCTTTGGTTTGGATATTAAAATCTTGAATTCACAATAAATTTAGGAGAGGTATTCACTGGAGTGGAGAGAAGAAGAGGAGAAAATGTAGAAGAGATAGAGTTAAAATTGTTTGGGTTAAACATTGAAATTTTTATTTCAAAATATATACAATATGGGCCTCAGCATGTAAACTCCCAAAATATGGGCTCTTTATGGTTGTAGAAATAGATTGGAGTGATATACAGTGTAATTGTATCTACTTTCTATGTCAGAGTTCATGTAATGCAGTTTGAATTTCGAAAATTAAAAATATTTTTTCTTGATCATATATTTTTTTAAAATATTTTAAACTGTTAATTTGACTTATAATATTTTTGTGTAGTTTTCAAATCTTATTTTAATAAGTTTAAAAATTATATATCCGAATTTGCGAGACGGAAAGCTTTGGAGACTAATAAGGGTTGAGATGGAGTAGTAAGCAATCCTTCATCCTTAACCAGAGGTCTCGGGTGAGTTCCTGGATATGGAGTCGCCTTTGTTAAGAAGAGCATTACCCCTGAATATGGGACTTCCCGTCGTGAATTCATATGTAGTCAAGCCCCAATATTGGTATCAGACATTGGATGAAAATAAAAAAAAACTTTGGAATAACGTTAAAGTTATCTCTATATGATCTATAAGTTGGTTCGCGCTGTGAAATCAGTCAAATGCTTGCATCAAGGTAGGTTGCTTACATCACATCGATTAGGATGCGACCCTTCCCTGAATTCCGCGTGAACGCAAAATGCTTCGTACACCGGACTCGTTTAGAGTGCAACCATTCTCGGATCCCGTGTAAACGCAAATACTTCGTGCACCGAATCGCTAAAAATACGAAATACTTAATGCAACGGACAACTGAAAAAGGTAGTAGTGCTTATTTGTTACTTGTCGTAAGAAAAGTGTGGATCCCTGGAAAAAGACCCTTAATTTAATGCATCCCTGTCAACTTTTCTTGCTTTTTTATACCTAGTAGATAGTACTACAAAAAAGCTCAAAAGCAATACTTTTATATTCCTAAAATAGAAGATTGATACACTTTATTGCATCCACCAGTCCTGAAACCAACAAAATAGTACCATAATATTACAAATTCACAGGGAATACAAAGCTCAAAAGAGAAGTGGGAAAAGAAAGTAAAGAGAAGTACATTCTCATATTCACAAGAACTTACAGCCTCAACAGATTTTAGAACTGCACTTTGAAATACTAATCAAAATTTCATCACATTATTGACTTTAATTGTTCACGAAAAACTTCTAACATGTTAGCAAATGTCACAATACCTACAACACTGCAATCATCTTCAATCACCCACACGTAGTTGACACGATGTGCGATCGCCTGAACCATTACAGCGACCAGAGAACTGCCCGGATAACACACGATCGCCTCAGCCCTCCTAACCATTCTTGCGGAATAGCTACTCGACTTATTGTACCTCCCCGACCTCGAGGATGAGAAACTCGTGGTCGGGGAAGGTAACTCCTCATCGGATAACGATGAGTTGGAGGAAATATCCGAGGGATCAATCTCGAATTCCTCCAACATTCCTTCAAGATTTCTTTCCTTCAACCTCGCCTTCACGACCCTCACAATGTCCTCTGGTGGCCCTCCACAATCAATGTAGGCCATGAGTTCACCGGCTGAGAGGGTCGTGATCGCTGCGGCCACAGTCCCACCACAACAAGCTAGGGTGGACGGAGAGATTTCTCCGATTAGTAGACCATCATCATCCACAATCGCCACGGATGTTTGGTCCACGAGGGATCGCGAGATCGCCTCAATGGCCGATGATGCAGGCGAGTGATACCCTATCGATAGAAAATCTGTGCTAATAATACCAAGGGCATCAATGGAGAGTGTTGGAAGTGGTGAGAAAAACCCAATTGAGCTGAGGAAATATCGAATGACATCTTCTTGAGTTAGCCAACAAAATTCGCGCCCATTGTGGAGAGTACAACTCTTTGTTGATGAAGATTTTTGCAACAATTTCCTTCTGGAGCTGCCACTAAATCTACTCTCTATAGGAACCACTAGATTTTGCGCTCCTTGAAGTATTAGATCAATGGCTTCTATTAAGCTACAAAAGGAGAAAAACAAATACATATAACTCAATTTTTGAGGCATAGAATAACTAATGGAATGTGAAAAAAATACTTTCACTAGTTGGGACACCTCAATGCTAAATTAAAATGTGATTTCTGAGGCAAATCTCCCTAAAAGCTACAGTCAATCAAGAATCTTGGAAATGTGAAACATAAGTAAAAATGCCAAGAGTTGCTAAACCAATGAAAAATCAAGAAAAGTAGATATTGGTAAATAGAAAAGGGCAATTTTTGATGGTTTAATTCTAAAATTTTAAGTACAAATTCTTGAATCTTTGAATTCCTATATACACCAAGAATCATCAAATTGATACTTGTGGTGGCAAAATATAAGAGAGCAAATGAACTAAGAGCCAAACAAGATCAACAAAAAGAACCCCACATAAGAAAAAAAAAACAAATTAAAGAGAGTAAGAACCCCACATAAGAAAAAAGTAAATTCAAGAGAGTAAATGAACTAAGAGCCAAACAAGAACAATTAAAAGAACCCCACATAAGAAAAAAAGGTAAATTCAAGAGAGTAAATGAACTAAGAGCAAAACAAGAACAATTAAAAGAACCCCACATAAGAAAAAAGTAAATTCAAGAGAGTAAATGAACTAAGAGCCAAACAAGAACAATTAAAAGAACCCCACATAAGAAAAAAAAAAAGTAAATTAAAGAGTATATAAAGCTAAGAGCAAAACAAGAACAAATAAAAAACCCCCACATAAGAAAAAATGCAAATTCAAGAATTTGACATAACAATATAAAAAGACTTAATTTTTTTTTACCTTGTAGAGGGTTGCACATGCCTAACAAGAGAAGAATCTTTAGGCAATAGAGCAGTGAGAGGAGATTTGAGAGCCAAAGATGGAGAAGCAAGATTTTCTTGTTTACAAAGAAAACAGATTATATCAACCATACAAATTTTCCCAACACAAAGACAATCTTGATTTTCGATATTCTTGAAATGGTGACAATCCCAAATACTAATGCAATAATCTTCACAAGATTTGAGAGAAGCTAAAGCATCGCCGATTGAGGAAGAAAGAGAGAGAGACCTAAGCGGTGGCTTGCCAAGGCAAAGCTCAGCTACCTCATGAGCTAAAAGACGAGCTGCCATGCAAGAAAAGACAATAATTTTTGATGAATTAAATACAGTGAAAGCAGAGATTGAAAGGGAAAAAACTGAGAGATTTTTAAAGAGTTCTGAGAAATGAGTGTCATTTGTGAGTGTAGAAGTGTGCTGATTTATAAAGCAGGGGGATGACACGTTAACCCCGAGGGTTTTGGGGGGGGGGGGGGAGTTCTGGAGGGTAGGTGGGGGATTGGGTTACACGGTTAAGGGGGTATAGGGGTTTTTTTTGGGGGGGGGGGGGTGACAGTAGAAGTAGAGTAAACATGTTGCTGAGTCCTTTTCTGTTGGTTTGTTGAGGAAGGACATTTTTGTTGTTTTATGTACTTTAAAAGTTTATGGATTTAAGGAGTATATAGATTATAGGATTGGGCATATGTCGGTTAAAATCAATAATTCAAACCGTTAATTATTTATTAAATTATTGGATTAATGATTCGATAACAATTTAAAATTTTTTGTATTATTGAATTATCGATTTGGGTTTCGGGCTTCTAATTTTGTTAACGGGTTAATCGATAATCCAATAAGAAATTAATAAAATTACGACTTTACCCTCAAGTATATACATATGCTAGGATTTCTTCATTCTCTCATATTTTTTTCAGCAACACTCCTCAGCTACTTCATCTTCATTCTTCATGAACCTTATTAGTTACTCATAGCGTAAGTCTTTAATCTTATACATTAGGTTTTTAATTTCAACAATAAAATTCATCTTCGTAAAATTGGTATTTTTGACTGTTAATGATTCTTTATTTTTTTTATCGTTTCTTAATCTTGTGAGCTCGCGTTGTGCAGCCTATAACAACTACCAATTTCTCTTTGCATTTATCAATTCTCAATCGACGATCTTCGTCAGTTTCGGATATATTTTTAACATTATTCTTCTGTACATTACGATGAGCTTCGACAATAGGACATCATTTTCTTGCGTTCTAGGTGTTTTTTTATTTTTGTGTTAGTATTGCCCATACATAAATCGAGGTTTTGCTATATGGTTTCTTTTTTCAGGTTAGGTATTTAACAAAAAACATTCAGTTTATCTTGGACTGTTAGTACTATATGTTTGGACTTGTTAATTTTAAGGTGAAATTGCTAGTAGTTTGTATTATTACTAATATATTTGGACAACTGTTGTTGAAGAATTAGTACTATTCCAGTTGTGGCTACTGGACAGAGCGCATTAATGGATAGTATGTTATATGTAAATTCTTCTCTTTTTTGCTTAATTCCAGTGAATTGTCTTTTTTTTTTTTTTTTTTTTGCTTAACTTTAGATCAAATTATTGTATCAGGTATAATCTCATGAGTGAGGTCTGGAAAGAATAGTGTGTATGCAGATCTTACCTTTACTTTGATAGTAAAAAGATTGTTTCCGATAGATTCTAGGTCCCGGGAATAATTTTTAAGTCATCTAGTATTGAAAATATTTTCAATACCGTGAGTTGATAAAACTTAAACTCTTTTCTTCATGTTCATTGAAGAATCATGTAAATACAAAAATCACCTCAATTCATTCTCATTTGTTTCTTTTTTCTTCATGACGGTTGAATTCTAAACTTTGACATCTTCCTTAGTATAAAAAGTATCGAAATTAATCTTGTCCAAACATAGACACAGAGATCGAGATTGTATATAAATTGGACAAAAAATGTGAAGAAATTTTGTCTTTATATAAATTGGATAAAAAGTTTTCTATAGATTATCTATTAGTCTTAGACTATCTATAAATTGGAAAAAGTACGCGAAATATAAAGGATTTTCATATATTTACAATTAGTTAACTCATTAATTTTAACATGATTGCCTTTGAATGTGTACCATAAAGTCCCATTTTGTAGTCGTTCCTTTATCACTTTTTCAACACTAATGTACTACAAGTAACAATAAACAAAGTTTAGTTTTATACTTTAGAGCCTTAACTTAGAAAAATTGGGTCCATGTAAATATTCCCATAAACCTCCTTATTTTTGGCTTGATTATATTTTGAGTTGAATTTAAATTATATACACAATAGTGTAAAGAATTTTTTATGTTATAATCGAATTTAACATGTTAGTTTTTATTTTTACTGGGCAATTACTCTTTATTACATAAATTTATATGTAAATCCGAGTTAAAATTGGCTCCCTTATACTGTAGTAAAAATATTATAAATGCATTTAATCTCACAAGATAATAGATTCTTCTTGGAGGTAAAATAAAAAAGATACTAGATTCTGTCTTTTTTTTTATTGTTTGGGTTAAAGATTACTTCTTTAGAAGGCCAACTCTACTGCAATTTGATCGAGTATAGGGTTTAAGAAAAAAATATTCTTAAAAATTGCAAAGTGTTATAAAATAATAAAAGAAGAAGAAGAGTATTACAGAGAAAAGTAGAGAGAGTAAATTGTTCGTTATTGATTTGGAATATTTTACAATAGAATAGAACCCCTTCATTTATAGGAAAAAAGTGACTTAGCCACTAAGTAACAAATCCTAAGATCTCTCCAAAATATAGACATTCACCTTCAATATAATTCTATTTATAACACTCCCTTGAATATCTATCCAACAGATAATGTGCCTCGTTAAAACCATAATTAAAATAAAACTCAGTGGGCAAAAAATTATAGAGAAGGAAAAAGAGTACACATATGTAACATATGCCTTTTGGTTGTCTAATTAAAAATCTTGCAAGAAAAATTCAGGGGGACAAAACCTTGCAAGGGAAAAAGAGTACAACGCGTATTAGCTCCCATTGATAAGAGCATCAATTACATCTTTGAGCCTTCACATCCCAATCTTGTGCACTAGCTTCTTGAAGGTTGACATCGGCAGAGAATTGGTGAATAAATTACCCATATTAATACCAATGAATATGTTGCACCTTGAAAATTCTCGCTATCACATTATCATGCTTATAGTTATACCAAGATACAAATATGCACAAATTGCACTTGGGATGTAGTACTTCATGACCAAGAATTCTATATGCTTTAAGCAATTTAAATTCTTCGAGGATCGCCATACAAGTTAAGTCATATAAACCATATAATAGACTTTAGATGCATATCAAGTTTTCATATCATGCTAGACAAATAAGATACAGAAAATTGATTGCACATATCATTGACTTTGTACTTTAGGGTGTTTGAACTACATGTTCCAAACTACACGTCTTTCATATGATACTAATTCTATTCGAAATTGTTTCTCTAAACTTAAGATCTTTATATATATTTAGCGCTATTATAGATGTCGTCGACAAACATTTTATAGCGGTTCCAACCTCTTACATAACATAAAAATCTCTTCATTCATATATTCAGGTAGCTGAATCGCTCATGAGATTTTATAAAGTGTTATGTCATGTGATCTTCTAGATCACTTGTGTCACGACCCCGTTCACCATCCGTGAACATGTCCTGACAGTACCTAATCTCTATAACTAGATAAGCCTAGCAATGCGTAATATAACTAACTTGCGAAATAAATAATCAAAACTGAATAACTGGAAAAAATAATATATAAGATGTCGCTCGACATATACAACTCAACATCACAGAATCCTACAATACTATCCCAATACCCGAAAACTCACGGGAACACAAGCTGAAAGAAATATAGTACAATGTTCTAACTCCAGAATGTCCAAAGCAACAGTAAGAGAGAAGGCTAAATACTAAAGATGGAATAAGATAGAGACTCATCGGTCTACAGACGTGGAAAATGTATCTCGAAGTCTCTGATAGATCTTCCTGCCTCAAGGGGTGATACGCCTGGGTAGAGGTACTTGGATTTGCACATGAAAAAATATACACAGAAAAGGCATGAGTACACCATAACGGTACTCAGTAAGTGACAAGCATAACCTCGGTCAGGTAGTGACGAGGAAGGTCAGGGCCCTGCTGAGGTTAACATAATATAAAGTTCTAACAGTATACAATAGACAATATAAATAAGTACAGTAGTGAAGTAAGACAGGTTATACAAGGCAACAATAAATTTACAAAGGACCGAGTAAACACAGAAAATAAGAACAGCTCAATAACAATAGTAACAAGGAGGATCTCCTAGGATACGTCCTGTAGTCCCTTTCATCAACTGTCCATTGGATCTCCCGAGATACCATCCCGTAGTCCAATTATCAATGCACGAGAATCTACCGGAACCCCGATCCGTAGTCCTAAATGTAAATATCCAGTACTGGGGAATCTACCGGATGCTTTTGTGTAGTTTTATATAATTGTGCTGGGGGATATACCGGGAATCTGACCCGTAGTCCCAATGTAAACAAATAAGAGGGAGCTACCGGAACCTCACATCCGTAGTCCTAATGTAAATACACAACAATAACAAGAGGAATCTCAGAAATAAAACTTCATATTAAGAAACCAAGTACATTCTAGCCTAACATGCTTTATGTTAGAGCAATCAAGTAAATTTAAGCAAATAGGCAATTTAAGTCAACTAAACATGATTTTCTAACTACAACATGCTAAATTTGCAAGTATAAATAAAGCAGAAAAGGAAACATGCTTATAAATACTTTATGAAAAATTGGATTTCTAATAATTTGCACAAGTATGTGCTAGTCACCTTACGCACAAGGCAATTTAGTTACCAAATACACTAATCCTAAGGGGAAGGTCCCCCACATAAGGTTAGAAAATCCACTTACCTCGAACCGACTCAAAATCAACTCGAAACCACACTTTTGCCATGAGTATCCCACTTCAAATGACCCAAATCTATTCAATTCAATTGCATATTGTAAATAACACTTCAAATAACTGATTCTACAATTAAATTCTAAGCTAATACGCAAAATCATGTAAAATGACCAAAATGCCCCTCAGGCCAAAATCAGGTAAAATTTATATTTTCAGAAATCTCGTACACTCACGAGTCTATACAGAACAAGAACACTAAAATCGGAGTCCAAATGACCCCTCAAATCCTCAATTATGGTCTTTTATACTCAAGCACTAATCACCCATTTTCCCTATTTTTCTCACCATTAATTAGGTCATTAATCACAAAAAAATAAATATGAAGTCAAGGACATTACCTCCAAGTGATTTCCCTTTGATTTCCTCAAAACCCCCTCTTAGAAGCTTCAAACTTGGATAAAAATGGTGGAAGAATATCCACTTTTCGCAAAGTCAACTATTTATATGTTCTGCCCATCTACTCTGCATTTGCGGACCTGGGACCGCATCTACGGAATAAGATGCCGCATTGCGACTTTCATTAAATTACATATTTCAGCACCTGCGGTCAACCACTCGCAGATGCGGTTCCTCTTCTGCGAAAAATCCACCGCATATGTGGAACCTGCTGAACAAACCAAAATCCTCTTCTGCGGTCTCCTTAGTCGCATCTGTCGTCCCCAAACCGCAGATGCAAAAATACCAGAAGCAGCAAAAATCTGAAATCTATTAACTTTAAAATCTTTCCGTCAACCAACCGAAATCATCCCGAGGACCCCGGGACCTCAACCAAAAATACCAATATCACCTAATACCTTATCAAACTTGTACCAATCCTTATATCACCTAAACAACATCAGAAACTCGAATTAATCAAGGATTTAAGCCTAAGAACTCCGAATATCCTCAAATACACTTTCGATAAAAAACTTAACCAAACCACTCCGAATAACCTAAAATTTTACACACACATCACAAATGACATGACAGAACTACTACAACTTTCGGAATTCTATTCCGACCCTCGGATCAAAATCTCACTATCGAACCGAAAACTTCAAAAATTCAAACTTCGGCATTTCAAGCCTAAGTTAGCTACGGACCCGCAAAACACAATACGAACACACTCCCCACCCAAGAATCACCTAGCGGAGATAATGGAACCATCAGATTTCCATTCCGAGGCCTTCTTTACACTGTTCCGACTACGGTCAATTTTTCAACACTTAGGCTCTCATTTATGGATTAAGTGTCCGAATACTCTCCGAAACTCACAACCGAACATCCTGGTGAATCAAATTAGCAGAATTAAACTTGGAGAAAGTAGTAAATAGGAAATCGAGACATAAATTCTTAAGACGACTTGCTGGATCGTCACAACTTGCCTCCTTAATATGATCATTTTGATCATTTGCTCATCTTCTTTATCAAGAATTTTATTTGAAACCAATTTGTCTATATACTTTAAACGTACCATAGACATTGTCATACTAGGACTTATTTTAATAGGAGCATCTGCAGTGAGGATATAGTTACTTTTTTGGGTCATCAAATGCGTCTGACATGCTTTACGATATATTGCGAATGAATATTCTTTTATGAACTTCAAGTTTATATTATTTTATTAGAGGATATATATGTACACATGATACTTCATTCTACGTATCTTTTCTCTACTGTTTATCATGTCTCCCGCTCATGCTAGAAAAACTAACTTGTTTCCTTAACTTTGAGAACCCATGTTTGTGTGTTATGGTGTTAATCAAAATATACACCACACATCAATAATAATAAGATGAAATTATTTAGTCCTGACCGTGAACCACTTGTGAGGGGAGAATATAATTTACTTTCGTATATAACGTATATCAAAATGATATAGATAACTTTCTTATCATAAGCAATAGTTTATCTATTAAGTGGATACACTTAATAAATTATTTTGCTAAACCAGTTGTGATGTAAACCAACTTATCAAGATAAACTATCTTGAATAGAAAATCTTGAAATCATGTTCTAAATTAAATTATTGAGTAAGTTACCTCGCAAATACCAGGTTGCGGGCTAATAATAATCGCACATGTAACCATCTCATAGATGCATCTTATATGGTATACATGACAGATGAATGAGCTCGTATCCACCTTTGATATTTTCAGTATTTATGGGATTCAATCCCGATTTTTGATGGTCTATTAATTAATGAGAACAAGCAACACAAGAATTCGTAAAGAACTTTCTAGTTCTTTAGTAATTACCCATGTGATTTCTCTTTTATTTTTTGTACATCATACTTAAATTATCATGGCTAAACCAGTTATGCCAGCTGAATAAGTTATCAATATTGATAAAGTTCAGGTTTATACTATGACATGTGCGATTATCAATAAACTCCAAGATTATTATGATATGAGTTTTGATATCAATAAACATTCACTTTATTGTGATACTCTTTTATTTGTGTAGTACAAACTGGAGAATAAAGCAGATAATTTTCACATACATATTATCCCGCTACAAGTTCTAGTAACAGAAAATACTAAATATTCTCTTTATTTGTAGTCTCAGTATAACCAACCGCTTTCGTGAATACTTTAGTAACTCAATAAAGTTTTTTTGAGACTTACTACAACACAATCAATTGATATGATAATCAATTGTATTCCTCCAAAATATTAATAATTGGCTCTTCGTGAGCTCTCAATTAAGTTGGTACTACCACATATTCATCAACATCCAAACGGTGAATATCTCTTTTAAAGAGAACATTACAAATTATGTTCATTGTCAAAATTATATACAAGATCTGTTTCTTGCATTACTGTTATCCTTTAGTCATTACATTGCCAAAATACTTTGGCGTACAATAGGTATGTGACCAATGACCATTCATGCCATAATAATGATATTATTTTCTTATCATTTCAAACCTCCTTCCAGAGGTGAGTGTTGTATATCCACTACCACTAGCAGGTTCATATCCTTCAAAGAATGAATATGTATTTGTAAATCAGATGTTGTCACATTCGCATCATGAGTGGACCATAATCATTTATATGTTCTTTACACTCATTAGCACATTGGTGACGATTATAATTTCGTTAATTGCTACGTCTACATCCATTGATGCCTTCACGGTAATAATTTTGTCTTCTTTCAGACAATATCACATACTGCTATCATATTCTCTTAAGGGAATGAGAATGAAGCAAATCCAGTGGGATAAATTTTCATTTCTTGCGCCCATAATCATACATAAATTTGATCATGGCAAGACATACAATTTTACCACTTCAGATGGCTATAATTTCTCACAAACTCTATTAGAATTATAATCAAATTTTTATGTCGTTGATTGTATTTAAAACCAAATTATAGAAAGGCAAGAATTTAAAAGAGAAAAATAAAGTAAAATACTTACCTTAAATCCAGAATTTAATCACGAGGGAAGTTCATGAAACATTTAACAATCATTATACTCAATCTCAAAGCTTCTACTCAATTGGTTAGAGTCTCATACTGATAATGTAGTATAAAATAATAAAAGAAGAAGAAGAAGAGTATTACAGAGAAAAGTAGAGAGATGGTTCTTATTGATTTGGGATGATTTATAATGGAATAGAGCCCCTCTATTTATAGGAAAAAAATGACTTAGCCACCAAATAATAAACCCTAAGATCTCTCTAAAATATAGACATTTACCTTAAAAGAATTCTATTTATAACATGGTCTTATATATTGGCATTTCTATGACTATAAAAGTTAGTATGCAATTACGAGCAAAATAAAAAATTTAAAATTAAAGTACTTTTAACTATAAAAATATACTAAGAAAAAATATATTAAAGTAAATGAAAGTATGAAACCGAGGAAGTATAACTTTTAATATGAATAAAATTGCTACACTCAAAATATGTAAATGAACCCACATTGACCGACCACTGCACACTACTAAATTGCGAATGACCAGACAGGCAGACACCCTTTCCAAAGAACTCCCCGATTTAATTTTCCTCTCTCTCATTGCATACACATTTTATGTCTTCTTAATCTTTTTCTCTAAATAATCATTTGATATTCGAAATTCATAGGTCTGACTGATTTCAATTCACACAATGCATTAAGGAGAAGTGCAAACAACCTAGAATTTTTTCATGCTCAAGATTCGAATCCATACCTTTGACTAAGAATAAAGAAAAATTGTCCACGCGCCAATAAGTAGTTAACCTATTCTCTTTAGATAGGGTTGAGTAATGTATATCACCTGACATATAATTTTTTTGGTTTTTCACTCGATGTCCGAAATCTGTATTGGAGTCTAATTATATTCGAATACGCGCTGCATAGGGCTACTTTCGGGAGAAATCAGCTGGCACATTATTACTACTCTATGAGATGTGTAACTTCAATGATTCAGTTACTAGTTACACTAAGGCTTATTTTATAATTAAATATTTATATATATTTAATAATTTTATAATATAAAATAGAAACTAAGCAAAATTTAGTAAATTATATATGCTGATCTTTATGCATCCAAAATATTACAAAAGGCTACGTCAATTACATGGTATTGCTTGTTTCTCTTTCATGTCTGATTTTTTAGATTTTAATTTCTATATTTCGTTTTTCTTTTTTTTTTTTAGGTCAGCAAAAGGAGGTGAAGGTGTGACAGTTCAGAGTTGTTTTGTGCTTTTGAGTGACATCAAGATCTAAGCGTACATTGACTGATTAGAGAGGCCAACAACGTGATATTTTTAATGCTTTTCGATATTGCAACTTGTTACATCCTTTTTTTCCCACTTAGAATCTGATGTTAATTTTGGGATCCGATTAATTTGGATTGACGTCACCTAAGACTCATCAAAAGAGGACTCTATCATGATTTTTTATTTATTTATTTGTTCCACTGTAACTTTTGGTGGTTATTTTATGAATATTATACAACTAACTTGAGCTAGTAAATATGATCAAGTGAAAAATGCAGTGTTAATACCTCATTGTGAGCTTTTCTAACTCGGCATAAATAAAACCGCTCCTCTTCTCTCCTCTAGGCGCACGTTAGTAAACGTACGCCGAAGGTGGTTTCATGGCGAGAGGGAGGGGTCACCCTCGGAAATCTCCGACTGCCCTAGCTGATTTCATCCTTCCCACTGTCAAACAACCAGAAAATGCTAGTTTTCCGGTCGATTCTGTTCCACTCCAACCTGCTACTGTTCCATCGACCACCAACACAAACACTGTTCCATTGCATGCTGAGGTTGATACTGTTCCAGTGCCTAATCTGCAGAGATGACTCCCCCCATCTCTCAAAGTTTACCTAGAAATCAAGGACCTCCAGATGTACCATTGACTCCGATGGTACAACCTAATAGTGGAAGCGAGCACATGCAGCACCATCCACAACCAATTTGTGCAGATCTAGAGAAGGAGACCAAAGAGGAACCAAAGGTATGGGCAAATCTGTTCCAGAAAAATAGACTTGCTGCTAATGGCATGTCCCTAGAGTATATCCCACCGACGATTATCAATGGTAAACCAGTGGGTCAGTTGCTCAAAGAAGAAGTCGTGGAAGAGGAACAAAAATGGAAATGTGCTCTAGTTGTTTTTGTATTAGGAAATATTCCTGGATACAATGCTATGAAAAGGTTTATAAATCTTCATTGGTCTCATGTGTCAGATCCAGACCTCTATTATCATGAAGAAGGTTATTACATTGCAAAATTTCGATCTCTGGATGATGCCAAGGAAGTATTATGCTCAGGACCATATACTATTGCAAATAGGCGAATAATCTTGAAACAATGGTCGGCTGACTTTGATTTTAAGGCTGCTTTTCTATCAGATATTCCTCTGTGGGTTAAATTTCCCAATCTGCCTATGTCTTGCTGGGGTAATAGGGCCCTTAGTCGAATTCCTAGTGTTTTGGGTAAGCCCATCTTTGCTGATGAGTGTACGACTAAACAAACCAGAATCTCATATGCTCGGATCCTTATTGAGGTGAATGTTTCAAAAGAGTTACCTAGTGAAATTGAGATAATGGATCCAGATGGGAAGCCTTTTCTGCAGGATGTAACCTATGACTAGAGACCTTCCTATTGTGGGAAATGCCTTACAGTTGGGCACAATTGTCTGGCTAAGCCTACCCAGTCTAACAACATACAGAAGCCTAAGGTGACTCAGGAATGGAGAGCAAAGGCCCCAATTCATCCTGTTCAGGATAAGCAGGAAACTCATATCCAGCAACCAGCTCAGAAGGAACAATGTACCACTGAGGTTACATTTGAGGAAGTGAGAAAACAGAAGGGTATTGGTACTCATTCAGCTCCAATCTTTAACACCAAAAACTTTCCACCCTTATCCCCTGTTGTGATGGCAAATAGATTCGAAATAGGGTCAGTGAGTTGGGCAGATCACCCCTTAGATGAAGGGGGAACAAGTTATACCAAATGAAGTGGATAGTTTGGAACATTAGGGGTGTAAATAAAAGATTCAAGCAGAAGGAAGCTAAAGAATATTTTAGAGTCAATAAAATTGACCTTGTTGGTCTAGTAGAAACAAAAGTTAAATAGAAAAATGCAACAAAAATAGCTGAGTTCTTACTGCCTAACTTGGGTATGCTAGCTAACTATAGTAGTGCCATAAATGGTCGAATTTGGATCTTATGGGATACAACCAAGCTCTTGGTCACTGGTGTTCAGGAAGAGGCACAATACATCCAATGCATTGTTAGGAAGATCACTGATGAACTAATCTGTTGCCTTACAGTAGTATATGGCCACAATGACATTGTACAAAGGAAATCACTGTGGACAGCTCTTCAGAATCTTGCTGCTAGTATCACTGTCCCCTGGCTGATAGCAGGGGATTTTAATGCCATTATGTCTAGCTCTGATAGAGAATCTTGTCATCAAGTTAGACTAGCTGAAGTTACTGACTTTATACAATGTGTGTAGCATGCTGGCCTAACAGAACTGCCGTGGAAGGGAGACTTTTTTACCTGGACTAATAAGCAAGGTGGAGATGATAGAGTATGCAGTCGGTTGGATAGAACTTTTGGTAATTGTGAGTAGATGCTAAAATGGAGCCATGTGCATACTGTATATGGAGCCCCATTAATCTCTGATCATAACCCCATGGTTCTAACCTTGACAGATGATATTTCAATCAGGAAAACACCCTTTAGATTATTTAATGCATGGATACATCATAAGGATTTCCAACAACTAGTTAAAGCTTCCTGGAATGCCAATGCTCAGCCTACCGTTCAAGGGGTGTGGAACAACCTCAAGTCCCTTAAACCAGTCTTGAAATCTCTAAATACCAGAATTTAAGGCAATTTCACAGAAAATTGAGGTTAGCCGTAAGAAACTGGAAGCTTTACAACACCAGATGTCTAGTGCCTATTCTGATTCATTACAACTAAGAGAAAAAGATCTGATACTCCAACTGGAAAAATGGTCTCTGCTAGAAGAATCAATATTACAACAGAAAGCTCGAGCCAAATGGATTCAACTAGGGGATGATAACAACAAATACTTTTCTGCTGTAATGAAAGAGAGAAACCAACACAAGAAGATTACTGAATTGATCACAGAGGAAGGCTTGAGGATTATACAGCCAGATGATCTGAAGAAGGAAATCACTGCTTTCTACAAATCACTTATGGGGACTTCAGCTCATTCTCTTCCAGCTATTAATAGACTGTACATGACAAATGGCCCTTCATTATCTCACCAACAGAAACTGGATTTGGCTGCTGACATTAGTGACACTGAGATCTTGGAAAGCTTAAAGGCAATTGGTGGTGATAAAGCCCCAGGTATTGATGGTTTTAATGCCCTATTCTTTAAACAAACTTGGCACACTACAGGGTCACAGGTAATGCAAGCAGTCAGGAATTTCTTTGCATCCACCAAAATGCATAGACCAACAAACTGTGCCTCCCTTACTTTGATTCCTAAAGTCCCCAACCCACAAACAGTCGAGGAGTTTCGACCAATAGCCTGCTGTTCAGTTGTGTATAAAATTATCTCCAAATTGCTGGCCAACAGAATGCAAAGAATTATAGCCAGCATCATATGCAATGCACAAGCAGGTTTCATCCCAGGGAGAAGAATTGCTGATAATGTCATTTTGGCGCATGAGCTCATCAAGCACTATACAAGATCTCATATATCACCTAGATGTATGGTCAAGATTGATCTCCGGAAAGGCCTATGATTCAGTTGAATGGTGTTTCCTACAACAAGTATTGGAGGCTCTGGATTTCCCAACCAGATTTACAAATTGGATTATGGAATGTGTGAAAACTGTCAGCGATACAGTGATAGTTAATGGAGAAACTACAGAACCCTTCCAAGCAGCCAAAGGATTGAGACAAGGTGATCCTATATCACCATTCTTATTTGCTATAGTGATGGAATACTTAAGTCGATCTCTGGCAGAACTGAACAAAACTAAGGGGTTCACTTTTCATCCTGGATGCAAAAGGCTGGGAATTACATACCTCAATTTTGCTGATGACCTCTTGTTATTCTCTAAAGGTGATACCCAAGATGTGCAGACCATGTTTGCATACTTTGCCCACTTCACTGCAGCATCTGGAATGAAAGCTAATATGCAGAAGAGTGCTGTATACTTTGGAGGAGTAAAGCCTGTCCAACAACAACAAATCCTTACTCATCTTGGTTATATACGTGGGGATCTTCCTTTTAAATACTTAGGGGTTCCACTATCAGCCAAGAAACTATCTGTTCTCCAGTGAAAACCACTAATCGACAAGATCACAGCTAGGATTACATCCTAGACTGCTAGGCAGTTGTCCTATGCTGGTCGAATGCAGTTGGTACAAGCAGTTATTTTTGGTATCCAATCATATTGGGCTCAGCTGTTTCTCTTCCCATCCAAGGTCATAAAACTGATAGAGGCAATGTGTAGATCATTCATATGGTCTGCTTCAGCCAATATTACTAGGAAAGCATATGTGGCATGGGACAAGATCTGTCAGCCAAAGTTTGCTGGAGGCCTGAACCTAATCAACCTTCTGCTGTGGAACAAGTCTACTGTTGCAAAACTAGCCTGGGATTTGGCTCACAAGAAAGACCTATTATGGGTAAAGTGGATCCATACAGTGTATATCAAACATCAACAACTGGAAGACATGAATATTCCTGCACAAGCAAGTTGGATAGTCCGGAAGATCATTGAAAGTGCTAGGCTACTGCAACAACACCAGCTGTTGTATACCAATACGTGTTCTACCAGATTAATCTATCTTCAACAAATTGGTCAATTGCCTTGAGTTCCATGGAAAACTCTAATCATGCAGAATGCTGCCCGACCTAAAGCACTCTTCAACCTCTGGCTGATGCTCCAAGGCAGGCTTCCTACCAAAGAGAGGCTGATCAAATGGCACTTGAGTGTTGATGGTAGCTGTGTTATGTGTCAACACACAATGGAGACTAGAGATCATTTGTTCCTGTACTGCCCCTTTGCTGAACAACTGCGACACCTCATTTTGCAATGGCTTGGCATGTCTCAACCTCCTGGACAGTCTTGGCCACAATATGTTAACTGGATCACTGAGAAGTCTAAAGGCAAATCTCCCCAAGCTCATATGTTCAAAATGGTATTTGCAGAGATGTCATATGCCATTTGGTTGGAAAGTAATGCACGTATATTCAGAAACACTTACTGTCCCAGTGAACTTTTAGTTAGGAGCATTGCTTACATTTGTAATATTAGAGCAACCCCTAGAGTTAGGACATACCTCCAACAATATTTTTTGTAAGTCTGGAGCTCTAGTTATAGTCAAGATAGTTAGCTTTACCTGAAATTTTGATAGGCATATGTAACTGACCTATGGGATTGTACGTTGAACACTTTGGTGATTAAAATAATCTTTAATTACCAAAAAAAAAAAACTTTTGCAACTTGTAAATGTTGGGTTTTAAGCTTAATGTAGCTTAAAAGGATGAATGAAAAATTGAGAAAAAAAGAAATATTGAGATTTCCTCATTGACAAAGAAACATTATCAATATTGGAAGAGGAAAAGGTTTATGATATGTATATATACAATTGTTCTTCTTCTAGTTTTTAAAGAGTTAAGAAGAAGGCAAGCCTCACGTCGTTGTCGTTGTCTTTCAGTTTCGGCTTCGAATTCGGTCAAATGATTGATTGATTAAGTTTATGGACTAAATTTATTTGTTAATAGTAAATATTAACGTAATATTATTAAATACACATTTTTTTGTAAATGAAAAATTAATATTAAATCTAACGGAATATAAATAATAAATCCAACGGAATAATAAGCGTTTTCCGTTATCCGTTTTTCATTTTACATTTTCTGTTTTTGTAACGAAAATTAAGTTTCCTCCTCGTTATAAATTCCCGGTTTATTGTTGCGTAAATAGCCATTTACGTTATGGCCGTTTTACGTAGACAACCCTACTAAAGAGATGCACCTCTTCAATCTGAGCTCAATATATTGGCTATACATAGCAGTCCATTCTTTCAGATTTTTCATATGAATTTCTGAGTTCTCCTCCTTTCTTCTGCATTGTTTTAGCTACAAAGAAAGCACAGTAAGTGTGATTTGCTACCGATCTTTATGATTGCTGAAATACTAGGTTGAAGTATCGATGCACCAGTGTGTAATTCGTTCTATCTTGGGAGAACTAATCCACAACCTTGGGTACTAGGAGGGGATTGAGTTCCTTAAGAAAATACGATTAATTCAGTGGGCTCGGATTAAATTTTGTTTCATTTACATTTCTGTTTGTATGTTATTTTATCTTCTCCAGAATTCTTTTACAAATACAGTTTACTAACGAGCTTACAAAATTTAATTATTTTCTGCATTTGTGTTACACTCACTGTTTCTGGAGACTAAAATCTTTGTGGTTTTCTACTCCACTAGAGATTAAAATCTATGTGATTTTAACGTTTGTTTGTGTTATTCTTTTATAGAAATGACGAATGACAACGGAAACCAGACTATTCCTATGGTGGCTGCCAATGCATAGTCAAGCTGAACAACACCAGCATTAGGGGTGGGCATATATCAGGTAAAACCAATGATCCGAACCGTTAATTATTTATTGAGTTATCGGTATTGGGTTATTGGGTTAACGGTTCGGTAAGAATTAATTTTTTTATTGGATTATCGATTCGGGCTTGGTTTGTAATTCTGTTATTGGGTAAAACCGATAACTCAATAAGGATTAATGAATTTACTAGTTTACCCTTAAGTATATACATACTAGGGTTTCATAGTTCACTCTTTGATTTCTATATTCTTTCTCCACCTCACCAGTCAGCCCGTCAGGACTCAGGCGTCAACCACATTCTATTAGTGTCCAAAGTTCAGAAATTAAATTCTTCAGTCGCATCTTCACTTCACTCTTCAGTCGCATTTCTCAGCCGTATTCTTCAGCTTCATCTTGATTCTTCGTGTAAGTTTTTAAGCTTCATCTTCATCTTCGGTTGCCTACCTTGTTGATAAGAAGCCATCTTTGCAAATATTTTTTGGAATCTAGTTCAATAGTTTAGTTCTAAATGTTCTTTTTGAATTCTCTGATATATGTATGTGTGACTGGTTCTGGATCTAGTCCAGTTAAATTGTTTAGTATTTTTAATTTTTAATTCTTTTGCAGAAAAAGAAAAAGAAAGAAATAATTTAAGGAAATATAAACAAGAAGCGAGAAGGTCAGTGGCTCGCTCGTAGTCCTGAACTTGGAAAACAAACTGGTAACTCTTTGATGTCTACTCGGTTTAAGAATGAAATCACAGAGAAAGTAGAATAAGCTTTAAGAATTTAAACACACTGCTCGAATTTTTATGTGTTTCATTTTAAGATTTTGTTGCCTCACTGCTTGATTTCTTTTAAATTCAAACTCATTGTGACACAAACGAATATTGAAAATATCATGATTAATAAGGTGATTGGTGAAAGTGGAGCTTCTAATTCAAATGCGACAGCACAATCTCAATTAGTTCAACCGACAGTAAGGAGACAAAGAAAAAAGAGATCTTCTACATGGAATCATTTTAACCAAATTATTGATTCGAAATGAAATCGAAAGGGCATATGTAAACATTGCAAAAGAGAATATTTTGCTGATTTAAAAGATAATGGTATGAAATCACTCCTTACACATATGGCCAATTATAATGTTGCAAAAAGTCAATCTTAATTAGCCTTTCAACCTGTTCCGGGGGGGGGGGGGGGATAAGGGTGATATAGTTGTTGATCCGTGAAAATTTGATCAATAACAATGTAGGAAGGCTTTTTGTCGTATGGTTATCGTTGATGAACTTCCTTTCAGCTTTGTTGAAAAGGAAGGTTTTATGAATTTTATGAAAGTTGCACAACTTTCTTTTTGAATTCCTTCACGTAGAATTGTGACTTGGGACTGTTTTGATCTTTTCAATGAAGAAAAATGTAAGTTGATGAAGCTTTTTAAAGACTAAAGAGTTTTCCTTACCACTGATGCTTGGACTTTCTTACAACGAATAAATTATATGTGTATTACTATTCATTAGATTGATAGTAAATGAAAAATACATAAAAGAACTATCAACTTTTGTCCTACTTCTAGTCATAAGGGTAAAGATATGACAAATAATATTGTTTGTAAGAAAGAGTGGGGGTTACAAAATATTTTCACGGTCACATTTGATAATGCTAGTTTAAATGATAAGATAATGAAGGAGCTTACAAAGAAGTTAACTAAATAGGCGACCAATTCCATGAATGGTAAGCACCTTCACGTAAGGTGTATGGCTCATATTATGAATCTTGTTGTTCAAGATGGCATAAAAGAATCAATTGTGCCTATTGAATGTATTAGGCAAATAATGAGATATATCAGGCAGTCTCCTGCTAGGTGGAAAAAGTTTCAGGAATGTTGTGATGAAGGAAATCTATTTAGGAAATCTTTATATTTGGATGTTCCTACAAGGTGGAATTCTAAATTATTGATGTTGACCAGGGCTATTGAATATAAGAGTGCAATTTTAAAATATGCTGATCATGATATTGACTTGTCACATTATCTTGAGTTTGTTGATATTGTGGGAGGAAGTCTTGCAGTTATACCTTTGAGTAGTGATTGGGACGATGTAAAGAAATTGAAAAAAATTCTTGAAATCTTTTATAATCTTACTTTAATGGTATCTGACTCGCTTTATGTTACATCAAATCATTATTTTCTTGAAATTTATGAAGTTGTTGTTTACTTAAAATAATTGATATTAAATGAAGATGTTCTTTTGGGTTCAGTGGCAAAGAAGATGAAGGAGAATTTGATAAGTATTGGGGTGATCTAGAAAAAATGAACAAGATGATTTTCATTTCATGTGTTTTGGATCCTCGGTACAAGTTTGATTCTGTTAGTTTTGCACTTGCGAAAATGTTCGAAGAGAAAGGGCCAATTATCGCGACGGCAGTGAATACATACATGACTTCATTGTTTGATGAGTATGTAAAGTCTCATTCAAAGAATAAAGGTTTTCATCCTTCTTCATGTTTATCTAACTCTTCATTGGACACAATGAAAACTTCTACTTCATCGCTTTTAGTGAATACTATTAGTGTCCAAAGCGGAGGAGCTTTTGGTTCTTTCTTTGAAGAATTAAAATGGTATAAAGGTGGGATTGGAGGTTCAGTTTCTAAATGAGAATTGGAAAAATATCTTCCAGATGATGTTGAAAATGAAATAGCAGGCTCTAATAAGTTGCTTTGGTGGAAAGTAAACTCACAAAGATTCCCCATTCTTGCTGAGATGGCTCGGAATGTGTTATCTATTCCTATTTGAAGTGTTGCATCCGAATGTGCATTTAGCGCTAGAGAGCGTATTCTTGATTCATTTAGGAGTTCATTAACTCCTAAATTGGTGGAAGTTCTAGTGCGCCATCAAGATTGGCTTCGGAGTGAGCCATTACCTGTAAGTGTTGAGGAAGATTTAGATGTTCTCGAGCAACTAGAACAAGGTAGCAATTTTTTAATTTGTTTGATTGTATATTATTTTTATAAATAGTTTTTATTTAATATTTTTATTGTTTGACTTGTTAATATATATTCTTGTAGATTTTTCCAATCTTGGAAACGAACCCTGCGATGATGATGTGTAGAATCTTAGATAGTTGTGAGTTTAAACTTTGGTAAGTTAATTATTCAATTTATATAACTAGTATGGTTACAAATATTACTTGACTTACTATTTTTTCTTTTTATGTTTAATAGGTGAAATCATGCCTCGATTTTGTGGTCTCAAAGCTATCCCACATATTTGGAGTCACTATGAAAGAATTGAAGAAGATGACGATGGATGGTGAAAAGTAACATGTAGTCATTGTCAACTTGTTTTACGTTAAAATGCAAGAGAAATGGGTACTAAGTCCTTAATGAGGCATGTTGAGCATTATTTGTAGTACAATTTGGTGAAGCCTATAAGGATTGAGTGGTTGTTGTGTTGTTTACTTGAATTTTAACTATTAGTACTATGTTCGAACTTGTTAATCTTATAGCTGCTACTACTTTATATTGTTATTAATGTGTTTGAACTATTACTTTGGACTGTTTGTAGTGTTGAACTATTAGTGTTGCACTTTGTTCTATTATTGCAGATTTAGTTTTATTGTTCAATTGTTAGCAGAAATTTTTGTTCTATGTTTAGCAAAACTATTAGTTCTATTGTTTCTATTGTTATAGCTTTTGTTAACTGTTTCTATCGTTATAGCTTTTGTTAACTGTTTCTATTGTTTTATGTTGCCGAATTTTTTCCAGAACTGAGAACTGATCTATTTGCATAACTGTTCTCAACTTTTTTTAGAATTGTTTTATATAACTGTTCTCACTTCTCAATTACAAAAAAGCTATTTTATAAAACCGTTTTAGCTTGCAAATAAGTTGTTTTACAAAATTGTTTTAGCAAAACAGTTTTATACTGATATTGCAAAACAGTTTTAGTTCGGTACATTGCAAATTTTTTTGCGTGGTACATTGCAAAACAATTTTATACATTGCGAAACTTTTTTAGTTGTTTTATCTTATCGGATAAACCGATAACCGATAATCAATATCTTATCAGTTTGATTATCGGTTTATCATATTTGTAGATCGATAACCGATAGAATAAACCGATAATATTCATAACCGAACCGAACCGACCGATGCCCACCCCTAACGGGCATTGGCATCGACAGAAAAACCCAAAAACATTTCCAAAATTGATTTCAAGCTGTGGCAGTAAAAATGACCTTCTACTTGACGACTATAAGTCTACAAAAGTACATTAAGGAAGATGTTCATGTTCTGGCCGATGAAACTCCAGAGAATAAATCCTTTCTTGTGATTGAGGCGTGGAAATATTCTGATTTTCTATGCAAGAATTATATTATTAGTGGACTGGAGGACGATCTGTATAACATCTACAGTAATGTGGAGACATCAAAAGAATTGGGGATTGAGCTTGAAAGGATGTACAAAATTGAAGATGCCGGGTTGAAGAAATTCGTTGCCGCTAAATTTTTGGACTAAAAAATGGTAGATAGCAAGTCCATTATTACCCATGTCCAGGAATCGCAAGTGATGCCCAATTCGCACATGCGCCATCGCAGGTACGGTTCTTCAACTGCTTCTGCGGTTTCAACCTTCCCATGCCCTTTTCGCTTCTGCAGGTGTGGTTATGATAGAAATGGGAAACTTCAGCTGTAACAACCAACTCCAAACCCTTCTGCCAAGCTGGGTGGCAAAGCAAGCTCATAAGCCACCTCCCCAATCCTCCAAAGCACCTCAAAAGGTCCAATGAACCAAGGACCCAATTTACCTTTCTTCCCAAACCTCGTAACACCCTTCATAGGTGAAACTTTCAACAGAAACTTCTTACTAACCATGTAGGACACATCCCGAACATTCCTGTCAGCATAACTATTTTATCTCGACTGCGCTGTACGAAGCCTCTCCTGAATTACCTTCACCTTCTATAAAGCATCCTACACCAAGTCTGTCCCCAATAGCCTAGCCTCGCCTGGTTCAAACCAACCAACTGGAGATCTACACCATCTCCTGTACAAAGCTTCATATGGAGCCATCTGAATACTCGACTGGTAGCTGTTGTTATAATGTAAGAGATAGAAACTGATCCCATGACCCTCTGAAATCAGTGAAACAAGCACGTAATATGTCTTCTAATATCTGAATGGTGCGCTCAGACTTTCCATCCGTCTGAGGTGAAAAGTTGTGCTCAACTCAACCTAAGTACCCAACTCTCGCTGCACAGGCCTCCAAAAAGTGAACTGAGTATATCTGAAATGACGAAAACTGGGACACCATGCAAACAAACAATATCCCAGATATAGATCTCCGCATACCATTTTGAAGAATAGGTAGTACACACAGAAATAAAGTGCATGGACTTGGTCAGCCGATCCAAAATCACCTAAATAGCATCGAACTTCTTCAAAGTCCGTGGATGTCCAACTATAAAGTCCATAGTGATCCTCTCCCACTTTCACTCTCGAATATCCATCCGCTGAAGTAAGCCACCCGGTCTCTGATGCTCATTTTCACCTTCTGAAAATTGAGACACCGAGCTACGAACCCCACAATGTCTTTCTTCGTTCTCCTCCACCAATAATGTTGCCTCAAATCTTGATACTTCTTCGTAGCACCCAGATGAATGGAATACCACGAGCTATGGGCCTCCTCCAGAATCAACTTGTAAAGCCCATCGATGTTGGGCACACAAATCCGGCCCTGCATCCTCGACACCCCATAATAACCAATGGTCACATCTCTGGCATCATTATGCCAAACTCTGTCCATAAGGACAAGCAAATGCGGATCATCATACTGGCTCTCTCTGATGCGATCTTATAAGGAAGAACGAGAAACCACATAAGGCAATACCCGATTGGGCTCCAAAATATCAAACCTCATGAATCGATTGGCCAAGGCCAGAACATCAACTGCAAGAGGTCTCTCTCCAACTGGAATATACGCCAGACTCCCCATACTCACCGCCTTTCGGGTCAAAGCAATGGCCACCATATTGTCCTTCCCCGGATGGTACAATATAGTAATATCATAATGTTTCAGTAACTCCAACCACCTCCGCTACCTCAAATTGAGATCCTTCCGCTTGAAAAAGTGTTGGAGACTACGATGATCAGTAAAAACCTCACAAGACACACCATGAACGAGGTAGTTCTTTTCATGGGATTCAACTAACGAGAAGCATAAGCAATATCGCTACCCTCCTGCATCAATGCACAACCAATACCAACTCTCGAAGCATCACAATACATGGTAAATGAACCTAAAGTTGATGGCAGAACTAACACTGGAGCTTGGTGAAGGCTGTCTTGAGCTTCTGAAAGCTCTCCTCACACTACTCCGACCATAAAAATGAAGCACCCTTCTGATTCAACTTGGTCAAGGGCGATGCGATAAATGAGAATCCCTGGACAAACTCGTGATAATAGCCTGCCAAAGCAAGAAAGCTGTGAATCTCTGTGGCTAAGGATGATCTGGACCAACTCTGAACCGCCTCCATCTTCTTTGGATCAACCAGAATACCCTCGCTTGACACCACGTGCCCCAAGAAAGCCACTGAACTAAGCCAAAACTCACACTTGGAGAATTTTACATAAAGCTTCTCCTCCCTTAATCTCTGCAACACAACTCTCAAAAGCTCCGCATGCTCCTCCTGACTATGCGAATACACTAGAATATTATCAATGAATAATATGAAAAACGAGTCGAGATAAGGCTGGAACATGCTGTTCATCAAATGCATGAACTATCGACGCCCCTTTGTTCCCTCCTTAAAAGAAAGCGAAATCGAGTTTACAACATTATGGGCAAAACAACTCGATTTCCTGTTTGGGAATTGGGTTATGGATTTGGAAGAGTCTCCACCTAATAATTATAGTGCATTAGGACACTTAAGAAAGATTATTTTGAAAAGAAAACTAAAGTTCGGGTAAGGGCTTGAGATTATCTCAAGGGGAAGGTGTTACGCTATCACGACCCAAACCCGATCGTGATGGCGCCCTGCCGTGAGGCTGGGCAAGCCCGACAAAACCACAATCCAAGAACGGTATTCCAGCCAAAAAGGGAACAAATTAAAATAACACAGCGAATTTAATATGAAACTCCCAACAAGGGATAAACAATACCACTGAAAGCATAGCTGAGCAAGAACAATAATTCTCCAAAAAATCGAGGAGTCACGAGTATAGAGCCTCTAATAATATAAGATACAGGTCTGAACGGAAGTAATACAATGTCTGACAGAATAGCAAAAGAAACAACTGAAGGAGATAGAGTAGGTGGTCCTGCGGACGCTGGGCAGCTACCTCAATACTCTGAACAACTCCGGAAAATCAACAGCTGCCGCACTAGGTCTCTGGAGCACCTGAATCTGCACACAAGGTGCAGGGAGTATGGGGTGAGTCTACCAACTCAGCGAGTAATAAGCATGTATAAAAACCTGAAGATAAGAAAACACGAAATAACACAAAGTAAAGCTATCTAGCAGTTCTATACAGTACATGTCTAAGAGATATACATATTAAGCAACAATAAATAAATGCATGAGATGCAATGCAATGCATGAACACTGCGGAACGTGCAGCCCGATCCATATGGATACTCGCACTTACTGTGGGGGTTCAGACTCCAGAGGGGCTCCTACAGCCCAAGCGCCATATCATACAGTGCCAATTGTTACCACTGTTTTCATCACAATACACAGTGTCCTTTGTTACCACAGTTTCCATTACAATACACGGTGTCCTTAGTTACCACCGTTTCCAATTAAATTACACGGTGTCCTTAGTTACCACCGTTTCTATTTAATATACACGGTGTCCTTAGTTACCACCGTTTCCATTTAAAAAAATAATATACAGTCCAAAATAGCGAGATAGCACTCGTCAACCCGAAATATCATTTAAAAATCGTTTGAGTTTCAAAACGTATAAACATGGTTGAGTTTGCAAATATAGTATTTAAACCTAGCTTATTTCAAAGAATATGTATATCATGAAAATTCTGAGATAACGATCCCTGAAGGATCCCAAAAGTCGGTACAAGGCCCCAAACATGGCATCAAGCCAAAATAACAGCAGTATAATACGCGGAACAATTGCCAACATAGAACAATACATCCCTCGGATTAGACCGAGTCATAATTTCCAACATATATGACCCCGCACTAGACATGGAGTGCGTGTCTAGCCTCATAATAGCGTCACAATGTGATATACCGGGGTTTCAAACCCTCCGGTCATCATTTACACCCATTACTCACCTCAAGCCGGCCGCAAACTAGCTCGCAATACCTTTCCCTCGAGAATCGACCTCCGCGGATGCAAAATCTGATCAAAACTAATAGGAACACGTCAAAATAGGCTAATGGAACATAACCCAATCGAAATAACTCGAAATACACCCAAAAACACGACGTTGACAAAACCCGAGCTCCGGGAACATTTCTCAAAAAATTATGAAATTCACATTTTCAGAATCCTCATCTCGCCACGAGTCCATACATATAAAATTCATCAAAATCGGAGTCCAATTGCTCCTCCAAATCCACAATTTTTCATTTGAAATTTCAAGCCCTACTTTATCAACTTTTACACCCAATTTCGGAGAGTTAATGGTGATTCTTCAATAAAATGACGTATTAAGGCCGTGAGACTTACCTCCAATCACTTCCCGTTTAAATCCCCTTCAAAATTCGTTAATGAGCTCTCAAGGTATTATAAAAATGGAGGAAATATGAACCAAGTCGCGAATGAAATGCTTATAAAAATCCCTAACTGCCCAACAAACTTCTTCATCGCGTTCGCGACCCTGGCCATACGAACGCGAAGCTTTCTCTCAGGCCCTCTTACGCGAACGCGATGGCCCACTCCCCCGGGCCTACGCGAACGCGTCCACCTATCACGCGAACGCGATCAAGAGCAACCCTCTACTACGCGATCGCGGCCTCCCCTTCGCGAACACGAAGGCAAAATTCCCGGATCCTAGATTCCTTTTACGCGTTCGCATCCACCACTACGCGAACGCGATGCCTTGAGGTTTGCAACACCAACAGCAAAAAAATCTGCTATCTTTCAAACCAAAAATCTTTCCGTTAACCATCCGAAATCACCCCAAGGCCACCAGGATCTTAACCAAAAGCACCAACACGACTTAATACCTCATTCAAACTCTCGGGCCATAAAAACACCAGCATTAACATAAAATCTCCAAATTCCTCGAGTTCGAGCCTAAATTAAACGAGAACTTTTCCAAATTCGCATTCGATCCAAAACCCAACAAAACGACGTCCGAATTACCTGAAAATTTGCAAACATATCCAAAATCACGTAAAGAAGCTACTGAAACTCTCGGAATTCCATTCTGACCCTCGGATAAAATTCTCACCTATCAACTGGAATTCGCCAAAATTCGAACTTAGCCAATTCAAGCCTTATTCTACTCCGGACCTCCAAATTAAATTCCGATTTCGCTCCCAAGTCACAAATCACCATCCAAAACTAGTCGAATCATCGAAAATCCATTCCGAGTCCTAAAACTTATAAGTCAACGTCCGGTTGACTTTTTCAACTTAAGCATTCCTTAAAGATACTATTGATCTCATTTCTAACCAAATTCAATCCAACTAATCTCAAGCTCACCAAACACATACATCAACATACAGGGAAGCTTAATACGGGGATAACGGGGCTGAAATACAAAAGACGAAGGGTCGAGTCGTCACATCCTCCCCAACTAAAACAAACGCTTGTCCTCGAGCGGGTCAAGAAATATACCTGGAGTCTCAAACAAGTGAGGATATCTGCTCCGCATCTCCTGCTCGGTCTCCCATGTGGTCTCCTCCACGGGCCGACCTCTCCATTTCACCTTCACCGAAGCTATGCCTTTTGATCTCAACTTTCGAACCTGCAGACCCAAAATAGCCACTGGCTCCACATCATAGGTCAAGTCCTCATCCAATTGAATCGTGCTGAAGTCTAATACATGCTATGGGTCCCCAACATACTTTTTGAGCATAGAAACATGAAATACCGGGTGAACCCCCGACAAACTGGGTGGCAAAGAAAGCATATAGGCCACCTCCCCAATCCTTCTGAGAATCTCAAAAGGTCCAATGAACCACGGACTCAGCTTCCCTTTCTTCCCAAATCTCATCACGCCTTTCATAGGCGAGACCTTCAACAGAACCTTCTCGCCCACCATATAAGATACTTCCCGAACCTTCCGATCCGCATAACTCTTCTGACGCGATTGAGCTATACGAAGTCTCTCCTGGATAAATTTCACTTTCTCCAAGGCATCCTGAACGAACTCAGTCCTAATAGTCTAGTCTCGCCGGGCTCAAACCAACAAACTGGAGATCTACACCGCCTTCCATACAAAGCCTCATATGGTGCCATCTGAATGCTGGACTGATAACTATTGCTATAAGCAAACTCCGCAAGCGGCAAGAATTCAGCCCAAGAACCTTCAAAATCATCTGAATGGTATGCTCGAACTGTCCGTCCGTCTGAGGATGAAAAGCTGTGAGGATATCTGCTCCGCATCTCCTGCTCGGTCTCCCATGTGGTCTCCTCCACGGGCCGACCTCTCCATTGCACCTTCACCGAAGCTATGCCTTTTGATCTCAACTTTCGAACCTGTCGACCCAAAATAGCCACTGGCTCCACATCATAGGTCAAGTCCTCATCCATTTGAATCGTGCTGAAGTCTAATACATGCGATGGGTCCCCAACATAATTTTTGAGCATAGAAACATGAAATACCGGGTGAATCCCCGACAAACTGGGTGGCAAAGAAAGCATATAGGCCACCTCCCCAATCCTCCTGAGAATCTCAAAAGGTCCAATAAACCACGGACTCAGCTTCCCTTTCTTTCCAAATCTCATCACGCCTTTCATAGGCGAGACCTTCAACAGAACCTTCTCGCCCACCATATAAGATACTTCCTGAACCTTCTGGTCCGCATAACTCTTCTGACGCGATTGAGCTATACAAAGTCTCTCCTGGATAACTTTCACTTTCTCCAAGGCATCCTGAACGAACTCAGTCCCAATAGTCTAGTCTCGCCGGGCTCAAACCAACAAACTGGAGATCTACACTGCCTTCCATACAAAGCCTCATATGGTGCCATCTGAATGCTGGACTAATAACTATTGCTATAAGAAAACTCCGCAAGCGGCAAGAATTCAGCCCAAGAACCTTTAAAATCATCTGAATGGTATGCTCGAACTGTACGTCCGTCTGAGGATGAAAAGCTGTGCTCATCTGAATCTGAGTGCCAAACTCCCGATGAAAAGTCTTCCAGAACTGGGAGGAAAACTGAGTACCCCTGTCTGAGACTATAAAAACTGGAACCCCATGCAACGCACAATCTCACGGATGAAAATCTCTGCCAACAACTCTGAAGAATAGGTGGTATACACCGGAATAAAATGCACAGACTTGGTTAGTCTATCCACAATCACCCTAGAATCAAAGTTCCTCGAGGTACAAGGGAGACCACTCACAAAGTCCATAGTAATCTTTTCCCATTTCCACTTCGTAATATCCATTACCTGAAATGCACCACCGGGTCTCTGATGCTCATATTTGACCTGCTGACAATTTAGACAACTCGTCACATAACTCACAATGTCATTTTTCATTCTCATCCACCAATCATGCTGCCTCAAGTCCTGGTACATCTTCGCGGCACCCGGATGAATAGAATACCGCGAGCTGTGGGCCTCCTCTAATATCTACTCTCGGAGCCCATCCACATTGGGCACGCAAATCCGGCCCTGCATCCGCAACACACCATCACTACCAATAGTCACATCTCTGGCATCATCATGCTGGACTTTGTCCTTCAGGACAAGAAAATGCGGGTCATCATACTGGCGCTCCCTGATGCGATCATATAAAGAGGACCGGGAAACCACACAAGCCAAGACCCGAGTGGGCTCTGAAATATCTAATCTCACCATTCGATTGGCCAAGGCATGAACATCGACTGCAAGGGGTCTCTTTCCAACTGGAATGTAAGCCAAGCTACCCATACTCACCGCCTTCCGACTCAAAGCATCAGCCACTACATTGGCCCCGGATGATACAATATGGTAATATCATAATCCTTGAGTAACTCAAGCCATCTCCGTTGTCTCAAATTTAAATCTTTCTGCTTGAACAAGTGCTGAAGGCTGCAATTATCCGTATACACCTCACAAGATACTCCATATAGATAGTGCCTCCAAATCTTCAAGGCATGAACTATAGCAGCCAACTCCAAGTCATGAACATGGTTGTTTTTCTCATGGGGCTTGCCGAGAAACATATGCAATCACTCTACCCTCCTGCATCAGAACACATCCAATACCAATCCTCGAAGCATCACAATATACCGAATAAGAACCTGAAGCTGCTGGCAACACTAACACTGGAGCCGTAGTCAACAATGACTTGAGATTTTGAAGCTCTCCTCGCACTCATCAGACCACCCAAATGGGGCATTCTTCTGCGTCAACTTCGTCAAAGGCGAAGCAATAGATGAGAAACCCTGAACGAACCTGCGGTATTAACTCGCCAAGCCGAGGAAACTCCAAATCTCAGAAGCTGAAGATAGTCTGGCCCAACTCTGCACCACATCGATCTTCATTAGGTCAACCTGAATACCATCACTGGACACCACGTTACCCAGAAAAGCCACAGAACTGAGCTAGAACTCACACTTGGAGAACTTTGCATACAACTTCTCCTCTCTCAACCACTGCAATACCACCCTCAAATGCTGCACGTGCTCCTCATGGCTACGCGAGTAAACAAGAATATCATCAATAAACACGATCACAAAAGAATCCAAATACGGCCGAAATACACTATTCATCAAGGGCATGAATGATGTTGGGGCATTAGTCAGCCCGAATGACATACCTAGAAATTCATAATGCCCATATCTCGTCCTGAAAGCTGTCTTCATAATGTTAGAGTCCCTAATCTCCAGCTGGTGATAGCCTGAACGAAGATCAATCTTAGAGAATACTTTTGCTCCCTGAAGATGGTCAAACAAATCCTCAATACTAGGTAATGGATACTTGTTCTTCACTGTCACTTTGTTCAACTATCTTTAGTCAATGAACATTCTCATTGTGCCATCCTTTTTCTAAACAAATAACATCGGTGCACCCTACGGCGACACCGTCGGGCGAATGAACCCCTTATCTAGGAGTTCCTGCAGCTGCTCCTTCAACTCCTTTAACTCTGCTGGTGCCATACGATAGGGAGGAATAGAAATGGGCCGAGTGCCCCGCACCAAATCAATACCGAAGTCAATATCCCTGTCCGGCGGCATGCCCGACAGGTCTGCTGGAAATACATCAGAAAACTCCCTCACCACGGGAACCGAATCAAGACTAGGAGCCTCCGCTCCAACATATCTCACAAATCTAGATATGATAAACAACATTTCCCAACCTTCCGCTGGGATTTCAAGAAGGAGATTACCCTGCTGGGTACATAATCCGTCGAACCACGCCACACAATCCTCCGAATACCCGGCATAGCCAAAGTGATTGTCTTGGTGTAACTGTCCAGAATAGCATGCCACAGTGATAGCCAATCCATGCCCAGAATAACACAAAATCAACCATGCTCAAAAGCAGCTAGTCCGCTCGGGTCTCAAGACCCTCAATAGTAACAAGACAGGACCGATACACATGGTGCACAATAATAGTATCACCCATCGGGGTAGATACATGCACAAGCAATGCTAGACACCCTCGGGTTGCCCCCAAATGATGGGGCACAGTAAGCAGATACATAAGAATATGTAGTCCCGGGATCAAACAAAACAGAAGCATCCCTGTGGCAAACTAAGATAATACCTATGATCACTGCATCAGAAGCAATGGAATATCTCCTATCTGGGAGAGCATAGAAACGGGCCTGACCACCGCTTGATCTCTCATCCCTCCTGGGGCTTCCTCTAGATGACTGACCCCCACCTCTACTAGACTGGGGTGTTGCCGAGACAGATGGAGAAGAAGAGGAGGGTTGATCCCTCTGCTGAAACCTATCACCACGAAGTCGAGGACAATGTCTCTTCACATGACCAAACTCCCCACACTCATAACATATGACTGAAACTGGAGAAGGGGACTGAAGGGAACCCCTCATCGCAGATGAACCCTAGGCTGACGTAGTGGTTGTAGAACTCTGAGCTGGGAGCGCACTGAGTGAAAACTGGCCCTGCTGGTGACCCTGACGGCCGCGACTGGAAGAAACTCCATTGTACTCTAGGTGGCCTGACTGAGGAGGCCTAAAAGAACGACCTCTGCCCTGATAAAACTGGCCCCTAGATGGAGCACCACTGAAACTGCCTGAACCTCGAGGCCTTTTGACCTCCCTCTCCTCTTGGTCCTGACGGCGAGCCGTCTCAATATTACAGGCTATATCCACCGCCTCCTCAATGGTATGACGCAGGACTCTCTCTTGAGTCATTAAAATACGAATGGGATAAATGAGCCCGTCTATAAATCGTCTAATCCTCCCCTGATCCGTCTGGACCGTCCACGGAGCATAACGAGCTAACTCAGCAAATCTCATCTCATACTGCATCACAGACATATCCCCCTTGCGAAGCATCTCAAACTGCCTGCGTAACTCCTCCCTCTGCGACCTAGGTACCCACTTCTCCAAGAAGATAGTGGAGAACTCATGCCATGATAACAGTGCCGACCTTGCTGGCCTATGCCGCTCATATGCCTCCCACTAGGTGAAGGCTGCTCCTGAGAAGTGAAAAGTGGTTAAAGATACCCCACTAGTCTCCAAAATCCCTGCTATCCTGAGAATGCGTCGACACTTGTCAAGAAACCCCTGGGCATCCTCGCCCGGAACACCACTAAAAGTCGGAGGTGAAAGTCTTCTGAACCTCTCCAGAGGACGTTGCTCGTCATCTGGAATCACTGGTACCCCATCACCTTGAACTGGAACAACTGGCCAAAGAGGGGTAACTGGCTGAACTGGTGGTGCCTCTAGGGTCTGCAAACCCGGTGCACCCTGCTCAGGAGTTCGAGTTGCGGGGGTCTGATGGACACCCCCGGTCTGAGAAATAGCCGCTGCAGTGGTAGCTAATACCACCTGAGCTTACCCGGTGCAGATGGATAAGATCTAAGCCAACGTCTCCTGAAGACCAGGTATCACAATGGGCACTGCCGGTGCCTGAGTAGGTGCTGCTGGAGCTTCAACAACTGGTGGCTGATCGTGAATAGGAGCAACAGGTGGGTCAACTGGTACTGCCCCTGCTGCTCTAACAGGACCACGACCATGACTGCGTCCACGGCCTCTTGCTGGTGGCAATGGGGTCGTCTGCCACGTCCGGTAGCACGAGTTCTCGCCATCTGCGAGAGAGTAAAATAAGAAGTTTCTAATCTTATATCAACAAAGCCACACGATAAGATTTCAAGAATATGAAGTGTTTCCTAATGGTTTTGCAGCCTCCCGAGGATAGATACAGACATCAACATACCGATCCGCGAGACTCTACCAAATCGGCTCATAACTCGTGAGGCCTAGTAAACCTAGGATCTTATACCAACTTGTCATGACCCAAACCTGGTCGTGATGCCACCCTGCCGTGAGGCTGGGCAAGCTGGACTAAACCACAATCCAAGAACGGCATTCCAGTCAAAAAGGGAACAAATTAAAATAACACAGCAAATTTAATATGAAACTCCCAACCAAGGATAGACAATACCACTGAAAGCATAGCTGAGCAAGAACAATAATTCTCCCAAAAACCGAGGAGTCACGAGTATAGAGCCTCTAATAATATAAGATACAGGTCCGAATGGAAGTAATACAATGTCTGACAGAATAGCCAAAGAAACAACTGAAAGAGATAGAGTAGGTGGTCGTGCGGACGCTGGGCAACTACCTCAATACTCTGAACAACTACGGAAAATCAACAGCTGCCGCACTAGGTCTCTGGAGCACCTGAATCTGCACACAAGGTGCAGGGAGTATGGGGTGAGTCTACCAACTCAGCAAGTAATAAGCGTATATAAAAACCCGAAGATAAGAAAACACGAAACAACACAAGGTAAAGCTATCTAGCAGTTCTATATAGTACCAGTCTCAGAGATATACAGATTAAGTAACAATAAATAAATGCATGAGATGCAATGCAATGCATGAACACTACGGAACGTGCAGCCCGATCCATATGGGTACCCACGCTCACTGTGGGGGTTCAGACTCCGGAGGGGCTCCTACAGCCCAAACGCCATATCCTACAGTTCCAATAATTACCATTGTTTTCATCATAATACACAGTGTCCTTTGTTACCACCGTTTCCATTACAATACACGGTGCCCTTAGTTACCACCGTTTCCAATTAAATTACACGGTGTCCTTAGTTACCACCATTTCCAATTAAAATACATGGTATCCTTAGTTACCACCATTTCCATTTAAAATAATATACAGTTCAAAATAGCGAGATAGCACTCGTCAGCCCGAAATATCATTTAAAAATCATTTGAGTTTTCAAAATGTATAAACATGTCTGAGTTTGCAAATATATTATTTAAGCCTGGCTGATTTCAAATAATATGCAAATCATGAAAATTCTGAGATAACGATCCCTGAAGGATCTCACAAGTCGGCACAAGGCCCCATACATGCCATCAACCCCAAATATCAGCAATATAATATGCGAAGCAATCGCCAACATAGAACAATACATCCCTCGGATTATACCGAGTCACTATTTCCAACATATACGACCCCGCACTAGCCATGGAGTGTGTGTCTAGCCTCATAATAGCGTCACAATATGATATACCTGGGTTTCAAACCCTCAGGTCATCATCTACACCCATTACTCACCTTAAGCCGGATGCAAACTAGCTCGCAATACCTTTCCCTCGAGAATCAATCTCCGCAGATGCCAAATCTGATCAAAGCCAATAGGAACACGTCAAAATAGGCTAATGCAACATAACCCAATCGAAATAACTCTCAATACACACAAAAACACGAAGTTGGCAAAATCGAGCCCCAGATCCGCTTCTCTAAAAATTACGAAATTCACATTTTCAGAATCCTCATCTTGCCACGAGTCCATACATATAAAATTCATCAAAATCGGAGTCTAATTGCTCCTTTAAATCCCTAATTTTCATTTGAAATTTCAAGCCCTAGTTTATCTAACTTTTACACCCAATTTCATAGAGTTAATGGTTGATTCTTCAATAAAATGATGTATTAAGGCCACGATACTTACCTCCAATCACTTCCCATTGAAATCCCCTTCAAAATACATTAATGAGCTCTCAAGGTATTATAAAAATGGAGGAAATATGAACCAAGTCGCGGATGAAATGTTTATAAAAATCCATAACTGCCCAGCAAATTTCTTCATCGCGTTCGCGACCCTGGTCACGCGAACGCGTAGCTTGCTCCTGCCCTCTTAACGTGACCGCGATGGCCCACTGCCCCTGGTCTACGCAAACGCGTCCACCTATCACGTGAACGAGATTAAGAGCAACCCTCTACTTCGCGATCGCGGCCTCCCCTTCGCGAACACGAAGGCAAAATTCCCGGCTCCCAGATTCCTTCTACGCGTTCGCGTCCACCACCACGCGAACGCGATGCCTTGAGGTCTGCAGCACCAACAACAGAAAAATCTGCTATCTTTCAAAACCAAAAATCCTTCCGTTAACCATCCGAAATAACTCCGAGGCCCCCGGGACCTCAACCAAAAGCACCAGCACGACTTAATACCTCATTCAAACTTTCTCGGGCCATAAAAACACTAACATTTACTTCAAAAATCTCCGAATTCCTCAAATTCAATCCTAAGTCAAACTAGAACTTTTCAAAATTTGCATTCGATCCAAAATCCAACCAAACGACGTCCGAATGACCTGAAAATTTGCAGACATATCCAAAATCACCTAACAAAGCTACTGCAACTCTCAAAATTCCATTCCGACCTTCGTATCAAAATCTCACCTATCAACCGGAATTCGCCAAAATTCGAACTTAGCCAATTCAAGCCTAATTCTACTCCGGACCTCCAATTTAATTTTCGATTTCTCTCCCAAGTCACAAATCACCATCTGAAACTAGTTGAATCATCGAAGATCCATTCCGAGCCCTCTAACTCATAAGTCAACGTCCGTTTAGCTTTTCCAACTTAAGCTTTCCTTAAAGAGACTATTGGTCTCATTTCTAACCAAATTCAATACAACATATCTCAAACTCACCAAACAAATACATCAACATATGGGGAAGCTTAATATGGGGATAACGGGGCTGAAATACAAAAGACGATGGGTCGGGTCGTCACATAGGCACCCCTCAAGATCCACTAGTGCGGCTCCCGGCCGTGTTAATTGTGACTTTATTAAAGGTGAAGCAATTAAGCAAGTAAGGCTCACAAATATAGCATTCATATAACTTAAAATAAGCTTTGAAGAAGAAAGAGGTACGCAAATTTAAAATAAAATGAAAGAAAGTTGATTTAAAAAAAGTATTACTATGAAAGAACATTTGAATAAACAAGCAAAAGGGAGAAGGGTCCTAGGTTTAACTAAAATATGGATCATTCGATACAATATCCGCACATATTCCCAAAGAGGGGTCTTTTTATGATATTATCGCATCGTCACTATCTCCATATTCTATCCTTCCCACCCCATTGAGGTATTTAAATGTGTTGGTATCGTTTACTTATTACATAATAATACCCGTCCTAACCTGTTTGTCCTGGGGTATTAGGACTTCTAACCCTAAGAAGGGGGTGAGAGAGATAGGGTATATATGAAGTTTCAAAGGTAAAAACTACTAAGACGACTGTCAAAACACATAGCACACAAGAGGTATGCAAATAAGACAATTAAAGGTTCAGATAAACCCCGTAACATTACAAGCTACCAGTTTAGCATGACTTCAAGTACTGATTTGGTCTTTAAAAGAGGTTAAGGAGCAGGCAGACTAGTTTGACACATGGAAGTTAGATAGAAAATTTGCTTTGCGCCCTCCAGGCTCGTTTAGAAAATGACAGTTTTTGAAAATCAGTTAATCTTAGAGGAGAACATTAGTTTGAGACATAGGTCTGTCGAAAAGAGAGTTCAAGTTGCAGCAAGGTTTAGGAATGGCTTACAATTAAGCCGGAGGGTTTGAATACAAAAGGATGCAAGAGGAAAGATTTAAAAGACATTAAAGCATTAAACTTAGGCAGGCAGAATATTTGAAACCATCATTTTAAAGGGACGTTACAAGTTCAGAGTAATGTGAAAGGGGCAGACCTGGGCCCGATTTAAAAGTAAACAGACTGAAACGTTTTTAAGCACTGGACATACACATTGATCTTTGTTCATTACTGCTTTTTTACAAGTCTGGACAACCTACCGTTTTGCCTAGCGTTTATATGGTTCCTATAGGCATATTTGCTAGGTGAGGTTATGAGAGTGCAAACCTATTGGCATGCTTTCTATATGAGGCTGTAAGAATGCATACCTATAGACATGATTTCTATTATGAAGTTGATGCAATAACGAAAAGCATATAGACATGACATCTATATGAGATGCAAAAAAGTAAACCCTTATAGACATGGTAACTATATGATATTGATGCAAAAAGTAAAACACTATAAGCATGGTATCTACATGAGATGATGTAAAAAAGTACAACCATATAGCCATGGTAACTATCTGAGATAACGCAAGAAAGGTAAACCCCTCCCATATTCTCTTTCACTAGATCCCCAAGTTCTTTTATTACAAGTTAATTACAAGAATCTGGACCAAAAAAATAATATTAAAGGAAATAAATAATACATCAATACTACAAAAGGCCCGAAGAAGCGCAAAGCAACTTTAATGTCCAATGTATGCCCTTTACCAAATCCAGGCTCCCAAATCCGAGGCTTTCTCTTTAGAGTAGTGCAAGTGTGGAATTACTAGCCCCCAAAGCATCCAAGTTCAGAGGAGACTCTGGGGTCCACTAAGCATGGATTACTAAGGGGGAAGTAGGACTTAAAGCACTTAGAATAAGTGTAAAGGTGATAGATTAGAGGAAGACCATTGTAGGAGGTGGTCATACCTAGCATATGGAGTGAGGCTAGCACACCCCTAACCACTTACACAGGTTAACAAGCAGGAGCATACTTGTAAATAAGTCAGACTAGTGCCTGTATGGTGATTAGGAAACCAACATGCCTTTGTCAAGGCTCAAACACATAGTAAGGGGGTAGGAGATGTGATTACTTTGAGTATAGGTTGTTGACAACCTTAGTTCTAAACTAGGTGTGGCAATGAGGTGCCGCCCTAATCCAGAACACACTCTCATTCAAACAAGGATCAGGGAAAAAGGAGTAACATAATTATATAAGACTAAATTAAAAGGGATTCAGGGGAAAGGGGGTATATAAGAACTCAAACCATATAATGAACAATAAACAGCCAAGAGAAAGGACTGAGCATGCTGAACTAAAAATTAAAACACAAACAAACAAGGAAAAATGGAGAATTAAACATGCTGCAACTGAAATACACACAAACAAGGGAAATGGGGAAAGAGATTCAACATGTTAAAGCTTAAACTGAACAGACAAGGGAAAAGGGAAAGGGGATTAAACATGCTGAACTTAAATTAAAATACACAAACAGATTTGGGGAAATGGATTAAACATGTTAAAGTTCAAATTAACAGACTAGGGGGAAAGGAAAGGGGCTGAACATGCTAAACTCAAATTGAAATACACAAACAATGAGCTGGGTCAAGTAACAAATAGTTGGAAGTTGATGATATAAAGTTTAAAGCCTACCAGTTGCAACTTGAATAATAGATCAAGTATAGATCCTTATAATTAGCCTTGGCTTTCAGCCGGCGGATTCTTAGCAAGAGAGCAAGTAACAGAGAAGGAATGTAGAAGAGAAGAGAGTTTTCAGTGAGAATTAGAGAGTACTCGTGTTATCTGTGTGTCCCTCTTAGTGAGAAAAGTGAAGGCCTATTTATAGTTTTGAAAGGATGCAGCAGTAATGCAAGAAAATATTCAACAGTACCAATCATAAAAAATTAAAGAGAAGGTTCCCTTTAATTAAGGAACCAGCTGGAAATAAATAAACTTTGATCTAATTTTGGAAAGAAAAATCAAGTACCAATAACATAGTATAGGGTAAATATATGTAAAGAGTTTGAAAATTACACGGGTAAACACATAAGGCAGGTAATCAACTAGAAAATCAAGGAATCGAGATACTAGTTTATTCGAACTTAGTTAGAAAACAGGGGTCAATTAGAGAATCAGACAGCTGTACAAATTCAAGATTTCCAATTAGGGTTTCAAAGAGGTGGAAATGTGACAATATAAAAGAGGTATAGGTTAGAACATACAAAAATTGGAAGTAGCAGATAAACATGTAACAAAAAACACAAGAAAACAATTTGAGATGGCTAGGGTTTTACTAAGAAAGAATGGAAAATCCCCTTAGAATTTAGGGTTTCAATTACACATAGAGCATACAGAAAGTAATAGATGAATATGAACACAATGAAGAACATCATAACGAAAGCATGGAATGCATGAACTGAAAACCCTAAAAAGTAATTAGTGAAGCAAAACATCTCAGAGCCATGGTAGAAAAATGCTTAAGAATCACAGTAAGGCTAGCGAAGAACACACAATAGCAAATAAAGTGGAGATATCAAGGAGATCGGAGAAGTCATAGAAACTCCTCATTTTAAAAAAGACGAACCGTTTGGAAACAAGAAATAAGCGAAGAAAAGATGAGAAATACATTAAAATCTTTAGAGAATAACTAGGACTCAGAGAGAATCGTAAAAGTAAACAAAGAGAAGAACCTAGAGAAATTAGGGTTTTCAGAGAAAGGTCTCGAAGCATCGAGAAAAGCCTGAACGGACTCGTCAGAGTTGGCAAAGTACTCAGGGACTTGAGGCTCGCCGGAGAAAGGCCGAATACGACTGCAGAAACCCCATTGGAGGACCTCTGGTCCGATCATCCTTGAAGTAGGGCTCCGATTTTCGATACCAGGACCAGGAGAGGTGAGGAGTGAACGGATGAGGACGTTTTAGGGCTTGAGCAGCCATGAACGCCAGTGAGATTAAGCCGGAGACGATTAGGGTTTGAGAGGGCTAGAGAGCTTTTGGGATTCAAAGGCGGCAGGTTTGGAAGAATGGGTTTAGGGTTAGGGGTGTTAGGGGTTTAATTGTGGTAAGTGAAGTGTGAGCCGCTGATATGTGTGATCAACGGCCAGGATTAAAAGAGCTGGGGTGGTTAGTTTTAACTGGGTTTGTGTCGGGTAGCTTTAAATTGGGTCAGGCAATTGGGGGCTAATTTTGGGGTTGATTTTGGGTTTCAATTTGGGCTAGAATTGAAAGATTAAAGGGCTACATTTTAAATAGCCATTTTCCTAATTTGATTTTTATAAAAATAGTAAACAATTTTATAAAAATCCAATAAAATTAATGAGTTAATAAAATATATTTAGGAAGCAACTAAAAAATATCAGGAATGATTTTGTACTTGAAATACTTATTAAATTGTAATTTAATGCAATTTAGTTTAAACATACCTAATGGCTTTGTAAAATTCTGAAAAATTACATAAATTATATTTTTTTTATGTGAATATTAAATAACAAGATTTGAGGTTAATAATGGATTTTATAGTACAAAATAAGTTGTAAATTGGTTTTAAAATTGGATTGTAAGTGGATGCTTATATATGCATTCACAAGCTATTTTGAAAGTATTTTGGGTACAAAAATACATAGGTAAAAATTGGGTATCAACACGAACGCTGCTGGGGCATTAGTCATCCCAAAAGATATCACCAAAAACTCAAAATGACTATATCGGGTCCTGAAAGTTGTCTTAAGAATATCTGAGTCCCTGATCTTCAAGTGGTGATAACTTGAACGGAGATCAATCTTGGAGAACACTCTCCCTCCCATAAGTTGGTCGAATAAATCATCAATGCGAGGCAAATGATACTTGTTCTTTATTTTTACCTTGTTCAATTTCCTATAATCAATGCACATCCTCATAGTGTCATCCTTCTTCTTCACAAATAGAATATGTGCACCCCAAGGTGACACACTAGGCCGAATGAACCCCTTATCAATGAGTTCCTAAAGCTGGTCCTTTAACTCCTTCAACTCCACTGGTGCCATACGATAAGGCAGAATAAAGATGCGTTGAGTGACCGTCGCCAAGTCAGTACCAAAATCAATATTTCTTTCCGGTGGCATGCTCGGCAGATCTGCAGGAAACACATCCGCAAAATCCCTCACAACTGAAACAGAGTCAATACTGGGAGTCTCTGCACCGACATCCCTCACAAAGGCTAGATACGAAAGACAACCCTTCCCAACTATACGCTGGGCCTTTAAGAATGAGATTACCCAACTGGGAACATAACCTGTCAAACCTCGCCACATAATCCGTGGCACACCCGGGATAGCCGATGTCAGTATCTTGGCAAGAGAGTCTAGAATAGCACGACACAGAAATAGCCAATCCATGCCCAAAATGACATCGAAATCCACCGTAAACAATAATAAAAGATCTACTCGGGTCCTCAGACCCCTAATAGTCACCTCACATGACCGGTACACACGGTCTACAAAAATAGTATCGCCCATTGGGGTAAATACACGAACAAGTGAAGCAAAATACTCACGGGGCGTGCCCAAATAACGAGCATAGTATGACGACTCATATGAAAATGTGGAATCCAGATCAAATAATACAGAGAGATCTTTGTGGCAGACTGAACCAATACCTGTAATAACAGCATCGAAAGCAATAACATCGGGTCTAGCTCGAAGTGCATAGAAATGGGCCTGGCCGCCACCTGATCGAGCTCCCCTCTAGGGCGACCCCTAGCTGACTAACCTCTACCCCTAGCTAGCTGGGCGGGTGGTGGTAAAGTAACTAGTGTTGAAGCCGATGACTGACCTCTCTACTGAGATAAACCCGCAAGACAATGATGATACTGCCTCCACATATGACCCATCTCCCCGCACTCATAGCAACTCCCGAGTGCTAGAGACGGGGCTTGAAGGAACCCCTAGCACCAGAATGACTAGCAGATGTACATGGCATAGAAAAGTCCTGAACTGATGGCGCACGGGATGAACCCTAAGCTGGGAGGGCACTAAGTGATGAATGGCCCTGATGAGAACTGTGAGAACCATGACCCGATGACGCTCCAAGATAACTTGGGTGAGCTGGCTGAGCATGCCTGAATAGACGACCTCTACCGTGCTGAAACTACCTCTCGAAGGAGCACCACTATAACTAGCAGATCCTCGAGGCCTCTTGGCCTCCCTCTCCTCTCGCTCCTGGCGACAAACAGACTCAATATGTCTACTACCTTCTCAAAGGTGGCATCAGTCACCCTCTCCCTTGTCATAAACATACGAAGCTGATAAGTGAGGCCATCAACAAACCTCCCAACCCTCTCTCTATTTTTCAGAACCAACCAAATTGCATGACGAGATAATTCAGAGATCCTCACTTCATACTGCATCACAATCATCTCTCCCTGATGCAACCACTCAAACTGTCTACGCAGCTCATCTCTGCGAGACTGCGGCACATACTTCTCCCAGAAGAGAATAGAGAACATTGCCTGGTAAGGGTGCAGCATCAACAAGCCTACATCTCTCAAAATCCTCTCACCAAGTGAAGGCAGATCCCGAAAATGGATAAGTAGTGAAAGCGACCCCGCTGGTCTCCAAAATACCCGTTGTAGGAAGTATCCTCTGACACTTATCCAAGAAGCCATGGGCATCCTCGTCCTCTGCACCACTGAAAATCATAGGCTGAAGTCTACCAAACCTCTCCAACCTACGCTACTCTTCCTCTATCATCGCAGGAACTACATAGTCCTGAGCAGCTGCAACCCGCTGGGTTGGATGTGCCCCCGGTGTGTGAAGTCCTTGTATGACCAACTCAGGTGTGCGAGCGGCGGGAGTCTGAGTGCCTCCCCCGGCCTGAGAAGTAGCTGCAACTGTAGTAACTGAGACTTCCTAAGCTAGGTCAGTGCAAACTAATAGAATCTGAGGCAAGGCCTCCTGAAGACCCGAAATCACAATGGGCACAGCTAGTGTCTGAGCTGGTGCTGTTGAGCGTCCATAACTGGGACCTGATCCTGAACTGGGGTGACTGGTGGTGCTGCCCTAGCTGCTGTACGAGCCACACCTTTTCCTCTACTGCGACCACGAACGCGTCCTCGTCCTCTAGTGGCCACATATGGTAATACTAGTGGTCGTCCATCTTGACCAGTAGTGCATGTCCTCAATATCTACGAGAGAATAGAATAACAGGAGTCTAGTACTCGGATCAACAAAGTCGCACAACAAGAATTTCAAGAATATGACGTTTTTCCTAAAGGTTCTGCAGCCTCTCGAGGAAAAATACACACATCTCCATACCGATCCGCGAGACTCTACTAAACTTGCTCATGACTTGTGAGAGCTATGTAACCTAGGCTCTCATACCAACTTGTCACGACCCTAAACGCGGAACCGATCGTGATGGCGCCTCTCATGAAGACAAGGCCTTTCGACACATTCTCACTTTATTTTAAGCAATTAATATAATATAATTAAGTCTTTAACATGATAAAATCCCAAAAATAATAAGCAATGAACAGTACAATTTGCATAATTTAAAGCCAACACAGCCCGACATTAGGTTGTCACCAATTATGAGCATCAATCAATATACCACAAGTCCGGGGAGTCTACAAAGCTATTACAGAATCACCAATAAGAGAAAAGAAATGAGATATGGGGAGAAGCACGGGTCTGCGTACGTCGAGCAGCTACCTCGTGAAATCCAAAATTTGCTGGGAGCTCTCAACTCTCACAAGCAGGATCAACAGTGCATGAATTTTTACACAGGGTGCAGGGAGTAAAGTGACTACTCTAACTTAGTGAGTAATAATCATAAATAAAGATTGAAAAATATGAAATCACGTAAGGTTACATAACATGCTATAAGGAAATAGTAAAGGCAATAGAAACAATGAAGCAGTAAAGAGGTGTATAGTCATTGAGTTTAGTTTAAACACCATAAGAATGACTTTATAACAATTAGCAAGTAAATGACAGATAAATAGGAAATATAAACACATAAAGGATCGCCCCTCGGGCTCAATGTCAACAAATCTGCCTCTCGTGCAATCTCGTAGAAATAATTCCAACCCCTCGGGCTATATCTCACTTCACAATGGAAACCCATGCTCATTGGGGTGTGCATACTCCTGGAGGGGCCCCCTACGGCCCAAGCGCAACATCAAACCATCTCGTGGCATCATCACTAGGCTCTCGGCCTCATATCAACTAGCCACCTGGTGACGTACAAATCTCAAGCCCTCGGCCTCATAATCATAATCAGTATTTCCTCACAATGTAGGCCCTTGATCTTATTCAGTCAGAATCTCACAATCACTCGGGCAATAGTAAAACATAGTGCTTAGCCCAAATATCATATAAGTGATAAAGCAGAGTAAACATGGCTGAGTTATGAAAAACAATAAATATAGCATGACTAAGCTCAAGTATAAAGTCAAAACAATGAGGAGATATCAATAAAAATCCCATAAGGGTTCAAATAGTTGGCACGATGCCCAAATATGGCATCCAACCCAAAACATGATGATAACAAATAGTTTTCATTCAAATACACGGTAAAATAGTCATTTGGGATGGACCAAGTAACAATCCCCAAGAATGCATGACCCGACTCTTGTCATCTAGCGTGTGAGTCACCTCAATATAGCACAACGATGTGCAATCCATGGTTTGACACCCTCAGGACAACATTTACAATCATTACTCACCTCAATCCGGTCTAACTCTAGCCCGCGATGCCTTTACCCCTCGAATGGGCCTACATTCATGTCAAATCAATCCAAAATCGAAATCACGACATCAAACTATGCTAAGGAAACAGAGCCCATACGAAAATAATCAATTTACAAAATAAATCTTGAAGTTACCAAAACCCGAACCCTGGGCCCATATCTCAAAATTCGATAAAATTCACATCAATAGATTCCTTATCTCCCCAGGAGTTCATACATATCAAAAGTACAAAAATCTGATCACAAATGGTCCCTCAAACCCTCAAGTCTAGGTGTCCAATACCAAACCCTAGTTTCCCCAATTTTAACCTTTAAAGTCCATTACTTACATCTCTAATCCGAGTAATAATACCATAGTTAGGTCCAAAATCCTTACACCAATGCAATCCCCTTGAATTCCTTCTTGAAATCGCTCAAAAAGCTCCAAGAACCGACTTAGAAATGGTGGAATAGCTCAAAAATCGCGAAGGAAATAACTTATACATTCTGGCCCAGGAATTTCGCATATGCAGACCCTTCTACCCCTTCTGCGGTACTACTTTTGCAGTCAATGGACCACTTCTGCGGTCATCACTTAAATTCTCTACTTTTGAATCTGCGATGCCCAATCCGCACCTGCGCCATCGTAGGTGTGGTTCTTCAACCGCTTCTGCGGTTTCCTCCTTCACATTCCCTTTCTGCTTCTGTAATTCAAATCTCACTTCGTGAGACCGCACCTGCGGTCCGCAAGCCGCAGGTGTGGTTATGATAGCAATGGGAAACTTCAACTATCACAACCAACTCCAAATCGTTCCGCCAACCATCCAGAATCACCCCAAGGTCACCGGGACATCAACCTAAAGCACAAACACATCATATACCAACATCCAAACTTATTCCAATCTTCAAAACACCTCAAACAACATCATATCAACCAAAATACATCAGATTCAAGCCTAAGTTTCCAATATATTCTAAATTATGCTTTTGATCGAAAAACATATCAAACCACGTCCGAATGTCTAGAAATTTTGCACACATCCTAAATGACACCATGAAACTACTGCAACTCTCGGAATTCCATTCTGACCCCTATATCAAAATCTCATCTATCAATTGGAAAATACCAAAAACCCAATTTCACCTATTGGAGCTTAAATCTACTCCGTACCTACAAAAACATTTTGATCATACTACTAAGAGTCCCAAATCACCTCCCGAAGCTATCCGAACCATCGAAACTCACTTCCGATCCCTCTAACAGATAAGTCAAAATCAGGTTAACTTTTCCAACTTAAGCTTCTTCAAAAGAGACTAAGTGTCTCAAACTTTACCAATTCCTTTTCGAACCCGAGCCAACCAACCCAATCACATATTGAACCGATAGAAAAGGCAATAAGAAGTAGAAATGGGAGAAATAAAGCGGTAACTCATGAGACAACTGACCGGATCATCACAAACAAGCTGGGTGGCAAAATAAGCTCATAAGCCACCTCCCCAATCCTCCGAAGCACCTCAAAAGGCCCAATGAACCAAGGACTCAATTTACCCTTCTTCACAAATCTCATAGCACCCTTCATGGGTGAAGCCTTCCATAGAACCTTCTCACCAACCATGTAGGACACATCCCGAACCTTCCTGTCAACATAACTCTTTTGTCTTGACTGCGCTATACGAAGCCCTTTCTCAATCACCGTCACCCTATCCAAAGTATCCGGCAGCAAATTTGTACCCAATGGCCTAGCCTCACCTGGCTCAAACCAACCAACTGGAGATCTACAACGCCTCCTATACAAAGCCTCATATGGAGCCATCTGAATACTCGACTGGTAACTGTTGTTATAAGAAAAATTCTGTGAGCGGTAGAAACTGAATGCATAACCATGAAAAATTAATTATACAAGCGCGTAACATGTCCTCTAATATCTAAATATTGTGCTTGGACTGCCCATCCTTCTGAGGATGAAAATTGTGATTAACTCTACTTGAATACCCAACTCTCGCTGCACAGACCTCCAAAACTGTGAAGTAAACTGAGTGCCCCTATCTGAAATGATGGAAACTGGGACACCATACAAACAGCCAATCTCCCGGATATAGATCTCTGGCAACCTCTCTGAAGAATAGGTAGTACACACAGGAATGAAGTGCACAGACCTGGTAAGACGATCCACAATCACCCAAATAGCATCGAACTCCTTTAAAGTCTATGGGAGTCCAATTACAAACTCCATGGTGACCCGCTCCCACTTCCACTCGGGAATATCCATCTGCTTAAGCAAGCCACCTGGTCTCTGATGCTCATATTTCACCTGCTGACAATTGAGACACCGAGCCACAAATCCCACAATGTCTTTCTTTATTGTCCTCCACCAATAATGCTTCCTCAGATCTTGATACATCTTCGCGGCACCTGAATGAATAGAATACCGCGAGGGCCTCCTCTAGAATCAACTCCCAAAACCCATCAATATTGGGAACACATATCCGGCAGTGTATCCTCAGTACTCCGTCAACCAATAGTCAAATCTCTGGCATCATCGTGCTGAACTCTGTTCTTTAGGACAAACAAATGAGGATCATCATATTGGCACTCTCTGATGCGATCAAATAAGGAAGATTGAGAAATTGCACAAGCCAATACCTGACTGGGCTACGAAATATCCATCCTCACGAACCGATTGTCCAAGGCCTGAACATCAACTGCAATAGGTCTCTCCCCATATGGAATATATTCCAAACTCCCAATACTCACCGCCTTCCTACTCGTCATCGACTACCAGATTGTCCTTCATCGGATGGTACAAGATAGTGATATCATAGTCCTTTAGCAGCTCCAACCATCTCCGATGCCTCAAATTGAGATCCTTCTACTTGAACAAGTGCTGGAGGCTACGATGATCAGTAAACACCTCACACGACACCATATACAAATAATGCCTCCAAATCTTCAATGCTTGAACAATGGCAGCCAACTCCAAATCATGAACACGGTAGTTCTTCTCATGGGGGTTCAACTGACGAGAATCATAAGCAATAACTCTACCCTTCTGCATCAACACACACCCAATACCAACCCTTGAAGCATCACAATACGCGGCATATGAACCTGAAGCTGATGGCAACAATAACACTAGAGTTGTGGTCAAGGCAGTCTTGAGCTTCTGCAAGCTCTCCTCACGCTCATCCGACCACCTAAATGGAGCACCCTTTTGAGTCAACTCTATCAAGGGTGATGTGATAGATGAAAATACCTAAACAAACTGGTGGTAATATCCCGCCAAACCAAGAAAGCTGCGAATCTGGCCGAGGACTGTCTGAGCCAACTCTGAATCACCTCTACCTTCTTTGGATCAACCTGAATACCCTCGCTGGACACCACATGCCCCAAGAAAGCAACTCAACAGAGCCAAAACTCACACTTGGAGAACTTTTCATAAAGGTTCTCCTCCCTCAATATTTGCAACACAGCTCTCAAATGCTCCGCGTGCTCCTCCTGACTACGCGAATACACCAGAGCATCATCAATGAAAACTATGAAAATCGAGTTGATATAAGGCCGAAACACACTGGTCATCTAATTCATGAACGTTGCTGGGGAATTGGTCAACCCAAAAGACATCACAAGAATTCATAATAACCATATCGGGTCCTAAAAGCTGTCTTATGAATATCCGAGTCCCTGATCTTCAACAGGTGATAACCTAAACAACGATCAATCTTGGAGAACACTCTCGCTCCCTGAAGCTGGTCAAAAAAATCATCGATATGAGGCAAAGGATACTTGTTCTTGATTGTTACTTTGTTCAGCTACCTGTAATCAATGTACATCCTCATCGGCCATCTTTCTTCTTCACAAATAGAACAGGTGCATCCCAAGGAGACACACTAGGCTGAATAAACCCCTTGTCAAGGAGTTATTGAAGCTACTCCTTTAACTTTTTCAACTCCGCTAGTGCCATACAATATAGTGGAATAGAGATGGGTTGAGTGCCTGGTACAAGATCAATACCAAAATCAATATCCTTGTCTGGTAGCATGGCCGGTAGGTCTGCAAGAAACACATCGGGAAAATCCCTCACAACCGGAATAGATTCAATCTTAGGAGTCTCTGTACTGACATCCCTCACAAAGGCTAAGTATGAAAGACAACCTTTCCCAATCATCCGATGGGACTTTAGAAGGCTCTAGCTCAGCTTCTATTAGTTTGAAATGTTGACTTATGTGAATAAGGGCTCGGATGTGGTTCCTGATGAAGAAAAGAAGGTATGTAGACTTGTTAAGTCCCTACGGAAAAAACAAGCACCCAAACAGTGGCATGCAAAATTTGATCGAACAATGCTGTCAAATAGTTTAAGACGAATGAATGTGATAAATGTGTGCACATTAAAAATATTCCAAATCACATAGTCATTGTTTGCTTTTATATGGATAAAATGCTGATAATGAGTAATGACATTGTAACATAAATGCAACTAAGTGTATTCTAAATAGCAAGTTTGATATGAAGTACTTGAGAGTTGCTGATTTAATTCTGGGAATTAATATCCATAAGAATCCTCAAGGTCTGGCATTAGCACAATCGCATTATATTAAGTCAAGACATGAAATATTCAAGCACTTAGGGTTTAAAGTTGCAAAGACTCCAATTGACGTAAATCTTGCATTTGCAAAGAACAAAGGCCAAAGCATATCACAATTGGATTATGCTCGTATGTTGGGATGCTTAATGTATATCATGAATTGTACACGACCAGAGATAGCTTGTGCTATAAGTAAATTGAGTCATAGATGAGCAATCTAGGTCAATCTCATTGGATTGTAATGAAATGAGTTTTTGGATATTTAGAACATACCCATGACTTTGCTTTCCACTACAGTAAATATCCTGCGGTGATTGAGCGATACTGTGATGCAAATTGGATCACCAGTTCAATTGATTCTAAGTCCACTAGTGGATATGTATTCACTATTATTGGAGGAGCGGTACTTGGAAGTCATCCAAACAAACTTGTATTGCTTGCTCTACAATAAAGGATGAGTTTATAGCCTTAGATAAAGTCGGTAAAGAAGCTGAATGGCTCCGAATATTCTTGGAAGACATTCCTTTTTGTCCCAAACTATTGGCATCAATATGCATACATTGTGATAGTAAAAGCGACAATTGGACGGGCTGGGAGAGTTATGCATAACGCTAGATCTCGTCATATACGATAAAGACATAAAATTATTAGGAAACTACTCTCTAGATGAATTATCAATATTGACTATGTAAAGTCAAGTGATAATGTATCGGATCCACTAACAAAAGGCCTAACTAGAGAGGTAGTTGAGAAATCATCAAGGGAAATGGGACTATGGCCGAGAACAAGTCATTGTGGAGGTAACTCTACCTAGAAGACTGGAGATCCCAAGATGTAGGTTCAAGGAGATCAAACAGAGTAATTAATGACGGTTCAAAATTCTCAACTAAAATTTTGGTCCATTCACGTGATGAGATAATGTTCAGTACCAAGAATAAAGCATTAAGACTTTTTAATGATTTCTAAATTTTATACGAGGTATATCAAACAGTGTATCTACGAGATGACACGTTTCGAAATCACCTATGTAAGTGAAAAGTGTTAGCCGCTTCAAGGAGAATTTGGTAAGGCCAGTTCTCTACGCACTTTGATCGAGTATATACGACATATTTTCACTACGGAAAGTTCAAAGGGAAATCTACTTATCCAGATGCGATTAATCCTTGCTTGCTTACATGATATATCCATTTTCCATTCATGTGGGGGATTGTTGGCTTTTTAGGCTTAATATAGCTTAAAAGGGGGTGAATGGGAAATGGAGGGCAAATGAAATTTTGATGGGTATATATACAATTACTTTCTTATAGCTCTTAAAGAGTTAAAAAGAAGGCAAGCGTTGCGCCATCGTCGTCGCTCGCTCGATCGGCTCGGCTTTGGCTTCAGATTGGATTGTATTTAGATTTGGTCAAATGATCGATCGATTGATTAATTTTTAGGACCAGTTTTATTTGTTAACTGTAAATATTAAGGTAATATTATTAAATATTCATTTTTTAAACGAGAAATTAATATTAAATCTAACAGAATATTAATATTAAATTCAATAGAATATTAACCGTTTGACATTATCCGTTTTTTCATTTTGTAACAAAAAAATAAGTTTCCTCATCATTATGAATTACCGGTTTATTGTTGCATAAATAGCCATTTACGTTATGGCCGTTTTACATAAACAGACCTTTTGAAGAGATGCACCTCTTCAGTTTGAACTCAACATATTGGCTATAAATAGCAGTCCATTCTCTCAAATTTTCCACAAGAATTTTTGAGTTCTCCTCCTTTCTTCTGCATTGTTTTAACTACAAAGAAAAAAACAATAATTTTGATTTTCTACCAATCTTTGTGGTCGCTGAAACATTGGGATTTGAAGTACCGCTATACATATGTGTAATTCGTTCTATCTTGATGGAAATAATCCACAACCTTGGGTACTAGGATGAGATTAAATTCCTTAAGAAAATACTGTAAATTCAATGGGCTCGAATTAAATTCTGTTTCGTTTATTTGTTATTTTTTGTTCTCTATAATTCTTTTACAAATATAATTTACTAACAGTAAATCTTAGCAGTAAAACTATATATGCTACAACATTTTGCTCATAATTGAACTAGATGTTTTTTGAAAATATTTAAAAAGGGTGGATTGTCTTCACTCTTAAGGGCCGTTTGATTGTAAAAATCGTTTGATTGCAAAGAAGTAATCCCGGAATTAATTATTTTGAAATTAATTATTCTGCCTTTTTAGGGGGGGTAAAAAAATATTATAATTCGGGGATAAGTAATCTTTGGATTTAATGATCAGCGAACTCGAATTTGACACCCCAACAAATTTCACATTGATTAAACATGGGAGAGATGTTGGATATAAAATTAAACAAACTTTAAATTTTATTGACTCGTTTTAAAACCGTACGAGCATATATTCAAAGAGGACAATATCACATGTGAGTTGGATTGTTATATGAGACGGAGCCCTTCATAGGTTATTCTGCTTTAGTAAGTCTTAAAGTATATGATAAATGAGAAGAAATTATCGATAGTTCATCAATTTCATACTAAAAAAGAGAGCCTGTTATAAAATAAAAGTAATTTAGTAAAACATGAACAAGAAATATAAGCAACTTAGTGAAACATGAACAAGAAATATAGATAGAGAGAAGGAAGATATTTTCTTCTTCAATTGTGTATTTTCCTATCTATTACAAGGCCTTTATATAGGCATAAAAAGTGAAGAAAATATGTCATGGAATATGTCATTCAACATACAAAATATGTCATTGAATATGTCATAAACCATTTGAGATGAAGATCATGGAAGAAGAGTAGACATCCACCATAAATTGCTATTTATCATAACACTTTCCCTTGGATGTCCATAGATAATGTGCCTCATTAAACCTTACTAGAAAAAAACCCTATGGGAAAAAAAAATCTAGTGAAGGAAAAAGAGTAATCATGTATAGAGATATGCCTTCTTGTTGTCTCGTTAAAAATCTTGCAAGGAAAACCCAGTGATACAAAACCTTGTAAGGGAAAAAGAGTGCAACGTGCATTAACTCCCCCTGAAGAGAGCATCAATTCACATCCTTGAGCCTTCACATCCCAATCTTGTGCACTAGCTTCTTGAAGGTTGACGTCGGTAGAGATTTTGTGAACAAATCAGCCATATTATCACTTGAACGAATCCGTTGCACATTGATATCACCATTCTTTTGGAGATCATGTGTGTAAAATACATTTGGTAAAATATGCTTTTTCCTATCTCCTTTTTTGAATTCTCCCTTCAATTGAGCTATGGATGCTGCATTGTCTTCATACAAAATCGTGGGTAGTTTGCAACATTTCAAACCACATTTGTCTCAATATGATGTATTATAGATCTCAACCACACACACTATCGACTTGCTTCATGAATAGCAATTATCTCAGCATGATTAGATGAAGTAGCCACAATTGATTGCTTAGTCGATCGCCAAGATATGACAGTGCCTCCACAGATAAACACATAATCTTTTGAGATCGAGCCTTGTGTGGGTCAGATAAATATCCATCATCAACATAATCAACAAGATCAGGACTGCAATTATTGCTATAAAATAAGCCCATATCGGTAGTCCCTTTTAGATACCGCAATATATGTTTGATTCCATTCCAATGTCTCCATGTCGGAGCAGAGCTATGTCTTGCTAGGACATTAACTGAAAAAGTTATGTCAGGTCTTGTAGTATTTTCCAGATACATTAGTGCACCAATTGCACTAAGATATGGTACTTCAGGACCAAGTAGCTCTTCATTATTTTCTTGAGGTCGGAATGGATTCTTATTCACATCAAGTGATCGAACAACCATCAGAGTACTTAAAGGATATGCTCCATCCATGTAAAACTGTTTCAATAGCCTTTCTATATAGGCAGTTGATGAACAAAAATTCCGTTTGCCAAATTTTCAATTTGCAAACCAAGACATAATTTTGTCTTTCCGAGATCTTTCATCTCGAATTTCTTCTTTAAATAATCAATTGCCTTTTGGAGTTCTATGGGAGTTCCAATAAGGTTTATGTCATCAACATATACGGCAAGTACAACAAATTCCGATGTTGTTTTATTTATAAAAACACATGGGCAAATGGCATCATTTATATAGCCTTCCTTTAATAAATACTCACTAAGACGATTATACCACATTCGTCCTGATTGCTTTAGACCATACAAATATCTTTGCAATTTGATTGAAAAGATTTCCCGGCACTTTGAATTATGTGTGATTGGCATTTTGAATCCATCGGGAATTTTAATGTATATCTCATTATCAAGTGAGCCATAAAGGTAGGCGGTAACCACATCCATTAAATGCATGTCAAGCTTTTCAAGGACAACAAAACTAATGAGATAACGGAAAGATATAGCATCCATAACGGGTGAATATGTCTCTTCATAATCGACACCCGGCCTTTGTGAAAATCCTTGTGCAACAAGGCGTGCCTTATATATTTGTACCTCTTTTTTCTCATTTCTCTTGCGTACAAAAATCCATTTATAGCTAACAGGCTTAACACCATTAGGTGTTTGAACTATAGGCCCAAAAACTTCACGTTTTGCAAGTGAATTCAATTCTGATTGGATTGCTTCTTGCCATTTTGGCCAATCAAGTCTTTGTCGACATTCTCCAATAGATTGAGGTTCAAGATCCTCACTTTCTTGCATAATGCTAGATGCAACATTATATGCAAAGACATTATCCACCACTATATCCACTCGATTAAAATTTGTCTCAATATCGATTGGATTTATTGATAGTTCCTTATTTTCTTGAGTCTCGGGCTCAATGGATTCTTCATGAATCTAAGAATTTATTAAATCATGAATTTCCTCATGAGATTCTTTCGAAGTGTCATTTTGATCATTTGCTTTCTTTTTTTCTAGGATTTCAATCTTTGGAACCTAATGGTCTGCCACGTTTTAGGCGTGCTTTCGACTCATTAGCTATGACAGTAGAAGATTGTCCAATATGGACATCAATACGGATTGTTATATTCTCTGCGGGGATATGTGATTTTGTTATCCTTTTCAAGTCCGTAAATGCGTCTGGCATTTGATTTTCTATTCTTTGCAAATAGATAATCTTTTGCACCTTTTTTCCACAAATAGAGGCACGTGGATCAAGATGAGATAATGAAGGATTTTTCCATAAAATTTCCCGTTTGGTTTCACCAACTTCTCCCACTAATTTTGGGAAAAGAGTCTCATCGAATCGACAGTCTACAAATCGTGCAGTGAACAAATTCCCTGTCAATGTTTCGAGGTAGCAAATAATGGAGGACGATTCAAACCCAACATATATTCCTAACCTTCTTTGCAGACCCATTGTGGTGCGATATGGCAGTGCTACAGACACATATACTGCGCATCCAAAAATTCTTAAATGGGATATATTAGGTTCATGACCCAAAACTAATTGCAACGTGGAATATTTGTGATAATTTGTCGGTCTGAGACGAACTAGCATTGCTGCATGCAAAATGGCGTGACCCCAAACCGAAGTGGGAAGCCTCGTTTTCATGAGTAACGGTCTTGCTATCAAGTGCAGACGTTTAATTAAAGACTCTACAAGACCATTTTGAGTGTGAACATGAGCTACAGGATGTTTCACTTTTATCCCAATTGATAAGCAATAATCATTAAATGCTTGGGATGAAAACTCAGCAGCATTATCTAGTCTAATAGACTTAATTAGATTATCAGAAAATTATGCCAGTAATCGAATTGTTTGTGCCTTTAATTTTGCAAGCGCAAGGTTGCGAGATGACAATAGGCACACATGAGACCATCTAGAAGATGCGTCTATTAAGACTATGAAATATCTAAACGACCCACTAGGTGAGTGAATAGGTCCACAAATGTCCCCTTGTATACGTTCCAAAAACGCAGGTGACTCAATTCCAACCTTTGTTGGTGATGGTCTAATAATTAACTTGCTTTGATAACAAGAAGTGCAAGAAAATTCATTATTTAAAAGAAACTATAAATTTTTTAATGGATGCCCATTTGAGTTTTCTATAATCCGTCTCATCATAATTGATCCAGGATGTCCCAATCGATCATGCCAAAGTACGAAAGTATTGGAATCAGTAACCTTTTGGTTAACGGTAGAATGTGCCTCAATTGCACTAATTCTTGTCTAATACATGCCACAAGATAAAGATGGGAACTTCTCAATAACCCTCTTTTGGTAAGATACATTGTTTGTAATGATGAGATATTCAAGATTATTCTCATCTATTGTCTCAATATGATATCCATTTTGACGGATATCATTAAAACTCAACAAGGTCCTCTTGGACTTGGAGGAGAATATTGCATTCTCTATGATAAATATTGTTCCTTTAAGCAGAATTATAGTAGCTCTTCCAGAGCCTTCAATTAATTTACTACTACCAGAAATTGTAGTAACATCTGCCTTGCACATACTTAAATAAGAGAAATATTTCTTCCCTTTGAATATTGTATGTGTCGTACATGAATCAACTAAACAAATATTTTTACAATTAAACATTGATTCAAGTTTGTTTTGTGATATATCCATATTTGCTTCCCATGGTTTGACATACAAAAGAAATATACAAATATTCGTATTTTCAGAGATAAAGAAAAAACAATTTTCAAAAGACATAATCTTTGATTGAACAACTTCATTATATATGTATAATATGTACTTAATGTTGCTAACAAAATGTAAAGTCATGGGATTAATAAAATATTAGAAATGTAATCATACTGGATATACACATAATATATTTATAATTATATGATGTATGTTGAAACAATCATATATTACATATGTAAATCTGTAGGCATAGTATATATTATAAATTAATGTAGCAACAACTACATATATTGTACAATCACATATCTGCATATTTATAAGCCAATATCATACTAATATTCTGTATGTAGGCTTGTCAAAATAAACAGTTAAATGTAGCTAGTGTAGTATATAATGTTATACTGCACAATAATGTATAATCACCCATTATGTTTGGTGTACCCAATTACATAAGCATATAACTACTTGAATTCAATAAGAAATAGACTTGATAACAAAAATAATTTCAAGTAACTTCAGTATTACTAGCATGTTTTATTTCTACACAGAAGAAGATGAATAATCAATAAAAACTTCTTGGATTTAGTCAAAGTAGGATGTAATATTTTAATGATGCAAAAACTATTATATTCATATTTTGGATACGTATTATTGTCAAGAAAATATTATTGTTATCTAAGTCTATTGTTGATTACTTTTATTTACATTTTAATAATTCAAATCAATTAAGAAGCAGTTCATTAAAATCATTACATATTTCATAAATAAAGAGATCATGGTGAAGTATGAGTATTTCTCTTTCTATTTTTTTTAAACATAATTGAGAAAAACTAAGTATCCAACAAAACATATCATTATTCTTACAAAAGAGAGAAACATGTTGTACCTGATAATTTTAAATCAGAGTCGAGAACTTTAAAAGAAGATAACCTACCGTGATGGTTAGAGACTCGTGCTGATAACGTGTTATAAAATGAAAGTAATTTAGTAAAACATGAACAAGAAATATAAGCAACTTAGTGAAACATGAACAAGAAACGTAGATAGAGAGAAGGAAGAGATTTTCTTCTTAAATTGTGTGTTTTCCTATCTATTACAAGACCTTTATATAAGCATAAAAAGTGAAGAAGATATGTCATGGAATATGTCATTCAACATACAAAATATGTTATTAAATATGCCATAAACCATTTGAGATAAAAATTATGGAAAAAAAATAGACATCCACCATAAATTGCTATTTATCGTAACACAACCAAAATTATATGAACTGAAGATACATATAAGAAATATTCCATTGTTCCAATCTGTAGCAGACTCGTGATTACAGCTCATATGGTGAAAGGTACCATTTTCAACAACTATTTCCCATTAATATTTTGTTTAATTAGGGACGTATCCTGAAATTAGAAGGCTCCTCTTCATTTCCTTAATTTGTCTTATGTACTAATTAATATTTTATACTCTCCTTAGGACAATTAGTTTTATATTATTAATTAATGTATTTTAACTTGGAAGCATTAGTGTTGAAGTTATGATACTTGAGTATTGTTTTTCTACTTCGCACCGGGTGTTAAGATAGTCGGATATTGTGGTGTCTTAAACTGCTAGTAGCTAATATAGACCGGGTTTTTATTACTTAGTGGTTGTTATTATTACTTTTCCATTTATTTTTTGAATTTTACGATGTTGTTATTATTTGTCTGCTTTTTGTTGCCGCTACTTATCCAGCTACTGTCACTTTTCGCCGCCTTGAGCTGAAGATCTGTTGGAAACATCATCTCTATCTCTCGGGGTATGGATAAAGTTTGTGCACATACTATCCTCCCCAGATTTCACTCGTGGGATTTCACTGGATTGTTTGTTGTTTATAATGATTTTAACTTGTTATAATAAATATATCTTTAGAAGGGGGTTTTGGAGCAACGATAAATTATCACCGTCCAACCGTGGAAGTAGCCACTAATACTTCATTAGAATAGGCTGTTTACATCACACCGACTCTTTTTTGGACCCTGCGTGATTCAAAAAACTTTGTACACTGGATTGTTTTTTAATAATAAGTATTTATTTAAGAATTTAGTAAATTTTAAAAATATTCAATTTAAAATTACAATTTTTAAAAGTATAACAAATTTATATAAAATTATATCTATCGAATTTATATCTTTAATGTTTTTCCATTCATATGGTGAATTTCCTTCAATCATTTGGGTAAGTTGTGTGTGGGTGTCGGTCCAAGAAAATGGCGTACGTTTCACATGTGAGTGATAAGCAGGCTAAAGTTTCAGAGAGTATGGGATACCAATCGACGGATTTAGAAATTAATATCTAGGTTTAAAACTAGAATTCAAAACACGAAATTTGCTACATATTTGTGTTTCTGGATTAATAGTTCAATAATTTTTTGTATTTTTCATGAGTTTTATAAAAATAATTTAGTTTTAGATTAAAAATTGTGAGTTTAAATGATCTTACAATTATACTGCTGGGAGAAGTTCAAAAATAGCCAGATTTATAAGGGGTTATTCAAACATAGTCACAGTTTTAAAAGTAATGAAAATTTAGTCTTTTTCATGTAAAGATAAATCTAATTGAAAATATTATTCAAAATCCGAAAAATACTCCAGTATATTATAATGGAGTTCCAGCATAATATACTGAAACTCCAGCATAATATACTGGAGTTCCAGTATAATATAACGGTCCAGCATAATATGCCGGAAGTTCATACACATGTACTCCAATCTCCAGTATATTATGCTGGAACTTTCCGTGTATTGGAGTTCCAGCATAGTATGCTGGAAGTTCATACACAGGTGCACCGATCTCTAGTATATTATGCTGGACGGGTCCACGTTGCAATACATAGTAGCTATGTTTTAATGATTTTACAAACGCTGACTATTTTTGAATGACCAATCCAAAAACTAGCTAGTCGTACTATTTTTATGCTAGATTCGCCTCGTACGCTGGCGGGGGTGGATGTAACGTAGAAGTGTCGGGTTCAATAGAAGCCAATACTTGATGCGGAACAAAAATTTATAATAAAAATCTACCAAAACTATAAAATTAGTATATATGATCCCATAACTTTCAAAATATAAAAGTTCTATACTTAGAATTTTGGAAATTGAACCGATAGTGATGTGTGTGCATCAACTTATCCATTTTATCTTTTCAATCTTACTAGTGGAAGGGGGTAGGGGGCATTGGGTTTTTAACTTTTTGTGGGAAGGGGGAAGGGGGAGAGGGGAGTGGGGGTGACAGTAAAGTTTTTTTTTTGGTTGTTCATTCAGTGTCTAGTATTCATATTGGAGTTCGATTATATTTGGATTTGCGCCACATAAACTTTATTCGGAAGGAAGCATTCCCTAACAAGAATTTTTTCATACCTATAGCTTAAAATTAAGATCTCTGGTTAGGAAAAGAGTAGCCTCATCCGCCGCATCATATCTTTTCATGGTGATGTGGAGTAAACATGTTGCTGAGTCTTTTTCTGCTGTTTTGTTAGGGAAGAACAATTTTGTTGTTTTATGTACTTTATAAGTTGTATGGTTTAAGGCGTATCTATTGGTGTACATATGTGAAGACTACTAAGCTAACCACGGAAGATTGTAGTGAGATAGATAAAAAAGATTAATTTTAATATAGAAGTTCGAGATCAAGTTGACAATGCACCTTAGACATAGTGCGATTTGCCAATTATAAGTGCAGTGCTCATTATACGTCTATGATAATGAAGAAAACTCACGACACTAAAAGAATGACTATGGAGTACTTTTAAGAGTTTTAAAAAAAGATTATAAAAATAAATAAAATCTCCGCCTATGCAATAAGTGCGAGGCCTACCAATGGCTATCAACATGTGGGCTCTAATTAACGAAATCCTCGCCTACGTCAATTTCTATCTCTCTAAAAAAAAGCGGGGAGTGAGTCGTTAGCTTAGTGAATAATAACACGTAACCACACCCATTTTTAATGAGGACAAGTCAGAAAATATGCTAATATATTAATTAAAAATATCATAAGAATGCCCTTCTAAAACAATAAATATAATCAGTCTATTCATGTGTTTCTTGTAACAAAAATCAATTTAACAAGTCGGTAATAAACTCGGTAAACACTGTCGCATAGCAAATCTTTAGGTTTAGGAGGTTTCCAAGAAAGGATCATGTATTATGTATCACTATGTGGACCCTTTCGTAAAAGGAATCAAATATAACTGTAGGTCCCTTCTAGAGGGAAAAAAATTATAATTGTATGCTAGTTCTAACTTTCCATTAGCGATGGCTATAACTGTACTCGGTAATCGATAAATACAAGGTGCACCAGGTCTAATGAACTCGTCGTTAGCTACGAGATTGTCACACCTCCTTTTTCCTACACCCGGAGAAGGGTATAAGGGAGTTTTTCAAATTAAAAGAAAATCGAAACGGGATTATTTGTTTATTAAAAATTCAGAGTCGCGACTTTAGATAATTATGGTGTCCCAAGTCACCGGTTCAAAACCCAAATGGAGAAAATATTGATTCTGTTTTACAATCCGCGAACCAGAAATCTGAGTGACCCAAATCCAGAAAAAAAAAGCAATTAGATACCATAAATATAACTATGAGAAAATAATCTAATTTATGTAATCAAGACTTTAATAAGAAATTAGAAAATCGCCCCAAAAAGTCAATCCGGGCTCACGTCTTGAAATCAGGCTAAAAGTGACAAAATACGAACACCCGTTGTTGATACCTAATTTTTTCCATATATATATATATATATAAGCAATTCCAAATGTTTTATTATTTTTTCACAATTTATAAATTTTTAAATGGGTTTATTTTTCTCCTTTCTTTTCATCCATAAAATTCCAATAATTATGTCCAAATTTTTTATTTTGATGGTTCATTTATTGAATTTTATATTTATGTCAAAATATAGTTAATGTAATTCTACATATTTTTATAATTTTGTTTAGTATTTTTTGAGCTAATTGCAATATTAGCCATTTTGAAGGATTAATTATATTTTATATTCATAAAATTAAGCCATCTATCTTTTAAATACTTTTATTTACATGTTGTGAATCATTTTAATACTTTCAATTTATTTACTATTTTTCATAATTTAAAAAGAAAGAAATGACTATTAAATAATAGCCCATTTGTATTTCATTCTAGCCTAAATTGAACCCCAATTCCTCATCCCAATTTTAATTGAACCCGACCCTAACCCAGTTTTAACCCTACCCAAACCCGGATCCCCACTTATCCCTTTTAATTTAGGCCGTTGATCATTCAGATCAACGACCCCTAACCTAAATTATTTCTCACCACCCGCCGACCTTGAATCCCCTTCCTCTCAAACTCTCTCTGCAACTTCACCTAAACCCTAGCCGCCACAACATGAATCCACCCTAATCTCCTTCAATCCCCACCTAATCCATGGACTCTCATGGATGTTTGAGATGTATACTCGTCTCCTATGTCTCCTTGTAGCCCGTTTTCATGATTCCATGGGAAGATCTCAAAGAGATCTAAAGATCCTGCTCGACTTCTATCTATGGACTTTTTCCGGTTATCCATGGCCGATCGAGTCAAATCTATGGCTTTTCCGACTAGATCGGTAATTTTTCAAAGTCTTTCTCACTTTTTCTGGGTTCTCTGAAACCCTAGCTTTAAGAGGTTTTCGATTTTCTCTCAGATCTATTTTTGATTGTGTATGTTATGAACTTATTGACGTTTTCTTAAAAGTTCTTTGATTTTCTTTTAAAGTGACTATTAGTTTTCAAATTAGGGTTTCTTAAAACTATTTTTAAAGGCCTCTTCTCTGATTTTTTGTGTTGTTTACTATGTTTAAGCAGTTTGTCCATGTTTTCTGCTACCCGGTTCATCGTGTTAATAAATCCTATATGTTTTGATTTTATCTAAGGTTCTGAGACTCTCTTTGTTTATTTTATATGCATGCTTAGTTCTATTAAGTTCTTTGCGTTGGAATCCCTTTTCTTGCTTAACTTATCTGATTTCGAGTTCTTACCATTTTTTACTCAACTTTTGCATAAACCCTAGTTTCTTAAGAAAAGGTTTTCCTCACTTATTGCGGTGTGTAATTTACTTGTTTCTGACTTTCTCTACCTGTTAGACTGGTTTATTTACTTTGGCTCTATGTGTGAGCCGTGAATGCTTGACCTTGATGATTACCATACTTTGAATAGTTCCTAGCCTATTCATGTCACTTCTGTCTATTTATTTAATTTGCTTCTTTTTGCCAATATGTTCGACCCTGTATGTCTAATACGTTTGTTCATTCCTTGCTATTTATATGTTACAGTGTAAAGTTATGGTTCTTTCTTGATTGATCTTGATTTCCTCAAGATTACGACTGATTGCAAGACGTTCCCTTATAAACCCTAATTTTTTTTACTCATTTGTTTAAATTAATTAATTCCCTTCCTTTAATTACTGTGATGTTTTACCTTGAATCCTTTCCCAATATTAAGTGTATTTTGTACTTAGACTCAAATATTTACCTTATACTTTTACTATCTCCTTTATGGCAAGAATCAATCTGTATCAAATTGATTTCTTTCCTTAATTAATCGTGTTAGTATCCGTTTGAACAGTAATCCTTTGATTAAAGGAAAGTACTTGTGTTAATTGATTCCGATTGCAATTATTTCCATGACTATGTTAAAACTTTATTGTTACCTTATTCTTTACTCGTTTTCAAAACTATAAATACCCTACCCTCTTTTCTTTAAACACACGAACAATTGAGTTCAAACACAGACTCACACACTCAAAATTCTCTGTTTCTCTACTACTACTTGTTTTACTGCTTTGTCTAGCCGGCTGAAAGCCAAGGTTAGACTGTCGAATCCTGCTTACTTTACCCCTCTGCACCTTGCTTTCTCTACTGGTATGCCCTAATTAATTTTAATGCTTCAACAACAACATGCTTCAGTATCTTATATTCTTGCCTACATCTGTTTGTGGTTCTGCCGATAAGTTACATTACCAGTATGTTGTAATGTATCCCCTTCCCCTCTAGATTAATGCGCTGCCCTACATATGTTTCAAGACATGCTCTGTCAGTCACTTATTGTGTACTTGCTGTCTTATGAATCCCAAACCCCTATATCCCCTTTATGTGTTTGTGTTCTTTTGGGGTTTGTGCCCATACCAGTATCAACTATTGATGTGCATGTCCAAACCAGACACCTGCTGGGGTCATGTGCTTACAGACAAGTGTCTTTTCAAAGTCCCCTCTCCACTTTAATATGACTATTGATTCTGTTTGTGATCCCATCATGGGAGTTTGAGTTTTGCTTACTACTACAATTGTTTTCAATCACCTCTGTTACTGATTACTTTCAAAATAGATATTCGAGTCAAATTTTAAAATAAATATTTTTTTTCAAATTATGTCAAGCACTCTCACATATATTCTTAGAACCTAGGTTCTGCCGTTCTTGTGTGAGCCTTATCTTGGGGCCCTTGAGCTCGCTATGAACTTGGACACATATGAGTTGGCCCTTTCACACTGCACTTATACTATATGGTTATGCAAATCTGGGCGTGAGCACTGCCTAGGATCACATGAGGTCCTTATGGAACTCTGACACACCCAAATATGAGAAAGGCTTTGAAATAATTCTTGCATTGAAGTGGTTTATTACATACCCCAGAGAGGAAGTAAGAATCAGTCTTTCTATGGTTGTAATTTCTTATTATTGCGTTATTGCTTTAGTAGTTCAATAATTTGCAAATAATTATGGGTTGGCTAGTGAAATGAGGATGGGAAATATGCATGTTTTAGCTATCAAAAGGGTAGAAATCATGTTACTAGTTTTACGTTCCTACTTGCGTACTAGAATTCATTCTTAGGACTCATTTCATGCATTAGAAATCATGCTCCTTAGGATTTACACTTACTATTTTCAGTATGTCCATTTCACTATCATATCATTTAGAAATTCCTGCGCTAAATGTGTTAATAACCAGAGCTTCCGCAATCATGTTCCTACTGCCATGCACACTTAGAGATCCTGTTTTAAGTTAACAAACATATCATCTCTGCATATTCTGGAAACCATATTTTAAACGAAGTAATAATTGAGCATATAGAAATCCTGCTTAGTATTCTACATATACATCATTCTGAAAATTAGATACCATGTCTTTAGGATTTCAGTTATATTTACTTATGCTCGCTTAGGCTAACTAGAATTGTATAAAAAGGATTAAAACAATTTCACTTAAGTCTTTACAACCAGCTGGCAATAATTCTGTGTGCTGAACACCTAGAACAACATGTTTAGGCAACAAGAATAATCTCCAAACGTCTTAATGATTCTGAACTACTTCTGATACTACTTACACCTGGGCAAGCCTTAGGTAAATACTTAAACAAAAACTTGAATTACTTCTGTTAATTATCAACTGCTACAACTAGCAGGCAGTATTGATTTAGACTTCTTTTCTGAGTTATATAATGAAGCTGGTTCTGACTCTAACACCCAGCTTTTAGGATTTTAAAATTCAGACCTTAATGGTGTTAAGTCATGTTATATATATGCATTGTTTGCAAAGATATATATGAGCCTTCTAATTGTTTATACGTTCCCCCTCTAAATGCAGTCCTATGTGTTTTTGTATGTCCTCTTAACCTTCTTACATTTAAACCTAAGTGTCAACCTAAAACCTCCCTCTTATAGCAATAGTAGTTCTAAATTCTTTCTGGACTGATAGGAATGGGAAGGGTAACATCATGTAATAAAGGTCGATACCAATCCGCGCTTTAATACCTTCACAGAGTGGGAATGGTAGATATGGAAATGATGACTAGTGCGCTAATACCACGTGTATCCCCACTTCTGAGAAGTGCCATACCGAGTATTGCATTGAGGTGATCCGTAATACAAACAAACCTAGGACCCCTTTTAAATTTGCAAGCATGTTTAGATTATAACTCTTTTCAAAATCATACCTTTCAATAATTGTTTGCACTTGTGTGTTTAACTTTAATCCCCTATTATTTGAGCATTTATTTGTTTACTTGCTAATTGTACAAATTCACAAAAAAAAATCTGGCCGAGAACTACACTAGTGGATCCTGAGGGGTTCCTAACACCTTCCCCTTAGGATAGTTGTAGTTGAACCTTATAGGTGCCATAATGCACCTTTAAATCATTTGGTGGAGACTCTTCAAAATACCCAAGTACCAAAAAGAAATGAGTCATCACACCCCATGAATGTTGAAATTCGGGATTCCTCTCCGACGGAAGAGAAAAAGGGGGGCGCAACGCTCGTTAACCCACGAGTTCACTCGTACCAAAATTACTCAAATATGATGTCAAAATCTCAATCAAAACCCAGAAATTTAGTTGAAGAACTTATCCATTTGTCAACCCAAATCTGAAATTAAAGGATGGAATTAACGATAGATTAGTGGGATATAACCAAAAACAAGTGAAGAATCATTACCCAACTAGTGTTTCTGAAAATCCCTCAATGTTACGTTCAAATCTGAGCTCTCTATCTCAATTTTAATATAAATGGCTAAACCCCCATTTTTAAATATTCATAACTGCCTAGTGATTCCTTAATCGATCGCAAAGAATAGCTTCTGCCCTAGAACTTAACCCTATGCGAGCGCAGAAAACTCCACGTGAACACGATGCACTGGCTCTCACACTTACGCGATCGCGAATGACCCTATGCGTTCACGATGGGCAAAGCGCATGGCGCAATTTTAACCTCCTTAACACTAAGCGAATGTGACCTTGGCCACGCGTTAGTGAAACACCAGTTCATAACAATACACATTCTCATACTCGTGTTCGCTAACACGAAGAACAAATCCTTCCTCAGCCCTGCTTAGCCTACGAGATCGCGGACCATCTCTCACGATCGCGTACAAGGAAACCAGATGCATTAGATCACAGAACTTTAGACATCTTCCAAAATCAATTCCCAATCTGTTAACTATCTGAAACTCACCCGAGGCCCCCGGGACTTCAAGCTAACATACCAATGAGTCCTAAAATACCCTACAAACTTAATTGAGCCCTCAAATCATATCAAACAACAACAATAACACTAATCACACTCCAATCAAAACTTACTGAATTTTGAAGTTCACACTCCAACAACTGATGCCAAAACCTATCAAATCATGTCCGATTGACTCTAAATTTTGTACACAAGTCATAATCACTATTCTAACTTTCGGAATCAGAATCCGACTCCGATATCAAAAAGTCACTTTTGGTCAAACTTCCCAAAAATTCATCTTTTGTTATATAAAGTCTAATTTGGCTACAGACCTCCAAATCAGAATACAGACATGCTTCTAAGTCCAAAATCACCTAACGGAGCTAACAGAATAGACAAAACTCAATTCTGAAGTCGTCTTCACACAGTTCCAACTACGCTCAAAATCCTACAACTTAAGCTTCCGTTTTAGGGACTAAGTATCACAAATCACCTCGAAACCACAAACAAAACCTCCCGACAAGTCACATTAGCATAAAATGATACTAGAAAAGTAGTAAATAGGAGATCGGGGCTATTACTCTCAAAACGACAAGCCGAGTCGTTACAAATTTAATTGTAACTAATTTTTTTTTAAAAAAAATTCACCATCAGCATGTATTCATACATTTGATTTTAGTTGATCTAATTTAACAAGTTATTACTTTTTTTTGTCTAGTTATGAACTTATATCTGTAACGACCTGACTCGTCGTCCCGTGAATTATCTTCCCTTTTTCCCCGTTTAATGCTTGTATATGTTTCAATATTTGTATTTGGAGAGTAATTCGGATGGAGTTTGGATAGAAATGAGACAACTAGTCTCTTTATGAGAAGGTTAGTTTGGAAAAGTCAACCGAGCGTTGGCTTATGAGTTAGAAAAATCGGAATGGATTTTGATGATCCGACTAGTTTTGGATGGTGATTTTTGACTTTGGAGTGAAATCGGAACTAAATTTGGACGTCCGGTGTAGAATTAGGCCTGAATTAGCTAAGTTAGAATTTTGGCGAAGTCCGGTTGATAGGTGAGATTTTGATCTAGGGGTCGGAATGGAATTTTGATAGTTGCACTAGCTCCGTAGGTGATTTTGGATATGCATGAAAATTTTCAGATCATTCGGAGGTGTTTAGGTCGAGTTTTGGATAAAATGCAAGTTTCGGAAGTTTTAGTTTATATTAGGCTTGAATCCTTGGTAATTTGAGGATTTTGATGTTTATGATAGTGTTTTTACGTTACGAGCGAGTTTGAATGAAGTAACAGAGCTTATTTGTGCTTTTGGTTGAGGTCCCGAGAGCGTCAGGGTAATTTTGGATGGTAAACGGGGATTTTGAAGTGAAAAAGTGCAACAGAAATTTAAGAGCAGAAATTTCACTATGCGATCGCGAGCCAGGGGTTGCGATTGCATAGAAGGATCGGAAGGGGGTGCTAATTTGGTCTTTGCGATCACGTAGGCTAGAATGGTTGGTCAGTGCGATTGCGTAGGAGTGTGTGTGATCGCATAGGGTCATTGGTCAGTGTTATGCGATCCGATGGTCTCACCTGCGATCGCGTAAGAGGAAAATTGAGGGTCTGGAATTTTTTCTCCGCGATCGCGTGCCTTGGGTCGCGATCGCATAGAGTAAATCACTGGGCGGACAGAATGTTTTAAGGTTTATTTCATCCGCGACTTAAACATATTTTCCTCCATTGTTAAGCAACCCAAAGAGCTTTTTGAGCGACTTAAAGCATGTTTGCAGCGGGTATTGATTGGAGGTAAGTCTCTTATCTTTAAAATGCCATTTTTAGGAAGAATCAACCCTCAATTCACTGAAATTGTGTAGAACTAGGGCTTAGTTTTTAGAGATGAATTTTGGGGATATGAATGGTCATTCGATCTCCGTTTTTGACAAACTTCATACGTATAGACTCGTGGCGAGACAAGGAATCCAAAGATGTGGTTTATAGAATTTTTCGAGAAGTGGGCTCGGGGCTCGGGTTTTACAAACTTCGTGATTGTTAGCATTTTTCGAATTATTTCAATTGGGTTATGTTTATTTAGCCTATTATAACCTATTCGTTGTGGTTTTGACTATATTCGACCCTCTTAGACGGATATTCAAAGGGAAAAGGCATCACAGACCAATCTATGGCCAGTTAGAGGTGAGTAGTTTGTATAGATGATGGCCTGAGGGTTTTAAACCCCGGCTTATCACATCGTGACGCTATGTTAGGGCATGGATCACACCCCATGGAAAGTGCAGGATGGTATATGGTTGGGGAATGTGACTTGGTCCATCCCGAGAGCTGAATGTAATTATTGGCAGCTGATACACATACCGTGTTTTTGATAATTGGGCTTAATAACACGTTTGAGGCCTTGTGCCGATCTTTAGTACCCGACTGGGATAAATATCTGTGTGATGACATTATTTGCATAATCATTGATCTTAGTCATGTGCTTAATCACTGTATTAAATGCTATGTCACCTTATTTCTGAAATTAACTAATTAAATTATATTCGCCTTAATAGTTGGAACTGAGAAATTAGATTAAATCTGTTATATGACTAATATGCATAATGTGGACTAAATCCGGGTCGGGCTACACGCTGTAGCGATTATCATATATTGATATTGAGGCCGAGAGCCAGCAATATGCCGATACCTTGCTGATATTGCGCTTGGGCTGAAGGAGCCCATCCGGAGTATGTACACTCCCTCAATGAGCGCCGTCGACGATAAATAAATATGGATGGATCGGGCTGCACGCCGCAGCGTATTCATGTGCATTGCGTTGCATTTTTTATCTGATACTTGATTGCTATTTTGATATTGTTTTATTGTTTGTTCGTAGCTAGAGTTTAGGACTGTTAGTTTTAGCTTTGCTTTGTGGCATTTCGTGGATTTCTTACTTTCATACATTTTTCTATGCTTATTATTTTGTTGAGTCGGTAGTACTCACCCCTACTCCCTGCACCTTGTGTGCAAATTCATCTACACCGGAGGCTTAGCTGACATTCGTAGACTCCAGACATCTTCTAGAGTCATTGAGGTAGCTGCTTGACGTTCGCAGAACCTGGCTGCTCTTCATATTCCAGTTTATTATTATTATATACTTTTCCAGATTTTTATATTCTCATCCAGATATTATTATCCAGTTTTAGAGGCTCTAGACACGTGAACCCCGATCTTTTGGGTATGTATACCGGGTTTTTTGTTATTATCCATATTATTCCATTTATATTTTTGGATTATTGTTATATAATTACTATAATATTCTTAAATTGTCGGTTTTTGGAGACTTAGTGTTAAATGCATGCGATTGATGGTTAGGCTTACCTAGATTTAGGGTTGGGTGCCATCACGATCGGGTTTGGGTCGTGACAAGTTGGTATTGGAGCCTAGGTTACTAGGCCTCACGAGTCATGAGCCGGTTTAGTATAGTCTTGTTTATGGGTGTGTCGTGCACCACACTTATAATCAGGAGGCTACAGAACCTTTAGGAAACACTCTACTTTCTTAAAATCTTATCGTGCGCCCTTGATTTTTCTTGAAATAGTAACTCTTGAAATTCCTTCCACGTGTTCGCATGCACGCATGAGCGCTCAGTATTATATGTGCTTCGATGGCTTGCGATTCCCCGATCGAGGGGTGAGATGTAATATTCGTGAGGTTGATGTTAGGCCAGTCTGGAGGACTTGAGGCCGGGCCTTGCCTAGGGCTGAGCACTGAGGTGCTGATCGTATGATGAAGTGTTTTGAACGTATAAGTTCGGCATTGTCGCTATTAGCCGAAATGGCAGTTGGGTAATCATGTGATGAGTATGCTAGTACTGCAAGATGCAATTATATGACCTAGTAGTGACGAAGAAGCCTACTAGCTAATGGATGAACTATCAAGTAATTCGTTTCCTATGGTGGTCTGATGGGTAGCCCGAGGTGTGGGTGCGTGAAGAATCTTTTCGAGTCTCCTAGTGGGAGCGAAGTAAATTACACGATACGATGAGTTAAGACTTCGGAAGACTAAGTAGCTGTGTAATGTGTACGGCGGTAGAAGTTATACAGAAATGTTATATGCGGTGGAGCAGGTGGGTTATCTGCTGCGGAGTGTTCTGAAGTGATGCGATTCCTATGCATATTGTGAGAAGATTTCATGTGTAATTGAAAGGTATTTTCCATGCGTTAGGATTGAAATAGGTACAACGCATGCCCATGTATCAATTTTTGATAATATAATACATGTATTATTGAGATTAATATTGTTGATATACAGTGTGATGCTTTGTCAAGTTGTGGACGTGTTGTTAGGATAGTTTTGGTGATTCTCTGGCAGGTGGATAGGCTCAGTTACAAAGGAAACTCTGCCAAAATTTTTAAAAAATTTGGGACTTTGTAAAAAATTTTGTCGCCGAAAGAGTGGGCTCAATTGTTATGTGAATGAATGCAAGAATTGCATAAGAGTTAAAATTTCTGATGATTCGTGTTTCCACAAGCTTATGAAAGAGTGAGTTTAATCTCACCAGATATTACTACAGCAAAAGAGTATATGTGTTGTGGTATATATGTCTTCGAGCTAAGTTGGGGAGGTTGCTGTTGATTAACTGATCACACGGTTATGTGCTATGTTAGTTCCGATTTGATGCATACGAGTGAATCAATTTTGGTTGTAGATATTGAGCCGAGGATGGCACGAGTGAAGCAAAAATTTTGACAAAGGTTATATGGTGCTTCATAGAAGTGAGAAGATAATAGGATATTTTGAGTTGTGGATAAGGAATGCTTAGTGTAAAGAGAAGGAAGTTGTTTAGTTGTATCGGAATGAGATCATGTCCTACGATGTTAGAGTGCTGATAAGGCACGAGTGATTCGATTCGTTAAGTCAAGTAATTTGCAGTGGGTATAAGAGTGGATGACTCTTGAGAATGATTTTGATGTGTTGAAGATTCTATATGTAGCACTCAGATGTTTTAAGGTTGAGTATGTGATCAAGTCAGTGTTTTCATTAGAACAGGTCAAGACTTGTGGTATGTTTACGTAAAGGTAGCGGACATAGATTCGCAGGAAGTTCTTCAAAGTAGGGTATTTTAGAAGTGATATTTTTGGGAACGTCTGAGAGAGTGTGTAGTGGCCTATTGGTCTTAGACAGTGTGGTCTTATGTTCGAGTCTTGTGTGGTAAGTCTGGGTTGAGGCATTGTGGCGCTACAACAAGAGAGTATATCAAGTCGAAAATTAATCAAAAGGAAATCTAGACAGATGAAGTAGCTTTTTAGCGTACTGAATCGGTATGGTAAAGATATGATAAATTCCTTGTTTATGTTCGAGGTAATGAGACCTTTTGGGGTTCTGGAGGACAGGGCTTTTGAGCTCGGACAGCTTGCTTAGGCTGGTGTGATTAGAAGGATTTAGTCCTGGCAGTATAGCTTGTGGTTAGGAAGAAGGAGATGAAGTTCTCAGGTACCCTAGTATGGTATGGTATATGCGGTCTGTTGTGGAGGATTGGGATGTGAGTGTGTGAGGTACAGTTCAGTTCCAAATGGAAAGTCACTAAACTCTTAAGTAGATCGGGCAGCTGTATGTGATTTAAGAAGCTACCCTCAGACGATTAAGGAAAATGGTATTACTATTCTAGTAATTTGACGGGAGTATACGTTTAGTAAAAGGGGAATGTGATGTAAGCTGATGACAATTTGGTGGGATTGCAGAAGTTTCCCATTGGACAGACTATTGGCATATAAGTATGTCGATGGCACATGGAAATTTTAGAATATCTTTCATGGAATGAATAGGGTACTTGATGTGTAATATGTATTCCTACGGCGGAATGTGGGACGAGGTATAGTGATTTGTATGTTATATGGAGTTGGAGACTAGGAGTTCTCCGATGCAGTCGATGTAGTGGTTGTGGATCCTGAGCATTGGCACCGCAAGTGCCTACTGGGATTGGGAAGCCCGAGTATCTTTATTTGTTGATATGTTAGATTTTGGACATGATGTTGGGGGTAGACTGGCGGTCTCAGTGTTGGGTTATTCTAGACTATTATGCTACGAGCTAGGTCAAAAAATGCCACAGGTTGCATGGTGAGGTGCATCGGACTATGTTCTAGCAGAATAGTTGTGTTCCAAGGACCAATAGACGGCTGGTAGGAGTTTCTTTCTTTAATTTGGCCTTTGAGGCGGGAGGCAGTGTAGAGGTTTCTACCAGTGATTTAGTTCCGGCATTAAGGGACTTTTCGGATGCGTGTTCCAGTCTTAGTCGACTCGATGGGCTCCGAATTGTATTGTCGAGGGATAAGTTGACTCGACCATTACTGAGCTTATCAGCGATCTATAGAGATCTATGAGTTGTTTTCTACGTTGCGAGATGTTATGATTTACGGACTGTGGGTACATATGGTGCGGCACTATCGAGATTCATAGTGGAAGTTGAGTTTTGTAGCTTACACCGCCATAGGTAGATTTGATTACGCATTCAGTGTGCTTGCGACCGATACTCGGTACTCTGTGATTATGAGAAAATTCAGATCGATGTGCATCTCTCTATGTGAGATAGTTGAGTGGATCAGGTGGCACGCCGCCACAGGGTATGTTATCTGGATCGGGTTGCGCGCCGCAACAGTGTGACGTTGTGGATAGTTTTCGTGTGTTGCTTTGTATGCCTTATTTCCTGGTTTCTGAGGAAAGTATGTATTGGGAGTTGCTCGGCGAATAGCGCATCGACTGGGTTCTTTCAGTATTGAATGGTGTATATAACTCGCTTCACCGTGGGTGTGGTGGATTGCTTGGGTTCAGACATCAATCCATACGTGGTTGTCAAGTTCGAGTATAGCGACTCGAGGTGCTTCATGAGGAATGGTGTTGGATGAGATCGCGCATTATTGCGAGGTGCATGGAGATTAGCCTTTGGGAAAGGTTCAGGTATTATATTCCTATGATGTGAGACGGGATCTCAGCCTTGTGTTGTAATGGTATTGATGAGCTTAAGGTACATCTCTTTCGTTTGAGTCATTTTCATGACTTGAGTATGTTCAAACCGTCTCTTATTGGTGTGTGCATTATGTATGTTGGGGTTAGGTCGTATTGAAGTGTTATGTCACCAGGATGGTGTGTTTGGTCAGAAGAGACCTTTGGGGTCATTAATGGGTACAAACGGATTTAGTTTCAGCTTGTTGGAAGGTTAATATCGAGTTTCGGCTCGGAGATCTATTGTGGTATTAGTCAAAGGGGAAGCAATGTCTTCGTGAATGGTTGATATGAGAAATGGATATGGTCTACTGCATGTTCATTATCATTGATAGAGAATAGGAGTATAGGAATAAGACCTTAGCTAATAAGAGGTTCCCATCGATAATTGAGTATTTTTGGAAACTGTTATGAATAGAGAACATCGTGTCGAGTGTCGAATTGTGTGGTTTGTTGCATGGGTTCACCTAAGGTTGCAGGTATGAGTTATTATGGCTGGTTCGGGCTTATTCTGAGTATAAAGGTGAGGTTCTGATCACGTGTATGATTGCGGAAGTGCAGTGTGGTTCTACGGTTATGGTCTAGATGGATTGTGAAATTTTAGCTGTGTTGTATTCTCGGGCCTATGTGAATTAGGGTGACGTGGGATCACCCCGAGTATATGATTAGTAAGTTCATTCGGAGATTGGTTGGATCCTAGTGCAACTCTGGGCATGCTCGAGGACGAGTGTTTGTTTAAGTTTGGGAGGATGTAAGGACCTGACCCGTCGTCTCGTGAATTATCGCCCCGTTTTTTCCGTTTTATGCTTTTATATGTTTCAATATATGTATTTGGAGAGATTAATGTAATTTGGATGGAGTTTGGATAGAAATGAGACAACTAGCCTCTTTATGAGAAGGTTTGTTTGGAAAAGTCAACCAAGCGTTGACTTATGAGTTAGAGGGCTCGGAATGGATTTCGATGATCCGACTAGTTTTGGATGGTGATTTTTGACTTAGTATTGAAATCGGAACTGAATTTGGAGGTCTGGTGTAGAATTAGGTTTGAATTGGCTAAGTTAGAATTTTGGCGAAGTCCGGTTGATAGGTGATATTTTGATCCGGGGGTTGGAATGGAATTCCAAAAGTTGCAGTATCTTCATTAGGTGATTTTAGATATGCGTGCAAATTTTCAGATCATTCGGAGGTGTTTAGGTTGGGTTTTGGATCAAATGCAACTTTTGAAAGTTTTAGTTTAACTTAGGCTTGAATTCGTGGTAATTTGAGGATTTTGATGTATATGATAGTGTTTTTATGTTACGAGTGAGTTTTAATGAAGTAATAGAGCATATATGTGCTTTTGGTTGAGGTCCCGAGGGCCTCGGGGTGATTTCGGATGGCTAACGGGGATTTTTGAAGTGAAAAAGTGCAGCAGAAATTGCTTTTTACGATCGCGAGCCAGGGGCTGCGATCGCATAGAAGGATCGGAAGGGGGGGTGCTGAATTGGTCTTCTGCGATCACGTAGCTTGGTCTGCGATTGCGTAGGCTAGAATGGATGGTCAGTGCGATCGCGTATGAGTGCGTGCAATCGCGTAGGGTCATTGGTCAGTGCTCTGCGATCGCGTGGTCTCACCTGCGATCGCGTAATAGGAAAATTGAGGTTCTGGAATTTGTTCTCCGCGATCGTGTGCCTTGGGTTGCGATCGCATAGATTAAATCACTGGGCGGACATAATTTTCTAAGGATTATTTCACCCGCGATTTAAACATATTTTCCTCCATTGTTAAGCAACTCAAGGAGCTTTTTGAGCAATTTGAAGCGTGTTCGCAGCGGGTATTGATGGGAGGTAAGTCTCTTAACTTATAAACGCCATTTGTAGGAAGAATCAACCCTCAATTCCATGAAATTGTGTAGAAATTGTGAAGAACTAGGGCTTAGTTTTTAGAGATGAATTTTGGGGATATGAAAGGTCATTCGAGCTTCGTTTTCGACAAACTTCATGTGTACGGACTCGTGGCGAGACGAGGAATCCAAAGATGTAATTTTCAGATTTTTTCAAGAAGTGGGCCTGGGGCTCGGGTTTTACCAACTTCGTGATTTTTAGTGTTTTTCAAATTATTTCGATTGGGTAATGATTATTTAGCCTAATAATAACCTATTCGTTATGGTTTTGATACATTCGACGCTCGTAGACGGAGATTCAAAGGGAAAAGGCATCACAGACCAATCTACGGCCGGTTAGAGGTGAGTAGTTTGTATAGATGATGGCCTGAGGGTTTGAAACCCCGGCTTATAACGTCGTGACACTATGTTAGGGCATGGCTCGCACCCCATGGCAGGTGCGGGATGGTATATGGTTGGGGAATGTGACTTGGTCTATCCCGAGAGCTGAATGTAATTATTGGTGGCTGATACGCATACTGTGTTGTTGATAATATGGCTTAATGCCATGTTTGGGGCCTTGTGCTGATCTGTAGTACCCGACTAGGGTAAATATCTGTGTGATGGCATGATTTGCATAATCATTGATCTCAGTCATGTGCTTAATCACTGTATTAAATGCTATGTCACCTTATTTCTGAAATTAACTAATTAAATTATATTTGCCTTAATAATTGGAACTGAGAAATTAGATTGAATCTGTTTTGTGACTAATATGCATACTGTGGACTGAATATGGGTCGGGCTACACGCTGTAGCGATTATCATATATTGGTATTGAGGCCGAGAGCATGTTCTATGCCGATACCTGGCTGATATTGCGCTTGGGCTGAAGGAGCCACTTCGAAGTCTGTACACACCCTAGTGAGCGCCGCCAACGACAAATAAATATGGATGGCTCGGGCTGCACGCCGCAGCGTATTCATGTGCATTGCATTGCATTTTTTATCTGATACTTGATTGCTATTTTGATATTGTTTTGCTGTTAGTTCGTAGCTATTGTATAAGACTGTTAGTTTTAGCTTTGCTTTGTGGCATTTCGTGGATTTCTTATTTTCAGACATTTTTCTATGCTTATTATTCACTGAGTCGATAGTACTCACCCCTACTCCTTGCACCTTGTGTGCAGATTCAGGTACACCAGAGGCTTAGCTAACATTCGTAGTCTCCTGACATCTTCCAGAGTCGTTGAGGTAGCTGCTTGACGTTCGCAGAACCTGGCTGCTCTTCATATTCCACTTTATTATTATTATTATATACTTTTCTAGATTTTTATATTCTCATCCAGATATTATTATCCAGTTTTGCTTAGAGGCTCTAGACTCGTGACCCTAGATCTTTTGGGTGTGTTTACCGGTTTTTTTGTGATTATCCATATTACTCCATTTATATTTTTGGATTATTATTATAAAATTACTATAATATTCTTAAATTGTTGGTTTTAAAGACTTAGTGTTAAATGGAAAGCAATTGATGATTAAACTTACCTAACTTTAAGGTTTGGGTGCCATCACGATCGGGTTTGGGTCGTGACAATATCTAGTGTAAATATTTAATTGTAATTAGTTTTTATATCATCTAATTGTGAAAGTAAATAACGTTCGTTGATAAAACTTAAAACTCTTTTTTCATGTTCATTGAAGAACCGTGTAAATACAAAAATCACCTCATTTCATTCTCCTTTGTTTCTTTTTTCTCATGGCTGTTGAATTCTAAACTTTGACATCTTCCCTAATGTAAAAAGTTATCGAAATTAATCTGGACCAAACATAGACACAGAGATCGACATTGTGCATAAATTGGACAAAAAATGTGAAGAAACTTTGTCTTTATATAAATTGGTCAAAAGTTTTCAAAAGATTATCATTACTCTTAGACTATCTATAAATTGGAAAAAGAATGTGAAAAACAAAGGATTTCCATATCTTTACAATTAATTAACTCATTAATTGTAACATGATTGCCTTTGAATGTGTACCATAAAGTCCCATTTGTAGTTGTTTGCAGAGGTAGAGACTGAGGAACATGTTCGGCCGTGTGACGACCCAAAGGGTCATCACTTATGTTCTTGCTTATTTTATGTTTTCGAGGCCCGGAAAATCTTACTTAGGGGTGCCTTGATTTATTCCGTGCGCAGTTCAGACGCGTAGCCGGAAGCTTAAATATGAATTATATGAGAAAAAAATTAATTTTGATATTTATATGATTAATACTGACTTCAGTTAATATTTTGGGTAAACGAATTCGGACCCGTGATTTGACAGTCTCCGGCGGTTCGTAGGAAAATATGGGACTTGGGCGTATGCCCGAAATCGAATTCCGAAGTCCCAAGCCTGAAAAATAAATTTTTGTGTGAAATTATTTTCTGGAATTAATTAAGAAAAATGGAATAGGATTTTGAGCAGAAGACAATGGTATCGGGCTCGTATTTTGGTTCCGACGCCCAGTACAAGTCTTATATGTGATTTAAGCGGTTTCTATAAAGTTTGGTTGAAAAGGACGTCATTTGATGTGTTTTGGACTTGAACTGGAAAACTTATGTTTTATGTAAATTTGGAAAAAAAATATGGATTTTGAGGCTTAATTTGATGAATGTGATGTTATTTTAGCGAATTGATCACACGAATAGGTCCGTAGGATATTGTTGAGGTTGTGTAAGTATTTGGTTTGGAGCCCAGAGGGCTCGGGTGAGTTTCAAGTAGGTTCCGGGATGCCTTAAAGTTAAATATCATATGTTGCAGATTCAGGAAAATTGGTAAGTCTCTCAACCCTCTGGCGCGGTCCGCGGTCGGCCTGGTGTGGTCTCCGCTGGGTGGTGATCCGTAGGCCTTCAGAAAGCCTGTGCGGCCGTGGTCCTTCTTGCGCGGTCCGCGCGGTGTACTACTCGCGAATTTCAGTTATTTTACACTTTTCAAAACCCCAAAATATAAGAGATGATTTTTCAAACAACTCTTCGCTCCTTAACATCTTTTAGCATGATTTCAACTTCAAATCAAATATTTTCATGGGAAAATTGGGAGTTTTGGGTAGAACCAAGGTTTTCTAAAAATTGGAGAGTTGGACCTCAATTTGATGTCCGATTTCAAAACTAATCATATATTTGGATTCATGGGGGAATGGGTAGTTGGGTTTTCGTCCGAACCTCGAGTTTCGACCACGTGGGCCCTGGGCATTTTTGATCTTTTTGGATAATACCTTATAAAACTTTAATACTTTGGGGTTGCTTGCAGTAGTTTTTATTAACCTAATAAAGTGATTTGTGACTAGATTCGAGCGGTTTTGTGGTGGAATCAAGGGGTAAAGATATACTTGAGGCTTGAGTAGAGTTTAAAGCATCGAGGTAAGTGTTTGGTCTAACTTTGGCTTAAGGGAGTAGGAGTACAGTCTTGTTGCTAATTGCTAATTGTCGAGTACGGTGTATAGGCATGGTAACGAGTATCTATACACTGGTGTCTAGCATGACCGTGAGTCCTTATATTGTGTTATTCCATGATTACTAATGCATGAAGGATCATTACATGTGATGATATGAGTGTTTATGTGAGGAAAAGCATGACAGGTGATGCCATGTATTTTATATAATTTTTTTGGTGAGAACGAGAGTAAAAGCATGATAGTGCCGTGAAACTGTTGATTTCCTACTCTCATTTGGTATTGTAGATGTATTGTTTCATTCCTTATTTAATGATTTTATATTCTAAAATGTTACAGCCCCTATAGCATGCTCCCGTCTCTCTTGACTGGTTAATTCTGTATTCCTTTCTGTTGCATATATATATATATATATATATATATATATATATATATATATATATATATATATATATATATATATAGTGAACTGCATAGATTTTCTTGGTAGTCTGGTCTAGCGTCGTCACTACTTCACCGTGGTTTGGCTAGGCACTTACCTACAGATGGGGCCAGTTGTGCTGATGGTACACTTCTGTGCTCTTTTTCCTAGATAACGATTGTTGAGCAGCCTTTGGACAGCAGCAGTAGATTGGGAGTATCCTTCAGTCCAGAGTGACATACCGAGGTATCCTTGCAGGCATCGGCGGGCCCGGCGTCTCTCTTATCTTGTTTTTAGTTGTTATCCCTTGTATTTCGAGACAAATACTTGTCACTTCTTTCTGAATATTGTATTTAGCAAACTTTTAGAAGTTCATGAGCTATGTGACACTAGGTTTTGGGGTAGTGTATTGTGTTAGCTTCCGCAGTTTTCATTCAGTTTCTTTAATGTTAAGTCTTCCGCCTTAATATTTTAAATGCAAGGTTTTATGTTATCATTATGAACTTTGAAAAAGGGTAATTAAGTTGGCTTGCCTAACTCCTATTAGTAGGTTATATCAAGACTCTCGAGGGTGGAAAATCCGGTCGTGACAAGTTTGTACTAGACCACTAGGTTACTAGGTTCATTCTTGTCATGCGATTCTGTTTCCCAAATACTAATTGTCTTTCTACTCTGTTCATTCGCAGATGCGAGAACACGTGCTTCCTCTTCTACCTCTCAGCAGCCTGAGGCCCCAGCAGCAGCTCCCACGAGGGGCAGAGCTCAGCCCCGAGCAGCAGCTTCAGAGGTGGAGCCTTATATCGATTTTGACGAGGAGGTTCCAGCTCCAACAGCTCTGGTGGGCCCAGATCAGGTCTCAGTGGGGTTCATAGCCACCCTTGTTCTTCAAGGTGCCTTGGTTAGATTAGTAGGCCTTATGGAGAGTATCACTCAAGTGGGTTTGCTACCAATAGCACTAGCCACTTCTTAGGCTGGAGGCGGATTTCAGACTCCTACTACAAGTACTCCGGAGCAGGTAGCTCCTCAGGCTCAGGTTCTAGTGGTGCAACCAGATATGGCAGTTCAGCCGGGTATAGTGGCTCAGACCAACGATGTAGTGGATATGTCCGCAGATGCTTTTGGAGGCTGGATAGGTTCACCAAGCTTTTTACCACCATATTCGTCGGTGCTTCTTCAGAGGACCCCCATGATTTCTTATATAGCTGCCATGCTTCGGACTATGGGTATTTTGAAAACCAATGGGGTCGACTTCACCACCTTTAGTCTAGCAGGATCCGCCAAGACTTGGTAAAGGAACTATTGTTTAGCCAGACCAGCATGGTCGCTATCCTTGACTTGCGACAAGTTTGTAGAGTTGTTTTTGGAGAATTTTCTCCCAGTTACTCAGAGAGAGGCTCTTTGTAGGCAGTTCGAACGCCTACAGTAGGGCTCTATGACAGCCACTCAGTGTGAGACCCGGTTTATTGATCTGGCCCACCATACTACATTCATACTCCCTACCAAGAGAGAAAGATAGAGGGTGAGGAGGTTTGTTGATAGGTTGATTCAACCGATTTATCTCCAGATGACTGTGGGGTCCGAGAGTGAGATCTTATTTCAGGAGGCGGCAATGCCGCCTACAGAGTTGAGACGGCTTTGTCACAGGGAGGCAGTCATAGGTTAGATAAGAGGTCCCATCATGCTGGCAGATTTAGTGGTACCTGATCTGGAGGTAGATATTCTTATGGTAGAGGCCATCCTTCGAGGCCCTTTCAGTCATCTCTTCAGAACTCTCATGATACTTTCGGTGGTCCTGGTTCATCGCCACATTTTTCTGACCAACAGCTCTATAGTGCACCATCAGCACCCATCAGTTCCCCACCGCTTGAGAGTTTTCGGGGTGGACATTTAGTTCGATAGAGTCAGCAGCCTCAGCAGTCGAGGACTTGTTAAGCTTGCGGTCACCCGAGTCACATTGTCAGATTTTGCCCTCGAGCTTCAGGAACTTCCCAATAGTAGGGTCCTCATCCTATGATTCAGGCACCAGGTGTTCCACAAGCCGCCGATCCACTCATAGGCAGGGGTAGAGGCCATAGAGGAGAGATCATAGAGGTGGAGCTCAGACCGCTTGAGGTAGAGTCTAGCCAGCTGCCGATCGTCCTAGAGATGTGGTTCAGGGAGGAGGGGCCTAACTCCGATGTTATGCTCTTCCAGCCAGGCCCGAGGTTGAGTCTTTAGATGCAGTTATTATAGGTACTATTCTAGTCTATGATAGGGACGCTTCTGTGCTATTTGACCCTGGGTCTACGTATTCTTATGTGTAATCCTATTTTGCACTGTACCTGGTTATGCCTAGTGATGCATTGAGTGTTCTTGTTTATTTGTCTACACCGGTAGGTGATTCTATTGTGATCGACCAAGTTCATCGTTCCTCTGTGGTAGTGTTTGAGGGTCTTAAGACCCGTGTTTATTTGTTGATTTTAGATATAGCGTATTTCGACGTAATATTAGGGATGGTTGGTTGTCCCGGTATCATGCTATCTAGGATTAGCATGCCAAGACTGTGACCTTAGCTTAACCAGATTTGCCCCGTTTGGAGTGGAGAGGGACCCTAGGCCACGCCACCTGCAGTGTTATATCATACGTGAAGGCTCACGCATGGTCGAGAATGGGTGTTTAGCGTATTTGGCATATGTTCGCGACTCCAGAGAAGATGTCCCTTCTATCGATTCTATTTCCATTGTCCGGGAGTTCTCTGAGGTTTTCCTTTTAGACCTGCCAGGTATGCCGCCCGACAGGAATATTAATTTTTGTATCGATCTAGCTCCAGGCACTCAGCCCATTTCTATCCCGTCGTATCGCATGGCCCATCCAGAGTTGAAGGAGTTAAAGGATCAATTGTAAGATTTACTTGAGAAGGGTTTCATTAGACCCGATATTTCGCCTTGGAGTGTGCCAGTGTTATTTGTAAAGAAAAAGGATGGTTTGATGAGGATGTGCAATGATTACCGGTAACTGAAAAAGTTATGATAAAGAATAAGTATTCGCTGCCGTGGATTGACAATTTGTCCGACCAGCTTCAGGGTGCCAAGGTGTTTTCAAAGAAAGATTTGAGATCTAGATACCATTAGTTGAGGATTAGGGCATCCAATGTCCCTAACAGCATTCCGCACTCGGTATGGGCATTATGAGTTTTTGGTCATGTCATTTGGGTTGACCAATGCGCCAGCAGCATTTATGGAGTTGATGAACCGAGTGTTCAGGCCTTATTTGGACTTGTTCGTGATAGTTTTCATTGATGCTATTCTGATATACTCTCGCAGTAAGGAGGAACACGAGCAACATCTTAGAGTGGTTTGTCATACGCTGAAGGATAGTCAGTTATATGCTAAGTTCTCGAAGTGTGGGTTCTGGTTGAGTTCGTTTGCATTTCTGGGTCACGTGGTTTTACCATAGGTTATTCAGTTGGACCCGAGGAAGATTGAGGCATTCAAGAATTGGCCTAGGCCAGCTTCAGCTACAGAGATTCAAAGTTTCTTAGGGTTAGAAGGCTACTATCATCGGTTCGTGGAGGGGTTTTCATATATTGCAGCCCCGATGGCCAGGTTGACCCAGAAGGGTGCCTAGTTCAAATGGTCAGACAAGTGTGAGGCGAGCTTTCATGAGCTCAAGACAGCTTTAACTACGACACTGGTATTGGTTTTTCCCACAGGTTCAGGGCCTTCTACAGTTTGTTGTGATGCTTCCCGTATTGGGCTTGGTGCAGTATTGATGTAGGAAGGTAGAGTCATTGCCTATGCTTCGAGGTAATTGAAGGTCCACAAGAAGAATTATCCGGTTCATGACCTTGAGTTGGCATCCATCGTGTGAGGTGTACACTGATTACAAGAGTCTTCAATACCTGTTCAAGCAGAAGGAGTTGAATTTGAGGCAGAGAAGGTGGTTGGAGTTGTTGAAAGATTATGATGTTACTATCTTGTATCACCCGGGAAAGGCCAATATAATGGCCGATGCATTAAGTAGAAAGTCCAGCATGGGTAGTCTTGCTTATATTCCGGTCAGCCAAAGATCGCTTGCTTAAGATGTTCAAGCCTTAGCCAACCGACTTGTAAGGTTGGATATTTCTGATCCTAGCTGAGTTTAGCTTGCACGGTTGCTCGTTCTTCATTTGTTGGAACGTATCCTAATTAGCAGTTTGATGATGCCCATTTGTGTGTCCTGAGATACACGGTGCAACATGGAGGTGACAAGAGAGTAACCTTAGATGATGATGGCATCCTGAGATTGCAGGGGTGAGTTTGTGTGGCCAATGTTGATGGGATTCAAGAGTTGATCTTAGCGGAGGTTCATAGTTCTCGGCATTCTATTCATTCGGGTGCCGCGAAGATGTATCATGATCTGTGGTAGCACTATTGGTGGCGTAGAAAGAAGAAATATATTGTTGCATATGTGGCTCAATATTTGAATTGTCAGCAGGTTAAGTATGAGCATCAGAGGCCGTTGCTCTGTTTCAAAGGATTGAGCTTCCCAAGTGGAAGTGGGAGAGGATTATTATGGATTTTGTTACTCGACTCCCATTGACCGGAAAGAAGTTTGATGCGATTTGGGTCATTGTTGATAGGCTTACCAAATCAACACATTTTGTTCATGTTGCAGCGACTTATTCATCCGAGAGGTTAGCTGAGATCTACATCAGAGAGATTGTTCTCCTTCATGGGGTGCCAGTATCTATCATTTCGGACCGGAGTACGCAGTTTACCTCGCGCTTCTGGAGAGTAGTTCAGCGAGAGTTTGGCACGCAGGTTGAGTTGAGCATATCATTTCATCCTCAGATGAACAGACAGTATGGAAGCTATTTTAGACCTGCAGGTTCGACAGTTGAGGTCGAAGAGTTTTCGTTCTGTGTGTGTTCAGTGGAGAGGTCAGCCTCCTGAGGCATCGACTTGGGAGTCCGAGTCCGATATGAGGAGTCGATATCCTTATCTATTTCCCGACTCAGGTACTTCTTTATTTTGTCCGTTCGAGGATGAACGAATCTTTTAAAGGTAGATAATGTGATGACCCAAAGGGTCATCACCTATGTTATTGCTCATTCTATGTCTCCGAGGTTTGGAAAACCTCACTTAGGGTAGCCTCGATTTTTGTGTGCGCAGTCCGGGCGCACAGCCGGAAAGCATAAATATGAATTATGTGAGAAAAATGATGAATTTATATATTTAATTAATTAACATTGACTTCGGTCAATATTTTGGGTAAACGGACCCAGACCCGTGATTTGACGGTCCCGAGGGTCCGTAGGAAAATATGGGACTTGGGCATATGCCCCGAATCGAATTCCGAGGTCCCAAGCCTAAAAAAGAATTTGTGTGAAATTGTTTTCTGGAATTAATTAAGGAAAATGAAAAAGGAATTTGAGTAGAAGACTATGGTAACTGGCTCGTATACAAGTCTTATATGTGATTTAAGCGCTTTCTGTAAGTTTGGTTGAAAACGAACGTCATTTGACATGTTTTGGACTTGAAATGGAAAACTTATGTTTTATGTAAGTTTAGAAAAAAAAATTATGGATTTTGAGGCTTAATTTGATATATATGATGTTATTTTTGCAATTTGGTCACACGAGTAGGTTTGTAGGATGTTGTTGAGGTTGTGTACGCATTTGGTTTGGAGCCCCAAGGGTTCGGGTGAGTTTCAAGTAGGTTTCGGGATGCCTTAGAGTTAATATCAGATGTTGTACGTTCAGGAAAATTGGCAAGTCTCTGAACCCTCAGGCACGGTCCGCGTGGAAACGCGGGTGGCCGTGGAGGGGCCAGCGCGGCTACAGTCACCTTTGAGCAGTCTGCGGTGGATGAGGCGCGGTCGGCCTGGTGCACTCCGCCATGGGTGGGGATCCGCGTGCCTTCAAAAATCCTGTATGGTCGCGGTCCTTCTTGCGCGGTCCGCGCGGGGTTCTTCAAACGGGTATAATTACTCGCAAATTTAAGTTATTTTACACTTTTCAATACCCCAAAACATAAGAGGCAATTTTTTAAACAACTCTTCTTCTCCAAAATGATTGGTAAGTGATTTCTAAACTATTTGATTCATTCCTTTACATTTTTCACATGATTTCAACTTTAAATCAAAGATTTTCATGGGGAAATTGAGAGTTTTGGGAGAACCAAGGTTTTCTAAAAATTGGGAGTTGGACCTCAATTTGAGGTCCGATTTCGAAACTAATTATATATTTGGATTCGTGGAGGAATGGGTAATCGAGTTTTAGTCCGGACCTCGAGTTTCGACCATATGGGGCGGGGGGATTTTTGACCTTTTTGGATAAAACCTTGTAAAACTTACTTTAATACTTTGGGGTTGATTATTTATTAACATAATAAAATAATTTATAATTAGATTCGAGTGTTTTTGTAGTGGAATCAAGGGGTAAAGCTATACTTGAGGCTTGAGTTGAGTTCGAAGCATCGAGGTAAGTATTTGGTCTAACTTTGGCTTGAGGGAATAGGAGTAGAGTCTTATTGCTAATTGCTAATTGCTAATTGTCGAGTGTGGTGTATAGGCATGGTGGCGAGTATCTATACACTTGTGTCTAGCATGACCGTGAGTCCATATGTTGTGTTATTCCATGCTTAGTTGATGGTTTCTATGTAATGAAACAGTATGAGAAGGAAATTACGAATTGTAAACTCTTTGGAGCATTGGCTCGAATGATGAAGTAAATTATAGAGTAAGAAATAAAAGGAAGAGAAAGAGATGTGATTATTCCCTTGCCGGGATATTTTCGTATATTGATTATCTCCCTTGCCGGGATGTGAAAGTTATTGTTGTTATTCTCTTGTCGGAATTTAACTGCTTACTTGTGTCCCTTGCCGAAATTTCTATTACGGTTTGTCTATCCCCTCGCCCCATTGGTTGTGATAGTTGCTTGGGTGAGGAAGAGTGATAAAGCGCGAAGATTGATGTCATGCACGATTTGTGTTGAGGTTATGCTAATGCACAAAGGAACATTCCGTGCAATGATATGATACCAATGTACGAAGGAACATTCCGTGCCATGATAATTACTAATACACGAAGGAATATTCCGTGCCACGATATGATAACTAATGCACGAAGGATCATTCCGTGCCATGATATGAGTGTTTATGTAAGGAAATAAAGGGTGTTGCCGTGTACTTTATATGATTATTTTGGTGAGAACGAGAGTAAAAGCACAAAGGATGGTGTCGTGCAACTGTTGATTTCCAACTCTCGTTGGTATTGTAGATGTACTATTTCATTATTTAATGATTTTATATTCTAAACTGTTACAGCCCCTATGGCATGCTCCCCTCCCTCTTGACTGGTTAATTTTATATTCCTTTCTGTTGCATATATATATATTGAACAGCATATGTTTGCTTGGTAGTCTGGTCTAGCCTCGTCACTACTTCGCCGGGGTTAGGCCAGGCACTTACCAGCACATGGGATCGGTTGTGCTGATGCTACACTTCTGTGCTCTTTTGCATAGATCACGGTGTTGTTGCAGGGGTTGGACAACAGCACTAGATTGGGAATATCCTTCAGTCCAGAGTGAGATACCGAGGTAGCCTTGCAGGCGTCTGCGGGCCCGTAATCTCCCTTCTCTTGTTTTTATGTGTTATCCCTTGTATTTCGGGACAAACACTTGTCATTTCTTTCTAAACATTGTATTTAGTAAACTCTTAGAAGTTTGTGAGCTATGTGACACTAGGTTTTGGGGTGGCGTATTGTATTAACTTCCGTAATTTTTATTCAGTTTCTTTAATGTTAAGTCTTCCGCCTTAATATTTTAAATGCAAGGTTTTATGTTATTATTATGAATTGTGAAAAAGAGTAATTAAGTTGGCTTGCCTAGCTCCTATTAGTAGATACCATCACGACTCACAAGGGTAGGAAATCCGGGTCGTGACAGGCCTAATCTTGGTAACTTTAGTCCAAACTTTATATTTGTCTTAAGAAATTTATTTAATATATTAAAATTATTAATTTAGAACCCAATAACTTAAAATAGCTAAAATCCTGAACCCAAAATATTCAGATCCTGACTTCGCCTCTAGTTGTTCCATCCCTTTTTCAACACTGATGTACAAGTCCAATAAACAAAGTTTAGTCTATACATTAGAGCCATAACTTAGAAAAATTGGGTCCAAGTAAATATCCTATAAACCTCCTTATTTTTGGCAAAAAATTATATTATCATCAAATTAGCATGTTAGTTATTATTTTTACTGGACAATTAATGTTTATTATAAAATTTTACATGTAATTAACTCTGAGTTAAACTACTGTGTTACTTGATTATGTCATTTTCCTATTGTTTGGGTAAAGATTAATTCTTTAGTAGGTCATCTCTCTAGTTTATTTTAATGACGGAGACTCTGGAAAAGCAATAAATTAAAAATACCTCAAAGGTTTAAGGACTAAGATTTGAGTTAATCACGTTTAACATGTTAATCGAATACAAAATTTACACTTGTGGTAGTCTATTAGAGCGATAATCACAAATGGGCCATCTTTAAACTTAAAAGGAATAGAAATAGACCAAGTTAATGTCCTTTTTAAGACCTGTGCAATTTGTCACGATTCAAATTTCATCGAAATCGTGATGACGTCTAACTAAAGTTGTTAGTCAAGTCAATCAACATAAACACAGTTCGAACTGAAAATCATCAAATAAATAATTATATAAGAACTCGAAGATTAATATAAATTATTCCCAGGACCTGGAAATACAAGTCATGAGTGACTAAGATTAGGATTACAATATTGATATGAAAACAAGATATACCATTTGTTCGTAAATACATAAACGGGAATACAAGATCCTACGATGCCATAAATAATTAGCAGTTAATTTGAGTTGATATTCTTAGCAGTTAGAGTAATTGAAAACAATTACTCCCACAGTTTTCTCATTTTAATTACATAATATTGTCTAATCGGGTATATAGTTTTTTTAAAAGAAAATTAGCACATATCGAACGTATTTTTAGAAGTTGTGGTCTTATATTGACATTTCTCTGACTGTAGAATTATGTTATTACGAGCAAAATAAAAAAAAGAAATTAAATTAAATATAAAATAATTTTTTTTAAAACATACTAAAAGAAAAATCATCATATTAAATGAAACCGAGGAAGTATAACTTTTAATATGAATAAAACTGCTACACTCAAAATATTAATTTTCATATTAATTTTTTTAAAACATATTAAAAAAAATTATCATATTAATTTTCATCTCTCTCATTACATACACATTTGATGTCTTTTTTTTTCTTTTTAAATAATTATTTGATATTCAAAATTTACCTGTCCAACTGATTTAAATTCGCTCTAAGAAGGATGCATTAAAGGGAAGCGCCACATATTATAAGTTTTTTTTCATTCTTAAGATTCGAATCTTAAACCTCTCATTAGGGGTAAATGAATCTCGTCCATCCCTCCCTGAATAGTTAACCTATTTTCACTTTAGAGAAGGCCGGGTAATGTATATCAGCTGGCACATTATTATCCTGTTTGGCCAAACTTCTAAAATTAACTTATTTTGAAAAGTATTTTTCTCGAAAGTACATTCTAAAAAAATATTTTTGGTGAGAAGTAATTTGTGTTTAGTTAATTAATTTTGAAAAATGCTTTTAAAAATATTTTTGATGAGCAGCAATTACTGTTTTGTTTGGATAAAAAGTTATTCGACCACTTAATTAGCTTTAAAACAATCAAAAATGATATGGGTCAATCATAATCAAGCGTAATGTGATCTAGAGAATGTTAGATGATAAAAATCGGAGATTATAATGTATAGATCGAGATGTAAGAGCAATAAGATGTATAACAGGTTTGTTTGCACAAGAGAGAGAGAGAGAGAGTTGTATATTCTCAGTAAGGAAATACACGTAAGTCTTTACAAAGGGAGAAGGTCCCCTTTATATACTAAGGGACATTTCTTGAAATAACACAAAAAAAAAAATACAAGAGTTGGTGGCCTCGATATACGAGTGTCAGAGCTTGATGTGATATTACAGTGAGTCACATCACTTGGTCCGTTTATTGACTGGGACCGGCCTTACTTAAGTCGACCTTGATTAGGTCGCCTTCATTTGTGAGGCCATATGTGGATAATATGTGGACGTGGGGAACCAAATTTGCTCATTACAGATAGTCCCTTCGTTTATTGGGGACGCAGTCGAAGGGCGTTTCCAATGGACGGACATGCGTGCTTGACGCCTATGGAAATTTGGTCGTTCCTGTTGATACCTCTGTGAGAGACGCGTTTGTGTGTGAAAAGGTCATGCCATTGACATGTTACCTCCTTTTTGGAATTTCTTTTTGAGGTGACGTCATCGATCGCATGCATGATCATTACTTCTGCTCCCGAGGTGGTTCAGGTTATGACATGACATTTGGGTTTACTGCGCCGATTTTTTGAATCATGCCCTTTCGAATTCCGTGTACCTTTTCTTATAAATAGGTGGAGAGTTGGACTAGGTTCATCTTTCGATCCTTTTCGGAGAGTATTTTCTCACTCTTTTCCCTATCTTTTTCTGGTGTTTGCTAATCTTTTCTTCTCTGAAAATCTCATTTTCAAGAATCGAACTTGCGACCCGTAATACATATTTCTTACATCATTCACTATGGCTAATGTATGCGTAATGATAACAGAACTAGGGACGTTGCTTCTACTAGGGCTTCGTTATCCTCGGACGGCGAGGAGGCCGAGTAAGTTTCTGTTCCTCTATCAACGGCCAACCTGCTCCCACGCGATATGAGCAAAAGGAGCGACTTCCTGAATAAGCATAAATTCCTCCCTTGGGAGAATAGTGAGATGACGCTGTCCCACTTGGCCTCTCTCAGGGAGACGTATGATATTTCCGATCATGTTGACATGGTTCCAGTGGGGCTAGATTATGCTAACGTGCCTAGGACCGGGTACTGTGCCTTCTACGCATACGCCTTCCAAATTGGATACACTCTTCCAATTTACCCTTTAGCGGAGGAGCTGTGTCGCTGGTTTGGAGCGTGTCAGGCCCAGCTTACCCTGTATGCCTTGAAGGTATGCAGGGTAGTATCCGTTTACGCGGCGAAGGCCGGAAAAAAGGTGACCGTTCATCACCTTTTGCAAATGTTCAATGTGGTTTTCTTGAGGGGCTCTATGCTCCAGTTGAGAAGTAGGGGCAAGAAAAGCTTCGGCGCAGGTGGACGACAAGGCCAACCGTAAATTTAGGACGAGGTTTTTCTACGCCCGTACCGAACACCTTGTGTCCATCCCTGATGGATTTCCAGAAGTGTGGAATGACGCACGTATGTATTGCCATGCGTGATGTTTACTATTTTGACCTTACCTTGCTGGTTTTCACTGTCGAAAACTTTCCTTTGTTTTCATGCAGTGGTTTCTCGCCCTCCTCGTAGTGTTGACGACGTTAGGTCGTGGGTGCAGGCGCTGATACCGTTTGCAGAGGAAAGCTGTTCTTGGACTGAATTCCTTAGGCTCCACGGCCCGGCTGGTAACAACTTTACCTAATCTTTGTTACGGTTTGGGGGTTCATATAATTTTCTTACCCGTCTCACATGTATTTTGGTAGGCCGGGGCGCCTCTAAGAAGGCAAGGAAAAAGAAGAAGCAGAAGAAGAAGAAGAGTGCGGCCGGTCCTTCTAGGACGGTATCTGATCCTGAGGCGGATTCGGTCCTCGTCGGCACGTCCAGGGGCAGTGTTTCGCCCCCTTTAAGACAGGAGGGTACATTAGAGATGGCCCTAGAGATAGCATCTGAGGCCGTGATGGGGATTGTACCTGAGACGGCATCCATGGAGGTGCCGGCGACTGTCCCTGAGATTGCCCCCGTAAGGACGCCTTCTGCCGCGTCGACCCCCTCTGATCCCGCTCCTCACCTTGAGGAGGGGACCGTGAAGAGGAGGAGACGTTGGGGAGGAGGCGGCGTCGGATCCCCACTGGCAAAGCCGTGGCCACCCAGTCGGGAAAGGCTAGGCCATCTTGCCCTGAATCAAGGCTGACCTTTATGGCAGAGGCTATTCTCTTAGGAAGAGCAGATCTTAGGAGGGAGGCCACAGCGAGGAGGAGTGAAGACATAGATGTTGCGAGCTCAGGGGCAGCCGCGGAGGGCGCAAACAGAGGCAGCGGGCCCTTGGACCGGGTGGAGATGATGGCCAGCCAATCTTCACGTTGTATAGTGATCCCAAGTCACTATAATTTGCTGGAGAACTGCGAGGAGGTGGCCTCCAGCGTGACGCTTGTGTGCGCCGGTGCCTAGCGCGCGACCCTGCCGGAGCTTAGTGATAAAGACTTGGACAAAAGGGTGGCAGGCGCGGCCCTACAGGTATGCCTCTGCCTTGCTTGATGACCTTTCTTTATGTAGGGTTATGATTTTCCCATGCTTACTTGGTCTCTTTTCCAGACTCTTGTCTTGGATGTGGAGAGGGATTGGCGCCGGAAGGAGAAGATGGCCAAATACAACCGGCTGGTGCAGAAGTACAGTAAGGCGCATGAGGTGCATCGAACCCTAGCCGACATGTACCAGCAGGACCCCAACTTTAGAGTGGTTCGTAAGGGCCTAGTGGAGTTCGAGACGCAATTGAAGAAAAGAGTGGCTGAGCTGGAAAAGGTGGATGAATAGCTCATTTCCGTTGTTGCTCGGGCTGCAGAGATGGAGGTCCTTATCCAGGCCAAGGACGAGGAGCTGCAGCTCGGTTGTGTTGTGGCGGAGGAGGCGGCAGAATTGCGCACCCGGGTGGCAGCTCTAATGGAGGAACTCAAAGCTACGAAGGCCGAGGTTGAGGAGCTTAAGATAGCTCTCGCGTAAGCCAATACGCCTCGTGAGGCGCACGAGATGTGGGTGTATACGGAGGCCAGGCTGGTCGTGCTTGAGAAATTCCTGGCGGCTAGTCGAGCGTCTGAAGCAGAGGTTGAGAACCAGCGCCAACTAGTTAGTGTAGCTAGTGAGGTGGCGGGCTACGGTCCTGAATCACCGGCCTGGGAGCGGGGTAACTCAGCAGATATCAATCGCTTGGAGTCCAGCTCTTGGATTTCCAGGGCGTACCCTCCCGGAAATGAGGACGGGCTCCCTGAAGGCCAGGCCGGGCTAGATAAGTAGTGGTTTCTTAGGGTCTTTGTAAATATACTTGTTCATACTGATTTTTGTATCAGGGGTGTTTGTTCCCCTTTGTGAAAACATATAATTTTTGTTGTAAGTAATCTTTTCTACCTTTTAGCATGTCGTCGTACTTTTCTTTACCGTAGCTGCGTGGAATTTGTCGGCCATAGCTGTGTAAAGTTAGCCTGATGGCTTTAGCCATATAAAATAGGCGGTCGTAGCCTTGTGAATACGATGGCTCTAGCCATATACGGATAGAGGTCGTAGCCCGATGAAAATGATGGCCATAGCCATGAAAAATAAAAGACGCGGCCTGATGGCCTTAGCCATATAAAATAATGTTCATAACCGCGTAAAATGAAGGTCGTAGCCTAATGTCCTTAGCCTAATGGCCTTAGCCATATAAAAAGATGGCTCTAGCCATGTAAAATAAAGGCCGTATCCCGATGGCCTTATCCATGTAAAATAAAGGTCGTAGCCTGATGACCTTAGCCATATAAAATGATGGTCATAGCCATGTAAAGTAAAGGTCGTAGCCCGATGGCCTTAGCCATATAAAACGACGGTCATAGCCATATAAAGTAAAGGTCGTAGCATGATTGCCTTAGCCAAGTAAAATAAAGGCCGTAGCCTGATGGCCTTAGCTATATAAAACGATGGCCATAGCTATGTAAAATAAAGGTCGTAGCCCGATGGCCTTAGCCATGTAAAATAAACGTCGTAGCCCGATGGCCTTAGCCATGTAAAATAAAGGTCGTAGCCTGATGGCCTTAGCCATATAAAATAATGGTCATAGCCATATAAAATAAAGGTCGTAACCCAATGGACTTAGCCATGTAAAATAAAGGTCGTAGCCTGATGGCCATATCCATATAAAATTATGGCCATAGCCATGTAAAATAAAGGTCGTAGCCTGATGGCCTTAGCCATATAGAATGATGGCCATAGCCATGTAAAATAAAGGCTGTAGCCCGATGGCCTTAGCCATGTAAAATAAAGGTCGTAGCCTAGTGTCCTTAGCCATTTCGTTCATTTGGACAGCCTTTTCATTCATTTGGAGATGGCCGTAGCCTTTTCATTCATTTGGAGATGGCCGTAGCCTATTCATTCATTTGGAGATGGCCGTAGCCTTTTCATTCATTTGGGGATGGCTGTAGCCTTTTCATTTATTTGGAGATGGCTGTAGCGTTTTCATTCATTTGGAGATGGTCGTAGCCTTTCTATACACTTGGAGGTGGCGGTAGCCTTTCTATACACTTGGAGATAACACTATTCCAGTCCATGTATCATGTCAGGCTTGGAGTGTTCATGGAGAGGCGGACATGATGCACTAGCGCTACAAACATCTCCAGGTGACCCCTTCGCCGTCTCGTTAAAAACCTTCCCGAGAAAACCCAATTGGGACAAAACTCGGGTAAGGGAAAAAGAGTACGACTCAGGTGTCGCCTTTTTAGAAGTGGAAACGTTTGAAGTGAGAAACATTCCATTTGTTTTGGAATGTCTTTCCTTCCATTGTCTCTAGCTGGAATGCTCCTTTCCCGGCCGCCGCTGTGATTTTGTAGGGTCCATCCCAGTTTGTGCCAAATTTTCCTTCACTCTAGTCTTTTGAGGCCAGAGTCTTGGCTTTGAGGACGTAATCCCCTACTTTGAGTGGCCTTATTTTTGCCCTTTTGTTGTAGTATCTTTCGACTTGTTGTTTTTGGGCAACCATTCTGACGTGGGCCATTTCTCTTCTTTCTTCGGCCTCATCAAGATCTTGGAGCCTGCCGATATCGTTTTTCGATCCGCTGGTGTGTGAGTACCTTAAGCTGGGTTCGCCCACTTAGACAGGTATGACCGCGTCGGTTTCATAAACCAGTGGGGTTTCTCTGGTGCTGGATTTGGGCGTGGTTCTGTATGCCCACAAGACTTCGGGTAGTAGCTCGGGCCATAGTCCCTTGGCATCTTCGAGCTTCTTTTTGAGTATGTTCAGGATTGTTTTGTTGGAGGACTCCGCTTGACCATTGGCGGCGGGGTCGTATGGCGTGGATAGTATTCTTTTGATGCGCCATTTTTCGAAGAACTCGATCATTTTCTGACCGATGAATTGGCGCCCATTATCTCAACTGATTTCTTTGGGGTTCCAAAACGGCATATGATGTTCTTCCAAATAAAGGTGATGACTTCCTGCTCGCGTATTTGTGCGTACGCACCAGCTTCCACCCACTTAGAGAAATAGCCAGTTAAAACAAGTAAAAATCGTACCTTTCCTCATCCTGGGGGTAGCGGGCCGACTATGTCCATCCCCACTTGATGAACGGCCAGGGGGATGTGGCGGAATGGAGGGGTTCTCCTGGTTGGTGTATCACTGGGGCGAACATTTGGCACTGCTCGCATCGGGAGACATATTATGCTGCCTCTTTCTTCATGGTGGGCCAATAGTAGCCGGCGCGTATGATGCCTGACGAGGGCGCGGTTGCCAGTGTGGGCGCCGCAATGGCCTTCATGTACTTCTTCGAGTACAGTTCTTGATTGTTGCGGTCCTAAGCACTTGGCTAGGGGGCCACCGAACATCCTTTTATAAAGGTCACCGCTGATCATGTAGTATCGGGCGGCCTGTACGCTGAGCTTTTTTGCTTCTTTTTTATCAAGGGGGAGTGTCCCCTCCTGCAAGTAAGATAAGAACTGGTTTGCGCCAGTTCCAAGTTAGGTGTAAGGAAAGTACCTCAGTGTGATCGATAGCCGAGTGGAGGAGCGTGACCACACTCTCTTTGTTGCCGCTTTTGGTGGCGGCAGCCAACTTCGCCAGGCCATCCGCTTCGATATTCCGTGCTCTAAGAATTTGTTCGAAACGACATTCGTCAAATGTAGTCACCAGCCTACGGATTTCTGACTGGTATTTTTGTAGCCTCTATTCCTTGATTTGATAAGTCCCAGTGATCTAGTTCACCGCAAGCTGGGAGTCGCAGTGGAGGAGAATTCGGCGAGCTCCATACTTGGTGGCCAGCTTCATACATGCATTTACGACCTCGTACTCGGCCTCGTTGTTAGTCATTTCCGGGCATCGTATGGATTGGCGAATCATTTCGCCCGTAGGGACTTCGAGAACGAATCCCAATCACGATCCCGATGCATCGGCGGCGCCATCCGTATAAAGGGCCCATAGGTCGTTATTGGAGGATGCGAGTTGTTCCTCAAGTTCCTCCTTTGGCAGTGCTTCCCCGCTGAAGTCGGCAATGAAGTCAGCTAAGACTTGTGACTTGATGGCGGTTCTTGGGAGGTATTATCATGCTCGCTGAGCCCGACGGACCATCTGGCGAGCCCCCCTGAGAGTTCGAGTTTGTGCAGGACGCTCCTTAGAGGGAAGGTCGTCACCACCCGTATGGGATGGCACTGGAAATATGGTCATAGCTTTCGTGAATCTACTACAAGTTCCAAGGCTAATCTCCCGAGATGGGGATATTGGGTTTCGACGTCCACTAAAGTTTTGGTGTTATAATAAATAGGAGATTGCGTACCTTTGTTTTCGCGCACTAGGACGGCGCTGACTGCGACCTCTGACACGGCCAAATATACCAACAATGGTTCTCCGAGGTTGGCCTTATCCAGAAGGAGCGGTTATGATAAGTATGCTTTTAAGTTCCTCAGGGCTTCTAGGCATTCTCCGTTCCATTGCAGTCCCTGGTCTTTTTTCAGTACATCTAAGAACTTGTGGCATCTGTCGGAGGAGCGTGAGATGAACCGGGAGAAGGAGGCTATTCGGCCCATTAAATTATGCACCTTCTTCTTGCTGCTTAGCGTTTCGGGGATGGCCTCTATGGCTTTGATCTGGTCAGGGTTGACTTCGATGCCTCCTTATGATACTAGAAATCCCAGGAACTTTCCCGACGCTACTCCAAAAGTGCACTTCTCAGGGTTCAGATTCATGCCGTACTTCCTTAGTATTTCGAAGGCCTCTTTCAGGTGGGTGAGGCGATCCTCCTTTTTCAATGATTTGACCAACATGTCATCGACGTAGACCTCCATTGTTTTGCCGAGTTTTTCTTTGAACATTGTCACTCACTAGTCTCTGGTAAGTGGCCCCTGCGTTCTTGAGCCCGAAGGGCATTACTTTAGAGCAATACGTCCCTTGATGGGTGATAAAAGTTGTCTTCTCCTGATCTTCTTCGGCCATCATGATTTGATTGTAGCCGGAATACGCATCAAGAAAGCTTAGCAGCTCATGGCATGTTGTTGCATCTATTAGTTGGTCGATGTGGGGCAGCGGGAAAGAGTCTTTCGGGCATCCTTTATTTAGATCAGTGAAATCTACGCACATCCGCCACTTCACATTCTTCTTTTTGACCATTACGACGTTGGCGACCATTCCGAGTACTTGGATTCCCTGATGGAGCCATTGGCTAGCAATATTTCCACTTCTTCGCTCGCTACTTCGTTAATGGCTGCGTTGAATTTTCTTCTCATTTGCCGGACATGCGGGTGCAATAGGTCGACGTTGAGTTTGTGAGAGGCAATTTCTCGTGGTATTTCTGGCATATCTGCATGAGAAAAAGCGAACAGATCCGCATGGTTAGATAAAAATTCACGGTACTGACCTAGATTTGATAGGTCGTGGCCTATGTATGCATTCTTTGCAGGGTCGTTGCTGTTTAACTGAACGGGGTCGAGGTCTTCGACCGTGGCCTTGCCAGCCTCGACCTCCTCAGGATCTTCGATGGCGTTCTCTGTCGGACGGACCTTAGTCCCCGACAGGGCTGATTGCTATGCTTCAGTACTTGCTCCTTGGAGTTGTTTGGTATGTGTGTAATTCCTATGCTATCTTATAGCATTCTTGGGCAGTGCGGGGCTCTCCCCGTATGCAGTGCACTCCCCATGGGGCTGGGAATTTGATTACTTGGTAGAAGCTGGATGGGACAGCTCTCATGGCATGTATCCATGTGCGTCCGATAATGGCATTCTATGTTGTTTCTTGGTTCATCACGTGGAAGGTGTTTTCCATCATGACTCTACCTACAAGGATGGGCAGCGTCACCTCACCTGAGGTTCTTTCCACTGCATTATTAAAACCTGTTAGTGTTATGCAGTGCGAGATTATTTTATCCTCGAGTCCCATGAGTGCAAGGAATCCTGGATGAATGATACATGTGTCGTTTCCATCGTTGACCATGATCCTTTAACATCAGTATCTAGTATGCATAAAGTAATAACTAAGGCATCATAATGAGAAAAACACAAATTATCGGCATCAGACTTATCGAAGGTGATACTATCTTCGAAGTCATCATATTATTCATGGGCGAAAGTTCGCTTCAGCTTCTGCGTGGTGGTGAACTTGACATGATTGATCACCGAATCATTGCCGCACCCCAATGATCATCCTGATGGTGCGAGTTAGTGAGGGCGGCCTTGGTGGGCCATGATGTGGTTCCCGCCCTCGTGTGAAGTTGAGCTTTCCTTTGTCACTGAGCAGCTCTTTCAAGAATCCTTGGTTCAGCATTCGACTACCTCATGTCGGAGACTTATGCAGTCCTCCGTTCTGTGCCCTCATTCTTGGTGGAACTCGCACAGGGCATTTGAATTTCAGGTGGAGGTGTCGGACTTCATCTTTGCTGGCCATTATACTTTGTTTCCCAGCTTCTCTAGTACGTACACTACCTCTGAAGGAGACACACAAAAGTTATGTGCAAATAATGGAGGGGGCATACCTCTGTTGTTCCTTAGCGGAGCAACATGTCGTTGCAAGGCGTCTGCATGCCTTGGTGGTGGTGGGTGTGAGGACCTGATGTATGGTTGATGTCTTTCCGTGTTGAGGCGTGGGATTTGTTCCCGCCTTCCCTCGTTGCGCCGGTCCCTTCAGATTTCTGGGTGTACCGTTGTCAAACTTCGGGTCGGGCCGTTTAGCTTGTTGTCATCCCCACGTACCTCGATGTAATAGGCGTTGTGTATTTCTTCCCAGGTGGTGGGGGAATATTTCAGGAGACGGCTGAGCAGCTTCTTGGTCGCCTTCAAGCCATCTCTGCTGAGCCCGTTCTGAAAGGCCGCAACTTCCATGCCTTCGGATACGTTTGGCAGGCTCATTTTGACTCTGTTGAATCTGGCCAGGAACTCCCTGAGTCCTTGTATTTGACGCACAGTGAAAATGTCGTTGACCCGTGCTTCTGTCTTCCTTGCCCTCGCATGGGCGGTAGCAAATTTATCAGCCATCTCCTCAAAGGTTGAGATGCTCTTGGCCAGTAGTTGTGAGTACCACGTGAGGGCTCCTCCCGTCAGCGTCTCACCGAACTTCTTAGAAGTACGGATGGTACCTGTTCTTTCGATAAGTCTTTGCCTTTGACGAATGTAATATAGTGTATCAGGTGGTCCTCTGGGTCGGTGGTCCCGTCATATACTTTCAAGTAGGGGGCATCTTGAAGGTTTTTGGTATGGGGTATGGCGCGGCTCCTTCCGTGTAGGGTTGTTTGACGAACCTCCCCATGTCTCGCTTAGGCAGCAACTTAGGTGCGCCTGGGATCTTATCCACCGTTTCTTGGTGTTCCTTCATATGGTCGCGGAGCGATCTGTTCTCATTCTCCATCTCTTCCATCTTTTTTAGGGTAGCTACGAGTGTTCTGTCGTTAGTTTGGATATCGACGGGAACGTTGTTTGTTCTTGTGACCTCGAGCTCATCTTCGGTTGCGACATGATCTGCTGATGGGGTGCATCTATCATTTTGAGGTGGTTTCTTGGCTAGACTTATCAGAGTGTTTGTCAGCCACTCTTCTAGTAATTTCTTTATTTTTGGGGGTTGCTTCCTTAGTGGTAGATGATGAAGCTTCTCTTTCTCGTGGCACGGCCAGGTCTTCTGATGAGGAGGGTAAAACTTCCACGCCGATCAAAGTACTGGGGGTTGCGTGTAGGGCATCTCTTTCGGCAGGCGCGTTGAGAGTGCCCGTGGGTCTGTTCTAACCTCCAAGATAGCCTTCATTCTAGCATTGTTTTCAGCCATTCTAGGTCGTAGGGGGTGGATTTTCGAAGGATTCTAGAAACAAACTACGGCTTTGATTCTCGAAGTCCCCACAGACGGCGCCAAATAGTTTGGCTAAAACGTTATTCGAACACTTAATTAGCTTTAAAATAATCAAAAATGATATGGGTCAATTGGAATCAAGGGTAATGTGATATAGATAATGTTAGATGATAAAAATTGGAGATTATAATGTATAGATAGAGATGTAAGAGCAATAAGATGTATAACAGGTTTGTTTGCACAAGAGAGAGAGAAAGAGAATTGTATATTCTCATTATGGAAATACACGTAAGTCTTTACAAAGGGAGAAGGTCACATTTATATACTAAGGGGCCTTCCTTGAAATAATACAAAAAAAAGTACAAGAGTTGGTGGCCTTGATATACAAGTGTCAGTGCTTGATGTGACATTACAGTGAGTCACATCACTTGGTCTGTTTATTGACTGGGACCGGCCTTACTTAAGTCGACCATGATAAGGTCGCCTTCTTTAGTGAGGCCGTATGTGGATAATATGTGGACGTGGGGAACCAAATTTGCCCAGTACATATTTGATGAAACTTTTAAAAAGTGTCTCTAAGTGTATTTACCTCAAAACTATTTTAAAAAAATATATTTTTGATAAGAAGCTAATTTTTTACCTTTTAAAAATTGCTTCAATTTTTACTCAAAAATACTTTTTTCCTTCAAAAAGCTCGACTAACACCAGCCAAACAGTAATGGTACTAGTTGTTTGGGATGTGTAACTTGAATGATTCAGTTAAATGTTTTAGTATATTTGTATTATTTATGCTGCTGCTTGTTCCAATTAAAGATGAATTTATTTAAAAAAATAAGAATTTAACAAACTTAATATAAACTTTCCCACAATTACTCATTAACATAATTGTAACCAAACCCTGAAATATAACTTTTTTTTGAAGTCGTACTCGACCTGAAGGATATTCAAGGCATATTTCTTTATATACGTTAAATTGAAAAACTGCATGAAGCATTCCTACACACATCAACCAGAACAATTATTAATATCATTAGTAAGTAGGTGAAAGAGAACCACTAAATATCAATTTTAAAATAATATTCTTTTTCCTCAGAATAATGTAAACATATATATATTAATCTTAGAAGCTTCATATATTCTGCTTTTTATAATTTAGTGAGTAGGGTCAGCAACAAGGCACAAACTCATTCTAAAATTCAATATCATGCAATTATGATTTGAAATTTATTGTTTTGAACGTGTCACTAAACTTTTAATTACGGGATTCGTAATTAAATAAAAGGTCAGCTCGGTGTATCAAGTTTTTACTATGCGCAAAACCCGAAAAAGAATCAGATCATAAGGGTCTATCGTACGCAGCCTAACCCTGCATTTCTACAAGAGATAATTTCTACTGATTGAAATTATGACCTCCTATAGTCTCATGAAGACAACTTTACTAGTTATACTAAGACTCCACTTTTGGATATATAGTTAAATATTTGTATATATTTAATAGATTGTTTAATTATCAGGATTTAAATAAAAATTAAATTTATTTAATTTGTAATTAATACTCTAGCTCCGCCTCTATTTTCCATAGTGCTTTTTATTTTTATTTTTATTTATTTTGGTTCCCTTCTTTTTTGAGCTTTACACATTAATTATTTCTGCTGAACTTTATTCATCCAAAATGATACAAAAGGCCACGTCAATTACATGGTATTGTCTGTTTCTCTTTCATCTCTGATTTTTAAAATTTTATTTTTTATATTTGTTTTTTTTCTTTTTGGTCAGCAAAGGGGAGTGAAGGTGTGATCGATTAGAGCTGTTTTGTACTGTGACATCAAGATCTAAACGTAACATTGACAGATTAGTGTACAGAGGAAGAGGCCAAAAACGTGACACTTTTAATGCTCTTGAATATAGCAACTTGTGTTATTTGTTTTTTTTCACTCGATGTTCGATACCAACTTTGAAACACGATTAAAGGAAGAAGACTAACATAAATAGACTTATTGAACGCCACCGTTTAAATTTTATCGCCGATGAAAAAAGTCCTAGGTATCTTATAAGAATTTTAAAGCAGGTTGGTCAAAAATTCTTGGGTATGGCGATTCATTAAAATTGTAATGAGTGCCAAAATTTTGCAATTTATGGTAATCGACACAACATTCTGATGGTTGCCATAGTTTTGTGCAACTGCTATAAAATTCTGGCTGATCACCAGAATTTTCGCACTACGGTTGAAAATTTTGGTAATTGTCAGAATTATTAGTGCTTCAAAATTATGACATCGTGCTTTAAAATTCTGACGCAGAACTATTTAATTTTCCAAAAAAAAAAAAATTAAACGAGGTTAAAATATAAACAGTAGTTAGATCCAGCATCATTTTTAGCTCGATTAATTCGGATTGGCATCGAATAAAACCTATTAAAAAAGAAAGAGCTCCCTACTTATTTTTTATTTTTTTTGTTTTCATGACTTAAACCTGTAATAGACCACAACCTTTGTGGTTATTCTTTCAATATTAAGCAACTACTTTGCTACTTGTATTAGAGGTCAAACTTAATTTGCTATACTATTTTGCATATAAATAAACTAGATGTTTTGATTGTTAAAGCCTTTTCAATGTCTACTTTCTATTTAACGCCAAACCTTTTATATATTTAAGGATCGTTTGGTCGAAAACAAGTTATCTCAAGATTAATTATATCATGAGTAGTTATTTATTCCACTCTTCAAAATGAATTTAAAAATATTATAATTCCGAGATAATTAATATTGGAATTAGTTATACCACGATTTTATCCCAATCAAACGTGGGATAAACTTATTTGAAATTTAATCTTAAAATTCGTACAAAACGAGCCATATTAGTGCAAGGATTTAATGTCCTTCGAATTTGGAGGGAGCCCTTCATATATAGATTATTCTGCTTTTGTAAGTCATAATGTATATATGATAAATGAGAAGAAATTGTCGATAGCGTATCAATTTTTATATTCCTAAAACAGAATAATATGTACATATATGAAGCGAAACAATTTTTATATATATATCTACACTGCTAGCTGAAGAAGACTCGTGATCACAGCTCATGGTGAAGGTACTATTCTCAACAACTATTCCCCATTGATATTTTATTTAATTAGGGACGTAACCTGAAATTAGACGTCTCCTCTTCATTTCCTTAATTTGTTTTATGTACTTACTGATTCAAGTGGGGAACGTCAAGCATGAACACTTCATAGTTCATACGTTCATACTCTTCTTGGGATAAAATAAATTTTATATTATTAATGTATTTTAATTTGAATACGGCTATTGATAGAAAGATGTAGAGGTCGAGCATTAGGGTTGGAGGTAGGATAGTTGAGTATTTTTCTACTTTGTATTGGGTGTGAGGCTAGTCTGATAGTGTTGTATCTTAGACGGCTAGTGGTTAGTATAGTGTCATACTATTTACCGGACTTTTATTGCTACAAATTATTGTTATTGCTTTTTCATCTATTTTCTAGTTCTTACAGTTGTCTACTTTCTGTTGTTGCGACTTATCTATTGTCTTTTTCGTCACCTTGAACTGATGGTATATCGGAAACAATCTCTCTACCCCTCGAGACAGGGGTAAGGTCTGTGTACACACTACCCTCCCTAGACCCCACTTGTCAAATTTCACTGAATTGTTATAGTTTGTTGTTTGTAATTTATTCTAACTTGTTTTAATAAATATTTATTTAGAAGGGGTCTTGGAGCAATGATAAAGTTGTCTCCGTATAATCTATAGGTCACAGTTCGAGCTGTGGAAGCAGTCACTAATACTTTATTAGGATAGGTTATCTATATTATACCGACTCTTCTTTGAACCCCGCACGAACACGAGATGCCTTGTACATCGAATTAATTTTTATAAAATATTTATTTAAAAATTTAGTAAATTTTAATAAAAATTTAAATTTAAAATTATAATTTTAAAAATATAATAAATTTAATATAAAATTAAATCTATCAAATTTAAATTTTTAATATGTTCCGTTCATACGGTGAATTTCCTTCAATCATTTGTGATTGTGGGCAAGATGCGAGTGTCCGTCCAAGAAAATGACGTACGTTTCACATGTGAGAGATAAGCAGGCTAAAGTTTCAGAGAGTATGGGATCCCAATTATGAATGCTGGCAGAAGATAAATTAAGAGCCTGTTTGGACATAAAACATTTCTTTTTTTAAAAATTTTTTTTGAAAATAATATTTGGTTATCAAAATCTTTTCTTTTTTTTGAATTTCACTTGAAAATATATTTTTAAATTTTAAAAGCTGGTTTTTACCACTTTTTCAATTGAAAATAAAAATTTGTTAGTTTTTAACTTCACAAACTTACCCTATACTTTTAAATTTTATAAAATGATCTCATCAATTATTAACCTACATGTTTGGTAACAGTGTTAATAGCAGTGGAAAGCAGATTATATAAAAAAATGTGACATTGATTTTGCATCTTCTGCTTATTGCAGTAAAGCAGAATATGATAATAATTAAACAGTAACATGTTTAATAAGCGACTTGCAACTGTGGATCGGCTCCAGATGCTAAATGTTGTGGTTCCACAAGATTGCATTTTCTATGGTTTGTATCGGGAGACATTTGAGCACCTTTTCTTTGACTGTTTGAAAACCAAACTCCTCAACTGTTTGGGCCATAAGCGTACCATTGCTGACTGGCAGGAGGAATGTGCGTGGATTAGTAAGCTGGCGAAGAGTAGAAATGGCTTAGCAGAAGTTACAGCTTGCCTATTTGGGATTCTAGTGCCGACGATATGGAAGGAGCGGAATAAATTGAGATTCCAGGAAGGCATGTTGATGAGCGACATTGTTTGCAAGGAAATCGTAGTCCATCTTCATTGTAGAGGGGCTTTAAGACATAAGTGGAGGGCTGTCCTACATAGCTTAGATCATTTTCCCTAGTTTAAATGAGATAGACACTTTCACGATAGTTGCATCAAACGTATTATCATAGTGTGTTTGTATTTTCTAGAATGATAATAGGGCAGTGACTGTGTATAGCATACGAGAATAGATTGTCAGCATCTATGCTTTGTAAGTGTACTTTTTTGACGAAATGAAATAGAAGCTGTTTATTAAAAAAACATGTTTGATTGTTTATTTCAAGTAGGATAATCAAATTGGGGTTATTTTGATATTTTTTACAAGTTGTGGGGTATAAATTATGTTTCATGATTTTAAAAAAGACATCCAAATATTTGCAAAAGTTATAACCAAACGCAACTTCATCTTCAATTCAAATTTTAGTGAAATTCCAAATTTATTTTTTTTTTCTTTTTGGAATTCTGTCCAAACGCCTACTAAGTACGTACTTATCTTGTCCATATACAACCATAGACAAATATTTCTAATTCAGAGGCAGATTTAAGATTTAATTTTTTAGGTTTAGAACTCTAATTCCAACAATGGAACCTATTATACATTTCAGTTAAAATTTATTTTTTAAGCATTTATTTCAAATTTTTAATATTTTTAACGAAATTCATGATTTCACCGTGGTCCAGAGCAATGACAATAATAAACGCAATGTATAGTTAAGCAGAAAGCAAAAAGAATCTGAAGGCGCACGTTAAGCGAGATTAGCTAATGTATGCATCCAAGCCATGACTCTACCAAAATCTAATTGAGTAATACCGCATACACTACTGGAGACGGAAGAAGGAAGTAGACTGATAACGCCTGAATCAAGAGTACCTCAAGAACTAAAACAAATTCAATTAGGTCAATGGATGACAGCAATAGGGAGTGCCCTTACGGTGATGCAGATTTCAAATGTAATAAAATGGAAATCCCTAAGCAAGTGGAAGTAGATGCAAATATAGCAGCAAGGAAATTGATATTCTCAACACAGAAAAGAAACCCTAGCCAACCAGTTCTAACAATGGATGATGTAGTACAGGGGAATCAATCTCAGCAACAAAGGCTCCAATTGGAATACTATTCGCCGATAATGAAAAAAAGGACAATGGTTATGTGATTGAATCAAAGTGAGGTAGACGAGCAAACTCATAAATAGAGGGTAGCTCTAATTGGGTATGTTATGGGTGGTTCACCCTCATTTAAGGAGATACTTAAATGCGTGTATGCTATGTGGAACTCAGTCAATACTCTACAAGTATACCTACACGCTGAGGGTTATTTCATCTTTCGATTTGACTCAGAAGAGGATAGGAATAGAATAATTCAACAAGGGTTATATACATTTCAAAACAGACCTATGATCCTAGAACTGTGGGAACCTGACTTCTAGTTGAATAAGGAACTGACTAGAAATGTCCCTATATGTTTCATATTTCCAAGTCTACCAATTCAGTACTGGACTAAGGAGTTTTTGGATCGGATTACAAGTTATTTAGGGAAACCTATATGTTCAGACAAATTAACAGCTAATTGTAATAGAATTTAAAATGCGCGTATTCTTATTGAGATGGATACATCACAGAAGCTGCCTGATACGTTACTGATTGAAGTTGCACATGAAAAATATAGGGAATAAACGTTGGAATATGAATGGAAACGAGCATAGTGTGAGGAATGTCTTCAAGTAGGGCAACATACAAAAAATTTCACAATGATTCAGAAAGCTCTAGGGCAGATTATCACTCAAAGAAATCAAATGTCACCCAAACAACAACATAAGAAATTTCCAAAGAGACAATACAAGAACAAGCAACAAACAGGTCAATGGAGAGTGAAAGTTGTGAATGAGCAAGACCAATAGAAGCAAGAGAACATTCTAGAACAAAATCTTAACCAGGAGAAAATTATAGTGTCACAACCCAAAATCTATAAAGGTCATGATGGCGCCTCGGTCAGGCAAGACAATATTGAGTACTTAATTAAACTCTCATTTTAATATTGTAGGAACCATAATTTCCTTTAATTTAACTAGCAAAAAGGTAGTCACCATTGAATAAATAAAAATATTTATAACTTTTAATATTAAATATCCCATAATCATCCGAGAACTCGATGTCACAAGTACATGACCAATCACTAGGAAATCAAATAAAGTACAATAACTGTCTGGAGCACAGATTTAGAAAAGAAGTAAATACCAATGTTTTAAAAGGCGGGGGTGTGAGGCGAGGCGTTTTACCTCTAACAAGGCGAGGCGTAAGTCCTGAGGCATCGGGTGTAAGTCCTGCGGATCTTTAAATTTTACTAATTTCAAGAATTTTAAGATAGTATAAAATAAAAAATGATTATAAAAATTGCATTAAATGCACAAAATTATTACAATTAATCTATTTAAAATATTTATGAATTATAATTCAATTATGAATAGTGTGAAAAGTATGACATATATCATAATATGCAAATTAGCGGCAACGTCGTTACAACTCTAACATCAAAAGTGATGTATTCGATGTGAAATCTTATATATATCGCTTAAGGAGTAATGAATCTTGAAAGAATTTCAATACTATAATTTGATATATTTTTTAAATACTTCTTTTATTTAATATGCTTTCTATTTGAAAGAGGAATTATGTAAAAGCATAATTCACAATTTAAATATAGCATCATTTAAATTTTAAGTTTGAAGAACTTAATGAAGTGACACATAATTCACCATACTATATTATTATAGTTAGTTATTTGTAAATAGTTACTAGCTAATACTAAGCTATTAAATTAATAAGTATTGTATCTCGTAAACGTGAAAAAATTAATATTTAGGAAAATAATTATAAAAATAATTATGGAGTATTATATAATAAAGACATAGCAAAAGTTAATAAATAAATACTTTTAAATGAAAGATTTATAAAATTTACTATCATAACAGACTTAGTTGATAACGTGCAATAATTTTTGTTTTAATTGTGACATAAAATACTCTCAACTTAATGTAAAGAAAAAAGTAACTTTTAATAGCCAACAATTCATTAAGAAAATTTACGGATTTACAAGGTTAGTTACACAAAATTGCATAAAGTTCTACTAGGCGAGCCCAGTTCGCCGAGCGTTGGGCATATCCGGGGCATAAGCCCCGGCGTATGCCCCAGAGGAAGAGGCGTAAGTCTCACGGAACTAAGCCCCACACATAAGTCCAATGGTGTTTTATGAGTGCTCCGCCCCAGGGCGAGCCCCGGGTGAGGCCCAATTCTGCCTTTTAAAATAGAGGTAAATACAATATACTAAAAGAGACTACGCTGGATGTAAGTTGCCTCGAGAGATGCAGCTCGCCTAAGTCTCTGTCTCATCCATGCTGCTATGCCCATTAGTCCGTTAGAGGTACATGTGTTTGTGCAACAAAAATGCACAGCAAGTGTATCATGAGAACAAAAACAATGTGTATTCAGTAAGTATCCCGTCTAATCTCAAAGAAGTAGAGACGAGAGGTCGACTTCAATACTTACTAGTGGTCCAATGACAATATACCAATAATTTAATAAATCGAGGATTTTTATTAAAATGACGATAACCCAAATAGCATGAGGCAAGTAAACAATTCTTTCATTTATAGGAAATTCCCAAATTCATTTTTATCATTATACATCTATCTCTGGCCGGAGAGAAATAAATATCGACATCTATGAATTTCAAGGCAAGCAATACAAGCATCTGCAAATCATGCTGAGGTCGTACTGTCCGATCCAACAAATATTTAAACCGTGAACTGCTAGAGGGTCGAATGGCGCGAACCATAGATGCATCTATTTAATCTGTGGAGGCGTTCGGCCTGTTCCAAAATTAAACACATACAGACAGTCAATCAAGAAGTCAACAAGGAACAATTATCTAAAGAAAAGCCAATACTCCTTTAACTATTTAAGAAAATGAAGTTTAATCTTTTTAGAAATTTATTTACTAATTCGATGTGATTTGAGCAATTCAAACTGTCAACAAAATTATAAATATTTCAAGTATAGCATGTTATTGGGTCCTAGACTACCCGTACTAAAACATAATAGTAGCTATGCACGGACTCTCATCACCTCGTGCGTACGTATCCCCCACAAACAGAATCACATAACCAATTATTTCACCAACGGGGACAATTTTATCTTACAAGGTTATAAAGGAGACTTACCTCGCTCCGAAGCCTATATCCCAATTCAAGAAAGCGCTAAAACCTCCAATATGGAGCCTAACAATCCAAAACTATTCAAATAGAGTAAGAACTAATCAATACATTCTCAATAGTTCATATTCTAATTATTAAACTAAGTTCCCAACCCTAGATGCAAGGTTCCTAAAATTCATCCCCAGGCCCACGTGCCCGAATTCTGGAAATTTTTGAAGAATGTTGTTACCCATAACCTATGGATCAATAATATGTACATTCTACTTCATTCCACCACAAATTTCATGGTTAAATCTTGTTTTTATCAAACTCTAGGTTTTTCATCTAAATCCTTGAGCTATGTGAAAACTCTCTTCCAAAAGCTCCAAAAATCACATAAGAGGATGAAGGAAATGAGCTAAATGGTATAAGCCTCGAAATTAATAGCTGTGCGCAGGCCTCATATGTTGCATACGCATCCATCGCAATTGCAAAAATGAGCCTCCCTTTCCAAGGTCGCAAATGCAACCAAAATATCGCAATTGCGAACCATGAGCTCCTACTGCCTAAGTCGCAAATGCGAACCCTGTTGAGGTTGCAAATTCAATCAAATTGTCGCAAATGCAAACTCTACCTCAAGCTAGGCTCCTTCACAAATGCGAAGCCTCACTCAAAAATGCGAACTATTTCTCGCAATTGCAAAACTTACAACTGCTGCCAAAAACACCAGAAAATCTGGTGTGTTCCAACTCCTCCAGCGGGACCCCATCCAACCACACCATTTAGTCCCAAAACATAATGTGGACCTGCTCGAGGCCTTAAATCACATCAAACAATACTAAAATCATGAATCACACTCCATTTCAAACCTGAAGAACTTTAGAATTCCAAACTTCAACATTTGATGCCGAAATATGTCACATCATGTCCCATTGACCTTAAATTTTGCACACAAGTCATATTTGAAATTACAGACCTACTCCAGCTTCCTGAATTGGAAATCCAACCCCGATAAAAAAATTCCACTTCCCGTCAACACATCTCAAAAACCTTCAAATTTCTATATTTCATCAGATGACTCCAAAATGACCCACAGACCTCCGAATTCAATTCCAATCTCGCTCCCAATACCAGATCACCGTAAGGAGCTTTTCTTAGTCTCATAATCCCAAATGAACCTTGATACAATTGATATGCACTTTAACCCAAACTTATAAAATTCTTTCCAAAAATGCTAACTTTCACAATAGACGCTAAAATTCCCCCGGGTCATCCAAAACCCGATATCAACATACGCAAAAGTCCGAAACCATCACTCGAACCCGTTGGAACCTTCAAATACTGATTCTAATATCGTTTACTCAAAAAAAAATCCAATCTTAGTAAATTTTTTCAACCTAAAGATTCCGAAATGAGAATTTCTTTCCAGATCAACTCCGAACTTCCCGGCATTCAACTCCGACAACACGTACAAGTCATAATACCTTAAATGAAGCTGATCGTGATCTCAAACTAATGAACGACATGCTAGAGCTCAAAATGACCGGTCGAATCGTTACATACAGTAGCAGAATCTCCACAACAAAAGAGAAGAGGAAAGAAGATAATAAAGGATTAAGGACAGGTACATCAGAGAGGAACATTATCATAAAAGAATTTGAAAATTTTGGTTGAGGAAAAATAATATAGTCCTTTGAGAATTAATGATGATTGCATCACCAACAAGGTGACTGAAGGGGTTGTCCTCATTGAGGAGAATCCACTATGATAATAAGCTCGTGGAATATAAGAGGGCTGAACAAGCCCTTCAAGCAGAAAGAATTTTAGGCATTTCTGCTAGAAAACAAAATTTTTATACTAGGTTGTCTTAAGACAAAGATAAAACCTATGAGTGTTGCTAAAGTTTGAGCTTAATTTATTAGAGATTAGAAGGTGTATTCTGATGAAGCTATATATGAGAGGGTAAGGATATTTCTACCGTGGAAAGAGAAATTGGTGCAGTTCAATGTAGTAATAGCTAATGATCAACTGGTACATTGCAAAGTGAAAGATGAAAGTACAAAATTTACTTGTGACATAACATTTGTGTATGGAATGAACAGTGCAGCTGAAAGAAGGAGCTTATGGGATCAACTAAAGCAACTTCAAAATAGTATACAGGAGGCATGGCTAGTTATTGGTAATTTTAATAGTATGTTATCTTTCGATGATCAGATCAATGGGTAACAATACAACAAGCTGAATTGGTGGACTTTCAAAGATGCATTTCTGATATTAGGTTGGGACAGCTGAACACAAGGGGTGCCAATAGTCTTGGTGTAACAAAAGGGATGCAGATGAAAGGATTTATAGTAATATTGATTGGGCCTTTGTAAATGTTTCATGGCTGACAAAATATAGTAGTATTAAGTTATTTTTGAAAAGCCTGGAGTTTCTGATCATTCTCTTATTATAATAAACACAATAGTAGTCAAGTCCTATTTGCAAAAGTCATTCAGACTATATAATGTGTTATTGAATAATAAGGAGTCTGAGCAAGTTGTGAGTGTCAACATATGCAGGGTCATACTATGTACTCTATTTGGATGAAATCATAGAGGTTAAAAGACAAAGTAAGGAAGCTGAACAAAGAGGTATTTTCTTTATAGAAGAAGTTGGACAGCCTGAGGGTATAACTAAAGACTATTCAAGAGAAACTTGATATGGATCCATTCAATGAGTCGTTGATATCAAAAGAGAAAGAGCTGATAGTGCAGATAGAAAAATGGGAAGGGGTTAATGAGCAAGTATTATGTCAGAGATCCAGAGAAATATGGATAAGAGAGGTAGATCAAAACACCAATTCTTTCATGCACGTCTAAAGGCAAGGCAGGCAAAAAATAGAATTGGTTCAATATACAATGATCAAGGGGCCAGAATTACTGAACCAACAATGATAGAGCAAGAATTTATAGGTTTTCTTAAATCTCTGTTGGGAGGGTATGCTAATGAACTACCATGTATTGATATAAAAACAACTAGAAACGGACCTTTCCTAACTAAGGAACAACATAAAGAGCTCAACAGACCAATAACAGAACAAATATTGATCAGGAACTTAAAGATTTGTCTAAAGAAAAAGCTCCAGGAATAGATGGTTTCCCTGCTAAACTTTTTATTGCACACTGGAACCTTATTAGAGGTGAAGTCAAACAAGCTATACATGATCTTTTTGAAAATGGGAAGATGGTGAGAAGTATAAACTGCACTACAATTTTATTAGTTCCCAAATTAAATAGCCCTACATCTATCAAGGATTTTAGACCGATAACATGTTGTTCGACAATATATAAACTCATTGCAAAGATGCTATTAGCAAAGTTAAAGACTATGGTGGATTACATTATTGGACCTGCTCAATCAGCGTTTATCATGGGGAAGAATGTATTGGATAATGTTATTATTGCCCATGAATTAATAAAAGGATATACTCCGAAAGGGTCTCACCAAGATGTTTGATCAAAGTTGACATAAGAAAGGCGTATGATTCAGTTGAGTGGCATTTCCTAAAGATGATACTACTCGAATTTGGTATGCTTGTGAAGTTTGTACAGCTTGTGATGGAGTGTGTGACAACAGTTATCTATTCTCTACTGATAAATAGAGGATTGACGACCAAATTCCAAGTACAAAAAGGGCTTAGACAACGAGACCCAATGTCTCCCTACTTGTTTGTATTGGTGATGGAATACCTGAATCGATCACTAAAATCACTAAGGAGAATACCCGATTTTAACTACCATCTGAGGTGATCCAAAAGGAACATAACTCATATATGTTTTACTGACAATCTAATCTTCTAATACAGAGTAGATAAGCTATCAATAAATCTTACTCATAAGTAGATTTCATGACTTTTCAGGGCTGTCTGGACTAAAAGTAAATATGGAGAAAAGTGAATTATACATTGCTGAAGTTCCAAGAGAATTCAAAGAGGAGGTCATTACAGAGATGCAATTTGTTGTAGGGGAGTTGTCATTAAAGTACCTAGGGGTTCCATAGTCCGCAAAGAAGTTATCTGTCCAGCAGTGTATGTCATTAATTGAAAAGATGATTGCACGACTCAAATATTGGTCAACCAAATTCCTATATTACAGTGGTTGAGTGCAATTGATCAAGAGTGTGATATTTGAAAAAAAAAACTATTAGGCGCAGATTTTCTTACTACCAAAAAAGATAACAAAGCTGATAGTGACTGCTTGCAGAACATTCCTCTCGACTTGGAGTAGTGAATCTTCAAAAAGAGCACTTTTTTTGGGGATAAAATATGTATGCCAATTTCAATTGGAGGTTTGAATGCAAACTTCTTTGGGAAATAAATGACAAGAAAGACAATCTTTGGATCAAATGGATACACAACTACTATATAAAAGGGAATGATATACTAACTGTGTCAGCTCCTAAACAGGCGTGCTGGCTAGTTAGGAAAATATTTGACAATAGAGATTAGCTAACTCAAAGAGATCCCTCCGCTGATTTGAACAAATACTACACCAAGGGGAAGTTTAGTATTAAGAAGCTATATGTGGCAACATTGCCCAGTATCCTAAGTGTCACTGAAAAAAGATAACAATTGATTCTAAAGGATTACCCATGCATCAATTCATACTTTGGTTGGCTATGCATACAAAAGCTAGCTATAGTGGACAGGTTAAGAAAATAGGGACTATAAATAGCAAGTGATTGCGTGCTATGTGAGAAAGATACTGAGGAGATAATGGAGCATCTATTTTTTGAGTGTGATTACTCCAGAAACATATGGACAATACTATTAAAATGGCTGGGAGAAAAACACCAAATAGGAAGCTGGAATACTGAGATTGAATGGCTTGAAAAAAGGAGCTATTGAAGAGTTCGAGCACACATGTTAGGATTCCTATTTGCAGCTGTAGTATATCATGTCTGGGCAGAAATGTTACGACCCCAGTTCACCCTCCGTGGACATATCGTAATGGAACCTAATCCCTCCGACTAGGTAAGCCTGGCAATGTGGAAACAATATAACTTGCGAAAATAAATAATAAAAATTGAACAACTAGAAGAAAATTGTATATAAATGCCGCTTGGCATATACAACTCAAGATTACGGAAACCTACAATATCATCTGAAAATCCAGAAACTCATGGGAATACAAGATAATAGAATATAATACATTACTCTAACTCCGGAATGTCTAATACAATAGTAATAAAGGAAGGCTAACTGCTAAAAGATAGAATAAGATAGAGACTCCTCGGTCAGCGGACGCGACAGATGTACCTCGAAGTCTCTGATAGATCTCTCCGCTTCGAGGGTGATATGCCTGGGTTTAGGTACCTGCATCTGCACATGAAAGAATGTGCAGAAGGGGATTAGCACACCACAGCAGTACTCAATAAGTGACAAGCCTAACCTCGGTCGAGTAGTGACGAGGAAGGTCAGGTCCCTATTGAGATTAAACATAATAATAAATTTGCAATAGTATGAAATAAACAGTATAAATGAGTACATCTATGAAGTAAGACAGGTTATACAAGGCAACAAATAATACACAGAGGATAAGGTAACACGGAGTAAAATTGCTCAATACCAGTAACTATTACGAGGATCTCCCAGGATATCGTCATGTAGTCCATTTCATCCTATCCAAGGAGCTCCTGGGATATCGTCATGTAGCCCATCATATGTGTATATCCGAAGGACCTCCTGGGATATCGTCCTGTAGCCCATCATATCTGTATATCCAAAGGATCTCCTGGGATATCGACCCTTAGTCCAACTATCAATGTGCGGAAATATAGCGAAATCCAATCCGTAGTTCCAAAGTAAATATGCAGGGGGATCTACTGGGAATCTAACCCATAGTCCCAAAGTAAAAAAATAAGGGGGAGCTACCGAAATCCCATATCTGTATTCTCAATGTAAATACGCAGCCACAACAAGAAGATATTCAGAAATGGAGTGCAAAAATAGAAGGCAACAAGTTCTAGCCTAACATGCTTTACGTAATACAATCAAAGAAACTTAAGCAAATAGGCAATTTAGATCAACTAAGCCTGCTTTTCTAAACTAACACAGGCTATAATTGCATGTATAATAAACTAGGTAAGAATGAAACTCAGTCTAAATATTTAAAGTAAAACTGAATTTTCAATAATTAGCTCAATTACGCGCTCGTCACCTCACGTACAAGGCATTTAATTACCAAATATCATATCCTAAGGGGAAGGTCCCCCATACAAGGTTAGACAAGCCACTTACCTCATACCGGCTCCAAAATCAACTCGAAACCATACAGTTGACACGAGTATCCGGCTCCAAATGGCCCAAATCTAATCAATGTCTCTTAAAAACTCTCAAAATCTCGCTCAAATCCGAGCTCTCAAGCTTGAGTTTTAGTAAAAATGGCTAAACCCTCGGTTTTGGAAAGTTTATAACTATCAAGATAATTTTTTCAATTCGATCGTAGGAAATCATTTGTGATCGCGAATGGTAAAATTGAAAGGCTCCAGAAATGGCCTATGCGAACGCAACCAAGGGCATGCGATCCCAGAAGAGGAAGAAACATACATATGCGATCGGGAATAGTGCCACACGATCATGAAGAGGAAATTGCAATGAAGTACTAGCTCCAAATTAAATTTCTACTATGCAAACGCGGAATGAAAATTGCGAACACGAAGCAGGAAATGGATGACTTCCGCGATCGTGAACCGGCTAATACGATCACATAGAACAAAATATCCCCCCTCCGAAATTACTCTGCGCGATCGCGGAGGGAAAGCTGCGATCATAGAGAAGGAAAGACTGCAATAGATCTGAAGAAAAATTGTGCAACTCTTAAACACTAATAATGCCCCGTTGAGCATCTAATACTCACCCGAAGCCTCCGGGACCTCAACCCAACCTACGAACATATCCCATAACATCATTCAAACTTGTACCAAACCTTAAACCACCTAAAACAACGTCAGAAACTCAATTTAATCAATGATTTAAGCCTAAGAACTTTAAATTTCTTCAAAATACGCTTTCGATCAAAAACCTAACCAAACTACGTACGAATGACCTGAAATTTTACACACACATACCAAATGACATGATGGAACTACTGTAACTTTTGAAATCCATTCCGACCCTCGGATAAAAATCTCACTATCGGACCGGAAACTTTAAAAATTCATACTTCAGCATTTCAAGCCTAAATTAGCTACGGACCTGCAAAACATATTCCGAACATGCTTCCAACCCGAAATCACCTAACGGAGCTAACAAAACCATCGGATTTTTATTCCGAGGCCTTATTCATACAGTTCCAACTACGGACAACTTTTTAACACTTGAGCTCTCATTTAGGGACTAAATATCCTAAAACTCTCCGAAACTCAAAACTGAGCATTCCGACAAATCAAATTAGCATAAATAGACTTGGAAAAAGTAGTTAATAAAAGATCGGGACGTTAATTTTTAAGACAACCGGCCGGATTGTCACAAGAAAAGAATCAACGAAGATTTCAATAAAAGAAGATAGCAAGCCTTAGGGTGAAGACTATTATTCTAGAGCTACATATATGAGGGCAGAAAGAGACCAAATGGTATAAGGAGTTACAAAGATTGAGCTATTATCCTAATTAGATATGTGTAGATACATATAGCTATAGATGGTAGAGAAGTTGTAGAAGAGAGTCGGCGATTGTTTAATCTGATTTTTATTATTTTGACTAGTTCAAGAGTACAAATGAGCTAGTGAGTTGTAAATATTATACTTGGTTAAATGAGAATTTTTGAGTTTGACTAAAAAAAAACACACGCAATGTATTCTTATAAGTGGAGTCAGGAGAAGATAATGTGTACGAAAACTTTACCCCTACTTTGTGAAAGTAGAAAGGTTGTTTTCGATAGACCATCAACTTAAGAAAATTATTTTTTAGCGGGATTGAAAAAGAAACCATGTTGAAAAATAGTAGTGAAGAATGTTAGGATAAAAAAAATAGGTGTCATGCGGAAGATAGTAAAGCAGAGTTTCACCTTCGTCCACAGGCGGAGATGAGCAATCTACTATATTAAAGAGAGTATAAACTATTGCGAGAATAATCCCACAAATAGTCAAACACACACTAACACTTGTCACGAAAAATTCTCCCCCTAAACAAGACTTTCATACCCCATATGCCTACATTATGGATGATGTTAGAGAAGAAAAGATCCTTAATTTATTAAAGTCTAAAATATTTCCCTATAAAAAAAACTAATCAAACATGACATAATTATATTTTCCTTTTCGTAAAGGAAAAATTAATTATAATAAATATGATGTTCTTTCTTGAAGAAATAGTAGAACCAAACATGACAAAAAAATTAAGACAACTTACACTTAACAAAGAACCATATTGAAAATAATAAAGACAAGAAAAATAATAACAACAAAATAATAAAGCAATAAGATAATCAAAACGAAAAAAATAATATGTAGCACTAAAAATCCAAGAATAAGATAATACAACAATAATACTAGTAATACCGATGTGAAAATAAGAAACAAATACGATATCCCAAGAACGAGGTTAAGCTTATTTACCTGTAGGATATTCACGTTATCTTCTTAAAGTTCCATCACATTATTATAATATTATTTCCTATTTGGACTCTTACTTATAATTTTATTTTGTTTCTAGACTCTTCGAAACCTAAGATTCTATTTTAGTGTACCATAGATCACTAATTCAAATTATCACACTAATTAATGAGTATGGATTAGTTAGCTGTTACCTGTTAGATCTGCTTAATTAAGCCTCCTCGTTAGACGTGTTTTATTGATATAGATCAGGAGGACCACTTATAATTAGTTTATTTTCTTCAGATCAATTCTTGAAAATGCACTCGAACAATGATTACTTAATATTTTAAACAATATTGTCTCATATCTAGTACAAGTTGATAAGAAATCATGTGTTCAGAGGCATTTCCAAAAGGGTACGTACAACAAATGGAGGCAAAGCCCTTTGGAGTATATATAACATTATTTTTTTTATACTAGGAAATTTACTCATATACCGGAATTGCGTTGAAATAGCATGTGCTAGGTAGTTTTTAGACTGGTCATTTAAAAATAGTCAGCTTTGTCAAGTCATTAAAAAATAGCCACTATTTTGCTGCAACAGAAACCGGTCCAGCATAATATACTGGAGTTCAGTGTACCTGTGTAAGAACTTCCAACACATTATACTGGACCGATATACTTTGCTGGCTCTAGTATAATATACTGGAGAATGGAGTACCGATGCTCCAATCTCCAGTATATTATGTTGGACCGGTATATTATACTGGAACTCCAATATATTATGCAGGAATATTTATCCGTTGAACAGTATTTTAGTTCAGATTTATCTTTACATGAAAAGTGGCTAAATTTTGATTACTTTTGAAACTGTGGCTATTTTTTAATGAACACATATAAATCTGGTTATTTTTGAATTCCTCCCGGAATTGACCAACATTCACGGACGGGGAGGCAGAGTGTAGAATGTGGGTTCGCTCGAAATCAGTAGACTTTGTTCAAATCTTGTATTAATCTTACAAATTGTATGGAATATATATAAATTATCAATTTAGAACCCAATAATTTAAAAGAATTATAATCTCGGACTTATAAGATTCAAATATCTTAACTACGTCTCTGTCTCTACCAACATATTACTTTCGTGATGATAGTTAACATGAGAAGGAACTTTATGTAACGACCCGGTCGGTCGTTTTGAGCTTTTGCACTTTGATCGCCAGTTTTCGGGCATGATTTGTCCCGTGTGGTGTATTATGACTTATGTAAATCGTTGGTTTTGGTTTCACGATTAACAATTCTCAGCATAAAGCATAAAATTTGAAAGGTTTGACCAAGATTTGACTTGTTTGTATATGATCTCGGATCGAAATTTTTATGATTTGGCTAGCTCCGTTAGGCGATTTATGACTTAAGAGCGCGATCCGAATTGGTTTTGGAGGTCCAATGTGGAATTTGGATTGAATTGGAAATTTTAGTATTTTGGCGATTTCCGATTGATAGGTGAGATTTTGATCCAAGGATCGGAATGGAATTCCGAGAATTGCTGTAACTTCGTTATGTAATTTGGAATGTGTGTGCAAAATTTCATATCATTCGTGGTTTGGTTGGATTTTTGATCAAATATGGAATTTGAAAGTTCTTCAAATTGTTAGACTTGAATGCGATGCAAATTTGGTGTTTTAATGTTGTTTTGAGCGTTCCGAAGGTTGGAACAAGTTTGAATAATATTATGGGATATGTTGGCGTGTTTGGTTAAGGTCCTGAGAGCCTCGGATGTGTTTCGGGGTAGTTTTGAATCATATTGGGCTATTTTGCAATGGCTGAAGCTGGTATCTGGTATTGTTCTTCGCGTTTGCGAGGGTCCCCTCGTGTTCGCAAAAAAGGATTTGGCTTATAGGATTTTGTTCTACGCGTTCGCGAATCTACAATGAATTTTGAGATGATTCAAAAACAAAAGTTGTAGATCTTCGAATCTAATTTTCAAAAATGTAAATTAATTGTAATTTCAAGTTTTGTATAGGCTGTCTGGGAAGGTCTCTAATACACAGGACTGACCTTGGAAGCTTATAACTTGCAATGTATAAGGATTCAGGAAATGAGCAACATATGAAATTATAGACCTTCGTATCTAGTTGTCAGAATATCAAACCATTTGTCATTTGGAGTTGTGTGGAAAAATTATGACCATTATACAAGAGGCTGTACGAGAAAAGTTTCAAAAATGATTTTTTGGAAATTGTGTTCTTCGCGAACGCGAGAGGAGGACCGCGAACACGAAGAAAAAATACCTGGGCAGCACAATAATGTCCAAACTCGTCTCACTCTTTCATTTTTGGACCAAGGGAGCTCAGGTGAGGCGATGTTTTGAGAGATTTTCAAGGAAAAAATCGGGGTAAGTGTTTTTAACTCAATTTTGGTTAGATTACTCGAATCCACTGTTATTTTTAACATGAAACTGGTGATATTAAGTTGGAAAAAACTGGTGTCTTCAATTATCTGTTGTCTGTTCTACTTCATGAAATATCTACCCGATTGCCTGTTATTATTGATACCTAAGTGTGGTACCCGAGGGGCGGACTTCTGTGCTTATCTGCACTATTTTTTTTCATCCATTTGCGTAATTATTGAAAAAGGCATTTTCAAAAGAGGATTTAAACAGAGCTAAAAGGTTTCTCTAAAGATTTCACAGCTTCACTGTCTTCTAAAAAGGGTTTTCACTGCTCTTATACGGCATAATGATCTGTTATACGTGTTTTCTTACTACTTAGTTGTTATTTACTTTTAATACTCACTATGTTGGAGTACACACTTTACTCTCTGCACCTCGTGTGCACATGCAGGTATTTGTTCACACGATAGCGGGTTTTGAGTTGGTTGGATATTTTGTTATTGTGGCTAAGCAAGGTGACCGCCAGCGTTCATGGCACCGAATTTCTTCCCTTTGATACTAAATTCAAATCTGTATATTGTTGTCCTTGAACTTGTATTTAGACCCTTCTAGATGCTCGTGACTTGTGACACCCCGGTTTGGGCTGTGTTTGGGTGGTACTTCCGCTAATTGTTATTTTAAAATCATATTTAGACTGTTTATTCATGTTTAACTATTGTTGAAAAGTCACTTTGAGGCTGTTGGCTGGCCTTGTCTTCACGAGAGGCACCATCACGACCGGAGCGAGTTTTGGATCGTGACAAGTTGGTATCAGAGCCTAGGTTACATAGGTCTCACGAGTCATAAGCAGGTTTAGTAGAGTCTCGCGGATCGGTACGGAGACGTGTGTATTTATCCTCGAGAGGCTGCATAACCTTTAGGAAAAACTTCGCATTCTTGAATTCTTATCGTGCGTCCTTGATTCAACTTGAAAATTATCTTTTGAAATTCCATCCACGCGTTCGCATGTGCGCATGAGCGCTTAGTATTATACGTTCCTTGATGGCTTGTGATTTCTCGATCGAGGGGCGTGACGTGATCTTTGTGAGTTGATGTTGGGACAGTCTGAAGGACTTGAGGCCGGATCTTTGCCTATGGCTTGAGCACCGAGGTGCTGATTGTGTGAGCGAGTATTTGGAACTTATATGTTCGGTATTGTCCCTATTAGTGGGAATGACGGCTGGATAGCTACGTGATGATTATGTTTGTAGTACTGCGAGATGTTTCTATATAACTTGGAAGTGTCGAGAAAGGTCTGCTGGATGATAGATGAACCATTAAGTGTTTGATTTCCATTGTGATTGGATATGTAGCCCCGAGTTATGGGTGCATGATGAATATTTTCAAGTCTCCTAGTTGGGAGTAAAGTTAATTTCCTGTTGCGATTTGAGTTCGGACTCAGGAAGACTGGTTGACTGTGTAATGTGTATGACGGTGTAAGGCATATAGAAATGTTATATTGAGGCGAAATAGGTGGGTTATCTCCTACAGAGTGTTCTGAAGTAGTGTGATCCTTATGTGTATGTTGGAAGATCTCATGTGTAAGTGAGAGTATATGTTGAAATTTGAATTTTGGGTCGCTTAAGAGAGTTTTCATATCTGTTGCGAGAGCGAATGCGAGAATTTCAAAAGAGTTAAATTCTAAATGAGTTGTGTTTCCACAAGCTTAGGAAGGATTTGAGTTTAATCTCACTGTGGTATTGTGGCATCAATGGAGTACAAGTGTTATGAGTTATTGTGTGTATTTTGATATATGGCTTCGAGCCAAGTGGGGGAGTCTGTTGTAAGTAGATGATTGCACAGTTAGGTGCTATGTTGGTTCTAGTTTGAGGCGTGCGGGTGGATTAGTTATGGCTAGAGTAAGGGAAACATTGACAAAGGTTATATTATGCTTCATAGGGTATGAGAATCACGGAATATCTAGAGTTGTTGTTGGTAAAGAATGCTCGGTGCACATGGCAGGAAGTTGCTTGGTTGTATTGGGATGAGGATTTCATTCTGCGGTATTGGCGTGTCAATGAGGCACGGGTGGTTCCGTTAGTTAGGTCAGGTAAATCGCAGTTTGATTAAAAGTGAATGACTTGCGAGAATGGTTTTAATGTGTTCAAAGGTCTGCATACATCTTTTGAGTGTTCTCAAGTTGCATGTGTGGTTAGAAATTGTGTTCTCATTAGAAGAGGTCTAGAATTGTGGTACTTCTATGTTAATTATGGGATCCTTTGTAACATTATCAGGAGAGTAAAGAAAACAACGCTATATTCGCAAAAAGTTCTTCAGAGTAAGGTATTCTGGAATGTGGTGTCTCTGGGAATATTTGGGAGAGTATTCAGCGGTATATGAGTTTCAGACAGTGTGGTTTTATGCTTGGGTCTCGTGTAGTAAGCCTGTGTTGAGGAATTTTAGTAATACAGCAAGAGGAAATATCAAGCCGAAAACGGGTTAGAGGAAACTTAGACGGATGGAATAGCTTGATAGTAGATCGGATCAGTATGGTAAGGATATGATTAATTCTTGGTGTGTATTCGAGGTAATGAGTTCGTACAGGTATTTTACAGCAATGCTCTTGGGCTTTGACGGCTTGCTTAGCTTGGTCTAGTTAGAAGGATTCAGTCCTGGCAGTTAGTTGATGCAAATGGAATTGGAAGAGTTCTTGTCAAGTTTTACTGTGGTTAGGAGATGTGTATTTTTCTATGGGCATGCGGAGCACGGGATGTACAATGATTTTCTTCTAGATGGGATCAATGGAAGTTCTTGTCTAGATAAGTTACAGTTCAGTTCTGAAAGGGATTTCATAAAACTCTTAAGCAGCGGGTAGCCTTAGATAGTTAAAGGAATGATATTTCTAACCGGAAGTGATCTGACAACGATATATGTTCAGAAAAAGGGTAATGTGATTCAGTTGATGGCACTATGGTAGTATTTCGGCCTTTCTTGTTAGACCGGCTAGTGATACTCGGGTTTGCTTGGTGGCACAGAGAAATTTATGAGTATCTATCATTGAATGATGGGGTACTTAAGGTGTGGTATGCTTTCAGACGGCAAATTGGGATCAGGTACGATAATTCGGTGTGTTATATGGAGTTGGAGACTGGGATTTCTCATGTGTAGGATATGCATGGTTGTGGATCGTATGTATCGGCATCATTTAGCGACTATCGGGATTTGGAGGCTCGAGTGGATCTTTCTTTGCTGGTATGTTAGATTTTGGATGTCATGTGGGAGTTCAGAATGGTTGTCGCAGTGTTGGGTTATTCTGGACTATTACACCATGGTCTACGCCAGAAATGCCACGGGTTGAGTGGCGAGGTGCGTTGGATTATGTTCTAGTAGAGAGGGTTATGTTACAAAGATCTGGCGGACAGATGGGAAGGATTGTCTTTCTTAATTGGACCTTTGTGATGGATGTCAGTTCATAGGTTACTGTCAGTGAGTTAGTTCTGGTGTTGAGGGACTTTTCGGATGTGTTTCGTGTGGTCGGGCATGTCGCCGGGCAGAGTTGTCGATTTTGGTATTGATTTGGTGCCAAGAACCGTATCGGATGGCACCGGTAGGAGTTATAGTAGTGGAAAGGAACATCTTCAGGTTTCCTTTGTAAGAAGTTCGTTGGCAAGCCAATGTGGATGTGTGTTCTAGCTTGAGTCGGCTTGTTTGACCCAAATTGTATTGTTAAGGGATAGGTTTATTTGACCGTTATTGAGCTTATCAATGATTTGGAGTGATCTATGAGTTGTTTCTGTGTTGTGAGACGTTATGATTTTGTGGTTATGGTCACGTATGGTGCGGTTCTATCAGGGTTCATAGTGGAAGTCGAGTGATAAGAGTAATTGGGTGTTGTTCGGTGAATGGCGCATCGGTTGTGGCCTTTCAGGGTTGTGTGGTGTATATTACTTGCTTCACCGTAGGTATGATGATTTGCTTGGGTTCCAGTTATCAATTGTGCGTGGTTGCCAATTTCGAGCATCGGGACTTGAGTTGTTTCATTTGGAGCAGTGTTTGGATATGTGGAGATATAACCTTGCGGGTTAGATTCGTGTGTTCTATTCTATGATATGAGAGGAGTTCTCAGCCTTGCGTTGTAGTGGTACTGTTGAGCTTGAGGTACAACTCTTTCATTTGAGTCATTTTCATGATTTGACTATGTTCAGACCGCTGCTTATTGGTGCGCGGATTATGCAAGATGTGGCTTAGGCCCTAGTTGATGTGTCATGTCACCAAAGTGGTGTGTTGGATTAGAGGAGATCGTTGTGATCACAAATGAGCAGAACGAATTTGATTTCAGTATGTTGGAAGGATAATATCGAGGTTCGCTTAACAATTTCCTATGGTAATTGGCAGATGATAAGTGGCTTCATGAATGGTTGATCTGAGAAATACTTATGGTTTACTACGTGTTTCATTTATCGTTGGCAGTATATGAAAGTGTTGGAATGAGACTTGAGCTGATAAGAGGTTTTCTATTAGTATTTGGTTGTTGTGGGCAGCTGTTATGAATGGAAGTTATCGCTGCATGTGTTTGAGTTATGTGGTATATCATATAACTGCACCTAAGGTTTCAGGCATAGGCTATTATAGCTAATTTGGGCCTATTTAGTGTATGAGTGTGAGGTTTAGATCGTATTGATGGTTTCAGAAGTGAAAATGTGGTTCTATGATTCATGGGCTAGATTGGTTTGTGTAATTTCAGTTTCTATGTGTTATTGGACCTATATGAGATAGGGTGACATGGGATCACCTCCGCGTATAAGCATGGAAAGGTTATTCAGCAATTGGTTGGCTTTTAGAAAAACTCTATGTACATTCGAGGACGAACGTGTATTTAAGTGGGGGATTATGTAACGACCCGACCAGTCGTTTTGAGCTTTTGCACTTTGATCACCAGTTCTCGGGCATGATTTGCCCCATGTGGTGTATTATGATGTATGTAAATCATTGGTTTTGGTTTAAGGATTAATCAAACTGAATTTTGAAGAACAATTCTCAGCAAAAAGCTTAAAATTTGAAAGGTTTGACCAAGATTTGACTTGTTTATATATGATCTCGGATCAAAATTTTTATGACTTGGCTAGCTCCGTTAGGTGATTTATAACTTAAGAGCGCGATCCGAATTGGTTTTGGAGGTTCGGTGTGGAATTTGACTTGAATTGGCAAATTTAGTATTTTTGCGATTTCCGGTTGATAGGTGAGATTTTGATCCGAGGGTCGGAATGGAATTCCGAGAATTACAATAGCTTCGTTATGTAATTTGGGATGTGTATGCAAAATTTCATGTCATTCGGACGTGGTTTGGTTGGATTTTTTTATCAAAAATGAAATTTGGAAGTTCTTCAAATTGTTAGGCATGAATCCGATGCAAATTTGGTGTTTTAATATTGTTTTGAGAATTCCGAAGGTTGGAACAAGTTTTAATAATGTTATGAAATATGTTAGCGGGTTTTGTTGAGGTCCCGAGGGCCTCGGGTGTGTTTCGAGGTGGTTTCGGATCATTTAGGACTATTTTGCAATGGCTGAAACTGGTATCTCGTATTCTTCTTCGCGTTCGCAAGGGTCTCCTTGCGTCGCGAAGAAGGATTTGGCTTCTGGGATTTTGTTCTTCGCATCTGCGAAGAGAGCCTTGCATTCGCGCAGAAGAGGCAATTATGTTGCGCAGGTCTTACTTCGGAGGCTCGTATCTCTCAATCCACAAAGAATTTCTAGGTGATTCAAAAATAAAAGTTGTAGATATTTAAATCTAGTATTTATAAATGTAAATTAATTGGAATTTCAATTTGTTTACAAAACGTTATGGTGGTTATACTATAGGCTGTCCGGGAATGTCTCTAATACATAGGGCTGATTTTGGAAGCTAATATCTCGCAATGTATAAGAATTCAGGAAATGAGCAACATAAAAAAATTATAGCTCTTTGTGTCTAGTTTTCATAATATCAAACCATTTGTCATTTGGAGTTGTGTGCAAATTATTATGACCATTAAACTAAAGGCTGTCCGAGAGGAGTTTGAAAAATAATTTTTTAGAAATTGTGTTCTTCACGAACGCAGGAGGAGGACCGCGAACGCGAAGCACAAATATCTGGACAGCATAATAGACTCCAAACTCGTCTCATTATTTCATATTTGGACCAAGGGAGCTCGGGTGAGGCGATTTATCGAGAGATTTTTAAGGAAATTATCGGGGTAAGTATTCTTAATTAAATTTTGGTTAGATTACTCGAATCCATTATTATTTTTAACATGAAATTGGTGATTTTAAGTTGGAAAAAAGTTTGAAAACCCTCTTGGATATATTTGCTGATTTGAGGGTCGAAATGTTATCAGAAATTAGTAATTTTGATATGTATAGACTTGTGGCGAGATAAGGAACCCGTTGATGTAAAAATTTTTGAATTTCGAGAAGTGGGTTCGGGGCTTGGTTTTGGTAATTTCGGGATTTTCGCGTGTTATTGATTGTTTTCGATTGAGCTTTGTTCCATTAGCATATTGTGACGTATTCATTGTGGTTTTGGTTATATTTGACGCGCGTGGAGGCTGATTCGAGGGGCAAAGGTGTCGCGAGCTTGAGATTTTGCCGGTTCGAGGTGAGTAATGACTGTAAATGATATCCTGAGGGTTTGAAACCCCGGATTGCACATCGTAGTGCTAAAGTGAGGTGAGGCACACGCTGGATAATGAGTGTGGGGTCTTTTACTATTGGATATTTTGACTCAGTCAGTCTCGATTGATGATTTTACCGCGTGTTTTACTGAAACTTATTTGTTATCATCATGATTTGAGTTGATTTCCATATTTGGGCTTCGTGCCAATTATTTGAATCCTTTAGAGATTGTTATCAATGCTTCTACATTATTTGACATAGTATCTGATCTCAGTCCAAAGTTTTTAATAATGTTTTGCAAACTCAACCATCTTTCTAAGATATAAAAGCTTAAACAATATATTATTGACGTTTTGAGCTGAGAACTATTATTGTAATATTGCCCAATGGGCATATATGAATTTTTGGACTGAGCATGGATCGGGATGCGCGTCGCAGCCTTATTATATTAAGATTGAGGCCGAGAGCCTAGTTGATGCCACAAGATGGCTTGATATTGCGCTTGGGCTGTATGAGCTCCTCCGGAGTATGTACACACCCCCAGTGAGTGCCGTCGACGATAAATGGATCGGGTTGCATGCCGTAGCGTGGAGCGGCTGCACGCCGCAGCGGTACTAGTACTTTTCTATTTGTTTATTTGATTTTATTTGTCTACCATTTTCTGTTGTCTGTTCTACCTCATGAAATATCTAGCTGATTGCCTGGTATTATTTGATACTTAAGTGTGGTGCCCGAGGGGTAGATTTCTGTGCTTATCTGCGCTATTATTTTTTGCATCCATTTGCATAACTGTTGAAAAAGGCATTTTCAAAAGATGTTTTAGACTGAGCTAAAAGGTTTCTCTAAAGATTTACAGCTTCATTGTCTTCTGAAAAGGGTTTTCACTGCTTCTATACAGCATAATGATCTGTTATACGTGATTTATTACTGCTCATTTGTTATTTACTTTTATTACTCACTGCGTTGGAGTATTCACTTTACTCCCTACACCTTGTATGTAGATGCAAGTATTTGTTCATTCGGTAGCGGGTTTTGAGATGGTTGGAGATTTTGTTATCGTAGTTGAGCAAGGTGACCGCCAGCATTCATGGCACCAAATTTCTTCTTTTTGATACTAAATTCTAATCTGTATATTACAGGCCTTGAACTTGTATTTAGCCCTTTTAGCTGCCCGTGACTTGTGACACCCTGGTTTGGGCTGTGTTTGGGTGGTACTTCCGCTAATTGTTATTTTAAAATCATATTTAGACTGTTTATTCATATTTAACTATTGTTGAAAAAGCATTTTGAGTTGGTTGACTGCATTGTCTTCACGAGAGGCGCTATCACGACCGGAGCAGAGTTTGGGTCGTGACACTATAAGCTTTTATAATCCAAAAAACCAGCAGTTCGCTTAGTTTAATTTGACTTTTGTGCTTTATGATTATGAGTTTAAATTCTATATACATTATGGGTTATTTACAGAATCAAATTATTCAAAAGGTAACTACAATTAACTTTATCTAACAACATTGATTGTAACTTAAAATAAATACTCCTAGCAAGTACATGGTATAAGAGGTCAAATTACACGGATAATGTAAAAAAAAAATTATGTCATATATAAATTAACTCCTTAAAACTTGTATACGTATCAAGAGATTAGCCACTTATATATATACTAGCTTACGTGCGATGCGCCTATATCTCGTGTCATGAAATATTATTTTACATAAATATTAGTACAAATGTGTCATGAGTAATAAAATAAAAATTTAAAAGAAAAGTGTTTATTCTTAAAAATAATGAATATTAATTTTGTTTAGCTAATTTTATAACAAAAAAATATTGTCCCAAATAAGTTTTCATATGCTCTATTCAAATACCGGTATGTGGGTTTTGTATTTAATTTAGGCGTTCAAACGGAGCAAGCATAATGTGTTAATTTGTATTAATATTTTTCAACAATATTTTAGATATTTACACATCTTTTTAGGAAATAACTTTAAAAGGCGAATCTTTGACGTAGCAAGCTTGCCCAATGTAAAGAACATAGAATAACAAAAAGGATCATCTCAATTATAGCGCGGCTATGGTTATACTTTAATTTACCTATTATTGATTATAAAATAGTTTTATAACTTCATTAATTTTTATGTAAAATATTTTGAAAAATAGTATATGACTGAAGGTGTGACGACCCGACCCGTCGTCTCATGAGTTACCGCTCTGTTTTCCCCATTTTAAAATTCTTTATGCTTCATTATCTGTATCTTATGTGATCGAGTTGGTTTGGAGTGGTTTTGATAAGAAATGAGACACTTCGTCTCTTTTAAGAAGGCTTAAGTTGGAAAACTCAATCGGAGGTTGACTTATGTGTTAGAGGGTTCGGATGGTTCGGTAAGCTTCGAGAGGTCATTTTTTACTTAGGAGAGTGATTGAAAGTGATTTTGAAGGTACGGTGTAGAATTAAGCGTGAATTGGCAAAGTTAGTATTTTGGTGAATTCCGGTTGATAAGTGAGATTTTTATCCGAGGGTCGGAATGGAATTTAGAGAGTTTCTGTAGTTTCGTTATGTCATTTTGGACTTGTCTGTAAAATTTGAGGTCATTCGGAATAGTTTTGACGTGTTTCGGCATCGGTTGTGAAATTTGGAAATTTAATGTAAGTTCTTAGGCTTGAATCCATGCATAATTGGTGATTTTGATGATGTGTGATGTGATTTGAGGCATCGACTAAGTCTGTGATGTGTTTCAGACTTGTTGGTGCTTTTCGTTGGGGTCCCAGGGGCCTCGGGTGAGTTTTGAACGAGTGCGGACATTCCGAAACTTAGAAAATGGAGATGGTAGCAGTGGCGGCGCGGACCACGCTCCTTCTCGCACTGGGCGCGGCCGCGGTCATTGAAGACCTGCAGGTCCTTTGTCCTACGTCATAAGCATATATCTTTTGATCTACAAGTAATTTGGGGTTGATGCACACACGAAAGTTGTAGATCTTTGAATCTAGTTTTCATAAACATATTATGAGTGGTATTTGGACATCTGTAACGAAAGTTATGGCCAAAATAGTGACTCCTATCACTGCAGAAAATTCCTGTGCGGCTGCAGCTATTTTTGCGGTGACCACACTTCCTGGGGGCAGAGCGTGGTCATTTTTGTACGGTCTGCGCTGTCGGAATCCGAGGGGTACTCTACAAATATGAGGTTTTGGGTTTTATATGATTTTTGGACCTAAAAAGCTTGTATTTTGGCAATTTTTCGAAGGTTTTTAAAGAAATTCATCGGGGTAAGTGATTCTAACTCAGATTTGGTTAGAGTACATGAATCCATCATTGAATTCATCATTTAATTAGTAATTTGGGATGGGAATTTTGGGAAGAACTAGGGCTTGAGTTTTTAGATTTTAAAGTGTGGATTTGAGTATTCATTTGAACTCCAATTATTACATTCATGATACGTACGAACTCGTGGGAAGACGAGGAATCTAAATATGTAAAACTTTCTGAGTTTCAAGAAGTGGGACCGGGGCTCGAGTTTTGAAAATTTTGGGATTTGTGCCCGAATTTGATTGTTTTCGCTTGGTCCATGTTCCCGTAGCATATTTTGATGTATTCGCTCTAAATTAAGATAGATTCGACGTGCGTGGAGACCGATTTAAGGAGCAAAGGTGTCGCGGGCTAGAGGTTTCGCCGGTTCGAGGTGAGTAATGCTTGTAAATAATATCCTGAGGATTTGAAATCTCGAATTTCACATCGTAATGCTATATTGAGGCGTCACATTCACTCAATGACGAGTGCGGGTTCGGTTACTATTGGGGATCGTGACTTGGTCCATCCCGTTTGATATTTATACTATACTGGTGATTGATACACATTCTTTATTGATATTTACTGGGCTTGCTGCCATGTTTGGGGCCTTGGGCCAACTTGTAGAATCCTTCGGGGAATAATATTACTTTTTAGCATATTTTGCATAACATTTGGTCTCAGTCCAAGGTTTTAAATACTATTTTGCAAACTCAGTCATATTTCCAAGTTTTGAAAACTCAAATAATATATTAAATGTTATTTCGGGCTGAGAACTACTGTTTTATAAAGGTCCATGTGGCTTATATTATTTTCTGGATCGAGCAGTGATTTGGAATAGTGGTAACAATGACACTGTATGATGTAACATGAAATTGTGTTAACAATGACTCTGTATAATGTGACTTGAAATAGTGGTAACAATGACACCATATGATGTGACTTGAAACTGTGGTAACAATGGCACTGTATAATGTAAATTGGTCAGGTAACAACAGTTGACCGGTAAGGTAACAATGACTGACCAAGATATTGCGCTTGGACTGTAGGAGCCCCTCCGGAGTCTGTACACACCCTAGTGAGCGTCGTCGATGATAAATAAATATGGATGGCTCGGGCTGCATGCCGCAGCGGGTACTGGAATGTATCATCATATGCATGGCATTGCATTCATGCATTTATTCCTATCTGTACTACTTGTCATGACATTCAGCACTCCTACTTCTTTGGCATCCATGCTACTTCTTGTACTGCTTACCGGATACCTGGTGATAATTGTGAGTTGGGAGTGAGCATGTGAGGCTGATACTGTACTGAGAGGTTGATATTGAGCACGAGGGGAAGATTTTTGATTATTAATTATTTTCGCAACTATTGAAAGGATCATTTTCAAAAGAGATTTAAAACTGAGCCAGAATCTTTCTAAAGAGTTTCATAGATTTCACTGATTTTTCTCAATTGAAGAGCTTTTCTCTGCTTCTATACGACATGACGATATGTTTTAAGTGATTTCTTACTGCTCAGTTATTATTTACTTTTATTACTCACTGAGTTGGAGTACTCACGTTACTCCTTGCGCCTCGTGTGCAGATGCAGGTTTGTTATCCGTTAGCGGGTTTTGAGCTGATTGAAGATTTGCTATCATAATTGAACCAGGTGACCGCTAGTGTCCGCGGCACCGGATTTTATACCCTGTTGACTTTTAAATTTCATGCTGTATACTACTGGTCTTGTAAACGTATTTAGACTTTTTTAGATGCTCGTGACTTGTGACATCCCGATTTGGGCTATGTTGCGTTGTATTTCCGCTACACAATGTCATTAATTATTTTTGAAACTCTTAATTCATGTTTATCTATTGTTGAAAAGGTTGTTTAGATGTTTTGGTTGGCCTTGTCTTCACGAGAGGTGTCTGTTAGGATTATGCCCGTCACTAGAGGGGGGGGGTGAATAGTGCGGCACGAGAATATTGATAAATATTGCGGAATTAAAATTGCAGGAATAAAATAAATTCGGTAACTAAAATAGTAAGGAAAGAACACACCGAATTTATCCTGGTTCACCACAACTTGTGGTTAGTCCAATCCCCGAGAGACTCTCTCGAGATTCCACTAACTCCGTTAAGCTTACGGGTGCCTAACAAACCGTTACACTTGCTCGTAGATGTACACTCTACAAGACTTCAACTTGCTCGAGGATACCGCACCTCAAGACTTCACCTTGCTCGTGGATACCGCACCACAAGACTTCACACACAAAGATTGAGGGTACTTAGCAAACCCGACAATCAATGAGAAGATATGGTCTTCTCAAACACCTTTCTCTTTTACAAGAAGAACTCTCTAAAAAGAGTAGATAAAGAGATACAAGATTAGCTCTATGAACAACTCAAAGTTGTCTCTCAAATGGCTCAACAAAAGCTCTATAATGATGCACAAATGATATCAATATGTATATGAATAATGAGAGGTGTTGTGTTGTTTCAATTCAGCTCAAAAGACCTCTATTTATAGGTGTTATAAGTTGTATGTCCGTAGCTTAATTGGCAATCAATTATGCTGATTTTATGCCAAGATAATCGATTATCAGATTTGGATAATCGATTATCAGCTTACCGTTACAAAGTCGGAAGCTGATTTTATGCAGAATAATCGATTATTGGATATGCATAATCGATTATGTTGTTACAGTGTTCAAAAACTGGCAACGGATAGTGAAATAATCGATTATTCCAATCACATAATCGATTATGTTGCCTTGCGGAATTTCCAGCAAAGCTGGAATATACCAGAGTATACCAGAACCAAAGCTGGAGTATACCAGAATATACCAGAATCAAAAACTTACTTCAAAAACCATTTTGGTTAAAATGAAAACGTTATAATCATTTTGTTTGAAGTATTTGAAATATATTTATGATAAATATGATTTGTTAAAATGATTTTATGCATATTTATGATGACCTATGTTGAGCCAAAAGACGAGATAACTTAAACGTTGCTCTTACATTGGTTCTACCTAATGACCTACGCCTTGGGTCTTCGGTCTTGAACTTTTGAGCTCGTCTTTGGCTTGTCTATGCATTCCATTCATCAATATGCTTCTCGGCATTCAATCTTGATTGTTTGTCATATGATAACGCTGTTTGACACTTGACTTCATTGTTTGTCATTCATCAAAACCTATACCTGAAAATCATGCTAATACAACCAAAGCACACATATCATGGATAGAATAATTTTCTACAATTTCCCCCTTTTTGATAATGACAAACAACAGGAGATATGCATATCGGATTCCCCCTAAAATTCATGCAATATCTCAACATACAATTCATGCAAACAATTCCCCTTAATGATAATTCCCCCTCAAATAAGGCATACTATAACGTAGATACATTCCTCCTTATTTGATGCATATCGCCTAAACTCTTCCCCCTTTTGGCATTAGCAAAAAGAGAGCATACAAAGGCTACTTTCCCCTTTCGACACTTCCCCCTTTTGGGTATATCAATTGTTAGTGTCAAGAATAAAATAGGAAATACAATGAGGAATATACATTGACGATATTTAAAAAATCATACCAACATGAAATAATACCAAATGTTAGTAAAAACATAACAACCATAATAACGGTTATTTTTCAAGAATATATCAACAGTTATTCAAAACAAAAAATACTATTCATCAAAAACATGAATCAATTATTATTTTTAATACAAATAATTGATACCAATTGTTATTCAAGATAAAAGTTATTAAAACATGAATCACCAAAAATAATTAATATCAATTGTTAACAAAGATATATTAATTGTTAACACATATCAACTATTACGTTTTTATAAAAAAAATATGATAGCTAACCGAAATTCCCCCTCGATGCAATAAGGTTTCGTGCTTGGTGCATCTACTACGATATTGTAGTCTTCAATCACACCTGCAAACGTACCTAAATATAGGTTATTGGTACCCAACTACTTTTGGGTCCTTGGGGGTTAGGCAAATAATAATCATAGTCAAAAGATAAATCTTATGTTTTGCAAAACATACGGGTGCTATGTGTCCTACCCGGTTGCAATAATGACATATAACATTCGGGTTGTGCATATGTCTTGGTTGAGCCAAAAACGTTCTAGGTGATCTAAAGTCGTTATTCTTAGAAGCGTTAAAATTCCTAGAGTTATTTCTAGGTGGTCTAAAATGATTAATTCAAGACTCATTTACAAAGTTCCTAGAATTATTTCTAGGTTGTATATCGCAATTTCTAACATGATTCTTACGCCTTTTATTTTTCCTGGGCCTTTTCTTTTAATTTCTTCAACTATTTTAGGATTGTCTACACTACGTTTTTCTAGTGTGTTCCTAAGTTCTTTGTTTTCTAATTTCAAAGAATTACAGGAAGATCAATTAGAACTTTGATCAATTGAAGAGGCTTCATTCATCTCCTTAATTTTATTTTTAAGATCAATATTATCATTTTCAAAAAATTTATTTTCCTCTTCTAAAACATTAATTTTAGCCTTGGCCTCTTTGGAGATTTTTGAAGTCTTTTTCAATTCACCACATAATTCATGAAAAGCTTCTTGTAATTCTTCGAACGAGTAGGAGTTAGAAGTACTTACCTCTTCTTCCTCGTCAGCCATGAGGCATAAGGTAGCCGTTTCATCACCCGAGCTTTTCGAATCCCATGTCGCACGCCTAAGGTGTTTGTTATTCTTCTTGTCCTTGGATGTTGGGATGAGATTTGGTGTGCCCAAGTTTTCCACAATTATGGCATGAAGGACTTGGTTCTTCGTTCTTAATTTCCTTCTTCATAAACTTATGAAATTTTTTAATTAAATCATTTGAAGAAGTATCATCATCGCTTTCCGAATCACTTACCTAAACTCTTTTAGATGATGAGGCTTTGAAGGCAATACCTGGTCCTGACTTATCCCACAAAAAAGGGCTAAGAATTGTACTTTCATAAGTTTCGAGGTTACCTCTTAGTCCATCAATAGTGACATCCATGATTCCTATCGACTCTTGGATGGCATTTGCTTTGGAACGCCATTTGGGAGTGAGACTCCGTAGGATTTTTCGAACAAGATCGTTGTTCGTGTATACTTTCCCGAGAGCATGGAGATCGTTGATGATCCTTGAGAATCGTTCGAACATAATACTGATGGGTTCTTTCTCCCTCATTTTAAAGAGTTCATATTCATGTGTTAGAAAATCAACTTTAGCTTCTCGGACTTGAGGCGTACCTTCATAAGTGATTTCAAGCTTATCCCACATCTCTTTGGCGGTTGTGCAGCAAGAAATCTTCTGATAGTCATCCGGGTTCACCGCACAATATAGCACGTTGATGGCTATTGCGTTTCTTTCAACCTTCTTGATGTCCTCGGCATCGTATTCATTTTCCTCCTTTGGAACCATGATTTCCCCAACTTTCTTTGTCGGCAATTGTTCACCTTTCTTGATGATTTGCCATAAGCGAAAGCTATTTGATATGATGAATATTCTCATCCGCTCTTTCCAATATGTATAGTTGGTTCCATCAAATAATGGAGGCCTACCGGTACAATGTCCTTCACTCATCATACCTGCGCTAAAAATTCTCAACACAAAAAAAATATAGATCTTTCTCTCAACCGGTTAAGGCTTTCAGAGAGTTTGGCTCTGATACCAATTGTTAGGATTTATGCCAGTCACTAGAGGGGGGGTGAATAGTGCGGCACGAGAATATTGATAAATATTGCGGAATTAAAATTGCAGGAATAAAATAAATTCGGTAATTAAAATAGTAAGGAAAGAACACACCGAATTTATCCTCGTTCACCACAACTTGTGGTTAGTCCAGTCCCCGAGAGACTCTCTCGAGATTCCACTAACTCTGTTAAGCTTACGGGTGCCTAACAAACCGTTACACTTGCTCGTAGATGTACACTCTACAAGACTTCAACTTGCTCGAGGATACCGCACCTCAAGACTTCACCTTGCTCGTGGATACCGCACCACAAGACTTCACACACAAAGATTGAGGGTACTTAGCAAACCCGACAATTAATGAGAAGATATGGTCTTCTCAAACACCTTTCTCTTTTACAACAAGAACTCTCTAAAAAGAGTAGATAAAGAGATACAAGATTAGCTCTATGAACAACTCAAAGTTGTCTCTCAAATGGCTCAACAAAAGCTCTATAATGATGCACAAGTGATATCAATATGTATATGAATAATGAGAGGTGTTGTGTTGTTTTAATTCAGCTCAAAAGACCTCTATTTATAGGTGTTATAAGTTGTATGTCCGTTGCTTAATTGTCAATCAATTATGCTAATTTTATGCCAAGATAATCGATTATCAGATTTGGATAATCGATTATCAGCTTACCGTTACAAAATCGGAAGCTGATTTTATGCAGAATAATCGATTATTGGATATGCATAATCGATTATGTTGTTACATTGTTCAAAAACTGGCAACAGATAGTGAAATAATCGATTATTCCAATCACATAATCGATTATGTTGCCTTGCGGAATTTCCAGCAAAGCTGGAATATACCAGAGTATACCAGAATCAAAGCTGGAGTATACCAGAATATACCAGAATCGAAAACTTACTTTGAAAACCATTTTGGTTAAAATGAAAACGTTAAAATCATTTTGTTTGAAGTATTTGAAATATGTTTATGATAAAATGAATTTATGCATATTTATGATGACCTATGTTGATCCAAAAGACGAGATAACTTAAACGTTGCTCTTACATTGGTTCTACCTAACGACCTAGGCCTTGGGTCTTCGGTCTTGAACTTTTGAGCTCGTCTTTGGCTTGTCTATGCAATCCATTCATCAATATGCTTCTCGGCATTCAATCTTGATTGTTTGTCATATGATAACGTTGTTTAACACTTGACTTCATTGTTTGTCATTCATCAAAACCTATATCTGAAAATCATGCTAATACAACCAAAGCACACATATCATGGATAGAATGATTTTCTATAGTGTCATCACGACCGGAGCGGAGTTTGGGGTCGTGACAAGTTGGTATCAGAGCCTAGGTTACTAGGTCTGACGAGTCATGAACAGGGTTAGCAGAGTATCGCAGATCGGTACGGAGACGTCTGTGTTTATACTTGATAGGCTGCAAAACCTCTAGGAAAACTTCATGTTCTTGAATTCGTATCTCGCGTCCTTGATTCATCTTGAAAGGTAACTCTTGAAATTCCTTCCACGTGTTCGCATGCGCACATGAGCGCTTGGTATCAGATGCGAATTGATGGATTGTGATTCTCCGATTGAGGGGTGAGATGTAGTTTCTATGAGTTGATGTTGGGCCAGTCTGGAGGACTTGAGGCCTCATCTTTGCCAATAGCTTAAGCACCGAGATGCTGCTTGTGCGAGCAAGTATTTTGAACTTTTATATTCGGTATTGTCCTTATTAGTGGGAATGATGGCTGGATAGTTACCTGAGAGGTATGATAGTACTGCGAGATCTATCTATATGGCTTGGAAGTGAAGAGAAAGGTCTACTGGATGATTGATGAACTATTGAGTGTATGATTCCATTGTGATAGGATGTGTAGTCGCAAGTTATGGGCGCGTGAAGATCTTTTCATGTCTCCTGTTTGGAGTGAAGTATATTTCATGTTACGGTATGAGTTTAGACTCGGAATGATTAAGTAATTGTGTAATGTGTATGGAAGTGGAAGGTACACAAAAATATTAACTAAAGGTAAGGCTAATGGTTGATTGGCATATGATGGGAAGCTATTTGCATACTAGTTAGATAAGTCCGGGAGCGGAGATCACTTATGTAAATATATTATGACAAAATATATGAGTCGAGTAGTCCACCTTGAAAGTAGAAAACATTAAAGAAAGAATATGTTCATACTCGGTTGAATAGCCTAATAATGGAGGATTGAAAGGTATTCTATGTGTTATGATTCAAATAGGTACAACACATATCCATGTATCAATTTTGATGATATAATACATGTATTATTGAATTTAATGTTGTTGATACACATTGTGATACTTTGTCAAGTTGTGGTCATGTTGTTAGGATAGTTTTGGTGATTCTCTGGCAGGTGGACAGACCCAATTACAATGGAAACTCTGCCAAAATTTTTGAAAAATTTGGGACTTAGTAAAAATTTGGTCGCCTAGAGAGTAGGCTTAGCTGTTAAGTGAATGAATACAAGAAAATGCAGAAGAGTTAAAATTCAAGATGATTTGTGTTTCCACAAGCTTATGAAAGAGTGAATTTAATCTCACTATGGTATTATGACAGCAATAGAGTATATGCGTTATGAGTATAGTGTGTTGTGATATATGGCTTCGAGCCAAGTTGGGGAGCTTGCTATTGGTTAGCGGATTGTACGGTTATGTACTATGTTAGTTCCGATTTGATGCATGTTGGTGAATCAATTTTGGTTGTAGATATTGGGCCGACAATGGCTAGAGTAAAAGAAAATTTTGACAAAGGTTATATTATGTTTCATGTGGTATGAGAATCACATAATGTCTTAAGCTATCGTTGGTAAAGAATGCTTGGTTCATGGATCATGAAGATGTTTGATTGTATTAGAATGAGGTCATACCCTGCGGTGTAAGAGTGCTAATGACAGAGTGCTAATGAGGCACGGGTGTTTATGTTCTGGATCAGGTGAATTGCAGTTTGAATAAGAAGTAAATGACTCTCGAGAATGGTTTTATTGTTCAAGATTCTACATGTAACAATAAGATGTCAGAAGGTTGTGTATGTGGTCAGAGACTATGTTTTCACTAGAAAAGGGTCAAGACTTGTGGTATTTTTATGTTAATCATGGATTCTATGTATAAATATATGGAAAGTAAAAGTAAAGTTAATATACTTAGATTTGCGGGAAGTTCTTCATAGTAGAGTATTTTGGAATGTGGTGTTTCTGGGAATATTTGAGAGAGGATTCAGTGGCTTACGGGTCTCAGACAGTGTGGTATTGTTCTCGGGACTCGTGTAGTGAGCCTGGGTTGAGGAACTGAGGTGTTACAGCAAGGGGGGATATTAAGTTGATGATGAATCAGGAGGTAAATTAGATAGATGGAATAACTTGATAGTAGACCGAATCGGTATGGTAAGGATATGATTAATTCTTCGTATGTATTCGAGGTAATGAGCCCTTACAAGTATTTTTTGCAGTAATGCTCTTGGGTTTTGATGGCTTTCTTAGCTTGGTTGAGTTAGAAGGATTCAGTCCTTGCAGGTCTAATTTGTGTAAAGTGAAATCAGAGAATTCTTGATGGTCTCTACCGTGGCTAAAGAGGTGCATTTTCTACAGATATGATAGACATGGGATGTATAGTGATTTTTCTTTTAGATGGGATCAATAGAAAGTTCTTCACTAGTTGAGTACGTAGATGTCTGTGGCTCGGAAGGGAGATGAAGTTCTCATGTTATACTAGAATGGTATGGTATGTGTGACATATAGTGGAGGATCGAGATTAGCGTGTATAAGGTTCAGTTCAGTTCTGAAAGAGAGTTTATAAAACTCTTAGGCAGCGGGTAGCCTTAAATAACTAAGGAAATGGTACTGCTAATTGGAAATGATTTGACGAGATTATATGTTTCAAAGGAAATAAAGGGCAATGTGATTAAGTAAATGGAACCTAGTAGTAGTGCGACACTTTCAGGATAGATCGACTACTGATATTCAAGCTTGCTTGGTGGCATTGAAGAATTTTAGAGTATCTCTCCTAATGTGACTGGGTACTAGAGGTGAGTTATATAAGAGAGTAGCGGAATTGGGATCATATATGGTAATTCGTGTGTTTTATAGACTTGGAGACTGGAGTTCTCATATACATGTTAGCTTGCGATTGTGAATGGGAAAATGTGGGTAACTTAGTCAGCTATTAGTATGTGCTATGATCCATTCAGTGTGGAACTTTGAAGGGTTATTTTATTTGTTGTGTGTAACTCGAGTTGATGTGTTGTCCATTGGTAGACCTATATGGATATATGACAGCAACGAGATAGTTTTGTTGACTTTGAGTTGTGGCTTAGTCCTGTATTAATGTGTAATATCACCAGAGTAGTGTGCTAATTAAATGAGATCGTTGAGATCTTTAATGAGTACGAGCTGATTCAATTTCAGTGTGTCGAAAAGATAATATCGAGCTTCGACTCAAAATTTTGATGTAGTATTTGCCAAAGGAGGAGTGGTTCCATGAATAGTTGATCTGAGAAATGTTGATGGCTTACTGTGTGTTTTAGTTATCAGCTGCAGTATATGTAAAAGTATCGGAAATAAACTTTAGTTGTTAGAAGGTTTTTCTACCGGTATGCAGGCCTTTTGTTCAGCTGTCGTTAATGGGGGGTTATCACTGTGAGCATTTGAGTCATGTGTTATGTCATGTAATTCCATCTGAGGTTGCAGGTATGGGTTATTGCAGCTTGTTCGGGCTTATTCACAGCATAAATGTGGGATTCTGATCATATGAAAGATTAAAAAATAGAATTGTGGCCCTATGGCTTATGGGCTAGATGGAATTGCAAAATTTTAGTTACAATTTGTTGTCAGACCTATATGAGATAGGGCGACGTGGGATCACCCCCAGGTATATGCATGGTAAGGTTATCCAGCGATTGGTTGGCTTTTAGAACAACTCTGAGTACGCTCGAGGACGATCGTTTGTTTAAGTTGGGGAGTATGTGATGACCCTATCCGTCGTCTCATGAGTTATGCTCCGTTTTCTCCATTTTCAACTTCTTTATGCTTCACTATCTGTATCTTATGTGATCGAGTTGGTTTGGAGTGGTCTTGATAAGAAATGAGACACTTAGTCTCTTTTAAGAAGGCTTAAGTTGGAAAAGTCAACCGGATGTCAACTTATATGGTAGAGGGTTCAGATGTGTGTTCTAATGGTTTGGTTAGCTTCGGGGGGTGATTTGTGACGTAGGAGATCGATCAGAAGTGGTTTTGGAGGTATGATATAGAATTTAGCTTGAATTGGTAAAGCTAGTATTTTTGGCGAATTCCGGTTGATAAGTGAGATTTTGATTTGAGGGTTGGAATGGAACTCCGAGAGTTTCTACAGCTTCATTATGTTATTTTGGACTTGTCTGCAAAATTTAAGGTCATTCGGAATAGTTTTGACGTGTTTCGACATCGGTTGTGAAATTTGTAAATTCAATAAGTTCATAGGCTTGAATCCATGCATAATTAGTGATTTAGATGATGTGTGATGTGATTTGAGGCCTCGACTAAGTCTGTGATGTATTTTCATACTTGTTGGTGCTTTTGGTTGAGGTCCTGGGGCCTTCAGGTGTGTTTCGGATGAGTTCTGAACGAGTACGGACACTCCGGAACTTAGAAAAATGGAGAGGACAGCAGTGGCGGCGCGGACTGCGTTCCTTCTCGCACTGGGCGCGCGGCCGCGGTCATTGAAGGCCTGCAGGTCGTTTGTCCTACGTCGGAAGCATATATCTTTTGATCTACAAGAAATTTGGGGTTGATGCACACTCGAAAGTTGTAGATCTTTGAATCTAGTTTTCAGAAACATATTATAATAGGCATGTGGACATCTGTTGCTTCTTTGGCGACCGTGAAGTCACCGGATGAATTGCCGAGTAAATAGATCAGATCCGGACGCGGCTGTTGCTCCACGACAATACCGACTCGACCCGCTCCTAGCCACTCGTCTCCCTGTCCTGGAGGCTCTCTGTCCGGGGAGGGGCTTGCTATCGTAACCTTTTCTCCCGGTGTATGTGAAAAAAAGTGACGAACTCATTTTTATTCGGTCATAGGTTGGTATGGCCAAAATAGTAAAGCCTGTCACTGCGGTCAAAATTCATGCACGGCTGCGGCTATTTTTGCGCGGACCGCACTTCCTGGGGGCAGACCGTGGTCATTTTTGTGCGGTCTGCACTGTCGGAATCCGAGGGGTACTCTACAGATACGAGGTTTTGGGTTTTATATGATTTTTGGACCTAAAGAGCTCGAATTTTGGCTATTTTTCGAAGGTTTTTCAAGAAATTCACCGGGGTAAGTGATTCTTACTCAGATTTGGTTAGAATACATGAATCCATCATTGAATTCATCATTTAATTAGTAATTTGGGATGGAATTTGGGAAGAACTAGGGCTTGAGTTTTGAGATTTTAAATTGAGGATATGAGTATTCATTTGAACTCCAATTTTTACATTCTTGATATGTACGAACTCGTGGGAAGACGAGGAATCTAAATATGTAAAACTTTCTGAGTTTCAAGAAGTGGGACCGGGGCTCGGATTTTTTAAATTTTCGGGATTTGTGCCCGAATTTGATTGTTTTCGCTTGGACTATGTTCCCTTAGCATATTTTGATGTATTCGCTCTGAATTTAGATAGATTCGACGTGCGTGGAGGCCGATTTGAGGAGCAAAGGTGTCGCGGGCTAGAGGTTTCGCCGGTTCGAGGTGAGTAATGCTTGTAAATAATATCCTAAGGATTTGAAATCTCAAATTTCACATCATAATGCTATATTGAGGCGTGACACGCACTCCATGACGAGTGCAGGGTCGGTTACTATTGGGGTTCGTGACTTGGTCCATCCCGTGTGATATTTATACTATACTGGTGATTGATACACATACTTTATTGATATTTATTGGGCTTGCTGTCATGTTTGGGGCCTTGGGCCGACTTGTAGAATCCTTCGGGGAATGATATTACTTTTTAGCATATTTTGCATAACATTTGGTCTTGGTCCAAGGTTTTAAATACTATTTTGCAAACTCGGCCATATTTCTAAGTTTTGAAAACTCAAATATATTTTAAAAGTTATTTCGAGCTGAGAACTAGTGTTTTATAAAGGCCCATGTGGCTTATATTTTTTTCTGGACCGAGCAGGGATTTGGAACAGTGGTAACAATGACAGTGTATGATGTAACTTGAAATAGTGGTAACAATGACTCTGTATGATGTGACTTGAAACAGTGGTTACAATGATATTGTATGATGTGACTTGAAAGAGTGGTAACAATGGCACTGTACAATGTAAATTGGTCAGGTAACAATGGTTGACCGGTAAGGTAATAATGAATGACCAAGATATTGCGATTGGGCTGTAGGAGCCCCTCCGGAGTATGTACACACCCCAGTGAGCGCCGTTGACGATAAATAAATATGCATGGCTCGGGCTGCATGCCGCAGCGGGTACTGGAATGTACCAGCATATTCATTTCATTGAATTCATGCATTTTTTCCTATTTGTACTACTTGTCATGACATTCAGCACTCCCTTTTCATTGGATCCATGCTACTTCTTGTACTGCTTACCAGATACCCTGATGATTATTGTGAGTTGGGAGTAAGCCCGTGGAGCTGATACTGCACTGAGAGGTAGATATTGGGCCCGAGGAGCATATTTTTTATTATTAATTATTTTTGCAACTATTGAAAGGATCATTTTCAAAAGAGAATTAAAACTAGCCAGAATATTTTTAAAGAGTTTCACAGATTTCACTGATTTTTCTCAATTGAAGAGCTTTTCTCTGCTTCTATATGGCATGACGATATATTTTACGTGATTTCTTACCGCTCAATTATTATTTACTTTATTACTCACTGAGTTGGAGTACTCACTTTACTCCTTGCACCTCGTGTACATATGCAGGTTTGTTACCCGGTAGCGGGTTTTGACATGATTGAAGATTTGCTATCATAACTGAGTCAGGTGACCGCCAGCGTCCGCGACAGCAGATTTTATACCATATTGACTTTTAAATTTCATACTGTACACTACTGGCCTGGTAAATGTATTTAGACTCCTTTAAATGCTCGTGATTTGTGACACCCCAGTTTGGACTGTGTTGGGTTGTATTTCCGCTAAATAATGTCATTTAATTATCTTTGAAACTGTTTATTCATGTTTATCTACTGTTGAAAAGGTTGTTTAAATATGTTGGATGGTCTTGTTTTCACGAGAGGCGCCATCACGATCGGAACGGGATTTGGGATCGTGATAAAGGATAAGAAGACCTGCCAATAATATATTTATCCATAAATAATTTGTATAAGTTATAATATTCTTAGTTTTTGGTGATGAATTAACGCTAAATATAATTTTATAGAGAAGTAAGAATAGTTCTTCTTACGTCAAATTAAAATGAAGTTGGCATTTTTAAAAAAATAAATAAATTGTGTTTCAAGTAAAACTATAGCATTTCTAGAATTCAAAAAGGAAATAAAAAGGGGTAAAATGAAAAAATTCCTAAGTTTTTGTTTGATAAGCAGTACAACAACATTTTACTGAAATTTTATAAGTGGGGTCTGGGGAATAGAATGGCTAAAAAATCCGTAACAAAATTAATTAAAATTTTCATCTTAAAATGTCTTTTTCTCTTTTATATACGTTTATGATAAATTGGCATTTAAAACAATTTACCTCTTAAGAATATACTCCCTCCGTTCCATAATAAGTGTCTCTTTTATTTTTAACACGCCTATTAAGAAAATACTAAATCCTATATAAAATTACCTAGTATGACTAAACTATCCTTGTTAAATATTGGACACATGATTCTAGTGGCATTTATTGTTCTTCTGCACATAAGGGTAAAAGAATAAAAACAAATTGAATTTTTCTTGATTACCTAACTACACATTTATTTTGGACTAAAATCAAAAATAAAAGAGACACTTATTATGGACCGGATGGAGTATATTTTTATCTTGTTATCAACTTTGATTTTAGGAATTGAAGAAAATCCAATAAACGCTTCTCATTTATTTATTGTAGGAATTTTAGGAATGTATTTTTTATTTTCTTTTCTTTACAATAAAATTTTTAAGAATATTCTATTTTTCTTTTTAACTTTTAGATTGACTTGTTTGCCGTACATTTCATATTAGAAAAAATTATAATTACACTCAATACATATCTTTTTTATTTAAATAGGTGTTACTAAATACTTTGAGCACAATTTCGTTCCTTGTTGAAAAGATATTTTTTATTTACGTTTGGATAATATTTATTTTTCCTAAAATTTATTCTGCTACTTGACATCAAAGAAATAAGATGCAAACATAATTTAAAGGAATCAAATTAACAATAAAATGGTTATCAGAACGGCAGAGTAAGTGTTCAAAGTTATTTGGATACTTTGATATTAAAAAAATAAGATTAAGGAACAAATTTAAAATGAATCAAATTAACAATAGAACGTTATTTTGCTATTGTTTGATTATCAGAATGGAAGTGTTCAAAGGTTCTTTCTTGTTTTTTTTTCTATTTGATATGCATTCGGAAAAGAAATTATCACTACAAAAATTGATATATTTTTATTCTTACACAGTTTTATTTAAATTGAAGTTGAATACAAATCCCTAACTGTTAGTCTTAATTGTTGGGATACGTTTTTTATTTCTGTAAATAGAGATAAACAAAGTCAAAATTATTAAGAATAGAATTCTATTTAGATTGAATGTCTATCTTGTAGAGAGCTTTATTTTGAGACTAAGTTATTTTTCTCCTCTGAATAGAGGGGTCTTACCCCATTGTAAATCACCACAAAATTCAATAAGAATTTTCTCTCTCTCTTTCTCTGCAATATTGTTCTTCTACTTTTATTGTTTCATAACACGTTATCAGCACGAGACTCTGACAAATCGATAAGAAGCTTTGGGATTTAGCATAATGATTGTCAATTGTTCTATGAACTTCCTTCATGATTAAATTCTGGATTCAAGGTAAGTATTTTACTTTTCTCTTTTAAATTCTTGACATTCTATGATTTGATTTTAAATACAAGCAAAGACGATAAGTTTTGATTGCAACTCTAATGGAGTTTGAAAGATATTATAACCACCCAACGTGATAAATTTTCGATGTCTTGCCATGATCAAATTCATGTATGATTGTGGGCAAAGAATTGAAAATCCGTCCCCTTAAATGTGCTCCATTCTCATTCCCATTAGAGAATGTGATAGCAGTATGTGATAAGTCTGAAAGAAGACAAAATTATTACTATGAAAGTATCAACGGATGTGGATGTGGCAATAGACGAAATTATAATCGTCATTATTATGATATTGAGAATAATAAGGATTCTCAAAATAATCCTTCACTCTGTGAAAGTAATATTTATCATCGTTTCGATATTAGATTTTATAAAGCACGTATAGATGATTATGGCCTATTCATGATGTGAATGTGACAATATCATTATGAAGACATATTTATTCTTGGAAGAATATGAACATGTTATTAGTATTGAATATACCACACTCACCTTTAGAAGGAGGTTTGAGATTATATAAGATAATAATGTCATTATTATAGCATAAATGGTCATTGGTCACGTACTTATTGTACCAAAATATTTTGGCATTGTGATTATTAAAAGACAACGGTAATGCAAGAAACAGATCTTGCATATAATTTAGACCATACCCACAATGTTATAATTTTCTCTTTAAAAGAAATATTCATCACACGGATGTTGATAAATATGTGGTAGTACAAGATTATTCGAGAGCTCTGGAAGAGCCAATTATTACTATTTTGGAGAAATACAATTGATTATCATGTCAATTTATTGTGTTGTAGTAAGTCTCAAAGAAACTTATTCAGTTTCCAAAGTACACGTGAAAGCAGTTAATTATATTGAAACTATAAATAAAGGAAAGATGTAATATCTTTTATTACTACAACTTGTAGCGGGATAATATATATGTGAAAAGCTACCCGCTTTATTCTTCGGTTTGTACTACACAATTAAAACAACACCATACTAAAGTGGATGTTTATTGATATAAAATACATATCATAATAAACTTGGAGTTTATTGATGATTGCACATATCATGGTGTAAACATGAACTTATCAATATTGATAATTTATTCAGTTGGCATAATCATTTTAGCCATATCAATTTAAGTATGATGTATAAAAAATAATAGAGAATTCACATGGGTAAATATTAAAGAACTAGAAAGTTCTTTACAAATTCTCTTATGTTGTTTGTTCTCGTCGATTAATAGACCAACTAAATTGGGATTGAATCCCATGAATTCTGGAAATATCAAAGGTAAATATGGGCACATTCATCTACCATGTATACCACATAAGATGCATCTATGAGATGGTTACATGTGCGATTATTATTAACCCGCAACCTGGCCGGTGTGTGTGATGTAACTTGCTCAGTATTTTAATTTCGAGCTAATTTTTAAATTTTCTATTCAAGATAGTTTATCTTGATAAGTTGGTTTATATCACAACTGGTTTAGCAAAATAATTTATTGAGTGCCTCCACTTAATAGCTAAACTGTTTCTTATTAGAAACAAGTTATAGATATCTATTTGATATGTGTTATATACGAAAGTATATTGCATTCTCCCCTCACAAATGGTTCAAGGTCGGGAACCAAATAATTTCATCTTATTATTATTGATGTGTGGTGTATATATTTATTAACACCATAATGCACAAAGATGGATTCCCAAAGTTGAGGAAACAAGTTAGTTTTTCTAACATGAGGGGAGACATGATAAATAATTGAGAAAAACTTACGTGAAACGGATTATGATTTGTATAACTAGATCCTCGAATAGGATAATATGAACTTGAAGTTCATAAATGGATAATTCATTTGCAATATATTGCAAAGCATTCCATACGCATTTGTTGACCCAAAGAAAGTAACTATATTCTCATTCCAAATGCTCATATTAAGTCCTAGAAGGACAAAATCTATGGTACGCTTAAAGCGTACAGACAAATCAGTTTCAAATAGAACTTCTTGATAAAGAAGATGAGCAAATGATCAAAGTGATCATAATAAATGAGGCAAGTGATCTAGAAGGTCACATGACATAACACTTCATAAAATCTCATGAGAGATTTAGGTACCTGAATATATGAATGAAGAGATAGCGCTAAATATCGATGAGGATCTTAAGTTTATCGAATACAGACAAAAATATTGTCCAAATAGAAGAGATGCAATTCGAATAGAATTGGTCTCATATGAAAGACATATAATTTTGTCTATGTTGTTCAAACACTTGAAAGTATAAAGTCAATAGTATGCGCAATCAGTTTTCGATATCTTATATGTCTAGCATGACATGAAAACTTGATATGCATCCAAAGTCTATTATATGGCTTATATGACTTAACTTATATGTCAATCTATGAAGGATTTAAGTTGCTTGAAGCATATACAATTCTTGATCTTGAAGTACCACTTTTTTAGTGCAATTTGTGCACATATGTATCTTGCTATAACTATAAGCATGATAATGTGATACATATGTGCACAAATTTGTATATGCTTGAAGCATATACAAATTGCATAGCGGGGATATCTCTATGGAGATATTGAAGAGCCATTCCACGATATTTGTGAAGACATTATATATCTATCACGAGTGATGATTTCAAGGTGCAACATATTTATTCAAGTTAATATGACTGATTTGTTTATCAAATCTCTACCAAAGATCATTTTGAAGATGGTGCACAAGATTGGAATGCAAATGCTTAAAGATGTGTATTGATGCTCTCATTAGGGGGAGTTAATGCGTCTTGCACTCTTTTTCACTTACAAGGTTTTGTCCCACTAGATTTTTCTTTCAAGGTTTTTAACGACGCAACCAAAAGGCGTATTATTAAATATGTGTACTCTTTTTCCTTTTTTAGAATTTTTTCCCATTGGGTTTTGTTTTAGTTAAGGTTTTAACGAGGCACATTACTTATTGAGTAGACATTCAAGGGGGAGTGTTAAGAATAGAATTCTATTTAGAGTGAATGTCTATCTTGTAGAGAGTTTTACTTTGAGGCTAAGTCATTTTTCCTCCTATAAATAAAGGGGTCTTACCCCATTGTAAATCACCCCAAAATTCAATAAGAATTTTTCTCTCTTTTTCTCTGGAATATTATTCTTCTACTTTTAATGTTTTATAACAAAAGTAGTATAATTATAGTAAACTTTAAAAGTTCTAAATATTGGACATTTTACATGATTCAATTAAGGAAATGTTTGCTAACTAAAATTTTAGTTGATTTTTAACTCTTAAATATTAGCAAAATACTTAAATTACTATTTTGTTCAATATAAAATTTATTTTTAAAGGATAAAATAGGCGAACGACATTTCTTTAAAGGCTTTCGTGCTTTTAATATATACTAGTCTCTACATTCGTACGATGCACGAATATCTTTAGTGGCAGAGCATAGTTGAAAAATAGGGACTCAAGTAAATCTCCTTCGCATAAAATTATATCATACAAATATAGCAACTTTTTCTTTTAGTTATATATAAGTTGTTAAATTCTCTTGACATATGAGAAAATTCAAATGAAGAGACAAAGTGGTTTAAAATATTTCGTGTCAAAATATTATGAAGTGCGTATCGGAAGTGCTAAACTTTCAATTGAAAAGATATTCTAAATTGTTACTCAATATGTACGAAATTTATAATTGGTTCCTCAAAATAAAAAAGAAGAATATAATATATACTTCATATCAACTTTGTAATAAGTTTTGATATAATAAAAGGACAAAAGAGAACTAAGTATCCTTGCATACTGGAGTTATACGGTTAAAACTGTAAAGATACTTAAAGAATGCAATAATATTAATATCTGCCTAGAAGGTCATATTCTAACGACAAGAAGCAGATTGCTTTTTAAAGAATTTATACTTATACTTGATTTTTCACCATTCAAACTTGCCTTTCCAATCACATAAAAAAGGTTATTTTCTCAAAGAGCTGTAAAGATAATAAAAGGATTGCGATATTATTGCAATCAGTCTCAACACAATGTTAATATAATTATGCTAATTAGCCTACTCTGTCTAGGTGTCTCAATCACGCACACAAAATCAATTTTGTAGTATGTGCAGTTTAAATGGAAAAGATGATTTACAATTATATCCTTAAATTATACGAATATTTAACGTTATAAAAATCGATCAATATTTCAGGAATATTTTAGTCGTTCAATATTTAGCATAAATCATTCGTGCTTTTATAATAACTAGTTTCTATGTTGCACGTATATTTTTCGCTAACGGTTAAAAGATGAGGGAAAATATATTTCTTGCTCGTAGTTTATATTAAAAATAAAATTTTCTATCCAACTTTAAATAATAACTATATTTAATAAAAGTTCAATGATTTACCACTAATTTTTTTTTTGGTAATTAAAAATTGTATTAATCACCAAAGTGGTTTCCGTACAATTCCATAGTTCAGCCATGTACGCAGCTGACTATCAAAAGATAACAAAATCTGACTAATTGTACTATACCTAAAGTTCAACACTACAGTAGATAATGCTGAAGGTGTACTCTAACTCTAGGAGTTGCCCTAATATTACAAGTGTAAGCAATGTTCCTAAGCAGTTTATCACTGGAACAGAAAGTATTTCCAAATATTCTCGCATTCCTTTCCAACCATAAGACATAGAACAGTTCTGCAAAGGTCATTTTGAATATCTGAGCTCGAGGAGATTTCCCTTTAGTATTATCAATGATTCAGTGTACAAATTGTGGCCAATTCTGTCCAGCAGGTTGTGTTACTCCAATCCATTGCAATGTGAGATACCTCAGTTGAGTAGCAAAAGGGCAGTCCAAGAACAAGTGGTCTCTGGTCTCCAATGTTTGTTGACACATGACACAGGTGCCATCTACAATCGAGTTCCATTTGATCAACCTATCTTTAGTAGGAAGTCTGTCTTGTAGGAGCAGCCAAAGGTTGAAAAGTGCTTTAGGTCGAGCAGGATTCTGTATGGTTAAGTTCTTCCATGAGACTCTAGGTAACTGTCCAATCTGTTGAAGATAAATCATTCTTATAGAGCATGCAGGCTTATGTAACAGTTGGTATTGCAGCAATAGAACAGAACCTTCAATGATCTTCCGAACCATCCAACTGGCTTGTTTAGGAATATTTATGGACTCCAATTGTTGTTGCTTGATATAGACTGTGTGAATCCATTTCACCCATAATACATCTTTCTTGTGAGCCAAATCCCAGCTTAGTTTTGCAACAGCAGCTTTGTTCCACAATAGGAGATTGGTTAAATTTAAACCTCCAGCAGACTTTGGCAGACAGATCTTTTCCCAGGCCACATATGCTTTCCTTGTTACATTAACTGAGCCAGACCATATGTAGGATCGACATACTACTTCTAACAGTTTTATAACTTTGGAAGGAATGAGAAACAGTTGAGCCCAATAAGCTTGAATACCAAAGATTACTGATTGAACAAACTGGATTCTACCAGCATATGAAAATTGCCTGGCAGTCCAGGAAGTAAAACTGGCAATAATCTTGTCGACCAGTGGTTGCCATTGGAAAACAGACAGCTTCTTGGTAGATAGCGGGATACCCAAGTATTTAAAAGGTAGTTCTCCACGTACATACCCAAGATGATCAATAATTTGCTATTGATTTTCAGGTTTCACCCCTCCAAAATAAACAGCACTCTTATGCAGATTGGCTTTCATCCCAGAGGCTGCAGTGAAGTGAGAGAAATATATAAACATGGTACTTACAGATTGACCCTCTTGTTTGACAAACAGCAAGAGGTCGTCAGCAAAGCTTAGATGAGTAATTCCTAGTTTTTTACAACCAGGATGAAATGTGAAATCTTTAGCTTTCCTCAGTTCTACCAGAGATCGACTTAAATATTCTATCACAATAGCAAATAAGAATGGAGATATGGGATCCCCTTGTCTCAAACCTTTGGCTGCTTGGAAAGGTTCTGTTGTTTCTCCATTCACCACCACTGTGTAACTGACAGTTTGGACACACTCCATGATCCATTTTGTAAACCTGGTTGGGAAATCTAGAGCCTCCATTACCTGTTGCAAAAAGCTCCATTCAACTGAATCATAAGCCTTTTGCAGATCAATTTTGATCATACATCTAGGAGATATATGTGATCTTGAGTAGTGCTTGATTAATTCATGGGCCAGAATGACATTATCTGCAATCCTCCTCCCTGGAATGAAACCTGCTTGTGCATTACAGATGATACTGGCCATAACTTTCTGTAATCTGTTGGCCAGAAGCTTGGAGATTATTTTGTACAGCACTGAATAGCAAGCTATTGGTCGAAACTCTTTGACTATTTGTGGGTTGGAAACTTTAGGAATCAAAGTAAGGGAGGCACAGTTTGTTGGTCTATGCATTTTGTTAGTCTCAAAGAAGTTCTTGACTGCTTGAAGTACCTGCTTTCCAGTAATGTGCCAAGTTTGTTTAAAGAACAGGGCATTATAACCATCAATTCCTGGAGCTTTATCATTACCAATTGCTTTTAAACTATCCAAGATCTCAGTGTCACTGATGTCAGCAGCTAATTCCTTCTTCTGGTGGTGTGTTAGGCTAGGACCATTGCTCATGTACATTCTGTTAACAGCTGGGAGGGAAGTAGCTGATGTACCCATACGTGATTTATAGAAATCCTTGATCTCCTACTTCAGGTCATCTGGATCAGTAATCTTCAAACCTCCATTTGTGGTTAGTTCAGTAATCCTCTTATATTGATTTCTCTCCTTCATTACAGCAGAAAAATATTTGTTATTTGAGTCCCCTAGTTGGATCCATCTAGCTCTAGATTTCTGTTGTAATACTAATTCTTCAATCAATGACCATTTTTCCAATTGCAACACAGTTCTATTTCTCTGAGCTGTAAGGCATCAGTATAGGACAGATTCATCTGGTGTTGAATATCTTCCAGTTCCTTTTTTCTAGCCTCAATATTCTGTGTAATATTCTTAAAATCTCTAGTATTTAGAGACTTGAAAGCTGGTTTAAGGGACTTGAGATTGTTCCACACCCCTTGAAGGGTATACTGAGCATTACCATTCCAGTTGTCCTTGATCAGATGTTGGAAATCCTTATGTTGAATCCATGCATTGTAGAATCTGAAGGGAGTCTTCCTGAGTTTGTTATCTTCTGCCAGGGTTAACAGCATGGGGTTGTGATCAGAGATTAGTGGAACTCCATATACAGTGTGTACATGGCTCCACTTAATCATCCACTCATAATTACCAAACACTCTATCCAATCTGCTGCACACTCTATCATTGCCACTTTGCTTATTAGTCCAGGTAAAGTATTCCCCCTTCCAGGGAAGTTCTGCCAGTCCAGCCTGCTGGATACACTGTGTAAAGTCTGTAACCTCAGCTTGTTTAACTTGGTGACAAGATTGTCTATCATTACTAGACATAATGGCATTGAAATCTCCTGCTACTAGCCAGGGAACAATAGTAACAGCAGCAAGGTTCTGAAGTGCTTTCCACAATGTCCTCCTTTGATCAATGTCATTGAAACCATATACCACTGTGAGGCAGCAGATAAGACCACCAGTGAGATTCCTAACATTACAATGGATGTATTGAGCCTCCTCCTGAATACCAGTGACCAAAAACTTTGTAGTATCCCATAGGATCCAAATTCAACCGTTGATGGCACCCCTGTAGTTAGTTAGTATACCCCAATCAGGTAACAAGAACTTAGATATTCTCTCTGCATTCTTCTGTTTAACCTTTGTCTCTACCAGACCAACAAGGTCAAATTTATTGATTCTAAAATATTCTTTGGCTTCCTTCTGTTTGTACCTTTTATTTACACCCCTAATGTTCCAAAATAACCATTTCATTGAGTATATCTGGTTCCCCCTTCATCTAGGGGATGATCTGCCCAACTCACTGACCCTACTTCAAATCTATTAGACATCACAATAGGAGATAAAGGTGGAAAGTTTGTAATGTTAAAAACTGGAGATGCCTGTGTATCAATACCTTTCTATTTACTCAACTCTTCAACTAATACTGCAGGGGCACAGGATTCTTTCTGAAGGATTGGCTGCTGTATGTGAACTTCCTGCTTACTCTGGTCAATAGGAGCTGGAGCTTTAACTCTCCATTCCTGAGTCACCTTAGTCTTCTGTATGGGATTAGGTTGTGCAGGTTTGGCCAGACAGTTGTGCCCCACCATAAGGCATTTCTCACAATATGATGGTTTCCAATCGTAGGTCACATCCTGCATAAAACTCTTCTCATTTGGATCCATTAGCTCAATCTCACTAGGCAATTCTTTTGAGACATTCACCTCAATAAGCATACGAGCATATGAGATTCTAGTTTGCTTAGTCGTACACTCATCAGCAAAAATGGGCTTACCCAACACACTAGCAATCCTACTCAAAGACCTGCTCCCCAGCATGACATAGGAAGGTTAGGGAACTTGATTCACAGGGGAATTTCCGTAGGGAAAGCAGCTTTAAAATCAAAATCAGCAGACCATTGCTTCAAGATCATAGGTCTATTCGCAATAGAGTATGGGCCTGCACAAAGGACTTCCTTAGCATCATCAAGGGATCGAAATTTTACAGTATAGTAGCCCTCTTCATGATAATAGAGATCTGGTTCAGGTACATGGGACCAATGTAGATTAATGAACCTTTTCATAGCATTGTACCCTGGACCATTCCCTAAAACAAAGACAACTAGAGCGCACTTCCATTTCTGTTCTTCCTCCTCCACTTCATCTTTAAGCAATTGACCCACTGGTTTGCCATTAATCTTCGTCGGTGGGATATACTCCAGAGACATGCAATTAGCAGCAAGTCGATTCTTCTAAAATAGACTTGCCCACCCTTTGGGTGCTTCCATTTTAGTCCCTTCTTCTAGGTTGTTGGGCCCTGTCACTACTGGTTGTGGAAGTTGCTGCATGTGCTCGATTCCCCTATTTCCTTGTACCATCGGTGTTATCAACGGTACAATCATAGGGCCTTGACTGTTATCTACATTATCGGCAAGGGGAAAAAGCAAAGAAACCTCAGATGTGTTTGTCTCTGCATCTGCATGAGCCAATGGAACAGTGTCGACAGTGTTGCCCAATGGAACAGTGTCGAGCGGGTTGTTTGCACTTACTGGTTGTTTGACGATGGGATTAACTCGATCTATGAGAGCAATCGGAACTTTTCGAGGTCGACCCCTTCCTCTCGCCATGGAACCGCCCTCGACGTACGTTTACTAATGTGCGCCGAGATGAGAGAAGAAGACGGCTCTTGATTTTAGTGTTTTTCATTTACCACTAATTTTATAATTGAAAAAAGGTCATGTGACATGATTTAACAATAATCTCAATTAATATTTTTCACCTTCTCATGGGTTAGTTACATAATTAAAAAGATGCATGATAGATTTGTGTGCATATTAAATGCCTAAAGATAGTAATTACGGAGGTAAGGATTATGTAAATCAGGTTTTCATAAATTACGGAGGCTTGGATCACTTTGCTTGAAACTCTTTCAAATTTTCTTTTATTTATTTAATTCAGATTTTAATAATAACTTCAAAACCCAAAATTTGTAATAGTAAAGGATTTGATGATTTTATATTTCTTTTTAAAAAAATCCGTTACTCCGACACTATATAATTTTTTTAATTCAAAAACGTGGATTTATTTATGCTCTTTTGTGAACAACAAAATTAATTTCTAGAATTTGCATATCCCATCAATTTTTAATTACTTTTTAGCACATCTTGGTAGATGTGATAAATTATAAATAACATTGGAATACTAATGAACATAATGAAACAGTTATAGAATGTCATATAGATTTTGTGATTGATTAGGTTTATATTTTTTGTGCGTTTTCTTCTAATTAGACCGAGTTAGAAGGACGCACAAATTCTTTATCCGATTTTATTGTCCAAGTAAAATTGGTATAACATCATTACATTTTGTCCTTTAGAATAATATCTTTTAAAACTAATTTAGCTTTTAAGGGGCATAAAAGTCTATCAATATTTCGGGAGTATTTTTATCATTCAACATTTAATGTTTTAATATTTGTACTTTTATAGTAATATAGATAATCTATATATATATATCACTAGATTTTATTTAAGATCGATATAAAAACTCATAGATTTTAAATTGTGAATCCTTCTTTATACTGGCCACATATTAGGCATGCACTGAGCATCTCTCTTTTGCCCTGAAGACGTAAGCATATACGATATATTTTAATCTTGGAAGCTTCATATTCAATCTTTTTGGAAGAATTAATTTAAATAATCACTCACCCAATCACTTAAATTAAAAATTAATTTATGTAATATATGTATAATCTCATATAATTACTATATATAATTATGTAGATCAGCTGGGAAACCTATACAATGAATTTAAGTTTTATATATCAATGGCGTAAAAAATTTATACAATTAAGTCATTTAAAAGTTAATTGTGCATAAATCTATTTATTAAACATTCATTGGTAACTTATAATAAATAATACGATTACCTACTAAAATCAATAGATTAAATATACACATCTCATATAAAAATTTATTATACGGACAGTAGATATAATTTATATCCTTTTATTATATATCTGTGGTAGGTAAAGGGTTTGCCAGCAACTAGTATGTATGTATATATTTTAAAAAATATTTTTCATTTACCAATCAAATAAAAAAATATTTTAAAATTGACTCCATCGCGCCAAACTAAATGTCTTAAGTTACAATACATTTCATACCAATTAAACAAAGAAAAGATTCCATTGGTAATTAAGTCTGTATATGCTGCTGATGTAGATTCGTGATGACAGCTCAGAGTGAAGTGAAAGTACCATTCTTAACAACTAGGATTATTATCATGATACTTTCTTGAAGTTTTATGCGTGGACAGATAAAAAAAGTTTACAAAGTTATTATAAGTTGATAACTAGTAAATATTTATGATAAATATTATGGTTAATCAGATAAAACTAAAAACTAACCTAATATACATTATAAGTTAAAATTCACTAAGCATTTTCTATATCAGAGGTGGACGCACACTATAAGTTGAGGGGTTATTGGCACCTTAAAATTTCGGCAAAGATTTTATGTATACTTGCAAATATCTTAAAGAGATAGTCGGGTACTAATATTAGCTATCGTATCGATTTTTATGAACAATAATAAATTTATATTGAATATTATGATGCCTCACGAACGTGGAATCCTAGGTCCGCCCGTGGTCTACTGTCTACATATATAACTGTAATCCTATTTTTTTTATATTACAATTTAAAGTCTTAGCCTAAATTTACACGGCTCTTCATCTAGTTATTCATTCATTTCCTCAATCTGCATGTCTTGATTCTTATTGGATCTAGCGGGCAGCAACATGCATGCATATGTACAGTTCATACTGTTCTTAGTATGGAAAAACATGTCATTTTTTGTCTTTTCGAATGCAGAAACGGTAGAAAACAACGTTTCCAATATTATCTTTTTTTACAAAAATTAGTTGAATTTGAAAATGGGTAGGGACAGTTCAAAGAATAAAACAAAAGCCATTTTGTTTGACTTCGTAGACATATGTTACAGAAGAACTGAAGATGAGTGGCAAGAAGCAGGTTATAAATTTATTTAAGGGTATTTAAATTTAATAAAATAAAAAAATTCTCGAAAGAAAATTATTCTATATATATTATGTATATTTAGACTTAGGAATGTTATAATAAAAATCGAATTAGAAAACTATAGCAAATCGAAAAGTCAAATTAAGCCGATAAAAAAAATCTGATTAAGTTTAGTGATTTGGTTCGGTATTGAATAAAAAAATACTCGAACTAAACCGGCATATAAATATATAAGTTTTATATATACTTTTAAGACTTTTTATAGAATTTTTTAAAAATAATGTTAAAAATATTTATGATTCTCTTATGGGATGTAATATTTAGTTAAATATGAGGTGCTCTAAATTTATTAACTTTAAATAATAGGTTGTATGATCAATTTCTTATCAAGTGTGAGTGAAATGCGTCAATCTCCTTTGTTCTTCCATATTCATATGTCAAGATCTATTAACTTCCTATATCTTTTTCGAATTTCAAATAGTATTATAATAATTTAAAATTAAATAGAACATATTATTATATAAATTTGTAACCTTGAATTTGTACATCAACGTAAAATTATTGCCAGACGACTAAAAAGTAACTATCATGTGTTACTAAAAAATTCTTCTATAAGAATATTTTAATACATCATATATTGGCCAATTTTTACTAGATATATATTTACTTATAGTTTTTTAACAAAGTAAGATTGAAATAATATTTATATAACAAAAAAATTGAAAATGCCGAAAAATCCGACACAACCGAACCAATTGTCCCTTTCAAGTCATGTATCTTTGCCCCTCGTGTATGTGTGTGTGGAGGGGGAGGGTAATTCAGTTTTCGTATAATCCATGTTACTTAAAATACAAGATACTGCACATGGAAATTCTTGCTTCATAATTTGCCGATTTAGAAAAAATGTTGTATATCAGGAACAGGGGTGGATGGAGAGTATTAACTACGAGTTCGTATGAATCCAAAAATAAGGTTTTGCATAGATTTAGTAATTATATTACAAAATTGAATTTATACATGCATATATATTTTTAATTGCAAACACAATAACTAAAACGACTATGGATGTGATGGTAAGTTTAGAACCCATAAATTTTAATTTTTAGCTCCGCCTTTATATACATTTGCACATTCGTTACGTGCTGTATTTTAACTAGCCAGTTTGTTAACAACTTTTTTAGGGAAAAAGGAAGGATGAGCGAATCGTTTAATTAATTGATGAGAACTAGTTTGTGTTTGACTAATTAATTTAAAATATATTTTTAAACAGTAATTAATATTCTCTAAGCATTTAAAAGTGTTTTTAAATATATTTTTCTTACAAGTGTTATTTGAAAAAGTATTTTTGGTAAAAAATATTATTTTTCAAAAATTACTTTTACTTCTATATAAAAATATTTCTTTCATTTAAAAACTTAACCTAACACCTTAATTTTCGAAAATAATATTTTTGACCAAAAGGAAAACGTTTTAGGGTTTGCGAAGAAGCTTGGCCAAAGGGGTTATACGTAGAGAAGAAAAAAGAGATAAGGGAACTAGGTTGGCGGCTAATTAAGATGGCTAATCATGTGGTTAATTACCTTAATTACTTTGGTGATGGTGGGTAAGCTGTCATTGTCTTTGTGTCTGTCCAAGAAAATAAATGCCGTACGTTTCACATGTGAGAGAGATAAGCAGGCCAAAGTTTCAGACAGTATGGGATGCCAATATAGTGAATGATGGCAGAAGATTAAAGTACGTACCTATCTTGTGTACTTCCATTGTCGAATTAGGTACATAGAAATGCGCACAAGCTTATCTACTCTCTCTTTTCAATCTTCTACTATAAAGCAAATACTGTACTACTAAAATCAGAAATGAACGACGGACAAATTCGGTAGCTAAATACTAAAATTTTATTATGAAATAATATAAGAACAAGTAAAATAATGCAAGAACAAGAACAATATAGAAAGAATAGGGAGAAGAGTATTCTTATTGATACTTTGGAATGGTTTATAATGGAATAGAAGCCCTATATTTATAGGGAGGTGGTGACTTAGCCACCAAGTAGTAAACCCTAGAATCTCTCTAATTATAGACATTCACCTTAAATAGAGTTCTATTTATAACACCCCCCTTGAATGTCTATTCAATAATGTGCCTCGTTAAAACCTTAAACCAAAACCCAATGGGAAAAATTAAAGAGAAGGAAAAAGAGTACACATGTTTGAATATGCGCCTATTGGTTGCCTCGCTAAAAACCTCGCAAGGAAAACCCAGTTGGGACAAAACCTTGTAAGGCAAAAAGAGTGCAACGCGCATTAACTCCCCCTGAAAAGAACATCAATTCACATCCTTGAGCATTTGCATTCCAATCTTGTGCACCATCTTCAAAACGATCTTTTGTAGAGATTTGATAAATAAATCAGCCATATTGATTTGATTAAATATTCCGCACCTTGAAATTATCATTCTTGATAGATATGAACATCTTCATATAATGTCGTGAAATGACTCTTCAATATCTCCATAGATGTATTCTCAATGCCATCATGCTTATAGTTATAGCAAGATACATATGTACACAAATTGTACTTAGGATGTGGTACTTCAAGACCAAGAATTGCATATGCTTCAAGCAACTTAAATCTTTCAAGTTAAGTCATGTAAGTCACATAATAGACTTTAGATGCATATCAAGTTTTCACGTCATGCTAAACAAATAAGATATCGAAAACTGATTATACATACCTTTGACTTTCATACTCTCAAGTATTTGAACTACATGTCCAAATCTACATGTCTTTCACATGGAATCAAGTATTTGTCTATACGCTTCAAGCGTATCCAAGGCTTTGTCCTTCAGGGACTTAATATGAGCATTTGTAGTGAGAATATAGTTACATTCTTTGGGTCAGCAAATGCGTATAGCGTACTTTGCAATATGTTGCAATTGAATTATCCCTTTTATGAACTTCAGGTTCATATCATGATATTCGGGGGTCTACATATACAAATGATTATTCATCCCATGTAACCTTTTCTCAAGTGTTTATCATGTCTCCCCCTCATGTTAGTAAAGCTAACTTGTTTCCTCAACTTTGGGAAATCTTCTTTGTGTATTATTATGTCAATATACACAGCACATTAATAATAAGATGAAATTATTTGGTTCCTGACCCTGAACCACTTGTGAGGGGAGAATATACTCTCGTATACAACGTATATCAAACTGATATATATAACTTTGTTCTCATAAGAAACAGTTTAGCTATTAAGTGGAAGCACTCAATAATTATCTTGCTAAACCAACTTTGATATAAACCAACTTATCAAGATGAACTATCTTGAGTAGAGAATCTGGAAATTATGCTCGAAGTTAGATTATTGAGCAATTTACCTCGCAATCACCGGCCAGGCTGCGGGTTAATAACAATTGCACATGTAACCATTTCATAGATGCATCATATGTGGTATACATGGCAGGTGAATGGGCCCATATTCACCTTTGATATTTCCAGAATTATGGGCTTCAACCCGAACTCTTTAGTTGGTCAGTTTATTAATGAGAACAAGTGATACAAGAGAATTCGTAAAGAACTTTCTAGTTCTTTAATATTCACCTATGTGAATTTGCACATCATACTTAAAATGAGATGGCTAACACAAATGCCAACTGAATAAATTATCAATATTGGTAAACTTCAAATTTACGCCATGACATGTGCACTTATCAATAAACTTCAGGTTTATTATGACATGGATTTTTATACCAATAGATATCCACTTTATTGTGGCATTCTTTCGTTTGTGTAGTACAAACTGGAGAACAAAACGGGTAGCTTTTCATATACAAATTACCCTGCTACAAGTTGTAGTAATAGGATATTTCAAATCCTTCCTTTATTTATAGTCTCAATATAATCAATCGCTTTCGCGTGTACTTTGGAAACTGAATAAGTTTCTTTGAGACTTACTACAGCACAATACTCAATTGTGTTTCTCCAACATAGTAATAATTGGCTCTTCTAGAGCTCTCAATTAATTTTGTACTACCACAGATTCATCAACATCCATGTGGTGAATATCTTTCTTAAAGAGAAATATCATTATGGTCATGTCAAACTTATATGCAAGATATGTTTCTTGCATTATCGTTGTCCTTTAATAGTCATATTTCCAAAATACTTTGGCGTACAATAGGTACGTGACCAACGATCATTCATGCCATATATATAGCCAACAGGCTTAACACCATTAGGTGTTTCAACTATAAGGCCAAAAACTTCACGTTTTGCCAGCGAATTCAATTCTGATTGAATTGCTTCTTGCCACTTTGGCCAATCATGTCTTTTTCGACATTCTTCAACAGATTGAGGTTCGAGATCCTCACATTCTTGCATAATGCTAGATGCGACATTATAAGCAAAGACATTATCCACCACTATATCCACTCGATTAATATTTTCCTCAATATTGATTGGATTTATGGATAGTTCCGTATTTTCCAGAGCCTCGGGCTCAATGGATTCTTCATGAATCTCAGAATTTGTTAAATCATGAATTTCCTCATGAGATTCTTTCGTAGTGTCATTTTGATCATTTGCTTTCCTCTTTCTAGGATTTCGATCTTTGGAACCTAATGGTCTGCCACGCTTCAGGCGTGCATTTGACTCATTGGATATGACACTAGATGATTGTCCAACAGGGACATCAATACGGATTGGGACATTTTCCGCGGGGATGTGGGATTTCGTTATCCTTTTCAAGTCCGTAAATGCGTCAGGCATTTGATTTGCTATTCTTTGCAAATGGATAATCTTTTATATCTCTCTTTCACAAATAGAGGTATGTGGATCAAGATGAGATAGTGATGCATTTTTCCACAAAATTTCCCGTTTGGTTTCACCAACTTCTCCCCCTAATTTTGGAAAAAGTGTCTCATCAAATTGACAGTCTGCAAATCGTGCAGTGTACAAATCCCCTGTCAATGTTTCGAGGTAGCGAATAATGGAGGACGATTCAAACTCAACATATATTCCTAACCTTCTTTGCGGACCCATTTTGGTGCGGGATGGCGGTGCTATAGGCACATATACTGCGCATCCAAAGATTCTTAAATGGGATATATTAGGTTCATGACCCAAAACCAATTGCAACGGGGAATATTTGTGTCAATTCGTCAGTCAGAGACGAACTAGCATTGCTGCATGCAAAATGGCGTGACCCCAAGCCGAAGTGGGCAGCCTCGTTTTCATGAGTAAATGAGGTATTCAAGATTATACTCATGTATTGTCTCAATCTGATATCCATTTTGAATGATATCTTTAAAACTCAACAAGTTCCTTTTAGACTTGGAGGAGAACATTTTGAAATATCATTAAAACTCAACAAGTTCTTCTTAGACTTGGAGGAGAACATTGCATTATCTAAAATATCGTTCCTTTAGGTAGAGTTATAGTTGCTCTTCAGGAGCCTTCAATCAATTTAATTCCCATGGTTTGTCATACAAAAGAATATACGAACATGAGAATAAACAAGTTCAATTCGTTTGTTTCACATTTAAACAATATTTTCAAAATCTGCTGAGGTCAGTTGACTAACTAAATCAGATAGTCGATTATATGTTTTCCATAATCGATTACTATGCAGTTTGAAAATTTCAGTTTAAGCATTTTCTTAAAACAATCGATTGTTAAACACACACAATCGATTGTTGAACATTGACAATCGATTGTTAAACACACACAATCGATTATTTGCTATTTTGAAAAACTTCAGATCACACTGTCTTAAGACAATCGATTGTTAGACATAGACAATCGATTATTTGCTATTTTGAAAAATTCCAGATCACACTGTCTTAAGACAATCGATTGTTAAACATAGAATCGATTGTTGACTATTTTGAAAAACTTCAGATCACACTGTCTTACGACAATCGATTGTTAAACATAGACAATCGATTGTTGAACATTGACAATCGATTGTTGAACATTGACAATCGATTGTTTTGCAGTTTTAATGCGAAATATTAGATAATCGACTAACTGTTAGGTTAGTCGATTACCTCTACTGGAAAATAAAAATATTATTGAAATCTGAGCATATTGAAACATTTTAAAGAACTAATACTAACATTATATCATAAACTAACTAATACAATCTGATACTAATGACTATTAGTTTATTCACTAACTATTACAAATAAGTGAAATAAAATCAAACAACTCTATCTTCTTTCATCAAGGTGATGGTTCAAGAGAATCAAGGCCATTGGCACAGTTTCAAACCTTCATTAAGGTGATGGCGCAAGAAAAATGAGGCCTTAGCATAGTCTTGGGTGGATGCATTATTTCTGTCTTTAATGGCGTTTCCGGGACCCATTGCATCCAAATGGATTCCAGCATTCAACACCCATGTCATATAGTTCTTGCCCGAAATTTCAAGGGCAACGAACTTTCTTTTCATAATGTCAGACATAAAACAAAATTACATCAAGAGCGTGTTCATACTTACGGGCTCTATTACAATTATCACATTCACTTCAGGGAATGGATCATAATCATGTGCTTTACACAATCTCATGTCAAATATTACTTTCATAAAGTGAAAGATTATTTTGAGAATCTTTATTATTCTCATTATCACAATAATGACGATTATAATTTCGTCTATTGCCACGTCCACATCCATTGATACCTTTACGGTAATAATTTTTTCTTCTTTCAGACTTATCACATACTGCTACCACATTCTCTAAAGGGAATGGAGCAAATTCAATTGGACGGAATTCTTTGCCACGTCCACATTCATTGATACCTTCATGGTAATAATTTTGTCTTCTTTCAGACTTATCATATACTGCTTCCACATTCTCTAAAGGGAATGGAGCAAATTCAATGGGACGGATTTTCAATTCTTTGCCCACAATCATACATGAATTTAATCATGGCAGGACATAGAGATTTTACCACTTCACGTGGTTAAAATTTCTTACAAACTCCATTAGAGTTATGATCAAACTTTGTTGTCTTTGTTTGTATATAAAATCAAATCGTAGAATTTCAAGAATTTAAAAGGGAAAAGTAAATTACTTACCTTTAAGGTATACCAATTATATTTTCAATGTTTTCTCTTCTTGTTTTCTCAACGTTTTTCCCTCTTTGTTTCTGTCTCTTCTTTGTTTTCAATGTTTTTCTTCTTTCGTTCCTTCTGTTTTCTTTTCAACGTTTTTCTTCTATTTTCCGTATAGAAGATTTTGGGATTTGGTTGCGGCAGAACCTCATGTAAAACCCTACACAAACAGAAGTTAAGACAATCGAAAATTTCAATTGGTTAGAGACTCGTGTTGATAACGTGTTATGAAATAATATAAGAACAAGTAGAATAATGCAAGAACACGAACAATATAGAGAGAATAGGGAGAGGAGTATTCTTATTGATACATTGTGATGGTTTACAATGGAATAGAAGCCCTATATTTATAAGGAGGTGGTGACTTAGCCACCAAGTAGTAAACCCTAAAATCTCTCTAATTATAGACATTCATCTTAAATAGAGTTCTATTTATAACAAATTTATTATTTTTCTTGCTTAGCCATTTACTATCGACAAATTATGAAAAATTCTATTAACTATGTACTCAACTTAAAGTCCCAAAAACAAAATTCTCCTAAAATCAAACTAAAACCATAGTCATTATTTACCTTTTGTTTGGGTATCAATATCGATGACCCATATAACTGTGCAACTAGTTTTATCTGTTTAGAACAATTAATTAGACTTCATTGAAACGTCAAAATAGGGAGAAATTAAAAAATAACCACATTTACAAGTAATAAAAAATAGTCACAGTTTCAAAGTTAATCAAAATTTACTCACTTTTCATGTAAAGATAAATTTAAACAAAATACTATTCAAAATCCTAAAAATATTCTAGCATAATATGCTGGAACTCCAGTATATTATACTGGACTTCCAGCATAATATACTGGAATTCCGGTATAATATACCGGTCCAACATAATATGTTTGAAGTTCATACACAAGTGCTCCAATCTCCGGTATATTATGCTAGAACTTTTTACGTGTAAGAGTTCCAGCATAATATACTGAAAGTTAAGACACAAGTGCACCGATCTCCAGTATATTAAGCTGGAACTCTCCGTGTTGCAGCAAAATAATGCCTGTTTTTCAATAACTTTACAAATATTGATTATTTTTGAATGATCAATCCAAAAGCTGACTAGCCCGTACTATTTTTACATCAAAATAGGTATTAACTCATATCAACTCATCAGGGATGTTGCAATAACTTGGGAAATATTACTGGCCCAACTCAACCTGCAGGAGAATTAATTTTTTCTTTAAAATAGTGAAATTTCACGATTAGTCTGATTTATAACTGCTAATGAAAAAATTAGCTATAATTTTAAAATTAATTAAATTTAGCCGCTTTTTATGTAAAAGTAAAATTGGACAAAAATATCTTTAAGTAAAATCTGGGAAAATTCTTCGAACTTTTTACATATGAAATTCCAGCATACGTGCTAGAATTTATAAAGTGCTGAAATTCCAATATAATATGTTGGAGTTTTATATGCAGGAACTTCATAATCTATTATATTATACTGGACTTTTTGCTGTTCAGCTAATGATATTTTTGTCCAAATTTTATCTTTACATTAATAGTGACTATTTTCAATTACTGTACAAACGCCAACTAATTTTCAACTATTAGTTCCAAACTAACTAGCCCACGCTATTTTGACAAAAAAAATAGTGAGGAAAAGATCTGCAAAAGCTCTTAAATTTAGGATTTATTTGAGTTGAACAGATTAGACAATGAACGTTTCTCAACTCACCTTAACTCAAATTCATTTGAAACCAAGCAAACTTTGAATTGTCAAATTGGGTCATAAAACTCTCATATTTCATTTTTAGCACTTCCATGTTTGATCCAACTATTTGACTTCCTAGCCACTTTTTGGCATTAAATAATCCATCCAATCCTCACGAGTTAATCCGACGTATAATGTGATAAAAGAGTTAGATAAAAATTACATGGTTTACGCACTCCATTAAACGGCGTAGTTTTACTATATACCATCACTACGTTATGTCCAACTGAGTTATATATAAAATAATAAGTGGGTTCACAATTAAATATTTATATATATTTAATAGACTTATTGATACAAATATAAGGTTTGTGCAAAAGCACCCTGATTCATTGGAACCCATAAGATTAAGGTTAGATCCCTCGATGACTACACACATATTTTTTCCTTATAATTAAAAAAATTTCTTTTATGAACTTGCTCATATTACCTGTCTAGATAAATGAGGAGGATTCCAATACGCTGACAACTAGCGTAAACTGCTAATTCATGGTAAATCCTTATAAAAGTTACTATGATAGTGAATGTTGGCCACTAGTGGCAAATCTAGGGTGTGGTTACTGTATTCTGGGGAATTCAGTAGCTTTTGTATAGATGCTGTATTTTTATTAAGAAATTCACTAAATATTTATAAATGTCTAATTATGAACCCAGTTATTATAGTATATTAATTTAAAACTATAATAGGAATCCATAAACTTTAAATCTTGAATCTGCATCTGTTGGCCGCTAAAGTCCAACGTATCCAAAAATTTTGATCTGCCTATTTGTATTTGCTGCTAGTTACACTACTAAAAAACAAAAATTAGCTATGAACTTCGTCGTCGCTAAATTGCTCGTAGGTTGTTTACCTTGAAATTGGTAATTTTAATTATATTTGATTTTGTGGTTTCTAAAAAAAGTAATTTATCTTAATGCTAGTTGTTAAGCGATAGATGCAAATGGTGAGTTAGGGGAATGAGATAAGAGCTCAAGAACAGTATGTTGTGCAAACCGAATAGCCATAAACCGCGGTCTCGAGCTGGCCTACGCTGGGCCTCAAGGTCAAGCTAAAGTGCCTGACTGGGGATGATCAATGAAGAACTAACAGTTTTGAGGGCCTTGATAATGACTTTTTATGATGAATGATGAGTAATAAATGAAGAATAAATCAATAAAACTCAATAAATGTAAGCAATAAATCAAAGGAAAGACAATGGAGAATGTTTAAGTTAGAGAGAATAGAATATTCTTGTTCTTGTATTGAATATCTTATGTGCAATAAATAACCAGGTCCCCTTTATTAAGGCCTCTAGAAAATTAAGGCCTTATTTTCAATGTCATCCTATTGTTGTTGTTACTGCTTTTCCACTGCGAAATATTTTGCATAAACATGAACTATCAGAAAGATTAAAAAAATGGGCTATAGAATTAAGTGAATATGAAATAATTTATCAACCGATCACTGCTATTAAATCCCAAGTACTCGCCGATTTTGTAGTTGATTTTAGTGAATGAATGCATTTAGAAGTGGAAAAAGAGTTACAAGTTTTTAATGGTGCTAATCCGGGGACTTCGATGTTATTTACTGATGGTTTATCTAATGTAAAGAGCGCAGACTTAGGAATTGTTCTTATACCACCTAAGGCTGAAACAATTAGACAAGCTATAAAATGTCACCCTGTAACTAACAATGAGGCATAGTATGAAGTTGTGATTGCAGGTTTAGAGTTGGCACTGGAACTTGGTATCACGCAAATCATAATCAAAAGTGATTTACAGCTCGTAGTAAATCAAATATTGGGGACTTACGTAGCTAGGGAAACTCGAATGCAAGAATACCTCGAAAAGGTACGAGAAATGATAAGACAGTTCCAAACTTGAAAGGTAATGCAAATCCTAAGAGAAGAGAACGCGGAGGTAGATGCTTTAGCTAATCTTGCGTCTGCAGCGGATATAGTGAAAGATGCAAACACCTCAATCATATACTTATTCCATTCCGTTCTTGAACCTGACAATAATGAGGTAAATTTTAATCACTTAACTTGGGATTGGAGGAACGAAATCGTAGCTTTTTTGCAGCATGAAACCGTACCTGAGGATAAAATAAAGGCTCATGCACTTCAAAAGAAAGTTGCTCTTTATTACCTATATCAAGGGAACCTTTACCGAAAAGTGTTTGGTGGACCATTATCCAGGTGTCTCGGGCCTTCTCAAACAGAGTATGTGATGAGAGAAATACATGAGGGACATTGTGGAAATCATGCAGGAGGCAGATCACTTGTAAAGACATTGATTAGAGCAGGATATTATTGGCCTAAAATGGAAGAGGAAGCAAATGATTTCGTATCTAAATGTGACAAATGTCAGAGGTATGGCAATAATATGCATAGACCAGATGAACTATTACACCCTGTTATAGCTCCCTGGCCCTTCATGAAATTGGGAATGAATATCGTAGGTCCATTACCACAAGCAAAAGGTCAGGTAATGTTTCTACTCGTGCTTACTAATTATTTCACTAAATGGGTAGAAGCGGGGGCGTTTAAACAGGAACTAGACAAAGAAGTTAAGGACTTCATTTGGAGAAATATATTATGCCGTTTTGGGGTCCCAAAGGAGATCTGTGTGATAATGGCCCACAATTATAGGAGCACAAATCACAGAATTCTTTCAAAGTTGGCAAATCAAGAGAATAGCATCAACACCATATCATCCAGTGGGTAACGAACAAGCGGAATCTATAAACAAGGTAATTATCAACAACTTAAAGAAAAGGTTACATGATTCAAAAGGTAATTGGCCCGAAGTATTACCAACGGTATTATGGGCATATCAAACAACGACAAAAACAAGTACGGGAGAAACACTGTTTTCAATGGTTTATGGTGCAGAGACTTTAACACCGGTTTAGATACGTGAACCAAGTACCCGTCATGTTCAAGCACTGGAGGACTCAAACAATAAAGAGTTACGGGTAAATCTTGACCTACTCAAAGGGAGAAGAGAAGCTGCGTTAATAAGGATGGCAACTCAAAAGCAAGTAATTGAGCGATATTACAACAGGAAGGCACATCTCAGGTTCTTTAAAATTGGGGACTTCATGCTCAAGAAAGTGTTCCAATCTACAAAAACAGCTAATTCAGGAAAGGTAAGTCCAACATGGGAAGGACCTTATAGAGTTTACGAAATTGTGGGGAAAGGAGCATACGAATTGGAGACAATGGATGGCAAGGTATTACCTTCACATTGGAATGTTGTTCATTTGAAAAGATATTACTTCTAAGGAAGTATCCACAGTCAGGTATCGCCATGTTAGAATTTTTTTCTTTGAGTTGTTAAAATTTTACTAACGATTTTAGATGCTAGGCAAAAATCTTATCTCGTGCCAAATGATGAGTCACGACCTGCACGGAAAAATGGAATACTCTTAAATTCCCAGCCCAGGGTTCCATTAATCTGATGGAAATATACACGAGATAGGCAGTCTTCATCTATAATACACCTCCGAGTCTTGAATATTTTTCTTTTTCAGGAAAAGGACCAAATTGGGAGAAAACACACAAGTGCTCGAGGATTCATATTTCACCGCTCGAACACTTGGGGGACTATATGATATACACACGAGTTTGTGCAGAAGAATATATACGAGTGAGCAAGATTTAAAAAGAAAAATCAAGCTACAAGAAGTCAAGTGTCAAGCAAAAATCGCGAAGTCAAAAAGCACTTATCATAGTGTTCTTTCCCATAAGAATAATGGAATATCCTTTCAAACCCTTTCTAATATGTAAAGATAGGGTCATGACTATGTACTAAAAACAGGTTATGGAAAGGAAACCTTGTTTATTTTATAAATCTGTTACAAGAAAACAAGTTACGAGAAAGTTATAGATGTACTTCAATACATGTACTACTCAAGAAACTTGTTAAAGTTCATGAATAATAACTTGTCAAAGTTATTTCATATTAAACATGTGTTCCTATTTCTTTCATCGTATTATAACACCATTACGAAGTTGAGACGTCTTCTTCATTAAGTATCGAGAATAAAAGGGCCCTCTTTTATTTTCCTCATGATGATAATCCATGAGAAGAATCATAAAGCATTTCTAAAGAAGATAAAAATGCTAACCTATTCTATAAGTCCTAAGAAAAAAAATAGGCAAGAATAGAATAAGTAGAAAACTATTATATAAAGTCATGAATAAAAAGGCAAGAGTAGAATATACAGAAGTATTAATTAAACTTCTTAACATAAAAGACTAAGGAAAAACTTAGTCATTAAAATGCAGTTGTCTTTAAACAAGTGATCCATTATGGAAACTGGGGACTTCACCAAAAAAGATCCCTTAAAATTACCAAGGGATTACATCACCAATCATTAAAAAAAAAGGTAAAGTTTGAAACATCTTTAACTGGTCACTGACGGGGTTGGAACCTTATAAGTTGTAGTCTCATCTTTAGAAGCAACAATAGGCTCGATAACAACTTCCAAGGGAGAAGCAATAGGGGCAGTTTCAGCTGAGTTTGAAGTATTAACATCCTCGAGGGAAGCAGTAGTGACGGGAACTTTTATTTCCACAGACTGTGTTATAGGCGTTTCACCCTCGGTCACTGGAATCACAACTTCAACTATTTCAGCAGTTGCTTCAGAGTTCAAAGGCTCTTCTACCTCAGAAGTCTCAAGTGCTGGAGAGGAAATATCAATTGGTTGATCTGGAGAAGGAGTATTTATAGGTTGGTTATTCTTCTCAATTGCATATAAGACTTTGGCTAACTCAGATTGCAAGTTGAAATTTTCTTGAGTATCCTCCAGCAAAGCATCATGACGAGACTTCAGAAAAGCCCAATTAATCTAATAATTAAAATTCTCCATAAGAGAATTGTACTCATTCTCCAAGTTTTCATAATCCCTTTTCCCACATAGCCAGGTCGTTTTTCATTATCTCTTGCTCAGCTAGGTGGGAATCAACGGAAGTCTCAAGAGTGACATGAGAAATCTCCAAAGCATGAACTCTATCTGAAGAAACCTTTAAATCAGCTCGAATCTGATTAAAGCTCTGCACTAACTCCTTCGCATATTCTTCTTTTTTCTCCATAAGTGGATTGAGCTCTTTGATTTCTTCATTAGCCTTTGACAATGAACCCTTCAAAAGCTCTTTATCCCTTTTTATCTGGCTTAAGGAAGCCTTGGCAATTCCTAAATATGTGGATAAAGAGCGATTTTATTGTTCCAATTGAGCTTTATTATCTTGTAACTCCTCTATGCTCCCTAAGGCACTTTCAAACTGCTCCTTCCAATTTTGAGCTTCAAGCTGGTCTCCCTCAGCTATTATCTTGGTATTAGAAATGGCTTCTGCTGACTCACGATTCTTTCTTTCCAAAATAGAGACCTTTCCCATCAGCTCGATCCTAATCAGATTAGCCTGTAAATATAAGGCACAGAGATTAGAACTTAAAGCAAAAGAAGAGCAAATATTCAAGTTAAAGGAAGTTACCTTCAGGGTCGAATGAACTATGTTATACATCAAAGCATAGCAGATGTGTCTGCATCTAAGTTGGGGTGGTAAAAGTGAATGAGGTGGGAAAGAGTAAAGTCAATTTTTGCTTTTGTATATAGATACCTCAAACAAGCCACAGCCCTCCATACTAAGAGGCCAACTTGAGCTAAGCAAATATTGAAGAAGCGACAGAAATCAAGGATAACTGGATCTATGGCAGGTTTAAATCCCAAAGTAAAGGGATAAGTATAAACAAAAGAATACCCACTTCTATAGGAAGAAATTCTTTGATTTATATTGAGTTCAAATCCTTCTTTTTATCAGGATTTGGTGTGAGAGGAATGGCGGCTGATATGGCTTTGGCTATGCGTACTTATGCCAATGCTTTCCTTGATTTGGATAAGGCTAAAGCCTTGATAGCAAAGAGAAAAACTATGGGAGTAGACATTGAGAATGAGGAAGAAGGAGGTACCTCGTTGGTATCTAGACCTAGAGTTAAGAGACACGTTATTATACCGTGTGTTTTCACTCTCCAACCATGTAAAGAAGAAATAGACTTCCAACCTTGGTATCTAGACCTAGAGTTAGGAGACACGTTATTATACCGTGTGTTTTCACTCTCCAACCATGTAAAGAAGAAATACACTTCCAAGTTCTATCTTTCTTGGGAGCAATTTTCAAAATCGAACCTACCCAACCACGGAAGTTGGGAATAGTTTCTACATCTCACATGGTTGCTACAAAAACCAAAAAGGGATGAGATTAGAGAGAAAATCAAAAATCTCTAAAAATAGGTACGGGAAAGTAAATAGAAACTTACGTGCAAAGTTCCACTTCTCAGGGAACGGAATGTTTGATTCACCCAGCAAATCCAATGTACGAACAACAATATAACGAAGATACCACCCACGGTCTTTATCATCTTCAGGGTTTACCAAAACTTTCTTACTCCTTGCAATTAAGGTAAAACCCCCATGACGCATTAAGTTGGGGTGGTACAAGTGAATGAGGTGGGAAAGAGTAAAGTCAATTTTCACTTTTGTATACAGATACCTCAAACAAGCCACAACCCTCCATACTAAGAGGCCAACTTGAGCTAAGCAAATATTGAAGAAGCGACAGAAATCAAGGATAACTGGATCTATGACAGGTTTAAATCCCAAAGTAAAGGGATAAGTATAAACGAAAGAATACCCACTTCTATAGGAAGAAATTCCTTTATTTATGGCAGGAACTGATAGACGAAAACTCTCTTTCCAATTACACTTTTTTCTAATAGTAGGGATTGTAAGTTCAGTTATAAGAGAGGGGTAAGCATAAACCTTTTCTAAACTTACAACTTGTTTCTGAAGAGATATTCTGTCACTCCCAAAGATAAGTCACTTGGAATCATCTTCTTCAACTAAAGGTTCTTGAGAGGGGTCAGAAACCTCTTTACCTTTCAAAGACGGAGTTTTGGAGATGGAACCTTTGATGCTTGAACTTGAAGAAGTAGAAGGAGAACCAGTCAAACCTCCACATGTGGATCCCAAACTCCGAAGCCTTCCTCCTCCTCCTCTTCTATGCCTAATCGGAGGTGGGGCATTAGGAAATTGATCAAGAACTGGAAATTTTCTAGGGTTAGGGTTTGGAGATGTCATTGTTGGACGAGTTTGAATTAAGGAGAAGCAAAAGATAAAGAAATTCTTGATGAAAATTTATGAAGAAGATGACAAAGGAAGAGAGAATTAACAAGTTATATTGAAACAACCGTCAAATTAAGAAGTATAATGATGGAAAGCATGTATTAAAGATAACTATCACTTCGTGAAAAGATGAGTTAAATAAGCCTAGAAAAGGGGGTGCAGAATTGCAGATCCAATCAGAAAATGACACATATGTGAAGCATTAAATGAGAAAGATAGCTGAGACGTCAACACTGTCATATGCATTAATTGTGACAAAAATTTCCCTTTTTACGAAGATCCACTTTTCGATTATTTAATTGATAAATAAATGGAAAGTGAGGGACTATATGTATTGGAAAAAAATTAAATTTAAATTAAAGATGATGTGGTATGACATGCGGACTGGTCAAAAGTCAAAGTGTGAGGCGCGGGAGACGACAGATACGGGAAGAGAAATTAAACAGGCATGAGAAGGAGTCTCAGATACGAGTCTCGTGCCAATTCAATTTATGCCAATGGATCAAAAGGTAGTGAAGACAGGAATCTGAAGACAAAAAGTAGTCTAAATTCATTATTGAATACCTGATACGTTAGTAAATTGGTATTTAATACCAATGATTGTGTAACGCCTCATTAAATGTCAATTATTATTTAGATTAAGTTATTACTCTTTATTAGCTATAAAAGGGGAAGGTCACATCGCTTGTAAGGACAAGAAATATCATTTACATCATATTGCAATGCAAATTTCTTTATTGCTTATTCTTATTCTCGAAAAGCTTATTATTTTTGGTCTCTTGATTATCGGTAACCTGATTTTTTTTTTAAATTCTAGCTTTGACCAAATTATATTTTTTGGTTAAACATTTACATCATTACATTATCCAAGATCTCTTTTCCAGTAGAATTTATCCTTCCAAAGAATAATAAAACTCTTCCCAGTAAAATAATGCTCCCTCCGTACCAGTTTACGTGAACCTATTTTCTTTTTGGTTCATTCCAAAAGAATGATCTCTTTCTAAATTTGAAAACAATTTAGCTTAAACGTACAGTTCTACCCTAAATGAGAAGCTTTTATAACCACACAAATACTCTGGACCATTTTTGACTTATTTAGTACCACAAATTTCAAAAGTCTTCATTTTTTTCCTTAAATTCCATGCTCAGTTGTATGTTCACATAAATTAGAACCGAAACGGATAAAGTAGGAATCACTTTACTGTATATGGCGTTAAAATATCATGGTATAGCCAGTTTTCACACTGGTCAATGAAAAATAGCTAGCGTTTACCAAGTCAATGAAAAATAGCCGCTATTTTGCTACAATAGGGACCGGTCCAGTATACTATATGGGAGTTCTGGTGCATTTGTCTACAAACTCCAGCATATTATGCTGAACCGGTATACTTTGCTAACTCCTGTAAAATTTGCGGGAGTTCCAGCATAATTATGCTTGAACTCCCGTAAAATTTGCGGGAGTTCCAGCACACTTATGCTGGAACTCCCGTAAAATTACCGGAGTTCAAGCATACTTATGCTGGAACTCCCGCAAAATTTGCCGGCGTATTTTCCCGGATTTTGAACAGTTTTTTCGCTCAGATTTAAAGTGGCTAAATATCGATGATTTTTAAAACTTGGCTATTTTTCAAATCAATGATAAATCTGGCTATTTTTAAATTTCTCGCGTATATGGCTGCAAAGTTCTAATACTTGAAATATACTTTATTCTGGCCACATAGAGGGAAGCAAAACAGATAATTGAACTAACAATATGCTCATGAGCCATCACTTCATTTAACTTCAAAGTAAATTAGTGACATTTTCCATCAGAAAATAACATTTATTTTCAATCCTAACTAAAGGTGACAGTTCTCTTTACAACAGCCTACAAATTCCGATACAAATTTTCACTCATCAACTCTTCTTTTCTTGTTTGCCTTGGCAATGGTTAAGGTTAGCCCGAAAAGTTAAACCAAACCGACGAGTTTCTCGCTGACTTCCCATACTTTACGCGCTTTCTCTACATCACTAGCTTCTTCAGACAACTGGTTCTCAAATGAAGCTGAATCTTTGTTCCAGCTCCAGTACACACCTGATTTAGTCAGGCTTGGATCACTTACAACCTGCATAAGATAAATAAAACAACAGCTTAAGTTAACTATCTAGAAACCAATAGTTAGATGTTCGTCAATCAACTACGTCTCAGTCCCAAACTAGTCAGCTTAATCTACAGTTGGAAAAATTCGGAATTTCGCTAAGGATATTCGAGAGTTAGTACATATATAGTCAAACATCTCCATAACATTGTTTGTTCTGATATTTTTTGGTTGTTATAGCGAACTGCTATTATAACATACTATAATAATCGGTTTCAAGAAAAATTTAGTGTTTTTAGTGAATGGTTGTTATATGATGATGTTGTTATAGAGAGATCTGACAGTATATATACAAAAAGCAATAATATTTGACCTATATATACAGTATGATCTTGAGGCGCAGTGTGGTTATTTGAGTCATCTATAGCCATTCATTCTATTCAAGCCCAAAATTGAGTTAGAATAAATGCATCCGTCAATCAACTACTCTCAATCCCAAACTAGTCAATGGCAAAGTCAGCAATTTCGCTAAGGGTGTTCAAGATTCAACATATGTGTGTGAAAGTGATATTTGATGAGGGGAGCCTTGGAGCAACGGTAAAGTTGTCTCCATGTGACTTATAGGTCACGGGTTCGAGCAGTGGAAGCATCCACTAATGCTTGCATTAAGGTAGGCTCTCTACATTGTACCCCCTGAGGTGCGGCCCTCTCCCGGACCCTGCGTGAACGCGGAATACCTTGTGCACTAGGCTGTCATGTCATGTCATGTCCTGTGTGAAAGTGATATTTGACCGACATAAATAATTTTCCGGCAAGGGTGTTCAACTGATCAGCCTTCGACAGGCTGTAGCTCAATCCCTGCTTAGCTATATGAATCATCTATATTCATTTTGTTATATTCAGGTCCAAAACTAAGAGTTAGATAAATGCATCTTATTTTTGACAAGGTTTGCTGTTATTATTTTTATTAATACTAATACATATTGTTACCTGAGCAAGTCTCTTTCCAGCTTCAGTCTCAGAAACAAATCCCTTAGTAATATACTTCTGGAATGGAGGGAAAAGGAGCCTAAACAAGGGAATATGTTCTCTGAATAGCCCTGTTGTTGCAATGCAGCCAGGGTAAAGAGAGGCAAATGTAATGCCAGTTTCTTCGTGGTATCGACGATGGAATTCCTGCATTGTGAGCATGTTACAGACCTTGCTGTCTTTGTATGCTTTGGCGCCATCAAATTCCCCACCATCGATCATCGCTGAACTGTTAATACCATTTAAACCCCCGGCCATACCTCTCAAGTCACCGAGATTCGCCTTTGGAGGTACATTTCCAGCCAAAGTATTTGTGTTCCCTGTCATGTGATTTTAGTCAAGAAAAGTTACTCCCCCTACAAAGAGTATATAAGAGAACAATAACAACAACAACCACCCAGTGGATTCCAGTAAGTTGGGTCAGAGGGTAGGATGTGACCAGCCTTACCTTTACCTTTACCTGGGCGGAGAGGCTATTTCCGATAGATGTTCAGCTAAAAAAGAGAATGGTTTGAGAAATAGATGAATATATGAGGTGAACCAGCTAAAAGAGATCGTATTTTACTAAAACAAGGACAAAGAAGGGTGTCTATCTAGATTAGTTTCTTAGTAAGAGATAAGGCAATAGGCAAGCAGGGGCCGATGTAGAGTGGCGTTACCAAGTTCGTCTGAACCAAGTACTTTTGAGACACAACATAGATTTTTGTGTAAAAGTTCATTAAATTTGCAGTAAATGATAGGTTTAAACCAACAAAATCAATGCTAAAAGTTCTAAAGGTTGAACGGATAGAATTTAAATTCTGGATCCGCCTCTGTAAGCAAGGGCATATCAGATATGTGAGAGCGCTATAGCGCTTATGGGAGATTATTGTAATACTCAGTGTGTTAAGTGTTTCAGTTATACCTGTAATTGAACCAACAATTATGAGTCTTTTAGAAGGGTAATCAGATTGCTTCAAGTCATCAAGCAACAATCTTGAAAGAAGGAAATGTCCAAGATGATTTGTGCCAACACTAAGCTCAAATCCTTCAGCTGTAAATGAAGGCTCTTTAGCAGTAGGTTGATACACAGCTGCATTAGCAACCAACACATCAAGAGGGCGACCGGACCTCCTGAAGTTATCGACAAACTGGCGAACACTGTCAAGCGACGCGAGGTCTAAATGCATGATGGTGTAATTCTCCTTAGGCATGCCTACTGATTTTGCAGCTTTCTCAGCTTTTAGAAAGTCCCTACAAGCCATAATTACATGCCATTTTCCGGTCTCGGATAGTGCTTTTGCTGTGGCTAGGCCTAATCCTGAAGAGGCTCCAGTGACTATTACACACCCTTTTCTTAAAGTTTTCTTTCCTGCTGGAGAATTAGTGGTTACATCTGGAGATGCAACCATTGTTGCCCTTACTGCTCCATTGGACAATCTTCTTTGGCTCTGTAAGAAATCAAATATCAGTAAAATTCACTTATTTTCACACAGGGACACTAGGAGTGACTAACATGATTTATAACATTGAATAATATTCCCTTCATCCTAATGTTTATGAGTCTTTTTTTCTATGTTGAGACGCTACAAAATATTTGACGATTCTTTTTTTCTTCTAAATGACCAGGAATCACTGAGGATCAGTGATGCACGGCTCAAAACACGGCGGATAATGTGTCCGCCTCTCTACCTTTCTTCCCTCAAATACCAGGATTTTGACTGCAGGAGGATTCAAACCCCTGACATGCATCTAATCACACATCACGCACTACGCTCTTACCACTAAACCAAAAACCTGAGGCAAAATATTTGACAGTTCTACTTCTATACAACTTTCAAAAATTGTCCAAATTCATTAAGTTGCTCATATTTAGCCATTAGAAGGGGAGCCTTGGAGCAACTATAAAGTTGTCTCCAGGTGACCTATAGGTCAAAGGTTCGAACCGTAGAAGCAGTCACTATTGCTTGTATTAGGGTAGACTGTCTATATCACACCCCTTGGGGTGCGGCACTTCACTGGACATTGCGTTAACGCAAGATGCCTTGTGCATCGGACTGCATTTTTGCTCATAGTTAGTCATTATTGTGATGTTTGCTCTGTCAAACTAACTTTTCAATCACTACTTTAATACCTTGTTCCATCATCACTATTGTAACATATGTGTCACATTAACATCTTAAAATCCATGTCTATCTCATATCATCAAATAGAAATTAGAATGAAATTGAGGGAGTATCAATGTGCTACATTTGGTACCTTGACTTTGAATGAAGAGGAGCGGAAATCAGATTTAGTATAGTCAGAGAGAGAGACTCCAAAAAGACTAGAATTCTTCAAGTTTGCACTAGCTTTGCCCTGCAAAATTACAAAATGAGTAAATGGAAGAATCAGTAATGTTAGCTTCAGATTCCAATTGCAGGCTAAAATACAAGCAAAGCAATATATTACGTTGCTCGGACTCTCCAAAAATACTGTCGCACCTGCGTCAAATCCTCCAAAAGTTCCACATATGTACTACTTTTGGAGGATCCGACACCACAGTATTTTTGAAGAATCCGAGCAATATATTTTCTTGACGGAAAATATTACCTCTTTGGAAATGGAGAAAGCAGAAGGAACAAGAGCAGCAGCATGAAGAGCCATGAAAATTGTTCAAGAAATGAAAAGGGGTTGATCTGAAATTAGCAAAAGATATTAAAACAAGTGTTTGAACTACTGATATTGGCAAAGTTTTGGTCAGTTAAATATACAGCGGAAATGATGGCTGTAACAGTGATTTGAGACAAAATAATAATGTCATTTTGGATATGAAAGTAGGGGTTGGATAAGATAGTTTTTTATGGAAGTATCTGCCACATCAATTTATGACCACCAATCAGAATTCAAGGTTTAGATTTTCTCTGATATTTTTGGAACTTTATTCTCATTGGATGGATACAAGAAAAAGGATATTTTATTTTGGCTCTCTACCCAAAGCAATCTACTTCCATAGGTATGGGCTTCTGCATGGAAAATCTGAAGATAAAAGACAGCTAACTCTCCATGCATTTGGGATATTTAATATTTTTAGGAATGTTCAATAAAATGCTTCTTAAAAAATAAAATAATATGCTTTTCTTTTGTTTTGAATTTAGAAAGGTTTTTCTCAAAGACAATTTTACTTGAATAGGTTGTTTCAAAATACAAAAACATAAAGTTATAACCAGATGTATCAGGTTCGAACCTTAAGAATAGAGAAAATCCTGGTCGGGAGCAATTTCTCCTTTAATTGGCCTAACTCGGCACTAAATCAAATTAGTCAGTGCCCCATTATGGGTACCGGACACTTGGTGAATAACGAGGGAAAAAAAATTGGTTGTAACTTAATTAAGAAAACCACTTTGGTGGTTTTTGTCACACCTAAACAAATTCGATTTTAGAAAATAAAATTAAAATCAAACTATTTAGCTTATAATATTAAACTGAGGTAAGCTTAAATGTAGCAACATGAACTTATTTGGGATTGATGCACCATTCACTCTTATGCATACAAAGCCTGCTTGAATGAATTATAAAAGAATTGTGTTTCAATTAAATGGACAATGAAATTACAAGATTTTCAACTCTACAATTGCTGATTACAGAAACAACTAGTAGTATATTTTTCTAATAAAGCTGTGCCTTCTTCCCAAAAAAGGGATTTTTACCTATGTATACCATATAACAAACCTTATTACCAAAAATATTCATTATTTGGTATTTACCCGCCTAGACCATAGTTTGTTTACAAAAATTGTACCAAACCAAAAATAGGTGAATTCTACCCTAAAAAGCGCTAATTTTGTAGCAATTAATGTGATTCTATCACCATTAATTTCGAAATTTAAAACGGAAGAAAATCCATTGCAGCGTAATTCTCTCCTTCTCCATATATTTTCCACCATAGATAGCCATTAAAAAGATTGAAAGCTTTGAATTCAAATTTGGATTTTCAAAAATTATTATTTGTTTGGATTTGGTGTTGTTGTAAATAATTCGAAATATGTTTAGGAGTTTATTTCTCAATTTTGAGGGGTTTTGGTGAAGATTAGACATGGTTTTGACTGAATTTAAGATTGAAACTCGTCGAAGAAGAAGACATATTTTTTCCAGAAATTGTAGTTAAATTGTAGAATTGTAGATAAATTGTAGATAAAATATAGATAAATTGTAGATTGGGAAGACTAAAACTTCTACAAGTCTTCTACAATTATGTCGAAAATGTCAATTATGCTACAATTGAAAATCCCTTGGATTGGGTGTTGTTGTAAATAATTCAAAATATGTTTAGGAGTTTATATCTCAATTTTGAGGGGTTTTGGTGAAGATTAGTCTTGGTTTTGACTAAATTTCATATTGAAACTCGTCGGAGAAGAAGAAGGCATATTTTTCCAGAAATTATAGTTAAATTGTAGTTAACTTGTAGAATTGTAGATAAATTGTAGATAATTTGTAGATAAATTGTAGATTGGAAAGACTAAAATTTCTACAAGTCTTCTACAATTATGTCGAAAATGCCAATTATGCTACAATTGAAATATTAAAATTTAATGTATTCAGTTTGTAGATACAATTTCTACAAATAAAAAAAGTACTACAACAATTAGTAAGAAATATATATTCTTACATGTTTTTAACATATCATGTTGATTATTCACGAATCAACAAGCAAATTCTTGTTTCCCACCGTAACTTTTCTATTTCGTAGGAAGAAATTGTTACTTAAGGATAAATGACTAATATCCCTCCCAAACAGAAGAAATATAAAAGAAATGTTATTTAGTCCTACATAAATTTGATAGTAACACAGCCTATATTTATTTTAGGAGTAGATTATGAAAATACAGTAATGTGATTTTCTTGATACCCATAAGGCGGGGTCTTACCTTTGTTTTCAAACTCCTTGAATGGTTTTGAGAGCCTTTTTCTTTATAGTTTGATAACAGACTGCGTACTGATATATACATAGAAATTGCATTTAACTTGGGGAACCAAAATATTGACACTGAGCTGCATAGCCAGTATAAATTTTATTTTGTCTTTCAAATGATCGTGTTGTTGTTTATCCAGTTGAGATATATTCATTAAATGAAAATATTTGGTATACACCTAAAGTGAATATATGCTACTAGAATCATGCCTAGAATAAATGAAGCAATAATTATACCCTAAATTTGAATTATGGTACATAAATTAAAATTTGGTATGCTTAAATGTAATAAACACAAACCTTAAACATGAGAGGTAATAAAGTTTATTATATGGTATAGATAGGTAAAAATCCCAAAAAATAATGGGTCAATTTAGATTCTAAAATGTTTATAACCTAACCCACTAATCTATAAGCTAATTGAGCGAGTTAGATGAGTTTGGGCTCAAATTACCACCCCGTATGCGTATGTGGTTTTGCTAACTGCTTCAATCAATAGAAAAGCAAAGTGGTCGTCTACACGAACAAAATGGAAAATTGATTGAAATATTCAACAGTGAGATTAAGACATGATTAAGCACAGTTAATTAGTGAAAGCAACCATTAATTGACCATCCCATTATCTCAAAATTCCGTTTGAAGTAAAGCAAAATTTGCTTATTTCAATTTTTTGTTTTGCAATTATTGGCTCTACTTTATTTTAATTATCTGAATTTTACGGCTTATCTATACTTTTCCTTCTTTTCTTTTTTTTTGAAAAATAAAAAGAATGAACAAATATTTAGGATTAAAATTATTTTCCTCCTCTAAATTTTTCTTTAAAAATAAACTTCTTCTCTAATTTTGAACAATTACATTCTCTTTCTCTTCTCAAAATAATAGTCATTTTCATGGTATATTTTTGTCGAAATACGAGCAGTTGATTAAATCGTAGAAATGTCATTTTCATACATTTAATCTAGCCAGTCCTTTAGTCATATTTCAACAATATGCTAGCTCTCCCTTTTACTCGTAGCTAGCTTTATCAATTTTCGGATTTTTTATTAAGAAAATTTATATTATGTTCTATGACCAATTATAAATTGAATTAAATAAAATAACCCTGCAAAAATCTCCCGTTTATATATGGAGAGAAAACCCCCCGTTACTAGGAGTTAGTGGCGAACTAATGAATAAAATTTGAAAAAAATGATATTGTATATTCGCTTTTAAAGTAATAGTCGAAAGAATATATATGTTTTGTATATATATATAGATTTTATATGTTTTATATAAAAAATATAAAATTTGCATACACCTTTCTGAGTGATAATACCCCTTAAGATTTGAACCATAACAAAGTCTTGAATCTCATATGGCCAGGATGTCAAATATGGAAAGAGGTATATGCTATGTTACATGGACTCTCAGAAAATGCTGTCGCACTTGTGTCGTGTCAAATCTTCTAAAATCATACTACTTGTAAAAGATTTAGCACACAACCGAAAATATTTTTGAAGAGTTTGAACACAGATTCCATTAATTCTTTTAAGCTTATTACTAAATCTGTTTTTGTTTCGTAGCTATCTTATATTTCTTCGAAAATTTGATCGAATTTATCCGATTTTTTTGTAACCTATTTTCTTTTCTATATCCTAAATTATCTTTCTTAATTCGCATTTTCTAAAATGTTCTTCTACATTTCTTAAAGTTAATTTTCCTAGTTTACATCCTTTACATTGGAAAGTGCTATTTTTGTTTTCTCTAACTAATTTTCTTGCTTCTTCTAACGCTATATCTACTTCAAATTCTTCTTGTATTATTTCAATATTCATACATTCCGTTTCTTCTACCTTATTTTCATCTTTATCATCTGTTTCTTTATGAGTAGAATAATTATAATCATTGTTGGAAATCATGTATATCTATGATGTGTGCGCTTTGGTTGTATGAGCATGATTTTCAGGTATAGGTTTTGATGAATGACAAACAATGAAGTCAAGCGTCAAACAACGATATAATATGACAAACTATCAAATGGCGAGAAGCATATTGATGACGGGATTGCATAGACAAGCCAAGTCGAGCCAAAGAGTTCAAGACCGAAGACCCAAGACGAAGGTTGTTAGGTAGAACCAATGTAAGAACAACGTTTAAGTTATCTTATCTTTTGGCTCAACATTACGTCATCATAAATATGCATAAAATTATTTTATTAAAGTAAATCATTTTACTAAATCATATATATCATAAATATTTTTAATATACTTCAAACAAATTGATTTTAACGTTTTCATTTTTAACCAAAATGGGTTTTGAAGTAAGTTTTCAATTCTGGTATACGTAGTGTATATCAAGTGTATATCAACGATATATAATAGATCCGTTGCCAGTTTTGAACACTGGAACAACATAATCGATTATATGAAGTACACAATCGATTATATGAAGTCAACAATCGATTGTCTACTTTTAACAATCGATTATTTTGAGACTGTGCAACCGGTTTTTAAACATCAAAACAATCGATTGTCACCATACTCGATTATATTGACCGTTCCCACAGAATCCTAAATTGATTTTTGAACATTGAAGACAATCGATTATTTAGGTTTAACAATCGATTGTTTAGCCTAAAATCAAGAATCTTTTTGGAACGTTGGTCAGACAATTGATTGTCACCTCCAAACAATCGATTGTTTGAGCACAGAATCAGGAATTTGATTTGTCAATTAAGCAACGGTCAGCACTACTTTTTCACCTATAAAAAGAGGTCTTTTGAGCTAATTTTAAACACACAACTCCTGCATATATTGATATACATATTGATCATTTTCAAGCATCATTTTTAGAGCTTTTGTTGAGCCATTTGATAGACAACTTTGTGTTGTTCATAGAGCTAAAATTGTTTCTCTTTATCCACTTTATTAAGAGAGTATTTGTTGTAAAAGAGAGTTGTTTGAGAAGAACATATCTTCTCATTTGTTGGGTTTGCTAAGTACCCAAAGTCTTAGTGGTTGAAGTCTTGGGGTGAGGTATCCTCAAGCAAGTGAAGTCTTAAGGTGCGGTATCCTTGAGCAACTGTAACGGTTTGTTAAGCACCCGGAAGCTTAACAGTGTTAGTGGAAATCTCGAGAGAGTCTCTCGGGGACTGGACTAGCCACGGGTTGTGGTGAACCAGGATATATCGGTGTGTTCTCTCCTTACTTATTTAATTTCCGCACGTATTTCATTCTTGCAGTTTTTAATTCCGCAAGTTTATGCAATTTTTATTATAACGCTATTCACCCCCCCTCTAGCGTTAAGCGTATTTTCTAACAATAATCAGTAAACCTAATTGACGTTTCTCCTTTAGAATTTGTATACATCAAGTGAGATTCTGGTTTAAATATTTTTGGTTTTGAAAAATCTTCTAGGTTCCATTCTGATCCTACGTATTCTTCTGGGTCTATCTTAATAGGTTTTAATAATTTTATGCCTTTATTTTCCATTACTTCAACTACATCGTCTACTTTAATTTTAAATTTTGTATTGCTATTTGTTGCCAATTTCCTATAAAACCTACACATATTAATAGATTATTTCCATTATTCATTTCTTCATACCCTTTAGTATGTATTCCTATTTTTATATATTTTCCAAATTCCGCTAGATTTATCATAAAATCTGGGCTAATATAAAATATTCCTCCATTATTTGTCATATCTACTTCTGTTAAACCTATTATAGATTTCTTCTGAGCTGACCATCTGTCATCATATACTACTATTAATACTTTAGTTCCTAAATTTTTTTTTTGTTAATCCTTTTAATCCAATTACTATTAATCCCATATGCATTAAATTCCATTTATAATTTTTTATTTGTTTTTACTGATTCTGGATTGATTAAGTTTAATGTCTCTACTTTACTTCCTATAGATGACAATTGTTCTTCTCTATAATGTCTATAAAGTTGAGAATTGATCGAGGAATATCCTGTATTATATAGTATTTTTGGATCTAATAATCTTAGTTGATTTTGCTGAAAAATTTGTATATCTTTATTTATATCTATTATTTCATCTAATTTTTGATCTTCCTCTTGTCTTTTTCTAGTTAGAATTCTGGCTAGCATATTGTTTCCTATTCTATTTTCTGAAAAACTTATCCTTGATCTTTCTAAATGATGATTTGTACCGAATAGGATTTTTACAACATAAAATATAAAACTTTCTTACTACGCTATTAATGTCTGGTAACCATAATAATTATACCTACCTAGAAAGCTTTGCTAGAAGTCTTACTTCAAGTCTAGGAGAGTTTATTTTAGAAGTAGATACCGGATTTTACTCAATAGTAGACTACGCTAGAATTTTATTTATATAACAGAAAATCATAGGATTTGCGTAGATATATATAATAAACAATTATTTCTTATAATCAGAATACTAGAAATCCATTTATCTAGTATTTCTAGATATTACTATTTAAACTTAGAAAGAAGACAATAAGTAGAAGACATATAAATTACTATGACCTATATAAATCTAAGTTTTTATATTATATGTTGTAAAAACTTATCCTTGATCTTTATGTTGTAAAAATCCTACTCGGTACTTTCCTGAAAGAGAAATCCCATCTCTTGTAAACATGTAAGTTACTTATGTTTATCTAAACCCGTCAACCGGACCGGGTTGACCGGGGACCGGACCGGCCCGGACCGGTACAACCGGGACCGGACCGGCCCGGATTATAGGGGGCCGGGTGGGCTGGGTTGGGGTGGGGGAGGGGGTTAGGCCGGTTAGGATTTTGAAAAATGAAACCGCCCCGGACCGGAACCGGTAGCGTCTACAGTGCCTTGCACCGCGTCGCCCGGACCGGCCCGGCCCGGTTCAACGGTAAAGTTTATTTATTTTTTATTTTTTTTATTTTTGAATATGTGGGTCCTACATTACCGTTGGCCAACGGACAATTTTACAAAAATGGTCATTTTTTCATTATTTTTTTGTATTTATTAATTTACAATATTAACCCTTCTTGAAATCTATAAATACCCTCATCTCTTCTTCATTTCTTCACTCAAAATTCTCATCTCAATCTTAAATTCTTAATTCTCAAATTATCAATCTATCTCTCTTCCCTTCAATTTGCAAGATTTCATATTTGATCAAGTGCTCATTTTATTGTCGAATTTGGTGCACTCCCTCCAACTCTTTCTCTTATTTAATATTTTCTTATATTTTCATTTTTACAATATGTTTAATGATGCTAGTCCTGTAGCTTCTGGTAGTAATAGTAATGACCCGACTTCTAATCGTAAAAGAAGATGTCCGGTATGGAATTTTTTTGAAATAATAGAAGGTACTAATAGTGTTAAGTGCAAATTTTGTAACGAAACTTTTCAACATTTGACTGAAGGAAATTTAGGAGGGATTAGAACACTTACAAGACATATGAGAGCTGTCCATCCCATAGAATGGGTCAATAATTTTTAAAATTGGTCTTGATTTATTCTCAGACTTTCAGTTGGAAATTGAGATTTGGCAAGCAATGATTTGTAAGTTTTAGTATGTTTTAGAGAATGGATTAGATAGATCGGAACGAAGAAATCAAGGAAAGGAAGATGTTCACAGTTCATAGCCCAGAAGACGAAGAACTTTAACTTGGAGATATTGACTATGATGAAGATGAACTTGCTAAGGCGATGCAAAACATTTGAAATTACTACTTCACTAGAAAAAATATAAACATTTCATTTTCTACTTAAACATTTGAAATTGAGAAATAAAGTAGCATTTGCAATAAGTGCAATTTTTTCCCATCTTACTTGTATTCATTCAATTATTACAAAGTATTAATATAATTATAACTTAATAGTTATACTTAATTTCATAAAAAATTGAAAATATACTAAACCCGGCCGGGCCCGGCCCCTTTCAACCCGTAACCCGTATGGTTCAATTTAAACCCGGAACAACCCGGCCCGTTAAAACCCGTTACTGTTCCGACCCGGACCGGTTTTCGGACGGGTCAAATTTTTTTGACCCGAAACCGGCCCGGTCAGCCCGTTAGTCAGTTTTATGTTTATCTAAGTTATGTTCTAAGATATTACCCCTGTTTCTTTTTTTACGATATTTATTATGTATAGTTTTTTGTCATTCTGTAAATGATTAAATATTACTCTTAGTATATGGTTATTTTTCCAATTCCTTAACAATTTTGATGGATTAACCTGTAAATTCCAAGGAAACGACTGGTTAAGATAAATCAAGTGGTATGTGTGCTTAACCATGGCCAGGGTGAGGTTAAAGAAAAAAGAGTTAAGAATGTATTTAAATCTATAAAGAATTGGAGAGAAGAGATGAACAGAGTAAAAATAAAATAAAATAAGTATGGAAGGGATAATCTTAGTACATAATTTTGATTAATTCTTTTAAGCTTATTACTGAATCTGTTTCTATTTCATAACTATCTTGTATTTCTTCGAAAATTTGATCGAATTTATCCGATTTTTTTGTAACCTATTTTCTTTTTTATATCCTAAATTATTTATTCTTAATTCGCATGTATTATAAATAAAATATATATTACATATTTATCATGCAAATTTGACTTCTCTAAAATCAGTTAAGGGAATGAGTGAAATGAAGCTTTTGTTGTGGCGTAATAATATTTGCAAGAGAAAATGGCCTTGTCATTTGAAACTTCTGTCCAAATCTCTCCTCTCGCTCAAAACTTCTGCATTTTCTTTATACCTTCTAAAATACATTGCTGTCAATTTACATTTATCTAGAAACTTTGGAATGACAAGTGTTACTTCAAGAATTTTATCCAATTGTAACGAGTTGTTTGATTTGAAAACAAGTGATGTTGAAATTAGTTATATTGTGCTTAGTTATGCTGGGATTAGTAATATTGGTATTAATTATATGTAAATTGATTATCTTAAATATTATTCTTCATTGACTGTTGATATGTTAGTTATATTAATATAGGGATTATCAATTTTACTGTTTGATGGGATAACTTATCCTGAAATTACTATTCCATCCTCTGATAGGTATAAATTATTCAGATACTATTTTTAATCCCGGAATAACTTATCACATGATTAGTGACTAAATAAGAAATTAGACGGCAAGTAAATTTTTATTCCCTAATTATTTTTGTTTATCTATCATACCAAATAGCCCACTTGCCAGGCTTAAAGCAGGTCAAAGAGAAGGACTTGCAGGCTTTTAATTAAGCTAGCAAAGCTTATGAGAAATATATGTGATACCTTAGACAAATGTCACGCTGAGAAAGATAAAGAAAAATGAAGTGTTATATCAAGCAACATGAGTTTATAGGATACACATGTTTTAGTATTTCATGATGATGTATATCAAGGAATAATTTTTAAGGCCCGCTAAGCCAAAATGAACAATACATGCGACGGTCTATCATGTCTTGTGTCACGCCCCGGATTGCCTACCTTCGGAAATTATAATGGCGCTTACTAACGAAAGCTAGGCAAGCCAAGTTTAATTACTTTTTCATTAACAACATAATTTTTTTAATAATTATCGGCAATTATATAAAAGCAACGGAATTAACTAAATAAGCGGAAGTCTTAAATTAAAGAAAACTGAATAGAAATGCGGAAAATTCAAAATAAGCCTCTACCCAAGACTGGTGTCACAATACTCACGAACTACTAAAAGTACTAAAACAATGTCTGGAAGAAAATATAACGGTTTGTCTCGAATACAATGAGATAACAGACTAAAATAAAGATAGAGAAGACACCGAGCCTGTAGACGTCTGCAAGGCTGCCTCGGTGCCTCGCTCGACTGAAGGCTGGCTCCCGCGCTACTGATGTTGCTTTCCAAGACCTGGATATGTGCAAAAGAGCACAAAGTGTAGCATCAACACAACCGACCTTATGTGTTGGTAAGTGTCTAGCCTAACCTCGACGAAGTAGTGATGAGGCTAGGACCAGGCTACCAATTAAACTTGTGCAGTTCGTATATATCTATATACAACAGAAAAAAATACAAAGAGCATCTAGTCAATAAGGGGAGGGGAAACATGTTGTGAGGAGATAACAGTTTCAAATAGGAAGCCTCGGTAAAATAAGGAAAGAATCAACAAACCAGAATATCAACAAGAATCAGAAATTACAAACTTGCACGACATCACCCTTCCTGCTTTTACTCTTGTCCTCATCAAATCAATCGTAGTAATAATCATGTGCACGACATCACCATTCGTGCTTTTACTATCTTTTCTCACAATATAGTCATTTAATATCGGTACGTCAAGGTACCGTACGACACGACATCACCCTTCATGCTTTACACTCTTTCCTCACTATAGCAAACAATGCATGGTATCACCCTTCGTGATTTAACACTTTTCCTCACCCAAACAACAATCACAAACAAAGTGCAAGGGAGTAAACAGAATAACAATAGAAATTCCAGTAAGGGAACATCAATTAAATAATTAAATTCCGGCAATGGAACAATAATTAAATAATCAAATCCCCGCAAGGGAACAATATCAGTGATTCCAACATCCCGGCAAGGGAGAAATTCACTAAAGCAACAATAACCCGGCAAGGGTACATTTTAATAACTTTTCTGTTTCTTTCACTTTCATTTCATAACACACATCATCACTTGAGCAAATGCTCCAAAGGATTCAATTTTCTCATATACCTTTACAATTCGTATTACAACTCGAGCCAATGCTCCTTGAAGTATAAAGATCACAATTTCCTTTCACATGCTCGTTACAACATATAGAAATCATCAATTAAGCATGGAAGTTACAACAAAATCAAAATATTCTCAATGTAAAGACACGGTCATGCTAGACACCAATGTATATGTACTCGTCACCGTGCCTATTCATCGTACTCGACAATTAGCAAGTAGAAATTAAGACTCAACTCATATTCCCTCAAGCTAGGGTTAAACCAAACACTTACTTCAACTTCCACGGCCAAATCGATCCATCGCAACCGCTTTCCTTCTCGAATTCAGCTCCAACTCCATTAAATCTATACAATAATGATGTCATAATATCAATATATGCTAAACAAATCAAACCCAATGCCTAATTATAGATTTCCAAGATTTTTTCCCAAAATCCCAAAAATCGACCTTGGACCCGCTTGGTCAAAACACAAGGTTCGGACTATAACCATGTCAGCCATTTACCCACGAGTCCGAATATAAAATATATTTTAAAATTCGAGCCCAAAACGAGGTCTAAATTAAGAAAATGAAAAAGCCCTAACTATACCCATTTTTCCCAATTTCTACCCTAAATTATATATTTTAGGGTTAGGAATTCATTAGATGTTGATGAAAAATAAAAGAACGAGTTAAGGATTATTAACCCACAATGTTTTGGTGAAAGAAAGCTTCAATGGACGTCTAAGGACCTCGGAGAAGAAAGAGCTCGTGAAAACTTATGAAAAATCCTATACCTAATGTTCTGGAATTAAAAATTATAACTGGAAGAATTTTTCCCTTCGTGTTCGCGACAGGATGGTCGCATTCGCGAAGGGTAGAACTTGGAAGACCATCGCGTTTGCGAACTGAGGGATGCAAACACGGAAAGAAAAAGGTTGTGGTCCAGGAATCATTCTATGCAAACGCATGGGACTTCACGCGAACGCGATGAAGAAGACTGGCAAGCTATGCGAACACGGTCAAATGTATGCGAACAAGAAGAGGAAAAGAGGGCTAAGCCCTCAGGGTCAAATAACCCTACACGATCGTGAGGGAATGGATGCAAACGCGATGAAGGAAAAACTTAAAGCTTCACGAATGCAGAAGAGGCGTCGTGTGGGAAGTGTTCCAAGAGCCCCAAGGGCTGCGATCCAGGAATCGTTCTATGCGAACGCGTGGGACTTCACGCGAACGCGATGAAGAAGTCTGGCAAGCTATGCGAACGCGGTCAAATATATGCGAACGAGAAAAGGAAAAGAGGGCTAAGCCATCAAGGTCAAATAATTCTGCGCGATCGCGAGGGAATAGATGCAAACGCGATGAAGGAAAAATTTAAAGCTTCGCGAACGTAGAAGAGGCGTCGCGAACGCGAATAACAAATGGGACCTTCAACAGCTGAAGCAAAAACCTGCAATTTTCCTAAGTTTGAAATCACTCCAAAACACTTCTGAAACACTCCCGAGCCCCTGGGCTGCTAACCAAACACATGCACTAACTCAAAGACATCCTACGAACTTAGCCGTGAGATCAAATTGCCAAAATAACATAAAAACAACGAATCAAACCTCAAAATCACTAGTTTTTCTTCGAGCTTCATTAACTTTCAAATTTAGAACTTTAAGTCCGAAATACGTCAAGCGACGTTTGATTTGAACCAAACTTTACAGAAATATGCTAAACTGCATATAAAACCTATACAGAGTGTCTGAACCAAAATACGGTCCTGATACCAATACGTTTAAATCAATTTTCATTTCAATTTGCTTTAATAATTTCAGAAAAACAATTTTACTCAAAATTTATTTCTCGGGCTTGGGACCTTGAAATTTGATTTCGGACATACGCCCCAAGTCCCATATTTTCCTGCGAACCCTCCGGGCCCGTTAAGTCACAGGTCCGGGTCCGTTTACCCAAATTATTGATCAAAGTCAAATTTATTTATTTTAACATCAAACTGTAGTAATTTTCACATATTTCATATTTAAGATTTCCGGCTACACGATCGGACTGAGCACTCAAATAAAGGCGACTATAAATGAGGTTTTTAAGGCCTCGAAAGTACGGAATGGGTAAGAAAACATGTGATGACCCTTTGGGTTGTCACATTCTCCACCTCTAAAATAACAGTTCGACCTCGAACGGACAGAAGAAGGAAGTACCTAAGTCGGGGAATAGATAAGGAGAACGGCTCCGCATATAGACTCGGGGTCGATGCCTGAGGAGGCTGACCTCTCCACTGAACACGAACAGAAGGGAAACTCTTGGATCTCAACTAACTAACCTGCTGGTCTTGAATAGCTACCGGCTCCTCCTCATAAGACAAGTCCTTGTCCAACTGGACAGTACTGAAATCAAACACGAGAGCTGGATCGCCATGATATCTACGAAGCATGGATACATGAAAATCTAGATGCACGACTGATAAGCTAGACGGAAATGCAAGTCCATAAGCCACCTCTCCCACTCGATCAAGAATCTAAATTGGACCAATGATTTTAGGGCTTAGCTTGCTCTTCTTCCCAAATCTCATCACGCCCTTCATAGGCGACACTCAGAGCAATACCCGCTCACCAACCATGAAAGCTACATCTCAAACCTTACGATATGCATAGCTCTTTTGCCTGGACTGAGCTGTACGAAGCCTATCCTAAATGATCATGACCTTGTCTAAGGCCTCCTAAACCAATTATGTACCCAACAATTGAGTCTCTCCCGGCTTAAACCATCCAATCGGAGATCGATACCGTCTACCATATAAAGCCTCATAAGGAGCCATCTGGATACTCAACTGGTAGCTGTTGTTGTAGGAAAACTCTGCTAATGGCAAAAACTGATCCCATGAACCTCCAAAGTCGATAACACAAGCTCGGAGCATATCCTCCAACATCTGAATAGTCCGCTCAGACTGCCCGTCCTCCTGAGGATGAAATGTTGTGCTCAACTCCAACTGGGTGCCGAACACCTGATGAACTGATCTCCAGAAACGCGAGTTAAACTGTGTACCTCGGTTAAAAATGATAGATATTGGCACATCATGAAGGCAAAAAATCTCCCAGATATAGATCTCAACTAACCTATTGGATGGATAGGAGACTGCCACAGGAATGAAATGCGCTGACTTGGTCAGCCTATAAACAATGACCCAAACTGCATCGAACTTCTTCCGGTCAACGGAAGTCCAATAACGAAGTCCATAATGATCCGCTCCCACTTCCACTCGAGAAGCTCGATCATCTGAAATAAAACACCAGGCCTCTGAAGCTCATACTTAACATGCTAACAATTCAAACACTATGCCACATGTGCCACAATATCATTCTTCATTCTACACCACCAATAATGCTTCCGCAAATCTTGATATATCTTCGCGGTGCTCGGATGAATATAGCGGGAACTATGGGCCGCCTCTAAGATCAACTCCCGAAGTCCATCCACATTAGGCACACAAACTCGCCCTTGTAATCTCAAGACTCCATAAGCATCCAATGTAACCTTCTTGGAACCTCCTCGCTGCACCGTGTCTCTAAGGACACACAAATAGGGATCATCATACTTTCAATCATGGTACGCCCCAACAATGAAGAACGAGCGACTGTGCAAGCTAATACTCGACTAGGCTCAGAAATATCCAACCTCACAAATTGATTGGCCAAAGCCTGAACATCCAAAACAAGCGGCTTCTAACTGACCAAAATATAAGCAAGACTGCCCATTCTGGGTGACTTCCTACTCAAAGCATCGGCCACCACATTGGCCTTCCCTAGGTGATATAATATGGTGATATCATAATCCTTTATATGCTCCAACCACCTCCTCTGCCTCAAATTAAACTCCTTTTGCTTGAACAAGTAATGAAGACTCTTGTGATCAGTGAACACCTCCCATGCCACGCCATACAAATAGTGTCTCCAAATCTTCAATAGAACAATGGCTGCCAACTCCAAATCATGCACTAGATAATTCTTCTCATGAATCTTCAACTGCCTTGAAGCATAGGCAATGACCTTGCCATCCTGCATCAACACTGCACCAAGCCCAATATGGGAAGCATCACAATAGACTGTATCAGGCCGTGAACCTGTGGGCAAAACCAATATCGGCGCCGTAGTTAGAGCTGTCTTGAGCCTCTGAAAGCTTGCCTCACACTCATCCGACCATCTGAATTAGGCCCCATTCTAGGTCAACCTGGTTATCGAGGCTGCAATAGATGAGAACCCCTCCACGAACTGATGATGGTAGCCTGTCAACCCCAAGAAACTCCAAATATCTATGGCTGATGCTGGTTTAGGCCAGTTCTTGATTGCCTCAATCTTCTTCTGGTGAACCTCAATACCCTCTGACGACACAACATGACCCACGAATGCAACTGAACTCAACCAAAACTCAAACTTCAAAACTTTTGCATATAGCTGACTGTACTTTAGAGTCTAAAGAACCACTATGAGATGTTGCTCGTGCTACTCCTGGCTACGGGAGTATATCAATATATCATCAATGAAGACTATTACAAACGAGTCCAAATAGGGCCTGAACACTCGGTTCATCAAGTCCATAAAAGTTGCTGGGCCATTTGTCAACCTAAATGACATGACCAAAAACTCGTAATGCCGTACCTAGTGCGGAAAGTTGTCTTAGGGACATCAGATGCCCTAATCCTCAATGGTAGTCACATCTCAAGTCTATCTTTGAAAATACCTTGGCACCCTGAAATTGATCAAATAAATCGTCAATCCTCGGCAGTGGATACTTATTCTTGATTGTAACCTTATATAATTTCCGTTAATCAATGCACATTCTCATCAAACCATCCTTTTTCTTTACAAACAATATCGGTGCACCCCAAGGAGAAATGCTGGGTCTAATGAAACCGTTCTCAAACAAGTCTTGCAACTTCCCCTTCAACTCTTTCAACTCTGATGGGGCTATGTGATATGGCAAAATAGAAATGGGCTGAGTTCCTAGAACCAGATCAATGCAGAAATCAATATTCCTATCGGGTGGCACCCCGGCATGTTAGAAGGGAAGACCTCAGGAAACTGACAAGCCACGGTACCGAATCAATTGAGGGAACCTCGGCGTTGGTATCACGAACATAAGCCAAATAGGCCAAATACCCTTATTTGATCATATTTTGAGCATTTACATACGAAATAACACTGCGGGTAGAATGATCTGGAGTCACTCTCCACTTTAAATGGGGAAATTTCGATAAAGCTAAGGTCATGGTCTTCGCATGGCAGTCCAAGACAGCATGATATAGGGATAACCAGTCCATCCCCAATATAACATCGATGTTGACCATATCTAATAAGAAACAAATCAACACGGGTCTCCAAGCCTCCAATCACCACAACACAAGAACGATGGACTCGATCGACCACGATAGAATCACCCACTAATGTAGACACATAAACAGGAATACTTAGTGAATCACAAGGCATGATCAGGTACAATGCAAAATAAGATGACACATATGAATACGTAGACCCTGGATCAAATAACACCTATGCATTTCTGTCACAAACCAAAATGGTACCTGTAATGACTCTATCTGAAGACTCAGCCTCTGACCTGGCTGGAAGAGCATAACATCAAGGCTGGGCCCACTACCCTGAATCCTCCTGGATGGCCACCTGCTGGCTGGCCTCCAACTCTGGCAGCCTAAGTTCCACCTCTATGACCTCTACCTCGACCTCTAGTACCTCTACCCCAACCTTTGGCTGGCTGGACGGGCTGTGGAGTACCTGCTGCATGTACCATGGCACGAGAACCTTAATGCTGCAAACTACCTGGTGCTCGAGGGCTAAATCTGGCAATGTGACTCGGATCACCACAAGTGTAACAAGACCTCGACTGCTGAGGGAACTGTAACTGACCCTGTCGACCTAAATGACCGCCTCGAAAACTCTGATGTGGCAGTGCACTGATGGGAATTGGTGGTGCACTGTAAGGCTGCTGATTAGAACAGTGCATCTGAGAGCCACGACAACCTAATGTACCATGGGAAACCTAGAAAGCTAACTAAAAGGGCCTGGGAGGATATCCTCTACCATATGAATCTCTACCCCCAGATGAGGTGATACTGAATCTGCTTGAGTGGCGGGGCCTCTTATCCAACCCATGACCTCCTCCCTATGACAGAACTGTCTCAACTTGGCGGGCCACATTGGCCGCCTCCTGGAAAAAGTGATCTTACTCCCGGCCTCCTTGGCCATCTGTAGACGAATCGACTAAATCAGGCCATCAATAAACCTCCTCACCCTCTCTCTATCTCTCTCTCTCGGTGGGAAGTATGACAAGAGCATGGAGAGCTAGATCAATAAACCAGGTCTCATACTGGGTGACCGTCATAGAACCCTGCTGAAAGCGCTCAAACTACCTCCGAAAGGCCTCTCGTTGAGTCATGGGGAGAAACTTCTCCAAAAACAACACTGAACTGCTCCCAAGTCAAAGAAGGCGAACCTGCTAGTCTAGCTAAGAAATAATCCCTCCACCAAGTCTTGGCGGATACAGATAGTGGAAAGGTAGAAAAATCAACTCCATTGGTCTCAACGATCCCCATGTTCCGAAGAACCTCATGGAAACTATCCAGATAATCTTAGGGATCCTCCGTGGCTGCACCAATGGATGTGAAGTGAAGAGCTTGGTAAACCTATCTAGCCTCCACAGAGCAACGGCGGACATTGCCCCTCCATCGCTGGTCTGAGTCACTACACCCGGCTGAACTGCCATAGCTGGCTGAACCACTAGAACCTGAACATGGGGAGCTCTACCTGCTCCGGAGTGCACGTAGTAGGAGTCTAAGTCCCTCATCTAGCCTGAGAAGTGGCTGGTGCTACTGGAAGCAAACCCGCCCAGGTGATACTTTCCGTGAGGCCCACCAATCAAACTAGAGCGTCTTGAAGAACTGGGGTAGCAATGAACCCTTCTGGGACCTGAGCTGGGCCCATCGAAACTGTTGGGTTGGAACCTCCTTCTCAAAATCAACCTGAGGCTCTGTTACTGGTGTTGCTGCTCGGGGCTGAGCTCTACACCTACCTCGGCCTCTGGCACGGCTTCGCCCTCGCCATCGCCCTCTGCCCCTAGTAGGAGCTGCTTGTTAGAAAATACACTTAACGCTAGAGGGGGGGTGAATAGCGTTATAATAAAATTTAGCGTAGACTTGCGGAAATTAAAGTTTGCAGGAAATAAATAAGTGCGTTAAATAAACAAAAAGGAAAGAACGCACCGATATATTCTGGTTCACCACAACACGTGGCTAGTCAAGTCCCCGAGAGACTCTCTCGAGATTTTCCACTAACTTGTTAAGCTTACGGGTGCTCAACAAACCTTTACAACGTAAGGACACAAGCCTTAACACCTTTGCTCGGAGATACAACACTCCAAGACTTCAACTAAGGAAACACAAGTTCCTTACAACAAGAGAATCACAATTCTCTTACAAGTGTGTAAAACACTTAACACTCAAACAAAATACTCCTTTATGAGTAGGTATGAGTAAAAGAAGTAAGCTCTAGATCACAACAACTTTGGACAATAATATGGCTCTCAAAAGCTTTATGAAATTGAATATAAAATGATAAACAAAAGTATGCAAGCTTATAGCAATGTAATGATCGGTTGTAGTATGTTGTTGTGTTTAAAACACTGAAATGAAGCTGTATTTATAGTTGAAAAACTTGGCATTACCGTTGCCTAATTCCCAATTAAGAGTTGCTGATTTTACTCACTGACAATCGATTGTCAAACCCCAACAATCGATTGTCTGCCAGTCAGATCAAAATTCAATCCCAGATTTTACGCTTGATAATCGATTACTTACAATCCATAATCGATTACTGGCAACGTTCAAAAAAATCCTTTCCAGATTTTACCACAAACAATCGATTGTCCAGAATCAACAATCGATTACTCAGCAACGTTCAAAAAATCTTCTCCGGATTTTAATCAAAACAATCGATTATACAGAATCAATAATCGATTACCCAATAAAGTTCAAAAAATCTTTTCTGGATTGTAATCAAAACAATCGATTATTACAGAATCAATAATCGATTACCTGACGGTGTTTGAAAATTTTACGACAACGGTCAGCTTCACAATCGATTGCACAAAGTCAACAATCGATTACTTATCAGTTTTTGAAAAAAATTTTAGACACTGCCTCTTGACAATCGATTGTCCAATGTAACAATCGATTATTTAATAAATTTGAAAATCACTGGAAGTCACTGCCTCAACACAATCGATTGTCATAAGTTCACAATCGATTATTTTGTGACTTTGAAAAATCTGAAGGACACTGTCTCTTCGCAATCAATTGTCATTAGCTTCACAATCGATTATTCTGAGTTTTGAAAAACTTTGATGGACACTGCCTCATCACAATCGATTGTCATTAGTTCACAATCGATTGTCATGCAGGTTTGAAAAAACCTGATGTTCACTGCCTTAACACAATCGATTGTCATTAGTTCACCATCGATTGTCATGCAGTCTTGGCTCAACATAATCGATTATCATTAGTACATAATCGATTATCTTAGTCCAGTTTTCAGAGGTATTTAAAAATCATTTTGACTAATGAAAATATGCATGATTTAAAATCATTTAGCACTAAATTAAATATGCATGATTTTGGAAAATAATTTTATGAGAGAAGCCATGTTACGAGTCAAGTTGTAGGATCAAGATCACAATTAAGAATGACTCAATTAAACTATAAAACTTTGTCTTGAGCTTGAATCTTGTTGTATATCAATTGTGCGCTTGTTTCTTGAACTTCGTCATATATCAATTTTCGCTTCGTTTGTCATTCATCAAAACCTACACAAAAGAACACACGTTTTAGTATATTGCATTGAGAACGTGTTTCCAACAATTTCCCCCTTTTTGATAATGGCAAACATTAAGCGGGATATGCAAGCAATTTATATTGACGATTCAAGACAAGTGTATTCATGCAACAAGTATGCAATTTGTTCCCTCTCAATATATGAATTCCCTCTCAATTTAAGCTTATAAATATTGAGAGTTGCATACCCGTTATCTTCCCCCTTTTGCCATTAGCAAAAATAACATAATAATAAGATGCCAAAGATGAAATAAACCTTGTTTATTTATTAAAAAAATATAGCAACATCAACCCGAATAATAGCAACATAATCGATTATTGATACGAAATAATCGATTTTTAGACGACGGAAACCGATTGTTGTACGTCAAGCTTTATAATTCCCCTTTCCTTTGGGGCGATACCTGCAAAAATCTTAGACGTCTCCGACGCTCAAGTTAGAAATCATGTAATAAAAAAATGCAATGCATGACTTAGATCAACGTGGAGTCAAGGATCCCGAGTTCACTGCGAATTCGGAAGAAGGACTCTTTCTCTAAAGGCTTTGTAAAGATGTCAGCCAATTGGTTTTTGGTTTCAACAAATTCAATTTCGACATCGCCTTTGAGAACGTGATCTCTAATAAAATGATGTCTAATTTCAATGTGTTTCGTTCGCGAATGAAGAACAGGGTTCTTCGTCAAGCATATGGCACTAGTATTATCACATCTAAGAGGGATATGATCAAGACTTAGGCCATAGTCCAAGAGTTGTTGTTTCATCCATACGATTTGAGTGCAACAACTCCCCGCGGCTACATATTCAGCCTCGGTTGTGGACAACGCAACACTTACTTGTTTCTTGCTAAACCAAGAGACGAGAGAGCTACCGAGCAAATGGGAAGTGCCACTAGTGCTCTTGCGGTCCAATTTGCATCCAGCAAAATCAGAATCGGAGTAGCCAACAAGTTGGCATGAAGAGCCTTTGGGGTACCATAGACCCACATTTGTAGTACCAACAAGATACCTTAAAATCCGTTTTACCGCAGTAAGGTGAGACTCCTTCGGACACGATTGATAACGAGCGCATAAGCACACGCTAAACATGATGTCCGGACGACAAGCAGTAAGATAAAGAAGAGAGCCAATCATACCTCGATACTTTTTGGTGTCGACTTCCTTACCTTTCTCATCTTTGTCTAGATGATCGGATGTGCTCATGGGAGTTGCCATTTCTTTTGCATTGTTCATCTCAAATCATTTCAGCAATTCTTTGCAATATTTGGCTTGACAAATGAATGTACCTTCTTTCATTTGCTTTACTTGTAATCCCAAAAAGAATGTTAACTCACCCATCATAGACATCTCAAATTCGCTTGTCATTAAATCGGAAAATTCCTTGCATAAAACATTGTTAGTAGCACTAAATATAATATCATCTACATATATTTGAACTAACAAAATATCATTGTTTTTATGCTTAACAAAGAGAGTTGTGTCAACTTTCCCCCTAATGAAATCATTTTCCAAAAGAAACTTACTCAATCTTTCATACCAAGCTCGGGGAGCTTGTTTTATACCATAAAGAGCCTTTTTGAGTTTGAAAACATGATCGGGAGATTTAAATTTTTCAAAACCGGGGTGTTGTTCAACAAAAACTTCTTCTTGAATAAAACCGTTTAGAAAAGCACTTTTCACATCCATTTGATATAAATTGAAATTCATAGAAGAGGCAAATGCAAGCAATAAGCGAATAGCTTCTAATCTAGCTACGGGAGCATATGTTTCCTCATAGTCAATACCTTCTTCTTGATTATAGCCTTTTGCTACAAGCCTAGCTTTGTTTCTAGTGATTATACCATTTTCATCTAGTTTATTGCGAAAAAACCCATTTCGTACCAATTATGGTATGACCTTCGGGTCTTGGCACCAAATCCCAAACGTCATTGCGTTCGAATTGGTTAAGCTCCTCTTGCATTGCCAAGGTCCAAAATTCATCCCCAATTGCTTCTGAGATGGTTTTGGGTTCAATTTGAGAAACAAACGCAGTATGTTCTAAGGTATTTTTGAGAGAGTTTTGGGTACTTACCTTGTCTCCAACGTTGCCAATTACCTGTTTGAGAGGGTGATCTTTGATTGTCCTCCACTCATTTGGCACTTTTGTTTCTTTTTCCAATTGTGGCGCTTCTTCCGTTGGTTGTTCCTCAGTTTCATCTTTATTTTCCTTGGGTGGTTCCTCTTGTATTTTGTCTTTCAAGCTATCTAAGATACCTGCAAGATCAAAACTGGAATCCTTTCTCGCCAAGCGAGCATTATTTTCGAAAAATATAACATGAGGGGATTCCTCCACAATTTGGGTTCTTTTATTAAAGACCCTATATGCTTTACTACGTGAGGAATATCCAATGAAAATACCTTCATCCGACTTAGCATCAAATTTACCCAATTGGTCTTTGCCATTGTTATGAACAAAACATTTGCAACCAAAAACTCTAAAATGGGAAATATTTGGTTTTCTACCCTTATAAAGTTCATAGGGGGTTTTCATGAGTATCGACCGAATTACTACTCTATTTAGAACATAGCAAGCGGTACTCACGGCGTCCGCCCAAAAATGTTTGGGTATCTTTGCTTCGTCGAGCATGGTTCTAGCCATCTCTTCGAGACACCTATTTTTCCTTTCCACCACACCATTTTGTTGTGGTGTACGTGGAGCGGAAAAGGTATGCTCGATTCCGAGTTCATCACAAAAGTCCGCAAAGAGATTGTGATCAAACTCTCCCCCATGATCACTTCTAATTGAAGTGACGGTTGTTTCTCTCTCATTTTGAACACGCTTAAGAAAATATTTAAAATTTTGAAAAGCATCACTTTTATTGGCAAGAAATAAAGTCCAAGTAAATCTCGAGTAATCATCGACAATCACAAAAGCATATCTATTTCTTCCTAGACTTTCAATGCGAGAAGGACCAAATAAATCCATATGAAGCAATTGCAATGGTCTAGAAGTTGAAACAATGTTTTTAGATTTGAAAGATGCTTTTGTTTGCTTCCCCTTTTGAAACGAGTCACAAATAGAGTCATTTTCAAATTTTAAATTGGGAAGACCAACAACTAAGTTTTGAGAAATCAATTGGTTCAAAAGATGCATATTGATATGTGCTACTCTTCGATGCCATAGCCAAGTATCATCCTCTTTACTCATTAGACAATCAACATAATCGGGTGAGGAATTAGCAAGATCAACCATATAAATATTATCCACTCTAAAACCACGAAGTATGATTTTAAAATCACTACGTCTAAATACTAGGCATTCATCCGAATCAAATAGAGCAAAATTTCCCTTGTCACATAATTGGCTTATGCTCAAGAGATTATGCTTTAATCCTTTGACAAGTAATATATGCTTAATAGAGGAATTTTCATCCTTACCGACCGAGCCGATGCCGATGATCTTTCCTTTATTGTTATCACCGAAGATAACACTTCCTCCTTCTTTGTGCTCTAATTGAAGGAATTTGGATTCATCTCCCGTCATATGCTTGGAGCATCCACTATCAAGGTACCATAGTACACTTGATCCCTTCAAGCACACCTAAAAATAAATTAATGTTCTTTAGGTACCCATGCCATCTTGGGTCCTTGGGGGTTAGGCATATTATAATGATGCGATTGAGTAATATGTATATGACGTGTAAAGCATGCTGGAGCAATATGACCAATACGTCTACAATAATGACAAGTCACATTTGGGTTATGCATCCTTCTAGGTTCATAGTAACTAGACGGATGAAAATTTCTTACTCTATTTTGAACACTATGACTATTTCGCATTTCATGAGAATTATTTCTCCTACTATGAGCTTTAGGATGGGCAGCATTTCTAGAGTGATTGTTTCTCGGTTGAGGGCCATTGTTAGGTCTTCTAAGGGGTTCAAAATTTGGCCTAAAATATGCATCATTTCTAGGGTGACTATTTCTAGGTGGTAAGTCATTCCTAGGTCTTCTAAAAAGTTCAGCATTTTGTCTAGCATGCATATTGGCTCTAGAGTTGTTGTTTCTAGGATAAGCATTTCTATTGTTAATCCTAGGTTGAGCTTTAGGTTGTTGGGGTTTAGCGTCAACCTTTTCTTCATTCTTAAAGCCTATTCCATGCTTGGTTGATTTCAAATTAACAAGAACATCATTCAAGTTTTTGTGCGAAGAATTAAACTTATCTAATGTACCTTTGAGTCTATCTACCTCATTTTTGAGATGCAAGCAAGAAGAACAACTTTTAGTAGAACTTTCGGGCTTATCGGCGCTTCTTTTTCCAAAAAACTTGTTTTCCTCTTTCAGCTTTTCATTTTCTAAAACCAGTTTTTCTACATCCTTTTCTTTCAAAGAAAGCTGTTTTTGAAAATTCTTTTCTTTTAATGAAGCATTTTCTTTTATGCCCTTAACAGTTTTTGAAGCCTTAATAAACTCAGCATATAATTCATCAAAAGCAGTTCGCATTTCATCAAGAGTAAAGAAGTTTTGAGACGAAATTTGACATACCTCATCTTTGTTATCTTCTTGTGCCATGAGGCAAAGATTTGCTGCTTCGTCTTCTTCTCCTTCGCTTGACTCATCTCCGGAGTCGCCTCCCCAAGAAATGTATGCACGTTGCTTTTTAAAAGGTTTCTTCTCCTTTTTGATGTTTGGGCAATTTGATTTGATGTGCCCGGTTTCACCACATTCATAGCACTTGATTTGTTCGCCTTGCTTTTTGCCCTTGCGTTCATACTCCTTGCGCATGAACTTTTGAAATCTTTTGATAACGAGTCCAAACTCGTTGTCTCCTTCCTCATCAATTTTTGGTTGGCTTGTGCTTGCCTTTAGAGCTATTCTTTGCCTCCTTTGATCATCAACAAAAGGGTTAAGAATAGTAGATTCATAGGTCTTAAGGTTACCTCTTAGTGCGTCGATGGTGACGTTTGAAACGCCAATGGATTCTTGAATAGCATCGGCCTTTGATCTCCATGCCGGTGTGAGACTTCTAAGAATTTTTCGCACGAGCTCTCTATCCGTGAATGTTTTCTTGAGAGCAAGTAGGTCATTTACGATTATTGAAAATCGCTCAAACATTTCGTCCACCTGTTCACCTTCCTTCATGTGAAATAATTCATAAGAATGGGTTAGGAAATCAATTTTTGCTTCCCTTACCAGGTCCGTACCTTCGTACGTAACTTCTAGCTTGTCCCACATCTCCTTTGCCGTTGTGCAACACGATATTTTCCTGTAATCGTCAGCATTAACAGCACAATATAATAAATTAATTGCTTTAGCATTATTTTGAACCTTTCGGATGTCATCCGCGTCATACTCATCCTCGGACTTGGGAACCCATTCGTTTTCCACCTTCTTTGTTGGAATTTGGTTTCCCTTCATTATCACCTTCCAAAGGTGAAAGCTGTTGGACTGAACGAAGATTTTCATCCTCTCTTTCCAGTACGTGTAATTTGTACCGTTGAATAGAGGTGGTCGTGTGGAGCACTGTCCTTCATCAATTCCTGCAAAAGAATCACGAGTAGAAGCCATGGATGGTTCTCTCAAACTGTTAAGTTTTCAGAGAGTTGGGCTCTGATACCAATTGTTAGAAAATACGCTTAACGCTAGAGGGGGGGTGAATAGCGTTATAATAAAATTTAGCGCAAACTTGCGGAAATTAAAATTTGCAGGAAATAAATAAGTGCATTAAATAAACAAAAAAGGAAAGAACGCACCGATATATTCTGGTTCACCACAAAACGTGGCTAGTCCAGTCCCCGAGAGACTCTCTCGAGATTTTCCACTAACTTGTTAAGCTTACGGGTGCTCAACAAATCTTTACAACGTAAGGACACAAGCCTTATCACCTTTGCTCGGAGATACAACACTCCAAGACTTCAACCAAGGAAACACAAGTTCCTTACAACAAGAGAATCACAATTCTCTTACAAGTGTGTAAAACACTTAACACTCAAACAAAATACTCCTTTATGAGTAGGTATGAGTAAAAGAAGTAAGCTCTAGATCACAACAACTTTGGACAATAATATGGCTCTCAAAAGCTTTATGAAATTGAATATAAAATGATAAACAAAAGTATGCAAGCTTATAGCAATGTAATGATCAGTTGTAGTATGTTGTTGTGTTTAAAACACTGAAATGAAGCTGTATTTATAGTTGAAAAACTTGGCATTACCGTTGCCTAATTGCCAATTAAGAGTTGCTGATTTTACTCACTAACAATCGATTGTCAAACCCCAACAATCGATTGTCTGCCAGTCAGATCAAAATTCAATCCCAGATTTTACGCTTGATAATCGATTACTTACAATCCATAATCGATTACTGGAAACGTTCAAAAAAATCCTTTCCAGATTTTACCACAAACAATCGATTGTCCAGAATCAACAATCGATTACTCAGCAACGTTCAAAAAATCTTTTCCGGATTTTAATCAAAACAATCGATTATACAGAATCAATAATCGATTACCCAATAACGTTCAAAAAATCTTTTCCGGATTTTAATCAAAACAATCGATTATTACAGAATCAATAATCGATTACCTGACGGTATTTGAAAATTTTACGACAACGGTCAGCTTCACAATCGATTGCACAAAGTCAACAATCGATTACTTATCAGTTTTTGAAAAACATTTTAGACACTGCCTCTTGACAATCGATTGTACAATGTAACAATCGATTATTTAATAAATTTGAAAATCACTGGAAGTCACTGCCTCAACACAATCGATTGTCATAAGTTCACAATCGATTATTTTGTGACTTTGAAAAATCTGAAGGACACTGTCTCTTCACAATCAATTGTCATTAGCTTCACAATCGATTATTCTGAGTTTTGAAAAACTTTGATGGACACTGCCTCATCACAATCGATTGTCATTAGTTCACAATCGATTGTCATGCAGGTTTGAAAAAACCTGATGTTCACTGCCTTAACACAATCGATTGTCATTAGTTCACAATCGATTGTCATGCAGTCTTGGCTCAACATAATCGATTATCATTAGTACATAATCGATTATCTTAGTCCAGTTTTCAGAGGCATTTAAAAATCATTTTGACTAATGAAAATATGCATGATTTAAAATTATTTAGCATTAAATTAAATATGCATGATTTTGGAAAATAATTTTATGAGAGAAGCCACGTTACGAGTCAAGTTGTAGGATCAAGATCACAATTAAGAATGACTCAATTAAACTATAAAACTTTGTCTTGAGCTTGAATCTTGTTGTATATCAATTGTGCGCTTGTTTCTTGAACTTCGTCATATATCAATTTTCGCTTCGTTTGTCATTCATCAAAACCTACACAAAAGAACACACGTTTTAGTATATTGCATTGAGAACGTGTTTCCAACACTGCTGCTGGGGGCTCGGGTTGTTGAGCGGTAGATGAGGAAGCGCGTGTTCTTTCCATCTACGGAAGAACAGAATAGAAATTCAATTGGCATTTTCCTAACTGTGTCTCCTCTGGGGGATAAATACAGACATCTACGTTCCGATCCCTCAGACTCTACTAAGCTTGTCTATGAGTTGTGAGACCTGTGTAACCTAAAGCTCTGATACCAACTTGTCACGCCCCGAATTGCCCACCTTCGAGAGTCGTGATGACGCCTGCTAATGGGAGCTAGGCAAGCCAAGTTTAATTACTTTTTCATTAACAACATAATCCTTTTTAACAATTATCAGCAATAATATAAAAGCAACATAATTAACTAAATAAGCAGAAGTCTTAAATTAAAGAAAACTGAATAGAAATGCGGAAAATTCAACATAAACCTCTACCCAAGATCAGTGTCACAATACTCACGAACTACTAAGAGTACTAAATAAAATGTCTGAAAGAAAATGTAACTATTTGTCTCGAATACAATGAGATAACACACTAAACTAAATGATAGAGGAGACAACGGGCCTGCGGACGCCTGCAAGGCTACCTCGGCATCTCGCTCGACTGAAGTCTGGCTCCCGCGCTACTACTGCTGCTGTCTAAGACCTGGATATGTGCAAAAAACCACAGAGTGTAAAGCACAACCGACTCCACGTGCTGGTAAATATCAAGCCTAACCTCGGAGAAGTAGTGACGAGGCTAAGACCAGACTACAAAATAAATCTATATAGTTCATATATATCTACATACAGTTGAAAAGAAATACAAGGATATCCAGTCAATAAGGGGAGGGGAAACATGTTGTGGGGAGATAATATTTTCAAATTGCAACAATCCAGAATATCAACAAGAATCATAAATCACAAACTTATGCGGCATCACCCTTCGTGCCTTTACTCTCGTCCTCACCAAATCCATCGTAGAAATAATCATTTGCACGGCATCACCCTTCGTGCTTTTACTATCTTTCCTCACAATATAGTCAATGAATATATGTACGGAATGGTACACAGTACGGCATGACATCACCCTTCGTGATTTACACTCTTTCCTTATTATAGTAAATAATGCACGTCATCACCCTTCGTGCTTTGACACTCTTCCTCACCCAAACAGCAATCACAAACAAAGGGCAAATGAGTAAGTAGAATAATAATCCCGTCAAGGGAACATCAATCAAACAATTAAATCCCATCAAGGGAACAATAATTAAAATTAAATTCCGACAAGGGAACAATATCAGTAATCCCAACATCCAGGCAAGGGAGAAAATCACAAATGAAATAATAACCCGGCAAGGGTACATTTTAATAACTCTTTCTCTTTCTTTCACTTTTATTTTATAACTCACATCATTACTTGAGCCAATGCTTCAAAGAATTCAATTATCTCATATACCTTCACAATTCGTACTACAACTCAAGCCAATGCTCCACGAAGTTTAAAGATCACAATTTCCATTCACATGCTCTTTACAACATATAAAAATCATCAATTAAGCATGGAAGTTACAACAATACCAAAATATTCACAATGTAAAGACTTACGGTCATGCTAGACATCAATGTATAGATACTTGTCACCATGCCTATACATCGTACTCGACAATTAGCAAGCAGCTATTAAGACTCAACCTTTATACCCTCAAGCTAAAGGTTAGACCAAACACTTACCTCAACTTTCACAGCCAAATCAATCCACAACAACTGCTTTCCCGCTCTAATTCGGCTCCAACTCAATCAAATTTATACAATATTGACTTCATAATATCAATATGTGCTAAACAAATCAAACTCAATGCCTAATTATAGATTCCAAGATTTCTTCCCAAAATCCCAAACATCGACCCCTGGCCCGCTTGGTCAAAACACAAGATTCGGATCAAAACCATATCACCCATTCACCCATGAGCTCAAATAAAAAATTTATTTTCAAATTCAATCCCAAAACGAGGTATAAATCAAGAAAAATAAAAAAGCCCTAGCTCTACCTACTCCCACCTCCCCAATTTCTACGCTAAATTACATGTTTTAGGCTTAGGAATTCATTAGATGTTGATTAAAATGAAGGAAACGAGTGAAGAATTACTATCCCACGAAGTTTTGGTGAATGAAACCTTCAATGGACGCCTAAGGACCTTGGAAAAGAAAGATATCGTGAAAACTTGTGAAAAATCTGTGGCTACTGTTGTGGAATTAAAAACTATAATTGGGCAAATTTTCCCTTCGCGTTCACGACCGGCAGGTCGCATTCGCGAAGGGTATTACTTGGCAAACCATCGCGTTCACGAACTGAGGGATGCGAACGCGGAGAGAAAAAGGTTGGGGTCCAGGAGTCGTTTTATGTGAATGCGTGGGACTTCACGCGAACACGATGAAGAAGTCAGGAAAGCTACGTGAACGAGAAGAGGAAAAAAGGGCTAAGCCCTCAGGATCAAATAACCCTACGCGATCACGAGGGAATGGATGTGAACACGATGAAGGAAAAACTTAAAGCTTTGCGAATGCGAAGAACAAATAGGACATGCAATAGCTGAAGCAAAAACCTGTATTTTTCCTAAGTTTGAAATCACTCTGAAACACCTCCGAAACACTCCAGAGCCCTCGGGGCTCCTAACCAATCACATGCACTAACTTAACAATATCCTACAAACTTAACTGTGCGATCAAATTGCCAAAATAACATATAAACAACGAATCAAACCTCAAAATCACTAGTTTTTCTTCAAACTTCATTTACTTTGAAATTTAGAACTTTAAGTCCAAAACACGTCAAAGGACGTACGATTTCAACCAACCTTTACAGAAATATCTTAAACCACATATAAGACCTGTACCGGGCACCAGAACTAAAATACAGGCTCGATATCATCATGTTCTAATCAATTTTTATTTTAATTTTTCTTAATAATTTTAGAAAAATTATTTTACTCAAAAATTTATTGCTCGGGCTTGGGACCTCAGAATTTGATTTCGGGCATACGCCCAAGTCGCATATTTTCCTACGGACCCTCCGTGACCGTCAAATAATGAGTCTGGGTCTGTTTACCCAAAATATTGACTGGATTCAAATTTATTCATTTTAACATTAAAATTTCATATTTAAGATTTTCGACTACGCGCCCTGGCTATGCACGCAAATTGAGATAATCATAAATAAGGTTTTAAAGGCCTTGAAAGCACAAAAAGGGTAAGAAAATAGGTGCTGACCCTTTGAGTTGTCACATCTTGTGACAATAAAAAATATAGTAAAAATTGCATTTAGTGACTATTTGGCCGCATTTTTTTAACTTGTACCCGTTTTATTTTTTTGTTTGTCCGTACTTGTTTTTTTGGTTAAAAACACTTAAAAAAATAATTTTGCCCTTATTTAATAAAAGACTACTTTCAGCAAAATTGACTGAAGTTTCAGACAAAACTTATGATAAAATTGTTTACTGCAGGACAAAATTTATGCATGTTATTGGTACAGTGTTTTAGCAAATGAACTAAAATTTTATAATGCATTAGCAAAAACTAATTAGAAAATTACATACTACAGGAAAAAAACTTAAGGATATTTAGTATGAAGTTTTAGCGAATAAACTAAATTACTTCAGCTTCTTTTGACTGACGTTTCGGATAAAACTTATGATAAAACTGTAGACTTGATGACATAACTGTAGACTGTAGGACAAAATTTCAGCATTTTTTGGTATGAAATTTTAGCAAATGAACTAAGATATTTTAGCATGTAATAGAAAAAACTCATTAGAAAATTATATACTGCAAGACAAAAACTTAAGCATGTTTAGTCTGAAGTTTTAGCGAATGAACTAAAATACTTCAACTTGTTTAGAATGAAATTTCGGATAAAACTCCTAACAAAAATGTAGACCGCATGACAAAAATTAAGCATGTTTTGGTATGAAGTTTTAGCAAATGAACTAAATAACTTCAACATGCATTAGCAAAAACTCATTAAAAATTACATACTGTAGGACAAAAATTCAAGCATGTTTAATCTAAAGTTTTAGTAAATAAACTAAAAACTTTCAACATGTTTAGACTGAAATTTAGGATAAAACTCATGACAAAATGGTAGACTGCATGACAAATCTTCAGCATGTGTTGGTATGAAATTTTAGCAAATGAACTAAATAACTTAAGTATGTTATAGTTTAATACTAACATAAAATTGTTGCTTCAACATGAAACAACTTCATGCTACATTAGCATAAAGTTTTAGTTTATTTGATTAAAATTCCAAACTTCAACGTGAAACGACTTTTTTCTATATCCTTCACGCATTAAATTTGAAGTTTTGGAAAATTTGTGAAGACTTATACATGAAAACTTCATGCTATATCTGTCAAACAACTTCATGAAACTGTGATTCGGAAGATGAAACTGGTTCAATTTTTGATTTTTTGATAAAGCTGCTGAGAGGAGAAAATGAGACATTTTTTCACGAATGAGGTTACAGATCACGCGATTAATGCATGATGCAGCTTTATATATTTTGTCGGGAGATATAATTGTTATATTATTACGGATATTTTATCAGCTGGATACCAAGTTAATAATTTTTAAAATAGAATATATATTAAAAGGTGGCACAAATTTAAGGTACGGCCACAAATCCAGTTAAAGTATATGTTTGGCATATAGGTCAAATTATTATTGTATGAATATAAGCTCAAACAATCTTAACAAAATTTTTGATTTCATCACCGTCAATTGGGATTATATAATAAGCTTGATTGTTCATTTTGACATAGTAAAGGAAAAAAGGTTTTAAACAAATAAAAGATAGCTATCTAGATACTAGAGTTATTGATGATTTAGTAAAGCTCAAAAGTCACGAGGGAAATGCAGGTAGTAAGTAGGAGGACGAGCATATGCATCCTTTCACTAGTTTAATTATTTCTCACTTTGAGAACAAACAGAGCAAGTTAGGTTCCCTACTACGTAGAAATCGATTGATACCAATAATTAATATGATACTACAATAAAAATGTACTTAGAATCACCAATGATTATGGTAAAATGGTAAGAACTTTTTATTCGTAATCCAAAGGTCTGTATGAGTTAAAATATGATCAAAGACACCTTATTTGAAAGAGGGAAATCAAGAATTAATTAGGCTGAGGTCATGCTTAAGAAGTAACATTGGCGGACCAAGCAGTTATGGTCGAGGTCAAGCACTCAGATCGACTAAAACAGCTAGTCTAGCAATAAGATTTAATATATTCTGCAAAATATTCTCTGCCCTTGAACTTTCAGTATGTAAAGGATATGTCCCATATAAGTAGGAAGATAGAGAGAACGAAAGAGACATGGAATATTCTATATGATAAGGTCTCTTTAGAAAAGTTGACTCTTAAATAACTAAAAACATTATCTTTACACATGATTCAATTTGTTGTTTATCCCAAACTTTTTATCATCAGACCGATAAAGTTCTCTATATTCCCACTTTTTGATATCTTACATCAATGTCAGAGGGAGAATCATCCACCTTATTCAATATTTGGATGAATCATTCTCTCTATTCACATTTATTGACGTTTCTCATATTTATTACTTATTGATCACACGCAATGCCTTATTAAAAGGACTAAACGGTCGTTGCAAATATAAACTGGTTTAGAATTCCGGAGTCGAATCCCACATAGAACTAAGACTTTGCTACTGTTGTTCACTATCATCAAGAATACAAGCTTGAATAATTCCTAACTTATAGATATTAAGATTCTTTTGTTTAACTAACTAACAAATTAAAATAATAAATTAATACTAAAGATACTACAGGTTGGAGAAAAGATTAAGGAGGTCTAGAGTTATGATTTTCCCAATTGTTGGAATCCTTCCTGCTATGTCTTCAATAATTTTGCCTAAGTATTCTCTACCGATCATGAGCTCTTTGCGTGTTATTATTCTGTCCTGAGTAATTATGACTATTTATAAGACATACTCTCCCGAGTTATGCTAGTTGGCTTTAGTTACAGCTCACTTAGATCGCACACAAGGTTTCGTTATCCCTAGTCCTACATTTAAGTATTGATTCCTCACATACGTCGGGAGTGATGTTGTTCAACAACTACCTAAATATGCACTTTCTCCTGAGTAATACATATTAAATAGGCACAGCTAATTGAAGGCCCTTCAATCAACCACAAGAATAATATAGTTCAACACATAGAGAAAATACTACGACTTAATTATATAAAAATATAACAAGAATTGATCATACAAAAGGTTCCATCAAAACCCTAGATAACAAATTATCTATTCATAATAGTATGTAAAACTACAATACTAAAAGTCATAACCAACAATGAAAAAAAAGGAAGAGGAAGGAAAAACTTGTAGAAGAATTCCCCACCTTGCTCCTATTGTGTCTCTATCTCCTTAGGTCGAATCTGTGTCAAAAATTGGTCTCCTCCTCTAAAAATACCTTTTTCCATGTATATATGCCTAGTAGGGTTGAAGCCAAATTATACCTTCTCCTATGCGAAAAAAGGACAAGTTTCCAGGCCCTGACGTCTGCGGCCGCGGTACGGGCGGTGTACTTTCCTTAATTTCTTGGGCCTTTACTCATACTTCAAAGCTCCAAATCACTATAATTCATTCCACTACATCTACATAGCTTGAGTTACCCCTAATAGGCAAAAAATACCCAATTAGTGCAAGACACCAGCGATTAAAGCTCAAACTCAATAAAGTGCAGTAAATTTGAATGTATAAGCGTCTAAAATACGTAATTACAGCCTATAATTTACACCACACACTTAAATCATTCTGAAAGTACAAGAGATGGGGAGAATTATAAATATTTAAACTTAATTGCTTATTAGTTGACTAGTTAATCAGTAGTCGACTAGATATAATAACTTTGATAGTTATAATGACAGAGAGTAAGATGTGGAAAGTAAATGCAGGAATTAAAGACCCCAGGATTTTATACAGGTTCGTATTCAACGTGAATCCTAGTCCATTCCCCTTGGATTGCAAGGGAGTTCTCTTTTAGTAAACGTGTTTCTCCGAGTACACTTGAAGTGAATTGATAACACAGCTTCTCTAGCACTCATTTCTTTTTGATACAATGCCTCACCAGTGTTATACTCTCTTTTTTTTCTCTGACTTGTTACACACCAGATCTTAATGAACTACAATATTTGTTTGCAGTAGAACAAAGAGAGGGGTTTTCGGTTCGATCAAAGTATATCTGACTAGGTTTAAGGCTGGGTATAAATACTTTGATAAAAGTCGAGGCTTGACAAACCAAGAGATTTGATCCTTGGAAAGAGAATGATTCTTTCCAAGAATAAGATAGCTAGCCGTTACTTTTCCTTGATTTTTTCTTTCAGCAGATGTATGTAATGAAGATTTGTTCCTTGATTGTTGGTTCTTCCAAAATTTTTTGCGTATCAAACTTTACAGGATCTTCGATCTTTCAGGATGCTGGCCTTTATTCATGCCTTATGTTTAGTCTTGCTTGATTCTCTCCATCGCAGCTGGCCGTTACTCTTTACTGATTGATTTGCTGATTGAGTTCTTTCCTTAGTTATCCAAATTTGCGAGATTTGCTAATTGGATTGTAATATTTGGTGATTGATTTCTTTCCTTAGGTAGCAAGATTGACTCCAACAGTCCTATAGTATCTTCTTGATTCCATGTAATTGATTTCCTGCATATGTATATTTTTTTCATCATTAAAACTAGATCTAACAATCTCCCCCTTTTTGATGATAACAAAATAATATATAAATGTAAACACCAGTTGACTTCATTGACTAGTCCATGATACTCTCCCTCAATGTATGTAGTTGACTGGTGTATGGTAGAGTCCACTCACAAACTGTACCTGTATAGATATAACATATACTCTTTCTCCCCCTTTTTTGCATAAGCAAAGAGGGAATAAGACAAGAATTAAACAAAATATATAGCATTAAAGAAAGAGAGTTATAGAATCATCCAACGGCTGAGAAAACAGCCCACAAAAACAACACATCAAAAAATATAAATTATCCAAAGGCTGAAAACACAGCCTAAAACCAGCAAAGCAAAAGAAATTGTCTTAAACAACAACACTAACGGTATAGAAGACAAGTAAGGGTGTTGCATATGGCCTCCTTCAACTGTTCAAAGATTGCATTGGCTAAAATGCTAACTCTATCCAACCTGTCATGAATCTCCCTGAAGGCTTCGACAACAATCTCCCTAACTCCGAGAACAACAACTCTAATTTTGGACACATCAGACCCTATTTCCTTGGAGGGCATAAATGTCACCAACAGTAGACTCAGCGGTTGTAAGAAGATATTTGATTTCATATATTTGAGAGTCAGTAGCATGAAGCTTGTCATCAAGACCAGCGCTATTAAGACTGGGATGAGGGATAGAGGGTGAAGGTTTGGGCTCTACATGGGCATGCTTTGCTTCACTATCGTGCTTTTTAACCCAAGAGCCTTTTACACTCACAAATCCCATACTAGAAAAGTCTTTAGAATTGTAAGACTTAGAGATAGTGATTAAGGGATAGTTGAACAACGAAATTTGATGAGCTTCCAGAATGTGAGTTATTGTCATGCCATAGGATAGACTGGTGGGATCTTCAGCACTCTCAATCGTGAAATTGATAACCCAGGAGGAAAGCTTGATTTTGAGTTTGGTCACGAGGCAATAGACGAAGAAGGTGTCTCTTTGAGAGAAGGTTGAAAAGGAACCAGTACAGAGAAGCAAAGTAGTTTCTACAATGTAGGCCAATACCCATGTTTCAAAACAGACATCACTAGGGCCTAACTAGTTTGGAAGGGAGTCAGAAGGACACTCAACAATACACTATTTGTCTTGGTCAAAGGAAATTTCAAAGTCATCAGACCATCTATTTTTAAACAGCATAGGAAAACCAGAACAACGACAATGAAAGAGCGAATCAAACAGGACACAGTTAAGAACAATGCGATTACCTAACATTAGAGATTCCAACCTATCAGGTTTACTAGAATGAAGATTTGCATAAAATATTTTTACCAGGGTTTCATATACCTTAGGTGGAGGAATAGAGAAGAACTTACACAAACCTTGATGAATGAAAAGGTCTTTGACCTTGTAATTGAGGGCTTCCATATTATCAAGGTCGATAACCCTTCCATGAGCAATGTGCTTGTCTTTTAGAGCAATGAAGAAATCCCTATTTGGGGAATCCGAGAAATTGAGGTCAGATTTAAGAGAGGCAGAGAAATCAATCTTGGATTTCTTTGGGGTGGACGAAACAAGGGGGTTCTTCCATGGGTCGCTTACCGAAAGTCTTTTCTCCTAGGAGTTGAGAGTATTCAGAAAAATCTCCCTGAGAAGAGGCAAAACCCTCAAAGTGATCGGACCCTAGGTATACTTATTCTGGGGGCATAGAAGGGGGTTTTGCTTTTGAATGGATGCTTTTTCTGGTGGAGGCAGAGGGATTTCTTGGTTGTTTAGCCATTGTAGAGAAAGGGTTTAATCGGATATTTTGGAGAAGAGATAAAGATGAGAGTGATTGAAAAGGGTTCTCTACCTTAAGAGGAGGGTTTCTGATGGTTGAGTATATAAAAGGAAAAGTTGTCAGTTGAAAAGATGTGATGATTGCCTTTCCAACTTTCAACAACAAAGTGATGTGAAAGAAGAGAAAAGACAGGGAAAACGAAGGCTTAATTAATTCATGGGTAAAGGACAATTATTTCAAAAAATATTAACAATACACATAGCTCATAAAGGTTATTAGTAATGCAAGTAATACCAAGTAATTTTCTTAAATCACAAAATCTCTCTTCTAATAAGGTTTTAGTAAAGATATCAACTAACAATCAGTGGATCCAACAAAATATATTTCTATGTCTCCCATAAGAACCTTATCTCTAATAAAATAATGCTTAATATCTATATGTTTTGCTCTAGAATGATGCACATGATTTTTGGAAAGACAAATAGCACTAGAGTTGTCACAAAAAATTTGTATAGGCTTAAATGAAAGTTCATAGTCACCCAGTTGATGAAACATCCATAGTAGTTGTGCGCAGCATTGTCCAATAGCAATGTATTCTGCTTTAGTAGTAGACAACTGACTGATGCTTATTTTTTTTATTGTTCCAGGATATCAATGCCCTTACAGTAATTGACATGTACCACTTGTGCTTTTTCTATCATCCTTATCACCTACAAGGTCAACATGTGAAAAACCTTCTAATTTAAAAGAGTTAGAGCGAGGGACCCATAATCCATGAGATACACTCCCAATGAGATATCGAATGATTGTTTTTATGGCAGTCAAATGTGATTCCCTTGGAGCTGACTGAAACCTGACACATTTACATATGATGAACATAATATCCGGTTGACTGGCTGTCAAATATAGTAGTGATCCAATCATTCCACGATATTTAATTTCATCAACAGGAATACCATGTTCATCTTTGTCTAGATCAGTGAAAGGGCTCGTTCGTGTCTAATTGATTTTGTATTGCTCATACCAAATTTTTGAATCAACTCTTTTGTGTATTTGGTCAGACATATAAAGGTTCCTTCTTCAGATTGTTGAATTTGTAGTCCAAGGAAGAATGTTATCTAACCCATCATACTCATTTCGAATTTGCTTTGTATAAGATTTGAAAATTCCTTGCACATGAGAGGGTTAGCACTGACAAATATAATACATCGATATAAATTTGAATAATGAGGTTACTTTCTAATGATAATTTAATGAACAAGGTAGTATCTATTTTACCTCTTATAAAGCCATGATCAACAAGAAAGGAACTCAGTCTATCATACCAAGCATGTGGAGCTTGTTTAAGCCCATACAATGCCTTAGTGAGCTTGTATACATGGTATGGGAATTTTGAATCTACAAAACCTGGAGGTTGTTTCACATATACTTCTTCTTCGATAAATCCAATCAAAAAGGCACTTTTAAAATCCATTTGAAACAACCTGAATCTTTTAAATGATGCATATGCTAGAAGAATTCGTATTGAATCCAAACAGGCTACTGGGTCAAAAGTTTCATCATAGTCTACTCCTTCCTGTTGTGAGTAGTCCTGAGCAACTAGTCTGGCTTTGTTTCTTATGACCTTTCCATTCTCGTTCAATCTATTTCTAAAAGTCCACTTTTTTCCGATTACAGACACATTATCAAGTTTGGGTATTAAATTCCACACTTGATTTTTAGGGGACAGATCTAACTCTTTCTGCATAGCTTGCACCCAGCTTGAATCTTTTGGTGCTTCTTCTATCCTTTTTTGCTCAATCTGAGAGAACAATGCAGTATTTTCTTTCTTTTTAAGAGCTCTCCCAGTTTTCATTCCTTCATTTGGATCATCTATAATGAAATTTTGAGGATATTCAGGCTCGCTTCTCCATTCGTTTGGACGAATTATATTTGTAGTTGACTCGATTGGTTGATCTGGTACATTGCTGTTGTCTCCACCAGTTGACTCTGTTGCAGCAAATGTATCAGTCGACTCTTGAGATTTGCTTGTGTTCTGAGTTTCTTGAGCTTGATCTTCATCACCTGTAATAATTTCTTTCTCGACTGAGGGATTATTTTCATCAAATATAACATGAATACATTCTTCCAAACATAATGTGTGTTCATTATAGACTCTAAAAGATCTAATATTTAATGAGTAGCCCGGAAAAATACCTTCGTCACTTTTTGTATCGGACTTTCCAAGATTATCCTTAACGTTATTGTGGATAAAACATTTACTTATGAAGGGATTGAAGTAACTGATATTGGGACATTTACCTTTCCATAGTTCATATGGAGTCTTCTTTAGAATAGGCCTTAAGAGGCAACATTTGAGAGTGTGATATGATGTACTTACACCTTCTACCCAGAAGTAGTTTGGCAGTGAATGTTCTAGTAACATGGTGCTTGCCATATCTTGGAGGGTTCTGTTCTTTCTTCTTACAACCCCACTTTGTTGTGGTGAGCATGGTGCAGAGAAACTATGGATGTATCCCTGATCATTAAAAAAATCTTCGGAGGCTCTGCTTTCAAACTCTCCTCCATGGTCACTCTAAATTGTTGAAATCAGATGTCCCTTTTCTCTTTCAACCTTTTTGCAGAAAACTTCAAAATTTCTTAATGTTTCATCCTTATGAGATAAGAAAATTACTCAAGTGAAACGTGAATAATCATCAACAATAACAAAAGCATACCTCTTTCCTCCTATACTAGCAGTTCTAGTAGGACCAAATAAATCCATATGACTATGATCATAGTATGCTGGCTGTTGGTCAAGCAGGCCCCCATCGTCTAGTGATTTAGGACATCTCTCTTTCAAGGAGGCAGTAGGGATTCGAATTCCCCTGGGGGTAGTGTACTATGAAAGGAAGTTGATCATGGATTACCAATAAGTCTAAAATTGATTCTTCATGGGTCAATGCCCGAGCCAGTAATGGGGGCGGACTGTAAATTCGTTCACAATATGCCTACCCTGGTTCAAATCCAGCTCGGCCCAATAATTCGCCAATCCTCCATGAGATGATATAATCCCCTTTGATCGTTATCCTACTTGTTGAGTTCTCTTCAAGAAATGGTGTCGAATAGGATTTATTGTTGCATGATTCAGTTCTTACTTGTTTGCATGTGTGGCTGAGTGCGGAGTAAAAAAAAGAAGAAAATGAGAATTTCTTTAAGTTGTGGTCTGAGACATGTCGAAAAGTTTGTGTGATTTTGTGGTCTTTAACGTGCTACTTATAATATTGCGTTTAAGTAATTGTAAAGGTTTTGAAGTAGATACTATATCTTTATTTTTGAAAGTGTTTCTCGCCTGCTTACCCGTTTGACATGCATCACAAATATGGGTTCTAGAAAAATTCAGTTTGGGTAGACCAACAACTAACTCATGTTTGGACAATTTTTCTATCAAATGCATGCTAGTATGACCAAGTTTCCTATTCCACAACCATGGATCATCAGACATAGAGGATAAGCAAATATTACCATCTATCTTTTCAAAACTATCAAGGATATAAACATTTCCATACCTTTTTCTCGGAAGGACTATTTCACCCGATTCATCTTCAACAGGCACATCATGTTTTCTTGAAATTTACCTTATATTCTAAGTTGCATAGTTGACTTATGCTCAAGAGATTGTAGTTGAGGCCATCGACAAGATAAACTTCACTGATGTCACAATTGTTATAGAAGGAATTGTTCGATTATAAATTATTTTGCCTTTTGAATCATCCCCAAAATCAACACTTCCTCCATCAATATTTGTAACTACTTTGAACAGGTTTTTGTCACCAATCATATGACTGGAACATGCACGGTCTAGATACCATTTTTCTTTACGGCTTATTCTGTGGTGTTCCTGCAAAACAAGATGATTACTTTCTATTAGGTACCCAAGTTTTCCTGGGTCCTGGAGGGTTAGTGTTACTAGGTTGAGAATTTTTTGATTTCCAAACCCGTCCTGAAACATTTGTTTTACGAAAACGACAAAAGGAATATTTATGCTCACTTTTGTTACAATAATGACACATAACTTATGACCTACTTTTAGGTCTTTCATTAGTGTTAGCACTAGTCGACTTGGTTTTGGCTGGTCCTTTTCCAGTTGACTTGTAAGTCTTATGGTTTGACCTAACAGAACTGTGATTGGTCGACTTGCGCATGCCACAAAGTTTCATTTGTAAATCCTCAAACTCTTCTTGAAGTACTTCCTTTTAGATTTCACATACTTCATGTTTGAGTTTCCAGTCTTTAACTTCCTTGGTGAGTCTCTTAAACTCATTCATCATTTTATGAGAGTCTTTCAAAGTTAATCAAGAATATCCTGTAATTCATTACATCTTTCACAGTTATAAGATCTTACGTCATTGGTTTCACCTCGTGCCATGAAACAGTTTTCATTTACGTCATCTGAAATATCCTCGTCTATCTAGCATCTTGAGGATTTGTTCATTTTGTTTTCCAGAATTGTCATAAAGTAAAGATTTTCTATCTCTCCGTGGTCTGAATTATCCTTATCGCTCTAGCTTCCAAAGGAATTGTTATTGTTGAAGCCTCTAGAATTTTTTTCTTCAGTTTTGGGAACTCAGCTTGAATATGCCCAAATCATCCACATTCATAGCACTTTCCATCATTCTTATCCTGTTTGTTGTATTTCCTAGATAGTCTTGGGGGAATTATTCCTTTCTTAGTGTTCCTGTATCTTCTCATCAATTATCCATTTTCTTGATAGCATAGCAATCTCTTTTTTCAAAGCTTCATGATCATCATCAATTTCATTTTCAGCTATTTTGGTAGAGGCTTTGAATGCAACTATTTTCTTTTTCTCTTTTTGATTGGTCTTCTTGAGATGCGTCTTTTCAAAAGCAATGAGTTCTCCTCGTAGTTCATTATAGGATATTTTGTTTAGATCTTGAGATTCCAGTGTGACTACTTTGGTCTACCAAGTGGTTGGCAAACTCTTGAGAATTTTTCTGACTTGATCACTACTGGTGTAGGGCTTGTCAAATGCCTTTAGATCGCTAATTATTTGCTAAACCTGGCAAACATCTCTTCAATAGATTCTCCTTCTTTTATTGAGATGATTTCGTAATCATGGATTAGCATGTTGATATGTGTTTCCTTTACTATGCTGGTTCCTTCATATGTAAACTCAAGCTTGTCGCACATTTCTTTAGATGTGTCACCGCTTGAGATTTTCTTATATTCTCTACCACTTATAGTGTTATGAAGCAGATTTCTCGCTTTGTTGTTAACTTGAACCACTTCCATTTGCTCTTTTGTATATAAATCTATATCTTCAGGATCAGCAAGTGGAGGAGTGGCACCTGGTAAGGGATAGTTTCCCTTTTTGATCACTCTCCAGACTTTGACGTCATAAGCTTTGGCAAAGATCTCCATTTGCACTTTCCAGTGGGAGAAATGTTTTCCATTGAAGTATGGTGGTCTAACTTGTGAAGTTCCTTTCTAAAAGAGAGCTCCTATAATAACTTGATTTTCCATGATATTTTCCCATAAGATATTAAGCAAAATTAAAATGTAAGCCTTGCTCTAATACCAATTGAAAGTACAATAGGAGGGTGAATTGTAAATATTTAAACTTAATCGCTTATTAGTTGACTAGTTAATCTAGTAGTTGACTAGATATAATAACTTCGACAGTGATAATGACAGATAGTAAGATGCAAAAAGTAAATGCAGGAATTAAAGACACCAGGATTTTATACTGGTTCCAATGTAAGTCTTATTCCAGTCCCATTAGGTTGCAAGGGAGTTCTCTTTTAGTAAATGTGTTTATCCGAATACAGTTGAAGTGAATTGACGATACAGTTTCTCTAGCACACCTTTCTTATTGATACAATGCCTCACCAGTGTTATACTCTTTTTTTTCTCTGACTTGTTACATAACAGATCTTAATGAACTACAATGTTTGTTTGCAGTATAACAAAGAGAGGGGTTTTTAGTTCGATCAAAGTATATCTAACTAGGGTTTAAGGCTGGGTATAAATACTTTAATGAAGATCGAGTCTTGACAACCCAAGAGATTTGATTATTGGAAAGAGATTGATTTTCTTCAAGAATAAGATAGCTAGCCATTGCTTTCCCTTGATTGTATTCAGTAGATGTATGTAATTGCTCCTTGATTTTTGGTTCTTCCGAAATTTGTCGCGTATCAATATTTAGAGGATCTTCAATCTTCCGGGATACTGGCCTTGATTTGTGCCTAAAGTTTAGGCTTGCTTTATTCTCTCCATTGCGGCTTGTCGTTATTCTTTACTGGTTGATTTGTTGATTGAGTTCTTTCCTTAGGTATCTAGATTTGCGAGATTTGCTGATTGGATTGTAATCTTTGATGATTGATTTCTTTCCTTATGCATCAAGATTGACTCCAGCAGTCTTGTAGTATCTTCTTGATTCCTTGTAATTGATTTCCTACATATGTATATTATTTGTATCATTAAAACTGGATCTAACACATTGCTCTTCCTCGAGCAATCAAACTACTCTTTTTTGTAGACACGACCTATTTAAACAATTCTCCTAACTCATCACACCATAAGTATTTAAAATTGACTAAGCACAAAAGTGTAACATTTTCACCACAAGATTTAACTCACAAGTACCACGCATTATTCCCAACTCACCCACTTAGTCTAACATAGAGGTCACTTACATTACCTTTCCTTCATGAATCAAGTGCCCTCACACAATAAAAGAAAGTAGTTCCACACAATAAAATTTACGAACACTTAAGAACTCAAGATAGAAACAATTCACTCACTCTCAGAATAAAATTCATATGCCACAAAAGTTGCACCATATGCTTGACCGTACTGTACTACTCCACTAATCGAGCTCATTCAATCTACGATCAATTAGGACTTTATTTGGTTGTAATGTAGGCTACGGGACTGGTAGGATACAATTAGATATAAGAGTGACTACACATTCCTAAGCACTTTAATACATATACTTTAACATTCAAACCCCATACTTTTTTCAAACCAAAATCTACCTTCTCATCAATGTATATAATAGCTCCATACTTCTTTAAGCACACTTACATTAAGAGCCACCACTTAGAAAGGAATTTTATTGTCACAACAATACAACTATTTTTTTTCTTTTTTTTCCCAATTCAAGTGGCTCTTTTTTTAATAGAGTGCACCTTTCTCCTTATTTCATTAGCTCCACTAAAAAGTCAAACTAACAACCTCACACTTTAACTTTTATAAAGTTCATAACAATTCAAGTGTTTATGAGAGGTTAAAAGGACAAAACAGATAGTTAATTCTAACAAATGGATAAGGCTTGTAATGTGGTTTCCAAAGAAACAAGTTTATAGTCTCAAAGGGGTTAACTATGATACATAACAATTAGGTGGGTAAAATATATTCTGGCTCAACAAAGAAACGCCTATATCACTTCCAAGACTGAATCAAACTACTATTTCGCTTTGCAAACATACATGGATTCTAGGCATCAAAAATAATGCACATAATATAACAATCCTTACACACACATTGCACATAACTCATTCAGGAATGGTTTCATCAAGAAGTTAAGCAAAGTTAAGATCATAAAATTTAAGGTACCTATACAAGAGTCAAAAACTGAGCCTAAGCATCACAACCATAGTACTCACTATTCTCAAGGCATAACAAAGTCAAGAGATATTGCTTCATTTCAAAACATAACACAATGGCTCCTACTCAAAAATAAAAAAATAACTACACCTGGTTCAAACAAAAGCCTTGGAAAAGAATCATGGTTTAAAGAAAAGCCAAGGGGTAATTGCTAAACTACCTAAGAAAAGAAAATCTCTTTATTTATTTTTTTCATTAGACTTAAATCCCTCAAAAAAATTGTCTAATAGATCCATCGTCGGTAAAAGTCTAATCTTTTATAAAAAAACATTATTAATAAATTAACACAGCTAAACTAGCATGAAAAGTCACCCAGACAATCTCCTCACCCCACACTTAAAATTGTATATTGTCCCTAATGCACAACATAACCATAAGAGGGTAAGAGAAACTCCCTAGTAAATCAAAGGCCGAATCACTAGCAGTTCATGGGGTACTCAAACTTCTCCCAGGCTTGGTCCTTCATGCGGGTACCTCACACATTGTTCCAACCATCTAGTTTGTTGTTGCATCCTTCCAATAGCTTTTCTTTCCATTCTCCTAGAAAATAAAAAATTGGCACTACAAAAATAAAACAAAAAAAAAATTATCAAAAAAAAAAAACAAAGCAGTAAAGTTGGGTTGCCTCCCAACAAGCGCTTGATTTAACGTCGCGGCACAATGCAAATAACTTTTTGCCTCCACTTTGAATTTATAAATTGGACCCCAGGTTTTGATTCTTCTCTATGATCATGCTCCTAGGGTGGTGGGAACGAATCTGACTTGCCCAATAAAATACTGTAGTATTCTGCACTTCTTGGCCTTTGGATGAGATGTGTATTGCCGACTTTCTGGAAAGAAGCATTCCAGAATGTAGGTACCTTGTTCCTCATACCCCGGCTCATCAAGTGGCTCGGATGACTCTATTTCCATATCATCATCCAAATACAATGTGGAAAAATGCTTGGAGTGTGGACCAATGCTCTTAACTACAAGAATATTAGGACTGTCTACATTCTCAACACTAATGACAATAGAGTCAACAAATATGTATCCTTAATATCCTTGGTCCAGTATCTCTTCTAAACATCTACATCCTCAAAATCTAATGTGATTGATTGTTAGTGTTCTACTCTTGCCTTCTCCTCTAGCTCATCCTCGTTTATTTTTAAATCCTCCAATATAATGGCAATTTCTGCAGCCAATTCATTCTCATATTGGCTACTATCCACAAAATTAACTTGTTGTGCTTCACAAGGTTCAATTAATTTATTCGATTGCGTCTCCAAGTTGTGAATAGTTATCTCTTTCTTTTGTATCTGTTGTGTTCTCTAATCATATAGTTCCATACAACACTTTAACATATCTTTGATCTATTTCCAGTCATCATCCCTGGATTCTTTGTTCCTATCAACTTCACAAGAAAAAGAAGAACCGTCAAAGAAAGGGGTTGGGGGAAGATACGAACTATAAGCACAACCATGAAAGTGACCATCTTGACTACCACAAATATCACACACATTCCATATATAATATTGAGTTGGTGCACAAAACTCACTCTCGAAAATATTTTGATAATTTTGCTCTGGGTGGTTTCCTTCATAATATGCATAAAGAAGATTAAAAGTAGAATTATCAACATCAAAATTATCATAATTTCATGATACCATGTCTATCAGGAAAAAATTAAAAATAAATAAATTATCAAATACACAAAAGCAAAAATCACAGTTCAAACTTGCAACTTTAACTCGATTTACATGTCCGGAGTCGAATCCCACAGAGAACGAAGGCTTAGCTACAGTTGTTCACTATCACCAAGAATACAAGCTTGGACAATTCCTAACTTATAGATATTAAGATTCTTGTGTTTAACTAACTAACAAATTAAAATAATAAATTAACACAAAAAATTACTACAGGTTGGAGAAAAGATTAACAAGGTCTAGAGTTATAATTTCCCCAATTGTCGGAATCCTTCCCGCTATGTCTTATATAATTCTATGTAAGTATTATCTACCGATCATGAGCGCTATGCGTGTTGTAATTATCTCCCGGGTAATTATGACAATTTACTAGACATACTCTCCCAAGTTACACTAGTTGGCTTTAGTTACAGCTCACTTAGATCGCACCCAAGGTTTCGTTATCCCGAATCCCACCTTTAAGCCCTTGGTTATTCATTCCTCACATACGTCGGGAGTGATGTTGTTCAACAATTGCCTAAATATGCACTCTTTTTCGAGTAATACATACTAAATACGCACAGCTAATTGAGGTCCCTTTAATCAACTACAAGAATAACATAGTTGAACAAATAGACAAAATGCCACGGCTCAATTATATAAAAATATAACAAAAATTTATCCTACAAAAGGTTCCATCAAAACCCTAGATAACAAATTACCTATTCATAATAGTATATAAAACTACAATACTAAAAGGCATAACCAACAATAAAAACAGGAAGAGGAAGACAAAACTCGTAGAAGAATTTCCTGCCTTGCTCCTATTGTGTCTTTGCCTCCTTAGGTCGAATCTGTGTCAAAAATTGGTCTCCTACTCTCAAAATACCGTTATTCCATGTATATATACCAATTTGGGTCGGGCCCAAATAATTATATCTTCTCCTACGCAAAAAAGGACAAGTTTCAAGGCTTAGAAATTTGCGGCGGCAGTCCGGGCGCGGTACTTGCCCAATGTACTGCCTCAGTCCGCGATCTCGATTTCGACCGCATTTTCACCCTTTTTCATTTGGAATTTGGAACAATGTAAAACATGAAAGTCGTATTACTTTGAGTTAGATTTCCAACCATATATAGTTGAACTGAAATGGAGTTCTGAGAAAAAGGTTATATGCATTTTACTAGACAGTATGCAATATGTCTACTCGATTCTTCGTTTTGTTGCTCTATCAATCGGACTTCAAAGCTTGAAATCACTTGAGTTAATTCCATGACATCTACATAGCTCGAAATTATCCCTACAAGGCATAAAACACACAATTATTGCAAGACACTAGCGATTAAAGCTCAAGCTCAATTAAAGTGTAGTAAATTTGAGTGTAATAAGTGACTATTATATTTAATTATAGCCTATCATCACGTGTCACTATCCCCTTATTCATTTATAACAATATCATAAAAAACCCCTTGATATTTAATAGCTTGGATGCAATTTTTATGTTATTGATATTCATTAATCTTGGATCTAGAACTTATTATATTTGAATAACCCATTATCATTTTATTCAATTAGTTTAACAAAAGGACTTAACACTTTTTTGGTCAAACAAGGTCGAAATCGAATTCTAAGTATGAAGTCACTTTTAATAGGCGTTTTATCTTTCAAAACAAAATTACCTAGCATAAATCCAAATTAATCGAGCCCCAAAACAAGTAGAAGAAAAAATGAAGTTTGACTCAGGAGCTCATGCAACTCACATGGAAGGATAACGAAGCATGGTTTCAATGCTTATATGTCACGACCCAGATTTTCCACCCTCGGGAGTTGTGATGGCGCCTACTCATGAAAATTACAAGCTGAGTCTTACATATGTTATTACCCTTTTTCCTTAACCTTTTAACATTTATGAATTAACATGATATCAACATCGAAATAATCATAATAAACAGAAATGCGGAAGACGAAATCTAATAGTTTAACTAAATACTAGTACGCGAATCCAAGATATAACTCTACCCATAATTGGTTTCATAATGTGACGGACTATCTATGAATACTACAAAGAGTGGTCTGAATGGAAATACAAGTTTGTCTATGAAATACATAAAAACAGAATAGGAAAGATAGAAGGGAACGACAAGGCCTGCGGATATCTGCGGGACTACCTCGGGTCTCCGTTGGACTGAAGGCAATAACCTCTCTATGGTCCAAATTCTCCAGTACCGGGATGTAGTATCAGCACAACCGACCCCATGTGTTAGTAAATGCTGAGCCTAACCTCGGCGAACTACTGACGAGGCTAGGAAAAGACTACCAAATAAACTTGTGTAGTTAAATCATATACGACAAGTAATAATAATAGAAATTGACAGTTAAATATGGGAAGGGGAAACAAGTTGCAGGGAATATCAAGTACAAATAGAATTTTAGTAGAAAAACATAAAGAACACCATAATTCAACTATAAGAAAGAATAAGGGTAACAATAACAAGTGCACAACATCATCTTCGTGCCTTTACTATCGTTCTCACCATAAGAATCAGATTCGCCACGTCATCACCCTTCGTGCTTTTACCTCACATAATCATGGAACAACATTATCCTTCGTGAATTATCACTCATATCATGGCATGTCATCACCCTTCATTCTTTTACATTCACAATATTGGCAGGGCATCACCCTTTGTGCATTAACACTCACTCACAAATATTACGTACTACATCACCCTTAGTGCTTTCTACTCTTCCTTATCCAAGCAACAATCATAAGCAATTCGGGCAAGGGAAATCAATAAAATCACAATAGAATCCCGGCAAGGGAACAGTATTTTAAAAATAATATCATGGCAAGGGAAACAATATCATAAACCTCTTCTCATTTCCACAATTACTTCTAAACACAAATCTCAACTTGAGCCAATGCTCTACAAAAATCAGTTACCAAGAATACTTCCATAAGCCTTGTTCAACATTAATAATCATCATATTAAGCAAGGATAAGATATAACGGAGTCACAATAATCATTGGATAAGACTCATAGGCATGTTTGACACCAACATATAGATACTCTCCATCTACAAATATGCCGTACTAAATAATTAACACATAGCAAACAAGAACACGACTCATATTCCCTCAAGCTAAGGTTAGACCAAAAACTTACCTCAATGCCACGAACATAATCAAGCCTCATGGCTTTGCCCCTCGATTCCACTTCTAATTTGCTTGTATGTAGTTACAATTTACTTAATGATATCAATAAATACTAAATAAACCAATTCTAATGCATGATAATAGGTTTTATAATGATTTCCCCAAAAAGTAAAAAATTGACCCTCGACCCACTTGGTCAAAACTCGAGGTTCGAACTAAAACCCGATCACCCATTCAACTAATAACTCAAATATATAATTTTTTTTGAAATCGAGGTCCAAAATCTCAACAAATTTTAAAATCCTAAGTTCTACCCAAACTCACTAAATTTTCCCATGAAAATCCCTTGATTTTGAAATGAAATTATGTAAAAAGATAGATTAGGTTGAAAGAAAATGGGTTATAAATGACTTACTAATAATTTGGAGAATAACTTTTCTTTGAAAAATTGCCCAAGATGTTTAAGGATTTGAAAGATTTGGAAAATGGGAAAAAAATCCCCTCAAAAATTCATTTAGCGGGTCTCTAATATCGTAACTGCAAGCAGGGTTTGCAATTGCGAACCCCTTTGGAAACATGCTATCTTCACAAATGAGAAGAAACTGCATCATTTGCGACCCCCTGAAATCCTATCACCATCGCAATTGAGAAGGAAACATCGCATTTGCGATAGGGTGGACAACGCAATACCCAGCCAGTGTTTGCATTTGCGAAAAAGGGCCTGTCCAGGCTTGATTCGCATTTGCGACGGTCGCATTTACCAAGCCTGTCCACTTCGCAAATCCGAAGCCTGATCTTGCAATTTTGAGATCAGAGGCCTCGGCAAAAATACCAAATGCCAGCTGAAATTTCCAAAGTTCAAATTCACTCTGTGGCCTATCCAAAACTCACTGGAGCCCTCGGGACTCCAAAACCAATCATGCACGCAATTCTAAAAACACCATACGGGCTTGCTCGTGCGATTAATAATCTAAATAACATAAAAAACAATGAATTAAACCTCAATTTCATAAAATCACTCAAGAACATCAAAATTTCCAACAAACAATTTTCTTTAAAAATTCTTTTCTCGGGCTTGGGACCTCAGAAGTCGATTCGGGGAATATGTCCGATATTTTACTACGGTCCTTACGAGACTGTTGGATCACGGTCTGTTTACCAAAAAAGTTAACCAAAGTCAACTTTAATTAATTTTAAAGGCCAATTTCCTTATTTAGCTTAGATTTCAAATAAAATATTTCTAGAAATGTGCTCGGACTGCACACGCAAATCAAGGTGAGAAGGGTTTTAAGGTCTCAGAACAGCGAATTTACTTCCAAAACAAGTGATAACCTTTTGGGTCATCACATTCTCCACCTCTAAAACAATCGTTCGTCCTCGAAAGGACATAATAAAAGTACCCGGGTCAGAAAAAAATGGGGATATCGGCTCCTCATATTGGATTCGGCCCCCCAGGCCACTGCCTCAACAGGCTAACTCCTCCACTGAACACGAACCAAAGGAAAACTCTTCGATCCCAACTGACAAACCTGCCGGTCTATAATAGCTACTGGCTCCTCCTCATAAGACAATTCCTTGTCCAATTGGACAGTACTGAAGCCTAACATATGGTATGGATCGATGTGATACTTCTGAAGCATGGACACATGGAACACTGGATGCACGACTGATAAGCCACCTCTCCCACTCGATCAATAATCTCAAAAGGGCCAATGAATCTAGGGCTTAGCATGCCCTTCTTCCAAAATCTCATCATGCCTTCATGGGCGAGAACTGAAGCAATACTCGCTCTCCAACCATGAATGCCACATCACAAGCCTTGTGGTCAGTGTAACTCTTTTTCCTAGACTGAGCTATCCGAAGCCTATACTAATTGATCTTAGCCTTATCCAAGGAATCTTGTACTGGAACCGTACCCAACAACCGAGCTTATGCCGACTCAAACCATCCAACCAGCGACCGATACCCCTACCATGTAATGCCTCATAGGGAGCCATCTGGATGCTCAACTGATAGTTGTTGTTGTAGGCAAACTCCACCAATGGCAAGAACTGATCCCACAAGTCTCTAAAGTCAATAACACAAGGTCAGAGCATATCCTCCAAAATCTAAATAGTACGGTCGGACTGTCCGTCCGTCTAAGGTGAAATGTTGTACTCAACTCGACCCGTGTGCCTAACTCATGCTGAACTGCCCTAAAAATGTGCGGTAAACTGCATACCTTGGTCAGAAATAATAGATACGGGCATACCATGAAGATTATCAATCTCCCGGATATAATCTTTGCGCCAACCACTCAGAAGAATAGGAAACTGCTACCGAAATGAAATGCGCTGACTTGGTCAGCCTATCTACAATAACCCACACAGTGTCAAACTTCCTCTGAGTCCGTGGGAGCCCAACAACAAAGTCCATAGTAATACGCTCTCACTCCCACTCAGGAATCACAATCTTCTGGAACAAACCATCAAGTCTCTGATGCTCGTACTTTACCTGCTGACAGTTCAAATGTCGAGCCACATATGCAAAAATATCCTTCTTCATCCTCCTTCACCAATAATGTTGCTGCAAGTCCTGATACATCTTAGCGGCTCCCGAATAAATGGAATACCGAGAACTATGGGCCACCTCTAGAATAAACTCTCGAAGTTCATCCACATTAGGCACACAAACTCGACTCTACATCCTCAAAAATCCATCATATCCATCATATCCCACTGCCTATGCCCTTGGCACCACCATGCCGCACTATGTCCCTAGGGACACACAAATGACGATCATCATACTGCTGATCTCTGATATGCTCAAATAATGAAGAATAAGCGACTATACAAGCTAACATACGGTTGGGCTCAGAAACATCCAAACTCACGAATTGATTGTCCAAAGCTTGAACATCCTAAGCAAGAAATCTCTCACCGATCGAAATATACGCAAGACTACCCATACTGACTGACTTTCTACTCAAAGCATCAGCCACTATATTGGCCTTGCGCGCATGATATAAGATTGTGATATCATAATCTTTCAATAGCTTTAACCATATTCCCTGCCTCAAATTTGGCTCCTTCTGCTTGATCAAGTACTATAGACTCTTGTGGTTCGCGAACACCTCAAATGACATGCCATATAGATAGTGCCGCCAAATCTTCAGCACATGAACAATGGCTGCTAACTCCAAATCATGAACTGGATTATTCTTCTCATAAATCTTAAATTTTCGCGAAGCTTAAGAAACGACCTTGCCATCCTATATCAACACCGCACTAAGTCCAATACAAGATGCATCACAATACATGTATATGTCTCTGAACCAATAGACAATACCAACACGTGTGTCATAGTCAAAGCTGTCTTGAGCTTCTGAAAGCTCGCCTCACACTCGTATGACCACTAGAACTGGCACCCTTCTAGGTAAACCTAGTCATCAGGGCTGCAACAGATGAAAACCCCTCCACAAACCGACGGGAATAGCCTGCCAAACCCAAGAAACTCTAGATCTCTATAGCTGATGCGGGTGTAGGCTAGCCCTTGACTACTTCTATCTTCCTCGGATCCAGTTGAACACCCTCTGCTGATACAATGTGACCCAAGAATGCAACTGAACTCAGCCAGATCTCATATTTTGAAAACTTAGAATATAACTGTCTATCTCTCAAAGTCTGAAGAACAACTCTCAGATGTTGCTCATGCTCCTCCCGGCTGCGAGAATAGATCAAAATATCATTAATGAAAACTATATCCATGAAAGCTGCTATGGCATTTGTCAACCCGAATGATATCATCAAGAACTCATAATGCATGTACCAAGTGCGGAAAGTTGTCTTAGAGACAGCAGATGCCCTAATCCTCAGCTGATGGTATTCAGATCTCAAATCAATCTTCAAAAATACCGTGGCACCCTGAAGCTGATCAAATAAATCATCATTCCTCGACAATGGATACTTGTTCTCAATTGTGACCTTGTTCAACTACCAATAATTTATAAACATCCTCATTTATCCATCCTTCTTCTTAACAAACAATATCGTTGCACCTCAAGGAGATACACTTCGTCTAGTAAAGCCTTTATCAAGAAAGTCTTGCAACTACTCCTTCAATTCTTTAAACTCTGGCGGGGCCATACGATATGGCAGGATAGAGATAGGCCTAGTGCCCGGAGCCAGATCAATGGAAAAGTCAATATCCTTGTCGGGTGGCATACCCAGTAGGTCTAAAGAAAATACCTCAGGAAACTCATGAACAACAGGCACAGAATCCATAGAAGGAACCTCGGTACTAGAATCATGAACATATGCCAAATAGGCCAAACATCCCTTCTCAACCATACGTCGAACCTTCATATATGAGATAATACTACAGGTGGAATGACCAGAACTTCCTCTCCACTCCAAACGAGGCAACCATGGCAAGGCTAAGGTCATAGTCTTGGCATGACAATCCAAGATAGTGTGGTAACATGATAGCAAGTCCGTCCCTAATATGACATCAAAATCAACCATATCTAAAAGTAACAAATCCACTCGGGTCTCAAGACCCTCAATAATAACTATACATGAACGATGGACATGATCTACCATAATAGAATCACCCACCGGTGTAGAGAGATATGTAGAAACACTCAAGGAATCACTAGCCATGACCATATACGGTGCAAAATAAAATTTCACGTAGGAGTATGTAGACCGGGGATCAAATAGAACTGAAGCATCTCTACAACAAACCAGAACAGTACCTGTGATAAATGCATCGGAGGCCTCAGACTCAGGCCTAGATGGATGAGCATAACATCAGGACTGGACCTACCACTGTGAACTATATCTCTAGGATGGCCTCCTGATAAGTGGCCTCCACCTCTAATACCTCTACCTCCTCCTCTAGTTGGTTGAGAGGTTGGTGGAACACTCGGTGCCGGAAACATGGCATGGGAACCCTAATTTTGAGAGTTGCTCGGTGCTCGAGTGAATCTAGCAATATGCCTCGTGTCACCACAAGTATAACAAGCCCTCGACTGCTGGGGCTGAAGACCCTGAAAACTCTGGAGCGGAGGTGCACTGATAGGAGCTGGCGATGCACTATAGGGCAGCTGATCAGAATACTGCATATGAGAACCATAGCTACCTGGAGCACGTGAGAAGCCTGTAATGCTAAATAAAATAGCTTGTAAATATGGCCCCTGGCATCACTGAATTTTCCTGAATAATGAGGCCTTTTGTCAGACCCTAACCACTCTCATTTGATAGATACAACTCAACTCTCCTGGCCATATTAGGCGCATCGTAAAAAGATCTCTCTTCCCATATCCTTAGCCATCTGTATAGGCTGAACGAGTCCCTCAATTAACATCCTCTCTCTCAGTGGGAAGTATAAGAAAAGCATGACAGGCCAAGTCAATGAATCTGGTCTCATACTGAGTGACAGTCATTGAACCCTGCTGAGACACTCAAACTGCCTCTGATATTTCTCCATCTAAGTGATAAGAAGAAACTTCTCCAGAAATAGCTGAGAGAACTGATCCCAAGTAAAAGCCGGTGACCCAGCTGGTCTAGCCAAAAAATAATCCCTCCACCATGTCTTGGCGGATCTAGATAGATGAAAAGCAGCAAAGTCGAACCCATTGATCTCTACTATCCCCATGTTCTATAGAAACTAATGACAGTTGTCCAAATAATCCTGGGATCCTCAGAAAATGTACCACCAAAAGTTGTAGTAAAAAGCTTAGAGAACCTGTCCAATCTCCACAAGGTATCAGTAGACATAACTGGCCCCCCACTGATCTGGGCCACATAACCTGGCTGAACTACCCCAACTGGCTGAGCCGCTGGAGTCTGAAATTGGGGAACCACCAGAGTGCGAGTATCAGGAGTCTGGGATCCTCCTCCAGCGTGAGAGATGGCTGGTGCTACAGGAAGTAAGCCTGCATGGGCGACATTCTCCATAAGGCTCACTAGATGGACTAGAGCATCCTGAATTACCGGGGTGGCAATGAACCCCACTGGGACCTGAACTGCTCCTGCTCGAACTGTCTGGACTAGAACCTCATCGTCAAACTCAGCCTGAGGCTCTGTCGTTGGTGCTGCTGCTCGAGCTCTGGGCTGAGCTCTGCCTTGGGCCCTAGTACGGCATATGCCCCTCGCAGGAGAAGCTACTTGGGGCTTGGGCTGTGTAATGATCCAAATTTCCTACCCTCGGGAGTCATGATGGCGCCTACTAGTGAAAGTTAGGCAAGCCAACCATTACAACATTTAGTGGGTGTTTGGACATAAGGATTGTAAAATTCCAACATATGGTGAAAATAGTATTTAAAATTTAGAGTTGTATTTGAGCATAAATATAATTTTGGGTTATTTTTTATGTTTTGTGAGTGATTTCTATTCTTCAGCTTGTTCTTGTTACGCCGGTAGCAGAAATTTTAAAAAGTAACTTTTTGAAAATTATTAATGCATCTTTCAAGTGAAAATTAAAAATTTTATGAAAAAATGTTGATTTCGGATAAAAGTGAATTTTTTTTGGAAAAATGAAAAATTTTCTTATGTTCAAACAAAGTCTTAATACAAGAGAAAAGAAAAGGAAAAGAAATTACTTAGGAAAAATTTGCAGCTCCACCTCCTATGATAGGGAGTTCACAGCTTCCCAAAAAAACTCAAATCAGAAAATGACAAGATAAAAGACAATCCAATTGTAGCTATTAGAACTAAAACATAGTTGATTAACTGAACAAGAAAAACAAAAAAAGAATCTGAGATTTTCTCTAAGTTTCAAGCTACTGCTGTTTTCCTATTTGGCTTGAAAACATACTCAATGACATACTCTTTGATGGATTTCATTTCAGGGAATTCCTTGCACAATTTTGAAACATCAAGCTCATTGTTTCTCCTAGGAGAAACAATGATCTTTTCTTGCTCCTCTAAGAGAAATTCTTCCGGCTAAAGCTCGAGTCGACGTTGTCATGGTACTGTTGAGTTGTCCCACATCGGAGGGATTTGAGGTCCTTGGTCTCCTTATATGGCTTGGGCAATCCTCACTTCATAAGCTAGCTTTTGGGGTTGAGTTAGGCCCAAGATCCATTCTTTTCATGGTATCAGAGCCAGGCTCATCCCAATTATTCTTGCCGATGTTGGGCCCCCATTTATATTGTCCACGCTCCAGAGATCTGGGCGTGATGGGGGGTGTTGAGTTGTCCCACATCGGAGGGATTTGAGGTCCTTGGTCTCCTTATATGGCTTGGGCAATCCTCACCTCATAAGCTAGCTTTTGGGGTTGAGTTAGGCCCAAGATCCATTCTTTTCAGGTACATTTAAAGAATCTAATTATTGCTAACAACTCCCGGATCTGTGAAGTTCCATATTCCATTAAGGTTTCTCTTGGCCATCTCAAGGGATATTGGGAGAAGTTCATCCAAGATTTTAATTGAGTTTGGGATGTGGACTACCTTCTTCTATCGAGTGATCTTGGTGATGAAGTTTCGGGGGTTGGTCAAGTCAGCAGAGATGGGCATCTTGACTCGTAAAGTACAGACGTTGTCATAGTTCTTCAACAATTCCTCCACCTGAAAAGACGATAAACTGAAATAAGAACAATTTAAAGGTTTTAACAACACGCCCGAATGAACCTCAATGACAGAAAAATGAATCAATGACATAAGAAAGCATTAAACAAGACAACAAAAAGAAATACAACAACATCATAGACGAACCATGTCGAGTAAAAGGTTGCATTGGGAATTCAACTCTGTCAAAGTAATTCATCTTTCCTCTCTAAACCCAGATCAACATGCATAAGCATAACTACATATCTTGAACATAATTCAATGTCTTTGATCTGATCAGTAATTGCAAGAATAACTTCAAGAAATTGCTTTATCATATTATCGCACACCTAAATTTAGCAAGTAGGTACATCACACTAAATACACGCATTCCATATAATCTCAATAAAACACGTGCCCTAAAGCCAAATTTTAATAAATGGCCTTAATTTTTTTATCTATGGTTTATTTCTCTATCTAACAAAATATAATATTAAAATTCAAATTGGTAAGAAAAATCAAGTTAATTATATGTTATCCATGTATTTACAATTCATTACATTGGATCTTATTGAAAAAAATATATTATTATCAAAATAAAGTTTTGAGTATCTTAATTCAAAGTTCTAAAATATTTCTATTGTTAAAGAATAGATAGTCTTTCTTTCCTTTTTATAAGAATTTTGTACTTCTCTTCTTTTTTTCTATAAACTTCAATATTGTCTAAGCGAAAATAAGATAGTAGATTCATAACTAAAACTATTTTTGGGTCCCAAAAATTTAGGGGGTTTAAAGCAACGGCTTTACCCCCCCCCCCCCCCTCCCTTGAGCCACCCCTGATCTCAGTTCCAAACAAGTTGAGTCAGCTACATGAATCCACACTATATATATTATGTTCTCTCATGTCCATTTCATTCCAATATCAAATAATTTGCTCGCCAACACGGTAACTAGCTTAGTTCCAAGAAGTTTGTATCATTTATATGGATACACATTAGATCATTATTTGTTACAATACAAAAATTTACACAATCAGGTCATTACGTTACAAAAATTTACACTTTTGTAACCAACAATAAAAGGTAAGTAACATGCTATTAAGAGGTTAAATCCGTGCATATAACTTAAATCCTGTGGATCCATACAATAAAATACATTAGCTAATATATCTAAAAAAGCAAAATAAAAACAAAACAAGAAATGTAACCCCAGTGACCTCACCATATCTTTGGCCTTGGAATAAAAAGATCCAATGAAATTAGGAGTATCCTCTTCCTTGAACCCGATAACCGATCCTAATGAATGACCTGCATCGTATTCAAGTATGCATCCAGTAGCATAGTTGATAAGGATCAAGCCCTTCTCTCTACAAACATCAGCAAACGTTAAGGTACCGACCACATTAATTCTGATGGTCTCCGCCTTATGGGATTCGCATTAGTAAATGTTCGGCCCGATAGTACCTTCAGCTGCGTCGAATACATGGGTCGGTTTGATGGTGGATATGTCGGATTCCAAAGAGATCAAGTTTTCTAATCGACCCGACCTATATTCGTAGTTTATGCCTTGAGCTTCACAGAGGTTGCCGAGTATGCCACTAATCCAGCCGGGGGGGGGGGGGGGGGGGGGGGGGGGGCGTAGAGTAAGAACTGGAATGGCTTTTCGCTATTAGCTGGGAAACCCATAATGCATGTCACGACCTAAAATCCACTAAAGATCGTGATGGCACTGGACACCACTGTCAAGCAAGCCAATGACTATTTACTAGCAGTTTCTTATTTTTATTTATTTTGAAATCGGTTCCTTTAAACAAATAAATAATAAGTAATAAACTCCGCTAAATAAATATGGATATCTTTACAAAATTTAACTATTGGAAAATCTCACGATGCCACACGTACATGAACAATTTCTAGGAAATAATATAGTACAATAACTGTCCGGGATACAAATCGGACAGAAAGAAAAATATGATACTCTGAAGGAGACTCTGCTGGTTGCGGGTCGTCTTAAGAGGTGTAGCTCACCTAACTCTCTGTATTAAGCCACTAGCCGCATATGAACTTGTGCACAAAAATGCACAGAACTGTAGTATGAGTATGAAAATAACATGTACCCGATGGGTATCCCATCTAATTTCGAATAAGTATAGACAAGAGGTCGACTTCGACATACTAGTAGTCCAATAATGTTATCTCAATAATGTAGTAAATCGAGGATTTTTATGAACGTGATTGTAAGTCAATAGAACGAAGCAAGTAAACAATTCTTTTTTGCATAGGAAATTTCCAAATTCCGTTTTGTCATTTATACATTTATTTTAAGTCGGGAAAGAACAACATCACAAATTCCAAGACAAGCAATAGAAGCATGCGCAAATCATGCCGAGGTCATACGGCCCGATCAAACAGAAATGTAAAATGTGCACTGCTGATGATTGAATGGCGCGAATCATATATGCATCTATTATCCCGCTCGCAAACCATACATGTGACGCGGTCAAATTTAAATAAACAATCACCCTGCTCATGAATTATACATGCGACACATGTACACATAGAAATATATGCTCAAACATCCAATTAAGAATTTATCAGGGAACATTTATCCAAATAAAATCAGATTCTCTTATATCAATTTTATCAAAAATGAAGTTCAATCCTTTTAGAAATTCATTTACGAATTCGATAGTGTTAGGATTTATGCCCGTCACTAGAGGGGGGGGTGAATAGTGCGGCACGAGAATATTGATAAATATTGCGGAATTAAAATTGCAGGAATAAAATAAATTCGGTAATTAAAATAGTAAGGAAAGAACACACCGAATTTATCCTGGTTCACCACAACTTGTGGTCAGTCCAGTCCCCGAGAGACTCTCTCGAGATTCCACTAACTCCGTTAAGCTTACGGGTGCCTAACAAACCGTTACACTTGCTCGTAGATGTACACTCTACAAGACTTCAACTTGCTCGAGGATACCGCACCTCAAGACTTCACCTTGCTCGTGGATACCGCACCACAAGACTTCAACCACTAAGATTGAGGGTACTTAGCAAACCCGACAATCAATGAGAAGATATGATCTTCTCAAACACCTTTCTCTTTTTACAACAAGAACTCTCTAATAAGAGTAGATAAAGAGATACAAAATAAGCTCTATGAACAACTCAAAGTTGTCTCTCAAATAGCTCAACAAATGCTCTATAATGATGCACAAATGATAATCAATATGTATATGAATAATGAGAGGTGTTGTGTGTATCAATTCAGCTCAAAAGACCTCTATTTATAGGTGGTAGAAGTAGTATGTCCGTTGCTTAATTGGCAATCAATTATGCTGATTTTATGCCAAGATAATCGATTATCAGATTTGGATAATCGATTATCAGCTTACCGTTACAAAATCTGGAAGCTGATTTTATGCAGGATAATCGATTATCAGATATGCATAATCAATTATTTTGTTACAGTGTTCAAACACTTGGCAACGGATACAAGATAATCGATTATGCACTTCTGATAATCGATTATTTTGCTGTTTTGTAAATTCCGGTTTACATTGTCTTAACATAATCGATTATCAGAATAAGCATAATCGATTATTTCTGTCCAGCTTTGAAAGACATGTTTAAAATTCAGTTTGGCGAAAATGAAAATGTTTGAAATCATTTTGTTTGAAGTATTTGAAATATGATTTGATAAAATGATTTTATGCATATATATGATGACCTATTGTTGAGCCAAAAGACGAGATAACTTTAAACGTTGCTCTTACATTTGTTCTACCTAACGACCTACGCCTTGGGTCTTCGGTCTTGAACTTTTGAGCTCGTCTTTGGCTTGTCTATGCAATTCCGTCATCAATATGCTTCTCGGCATTCAATCTTGATTGTTTGTCATATAATAACATTGTTCGACACTTGACTTCATTATTTGTCATTCATCGACTTCGTTATTTGTCATTCATCAAAACCTATACCTGAAAATCATGCTAATACAACCAAAGCACATATATCATGGATAGAATGATTTTCTACAGATAGGATTTAAGCAATTTATTCTATCAATAAAGTTACAAATATTCTAGTATAGCATGCTTTTGGGTCGTAGACTACCAGGACTTACACATAATAGTAGTTACGCACAGACTCTTGTCAACTCGTGCACACGTAGCCCCCTCAAACAGGAGCACATAACTAATTATTTCACCTATGGAGACAATTCCCTCTTACAAGGTTAGAAGGAAAACTCATCTCGTTTCGACGATCCATAACCGGCATTCCACGCCCTTACAAACACCCGAATCAATGCTAAATGCTCCAAAACTAGCCAATAATTATGCAACTCCATTAACATATGTTCAATTACTCATTACAATCCAATTTATAACAATTCCTAACTCCAATCAAAAAGTCGACAATATTGACCATGTGCCCACGTGCCCGGATTCCTAAATATATTGAAGATAAACTTTAACCATAACCTCATGAGCTCAAATGTATAATTTACTCTCAATTTCAAACCCAAAGTCGTGGTCAAATTTAAAGAATGTCAATTTTCAAGGTTTTTCCTCAATCCCTAAGTTTTTGCCAAATTTTTATGCTCAAATCCGCACATAATCAATATATTTAACTCAAGATAGGTGGGGTTAGCTTACCTTGTCGTTGATGATGAAAAACCTCACTTGAAGCTCCCCAAAATCGTCCACACAAAGTAAATAAATAGAGGAAATGGCCAAATCCCAATTTTAAAACACACACTGCCTCTAGCACTTTCCGCACCTGCGGTCTCCTGACCGCTTCTGCGGTTCTACAGGTGTGAGACTAGATTTAGCTTCTGTGGTCTGGGGCTCCCCAGCCCATTATGCTTCTACACCCTCTCTACCGCAGATGCAGTCTCGCTTCTACGGCGACTTGACCGAATCTGCGGTACCAGTCTTCTCCCTTCTCAACTGCATCTGTTATCCATTGGCCGCTTCTGCGGCTCCGCACCTGCGGCCCTTGCCTCGCAGGTGCGGTTATGTCGGCAACCAGTATTTTCAGCCCCTTCCGAAATTTTATTTTCAATCCGTTAACCACCCAGAATCCACCCGAGCCCCCAGGACCCTAACCAATCATACCTACCAGTGCCAAAATACATTACGGACTTTCTCTTGGCCTCAAATCATATCAAACAACGCAAAAATCATGAATCGACCTCCAATCCAAGCTTTATGAACGTTAGAATCTTAAACTTCTACTTTCGATGTTTAAACCTATCAAATCAAGTCCGATTGACTTCGAATTTTCTGCGCACAAGTCGTATACGACATTAAGGACCTACTCCAACTTTCGGAATCGGATTCTGACCCCAATATAAAACATTCCACTTCTAGACAAACATTTCAAAAACCTTCAAATTCTATCTTTAGCCAAATGACTCCAAAATGACCCATAGACCTCTGAATTCACTTCTAATCGTGCTCCCAACACCGGAATCATCATACGGAGCTACTCCCAGACTCGGAATCCCAAACGGACATCGATAACACTGAAATTCACTTCAAGCCAAACTTATGAGATTTCTTCCAAAATGCTAACTTCCACAATAGGCGCCAAAATGCTCCCAGGTCATCCTTAGCCCGATACGGGCATATGCCCAAGTCCGAAATCATCATACTAACCCGCTGGAACCTTCAGATCCAGATCCCGAGGTCGTTTACTCTGAAATTCAATCTTAGTTAAATTCTTCCCACTTAAAGCTTCAAAAATGAGAATTCTCTTTCCAATTCAACTTCGAACTCCACTAAATTCAACCATGCATACAAGTCATAATACCTGAAGAGAAGATGCTCATGGGTCAAACTAATGAACGACATGCTAGATCTCAAAACAACTGATCGAGTCATTATAATATATGGAGAAAAAGAGAGAGGACTGAATCTTGAAAGAGAAATAAGAGAGATGAGTGATTCAAAGGAAAGAGTGAACGATGTTAAAATGGAGTATTTATATGCAGACAAACATATGTTAGGAGTACAGCTTACATACAAGAAACAGGAAGATGGATAATCAAATAAGTATCCATAGAAACTACTCCCAAATTTGAATGGATAATTTTTATTTTATATATATATATATATATATATATATATATATATATATATATATATATATATATATATATATATATATATATTATTTTTAAATATTTCTAAAATTCCAACTTGAAATTATTCCCCAATTCGAATTTACCTAACAAAATAACTAAATATACCTGGATCAGACGGGGATCCTGAATCATGGGTGTTAATATCCACATCCTCATGAGTAAGAGAGACATCTAGTGAATGCTGCTTTGGTTAATAATCTTGTGACAATGTACGCTCAGATAGATGTAGAGCCCGGAACAAAATTATTGATTTGGGAATTTTGTTTTTCTAGTAATTGTTTTATGTCTAATTGCAATTACATGATATTGACTTGCTAGATTATTGAGACTTATGCCAATATGAATATGATTTGCGCTTTTCAGAACTACTTATTTTGGGTTTTCGTTCTTCGGTAATAACTACCTCCTAAAGTCTTGTTTTGATTGTTGTACTAATTTCATATTCTATGTTTTGATTGTTTTATGTACTGATAAGCGATAGTGACAGATGTAGAGCCCGGAACAAAATTATTGATTTAGGAATTTTATTTTTCTGGTAATTGTTTTATGTCTATTAGAAATTACGGTGACGACCCAAAAGGTCATCACTTGTTTTGAAAATTAATTTTACGTTTCGAAGTTTTAAAACCTCCCTTTTGTCCTACCTCAATTTGCGTGCACAGTCCGAATTGTATCCGGAAAGCCATTATGTGAAAATCTGGGAAAATTGGTAAATGTTGCTTTCAAAATGAATTTAAGTTGATTCGGTCAATATTTTGGATACACGGATCTAGACCCGTGATTTGACGGTCTCGGAGGATCCGTAGAAAAATGTTGGACAAAATTGAATTCCGAGGTCCCAAGCCTGAGAAATGAATTGTTGAAAAAAATTGTTTAACTGAAACTATAAGAGTTTTTAGAAATTTGAATGTGATTTAATTTGATGGTATCAGACTTGTATTTTGGTTCCGGAGCCCGGTACAACTCTTACATGGCATTTAAGTTGAGCCCGTAAAATTTGGTAAGAAGCGTAGGTTATATGACGTGATTCGGAACCTTAGTTTTTGGAAACTTTGAAAGTTCTTGAGATTTTCTCAGATTTTGATGCTAAATACATAGTTATTGATGTTATTTTGATGATTTAATCGCATAAGCAAGTCTGTATAATGTTTTTGGAATTGCGTGCATGTTTGGTTTGGAGCTCCTAGGGCTCGAGTGAATTTTGGATAGGTCATGGAGTGCTTTGAACTTAGGAAAAACTATTGTGTGTTGCAGGTCTGCAGGCTTCGCAATTGCGAGGTCGTATTTGCGAAAATCCATTCGCATTTCAAAAACTCGGTTGGGCAGGTCTTGGTCTCAAATGCGACCTTTGTTCGCAATTGCAATGTCGCAAATGCGAAGGTGACAGTACCTCCCCGTGGTGGAAAATGCAACAAATTCTTCGCATTTGCGAAGATAGCAGGTTCCAAGGAGTTCATAATTGCGAACCCTGGTCGCAACTGCAACATCTACAACCTGCTAAATTATAAGTTAGTCGAAAATTTCTCATTTTTCAAACTCTCTCTAACTTAAACATCTTTAGGCAATTTTTCAAAGGCAACTACTCTTCCAATTCATTAGTAAGTAATTTCTAACTCATTTTCTTCAATCTAATCCATTTACTTTTACCTAATTTCATTTCAAAATCAAGAATGTTCATGAGGAAAATTAGATGTTTTGGGTAGAACTTAGGATTTTTGAATATTGGAGATTTGGACCTTGATTTGAGGTCCGATTTCAAAATAAATTATATATTTGGGTACGTGGGTGAATGGGTAATCGAATTTTGGTTCGAACCTCGGGTTTTGACCATGTGGGCCCGGGATTGATTTTTGACTTTTTGGGAAAATCTTTATAAAATATATTTTCGTGCATTTTAATTTATTCATTTAGCATTTATTGATATCATTAAGTAAATTGTGCCTAGATACAATCGAATTGGTGTTCGAAACAAGAGGTAAAGCGGTAGTTAAGTCTTGAGCCACGAGATAAGTGTTTTGTCTAACCTTAGCTTCAGGGATTAGGAGTTGTGTCTTATTTGCTATGTGTTAATTGTGGAGTATGACGTATAGGCAGGGTGACGAGCATCTATACGTCAGTGTAAAGCATGCTCGTGAGTCTCGTATTGTAATTATTGTGACTCTGTTGTGATTTATTCATGCTTAATATGATGATTATTAGTGTTGTTCTCTTTCCGGGATATTATTGTTTATGATATTTTCTCCCTTGCCGGGATGTTATTGTTTATGATATTGTCTCCCTTATCGAGATGTTGATGTTATACTCTTGTTCCCTTGTCGTGATTCCTTTATGATTGATGATGAATTGTAAATGGGATCGGATTGCACGCAACAACGGTAATATATGAAATGGGATCGGATTGCACGTTGTGGTAATATATAAAATAAGATCGGATTTCACGTCACAACGGTAATATATGAAATGAGATCGGTTTGCATGTCGCAACGATAATATTTAAAATAGGATCGGGTTTCACATAGCAATGATAATATACAAAATGGTATTGGTTTGCATGCTACAACGGTATTATATGAAATGGGATCGGGTTGTATGCCGCAATGATATTACATAATTTGGGATCAGGTTGCACGCTGCAACAAGAAAGAAATAAAAGTGAATATTGTGTTTGTTTTCCTTATTCTTGTTGGAAATTGAATTATAATTTTTCTTTACATTCCTCTATTTTGTATTCTCTTGTTATCTGATACAACCCGCATCATGTTTTCCCCATCCTATCTTTAATTGTAAATATCTGCTTTTATTTTTTCGATGTACACTGGTTTATTTGGTAGTCTGATTCTAGCCTCGTCACTATTTCGCCGAGGTTAGGATACACACTTACCAGCACATGGGGTCAGTTATGCTGATATTACACTCTGCACTGTGTGCAGATTCCGGTGCTGCAGCTTTTGGGCCGCAGTGAGGTTGCTACCTTCAATCCATTCAGGCCACCCGAGGTAGCCCTATAGGCGTCTGCATGCCTTGGTGTCTCCTTTTATTTTCCCTTTCTATTTCTTTTATGTATTTCAGAGGCAACATAGTATTCATCTTTCAGACCCTTATTTGTAGTACTCTTAGACAGTCTGTAAAATTGTGATACCAGATCCCAGTAGCTTTTGGTTTGTGGATTTTGTTATCGGTGTTAATATTAAATTGCTATAATTCATTCTTCCGCCTTATTATTTCCGTTGATTATGCAATTGTATTGGGAAAATTTGATTCCTTACGTCCCTAAACTATCTACATACATCTTCAGTGAAGAAAGCAGCTTAATTATGGTCGACTCGAGGAAGGCCGGCCTCATATAGTAGATGGGTCGAGTGACATGACTCACACAACGTCATTTTGAGCTCTGGTATTCGTATACTGAGGCCACCGACCCTTGTACTTTTCTTTGATTATTTCGAGGAAGGTCCCTTAGTATATAAAGGGGACCTTCCCTTTGTAATGACTTATGTGTATTTTACTATTGAAAATATACAACTCTCTCTATATATGATTCTCTCTGTCTCTCCCTCTCTCTCTCCCTCTCTCTCTATTGCAAAGTTTACTACTTATCTTATTGCTCTTGTATCTCGAATTATTGACACTATAATCACAGATCTTGGTCATCTTATGCTCTCTAGCTCATGTTACTTTTGATTCCGATTAACTCATATAATTTTTTATTGTCTTAGAGCTATTTAAGTACTCAAACAACTTTTTGGAAAAACAATTTGGCGTCGTCTGTGGGGATTTCGAGAATCAAAGCTGTAGTTTGTTTCTAGAGATCTTTCGAAAAACCACTCTCCACAACCTAATATGGCTGAGAACAACGCGATAATGAAAGCTATCTTGGATGTAAGAAAAGATCTCACAGGCACTCTCAAAGCAGTTGTTGAAGGAGATGCTCTACACGCAACCCCCAGTACATTGGCTAGCGTGGAACACCTACCTTCCTCGTCAGAAGATCTGGTGGTTCCACGAGAAAGAAAGGATTCAACATCTACAACCAAAGAAGCACCCCCGGAGGTAAAGAGCATTCTAGGCAAGAAGCCGCCTCAAAATGATAGATGCACCCCAGCAACATATCACGTTGCTGCCGAAGATGAACTCGAAGTCACGAGAATGAAAAACGTGACTGTCGATGCTCAAGCTAACGGCGGCATACTCACAGTCATCCTCAAAAAGATAGAAGAAATGGAAAACGAAAATGGGTTGCTTTGTGACCAGATGAAGGAGCACAAAGAAAGGGTGGATAAGATCTCAGGCGCGCCCAAGTTGCTACCAAAGCGAGACGTGGGGAGGTTCGCTGAACAACCCTACACAAAAGGAGATGTGCCATACCCCATTCCAAAGACCTTCAAAATGCCCCCCTACTTGAAAGTATTTGATGGGACCACCGATCCCGAGGACCATTTGATCCACTATGTCCGTGAAAGGCAACGATCTATCAAAAGAACAGAGGTACCATCCGTACTTCTGAAGAAGTTTGGCAAAACACTGACAGGAGGGGCCCTAACATGGTACTCACAGCTACCGGCACGGATAAATTTGCCACCGCCCATGCAGGAGCAAGCAAGGCGGAAGCACGGATCAACGACATTTTTGTTGTACGATAGACCCCAAGAGAAGGACTCTGGGAGTTCCTAGCTAGGTTTAACAGGGTCAGAATGAGCCTACCAAACGTGTCCGAAGGCATGGTAGTTGCTGCCTTTCAGAACGGGCTCAGTAGAGATGGCTCTAGGGCAACCAAAAAACTACTCAGCCGTCTTCTGAAATATCCCCCCACCACCTGGGAAGAGATACACACCGCCTATTGGGCCGAGGTACGTGGGGATGATGACGACCTTAACGACCCAACCCGATAGTTGACGACGGTGCACCCAGAAATCCGAAGGGACTGGCGCAGCGTAGGACGACGGGAGCAAGTCCCACGCCTCAACAAGGAAAGACACCAACCATACATCAGGTCCTCGCATCCGCCACCGCCAAGGAATGCGGATGCCTTACAACCACATGTCACCCCACTAAGGAACGATAGAGGTATGCCCCCTTCATTATCTACACATAAATTTTGTGTATCTCCTTCAGAAGTATTGTACGCACAGGAAAAGCTGGGCAACATAGTACAATGTCCAACAAATATGAAGTCCGACCCCGCCACCAGAAAATCAAATGCCCTGTGCGAGTTCCACCAAGAATGGGGGCACAGAACGGAGGACTGCATAGCTCTCCGACAAGAGATGGTCCGAATGCTAAACCAAGGGTTCTCGAAAAAACAGCTCAGCGACAAAAGAAAGCTCAACTTCGCACGCGGGCGGAAACAACCCCACGGCCCGCCCAAGCCGCCCTCACCAACACGCACCATCAAAATTATCATTGGGTATGGCAATGACTCAACGATGAATCACGTCAAATTCACCACCACTCACAAGTGAAAGCGAACCATTGCTCACGAACGGTATGACGACTTCGAAGATAGTATCAAATTCGATAAGTCTAATGCCGACGGTTTGTGTTTTCCTCATTTAATGCCTTAGTTATTACTTTACGCATAGTAGATACTGATGTTAAAAGGATCATGGTCGACAACGGAAGTGGCGCATGTATCATTCATCCAGGAGTCCTTGCACTCATGGGACTCGAGGATAAAGAAATTCCACGCTGCATAACACTAACGTGTTTTAATATTGCAGTGGAAAGAACCTCAGGCAAGGTGATGTTGCCCGTTATGGCAAGACGAGTTACGATGGAAACCACTTTCAACGTAATGAACCAAGAAATGCCATAAAACGCCATTATCGGACGCCCACGGATACATGCCATGAGGGCCATCCCGTCCAGTTTCTATCAAGTGATCAAATTCCCAGCCCCATGGAGTGCACAGCATACGGGGCGAGCCCCGCACCGCTCAAGAATGCTATAAATAGCTCAAGATTACATACACACCAAGCAACTCAAGGAAGAAAGTGCTTAAGCATAGCAATTAGCCCTGTCGGGGACTAAGGTCCACTCGACAGAGAACGCCATCAACGATACCGAGGATGTCGAGGCTAGTAAGGCTACGGTCGAACACATCGACGACGTCCAGTTAAACAGCAGCGACCCTGCAAAGAAAGCTTACATAGGCCATGGCCTATCAAATCTAGGTCAGTACCGTGAATTTTTATCTAGCCATGCGGACCTATTCGCTTTTTCCCATGCAGATATGCCGAGAATTCCACGAGAAATTGCCTCCAAAAAACTCAACATCAACCCATTACACCCGTCCGTGTGGCAGGTAAGAAGAAAATTCAACGCCGTCATCAACGAAGCGGTGATGTGACAAACCGACCCGTCGTCCTATGTGTTACTGCTATGTTTCCCCCTTATTGTGTTGCTTCATGTTTCAATATCAGTATTAGAGTCGATCAGGTGTAATTGAATTATTTTTGGTTTAAAATAAGGCGCATGGCTTATTAGAAGGAAGCTTGTTTTGGAAAAGACAACCGGAAGTTGACATATGAGTTAGAAGGCTCGGATGTGATATTGGATGATTCGGCTAGCTTCGAGAGATGAATTGTGACTTAGGAGAGCAATCGGAATTGAATTTGGAGGTGCGGTGTAGAATTAGGATTGAATTGGCGAAGTTTGAATTTTGGCAGATTCCAGTTGATAGGTGAGATTTTGATCCGAGGGTCAAAAAGGATTCTGAAAGTTTCAGTAGATTCGTTAGCTGATTTTGGATATGTCTACAAATTTTTAGGTCATTCGGACGTCGTTTGATTGGGTTTTTGATTGTATGCTCTTTTCGGAAGTTCTTATGAAATTTAGGCTTGGATTTGAGGAATTTAACGATTTTTAATGTTAATGATGGTGTTCTTATGGATCGAGAAAGCTTGAATAAGGTAATAGTTCATGTTGGTGCTTTTGGTTGAGGTCTCGGGGGCCTCGAGGGTGATTACGGATGGTTAAACGAGAATTTTTGGAGTTTGCTTTAGGTTTAGGATTCTATCTTCTGGTATTTCCACGTTACGGACGAGGGGCCGCTTAGGCGGCATCCTTTGAAGCGGAAGATGAGTCACGGAAGAAACTAGGGGAAAAGGCTTGGACCGTTTGAGCGGCTTGGGAACCGCATAAGCGGTTACCGCATAAGCGGTAATTTAAGTGAGACCACATAAGCGGTCGTGGAGACGCGTAAGTAGTGTCCGCAGGATCGGTCAGTGGACCACGTACGTGGAAATTTGAGCTAGGCATAAGGGTTTAAGTTATCATTTTTTCATCCGTGAGTTTAAGTCATCTTTCCACCATATTTGAGGATTTTGAGAGCTTTTGGGAGCAAATGAAGAGGGTTTCGAAGGGAATCAAAGGGAGGTAAGTTCCTTGGCCTGATTATTCAAGATTATGGAAGGATTAACATGGGAAGTTGGTTGAATTCATTAAAAAGGGGCTAAAGTTAGGACTTGAGTTTTGATATTTCAAATTGGAATTTGATAGGTCATTTGATCTCGGATTTGGGAGTTCTTCTGGTATGTATGAACTCGTGGCGAGACGAGAATTCCGAAAATGTAAGTTTATAATTTTTTGAGAAGCGGTCCCAGGGCTTGAGTTTTGCTAATTTCAAGATTTTTGTTATATTTCGATTGTTTTCGATTGGGTGTTTCCCATTAGCATATTATGATATATTTGTACTGATTTTGGTTAGATTTGACGCGCGTGGAGGCCGATTTGAGGGGCAAGGGCGTCGTGAGCTTGAGATTTTGCCGGTTCGAGGTGAGTAATACTTGGAAATGATATCCTGAGGGTTTGAAACTCTGGTTTTGCACATCTTAGTGTTGTATTGTGGTGACTTGCACGCTGGACCTGAGCGTGGGGTAGAGCACCGTTGGGATTGTGACTTGGTCCGTCCCGGTTATTTGTTTTTACTGCTAAATTGTAAATGTTTTGTTGTCATCATTATGACTTGGACTCATTGCCATTTGGGGCTTACTGCCGATTATTTGAAACCTCGGTATATCACAAAGTGACACTATATGAGGCGAGACACGCACTCCATGGCTAGTGCGGGGTCATATATGAGGGAAATTGTGACTCGGTTCAATCCGAGGGATGAATTGTACAATATTGGTGATTGCTTCGCACCGTATATTGATGTTATCTGGGCTTGATGCCATGTTTGGGCCTTGTGCCGACTTACAGAATCCTTTGGGGATTGATATATCAAATTTAGCCTGATTTGCATACTATTTGAATTTAGTCCAGCGTTTTTAATACTATTTTTGCAAATTCAACTAAAATTCTATGTTTTGAAAACACAAATGATTCTTAAATGATATTTCGGGCTGACGATCATTATCTCACTATTTTCTGGACTGTATACTATTTCTTGGAACGATGGTAATTATTGGCACCGTGTGTTGAAATGGAAACGGTGGTAACTATTGACACTGTGTGTTGAAATGGAAACGGTGGTAACTATTGACACCGTGTATGGTAATGGAAACAGTGGTAACTATTGGCACTGTATGATATTGCGTTAGGCTAATGGATCATTTTCAGAGTCTGTACACACCCCCAGTGAGCGTCGTTGACGTTAAATCATATGCATGGTTGGCTCGGGCTGCACGCCGCAGCGTATTCATATGCATTGCATTGCATTCATGCATTTACTCCTATTTGTACTACGTGGCATGACATTCAGCACTCAGATGTCATTGGCATACATATTGTTACTTGCCTTGTTGACCAGATACCCTGGTATTATATGTTAAGGAGTGTTGTGCCCAAGGTGCCGATTTATGAGCCGGTTTTCTCTATCTGATATAGTATTTATAGGCTTGGCTGTTGAAAAAGAAAAAGGGATATTTATAAAATGAATCTTTCAAAAGAGATATTTTTAACTGAACTTGAGATTTCCAAAAGGATTTTCACTCAAAGGGTTGTACTGTTCTTTATAGCATTTTTGTGTGCCCATATGTGTTTTCGTATCGCTTAGATATTATCTCTCTTATTACCGCTGAGTTGGAAGTACTCACTTTACTCCCTGCACCTTGTGTGCAGTTGCAGGTATTGTTCACCCGATAGCGTGTCATTAGCAGGATCGAAGGCCATATTCTAGTAGTTGAGCAAGGTGACCGCCAGCGTTCGCGGCACCACACTCATCCTTGTATTCTGGTTTTACCTTGTATATTTATACATTTTTGGTCCAATAGTAGTGTCCCCACTCTTTAGATGCTCGTGACTTGTGACACCCCGGTCGGGCTGTAGTGGTATTCATAGTAATTAATGTCATAAATTTAGATTCGATCTGTTTTAACTGATTAATTACTTTAAGTTGTGTAATTGAAGCGGTCTGGTTGGCCTTGTCTTCACGAGAGGCGCCATCACGACTGGATTTGGGAATTGGGTCCTGACAAGTTGGTATCAGATCCTAGGTTACTAGGTCTCACGAGTCATGAGCAGGTTTAGTAGAGTCTCGCAAATCGGTACTAAGACGTCTGTATTTATCCTCGAGAGGCTGCAGAACCTTTAGGAAAACTTTCCATTCTTGGAATTCTTATCGTGCGTGCTTGATTCAGCTTGAGATATAACTTTTGAAATTCCTTCTGTATGTCTATATGCGCACGCGAGCGCTCAGTAGTTTATGTCCCTAGATGGCTTGTGATTCCCCGATCGAGTGGCGAGAGGTAATACCCATAAGTTCATGTTGGGCCAGTCTGGAGGACTCGAGGCCGGATAATTGCCTATGGTTTGAGCACCGAGGTGCTGATTGTGTGAGCAAGTGTTTCGAACTTATATGTTCAGTGTCGTTTTTATTAGCTAGAATGGCGGCTGGATATCCATGTGATGAGTATATTAGTAACGTGGGGTGTATCTATGTGATCTTGGTAGGGACAAAAGAGTCTGGTGAAAAATAGACGAGTTGTCGAGTGTTCGACTCCTATTGTACTTTTATGTGTAGCACGAGTTATGGGCGCGTGAAGAATATTTCATGTCTCTTAGTTGTCAAGAAAAGTACATTCCATGTGGCAGTATGAGTATAGACTAAGAAAGACTAAATGGCTGTGTATTACGTATATGATGGTGGAAGGTATGTGCTGTATTTTGAAGTATTCGGACGCTTAAGAAAGTGGACTCCGCTGATGTGGAAATGAATGTGAGGTTTGCAGAGAATGTCAGTGCTAGATGATCTGTGTATTCACAAAATTGTAAACGACTTGAGTTTAATTCTCTCTATAATGTTGTGATTTCATTCAAGTAAAAGTATTAGGATTATTGAGCGTGTCCTGGTATATGGCTTCGAGCCAAAATGGGGAGGTTGCTATGGATTAGCTGATTGCACTATTGTATGCTATGATTGGTTCTGTTTCAATGTATGTTGGCGGATCAAGTCCGGTCATAGGAATTGAGCCGAGAATGGCTCGTGTGAAGGAAAATTTCTTCAAAGGTTAAATGGTGCTTTCGTAATGTGAGGAATGCTAGGATGTTTGAAAGTGTTGTTGATAAAGAATGCTCAGTGTATAGGGAAGGAAAATGGTTGTTTATATCTGTATGAGATCATGTTCTGCGATGTCTGGGTACTAATAAGGCACGAATGGTTCTGTTCTTTTAGGGCAGGGGAATTACTGCTGAATAAGAGTGAATGACTCTCGGGAATGGTTTTACTGGGTTCAAGATTTTTCATGTAACAATCAGGTGTCATAAGTTTATGTATGTGGCTAGATACTAGGCATTCATTAGAAAGATCAAGACTTGTGGTATTTTATGTTAATCATGGGGTTCTACGTATCCGTATTTGGAAGGTAATGGTAACGAATTAAGATTCGCAGGAAGTTCTTCAAGGTTAAGCATTCTGGAATATGGTATTTTAGGGAATCAATTGAGAGGGTATTCAGTGGCCAATGGGTCTTAGACAGTGTGGTCTTATGCGAGTCTCGTGTGGTAACCTGAGTTGAGGTATTGTGGTGCTACAGTAAGGGAGAATATCAAATTAATGATGAATCATGAAGGAAATGAGATAAATGGGATAGCTTGATAATAAACCAAGTCGGTATGATAAGAATGTAATTTATCCTTTGTATGGGTTCGAGGTAATGAGTCTTACTGGAATTGTACAGCAGAGCTCTTGCGTGCCAGCAGTTTTTTAGCTTGGTTTGGGTAGAAGGATTCAGTCCTGGCAGTTTAGCTTGTGCAATGGAATTGGGAAAAAGAGTTTTGATGTGTTTTATCGTGGTTTGAAGATGGGCATGTTATCCTAGTGTGATATGGTCTGTGTGTTATGATATGGAGAATTGAGGATTGCGCGTTCAAGGCTTTGGTTCAGTTCATAATGGGAAATCATTAAATTCTTGAGCAGCAAGGACAATTTCAGGTGAGAAAAGAATTGATCTTCAGATGATTAAGGTGATGTAAATTGATTATACGTTAGTAGTATTGCGACATTTTCTTGTTGGATCGACTGCGGATATTTGACTTTATTGACGGCACGGGAAAATTTGAATATCTTTCGTGGTATGAATGGATACTTGATGCGTGTTATGTATTTGTATGGCGGATTGTGGGATTAGGCATAGTGATTGATGCGTTATATGTGTTGGAGACTAAAAGTTCTCGTGATCCGACCATGTGGTGGTTGTGGGTCGTGTGTATCGACATCGTCTTGCAATTTTTGGAAACTGGATGTCCGAGTGGATTTTTCTTCGCTTGATATGTTAATTTTGGGTTATGATATTATATTGCAGACTGGTTGTTCTAATGTCAAGTTGTCTAGACTAATGTGTTATGGGCTATGTCGAAAAAGGGGAACAGATTGCAGGGTAAGGTACATCGGATTATGTTCCAGCAGGGTAGCTTGTATCCCAGAGACCAGCGGAAGGCTGGCAAGAATTGCTTTGCTAATTGGGCCTTTGTGGCAGATGTCAGTGCAGAGGTTTCTACTATTGATTCAGTTCCGGTATTGAGGGACTTTTCGGGTGCATTTTTTGCGGCTGGCATGAGGCTATATGTGTTTATTGTAATGAGAATATCGGGCTCGATGTGCATCTCCTTTGTGAAATATATGTGTGGATTGAGTGTCACGCCGCCATGGGTATGTTATCTGGATAGAATCGCGCGTTGTGGCAAGGCACGTGATTTTATAACCTTTCGAGAAGGATTCAAGTACTATATTTCTATGATGTGAGATGGGATCTTAGTTCTGTGTTGTGATCGTACGGAGAAATTTGAATTATAGCTCTTTTGTTTGAGTCAGTTGTCATTGTTCGAGTGTGTTCAGATCATTCCGTATTGGTTCCTGTGCTGAGCACGTTGTGGCTTAGGCCAGAGTTGAGGTCGCATCACCAGAGTGGCGTGATGTAGTTGAGATAATTGTCGGGGTCATTAATGAGAACAAGCATATTTGATTTCAGCTAGTTAGAAAGGTAATATCGAGGTTTGGCTCTGAAAACTGTTGTAGTATCAGTCAGAAAGGGAATGGACTCATGAATGGGTGATCTGAGATATGGGTTCGGTATATCGTGTGTTTCAGTTGTCATTGGCAGTATATGAAAGTGTTGGAATAAGACTTTAGCTAAATAAGAGGTTCTCTATTGGTATTGAGTATTGTGGGCAACTGCTGTGGATAGAGACTATCGTCCTGAGTGTTGGAATATGTGGTATGTTGTATGAATTCACCTAAGCTTGCAGGTGTGGTTTTTTACAGTTGGTTCTGGTTAATTCTGAGTATAGACGTGGGGTTATGATCTGGTGCACAATTCCGGGAACTGCAATGTGGTTTATGGTTTAGATGGACTGTGAAATTTCGGCTATGTTGTGTTATCGGACCTATACAAGATTGGGTGACGTGGGATCACCCCGAGTATATGCTTGGTAAGGTCATTCAGCTATTGGGCTGCTCCTAGTACCACTCTTGGTACGCTCGAGGATAAGCGTTTGTTTAAGTAGGGGGAAATGTGATGACCTGACCCGTCTTCCTATGTGTTACTACTATGTTTCCCCCTTATTGTGTTGCTTCATGTTTCAATATCACTATTAGAGTCGATCATGTGTAATTGAATTGGTTTTGGTTAAAAATAAGGCTCATGGCTTCTTAGAATGAAGCTTGTTTTGGAAAAGTCAACCAGAAGTTGACTTGTGAGTTAGAAGGCTCGGATCCAATTTTCGATGATTCGGTTAGCTTCAGGAGATGAATTGTGACTTACGAGAGCGATCGAAATTGAATTTGGCGGTCCGGTGTAGAATTAGGCTTGAATTGGCGAAGTTTGAATACTGGCGGATTCCAGTTGATAGGTGAGATTTTGATCCGAGGGTTGGAATGGAATTCTGAAAGTTGCAATAGCTTCGTTAGGTGATTTTGGATATGTCTGCAAATTTCTAGGTCATTCGGACGTCGTTTGGTTGGGTTTTTTATTGTATGCTCTTTTCGGAAGTTCTTAAGAAATTTAGGCTTGGATTTGAGGAATTTGGCGATTTTTGGATGTTAATGATAGTGTTCTTATTGCTCGAGCTAGTTTGAATAAGGTAATAGGTCATGTTGGTGCTTTTGGTTGAGGTCCCGGGGGCCTCGGGTTGATTCCGGATTGTAAACGAGAATTTTTGGAGTTTGCTTCAGGTTTGGGATTCTGTCTTCTGGTATTTCCGCGTTGCGGACAAGGGGCCGCTTAGGCGGCATCCGCTGAAGCGGAAGATGGGTCGCGGAAGCGGCTAGGGGAAAAAGGCTTGGACCGCTGGAGCGGCTTGGGAAACGCATAAGCGGTTATTGCAGAAGCGGTAATTTGACTGCAGAAGCGGTCCGTGTGGTATAAGTGAGACCGCAAAGCGGTTTGTGGAGACGCGTAAGCGGTGTCCGCAGGAGCGGTCAGTGGACGTACGCAGAAATCGAGCTGGGCAGAAGGGTTTAAGTTATCATTTTTCCATCCGCAAGTATAAGTCATCTTTCCACCATTTTTGAGGATTTTGAGAGCTTTTGGGAGCAAATGAAGAGGGTTTCGAAGGGAATCAATGGGAGGTAAGTTCCTTGGCCTAATTATTCAAGATTATGGAAGGATTAACATGGAAACTTGGTTGAATTCATTAAAAAGGGGCTAAAGTTAGGGCTTGAGTTTTGATATTTCAAATTGAAATTTGATAGGTCATTTGAGGTCGGATTTGGGAGTTCTTGCTATGTATGAACTCGTGGCGAGACTAGAATTCCGAAAACGTAAGTTTCATAATTTTTTAAGAAGTGGGCCCAGGGCTCGGGTTTGCTAGTTTTGAGATTTTTGTTATTTGTCGATTGTTTTCGATTGGGTGTTGTCGCATTAGCATATTATGATATATTTGTACTGATTTTGGTTAGATTTGACGCGCGTGGAGGCCGATTTGAGGGTGAAGGGCGTCGCGAGCTTGAGATTTCGCCGGTTAGAGGTGAGTAATACTTGGGAATGATATCCTGAGGGTTTGAAACCCCGGATTTGCACATCTTAGTGTTGTATTGTGGTGACTTGCACGCTGGACCTGAGCGTGGGGTAGAGCACCGTTGGGATTGTGACTTGGTCCGACCCGGTTGTTGCCTTTTACTGCTAAATTGTAAATGTTTTGTTGTCATCATTATGACTTAGGCTCATTGCCATACTTGGGGCTTATTGCCGATTATTTGAAACCCCGGTATATCACATCGTGACTCTATATGAGGCGAGACACGCACTCCATGGCTAGTGCAGGGTCATATATGTGGGAAATTGTGACTCAATATAATCCCAGGGATGAATTCTACTATATTGGCGATTGCTTCGCACCCTATATTGATGTTATCTGGGCTTGATTCCATGTTTGGGGCCATGTGACGGTTTGTAGAATCCATTGGGGATTGATATATCAAAGTTAGCATGATTGGCATACTATTTGAATTCAGTCGAGGGTTTTTAATACTATTTTTGAAAACTCAGCTAAAATTCTATGTTTTGAAAACACAAATGATTCTTAAATGATATTTCAGGCTGACGATCATTATCTCACTATTTTCAGGATTGTATATTATTTATTGGAACGATGGTAACTATTGGCACCGTGTGTTGAAATGTAATCGGTGGTAACAATTGACATCGTGTGTTGAAATGGAAACAGTGGTAACTATTGACACTGTGTATTGTAATGGAAACATTGGTAACCATTGGCACTGTATGATATTGCGCTTGAGCTGAAGGAGCCCTTCCAGAGTCTGTACACACCCCCAGTGAGCGCCATCGACGTTAAATCATATGCATGGTTGGATCGGGCTGCACGTTATAGCGTATTCATGTGCATTGCTTTGCATTCATTCATTTACTTCTGTTTGTAATACATGACATGACATTCAGAACTCATAGTTCATTTGCATACATATTGTTACTTGCCTTGTTGACCAGATACCCTGGTATTATATGTTAAGGAGTATTATGCCCAAGGGGCCGATTTATGAGCCGATTTGCTCTATCTGATATAGTATTTATAGGCTTGGCTATTGAAAAAGAAAAAGGGATATTTCTGAAATGAATTTTTCAAAAGAGAAATTTTTAAGTGAACTTGAGATTTTCCGAAGGATTTTCACTCAAAGGGTTGTACTAATCTTTATAGCATTGTTGTGTGCTCATACTGTTTTCTTATCGCTTAGATATTATTTTCTCTTATTACCGTTGAGTGAAAGCACTCGCTTTACTCCCTCCACCTTGCGTGCAGTTGCAGGTATTGTTCACCCGATAACGGGTCATTAGCAGGATCGAAGGCCATATTCTGGTTGTTGAGCAAGGTGACCGCCAGCGTTTGCGGCACCGCACTCCATCCTTGTATTCTGGTTTTGCCTTGTATATTTATACATTGTTTGTCCAGTAGTAGTGTCCCTACTCATTAGATGCTCGTGACTTGTGACACCCCGGTCGGGATGTAATGGTATTCATAGTAATTAATGTCATAAATTTAGATTCGATCTGGTTTAACTGATTAATTACTTTAAGTGGTGTAATTGAAACGGTCTGGCTGGCCTTGTCTTCACGAGATGCGCCATCTGGACTGGATTTGGGAATTGGGTCGTGACGGGTGAGTGAAGAAGTAGACAAGCTGCTAGCTAATGGCTCTATCAGGGAATCCAAGTAACCGGAAAGGGTCGCCAACGTCGTAATGGTCAAAAAGAAAAATGGGAAGTAGCAGATGTGTGTAGATTTCACCGACCTAAACGAAGCATATCCAAAAGACTCATTCTTGCTACCCCACATCGACCAGCTGGTAGACGCAACGGCAAGACATGAGCTCCTAAGCTTCCTTGATGCGTATTCCGGCTACAATCAGATCATGATGGCCGAGGAGGATCAGGAGAAGACAACTTTCATCACCCACCAGGGGACGTATTGCTATAATGTAATGCCCTTCGAGCTTAAGAACGCAGGGGCCACTTACCAAAGGCTGGTGACTGCAATGTTCAAAGAACTACTCTGTAAGAGAATGGAGGTCTAAATCGACGATATGTTGGTCAAGTCGGCAAAAAAGGAAGACCACCTCACCCACCTGAAGGAGGCCTTCGAAATATTAAAGAGGTACGGCATGAAATTGAATCCCGAAAAATGCGCTTTTGGAGTAGCCTGGGGAAAGATCCTGGGATTTCTGGTAAGGGGGATCGAAGTCAACCCTAACCAGATCAAGGCCATAGAAGCCATCCCATAAATGCTAAGCAGCAAAAAACAGGTGCAGAAGTTGACGAGCGGGATAGCCGCCCTCTCCGGGTTCATCTCACGCTCCTCCGACAGGTGCCAAGAGTTCTTTGGTGTATTGAAGAAAGACCAGGGACTGCAATGGAACGAAGAATGTGTGGAAGCCCTGAAGAACCTGAAAGCACACTTATCATCACCACCCCTACTGGTGAAAGCCAACCCATGTGAGCCATTGCTGATATATTTGGCCATATCAGAAGTCGCTGCCAGCGCCATCCTGGTGCGCGAAAATAAAGGTACGCAATATCCTATTTATTATATTAGCAGAACTTTAGAGGATGTCGAAACCCGGTACCCCCACCTTGAGAGACTAGAGTTATCACTCGTAGTAGCTTCACGAAAGCTACGACCATATTTCCAGTGACATCCCATAAGGGTAGTAACTACCTTCCCTCTATGGAGCGTCCTACACAAACCAGAACTCTCAGGGCGACTCGCTAGATGGGCCGTCGAGCTTAGCGAGCATGATATTACGTACCTCCTAAGGACTGCCATCAAGACACAAGTCTTAGCTGACTTTATCGCCGACTTCAGCACGGAAGTCCTGCCAATGGCAGAACTCGAATCCAACCGCGCATCCTCCGAAAACAACCTATGGGTCCTTTATACGGATGGCGCCGCCAATGCATCGGGATCGGGACTGGGAGTCGTTATTGAGATCCCCACAGGTGAAACAATTTTCTAGTCCATACAATTCCCGGAAAAGACTAACAACGAGGCCGAGTATGAGGCCGTTATTGCAGGTATGAAACTGGCCACCAAGTATGGGACTCGCCGAATTCTCCTCCACTGCGACTCCTAACTTGTGGTAAACCAGATCACTGGGACATATCAAATCAAAGAACAGAGGTTACAAAAATACCAGTCAGAAATCCACAAACTGATGGCTACATTCAACGAATGCCGCTTCGAACAAATTCCAAGAGCACAAAATGTCGAAGCGGACGACCTGGTAAAATTGGTTGCCCCCACCAAAAACATCAACAAATAAAGTGTGGTCATACTCCTCCACTCAGAAATTGATCACACCGAGGTACTTTTCTTAAACCTGACTTGGGACTGGCGCAAAATTTTCATATCTTATTTGCAGGATAGGATACTACCCCCCGATAAAAAAGAGGCGAAAAAGCTTCGCGTACAGGCCGCCCGATATTGCATGATCAACAATGACCATTATAAGAGGATGTTCGGTGGCCCCTTAGCCAAATGCTTAGGGCCACAACAAATAAGACCGGTACTCGAAGAAGTACAGGAAGGCCATTGCGGCGCCTATACTGGCAACCGCGCCCTCGTGAGGTGCATCATACGCGCCGGCTACTACTGGCCCACCATGAAAAAAGAGGCAGGTGAGTATGTCCGCCAATGCGAGCAATGCCAAAAGTTCGTCCAAATGATACACCAACCATGAGAACCCCTCCATTCCTTCACCTGCCCCTGGCCATTCATCAAGTGGGGAATGGATATAGTCGGCCCACTACCCTCAGGACGAGGAAAGCTACGATGTTTACTTGTTTTAACTGACTATTTCTGCAAGTGGGTGGAAGCAGGTGCGTAAGCGCAAATACGCAAACAAGAAGTCATCACCTTCATATGGAGGAACATCATATGCCGTTTTGGCATCCCCAAAGAAATCAGATGCGATAATCGGCGCTACTTCATTGGTCAGAAAACGACCAAGTTCTTCAAAAAATGGCGCATCAAAAGGATACTATCCACGATACCACCCCGCTGCCAAAGGTCAAGAGGAGTCTTGCAACAAAACAATTCTAAACATACTAAAAAAGATGCTCGAAGATGCCAAGGGGCTATGTCCGGAGCTACTACCTGAAGTCTTGTGGGTGCACAGAACCACACCCAAGTCCAGCACCGGGTAAACCCCCTACTCTCTGGTTTATGGAACCGACGCGGTCATACCCGTTGAAGTGGGCGAACCCAACCTAAGTTATTCACACACCAGCAGGACAGAAAACGATATCAGCAGACTCCAACATCTTGATGAAGTCGAAGAAAGAAGACAAATGGCCCACATCAGGATGGTAACCCAAAAACAACAAGTCGAAAGATATTACAACAAAAGGGAAAAAAATACGGCCGCTCAAAGTAGGGGATTACATCCTCAAAGCCAAGACTTTGGCCTCAAAAGACCCAAGTAAAGGGAAATTGGGCACAAACTGGGATGGACCCTACAAGATCACGGCGGCGGCCGGGAAAGGAGCATTCCAGCTAGAGACAATGGAAGGAAAGACACTCCAAAACAACTGGAACGTCGCTCACCTCAAACATTTCCACTTCTAAAAAGGTGTCGCCTGAGTCGTACTCTTTTTCCCTTACCTGGGTTTTGTCCCAATTGGGTTTTCTCGGGAAGGTTTTTAACGAGGTGGCAAAGGGGTCACCTGGAGATGTTTGCAGCGCAAGTGCATCATGTCTGCCTCTCCATGTACTCTCCAAGCCAGACATGATACAGGGACTGGATTAGTGTCATCTTCAGATGTATAGAAAGGCTACGGCCATCTGTAGATGTATAGAAAGGCTACAGCTATTCTTGATGTATAGAAAGGCTACAGCCATCCCCAGATGTATAGAAAGGCTACAACCATCTCTTAATGAATGAAATGGCTACGGCCATCTCCAAATGAATGAAAAGGCTACGGCCATCTCTAAATGAATGAAAAGGCTACGGCCATCTCCTAATGAATGAAAAGGCTACGGCCAGCTCCAAATGAAGAAAAAGGCTACGACCATCTCCTAATGAATGAAAAGTCTATGGCCATCACCAAATGAAGAAAAAGTCTACGGCCATCTCTAAATAAATGAAAAGTCTACGGCCATCTCCAAATTAAGAAAAAGGCTACGGCCATTATTCTACATGGCCATGTCCATCGTTTTCATAAGGCTACGGCCATCATTTTATATGGATAAGGCCATTAGGCTACAACCATTATTTTACATGGCTATGGCCATCGTTTTCATAAGGCTACAACCATCATTTTGTATGGCTAAGGCCATCAGGCTACGTCCATTATTTTACATGGCTATGGCCATCGTTTTCATAAGGCTACGGCCATCATTTTATATGGCTAAGGCCATCAGGCTACAGCCATTATTTTACATGGCTATGGCTATCGTTTTCATAAGGCTACGCCCAACATTTTATATGGCTAAGACCATCAGTCTACAGCCATCACTTTACATGGCTAAGGCCATCAGGCTACGGCCATCATTTTACATGGCTAAGTCCATCAGGCTACGACCATCATTTTATATGGCTAAGGCCATCAGGCTACGACCATCATTTTATATGACAAAGGTCATCAGCCTACTACCATTATTTTACATGGCTATGGAAATCGTTTTTATAAGGCTATGGCCATCATTTTATATGGCTAAGGCCATAATGTTTAAACGACTAAGGTCATCGAATTTTATAGGGCTAAGGCTATCATTTCTATACGGCTAGGGCCGTCGAAAAATGAAAAGCTACGGCCGTTATTTACGAGACTATGGCCATTGTTTCTACACAGCTAAAGTCGTCAAGCTCTACACAGCTACGGTGAAAAATAAAGCAACTTGCCAAAAAGAATAGAAAAGATTACTTTAAAAAAAAATCATATGCCTTTATCAAAGGGGTCAAACACCCATGATTCAAAAATCAGTATTTACATGTATATTTACAAGGATCCTAACAATCCACTACTTATCTTGATCGGCCTGACCTTCAGATGGCACGTCCTTATTTCCAGGAGGGTACGCTTTGGAAATCCAAGAGCTGGATTCCAAACAATTAATGTCTGCAGAGTTGCCTCCCTCTCGGGCCGGCAATTCAGGACTATAACCGACCGCTTCACGAGCGGCTCTAACCAACTGGCGCTGGCTCTCAACTTCTACCTCAAATTCTTGACTAGCCTGTTGGAAATCATGTATACCTTTGATATGTGCGCTTTGGTTGTATGAGCATGATTTTCAGGTATAGGTTTTGATGAATGACAAACAATGAAGTCAAGTGTATAATCAAATGGCGAGAAGCATACTGATGACGGAATTGCATGAACAAGCTAAAGAAGTTCAAGACCGAAGACCCAAGACGTAGGTCGTTTGGTAGAACCAATGTAAGGACAACGTTTAAGTTATCTAATCCTTTGGCTCAACATTAGGTCATCATAAACTTGCATAAAATCACTTTATTAAATTACATATATCATAAATATTTTTAATATATACTTCAAACAAAACGATTTTAACGTTTTCATTTCAACCAAAATGGGTTTTGAAGTAAGTTTTCAATTCTGGTATACTCTGGTATACACAGTGTATATCAAGTGTATATAAAGTGTATATAATCGACCGTTGCCAAAGTTTTGAACACTGGAACAACATAATCGATTGTATACTTTAACAATCAATTGTTGCCAATCGATTGTCCACTTTAACAATCGATTATTTTGAGACAGTGCAACTGAAGTTAAATATCAAAACAATCGATTGTCTTTGTCCACAATCGATTATCAACAATCGATTGTCCCTTCATACAATCGATTATATTTTGACCGTTCCCACAGAATCCTAAATTGATTTTTGAACGTTGAAGGCAATCGATTATTCAGGTTTAACAATCGATTGTTTAGCCTAAAATCAGGAATCTGTTTTTTGAACGTTGGTCAGAAAATCGATTGTCACCTCCAAACAATCGATTGTTTGAGCACAGAATCAGGGATTTGAATTGTCAATTAAGCAACGGTCAGCACTACTTTTTCACCTATAAAAAGAGGTCTTTTGAGCTGATTTTAAACACACAACTCCTGCATATATTGATATACATATTGATCATTTTCAAGCATCATTTTAGAGCTTTTTTTGAGCCATTTGATAGACAACTTTGTGTTGTTCATAGAGCTTATTTTGTTTCTCTTTATCCACTCTATTGAGAGAGTATTTGTTGTAAAAGAGAGTTGTTTGAGAAGAACATATCTTCTCATTTGTCGGGTTTGCTAAGTACCCAAAGTCTTAATGGTTGAAGTCTTGGGGTGAGGTATCCTCAAGCAAGTGAAGTCTTAAGGTGCGGTATCCTTGAGCAACTGTAACGGTTTGTTAAGCACCCGTAAGCTTGACGAAGATAGTGGAATCTCGAGAGAGTCTCTCGGGGACTGGACTAGCCACGGGTTGTGGTGAACCAGGATAAAATACGGTGTGTTCTTTCTAAATTATTTCAATTACCGTATTTACTTATTCCTGCAATTTCAAAATTCCGCAATATTTCAATATTCTCGTGCCTCACTATTCACCCCCCCCCCCTCTAGTAAACGGCATAAATTTTAACAATTGGTATCAGAGCCTAACTCTCCGAAAGCCTTAACCGGTTGAGAGCTATATATATTTTTGTGTATAGAATATTGAAAGCGGGAATGATGAATGAAGGACAATCCACCACTTGCGTTCCACTATTTGACGGAACAAACTATACATATTGGAAAGGGCGGATGAGTATCTTCCTCAAAGCAAACAATTTTCGTTTGTGGCAAATCATCAAAAACGGTGAACCAATGCCGACAAAGAAAGTTGGAGAAATCATGGTTCCAAAGAAGGAATATGAATATGATGCCAAGGACATGAAGATAGTTGAAAATAATGCAAGGACCATCCATGTATTATATTGTGCGGTGAATCCGAATGACTATCGGAAAATCTCTTGCTGCACACCCGCCAAGGAGATGTGGGACAAACTCGAGATCATTTATGAAGGTACGCCTCAAGTCCGAGAATCCAAAATTGATTTTCTAACTCATAAATATGAAACTTTTAAAATGGAGAAGGAACCTATTGGTGTTATGTTTGAACGATTTTTAAGACTCGTCAACGGTCTCCATGCTCTCGGGAAAGTTTACACGAACAAAGATCTTGTTCGAAAAGTCCTACGGAGTCTCACTCCCGAATGGCGTTCCAAAGCCAATGCCATCCAAGAGTCGATGGAATACACGAATATCACAATTGATGGACTAAGAGGTAACCTCGAAACTTATGATAGCACAATTCTTAATCCTTATCTTAGAAGTGATTCGAATTTTGCCTTCAAAGCCTCATCCTCTAAACGAGAAGAGGTAAGTGATTCGGAAAGGGATGATGAAAATACTTCCAATGATATATTTGAAAAGTTTTGTAAGTCTTTGAAGAAGGACAAGAAAAAGAGGAAACACCATAGGCGCGTATCACGGGACTCAGACAGCTCGGGCAATGAAGCCGGCGCATTATGTCTCATGGCAAACGGAGAAGAAGAGGTAAGTACATCTAACTCTCACTCATTTGAAGATTTACAAAATGCCTATGATGAATTGTATGGTGAATTTGTCAATGCTTCCAAATTGATAAAAGAATTGAAGAAAACACTTTCTTTGCAGAAATCACTTTCTTTGCAAACAGATTTTCATAAAACCCTTTCTTTACAAGAAAAAGATTTTGAAAAATCCTCTTCTTTGAAAGAAATAGATTTTGAAAAATTGACTAATGAAAATGGTGTTCTTAAAAACAAAATTGAAGTTTTAGAAAAAGATAACAAATTTTTGGAAAATGACATTGCTGTTTTTAAAAATAAAATCAAGGAATTGAATGAAGCTTCTTCTATTGATACATGTTCAAATTGTTCTTCTTGTAGTTCTTTAAAACTAGAGAACACTGAACTTAGGAAAGCACTAGAAACACGTAGTGTTGATATTCCTAAAGCTGAAACAAAGAAGAAAAAGCCTAGGAATAACTATAGGCGTCAAATGAAAAAGAATCATGATAGAAATGGAGTTGCGCAACCTAGAAATGATTCTAGGATTTTTGCTAATGAGTCTAGGAATAATTATTCTAGACCACCTAGAGATGACTCTAGGAATTTCAACGCGTCTAGGAATGACTTTAGATCACCTAGAACGCATTTGGCTCAACCTAGACATATGCACAATCCTAATGTCATATGTCATTATTGTAATCGGGTAGGACATATTGCACCCGTTTGTTTTGCTAAACATAGAAATTTATGTGTTGATTATAATTGTTATTATCCTAACCCCCAAGGACCCAAAAGAAGTTGGGTACCAAAAATCTATTTTTAGGTTCTTTTTGCAGGTGTGCTTAAAGACTACAATATTGTAGTGGATGCACCAAGCACAAAACCTTAATGCATTAAGGGGGAACGTCGGTTAGTTATCGTATTTTAAATAAAAACACAATGAGTTGATATGTGCAAATAATCTATATCAGTTTTGGTTGATACATGCTTTAATCAGTTCTTTTTGAATAACAATTAGTATCAATTTGGTTTATAATAATTGATTGATTCATGTTTTGATGAACATTCTTAGTTTAAAATACAATTGATATTGTTGAGAAAAATGACCGTTACCATTAGTATGCCATTTACTAACATTTGATATGATCTTGTTTATAATGATTGGTATCGTCAATGGTTTAAATTTTTTTTGGTATAGTATTTTTGCTAATGCCAAAAGGGGGAAGAATATGGGCGATATGCATGCCTTAATTGAGGGGGAATATTCAATTAAGGGGGAATTATATTGAATTTATTTCTACGAATTGTTTGCATAAATTGTATGTTGAGATATAGCATGAATTTAGGGGGAATTTAATATGCATATCTTTCGTTGTTTGTCATTATCAAAAAGGGGGAAATTGTTGGAAATCATGTATACCTTTGATATGTGCGCTTTGGTTGTATGAGCATGATTTTCAGGTATAGGTTTTGATGAATGACAAACAATGAAGTCAAGTGTATAATCAAATGGCGAGAAGCATACTGATGACGGAATTGCATGAACAAGCCAAAGAAGTTCAAGACCGAAGACCCAAGACGTAGGTCGTTTGGTAGAACCAATGTAAGGACACCGTTTAAGTTATCTTATCCTTTGGCTCAACATTAGGTCATCATAAACTTGCATAAAATCACTTTATTAAATTATATATATCATAAATATTTTTAATATATACTTCAAACAAAATTATTTTAACGTTTTCATTTCAACCAAAATGGGTTTTGAAGTAAATTTTCAATTCTGATATATTCTGGTATACACAGTGTATATCAAGTGTATATAATCGACCGTTGCCAAAGTTTTGAACACTGGAACAACGTAATCGATTGTATACTTTAACAATCGACAGTTGACAATCGATTGTCCACTTTAACAATCGATTATTTTGAGACAGTGTGCAACCGGTTTTTAAATATCAAAACAATCGATTGTCTTTGTCCACAATCGATTATCAACAATCGATTGTCCCTTCATACAATCGATTATATTTTGACCGTTCCCACAGAATCCTAAATTGATTTTTGAACGTTGAAGACAATCGATTATTCAGGTTTAACAATCGATTGTTTGGCCTAAAATCAGGAATCTGTTTTTTGAACGTTGGTCAGACAATCGATTGTCACCTCCAAACAATCGATTGTTTGAGCACAGAAAGGGATTTGATTTGTCAATTAAGCAACGGTCAGCACTACTTTTTCACCTATAAAAAGAGGTCTTTTGAGCTGATTTTAAACACACAACTCCTGCATATATTGATATACATATTGATCATTTTCAAGCATCATTTTAGAGCTTTTGTTGAGCCATTTGATAGACAACTTTGTGTTGTTCATAGAGCTTATTTTGTTTCTCTTTATCCACTCTATTGAGAGAGTATTTTGTTGTAAAAGAGAGTTGTTTGAGAAGAACATATCTTCTCATTTGTCGGGTTTGCTAAGTACCCAAAGTCTTAGTGGTTGAAGTCTTGGGGTGAGGTATCCTCAAGCAAGTGAAGTCTTAAGGTGCGGTATCCTTGAGCAACTGTAACGGTTTGTTAAGCACCCGTAAGCTTGACGAAGATAGTGGAATCTCGAGAGAGTCTCTCGGGGACTGGACTAGCCACGGGTTGTGGTGAACCAGGATAAAATACGGTGTGTTCTTTCTTGATTATTTCAATTACCGTATTTACTTATTCCTGCAATTTTAAATTCCGCAACATTTCAATATTCTCGTACCTCAATATTCACCCCCCCCCCCTAGTGAACGGCATAAATTCTAACATAGCCGCCAAAAATTCCTCGAGCACGACCAGCCTAGCCTCCGCGTACACCCACATCTTGTGTGTTTCACGGGACGTGTCGGCCTATGCAAGAGCTCGCTTAAGATCCTCGACCTTGGCCTTTGTGGCATCAAGTTCTGCCTTTAAGGCCGCAACAAGGGTGCGTAATTCCGCCGCCTCTTCCGCCACTACGCGGCCGAGCTACAATTCTTCATCCTTAGCCTGAATAAGGATCTCCATCTCCGCGGCCGGAGCAACAGCGGCCATGAGTTGTTCATCAACTTTCTCCAACTCAGCCACCCTTTTCTTCAATTGCTCCTCGGACTCCACGAGGCCCTCACGAACCACCCTGAAGTTAGGGTCTTGCTTATACATATCGGCCAAGGTCCGGTGCGCCTTGAATGTCCTATTGTACTTCTGCACCAGCCTGTTGTACTTGGCCACCTTCTCATTCTACCGTCGACTCCTCTCCGCCTCTAGGACAAGAGTCTAGAAAAGAAACCAAGTAAGTACAAGGAAAATCACCCTCCACTAACACAAAAGAAAGATCATCGATCAAGGCAAAGGCATACCTGCAAGGCCGCACCCGCCACCCTTTGGGCCAAGACCTTGTTGCTAAGTTCCGCCAGGGCCGCACGCTCATCACCGGCACACAAGAGTGTCATACTGGTGGTCGCTTCCTTGAAATTCTCCAACAAGTTATTGTGGCTTGGAATCACTATGCGACAAGAGGACTGGCCGGCCACCATCTCCACCTAGTCCAAGGACCCACCTCCTCTGCCCACTTCCTCGTCTGAGTAGCCACGGCCTTGCCGGTAAGAATCTGATGCTGCCCCATCCCCGATTTCTCCTCCTCTTCACGGTCCCCCTTTGTGGGATGCATAGCGGGCTTAGATGGAGTCGGTTGAGAAGTGGACGCACCTATGGGGGCAACCCTAGAGGCAGTCTCAAGAACATCCTCTGCTATCTCCATGGGCGTCGTCTCAGGTACGACCCCCAACACGGCCTCAGGTACTATTTCTGGAGCCGGTTCTAACGTGACCTCTTGTCCTGAGGGGGGCGAAGTACTACCCCTGGACGTGCCAATGAGGATCATATCCTCCTCAAGGTCAGATACCGCCCTAGTAGGGCTGGCCATGGTCTTCTTCTTCTGCGCCTTTTTAGAGGCATCCCGACATGCCAAAGTAAGTATTAGACGGGCAAGATAAATTATGGGGAACCCCCAAACCATAACAGAAGGAAAAATTAGGTAAGGCCGTTACCTGCCGGGCCATAAAGTCTGAGGAGTTCAGGCCAGGAACGGCATTCTTCTACAAACGAAATTAACGCTTGCACCCACGAACTAATGTCGTCAACCCTACAAGGAGGGCGAGCCATCACTGCATGAAAACAAGGAGAAGTTTACGACGAAGAAATACAGCAAGGTAAGATTTCCTTAATAAAAGTTGCGCATAGTAATACTTACATGCATCGTTCCACACCTCTGGAAACCCTTCGGGGTTAGACACAAGGTACCAAGTACGCACATAGAAACATCTCGTCCAAAATTTGCGGTTGGCCTTGTCATCCACCTGCGACACAAAGCTCTTCTTGCCCCGACTCCTTAACTGGAGCATCGAGCCTCTCATAAAGATAGCACTGAACATATGTAGGAGGTGATGAACGGTAACCTCTTTCCCAGCCTTCGCAGCATAGATGGTAAGTACCCTACACACCTTCAACGCGTACGGAGTAAGCTGGGCCGGGCATTGCCCCGAACCAACTACAGAGCTCATCCGCCAAGGGGTAAAACGAGAGGTTGTACCCGATCCGAAAGGCGTACTCGTGAAATGCACAGTACCGGGCATGTGCACATTAGCATGGTTTAGCCCACCAGGGACCATCTCAACAAGATCAGGAATCTTATACGATTTTCTGAGAGCGGCCAAGTGAGACGGCATCAAGTTACTATGCTCCCAAGGAGGGAGTTAACACTTGTTCTGGAAATCCTTCCTTTTATCCATATCCAGGGGAAGCAAATTGGCCGTTGATAATGGAACGAAAACTTCTTCGGCATCCCCATCATCTAAGGATTACGAAGCCCTAGAGGGAGCATCGTCCTTATTCCTGGTGTCATCATGACGACGTTTAGCCATAGTGAAAGTTATAAGAAAAAGGCGCCATTGGTCGCGGGTTCGATTCCTAAGAACGGGAGTTTCAGAAAAGAAAGAACAAAGAGCACCAGAAAAAGACAGGGAAAATATTGGGAAAATATTCTCAGAAAAGGTTCGAAAGATGAATCAAGTTCAACTTCCCCTCTATTGGTAGGAAATGATGCACGAAAATTGAAAAGGCATGACTCGAAAATCGGCACAGGAAACCCAAACGTCATGTCATAACCTGAACCTTCTTCGGAGCAGAAGTAATGATCACGCATGTGATCAATGATGTCATCTTAAAAAGGAACCCCAAAAGGGAGGTAATACGTTAACGGCTTGACCTCTTCACATATGGGCACGTCTTTTACATGGGTATCAACAGGAACGGCCAAATTTCCAGAAGTGTCGAGCATGTATGTCCGTCCATTGAAGACGTCTCCCGACTACGTCTCCAATAAACGGAGGGACTATCTGTATTGGGCAAATTAGGTTCCTTACGTCCATACACTATCTACATACGTCCTCGGTGAAGAAAGCGGCTTAATTATGGTCGACTCAAGGAAGGCCGGACTCAGATAGTAGACGGGCCGGGTGACATGACTCACTGCGACGTCGTTTAGAGTTCTGACACTCGTACATTGAGGCCACCAACCCTTGTACTTTTCTTTGATTATTTCGAGGAAGGTCCCTTAGTATATAAAGGGGATCTTCCCTTTGTAAAGACTCATGTGTATTTTACTATTGAAAATATACAACTCTCTCTTTATCTGATTCTCTCTCTCTCTGTTGTGCAAAGTTTACTACTTATCTTATTGCTCTTGTATCTCGAATTATTGACACTATAATCACAGATCTTGGTCATCTTACGCTCTCTAGCTCATATTACTTTTGATTCCGAATAACCCATATTATTTTTGATAGTTTTAGAGCTATTTAAGTACTCAAACAACTTTTTGCCAAAACAGCAATGTTAATTCACAACTGCTGAAGGGTTTTAAAATGAAAAAAGTAAATAATTGTAATGGTTGAATTGTCTAGCTTTCACTAGTAGGCACCATCATGACTTCCGAGAATAGAAAATTCGAATCGTGACAAGTTGCTATCAGAGCTCTAGGTTGCCTATTTCTATTCTTCATGTGAAACTTTTGTTCACCCATGTCCAACAAGTTTGTGGATCATAACACTTAATTATATGTTAGCAAGCATATCTGGCCGACATTTGACTTCAAAAAACGCCTCTTTTTCTTCGAACTGTAAAATCCCATTTTTCCAACCTAGGGAATCTTATCTTATAAAACTAAAGGAATATAATGAAAGACTTTAATTTGGAAAACAAATAATAGTCGTCGGTATTGTTGTAAACTTATTCCAATGAATAATTAGATATTCACTGAACTTTTAGAGACAAATCAGCAGGGAAATTCATTCTTGTTATCTAAAGAATGTGTCAAGATATTCATGCACGTCAGATCCCAGTCTCAACGTTTCTTGTTTTTGTTCTTTTGTGAAACACTTGATTATCACATGACTTATTAACCTAATTCATACTTCCCTTTGAATCTGTTATTCCCATATCAATATGCCATATCATAATTGTTCTAATCTTCTTATACATAGATTTGATATGTTTATATGAAGCTGAACTTTTGTTAGCTGACACACTTCATCAATGTTGAAAAATATTAGGTTTCATTCACCCTTAAGGGATGCTAATTAGCTCGTTAATTCATTAATTAATTCTCCACCTAAATTCTATTGCTAGCCTATGTAAATATCATTATGGGTATTGACATGTATGTCATTTATTACCGCGACAGGGGCACCATTATTCTGTTTTACCGGTGTCAGAGGCGGATTCAGAATTCGGTGGTCGCAGGGGTACTATAACATTCAATGTGAATTTATTACTACTCATAAAGATTAATACGGAGCCTATGCTAATATCTGACTATTTTTTGAAGATATATGCAAGTATATATGTAATCTTTGCCGAAGTTTTTGGGTGCAGATAACTCCTAAACCTACAATTTAGGTCCGCTTATGACCGGTGCCTCCTAAAGCCTTTTAGCGTTCAGGGTGCCAAGTTATTTATATATTCATTTATATGGTACATATATATATAATATTTTTGTCGAAGTTTACTGGGTCTGGTGACCCCTCAATGTTATACATAGGCCTCCCTCTGCTTGAAACGACTAGGGTTTTGAGTACAAAAGATCAAATTTTGCACCTAAGAGAATCGCAGCCAGTGAATAAAGGGAGTTACGTCCATATTATGAGGATTCTCGTAGATTGATGACTTAAGCTATGGTTGCTGCAGATCGACTTTCGCAAAAATAAAAAATCCATAAATCTCCTAAGCTAATATCTACATTAAATATTACAATCAGCAATAAATTAATTAATTACCTCCTTATAATATTTGTATGCATATTTTATCTTTCTTTTTTTTTCTTCTTTCTTCAGCTGCTCTTTATTACCACTGAGAGGGCAAGCAGAAGCAAAGGCAAGACATTTCTTTTATTGGCTTCTTTTTAAGGGGCAGATGTGTAGTATAAGCAGTATTACACACATACCTATTTCTATCCAAAATAGTTATTGTTTTAGTCAAATTAATTCGGGAAAAATCTACCGTCGCTTCATTAAACTTTCTATATAATTTTGTAAAAGGTTCAAAGAGAGAAAAACTTAAAAGGTAATTTAGTTAAATAAGTAACCCTTATAATTAGCTAGCATTTGGACATAGATTTGGTAGAAACTTGAAAAACGAATTTTTGAAGTTGCGTTAAAAAATAATTTTTGAAAGTTGAAATTGTGTTTGAACATCTATTTTATTTAGAGAAAAAGATGAAATTTTGTTAGTGGAAAGAAATTTTTCACCCAAAAACTACCTTAAACCAAAATTTGGAAACTTGAACTTTTTTTCAAAAACTGATCATATCCATGAGCAAACGTTATTTTCAAATATATATTTTAAAAACCAAGTTGCCAAAATCTATGGTCAAACAGGTCCTTAATATTTTCGAATAATTTTCTTAATGTGTATGTCAAAGCGACACTTATTTTTGTCAAGAGAAATTATATACCAGTACTAGTTAAAATCTAAAATAACTGGTATAGCATCTCTTATCGCAAAAAAAATTAATGTATATAGACAATAATTTTTCGACTTATTAACTTAAAATTTTGAATCCATCACTTCTATTTTAACGATGAACACACTTTTCTAATAGTAACTCTAAAAATTGTTTAGGGACAAAGTATAAGCAAAAGCATGGATGAGAAAGCTCATGTAACCTCAAGATTTGACAGGAAATGCAAGCCTGGTTGGTGAAGAATTCAGCATTTAGTGCCCACTCATACTGCCCATAAAGTCGGAATCTAAAATTAAAGTTTATGAGTTTTAAATTATAATAGAATTTATAATTTATTTTAGTCATTTAGTTTATAATTAAATATTTATAAATATATTTGACAAACTTTCAAAATACAAATATAAACTCTAAGCAAAAGACGTATTAATTTTTTAGCTCTGTCTTTTAATTTCTTTGGGCGCTCTCTTGAGTCAAAAATTCCATTAAATTCATAGCATACTTTATTAGGACAGGAGCATCTTAGGAAACTGTGGAAGATTTTTTGGTCACATAAGTCAACGGTTTTATGGGACCTTGTTCCTACTCTATCACACCTATTTTTTGATTTTCTTATTTTTCAAAAACATTCACTTTGCTCCTTGGTCATATCAGTAGATAGTATGCTTACATAGATACCATGTTGGAACGGTTAGGATCGACATAATTATGCGTTGTAAAAGCTAACAAATTTAAATGATAATAAATTAGACAACAAAAAAGAAATATATTAAAATTAAAGTGACACAAATATACAAGGTGACTAGTTCAGCCAATTGACCTACATTCACATATGAAAATAAGCAATTCAATATATAAAATAAAGTATCAAATATCAGGAGAACAACCCGATAAAATTCACTCAAAGAGGTAAAGAGGTTCACGCAAGTGACTAGCTAAGACTAGTTTTTTAACAAAAAAAGTTCCTAAACAAGACTCTTGAACTCCATAGGTTTTACATTATGGATATCGCTAAATGAGAAGTAAAAATCCTCGCCAAATATAAAATATTTCTAATTTTCTGTCACGATCTAATTCCCGAACCCGATCGTGATGGCGCCTCTCGTGAATACAAGGCTAGTCGAACCGACACAACAACTCTTTTAAACAATTAATTAACATAAACAGTTCTAAAACATGCTCTAGATAACTAAAATTTGCGTAAATAGCGTTAATAACAAAAGGAACCATCCCAACACAGCCCAAACCAGGGTGTCATAAGTCACGAGCATCTATAAGAGTGTAATCACATTTATAAAGTCTAGAAATACACTGAACTGGAATAATGAATAACATAGAAAAAATGGTGCTGTGAACGCTAGCAGTCACCTCGCTAAATTCCTTCAGCTCTGCCTTCAAACAGCCAATACCCTCTATCGGGTGAATAAATATCTGCAGCTGCACACGAGGTGTAGGGAGTAAAGTGAGTGCTCCAACTTAGTGAGTAATAAAGGTAAATAATAACTGAGCAGTAAGAAATCACGTAAAGCAACCAACATGTTGTATAGAGCAGTGCACAATCTTTTGAGAAAATAGTGAAAATTATAAAATATTTAGAAATATCTTGGCTCAGTTTAAATCTCCTTTGAAAATGATCTTTTCAACACTTACGAAATGATTTCAAACAGTTAGTGTTGTTAAGCACAGAAAATTCGCCCCTCAGGCACAAATACCACAATATAACAGGTAAAAAGGCAAGTAAATATGCATGATGAGCACATAAAAGTACGCCCCTCAGGCAATATCTCAGAACAGTACCAGCCCCTCAGGCTACTTCACAATCATTCGTATCAGCCCCTCGGGCTACCTGCCAACCACTCATATTCGTCCCGATCACTCAGCATAATGGGTACCCGCGCTTGCTATGGGTGTACAGACTCCGGAGGGGCCCCATACGGCCCAAGCGCTATATTAACATAAGGCCTGAAAGCCTTCTCACATCACTCATAAGGCATGAAAGCATCCTCACATCACTTACAAGGCCCGAAAGCCTTCTCATATCACTCACAAGGCCTGAAAAGTCTCCTCATATCTCTCACAAGGCCTGAAAGCCTTCTCACATCACTCATAAGGCCGGAAAGCCTTCTCACATCACTCACAAGGCCTGAAAGCCTCCTCACGTCACTCAACCCACCTCATGGCATATAAATGTATCTCAGGCCCTCGACCTCATATCACACAGCATATCCTCACATATGGCCCTCGGCCTTACTCCGTACGAAAACCATCACAAGCACCTCGGGCATTTGTAAAACATTGGTTTTCAGCCCAAAATATCATCTAAAAATATCAATTGAGTTTCAAATCAGTATAGAAATAGTTGAGTTTGTAAAACAGTAATTATCAACAGACCGAGTCAAAACAGTGAGAAAATAGTGATAAAAATTCCGAAGGGTCCAAATAATTGGCACGAAGCACAAATATAGAACTAAGCCCAAGTCATGATGATAACAATTAAGTCACAGCTAAATACATGGTAAAACATCAATCGGGATGGACCAAGTCACAATCCCCACTAGTAAACGACCAAGCACTTATCACTTAGCTCGTGTCTCACCTCAATATAGCACTACGTTGTACAATCCGAGGTTTCAAACCCTAAGGATATCATTTACGATCATTACTCACCTTGAACCGGCAAAATCTCTAGCTCGCGAGCCTTTGCCCCTCAAATCGGCCTTCACGCGCGTCGAATCTATCCAAAATCAGAACGAATACATCACAATATGCTAAGGGAATAAAGCCCAAGCGAAAACAATCAAGAAATATCAAAAATTCTGAAATTAACAAAACCCGAGCCCTGGGCCCACTTCTCGAAACTCAAAAATTTCACATCAACGGATTTCTTATTTTGCCATGAGTTCATACATATCAAAATCACAAGAATTGGAGTGCAATGGACCTTTCAAATCCTTAATTTATGCTCTCTTAAGTTCAAGTCTTAAACCACCATTTTTGTCCATTAATTCCTTAATTTTCAGTCCTAATTCATGTAATAACACCATAGAATTGTGTTTTAGGTCAAAAGTCCTTACCTCATCGAAGCTCCTTGGAATCCCTCTTCAATATGCCTACAATTCTCCAAGTCCGAAGTTAGAAATGAGAAACCCTTCAAAAATTCACGAAGATGAACTTCAATATTTGACCAGGCGAAACCGCATCTGCGGTCAAATTTTCGCTTCTTCGACTTTCGCTATGCGGTCAACCTTCCGCTTCTATGGAAATTCACTTAGGTCCAGGACTGCTTCTGTAGTCGAAATCCCGCATCTGCGGCTTTCGCTTATGCGGACCAAGCTCCGCTTCTACGGAAATTCTCTAAGGGCAAGACTTCGCTTCTGTGATACCAGTGCCGCATCTGCAAGACCGCTTATGCGGTCTCAAATCCGCAGAAGCGAATATACCAGAAGCAGCAGCAAATTTAAAATTTCACAAGTCCAAAACTTTCCATTAACCAGCCAGAATCACCCCAAGGCCCCCAGGATCTGGACCAAAAATACCAATACATCCTAGAACGTTATTTCAACCGGTTCCAATCATTAAAACACCTCAACCAACATCAAATTACTCAAAATTCATCGAATTCATGCCTAAGTTTTCAAAAACTTTCAAAATATATTTTCGATCAAAAACCCGATCAAACTACCTGTCACAAATGACATAACAAAGCTACAAAAACTCTAGGTAACCAACCCCAGAAAGCGCACAAGTAAACCGGAAGAAAAGCCATATATATTCAGATACAACATTACCAAATAACTTTATTTTGAGAAATGAAATATAAAGAATTCCAATGAGCAGAAGTGGGCATAAAGCAGCCAAGGCGCTATCAACGTCTACAGGTGAGTCATGAGATCTGAAGTGTACATACTCGACGTTGTGAGTCAAGAAATTCAGGTCATAAAGTGGTTCTTTTTATAAAATCATTTTTCCATCTTGGGTTATCTAATAGTTTTAAAAGAATTCTCAACATTGTCCGCCAAAAGGTAAAAAATGCTTTCTAAGTTGAGTCATTTCCTTTACATATATTCCGACTCTTACCCCATATCACTTATTTCAACTGTCAGCACTCAGCATCTAATATGCAGAAAATATCACCAAATCACTATCATCATACCTTATCTTCCGCGCCGTACAATTATCATAGCTCAACTAGTTCTATACCCAATCAGACACTAAAAATCATGGAGAAAATTATTTCTCAAAGGACAACATTTTTTACACAAAAAAATTACTCCTCTGCCCCAATTTATGCAGCACACTCTCATTTTTAGTCGGTCCAAGAAGAATAACTATATTTAAAAATAATTTAATTTTAAAATTTTTATTTTATCCTTAATCAGATGATTTACCTTCATACAAATATTTACAACTTATTTTAGACCACAAGTTTTAAAGTCTTTTTTTTTTCTAAACTTACTGCCCAGACATGGAGGGAGTATCACCAATGCCGGCCAAAGGGTGAAGGCGACTAAAGCAATTGCTTTAGACCTCAATATTTGAAGTCCCCAAAATATGTTATACATAATTTATAAAATTAAGTATCATTTACAAAAATTTAAAATTTTTATTACTGTATTATTGTTTAACCTTGAATATTTTGTAAAACATAAGTAAAGTCTAGGTAAGTAGAGTTACTTGAACAGCCGGTTAACGGTCCAGGTGTGTGCAACATGATCCGAATGAAATATATACAAATACAGAATTTAATGCATCTTATTAAGGCACAAATTTTATTGAGCCAAAACATTGTATGTTGTTTGAGGCCGAAAGAATCACAATTAGTAACAATTATCAGTCATTAAGTAGTGAATTTGACGGGAAGAAAGAGATAAACACCTTGAACCGCTGTTTCCTGAGCCTCACAGACGACTCGTCGTCCACCACGGCGAACGGATTTTGACTGTGAGCTGAGGGAGACCGGCGACCGGACCGGCTGGAACTTAAGTCCTCTGAACTAAGAAAAATTAACTGAGGAGCGACGGCCGGAGGACGAAGAAGAATCCGCTATAGGAGCCAAACGCGCCGATGAGAAAGCGGATGCGCGTGGAACTGCAATGGTTTCCAACACACCAGCCATTGAAATAGTAGAGAGAGAAACGGCGATGTGTAAGAGAGAGAGTACTGATTTTAATTAAAAAAATTTACAGAGAAAATGTTAGTGAGAGGGAGGTCTGTGGTTCAGTGGAGTTTGTTCTGTTTTTGTGAGATTTCACATGATACGAATATCCGGTCGTTAGGATCAGGACTCCACGTGATCCGCGCGTGACTTTTTTATATATAATTCCAAAAAATTATTTTTGTGGGTAGAATATTTTTCAAGGAAATATCTTTTATGAAATTATCTTTCTGTTCTTGCTTGTCATATTACCAAAATTATTATTGGCATAAATCTTTAACAGGCATGTGATCTCATTCGGTTATTAATTATTCACACTTGTCTTAACTCTCAATTGATGTCAAATAATGCATATCTGAAAATGCATTGTGCTATCAAACCAATTATTCTCTGATCGTAAAATTTTTATGTCTTTTAAGGAATTTAAATTATAAATATTATGACTTATGTTTGGCTAAAAAGTTATGCAAGTACTTAATAAGCTCTAAAATAATCAAAAATAATATGGGTCAATCGAAATCACGAGTAATATGAACTAGAGAGTATAGTATGACCGAGATATTGTGATTATGGTGTAAATAATTCAGATACAAGAACAATAAGTAGTAAACTTTGCACAAGAGAGAGAGAGATTGAGATAGAGAGAGAGAGTTGTATATTTTCAATAGCAAAATACACATGAGTCTTTACAAAGGGAATGTCTCCTTTATATACTAAGGGACCTTCCTCGAAATAATCAAATAAAAGTACAAGGGTTGGTGGCCTCAGTATACGGGGTGTCAGAGCTCGAAACGACCTCGCTGTGAGTCATGTCACTCGATCTGTCTACTAAGTGAGGTCGACTTTACTCGAGTCGACCATAATTAGGCCGCTCTCTTTACTGAGGACGTACGTAGGTTGCGTAGGAACATAGGGAACCAAATTTTCCCAATACAAATAGTCCCTCCATTTGTTGGGGACGTAGTCGAGAGACGTCTTCAACGAACGGACATATATGCTTGATACTTCTGGAAATTTGGTCGTTCCTGTGGATACCGCTGGAAAGGGCGTGCCCATATATGAAGATGTTAAGTCGTTGACATATTACCTCCTTTTGAGGCTCCTTTTTAAGATGACGTCATTGATCACATGCGTGATCATTACTTCTGCTCCCGAGACGATTCAGGCCATGACGTGATGTAAAGGTTTCCTGCGCCGATTTTCGGGTCATGCCTCTTCAATTTTCTTGTGCCCTTTCTTACAAATAGAGGGATAGTTGAACTTGATCCATCTATCAAAATTTTTCAGAGAGTATTTCCCCAATCTTTTCGTCATCTTTTTCTGGTACTCGTTGCTCTTTCCTTTCTGAAACTCTCGTTCTTAGGAATCGAACCCACGACCAGAAGTGACTTTTGTCATAACTTTCGCTATGGTTAAACGTCGCCATGATAATACCAGGACCAAGGACGATGCTCCTTCTAGGGCTTCGTCGTCCTCAGACAATGGGGAGGCCTAGGAGGTTCCTGTTCCTTTATCAACGGCTAATATACTCCCACTGGACATGGATACAAGGAAAGACTTTAAGAACAAGTGTAAACTCCCTCCTTGGGAACTCAGTGATCTGATGTCGTCTCACTTGGATGCTCTCAGGAAGTCGTATAATATTCCCGATTATGTTGAGATGGTTCCCGCCGGGATGAACTATGCTAATGTGCACAAGCCCGGGTACTGTACATTTTACGAATACGCCTTTCGAATAGGGTATAGCCTCCCGCTTTACCCTTAGGCGGAAGAGCTCTGTCGTTGGTACGGGGCGTGTCCGGCCCAACTTACTCCGTACACGATGAAGGTGTGTAGGATTCTTACCATCTATGCGGCGAAGGCTGAGAAAGAGGTTATCGTTCATCACCTCCTACAAATGTTTTGTGCGAGCATTATGAGAGGCTCGATGCTCCATTTAAAGAGCTGGGGAAAGAAGAGCTCTGTGTCGCAAGTGGACGACAAGGCCAACCGCAAATTTTGGAAGAGATTTTTCGATGTGCGTACTGAGCACCTTGTGTCCAACCCTGAAGGGTCCAGAGGCGTGGAACAATGCATGTAAGTATTACTGTGCGTAGCTTTTGCTACTACAACCTTATTTTGCTGGTTTTCACTGTCGTAAATTTCCCTTTGCCCTCATGCAGTGAAAGCACTCCCTCCTCGAAGGATCGACGACATTAGGTCATGGGTGCAAGCATTGATACCATTTGCAAAAGAATGTAGTACCTGGCCGGAGTTCCTCAAGCTCTATGGCTCGACAAGTAACGGCCTTGCCTAAATTTTCCTTCTGTTCTGGTTTGGGAGTTCCCCCATAATTTTCTTGCCCGTCTCATACATGCTTTGGTAGGTCGGGACGCCTCTAAGAAGGCGCAGAAGAAGAAGAAGAAGAAGAAGAAGAAGAAACCGTGGCCGGCCTTCTAGGAAGGTATCTACTGTTAGGATTTATGCCCGTCACTAGAGGGGGGTGAATAGTGCGGCACGAGAATATTGATAAATATTGCGGAATTAAAAATTGCAGGAATAAAATAAATCCGGTAATAAAAATAGCAAGGAAAGAACACACCGAATTTATCCTGGTTCACCACAACTTGTGGTTAGTCCAGTCCCCGAGAGACTCTCTCGAGATTCCACTAACTCCGTTAAGCTTTCGGGTGCCTAACAAGCCGTTACACTTGCTCGTAGATGTACACTCTACAAGACTTCAACTTGCTCGAGGATACCGCACCTCAAGACTTCAACCTTGCTCGTGGATACCGCACCACAAGACTTCACACACACTTAGGGTACTTAGCGAACCCGACAATCAATGAGAAGATATGTTCTTCTCAAACACCTTTCTCTTTTACACCAAGAACTCTCTCAAAAGAGTAGATAAAGAGATACAAATTTAGCTCTATGAACAACTCAAAGTTGTCTCTCAAATGGCTCAACAAAAGCTCTAAACTGATGCTCAAATAATGTCAATATGTATATCAATATTGGGAGGTGTTGTGTGTTTAAAATCAGCTCAAAAGACCTCTTTTTATAGGTGAAAAATGGTGTATGTCCGTTGCTTAATTGGCAATCAATTATGCTGATTTTGTGCCCAGATAATCGATTATTCAGTATCTGATAATCGATTATTCTCCAACGTTCAGAAAATCAGAAGCTGATTTTCTGCTGAATAATCGATTATCTGATACTGCATAATCGATTATTTTGTGGCAGTATTCAAACACTGGCAACGGTCTACAGCATAACCGATTATGCATATACTGATAATCGATTATTCTGAGGCAGAATTGAAAACTTACTTCAAAAACCATTTTGGTTAAGATGAAAACTTTAACATCATTTTGTTTGAAGTATTTGAAATATGTTTATAATAAATATGATTTAATAAAAAAAATTTATGATAAATATGATTTAATAAAATATGTTTATGATAAATATGACTTAAATATGATTTAATAAAATGATTTTATGCATATTTATGATGACATATGTTGAGCCAAAAGACGAGATAACTTAAGCGTTGCTCTTACATTTGTTCTACCTAACGACCTACGCCTTGGGTCTTCGGTCTTGAACATTTGAGCTCGTCTTTGGCTTTTCCATTGCAATCCGTTCATCAATATGCTTCTCGGTATTCAAGCTTGATTGTTTGTCATATAATATCGTTGTTTGACATTTGACTTCATTGTTTGTCATTCATCAAAACCTATACCTAAAATTCATGCTCATACCAACAAAGCGCACATATCATAGATAGAGTGATTTTCTACAATTTTCCCCTTTTTGATAATGACAAACAACAGGAGATATGCATATCGAATTCCTCCTAAATTCATGCTATATCTCAACATACAATTCATGCAAACAATTCAATATAATTCCCCTTAATTGAATATTCCCCCTCAATTAAAGCATACTAGAATGTGAAGACATTTCCCCTTATTCGATGCATATCACCTAAATTCTTCCCCCTTTTGACATTAGCAAAAAGAGTATACCAATTGTTAATGAAACAATTGACGATACCAATTGTTAGAAAAATAATCATATCAATATCAAATACTACCAAATGTTCGTAAAACCATACCAATCATAATGACGGTTAAATAATCATATCAACATCAAATACTACCAAATGTTCGTAAAACCATACCAATCATAATGACGGTTTTTCATTATATACCAACTGTTATTTAAACTAAAATATTCATCAAAACATGAATCAATCATTTAACATAAAAATAATTGATACTAATTGTTATTCAAAATAAAACTTATCAAAACATGAATCAATAATTAATATCAATTGTTAGCACATATCACCTATTACGTTTTTATTAAAAATACGATAACTAACCGACGTTCCCCCTTGATGCAGTAAGGTTTCGTGCTTGGTGCATCTACTACAATATTGTAGTCTTCAAGCACACCTACAAAAGTACCTAAAAATAGGTTTTCGGTACCCAACTTCTTTTGGGTCCTTGGGGGTTAGGCAAATAATAATCATAATCAAAATATGAATCTCTATGCTTAGCAAAACACACGGGTGCAATGTGTCCTACCCGGTTACAATAATGACATATGACATTAGGATTGTGCATATGTCTAGGTTGAGCCAAATGCGTTCTAGGTGATCTAAAGTTGTTATTCCTAGAAGCGTTGAAATTCCTAGAGTCATTTCTAGGTGGTCTAAAATTATTCATTCTACACTCATTAATAAAATTCCTAGAGTTGTGTCTAGGTGGTCTAAAATGATTAGTTTTAGACTTATAGCGGTTTAACCTTATTTCTATCGTCCTTTTTAATTACCTCACTTGTTCTAGAATCATTTACACTACATTTTTCTAGTGTATTTCTAAGTTCTACGTTCTCCATTTTTAAAGAACTACAAGAAGAGCAATTTGGACTTTGAACAATTAAAGAGGCTTCATTCATCTCCTTGATTTTATTTTTGAGATCAACAATGTCATTTTCCAAAAAATTATTTTCTTCTTTTAGCTTTTCATTTTCACAAGTCAATTTTTCAAAAGCTTTTTCTTTTAAAGAAGGTTGTTTTTCAAAATCTTTTTCTTGCAAAGAAAGTGTTTTCTCAAAATCTTTTTCTTGCAAAGAAAGTGTTTTCTTCAATTCTTTTATGATTTTGGAAGCTTTAACAAATTCACCATATAATTCATCATAGGCATTTTGTATTTCTTCAAACGAGTAAGAGTTAGAAATACTTACCTTTTCTTCTTCGTCGGCCATGAAGCATAGGGCAGTCGTTTCATCACACGAGCTGTTCGAGTCCCATGTCACATGCTTTTGGACTTGTGGCGTACCTTCATAAATGGCTTCAAGTTTATCCCACATTTCTTTGGCGGTTGTGCAATAGGAAATCCTCCGATAGTCATTTGAATTCACCGCACAATATAACATATTTATGGCCTTGGCATTATGTTCATTCTCCTCCTTTGGAACCATGGCTTCTCCAACTATCTTTGTCGACATACCGTTCTTAATGATTTGCCACAAGCGAAAGTTATTTGATTGGATGAAGATTCTCATCCGCTCTTTCCAATATGTGTAATTTGTTCCATCAAATAGTGGAGGCATAGTGGTGGAGTGACCTTCGCTCATTATTCCTGCGTTCAACATTCTCAAAAAAATATGTATCGCTCTCAACCGGTTAAGGCTTTCAGAGAGTTAGGCTATGATACCAATTGTTAGGATTTATGCCCGTCACTAAATGGGGGGTGAATAGTGCGGCACGAGAATATTGATAAATATTGCAGAATTAAAAATTGCAGGAATAAAATAAATTCGGTAATAAAAATAGCAAGGAAAGAACACACCGAATTTATCCTGGTTCACCACAACTTGTGGTTAGTCCAGTCCCCGAGAGACTCTCTCGAGATTCCACTAACTCCGTTAAGCTTTCGGGTGCCTAACAAACCGTTACACTTGCTCGTAGATGTACACTCTACAAGACTTCAACTTGCTCGAGGATACCGCACCTCAAGACTTCAACCTTGCTCGTGGATACCGCACCACAAGACTTCACACACTAAGACTTAGGGTATTTAGCGAACCCGACAATCAATGAGAAGATATGTTCTTCTCAAACACCTTTCTCTTTTACACCAAGAACTCTCTCAAAAGAGTAGATAAAGAGATACAAATTTAGCTCTATGAACAACTCAAAGTTGTCTCTCAAATGGCTCAACAAAAGCTCTAAAATGATGCTCAAATAATGTCAATATGTATATCAATATTGGGAGGTGTTGTGTGTTTAAAATCAGCTCAAAAGACCTCTTTTTATAGGTGAAAAATGGTGTATGTCCGTTGCTTAATTGGCAATCAATTATGCTGATTTTGTGCCCAGATAATCGATTATTCAGTATCTGATAATCGATTATTCTCCAACGTTCAGAAAATCAGAAGCTGATTTTCTGCTGAATAATCGATTATCTGATACTGCATAATCGATTATTCTGTGGCAGTGTTCAAACACTGGCAACGGTCTACAGCATAATCGATTATGCATATACTGATAATCGATTATTCTAAGGCAGAATTGAAAACTTACTTCAAAAACCATTTTGGTTAAGATGAAAACTTTAAAATCATTTTGTTTGAAGTATATGAAATATGTTTATGATAAATATGATTTAATAAAAAATGTTTATGATAAATATGATTTAATAAAATATGTTTATGATAAATATGATTTAAATATGATTTAACAAAATGATTTTATGCATATTTATGATGACCTATGTTGAGCCAAAAGACGAGATAACATAAGCGTTGCTCTTACATTTGTTCTACCTAACGACCTACGCCTTGGGTCTTCGGTCTTGAACATTTGAGCTCTTCTTTGGCTTTTCCATTGCAATCCGTTCATCAATATGCTTCTCGGCATTCAAGCTTGATTGTTTGCCATATAATATCGTTGTTTGACATTTGACTTCATTGTTTGTCATTCATCAAAATCTATACCTGAAAATCATGCTCATACCAACAAAGCGCACATATCATAGATAGAGTGATTTTCTACATCTACCCTTGTGAAGGATATGATCATCGTTGGCACGTCTAGGGGCAGCGTTTCGCCCCCTTCAAGACAAGAGGTCGCATCAGAGGCGGCTCCAGAGTTAGTGTTTGAGGCAGCGCTGGGGGTCATACTTGAAACAACGCCCATGGAGATATCGGCGGTTATTCCTGAGGTTGCCCTCGTAGGGACGACCATTGCCAAACCGACTCCATCTGAGCCCGTCCTGCATCCCACGGAGGGGGACTGTGAATAGGAGGAGACATTGGAGATGAGGAAACATCGAATTCTTACCGGCAAGGCTGTGGCCACTCAGTAAGGGAAGGTTAAGCCATCCCGCCCTGAATCTAGGCCGATATTTATGGCCGAGGCTATCCGCTCGGGGAAGTCCTCCCTTAGAAGGGAGGCCACGAAAAGGAGGGGAGAAAGTGTGGACGTGGCGGGCCAAGAGGTCGCCACGGAGGACATGGGTAGAGAAGGCGGGTCCTTGGACTAAGTGGAGATGGTGGCCGGCCAATCTTCCCGTCGCATAGTGATTCCAAGCCACTATAACTTGTTGGAGAATTGCGAGGAGGCGGCCACCAGTATGACACTTTTGTGTGCCGGTGCTGAGCGCGCGACCCTGGCAAAACTCAACGATAAAGTCTTCGCCCGAAGGGTGGCGGGTGCGGCCTTGCAGGTGTGTATTTTTCTTGGTCAATGACTCTTCTTTTGCATTAGTGAAGGGTGATTTCCCTCATACTTACTTTTCGGTTTCTTTTCCAGACTCTTATCTCAGAGGCGGAGAGGGGTCGACGCCTGAAGGAGAAGGTAGCCAAGTACAACAGGCTGGTGCAGAAGTACAATAGGACGCGTGAGGCGCACCAGACCTTGGCCGATATGTATAAACAGGACCCTAACTTTAGGGTGGTCCGTGAGGCCTCGTGTAATCCGAGGAGCAGTTGAAGAAGTGGGGTGGCTGAGCTGGAGAAAGTCGACGAACAACTCATGGTCGTTGTTGCTCGAACTGCGGAAATGGAGGTCCTCCTTCAAGCTAAAGATGAAGAATTGCAGCTCGACCGCGTACTGGCAGAGGGGGAGGCGGAATTGCGCACCCGGGTTGCGGCCTTAACAGCGGAACTTGATGCCAAAAAGGTCGAAGTTGAGGACCTCAAACGAGCTCTTTCTCCGACCGACGCGTCTCATGAGGCACATGAGATATGGGTGTATGCGGAGGCCAGGCTGGTCGTGCTTGAAGAGTTTTTGACGGCTGGTCGAGCATTTGAGGCGGAAGTTGAGAGCAAACGCTAGTTGGTTAGGGCTGCTCGTGAAGCAGCCGGCTACAGTCCCGAATAACCGGCCTGGGAGGGGGCAATTCTGAAGATGTTAATCATTTGGAATCCAAATCAAGGATCTCCAAGGCGTATCCTCCCGGGAACAAGGATGGGCCACATGAAGGCCGAGCGGGACAGGATAAGCAGAGGACTTTAGGATCCTTGTAAATATTTTTATAAATACTGATTTTTGTTTCATGGGTGTTGACCCTTTTGATAAAGATATATGATTTTGCTGTAGGTAATCTTTTCTATTCTTTTTGGCATGTTTTTGATTTTTTTGTCGTAGCTGTGTAAAACTCGACGGCCTTAGGAGTGTGGAAACGATGGCCATAGCCGCGTAAAACAATGGTCGTAGCCTTGTAAAATTTGACGACTTTAGCCGTGTAAAAATGACGGTCGTAGCCATGAGAATTCGACAGTCTTAACCGTATAAAAATGATGATCGTAACCATGCAAAATCAATGGCAGTGGCCTAGTAATTCGGTGACCTTCGCTGAGTTAGGACAATGCCTTTAGCTATGTAAAAATGATGGCATTAGCCATGTAAAAATGACGGTCGTAGCCTTACAAAATGATGGTTGTAGCCACGTAAAAATGATGGCCTTAGCCATGTAAAAATGATGGTTGTAGGCACGTAAAAACGATGGCCTTAGCCATGTAAAAATGATGGCCTTAGCCATGTAAAAATGACGATCGTAGCCTTATGAATATGATGGCCGTAGCCTTATAAAAATGATGGTCGTAGCCATGTAAAAATGATGGCCTTAGCCATGTAAAAACGATGGTCGTAACCAGTAAAAACGATGGCCTTAGCCATGTAAAAATGATGGACGTAGCCTTTTCATTCACTTGGAGATGGTCGTAGCCTTTTCATTCACTTGGAGATGGTCGTAGTCTTTTCATTCATTTGGAGATGGCCGTAGCCTTTTCATACATCTGGAGATGGTTGTAGCCTTTTCATACATCTGGAGATGGCCGTAGCCTTTCTATACATTTGGAGATGTCCGTAGCCTTTTCATACATCTGGAGATGTTCATAGCCTTTCTATCCATTTGGAGATGGTCGTAGCCTTTCTATACATTTGGAGATGGTTGTAGCCTTTCTATACATCTGTAGATGGCAATAATCCCCTCCCTGTATCATGTCGAGCTTAGAGAGTACACGGAGAGGAGGATATGATACACTTATGCTGCAAACATTTCCAGGTGTCCCCTTTGCGCCCTCATTAAAAACCTTCCCGAGAAAACCCAAATGGGACAAAACCCGGGTAAGGGAAAAAGAGTACGACACAGGTGATACCTTTTAGAAGTGGGAAGGTTTGAGGTGAGCGATGTTCCAGTTGTTCGGGAGTGTCTTTCCTTCCATTGTCTCTAGCTGGAATGCTCATTTCCCGGCTGCCGCCGTGATTTTGTAGGGTCTATCCCAGTTTGTGCCCAGTTTTCCTTCACTTGGGTCTTTTGAGGCCAATGTCTTGGCTTTGAGGACGTAGTCTCCTACATTGAGTGCCCTGTTTTTTGCCCTCTTGTTGTAATATCTTTCAACCTGTTGTTTTTGGGCTACCATCCTGATGTGGTCCATTTCTCTTCTTTCTTCGGCATCATCAAGATCTTGGAGTCTATTGATGTAATTTTCTGTTCCGCTGGTGTGTGAATACCTTAGGCTGGGTTCGCCCACTTCAACGAGTATGACCGCATCGGTTCCATAAACACGTGAGTATGGGGTTTCCCCGGTGCTGGACTTGGGTGTGGTTCTGTGCTCCCATAAGACTTCGGGTAGTAGTTCTGGCCATAGCCCCTTGGCATCTTCGAGCTTCGTTTTTAGTATGTTTAGAATTTTTTTGTTGGAGGACTCCGCTAGCCCGTTGGCGGCAGGGTGGTATGGCATGGATAGTATCCTTTTGATACGCCATTTCTCGAAGAACTCGGTCGTTTTCTAACCGATGAACTGGTGCCCGTTGTTGCAGCTGATTTCTTTGAGGATGTTGAAGCGGCATATGATGTTCCACCATATGAAGGCGATGACTTATTGTTTGCGTATTTGCGCGTACGCACCTGCTTCCACCCACTTGGAGAAATAGTCAGTTAAAACAAGTAAAAATCGTACCTTCCCACATCCTGCAGGTAGCGGGCCGACTATATCCATTCCCCACTATGAATGGCCAGGGGGAGGTGACGGAATGGAGGAGTTCTCATGGTTGGTGTATCATTCGGGCGTACTTTTGGCATTGCTCACATCGGCGGACATACTCAGCTGTTTATTTCTTCATGGTGGGCTAGTAGTAACCAGCGCGTATGATGCATCGCACAAGGGCGCGGTTGCTAGTGTGGGCGCCGCAATGGCCTTCGTGTACTTCTTCGAGTACCGGCCTTGTTTGTTGCAGTCCTAAGCACTTGTCTAAGGGGCTACCAACGTCCTTTTATAAAGGTCGTTGTTGATCATGCAGTATCAGGAGGCCTGTATCCGAAGCTTTTTTGCCTCTTTTTTATCAGGGGGTAGTGTCCCATCCTGCAAATAAGATATGAACTAGTTGCGCAAGTCCCAAGTCAGGTTTAAGGAAAGTACCTCGGTGTGATCAATGGCCGAGTGGAGGAGGATGACCATACTTTCTTTGTTGATATTTTTGGTGGTTGCAGCCAACTTTGCAAGGCCGTCGGCTTCGATGTTCCGTGCTCTGGAAATTTGTTCGAAGCGACATTCGTCGAATGTGGCCATCAGTTTGCGAATTTCTGTCTGATACTATTGCAGCCTCTGCTCTTTGATTTGGTAAGTCCCAGTGACTTGGTTTACCACAAGTTGGGAGTAGTAGTGGAGGAGGATTCGGAGAGCCCCATACTTGGTGGCCAGTTTCATGCCTGCAATAACAGCCTCGTACTCGGCCTCGTTGTTAGTCATTTCCGGGCATCATATGGACTGGCGAATTGTTTCGCCCATGGGGACCTCAAGAACGAGTCCCAATCCCGATCCTGATGCGTTGGCGGCGCCATCCGTATAAAGGACCCATAGATCGTTTTCGGAGGATGCACGTTGAGCCTCGAGTTCTGCCTTTGACAGGACTTCAGAGCTAAAGTCGGCGATAAAGTCGGCTAGGACTTGAGACTCTATGTCTGTCCTTGGAAGGTACGTGATAGCATGCTCTTTAAGCTCAACGGCCCATCTGGCGAGTCTCCCTGAGAGTTCGGGTTTGTGTAGGACGCTCCTTAAAGAGAAGGTCGTTACTACCCTTATGGGATGGGATTGAAAATGGGGTTGTAGCTTTCGTGAAGCTACTACGAGTGCTAACGCTAGCTTCTCAAGGTGGGGTACCGGGTTTCGGCGTCCACTAATGTTTTGCTAATATAATAAATAGGAGATTGCATACCTTTATTTTCGCGCACTAGGACAGCGCTGACTGTGACTTCTGATATGGCCAAATATACCAATAGCAGCTCGCCAAGGTTGGCTTTTATTAGTAGGGGTGGTGATGACAAATATGCCTTCAAGTTCTTCAAGGCCTCTACACATTATTCGTTCCACTGTAGTCCCTGGACTTTCCTCAATACACCGAAGAATTTGTGGCACCTGTCGGAGGAGCGTGAGATGAACCTGGAGAGGGAAGTTATCCGACCCGTCAGCTTCTGCACTTGCTTTTTGCTGCATAGCGTTTCTGGGATGGCCTCTATGGCTTTGATCTGGTCGGGGTTGACTTCGATGCCACTTTGTGATACCAGAAATACCAGGAACTTTCCCGAAGCCACACCAAAGGCACATTTTTCGTGATTCAACTTCATACCGTACCTCCTTAATATTTCGAAGGCTTCTTCTAGGTGGCTGAGGTGGTCTTCCTTCTTTGATGACTTGACCAGCATGTCGTCGATGTAGACCTCCATTGTCTTGCCGAGTTGTTCTTTGAACATCGTAGTCACCAACCTTTGGTAAGTGGACCCAGCGTTCTTAAGCTCGAAGGGCATTACCTTATAGCAGTATGTCCCCTGGTGAGTGAAGAAGGTTGTTTTCTCCTGATCCTCCTCGGTCATCATGATCTGATTGTAGCCGGAATACGCATCAAGGAAGCTCGGCAACTCATGTCCTGCCGTTGCGTCTCTCAGCTGGTCGATGTGGGGTAGCGAGAATGAGTCTTTTGGACATGCTTTGTTTAGGTCGGTGAAATCTACACACATCCGCCACTTCCCGTTTTTCTTTTTGACCATCACGACGTTGGCGACCCATTCCAAGTACTTGGACTCCCTGATGGAGCCATTAGTCAGCAGCTTGTCTACTTCTTCACTCACCAATTCGTTGATGGCGATGTTGAATTTTCTTCTTGCCTACCACACGGGCGGGTGTAATGGGTCGACGTTTAGTTTGTGGGAGGAAATTTCTCGTGGAATTCCTGGCATATTTGCATGGGAAAAATCAAATAGGTCCGCATGGTTAGATAAAAATTCACGGTACTTACCTGGATTTGATTGGTCGTGTCCTATGTATGCTTTCTTTGCGGGGTCGCTGTAGTTTAACTGGACGGGGTCGAGGTCTCCGACCGTAGCCTTGCTAGCCTCGAAATCATCAGGATCTAGTAGGGCGCTCTCTATCGGGCGGACCTTAGTCCTCGACAGGGTTGATTGCTATGCTTTAGCACTTGCTCCCTTGAGTTGCTTGGTGTGCGTGTAATCCTGAGCTATTTTATAGCACTCTTGGGCGGTGCGCGGCTCGCCCCGCATGCTATGCACTCCCCATGGGGTTGGGAATTTGATCACTTGATAGAAACTAGAGGGGACAGCCCTTATGGAATGTATCCATGGGCGTCCGATAATGGCGTTGTATGTTGTTTCTTGGTTCATTACGTGGAAAATGGTTTCCATAGTAACTCCTCCTGCCAGAACGGGTGGCGTTACCTCGCCAGAGGTTTTTTCCACTGCATTATTACAACCACTTAGTTGTTATGCAGCGTGGAATTATCTTATCCTCGAGTCCCATAAAAGCAAGGACTCTTGGATGAATGATATATGCGCCGCTGCCATCGTCGACCATGATCCTTTTAACATCAGTATCTACTGTGCATAAAGTAATAACTAAGCCATGATAATGAGGAAAACACAAACCGTCGGTATCAGACTTATCGAAGGTGATACTATCTTCGAAGTCGTCATACTGTTCGTCAGCGATGGTTCGCTTTAACTTTGAGTGGTGGTGAATTTGACGTGATTGATCGCCGAGTCATTGTCGTCCCCAATGATCACGTTGATGGTGTGTGTTGGTGAGGGAGGCCTTGGCGGACCGTGAGGTTTTTCCCACCGGCGTGCGAAGTTGAGCTTCCCTTTGTCGCTGAGCAGTTCTTTCATGAACCATAGGTTTAGCATCCGGACCACATCCTGTCGGAGGCCTATGTAGTCTTCTGTTCTGTGCCCCCGTTCCTGGTGGAACTCACATAGGGCGTTTGATTTTTTGGTGGCAGGGTCGGACTTCATCTTTGCTGGCCATTGAACTTTGTTGCCGAGCTTTTCCAGTGCGTACACCACTTCTGAAGGAGATACACAAAAGTTATGTGCAGATAATGAAGGGGGCATATCTCTGTTGTTCCTTAATGGGGCGACATGTCGTTGTAAGGCATCCACGTGCCTTGGTGGTGGCGGATGCGAGGATCTAATGTATTGTTGGTGTCTTTCCTGTTGAGGCGTGGGACGTGTTCCCGTCGTCCCTCGCTGCGTCGGTCTCTTCAGATTTCCGAGTGTGCCGTTGTCAACCGCCGGGTTGGGCCGTTAAGGTCGTCATCTCCACGTACCTCGGCACAATAAGCGTTGTGTATCTCTTGCCAGGTGGTGGGGGATATTTCAGAAGACGACTAAGTAGTCTCTTGGTTGCCCTTGAGCCGTCTCTACTGAGCTTGTTCTGAAAGGCTGCAACTGCCATGCCATCGGACACGTTTGGTAGGCTCATTCTGACCCTGTTGAACCTAGCTTGGAAATCCCTGAGTCCTTCTCCTAAGGTCTCTCGTACAGCAAAAATGTCATTGACCCATGCTTCCGCTTTCCTTGCTCCTGCGTGGGGGGTGGCAAATTTATCTGTCATCTCCTCGAATGTGGAGATGCTTTTGGCCGGTAGCTGTAAGTACCACGTTAGGGACCCTCCTATTAGCATTTCCCCGAACTTCTTCAGAAGTACGGATGGTACTTGCTCTTATGATAGATCGTTGCCTTTGACGGCTGTGACATAGTGAATCAGGTGGTCCTCGGGATCTATGGTCCCGTCATATACCTTCAAGTAGGGGGCATTTTGAAGGTCTTTGGGATGGGGTATGGCGCAGCTCCTTCTGTGTAGAGTTGTTCAACGAACCTCCCCGCGTCTCGCTTTGGCACTAACTTTGGCGCATCGGGGATTTTATCCACCCTTTCTTGGTGCTCCTTCAGCTGGTCGCGAAGCGATCTATTTTTGTTTTCCATTTCTTCCATCTTTTTGAGGATTGTTGTAAGTGTGCTGCCATTATCTTGAGCATTGACATCCACGTTGTTCGTTCTCGTGACTTCGAGTTCATCTTCGGCTGCAACATGATCTGTTGTTGGGTGCATCTATCATTTTGAGTTGGCCTTTTTGCTAGACTGCACAGAGTGTTTGTCAGCCACTCTTCCAGTAACCTTTTTACCTCCGGGGGTGCTTCTTTAGTTGTAGATGTTGAAGCCTCTCTTTCTCGTGGAACCACCAGATCTTCCGATGGGGAAGGTAGTTTTTCCACGCTTATCAAGGTACTGGGGGTCGCGTGTAGGACATCTCCTTTAGCAGCCGCGTTGAGAGGGCCTGTGAGATCTGTTCTAACATCCAAGATACCTTTCATTCTTGCGTTGTTCTCAGCCATTTTAGGTCGTAGAGGGTGGTTTTTTGAAGGATCTAGAAGCAAGCTACAGATTTAATTCTTGAGATTCCCACAGACGGCGCCAAATTGTTTGGCTAAAAAGTTATGCAAGTACTTATAAGCTCTAAAACAATCAAAAATAATATGGGTTAATCGGAATCAAGAGTAATATGAACTACAGAGTATAGTATGATCGAGATCTTTTGATTATGGTTTAAATAATTCGTGATACAAGAGCAATAAGTAGTAAACATTGCACAAGAGAGAGAGATAGAGATTCAGATAGACAGAAAGAGAGTTGTATATTAAACAAAATACACATGAGTCTTTACAAAGGGAAGGTCCCCTTTATATACTAAGGGACCTTCCTCGAAATAATCAAAGAAAAGTACAAGGGTTGGCGGCCTCAGTGTACGGGTGTCAGAGCTCGAAACGACGTCGCAGTGAGTCATGTCATTGGGTCCGTCTACTAACTGAGGCCGGCTTTACTCAAGTCGACCATAATTAGGTCGTTCTCTTTACTGAGGACGTACGTAGATAGCGTAGAAATGTAGGGAACCAAATTTGCCCAACACAACTTATAATACTTTTTTATGTAGTTTCCAAATATATAAATTTTATTTTAAAAAGTTTAAAGATTTTATATTCAAATATATAGTCAAAATTAAGAAGTTTGAATCTCGAAAAGAAAAAAATATTGCATGGAGGGGGACAAAGGAAGTAACATATTTTCTCAAAATATATATTCTCGTGGCTGCATTTGTGTTTGGATATACTGCTGCTAGCCATATGGTTTTCAGGGCACTAGGAACCGAATAGAGGCGGAGTCAGGATTTCAAGCTTATGGGTTCAGGATGCTAATCATTTTAAGTTATTGGGATTTAAATTAATAATTTATATATATTTAACAAAAAATATTAGGACAACCCGTAGCCTAGCTCCGCCTCTGGGGACAAGCCATTACAAACGATCCTATGCTCTTTGGAAATTTATTTTAGAGTCAACAGAAAAACAAGCATATTTCTCAGAATGCACACAAAAGTCACACATCCATTTCATTCTACTTCTTTCACCCCACAGATCATGATATTTGAAGCATTATCAGCACCCTCATCTACCAAAAAGATGTATGTGTCACAGGTCGAACATTTTCCGGATGCTAGTGGCACCAAATAGCCCGTGCGGCGCCTGTAGTCACCCCACACTACAGGCCAACTTTCTCTTTCCCAGGTTTTCTAGCACGATCTTGTGCCTATGGTGAAGCTTGCCTAAGAGGCTTGCTCCAATTGTGTCGCTTGTCCAATGTCTAGGCTCGTAGCCTTGACTAGCTGTGGCATTTCTCATCTGCTGGATCTCATCCATGCGCACACCCGGGGTTGGCTAAGGACATGTCAATCCCTCGCCTAGCATTGAGCATCGCTCTCGCGTGCACAGTCCAATCCACAAGCTTGACACTCGCCTCGTGCATCTGCACCCAGCTTCTGCTTCACCCGAGTAGGGCAACCTTTAGTCCTTGGCCATTGTCATGTGCGTCTTTCATAGCATGTCCATCATTGCCTTATGGCATAGTCAAACATAGCCCAGACATACTTTTATCCCGCATAGTGTAGTGTCGCCCCACAGTTGCACGTCTAGGCCAACGGACCTTGCTTGCCTAGCTGAACCCAAGCCATGCTCACAAGTTGACACATGAACCCCTAAGATAGGTGCTCCAAGTATCCAATCGGCACAGAGGTCTTTATCCACTATTTCGGTAGCCCACACGGCATAATCGTCCCACACGTCAAGCCTCTGATGCTCGTTTTGTGCTCAACGCTAGCACTGAGACGTCGCACCGTCCATGGAGTTCCCAAGCTCGTATGGATACCTTAGACACTCCTTTGAGATGCCCGGGCAGGCCCTTGAGGTTCCCCCTCAAGGTAGCTCACTTGGTGCGGCTTGGTGGCAGCACGCACGGGGGAGGCTGGCTGAGCCTCAACACCTCTGCCCCTTTATATATGCTTAAAATAGAAAAGCTCATGATCCCCTAGTAAACATGTTTTGGCCAGATAATCATAATGACCCTTTCTCACTCATCCGAACTCCGAATAAGACGTCGTCTCTTCCTAAAGCTTTCTCTTGACTTCCTTCACACTTCCATGAAGTTTCAGCCCATTCCTATACTCGTGGAAATAGTAATAGCCTTCGGATACTTTAGCAAATTACGACAATGCCACTACCCTTAGCGAAGTCAAGCCCATAGGCAAACGAACTCCAAATAACGCCAAACTTAGTCAGCATATATAAGAGCATACTAGGAACAAGGCCTACTAACGAAATCCCTAGATTTCCCTCTTAGCTCGGAAACGTACAGTAGTGACATTTAGGCACGTACGCGGCCGTCACCCGCAGACTAGACCCTTGGTCTCATCCCAAGTCCTCGCTAAACTTTCTTGGCACTCGTAGGACATGCAACACAACATATCTTGATGGTTGTTGCCTCATGCAAAGCCCTTCTGCCTGATGCTCCTTCACAACGCATCGTCAGCACACGTTGCCTATGCGACTGACACTCGTCCTGCCGCTCCATAGCGCACAGTACTCATGGATGACATGACCCCCTGAATGCGGGGTGTGACAGTCTGCCTTATGTCACTTTTATTTTCATAATATTACAGCACACAACGCAGAACAAGCTCAAATACATTCAAATATTTCCAGTGACTAAACAAAGCAGAAAATGTTGTTCAAACTCATGGAAGATACTTGCAACAATACACAATCCTGGCAAGTTATATCTCAAAAAAACTCAGTAACAGCCCTCAACCTCGACTATGGGCATACACAGAGAGGGCTCTGGCGACAAAATCTAAACTTCCACCAAATTAAAGAATAAGAATACACAACCTTACCATGAATACACATCACAGAACACTAAATATAAACTATTTGCAGGATTGATACAGTAAGTTCCTATTTCTTTTTCTTTACAAAAATAACTCTGGAAGACAAATGACGTGCTGATTCAAAGTGCAAATGGAAACCAATGAACTCCACCTTTATAGCTCTAGGAGTCGCATAAGTGATCCAAAAAATAACTCTATTTGTTCTAAGCTAAGTTTCTTTCACACATGAACCGCTCTATCTTCTCTACATCTTCCTGGGTGTCAACACCGTGGGCCTCATGGTCAACTTTTATAACCTGCCGGGAAAACAAAAGGAGATCCATGAGGCTATATAACAACTTTCTGACAAAGAAAATCACAAGAGGAAAAGCAAACCTACAGAATGTAAAGAATAAATTAATAGATAAAAAGGCTGCAACATTTGCTGCATATTCTAAAGTCTTATTAACCTTGATGTTTTTACTTTTGTTGTGTTTGGTTAACCATAGTTTCATCTAGAAATATATTTCCCCAGTTTAAACACAGATATTCAGCTTAGGAATGTACAATCTGAGGAGGGTATGTTACCTTCATTTTGTACCCATTCTCAAGGACCTTTAGTTGTTCAAGATCTTCTTCTAGTTGCAACGGTGTTGGTGTCAGCTCTGGATATATTTTCAGGAATTTTGTATCATAGCTCTAGAATGAAATAATAGCTGTATCAGTTGATCATATAAAGTTACCCAGAAAAACTAGTTGATAGGTGCACTCAAATTGTACTACTTGATACCTGGATCCCAAGGTGCAGCAAGTAAGGAAACTGAGGATTAACCCTGCCTGACCTGAATGATGGAAAAGCTGATCAGTTTCTATAACGAAAGATATAACGAGCCATTGCAACAGGCCTTTTAAAAGAAAAGGGGACTAACTTGTTATAAGGGATAAGCCCTCGTGAAAAATATATTGCATAACCACGATTGTCAACCACACATTTTACACGATTAGGATCAAATGCATCCTCAGGTTTCAAGGACGTCACAGCAGTGCTAAAGACTGCATCTGGTGCAGCCTGCACGAATCATAGAGTAATGCTATTAGTCATTTTAAGGCAAAAAATACAAAGTTGTGGACAGAGGAGATTCAGTTAGAATTCTTATACAAAGTAAACTCCACTTCTCATAAAACAGTATGATATGATATCCAATTTCATGGTCAATTAGCTCCCTAATACTCATAGCTAACTGTCAAAGATGATACCCTATAATATCTAGATAATCTGCTAATTAAAAATATATCTATGGGAAACAGCCACAAACCGGTAAAGAGGCAACTTTTGGTGACTATGAGTTTATGCTCGTTATTGTCTAAGTTCTTTAGCCAATTTGGATTTACATCTCGGGGTTAAACGTCCATGCTGCTCCCTACTTCCCAGTTCCTTTTACAGATCTGCATCCTAATTGAACAGTCTCAACAGAATTGTCATTTCTACATAAATGGTAAAGAACGCCAACCCAAAGAAATTATACTAACTAGAAAATATCTTTACTTTGGACGATATTGTCCTCAATTTGATGTCGTACTCAGAAATTACAATTTTCCTCAGTCAATCTCAAAAAATCTACACATACCTCACTAAAACTTGGTTTTAGTGGCCCGTTTAACACTTCCCTTCCTAAATCTTCATACTCGTACTAACTCACATAATATATGATGGACAGAATAACTGATATTAGTTTCATTGTATAAATAGTAGTAAATACCCTAATCTCATATGTATTAGGAGTAGGACATGTATTGTATATATAGGGCCCATTGTATCATTGTCATAATTAATTAATCAATAATAGATTTTCTTCCGTGCTTTCTCACATGGTATCAGAGCTACATTGAGCAAATTATCGTTATGCATCATTTTAGCGGTCTCCGGGAAGATAGACCTCGTTACCGTGCAATTTTCCGGCGACTTAAGAGGCTGTCCGTAATAAAAATTCACTTTTCGCCAGTGTTGTGCAAAAATCAATACCACCACGAAGTAGATCGACCTCCGGCGACCAACCCTTCTAAAATTTCTGCGGCATAAAAGATGCCATGCGCCTACACGCGCCGGCAGAAGAAAATTTCTGGCAAGCGCGTGACACCCATGCGCCGGCGCGTGAGGCCTCTTCCGGCCATTTTTTGGCCGAGCTTCTTCAGGATAGCCTGGTTGCACAGCAATTCCGAGCCTACCCATCCAATTTAAAACAAATTCCGACAACTTTTATATGTTTCCGGCGTGAACATTGATTTCCCGGCATGAACAGTGATCCCCAGCAATTTTCTGCTTTTTCCAGCACAATATTACAATGGAATTCGTACCGGAAGCCTTTAACTCACAATCCGTTGGATTAAATGCAATAAGTCCAATCCAGATGGTTTCTTTACCGGATTATATTGAGTTCCTTCGGTACAAAGCACGTAAACAGACATCTTTAGGATTAACCTCCGTTGTTCCAACAAATAGTAGCATCACTGGTGTCTCCCATTCTTCACCTTTTGAGTCTTGGGTCATTGATTCAGGTGCATCTGATCATATTTCTGGTAACAAATTTCTTTTCACTAGTATCTCATATTCTCAATCTCTTGTGACTGACCAATGGGTCTCAAGCCATGGCAACTGCAATAGGTCAAGCAAGTCCACTTCCTTCCTTACCTTTAGACTCAGTTCTTTATGTTCCTGGTAGTCCTTTTAATCTCATAGTCGCTAGTCGCTTAGTCAAATCACTTAAATCTACTGTTTTATTTCTTGATGAACTTGTTTTTATACAGGAACGCAGTACAGGGGGGATCATTGGTACCAGACGTGAATTGGATGGACTTTATTACCTTATCCTTGCAAAATCACATGGACTCCCATCTTGTCTTCCTCCAATAACTTCTCCCGTTACTGATTCACCAGATTTATTACATAAACGGTTAGGACATCCAGTTTGTCAAAACTTCAGAAAATGGTACCTGACTTATCTCACTTGTCCACTCTGGAGTGTGAGTCGTGTCGGCTCGGTAAGCATACCCGCTCCCATTTCCTGTGGCACCTTGACAATCGAGTAGAGTCACCTTTTTCTTTAATCCATTCAGATGTTTAGGGTCCTAATCAGGTTCGTTCTACTTTAGGATTCCGCTACTTTGTCATTTTCATTGATGATTATTCCAGATGTACTTGGATATTTTTTATGAAAAATCGATCTGAGTTGTTCTCTATTTTCCAGACCTTCCATTCTGAAATTCAAAATCAATTTGGGGTTTCTATCCGCACATTTCATAGTGATAATGCCCTAGAGTATTTGTCTTCCCTATTTCAGCAGTTTATGAACTCCTACGGATTCATCAAACATCTTGTCCGTACACATCCCAACAAAATGGGGTAGTTGAAAGAAAGAATAGACATCTTATTGAAACTGCTCGTAACCTACTCATACAATCTCATGTTCCGCTGCGTTTTTGGGGGATGCAGTTCTTACATCTTGTTATCTTATTTATCGTATGCCATCTTCAGCTATCCAAAATCAACTTCCATTCTTTGTCATGTTTCCCCATTTACCTTTGTTCTCTCTTCCACCTAGTGTCTTTAGGAGTACGTGATTTGTTTTTTTTTTTTTTGAAATGATAACATAGTTGTATGGGTCAAAACTTGACCTCATGATAATGAATGAGATCAACGCATTCATTAAAGCTTATTGATGACTAATAAATGGTATGGACGTTTATTCACAAGATTATCGGGTAGTTATCCAATTTGACATCTAAGGCCACGGCCTGGCCGTCCTCACGAGGGCATCCCCTCTATGTGGTCTCAACCCCTTGGCGCCAGCTGGCAGATCTCCTAGCTATAAATACTATGAGGAGTAACCCTAAAAGGGGGGTTGTTTTCTTCTTCTTTACATCTCCTTCCAAAAGAAGAGAGAATACATCATTGTAAGGCTCTGAACCTCTCCATCGAGAGGCAGCCAAATCAATATCATTAATAAAAGATCTTCACCCTCCTCTCTTTAATCTATAACTGTTGTCTCTTATATATTATTCTTTTGGTCTTTGGAGTTATTACGAACTGCTATGATTGGCCCTCCGTTTATTTTTTATTGTTTTATGCTTATAAAGTAATGAAAACTTTGAGCTAAACAATTTAGCGCCGTCTGTGGGGATTTCATAGCAGAATCGCGTAGTTTATCCTCAGACCAAAAATGAAAAATGAATAACCCAGCTCAAACGAGCCCAAGCGGCATATCGGGTCATTGGAAGTCAAAAACCTCGGGAAGAGTTTGCTTCCGCACCCCACGTCTTCGAGCGAAGGGAGGAAGAAGAAGAAGAAGCAAAATCCCCCATCTCTAGGGGAGAAATGAGCTCAAGGTACCTCACCCCTTTTCTTTCCACGCGGGATCCTGCCGAAAGGGAGGACAGGATGAAAGCATACCTCAAGCACTTCGGCAATTCGAGCGAGCCAGGCAAGAAAAACCACAAGTGCAAGCTAGGCAGGATCCGGAATCAAAAACAAATCCCGGCCCCCAGCACGAAGCGGGTTATGTAGAAAAATTCACACAAAGATTCAACTACGGTTGAATGGCAATACAGGCTACGCGCCTTCACAACAAAGGTTCAATTACGATTGAACTGGGACTCAGGCTATGCGCCTTCGACAAAGGCTACGGGCCTTAAAATATTATAAAAGTTCAACTACGGTTGAACGGCAATACAGGCTACGCGCCTTCACAACAAAGGTTCAACTACGGTTGAACTGGGACTCAGGCTATGCGCCTTCGACACAGGCTACGCGCCTTAAAATATTATAAAAGTTCAACTACGGTTAAACGGCAATACAGGCTACGCGCCTTCACACAAAGGTTCAACTACGGTTAATCGGCAATACAGGCTACGCGCCTCCACAACAAAGGTTCAACTACTGTTGAACTGGGACTCAGGCTATGCGCCTTCGACACAGGCTACGCGCCTTCAAATATTATAAAAGTTCAACTACGATTGAACGGCAATACAAGCTACGCGCCTTCACAGCAAAGGTTCAACTATGGTTGAACTGGACTCAGGTTATGCGCCTTCGACACAGGCTACACGCCTTCAAATATTATAAAAGTTCAACTACGGTTGAACGTCAATACAGGCTACGCGCCTTCACACAAAGGTTCAATTACGGTTGAACGGCAATACAGGCTACGCGCCTCCACAAAAGGTTCAACTACAGTTGAACTGGGACTCAGGCTACGCGCCTTCACATAAAAATTCAACTGCAGTTGAACGGCAATACAGGCTTCGTGCCTTCACAACAAAGGTTCAACTACGGTTGAACTGGGAGTCAGGCATGCGCCTTCGACACAGGCTACGCACCTTCAAATATTATAAAAGTTCAACTACGGTTGAACGGCAATACAGGTTACGCGCCTTCACACAAAGGTTCAACTACGGTTGAACTGGGACTCAGGCTACGCGCCTTCAAATATTACAAAGGTTCAACTACGGTTGAACGACAACTCGGATTACGTGCCTTCGCCTAAAAATTCGATTGTGAATTAGGCTAGGGTTCGGGCTAACTGCTTCCGCCATTATGAATCACAAAAGAATTCAACTATGAGGCAAACCAGAACCCAGGCTACACGCCTCTGTCGCAAAAGCTGCAAGCTCAACCACGGACGAACCCCAGGTCGGGCCAAGCGCCCCGCCGTTCAAGTAAGTATGACTAATTCAAACTAAAGTGTTGACCCGCGCAAAGTTCGGGCCGAGTCGAACCACAAGGCCGTGCTTCTCATTATCACGGCCGATAGTTCGACTAAGCCTGAACTAGGACTAAGGCCATATGCCGCCACTGCTCAAATGTGGCCACAATCCACTGCCAACAAGTGGAGGAAAGTGACGACGGAAAGCGTCTATCTATGGCCAAAGTCATCCACACCAACTTTCCTTAGGGCAAGGAACCAGTTCGACAATGGACAAAACCACTTAACCGGTTGAGCCTATTAACATGTCCACTAGAAAACTCTAAAGCAAAACCCTTGCAAACAAGCACAAAAATATATAATGTATTCGACGCAAAACAAACGAAAAAGAAGAAAACCAAATATATTCCCAATATTTACACGGGGCTACCCCCAATTACATCCGCCCTAGGCTGGCAGAGAAAGAAGAGAAAAAGAAAACAAGAACAAAACAAACATTACAAATTTTCTTTTCACTCGGCGCCCCAGCGCCCCCTTCAGCATTAGCACCCTCGGCGCCATCTATCTCCCCCTGGCGTAGACGGATCAAAGACACATTCGAGGCGGGCTTCACGGGCCTTTTGGCGTGCCTCCTCATAAGTGGCCTCAGACACGACGCCAGCCTACCACAACCGCCTGTACACATCAAACTGGGCCTCAGCATACGTCCAAAGCTCGCGAGCAGCACCAAAAGCGGCGGCTTGATCCCTCAGGCGCTGGTTCTCGACCTCCAAGGCCGCAATCCGATCCGCCGCAGCATGGGCGTCCCGATCGCAGACGGCAATGCGCCCCTCTAACGATCGTTCTAGAAAAGCAGTGGCGGCCCTCTCTAATCCACGCTCCCTTTCCTGAGCACGGTTGGTCGCCTGCAGTGCTTCAACCATCGCCAGGGCATCCTCTGCCTGCCTCCTTGAAGTGGCGGCCTCAGACTCTAGGGCAGCCACCTGCCTGGTATAAGCCTCAGCGGCCTCCGCCGCTGCAGCCAGATTTTGGCGCTCCCTCTCAGCAGTCGCCCTTCTCTCAACATCCGCCCCTTCGTTCGCCTGGCGAAGCTGCTCAAGAGTGGATACCCTGCTGAGGGTATGTTGCATATGAAGCTCCCTCCGTGCTAGCTCTTCTACCAGCTCCCGGTTCCGCGGGTCATTCCATATGCGCTCACGCAAGCAACGGCACCGGTCACGGTAGCGGCGGTACTTCCCCAACAGCCGCGCAAAAATCGCCGAATGGACATTAGCCCGCCTAATGCTCTCCACCTCCAGCAAAAATATCTACAACGAACAGAGTGACAGTCAACACGAGAAGACATGCTAAGAATGAAAACAAACCAAAGTTTTGCATGTACCTTTATACTCAGGGCGGCCACCTCGCCCATCAATCCAACGTTCGAAGTACCCCTCACAGACGTGCTCTCCGCTTCCGAGCATAGAACCTCGAACATCGTCACCAGGTTCTCCTCCTCGAAGCAGGTTCAGGTCATTAGGAATCTCCAAATAACGATAACCCCCTACGGCCTGCACGGCCGAGCAGGTATAAACCTCCTGAGCAAGACGGATGTCCTCGGGATCCATCGGACTCCGAATCATTCCCCTCTCCTGAAACCCCCCTTCCGTCCGCCTCCCTGGAAGTTGAGGCTTCCGTCGCCTGAGATGTCGAAGCACCCCTGTTCGCCATAACGTCGGCTAGGGGTGTACATAGAACGGGTTGGTTCGGATTTTATGATTTCAAAACCAAACCAATTATGTCGGGTTATTAAATCTAAAGACCAAACCAAACCAATAAACTCGGGTTTTTCAACATCGGTTTTTCTCGGGTTTCCTCGGGTTTTCGGGCTATTTGAGTTTTTTCGGATTTTTTCCGGTAAAATCTTCGTAGAACAAGACATATAACGTATGCTCAAAATATTTCTTTAATCGTAGTAATATACAACTATATAAAGTATTTTTCAAGAAAATAATACAAAATATGAGATGTGTCATGGCATTATTCTAAAATATTCAACAATAAAGACAATAAAATTATGTAATATAAATATTGCTCAATTAAAAAGTTATAGTAAAAATAAACATAATCTAAAAGCACTAAGTCACGCTAAAATAAGTAGACTAATAAAGAAGTATTAATTACATGACTAAAAGCTAAAGCAAAATAAAATATGTTATACATTTTTATCTAAATCATTGCAAAATAAAAATAGATATCCAATACTTTCCCGTTCGTAATATTGAATTAAATGCTTTTTGTTAGCATCAGTATTGATTGTTAGCATTATTTAATTTACTAATATTAATGGCTATAAAACATATTGGAACATTCAAAAGTTGTAAGTTCAACCTTGAAATAATACATTAAAAGATAAAATTATGAAAATTTTTAAGAAATATTTATAAATTACATTACAATAAGTATATTTATATATTAAATATATCTAAAATTTCTATATATATAATGTCGGGTTGATTTGGTTTCGGTTTGACTTTCTTTAGTTAAAACCAAACCAAACCAATTATGGTCGGATTTTTTTTCCAACACCAAACCAAGTCAAACCAAACCATAGTCGGATTTTTTTCCTCGGTTTGACTCGGGTTGGTGCGGTTTGTCGGTTTCCTTTGTACACCCGACGCCTGCCATCTCCACCAAAACAGCTGCTGAGGAACTGCCTTCCCTCACAGCAACAGGAACAGAAACTTGAATCGCCGAAGCGACTGTGTCACCTTGGCCTAAGTCAACCGGGGCAACCCCCACTGACCGCTCGCCCTCTGGGGCAAGGTCCGCTGCGCCCCCTCCTCCGCCGACGGCGAAGAATCTAAAATAATCACCACCGGGAGAGCCGGGGTGAACGCCACCCTGCACCGCGCCAGCGGCCTCCCGTCTTCTTCTTCATCTCCATTCGGAGATCGCTCCGCCCGGGAACGCACGACCCCTGGAGACTCCTTAACTCAGGGCACGGGCCGTACCGGAGAGTGCAACTGAAGACACCACCGAAGTCGCCCTCGGAACTGGATGAGGCGCCGGCATTGTGATCATTCGGGCAGTCGCCCCCGGCCTGCGGAAAGCAAGCTGAGGCGCCCTCCTGCGCCGTGGTCGTTCTGACCAGCCAAAGAAGGAGGGTTAGGCCAGAGAAACTAAGGACTACGAAGAAAGTACGATAAGCAGCAAACCAGATTCTTACCAGCAGCCGGCCTACGTCCATGGACCTCCCAGAAAGACGCCCACGTGGGAATCCCTGTTGTAACAGAGAGCATGGCCTCAACCCACTCGCGGATGCCAAATAATGGCGCCGGTGGCGCAACCCCCGCTACAGCACAAAAAGAAAATCGTTACGTATAAACATAAAGCAGAACATTTAACTCAAAAGAAATCGAAGCCTGCGTAAAAAAAACTTACGTGCATGGTTCCACTCCTCCGGGAAGTCAGTGGCGCAAGCCACCAGGTGCTCGGTCCTGATGTAGAAGAAATACTCGAAAGGACGGGTGGCAACCTCGTCATCGAGCTCCGCAGTCAAGCCGTCGGTCCCACAAGGGACCAACCGAATCATAGTGCCACGTACCCTCTGAGGAGCGTACAGAGTCAACACGTGCCCAAGTGTAACTTCCCTCCGTGCCAACTCTGCATATTTAATCAGCATCGCCAATAATTTGAGCAGGAGGGGACGAGCTGACCAGGGCATACCCTGTAGTAGCAGCAAAGGTCCACCACCAACACGGGGAGAGGAAGCCTAAATCCCAGCTTAAAAGGGTAGGCGTAGAAGACGCAGTAACCACGGTGGTCGACATGCACTCTGTAGCGGCCAGGACGATGTCGGCAAAGTGAGGAATCTCACATTGCTCCTTCAGTTGAGCAATGCCAACTTCCCCCATCAATGGAGCTTCATCCACTTGATCTTCTCCCTCGGGTCGGTAAGATCGGTCGGCGGACCGCCGGGCACGGAAAGAATGTCGGTCACCGACGGGAACCGATCAACAGTCGACGAAACGGTGGCTCCCACCACCGTAGATGGACCCTCTGCCACCGCAACCGCACCGGAGCTACATCGGAACGGGAACTACTCGCCATTGTCAGTATAACGAAAAGAAGATGGTAAGATTCACCAGGAAAAACAAGAGAATACGAAGATCCGACGAAAATGACGGAGAATGAGTCAACAAGGGATGAAGAACCAGACAATCTGAAAGCAAGAAAGGTTGTCTCTCTCAGAATTCCACTTAGACAGATATCGGAAAAGTGAGAACTGAGCAACACAACCCCTTATTTATAGGCAAAGCATGAATGACCCTCACGAATCCCAAAGGTCACCATTAACTACCTGACCAACCGCAAAACGGTTCATAACAATGATAATGGGCACCATTGTGACAGATATCATTGAACAGTCATTCAGCCGTCAATCGGCACGTCCCCCATGGAACGTAATAACGACCTCAAGACACCACGGGCACGCCCCATGCGTCACCATGCACATGATGTCCCCCTTATACACGGCAAGCGTGATCATACTCTCTCCAAGCACGCGTAAATATGGCTACGGCCATCTCCAAAAGATAAAAGGCTACGACCATCTCTAAATTAAAAATGGCTACGGCCCTCTCTAAATTAAAAATGGTACAGCCATCTCTAAAGTAAAAATGGCTACGACCATCTCCAAAGTAAAAATGGCTACGACCATCTCCAGATTTAAATGGCTACGGCCATCTCTAAATTAAAACTGGCAACGGCCATCTCTAAATTAACAATGGCTACGGCCATATCTAAATTAAAAGTGGCTACGGCCACCTCCAAAGTAAAAATGGCTACGGCCATTTCCAAAGTAAAAATGGCTACGGCCATCTCCAAAAGATAAATGGCTACGGCCACCTCCAAAAGATAAATGGCTACGGCCTTCTCCGAATGATTGAAAAGGCTACGGCCATCTCCAATAGTAAAAACGGCTACGGCCGGCTCCGAAGAATAAAGGACTACAATCGTCCCCAACACATAATCGGCTACGGTTACTGGCGGAATCCGCTCATCGAGCTCGACCTAAGCCCAACCTCAATAAGTGGAGGGACTATCTGTATGGGTCAAAACTTGATCTCATGATAATGAATGAGATCAACGCATTTATTAAAGCTTATTAATGACTAATAAATGGTATGGCCGTTTATTCACAAGATTATCGGGTAGTTATCCAGTTTGACATCTAAGACCACGGCTTGGCCGCCCTCACGAGGGCATCCCCTCTATGTGGTCCCAACCCCTTGGCGCCAGCTGGCAGATCTCCTAGCTATAAATACTATGAGAAATAACCCTAAAAGGGGGGCTATTTTCTTCTTTTTTACATCTCCTTCTAAAAGAAGAGAGAATACATCATTGTAAGGTTTTGAACCTCTCCATGGAGAGGCAGACCAAACCAATATCATTAATGAAAGATCTTCACCCTCCTCCCTTTAATCTATAATTGTTGTATCTTATATTTTATTCTTTTGGTCTTTGGAGTTATTACGATCTGCTATGATTGTCCCTTCGTTTATTTTTGATTGTTTTATGGTTATAAAGTAACGAAAATTTTGAGCTAAACAATAGTAATATATATTAATAAACTCACTACATAGGTTGTACTGAAACCATATTTACAAGAAGACAAAAGAAAAGATGAGATCTGCTATGCAGTCCTAGCAAAGTTCTAGAACATCTAGGATTGACACAGTGTCCTCTATGAAGCTCTTCTTACACCAAAAACAAAAAAGTAAAACACAGTTTAGTATGATCTTCTGGACTGAGTTGCTTTAGTCCTCAAAACATCTGGAATTTCTTTCTTTCCAGATTGTCCACTAAATACATGATGGGACAGTCCTCCATCTGTCTCTGTCTCTTGCTCCAGCTCCAACTTCATCCCAACTAAAAAGCACTTCAGTAATCTTACTAGCCATTGTCCAAGCTATACCTCTGAGATTAATAAAGATTTTCCATAGTCTATCTGTTGTCGAGCAGTGAAGAAATAGATGGCTGACTAACTCAGCTGTTTCCCCACATAGAAAGCACCTTGAACACAGTGGAATCCCTCTCTTTTTGAGATTGTCTTGGGTCAAGACAGCCTCCTTTGCTAGCAACCAAGTAAAAGAAGCTACCTTATATGGAACTTATACTTTCCAAATATGCTTCCAAGGCCAATTAGTTAATTGCTGATTTGAATAGTTTAAGAGCTTATAGGCTGAACTTACCTTATACATACCTTTATTGTGTCCCTGCCACCAAAGTGTATCCACCCCACTCTGTAACCCTTTAAAGTCATCCAAATGCTTGTAAAACTCAGTTAACCTATCCACCTCCCAATCATTTAACATCCTCCTAAAAGTAAGATCCCAACCTTGGGGGGTCCATACTTCAACTATTGTTCTATGCTGATGTTGAACCAAACCATAGATATCAGGGAAGAGTTCCTTAAAACAACCAACTCCCGACCAATTATCATTCCAAAAAGAAGTTTTGTTTCCATTATTTACTCTGATGGAAGAATGACTCTTCATCACAAGCCAAAGTGACCTAATGGATTTCCATAAACTAACTGCATATGTTGTATTAACTTCCTTTGATACCCACTTGTCTTCCTCACCATATTTAGCTTTGATTACCTTGCTCCATAAGGTTTCAATTTCCTGTGAGTACCTCCATAATCATTTCATCACAGGAGTACGTGTTTTGTTCATGACCTTACTCCAGGAAAAGATAAGTTAGCTCCTCGTGCTCTTAAGTGCATATTTCTAGATTACTGAAAAACGCAAAAAGGATATCGATGTTATTCTCCTGACCTTCAGCGATTTCTTATGCCTGCTGATGTTACCTTCTTTGAAACTCAATCATACTTCCCAGGTCCTATTAATCACTTAGATGTTTCTGCGGTACTACATGTTCCTTCTTTTAGAGATTCAATCCCTATCTCCCATTCATCTTCCTCCATAGCTCCACCGCCTACAGTTCCAGTTACAGCTCCACCACCTATAGCTCCAGTGTCACCACCGAGTCCAGTGCCACCACCTAGTCCAGTTCCACCAACTATAGCTACCGTGACACCACCTAGTCCAATTCAACCTTCTATAGCTCCACCACTCCTGACTTATCATCATTGTCTGCCCCCAGCATCAGGCCCAGCCCAGCTGATTCACGTCCTGCACCTGACCCTGCTAATACCGCGGACTTGTCTACCCTAAATCAACCGATTACACTAGGAAAAGGTAGTCCACACTAAATCCTAATCCTCATTATATCGGTTTAAGTTACCATCGTCTCATCATCCCATTGTGCATTTGTGTCATCTTTGTCCTGTTTCCGTCCCTAAGTCTAGAGATGAAGCACTCTCTCATCCCGGATGGCGACAGGCTATGATTGACGAGATGTCTGCTTTACACTCGAGTGGTACTTTGGAGCTTGTTCCTCTTCCTTCAGGTAAATCGACTGTTGGTTGTCGTTGGGTGTATGCAGTCAAAGTTGGTCCAGATGGCCAGGTTGATCGACTTAAGACTCGTCTTGTTGCCAAAGGATATACTCAGATATTTGGACTCAATTACAGTGATACTTTCTCTCCCGTGACTAAAATTGCATCAGTCCACCTTTTTCTATTCATGGTTGTTGTTCGCCATTGGCGTCTCTATCAGTTGGACATTAAGACTGCTTTTCTTCTTGGTAACCTTGAGGATGAGGTTTATATGGAACAACCACCTGATTTTGTTGCTCATGGGGAGTCTAGTGACCTTGTATGTCGGTTGCGCCGGTCCCTTCATGGTTTAAAGCAGTCTCCTCAAGCGTGGTTTGGTAAGTTCAGCACAATTATTCAGGAGTTTGGCATGACTCGTAGTGAAGCTGATCACTCTGATTTTATTGACATTTTGCTTCAAATCTCTAAATTTATATGGTCGCTTATGTTGATGATATTGTTATTACCGGTAATGATCAGGATGGTATTAGTAAGTTGAAGGAACATCTCTTTCAGCACTTTCAGACTAAGGATCTGGGCAGATTAAAGTATTTTCTGGGTATAGAGGTCGCTCAATTTAGCTCAGGTATTGTGATCTCACAATGAAAGTATGCCTTAGATATTCTTGAGGAGACAGGAATGACAGGTTGTAGACCTGTTGACACTCCGATGGATCCGAATTCTAAACTTCTGCCAGGACAGGGGGAGCCTCTTAGCGATCCTGCAAGATATAGGCGGTTGGTTGGTAAATTAAATTACCTCACAGTGACTAGACCTGACATTTCCTTTCCTATGAGTGTTGTGAGTCAATTTATGGATTCTCCCTGTGATAGTCATTAGGATGCAGTTGTCCGCATTCTTCGGTATATAAAATCAGCTCCAGGCAAAGGCTTATTACTTGAAGATCGAGGTCATGAACAGATCGTTGGATACTCAGATGCTGATTGGGCAGTATCACCTTCTGATAGACTTTCTATGTCGGGATATTGTGTCTTAGTAAGAGGAAATTTGGTGTCTTGGAAGAGCAAGAAATAGAATGTGGTTGCTCGGTCTAGTGCAGAAGCAGAATATCGAGCAATGGCTATGGCCACATGTGAGCTAATTTGGATCAAACAGTTGCTCAAGGAGTTGAAATTTGGCGATATTAGTCAGATAGGACTTGTTTGTGATAATCAAGATGCTCTTCATATTGCGTCAAATCCAGTTTTCCATTAGAGAACTAAACACATCGAGATTGATTGTCACTTTATCAGAGAAAAGATACCATCAGGAGATATTGCTACAAAGTTTGTGAAGTCGAATGATCAGTTTGCTCATATTTTTACCAAGTCCATCACTGGTCCTCGTATTAGTTATATATGTAACAAGCTCGGTACATATGATTTATATGCACCAACTTGAGGGGAAGTGTTAGTTTCATTGTATAAATAGTAGTAAATACCCGAATCCCAATGTATTAGGAGTAGGACACGTATTGTATATATAGGGCTCGTTGTATCATTGTCATAATTAATTAATCAGTAATATATTTTCTCCCGTGCTTTCTCACAGTTGATAAGAGCCCAAAAATATGTAGCTTCACGTTTAACTAATACAAGCCCTGCTATATATTTGGCATTCTAAGTCAACATATCCCCAATATTATATTCACCTAAGAACTACTCGGGTGTGACAGAATGGTATATCTATTTTGGTTGAATATGGAGATTGAGGAAAATAGAGTATGAATGAGCTCTTTTTCCTTCATAAAGAGGAATGGCTATTTTACGTAGTTAAATAACTTTCAAATAACAGCTGGTACATGAGAAAGGGAATACAGATCTTCCCTGCCCCAAAAACTAAGTGAAATTTTACTGGAGTAAATACAAAGACCGAACAAGTTGTAGCACTAAAATTTGTAGTAAGAAATAAAGAGGGAGGAAAATGAATACTGACTCGTGTTTCAAGTTATTAGCAAGATGACAGGAAAAAGCGGACCTTTTAACGGTCCAAGGAGTGTTGTACGCCGAAAGAAAAGGTGATCTCAAGTTCAGTGCATCAAAATATGGAGCAATAGGTCAAAGGTATTGAACACTTGACTGACACTGAATATAAATTAAACAGTCAGCGAGGGAGGAGGTGCTGGCATACTAAACTGGATAAGATAAGGAATGAAGTTATTAGGGAGAAGGTGGGCGTTGCTCCCGTGGACGACAAGATGCGTAAAGCGAGGCTTAGGTGGTTTGGACACGTGCGGAGGAGAGGTGCGAGCCGTTGGCTTTTGCAGGTATGAGAAGAGGTAGAGGGAGGCCTAAGAAGAATTGGGGCGAGGTGATCAGGAAAGACATGGCGCGACTCGAGATTTCCGAGGACATGGCTCTTGATAGGAAGGCGTGGAGTTCGAGCATTAGGGTTGTAGGCTAGGGGTAGTTCATAGTTTTTCCCTCTTTGTACCGGGTAGTCTGATAGATTTTTGCCAATGTCAGGTGGTGGTATAGGTTCTGTTCACACTATTTTGTTATTTTGCATATGATTATATTATTGCATTCCTCTCTCACTTATTTGGTCTATCTTAAGATATTATTACCATTGCTCTTGCTTCTTTTGTTGTTACATATCTCTTCTTACATTTCTTTTCTGACAGTATTATCTCTTCTGTTGAGCCGAGGGTCTCCTGGAAACAGCCTCTCTACCCTTCTGGAGCAGGGGTAAGGTCTGCGTACATCCTACCCTCCCCAGAACCCACTAGTGGGATTTTACTGGGTATGTTGTATTGTAGTCAGCAAGGGAAGAAAGCTAGCTAGTGCATTTACATTTTACAGGAGAAAAACAAGCGACTGCCAGGAAACAAATTCCAGAGTATAACAACAATTCTTATCATCACTAAGGAAAAAACAAGAAAGGAAAATTACCTGCAGGGCTTTGACGATACCATCAATTATTTCAGGTTCAATAAGAGGTTCATCTCCTTGTATATTAACAACAATGTCATACTTCTTACCAAGTTTTTCCAGAGCTTCGGTACAACGCTCAGTTCCTACAATTTAACAACTAAGCATCAGCTATTCAAAAACTGAAATTTCCAGAAGTTGCAAAACAAGTATGTAGAAAATAAATGGCATTGTGTTTACCATTTCTACATGATTCAGCAGTCATTATCACTTCAGCACCAAAACCCCGACAGCACTCAGCTATCTTTTCATCATCTGTTGCCACAACTGTCAAAGAACAAACCAAATAAGCACCTGCAATAACCCTCTTCCAAAACTGCACCCACCACAATCTTTTTTTTTTCCTTTTTAGGGAGAGGGGGGGGGGGGGGGAGTAGGCTTGTTATAGAGGCAGTCAAGCCAGGTCAAATGGATACATACCAACTTGATCCAATGTCTCAGCAAGCTTTGCCCTTTCCCATGTTCTCTGCCAATAAGAATTTGCACATGGAGGAAGGTGTCAGTTTCTTTTTGAAAAAAATGGTGATAATTACACTGCTGAATCAAAGCTTCACCCAAGGATACATGGAAAAAAGAGAGAAATCGCATGAATATGGCATATAAGTTCCCAAAATTTGCAACTTCCTGAAAAGTTTGAAGCAGATTTTTGGGATCTTAATATTGCCCACCTTGCAAGAGCAATAAATGGATCTAGAAACTTCATACCCGACAATATCAGATCCCTAAGTTTTAATGATTCAAAGCAAACTTATAATTACTCATTACCGACATCATTTCAGGTATTCATGTGAAAACTGATGTTTCGGTTGTAACATTGATTTGTAACCTATGTTTCCTTTGGCATTAGTAGTTTGCTCAGGATTCTTTTCTCAATTTGACAAATCACTGCTTCAGCTTTATCCTTTGATACATTGATAGTGGATAAGTGGCAATTAATGGTAGTATGGTACCCTATTGCTAAACATCTGGCTACCCATTATAATGAAAAGAAGAAGCTCATGTGTGGAGCTATGCCACTGTAGAATCAGAAAGTACCAAAATTCTCGAATTGCAACCAGGACGGGACAAGAACTAAAAATATTATCAGAAGCTCTTATCAAAAGGATTTGACCTCTCCTGGACCTAAAGCCTTAAAATCAGAACAAGGTAACGGTTGGGCACTACTTCCTTGTAGAAGTATCTCATTCCACGTAATTGGAACAAATCCCTCTTTTTGCATATGTGCCTCATTTTACTCTCCATTTCACCACTTCAATCAAAGGTGGAACTAAGTAGAGTAAACTGAACCCCTTTGTCGGAAATTTACACTGAGTAAATAGGGTAAAAATGAATTTTTATTACTATTACATGTAAGTTGTTGAATCCCGTTGACATGAAGAAAAATTTGAGTGCACTGGTAAAGAGGGTTCCAAAGTTGCTTTAGATCATAGTTTATGCCTTCGGACTTAGCATAAATATGAAAAATACAAACAAATAAAATATAATAATAAATATGTTATAAAATAGAAGTCTATTTAGAGTGAATGTCTAAGAGTTTTAGCTTGAAGCTAAGTCATTCCTCTTCCTATAAATAGAGGGGTCTTACCCCATTGTAAATCACCCCAAGTATTAATAAGAATACTTCTCTATCCCTATTCTCTCTCTATATTGTTCTTATTCTTGCATTATTGTTCTTGTCTTTATATTATTTCATAACACGTTATCAGCACGAAGCTCTACTATCTAATATCTTCATTATTATCCGATCCTTCAAATCTTTCTTCATACGCTTAATATGTATGCATATACGTACAAAATTTGTATATGAGAAAGGAATCTATCTCTATTTCTGTTCAAGTACTGAAAGCCTGATTGTTTGAGTGATTTGTCCTACTGCATTATGCAAGAGATAGTCAAATTGTGCTACCGTGCTTCGGATGATGATGTCACCCGTGCTTGCAATCAGTTGAAATCTTCTCTCATGCTTCACATTGACGGAACTAGTCCTGTTGCTGAAGACATTGGACGTCAGGAGAATTTCCAAGCAAAAGAGTGTAATAACGATTGCTATTGCTCCATATAAGAATTTCTTACGGAAAAATAAAAGAGATGGTATCATCATAAAGTAATACAACTGGATGGAAACTCAAGAGGTATATTTGATATCACAACATTTATTGGTATACCTTAAAGGTAAGTAACTTACTTTTCCCTTTCAAATTCTTGGAATTATATAATTTGATTTTATATACAAACATAGACAACAAAGTTTGATTATAACTCTAATGGAGTTTGTAAGAAATTGTAACCACATGAAGTGGTAAAATCTCTATGTCCTGCCATGATTAAATTCATGTATGATTGTGGGCAAAGAATTGAAAATCCGTCCCATTGAATTTGCTCCATTCCCTTTAGAGAATGTGGTAGCAGTATGTGATAAGTCTGAAAGAAGACAAAATTATTACCGTAAAGGTATCAATGGATGTGGACGTGGCAATAGACGAAATTATAATCGTCATTATTGTGATAATGAGAATAATAAAGATTCTCAAAATAATCTTTCACTTTATGAAAGTAATATTTGACATGAGATTGTGTAAAGCACATGATTATGATCCATTCCTTGAAGTGAATGTGATAATTGTAATAGAGCCCGTAAGTATGAACACGCTCTTGATGTAATTGTGTCATATGTCTGACAATATGAAAAGAAAGTTCGTTGCCCTCGAAATTTCGGGCAAGAACTATATGACATGGGTGTTGGATGCTGAAATCCACTTAGATGCTATGGGTCTTGGAGACGCCATTAAAGATAGAGATAAAGCATCCACCCAAGACTGTGCTAAGGCCTTGATTTTCTTGCGCCATCACCTTGATGAATGTTTGAAGATTGAATATCTCACCGTCAAGGATCCACTCATCTTGTGGAAAGGCTTAAAGGAGAGATATGGACAAAGCCTGACAGTTGTGATTATAGTACGTAAAAAAAAAAACGTGCATCTGTAGACAGTGTAAATGATTGTTAGAAATATTATTGTGCGAATGTAGATCATGTGAAATTGAGTACATTGTAATATACATGAATGATTACCTAAGGTATATTGTGGTTGTCATTATTTAAATAATAATAAACAGCACTATCATGTATGATCACCACAATTGATTGATAATTAACTATGGTATAATTACTAGACGCTAGCAGTGGTGAAAATATAGTAATATATAAGTGATGATTATATAATGTACTGTGATGAAAATAATTATGCAACATAAAGGTACATTATTTGTACCATGGAACACATATGAACGGTAATATATGTTATAAACGAATAAATTCACAGCATGATTTACTACAGGTTTAATTCTGAGAAGTGAAATATTAGGTTAAGAATATGACAATATATAGATAGTTGATCACAGGTATGTAAGCACGTCCAATTGTAAAAACATCTGTTTAATTGATTCATGTACCACACATACGATATTCAAAGAGAAGAAATATTTCTCCCATTTAAGTGTGTGTAAGGCAGATGTTACTACAATTTCTGGTAGTAGTAAATTGATTGAAGGCTCCGGAAGAGCAACTGTAACTCTGCCCAAAGGCACGACGTTTATCTTAGAGAATGCAATATTCTCCTCCAAGTCTAAGAAGAACTTGTTGAGTTTTAATGATACCAATCAAAATGTTCTCCTCCAAGTCTAAAAGGAACTTGTTGAGTTTTAAAGATATCATTCAAAATGGATATCAGATTGAGACAATACATGAGTATAATCTTGAATACCCCATTCACTCATGAAAACGTGGCTGCCCACTTCGGCTTGGGGTCACGCCATTTTGCATGCAGCAATGCTAGTTTGTCGGCTGCCCGCTTCGGCTTGGGGTCACGCCATTTTGCATGCAGCAATGCTAGTTTGTCGGCTGCCCGCTTCGGCTTGGGGTCACGCCATCTTGCATGCAGCAATGCTAGTTTGTCGGCTGCCCGCTTCGGCTTGGGATCACGCCATTTTGCATGCAGCAATGCTAGTTCGTCTCTGACTGACGAATTATCACAAATATTCCCCGTTGCAATTGGTTTTGGGTCATGAACCCAATATATCCCATTTAAGAATCTTTGGATGCGCAGTATATCTGCCTGTAGCACTGCCATCCCGCACCAAAATGGGTCTGCAAAGAAGGTTAGGAATATATGTTGAGGTTGAATCGCCCTCCATTATTCGCTACCTCGAAACATTGACAGGAGATTTGTTCACTGCACGATTTGCAGACTGTCAATTTGATGAGACACTTTTCCCAAAATTAGGGGGAGAAGTTGGTGAAACCAAACGGGAAATTTTGTGGAAAAATGCATCATTATCTCATCTTGATCCACATACCTCTATTTGTGAAAGAGGCACAAAAGATTATCCATTTGCAAAGAATAGCAAATCAAATGCCTGACGCATTTACAGATTTGAAAAGGATAACAAAATCACATATCCCCGAAGTAAATGTGACAACATCTGATTCACGAATACATATTCATTATTGGAAGAATATGAACATGAAATTGGTATTGAATATACCACACTCACTCCTAGAAGGAGGCTTGAGATGATACCATACTCACCCCTAGAAGGAGGTTTGAGATGATATATGGCATGAATGATCGTTGGTCACGTACCTATTGTACGCCAAAGTATTTTGGAAATATGACTATTAAAGGACAACGATAATGCAAGAAACATATCTTGCATATAAGTTTGACATGACCATAATGGTATAACTTTCTCTTTAAGAAAGATATTCACCACATGGATGTTGATGAATTTGTGGTAGTACAAAATTAATTGAGAGCTCTAGAAGAGCCAATTATTACTATGTTGGAGAAACACAATTGAGTATTGTGCTATAGTAAGTCTCAAAGAAACTTATTCAGTTTCCAAAGTACACGCGAAAGCGATTGATTATATTGAGACTATAAATAAAGGAAGGCTTTGATATCTCCTACTACTACAACTTGTAGCGGGGTAATTTGTATATGAAAAGCTACCCGCTTTGTTCTCCAGTTTGTACTACACAAACGAAAGAATGTCACAATAAAGTGGATATCTATTGGTATAAAAACCCATGTCATAATAAACCTGAAGTTTATTGATAAGTGCACATGTCATGGTGTAAATTTGAAGTTTACCAATATTGATAATTTATTCAATTGACATTCGTGTTAGCCATCTCATTTTAAGTATGATGTGCAAATTCACATAGGTGAATATTAAAGAACTAGAAAGTTCTTTATGAATTCTCTTGTATCACTTGTTCTCATTAATGAACTGACCAACTAAAGAGTTCGGGTTGAAGCCCATAAATTCTGGAAATATCAAAGGTGAATATGGGCCCATTCACCTGCCATGTATACCACATATGATGCATCTATGATATGGTTACATGCGCAATTGTTATTGACCCGCAGCCTAGCTGGTGCTTGCGAGGTAAATTGCTCAGTAATCTAACTTCGAGCATAATTTCCAGATTCTCTACTCAAGACAGTTCATCTTGATAAGTTGGTTTATATCAAAGTTGGTTTAGCAAGATAATTATTGAGTGCTTCCACTTAATAGCTAAACTGTTTCTTATGAGAACAAAGTTATATATATCAGTTTGATATACGTTGTATACGAGAGTATATTCTCCCCTCACAAGTGGTTCAGGGTCAGGAACCAAATAATTTCATCTTATTATTAATGTTCTGTGTATATTGACATGATAATGCACAAAGATGATTTCCCAAAATTGAGGAAACAAGTTAGCTTTACTAACATGAGGGGGAGACATGATAAACACTTGAGAAAAGGTTACATGGGATGAATTATCATTTGTATATGTATATCCCCGAATATCATGATATGAACCTGAAGTTCATAAAAGGGATAATTCAATTGCAATATATTGCAAAGCATGCTATACGCATTTGCTGACCCAAAGAAAGTAACTAAATGGAAGAGATACAATTCAAGAAGAATTGATTCCATATGAAAGACATGTAGTTTTGAACCTATAGTTCAAATGCTTGAAAGTATAAAGTCAAAGGTATGTATAATCAGTTTTCGATATCTTATTTGTCTAGCATGACATGGAAAACTTGATATGCATCTAAAGTCTATTATATGGCTTATATGACTTAACTTGAAAGATTTAAGTTGCTTGAAGCATATGCATTCTTGGTCCTGAAGTACCACATTCTTAGTACAATTTGTGTACATATGTATCTTGCTATAACTATAAGCATGATGGCATTGAGAATGCATCTATGGAGATATTGAAGAGTTATTCCACGACATTAAATGAAGATGTTCATATCTATCAAGAATGATGATTTCAAGGTGCGGAATATTTATTCAAGTCAATATGGTTGATTTGTCAAACGTCTACCAAAGATCGTTTTGAAGATGATGCACAAGATTGGAATGCAAATGCTCAAGGATATAAATTGATGTACTCATTAGAGGGAGTCAATGCGCGTTGCACTCTTTTTCCCTTACAAGGTTTTTTCCCACTGGGTTTTCCTTGCAAGGTTTTTAACGAGGCAACCAATAGGCGCATATTCAAACATGTGTACTCTTTTTCCTTTACTTTAATTTTTCCCATTGGGTTTTGGTTTTAAGGTTTTATGAGGCACATTATTGAATAGACATTCAAGGGGGAGTGTTATAAAATAGAAGTCTATTTAGAGTGAATGTCTAAGAGTTTTAGCTTGAAGCTAAGTCATTCCTCTTCCTATAAATAGAGGGGTCTTACCCCATTGTAAATCACCCCAAGTATTAATAAGAATACTTCTCTCTCTCCCTATTCTCTCTCTATATTGTTCTTATTCTTGCATTATTGTTCTTGTCTTTATATTATTTCATAACAAAAGAAATAAATCGAGCTGAAGTTAATTATGAATGTGATCACACGATTTACATTCTAGTTGAGCTCCAAGTAAGGAAAGAAAAGCATGGGGAGCAATAGAAGCACCTGGATCATGGGCTTGCCGAGAATTTGAACGAGGGGTTTTCCTTGAAATCGAGTAGAAGCAAAACGGGCGGGTATAATGCCTATGACCCGGCTCCGAAACTTGCTGGATCGGGCAAGGTAAGCGCGAGCGCCGAGAGCTACGGCTACTGCAGCTCCCACAGCTAAACCGTGAAGGATCCATAATTTTGTGGAGCTTGACGACGACGATGATGAGCTACAGATCGACATTCGCAATTAGCTTTTCCGATTTTCAGTTTTCCCAGCGCGAAAGTTGAGAGTAGTTATCGAAAATGGGAATCTGTCGGTGTTTATTTCATTGTGGAAAGTTGAAGACTGACTCTTTTTTTTTTTTTTTCACTTGGTGTTTCGAACTTTATTGAAAATTAGGGTTCTATTATGAAAGAATCATTCGCTATAATTTTTTCATACCCAGAGCTTCAACCGAGGCTTTTGGTCAAAGGAAAGAATAATCCCAGACCGACTCTGTTACTTGTTGGAGTGAGCTAACTTGCATGTGCAATATCAGAATTTTACAACTCAATGGATAAAAAGATACATGTGTGTCGATTAAAAGTTTATATGTTTTCTCCTCTCACTTTTATTTGGCATATATATTAAAAATAAATATTTATTTTTACTTGTCATTTTATGCATATTAAGAGAAGACAAAAAATTATGTTATATTCACGATATTTATTAATTATTTCAAATTATTTTATCAAATCCAATAAAATATGTATCAATTAATATGGGTATCATGGTAAATTATGCGCTTCATTTATTATTGAGATAATACATAAACTACCAATCAAACTTGTCCGAAAAAATTATTTACACACCTAAACTTTACGGGCGATCTTTTACCCCACTATTCTAAACTTAAGTGCATTTAATACTCACCCCCCCCCCCCCAAACTAAAATATGTACACAGTTTTGGAGAGCGTGAATGCAACAAAAAACCTTAAAACTAATTTAGTAGTCCACGTCACTTTCTAATAGGATATTATAACTAATTAACTAAATGTTGTTTCAATCTCTTTTCTTTTTTATTTTTTCCTTTTTTAACATTAAAATATTATGTTAAAAAAAATTTCAGTTTTTACAAAAATAAAATCTTTAAAAAAATTTAAAAACTGAAGAAAAAAAATTCAAAAACGAAAATAGTTTGTTAAAGCTATTGTTTTCAGTTTTTACTATTTTTTCAGATTTTACATAAACAAAATTGTTAAAAACCAATTTTTTTTAAGTTTTTACAATTTGTTATGCAAAATGTTTTTGTTTTTGAAAAAAATTTTCAGATTTTACAAAAAAAGAATATTTTTATATTTAAAATATATTATTTTTCAATTTTTAAAGATTTTCTTTTAGTAAAAACTGATTTTTTTCTCAAAACAGAAAAAATAAATTTCATCTTTAATAAAATATTTTTGTTTTTTAAAAACAGAAAAAGTTATTTTCAAAAAAATATTTTTGTTATTTAAAAATATATATTTTTTGTTTTTTAGTTTTTAAAAAAAAAATTGTTTTGTAAAAACTCGGAGCACAAATTTGTAAAACGGATTTTTTTTGTTTTATTTGTTTTTAACATAATATTTTCGCTTTTTAAAAACAAAAAATTAAAAAGAAAATGGAAAAAACTTAAAAATAGGACTTTAGGCACGTGTAATACAGAGCCAGCCGAAAAATTGGTTCAATTTTTTAAGGGGAGTATTAAATACACGTAAGTTTAGAATAGTGGGGTAAAAGGTTGCTCGTAAAGTTTAGGTGTATAAATGGTTTTTTCGGACAAGTTTGATGGGTAGTTTAGGGCGTGAAAAGTCAAAACGTGCCAAGTAAAAGTGAACAAAGAGAGTATATACTACATCTGTCTAATTTATGTGAAATTAAATCGGTCAGAAATTAAAAAAGAAATGAAGAAAAGCTGAATGATAGATATTTGCTTTGTTATAAATTATCTCATTAAAAGCAAAATAGTAAATTTAGGTTAAATTATTTTTAAATAAAAAGTATGCCTTTTTTAGGACAAACTAAAAAGGAAAGTTTTTGACTAGAAAGTTATCAAATACTTTCCGAGCAAATCAATCAAAATAAATCAAGGGTAAATCGTAATCGAATATAATAAGACATAGGGACATAAGATGTGTTTGTTTTTCTTCCCTATCTTAGCAGTTTGAAAGATAAAGGGTATAGTTTTTAGAGATAGAGAGAGAGAAAGAGAGAGAGAAAAAATAGAGAGATACCTTGATAATCGTTCAATGAATCCCCTTATTACAATACTTTGGTCCCTTTTATACCCCAAGGGACCCTCCTCGAAATACTAAATATACATAGATTGAATACATGCCCTCGACATGACAACGGGGCATGAGGTGCCGACATAGGGACGTAGGGGGTCGAATTTGACCCCATACAGTTAGTCCCTCCGTTCGTCGGAGGAACTCTGCCGTTTCTACAACGTGTGCCCGTCTCAGATCACTTCATATACCTTAAAGGTATGTCGGATAATATCCACATATTCTGAGCTAGCTAGATATGAGGTCTCCGTCCACCATCTTTTGCAGCTATTCCACGCCGGCTACCTAAGGGGCACCATGCTGCATTTGAGAAGTCGTGGTGCAAAGGGATTGGTGGTCAGGATTGATGACCGACCCCCAATCGGGCGTACTGGCACAAGTATTTCTTCATTAAGACAGAGCACCTAGTATTAAATCCTACCGGATTCCTGGAGAAGTGGAATTCGAAATGTAAGTGTTTCTGTTCATTGAATAATTTACCATACGTGGCTGCGGTGGTTCTGATTGTACTATTATTACTTTTTTTGTTTGCAGCGAGGGCTCACACTTATCGGCTCATCAATGGCATTAGGCAATGGGTTGCCGATCTGTTACCTTATGCGTAGGAGACCCGCACATGGTTCGTATTTATTCAGCAGCCTCGCAGGCCCTTTAGGAAGTTTCTTGACTTTAGTTGGCAGGTTTTAAAAATTTCATCGACTGAGTTATCTGTTCCGACAGGTCGAGGCATTCCAAAGAAAAGGGCGGCAGTATCTACCTCCGCACGGTCGGGCGTGGCCTCAGATAGCCAAGAGACACTCTGTGCATCCGTCTGAGGGGGCATCTCTGTGGTCCCTTTGCGAGGAGTTGCGCCTTTGGCGGTGGTTGCAAGTGAAATGACGCAATCGGTACCGGCTCCTCAAACTACGAACGATTCTTCCTAGGAAGAGGAGTTAGTGGAGAGAAAAAGGCTGAGTCTTGAGATAGGAAAGGCGGTGGCTACTGGAGATGAAAGGAGTAGCGTGCCTCGCGAAGCGCCTAGACCTGTCTTAATGGCTGACGTTATTCGTGCTGGGAGGCCGGCCCATCAAGGGAGTACCTTTACTGGTACTAGCTCATCGCGCGCCGCCATAGGTGACTCAATGACCATCGTTGATGGAGGTTGTGGGGTAGCTGAGAGATTGGATCCTGATACCGCCCAAGGAGATGTGGATGAGTTTGCAGGCGGTCTCACACACGTGGAGATGATGCCAGACGTGTCCGACTTCCGAATCGTGATTCCTGAAGCTTACAACTTGTTGCTGCACAATGAACAGGTGGCCTTGGATCTTTCCTTGTTATGTGCCGCCTCTGAGCGTGAAACGCTAAAAATCGTTAGCGATGCGGAGCTGTCTCAAAAGGTCACCGGCATGACTCTGCAGGTACCCTTTTATTTTTATGTGTCGCGAGGTTAGTTTTTGCGTTTGCTAATTCTTCTATTTCCTCTCAGACCTTTGTTTTGGTGATGGAGTGGAGGCAGCGTGAGCAGAAGAAGGCGACCATTTTCATTAAGATGGTGAAGAGGTACCAGAGATACCGCTCCAAGCATCAGGCGGCAGCGGATCTGTTCCAGTAGGATCCTGAGTTTCAGGTGTTATGGGAAGGTCTTAAGCAAAAGAAAGCCCAATTGGAATGTTGAGTAGAGGAATTGGAGCAAACGGACGCGGAGTTGATGAGGGTCGTGGCCCATAATAGTGAGTTGGAATCACAGCTCAAGCCGAAGGCCAAAGAGCTGGGGCTTAGTTGTGGTGTGGCGGCGGAGAATTTCGATCTGCAATGCAGGGTGGTGGAGCTGAATGCCGAACTTGCGGCCAAGATGGCAGAGGTTGGCATTTCTAGGCAGAGTGCCCGATCAAGGCTCGAAGACGCGGCTCGACCTTCGCAGCTTTCTTCATTTTATCTCCCGTCTGACTGTGATGCGCGTCGTAATGCGCATGAGATGTGGATTTATTTTTAGGCCAAACTGGATGTGTTCAAGAAGCTTCATGTCGCAGGGAGTGCTACAGAGGATGAGGTTTAGATGTGGCATCTTGAGGCTCATTCCGCTCGGGAAGCCTGCGAGTATAGTTCTGATTCCCCTGAGTGGGAGGACTATGCTTCAGAGGATGTCAACATATGTTTTGCCCCCCCCCCCCTTTTGGAATGTAAAGGGTCCCCTTTGCGGGTCTAAATGTAGATACATTCTTTTGCTGTAACATATGAATTATACCTTTTGATGTTATTCCTTTCTAGTCATTCTTCATTTTTCGAAACTTTACCTTCGCAGAGGCGATGTTCGTTTGTTTGTAGGATATTTATCGCGACTAAGCAATATCGAAATGATGTAGGTGGTCTTGGGGGTAGCCTTACTAGGGGTGATACCCTTAGGACTAACCGCCATCATGGGTAAGTCAAAGTGCGATCTTAGTAGGCTATGACTTTGATTGTCGTCAAAGTATTATCCGTCATGGTCGAACTGGGTCGACGCTTAATGGCGATGGACTTAGCTAGTAGGGTATGACTTTGACTGTCGTTGAAGTATTATCTGTCGTGGTCGAACTGGGTCGACGCTTAATGGCGATGGCCTTAGCCAGTAGGATATGACTTTGATTATCATCAAAGTATTATCCGTCATGGTCGAACTGGGTCAATTGTTAATGGCGATGGCCTTATCCAGTAGGATATGACTTTGATTGTCGTCAAAGTATTATCAGTCATGGTCGAACTGGGTCGATGTTTAATTGCATGGCCTTAGACAGTAGGATATGACTTAGATTGCCATCGAAGTATTATCCGTCGTGGTCGAACTGGGTCGACGCTTAATGGCGATGACCTTAGCCAGTAGGATATGACTTCAATTGTCGTTGAAGTATTATCTGTCATGGCTGGACTAGGTTGACGCTTAATGGTGATAGACTTAGCCAGTAGGATATGACTTTGATTGTTGTCGAAGCATTATCCATCGTGGTTGAACTGGGTCTACACTTAATGGCGATGGCCTTAGCCAGTAGGATATGACTTTGATTGTCGTCGAAGTATTATCCGTCGTGGTCAAACTGGGTCGATGCTTAATGGTGATGGTCTTAGCCAGTAGGATATGGCTTTTATTGTCATTGAAGTATTACCCGCCATGGCCGAATTGGGTCGACGCTTAATGTCTATGGCCTTATCCAGTAGGATATGTCTTTGATTGTCGTTGAAGTATTATCCTTCATGGTCAAACTGGATCGACGCTTTATGGTGATGGCCTTAGCCAGTAGGATATGACTTTGATTGTCGTCAAAGTATTACTCGTCGTGGTCGAACTAGATTGACGCTTGACGGTGATAGCCTTAGCTGCTTAGATAATGGAGACAATGGCCTTAGCCGCTTATATAATGGAGATAATGGCCATAACCGCTTACATAATGGAGATACTGGCCTTAACCGCTTACATAATGGAGATAATGGCCTTAGCAGCTTACATAAGGAGATAATGGCCTTAGTTGCTTACATAATGGAGATAATTCTATAAAATGTGGAGTTTTGCCCATACTGCAGAGATTTGACTAGTATAGTCCCTTTATTATATCGGCTCGGGGATCGTGTTGACAGGTCGATGTAATAAACTTGCTCTCAGATACCACTAGGTGTTCCCTTCGCCACCTCGTTAACAACCTTCCCGAGAAAACCCATTTGGGACAAAACTTAGATAAGGGAAAAAGAGTACAACTTCGCTGGACACCTTTCAGAAGTGGAAGTACTTGAGGTGGGCGACGTTCCAGTTGTTTTGGAGTATTTTTCCCTCCATCATTTCTAACTGGAATGCTCATTTGTTCACCGCTGCTGTGATTTTATATGGTCCATCCCAGTTGGTACCCAATTTTCATTCACTTGGATCCCTTGATGCCAATGTTTTGGCTTTGAGGACGTAATCGCGCCCTTTGAGTGGCCTTAATTTGGTCTTCTTATTGTAATACCTTTCGACTTGTTATTTTTAGGCCGTCATTCTAATGTGGGCCATATTCCTCGTTCTTCGGCCTCATCTAGGTCTTGAAGTATGTTCCTATTGTTATCTCCCCCACTGGTATGTGAATATCTCAGGCTTGGTTCCCCAATTTCGACGGGTATTACCGCGTCAATTCCATTGACCAAGGAATACGACGTTTCTCCTATGCTGGATTTGGGTGTGGTTCGATGTTCCCATAATACTTCTGGTAGTAATTCTGGCCAGAGCCCCTTAGCTTCTTCGAGTTTCTTTTTGAATATGTTCAATATTGTTTTGTTGGAGGACTTGGCTTGGTCATTGGCGGCGGGATGGTATGAAGTGTAGAGATTCTACTTGATATGCCATTTTTCGAAGAACTCGGTTGTCTTTTTTCCAACGAACTAGGGGCCGTTGTCGCAGCTGATCTCTTTAGGGGATGCCGAAGCGGCATATGATATTTTTCCATATAAAGGAGATGACTTCCTGTTCACGTATATTTGCATACGCACCTGCTTCTACCCATTTGGAAAAGTAATCAGTTAAAACTAGAAGAAAACATACCTTTCATCATCCTACTGGTAGAAGACCGATTATATCCATTCCCCACTTGATGAAAAGCCAAGGTGAGGTGACTGAGTGGAGAAGCTCTCCCGATTGATGTATCATGGGGGCGTATTTTTTGGCACTGTTTGCACTTGCGGACATACTCTGCTGCCTCTCTTTTCATAGTGGTCCAGTAATAACCGGCTCGGATGAGGCAGTGGACGAGGGTGTGGTTACCTGTATGAGCGTTGCAATGGCCTTCATACACTCTTCTAGTACTTGTCTCGGCCCAAGACATTTAGCAAGGGGTCCGTCAGATGATGCTTTATCAAGCTGTATTGGGCGGCTTGCATGCGGAGTTTTTGGCTTCTTTCTTGTCCCGTGGAAGTGCCCTGTCCTGCAGATGGGATACAAACTGGTTGTGCCGGTCCCAAGTAAGGTCTAAAGAAAGTACCTCAACGTGATGGGTGACCGAATGGAGTAGCGTGACAACGCTTTGCTTGCTAATGTTCTTAGTGGCCGCGGCTAGTTTTGCTAAGACATCTGCCTAAACATTCTTTGCTCTGGGTATTTGTTCGAAGTGGCACTCTTTGAACTCGGTCATCAGCTTGTGGATTTTCGATTGGTAATTTTGTAGCCTTTGTTCTTTGATTTGGTAAGTCCTGGTGACTTGGTTTACTACGACTTGGAAGTCGCAACGGAGGATGAGTCATCGAGCCCCGTATTGGATGGCCAACTTCATACCTGAAATCACAGCCTCATACTCGGCCTCGTTGTTAGTCATCTCAGGCCATCGTATGGATTGACGTATGATCTAGCCCGTGGGAACTTCGAGGACGAGTCCTAGTCCCAATCCCGAGGCATTAGCGGCACCGTCAGTGTATAGAGTCTAGAGGTCAACGTTGGGGGAAGCGTGAACGGCCTCTAGTTCCACCCATGGCAGTATATCTGCGCTGAAGTCGGCGACAAAGTCGGCGAGTACCTGTGACTTGATGGTTGTTCTTAGATGGTAGGATATGTGGTGCTCGCTAAGATCTATGGCCCACCTAGCGAGCCTACCCAAAAGTTCGGGCTTTTGTAGGATACTTCTCAAGGGGAAGGTCGCTATCACCTTTATGGGGTGGCACTAAAAATAGGGTCTAAGCTTTCGTGAAGCTACGACCAGTGCAAGAGATAACTTCTCGAGGCGTGGATACCGTGTTTTATCATCCACTAATGTTTTGCTGATATAGTAAATAAGAGATTGCATACCTTTATTTTGCAGACCAAGACCGCGCTGACAGCAACTTCGGATACGGCCAGATATACAAACAGCCACTCGCCTAGGGTTTGCTTTGACCAGTAATAGAGGCGACGATTAGTAAGTTTTCAATTTCCTCATGGCCTCAATGCATCCCCTGTTCCATTGCAACCCATGATCCTTTCTTAGTACGTTGAAGAACTTGCGACATCTACTGGAGGACCGTGAGATAAATCTTGATAGGGCGGCTATTCACACTATTTTTATATACTTGCCTCTTGCTATTCAAAGTTTTGGGTATTGCATCTATTGCCTTGATCTGATCCGGGTTGACTTCATTACCTCATTGTGATACGAGGAAACCCAGGAATTTTCCTGAGGCTACGTCGAAGGCACACTTTTCAGGGTTTAGCTTCATCACATGCTGTCTCAGTATCTCAAAGGCTTCTTTTAGATGATCGATGTGATCTTCTTTCTTCGCCGACTTTACTAGCATGTCGTCGATGTAAACCTCCATGGTCTTGCCGAGTTGTTCCTTGAACATTTTGATGACCAATATTTGATACATCGCTCCTGCATTTTTTAGCCCGAATGGCATCACCTTATAGCAGTACGTCCCTTGGTGGGTAATAAAAGTTGTCTTTTCTTGATCTTCTTCAGCAATCATGATTTAGTTGTAGCCGGAGTAGACGTCTAAGAAACTTAGTAGTCCGTGCCCAGCGGTGGCGTCTATCAGCTGGTCGATGTGGGCTAATGGGAATGAGTCCTTTGGGCATGCCTTGTTCAAGTCGGTGAAATCCACGTACATTTTCCATTTCCCATTTTTCTTTTTGACTATGACGACATAAGCGACCCATTGTGGTTCTCCAATGGAGCCGTTGACTAATAATTTGTCCACTTCTTCACTGACCACTTCGTTAATTGCAGTATTGAACTTCCTCCTCACCTGCCGTACAGGCAGGTATAATGGGTCAATGTTCAACTTGTGGGTGGCGATGTATCTTGGGATTCCCAGCACATCTGAATAGGAGAAAGTAAACAAATCTACACGTTTAGTTAAAAGTTAGTGGTACTTACTTGGGTCGCAGAGACTGTGTTCAATATAGGCTTTTTTGAGCTGTCGGCATTGTCCAATTAGACCGGGTCAAGGTCTTCGACCGTTGCTTTGCATGCTTCTACGATTTATGGGTCTTTGATGGCATCCACTACCGGGCTGGCTTTAGCCCCCGACACGGCTGATTGTCTATACTTCCGCACTTGCTTCTTTAAGTTGTTTGGTATTGGTGCAGTCTTGGGCTATCCGGTAGCATTCCTGGGCGGTGCGTGGCTCGCCACGGATGCTGAATACTCCCCGTGGGGTAGGGAATTTGATCACTTGGTAGAAGCTAGAGGGGACCTCCCGCATGGCGTGTATCCAAGGGCGCCCTATGATGGCGTTGTAAGCCATTTCCTGGTTCATCACATGGAATGTGGTTTCCAGCGTAAATCCTCCTGCTAAGATTGGCAATGATATCTCTCCGGAGGTCCGCTCCACTGCATTATTGAAACATGTTAGTGATATGTAATGCGGTATTATCTTATCTTCGAGTCTCATTTGCATGAGGACTCTTGGATGGATAATACAGGCATCACTTCCATTGTCTACCATAATTCTCTTAACATCAGTATTGGCGATACGTAAAGTTATAATTAAGGCATCATAATGAGGGAAAGACAAACTGTCGGTATTAGACTTATCGAAGGTGATACTGTCTTCGAAGTCGTCATACCATTCATGGGCGATCATACGTTTCAGCTTGCGGGTGGTGGTGAACTTTACGTGGTTGATTGCGGAGTAGTCGCCACCACCGACGATCATATTTATGATGCGTGCTGGGGAAGGTGGCTTTGGTGGTCCTTAGGTTTGATCTCGTCCTCTGGCGAAGTTGAACTTTCCCTTATTGCTAAGCATCTCTTTCAGGTATCCTTGGTATAGCATCCTGACCACTTCTTGTCGCATACCTATACAGTCTTTGGTCTTGTGTCCCATTTCTTGATGGAACTCGCACAGGACGTTCGACCTCCTTGTTCTAGGATCTGATTTCATTTTCTGCGGCCATTGCACCTTTGTACGCAACTTCTCCATCACGTACCCTAATTCTGAAGAGGACACACAAAAGTTATGGGCAAATAATAAAGGAGGCATACCTCTTTCATTCCAGAGCGAGATGACATGTCGTTGTATTGCATCTGGGTGCCTTGGAGGGGGTGGATGGGAGTTCCTAATGTAAGGCTGATGCCTTTCTTTGTTAAAGAGTGGAGGTTGTTCCCGTCGCCCGTCATAGCGTCGATCTCTTCTTATTTCTGGTTGTATCGTCGTTAGCCCTTGGGTTGGCCCATTGAGATCGTCTTTATCTGCTCTTAGCTTGACGCAATAGGCGTTGTGGATCTCTTCCCATATGGTGGAGGGATATTTCATGAGTCGGTTTAGCAACTTCTTGGTAGTTGTTGAACCATCTCTACTTAGTCCATTTTGGAAAGCTGCTACCGCCATGCCTTCTGATACATTTGATAAACTCATAATTATCATGTTGAACCTGACCAAGAAGTATCTGTGTCCCTCACATGTTCTTTGCCTAATGGCGAAGATATCGTTGACCCTAACTTCGACTTTCTTTGCTCCTGCATGAGCGGTGGCGAACTTGTCTGCCATTTCCTCGAACGTCGATATTGCCCTGGCTGGTAGTTCAGAATACCATGTCAAGGCTCCTCCTATCAGCGTTTCTCCAAACTTTTTCAACAATACGGATGGCACTTGTTCCTTTGACAAATTGTTGCCCTTCACATCACGTAATGAATCAGATGATCCTCGGGATCTGTAGTCCCGTTGTATATTCTTAAGTATGGTGTCATTTTGAAGGTTTTTGCGATTTGGTGAGGGGCATCCTCCTCACTATACGGTTATTCAACAAACCATCTACGTCGCTCTTTTTCAGTAGCTTAGGGGCGCTAGGAATTTTATCAACTCTTTCCTTGTGCTCCTTCATTTGGTAACGGGCGCTTTGTTATCGTTTTCCATCTCCCCCATTTTATTCAGGATGATTGCAAGTGCACCATCACTGGCGCTGGTATCAACATGAGTGTTGCTTGCTCGTACAACGTCAAGTTCACCGACGGTAGTAGTGACGTCTGCTGCCGGTGAGTCCTTGGTGGTTCCTTGAGGCAATTTTTCAAGCAAACTGCTTAGAGTGTTTGTCAACCACTCTTCTAGTAGATTCTTGACTACCGGGGGTGTTTATTTGGCGGCAGATGTAGAACCCCTTTCTCGTGTAGAATCGTGAAGTCTTCAAGTAAAAAGGGTGAGATTTCATCTGGCGCACTACGAGGTGTTGTTCCTATGATATTTTCTCTACCGGCCTCGTTGAGAGGGCCTGTAAAGTTGGTTGCTACATCTGCTATATTTTTCAATCGTGCTTCTTTTTCTGCCATCGTTCGATTTCTAAGGAGTATGAAGAACGGTGACCTCTATATTTTGATATCCTAGGTATGAACTATGATTTCGATTGCCGAAATCCCTACAGAAGGCGCCAAATTGTTTGACTAGAAAGTTATCAAATACTTTCCGAGCAAATCAATCGAAATAAATCAAGGATAAATTAATCGAATATAATAAGAACTAGGGACATAAGATGTGTTCTTTTTTCTTTCCGATCTTAGCATTTTGAAAGATAAAGAGTGTAGTTTTTAGAAATAGAGGTTAGATATATATAGAGAGAGAGAGAGAAAATAGAGAGATGCCTTGATAACCGTTCAATGAATCCCTTTATTACAATACTCAGGTCCCTTTTATACCCCAAGGGACCCTCCTCGAAATACTAAATATACATAGATTGAACACATGTCCTCGACATGACGACGGGGCTTGAGGTGCCGACGTAGGGACGTAGCGGGTTGAATTTGACCCCATACAGAAAGTACGACAAATTGGTACTAAAGGAGTATCATATTACAACTAATATGGATCTGTTATTGACTTCAAATGCTAGATATATCTCTAAATAGAGATTTTACTTATATATACCACTTTTACAACATAATTACATTCCTTGTTTAAGTTTTGATTTAATTAAAATTTATATACCATAAATCAAAATTATGATATGATTAATGGGTCCTCTAAATTGGACACAATTATGATCTAACCCACCCCATACAAATAAAATACTAATATCTTTTATTTTTTTCCACTAAATACCCATCCCCCACGTTCTACCATCTCTTTTCAATTCCTCACTTTGTAATTATGTTTTGTTTTTCATCCATCTGAAGCATTCTCCATATCAGTAATGAAGCCTTCTCCATATCCCATCTAAAGCCTTCTCCATATCCTATTTTGCGGACTATGCTGCATATGAATACCTCAACTGGAGGACATTAGAATCTGGCAGGTTCACCTTCCCCTTGCTAGTGGTGATGCTCGCCAAGCTCATATGGTAACGCAGTTCATCTTCTGAGGCAGCATTTGGGATGTCTATCTTGTTACCCAGTATCAGAAAAGGAACAGTGGCCAACGACTCATCAGAGAGGAGAGCATCTAGCTCTTTCTTATGCCCTTTAGGTTGAAATCTTGGGTTTTTTTTTGAAGAATTATGTAGGTGTCGTGTAGATTAATACCTGCACTTGTTTTAATATTGTGTTGGATGTAAAAAATTGTATTTTAATTGGTTGTTAAATTATAGTTTAGTAGTATTAAATTTGAAGATTAATTGTAGTTGATATTATCTACAGTTTATATTTGTAGTTATTTTTTAATCATGTAGATTAGTTGTGTTAATTATGTGTATAAATTGTAGTTGCTATTATCTACAGCTTATAAATGTAGTTATTAGTTGTAAAAATTACATTTTAATTGGTTGTTAAATTGTAGTTTAGTAGTCTTAATTTTATAGATTAATTGTAGTTGATATTATTTATAGTTTATATTTATAGTTATTTTGTAGTCATGTAGATTAGCTGTGTTAATTATGTGTATAAATCGTAGTTGCTATTATCTACAGCTTGTAAATGTAGTTATTTAATAGTCATGTTGATTAGTTGTCTTACTTTTGTAGATTAATTGTAGTTGCTATTTTCTACATTTTTACAAATATTATTTTGTAGTCATTCTGTAGTTCTTACTTTTTTTTTTTGAAGAATTATGTAGGTATTATGTAGATTAATGCTTATTTTTTATGCTAATGTGAAATAATTTTTATTTTGTGCAGAATGGACATTTTTTGCATCACATAAGTGAAGTCATAGGCAGGCTAGCAAGGAGGAAGGGTGCTCCCGCTTTGAATGAGAAGACTAGATTGCATAGAAAGAAGAAATAGTCTACTGCTTTCCTAATTTAGTTGCTGCAAATTTGTAGTTAAAAGATAAGGATCTACTTTTTTGGGAACAATCTATCAGCTTATGTGTTTAATTTTGTAGTTGTATATGTTCATCATTTTTATGAAATACCTTCGAGTTCTAGGTAATAACCATCTATAACTGTATCAACTTATCGTGTTTAATTTTGTAGTTGTATATGTTCATCATTTTTATGAAATACCTTCAAGCTCTAGGTAATAATTGTATATAAATGTCATATGTAGTTAGAGTAAACAACAAAAAGAATAAATAGTTACTACGATCATAGAAATATATTATCCACAAGTTATCTACATACTATCTACATTTTATTACCAAACTACAATAATTAACAATAATTAAACTACAATAGACAGTAAAAGTCGAGACAATTGTAGTCAATGTAACATAAGGAAATCATTCTTCCATTTCAGAAATTGGTGTTGGGTAGTAGAATAATTCACTCCCAACATTTCTTTCTTGAATTGTAGCATACCCACTATTACTTTTGCCTTTTTCATAAGGATGTCTAACGGGCCGGTTTGACCCGTTATCAGACTGGCCCAGATAGGTACAAACCGAGATTGGACTGGCCAGGTTCAAAGGGGGACTGGGTGGGCTAGGTAAAGGGTAGGCCGATTTTGCATGGTTAACGTGTGGAATCCGGTTAACCGGGCCGGGTTAACCAGGTTGGCATGAACAGTGCCCAAGCCGGTTAACTCGGACCGAAACGGCCCAGTTAAAGGTCAGATTTTTTTTTCAATTTTTCTGCAAAATGGGTCCCTCTATCCTTTGGACCTTCAACTTTTCTGCATATATCCCTTGGACAACGGATTTGTTACATAAATGGCCTTTTTTTAATTTTATGGTTATAACATTTTACCAAATTAACCTTTTTAAAATCTATAAATACATCCCCCTCCCCCTGCCTCTTCTTCATTTCTTCACTCAAATTTCATATCTCAATTCTCAATTTCTCAATTTCTCTCATCCTTAAATTTGCAAGATTTCATCTTCTAATTTTATAAGTTTTATTTGGCTCTCTTTTCTTGATTTAATTTATTGGAAGTTGCATTTGGAATTTGAAGTTTGAAGTTCAAAATTGATATACTTGCTTGACGTTTGTTCGTGGTAACACCAGAATTGCGTAATCAATTGCTCAATTTATTTTCGAATTTGGTGCACTCCCTCCAACTCTTTCTCTTATTTAATATTTTAATTGCATATTTAATTTTAGCTTATACTTTAATTTTTACAATATGTTTAATGCTGCTAAAAGTATGTGTAAAAGAGTTGTTGGTATGAGTGGAAATAAAAAAAGAGGTAGCCCTTCAACTTCTGGTAGTAATAGTAATAACCCAGTAGCATACACATGTTTCTGAATCATCGCCTAATGATAATGTAGATATAGATTATGAACAATTACAAGAAGATTTCAAAATAAAAGATAATAAAATAAGAATAGAAGATGAGATACCAGCTACACCTACTAGTGTTGGAGTTGGTAGTATTGTAGTTGGAGTTGCTAGTGCTATAAGAGATGGTGGTCGTGGCACCACTCTTGGTAGACCACATGTGGCTCCGACTTCTACTCGTAGAAAAAGAAGTAAGGTTTGGAATTTTTTTGAAATAATAGAAGGTACTGATAGAGTTAGACGAAAAATTTGTAATGATACTTTTAAATATTTGACTGGAGAAAATTTAGGGGGGACTGGAACGCTTAGTAGACATATGAGAATTGACCATCTCACAGAATGGGGCACCGATGGTGATGGAAATCAAACAACTATTAACCACACTACTGGAGGTCTACTAAAATATGATAAAATGAGGGATCATGAGGAGTTAGCAAAAATGATTGCTTTGGGTTGTTTACCTTTTTCTTTTGCTTCTTCATCATATCTTATTATGTATATTCAAATGATTTAAAATTCTTTATTTAAAGGTATCCCTAGAAGTACTTGTAGAGCTGATATCTTTAGATTTCATGGACAATATCAAACATACATACGTTATTTGTTTAGCCACCTTCCTTGTAGAGTTTGTATAACTTCTGATATTGGCCATGCTGTTGACAATTACATGCCATTGGATAAATGATAGTACTTTGTATGCAAAAACGTATTATCGCTTTTAAATATGATGAAGATCAGAGTCATGCTGATGCGTTTATAAGTAGTACTATTGTTGAAAATGCTGAATTTATAATCTAAACAAGAAAGTGTTGTGTATGTCTTTTGATAATGCTTCTAACAATAATGCCGCAATTTCAATATTAAAATGTATTTGAAACCACCTCTTGATGATATTTTTCATGTTAGGTGTGCATGTCATGTTTATAATTTAATTGTTAAAAGTGGCCTTGATTTACTTTCAGCTGAGATTACTCATATTAGAAGAGCAGTTGGTGTTATTCAAGGAAATAATAGACAATCTAGAATAAAAGAATTTAAGAATAAGTGTATCCAGTATAACCTTAAACCTAGATTCATGCCGGACTAAATTGTTACTAGATGGAGTTATACATATATATTTTTGAAATGTTGCTACAAAGATAGATTTCAATTAACTGAAGTTGCTAATGCGCATTGTACTGATCCAAGGAGTATGTTAACAAGTGATACTTTGGAGGTCATTAATGACGTTAAATTTTTCCATAAATTTTATACAGCTACTGTTGAGTTTTCTGGAGCATATTACCCCACTGTTACTATGGATTTAATACATATAGCTGAAATTTATTTTCTACTATCTGAATTTAAGGAGAAAAAAATATAAGGATGTTGTTAAAAAAAATGCAAACAAAATTCAAAAAATATTTCTTTCCAATTCCCCCGATTCACCTAATTGATGCAGTTTTAAATCCTTCTATTAAAATGGCTGATTGTCACCAATTAATGAATGCTTTATATACTTATATGGAGATTGGAGAAACTGAAACCCCAACTTTATTTGTATCTATGAACAAGCTAAATTAATATTTACAACAATTATGTAATTATTATGCAAATGAATGTGATGATGTTGCTCGTGCTGTAGGCAATGTTAATCCCACTAAGCTATGTAGCACTTCTGCTACTGTGGATGATGAAGAAGGCCTTGATAGTTTTAATAATTTTTTCTATATTTTCTAACACTCAAACCAGTAGCAGGAATATCGATGAACTTCAATTCTACTTGCAAAAGCAAAAGGAGCCTGACACAAAGGAATTTTCACTGTTGGGATGGTGGCATGAAAATGGAAAGCAATTTCCTATACTTTTCGCTATGGCTCGGGACGTGTTGAATGTGCCAATTTCTACTGTTGCATCGGAGAGTACATTTAGTCAAGCAGTACAACAACTTGGAGACACCCGCCACTCATTGGGAAGCGATGCTTTGGAAGTTTTAGTATGTAACAGAGATTGGATTAGATCGGAACGAAGATGTTGATAGCCCAGAAGACGAGGAATTTGGAGATATATTAACACATGAAAACCCATCTAAATTTAACACTCCAGAAGAAGGTCAATCAGTTCATATTTTATAATGAACTTACTAAGGCGTTGCAAAACATTTGAAATTACTACTTTACTTGTTGAAAAAAATGTAAACCTTTCATTTTGTAAGTTTGAAACTTTAAGTTAACAAATAAAAGTAGCACTTGCAATAAGTGCAATTTTTTTCCATCTTACTTGTATTCTTTAAATTAATACAAAGTATTAATGTAACTACAATAGTTATACAAATTTCCAAAAAAAAATTAAAAATACACTAAACCCGGCCCGGACCCCTCAACCTGTAACTCTTATGGTTCAATTTTAACCCGGATTAATCCGCACCCCGCAATATTTGTTAAAAAATAACCCGTAACCGGCCCTGGCCCGGACGGGTCAAAAAAAGGGTCCGGCCCGGCCCGACCCACCAGTTAAATAACCTTACTTTTTCACTTTAATATCCATAATTGTAGCATTCAAGTTTTTTGTTATAACCGTATCAAAATGGTCAGCTGCATTCGGATTAAACAACAAACATAACAAATAGATATTACAATCATTTAAATAAATAAATTATAAATATGTTGTCAACTTACCATGTACAGCTTATTACCAAGCTACAATTTATCTACAAATAAATTAGGTTTTACCTACAATCTCCAAACTCATTAGATTATCATTATATTTTTTATTGTGAACAGTTATGTAGAAAATAATGGAGGGTTCCGTTTCAGAAAATGGTGTTGGTCGGTAGAAGATGTTCACTCCCAACATTTTCTTTCTTGAATTGTAGAAGACCCACTTTTACTTTTGCCCTTTTCACTTTAATATCCAAAATTAAAGCTTACCCCAACTATCCCATGTTTCCACTTTAACCAACACAAAAGTTAGATAAATTCCTTCTTTTTTGGGGTGATTGACGGGTGGGAGGGATTTGGTACCTAGAAAGAAAAAAAAAGGATTAGGGGTGTAATATAAGTACTATGAACATTTTTGGTAATATAGTACTCCCTCCGTTTCAATTTATGTGAACTTATTTTCTTTTTAATCCGTGCCAAAATGAATGATCCATTTTCTTATTTGGAAACAATTTACCTTTACACAACTATTTATAGTCACACAAAATAAAAGTACCTTATTTTACACCACAAGATCAAAAGTTTTTTCTCTTTTTTTAAACTCCGAGCCCAGTCAAATAAATTCACATAAATTGAAACGGATAGAATATGAAATATGGTATAGGGATGAAAGTCTCGCTAAAGATATTCGTGGTTATCACACAGTTCCCTACCACTGTATTAATTTACGTTATAGACTGCAGATATGTTACAATTGAGAATTAAAGAAAATTTTTAAAAAATATGCTTTTAATAATTGTGATATACATATACGCTTGTGTGCATCTTGATTGTTCCACCTTGCATACTATTCTTACAATTATAAGATAATTATCTCTATCAAGATTTTGACAATTGCTAAAGATAACCTAGCATTTAAGAAAGGGAACTTTACAATTATTGTTTACTTTCTCTGACCAGTATATATAGATTATGCATATATTATATATAACTATTAATGGCAGACCCAAAATTTTGTTCAAACAGGTTCAATCTTAGAAGTACATAACATTAATCGCAAAATAGTAATTATCAAGTAGATTCAAATAAAATATTTTTATAAAATTTATGCAGTTTTAATCGCAATTTATACATATACACTACTATTTTTTGATGAAATAATTTCAGTTGAAGTTGTCTGCCAGCACGTGAGTCTGCCACTAGTTACACATACATTATACATGAACTACATTTATGTCATACGTTGGCCAACTATATTTAATTTAAGCAGATGGATTGACAGCAATTTAGGTGAATTCTTATTAAAGACAACAACAACAACTATCCAGTATAGTCCCACAAAGTGGGGCGAATTCTTCTTTAAGAAAATTTTAAAAATTGGGAGGAAGGTTTCATCTACAGGTATTTGAGAAATATGAGCCTCACTGAGATTACACATTAGTTCAAGAATACCAATGAAAATGCAAGGATATATCTGCATTTCATCAAATTGTATTTTTAGGAATTCATTAACTAACAAGCAGTCTCTTGTATTCAAATTTAAAAGAGGTCATACAAAAGCAGCTTTATTTTCCCCGAATTACAACAGCAGATCTCTCTTGTCAAAACTGGAATGTTACAACACTGAAGATGATCTTCACCACTTTGTATCAAAACTTTTGTGCAATATGAATTTTCCAATGAACTTGAACCTGATTCGCTAGTGCACACGTCAACGTTATAGCTACCGTAGAAACTAGCTAAAGAACTTTGCCATATAAACACTGCCATTCAGTTCACCAGAGAAAACAGGTACGTCGGCAACCCAAATGGACAGGTACGTTGGCAACCCAAATGGAGTTGCGCTGTATAGGCATCTCCAGCGACACGTCAGTACAATTACAGCAAGGCTCCTCATGATCTGACTATTTGATGCAGGTTAAGTATCATGTAGAGGCATCGCAGTAGACGAACTCTTACCATTACAAATAAATATTGCTGCCGTCTTATCACCATCTATTATGTTTCCAATGCTTCTTCGAACTTTTCTCTTTCCTCGAGGAACTCCCTTCATCTCTAGCATTACTACTCTCCCCATTTTCTTTCACCTTCTTAGCAGATTTTTTTTCCTTCAACGATTTCCTCTTCTTTCCTGAGGACTGTGCTCCACCATCCTCTGCAATCCCATTTCCTCGAGGGAGTGCTTCTTCGTCGTCATCATTTAACCGCCAGTTACAATAGATTTCCTGCTGGTCAGTATACTGCTGCAATCCCTCCCCAGCGCCTGGTAGCAAGTTAGTGAAAGACACTTCCCCATTAGATCCCCCTTTCCTTTCCACTAGTATTTCATCTGGTCTAATTATTGTGCCAAGAATACTCCTGTTGGGACCTAGGCCAAATATGGCTTTTGCATTTGTCAATGTCGTGAAAGCCATCGCAAAAGCAGATCTGACCTGCACCAGTACGAACAAGAACCTCAGTGTGTAGCGCCGGAGGAGGCAAGAAGCAAGAGGACAATGTAAACAACAAAATAACAAAAATAATAGAGACTTAGAGTCTTCTTGATTGGGCTAGGTAATAAACTCAACGATTTCCAGTTTCTATACACAAAAGCTGAGCAAACGTACAAAAGGATCACATCAAAATTCGGATCTGCATGCAATCTAAAATTATATTTCAAACATGGATGCTTGGAATTGCCAAGTGTATCAAACAACTAAGATAAACCTAAACGATAATACATGCTGTTTGACACTAAGATGCCTGTTAAATACCCAATGTTCAAGACAACGGAAACATGCCTAACTTTTCACAGTTACTGAAACTCGTATATATATTTGCCAGACAAAGCAGCTTCTTATATCGCCCAAAAACACTTAAGCAGTCTTATTGATTTGGTGCATTGCCTCTAATATGATTTTGACTGAAAATGGATTAAAAATATGAGCAGATTCTGAAGTCATGTGGAATGTACCTGAAAATAATTGAAGGAGCTCTTTCCAATATCATTTTCCAGTGTCTGCAATCACAAGAAAACACCTAGTTTAGTACTTTGTTTATACTGTACACAACCTTCAAAAGAAGAAGTTAGTACTTTGTTTCTAATGTACACACCAAATAACTGTACAAAAACAAAATGAACAAAACCAACGGAAATAAGTGACACCATAGTCAAGCTTAAAAAGCACAAAATTAAATAGAATATATATAACTAAAATAAATAAAAATAGGAAAAGAAAGAAGGAAGAACAGAGATAACAATGTTGGCTCATGGATGTACTCTGTGATTCAAATAGACCATACGGAAATGTGAAAGGCATAGATATAAGAGGTAACCTGTGGATCCTCAATAGAAATAAGAGATTGCTTCCCTTTAATTGAGAACCTGAAGAACAAAAAGGCAACAAAGTAAAATTACGCAACGGATATATTTTGACAACTCAAAACAAAACACAGAAATATCTAACTATTATCAAAATTCATACCCTTTGCTACTCTTCAGGAAGAAGGTACCTTCTCCATTACAAGATACACCAACATCCGATGTATTTAATTTGCGTCCATAAATATCAAAGAAACTAACCTAAATCAACAACATATGAACAAATGTGAGCAGCTTACCCTGAATAATATGAACCTGTAGGAAGGTTTTTGCTTTAAAAAGTCCCAATATGCTGAAACAGCAGAAAAGAAGGGAAAGGAGAAGGAATGGAAGCAAACAGAAATAGCAGGCGAGGAGGAACTGGAAAAAGGTAGTCGTTCAGCTAAATAATTAGTTCTGGAATCAAAGATTAAGAAGGAAAGAAGCGAGCACAGGACACAGACAGGATGAAATGCACAACCTGCACTGCACAAAAGATACAACTTTCCCTTTCTCTTGATTGCTTTTGAGAAATGGAAACTTCCTTTAGAAACCTTTCAAGTGGCAAGAACTATACATCCTAGACTGATAACAATTAACTCTTTCTCCTACAAATGCACGTGATATGGCTTTGGTTTTATCTTCGTAATTGTTCCTCCAAGAAACTGCTTGAACTACCCATTAGGTTTTTTTTTAGCTCTCCTGATAAAAAAAAGTATTTCTTTTAGTTCTCCCAGTCCCAGACAAACTAAGATTTAGAGATGAATCAAGGTAAAATTTTGTCCCCGCCACTCGCCTGTATTAGTTGGCAGTAGAGCCAAAATGATTTTCTTCCTGATGGCAATAATCGTGTTAATAATTGGATCAAAAGAAATTATTAGCAAGTCAATAACACCTCTACTAGCCTTCATCCAAAAAAAAAAAAAAAAAGACACACTTCTTCTAGTAAAACATAAAACAAATAAGGTTCAAGCTAAAATCCAAGAAGCTAGTAGGAATTTTCAGATATATCATGAAGTCATCTGTAAGAGAGGTTCTTTTACGGAAAGCAAAAATCCCATTTAAACTTCCGCACTACTTATGATGTTCTCCATGCGAAGATAACACACTCAGTTTGGATCTCTCTCAATCCTCTTTGTTAGTCTTCAAAAACAACACAATTGCTTGACGATTTTGAACTGATATAATAACAACAACAACAACAACAACTACCCAGTATACTCCCACCAGGTGGGGTCTGGGGAGGGTAATATAATAGGTGAGTGAAATTGTCCGTGGAGTTTTTTGAGAGAGATAGCTGAGAAGAAAGGTCAACAGCAGTCGTGGTTGAACATGACAACAGTGAATTATCACATTGGAACATTAAGAGAGAAGATTTGTTTCATATCTTAAAAAGAAAAAAGAGAAGTTCTTTTCTTTTGGGTGATAAGAGAGAAGATTTGTGTATTAGCAAGGAAGTGAAGCAACATATAAAGCATATAATTGGTGAGTAAAATTGTCCATGGAGTTTTTGAGAGAGATAGCCATGAAGAAAGGTCAATAGCAGTCGTGGTTAAACATGACAACCGTGAATTATCACATTGGAACTTTAAGAGAGAAAACTTGTGTTCATCTCTTTAAAAATAAATAAGAGATTTTTTTTTTTTGTGACAAGGAAGAGAGAAGATTTGTGTATTAGCAAGGAACATATAAAGCTAACACCTTTTCAATATGGTCTAGAAGTTCCGAACACGCATGCTCTCATACAGCTGATATGGCTTTGTATTAAGAATAAGTTAATCAGTAGAGAAGCTTTGCCTAAGGCTTTCATCTCCTCTTAGAAAGACATTTGTTTGCTAAATTATCTCTTTTAAGGATTTCTCTCTTTTGCCCCTCTAAGAAACTACAGTTTTGATTCTTTTATCCGTTCTCCCACCAGCAGTACACTATCTTTCTTGACCATTCTCTTTCAAAGACAAGAACATTTTTGGGTCGTGTTAGGTACAGCATTGATTTCACTGAAATTTTTCAAGTAATACAACTACGAAGGAGACATACCAAAAGAATTCCCAAATTCTGTTCCGGAGAAGCTTGACCATTTCGATGATTCTGGCAAACGAATTACATAGCATGACCAAATAATCAGAACAAGGTAAAACACAAAACAAATTGGTGACAACTAATTTTACAAACTAGAACATCACAATAATACCCCACAGGGAGTAAAGTTAATTCTTAAGTATCAAAGAGTGGTATGCTCATAAGACTCGATTCTTTTCCTCTTCTTTTTTCAGGGTGATTCCACTAAAAGTTTTTTTTCCTTTACCGGAAAATGATTTCACTTAAGAGTCTTCAACGTAGTTAATACAGAAGTGATGAACGATACATATTGGATCTAACCAAAACAGAAAACAAGACAACCTTTTCCAGATGGATGAAGTATCAGATGCAAAGGAAACAGGACTCACAGCAGAATTCCATGGTATCTCAGTTCTCAGTTTTTTTCCCATCTCAACCAATGTCTAATAGAAGACACAATAAGTTCTTCAAACATTAATGCCAAACTGACTTGGGAAGAAAAAGGCCAATACTAATTGATCGGATAAGACAATATGCTTGAGTTGCCTCATTTCAGAAAATTGTTTTAATCCATACTCCTTCAATCCCAGATGTAATTTCCATCTTTGTTTCATTTGTAACAGAACAGTACTGCCACTGTGCCACATGCATTTTGCAAGTGAAAAGCAAGGGTTGGCACAGTTGAGAAAGGATATAACACCAGTGAAACATAAACTGTAACAGTGACAAGAGGGTCTTTTTCTAAGTGTATTGGAGGACTGCCGTGAAACTAATTCTTCATTTATTCAAACCACTATTTCACTCAACTAACTACTTGTGAGACCATAAGTCCAATTTGAGACATTAATATGTGACCAGTCGTAATTTACCATTCACACTATAAGAGCATGTGACGGAGTTTATTCACCTGCAACGTTGCTATGAGCATCACAAGCAGCGCATAGGAACCAATCCCACCAGTATAAACCTGCAATAAAAGAAGACCATAAGTCAAAGCAGAAAAGATCTAAACATTATCATTAGCAAGTAACCTTAACATGCTTTTTAAGCATGTGTCCGCCGACAGTGAGCAACTTGGATATATTAGAAGATATTAAGAATGCCGTACCTCATTTAACTCTCTTTGTTGCAAGAACACTTTCAAAATCAAACATAATGGTCGTAGAGGGGGCCAGTTAGACATAGCATCCTATAGAGGTTTGCAAACACAGTAACATCAGATGCAATTAGTTTCTACATTAGTAGATTTTCACTGTTCAGCTAGTGGATACATCAGCACAAACCTTAATAAATTCAGCAGCTCTGGGTCCATTTTCCACATCAAAACTGTGGTCAAAAACAGAAAATTAGTAGTAAGAAGCTAGCTAAATAACCATATGTTATAGCAAGTGATACGAAGACCCCTTTTTTTCAACCCACAAGAAAATTATCTTCAAAATACAAACTCAATTCTTCCCTCAAGTCACCGTATTCTACCATATCCAAGTCATCTCAACCATACTAAACTAGAAGTATAAAAGCAGTTGGGCTAATTCGATAGTAAATCAGAGTACTACCCAATTAGCTTACTAAACCTTTTTTTTATAAGGGACTATTCTTAGTAAACCCTTATTTTATTGAGATGAGCCATGGCAATAACTTCATTGATGGAACGAGCAACTCCGACAGAAATTTAGCCTCCCATCTCTTCCCAATACCACCCACTTCTTCATCAAAATATATCCTCTCCTAGAGGTGTGCATTATACAGTTTATACCAAGTAAATCGACTGACCAAAGTTTTCATCTATTTGGTTCTTTCTTTCTTTCTTTCTTTCTTTCTTTCTTTCTTTAACTTGTGCTTTTCAGTCATTTTTGGTTTTAAGGTTTAAGGAATTTTGATTTTCTGGTTAGCTTCCTGGCATTAACAAATTGCAAGAGGATTATATGTAGTGTGCTAGGGTTTGCCTTAAATTTGGGAAGGCCCCACTACAGCCAAGAGAGCGAGCAGCAACACTATTTTTTCTTCTGATCTTATTCACACTGTCACATCTCAAGCAGTACTACTTGGTCTTCCACCTTCCGCTCTTTCTCTATCCTCCTAACTTGCATTTTCTTCTCAACGCCCCCAGTTTTCCCACTTTTGCTCTATAATTTTTGCTACAAATCTCCCCATTCTAAGTACTTTTGCTCTTTAGGCCACACACGATGAATTTTAACTTATGAACAGAACTTCTGCGGTCATTTTCAGGCATCTGACAAAATGTCAGTGGTCACTGGAATACCATATGATCGTAATTGGTCTGAGAAATGATGTGTTGCGGGAAAATGAAACTAAATATCACTATCACGGTTACCAAGTACTCCATTTGACTGAATAATTGCAAAGGTAGAAATTTTGTGTGGTGCATCAACGCACTTGGCTAGGTGTTTATAATACCATTTCTCTTAATATTGAATGGTGACTTCTAACTGATGTTGATATTGATCAATTGTCTCTAATTCTATGAAGAGTGTGCATTATGCATGTTTACCATTTCTCTTCACCAATCTATAAGTAGCCAAATCTTAGATAATATGGAAGTTCCCAACAACAAGTAGTAAGGAAAATGGATACTAAGATGAAGTTGCAGCGTGCATTCTCATCCATTCTGTCAATTGAAATATTTACAAACTGATATTTGCTTTTGCTATTATTATTATTATTGAAACCATCTAACCAAAAACTGCCAATATACAAATTCCTAACACCTAGGCTATGGTCATAATGTAGGGTTTGAAGGATGGGCCGCCTCAATATCAGACTTAGTCAAATGAGTTCAAAAGGTTGGTAGTCTTGTTTGCATAGTAAACGTTTGGCCGACCTTTAGAGGAAGCAGCTAAAAATAATTAGGTATGTCCCAAAGCGATTTCCAGTTACCAAGGATGAGGAGTGGGTTGTCATAGGTTTTTTCTCTAACTTTCAAGAAGCACGGAAGGGGAGAGATTGGTCAACTCTCCATTTCATTTTGTTAGCCCATTAAGATAATAAAGTCTAAACTAATATGAACAAATTGACAATCACATGCACCAAGAAAGAAACTCAAAACAAAAGAAGAACACAAGATAAAGGATTATCCCAAAACACAAAAATAAATTACATAATAAAATCTGTAGAATTATTTCCATTAGATAATAAACTGAAATCAAGAATGGAAAAGTCGAAAAGCACAAATCAAGCTCCCCTGGGTCCACACTATCCAACTGACCACCAAGTAGGGGCAATATAATTAGCAGCAAGAGACTAAATGGAAGAAGTTCTCGCCAATTCAAAACATGGTTTTATTTAGCTACATTTCAGGATAAAGACAACACAAATAAACATAAAAAATATGAACTATCTTCTACAAACTTACAATAGTATTGTCAGAATCCCATAAAAGTAGTAAATAATCAAACCTTATATCAAATGAAATGCCACTTTTCTTCTCCACAAATTTGATTATTGGCACACGAGCCTTTGATATCACCTAATTTGGAAAAGCACACGGAAAATCCAGATTGTAAGTTCTCTTCGCAGAAACCTATCACAAGGTTGGGGGAGGGGGGCGATGAAAGAAAATGCTCCTCATTGAGAGGTCACAGGGTTATGTCATGAACCTGTATCTTCTTTGCAACTCCTTTTTGTGAGAGAGCCCTGGAAAGAGCCTGTAACCCAAGTTGAGGACTTCTAATATCTGACCCTAAAATCACCAGCTGTATATCAAAGAGTAGCTCAACACATTAATTTAACTTCGATCATTTTTGCTTCCACACAACAATCAGCCAACAAGTTATATATGCCTAATGACTGTGAATGAAAAGATCTATCATCAACAAACAAAGCAAGTCTGCAAACTTAAACACATTCATAACACGGTAACCACCACAGACTATTTTTCCAATAAGCAACTAATTATGTTTCTCATTTAAAAGCACATGCACAGCCTTTACAGGTTTCACATTACAGAATAAGTGGTCAAGTACAGAATGTCCAGGTTAGCATGATGCTTTTTGTTGCATGTCATGTGGAGGATTTGGAACCCAACCAGTACAGTATTGAGGGGTAGTTGTTCTTGCTGTTGTAATTTTTCTTTGGGGGATAAAAAGATATTGAGGGGTACTGTTATTGTTGTTAAAGTTAGGATTCATATTAGCTCAACTTTAGGCAGAAGTAGCAGCACTTCAGTAACAAACTTTAAGGAAAAATATCTTTTTACCGAGAAAGGAAATCTCAAATTTACTTGAAAAATAAGCAGAGTACACTTACATCAACATCGCTAGTGGGAAGATATAACCCTGTCTTGAATGATCCGAAGACTTCTGGCTGGAAAAAGGAATGAGGGTGATAAATTAAAAAATGAACTTCAACAGAGTAAATCAATCTACTTCTGTACATTACAGATATAATGTGCTATATACTGATGGGAGGAGAATGGGAATCGTGAGAACGGACCTTGCAGTTGGGCCAGATATATCTGATAACATCAAAAACACATTCTATGGCTGCATTACGAGATGCTTGCTCCTCAGGTGTAGGTGATAAAAACTCACAAAAATCTATTATCTCTGCAAAAATAGCACATAGCAAATTTACCAGCACAACTTCTAGGTCAAAAATACGTAGTAGTGTATAAATATGTGTACATAAATATGCATGCACACAACAACAACAAGAAGCCCAGCGTATTCCCACAAGTGGGGTCTGGGGAGGGTAGGGTCCTATAGACCCTCAAATATGCACGCACACAATTAAACTTCTATCCAAGGGTGTGGTTTAGTGGTCAATGAAGTAAGGAGGACCATGAGGTCTCATGTTCAAATTCTAGCGGAGGCAAAATATACTAGGTGATTTCTTTTCACATGCCTATGCCTAGATAGCCTTATCTACCAGAGTTATCCGATACCCAAAGACGGATTTAGGATTTGAAGTTTATGAGTTCTGAGGACCTTGTGCTTGCCACCGAACCCACAGCCCATTTATGTTACTGGGTTCTAGTTTATTATGAGCAATGGATTTCTCAAACACATATATGGGGTCCGGGCTAAACTGCCAAACATGCACCATATGATGCATCTACCCTCCCGGTACTAGTGCTGGTGGGAGGCAGATACCATATGGAATAGTCGAGGTGGATCCAAGCTAACCGGATACCACCCTCATCAAAAAAAATTATGCACGCCAGGCATACATCCATAATCGACACACATACAAATCAAATTTAATTGCACTGCTTCTAGAAGAAGAATCAAGGGGTGAGTCAAAATTTGAAGCTTCCTAGTCCTTTTAAGTTATTGGGTTCTAGATAATAATGCAAGAACGGATTATGCTGGGCTGGGGGAGTAGTACATGTTGCTTGCGGAGGTGTGCTCGACCGTTAAAGTTAGTTAGAGTCTACAAGAAAAAAGAAGTTTCAGCTGTTACAATTTAGTCCTCTTAGGTTTTAAGTTTATGTTTACAGTATTAGCAATTGAGTCTGTAATTTCTTTACACAAGGCACTTTTGGTCCTTTAAAGTACTGTCAGTAGAGAAGGGTACAACCTTATCTCTTAGTAGTGGTCCCATAGGAAATATTCTTCTATATATTTGTAACTCTCTGCATTTTGGCAAATCTACCAATTGAAATCATATTAGTTAACCCTAGAATAGCTTTAGCTTAGCACTTTTCTTCAATTCCTTCAATATTTTGCTACTGTTCTATTGCCTTTGGCATCTTTGGTATAAAAGCACTTTCTTGAGCTCTGTGGGTGATAACAATGGCAAATATGGATGAGATTAAGTCTATGTTTGAGAGGATGACAATTGAGATAGCTAATTTCTCGGTTAGGCAAACCCAGCTCGAGAGTCAACATGAAAGGGCTTTTGCTGAGCTGAAAGAGTGTATTGATGCTGTGAAGAGGTATGGCCGAGGAAAAGGCATAGAAGACATAGATGGAGGAGGCGAGATCTACACTCCCACAGGCAACCCTGTTGCGTGGGTATATGGTGGTATTACTATCTCTCAGTTTTCTCCAGCTGCCTACCATTTGGGGTGGGGCCCATGCCTCAGTTTCAAGGGCCAAGGGGAGCTGCTTCCCCTCACATACCAACTCTTACAGCATTCTGCTGCTGCTGGTAACATTGGAGGTGGCTTTGCTCAAGGATAACCCTCAGCTGGACAGAATGGGAGTGAACCTGCACCTGCCGCTCAGAACTCAACAGCTACATCACCAAGAGGAACAAATCTAACCAGGATGACCAAGCTGGAGTTCCCTCGCTTCAATGGCCTCAACCTTAGGGCTTGACTTTGTAAGGTAGAACAATTTTTCTCACTAGATGAAGTAGAGTATAACCAAAGGGTTAAGGTGGCTTCCATATATTTTGATGACATAGCTATTGAGTGGCATCTTGCTTATTTAAGAAGTAGATCTCATTTACCTTATCCTAGCTGGGAAGAGTATGTGTATGCTCTTATAGATAGATTTGGGGCTTAATATGCTGACCCTATGTTTGAGCTTAAGCTAGTAAGAAAAGTGGGAATGGTGGAAGACTACCAGAAGGAGTTTGACAGGATCATGACTAGGCTACACATCCTTCCAGAATATGCTATTAGTGCTTTCAACATTGGTCTCAAACCAGAAATTGGGTTTACAGTGAAGAACCATCGGCCTTTTTCCTTGCCACAAGCTTATCAGTTGGCTAGGAATACTGAAGCTCAAGTGAATGCTCAGTTGAAGATGACCAAGTCCACACTGTACAGTGGAGGGTCATCCCATACTAAGGGCAAAGATCCACTACATAAGGAGGGTACCCTAAGAAGGAAGGAAACTTGCTTAAAAGGGAGGCTGCTGCTAACTGGAACAAGGGAAATACTAGAAAGTTGACTACAGCTGAAATGAATGAGAAGAGGCAGAAGGGACTATGTTTTTTCTGTGATGAGAAATCCTTCCCTGGTCACAAGTGCAGTGCATCCAAACAACTATACTTGTTGGAGGTGGAAGAAGAAGGGCAAGAAGAAGAAGAAACAGGAGACTTAGTATAGGTAGAGGGGCCTGCAGAGATAGCTGAAGAAGCAGGAGAAGAGGTAATGGGAGAAGTGTGTGAAATATCAGTCAATGCTCTACATGGAGTACCAACATTCCACAACTTGAGAGTGACTGGTTATTGCCAGAAAAAACCACTAAGTATATTGGTCGACCTTGGTAGTACACACAATTTCATTGATGATGCAGTGGCAAGAAGCCTGGGAATTGCTACTTTGAAGATCAATCCTCAAACTATCAATGTGGCAGATGGGAACAATAGGCAATCACATGAGCTTTGTAAAAATTTGAAATGGCTGCTGCAGTTACTTCCATTAGGTTCTTGTGATCTGATATTGGGAGTGCAGTGGTTGCTTCCATTAGGGGATCTTAAGCTGAACTTTAAGGAGCTTACCTTGGGGTACAACTATTAAGGAAAGGATTGTGTATTGAAGGGGGAAGTGGATAAGATAAAGACTGTAGAGGCTAAGAAGTTGGATAAACTAGCAAACAATGGGCACAACTATTTATGCTGAGAGTGCTGCCCAGGGAGGAGGAGCAGACAGATACTAGCAGCAACATACCTTCACAGATGCAGTCATTACTTGAAAAGTACCATCGATCCAAAGGGGTTACCTCCTTCTAGAGGACCCTTTGATCAGTGTTCAGGAAAGCGGTCGCTTACTTGCTTTAAGCAAGAAGCGAAGCGAGGCGACTGGTCGGTCGCTTCAAGAGTTAGAAGCGACGCAGGTACAATTAAGCGTGAAGCGGAAGAAGCGATGGAAGCGTGCGCTTCTTGAAATTAACAGCCCTATGCAGTCTTTCTTCTTCTTCTTCAACCAGTCTTTCTTCTTCAGTTCTTCTTTTTCAACATTACAACAAACAAGCTAGGGTTTTTCTTCTTCTTCTTCTTCTTCAACATTACAACAAAAAAGAGGACAACTTTCAAGTTTCAAGACTCAAGAGGTATGTTTTCATATTTATTCAATCTTCTTCTTCTTCTTTTTCTTTTTCTTTTTCTTTCTAAACGTCCAAATAGCACCGAAATGCTTGCGAATTTTTTCTAGAAATTTTCTGCCCCGTTTTTTTCCATTTCTGCCCATAATCTGGCCAAATTTCTTCCCAAATTTCTGCCAAAGTATACAATTACATGTGTTGTCTAGGCCATATCTAGTTTATGTTATTTTTTTAAATTCCGCTTCACTTCAAAAAGCGGGCACTTCGCTTCTCGCTTCTCGCTTTTCGTGAAATGGGGGTTGTCGTTTTTTCTCGCTTCAAGCTATTTTGAACACTGCCTTTGATCATAAGATACCATTGCATGCAGGATTTAATCCTATAAACCTCAGACCTTACAGGTATTCTTCATCCCAGAAGGATATCATTGAGAGGTTGGTGCAGGATATGCTTGATCAGGAAATTGTGCAGCCAAGTTCCAGCCCTTATGCTTTCCCAGTAGTCTTAGTGGGAAAAGAAGATGGAAGTTGGAGGCTATGTGTTGATTACAGGGGCTTAAACAAGGCTACCATCAAAGATAAATTCCCTATTCCAAGCATAGAAGAGTTTCTGGATGAATTGGGTGGTTCACAGATCTACTCCAAGATAGACCTTAGGTCTGGTTACGACCAGATCAGGATGACAATAGAAGATATAGCCAAAACAGCATTCAGAACCCATTCAGGGCACTATGAGTATTTGGTAATGCCTTTTGGACTTACCAATGCCCTTCTTGCTTTCAGAGTTTGATGAATAATGTGTTCAAGGAACATCTCAGGAAATTCATCTTGGTATTCTTTGATGATATCCTAGTATTCAACAAGAGCATGTCTGAACACTTGATACATCTTAGGATGACTTTTGAGTTGTTGGTGAAACACAAGCTGTTTGCAAGAAAATCAAAATGTTCTTTTGGGGCTAGTAGGATTGAATATTTGGGGCACATCATTTCTGTTGAAGGGGTAGCTACTGACCCTAACAAAAAGGCAGCAGTGCAGTTATGGCCTTCAACAAAGAATGTCAGGGAGCTAAAGGGTTTCTTGGGGCTGGCAGGATACTATAGGAGGTTCATTAATCATTATAGAGTGATCAGTGGGCCTTTGACAGAGCTGCTCAAAAAAGATGGGTTCCAATGGTCTAACGGGGCAGAAGAAGCATTCAACCAGTTGAAGGCAGCCCTCACATCAGCACCTGTGCTGGCACTTCCAAACAGTCAGCTTATGCTTGTAGCGGAAACTGATGCATATGACTATGGTGTTGGGGCTGTATTGATGCAAGAAGGCCACCCTATAGCCTATCTCAGCAAGGGTCTCTCAGGGAGGCACCACCAGGCTTTGTCAGTTAATGACAAGGAACTGTTAGCCCTTGTCATGGCTATTACCAAATGGGCACAATATCTAAGGGGAAGACATTTTGTGGTAAGAACTGATCGGAAGGCATTGAAGTTCTTGCTAGACCAGAAGCTTCACACTGGGTCACAAATGGAATGGATAGCTAAACTCATGCAATTTTGTGAGAGAATACAAGAAAGGGAGAGAAAACAAGGCAGTTGATTCCCTATCCAGAAATGATTCTGCTCACCCCAACTAACCATGAGCTCTTTCAAAGGATCAAGGACAGCTGGGTGAAGGACAAGGAAGCTGCAGATATTATAGCTCATATCCAGGAGCAAGGGGAGGAACAGAAGGGGTACACCTTTGTGAACCAACAACTGAGAAGGAAGGGCAAGCTAGTGGTGGGAAATGATAGCTCTTTGAAGCAAGAAATCTTTCAGATATGGCATGATAAACATATAGGTGGTCATTCTGGAGTAGAAAACACCTACAAAAGGTTATCTAATCTTTTCTATTGGAAGGGGCTCAAGGAAGATGTGGCAACCTATGTGAGACAATGTGCAACATGTCAAAGGAGCAAGTATGATAATAGTGCCTATCCGGGATTGCTACAGCCATTGCAGATTCCTAACACTGCTTGGTCCAGCATTAGCATGGATTTTATTGATGGACTCCCTAAGTCCAAGGGAAAAACAACTATACTAGTAGTGGTGGATAGACTTACCAAGTATGGTCATTTCCTTGCTATCAACCACCCTTACACTGCCACTTCTGTGGCTCAGATGTTCCTGGACCATGTTTACAAGTTACATGGTATGCCGGAAAATATAATCAGTGACAGGGACCCAATATTTGTTAGCAAAATTTGGCAGGATCTTTTTGCCATGCAAGGAGTAACTCTCAGCACATCCACAACATATCATCCTCAAACCGATGGTCAAACAGAGGTGCTCAATAGGACTGTGGAGACTTATTTAAGATGTTTCTCTGCTGATAGCCAACAAGATTGGGCTTCTTATTTGTCCCTAGCAGAATGGTGGTACAATACCACCTTCTATTCAGCCATTCAGACCACACCTTATGAAGCCCTCTATGGTCAACCTCCTCCTACCCATCTACCCTATATACCTGGTGATGCTACTGATGAATAAGTGGATCGAAGCCTCACTACTAGGGAGTTGAAGGTTCAGTTGCTGAAGTTCCACATTCACAGAGCACAACAAAGGATGTTAAGCCTGGCCAACAAACATAGGTTTGACAGAAACTTCAAGGAAGGAGATTGGGTTTATCTCAAGCTCCAACCTCATCGACAGATCACACTTTCAATTCACTCATTTTCTAAGTTTTCTGCCAAGTATTATGGTCCATACCAGATCCTACAGAAAATTGGTCCAGTTGCCTGCAAACTGTCACTCCCTTCTCGTGTTGTTATCCATCCCACTTTTCATGTTTCACAGCTCAAGCCCTGTTATGCCATACCAGATAAAGTCAACCATCCTCTGGTGATTGATGTTACTAGTCCCTACTGTGTGGAGCCTCAAGAGATCCTAGACAGAAGGATGATCAAACGGGGAAACAAGGCAGTTCCTCAAATTCTGGTTCAGTGGTCTAAAATGACGAAGGAACAAGGTACCTGGGAAGACTATGTAGTGATGAAGATGAAGTTCCCTTCATTCCTTCCTTGAGGACAAAGAACGTTTTTAAGGGAAAGGCAATAATGCAAGAATGGATTATGCTGGGCTGGGGGAGTAGTACGTGTTGCTTGCGGAGGTGTGCTCGACCATTAAAGTTAGTTAGAGTCTATTAGAAAAAAAGAAGTTTCAGCTGATACACTTTAGTCCTCTTAGGTTTTAAGTTTATGTTTACAGTATTAGCAATTGAGTCTGTAATTTCTTTACTCAGGGCACTTTTGGTCCTTTATAGTACTGTCAGTAGAGAAGGGTACAACCTTATCTCTTAAGGTGGTCCCAAGGGAATATTCCTCTATATATTTGTAATTCTCTGCATTTTGGCAGATTTATCAATTGAAATCATATTAGTTAACCCTAGAATAGCTTTAGCTTAGCACTTCTCTTCAGCTCCTTCAATATTTTGCAACTGTTCTATTGCCTTTGGCATCAGATAACTAATTTGTACATATTCAACGAATTAACAAATACAAGGTTTGGAGCAAAGTTACTGGTAAACTGAAGGGAATGTTACATACATGCATAGATATACACATACACACACACATCTATGTGTTTGCGTGAGCTTATTCATTCTTTAAAACCATATTTCAGTTGAAGGTTGATTATAGATTAATCACAACCATAAGACATTACAACAACAACAACAACAACAACAACCCAGTATAATCCCATTTAGTGAAGTCTGGGGAGGGTAGTGTGTACGCAGATCTTACCCCTACCCTGGGTAGAGAGACTGTTTCCAAATTGACCCCGGCATCCTTCCCTCCAAGAACTTACCACCTTGCACTTGGGGAGACTCGAACTCACAACCTTTCGGTTGGAAGTTGGGTTGCTTACCATCAGAGCAACCCCTCTTGTCTTCACAACCATAAGACATTAACGAGACAATTAAAAGCCTATTTTGAGAAGCTAAATCGAAAAAAAAAAACTGAAAACAGAATTACGAGAACTAGAAACGATGTCGCAATACCCTTATGAAGCTGAAGCATAGGACTCTTAAACCGACAATTAGCACGAAACCAATTGCCTTCAAGTCCTCTCGCTGTTTCCTTAACCGGCAACGGAGTAGCAGCAGATGATGCCGGCGTCGAAACGGAACCGTTATTCAGCTCGGCGGCGTCACCGTCGAGGTCGAGTGAGAAGTAATCGACGGCGGAGGTTTCCTGTGAGGGACATTGGAGAGTAGATAGAGAAATTTCGTTGCGGAATACAAGGTAAGGTTCATGCTCGTCGGAAGACGACGGAGGTGGGTGGTCGGTGGTGGAGGTAGTGGTGGCGGAGAGAGGGCTGAGAGTTTCGTACAAAATGCCCTCAACCTCCATTGATTACTGAACCGCACAATGTGCCGCGCGTAGTTTACGGTCGGGGAATTAAGTTGGACTGTTTTAGTGGGGTATTTTGAGACGGTTGAAAAAGTTGACGGGTAGATTATAAGCCCGGGATCCAATTTAGGGTTTTGCTTTTGAATTTTTTATTTTATTTTTTTGGGATAGAAATCTAAGAGCGTTTAGCTGACAGTAAATAGATAATAAGATTGGCATGCTCCCGAAATAGAAATACATATTATGGATGGCGCTGTATATATGCTTGGCGACGATTGACAGATTAGCTAAATGAGGAATTTACGCTAATCAATCATGTAGTTCGTGTGGAAGAGATACTGAAGAAACTCACGACCATTTATTCTTTGACTGCTTATACTACAAAACACTGTGGCAAGCTATGTTACAATGGTTGAAATATCAAGAACGACAGGCACATGGGAAACTGAAATCCAATGGCTAACAGCTAATGTTAACAGTAGAAATCCCAGAAAAACCATCCTAGGTGTGGTGTTTGCAGCAGTAGTATACAACATCTGGATGGAAAGGAACAACAGAAGGTTTCAACAGTCAACCAGAGACGCCAAAGACCGAGCAAAGGAGATAACAATTCAAGTGCACTTCACTGGCGTAAAGCTACTTAAATGGTCGCCCATGTTACAGAACATAACTAGCTATCCTTGAGTATCCACAATTGTAGCAATTTTATGTAATAGGATATTAGTTTAACAACAACAGTTGTAGAGTTTTCAAAATGATTGTACTTTTGAGATCTGTTCTAGAGTCCAAAAGAACAGATGATGCAAATTTGCCATATAGTTGAAATAAAATCAAAATTTCTTCTAAAAAAAAGCTTGAAATGCTAAAAAGTATTTTAAGTGATGAAAATAATTTTTAAATAAGTATTTACGTGTTTGGATAGACTGATAATAAGTAATTGATGTATTTGGTAAAAAGTGCTGATAAATTGTTCTTTTATTAAAATAACTAAAATATTCTTGAAAAATTTACAAAAGATTACTAAAAAAATTTGTAAAGTAAAAAATGAACAACGAATATAAAATGAAAAGAAAGTTAGAAAATTTATATTGGATTACAATTTTGTGAATTAGAAAATAGTATTAAGGCTAAACTAATAAAAGTCTTGGTCAAATTAAAAGCGCTAATAAGGTAAGAAGTCATAAGTTGGGGGTGACCAACTCGTGGCTTATGACTTATTTTAGCTTATAACCACTTATAAATATTTTGGGTGTTTACCAAATGCGTAGATAACCTAAAAAGTATTTATAAACCACTTTTACCAGCTTATAAGCTTAGCCAAATACCTTTTAAGTATCAAATCCTATTAAAAAATAAACCCAGTCTGCTCAAATTTAAGCTTTGAGAATGGAATCATCTTTCGCGGTGAGCACTTTACCCCAAAAATAAAACTTTTTTGTGTAATTCCATTAGTCAAGCTAATACGGAATATCGAGTAAAAAATAAAAAAAATATTCAAAAAATTAAAAAAAAATATATAAGGACAGTCCCATGAACTCATGTAGGATCCGATAAAAAGGCCACATCTACAAGAGAAAAAATGGGATTTTTATCTATACATCCCATATAACAAACCTTACTACCATTATTGTGCATTATTTGTTTATTACCATCATATCCCATGTTTTTGTTACACAATATGTACCAAACGAAATCTTTCCAGATGTTGCCTCCTAAAATAACGCCTTTTATTAAGGCTCAAATCTATGTTAAATGAATTGTATTCTAAAATAACTCCTGTATTTATGGCTCCTAATTAATCTTTGATTTTGTACCAAATAAATGCTAAATCAGTTAAGGTAAAATCTTAAATTGATATGGTTAGTGGTATAATTTGAAAATGATGAATATAGGTGCCATTGATGTGTAGTGAATCATAGGTACTTTTTTCCAGTTAAACACTCGTAAAATTTTGATATGGATAGATACGTTTGTGTTTGTCTGCAATTGATATGATTAGTGGTATAATTTTAAGTTGTTAAGCGATTTTTATCAAAAAAGTTGATTTTCCTAATATTTCAAAGTAATCAGGTACTTATAAATGGTGGATATGCAGTAATTATAGCAGCAAATTAGTGAGCTCTTTTGAATTCCCAGTCATTGCCTATTAACTATTCATTGTTCTTGTTTTTGAAGGATTTTCACCTTTTGATGTCCTTGACTGTACTACAACATGAGTTAATCAAACATGAAAATATGATACAGTTGTTTATTTACTGTTTCTATCTTTCCATTCAAATATCAGCAACAAGCTTTTGTTACATACCTAGGTAGACTGTGTCCTTGACAAAGTGTTCTTATTTCTTTGACTACTTCATATAACCTTAACTACATTTAACTACATTTAACTACATTTGCACCCTAAAATAACGCCATTTATTAAGGCTCAGATCTATGTTAAATAATTTGTAGCCTAAAATAACGCCTGCATTTATGGCTCCTAATTAATCTTTGATTTTGTACCAAATAAATGCTAATTCAGTTAAGGTAAAAATCCCTTCAATTAATCATACTTTCTTAATTTATATTGTTGTATTCCATTTAGCGACACTTCATTTTTTTGAATACAGCATTTCATTCTATATATTTTGTATACATTCCTACCATCAGAACGTTAACCATTCCTACAATCAAGAACGTTAGCCAAGCTTAGGAACGTTATTATTCAAAGTCACTTTCTAATCAAAGATTTTCTTTCTTAATTTATACTGCTGTTTCCAGTGTGTTTTTAAAATGTAGGTAAATGTAGTTAAGGTTATATGAAGTGTTTCCAGTGAGTTTTTAAAATGTAGTCAAATGTAGTTAAGGTTATATGCATTGTTTCCAGTGTGTTTTTAAAATGTAATCAAATGTAGGTAAATGTAGTTAAGGTTATATGAAGTGTTTCCAGTGAATTTTTAAAATGTAGTTAGATGTAGGTTATATGAAGTGTTTCCAGTGAGTTCAGTATTCATGAAAAATTGTTCAGTACAACCAAAGTTCATTACAACAGTACACTCTACTTCTTCGAAATACGTTTAGGAGTTTATATCTCAATTTTTAGGGGTTTTGGTGAAGATTAGACTTGGTTTTGACTGATTTTCAGATTGAAACTCGTCGAAGAAGAAGAAGACATATTTTTCCAGAAATTGTAGTTAAATTGTAGATAAAATATAGATAAATTGTAGATAAGTTGTAGATAAGTTGTAGATAAATTGTAGATTGGGAAGACTAAAACTTCTACAAGTCTTCTATAATTATGTCGAAAATGCCAATTATGATACAATTGAAATGGTGATTGGGCTATTAAGATTCAATGTATTCAGTTTGTAGATATTTTGTAGATAAAATTTCTGTAAATAAAATACAAACCAGTTTAAATATTGTATAAAGTTATATTGTTTTTAAGAGTATCTACAAAATTACTACATTTATACTACAATTAAAGTACAATATTGTGTCATAAAAAATATTGAAATCGTTATTGAAAAAATTTAGAAACCAAAAGCAAGTTTCAAAATTTAATGAGGAAGTCAATAGAAGGGGAACTATAGTCAAATCAAGTTCAAAAAGCATCTGAACAGAATGCATATATCAACATTATTTGTTCTCAAATCTCATATCAACCCAGCTAAAACACAACTCACAAACAACTTACACTCACACACACACTCTCTCTCCTGTTAATCAAATTTTTTAGAGAGAGAAAAAACGAAGCCCTAAAAGCACTGCATTTCAAGACTCAAAATATAGAGAGTTTGTTTAAGCACTGAAGAGAGAAACTCTCCGGAGTATCCTTTTGAGCTCAACATTCCATGCAGTTTCTCTCTCTATATAATACACACGAAAAATTATACCAATTGGAGAATATATGCTCCTAAAATCATGCCTAGAATAAATCAAGCCCCTAATAAATCTTTGATAATTAAACCTTAAATGTAGTAAAAATCGGTTGGAAGAAAGAGAAAAAAATGGGAAAAGAAAATATGGAAATATTTTGTTCCACAAATCAAGCCCCTAATAAATCTTTGATAATTAAACCTTTCAAGTAAATTTTGGTACATAAATTAAAACATGGTATACTAAAAAGTAATAAATACAAACCTTAAATATGAGTGGTTATAAGGTTTGCTATATGGGATGTATATGTAAAAATCCCGAAAAAAATTTTATGTTGAGGGAGGTTTGCTTTAATGGTAAAATATCCTCATCATCAATTGATATGTTAACATATTTCACTCATGTGAAGTATAAGTCAAAACACAATTCATTCTCTAGAGTAGAGGGAAAACAAATTGGTTTGTGTTTTTTTCCTTTTTTTCTGTGGGTAACCAAAATCGTTTTGGTTTTAAAACCATTTTTTACTAGGAGCCACAATTAATGAATCCAGACTTTATAATGGTTTCTTTTATAAATACATTTTGTTAAAATTTTCAGGCATACGATATTTATACCAAATCAATAAATATTGATACACGTACTTATCATTTATCCATGATTAAGTAATATGTATTCTCATTATAATTTTTAATAGTTAAACAAATTGTTTAGTTTGGTATAAATAATGAGTACCATGGTGCAACAAACACTAAAGTTGCTCCAATAAAAACAGTGGCTCGGACTCTCCAAAAATGCTATAACACCCATATCGGATCCTTAAAAAATGCACAAATTTTGGAGAATCCAACACCGATTCGGCAAAATTTTCGAAGAATCCGAACAACCATATTAACAAATTCGAGAAAGAAACCACGAATAAGCCTGTTTAAATTATAGGAGCTATACACATTATAAATCAGATATACATCATGGTCTAAAGAGCTCTACCTCTGCTGTCTACAAACTCATAAAAACCAGAAGAAAGAAAAAACTGAATAAGCTGAAGGAAAGTATAGCATGAAGCTATACATATCCCAACACGGATGAAGCAGAAAAGAATATTTGGTTCCTTTACATTATATTACCCAATTATGTCGATAATTGCACCATAATAAAGTTGAACAAGTTGTTCAACATTAAGTCAGTTCTATCTATAGTCAAAATCCAATGTCAGCATTCCTATACATCATTCTCATTGATCAAACCATGGAAATAGCTCATTTTCTCTTGCCAGTTCCTCTTTTTTATGGAGGAAGCTCGTGACAGGTCCTGATTGCGCCAAGTAAAGAAACTTCTCACAATCCTTTGCACCAATCTCAGTAAATGCATCTATAACTGTCTTGATAAATCCCGCCAAAGAAGCCTTAAAACTCGGTGAGCAGCTCTTGTCACCCTCATCGACATCCTGAACACCTCCCTTGACAAGGCTACCTACTTGAGCACCATCCGTATACGTCTTACATGCCACAAGTATATCCAGAGCACTTTGTACAAAATACCCTATTACAAAATCCTCAAAGTGCTGCAGCAACAGCTACGACTTGAATTAGTATTTAATATAGAACCACAAGTGTGAAAGAAGCGAAAAAGTAGTAAATGACATGCAGCATAACAAAACTTATTTGGTATTACATGGTTAAGAAAATAAGGATACCTTTGGCGGTCGCCTCATGGAGAAGACCATTGTTTTCAGATTTAAAATATAAGTGTTCTCATTATACTGCAGTGAGCTTGCTTCTCCTTTAGGTGTCCCGCTCATGCCTGCCCAACCAGGCTCATTGAAATAGGGCTTTGCATTCAGAATTAGCCCTTGTATGGACACCAAAACTTGTAGCATGGTAGACTCACGAGGGATCCATTTCTCCTTCCCTGTGCCGCTCCACGTGTTGAGAAGACTCAAGCAGACTTTTCCACAAGCATATAAATTAGGATTGAGTCGAAGGCCAAAGGAATGGTAGTGAACTTGCTGGCAACAATAGGTTGGGAGGTGTTAGGCTTAAGGTCAAAAGAGGATATAGTACAATATTTAGAGAGTTAATTGGCGGAGCCAGGATTTTCACCAAGGGGATTCAGAAAATAAAAAAAAAGTAAACACGCCAAGAAATCAAGGGAATTCAACAGCTAATAAATATACATAAAAAAGCTTTTTAACTTAAATACACAATGTGTTTTTCCGGCAAAGGGGGTTCAGCGCCAGCCTGGCTCTGTCCATGAGCAAGACACATACCGGGGGAACATTGGGATAGTTGCTTGGAAAGAGAACATCAAAGAAGAAAAGGCCATCATGATATGGAGTTCCATCAGCTCCCTTGATAACTGCCCTCAACAGATCCATTCTTGTTTCATACACCCTGACAAATATTGTATCTGCTCAATGAAAGATGACCGGATGAGAGTAGTTAAAAAAAACTGCAAAGCAAGTGTTATAGTTACACATGGAAGGCTGAGCTTTTAAGACTATCATGACTAGACAGAATATCTAGGCTTTTGTCAGTTAAATTTCAAATGTTTGATGAAAAAGAAATCATAACACATCACGTGGAACTTTGCATGTAATACCAGGCAGATCTTTCTCCAGGATTTTCCATTCCTCCTGTATTTTCTTGGCCCAATTCTTAGAAGGCTGTAACAGAGTGAAAGATACAATAAGAAGATGAAGCCAGCACTAATTGTAGTCTCGAAAAGATACTAGGGTTTAACTAACCTGGTTCTTTGAAGAAGCAGAATAGTAATGGTCTGTATAATCCTGAACAGTATCAAATTTTTTGAAAAGACGGAGCTTCTTCAGAGTTTCACCTAATTCTGTATGATGTTCCCCATTAGAAGCCGGTCCCGATGGAATTGACGGACTTGCTGTAGTTGTTGCACTTTTAAGCAATCCCGGATTCAAGGGCGCAAAATCCATTTCCTGAGGGAAATAGTTCATAGCCCCTGATGCATGAGTAAATCCTGATGAAACCTGGGTGGTTGGATTATGTAATAAATTAGTCCAATCAGGCACTGGAGATCCCATGGAAAGATTTGGGGAATAAGAGGCACTAGGAGTGGATTGGTTATCCCAACCATAAGAAGCTGTAGCATGGGATGAATGGTGTTTCTTTCTACAATGGGAAAACAAATGTTTTCCTGCCCCAGATGAGAGGTTCATTGAACTACTTTTTCCCTCAAAATTTGAACTTCCGGTGGATAATAGCCTCTCTTTGCCTAAAGCAGGTCCTAGAGATGACCAAGACTGCCCAAACTGTGTAGGCTGACTAACAAGAGTTGAGCTGCTAAATGAAGTGGACTGGTTCCTTGATGCCATTTTTCCATCGGCGGGAGAAGGCATCCATGGGATTGGAGCCTCAACCCCAGGGGGAATATCCATGTTATCAAAATGTGATTTCATAAAGTCATCATAATACATGTCTATGTGCTCATCAATAACATAATCATCTATAGTAATTAGATTATCTGATGCTGAAGGGCACTTCTTCTTTGAAGACTGAGCCCCATCTACTGGTCCACTATTAGCTGAATTACCATGACCAAGGGAAACATCGACCAATATATCCTGTAATAGAGGTTATTGACAAAATTAGTCACTCAAAAGAACAGCATAGAAGATGAACAGAACCAGTAGTTTGAGAAGATGTTGGCAATCCTCTTATTACCTTCCCCTTGCCACTAGATTTTACATTTCCCTCAATGTGCTTAACAACACTGACATCTTCTTCCACGTCAACATCTATTGTTTCATGGCAAATAACCTACAAAATAATACATTACCACTAGAATCATAGCCGACAATAAAGTTACAAGGAAAAAAGATTCAAGTCAAAAAATAATTGCTTGTCTTATTAATAGAACCATAGAATCTCTTGCAAATTTTGAATAAAAAGCATACATACACACAGTCAATTAACAGAATAGATACAAAGAGGGGTTAGCTAATCAGAGGGACTCTAGTCCTTTTTCAATTTTCTTTTTTCCTGAAGAGGCATTCATGCATATAAAAATATTTCTAAGGGAGGACATAGGAATTTTTTATCATTTAGAAGAAAAAATAAATTCAAATTAACTTTTATGAAAGATCATAAAGAATGTACAACAAGATCATGTCGAAGGCATGGTAAGCAACCTGAGCACTTCTTTTATAAGTGTGGCGCATGGGCCAACACGCGCTCACCTCACTAATAGGTACCTACTACCTCGCACCACCAACCAGTGTTTTAAAAGGCGCGGGCATAAGGCGAGGCGTTTTGCATATGCTTCAGCGGGGCGTAAGCCCCATGGGTATTTAATTTTTAATATTTTATAAAATAGTATAATTATAAAAAATATTATTAAATAGGTAAAATTGCATAAAATTTTAAAAAAACTATAAATTAGTGATATATATATATATATATATATATATATATATATATATATATATATATATATATATATATAATCTAATGAAATCATATAGAAGCCCCAAATAAAGTAAAATTATATAAGTAAAATCATTTATAAATCCCAAATAATTATATATAAGTGAAATCTCATACTATCTAATGAAGTTATAAATCCCAAATAAATAAGTGAATATATATAAATCTAATTAACACATATAAAAGCACGCATACATATAATCCCATATAATATTTTGAAAGAGAGCAAGAAAAGAACTGAACTTAAAAAACTAATTACATACATATTTACAAGCTAACAATGAAAATATAAAAAGAGAGAAAAGTAATGAGTTCAAAATAATAAAATTTTTACATGGATGAAGGAACAAACCTGTTGAATTTGACTTACGGAGAAGAATGAAGTTTTCTGTTGGAAAAAAAATAATAAATCGTTGCTCTAGGTAGAGGTAGACTAGCGGAAAGAATTGGGAAAGACTTCTAATTTAGGTCTTTTAGCAATATTAAAAAGTTTATTTTTAAATTTAATGTTTTTAATTCCTTTTTAAAAAGATGTCTATTGGGCTAACGCCTCAACCAAAAAACTCGCTCGGGCATACGCCTTACAGGACTTTCGCCCCCCATCATCACCCCGGGCGTTTTTGGTACGCCTTTGCCCCAAAGCTCGCCCCTGGAACGCCTTTTAAAACACTGCCACCAACTACCTCCCGCCAGCACAAATACCAGCTAACTCTGCCCACCAAGATTTCGACAAATAGGAAAAATCACCTTGAGTATTCTTGCCACTACTAGGATTTTGACTTCGGGTCTCCCATGGTTCATTTAGCTTCATTGACTATTAGGCTACACCCTTGGTGAAAATGCCTACGCACTTTATTCTCATTATTGTGATAAAGTAATAATTTATTGACGTGTACCGGGAGCTTAGTGCAGCGGGCTACCCTTTGCTTTAATAATTTATTGATGTGTGAAAATTCCCATATACAAGTGATACACAAAAACTAAAACACCTGGACAAGAATGTGGTTTTCCATAAAAGACAATTAGCTATTGTAACAGGAACTTCGTGGGTGCACCAAAATTTAATAAAACCAAAAGATTAGCTCTCAACTGTACAAGAACTTTTTCCATCCCCTCAAGAGATCTTCTATCTCCCCCCACCCCCCAATCCAGTAGTACCAAATAAGGGCCAAAAATGTGAAAAAGTCCCATTGAACCAGGGACAAAATAGATTTGAGAAAAAATTGAACTGAGATTTGAATACAGCTTCCACCTACGCCCTAAGCAGCTGCAATGATAACAAAACAACTCAATTCAAAAAAAAAGAGAAGGAACCAAGTCCTTTTTTCTACAGATTTACTTCGGACACAGAAGTACAGGAAAAATATTAGCATTATTCACAACACGCTAGATGCTAACTCACTTCCTCACCATTCTAAACTTATTAAACATTCCCATACACGAATCCAATAATCAAGGAATACAGTTAATTCTACTTCCTTGTTTTTGCAGTCTGTAACTTCAGACATTCCAATAATGTCAAATTAACACACTTATCTAAACCAACAGTAAGTCAACAGACTTGGTATAAATTTCTTGTATCCTAAGGCATAACCTATGTTGTATGTAAGGGATGAAGATATAGTAATATCATGATTTCTGAGCTGACGGGTTTAAAGGTTGTTATATCTATGGATAATGCATCGACGGTATGCACGAGTCATCAGGGAGAAAAGAGAAAAGAAAACTTATATGGTTACATTGTCGCATAACCTTCTCTTGCGTGTTCATCCAAATCCCATGATGTGTTAACATGTTGGGGAGAAAAACATAGTACTTGGAGCACCATTTTTTACGCAAAACTTGGTAAACCGGCTAGGATAAGCCCCTAACCTTTGCATTTTCTCACAGCCATGCAAAGCAAGTCTGGAACAATGACTAAGTGATCAAGCATCAAACTCAAAATTTCATTTTATAATGTTATGGAGAAGGGTAGTAGCTGTTAAGTATGGTGTTTTAAACAATTGATGGTTTGATGGTTTTCGAGTGCATAAGCTATATTGAAGGGGAATTTTACTTTTTAGAGGAGGGACTGGAACTAGATGCCCTAGTTATACTGTTCATAAGAAGCATAATGCATTCTTGGGATGAAGACACCGGAAACATACTCAACGATGCTTTTTTTAACGAGAGGAAATTTTTTATTCAAATAATACCAAGAGGTATTATACCGTACAATAAATCCCAATATATATATATATATATATATATATATATATATATATAGTACTCCACACTCAGAGATATGGGACATTCTGCATTATGGTGGATGATAGAGAGGCTATGGTAGCAAGCAGTTATATCAGAAGGGCTGACCAGCAATCTTCTTCTTTTTTTCTTATATTTTTTTTTTTGAATAAAGTGATGTGACCAAGGGATCATGTGAGATATAAACTTCACGAAGGGCATACAGAAGTTGGAGTGTGATAGAAGTTCTTCCAAAAAATCCTTGAATTTTTTGAATAAAGTGATAGTGTTATTAATTTTTTATGCCATCAATGTAATTACTAACATATTACAGCAAGTACTTATCACTTAGTCTAGGTTACCAATAAATGCTAAGTAGTAGTATTAAATAGAGTTACCTCTAAGGATACAAGTACCTTTTAAGAGACCTGATTATATAAATATTGTGTACACCATAAGTGCGAACAACTTAAACTCTTCCTGTGAAAAAGAAAATAAATTATCTGCAAAGCCAAAAGCTTTAAGAACTTTATACCTGCTTTTGCTTAGGAGATTTCGATTTGGAACTCCAATTGATAGGTCGCGATATTTCCACTACCTCAGCATCAATTGAACTCCCACCTGGAAATACTCTTTTCCTGTGCATCAATAATACCATCGCAAATCACATATCCCTAAATACTTAAAAAATTAAGAACAGAAAAAAAGAAACAAGAAAATGATCAACTGGGTCTGTCTTTCTTTCTTTTCTTTCTATTATAACTAGGAAATCCTTCCTGCCAGGTCACGAGTTCATGCCGAAAATAGCCTCTTGTAGAAATGGTAGGGTTAGGTTGTGTACAATAGACCATTATTGCCCAGCCCTTCCCCGGACCCCGTGCATAGCAGGAGCTTAGTGCACCAAGCTGCCCTATAACTAAGAAATCCTAAGGGCCATTGGCCCACATGGTTCGAAACTGGGTGAGACAACAGAGCCGCCCCTCTACCCTTCTCCACTTCAACAACTTACCTATCACTTAGTAAATATTAGGCTTTTGTCTGCGACTGAGTTCGAAACATTAGGCATTGCGTTCTTATCACTAGACCAAAGCTCGGGGTCTGCTTTACTTCAATAACATCAAAATTATAGACCCCAAATACTTTAAAAAAGTTCATCAATTTAGGGTCGTATTTTACACTTTTTCTCTGAAATCAATACAATCAAGAATCACAACCCCCACCCACCACCACAAACAATACTTTTTTGAGGAATAATATAAAAACAAAAAAATACAGGAAAAGAGAATGATCAACTGAGTGTGTCTGTGTGTTTGTGCTTACATGGAATTGCGAGTGACATATTGAGCACGCGGTGTGGGCGTCCCCATTGGTCTCCGATTGTGTGAATAAGTGAATTGATCAAATCGGGGCTAAAGTCCACAGTTTCTCATCATCTTATTATTATACATGCAAATCGACGATGTAATGTTCCGTCTCCGCCGGGAATTCTATATTTAACATAATACTCTCTGCGTGTGTGAGAGAGAGAGTTTTGTTCCAAAAGGAGTCTATCTAGCTTCCCGACTCGCTTTTCCCGCGCCTAGTTAAGTAGGGTAGTACAACCCCCCCCCCCCCGCCCCAAAAAAAAAAACCACAAAAACACACACACACCACCCCAACCATGGAGGTGTTGATAATACATTGGTATCAATTTAATAAAATTAAAAAAAAGATATATATATATATATATATATATATATACTAGTCTTAGGGTACGCGCTTTGAGCATGTTTCCCATGTTAATGAGTAAATATTATTTTTAATTTACATAAATTAATATTATTAAATAATATAATTAAATTCTAAAAAAATAGATAACTTTCTAAAAATATAAATGTTGATCCCATTTAACAAGCAAAATATAGGATGAAACCCTCTAAAATAAAGTTTTCAAAGAATAATAACATAACTTATAAAAATTATTGTTAATTATTTTCCTAATATAGGAACAAACAAGTAAAAATACTTTTATTACGAGAAATGTTCAAACAATACAAATTGATAGGTGGCATAAAAAACTTAAAAGTTGACAAATATTTAACTAATAATTTATAACAAATAACACAATATATAATAATATAGGGAGATGTTCTTTGTTGGAATATTTATGAAAAAAGAAATAATTAATGACAGCTCATTTAGAATATATTTTTTGTTTTACTATTTCATCCTTATTACTTCGAGTCCGTAAATATTAATAGAAAAATAATTATTGAGTGTATGATATTTTGCCATTATTGTGTAAATTCTACCCATTTAGAATATATTTTTCTTTATGATTCTGCAAGTTGAAATAATTACTGAGCGTAATTTTTAAATATTATACAAAAATTCAATAAATGCAATTTAAGTGAATTTAAAGTTATGTTATTACGATTAACATGCAATATGTTATAATTATGTTGCATAGTCCAAATACAGAAAGATTATTTAAGGTAAAATTTTTATTGATTTAAACTTTTAATTATTATACTTTTTACATAATTTAAATAAAAAATATTTAATAATCAAAGCTTTAACAAATTTGAAATTCTACATATTTTAATACTACAGTAATTGTTTCCAATTATTATCTTTATGTTGTTTCCAAACAATAAAGAGCTATATATTTATTTATTGCTTTTTTATATATTTCACCTGCATTATGTTAAAATTTAATTTTTAAGTCTTTCGTGGTTTTCATAACTCTAGATAGTCATAATGGGTTAAAGATTATAGGTAGTCAGAATATAAATTATACTTTAATAACATAAGTATATTTTTCAAGAAAATAATTATATAGACTATACTTTCATTTGGGAGAAAAGTATGCATTTCATGGAACCATAAAATATTTAATGAAATATGATACTATGTACGTTTCTAATTAGTTTCTATAAATAGTTTGTTCAATTTGATTTATTTTAATATCCTAAACATTTGAATTTTCTATGTAGTAGTTTAAATAAGGTTAACTTTAATAAGCAAAATTTTAGTTAACTTGAAAGTGCTAAATATTAGTGGAATTATTAAATGACTATATTATCCAGTGTAACCTTTATTTTAAATGGTAAAAAGACGAACGATATTTCGCTAGTGATCTTCGTGCTTTTAATATAGTATAGATATAGATTAATCATAATTATGTATTCAAAGTCCAAGTGAAAAGTCATGATGTATTTGTGGGCTTTAATAAAGAAGAAGGATAGTCTATGGATCAAGTGGGTTCATTCATTCTATATCAAGAATAAATGTTTTGATGACATGATGGTACCAAGGAATGCTGCCTCGGCAATCAGAAATAATTTTGAATCAAGAAATCTGATTAATAGTTTAGCAACACTAACTGAAAATCTAGATGGCTGCGGCAGGTGCAACAGGGTGAGGTTTTCAGCATTAACAAGCTCTACACGGCAGGTGCAACAGGGTGAGGTTTTCAGCATTAACAAGCTCTACAGACAGCTTCTTCCTCAATGCAGCAAAGTTTAATGGAAATCAATCATATTACAACCTCAACTTCATCCCAGGTATAAGTTTATACTATGGCTGGCTTTACATAAACGACTTGCAACTATTGATCGACTCCAAGTGTTAAATATTGTGGTTTCGCAAGAATGCATTTTCTGTGGTGTAGTTCAAGAGACTTTTGAGCACGTGTACTTTGAATGTTTGAAAACCAAAGAGCTCTGGTAAGCTGGCGAAGAGGAGAAATAGCTTAGCAGAAATTACAGCATGCCTATTTGGAATTCTGGTGCCGACGATATGGAAAGAGCGGAATAAATTAAGATTCCTATGTGGCAGGCTGATGAGGGATACCGTATGCAAGGAAATCGTGGTCCATCTACATTGCAAAGGGGCTTCTAGGCACAAATGGAGGACGATTCTACATAGCTTAGATCATTTTCCCTAGTCAAATGAGATAAGCTTTCAATCATGAAACTGTATCACACGTATTATCTTTGTGTGTTCTGCTTACTTTTCCTAAATAGATAATAGGGTAGTGTTTATGTATAGCATACGACAATAGATGGTCAGCATCTATGCTTTGTAAGTATTTTTTTTGACGAAATGAAATGGAAACTGTTTATCAAAAAAAAAAAAAAGTCATGATGTAAACATGGTCAGTTTTTATGCTTCGTATGTTTCATTTTATACGAGTTAGTTTGACTTGAAGTAAACAAAAATACATTGGAAACTTGTGATCTTAAGAGTTTATGGGGTAAAAGAATTATGAGGTAGGGGTGTTCAAAACCAATCCGAAACGGAAAACTGGTCCAAACCGAGTCTTAACGGCTTAACGGACGGGGAAAGGATTGAATTTTTTTTATTAACGGCTTATCGGTTTGGGGATGGATTATTCAATTTTCTTAACGGCTAATCCGTTAACCCGTTAAGAATATAAATATTATATATATATATATATATATAATTTATTTTTATTTATATATATTAAATATAAAAAATTAAAACCCTTGAAAATGATTAACGAAAGTTTATTTCTACTTCTAAGCACTTTTAATCTCGGAATCTAGAAATTTTTTGGTTCTATTTTTAATTTATTTTTGGTTGTAATCCTCCTATTTGGCGACATGCCGGAGATGGTAAAGCTAATTTGCTAATCACGGGAATCAAATTAAGTGGCTCTGGCAAAGAAAATTGAATGCATCATATTGCCTCTAAAATATTATTTTTTATGGCAATTCATTATTTCTAAGACGAGGAGAATAAGAGATATTTAGTAAACATATATGTTAGGCCGATAAGCTGCCCAATAACCGCCCTATAAGAGCTAACCCGATACCAATCCGCCCTATATCTTATCGGGTGACTAACGGATTAATACATTTAAAAGCCGATTACCGTTAAGCCAAACCGTTAAGAGTAAAAAGCCGTCCAATCCGTCCGATAAGCACCCCTATTCTGGGGTCATGGCATTTGTATAGTATAAAGGCTTCTCAATACGGGTAAATTTATTAACACAAAAAGTTTAAAGTAAATTATTTTTTAATGTAAAAATATGTTATTCTTTTTTTAGCAGATTAATATAAAAAGTGTATCATATAAATTGAACTGGAGAAAATAATTTCTTTTTTTTATGATTAATCAAATAGATAGATACACAGACATACATATAGATTAAGCACAAATACAAAAGGAATGGCAAAAATCCATAACTTTTCTAAATCTTTCTTGTTGGATCCTTCTTTAGCTAGAATGTCTACCAATCTATTTTGCGCTCTATAGTTATAATTTAGAAGTAAATTCCACAATTGCTTGATTATCTCGGCGGAGAGAGTAGTATGTTTTAATTTAGCTTCCATACGAGGATAATGTAAAACTTTTTTTAGATTTTCATGTCTTCTAAAAGAATAATAAAGATAATTATCTACACAAAGTGAAATGAGTAATTACTTCTTCTGTTTTAATTGTTTAGCTTAATTTAACTCGGTATAATATAAAAAAAAACTAAAATTTATTATTCTTAATACATAATACTTGTCTAACTATAAGTCAATGAATTAGTTATAATATGTTATAGTTTTTATTGTTTACAAAGGTTTCTCATTGAAGAACCATAAAATTTGTCGTTCTATTTGAAACAGATTAATAAATAAATAATAAAATAAAGTAAAGTAAAACAAAAAGTAAAAAACAAATAAAATATTTACTACAAAAAGCTAAATTCAATATTTCAAGAAAAATACATATATAAATTAAAATTTGTAATGTCTCAAAAAGATCATGTATATCGATTAATCTACTAGCAATTGACCTCTGTTGTTGAATATTAGAGTAGATACTAGATATGTTCAAACTAATTATCGTCCATCTTTATAGCTAGAATTTTAATCCAAATTTTTATAGTTGAATCTCTCTATCTTAACCATTATTAAATTTTCCTTTGTGGGAGTCTTAGAACTAATAATTTTTCTAAATGATTTATAAACCTTTTCATTTAATGTACTAATTTTGCGAACCTGGACAAGATTAATAACCTCTATTTCACCAATATTTTTCTTCATGTTGTTTCTCTTAATCTTAATAGCATCCAGGAAGATTTTAAATAATGGGGTGATTCTTTGTCATGTCATTCCCAAAATACACATGATTTAACTTGACCAATCCAACAAAAGGGGAAAAAGAAGTAATAAAAACAATCAGTATATTTTTTTTAATTTGGTACGGATCGTCATTCTTATTTGGTTCAATATGGGATAAAGATTTTTGGATTATTAGTCTTAGGATAAAATAATAAAATAACCAATATGTCCTCCTCCAATATTCTCTTCCCTAAATCCTTTAAGAAAGTCAAGGTAAAATTAGAAATAAATTTATCTAGTAAAAAAAAACGCCTATATTTTATTATATATTGCATATATTATTTTTAGTCTAATAGATCAAATATTTAATATATAATAAAAATATATCTGGTAAATAATATCGACTCAGAGGCAGAGTCAAGAATTAAAGTTTATGGATTCGTGAATTTAATTTGTTTAAGCTACTGGGTTCTAAATTAATAAATTATACATATTTAATGAAATTTTTAAGACATATACATGATTTAAATTATAATCCTTAAATTATAATTCTACAATAATTTGTTCACAAAACCAAGGGACGCTTAAGAGCTAAGACACAGGAGATACCTTGGCAAATTCTGGCTCGAACCACATGAACCTCCCTTTTTATTCATATTTCATAATCCGAGTCCGGTCCGACCCGACTATCAACCCGGGTTCATTTCCCTTAATAGCCAAGTAAACAACACATTTACAATTCCGTATTCAAATTCATACGTTGATCTTTTCCATTCCGAACTGTGGAAAAATGGCAGGGAGATTTGGTTCCGGAGCATCGACGATGATCGTAACGAACACGCCGGCGAAAGATCTTGCCTACACAAATTGTGCATATTGCTCGCCGGCGGATCTCAGAAACTTCCTTGTTCCTGGATCTAAGCTCGCTTATGGACTTATCGCTGATGCTTTCGTTCTCACTTTAGCATATCCTTTCGAATATCATTCATTACTATTCTTGTTCTTAATTTACTCAAATTTGTGCGATTTTATTAGGAGCGAGATGTCGCATTTCAAGTTTTTTCGTTTTTGAGCTGACGAGAATGTGCAAGTTTAGTAGGTCTAAGGCATAGAATAGTGTAGTTATGATGAATTGTATGAATATTGAATTCAATAGGCGGATCCTTATTAGTTTGAGATTGAAGCTTCGTTGATTGTTTGTACTTTGAACTGACAAGAGATTTAATAGATATAATCGAGCTGAGTGGACCTACTTTGAATGGTGCTAGCGAGGATGTAGCGAACATAAAGCTAATTTAATTTAGCAATTTCTTTTCTGATTTTATTACGACTGGTGTTTTGAACATGATTGTTTGCTTTAAGTTAGCGGATGTCACTTTTTTTCTATTTGAACTGACGAGCATATGTGAGTTTAGTAGGTCTAAGGAGTGAAAATAGTATGATTTTGATGAATTGTATAAATACTGTATTCAATAGGCTGATCCTTATTAGTTTGAGATTGTGGCATTGTTGATTGTTGATTATTTGAACTGACAAGACATTTTATAGATGTTATCAAGCTGAGTTGACTTAAATGATTTGGACATAGTATGATAAAATGCGCATTTGAGAGCTAGCTTTTTAAGATAATGGGAAAAGATTGTTAATTTACTCGTGAGGAGACTGGTAAATATTAACTACTATGGATAACTTTGTCTATTAAGAGTTGTGTGGCACAATTTTTGCTTTGATCACTGTGGAAATAAGGTTTTCAAGGGTATATATAGTTTTTTTTTAACCCTTTCTTTTCGATGAGCAAATGATCATCCAACTTCTTATTCTTTCCTCACGTAAAACTACCGTTGATCCAAGGAGTTAAACATTGTAGGTTCGAGTTCAGAATTCTACACAATCTGTTTGATTTACCAGGTTCGAATTCTATTATTTGTACTTATTTAGTAAATCTTTAACACATATACAAGGTCCGAGCCAAAGCTACTAGGTTTGGATGAACTCGTAAGTCCTTACCGACATGCTTCCCTGACGGCCTCTTTGTATAAATAGACCTATTTGAGGAAACACATCTTTCATTTTGAAAGTAGTCATCCTAAAGAGAAGGTAAGGCTTGAACCAGCAATGATGGAAGTTGAGTGACTTGACTCTTGAGTGTATTCGAGATCAGTGGTCTCAAATTTAGGCGAGTGTGGCATAAGCCTTAGTGAACCATTGGCTAGTTGGTGTGTCCAAAGAAACTTTTACACTTCCTTCCTTTCAGTTATATCCCCTTTTCCATTTGAAGATATCATTTTGAGGTTAGTAAACTATTAGAGAGATTTATGCCACTGGAGGAGATTTTTTATTGAACTTCTGATAGGAAAGGTTGTCAAGTAGCAAATGCTAATGAGAAAATTCAAAGCTCTCGAGGAGATTGTGGTCTCTTGTTTGTCTTTCTCTAAAATTTCCATTTCATATTCTGTTCATCATCATTATGTAGCATTTTATTGGTTTAAGATAATGCAATTTACTGTTGCCTTAACTGTGAAACACTGCCCACGATGGCATTCCTAATGGTCATCTCGGTCTTAATGCAATTCAAAGACGCTATGCCAAAGTTTCCACTGGAGACACTATATCTGTTAACAGGTTCGGCAGGACTATTCAGATATTATTGTTCTGTGGACTAGCTTTTCCGTAATATCAGTTAATTAGCGGTTTCACTGTTCAAATTGCAGATTTGTTCCACCTGATGACTTCAACCTTGCTCTGCTTACCATTGACTTGGAGTTTGTGAAAAAAGGGACCAGAGATGAGCAGGTAAACTCATCCTGTCTAGTGTACCGCGCAATGTCTCTATTCCCTATGAAGGAGTTAGATTCTTCTGGTTACCGTATCTTTCAGCTCGCATAGCAAGTCTGGTATTTAGAGCATGCAGATCTTTTACAATTTGGTTGTGGTGTATTTTGGTTGTAACCCCATCTTCTTGTTTAGCTGGTTTTGTTTTAATCTTAGGCATCAGGACTACTCTGGTTCAAACACTTCTGTTGCTGTAAACGCTGCAAGTTTACCAAAATATGTCTTTTTGTAGGTGGATGCAGTTTCTTTGGCTAATCAAGTTCGTAAGAAATTTGCTAATCAGGTGAAGGCGCTATTCCCCGCTTTCTTAATAAATTCTGCTTTCAAAGGTTCTTCTCTTATTGTATTGTACCTGACAAAGGCTATTGGGGAACACGTATGATTTGGTTCTTCAGATCTGTACTTTCAAGAATGATTTTCATATGTCCTTTTCCTTTCTTTTAGAATTCTGAAAGATAAATAAGGCTGTTTATCCCCCCCCCCCCCCCCCAAACCCCCACAACATCCAAAGAGAAAAAAAAGATAAGGCTGAACGGCATCCTGATCCTTATATAATCAAACTTCAACCAAAACGCAGTGTATTTGTTTTCTTTTTCTGCTAATCAATGTAATTTATTACAAATATGCTCCACTTTGTAGTAAATACTTTTGTCTTTGAATCATATCCATGTTTTGGTGTCCACTTCACATTAATGAACTCTTGAGAGAAAATGACTGACATATATATGACTATATTGGCTGGACTTATTCATTTTGCAATTTTCATGCATGTTGTTTGCTTTTGTTATTCAAAAGAAAAATATGGAATTGCCTTGAGGATGTCAGGTGGAATCAACAAAGTGAAGACCAAATGACCAGCAACCTCTCCACCAGCCTCCATTGCAAAACCACTGCTACCAACCACCTCCACTATCGGTCACCATCAACTACCATCATACATCTATCACCTTCGGTTACCACAACTCCACCACTGCCGTCTACCGCTGCAGAACCACCATCTCCTATCTCCTCGACCAACCACGACCACTAGCTTCCACCTTACAACTGTCATGGCCGACCACCACCACCAGCAGTTTGCGGTTAGCTTTTAGAGTGTGGTTCATCAAAGAAACAATTTATACGAAACAACAACAACAATCCAGTATAATCCCACGTGTGGGATCTGGGGAGGGTAGTGTGTACGCAGATCTTACCCCTACCACGGGGGAGGCTGTTTCCGAAAGACCCTCGGCATAATGAGATGAAAAAGAGGCAATAGAACAGTGACAACTACGTCAGGAAGACAATGCCAGCAACCTACGAATAAAAAAATAAAAAAATAAATAGAAAAGGCAATATTGTCGTGTTGATAAGGCCCCCGGGCCTGATGGTTTCTCTTTGGCTTTCTTCCAGCTCTGTTGGGATACCATTAAGGGGGAGTTGATGGAAGCCATTGAATTCTTCCACGTGAATGGTCTTTTCGAGAGAAGTATCAATATTTCTTTTATTACCATTGTGCCTATGAAAGAAGGTGCATCTTGTATCAGAGACTACATGCCTATTAGTCTCGTGGGGAGCATTTACAAGATTATTTCTAAAGTGCTATCCAATAGACTCAAAAAGGTTCTTGACATGTCTGTTTCGTCCTCCCTGAATACGTTCGTGGAAGGTAGGCAGATCCTGGACGTTGCTTTGATGGCAAATGAACTTGTAGACTCCAGAAGGAAAAATAGAGAACCCGGCTTATTATGCAAATTGGACCTTAAGAAGGCTTTCGACCACGTCAATTTGGAGTTCCTGGATTTTATTATGATGCGAATGGAGTTTGAGGTAAGATGCAGGGGATGGATCAAGTTCTGTATTTCTTCAGTCAGATCCTCTGTCCTAATTAATGGTAGCCCGTGTGGCTTCTTTTGCAGCTCCAAGGGTCTCAGGCAAGGTAACCCCCTATCCTACGCTATTCATTCTAGCAATGGATGCTCTGAGTAAAATGATGGATCTTGCGGCTGGCGGAGGCTTCTTGAGAGGATTCTCAGCTCCGATCGGGGCGCTTAGTGCCCGAAGAGTCTCTCATTTTCTTTTTGCGGATGACACCTTGGTTTTTTGTGATACCGATATGGATCAGTTGACTTAAGAAGCAGGTCCTGCAGTGGTTTGAGATAGTATCAGGACTCAAAATCAACCTCGGCAAGTGTGAGATTTTTTCGGTGGGTGAGGTTGCTAACATCGATGCTTTGTCTTATATTCTCAGATGTAAGATGGTCTCTCTTCTCACTACTTACCTGGGTCTCCCATTGGCGCTTCGCATAAGGATACTACTACTTGGAATCCAGTGATCGAAATGGTTGAAAAAGATTAGCAGGCTGGCAGAAACGGTACTTGTCAAAAGGCGGTAAGGAAGTGCTTATTAAAAGCACCTTATCGAGTAGGCCCACCTATTTCTTGTCCCGGTTGCAATCTCTTGTGAGCATCACATAAAAACTGAAGCGGCTTCAAAGGAATTTTCTTTGGGATGTGGCGGATGACACTAGAAAGTTTCATCTAGTGAATTAGCAGACAATCACTTCCCCAAAGAAGTAGGGTGAAATTGGAGTACAGGATCTTAGGGTATACAACAGAGCTTTGTTGGATAAGTGGCCGTGGAGATTCGGGGTAGAAGAGCATACTCTATGGAGGGAGGTCATAGTAAAAAATTATGATTTCACGGGAGGGGATTGGAGGACCAAGGCGATCACACACCTTTCAGGTGTGGCATGTGGAGGAGCATCATGAAGAATTGGGAAGCCTTCAATGGCAACATCACTTATAGGGTGGAAGATGGAAGGAGATCTGCTTTTGGGATCATAGGTGTGGAGAGGATACTCTGAGGGCCTCTTTCCCCACTTCGTCAGAGTTTTAAGCAGAAGGAATTGATAATTCCGTTCAACAGATTCGAAAGGAGCATGAAGGGGGTAGTATAGGACCTCTCATTTAAAAGGAACATGCAAGATTGGGAGATTGCGGAGCTCCAAGATTTGTTGGCACTGCTATATGGGCAAGACATTCCCAGCCATCTTGTGAATCTTGGAGATGGGGGTTGCGTGGCAATTGTTTGTTTCCTGTAAAGTCTTTTTACCAGAGTATGTTAGAATATGTTAGTGAGAGAGGAGGTCACATTTCCATATTCCTCGATCTGTATTCCTAAAGCGCCCACGAAGGTGTGCTTTTTGCATGGCTAGCGGTGTGGGGAGTGATCTTGACTGCTGAAAATCTGCGAAAGAGAGGAATTACATTTGTTAGTTGGTGTGTGTAAAGCTCAGGGGAAGAAGTTGATCATATTTTGTTGTATTGCCCTGTGTCCTCGGGTTTGTAAAGGGCAATCCTGAATCTTTTTGGTGCTCAATGGGTGATGCCAAGCACTGTAAAGGAAATGTTATGTAGCTGGGCCGGTTTCCGTAGAAGAAGAAAGCAAAAGGCGTGAAAGTTCGTCCTGTTATCTCTCATGTGGATAGTTTGGGGGAGAGAAATATGAGAACTTTTGAGGGGATTGAGTCTCCTTTTTTACATCTTAAGAATAGTGTTTTATCTTTGATCGCTTTTTGGTGCAGTCATATAGCCCCTACTTGTATAGAAGATTGGACGTCATTTGTAGAGAATCATGTTCTGAAGTAAATTCTCTACTTTTTGGTATACTTCTTTTATACGGGAGTTTTCTCCCTTTTGATTAATACAATTTACCTTATAAAAAAAGGCAATATCGTCAATCAGAGCCATGGAAAGGTACTAGGCAACCGGTGCAGAAAAAAATACGAACACAATGAGTACCACTATTAAACTAAAGAAAGACACTAACAACTAGCCTAACACCCCTAACGGGGAATAAAAACCAGGGGGGGATTTACTAAGGCCCGTGGAATTGGTACGCTACCCGCAAGCTTTGGTCGAAACCTTAACTATATATGTATGCATATTTGCAAAATAATATAAATATATTGGGTGCCTGCCGGAGTACCAAAGGATGAAAAGGTGCCAATGGCAAACATCTGACAAATCCTCCTTGGAGGCGAGGGATCAAACTGACGAGACAATGCATTTTAAACCTTTTTAGCTTGCTGCATCACTTTACGTTTTGTATCATTAAATATTATACTAGTATATTATATATTCTATTCTCCTTAATCTTTTTCTTTAATTATTGTTGACTATATCTTTCTTTATTAGAGTAGTAACTTTTGACCTTTTTCTTTGTCTCTTACTTTTTTTTTTTTTTTTTTCCACTCAAACTTCAAAAGATATTTCCTTTCCTCTCACTCGCTCCCAATTCCCATCCGAATCCCAAACTAAAAGTCAAAAACCCTTGACCATTGTCCAACTCCCATCAATTCGTTAGCGCCACTGCTATCTTCACTTCCCTGCTGGCAGCATCGCTGCTTCGTCCATCCATCTCGGCATCTCTATCGTCCTCCAGCAACCAATTGTAACTTGTATATTCTTGTAACGGTGGATAGAGCATTCTCACCCATGAAGCAGATAAAGAATGAATAGCGGAATAGCATGGGTGATCCAAACGTAAATGATTGTTTAGTTTGTTACATGGAGCGTGATGTATTTCCAACATAAGTAATGATGCGATTATTGACCATTTTCAGAATAAGAAAACTCGTAGAGGACAATTTTAAATGGATGATGTATATTTTTTATATTAGTAATATTATTGGAAGTTTACGCTTTGCGTCAATTACTTATAGTTATCATATTTTTTTCGTTTGATCAATATGTCCATATAAATAAAAAGATGAATAACTCAAACCAAAGCTCAAGTTGATCAAATCGATTAGCTTGGCACCCGTAATCTCCAAATCCTGGATCCATCTCTGAGAAAAACGCTCAACTACCTGCTAACCTACGACGTTATACTCGCCCTCCAAACCTTCCTATCTAAGGTCATGTCCTGCGTGAGCTGGAGTCGCGACATGTCCTACTTGATAACCTCTCTTAATATTTCTTAGGCAGCCCGCTACCTCTTCAGACCTCGCACCTCCTAACAGGGGCGTAAATGCTTCTCCTCCGCACGTGCCCGAACCAACTAAGCCTTGCTTCCCGCATTTTATCATCCATGAGCGCCACCCCACATTTGCCCGAATATCTTCATTCCTAATCTTATCATGCCCGCACATCCACCTCAACTTTCTCATTTCTGCTACTTTTATCTTCTGGATATGAGAATTTTTGACTGGCCAACACTCTGCCCCATATAACATGGTTGGTCTAACCACCACTTTATAAAACTTGCCTTTAAGTTCCGGTGGTACCTTTTTGTCACACAAGACGCCAGATGCTAACCTCCATTTCATCCATCCAGACTTATACGGTATGTGACATCCTCTTCGATCTCCCGGTTCCCTTGAATAATTGACCCAAGATATTTAAAACTCCCGTTTTTGGGGATGACTTGTGAATCAAGCCCCACGTCACAGTCCATTTCCCCCGTCACATTATTGAACTTGCACTCCAAATATTCTGTCTTGGTCCTGCTTAACTTGAAACCTTTAGACTCCAGAGTCTGTCTCCAAACGTTTACACTCCAGGGTCTGTCTCTAAACAATTTGTACAACACCATGTAATTTAATATTTCTCTAGTATTTAGTGGATAAAGTATTTATTATTAATTTATTTGAATTCCATATACATTAATTTTTAATTAAATATATATTATCTACATTCAGATGTGAGAAAATAAGCAATTTTAGTTATCCAGTGTTCTGATCCATGTACAATATCTTAATTCAGATGTGTATGCTGATTGAGACATCTTAATCTTAATAAAAACAAATGGGGTCTTTGGGTGGTCTAGTGGTAGTCTCGAAATAATCTTGCTAAATTCTAGGATACTTTGTCTTTTTTAGTGGACTAGGGCACGGTTCAGAGGATCTAGAGGTGTCTAAGTAAATAGCTGGGAATCACTACGCTGTTTGAGTATTGGTGCTCCAGTATGGTGTTGCCTTCAAAATGCTATTAGAGAGTGATGTAAAGTGGACCTCTAGCTCCTAGGCTTACCAATTAAGCTGCAGCAGATGTTCCAAGTTTATAGTTCTAGTGAAAGTAACTTATTTATTAATTGTTAACTTCATTATGCAGATTATGTCAACTGGGCAAAAGGTGACATTTGAGTATCATGGCAATAGTTATATATTCACCGTGAATCAAGCTACTGTGGAGGGGCAAGAAAAATCCAATATAGAAAGAGGGATGATTTCAGCTGACACATACATTATATTTGAAGCTGCAAACTCTAGTGGAATAAAGGTTCTTTTTTCTGTCTTAAGTAATATACTAGAGGCAAAAAGTTGCCAATAGATAATGGCTACCTTCATGTTTATTGGAGTCCTTTTCATTTGTTTCTTACTGCAACTGACTTCAATGCAGATTGTCAACCAGCGTGAAGCTGCTAGCAGCAGCATCTTTAGACAGAAGGAATTCAATCTTCAATCATTGGGTATAGGTGGTCTGAGTGCAGAGTTTGCTGATATATTTCGAAGAGCTTTTGCTTCCAGGGTTTTCCCTCCACATGTGACCAGCAAGTATGGAAAATTCTTGCTAAATAACTAAAATTCCTTTTCTTTTCATGAATTTTTGTTTGTTTCCTGAAGACAAGATGTAGTACGATTAATTCCTCACTCGGCCTTGGCTTTGCGATGAAATTGATTTTCAGGCTTGGTATCAAGCATGTCAAGGGAATGCTGCTCTATGGACCTCCTGGTACAGGGAAGACTCTAATGGCTCGCCAGATTGGAAAAATGCTAAATGGCAAGGAACCAAAGGTAGGTTCATGCAAGCTCTACTCATTTATTTTCTCCTTGTTATCGTTGTTGCTATGGAAGTAAGCAATATTCAATGTTTTACTTGTTTGGCTATCTTGATTGTATATCTGCTTCTTGTTTTTCTCTGTTGTAGATTGTCAATGGACCAGAAGTATTAAGCAAGTTTGTTGGTGAAACAGAAAAAAATGTGAGGGATTTGTTTGCTGATGCTGAGCAGGACCAAAGAACCAAAGGTAAGGGAGCTATCATGGAAGTGAAGATGTTGGGGTTTAAACTTGTTATTGTAATCTGTCGTTTTTTTATTTCCAGGTGACCAAAGTGAACTGCATGTTATCATTTTTGACGAGATCGATGCAATCTGTAAGGTGGGAACCTCTTGAATTCTTTTTGATTTTTTGAGATTATTACCCGTGCATTGATCATATCCCATTTGATTTTCTGATATTGGTTCAGAGGATTCTCTTTTTTCTTTTTCTTTATGAGAAAGTGCTTCAGAGGCTTTTATACGCGATGCAGGTTGTAAAATTAGAACTTTGTAGGAGTGGGTCGTGTACCAATACACGTTTCACTCATGGGATATTGCCATGGGCAATAAGTTCCAGATGTTAATTTTGTTGCATAGATGTAAATATGTTGTCTGCAGTCTACTTGTTTGATTGATACTCGGCATTATTACAAGTCATTTTGCGCTAATGCACTCTGTACGTGAGCAAATGTTCACCAAGCTTGTGGATCCATTCACTACCTTATCATGATATTCATCTGCAGTTGATTCTGTATATTTAGTTTCTTAATATGAAGCTTTTGTTGTTATGCAGTCTAGAGGATCAACTAGAGATGGAACTGGTGTACATGACAGCATTGTTAACCAGCTTCTCACTAAGGTATGCACAATACTTTCTTTCTGTTTGCAGAGATTAGAGTGGCTATATGACAACAGTAGAATGCTGTTAGCTGTTATTGATTCAATCTGGTTGATTGTTTCTTGCACTTTAGATAGATGGGGTTGAATCACTGAATAATGTTTTGCTCATTGGAATGACAAATAGGAAAGATCTGCTTGATGAAGCACTTATGAGGTAACCATAGTCTCTTATGTCATGTTTGTCTTCTTTGTTGCTGAAGATTATACAAATGTTTTGGTGTCAGTATTTCTTTGAGATTAAGTAATGTTTTATGGTGCATTATTAAGTTCTTTATTGATATAGGCCAGGACGACTAGAAGTCCAAGTGGAGATAAGCCTTCCTGATGAAAATGGTCGACTGCAAATTCTCCAGATTCATACAAACCAGATGAAAGAGAATTCCTTTCTTTCCCCAGATGTGAACTTGCAAGAACTTGGTATGTGGTCACCACAGCAAGCATGTTATGATGGCTTTTGATATATGGTTCTTTTAAAATAGATGATGATAGTACTAAAATCCTGTTGTATGCTTCTATCCCTGATTCAACTTGACTTTTCTTTCAAAGATATAATGTTGAATTGAAGGTGCTTCTGTGTTATTTCTGTGAGTTACTTCTGTTACTTTGTTTAGTCTACTAACCTACAGTGGTTATATGGAAATCTTAGAGTTTTCCCCCATTTTCCTTTGCGTGCAGCCGCAAGGACAAAAAATTATAGTGGTGCTGAGCTTGAAGGTGTAGTCAAAAGTGCTGTATCCTTTGCATTGAACAGGCAGCTAAGCATGGATGATCTTACTAAACCAGTGGATGAGGAGAGTATAAAAGTCACTATGGATGACTTTTTGCATGCCCTTGGTGAAGTAAGACCTGCATTTGGTGCTTCCACTGATGACCTTGAGCGTTGCAGGTTAGTTTTCATTCCTAGTGTGCAGCCAATTGGTAGTATTTGGTGAAATTGTTAAAAATAAAATCTATTTCCAAAATTGTACATATTCCTTTTTTCTTTCTCCAAGGTTAGCTCTCATGCAATGCTTGTAGGATTATTGGGCTTGACAGTACAAAAAGAAGAAAAAAGGTTTAGTACCAAATTTTCCTGAGAAAGGGATGTACTATGTTTAGGGGTGGCAAATGGGCGGGTTGGGCTGAATTTAGGCGGGTCAAGATGGGTTAGGGCAGTAAATGGGTCATTGCCTAACCCATCCCAAAATGTATTCGGGTTAAGATGGGCTGGGTCAAGATGAGCTAAATAATGGGTCATAACCCAACCTGCCCAACTTGACCCATATTTTAGAATCATGCTCATCTTGCATTTAAAAAAAAATTTACCTTAAATATGTAAGTTGACAAATATTTTATGGGGGGGAGAGGGGTGGGTGGGTGGATGTTGCAGAAAACCAAAAAAAATAGAAAATAGAAAATTGAAATTATAAAAATAGGCAAAAAAAATTGAGTTTGAGGGGAGGGGAAGGGGAGGGTAGGGGTAGGGTGGATAGGGTGGTGCAGAAAAATAAAAAATATATAAAAAAAATTTAAGTGTTTTTGCGCGGGGTGGGGTGGGGGTTTAGGGGAGGGCGGGTGGCGCAGGAAATAAAAAAAATAGAAAATTAAAAAATAATAGATAAATAAAATTGGGGCAACTAAGTAAATTTCTAGAGGGTTGAGATCCTTTGTTTTGGGGAGTTTCATGGGTTGTATTTGGGCGGTTAAATGGTCAAAATGGGCTATAAAAAATAATGGGTTAATTTGGGTTCAATCCAAATTGACCCATGAGCTTAAATGTTTGTAGCCCAACCCATTAATCTTTGGGCTAGTTGGGGGGGGGGGGGGTTAGATGGGTTTGGGCTCAAATTGCCACCCCTAACTATATTGATGCTAAATGTACTTGTCTCCTATGTATTGATGTGGGATCAGTATGAAGGGCTACGATGGGGGAGACTAAAAGTTCAATAGTTGGGAGAAGTATATGTGTTCTTGGTGGCTTAAGTGAAGAAACTAGTCTGTCGGATCTTGGATATACGCAATGAAATGATAACTGATGTTGAATAAAATTGTCACCACTGGAGTCTAATTTAAGATTTGTATAACTTTGCTTAACTTGCTGCATGAAGGTGGCTTAACGACTCTTTACCATTTTTCAGACTTAATGGCATTGTGGACTGTGGCGAACGACATCAACACATCTACAGAAGAACTATGCTATTGGCAGAACAAGTTAAAGTCAGCAGGGGGAGCCCCCTCATTACTTGTCTTCTGGAAGGCCCGAGTGGAAGGTAGAAGCTTGTGTTATTCTTGTTTTTTATGTGGTCATTTATCTTGATTCTTTCTGTTCCTTGGACAGTGGCAAAACTGCAATGGCAGCAACAGTTGGAATTGAAAGTGATTTTCCCTATGTCAAGATAGTAAGTTACTAAATATTGGGTACATTTTCTGGAGATTAATTACAAATTCTCACTCTTAAGCCCATATCTTATCGCCTCTTTCCCCTGTGATTGTTAGATTTCTGCTGAAACTATGATTGGGCTAAGTGAAAGCAGCAAATGTGCTCAGATAGTAAAGGTACACATGTTAACCTTGTACATCACTTTAGTATGATCAGCTAAAAGATAAATGACTTTGTAAATACCCGTGCATATTACTTGCATTTTAGTTATTAACTATGTCTTGTGCTAATATGTGGTAGGTATTTGAGGATGCGTACAAGTCACCACTTAGCATAGTCGTACTTGATGGCATTGAAAGGTAAATTTTCTGATACTAGATAAATAGCCTTCGAATGTGTTATGATGTGTTTATCATGCATGTACCTGTGCAGGCTTCTGGAATATGTTGCAATTGGCCCTCGATTTTCAAATTTGATTTCTCAAACACTGTTGGTGCTCCTTAAACGGCTTCCACCTAAGGTATTTCTTCATAATTATTCAGTATTGTATTTCAAGATGCTCATTTGGTACTATAATTGCCTGTTTGCTTCTTTTCCCACCTCCGTGTGTGGGGTTGGAAAGGCTCATGGACATGCGTCAGATAACTTAGGGGGGTATCAAAGCAAAGGAAGAAAAGAATGCTTAAGAGATTTTCTGGAATTTTTACAAGAGAAGCGCAAAAAAGCGTTGAAGTCCACGTGGCTCGAAGCGAAAAATGACACGCTTCTTTAGAGTGAAGTGCTCAATTTACAGGAAATAAAAAAATTCAATACATATACGAACTTAGTACTATAATTATCAAATTTCAGTTAAATAACCAAATTCAATATATAATATACAATAATGCGAATATAATCCAACTCTTCCAAGTTGAGATTCAAAGAATCAACCTTTTCTCATTCAGAACACTTTGCATGTCATTGTCTGAAGCACAAACGTATCTGAAACGTGTGGCTTCATGGCTTCACCCATGAAGCGATGACCTCTCACTCTTGATATTTGACTAATTCCTAAATAATAGTTGCCCGGAAGCTGAAAACCAAATCAATGTTAAGGAGTCTTGTGCCAAACCTACATGCCTTGTAAAGTTTTTCTTGGGGTGGTGTGTGTGAAAAAATTTCTCCCATTTCTATCTTGAACCTATCAAGTCCTCCAGTTGTTTTGATTTTTGCCTCCATTGGAAGAAAAGTACAGATAAACTTAGACACCGAGGTACTAGAACGCCCAAGACACATACTGATGATGACCTACTGCTTTTTTATGAGCTGGATTATAATTACGTTGTGGCTACATATGCAACTGCTTTTTGCTGATGATTCTTACGCCGGGTTTCATGTTACAGGGTAAAAAAATTCTCGTGATTGGAACTACTAGTGAGGCCGGTTTCTTGGACTCGGTTGGCCTTTGTGATGCTTTCTCAGTCACATACCATGTTCCAACACTAAAGACAGAAGATGCCAAGAAGGTAAGAGGGCATCCAAACTGCCAAGATGTTGATGTTCTATAATGAAAATTCATTTTCCAGTTGAATTGCCCTTAGTTCGAACATGAAGAATGGAACTTTTATATGAAATAAAACGGTAGATAGTCATCTGTTACGTCAAACCATATTAGTTGGACTGTGAAGACTGAAGAGCAATGAAACTCCAAATAAATTCTTATAGTGGATGCCATATGTTGAAAGGAAAAAGGAAATCTGATTTTTTTGTAGAGCAGGTAGGTGCAGAAAAGCTTAACTAGGACATCGCAATTAGGTATTTCCAGATAAGGTAATCCAGTGCTAGTGGCCAATAAACTCCTTACAAAAGAATACTTCACCTCCCACTGAACCAGAATCGTCGTGGCAAGAAGATTACTGAATAATAGGTTCTGAATTCTGACGGTGTAACAAAACAGTGGCTTTTGTCGTTGATGCCAGTAAATTTGTTAATATATCATTATCTATTGAGCTCTCAGGATCTGTTTCACTTTTGTCTGGAACATGACGTGGAGCAAATGAGTTGGTGATTTGAGAAGATTTCTCATCATCAGTAGACTGTATACTTTGTCTTTCCTTGGTATATGTATTGACTCTTGAATTCTAGTTTATTGGTTCAATTACTGGAGATGTCCTACCAAATTCCTTGGTGACGAGTTAGAACTCTTGAACTCTAGTTCATTGGTGCAGTTACTGGAGATGTCTGACCTAATGTCATCCCTATTCTGTACCGCCCAAGTATTGATGTTTTGATGTTATTCGCAGGTGTTACAACAACTTAATGTCTTCTCAAACGATGATGTTGATTCTGCTGCTGAGGCATTAAATGACGTAAGTTTCAAAGCTCTGCTCCCTGTCTATCAGACAAGCACGCTTTCGATACATGTCTCTTCCCTATACGAATAGTTCATATATGTCTCATCGCCTTCTAATATTGGCACTGCTTGAGAAATTGAAATTTCAGGCTTATGATAGGGATTGATCAATTACTCTTGTTTGTGTTGTCTTGTGACAGATGCCCATCAAGAAGCTATACATGGTTGTCGAAATGGCTGCTCAGGGTGAACACGGTGGGACGGCAGAGGCCATCTATTCTGGCAAAGAAAAGATCCAAATCTCACATTTCTATGATTGCCTTCAGGACATTGCTCGATATTGATTGCTTGGTACAGTTTTTTCTGGAGTAACTTAGGTAGGAACTGTGGTTTTCCTCTGAGCCCTTCATATTTTATCGTGGGCCGCTTTTTATTATACACCCATTGATGGGGTTCCTCTATTCATGAATTACTTTGAGGTATTTATTGGGCCTTCAGAAGCTCAGTTCTGTAATTGGCGATTTAGTTAGTATTTGTTAGATCTCATTCAGGAACTTCATTTGCTTTCTTATCCCTTGTTTATTGGTATTCTCTTTTTCTTTGTCCTTTGTTGTTGCAGTAAGTATTGTAATCTCTGTTGAGTTGAACTTTCCACCTTGTACGACTATAATAGCTTGAGAGGACTTTCTAGTATGCTTGAAAGTTGAAAGCTTACATTATTTCTATTATTTGTAGCAAATGTGTCTCTGCTCATTTATCCATTTTTCTTTTCGTCTGTTTGTAGTGTAATTTATACGCAATGAATTGTTTAAGCAGATATACTTGGTCATATTTCCAGCTAAAGATAGCTCTTGTTTAAACGTCTAGTTTTATTCTCCGTTAATAGTTGGTTTCAACTATATCCATACAAAATTTTTAATGCTAATTTATGCAACACACATTCTCTATTTTTGGATTCCTATCCGGTATTCACATTGTGGCCTAATTAAATTTGGGTTCACGCCACATAAGAACCATTTAAAGGGAAAGCATTCCCTATCAGAGGACTTTGTTCATTGGTGAAATGATTCTATCCACCTCACTGCAATTGGACTGAGATTGGTTATCCTGGGATAAAAATAATACTCCTGCAATTTGGAGGATAGTTATAACACAATTTTTTCCCAACCGGATAATCTCGTCTTAATCCCTAACCCCTCGTATCAAACTATTTTAGCAGTTATGAAACACACTAACGGATACCTGATGGGAATATAAAATCGAACTTAATCATCAAACTACACTCATATTCAAGTCAAATATATCCTTAGTTATCAATGGTGGATCTTACCTGCTTTGACCAACTCAAATACTTGTGTAAGTCGAACCAACACAAAGCATTATAGTTTCATCACATAACTTTCCTTCCACAGCGATGTATGTAACAAACCACTAATACCAATTTCGTACCAAACATTTGTTAGTATTTATTCATAGTTAGATCAGGCAATGATGCAAAGAACTAATTTCCATTCTTGAAATGTACTCCACAATTCAAATAATCAAGACGAATTATCTCGCATTTCCTGCTCCAGCAAATCAATTGTGCACAACTTCCTTGCTTTATTCCTGTATTTGAGAAGCAAATTTTTTTGAATAAAAAGCCTGTAAATATTTAGCTAATTGAACTTGTATGGCGCCAAAACAATCTAAGCATTAGACAAAATTTTGTATCTCCGCTTGTCTATTCAGAGGCCTGCTGCTATGCTTCAGACATTGAAGCCTTCAGCTCGAAGGCATTTACGATGAGCTTCAATCCATTTCTCACAAGCAGATTCGCCATGATCCACAATGCATTCATCTCTCAGTTTCTTAGTATCAGGGCAAGCACAGCAAATCTTCTTCTTTGGCTTTGAATCAGGCGTGGGTGCAGCTGATTTTTGATCTTTTGGTACTTGCAACAAAGATATGGCTGTAGATGTCTCTATTGGCAGTCCACCCATTTTTGAAGAATACTGGAGGAGTTAAAAATGAAAGATTAATTACGGCTATCGAAGGATGCTCTAGCATTTAAATAAAGATAACCAAAATTAAACCAACAAAAGGGCAAGACGAAGATGCATAACCAGTGCCTTTTTTATTCACCAAACTTCCATAAGAAAGCAGCAGCCCAAAATGGTCCATCTCAAACACTGATAGAACTTCAAATTTACAATTTTATCAATCCATTAATCTATTATAGTATTATGGTGTCTGCCAAATAATGTTACTTCACCATTTTTGTTGAGGTTTAGTTTGCACTTTCACATGTTCAACTAATCAAACTCTGATTAAACATGAGCAATCAAAGCGTAACAAATGACTACAGAAGCCATCCACTTTGTTAGGAGATTGATGGAGCAGTACAGGGAGAGAAAGAATGACTTGCATATGGTGTTCATCGACTTAGACAAGGCGTACAATAAAGTTCCAATGGAGGTTTTGAGGAGATATTTGAAGGCTAGAGGTGTACTTGTTGCTTGCGTTAGGTTGGTTAATGATATGCACGATGGAGTAAAGACCCGAATGAAGACGGTGGTGTGCTCGAATCATTTTTCGGTTATGATGGGGTTGCATCAGGCATGTCCAAGGGGAGGCGCCGTGATGCATGTTGCAAATGATATTGTATTGATTGACGAGACGCGAGACGGTGTGAACGTGCAATTACAGTTATGGATGCAGACCCTGATCTAAAGGTTTCAAGTTGAACAAAACTAAGGCAAAATACTTGGAGTTTTATAAGTTCGGTGGCGAGACTCAAGGAGTGGAGCGAAAGTGAGGCTGGACTCGCAGGTCATCCCTAGGAGAGGGAATTTTAAGTATCTTGAGTCTATTATTCAGGGGGATGGGGAGATTGACGAAGACGTCACACATCGTATTGGAGCGGGATGGATGAAATAGAGACTCGTTTCCGGTGTTTTGTGTGACAAGAAGGTGCCACCGAAATAAGAACTGGCCAGTTAAGATCGCTCATGTCCAGAAGATGACGGTAACAAGGATGAGGATGTTGAGATGGATGTGCGGACACACCAGGTTAGATAAGATCAGAAATGAGCTTATTCACGACAAGATGGGTGTGGCCTCTATTGAGGACAACACGCGGGAAGTGCGACTTAGGTGGTTTGGTCATGTGAGGAGAGGAGCACAGACGCCCCGATGAGGAGGTGTGGGAGGTTGATATTGGAGGGCCTACGGAGAGGTAGAGGTAGGCTAAAAAGGAGGTGGGGAGAGTTGATTACGTAAGACATGGCACAATTTCAACTGACCGAGAACATGACTCTTGATAAGAAGATATGGAGGTCGAGGATAAGGGTAGTAGAGTAGGTAGTCTAGACGCTTGATTGGAGGGTATGGAGGTCGAGGATTAGGGTAGTAGAATAAGTAGTCTAGAGTGTTCATAATACTGGGTATGCAAGTATTAAGATTCTGCCACCGTCAGTTTTTTTCCTTCTCTCCAACTCTCTGAAAGGCTAAGCTGTAGCTTCTTTGTTGTACTTTATTGTTAAACAACATGCTCTTGCTTCGTCTCCTCATTATCATTAATTGAGAAACTTATCATATTTGGATGCCATCAGCAGTAGCTATCTGGATTATCTATGTTACCTAAACATAGAAGTTATAACCAAAGTTACAAGTATTCTCTTTTGCATTCTAAAACCAGCAATTTCTTCTCCTTTTCACCCTACTTTTGGAACCCTGTCCCAGCTAACATTACTAGAGCAAATTACTCAGCATTAAAGCGGGGTTAGCAGTAGCAAACAATTTCAAAGCACAGTATGCAAGCAGGATCAACAGTAGCAACAATTTCAGAACATATAAGGATTCCATAAGTGTGTGCACAAGTATTTTTGAAACCTTATGAGTTTATACTCTTATGATTGATAGATTCTACTAGTATAATCCCATTTTGTCAAAGGCGAAAAGCATCAAAAAAGCACTTCAGATCTATCGGGCAAAGGCGGACCCAGGATTTTAACGCGACCGGGGCACCGGTATTCTGCTCAACCAGTGCCCCCCTAAAGGCTTTTAGTGTTCAGGGTGCCAAGGGAATTATATTAACTATTTTCAAGGTATACACATATACATATACAAGATTTCTGCCAAAGTTTACGTGGTCCTGTGACCCCTCAAGTTTATACCTAAGTCCGCCTCTGCTATCGGAGCTTTAAGTGTAAAGTGCAATTAAAGTCCGCACTTGAGTAAAAAAGGCACAACGAAGAAAAAAATAAAAGTATATATAAAAGTAAATAGTTTTATCTTTGCGTAAATGATTTTCTTAACAATTAATATATCTTTTCTCCAATCATATTAAATGTTCAGTGTCAATCTATTCAAGATAGAATTTATGGGCAATGAGGCGAAGGCCTTAGTGCCTTGCCTACACTAAAGCACAGATCAGTGGCGGAGCCACTCTTACTCGAGGGGTGTCAACCGACACCCTTCGCGGAATTGAAGAATTTCTTGGGAATCCTATAAGATCCGTTCGTCTTTTTTCTCTAATAGATTGTCAGAACTTTTAGGTATTTTTTTCTTAAAAATTGATTATTTACAAGGGGTTGACAACCCTTGACACAAGACAAGCTCTTAGTGCAATGGTTAAGGAGTGTCAAAAATTATTGAAGGTTGCAAGTACCATTCCCCGTAGTAGCAATATTTTTTTTTTGACGCCCCTTGTATAATTTCTGGATCCGCCACTGGCACGGACTAAGTGAGGCGAAGCATGTACCAGAGCTTCAGGGCCTAAATACACCTCAAATGAGCCTTTGACAACATTGGTAGAATCTATCAAAACACAGTATCAAACCAGGATCAACAGTAGCAAACAATTTCAGAACATATAAGGATTCCACAAGCCAAAAATTTCAGACCAGTCTCTCCTTATTTGTTATCCTTTTTGAGTTGATGTCATTGCAAAAAAAATCTTATATCTAAGTGTGTGCATAAGTATTTTTGAGACCTTTTACATATGAATTTATACCATATGATAAATAGATTATACTAGTAGATATAGTTTTCTCCTGGGAATAATTAATATAACTATTTGGGCCTAATATTTCATTCCAACATTTTGTAATAATTAGCATCCTAAGACAAATTATGAGTTCACAGAAACTAGAGGTTCGTTAAAAATTAGAGCCGTCTTCAATTAACAACTTTTGTGGGGGAAGACAAATATGGAGAAGCCATCAGTGCTTAGATAGCGAGCAATTCACATCGACCCCCAAGGGCGAATCTGGCCCTTTGGCATTGGGTTCATCTGAACTTAATACTTTCAGTTTAAGTTGCTCGGACATGGGTACGGGTGTCCGACACGGGTGTAGATCTAGAGGTAGGATTTTTCGATATGTAAATTATAAGATTTGAGGATACGGATCCTAGTACAATAAATATAAAAAATCTCTAAATTATGAGAAATCTTGTGGAATACTTACGTAGATAAGTAAAGGATTGATTTCCTAGATAAGAAAAGTTATTTTCTTCAAATTTAACCTAATTTTGGTTCTGAATTCGGGAATCAAATTGTATCTCGTCTTGAACTTTTTCGTCCGTCGTGGTCAAAGTAACCAAAATTGTTTGACCAAATCCGATACGGATTCCATACCCACACCCATACTAGTATCGTGTCGACATGAGTGCGGCACCTAAACTGCCGTGTCAAAGCAACTTAGCTTCCAGTTTCAGTGCGGAGCATAAATTTATGGGCAGAAATTCACTAGAATTACAACATATAGTAGATACGAACTCATTGCTTAACAAATATTACGAGTTCAAAGCTAAATACCTCAAAAGTAAACCAATAAAGTTTAAATCTTGTATTCGCCTTTGTCGGACCCAAACACTACAATTTAGACGATAAACACATCCTCACTAAAACAAAATAATTCGAATTTAAAAATGCTAAAAACGAAGAATAGCATGTGTTCCTTGTCCATATTTCAGAAAATAGATTGCTTCATCTATTTAATTGATCGAAAAAAACAGAGTAATCGACAAGGCTTGAGTTCTAATATCAAAGTCGAGAATCACATAGAAACAAAAATTCAAGGATTTAATTGTGTATAGTAAAACATAAAAATCAGGTTAATTCAAATTCAAGGGCTTAATTTTTGCCTAACCTTTTTCTCCGTTGTTCTTCGCCGAAGTTCCGTTGAATGCAGACGGCGTTTTTGGGATATCTCTTGTGAACAAATAACTTGCTACGTTTATTAGGAATGTGCCAAACGCGTCCGAATCTTTTTCTTTTTGACAGATTCCTCCTTTTTTCTATGAAATGACAAAAGTCCCTCTAAAAATACAAAAATTGATGCTTTCCCTCATATCACCTTTTCTTGTCCACTTTTTCTCGGGCAATGCGCTAACATATAGGGTTGTCAATGGTTCAGTTCAATCGGTTATTTTATAAAATTTATATCATATTAATTTTTTCAGTTACTCTATTTTATATGACTAAAATTAGATTTTCCGAAACCGTACCAATCATCTCGGTTGGTAAAAACTTACCCGCACCGGGTGTTTACGCCAAACTAATAGATACATGACATGTGTCTTGCATATAGACTTTAATTATTTAACCGTGGTAAATTATATGCATTCTCATCTAATTAAATTAGTTAACCATAGTGAGTTAATGCAATTTGGTATAAACACCCGATGTGGGTAAGTATTTGCCCATCTCGATTTCTCTTCTGTATCGACACAGTTCAGTTAGTTTTCGGTATTATTTTTAAAATGTCATATTAGAGGTTGTTTGGTATGAGGTATAAGAAGGTATAAGAGTGGTATAAAAATTTAATATCAACTTAATACTCTGTTTGGTTAGCAAATTAGGTATAAGTTATCCCGGTATTAAATTAACACCGGGATAACTTATATCTTATAGAAGGTGGAGTAATTAGCTTCGGTATAACTTAAGCCTTCTTCTTAGAAATTATGCAATTGTCAATAGCAAACAATGAATAAACAAAAATCATAGCATATCTTATCCCAATATAACTTATGCCGACATACTTATACATGTATAACTCATATCCCAACCAAACAACCCCTTAGAGTCTCAAGTAGAAGTTATTAAAACGCAATAACATGCATATTTGCATAGGACTTTAGCAAAACTATTTACGCATTTTTCTATTTAAGAGGTAATGAATTAAGAGAATATGAAAGATAGCCAGAATATAGCCATCTCACTATTGTATAGCAGCGTAAAATAAATTAATCAAAAGTGAGAGGAGTATAAACCACATGAGTGAAAAAAATATTAGTTAAGTTGGGACTTAAGAATAAAATCAACTATCAGATTGAGTATTCAACAATTGAAATCTAAAAATACGAGCAGGAAGATATGCAATATATTACTGTTTGCTACTCAATACTGTTGGAATACCTTGTGACTTGCTAGTTAAAATACCGAAACTAACTTGATTTCAACCGAAGTACAAGAATGGGTTTGGAAGTTAGAGTTTAGGTGTTAACTACATGTTGCAATGGTTTTCATAATCCCAAGACTTTTAGGAGGAAAAAAAATGCTTTCTTAATTTTAAACTTAATATATGAAATATTTTTTTCATATATAAATTTATCGATATGGTTATATTTATATTTTATTTTATAAAAGTTAAAATATATTCGATTATTTTAGACGATTTTTAAAGATCCTACAACCTCTCTAGAAGAATAAATTGAAGTAACTTTATCTTCTCTAATTTTTGTCTTTTTGATAATTGAGAAATTTTATATGTGGCCCACGAATGAAGACTTGGTGGCTAATGGGTCGATTGTTCAATTTTTATCCATTAAATATTAGTACTAGTTTTTATCTGTGATAGAATTCCACTGGTCACATATACCTAGCTCATAATTGAACCATTTTTATCGTAAAATAACGCCATATAAATTGAGCAAAAATAAATTTATTGCCTCATATATAAATATCAGATTTATTTAATCTGCAAAGACGATTGATATATTCAAAATTTATTATGTCAAACCTGCACACTTTGTCAAATTAGAAATTTTAAGTTGCTTCGTTCCTTTCTATAATTCTGCCGACATTAATATACCATGAATGAAAAGTCCACATCAGAAATTCACCCCTTCATCTTCTTTATCAGTCAAAATAAAAATTATTTTTATGTTCGCCGGCTGAGAAATTCGAGGACCAACAATATATGATTCGAAACTAGGTAAATAATTAACCTATTACTCTATTATTTTTCACTTAAATAATTTTTTATTTGTTTTAATTTATATGTTTACTTATTGAGAGTCAATTTAACCAAATTTTAAAGTTAAACTGGATTAGTTCAATATAAGTTTAACTGTTACTAAGCGAAATGTGCCATATAAAATAAAACGATATAATATTAGATTTTTGTCTTTTGGTGGGGAGGGTTGGAGGGGGGGTTTAGGTAATTTGCAGTATTATACTGCGAATTACTTTAATGAAAATTTAGCCGTTAAAGTAATTCATATTATAATATTGTATAATCAAATTATTTTTAAAAAAAATTAATAACTCGCAGTATAATACTGCAAAATATAATTTTTTTTAAAAATAATTTGCAATATTATACTGCTAATTATATATTAAAAAAATTAATAATTAGCAGTATATTACTGCAAATTACCTATTTGTGTAACTTTTTTTTTAAATAGTAATTTCATTTATCAATAGCTCAAAATATTACAGTGTTTTCCAGTAGCCGCTGACTAGCCACTGTTTCAAAACAGTCTAAAATAAAAACACTCCCATATGCTCTATATACATTAAATCAAGACAAACATATAATGCTTCTCTTCTTTTTCCTACGGGTAGTGATCCAGTCTTCGCAAAACATCCTTCCAGTGTTTAAGAGAGGTTCCCTGAATGTGCTCATGAACTGCTATCTCTTTGCATGTATCCTTTATAACTGAGCTTCCACCTTGGAATCTAATCTTGTTCCTTTCCCGCCACAGACAGTATACTAACATTCCAAACTATTTTTTAACATTAAAAATATGTTTTTTGTCCAAAAAAATCAAAAAAGTTTCAGACCATTCATGCCATTTCCATTGGAGTCATTAACGCTCTTTTGTTTTTCTTTTTCTTTCCCCTTCGCTTTCTCTTCCCTTTCTCCTGAGCCGAGGGTCGATTGGAAACAACCTCTCTGCTCTTTCGGGTAAGGGTAAGGTCTGTCTACATATTACCTTCCCCAAACCCTACCTTGTGAAAATATACTGAATAGTTATTATTATTGTAATTTATTTTGAAAATTTTTAATTGCTATAGTAAAATGCTATTATAAAAAATATATATTATGATATAACTTGAAAACATTAATTTAAAAAAAAACTTGATCATTATAGTAAAGTACTGCTTTTATAATTTACTGTTGTAAGAAAGATTTATTGAAATTCGATCAAGCATATAATCATCCGTTTGGTGGACCATTTGACAAACTGAGTTGAACTAATTTGGGGCCCTACTAAAGATTCCTGAGTCATAGGCTCTATTTAATCAAAGCCACTTTCATTGAATATTCATAAAGTAGGCTAATTACATCAATCTTGTTGACAGATGTACAATCACATAAAATAAAAATAACACACTTTCAAGATAAAAGGCAACTAAAAATGTTTTTTATCGACTTCGGATAACTTAACAGGGGACTGCATATAATGCCATACAAGAATTAAGTTTGAAGTAAAACCTTGACGTAATTGGTAAAATTATTATCATGTGATCAAAAAGTCATGAATTTGAGCCATAGAAACGGTCTCTTGCAGAAATGCAAGGTAAAACTGTATGCAATAGACCTTTGTGGTCCGGTCCTTCCCGGACCATGTGCATAACAAGAGCTTAATGGATCGGCTTCTAGCAATGAAACAACCTCTTGCATAATTGTTCTACCTTTCAAGTTTATATCTTGTGCTGAAGAGTCTTGGAAAATAAGAAGGTAAAATTTCAATAGAAGCCAACATTAGGAGATCACAAACACTTCTCATTTCTATCAACAAAAACTTACATCAAAGAGAATTAAAGGAGAAATGAAAGTACTATACAAGCTTTATCCACACAAAAAGAAAAAGAACAAAAAAAGAAAGAAGAAAGTACTGTACAAGATTGAAGCAGAGAAACACAATCTTTTTTTGTGTTTCAAAATTTTAACTTGCAAAGTAGCTTCTTATCACACGATCATATCCATATGATGCCCCAAGCGATCCAACTAGTTCGGAATTGAGACATAGTTGATTGATACTTGAACAAGAACGGATGTTGTCGTCTTGTGAATAAAAATGTAAAAACGCAAACAAAGACTAATCAAATTTTTTTTAATAACCGAGAAATCCCTGAAGGTCAACAAACACACCCTTCAAAACTCAGTGGATCATGAACATAGTAGCGCACCGAGTTTCGCATAATGGACACAGTAGTGCACCATTCGAAACTCGATGAATAATGGAGACAATGTCGCACCATTTACCTCTACAAAGACTAACCAAAGAGAAACCCCTGAGGGTCAGCAACACATCATCCAAAACTCGGTTGATAATGGACACAGTAGTGCACCTTTCAAAACTCGACGAATAACGAGCACACCCTCTACAAAGACTAATTAAACTTTTCTTAATAACCGAAAAATCCCTTAAAGTCAGTAACGCACTGTCCAAAACTCGACGGATAATGAACACAGTAGTGCATCGTTCAAAACTCGATGGATAATGAACCTAGTAGCGTACCGTTCGAAACTCGTGGATGGCGGGCACGCCCCTCTAGCAAGACTAATCATACTTCTCTCTCCAAGAGTAAACAAGAAAGAAAACCCAAGAAAGACCTAAAGCAATGTCAGCAACAACAAGTCTCAACCAATCACGACCAAGATCTTCTTCAAGTTTCCTCTCAAAGTAAATTCTCCAAATAGCCATAGCAATATGAAGAAGAACACATCCTTTAGCAAAGAATCCATGGAATTCTCTATCCTTTATAAATGCAACCATGAACAAGAAAAATCCAATTGCAAATAAAAGCAGTCCAGAAAATGAATCTGATATTTGGATTATTAATTGATCATGTGGTGTTGACCCCAGAAGTTTACTTGCACGTTCTCTGCCATGGCTAAATATAAATACCTCATTGCTATAAAACATCATTAAACCTCCAGAAGTTAATGCCACCATAGAATGAAGAATACATAAGAGGAAAAATCCAGATGATCCCATTTGATCACTTAAAATACCCAAAATTATCTCCTTATTTTTTAATGATCGAGAAATTCGTCTGGAGCCAACCCTTAGGAACAATTGAAACCTTCAAAACTTGAGCCTGCCTTTTTACCCTTCTTCACTTAAATATCAAACTTATTTTGTATGGCGGAGAACTCGAACCTGAAAATTATCTCCTTATTTTTTGATGACCGAGAAATCCGTCTAGAACCAACCCTTAGAAACAGTTGTAACTGTTGAAACCCGGGGATAATAGGGCGGTTTCTCTACCCTTCTTCACTTAAATACCAGACTTAGTTTGCATCGTACAGGGCTCGAACCTGAAAAATTCTCTCCTTATTTTTTAAGGAATGAGAAATCGTGTAGGATCAACCTTTAGGAACAATTGTAACCTTCGAAACTCGAGGATAATGAGCTCGTTTCTCTACTCTTCTTCACTTAAATACCAGACTTAATTTACATAGCGTAGAGCTCGAACCTGAAAATTATCTCCTTATTTAGCTCAACAAAGCTTAAATTTTTTTCCCTAGAGAATACAAAGAGGGAAAAAAAATTACAAATGAAACCTACAAAGCTTCAATCTTTAGGCAAAAAAAACATCACCAAACCTCTAAAGAACTTCAAGAATCACATGAAACATCCAAATTTCTATCTTTATTCAGCTGCTCAAAGCTTCAATTTTTATGTGTTAATACATAAGAGAGAAAAAAATAATACAAATGACCCTATTGATTAATTTGAAACACCCAAAATTATCTTCTTTTTTTTGGTCACAAAGCTTCAATTTTTAAGCATAAAAATATCACCAAACCCTTGTACACATATTCAAGATTAACTTGAACACTAAAAAATTGTCTCCTTTTTTTTTAGCTGAACAAAGCTTCAATTTCTATGCCTGGAAAATACAGAAGAGGAAAAAAATACAAATGAACCCTATTGATTATTTTGAAACACATATAATTATCTCCTCTTTTAAGCTCCCAAAATTAAATTTTTAGACTTAAAACATCATCCAACCCTCATAAACTTCTTCAAGAACTACTTGAAAGAGCTCCATTTTGGCTCACCAAAGGTTCAATTTTTATGCTTGCAGAATACACAAGAGGAAAAAATACAGATGACCCTATTGATCGTTTGAAAAAACCAATTCAGCTCACAAAGATTTAACTTTTAGGCATAAAAACATCACCAAACACACTTGAAACACTAAAAATTATCTCCTTTTTTAGCTCAACAAAACTTCAATATTTATGCCTGGAGAATACATATTTCAAGAAAATACAGACCACTAAAGGATTTGACGCAGTGGATGAAACCGTGTTTCCTTAAGTAGAGGTCTCGAGTTATAGTGCTGTATATGCAAATATGGGCCCTACGCGATGCGAATCCGGATACACTCGAGCTCTAATGGGAACAAAAAAAAAAAAGAAAAATACAGATGAACCTATTGATTCTTTAAAACACCCAAAAATATCTTGTTTTCAGCTTATCAAAGATTCAATTTTTAGGGAAAAAACTTCAAGATTCACTAAAATACATTAACAAGTCACCTATTATCAAGAACCCCATATAACAAAATAGTGTAAGAAACATGACCAAATGTTCAAAGAAAAAGAATTTCCTCAAAATATAAGACATCTAAAGAAAAAGATTGGTCCAAAAACTCTAACTTGAAATCATTTAATGTATAGTATTATACCTGAATAGAGGTGTTACCCTGGGATATGAACAATAGGAGTTTGGTCCATTTACAGCTTCACAGATGTCAGCTTTAGGATTTTAAAGATAATTTCTGTGACTGATCTGGTTGATGGCATGGACAGACAGATGGACTATTTCAAGATTTAGAGAGAGAGAGAAAGAGAGAGAGAAAAGAGAAGGTTTTGGATCCGAAAACCAAAATCCTCAACCAGCTGGAAAGTGATGGAAAGAATATGGAAAAGAGATTTTCTTTAGGCTTTTGATAAAGAGAAATATGGAAAATATCTCACAAGCGTAGGGGCCCAATTTTTTAGAAAAAAACAATAAAGTTAAAATCTTTGATCTAAATTAGACGTTTTTACTTAGTTTCGTGGCTATAGATTTTAAAGCCGATACATGAACTTCCAACTTTCTCATTTGAACACTTAAGCTCCAGAATCCCAAAATTAATAAACACATTTGACCGTTGACTCGTTCTATATGGCGTCAGTTGGTCCTAGTCAGTCCCCTGCGTGAACTTTACGAATTTCCAACGCGTGAGAGAACCCTTCCCACGCCCAACGGTCAAAAATAGGCCTATTTAAGTGGGGTCTTATCCTTTTCAATTGAAAACACATAATCCCTCTATTATTTTCCCTTCTCATTTCGCTACTTTCTTTCTTAATAGCTGAAGCCTTAATTTTTTTTAAAAATTTCATTTTCTAGTTTGTTTTAATGAATCAAAGACCTGTAATTTGTCATTGTGGAGTTGAAGCTCATATTTGCATCACTTGGAAGCCAACAAATCCAGGAAGGAGGTTTTTTGGGTGCTCAAACTATGGTCGAGCCAATTCTTGTAATTTTTTAGGTGGTTTGACCCACCTCTTCCAGATCACTATAAACAAGTGATTTCAGGGCTGCTAGCAAGAATTAAAGAGAGAGATCGATTACAGAGAAGGAAGAGGGTAAAGATCATTGTAACAGTAGTTGTTGTAGTAGCACTAACAAGTGTAATTTTCTTCTTAGTGTAGTTAGCATTACCATCATAACCCTATTATGTACAATGATAATGGCAGAATGACTGATGTATTTTTTGTGGAATGAAAATCACATTATAACATAAACAACGACGCATATATAAACAACCAAGAGTAGCCTTGTTGGTTGACAAAATTAGCACTGAACTACTGTAGCAGAAATATTTTTAACATTGTTCCAAAAGAGAAGTCAAGAGTTAAACAGACTTAAGTTAACTACAAATTTAGTTATGCAACTAATAGACTAAAGTTACCACAAAAACAAACATTCATTTAGCTTCAAGGCTGAGATTGGTTGAGGTTTTGATGAGATGGAGTCTGGCTTGGCTGAGATGAAGAATGGACTTGAGGTTGGCTTAGGCTTGCTTCAGTTTGTCTTCTCCTCAACTGTTGTTGAAGTTGCCTTTGTGTTATAGCATTTATTCCTTGCCACCTTAGTCCAGGTGCACTGTATCCGAGATCTACATTGGTCTGCCCAGCATCCACAACTTTTGTAGGAGCAGAATGTACCCTATCTCTTGCTCCACACTACATAGGAACCTAAATTAGTACCCAAACTACTAATATATAAACAAAAATGCAAATCACTAATGCTCTTACCCTTTCTATCACTGTTCCAGAATCACTAAGCAATATACCAAATCCAGTAGTTCTTGGTCTTCCTCTTAGTGCACTACCTCTTGGCCTTCCTTTAACACTAGCTATAATATCCTCAGAAGTTCTTGATCTCATACTTCTAGTATCCTGATGTAAGATAAATTAGCTTCTAGTACAGATTAACTAAAATACTTTCTTAACTAAAATAAATACTCACAGATGCACTTGCAACAGCTGATGGTTGAGTATCACTTGTAGGAAATTTCAGAGGAGCTGAAATTTCCAACAAAAGTCGAACAGCTTCATTAAAGGAGGGGGGACCAAAATCGTATGCTTTAGGAGTGATTAATGGAGGGGACCAGGTAATTCGACCATCATGTAAGAGAGGTAGGGTTTGGTTAGACAGAGCGAGAAAAAGATAAAAAGTGATGGAAGGGTTTGTCAGTCTTTGAGTAAAAGACGTGGACCCCAAAACAGTTGGCTCTTATTTCCCGCCTTTGACGTATATTGTTATTATTGGTCATTTGCTGACTAGATTGACACGTTGGCGAATGAATAATACACGCCCGTATGGTCAAGGAAAAAATATGTTTATTAGTTTTGGGATTCAGGAGTTTAAGTGTTCAAATGGAAAGTCGGAAATTCATGTATCGGCTTTAAAATCAGCCGCAAGTTTGAGTGGCCAGGAAGCCATTTCACCTAATTTTTTTCATGATGGTGCATAGTCAATTTACACATATCTTAATTATTTTATTAAATATTGTTATTCCAAACATACCAAAATTTTAATAGATCAGAAGAAATTACCTAAGATTTTTTCTATTTTCTTTTCTTTAATAAATCTTGAAGCAACAATAAAGTTATTCTCATGTGACTTATAGATTACATGTTTAAGCCGTGAAACAGCTATTAACACTTGTATTAGGATAGTTTGTTTATATTACAGTCCTTATGTGTGACACTTTCTTGGATCATGTGTGAAAATAAAATACTTTGTGCATCAGATTGCACTTTTTTCGTGATGCCGAAACTATTTTGTAGCCAGAAGCGGACGCATCTAGGATACTTCAGAAAACACTCTATATATACTTGCAAATGTACTCGAAAAATAGTTAGATATTATCATAGGCCCCCGTACCAATCGTTATGAGAAGTAATAAATTTATATTGAATGTCACGGTGCCTGCGACCAGAGAGGCGAATCTGGGATTTAAAGATGACGGGTGCCAATTTTTTCTTTAATGTACACCTTATAATACCTACTAAAGATAATGCATAAATACTCCATTAAACTTGTCCTGAAATGTCATTTACACATCTTAACTTTACGGGTGTCCTAACACCCCATGATTGTTTAACGAAATCTATTCCTCCCTACACCTGGCCAGCTGCACGTGTTTGACAACCAAAGTGAGCGTGTCGTGTATCGTTTAATCGTTTAAAACAATCCAAAAAAATAAAAACATAATTCTTTGACATTAATATAACCCAACCAACGGTAAAATCCCATCTTCCCCAAATATTTACAACCCAATGAAGAACCCTAATTTCTTCTTCTTCTTCTTCTTCTTCTTCTTCTTCTTCTTCTTCTTCCTCTTCTTCTTCTAATTTCTGGCGAAAATCCATCAAAATTCCTTTTTGAAGTTTTAATAGTTGTTCCAATGCCTTCAAAAGGATTGAATTTAACAAAGCTTTACACGGAAGAGGAAGAAAATGAGTCAAGTGGAGAAATTCTATGCAACCATGGCTATGTGCTGCCTTTGTTAATAGTTTGGACCCTTGGAACCCAGGAAGAAGATATTGGTTTGTCCATACTATGGGGTAAATGATTCTTATAATTGTTTCACTTATTATTGAGTTGTGATAAATTATCATTCATTATTTTTGTTTTGTTAATCATCTTAGGGTCCTCGTTCTTGTGATTTTTGGGTTTGGAAGGATTCTGAAATTGGTTCTAGATCCAAATTTGTTATTCCAAAGTTGTTTGAAAAAATGGGTGAACTTGAGAATGCATTAGAAGGCTTTGATAATCTTGCCAAGTCGAGGACTACTCTAAAGGTTGAAAACACCATAGAAGATGACAAGATGAAGAAGATTGAGGTACAGTTGGTGAAATTTCAAGATGATATGGAGAAGATAAAAGAGAAGGAAAAGAAGTGGAGAGTCAATTAGCTAAGTCAAAGAGTAGGAAAAATGTACTTTGGTTTATTATATTAGGTATGTCTATTATTTTTGTTGCTTGTGGATATCCGGGAATCTCATTGAAAGAAGATGCAATGAGGTTGCCATTTTGAATCTAGTTTAAGAATGTCACTATGAAAGTACTTGTTGGTTGTAGGATTTAATTTGTGTGTTTACAATTGAACTCTCACTTTTGTAGTTCTTGCTTATCGATAGAACTCTCAATATGTATTTGTAGTTGTTGCTTATCAATGGAACTCTCAATATGTATTTGTAATTCTTGCTTATCTTATGTTGTTTCAGTACACCCAAACGGCTCCTACACTAACTAGGCAAGCATACAAACCCTACACAGAACAACTATTTAATTTAATTGTTTGAACTTCAAACACAAAACATCATATATGCATTACTTGCATAAAAGTCACAGAGTGACATTACATAACAGTAAAACAGAATTCCAGTCGATAAAACCAAAACAGAATTGTAGTTTGTTACAAAGTAGTCTGTAGCTACCTATATTAACTTGTCAACATATAGAATTGCAGTTTTCAAACCAAAACAGTGGAGACAAAACCAAAACAGAATTGCAGTTTTCAAACAATATCAAAGCGTCATCAGCTGGGTTGATTTGCATTGGTTGTGCTTTCCTGGCTCAACTTAGCAGCCCTAGACCTTGTTTCAATGATCTTCTTGCCTCTCAATTGGTGCAGCTGCCTAGATGTCATAGCTTCTTTACCCTTCCACTTTAAACCTCTTGTTGGTCGATGGCCTAGATCTCCAGTAACTTCTGCCGAGGACCTCACATCTCTAAAGTTTGTAGATGACATTCCAGGCTACCATAAACCAACAGAAAATCAGACAACTGAAATCACCTAAATATGATAGCTTGTGTTGGACTTACATTTTGAATTTTGAAGCCACTTTGAGTGTGTAAAACACCCATGCCAACCATTATTGGTTTCTTAAAATGTGTTCTTACATCACTTCTAGTACAAACATCCTACATGAAATAAGGAAAACAAAAAATCTGGTAATTATTTAAAAAAGACAAACAAGATATTAAAGGGAAGAACTTCACCTTTTTTTAGCACCTTTTGGACTTCCCCTTCCTCTTTCAGTGCTTTGCGTTGGTGGCTTTGAACTACCAACACTTGTAGGCATAGCACTTGATGAGGTTGTAGCAGTATTACTTCCAGCAGCCTTTGCACATCCCCTCTTGTTATGACCCTTGTTATGGCAATTGCTACATGTCATTTCCACTTCCACCCTTGGATAATTTCCTGTCTTATTTTCACCAGGCTCTTTTCTTATAACCTTCTTTGGCCTTCCAGGCATCTTCTTGATATTAGGTGGTAGAATAGGTGGGTTTTGTGACTCTGGCCACATATTCATACCCAAGACAGGTTGAAGAAAGTAGTTGTATGTTTTCATGTAAGTTTCATTACTGTACCAATGAGAAATATAGTTCATAGGCTCCAGATTTTTAAAATGCAAGGCAACAACTGTATGAGCACATTGTAAGCCTTTTAACATCGAAGCTATGCAGGTGCAAGTTTGCCTATTGATGTCTACCAAATGCGTCACTTCACTAGTACCTATTCCTTGTTTCACTTTAAAACCATACTCACCATTCCAGAAGATGTTACACTTCATTGACCTTTCAGTATTCGCTTCCAAGACTTTCATGGCCATTGGTGAAAAATCAGTAATCCAAATGTTTCCAAACTGTCTTAGCTGAGTTATTCTATTTATCATCTTCACCTTGATTTCTTCCAGCATTGTCACTATAGTTTTCTGCCTTGCTGCCAAAATCCAAGCATTGAAATATTCTGCCATATTATTGTTTACACTATCAGACTTGTAGAAAGTGTTGAAATAAACCTTACTCCATTTTTCAATGTTGTAGTACAACAATTCATCAACTATATTAGTCCCTAATTTCTTCATGTCATCCGGATTTTTCTTCAATTCCCATTCATATGTAGACCTTGCACACCTCCAGAAGCATTTCCTTCTCTCTATGCCCCTCAATTTCTTTGACCAATTAGCTAGGATGTGCCTTGCACACATCCTATGCTCAGAATTTGGAAGTAGGACTGCTATAGCATTTTCAAGCCCCTGAAAAATTAACAATGGCAGAACACAGATGGTCATAAAAATGCTGACAGCAGTAGCAAAAATAGTAGCATAAAAACAAATGGATTGCCTTTTGCATGTTTGTTATTATGGTCAAATTTGTACCATATCCAAGTTGAAGATCACTCTTTAAAATGCTGACAAACCACCTCCAAGTGTGCATATTTTCAATCTCAACAATAGCCTAAGAAAGTGGAAGCATCTGATTATTTCCATCTTTGCAAACTGCTACAAGTACTTGGCTTTTACAAATCCCTTTTAAAAAACACACATCCAGCCCAATGCATGGCCTACATCCAGCTAGGTATGACTTCTTCATTGCATCAAAACAAATGTAGAACCCAACAAACATTTTCTTCCCACATTCAAAAGTTTCCTCACTAAGTTTCACTACACATGTACTACCAGGATTTGATCTAAGCAACTCATCCCTATAATCTAAAATCCTCCCATACTCCAATTTATGATCACCCATTATTTCTTTCAAAATAATATTTTTTGCCCTCCTACAAACTGTCCTTCGAACATATAATCCTAATTTCTTTCTAATCAGCTTTTGAAACTTAATTATTCTAATGTTAGATTGTTCTTTTATCCTCTCATTGAACCTTTTAGCCAAGAACTTTGAATTACAAAGTTTGTTTCTGTTAGTTAGGTCACATTTGTGGACTGGATTGTAATTTTTGACAATAAAATTCTTAGTCTTTGAATCATAACTAGCACATAGAAGCCAAGGACATGATTCCTTCTTGCACTTAACCCTCACCCTTGTAGGTTCATTTACATACTTCTTTATAGAAACCTTTTCTTGAACAACATATTTAGTCATTGCTTCTCTGAATTCTTTCACACTTGCAAATGCAAGTCCGGTTTCCCAAATTATCTTTTTGCAATTCTTGTCAAATATTACTCTCTTTGTAGTCTTTCTTCTTCTAGATTTACCTTTCTATTGCACCTTCCCTTCATCTTCATCATCAACATCATTTGGATCTGTCTCAAATCTAGCAGCTTCATCTGAGGGATAATAAGGCTCATCACCACCTATATTACCTCCTAAAGTATTCTTCCTAGATGCATATTCATGATACCCACGCCTGGCCCTCTCTTACCTAGTTTAACATGTTCTTGTTTAGGAGCACTTTCTTTCATCTTCCTTATTTTTTGAGTCGTGCTTTCTGCCCTGAATGCGTTGTATTCATCATGTGTATCACTGTCATATTCAGCTTCTCCTTCTTCAGACAACTCCTCATGGTCTGAATCTGAGCTATTATCAATGCTGCTACTAGAGTTTGAGGAGTTTGATTCAGATGAGGAGTTTGAGCTACTATCTGTAGTAATAGCTGTGGGCACACTATTATTGGGACTATTTTCAGCAGCATTGGGCACTCAATTATTTTGACTATTTTCAGTAGCATTGGATGCCTTTTCACTAGTTTCCAAACCCTCACAGCCCCCCACATCTTGACCAGATTCCTTCTCAAAAGTAACATTACTTTCATCCACAACTTGGCTGAAATATTCTAATGGGGGGGGGGGGGGCACTAAAGGTTATTCAACCATGTGCTCTACATAAACCTCCAAAATATCCCCATTTTTTAAGTCTTCACAAATACCCATAAGGTCCCTAATTACTACCAAAGCAAGACAATTAGGTGGTCTAACATAAATAACAACAAAAGAAGCATTGTAACAAAACTCTTTTACATAACCTAAGAACTCAAAATAAGAGAGCCTATCAACATCTACATCAAAACAATTGCCATCACCCCACCAATGTAATCCTCCATTGAAAAGTAATCCAACTTATCCATGAAGATTTTTCCACCATGGAAAAACCTTAGAGTAACAAGTTCAAAAGACATTGAAATACCTGAATATAATAGAAAATAAAGTAATAAAGGATTAATATATACTATTGGACCACTACAAAAGAGGTCAAAATTCATGCAACAAGAAAAACAAAGAGATAACATTTAGGGTTGATGATAGAAAAGGCTAGGATTGATGTGTTTACTTCCAAACTAAAACACAGAGAATGTTTGCATTTGATTCTTCAGAGATCTTCAAGTTCGAACGGGTCTTCAACCAAATCGTGAACGGGAACAATCACGAACAGAATTAAAGGAGCAAGAACAAGGAAATCGTTTGGATTTTGCAGCATGTCCCTTTGATTTTGGTCAGTGATTAGGATTTTGGAGATGCTAATCCAATCATCGAGGGTGGGGTAAAAGGTTAGGGTTCTTCATTTTAGGAATTTTTGACTGAGGATTAATGGGTTAAACGACTTAGTTATATCTAGTTTAGGTGTTTTTGTTTATTTATAGGAGGTTTTAATTACGTGGTTTCATTATACAAGCACATGTAAACCACTTAAGTTATTATAGTTGGGCTAAGTGTAGGGAGAGAGTAACTAAATATATTTCGTTAAACAATCGTGGGGTGTTAAGACACCCGTAAAATTAATGTGTGTAAATGACTTTTCAGGACAAGTTTAATGGGGGTATTTATGCATTATCTCTAACTACTAATATATAGTTTGCTCGGAACGTTTGTCCGGTTCGTTTTTTTAGTTTATTCAGATAATTTAATAAGCACTTTATTTGCAAGTATAAAAATTACATCAATTTTTCATACCTTACTTATGAAATTTCATTGTGTATATATGTTATTATTGTCGTATGAAAATTACATCTCAGAAATTAAGAAGAAAATATAATTAACATGTTAAAGAAGGAATCACACTTTTATTATTAATAATACAAGTAAAATTAATATTTTCACTAGGGAACTATATTGTTTTTGTATGCAAAAATAAATTTGCACAAGTAAAATAAAATTAATAAGGAAACTTCACCAATCAGAATAAGGAAAAAAAATATCTTCGATAATTAAATTATACTCCATAAATAAATACAGAATTAGATAAACTACGAGATCTCAAAACTTAAAATAATAAATATAATGCTTGCGAAATATTCATCATAATTTAATAATAAAAAAATTTAAATTTTATTTAACAATCATAGAATAATACAATATTTATGTGATATTAAAAAAATTATAAATTAATTTTAATCTAAATCTAAATATCAAGACCCAAGTTTTTTTTTATTTTGAAAGAAGAAAACTAAAAAATTTGAGATTAAGAGAAATGCTTATATTATAAAAATCTAAAAATTTGTTTAATGCTTAATAATAATCAGTGCCCCTTGGAACCTTTATAAAAAAATTAAATTTTGGAGGTTTTTTTAAAATGTTCTTGCTAAATATCATAGATAAAGTAATATAGTAGAGAAAAAAATACAAAAATAATAAACGATAAATAGGATATTGGGAGGTAGCCAAAAAGTTAAATGATTGGGACAAATGAAATAAAAAGCATAACGAAAAGGAAAAGGTTCAAGATAAATTCAACTTGAATTTTGCACATTAGAAATACTTTCAAAAATGTCTACCAGTTATGACACTTTTGTCTAGTTTACGAATGAGGGTCGCAGGATTATATATTTAGCCTAATTTGTTTTTTTTTCCATAAAAATATGATAATTTTATCAACTAAGCGGGTGTCATATCACTTCCACTCATAAGAATGGATCCGTTCCTGCTCAAATCCTGGGTCTACCTCTATTTGTAGCCTTGTACCTTAGATATAGATCATGGCAAGAAATAATGAAGTCATGGGCTTACATGATCTTTAAGAGCAATCGTCATTGTTTTGGATAAGATTGTTTTCTTTATTTTATTTCCTTTTTCTTACTAAAAAATTTGATGAAATGCAATCATGTTCTTCATATCTCGAAATTGTTGGGGGCCCTCCGATCTAATTTTATTTTTTATTTTTTAATTTTATATCGGATGTCCCAACCAGAGACCCATCTAATCTAACAAGTTTGATGCATTATAGTGTAAAAGAATTTACACTATTAATTACTTTAATTATATTTCTCGATAAGCATCAACTGATAATATGGTAAAAGTTTTTGTTGATGGTGAAATTACTTTAAATTGTTGTGTATATGTAACTTAGATCCTGATGTAATAAGGGCTCGTTTATGTTAAGACCGAAATAATCATGTGTCATAGGGAAGTTAGCAAGGCAAACCGTGAACGAAGATAAATCAGACAGCAAAAGAGAAATTTACCAAAAGAGACACTAACATATAACGTGGTTCAGTCAACTAACCTACATCCACAAATGGAGATGATCAATCCCCTATATAAAAAGAGAGTACAAAATAACCTCACGAAGAGGCAAACACAAGTGACAAACTAATACTTGTCCCGTAAAGTTCTCCCCCTAAACACTAATCTCAAACCCCCTATGGCAACATTGTGGATACTACTAAATGAGAATGACAGATCTTCAATGTATAGAACTCCAAACCTTTTCCTACACGAAAAAGGACTAGCCAAATATAGGAGAATTATAATTTCCTTCTACAAAAAAAAAACTCAATTAAGGTAATTATATTGCCCTTTCCTTCAAAAATAGGAAAATCATATATGGTAAGAAAATTATGGCAAACACCTAACAGTTTGGTAGAGTATATAAGAATAATGCTGAATAATGTATATTAATAATGATGGTATTAATTGCGCTTACATTAATAATGCTAACTGTTATAAAATATTCTATTTAAGGTGACTGTCCATATTTAGAGAGATCCTAGGGTTTACTACTTGGTGGCTAAGTCACCACCTCCCTATAAATAAAGGGGTTCTCTCCCATTGTAAATCATCCCAAAGTATCAATAAGAATGCTCCTCTCTCTACTTTTCTCTATATTGTTCTTGTTCTTATATTATTTCATAACACGTTATCAACACGAGTCTCTAACCAATTGAATTTGATTTCTTCCTTCTTCCAGAATTTCTATACGGAAAAATAGAAGAGATGGTATCATCATAAAGTAATGCAACGGGATGAAAACTCAAGAGGTATATTTGATATCACAACATTTATTGGTATACCTTAAAGGTAAGTAATTTACTTTTCCCTTTCAAATTCTTGAAATTCTACGATTTGATTTCATATACAAACATAGACAACAAAGTTTGATTATAACTCTAGTGGAGTTTGTAAGGAATTATAACCACGTGAAGTGGTAAAAGTTCTATGTCTTGCCATGATTAAATTCATGTATGATCGTAGGCAAAGAATTGAAAATCCGTCCCATTGAATTTGCTTCATTCTCATTCCCTTTAGAGAATGTGATAGCAGTATGTGATAAGTCTGAAAGAAGACAAAATTATTACCATGAAGGTATCAATGGATGTGGACGTTGCAATAGACGGAATTATAATCGTCATCATTGTGATAATGAGAATACTAAAGATTCTCAAAATAATCTTTCACTTCATGAAAGTAATATTTGACATGAGATTGTATATAACACATACAGATGATTATGATCCATTCCATGAAGTGAATGTGATAATTGTAAAAAAGCCCGTAAGTATGGACACGCTCTTGATGTAATTTTGTTTTATGTCTGACATTATGAAAAGAAAGTTCGTTGCCCTTGAAATTTCGGGCAAGAACTATATGACATGGGTGTTGGATGCTGAAATCCATTTGGATACAATGGGTCTTGGAGACGCCATTAAAGACAGAAATAATGCATCCACCCAAGACTATGCTAAGGCCTTGATTTTCTTGCGCCATCACCTTGATGAAGGTTTGAAACTGTGCTAAGGCCTTGATTTTCTTGCGCCATCACCTTGATGAAGGTTTGAAAATTGAATATATCACAGTCAAAGATCCACCTATCTTGTGGAATGGCTTAAAGGAGAGATATGAAAACCTGAAGTTGGTCACTCTGCCACAAGCACGATGCGATGAGAATCCAAAAGCAAATAGTTCATAAACTATATATTATCGTTGTGGTGGAAACGGGCACTGGGCGAAAATTTGCCGTGTACCAAGACATTTGGTTGAGCTTTATCAAGCATCTCTAAAAGGTAAATGCCCTGAAACCAATTCTGCCTCTGACGACAATTTTGACATCACCCACTTGGATGTGGCAGACTTCTTTGAGCACCCTGAGGGGAAAATAGACCACTTAATTGGTGATTGATCTGTGATGAAGGAAGATGGAATTGTTTGATTTTATTTTACTTATTTGTATTAGTTAGTGAATAAACTAATAGTCATTAGTATCAGCTCGTATTAGTTAGCTTATGATGTTAGTATTAGTTCTTTAGAATGTTTCGATATGCTTAAATTTCAAAGATACTTTTATTTTCCAGTAGAGTTAATCGACTAACCTAACAGTTAGTCGATTATCTAATATTTCGCATTAAAACTGGATTTTCCGCAAGCTAAGTTAGTCGACTATCTGATTTAGTTAGTCGACTAACCTGATGACTGTTTACTAAGTTAGTCGACTATCAACTTAGTTAGTCGACTAACTAATATTTCGCATTAAAACTGGACTTTTCCGCAAGGCAAGATAGTCGACTACCTGATTTAGTTAGTCGACTAACCTAATGACTGCTTCCCAAGATAGTCGACTATCAACTAAGTTAATCGACTAACCTCAGCAGATTTTGAAAATATTGTTTAATTATGAAGCAACAGAATAAATTTGTTTATTCTCATGTTCGTATATCTCTTTTGATTAGTTGATTCATGTACCACACATACGATATTCAAAGAGAAGAAATATTACTCTCATTTAAGTATGTGTAAGGCAGATTACTACAATTTTTGGTAGTAGTAAATTGATTAAAGGCTCCGGAAGAGCAACTATAACTCTGCCTAAAGGAACAACATTTTAGAGAATGCAATGTTCTCCTCCAAGTCTAAAAGGAACTTGTTGAGTTTTAAAGATATCATTCAAAATGGATATCATATTGAGACAATAGATGAGAATAATCTTGAATTCCTCATTTACTCATGAAAACGAGGCTGCCCACTTCGGTTTGGGGTCACGCCATTTTGCATACAGCAATGCTAGTTCGTCTCAGAACGACGAATTATCACAAATATTCCCCGTTGCAATGAGTTTTGGGTCATGAACCTAATATATCCCACTTAAGAATTTTTGGATGTGCAGTATATGTGCTTGTAGCACCGCCATATTGCACCAAAATGGGTCTGCAAAGAAGATTAGGAATATATGTTGAGTTTGAATCGCCCTCCATTATTCGCTACCTCGAAACATTGACAGGGGATTTGTTCACTGCACGATTTGCAGACTGTCAATTCGATGAGACACTTTTCCCAAAATTAGGGGGAGAAGTTGGTGAAACCAAACGGGAAATTTTGTGGAAAAATGCATCATTATCTCATCTTGACCCACATACCTCTATTTGTGAAAAAGAGGTGCAAAATATTATCCATTTGCAAAGAATAGCAAATCGAATGCCAGACGCATTTACAGATTTGAAAAGGATAACAAAATCACATATCCCCGCAGTGAATGTGACAACATCTGATTCACGAATACATATTCATTATTGGAAGAATATAAACATGAAATTGGTATTGAATATACCACACTCACCCCTAGAAGGAGGTTTGAGATGATATATGAAAATAATGTCATTGTTATGGCATGAATAGTCATTGGTCACGTACCTATTGTACGCCAAAATAATTTGTCAATGTGATTATCAAAGGACAATAATAATGCAAGAAACATATCTTGCATATAATTTTGACATGACCATAATTGTATAACTTTCTCTTTAAAAGAGATATTCACCACATGGATGTTGATGAATTTGTGGTAGTACAAAATTAATTGAGAGCTCTAGAAGAGCCAGTTATTACTATGTTGGAGAAACACAATTGATTACCAATAAGGTATTGTGTTGTAGTAAGTCTCAAAGAAACTTATTCAGTTTCCAAAGTATATGCGAAAGCGATTGATTATATTGAGACTATAAATAAAGGAAAGATTTGATATCTTCTATTACTACAACTTGTAGCGGAATAATCTTTATGTGAAAAACTACCCGCTTTATTCTCCAGTTTATACTACACAAGAATACCACAATAAAGTGGACGTTTATTGATATAAAAACCCATATCATAATAAACTTGAAGTTTATTGATAATTGCACATGTCATGGTGTAAATTTGAAGTTTATCAATATTGATAATTTATTCAGTTGGCATTCGGGTTAGCCATATCATTTTAAGTATGATGTGCAGTAATAGAGAATTCACATGGAAAAATATTAAAGAACTAGAAAGTTCTTTACGAATTCTCTTGTATTACTTGTTCTCATTAATTAATTGACCAACTAAAGAGTTCGGGTTGAATCCCATAAATTCTGGAAATATCAAAGGTGAATATGGGCCCATTCACCTGCCATGTATACCACATATGATGCATCTATGATATGGTTACATGTGCGATTGTTATTAACCCGCAGCCTGGCCGTTGCTTGCGAGGTAAATTGCTCAGTAATATAACTTCAAGCATAATTTCCAGATTTTCTATTCAAGATAGTTCATCTTGATAAGTTGGTTTATATCATAGTTGGTTTAGCAAAATAATTATTGAGTGCCTCCACTTAATAGCTAAACTGTTTCTTATGAGAACAAAGTTATATATATCAGTTTGATATACGTTGTATACGAGAGTATATTGTATTCTCCCCTCACAAGTGGTTCAGGATCAGGAACCAAATAATTTCATCTTACTATTATTGATGTGCGGTGTATATTTTCATTAACACCATAATGCACAAAGATGGACTCTCAAAGTTGAGGAAACAAGTTAGCTTTTCTAACATGAGGGGGAGACATGATAAACACTTGAGAAAAGGTTACATGGGATGAATTATCATTTGTATATATAGATCCTCGAATATCATGATATGAACCTGAAGTTCATAAAAGGATAATTCAATTGCAACATATTGCAAAGCATGCTATACGCATTTGCTGACCCAAAGAAAGTAACTATATTCTCACTGCAAATGCTCATATTAAGTCCCAGAAGGACAAAGTCTTTGATACGCTTAAAACGTATAGACAAATCGGTTTCAAAATAACTTCTTAATAAAGAAGATGAGCAAATGATCAAAGTGATCATAATGGGGAGGCAAGTGATCTAGAAGATCACATGACATAATACTTCATAAAATCTCATGAGAGATTCAGATACCTGAATATATGAATAAAGAGATCTCCATGTTATGTCTTTATGAAAATTTACTGGAACCGATATAAAATGTTCGTCGACGACATCTATGATAGCGCTAAATATCGATGAGGATCTTATGTTTGTCGAATACAAACAAAAATATTGGCTAAATGGAAGAGATACAATTCAAGCAGAATTGATTCCATATGAAAGACATGTAGTTCAAATACTTGAAAATATAAAGTCAATGGTATGTGTAATCAGTTTTCGATATCTTATTTGTTTAGCATGACATGAAAACTTGATATACATCTAAAGTCTATTATATGGCTTATATGACTTAACTTATATGTCAATCCATGAAAGATTGAAGTTGCTTGAAGCATATACAATTCTTGGTCCTGAAGTACCACATCCTAAGTGCAACTTGTGTACATATGTATCTTGCTATAACTATAAGCATGATGGCATCGAGAATACCTCTATGGAGATATTGAAGAGTCATTCCACGACATTATATGAAGATGTTCATATCTATCAAGAATGATAATTTCAAGGTGCGGAATATTTATTCAAATCAATATGGCTGATTTATTTATCAAATCTCTACAAAAGATCGTTTTGAAGATGGTGCACAAGATTGGAATGTAAATGCTCAAGGATGTGAATTGATGCTCTTTCAGGGGGAGTTAATGCGCGTTGCACTCTTTTTTCCTTACAAGGTTTTGTCCCACTGGGTTTTCCTTGCAAGGTTTTTAACGAGGCAACCAATAGGCGCATATTCAAACATGTGTACTCTTTTTCCTTTTCTATAATTTTTCCCATTGGGTTTTGTTTTAGTTAAGGTTTTAACGAGGCACATTATTGAATAGACATTCAAGGGGGAGTGTTATAAAATATTCTATTTAAGGTGAATGTCCATATTTAGAGAGATCCTAGGGTTTACTACTTGGTGGCTAAGTCACCACCTCCCTATAAATAAAGGGGTTCTCTCCCATTGTAAATCATCCCAAAGTATCAATAAGAATACTCCTCTCTCTACTTTTCTCTATATTGTTCTTGTTCTTGTATTATTGTTCTTGTTCTTATATTATTTCATAACACTAACATATTTCTATCCATTTTTTGGTTTGATGTATTAAAGCATTGCACAATTTCTAAAAGAATTGTTTGTTTACAAAAATATCCTTATAACCAGTCAATCACTTTATCTTTTTGAAAGAAACACATATTGAGGAATGTTTTTATATAAAAAAAGTTTTTAAAAATTATTTGATTTGTCTACCTATATTGTAGTATCGAACTTAATTTTTATTTATAAAAAAATATGTTAAGTATTTATTTATTTACTACGGATATAATTTTATTTCTCACTTTCTTGAATTATTTCAAACTTATATTAATATAATAATATATTTTAATCAAGCATAAATTTTAAAAAATAATTTTGTCTTTAGCTAAGCTAATACATGCACTAAAGTAATTACGTTTGATGCCGAAACACCATGATAGTTTCACGGATTTCAAACTTAAACAAATGAAAAATCAAAGATTATCATGATTTTTTTTCAAAATTAAAAAAATGTGAAACTCCGTGGCAGTGTCCTGGATTTTTGTACAGTATACTATGATGGAGTTTTTATTTTCTAAATTTAAAATCTATGACAATGCCATGGATTCCAAAAATTAACTACTATTTTTAATGACTTTTGAATATGTATCTATTTTTCATTTACAAAACCCCTCAAAAGCCCTAATGACCCAAACGAATGAATGTACTATACATGTTAGCAATGGTTAGTTGGCAATGTTTCTAATGTGGGGATAAATGAATATATGTAAGTATGGTTGGTTAAAAATGATTCTAGCGTGGGCATAAATGAATTTGTATTATATATTTATACATTGAAGGACTGCCTTGACGTAACTGGTAAAGTTGCTGCTATGTGACCAGGAGGTCACGGATTCGAGCCATGGAAACAATCTCTTGTAAAAATGCAGGATAAAGCTGCGTACAGTAAACCCTTATGGTCCAGCCCTTCACTGAACTCCACACATAGCGGGAGCGTAGTGCACCTGACTGCCCTTTATATGTGTATGTTATACTATAGTACTAAACCTCTCGCTAAACAACAACAGTATGCATAGTGTAATTTACAAGTGGTGTCTGCGGAGAGTAGCTTATGGCAGGCCTTACCTTGTGAAGATAATGTTAAAGCTAGTTAATGATTAAAGCTAGCTAAGTTGGTGTGAATGAGAAATGGAGGGAAGAAGACAATAGAAGGAAAATGAAGTTTCAAAGCAAAGTTCCTTTGAAAAGGAGCTTTGTACCACATCGGTGGTAGAAAGGGAAAGTTATGTGCTTATATTAGAAAGCACTTCTTCTAGCTCTTAAAGGGTTAAGAAGAGGGACTCCCCTCGCGCCGTCGTCGTCGCTCGGCTCGGCTTTGGCTTTGGCTTTGGCTTTGGCTTTGGATTTGGATTTGGATTTGGATTTGGATTTGGATTTGGATTTGGATTTGGATTTGGTCAAATGATCTGATTGATTGATAATCTTTTTGGACCAAATTTATTTAAAATTCAATCTTCATTTTCTGAAATTATTTTTAATTCCCGCGGGAAAAAAAAAATAATAATAATAATATTAATTCGTTAAAAAACTTCCCAACGTTCTTAATTTTCAGGAAAAGGCCATACATATCGAGTCATAGTGTGATTTCGTTCCCGAATTTGAGTTCGTCGAAGTCGTAGGCGTTTGAGGTACCGCCACTCCTACGACAGGTATATCCGTTATATCCTGGGAGGAAATAATCCACAACCTCGGGTACAGTGAGGGGGTTAAATTCCTTAAGGACACACAGTGAATTCTGTGGTCTCGGATTTCTTCATTTCTGTGATTTTTTTTTTTTTTTAAACGTTACATACGTTCTGTTTGTGTCTCTTCTTATTACTGGTTTCAGTTTCTCGTTGCTTTGAACACGGACAGACGATAACAAGCTTAAGGAATTTAATTTATTTCCGTGTTCATCTGTTGTTAACGAACTTGTATGTTGTTTGGAGACTAAATCTTCGGATTTTCTACTCCGGTTGAGATTAAAGTTTTCAGAACTTTCTACTCATTTGGGTACTTGATTTGAAGATATAAAAACTTCATCAAGTATACTACATACAGTATATTACATTCTATTTGAAGTTTGTTTTAATTCTGTTTGTGTAAATTTGATTCGGTTTGAAGAAATAAAAACTTCACCGATTATTAAAGTGTTCTGTTATTTCCTACGACAGAAATGGGAGACCAAACTCCAAATTTGAATGCTACTGCTACTGTTACTGCCACACCAGCCCCCGTCGTTGGTTCTACGAGCAATGCTGCGTCCTCCAGTCGTACTGCACCAGCACCGGCTCCGGCAGAGAAGCCCGGAAAATTCACCGGGATTGATTTCAAACGATGGCAACAAAAGATGTTCTTCTATCTAACTACTTTAAGCCTTCAAAAGTTTATTAAGGAGGATATTCCGGTTCCGCCGGAATCAACACCTGAAAATGAACGATTTGTTGTAATTGAGGCGTGGAAGCACTCAGATTTTTTGTGCAAGAATTACATTCTTAGCGGACTGGAGGATGATCTTTACAACGTCTATAGTAATGTGGGAACATCAAAAGAACTATGGGATGCGTTGGAAAAGAAATATAAAACAGAAGATGCTGGCTTAAAGAAGTTTATCGCTGCCAAGTTTTTGGACTACAAAATGGTAGATGGCAAGTCTGTTGTCACTCAAGTTCAAGAGTTGCAGGTTATCATCCATGATCTCCTCGCTGAAGGTATAAATTTAATTAATGCCTTTGTCAAAAGTATTCAGTGCCCCGTCACTTACATGTTGTTTGTTGTAGGTTTGGTGATTAGTGGGGCGTTTCAAGTTGCGGCAGTGATAGAGAAGTTGCCTCCTTCATGGAAGGACTTCAAAAATTACTTGAAACATAAGCGAAAGGAGATGACATTGGAAGATCTTATCGTCCGGTTGAGAATCGAGGAAGATAACAAGGCAGCGGAGAAAAAGGCAAATGGGAGATCAACCATAGGGGGAGCACATATAGTTGAAACTGCCCCAACTAATATGAAAAAGAGGAAAAAGGCATCGGGACCAAGGAACTATCCCAACAAGAAGAAATTCCAGGGAAACTGCCATAATTGTGGAAAAATCGGACACAAAGCTGCAGACTGTCGTGCTCCGAAAAAGGAAAAGAAGAAGGGTCAGGCTAATATGGTTGAAACAAACGAGGAGGTTGATGACTTGTGCGCTATGTTGTCCGAGTGCAACCTAGTGGGAAGTCCGAAAGAGTGGTGGATTGACTCTGGCGCCACTCGCCACATTTGTGCTGTTAGAGAAGCCTTTGCTTCATATGCTCCCGCCGGGCCCGACGAAACAATATATATGGGAAATTCTGCAACGGCCAAGATTGAAGGTTATGGAAAGATACTGCTGAAGATGACCTCTGGCAAGGTGGTGACTCTCAACAACGTCTGTCATGTTCCTGAAATTAGGAAAAATCTTGTATCTACCGGACTTCTAGTGAAGAACGGTTTTAAATGTGTTTATGTTTCTGACAAGGTTGTAATAAGTAAGAACGAAATGTACATAGGAAAAGGCTACCTCACAGAGGGCCTTTTCAAACTGAATGTAATGGTTGTTGCTAATAATAATAAAGTTTCTGCTTCGTCTTACTTGCTTGAGTCAAATGATTTATGGCATTCACGTTTAGGACATGTCAATTATAGAACCTTGCGAAAAATGATTAGTTTGGAAGTATTGCCTAAGTTTGAATGCAATCAATCAAAATGTCAAATCTGTGTTGAATCTAAGTATGCTAAACATCCTTATAAGTCAGTTGAAAGGAATTCAAGTCCTTTAGACTTAATCCATACAGATATTTGTGACATGAAGTCAATTCCATCTCGCGGTGGAAAGAAGTATTTCATAACTTTTATTGACGATAGTACGCGGTATTGCTACGTTTATTTACTTAATAGTAAAGATGAAGCAATTGAAGCGTTCAGGCAATACAAAACTGAAGTTGAGACTCAACTTAACAAAAAGATTAAAATGATAAGGAGTGATAGGGGCGGTGAATATGAATCTCCTTTTGAACAAATATGTTTGGAATATGGCATTATTCATCAAACAACTGCTCCTTACTCGCCACAATCAAACGGAATTGCGGAAAGAAAAAATAGAACACTGAAAGAAATGATGAATGCCCTGTTAATAAGTTCTGGTTTACCCCAGAACTTGTGGGGGGAAGCCATTCTAACAGCTAGCCGAATACTCAATCGAGTGCCCCATAGCAAAACAAAATCAATTCCATACGAAAAGTGGAAAGGAAGGAAGCCCAATTTGGAATACTTCAAAGTGTGGGGGTGTTTGGCCAAGGTGCAAGTTCCTAAACCCAAAAGGGTAAAAATAGGACCTAAAACCGTTGATTGTGTTTTCATAGGATATGCCACAAATAGTAAGGCATATAGATTTCTGGTTCACAAATCAGAAAATCCCGACATTCAGGTGAATACGGTAATTGAATCAGATAATGCTGACTTCTTTGAAACCATATATCCGTATAAAAAAGAATGTGCGTCGTCTAGCAAAGAATCTAAACGACCTCGGGAAGAAATAAAGGAAAACATTCCTGATGAGGAAAATCCAAGACGTAGCAAACGTCAAAGGACGACTACTTCCTTTGGACCAGAATTTTTAACATTTTTGTTGGAAAATGAGCCTCGAACGTTCAACGAAGCTACGTCTTCATCGGAAGCTCAATTTTGGAAAGAGGCAATCAATAGTGAGATAGAATCCATATTGAACAACCATACTTGGGAATTGGTTGATCTTCCTCCAGGGAATAAACCTTTAGGTTCCAAATGGATTTTCAAGCGGAAAATGAAAGCTGATGGCACTATTGAAAAATATAAGGCAAGACTAGTTGTTAAAGGGTTTAGACAACGAGAAGGTCTTGATTACTTTGATACATACTCGCCGGTAACGAGGATTACATCTATTCGGGTGTTAGTAGCATTAGCCGCCGTGTACGGTCTTGAAATCCATCAAATGGATGTGAAAACAGCCTTCTTAAATGGAGAGTTGGAGGAAGAAATTTACATGGAACAACCCGAAGGGTTTGTAGTTCCAGGGAAAGAGAAGAAGGTATGTAGACTTGTTAAGTCTCTTTATGGACTAAAACAAGCACCAAAACAGTGGCATGCAAAATTTGACCATACGATGCTGTCAAATGGATTCAAGATAAATGAATGTGATAAATGTGTCTACATTAAGAACACTCCGAACCACGTCGTCATTGTTTGTTTATACGTGGATGATATGTTAATAATGAGTAACAACATTGCTAACATAAATGCTACTAAGCGCATGCTTGCTAGTAAGTTTGATATGAAAGACTTAGGAGTTGCCGATTTAATTCTGGGAATTAAAATCCATAAGACTCCTCAAGGTCTAGCATTGTCTCAATCTCATTATATTGAAAAAGTACTTGAAAAGTTCAAGTATTTGGACTTTAAAGTTGCAAAGACGCCAATTGATATGAACCTTGCTCTTGCAAAGAATAAAGGTGAAAGTGATTCTCAATTGGATTATGCCAGAGTGTTGGGAAGTTTGATGTATATTATGAACTGTACGCGACCTGATATTGCGTGTGCTATAAGTAAACTAAGTCGCTACACGAGTAATCCCGACCAAAATCATTGGCTGGCAATGAAACGAGTTTTGGGATATTTGAAACATACTCAAAACTTTGCTTTGCATTATAACAGGTATCCTGCAGTTATTGAAGGATACAGTGATGCAAATTGGATCACCGGTTCAACTGAAACTAAATCCACAAGTGGATACGTTTTTACTATAGGTGGAGGAGCAGTGTCTTGGAAGTCATCCAAACAGACATGCATCGCCCGCTCTACAATGGAATCTGAGTTCATAGCTCTAGACAAAGCCGGTGAAGAAGCTGAATGGCTCCGGAATTTCTTAGAAGATATTCCATTTTGGCCCAAACCGTTGGCTCCTATATGCATACATTGCGATAGCCAAGCGGCAATAGGAAGAGCCGGGAGCGTTATGTACAACGGAAAGTCTCGTCACATACGACGAAGACATAATACCGTTAGACAACTACTCTCTAGTGGAATTATTACAATTGACTATGTTAAGTCAAGAGATAATGTGTCGGATCCACTAACTAAAGGCCTAACTAGAGAAGTGGTTGAAAGATCATCGAGGGGAATGGGACTATGGCCGAGGACAAGTCATCGTGGCGGTAACTCTACCTAGAAGACATGAGATCCCAAGATCTAGGTTCAAAGAGATCAAACAAAGTCATTGATGACGGTTCAACATTGTCACAATAATTTTTTGGTCCATTCTCGTGATGAGACAATGTTCAGTACCAGGATAAAGCATTAAGGCTTTTTAATGGTTTCTAAGTTTGATACGGGGTATATCAAATAGTGTATCTACGGGATGACACATTTAGGAATCACCTATGTAAGTGTGAAGTGTAAGCCGCTTCAAGGAGAACTCTGTAAGGCCAGCTCTCTACGCACTTATGAACCAGGAAGTGTTCATGGCTGAAACGAACAAAACAATGAGAACCAAAAACGGTTAAAGGGTTAATTGTGTGACATGTGGTTGTCTAGGTATACACCAAAGCTCGACGGTTCAAAGATATCAAATCTACCGATTGACCGAGTATATCCGACATATGCTCACTACGGAAAGTTCAAAGAGAAATCTACTTATCCAGATGCAATTAATCCTTGCTTACGAATCACACAGTTTTTTGTCATGCATGTTTTTCATCATATAGCCATTCCCCATTCATGTGGGGGATTGTTAAAGCTAGTTAATGATTAAAGCTAGCTAAGTTGGTGTGAATGAGAAATGGAGGGAAGAAGACAATAGAAGGAAAATGAAGTTTCAAAGCAAAGTTCCTTTGAAAAGGAGCTTTGTACCACATCGGTGGTAGAAAGGGAAAGTTATGTGCTTATATTAGAAAGCACTTCTTCTAGCTCTTAAAGGGTTAAGAAGAGGGACTCCCCTCGCGCCGTCGTCGTCGCTCGGCTCGGCTTTGGCTTTGGCTTTGGCTTTGGCTTTGGCTTTGGATTTGGATTTGGATTTGGATTTGGTCAAATGATCTGATTGATTGATAATCTTTTTGGACCAAATTTATTTAAAATTCAATCTTCATTTTCTGAAATTATTTTTAATTCCCGCGGGAAAAAAAAAATAATAATAATAATATTAATTCGTTAAAAAACTTCCCAACGTTCTTAATTTTCAGGAAAAGGCATGGCCTTTCCCGAACAGGCACCAAGCCTTTCCGAACAGTCTCAATTCAAGGCTATATAAACTGAGGCAATGCCTCATTTTCGTATACTGGAAGCATTAAAAAAATTCTGCATTGTTTTTCTTTAAACCAAAAAAAAAAAAAACATATCGAGTCATAGTGTGATTTCGTTCCCGAATTTGAGTTCGTCGAAGTCGTAGGCGTTTGAGGTACCGCCACTCCTACGACAGGTATATCCGTTATATCCTGGGAGGAAATAATCCACAACCTCGGGTACAGTGAGGGGGTTAAATTCCTTAAGGACACACAGTGAATTCTGTGGTCTCGGATTTCTTCATTTCTGTGATTTTTTTTTTTTTTTTAAACGTTACATACGTTCTGTTTGTGTCTCTTCTTATTACTGGTTTCAGTTTCTCGTTGCTTTGAACACGGACAGACGATAACAGATAAAATACGGGAGAGATGTTGGCCAAGGCCCGAAACATACATGCCTTAGTCTCTAGTGATGCGTTTTAATGTCTTGCGGGTCAACGACCAAAGCGGACAATATCACTAGTGAGCTGGGCTGTTACACATGGTATCCGAGCCACTCTGCGTGCAACCTTGAACGATGATGGGGTAAACCTCAATAAGCACGCTGAGTCCCTAAGAGGGGTGTATGTGATACCCTAGGCGAACCCTATATCGACAAAATACAATGAAGATGCTGGGTATACAAGTAGACATACGTAGACTCTAGTGACGCATTTTAAAGCATGAGTGAGCTGGGGGGGTTACAATAGATATGAGGTCAAACATCAAGGATGAACCAGTTTCTTTAGAGTGTAGTTCCAAAAACAACACCACCAAAATTACAAATTTTTTAGTACAATGTCAATATTTTTATTGACTGGATCTTTTAATGACCTCTATATAAATACTCTTTCAATCAAGAACCAGAAAAAGTACAACAAAAATCTACTTACTTACACTGGGTTTGAGCAGCAGATGAAACTAGTTTATCAATAAGACGTCGAAGCCTTTGGGCCCCGGGGCCTGGTCTAAGCTTAGTCGGATTTCCAACGTCCGAACAAGGCGGATTTCCAGCACACCAACCTCCTGGTGTAAAACTACCATTACTGCGATGTAGAAATTCTTGATCAATCCTGTCTAAAACAGGATCATTTTTGTTGAACTTGCGCGCAAATGCAGCGTCGCTTGCTATCATTTTTCCAATGTCATTTAGGGATAGAATGTGTGGATGTTGTTTTGGAGGGATATCCCAAGCAATATAGTGTAAGTCATGGTTTATAACAGTTGAAGAAAATTCAGGTGCATTGCATATAACTGTCTGGAAATAGCCTTCAGGAGAGGATACAAAATTCGAGTAGTACATAAGTAGAGTCCGAGGAAGATTGTCCCAACCCCATATGCAGTACTCCACAAAGGCGCGCGAGAGAACCGTCCAAGCCGAGCCTGTATCAGAATTTTAACATGATTAGTGAAGATTCATGTAGCCGACCCCAACTTGCTTGGGATTGAGCCATAGTTGTTATTATTTATAATTGCAAGAACGGAAAAGAGGACAACTATGGTTCTGGAAGATAGTGCAGCTGCGATATACTCCTAGATAATGTTATATGGACTTTGCAAAATGCTGCCGCACCCGTGTCTGATTCTAAAAAAATATACTACTTTTGGAGGATCTGAATCGCACCCGACGATATTTTCGGAGAGGCCGAGCAACATAGCAGTTCCTAGATATACTGCTTCATATAGATAACCCCAACTTGCTCGGGATTGAGGCGCACTTCTTATTATTTATAATAGCAAGAAGGAAAAGAGAACAACTATGATCCTGGCAGATAGTGCAGATGCGCTATAGTCCAAAATGTTGCCGCACCCGTATCAGATCCTCCAAAAATGAACTACTTTTGGAGGATCCGACAAGCACCCAATGACATTTTCGGAGAGTCCGAGCAATATAGCAGTTCCTAGATATACCGCTTCATATAGCTGACCTCAACATGCTCGGGATTGAGGCGCACTTCTTATTATTTATATTACCAAGAAGGAAAAGAGGACAACTATGGTCCTGGCAGATGGTGCATATGCGCTATACTCCAAAATGATGCCGCATCAGTGTCGAATTCTCCAATATATGCACTACTTTTGGAGGATCCGACACGAACCCAACAACATTTTCGGATAGTCTGAGCAACACAACAATTCCTAGATATACCACATCATAAGGCCAGAACATGACAAAGTCATTTCCTTTTCTCCATAATATTGGTAAATTTTTTTAATATATGATGTTTTATCAAACAAAATAGTAGAGTCCCGATGCACAAATCATCCCGCGTTCATGCAGGGTCCGGAAAAAGGCAGACTACTCTGATGCACTAATGCAAGCATCAGTGGCTGATTCCACGGTCATGACCAATGTTCAATTCTAAGGGAAAAAAAGCCATAAAACTTTTGGGTTCAGCATTGAAGTACATTTTGTCAATGCTGAGCTGCATTTGTGAAGCATAAACATCAGCAAACACCTTCAAGAAAACCAAAATATGCAGATTTAGTTATGATATCTAACCGGTAAAGAGTTTAAAGGCCGTGGGAAGAGTTCGCCTTGGCGAGACCCAAAATATATCAGATTTAGTATTCTGATATAGCCCGGGGTCTATAATAAGCGGCATTGCCCTTTGTGACCTGCAGAAGGATAAAAATAATGACATAAAAACTACAGAACGAACCGCGAAAACAGCCAAAGCACAAAATGAGAAACTCAGGAAAAAGGAGAAACATACTCTTTCCATCTCAGCCGGCTTGTATGCTCTATGAAATTAAAATCGCGTTTTACTTCAGAAAATGTGTAGAGAAGATCTGTAAAGCAAATGAGTAAATCAAATAACACCTTCAAGAAGCAGAAAATGGACCAAAAATTTTTGCAAAACAACAAGAGAACTAACCGTCTTGAGTTAGTAGAGGATAATCAGACGCGCTCAGGTTAATAAACCAATCCCAATGCTTATATTTCTTCAGGAGAATAGACGCGGCATGAAGAGTGTTAGAGACCATAGTTGGACCGCGATAAGTCACCATATTTGCTTTTTTAATCATGTGTACATTCCCAATCTTGACAAAAATAGGTTCTTTTGCAACTCTAGAAGCAAGCTCTAGTCTATCCTCTACCGATGATTTTAAGTCCAAGTGAATAACATAATAATTCCGCGGATGATACAGTGATTTCAGTGTTCGCCAAAGTTGATCTAAATCACCCTTTGATCCGGATATCAAGTAAGCAAAACGCAGTGCAGGAGGAGCAGCAGGAGGAGGAGGAGGACTAGGACTAGGAGTTTGCTTAATCTTTGATTCGGCTAAATACAAACTAGTTTGATTTGTTATAACATGAGATGGGAAAATTGAGAAAACTGAATTGATTGTATGCAATGAAGAAATGAGGCCCATGTCGAAAGAGGTAGCAAGAAGGAAAATCGACACGAGTGAGCTTATAACTAAAGGAAATATCCATCTTTTCTCCACATTCAAGGACCTCATTGCTAAACGTTATCATGTACTCTAACGAACGTCTCTTTTCACTTCTCCGAAATCTTAACATAAAATCTACGTAGAAAAACTTCAACAGATTTACAGTCTGTGTTGCTTTTGACCACTCGGCCCCTTCAGCATATCCCCTGAAGGAACGATTGACAATAGGTGGAATATCCACCTCCGTAATCTCAACGTTGGAAGTGGAATATCCGCCTCCAACCAAACTCAACTCTCATCGACTAGGCAGTCGAAAACCAAAAGGCCCCTCGAGCCTGTAGTTATTAAGCGTCGCCTTCTTCAACTTGATCCCCTAACTTATACTCTTTGAATATTCTGTTGAATCAAAAGCCAACAAATCAAATGTCAGCATTTAGCATTATTTAAACTAAAATGGTGAAGAAAATTCTGATAAGGGAAAACAAGTTGAGCGAAAAGTTGGTAGAAAGACAAAACAAGACTCTTACTATTGTAAACATGCTAATGTTCAATACAAATAAATCTTTTTTTATTAGGGAAACAAACAGAAGTAAACATCCAAATGAGTATTTTTAGAAGAATAAGGCCAAGAAAGTTACATCAGGACTGCATTTTGGGATCAACGAGACCAAATCAACAACAACAACGACGACAAGTCAGTAAAATCCCACAAGTGGGGTCTAGAAGGGTTGTGTGTACGCAGACCTTACCCCTACCCCGAGGGAGTAGAGAGCTTGTTTCCGATTGACCCTCAGCTCAAGAAGGCGAAAAGAGATATTAGTACCATCAAGAGAAATCTTAGAAATAATAACAACGTTCTAAGAAACAGAAAATAGATGAAAAACAATAACGAGACCAAATCATAGGCCAATAATATTGTCCTAAGCTGATATCTTATCTACTCCTTTATTGCATTCACAAAATTCAGATTTGCAAATATGTTAAACACTCGAAAGGAGAGAAAAAAACAGAATCTAATATAATAATGCCAGGAAAAAAAAATCTGTGCAGCAAGACAAATAACTTTTTGTATTATTAAAAAAAATAATTTAACTCTCTTGATTGACTGAGACATGTTAATTATATTAAAAATACATAAATGCATGGTTGCACCTTTTCACATATACACACAATTTTTTACTTTTTTAAAAAAAAAATCTACATGCATATATATAACTCGAGTCAGTAGCAGAGCCACATGCAATGAATCGTCGAAAAGTTATGTTGCATAAATAGGTAAAAGAAAAAATTGAATCGCTCGAAATAGAAGCATATAGGTTCAAATCTCAAGTAGGACATTTATGTATATTCTTGGGTATATACCCATGTTAGAATTCTTGGCTCCGCTACTGACTCGACCTTGATTATCACTTTAACGTTTATATTCTGGATCCGTCTCTGCCATTATGAAAAAATATGTAAAGGTATAATAAAAGAGTAAGAATTCAATTTACATATACATTTGAGAAGCTTGAAAAAAGATGATCCTTTGTTTTGTACACATCCAAGCATGAAAATGATGAAGAAGAATAAGAACAATGGACGTAAAAGAGAAGAACCTCTTCTTCCCTTAAGCTTTGTGGAGCTTTTCTGTTAACTGACTTCCGGGAAACCATCCCACTTTCTCAATAATTTTTTTTACTCTTTCTAAAATTTAACTAATTTTTTTTAAATTATTTGGGGCAGTTGTAGCAAAATAGATAAGAAAAATAATTATTCACGTGCTAACTCGTTTCTATCTATATTAAATATGAACGGATTAAATATTTTATCTATTTTTTACATTGCCCGATCTGACCCATCCATTTGACGCCCCTAATTTGGGGTGAGATGGATCGTGGGTAGGGGTGTAGACGGTTTGGTAAAAAATCAATCCTAAGTGAAAAATTAAATAAAGCCGATGAAAATAAACCGACTAAACTATCTTGGTTTTGACTTTAATAAAAAATTGATCACGTCCAACTATGCCTTATAAAAAGGACAAGCAATCGTTACAAATATAATATGAGTATTTAGCCCATAGTCGAATCCCACGGGAAATTAAACTACCATTTACTCTTGTTAGACTCAATGAATTCTTCGTAATCAACTTTCCAAATATTTTGAATAATAATTGGAGATAATTTTACTAACTATAACTGAATGAAAGAAAGTAAACTAAAAGCTAACTATGACTGGGTTGTGTGCAAATAAGAGACGGATCTAAGGTTGTGATTTCCAATATTGATGGAATCCCTTCCTGCTATGTTTCATATAGATTTGCCTAATTGTCTCTATCGATCATGAGCACTCTTACTACCGTAAATCTCTCCCAAGTAATTACGACAATTTACTAGACACAATTTCCCGAGTTACGCTAGCTGACTTTTATTACAACTCACTTTAGATGTAATCCCGCCTTTAAACCCTCGGTTATTGATTCCTCATATACTTTGGGAGTGGTGTGATTCAACAATTACCTAAATATGCACTCTCTCCCGAGTAATACATACTAAATAGGCACAACTAATTGATGATCCTATCAATTAACTACAACAAGAACGTAGTTGAACAAATAGAGATCAAACCGGGCAAACTATATTAACATAACACAAAGTTCATCCTTCAACAGGTTCCATCAAAACCCTAGACTAAATATTTAGCTACTCATAATCGTATTCATACTAATAATAGCAAAATTCATCATAAATGGTAAATACAAAAGGAAGAAAGGAAGAACTCGATGTCGAATTATCCTCCTTGTCTCTTGCCTCTCCTTGCCTTCAACTAAGCTGTAAAAATCTTGATAATGTCCCTTTGGGTGAGCTGGAACTATTATAGATTAAGTGGATTTACCCCTGAACTTCTAAGTTTGCCCCTGAAACTATAATCTCCGAACTGGACTAGCGCGGCTGCGCTCGTTCCCGCGCTAATGGCCACACATATGGCATAGTATCCTGCCTCGAATTCCTGGGTTAGCGCGGTCACGCTAGTGGGCGCGCTAAGTTGGTCATCATTTTAGCTCATCTTTTCTCTCTTCTTTCACACGCACTCAGCTCTGAGGGGGTTTATTTGCTTCGATTAAGCTCCAAACATAGTCCTAAGCGCAACTCGCTCCTGCAAAACATGAAATTCATAATTAGAGCCAATTTATTGTCATTTAACTATCCTAGAATAGTGAAACATAGTCAAGCTGGGGCATAAACAGTTGCTAAATTACATGAACCTAGCCTATTATCAACACCCTACACTTAAATCATTGCTAGTCCTCAAGCAATCTATCACACTTTATAAAGGGTCCTTCACTAAGCTTTTCCCTTAATATATCACACCAAGAACAAATCACCAAAGTTATGTCTAACAGTGTACAATCTTGCCCCAAAAATCGACTCTCACGTGCCGTGCAATATTCGTACTTACTCAAATTACTCTATACAGAGGTCAAGACTTATCTTTCCTTCATGAATCACATGCTCTCACATCACACAAGAGAGTAGTTTCACAAATAATAATATTAAGAACAATTAGGAACTTATATAGACAAAATCCGCTCACCCCTCGAAAGAAAATTCACATGCCACACAGATGCACCATAGACTTTCCCGTAGTGTACTACTATACTAATCGAGCATATTTAGTCTAAGATCAATTAGGAATTTATTTGGTTGTAACGTAGGCTAAGAGATGGGTAGAATATATTTAGATATAGTAACTAACCTCCCTAATCACTTTTAATACAATCACATTAGCAATCAAAACCATACTTATGTCAAACCAGACATTCCACCACACTTCTCTTTATAATACCCCAACTCCATTAGGTGCAATTGTATCAGGTCACCACTTATCAAATACTATATTTACTCATTCTTTTTTTTCTTTTTAAGTGGTGCTTATACTTTTACTTTTTCAAATACTATACTTTTTCTCTATTTCCAAAGTTTCCCTCAAAAACTAAACCACCACCCCACACTTTAACTTTTGCATATTTCATAACCATTCAAGTGCTCTTGGGGGTAAAAAAGGGTTCAAACAGAAGGGCCGTTCAAACAATTGGGTAAGATTTGTAATGTGGTTGCCAAAGAAACAGGCTTGTAGGCTCAACGGGATTAACTACGATGTATCACATTTAGGTGATCTACTTTATATATCTGGATTAATAAAGAAATGCCTATATCATTTCTAATACTAAATAAAGCTGTTATTTCGCTTTGCAAACTCACGGGGCAAGTTCTAGGCATCACATGCAGAGCATAAAATATTGTACAACTCACACACACATGGCACATGACTCTCCATATTGGCTTATCAATACACTATCTTTTGAGTACTCAAGTCAGTTACAAACATACAATTTAAGGCACTCTAACAAGAATCAACCACCGAGGCTAAGCGTTACACTCTAGTGTCTACTGTGTTCAGGTGTATCAACGCCAAGGATTCTCTTTCTATTTGACCTCATAGTCCATCAATACTAACTAAAAACTAAAAACAAAATAACAAAACTAGCTACACTCGGTTCAAGTAAAACCCTTGAAAAAGAACCGTGACCCAAAGAAAAATAAGGGGGAGCTACTACACTACCTAAAACAGACAAAAAAAATTGGTATTTTCTTTAGACTTACTTCCCTCAAGAAAATTGTCTAGAAGATCCGTCATCAGGAAGAGTCCGACATTTTTTTTACGTCGACTTAGACCCTCAAGAACCCCGTCGAAAGAGATCCGTCGTTGGGACAAGTCAACTTACCTAATTAGACTATTATCAAAACCACCGAAAACAATCAAGAAAATATCAAACAATCAAGTTGTTACATATACACACATACATTGAAGTAACCCCCACCCCATACTTATAAGGAAGACATGTCCTCATGGCATACAAAATAAAAAAACAGTGAGGTAAAAGAACCTCCCTGAGTGATAACTCTTGATTGGAGACTATCTCTGGTTTAAGATTCCAAGCACGACCCAGAACTCTCAACCAACCCAAGATTTTCTTCTCTAATTTCACCTGCTGGGTGGCCAGTGCATCAACACATGTACCTAATTCAGCGACTGAGGTACGCAGTCCGGCCACCTCCTGCTACCAAGTTGTGAACCGGGTAACCCGAGCAGTCCCAAATGGTGTTGCAGTTGCTGCAATTTGCTCATGGGTCGGTGACTCGGCCCTCACATCCTCCTGCGCAGCCTCCTCTTCCTAACAGTTATCAAACCACTATCATCACCACCTGCTACCACTGGCTCCTTCTTAGTGGTTACCCTATCTTCTCGGAACTTGGAGTCTTTTGACACTATCCCATCCACAGCCAGATTTTCCGGCACCTGAACTGCCTGGCATAGTCTAGTAACTAAGGAAGGTAAGAAGAACCCATACCTTTTCACGGGACAACTGATGAACATCTCCTCATGAATCACCTTGGCCACGTCAAAGTTGTAACCATTCATAAAGCACCATACCAGAGCTGCTGGAGGACCATTCACCTCCGTGTTGTTAGAAGACGGGATCAGGCGATTGTTGATAACATATAACCAACGCGTCACTTCAAAGGTTAGCGCCGCAGAGTGAAACTTCTCACCATACTTCATCCATATGATTTTCTTGCCAGGTGCACCGATTGTTGCAAATAACCGCTCCCACTACGTGTGTGATTTTCCATACATCTCATAATAGTCTTCATAAGGATCCACAAGGGTGGGCGACTAGTATATTCTCCGTATAGCCTCAGCAAAGGTATCCAAGGCCGTCTACGCACAGTTACTACGCCATTTGCATGTTCTTTTACATTGGCGTAGAACTCACAAACAACCATCACATTCCCCACGTCTGACTCTTCAATGAAGATTTGTAGCCCTCGCCTTACTAGCTCGTTATACAAGTTAGGCAGCCCAGCTGGACCGACCCTATATCTATGCCTCTTTTCGGTATCGGTTTCTTATGGACCTTTTCTGCAAAGCATTCTTGGGCCTTGACAGAGACGAACCTGCTACTATCAAAGGGATGAGAAGGAGCTGACCCACGCGCCCTGGACGATCCATCTTGATTGCTGGAAGAAGCACCTTTGGTGAGTTGTTTCCTACAGGGAGCCATAGTACCTGGATAAGAAATAACATTAGCACAACCCCAAAAAAATGTGACGCAATGCGATTAAACTTCATGCGCACAATTGGTCACAATTACTCATTTACACTCATTGTTGCGTTTAAACAAACATCTCGTGGGCATTATATACCCACACCCCAATTCATACATGATTCATCCCAATACCACCACAATTTCTCCAAATTCACCCACTAAGTTAAGATACAACTCTACCAACGTTACCGCCCACAAATAGTACACAAACACTACAAATGTCTACAACGAAAAGAAAAAAAAAGGCTACTACATATTTTTTAAAAATAAACAAAAATCTATACAAAAAAGAGAAAAATGGAAAAAAGAAACCATACCTGTAGTGAGAGAATGTAGGAGAAGTGAAGAAGAGTAGGGGAGAGCGTGGCTTGAACCTTGGGGAATTTGGGTTGGGAATTTGAAGAAGATGAAATTTTATGGAAGATGGAATTTGAAGAAGAATGGGTTAGGGTTGGGGAAGTGGAGCGTTGGGGATTTCTTAGAGTGAAGAAAGGGGGAGTAAATAGATGTGGGTGGGGGAGGGGGATTAGTTAGGGGAAATAAAACTTAAAAAATTATACAAAATAAAAAATTAAATAAAAACTAAAACAAAATGTTAAGTTAAACAGGAAGAACTAGCACGGTCGTAGCGCGGTACGAGTGTGGCTGCGCTAGTCAAACATTGTACTTGTCCACTAGCACGGTACAAACGCAGTCATAGTGCGGTCGCGCTAGTGATAGAGAAGCTGAGGCAGAATGTTTGCCTATATGCGCGGCCTGTAGCGCGGTGGGTAGCACTGCCGCGCTCCTAGGCATGAAAATTTTCCATTTTTTCACCTATTCTTTTCGCGTCCAATGGACTTATCACCTGTATTAGTTAGTACTTACCAAAATCAAAATTAACAACTAGTAGCTATCATTGGGTTGCCTCCCAACCAACGCCTTAGTTAATTTCGTGGTATGACAATTACAACAAATCAATGGGTTGCCTCCCATGCAGCGCCTGATTTAACGTGGCGGCATGATGCAGATAAGTGCATTTGCGGTTCGCTTGACCTCTTAAGTACAGTCAGATGGATCATAACACTTCCTTTGGTTCATTCATGCCCACATATAGTTTCAATCTCTGCCCATTGACTCTAAATGTATGAGAGTCTTTTTCTGAGGCAATCTCTACGGTACCTGAAGGGAATACTTCAACCACTTAAAATGGTCCAGACCATTGTGACTTGAGTTTACCCGGAAATAGCCTTAATCTTGAGTTATAAAGCAAAACCATGTCTCCGAGATTGAAATTTCGCTCAACAATGTTCTTGTCGTACAACCTCTTCATTCTCTCCTTATACAGCCTCATGCTCTTGAAAACAAGATATCTGAACTCGCCGAGCTCATGCTATTCTGTGACTCTATTTGTTCCCGCAGCTTCAATGCCCATATTCAGCTATTTTATTACTCACCAAGCTCTATGTTCTAGTTCCACTGGCAAGTGACAAGCCTTTACGAATACCAACTTGTATGGTTACATACCAATTGGTATTTTGAAAGCAGTTATGTAGGCCCAGAGTGTATCATCTAGCGTTTTCGCCCAGTCAGTTCTTATGACATTCACAGTCATGGTTAGCACACTCTTTATCTCTCTATTAGACACTTTGACATGTCCACTGGTCTGGGGATGATATAGGGTTGCTACCTTGTGGCGCACATCGTACTTTGCTAGCAATTTCTCGAAGGCTCAATTGCAAAAGTGAGTGCCTCCATCACTGATAATAGCTCTCGGGATCCGAAACGGGCGAATATATTCTTCTTCAGAAACCCCACTACCAATCTTGTATCATTGGTGGGTAGTGCTGCAGCTTCAACTCATTTGGACCCATAATCTACATCAACAAGTATGTACTTATTTGCCAAAGGAGCTGACAAATGGGCCCATGAATTCTACCCTCCACATCGAACACTTCAACCTCTTGAATTGGGTTCATGGGCATCTCATGGAAACAGGAAATGTTCCCGGTTTGATGACATTCATCATAACCCTTCACCCATTTATGTAAATCCTTAAACACTGTTGGCTAGTAGAACCTGGCTTCTAATTCTTTTGTTGTCGTCCTGACTCCTGAAAAATGCCCGCCATACGCCGATGCATGACTTGCCTGCAAAATAGAAGATTGTTCTATCTTGGGGACATACCTCCGGATCATATTTTCAACACATACTCAAAACAGATAAGGTTCATCTCAGTAATACATACGGCAGTCACGATAAAACTTTTCCTTTTTCACAGATGAAAAGTTATGGGGAAATATACCCCTCGCTAGGTAATTTGCAAAGTCTACATACCGTGGCACTTCCTCAAAGCTTGTTGTAGTAGCTGATTGTCTGGAAAGGTTTCTAGAATATCCTTAACTTCAACTGAGTTTTCAGCTTCTTTAAGTCGTGATAGGTGATCAACGACCTGGTTTTATGTGCCATTACGGTCGTGAATCTCAAGGTCGAACTCTTGCAGGAATAGCACCTAATGAATCATGAGCGGTTTGGACTCCTTCTTCTCAATCAAGTACCTGAGAGCTGCATGATCAGTATTTACAATTACCCTAGGGCCAATCAGGTATGATCTGAACTTGTCGAATGCAAACACCACATCCAACATCTCGTTTTTAGTCACAATTTAGTTCAACTGGGCTCCACTCAACGTTCTACTGGCATAGTAAATTAGGTGCATTAGCTTGTCTTTCCGCTGTCCCAGCACTGGCCCACTACATGGTCACTGGCGTCACACAAGAGTTCGAATGGTTGCTCCAGTCGGGGGCAACAATGATGGGTGTTGTGACTAGCCTCTTTTTTTCGCTCCTCGAATGCTACCCTGCAATCTTCAGAAAACAAGAAAGGGTGATCTTTTTCTAACAACTTACAGAGAGGGTTGGCAATTTTTGAGAAGTCTTTTATGAATCTCTGGTAGAAACCGGGATGCCCGAGGAAGCTCCTGATTGCCTTGACTGAAGTGGGGGTGGCAGTTTTTCTATCATGTCAACTTTAGCAAGATCCACTTCGATTCCCTTGCTTGATACCCGGTGTCCCAAGACTATGCCCTCTTGTACCATAAAATGGCACTTCTCCCAATTAAGTACCAGGTTAGTCTCAGACACTCGGATCAGATTTATAAGGCACTCATCGAATGATTTTCTCACCATCGAGAAATCATCCATGAACACCTCCATTATGTATTCGGCTATGTTAGTGAATATGGCCATCATGCACCTTTGGAATGTGGCGGGTGCATAGCATAAACCAAAGGGCATCCTCCTAAAAGCATAAATTCCATATGGACACGTGAAGGATGTCTTCTTTCTATCCTCTAGTGCAATGGAGATTTGGTTGTACCCCGAGTACCTATCTAGAAAATAGAAGTGGGACCTCCCTACCAATCTTTCAAGCATCTAACCAATAAAGAATAATGGGAAGTGGTCTTTCCGGGTGGCTAGATTTAATTTCCTGTAGTCCACACAAATTTTCTAGCCTGTGACAGTTCTTGTATAGATCAGCTCATAATTATCATTTTTGACCAATATCATACTACCCTTCTTAGGTGTGACGACCCAACGGGTCATCACCGTAATCCTCCCTTTCGTTACGCTTTTAAGGCCTTGAAAACCCCTTAATTGGTTGCCTTGATTTGCGTGCATAGTCTGGGCGCGAATTCGGAAATTTTTTATGTGGAAATATTTGAATTCGGTGTTAAAAACTATGAATTTTGATAATAATATTGCTATTGTTGACTTTGGTCAACGTTTTGGGTAAACGGACCTGGACCCCGATGTGACGGTCTCGGAGGTTCCGTATGGAAATTTGGGACCCGGGCGTATTAATCGAAATCCGAGGTCCCAGGCCCGAATACGAAGCTTTTCTTTGAAATTGTTTTTGAAAATGCTTAAGGAAAAATGAAAATGAAAATTTGATCAAAAGTTATGGTATCAGCTCGAATTTTGGTTTTGACGCCCAGAACGAGTCTTAAATGAGCGTTAAGCGCTATCCATAAAGTTTGGTTGGAAGTGGACGTCGTTTGACTTGTTTCGGACTAAAAGTGGAAAGTTTGAAAGTTTAGAACTTTGAAATGAAAATAATGAGTTTTGGAGGTTGATTCTTTGATTTTGATATTAATTTGGCGATTTGATCCCACGAGTAAGTCCGTAGGATGTTTTTGAGGTGGGTTGTATGTTTGGGTTGGAGCCCCGATGTCTCGGGTGACTTTTGGATAGGTGTTAGGCTCATTTGAAATATTTTTAACTGCTGGTGTCTGCAGTCTTCGCATTTGTGAAGACATATTCGCAAATGCAAACTCCCCCTTTTGCCTGCTTCTTCGTAAATGCGAGGAATAATCTCGCAAATGCAAACCACCCTTTCTTGGCCAGACATCGGAAATGCGATGTTTTTCTCGCAAATGCGATCGTCCCCCTTGGCATCCAGACTTGGCAAATGCGAAGCCAATCTCGCAAATGCGACCTCCCCCGCCTAAGCCATGGGTTCGCAAATGCGAACCCTTTTCTCGCAAATGAGAGTTCCTCCGTTCCCTGTCCAGTTCGCATTTGCGAACAACCTCTCGCAAATGTAAATTTCCCTTTTATTTTGTCAGTTTGCAAATTCGAAGTCAATATCGCATTTGCGACATCTGCAACTGTGCAACTTGTACCTAACCGATTTTGAACTTCATATTTCATATTTTCAAAACCCAAAACCTCCATAGGCGATTTCTCTCGAACCCCTTTTTCCCCAAACTACTTGTAAGTCAACTTTTACTAGTTATCTTCAATCTTTATCATCTTCTAACATGATTTATCTTTAAATCAAAGTTTTCATGGTTAATAATGGGGATTTGGGGTAAAACCTAGGTTTTCATAAAATTGGGGATTTGGACCTCAATTTGGGGTCCGATTTCAAAACAAATTGCATATATGAACTTGTGGGGGAATGGATTGGTTCGAACCTCGAGTTTTGACCATGTGGGCCCGGGGGCATTTTGGGAATTTTTGGGTAAAACTTTGGGAATTTCATTCTGAGGCATTTAAACCGATTTAACTAGCATTTGTTGATACATTTGAGTAATTGTGGTTAGATTCGACCGGTTTTGAGGCGAATTCGAGGAGTAAAGCTATTCTAGAGGCGTGATTGAGTTTGGAAGCTTTCGAGGTAAGTGTTTGATCTAACTTTGGCCTGAGGGAATAGGACTAGCATAATATTTGTTATGTGCTATGTGGAGTCGGTGTATAAGCATGGTGACGGTTACCTATGCGCCCGAGTCTATCATGACCGTGAGTTGTATTTGCTATTAGAATTTTTAAGGAAAAGGACAATTGTGATAATTACTTGTTAAATGAACCATAAAGTGAGCAAATGAACTAAATAATGAAATTTTGGTAATTTTTCTCCCTTGCCGGGACGTATTGTTGAGCTGTTTTCCCTTGCCGGGACTTATTGTTGAGCTGTTTCCCTTGCCGGGACTCATTGTTGAGCTGTATTCCCCTTGCCAGGGTTATTATTATTGCAGTTTTGTTCATACCTTCTCCTATTATTTGTGAATGTTGTTTGGGTGAGGATGAGCGATAAAGCACGATGGGTGATGCCGTGTAACCACTTAATGCTATTGATTGGGTGAGGATGAGCGATAAAGCACGATGGGTGATGCCGTGTAACCATTGATTAAAGCATGATGGGTGATGCCGTGCAATCATTGATCTACTCCATACTATGGACTGGGTGAGGAAGAGTGATAAAGCACGATGGGTGATGCCGTGTAACCACTTTATGCTATTGATTGGGTGAGGAAGAGTGATAAAGTACGATGAGTGATGCTGTACACTTTAATTGACTATCTTGGCGAGGACGAGAGAAAAAGCACGATCGGTGGTGTCGTGCAACATTAATTTACTAGTTTCCTCGTATTGATGTTTATTATACCGTTTCTATTTCTTTGTTGTTGTTGATTAGATAATTGAACTGTTATGCCCCACAATATGCTCCCCTCCCTTTTATTTCTTTAAATTCATGTATCCCCTTCTATTGCCCATATATGTTGAAATGCACAGGTTTATATGATAGTCTTGTCTAGCCTCGTCACTACTTCGCCAGGGTTAGGCCAGGCACTTACCAGCACATGGGGTTGGTTGTGCTGATACTACGCTTCTATGCCCTTTTGTGCACAGTTCAAGACATAGCCTACGGACCGCAGCAGTAGTTAGTGGGCGATCCTTCAGTCCAGAGATTCTGAGGTAGTTTGGTGGCGCTCGCGGGCCCCGAGTCTCTTCTATTTTTTCTAGTTTGTTTTTATTGTATCAAAATAGACATCAGATGTATTTCTTTCAGACTATTGCTTTAGTACTCTTAGTCCCCCATGAGTAGTGACACCAGATACTGGGTAGAGACATGTTGTTAGTTTCCGCATTTTGTTTTTGCTATTGTATTTAAAAGACTTCTGCATGTTTTAATTAAATATTTTGGTATTTAACTTGTTCTGCATTTAAGTTTTGTGAAAATGATTGTAAAGGTTGGCTTGCTTAACTTCGACAGTAGGCGCCATCACGACTCCCGATGGTGGAAAAAATCCGGGTCGCGACAAGTTGGTATCAGAGCACTAGGTTAATTGAGTCTCACAACTCACGGACAAGCTCAGTAGAGTTTGAGAGATCGGTACGGAGACGTCTGTATTTATCCCCCAGAGGCTACATAGTTGGGAAAAATTTCACTCCGTTCATACTTGTCGTGCAATTCTATTTCCCAATATTGATTGTCGTTTTACTCTGTTCTTTCGCAGATGGTGAGAACACGTGTGTCTTCTTCTAGTGCACAGCAGCTCGATCCCCCAGCAGCAGCTCCCGCGAGGGGCAGGGACCGAGGCCGTGCCAGTGGTCGTGGTAGGGGCAGAGCTCAGCCCCGAGCACCAGTCCTAGAGGTGGAGCCTCATATTGACTTTGATGAGGAGGTTCAAGCTCCACCAGCTCTAGTGGGCCCAGCTCAGGTCATAGGAGGGGTTATGTTTTCGCCAGATCTCCAGGATGCTCTCGTCCGTATAGTAGGCTTTATGGATAGTGTCGCTAGAGCGGGTTTGATGCTAGTAGCACTAGCCACTTCTCAGGCTGGAGGAGGGGTTCCGACTCTGCACGTACTCCGGAGCAGGTAGCTCCCCGGACTCAGGTTCCATTTGTTCAGCCCGCGGTGGTAGCTCGGACAGGTATTACAGCTGAGGCCGGTGATGGGACGGCCATGTCTTCGGATGTTTTGTGGAGACTTCATCGGTTCTCCAAGCTGTTCACCACCACTTTCAGCGGTGTTTCATCTGGAGGTAGGGATTTCCATGACATAGGCCATTCCCCGAGACCTTTCCAATCGGCACTTCAGGTTTTTCATGGTACTCCAAGTAGTCGTAGTTTTCACTCGCAATCTTCTGCCCAGCAGACGCTTCGATATTCTCAGCAGCCGAGGGCTTGCTTCACGTGCAGCGACCTAAGGCACATTGCCAAGTATTTCTCTCGAGATTCCAGTAGTAGGGTCCTCGTCCCATGATTCAGGAAGCAGACGATCCACAGGCCGCTCAGTAAGCGATAGTAGGTCAGCCGGGTGCAGTGGCTCAAACCAGGAGTGAGGTCCCTTTTCAGGAGATGGCCAATGAGGGCCGTGGAGTTGAGGTGGTACTGCCACAGGGAGGCGGTCATCGATTGAATAAGAGGCCTCGTCATGCAGGCCTATTTAGTGGTACCTCTTCTGGAGGTAGAGGTTCTTATGGTAGAGGCCATCCTTCCAGGACCTTTCACCTAGCTTCCCCTGTCGCTCATGGTATTTCAGGTGGCCGATCGGGCCAACCCAGCTTCCTCAGTTGCAGAGTGTGTGTAGATATTACGAATGTGTTCGAGTATGGACACCTCAAGGGGGCCTGCCCGAGGCTGAGGGGTGCTCATCCGCAGCAGCCGAGGTCCTGCCATGCTTGTGGTTATCCGAGGCACATGGTCAGATCTTGCTCTAGAGCTCTGAGCAGCTCTCAGTATTAGAGTTATCGTGCTTGGCTCCGGGAACCGAAGGTTCTACAACCTACCCAGCCGGCTAGAGGCGGAGGTAGAGGTCTTAGAGGTGGAGTTCAGATCGTCAGCAGTAGGGATCATCTAACGGCCAATTCAGAGGTTGAGACTTCAGATACAGACATTCCAGGTATCGTTCTGATTTGTATTAGAGATGATTAAGTGCTATTTGACCCTGAATCTACGGATTCATATATTACATCCTATTTTTCACTCCATTTGGTTATGCCTAGTGAGGCCTTGGGTTTTCTGTATATGTATCTGCACTGGTGAGTGATTCTATAATGGTCGACCGAGTGCATAGTTCATGTGTGGTAGTATTTGAGGGTTTGGAGATCCGTGTCGACTTATTGCGTTAGATATGGTGGACTTTGACGTTTTATTGGGGATGGATTAGTTGTCCCCGTGCCATGCTATTTTGGGATTGTCGCACCAAAACCGTGACCTTGGATTTACCCGATCTGCTCCATTTAGAGTGGAGAGGGAGTTTAAATGATCAGACCTGTAGTGTGATATTGTATGTGTAGGCTCTATGCATGGTTAAGAGAGGATTGCTTAGCTCGATTGGCGTATGATTGCAACTCCAGCGCCGAGGTTTCTCCGTTGGTTCTGTTCCTATTGTTCGGTAGCTTCCCCGATGTTTTTCCATCATACCTGCCGGGCATACTGCCTGACAGGGATATCAATCTCCGCGTTGATCTGGTGCCGGGCACTCAGCCTATTTCCGTTTCATCGTATTGCATGGCCCTGCCAGAGTTGAGAGAGTTAAAGGAAGAGTTTCAGGATTTGCTTGGTAAGGGTTTCATTAGGCCAGAGTTTCGCCTTGGTGCGTACCAAACGTTATTGCAAAAAGGAAGGGCGGTTCGATGAGGATAAGTTCCAATCAGCTTCAGAGCACCAGGGTGTTTTCTCAAGGATAGATTCGGGATCTAGTTACCACCAGTTTAGGATTAGAGCAATCGGTGTCCTTAAGATAGTTTTCCGCACCGGATTGATTTTGCCCATGGGATCAGGATCTCCTATGGTTTATTGTGTTTCTTCCCAGGTTGGGCTTGGTGCACTGTTTATGCAGAGTGGCGGGGTCATAGTATATGTTTCGAGGCAGTTGAAGATCCACGAGAAGAATATCCAGTTCATGATCTAGAGTTGGCAGCCATTGTTCATGCCTTAAAGATCTGGAGGCATTATTTGTATGGTGTGACTTGTGAGGTGTACACGGATCACAAGAGCCTTCAGTACTTGTTCAAGCAGAAGGAGTTGAATTTGAGACAGCGGAGGTGGTTGGAGTTGTTAAAGGATTATGATGTTTCTATTTTATATCACCCCGGGAAAGGCCAATGTGGTGGCCGATGCATTGAGTAGAAAGTCCGCTAGCATGGGTAGCCTTGCCTATTTTCTGGTCAGCCAGAGACCACTTGCCTTGGATGTTCAGGCCTTGGCCAATATATTTGTGAGATTGGATATTTCTTAGCCCAGCAGGGTGTTATCTTGCACGATTGCTCGCTCGTCATTGATGGAGCGTATCCGGGAGCGGTAGTTTGATGATCCCCATTTGTGTGTCCTGAGAAACACGCTGCAGCGGCGAGGTGCCACGGAGATGACTTTGGGAGATGATGGCATATTGAGGTTGTAGGGGCGAGTTTATGTGCCCAATGTTGATGGTATTCGAGAGTTGATCTTAGCGGAGGCCCACAAATCTCGGTATTTTATTCACCGGGCGCCACGAAGATGTATCAGGAATTGAGACAGTATTATTTGTGGCGTAGGATGAAGAAAGACATTGTTGCATATGTGGCTCGTTGTCTAAATTTTTAGCAGGTTAAGTACAAGCATCAGAGGCCTGGTGGGTTATTTTAGAGGATAAAGCTTCCCGAGTAGAAGTGGGAGAAAATCACCATGGATTTTGTCACTGGCCTTCCGATGACTCGGAAGAAGTTTGATGCTATATGGGTTATTGTTGATAGGCCTACTAAGTCAGCGCATTTCACCCCCGTTGCCACCACCTATTCATCCGAGAGGTATGCTGAGATTTATATCAGGGAGATCGTTCGCCTTCATGGGGTGCCCATATCTATTATTTCAGAATGGGGTCCGCAATTTACCTCACATTTCTGGAGAGCGGTGCAGCATGGTTTGGGCACCCAGGTCCAGTTGAGTACAACATTTCACCTGCGTTATTGATTTTGGATGCTCGTGGGACCAGTTCTTGCCTTTAGCAGAGTTTGCCTACAACAATAACTACTAGTCCAGTATTCAGATGGCCCCGTATGAGGCGTTGTATGGTAGGCAGTGTCGGTCCCCAGTCCGGTGGTTTGAGTCGGGGGAGGCTCGGTTATTGGGTACAGATTTGGTACAGGAGGCCTTGGATAAGGTCAAGATCATTCAAGACGGACTTTGGTCAGGTCAATCTAAGCAAAAGAGTTTTGCAGATCGTAAGGTCAGGGATGTTGCTTTCATGGTTGGTGAGCGAGTATTGCTCCGTGTATCGCCTATGAAGGGCATGGTGAGGTTTGGGAAGAGGGGAAAGCTTGGACCTAGGTATATTGGCCCATTTCACCGGTGCACCTGGGTTTTCATGTATCCATGCTTCGGAAGTATTACGATGATCCCACCCACGTGTTAGATTTCAGTACTGTCCAATTGGACAAGGATCTCTCATATGAGGAGGAGCCGGTGGCTATTTTAGACCAGCAGGTTCGACAGTTGAGGTCGCGGAGTTATCTTTCAGTGCGTGTTCAGTGGAGAGGTCAGCCTCCTGAGGCGTCGACCTGGGTGTCCGAGTCTGATATGCGGAGTCGTTATCCCCATCTATTCCCCGACTAAGGTACTTCTTTCTTTTGTCCGTTCGAGGACGAACGGTTGTTTTAGAGGTGGAGGATGTGACGACCCAAACGTTCATCACTATAATTCTCCCTTTCTTTATGCTTTTGAGGCCCTGAAAACCCCTTAATTAGTTGCCTCGACGCGAAGTCAGAAAATTTTTATGTGGAAATATTTGAATTCTGTGTTAAAAACTATGAATTTTGATAATAATATTGCTATAGTTGACTTTGGTCAACGTTTTGGGTAAGCGGACCCGGACCTATGGTGTGACGATTGCGGAGGGTCCGTAAGGAAATTTGGGACCCGAGCATATTCCCGGAATCGAAATCCGAGGTCTCAGGCCCGAGTACAGAGCTTTTCCGTGAAATTATTTTTGAAAATGCTTAAGGAAAAATGAAAATGAAAATTTGATCAAAAGTGATGGTATCGGGCTCGTATTTTGGTTCCGATGCCCGTTACAAGTCTTAAATGAGCAATAAGCTCTATCTGTAAAGTTTCGTTGAAAATGGATATCGTTTGACGTGTTTTGGACTAAAAGTGGAAAGTTTGAAAGTTTAGAACTTTGAAATGAAAATCATGAGTTTTGGAGGTTGATTCTTTGATTTTGATGTTATTTTGGCGATATGATCGCACGAGTAAGTCCGTAAGATGTTTTTGAGGTGGGGTGCATGTTTGGGTTGTAGCCCCAAGGGCTCGGGTGAGTTTCGGATAGATGTTAGGCTCATTTGTAACATTTTTAATTGCTGGTGTCTTCAGTCTTCGCATTTGCGAAGACATATTCGCAAATGCGAACGCCCCCCTTTTGCTTGCTTCTTCGCAAATGCGAGGAATAATTTCGCAAATGTGAACCTCCCTTGCTTGGCCAGACATCGGAAATGCGATCGTCCCCCTTGGCATCCAGACTTCGCAAATGCAAAGTCAATCTCACAAATGCGACCTCCTCCGCCTAAGTCATGGGTTCTCAAACATGAACCCTTTTCTTGCAAATGCGAGTTCCTCCGTTCCATGCCCAGTTCGCATTTGCGAACAACCTCTCACAAACGCGAGTTTCCCTTTTATTTTGCCAGGTCACAAATGCGACGTCAATATCGCATTTGCAACATTTGCAACTGTGCAACTTGTACTTAACCGATTTTAAACTTCATATTTCATATTTTCAAAACCCAAAACTTCCATAGGCGATTTCTCTCGAACCCCTTAGTCTCCAAACTACTTGTAAGTCAACTTTTACTAGTTTTCTTCAATATTTATCATCTTCTAACATGATTTCATCTTTGAATAAAAGTTTTCATGGTTAAAAATGGGGATTTGGGGTAGAACCTAGGTTTTCATAAAATTGGGGATTTGGACCTCAATTTGGGGTCCGATATAAAAACAAATTGCATATATGAAATCGTGCGGGAATGGGTAACCCAGTTTTGGTTCGAACCTCGAGTTTTGACCACGTGGGCCTGGGGGCATTTTGGGAATTTTTGGGTAAAAGTTTGGGAATTTCATTCTTAGGCATTCAAACTGATTTAACCAGCATTTGTTGATACATTTGAGTAATTATGGTTAGATTCGACCGATTTTGAGGCGAATTCGAGGAGTAAAGCTATTCCTGAGGCGTGAGTTGAGTTTGGAAGCTTTCGAGGTAAGTGTTTGATCTAACTTTGACTTGAGGGAATAGGATTAGGATAATATTTGTTATGTGCTATGTGGAGTCGGTGTATAGGTATGGTGAAAGTTACCTATGCGCCCGAGTCTAGCATGACCGTGAGTTGTATTTGCTATTAGAATTTTGAAAGAATCCGACAATTGTGATAATTATTTGTTAAATGAACTATAAAGTGATAGTTGAGGAGCAAATGAACTAAAGAAGGAAATTTTAGTACTTTTTCTCCCTTGCCGGGACGTATTGTTGAGCTGTTTTCCCTTGCCAGGACTTATTGTTGAGCTATTTTCCCTTGCCAGGACTCATTGTTGAGTTGTATTCCCCTTTCCAGGTTTATTATTATTGCAGTTTCGTTCATACCTTCTCCTATTATTTGTGAATGTTGTTTGGGTGAGGATGAGCGATAAAACACGATCGGTCATGCCGTGTAACCACTTTATGCTATTGATTGGGTGAGGAAGAGCGATAAAGCACGATGGGTGATGCCGTGTAACCATTGATTAAAGCACGATGGGTGATGCCGTGCAATCCTTGATCTACTCCATACTATGGACTGGGTGAGATAGAGTGATAAAGCACGATGGGTGATGTCGTGTAACCACTTTATGCTATTGATTGGGTGAGGAAGAGTGATAAAGTACGATGGGTGATGCCGTACACTTTAATTTATTATCTTGGTGAGGACGAGAGTATAAGCACGATGGGTGGTGCCGTGCAACATTGATTTACTGGTTTCCTCTTATTGATGTATATTATACCGTTTCCATTTCTTTGTTGTTGTTGATTAGATTATTGAACTTTTATGCCCCACATCATGCTCCCCTCCCTTTTATTTGTTTAAATTCATGTATCCCCTTCTATTGCCCATATATGTTGAAATGTACAGGTTTATATGATAGTCCTGTCTAGCCTCGTCACTACTTCGCCAGGGTTAGGCCAGGCACTTATCAGCACATGGTGTCGGTTGTGCTGATACTACACTTCTGTGCCCTTTTGTGCACAGGTCAGGACATAGCCTATGGACCGCAACAGTAGTTAGTGGGCGATCCTTCAGTCCAGAGATTTTGAGGTAGTTCGCTGGCGTTCGCGCGCCCCGAGTCTCTTATATTTTTTTTCTAGTTTGTTTTTTTTTTGTACCAAAACAGACATAAGATGTATTTCTTTCAGACTATTGCTTTAGTACACTTAGTCGTCCGTGAGTAGTGACACCAGATACTAGGTAGAGACATGTTAGTTTCCGCATTTTGTTTTTGCTATTGTTGTTAAAAGACTTCTGCATGTTTTAATTAATTATTTTAGTATTTAACTTGTTCTACATTTAAGTTTTGTGAAAATGATTATAAAGGTTGGCTTGCCTAGCTTCGACAGTAGGCGCCATCACGACTCCCGATGGTGGGAAAAATTAGGGTCGTGACATTAGGAACACATTGCACCAGGCTAATCGAGTTGCTGTCAGAGATGGGGAAAGTGATTCCTGCATCCAACCACTTAATCACCTCTTTTTTCACCACTTCCTTCATGTTGGGGTTCATCCTTTTTAGTGCTTCCTGGAAGGTTTGTGCCCCTCTTCCAGCAGAATTTTATGCATAAATATGCCGGGATGACCCCCTTAAGGTCTATCATGGTCCACCCAATGGTAGTCTTGTACTCCTTGAGTACCTGCAAAAGTTGTTGTGCTTACACATCTAACAAGTTAGATGAGATAATAACAGGTAATGTGGAATAGGTCCTAGGAACTCATACCTGATATGGGCGGGCATTGTCTTCAACTCCAGCTTTGGTGGTTCTTCTATGAATGGTTTGGCTGGAGGAGTTTCTCTGTTTTCTAAATGCAGGGGCTCGAATTCAATTGTTCTATCCCAAAACTCTCTGCCCTCTAAATCCAGCATCCATTCTGCAATTCTTCCCCATTCACCTCATCTAAATTTACCAGACATACAGCAAGAGGGTCCTCAATAGTTAGCGTCTCATCATCTGTTTTTGCGATTACATCCACGACATCAATAAGAGAACAATTGGCGAATTTACTTGGCCGCCTCATAGATTTCTGCACATTGAATGTAATCTCCTCATCGTTCAACCTCACCCCAGTTTCACAATAAATGAGATCTCTCTTTGTGGCCAAGAACGGCCTTCCCAAAAATATGGAAATTTCTTCATCCACCTTGCAATATAGAATCACAAAATCTGCAGGGAATACAAATTTCCCTACCTGAATCAACACATCATCCAAGATACCAGAGGGTCTTTTCATGGTTCTGTCAGCCAGCTGCAATAACATAGAAGTGGGTCTAGCTATTCTAATCCCTAACCTATTATAGATCGCCAGGGGCATAAGATTTATGCTAGCCCCCAAATCGCAAAGTGCCTTGGCAAAAGCAAATCTATCAATGGTGCATGGAATTATGAAACTCCTTGGGTCAGACAACTTCTCTGCAACTGGTCTAGTCACCACAACGCTGCAAGTCTAAGTTAGGGCCACTGTGGCCAAGTCTTGAAAATTGAATTTTCGGGACATTAAGTCCTTCATCATTTTTGCATAACCAGGCATCTCCTTCAAAGCATAAATCAATGGAATATTTACCTGTATTTGTTTCAGCATCTCCAAGAATTTCTTATATTGTTCCTCCTTCTGGTATTCTGTTAGCCTCTGTGGGAATGGTGCTGGAGGTATCTTCTTCCCAATGATTTGGGTATTCTCTTTGTTAGATACTATCTCAGCTTATTTCTCAGCCTGAATCTGTGTGATAGGTTCTTCTTGGGCAGGTTGTACCGTCACCTTTGTAAGTTTCGTTGAATCATCTTCCTCAATGGGAACCGGTACAAGTGTCTCAGCCTGTCTACTCTCTCGATCCCTCTCTTGATCCAAGTCTAAGTCTCTAGCATTACGTAGACTCATTGACATCAGCTGCTTCAGGCCTTGACCTTTTGGATTTGCATGCGTGTTGCAGGCAATGTCCCATGAGGACGATTTTTCAAAGATATCGAAATCTGGCCCATCTTCAATTCAATATTCTTAACAGCTGACTCATGTGCATATACTCTTTCACTCATTTTTGCATTTGATCCAATAACCTGATGCATCATTGCGTCGAGTCTAGCAAATCCATCTTTCTGTCTCCCACAATGATGAGGAGGATGAAAACCTTGCTGCAAATTTTGATTGTTATATCCCTATAGTATTTGGCAAGGCGCCATATTATTGTGAGGTCGCATACCTCCCATATTTCCATTGTTGAGCTGTGGTTGGACTGGCATGTATGGATGATTCTGTTGGCCCCAATTTTGACCACCCTGTCTCTAGCATCCATAATTAGACACATAATTCATGTCCTCAGGGTAGTGACGATGATCACTTTCTGCATTCCACTGGTTACCAATTGGCTGACTAATGCATGATGTGCATAAGACCCCATTGGTAGTATCAACAATGTGTACATACTACTTTTGCCCCGACTGTTCCACCTTTTTGGTGAGTATACTCATCCGTGTCACTAATATGGCCAATTTTCAGCAAGAGTGTTGGATAGATCTAAGGGCACTGAGTGAACTACTGGAGTGATAGGTGCATTCCTGACTGTCCACCCAAATTCTGTGCCATCTTATCAAGAAAGCTCTGGCTTTCTCTCCATGTTTTGCTCAAGAATGCTCCACCAGCTGAAGTATCAACATCAGCCTTCACGCTATCTGTCAAATCCATGTAAAACCGCTGCTCCAACATCTGATCCGGAATATCGTGATGCGGACATATAACCAACATCCCTAATTGTTCCCATGTTTCTTACAGTGTCTCTATTGATTTCTGTTTGAAGCTAAAAATTTCATCAATTTGCTGTGCAGTCTTGTTGGGTGGATGAAACATATTCCCGAATTGCTTGACTAACTCCTCCCAAGTCATGATGGAGTTAATGGGGAGTGAATTTAGCCAAGTCTGGGTAGCTCTTGTTACTGCGAATGGAAACAACAACAACTTTATTGCTTCCTGAGTTACGTTGGGCTGCCTTTGAGTTTTGCAGATTTATAGGAAATTCGTCAAGTGTTGCTAGTCTTGAGTTACGTTGGGCTGCCTTTAGTCCCTTATTTTGCAACAAGTGCAACATGTTGTTTGTAATTTGAAAAGATTCAACTTGTCTCTGTGGGACTACTATCGTTGTGGCCAAATTCTCTGTTGTGGGTTGTGCCCAGTCATATAGAGCATCCTCTGGCACAAGAGATGCCACTGGAGCTACTAGCACAGCTGGGTCTAACACGTTAACCCCCATGTCCGGTTCGAGTTGTTCAGTTGATTGTTATTGTTTATTTTTCCAGTTAGCCCGATTCAAGGCCTTGAAAACTTTCTCGGGATCTGATAATTCTTCAAATACTTCACCAGTTCTCGATGAGTTTCTAAGCATGTACCTGTACAACCAAGTCAACAAATGGTAAAATTTCAATGCGTAGATTGAAAATAAAGAAAACTGACTATACTAAGAATTTTTGTATTTCTTTCAATTGTAATTGATAACATCGTTAATTCCCTGGCAACGGCGCCAAAATTTGATCATACCCAACTATTCCTTATAAAAAGGACAAGCGATCGTTACAAATATAATCTGAGTATTTAGCACAGAGTCGAATCCCACATGGAATTAACCTACCTATTACTCTTGTCAGACTCAATGATTTCTTCGTAATCAACTTTCTAGATATTTTGAACAACAATTGGAGATGTTTTTACTAACTATAATTGAATGAAAGCAAGTAAACTAAAAGCTAACTATGACTGTGTTGTGTTCAAATAAGAGAAGGATCTAAGGTTGTGATTTTCCCTATTGATGGAATCCCTTCCTACTATTGTTTCATATAGATTTGCCTAATAGTCTCTTTCGATCATGAGCACTCTTACTACCGTAAATCTCTCCCGAGTAATTACGACAATTTACTAGACGCACTCTCCCGGGTTACGTCAGCTGACTTTTATTACATCTTACTTTAAATCGCACCCAAGGCTTCGTTATCCCTAATCCCACCTTTAAACCCTCGGTTATTGATTCCTCATATACTTTGGGAGTGGTGTTGTTCAACAATTACCTAAATATGCACTCTCTCCTGAGTAATACATACTAAATAGGCACAGCTAATTTAGGATCCTATTAATTAACTACAACAAGAATGTATTTGAACAAATAGAGATTAAACCGGGCAAACTATGTTAACATAACACAAATTTCATCCTTCAACAGGTTCCATCAAAACCCTAGACTAAATATTTAGCTACTCATAATCGTATTCATACTAATAATAGAAAAATTCATCATAAATGGTTAATACAAAAGGAAGAAAGGAAGAACTCGATGTTGAATTATCCTCCTTGCCTCTTACCTCTCCTTGCCTTTAACTAAGCTGTAAATACATTGATAATGTCCCTTTGGGTAGCTGGACCTATTATAGGTTAAGTGGATTTGCCCCCGAAATTCCAAGTTTACCCCTAAAATTATAATCTCTGAACTGGACTAGCGCGGCCGCGCTTGTGCCCGCACTTGCGGCCGCGCATATGGCATAGTATTCTGCCTCGAATTCCTGGGCTATCACGGTCGATCTAGTGGGCGTGCTAAGTTGGTCATCATTTTAGCTTATCTTTTCTCTCTTCTTTCACACGCACTCAGCTCCGAGGGGCTTTCCTTGTTTCGATTAAGCTCCAAACATTGTCATAAGCCCTCATAAGTGCAACTCGCTCCTGCAAAACATGAAATTCACAATTAGAGCCAATTTATCATCATTTAACTATCCTATAACAATGAAACATAGTCAAGCCAGGGCATAAATAGTTTCTAAATTACATGAATCTAGCCTATTATAAAAAATCGACTGTAATACCTCGTAAATTTGGCTTAGGTATGTATGTGTTAAATGATTAGTAATAGACATGTGAAGTTCTATTGGGATTAGTATGCGCTGAAATAGTTGTTTTAGAATCAAGATGGAGAGTGAGGCGCATAAGATTCGATAAAATTGACTAAGTTTACAAAAGGTCAGTCTTCCAGCATGATTTAGTGAATATTTGTAAGAAATTTGGAAAACTCAAAACACAATGTAGGCCTTTGCAATATCTTTCCAAAGATATATTTTGGAGCCCGAACGGAGCTTTGTGCGGAAAGTTATGTGCATTTTACAGAGCAGTACGCAATATGTGCGCCCAGGTGAACGCCCAGAGGGTCACATGTGTGACCGCGCACTTGTGGCAGTGTTACTGCCATTTTGCACAGTCGGGTGTGCGGTCGGACCTTTTGGTGCGTGGGGTGGGGGGGCATACCTAAGGGGTCATTTTAAAGCACTACTTCGTCCCTCACACTCCAAAACACAAACACTTTCTCTAGAAAGGGAAGCTCTTAAGAACCTAACTTCTCAAAGGTCCCTCCACCATCCAAGGTAAGTTCTAATGATGATTCTAAGTTGATTTTAATTTTCCAACACCTTATTAATATAGGTAAGCCCTCCAAATCACTAGATATTCGATTGAGGCATCATTATTGAGCGAAGAAACTCTAGAACTCGAATTCAAGAGGATTGAATATCAAAAAGGTGATGTCTTCACCCTCTAATTGATCATACCATTGGATTAATGATTATAGACTCTAAGTTATGGGCGTCTAACGGGCCAGGTCAACCCGTTTTCGGACTAGCCCAGAACGGTTGAACCCGGACCGGTATAAGGGGGCCGGGTGGGGCTGGGTTAAAGGGGTAGGGGGTTTGGTCCGTTCACTTATTTTTAACCGGTTAATCGGACTGGTCAAACCCAGTCAACAGAAATACTATAGAACAGGTTAAATCGGCCCGACCCAGACCGATTGACGGCTAGTCTCTTTTTTTAAAATAAATTATTGATTGGGCAGCCCATGTTAACCGTTGGCAACAGTCACCTGCCAAGGAGTCGTTGCCCAACAACTGATTTTCACAATTAGCCCTTTTTGTGCCTTTTAAAAAAAATAATTAATACTTTTGTAATTACAAATTTAACCATTTGAAAAACTATAAATACACCTCCCCACATCTTCATTTATTCACTCATCTCTCATTTCTCAAACTCAAATTCTTAATTCAAGTTAAATCATACCTCGTACTTCTAGAGTGCTCTCATATGTTTGGGAACACTTTGAGGTGGTAGAAGAAAATGAAGAAGCCTAGAAAGTAAAGTGCAAGAACTGTGGTCGAGTCTTCAATCTTCGTCCAAAGTGTGGCACAAGCAGTTTAGGAGGCATATAAAGAGTTGTCTTGAGCGTCCTCCAGAAATTCATATTTAAGTTGATTTGAGATAATTTGTATTATTTTAAAATTATTAGACATATTTATTCTTAATGTTTTAGTTTGTTTGATTAGTTTGAAGTTATTATGCATGAAAATTTAGGTTTACTCTTTTTTTGTTAATTTACTTGTTAAATGCAAACTTCAATTTTGTAATTTTCAAATAAATGTAGCACTTGCAATTTATAAGTACAATTTTTTCCATATTCATTGTAAAAAAAGTACAACCCAGTATAATCCCACTTAGTGGGGTCTGGGGAGGGTAGTATGTACGCAGACCTTACCCCTACCCTGGGGTAGAGAGGCTGTTTCCAAATAGACCCCCGGCATCCTTCCCTCCAAGAACTACCCACCTTTGCTCTTGGGGAGACTCGAACTCACAACCTCTCGGTTGGAAGTGGGGGTTGCTTACCATCAGAGCAAGCCCCTCTTGTCTCCATATTCATTGTATTCTTTATATTTTTACTTTACATTAATATAACTTACAATAATTATACAAAATACAAAAAAATTAAAAATTACACTAACCCGGCCCCACCCCCTATACCCGTAACCCTTACGGTTTATTCTTTTACCTGGATGAACCCGAACCCATTAAATCCGGTAAGCCCCAACCCATTACCGGCCCGGACCCCAACCCGTATGGTTTCTAAATTATCCTACCCAGCCCGGCCCGACCTACCCGTTAGACACCCATTCTCTAAGTTCATGAGATATGAGTTGATAGATTTGATAGAAAAGCATGAACAATTATATACTTGGGTTGTTAATTGTTGATTATTGATTAAGGATATCATTTATCTTATGGGTGATAAGGAATGTATTGATTATAGCAATTTGAGGTTTTAAAATTTATCTAGGAGCAAGAGAATGGGATTTTGGGTGAAGAAACACCATTAATAAGGCTATGAAGCTTTATACCCACTAAGTATTTGATATAAAATGCCTAAGTGACCAAACATGAATATATTGCTATTATGAAATCCTTTGACTTGTCTTGATATAGATAAAAGTTGAAAGGGTTGGCGAATATTGTATTACACTCAAGGGCAGGAAGTTATAAGTAAGTACAAAAAATAACATACCAGCGCCGCATGCCTCCAGGTGTATGGAATGTACCAACTACCAGCGCGATGAACGGGATTCCCGACGAAAAGTCGGGTAACGCTGCAGTTCAGCCCATATACTCATGGTCACCATCCGTACGCTCAGGTGGAGGGGGTGGCGGAATCAGGTCATGTCGACGGTCCCAAATCTCAATATGCGCCTTTAGCCAGGCCACATATGTATGGTCAACCCTGGAACGATCATCCCGTTGGTAATGTATCCTAATCCAAGTGGGCGGAGTAGGTACAAGTTGCGGTCGACCATACTAGCGAATGACTCGCTCGGTGGCATGATTCTCGACAATATCGAGACACATCAACGGGATGGAAGAGCTCCACATAAGCCGGCCGCTCGAGCAATAATCGAGCAAACCAGCTATTAGCTCATCGTTGTATGGCTTCCATATGAACTATAAGTAAAAACAGGAATGGTGAGTAAACGCAACACATATAAAGCCAGGCCAAGTAAACTTAAGTATACATGTACTTGCTCTCCTCAAGCAAATCCAACAAATCAATGTAATAAGGGAAGATTATGTCGAGCCTCGACCTCGCGTCCATAGCCTCGCCTATCAATCCACCTCCTAGCTAAAGGGAGAAACGACGGAGGTGGTGTATCCTGAGCGATGGGTAGTAGAGGTGGCTGGAACTGCAGGAACCGCTCCCAAGCCCAAACCTAATATACATTGTGGACGTAAAATTTAAAGTATATGTTTACTATGTATGTTATAGTCATGAAAATAATTGACTGTGTTTTCACCTGCAGCAGTGGCAAAATCCGATAACGTCTTGATGAGTATCCATGCTCGCCCGGCACATATGCCTATACAAATAACCTAGAACATAGTCAATTATTTTCATGACTATAACATACATAGTAAAAATATACTTTAAATTTTACCTAGTTATAACTAGATAAATCATCTAGCCACTCAAGATGATGAAGAAATATCAAGCTGACTAGGTTTCCCGAAGTGTTCGGGAATAATAAAACTCACCAAACACAAGCAACATCAACAATTTCGTGTACCAGTCGATAAGAAGATCCGGTGTATCATCCGTAATGTCCGCATCATCGCCTCGAGATGCAGCTGGGCGGGCGTCAACTGCAAACGACTGGCCCCACTCAATCAGCCTCATCCACTGGCTGGAAATCACTGAGCCGCTACAACATCTGCAGGTATCGCAATCCCATATATTCTCTGAGAGCATGCGAGTAAGATACATGATGTCCATCAACTGGCATCCCATAAAGAACCTCCACGTCCTGAAGCATGATGGTAGCCTCGCCGATGGGTAAATGAAACGTGTGCACCTCCGGTCGCCGCCGCTCTATGATAGACGTGATCAATAACCAGTCTAACTGCAACCAGACGATCTCTAAGATCCTATAGAAACCCGTATCTTGAAGGCGTCTAACTATACGGGGATGGAGGTGGTGGGCCCTAAGAAAGTCCCACATATCATCTACTCATCTAGTGCGGAATGTCTGGGCCAAACACTGCCCCTCCAGTATGTATGAAGACCTATGCTTGGCCTGTAGCAATAGTAGCTCTAGCGATGCAGGTCCGGGATGCACAGGCGGAACCTCCATGACGACTACTGTAAATTCAACTATATTAATTAAAATATATTTCTTTTTCATTGCTTAAATTTTTTAAATATATTACAATATCTTTAATATTAAAATTTATTCCATATTTTTACTATAATGTTAATTAGGTTGATACATTCTCTATATTACAATTTTATATTTTATATGTTAATGTATTATTTTATATGTTAATTTACTATTTTATACGTTTGATTCCTATTTTATATGTTAATTTATTATTTTATAACTATACAAAATTTACTTATTAAATATTCATATAACAATACTTAATTTGACAAATATTGTTGTTTTCTAATGTTATTTTCTTATGTTTGTTGACTAGAATTCGAGAGAGTTCGTGTTTGAACTATCAATTGTTTTTAGATATGGGTTTAACAGATAATTAAATATTTAATTTCAATAACTACAAAGTACTACACTAAAACGCACTAAATTTTACTACGTTAAAAGGGCAATACACTACAAGTATGAGCACTACATTAAAATTACGGGTACAACATACCACCACAGGAAACTAAAGTCACATATTCATATAGGTACCACAATAACATCTAAATAAGATTAATTATTTCTAAAATAACAATTTATTTATTTTACTAATTTTTTAGCAAATAAATATTCTAATCAAACTAAAAAATATCAAATTAATTAAATCACAAAACAATCATGAAATAACGTAGAATGTAGTAAAAAATAACTAATAAGAATTTTTTATATTTGAGTTTTAACCAAAAATAAGTCGTAATACGTCGATTTTGATGTTTTGGAAAGTTGAAGATTTGATAATGTGGAGCCGAAACGAGCAACCCACTACAAGATAACACCTTAGATACAACATGGGACCGAAAATTTAATATTTTTGTGGGACCAGTGGACTCCAACCAGGTTTTTTGGTTAAAAATGGGGAGAGGGACTGCTATTTTTTTTGTTTTTTTGTTTTTTAATGGGGGAGATTCTGGTTCGTATGGCGGGAAAGGAAAAGGCCATGTTATTTATGTAAGGTATAGCGCCCTTATTTATAAGGACGCTATAGCTTTTCGCCCATTTAAGTTCAAATAAAACGTGATATTTCTTTGCGCTATACATACTATGGTCCCTAATTTATTTATTTTTTTCCACACAATATAATTCTTGGATTCTAAAAGAGCCAAACTTTAGTTCCGGACTCTAAAAAAGGTATATCCAATGTAATTTCTTACAAAAATTCGGTAGGAACAAATTCCACTTAAATAAGCTTTTACCCGGCAGAATCTGCTTTAGTGAATTTGGATTAACCAAAAATAAAAACAAAACAAAAAATTTGTTCTCACATTCCTATTCCAACATGACTACAATGTCTATAATCTCCATAAATAGTTAAAATCTGTTTAGTTATTTTTGTCTCTTTAATTTCTCTTTCTCACGGCATTCTCCAATTGAGAGTATTTCTTAAAATTCTTTTGCCTTAGGTAAGTCTCCGCCCTTCATTTTTTTTTTAAAAAAAAAAAATTGAAGTAAGAGTTCTATTTTTTTGATTGAATTAAGGGGAATTATTGAGTATTTAGTTGTTTGATCCCAACTAGTTTGGGATTTAGGGTTAGTAGTATTTGTGTTATTATTGCTAATTTAAACTTGTTTTTGTTGCTTTCTGCATTTGTTTGCATCACTGCATGTGTAATTCTTGATTCTATGGAGGATTTCTCTATTAAAAATATAATCGTTACTTGCTATTTCAGATAGGATTTAAGTATATATAAGTTATATATACTGACAATAGGATTTAAGTTATATATACTGACGGTAGGATTTAAGTTATATATACTTAGAGTAGTAGGAATCTTGTTGTTTTTTTTGTGCTTTTATATGGCTTTTGGGTACTTTCCTTCATATTTTCATTAATGTGGCGCTTATGCTTTCGTGAGCCGAGGGTCTAGACTCTTTATCCTTGCAAGGTAGGGCTAAGGTATGCGTACACACTACCCTCCCCAGACCCCACGGTGTGGAATAATACTGGTTATTGGTTATATTGTTGTTGCTGTTGTGGTTGTATACTAACAGTAGGATTCAAATTATATACTAACAGTAGGATTTAAGTTATATTATTTGCCTAATGAATTTTAGCTTGTGATAGTAGGTTAGTTACTGTTTTTACCAGATTACCAATTATTGATTATCAAGATATTTAACTGCAAATATCTAAAAATTTACCCGACTGTGTAAATATTTTTTTAAAAAGAGAATGCGGCATAGAATGAGTATCTCAGCTAATTTATATGTCATAGTTAGAGCATGTCTGACACAAAGGTCTATTCAATTTGTATTTATATCGTATATATGTCGTGTTATAGTTCAGATTTCGAGAGTCAAACTTCTTTGGACATAAAATCTTTGAGTTTTTGAAATAAAATTTACATATTTGGAAACTACGTAAAAAGTACTATCAGTCACAATAATTAATAATTTAAAATATTTAAAGACATGAAACAATCGTGGTCAAGAAAAACTCATTGGACCCTCGATATCTGACTACTGCCACATAAATTTGGACTGAGAGATTAGTTATTTTAGGTGGTTGTACAAGGATTCTGTGGGAAGAATCACGGTAGTTGATTTTCACATAACAATCTAGTGTCAACTAGGTATTTTTTTTTACCGTAAAGTTCCGGCCGGAGACATAACTGCTCTGATGCTAGTTCATAATTAGTATGTTGCATTTACTTCAGGATCGGCAATCGTTGAAGGCAACTTCTGGTTTGTGCTCCAGTAGTAATCATGGTTATAGATGTGCGATCTCAGTTAGCCTCTATTTCAGCTGAAACTGGTATTGTACAGAACAACATTCTGAAAGAAAATGGGAAAATGAATCATGTTGCCGAGGTTAACGATCTCATGAAATTCGGCTCTCATGGTATTGAAGAACCAATTAAGGAGGAAAGGAATAGAGTTCCTTTAATCAGCCTCCGGGAGAATGCAGTTGATGAATGGCCTCAAGAAAAACAGGTCCATTCTTTCTACATTGTCAAATATCGGCGATTTGAAGATCAAAAGCTGAAGTCCAAAATTGAACAGGCCGAAATTGAGCTACAGAAAAAGAACAAAGCAAGATGGCAGATTATTGAAAAATTAAAGGCCATAAGGGTGAGTTTCACTATTATTTCCTTTTGTCTGAAGATTGGGAGAAATCAATTGGATTCTATCATGTGGTGTTGGTTGTAATACTTTGGATGTGAATGGCAGTCCGGTGCACAAGGCATCGCCTTCACGGAGGGTTTGGGAAAGGGCCGCATGCTAAGGGGTAATGATGTAGACAACCTAACCTAATGCAAGCATTAGTGGTTGCTTCCACGGCTCGAACCCGTGACCTATAGGTTACACGGAGACAACTTTACCGTTTTCCTAAGGATCCCTTCCAAATACTTTGGATGTGAATACATCTATAAATGTGTAAAAGCATTGTTTTCAATATTAATCCCTTTTCAATATCAATGTTAGTTAATCATGCACTTTAATTTTGCCTTAACGACTTAACGCTGATGAACTTTCAGAAATAGCATGTTATATATTACCTTTATTCCAGGCCCTCTTAGGAAAGGGAGCCTTGGCGTAGCTGGTAAAGTTGCCTCCATATGATCTGGAGGTCACAGGTTCAAGCCGGACTCCGCGCATAGCGGGAGCTTAGTGCACCGGGCTGCCCATACCAGGCCCTCTTAAGTTAGCTGCAGGCTCGCCCGAACTCTTCTTTACAAAGGGTATTGTAAAACTAATGAAATAAGTCCTCGGCTGCAGGCAGATAGAGCGCAGCTCATTGAGCAAAGGAAATCTCTAAGTGCTCAGAATCAGCAGTTTTGGACAAAGATTGATGAGAAAAGAAAGGAAGTCAAACCGCTGCACGATGCCTTGGACGAGCTCCGTGGTGCTAGAAATACTGGCAGAGAGAGAGGTTATAGTCTGTGTTCATCTGAGGAGGAGCTTAACAATCTCGTAAGCTTTAGTCTTCTTCGCTCTTTTTCTTCCGCTTCTACTTACCTTTATCAAACTGAGTAATTGAAAAGCACATGATGTTAATAAGATTTTTCTTTAATTTTGGAAATTCATCAGATCAAAAGCCTGGAGTACCGCATTCAACATGAAAGCATTCCTCTGACTGAAGAGAAGCAAATTCTCAGGAAAATCAAGCAACTTGAAGGAACAAGGGAAAATGTTAAAAAGAATGCTGCTACGAGAGCAGATATTCTGGAATCGAAAGGTGACAAGGAGTCTATTCAAAACCAGGTCAAAGTAAGGCTCTGAAATTTACTTGCTTACTTTTATGGTAGCAAAATTTCTGGTTTCCTGGCCAAAATAATAAAGGGCCTTTTTCATTTGTGGCCCGTCGGCCGAAGATAACATATATGCTGATCAGGTATATTATATGTAATTTGTACTTAATATCAGTGCTGTCAAAAGCGAAAAGCTCTAAAAAACGCTCCAGGTCTATTCGGGCTTTAAGGGTCAAAGCAATTAAAATGTGGGCTATTTAAAAAAAGGCGCAATGAAGGGTAAAAATAAACATATATGTAATTCAAGGAAAAAGAGTAACAAATTCACTCATGATCTTTTACTTAACAACCAATACACTTATTTGTCGATTACTATTGTTGTTTAGCCGGATTCAAGATAGAACTCATGGGAAATAAGGCACATGCCTTTGTGCCTTGCTTACACTGAAGCGCAGATCAAGCGAGTCGAAGCGTGCTCCCTAGCTTTCTGAGCTTCAGAGTTTAAGCACGCCTTAAATGAGCCTTTGACAACACTGCTTATATACAAAACATATACATTTGCCGACTATTATTTTTTGGTGTTCCTATTGGTATGCCTTGATAACTAATAACTCTTCAAATACTTCTTACACTGTAGCTTATAAGTGTTGACTTGGACGGAGTCCGTAAGGAGCAACAGGCGGTAAAGGCCAAGCTTAAGAAACTGGATGATCACATCGACGACATAACAAAGCAGATCAAGTCATTGGATGAAGAAGTGAAGGAAATTGTACAGAAGAGAGAAAGCACTTATGAACATATTCTTGAATTGAGAAAACAACGTGATGAAGGGGTATGCTTTTCTGCTTTCCTTTGTTGACTAAGTATCCTATCACTACTGGTTTATGTTAAACGTATGCGTGATTACGAGCTTACGAGCATCTTATGAATTGTATACCGTTCTATCAGAAACTTTTTTTTTGTGAGGTAAAATGAGGTCTAGTTATCTATTATGTTTTGTTCTGCTCCATGGGGTGAAGACAACATGGGAAATCTAAATAGAAAAAACTGCAGTTTTCTTTGACATTACAAACAGAGGCGGAGCCAGAAATTTAAACATTATGCGTTCTAGATTTAGAGCGACTACTTCAAGTGCTAATAACTGGGTTCTAAGTTTAATATTTTTTCATATTTAGTTAATTTTTAAACACAAATACTCTATTTCATATTCATCTCATCCATCAGAAAATTTTTCGGTGCATCTGATACTCTAAATATTAATGGTTTTTCATTTGCTGCAACATTGTAGAGAGATAAGTATGTGGATTGATTTTGATAAGTATGTCCTTCAAAATTTTTTTTTCAGAATTCTCCTTTCTACAAAAACTCCACAATGTTACAGAAAGCCAAACAGCTTGCAGATAAGAAGGATATTGAAGCCCTTAAAGAACTTTCACTGATGAAGGTATGCTGGGTGATTATGTATATAATATATAAATTATATATATATATATATATATATATATATATATATATATATATATATATATATATATATATATATATATATATATATAAATATATATGTATATACTTGATATACAAAACATATACATTTGCCGGCTATTGTTTCTAATTTTACCTTTGTTTTCTTAATGCAGCTTTTCCTTTTTTATCCTATACGCCGAGGGTCGATTGGAAACAGCCTCTCTGCCCTTTCGGGCAGGGGTAAGGCTCGTCTACATATTACCCTCCCCAGACCCCACCTGGTGGGAATATACTGGGTAGTTGTTGTTGTTGTTTGTATTTTGGAGGGTGGCCCAATAAGGTTACTATCTCAAAAGTTTTTGCTTTGCATGTGTTTGTGTTGACAATTGTTTTTACGTCTTTAGGTCGAGAATTTCATGTCTCTCTGGAGTGGTGATAAGGCTTTTAGAGATGATTATGAGAGGAGAACTTTGTCATCGCTTGACATTAGGCAGTTGAGCAAGGATGGCAGGATGAGGAACCCTGATGAGAAGCCTCTGGTGTTACAGGAGGCACAGGCCGTGTCACAGACAGAGGTTGCACCAAAAACTAATCCGAATCCGCCTAAGGAAGATCCCGCTTTTACCGCACAACTTTGTGCTTCAATGCAGAAAGTACAAAAAGAGAAGAATAGCAAGGAGCGGAAAGATGCAAATGGCAAAAACACGAGTACTCTGAAAGGAGATTTTGATTTCGTTGATGGCAACGAAGAAGTCTATGGTTTAGAAAAGCTACCCGAGGATACTAATGTCAAGCAGACCGAAGTTGATGAAGCAAAATTGAGAGAGATGAAGAGAGAAGAGGAATTAGCAAAAAATAGACAGGCAATGGGAAGGAAGAAGAAGTTGGCTGAGAAAGCAGCTGCTAAAGCAGCATTAAAATCTCAGAAAGAAGCTGAAAAGAAGCTCAAGGAAATTATCCTTCTTATTCCTTAATAATAGTATTGTCTCTTTTAGTTTCATATTGGAAGGGGAGCCTTGACGTAACTGGTAAAGCTGTTGTCACGTGAAAAGGAGGTTACGGGTTGGAGCCGTGGAAACAGTCTCTTGCAGAAATGCAGGGTAAGACTGCGTACAATAGACCCTTGTGGTCCGGCCCTTCCCTGGACCCCGCACATAGCGGGAACTTAATGCACTGGACTGCCCTTTTTTAGTTTCATATTGCGTAAATCTACTTTGGCTCTTGACTCATCTAGTGCTTTTAACACTTTTCAGGACCTTGAGAAGAAAGCGAGGAAAAAGGCTGGTGCTGTTGTTACCGGTCAGGATCCTACCGAGGAACCAGCTAAGACAGCTGAGGAAGAGAAGGCGGAGGAAAAGGTTGAAACTCCGGTAGCCCCTAAGATCAAGGCGCGCAAAGAGAACATTGTTAGGCATAGAGCAACGCATGCAAAAGGCTCGGAGCTTACTAAAGTTATATTAAAGCGCAAAAATGGAAGAAACTACTGGCAGTGGGCTGCTCCTGCTGCTCTGGTAGTGTCGTTACTTCTTGTCGTGGCATACAAGTATATGCTCTAGGATAGTATTGACGTCGAAATTAGAATGAAGTGTAAGAGGGAAAATGTGGTTATTCTCAGATATATTGCAGTAGCAACGTTAGTTTAGTAACTTTAACTTAATCCTTTATTTTTTTTATTTTTTTTGCCTCTTAGACTATGGGGATGGGAAAGTTATAGTTTTGCTGGTAGATGAGGCAGGTTAATTACAGAAAGAGTAATTTATTGTAATTATACTTTTTTTGGTTTTGACAGTGTAGTTTCAGGTTTTGACATTTGCTTAGAGATTAGGCATTTCACATTTTAATATTTGTTTAGAGATATATCGTCTGGGTGTTTCTTTTGTAATCAGTGGCGGGAGCCATAATTTTTACCGAGGGGATTCACAACACACACATATATATAAATATATATATATATATATATATATATATATATATATATATATATATATATATATATATATATATATATATATATATATTATTTTTTACGTATCTACAGAGTATAATGTTCTGTCGAAGGGTGTGTTTTATTATTAGAAAATTTACTTTCTATTGCAAAGGTATACACTCTATCTATAATAAACCAAAATTATTTTAAAATATTATTTTCTATAGCTACCTTTTATATTTTATAGCGAAATAAATATTTATGGTATATACTACAATTGAAGCATGAAATACGTTATTTATGTTTTTCCTCTTAGACAGCTAGACATACTTATTTTTAAGGTGATTACCGTTACTGTATTCATGAATATATGATACGAATACATGTGAATACATGCGCATATAACTAGACTGCCCTGCTTTTAGACGTTTTTTACTGTTGTATTCATGAATACATGGAGCTATTTATATTTTTCATCTCTCTTAGACAGCTAGACATACTTTTTTTAAGGTGATTGTTGTTACTGTGTTAATGAACACATGACGCGAATACATGTGAATACATGCGCGTACAACTAGACTACCCTAATTTTAGACGTTTTTTTACTGTTGTATTCATGAATACATGGCACGAATACATGTGAATATATGCACATATAGCTGGACTGCCCTGATTTTAGGCACTTTTTGTTGTTGTATTCATGAATACATGGCGCGAATACATGAGAATACACACATGTATGGCTAGACTGCTATGATTTTCGGCGCTTTTTGTTGCCGTGTATTCATGAATACATGGCGCGAATACATCTGAATACATGCGCGTACAACTGGATTGCCCTGATTTTAGGCGCTTTTTACTGCTGTATTCATGAATACAACAACGCGAATACATGTGAACAATATTTTATAAGACATGGGCATGAGGCGAGGCGTTTTACCTCTGATGAGGCGAGGCGTAAGTCCTGAGCATGGGCCGTAAGTCCCACGGATTTTTAAATTTACTAATGTTAAGAATTCTAAGATAGTATAGTTATAAAAAAATTATGAGCTATAATATAATAAAGATATAACAGAAGTTAATAAATAAATACTTTTTAAATGAAAGATTTATTTAAGATTTACTATTATAACAGTCTTAGTGGATAACATGCAATAATTTTTATTTTAACTGTGACATAAAATACTCTCAACTTAATGATTTATGATTAAGCAAAAAAATTAATTTTGAATAGTCAACGATTTATTAAGAAAATTTGAGGACTAGTTACACACAATTGCATAAAGTTCCATTAGGCGAGCCGAGTACACTGAGTGTTGGGCGTGTCGGGGGCATAAGCCCCGACGATCGAGGCGTAAGTCTCACGGAACTAAGCCCCATACATAAGCCCAGGGGCATCTTACGAGTGCTCTGCCCCGGAGCGAGCCCCGGAGCGAGTCTCAATTCTACCTTTTAAGATAGAGCATGTGAATAGATGCGCGTACAGCCGGAGTGCCATAATTTTAGCCGCTTTTTGCTGCTATATTCATGAATGCATGGCACAAATACATGCGCGTACAACTGGATTACACTAATTTTTAGGCGCTTTTTGTTGTTGTATTCATGAATATAGCAGCAGGAATACAGCGAATATACTATCGTAATAACTGAATAGTAATTATAGATAATAATTATGTCTGTGATAGCTATAGAAGGTTAATAGCCACTAAACAATAGTGGCTTAAATTCCTCTTTTCTATTACCTGCCTACTTAGTTCATTGAGATTCAGGAGGAAAAAACCTTGCCGAGCCACCTTTAAATTTGTTACCAACAGGAATAGTAATATTACTATGTGGGAATGGTCACGTAATCTATCTCCCCTACGTAACTATGTTCTATGCGCACTAACCCGAGTACCATAAAATTTTATACAGTCCAAATATTTTTGGAACTATGTTATATATATACTGTTGAATCTCCTTTACTATAAAGAAAAAATTATACCGCAATGATAAAGCGGGTTCAAAAATTGCTTTAAGTCATAGATTTAAATTCCATATGTGCAACTTAGATTTTATTTATTTATTTATTCTTTTTGTAAATTCCTTTGCTTGAATTTCTAGCTCCGCCACTCTTCATAGCTGCCAATATTACGATAAGTATTTTCTTTTTCTTCTTTATTATTTTAAATTCATTATCACTTTTTCCTTTGGGGGGGGGGGGGGGGGTGATGAAAGCTTCACCAACTTGTTTATTTATTTAACGTAATAATAAAACAGGCGAAAAATGTTACAGAGTAATATATTCCATCTTTAGATCTCTGAAAAGGATGTGATTGTCCTGAAGCCATGATTTTCTGGAAGAGGTCCATTCCCTGGCCGGACTGAGATTATCACTTCCAAACCTGAATGAACAAAAGAAGATAGAAATTTCATTGAAATTATAACACACTGAGGGGTCATTTGGTTCACATATTAGTTACGTGTGGGGATTATTAATACAGAGATTAATAATGAAAAAACTTGTTATATGGTAATTAAAATGAACCAACTGTTATGAACTTCCCAAGAGAAAGATGGGAAGTTCTTGGATGGAAGGATGCAGAGGGTTTATTTGGAAACGGCTGCGTACACACTACCCTCCCCAAACCCCACTAAGTTGGATTATACTGGGTTGTTGTTGTAATTGTTATGCAGTTATTAATAATTAAGAGATTGTTATACACCGATGACTTACTTTAAGGGACATTATGTCTTACAATAGTTCAATCCCGATATTGCTAATACATTTGTCGTTCTACACTCTATCCCACTTAAAATACATAAATTTTTTACATAACTTAATGCAGACTTATATTTAATACCGCCAACCAAAAGCTGCATTAGTTATGTGGTGATTGCAGCCAACAAAACGCTATTACTTTTATGTGAGTTTTTAAGTTGGGAATAATGGTAAGGGGGACGAAGGGAAGCCTTGGTGTAACTTAAGAAATTATTGTCATGTGACCAGGAGATCACGGGTTCGAGCTATGAAAACAACCTCGTGTAGAAATGTAGGGTAAGGTTGCGAACAATAGACCCCTGTGGTCTGGCCCTTCCCGGACCCCCCGCATAGCGGGAACTTAGTGCACCGGGCTGTTCTTTTAATGGTAGGAAGGGGGATAGCTTGCAACTGAAAAGTAGAGAATATTTCATACTAAAACAAGCAGAACATTACCTGCTGCCTTTGCAGCTATGGCTTCTTGATAGACATCCGTCACAAACAAAATCTCGGATGGGTTATCTACTCCCAAGGATGCCGTAATCTCAGTGTAACTTTTTGTTTCTCTCTTATTTCTATAACAAATAGAAGAAACATCAATTACTTCACATGAAAAGATATCAGGATATCGCTTTAAAATCAGAGATGTCGGCCCTGCTGAAAGGTAGGAAATTTACCCCACTGTTGTATCGAAAAATCCACAGAGATATTTTCTCAGGTCTCCATAGTTTGTGTAACCAAAGATAAGCCTTTGTGCCAATCTGCTTCCACTTGAGTATATGTACACCTTAGGGACAAAAAACTAGTCATTCTATACACCTTAGCTTGAGCCGTTAATGATTTTGGACAAGGGATAATAGAGAGATTTCTTTGATCATAATCCAACACTAGGTCTTTATGAAAGGGACGTGGCCAAGACATATAAAGATCGGTGTAGGCGCTCATAGAGACATACCTATCCGGAAAGGATAAATTCCATTCTCACCTTACAGAGACAGGCTATAACAGTATTAATAGTTTAATAATAGTAATAGTCCAATTTATGAAACAAGGGGATAATGGGAGAAACCTTGAGGCCTAAAGCAGCCCATCTCTCAAGAGCTTCGGGCACGTCATCAAAAACAACTGCCTCTAACTCATTATTTTGAAATCCGGTTTGCCATATATGCCCCTGATTATGAAGCCAAGCACATATTATATTTACATGAGAAAAGGGAAAAATTAACTTCAATGCCATTCTCTTACCTGTAACTCCTTTAAGGCAGTAATTTTTCGGTCAGCCTTAATCATTGCCTCAACATTGGTAACCAAAGCTGCAATTACTTCCTCCTTCCCAGCATCGTCAGAGGGGATAGGTACAGCACCGACAACACCGTTTTCCAAGTCTTCTTGTACCTGAAAAAAGAATGTAGAGGTAAAATTAAGTTGGTTTTACCGCAGGGTACCTACCTATGGATTACAGCTTTTTACATTCAGCATGTATTGGAGACAAATTTCTACTTCTGAAAAAATGTTGAATCATGTTTTGGTATTAGAAGAATAGCACAGTAGTACAACAGCAACAAACCTAGTATAATTCCACATAGTGGGGTCTGGGGAGGTAATGTGTAGGCATCTTTACCTCTACCTTGTGGAGATAGAGAGGCTGTTTCCAATAGACCCTCAGCAAGAATAGCTCATTAGTGGGATTCTAATTTTATTCAGCTATAGTTTTCATATCTTAGTTTTATGCCTACTGTCATGTAAAAAGAATACTTGAACCCAAGTCCAACACCGCTTTGATCCAAAGAACCAAACTCTTAACCTTGAAATTATCGAAGTTAAGGACGGCAGCACCACTCCTTCCTCAATACTCTCATTATTCAGTCCCGTCTGCAGCGCAAATGAGCTTGAGAGATACCCTTTAAACCATTGCTCTTTTCCAGTATAATTGAATTCAGAAAGGCAAAGATGTTTATCTTAGCTTTATTATCAGATATATGTATAACCGTGTATTGTTGAGTGTAAAATGCAAGATGACATGCTAGTCAGTATTTATGAAAAGCATTTATTTTCTTGCAAGCGGAAAATTCAAATGGATGGTCCCTATCTAATGGATGAGTAATAATAACTAGAGCTCAGCTTGAGATTTATCTTACTTGAGCTCTTAGAAGCTATCTAATGGATGAGTAATAATAACTAGAGCTCAGCTTGAGATTTATCTTACTTGAGCTCTTAGAAGCTTAATATCCTCCTGGGTTTCTGCTGAATCATACGTTGCATCCAAATGTCTCCCCACATTATCAAAAGCATAAGGAAAAAGAACATCTGTAACAAATGATATGGGCGTTGTGGTTCCTTCAATATCCAAAACGATGCAGCGCTGCACCAAACTATAAACATCACTATGCAAGCATGCAACAAGAGCTAAATTTATGTGCATATGAAGCTTAAACCAAAATATCAAAAAACTAGAGAATGGTAATTTTTAAATGCTTACCCGTAATGGCTCATTGTCACCATTCAAAGAAAGACCACCTGCTTTTGCAGACGTCTTGACATTTCGGGTAATGCTTAAAGCACCATTGGAGTTATGAATAGGACCATGAGTTGGTGTTGTCCAGTCCAGCCCCAACTGATTAAGCTTAATTGCAGCATCAAATAGATAGTGGTAACACTCAGCCTGGAGGATAGGATGTCAATTTGAAAAGTTCAAAATAAGAGTGAAGCAACCCCCCCCCCCCCCCAAAAAAAAGGGGTTACGGGGAAGGAGCAAATCAAAATGTGAATATAGCACTTAGGTTGTAGAATAATATGGTGAAATGCCATAGCTATCAATCACCATTACTTTTAGATGATAAGAATTAATCATGCCTCGAAAGATCAACACAAATTTGTTTCACAACATAAACCTGAGTTTTAGCACTGATCCAGGAATCTCCCCACACATATATCCCATGGTTTCGGACCAGCACGGCCGTTGTCTTTGGATAAGCTTTGATCTGTTCAACATGGACAAATGATCATTACCTCCCACTCTCCCAGGAGACGTGTTACACAACAAAAGAATCATTTAAGTCTTAAAATCAAAATCTTAAGCAAATACATTTTCCTTCAAAGGGAACGATTGAGAGCAAATGATGGCTGGCACTAGGCATATAGACAACTGACTTATAGACTATAGTTAAACATTAAACCAAAAGTATATAGCATCTTGATTTCGTTTACAAAGCCAGGGTTTTCAGACTAGATGAGGTTGCTCTCACTAACCTGAATTGGTGTGATAGTACCTTAAAACAGAGCTGCTAGTTTTGGATTCTCTGTTAATAGTAAACATCGTTTACCTGTGTTTTGCTGTTTCGTGCCACTTAATAGTTGTATTTGTTTACCTAGATTATTGAGTTTCTTAGCTCTGTGGTGCAATTTTTTTGAACTGGATATGAGGAAAAAGGCGTGTTGGATTTCACTTGCTACTTTTGTATGAATGGAACCCCCATTCTTCTCTAAAGATCCAGGACTATATTTATGTTGGTTAAGTTCTACCAATAATATTCTTACTAATCCAAAAAAATCTGTAATAATAATGTTTGTGCACGATTATAGAAGAGTTAGAATCCAATTACCAGTAACACAGATACATTAGTTTGCACTTGAAATAAAAGCCTATAATCAAGTGGAGAAAATCAGCTCCAAAGATGAATGAGAAAAATAACCAAAAAATTTTAGCCTTTTAGGGAGGTCTTTTCCCTTCTAGGGATACAGTATCTGATGCAGTTCGCTAAAAATAAAGGAATAGGAAAAAAGAAGTGAAGCCCGGATTCTTTCTCCCGTGTATAGTTCAGAAGTACTGAATCAATTTCAGTAGAGAAGGAGAAGTGCATAATATGAAACATTTGTACCAGAATACAGTACATTTCCTAAGTTTTTCAGGTGAGAACTGTTACCTAGAAGCTTTGTGATCACAGCCAAATTAGAACAGGAACGAAGTTGACAACTTTCAACATGATTCATACAAGTATACAATATAAACCATCAAAATATCAAATCTGTTGTATGAATTGACAAGAGGGGTTGCTCTGATGGTAAGCAACCCCCACTTCCAACCGAGAGGTTGTGAGTTCGAGTCTCCCCAAGAGCAAGGTAGGAAGTTCTTGGAGGGAAAGATGCCGGGGGTCTATTTGGAAACAGCCCCTCTACCCAAGAGTAGGGGTAAGGTCTGCGTACATACTACCTTCCCCAGACCCCACTAATTGGGATTATACTGGGTTGTTTAAAAAAAAAATTGTCAGAATTGAAGCCAACCATGATAACAACAATCTCAGATGCATATAAAAGGGCAGCCCGGTGCACTAATCTCCGCTATGCGCGGGGTTCGGGGAAGGGCCGGACCACTAGGGTCTATCGTACGTAGCCTTACCCAGCATTTCTGCAAGAGGCTGTTTTCACGGCTCGAACCCTTGACCTCCTGGTCACATGGCAGCAACTTTACCTGTTACGCCAAGGCTCCCCTTCAGATGCATGAATATCCATAATTTAAGATGCACAAATAGCACTGATTGGTAGACAAGATTTTCAGTAGATACAGGGGCATACTGCTTCTGTAAGAGATTCTGTGAGTTCTCTCTCGTGCGCAGTGTTCTCTATGATAGGGACCACAAGTTCATCATAGTATCCGTGCCCATGAATTCCTTTGATCATTTCCATATGAGTGATCTGTATTACAATGAAGAAGAATATGAGTGAGATTTAAAAAAAAGAACACAAGATTTCACTCGTATATATTGTGGAATCAGATGGAGACTAAAGCATCTCTTTTTACTGTTTAAAAACAAAGTCTTTAAAATGTAAATTTTCTGAAAACTGTCCTAGTCTCCTATAATAGACCACGTCAAATGTCAAGAAGTCTCAAACACAAGTAGATTTGCTAAAGTGAAACCCTTGGACTTTCAAGATAATTTATGCCACAAGCACATGTGTGACCTCACCTTTCCCATAAAGAGGAATCCTAACAAACTTATTTTCACACTTCTAGTTTCTACTGTCTTCATTCATGCAGCTTAAGATCCATTAACACCATCCGCCAACCATACTTCAACGAGTTTCTCATTTCCACTTCACTCATCTATTTTACTGGTTATGGTTGAATTTCCTATTTGCGTATTATTCTTCTCTTGTCTATCAAAGAAGTAAGAGCTAATGTCAGCCAACGAAAAGCATCTATAAAAAGAAAGCTAAAATCATTGACCGTAAAGAACAGAAGGTCAGAAGGCACTAATCTGAATATGTTTCATAACTCAACTGCTGTCCCTGACTGCTTTCAGTTATATTGTCAAATTCTTGATATGGAGAAGTGATTAGGCAGGATATGGCTAGAATGCAGGTTTCAGAGGACATGACCCTTGATAGGAAAGCCTGGAGGTCTAGTATCAGGGTTGTAGGATAGGGGCACCTAGAGTTTCTCGTCCGCTCCTCCCGGGGTTGGGGGTGGGGTAGCAGGGTTATTTATAGATGATATGTGTTTACTGTACGATACCATTACTTGTTATTGTATTTTGGTATTTTGTTTCCTTTGTTCAGATTATTTCTAACGCTATTTATACTGGAATTTCTATTGCACTAATGATATACTGTTTCTGTTTTGTTTTGTTTCTGTTTGTTTTACTACTGTTTTTCACCTAACCCTATGAGCCGAGGGTCGATTGGAAACCGCCTCCCTGCCCTGTCGGGTTGGGGTAAGGCTCGTCTACATATTACCCTCCCCAGACCCCACCTGGTGGGAATACACTGGGTAGTTGTTGTTGTTGTTGTTGATATGGTATCAGGCAAGAAATACTGAGAATTTTTTCTAGAATAAAGTTTAATTGTCTATAACTTTCTTGTTATCATTTTCTTTTACTATATGTTTTACCCTCAGGCTATATTTACCATCAAACAAATATACTCAGAATGCAAGTTAAGAGATCTCAGAGAAGACTATCTAAGAAGATACATGTCGAACTTGAGCCTTTATATGCTTCTCCAAGTTCACATACTTACCCGAAATTCTTTTAATAGTGGATTGAGCATTGTTACTATACATGATTCCATTCCATGACTATGGATAACAGCACCGGCATTACGCATCTCATAAGCCTGAGAAAAAGGAAAAAAGAGTGGAAGTTATGGGAGGTAGAATCCACGGCAAACCCGAAATAGGAGAATCAAGCACACAGATTGGCTAATGTAAGAGCACATTTTCAGTCTTAAAGAAGTCCAGCTCAGGCACCTCGAGTATTCCACAGGTACATGCTATTTTCCACCAGCACAGATACCGAATAACTCCACCCGCCGAAAGCTTACACAGCGTGTGCTTATTTTCTAAATCAAGCACACTGACTTCAGGTATTGGTTCATATATAGGACATAAATTACATTATCCATAGATACTGATAAATCTAATTGCTGACGCTAAACTGATCTGGGATTAAGGCGTAGTTGACTGATTGATTAACTATCTAATAAATCTTATTCACAAGATTCTATCTTTAGCTCAATTCAGCATGGCAAATTGGGCAACCTCAAAAATTCAAAACAAGAATCATGACAGTGATGACCAATTGTACCTTTAAAAACAAAGGAGCACAATCAGAACACTTGGGAGGCTTATACGGGTACGGTTTGGCCAATGGCGCAGATAAAACAGATCCATTTGAAGACACCACATACATATCCTCTTCCACCATCCTTTCCTTTTGCACCCCTAATCAAACAACCCAAAAACACAGAACTCAAAGAACAGAATTTTTTATTTTATTTAAATAAAGATACAGATTGAGTAGAGTACCAACTTAATTTAACTACTTCATTCATTCTAGTTTATGTGATATTATTCCCTCACTACTACATTTAAAAAAATGATCTCTTTCGAAATTTGAAAATAATAGTTAAACTTCTCATTTTATCCTTAACAAGAAGCTTTTAAGTTCCACAAATGTTATGAGAAATTTAAAACCACATGTTTCAAAAGTATTACCGTCACACAAATGTACGGCATGTTTAAGACCACACAGATTCTTCTCATTTTTTTCTTAAATATTGTGCCGAGTTAACTAATCCCTTCTTCCCAATTTATGTGGCGCCATTTGACATAAGTCACGAACATGTGTATGGTTATAAATAGTGGCGAATCGAGAATTTTCATCAAGAGGTGTCAAAATATAAATAACTAGATACATCGAAAAGTCAAAAGGGGAGTCAAAGTATAGTAAAATACATAAAATAAAAAATTAATCCAGCAAAATAGTGTAATTTTCTGGCAAAGGGGCCGGTGTTGCTTGACACTCCTTGCTTCAATGTGGCTCTGCCACTGGTTATATTTCATCATTAAGGATAAAATATGAATTTTGAAATTAAATTACTTTTAAATGTAAAAAGGTAACATATTGTCTATTAAAGGGCAGCCTCGAGCCGTAAACTTAGGGTGCGGCCTTTTCCCGTACCCGGATTTATTAAATGGGTACTTACCTGAAGGGGACATGACGATAAGTTGTTGAGGTTTAGGAATGGAGTCATCATGAACTTTAATGGTGATGCTGCCGCCGGTCCCGGAAACCCAACCCTGATTGTAAAAATGGCGGCATAATTCAGCTATTAAGGACTTGGTTTCTTTGACCTTCGTTCCTTCTAAGTATGCTTGTGAATTTGTCGCCATTTTTACAGCTCCGTTCATTGCCAATAATGGAGCTGCTGAAGCTACCGCCATATTTGTTTTGTACTAGAATATTATTATTAGGATATGTTTGTATTGATTGCCTGAATATCAGTGAACTAGAATAGAATATGATGTCTGGAGCAAATTTTTCATAGAGTTATTTTCTACCCCTTTGGTTTCAAGGAATTTAGAAGATGAGGATCAAAACATATAAATATAATTTATGTATTATTCAGGAAAAATGAAAACTTATACTCCCTCGCCCATTTTCTTATTATCCGTTCCTAAAAAAAATACAATATTTCTATAATTAGAAATAATTCAATTTTAAACTCTTCCTTCTATCCATTTTACCCTTAATAATAAATTTTTATAACTACATAAATATCATGATTGCATTAAATTTTTATCCCTTAGGGGTCATTTGGTACGAGGACTAAATTATCACGGAATTATAATCCTGGGATTATAATCCCGGTACTAATTTATACCACTTAAGATATGGGATAAAATAATCCTACATTTGATGGGATAGGTTGGATAAGATGTGGGATTAAATTTATACCTTATTTGGTCGGAGGTATAAATTTATCCCTTCTCATTTGAAGTACAGAAAGTTAAAAATATTCGGCTTCATTTTTGCAAGCTTACTTGGTAGTGCACTTGAATGGATCTACTTACTTCATTTCCTTATGATTTTTGTATGTGTGTGAAGACCCGCCATTGTTGAGCTTGAAACTCCTAAATTTGAAAATTTATTGTTTGATTCGATGTGGGTGCTATAAAATATTGTTTATAGTACCTTCGAGTAAGCTTCCCAAATCTGAATTTTGATGTGTTTTGAATATCCGTCATTGATGGCTCGAAGTTCATTTTTTATTTTTGAAGATTTCTTATTTGGAGGCGGAGGTGTGCCTAGCATATATTAGAGTGATCTAGGACATGTATGATGGGGCTAAGACACGAGTGAGGTCAGCATGAGGAGACTCTGACTACTTTTCGGTTGAGATGGGGTTCCATCAGGGATCAGCACTCATCCCGTTTTTATTTTCCCTGGCAATGGATTTTTTGACGCGTCACATTCAAGGGGAGGTGCCTTGGTGCTTGCTATTTACGGACGACATAGTCCTGATTGATGAGACGCGAGGTGACGTTAACGAAAGGCTGGAGGTCTAGAGACATACTCTAGAATCTAAGGGTTTCAAGTTGAGCCGGACCAAGACAGAATACTTGGAGTGAAAGCTCAGTGGTGTTGCCCAGGAGGCGAGCGGGGATGTGAGACTCGATACACAAGTCATTCCCAAGAGGGAGAGTTTCAAATATCCGGGATCTATAATTCAGATGAATGGGTAGATAGATGAGGATGTTACTCACCGTATCGCAGTAGTATGGACAAAGTGAAAGCTCTCTTCCGGTGTCTTGTGTGATAAGAACGTGCCGTTGAAACTAATCGGTAAAATTTACAAGGTAGTGGTGAGACCGACTATGTTGTATAGGGTAGAGTGTTGGCCAGTCAAAAAGCAAAGATGCGTGAGTCAAGGTTGAGATGATTTGGGCATGTTAAGAGGAGAAGCACAGATGCCATAGTCAGGAGATGTGAGAGGTTGTCCTTGGGAGGCGAGAGGAAGGGTTGAGGTAGACCTAAGAAGTCTTGGGGTGAGGTGGTCAGGCGGGACATGGCACAACTTGAACTGACCGGGGACATGACCCTAGATAAAAGGGTATGAAGGTGGAAGATTAGGGTGAAAGGTTAGTAGGTAGTTGCGTGCTTCCCCTTGTTTTCCCTATTTCGATTGTATTATTGCTAGTATGGTACCCTTTTTTCCTTTGTTTGCTATAGCCGCATGTCTTGTTCTGTTACTACCTACCTTAGGTAACTTTGTAGTTTGCTAATAGGACTTCATCATATTCTCTTGTGCTTCCTTGGACTTATCTGTCTAAATATATTATCTTGATATTACTTGTTTACGATACTATCTTGCTATTCTTTGTTGTTATCTCCGATTTAGTTTTCTAACTATTTGTATTGTTATCACTTACTATCAGGGCCTCACTCACCTTCTTTAGCCGAGGGTCATTCGAAAATAGTCTCTCTACCCTTCCAGGGTAAGGGTAAGACGGCGTACATCTTACCCTTCTCAGACCGCACTTGCTAGGATTATACTGGATAGTTGTTGTTGTTTTTATCGTTATTGTTAAAGATTTCTTGTTTGATTTAAAATGGGTATTATTAAATATTGTTTATAGTACCTTATAGAAGTTCATACTAAAATTTGATCACATTTGAAGTTGATTTGAGTTGATTGAGCTCGAATCTTTCAGCTAAAAATCGAAGAACACAATTACCTAATAGTATACCGCTACGGTATACAATATGTCATGGGAGTATATAGCTATATTGCACTAATATACTATTATAATATACAATATATTGCAATGGTATACTATAGTAATGGAAGAAGAACACAGTTACTTAACAGTATACTTCATCTAAATTGAAACTGAGGGACTGGTACTATATTTGAAAATTATATAAAAAACAATTTTTTATATTTTATGTTTCTGTTATGAAACAATAAAAGAAGAAGAGTATTGTAGAGCAAAGTAGAGAGAGAGTGAATTCTTATTGATATTTTGGGATGATTTACAATGGGGTAAGACCCATCTATTTATAGGAGGAAAAATGACTTAGCCTCAAAGTAAAACTCTCTACAAGATAGACATTCACTCCAAATAGAATTCTATTCTTAAAACTCCCCCTTGAATGTCTGCTCAATAAGTAATGTGCCTCATTAAAAACCTTAACTAAAATAAAACCCAACGGGAAAAAAATTCTAGAAAAGCAAAAAGAGTACACATGTTTACAAATGCGCCTATTGGTTGCCTCGTTAGAAAACCTTGCAAGGAAAACCCAGTGGGACAAAACCTTGTAAGGGAAAAAGAGTGCAACGCGCATTAACTCCCCATGAAGAGATCATCAATTCACATCCTTGAGCCTTCGCATCCCAATCTTGTGCACCATCTTCAAGAGATCGTTGGTAGAGATTTGATAAATAAATCAGCCATATTAACTATAATGAATATTTGCACCTTGAAATCATAACTCATGATAGATATATAACGTCTTCACAAATATCGTGGAATGGCTCTTCAATATTTCCATAGAGGTATCATCGCTATCACATTATCATGCTTATAGTTATAGCAAGATATATTTGTGCATGAATTGCATTAAGGAAGTGGTACCTCAAGATCAAGAATTGTAGATGATTCAAGCAACTTAAATCCTTCATGGATTGTCATATAAGTTAAGTCATATAAGTCATATAATAGACTTTAGATGCATATCAAGTTTTCATGTCATGCTAGACAAATAAGATATCGAAAACTGATTGAACATACCATTGACTTTATACTTTTAAGTATTTGAACTACATGTCTAAAACTACATGTCTTTCATATGGAATCAATTCTACTTGAATTGTATCTCTTCCATTTGGCCAATACTTTTGTTTCTATATTTGATAGACTTAAAATCCTCATCTAAAATTAGCGCTATGATAGATGTCATCGACAAACATGTTATATCAGTTCCAATAAATTTTCATAAAGACATAACATAGAGATCTCTTCATTCATATATTCAGGTACCTGAACCTCTCATGAGATTTTATAAAGTGTTAATGTCACGTGATCCTTCTAGATCACTTGCCTAATTTATTATGATCACTTTGATCATTTGATCATCTTCTTTATCAAGAAGTTCTATTTGAAACTGATTTGTCTATACGCTTTAAGTGTATCATAGATTTTGTCCTTCTAGGACTTAATATGAGCATTTGCAATGAGAATATAGTTACTTTCTTTTGGTCAATAAATGCATATGGCATGCTTCGCAATATGTTGCAAATGAATTATCTTTTTATGAACTTCAAGTTCATATTATCGTAATCGAGGATCTAGATATATAAATGATAATTCATTCTACGTAACTTTTTCTCAACTGTTTATCATGTCTCCCCTCATGTTAGAAAAACTAACTTGTTTCCTCAACTTTGAGAAATCCATCTTTGTGCATTATAGTGTTAATGAAAATATACACTGCACATCAATAATAATAAGATAAAATTATTTGGTTCCTGACCCTGAACCATTTGTGAGGGGAGAATGCAATATACTTTCGTATATAACACATATCAAATTGATATATATATATATATATATATATCCTCATAAGAAACAATTTAGCTATTAAGTAGAGGCACTTAATAAATTATTTTGCTAAACCAACTATGATGTAAACCAATTTATCAAGATGAACTTCTTGAATATAAAATCTGGAAATTATGCTCGAAATTAAATTAGTGAGCAAGTTACCTCGCAAGCACCGTGCAGGTTGCAGGTTAATAATAATCGCACATGTAACCATCTCATAGTTGCATCTTATGCGGTGTACATGGCAGGTGAATGGGCCCATATTCACCTTTGATATTTCCAGCATTCATGGGATTCAATCCCAATTTTAGTTGGCCTATTAATTAATAAGAACAAGCAATGTAAGAGAATTCATAAAGAACTTTCTAGTTCTAGGATTTCGATCTTTGGAACCTAATGGTCTGCCACGTTTTAGGCGTGCTTTCGACTTATTAGCTATGACAGTAAAATATTGTCCAATAGGGACATCAATACGTATTGGATCATTCTCTACGGGGATATGTGATTTTGTTATCCTTTTCAAGTCCGTAAATGCGTCTGGCATTTGATTTGCTATTCTTTGAAAATGGATAATATTTTGCACCTCTTTTTCACAAATAGAGGCACGTGGATCAAGATGAGATAATGGTGGATTTTTTCACAAAATTTCCCATTTGGTTTCACCAACTTCTCCCTCTAATTTTGGGAAAAGTGTCTCATCGAATCGACAGTCTGCAAATCGTGCAGTGAACAAATCCCCTGTCAATGTTTCGAGGTAGCGAATAATGGAGGGCGATTCAAACCCAACATATATTCCTAACCTTCTTTGCGGACCCATTTTGGTGCGATATGGCGGTGCTACAGGCACATATACTGCGCATCCAAAAATTCTTAAATGGGATATATTAGGTTCATGACCCATAACCAATCGCAACGGGGAATATATGTGATAATTTGTCGGTGTGAGACGAACTAGCATTGCTGCATGCAAAATGGCGTGACCCCAAACCGAAGTGGGCAGCCTCGTTTTCATGAGTAGCGGTGTTGCTATCAACTGCAGACGTTTAATTAGAGACTCCGCAAGACCATTTTGAGTGTGAACATGAGCTACAGGATGTTCCACTTTTATCCCAATTGATAAGCAATAATCATTAAATGCTTGGGATGAAAACTCAGCAGCATTATCTAGTCTAATAGACTTAATTGGATTATCGGAAAATTGTGCCCGTGATCGAATTATTTGTGCCATTAATTTTGCAAACGCAAGGTTGCGAGATGACAATAGGCACACATGATACCATCTAGAAGATGCGTCTATTAAGACCATAAAATATCTTAACGACCCACTAGGTGGGTGAATAGGTCCACAAGTGTCCCCTTGTATACGTTCCAAAAACGCAGGGGACTCAATTCCAACTTTTATTGGTGATAGTCTAATAATTAACTTGCCTTGATAACAGGTAGTGCAAGAAAATTTATCATTTAAAAGGATCTTTAAATTCTTTAATGGATGCCCATTTGAGTTTTATACAATCCGTCTCATCATAATTGATCCAGGATGTCCCAATCGATTATGCCAAAGTACGAAAGTATTGGAATCAGTAACCTTTTTGGTTTGCGGTAGAATGTGCCTCAATTGCACTAATTCTTGTCCAATACAGGCCACAAGATAAAGATGGAAACTTCTCAATAACCCTCTTTTGGCCAAAGACATTCTTGGTAATGATGAGATATTCAAGATTATTCTCATCTATTGTCTCAATATGCTATCCATTTTGACGGATATCTTTAAAACTCAACAAGTTCCTCTTGGACTAGGAGGAGAACATTGAATTCTCTATGATAAATATTGTTCCCTTAGGCAGAATTATAGTAGCTCTTCCAGAGCATTCAATTAAATTACAAATACCAGAAATTATCAAGAACTAAGCTAGAGAACTTCAAGCATGATTTACACAAGAAAATTTTGTCACCCAAGACTGCAGTTTTAAAGAAATGGCTGTAAAAGTTGTTGGCAATAATAGGCAATGCACCCATAGACTACAAGCCCACCATTTCTTTTCATTATATTGAAACAAGTAGAATGGGCAGAGAGAAGATACCAACATGTGCAATGATAATCACTTTGCCAAGTACTACATGTAATAATATCTGGATCAAGCTACTACTTAGACTATGGAATATGGATATAAGTATACAATTAAGCTTATTTCATTTTACCTTTTTTAATAAACTTGTGAACAGATATCATCCATGTTACTAAAAAGGTGAGTTTATCATAATTTATCATCTTGAGAATCTCAATTAGCTTTGCCTAACTCCCTTGAAATCTTTTACCAGAGAATAAGGTAAGCAGTTTCTTCAGATGGTAAGCATAAATACAAAAAGTCATGTATAAAAATCTGTAGAAGTATCACATTGCAGTTCTAAGCAATTTAGAAGAAACTGAAAGTACGTTTGGAAAAGAACTTACTGTTACGGCAAGAACTGCAGTCTTATTCTGAGACTGAAATTTAGCCCCTCTGGAAACTGGAGGTGAACTCGCCTCTGCAGGCATTCCAACCGGTGCAGATATCGGTGAAGGTGTAGGTGCACGTGCAGGTGTAGATGCAGATGCAGCTACTGCTACTGCTGCCGCAGTGGATTCTCCGGGAAGTCGGTTATACCTCAACCGCTTAACTGTCGTGTGTAACCACCGCTCCAACCGAAATGACTCACCATCAAAGAAAAGAACAGAATCATTTTCCTTCCAATCCTCACTACTCCCATCAAAGGCGACTTTGGGTTTACCAGGCTGGTTATTTTGAAATTCAATAGAAATCTTATTGTCCTTGGTCTTTTGTAGTTTTCCAGGTTGGTTTTTATCAATTGAAGCAGGTTTAAATTCGTCTGGAGATATAGAAAGGAAATGTGTTATGGTAGAGTCTCGTGCTGATGACGTGTTATGAAACAATAAAAGAAGAAGAGTATTGTAGATCAAAGTAGAGAGAGAGGGAATTCTTATTGATATTTTGGGATGATTTACAATGGGGTAAGACCCCTCTATTTATAGGAGGAAAAATGATTTAGCCGCAAAGTAAAACTCTCTACAATATAGACATTCACTCCAAATAGAATTCTATTCTTAACTGGTTTTAGTGGATAAATATTTAAGAATATGAACAAAAATCTTTTCCTAAAATTAAATATGTGTATACCATGCCAGAAAAAGAATATATCATTAAGAATAAAAATATTGGCATTCTTTTTTTAAATAAACTAATAAGAAAAATTAAGACATAATTGAAGGAGGAGTTTAAATAAGCATAGTTAATAATCAAAACAGTTAAAAGAGTTTAAAAAATTACAGTCAAAGAAGAATTATTTGACTTCTCAAATAGTAAAACCTTCGCATAAAATGGGATAGAGAGATTATCACATAGATTTTCTATGGTGGTGTGTCATGAATTGTTTAATTTTGCAAGAAAATGTATCCCTTTTGAGTGAAAATAATAATTATGAAGAATTAACCTAAATCATCATCCGCATAATAGTTTAAACTAAAAATAACTAGTTGACGTATGATTTATTCATAATACATGGCTAATCATATATAATTAGTGTTAATTTATGTATACTAGATAAAAATAAACAACGGCGAATTCAATAAGTACCAGCTTTATTCTTAGTATTATGGCTGATAATTTGATTTGATCCCTTATGTTTTGTCTATTTTATCTGCATTATTAAAAAGGAAAAATCTCACTTTATACTCATTAAGCTCAAACTATTTACCCTTAATATTCAAGTCTAAACTGTTTATTTTTTCTGCCTATGCAGCCTAGACTATTTACTCGGCCCACCCACTAGCCATTTGCCTTCTCATTTGAAGTACAAAATGATAAAAATATCCGGCTTTATTTTTGCAAGCTTACTAGTAATGCACTTGAATGGATCTACTTCTCCTCTACCAGATCGATCTTCACTAAGAGGGTCAACTCAAGCTATTTCTTACCTCCTCTCTTTATGATTTTTGTGTGTGTATGAAGACCTACCATTGTTGAGCTCAAAGCTTCTAAATTTGAAATTTTATTTTAAAGATTTATTGTTTAATTCGATGCGGGTGCTATAAAATATTGCTTATAGTACCTTTGAGTAAGCTTCCCAGATTTGAATTTTGATGTGTGTTTGAATTATTCAAGGGAGAGCTAGGTTTATAAGTGTGTGGGTTCTAAATTACAAATACAGGGTCTCAAAAAAATTCACTAAGTTTTCTTCTACTGTAGCTCTACTGTAGACATATGAAGATTTTCTTCTTTTTAAATCTAGCAGCAAGTGAAACATGACTCTGTTCCAACAAATAAGCAAATCAAGAATAAGGGATGATGCAGTTAAACGAGACCCAAATACCAAAAATGAGTATGTTTGTGCAATTTTTACACATTTGAACAAATGTCAAATAAATCGGGAAATCAGAGTACCTCATAAGCTTCAAAATCATCAAAATTGAATCTTGAGCGAGTAACAATAAATTCAACATGATCAAGAATATCATTTTGTAAACTAACTGCATCATTCTTCAAGAACACATCCATTAACCCAAACATCTTCTCTGCTTTCGCTTTCCTTTCTCCTTTCAACCCAGCTTTCCTCACAACTACTCCTCTCCCATTATGGGTGTGAAAGGGGGATTTTGGGAGCTGATTTTTGTGGGAGTTTAATGTTGTTTTGTAGCTTAAGTTTGGGATATTTTTGGAGATGGAGTTTGAGAACAACTTTCATGAAGGAAAGCTATTGGTTTTCAGTTGAGTAAGAAGGCTCTTTAATGATGGAAATAGTATTTTTGTTGCCGGAGAGGAAGGAGTTGGTGCATCTCTTTTTATCTAGGGTTTTAAAATATCTTGGCAGAACCTCAACTTTTTTATTTGGAAGTTGAGAAGATTAGGAAAAAATAACCCCGATATCGTTTAATTTGTGTTATATTAAAAAAAAAGCTGTAAAAAACAAGAAAACAACTAAGTGCTTTAAGCAGGATTCGAACCCGCGTGCTCTCTGAGCGAATCCAGAACTCTTACATTGAATCCAGGCACCTTTTGTTACTGGATTCGAAAAAAACCACTGGTTCGCCCGAACCTGCACCTTCTACCATAGCTCCGCCCCTGTTTGAATATCCACCATTGTTGGCTTGATAATTTTTATATTTTGAAGATTTTTTGTTTGATTCAAAGTGAATGTTATTAAATATTGCTTATAGTACCTTATAGAAGTTCATACTAAAATTTGATCACATTCGAAGTTTACTTGAGGTGATTGAGATCAAATCTTTTAGCTGAAAATGGAAGAAGAACACAATTACCTAATAGTATTCCACTACGGTATATAATATATTGTGGGAGTATATAGCTATATTGCACTAATATATTATTATATTATACAATATACTGCACCAGTATATTATAATAATAAAAGAAGAACATAGTTATTTAACAATATACTGTTACGGTATACAATATACTGTAGCAGTATATAGCTATAATGCAACTGTATCCTATTATAAGTGCATAATATATTGTAATAATGTGCAATATACTGCAACATTATATTGTATTAATATATAACATACCATAATAGTATACTATTTTACTATAATAGTATAATGTTGAATGAAGCACCTTAAATATTATTTTCATATGTTGTATGCTATTTTGATATATAATAAATGGTTCAATAGTATATAGTTTGCTACAATAATATATCATTGTAATGTACAATATGATGTTTCCATTTGGATCCTTTTTAATTTTAAATATTTTTAACAAAGTTCTCATGCTTTTAGAATCTGTTTTCCTTAAAAAAGGTTTTAGATGAAATTTCATGGAGATTTTATTTATTGTATTAGAAGTAGATGAAGAAAATAATAATTATTTCTTTCTTCTAGATACTTAACTTTTATAGGCAGCCTATGATTTCACCTCTTGTTGGCTTTCTGAGGTACTCACTTCCCTTCTCCTTATATAATATGTCAAGAACAAATTATAAGCACAATTTAATCTTACGGTTTAATAATAACCTCTTATGACTTTCCATTTAACTTTACAAAAGCATAGCCACAATCACAATTTTCCTATATCCTATTACTACTAATATTACCCATAACAGCTTCAATGGGTAGAAAAAGTGATTAGTTTGGTCAGTACAAAAACTAATGGCTAGGTAAGGATAACAAGTTTAATTTTAAAAAAACTGGCATCCTATAGTAACACATAATAAGAATTGGCAATATTTTAGCCTTATATTAGGCTTAGCAAAGATAGCTCCAAACAATTGGCATTATATAGCCAAATCTTAAAAAACTACTCTCTTTTATATTCTCTCTCGAAAAAAATTACACACTTATTTTGGTTTTTCTCCCTTTTCTCTCATTGTATTTTTTCTTCTATCTCTTCTCCATTGCGCTCATAGTTTAGCAAAAATCTTGTAAATTATGCAAAACAATCAGTGGGATGAAAAGGTAAGGTTGATCTCACATTAAAAAATATCAGAAGCAAAAACTAAGAGTGAAAAAATATATTTCAACTTCATTTTTCTTCTCTCTTTTTTTACTTTTGGTTGGATTGAATGAGTGAGTATGATTGAAAATATCTAAACAAGACTATACATAAAATTTTGAGCAAGATTAGCAACAACTAAGAGAGAAAAAATATATTTCAACTTTATTTTTCATTCTCTCTTCCTTTTTATTGGTTGGATTTAATGAGTGGTGTGATTGAAATTAGCTGAAAAATACCTAAACGAGGCTATATATAAAATTTGAGCAAGATTAGAAGTGATTTAGATTGGTTTCGGGTGAAATATCAGACCTAAAATTTCAATGATGACATGTGTATATCACATTGTATATCGTGTACATCAGTATATATCGCACACAGGTTTTTAAGGACGTCTGTGTATATCATTTGTATATCGTATATACAACACAATTTTTTAGGGACGCCCATGTATATCATATTGTATATCGTACATATAACACAAATTTTCATGGATATACACAAATACACATATATACATGAGATATCACTAAGGTATATAGAGATATTCACAGGTTTCAATTTTGGTATACACATGTCTGATGTGCTATACACTGTGCTATACAAATAATATAATATTTTATTCAGAAGATTACCCTCTATCGCCCCTCAAAATTTTAATAGCCCATGTTTTGGCCAACTTGCAAAAAATGGCCCTTCGGCCCAAACATATTACATCTAGTAGCCCGAAATATGTATAATGTTTGTACAGTGACTGTCTATTTTGTTTAGTGGAAATCTATTTTGTATAGTGATAGTCTATTTAGTATGTATTTTGTATAATGACAGCCTATTTTGTATATATTTTGTATAGTTACATCTATTTTATATATATATATATATATATATATATATATATATATATATATATATATATATATATATATATATATATATATATATATATATATGTGTATATATGGTATAGTTACATCTATCGTTTTGTATAATGTTTGTACAATGACAGTCTATTTCGTATAGTGGAGATCTATTTTGTATAGTGATAGTCTATTTAGTATAATGACAGCCTATTTTGTATATATTTTGTATAGTTACATATATATATATATATATATATATATATATATATATATATATATATATATATATATATATATATATATATATATATATATATATATATATATATATTGTATATTGTTGTATATATTTTGTATAGTGACACTCTATTTGTATATAAATTGTATAGTGACAGTCTATTTTGTATATTTTTCTATTATAATTATTATGTAGTTTAGTAATTTTTTTGAAGAAGGAATCAAGAATTATTACAATCTGTTTTGTATTGTTTTTGTATATTGACTGTCTATTTTGTATAGTGACATTCTGTTTTGTATATTACCAGTCTTTTTAGTATATATTTTATATAGTGACAATACGAAAAATATATTAACAGGTAGCACTCACGTACTTATCCACAAGGCATCTACTAAGAATTTGCTCTCACAATTCACACTCTTAAGCACTCTCACTCCTCCTATATAAAGACACATAGCCACAGATGGGAAGGGGGAAAATTGGAAAACCCTAGTAGCCTAGATCAAAAAGCGGCGCAGCAACGGATAAAAAAGGGGACTACTGCTAGACTCCTAATGGAGAATTGCCCTTTTCATTTCCATGGCCATGTAGCTCGTGTTTAGTGCTGTTGCTTATCCTTTTTCCTCGATCCCATGTTCTTCCTCTATTCTAGCCAAACACCGCCCAAAAGCGGCTGAAAATCCACCACCAAACAGCCATATCAAAACAGTCCCATAATCACTATAAAATACACTAACCAGCGCCCTTTTGGCCCATAAAGCCAATCTAATACAATCTCAAAATAGCTTCGAAACAGCCGTTAGTCAGTCCAAAAAATTGAGCTTCTGTTGTCGGTTCGAAGTTATGCTCATTAGCTCGTTTGACGTCGTTTTGTTCCTTTTGGGTGCACGCTCCTTTGTAGACATAGCAAATTTAGAAAATAAAGATTTTGAACGAAAAATACGAAAATTGCTGAAAAAAGAAGCAAAGAGTAGTTTGGGCTAGTCAGGAGAATTAATTTTGGGCTATAAAATGCATATTGAAATTTTGGGCTACTGAATGATATTTGTTTTGCCCGATGGTCTATAAATGAAGTTCTCTCTTTTTTAATTGATATACATTGATATTAAGGTGTATATATATATTAAGGTGTATATATATATATATATATATATATATATATATATATATATATATATATATATATATATATATATAAAGAATGAAAATAAAATTTTATTATACATGTTGATTTGGACAAAAAGGAAAAAAAAAGTTGTGATATACATATTATTATTTGTAATATACATTTATTGGCTATTTGATGCGAATATCGATAAATAGGGCTATTTTTTGCCAATTATATGAGTATGTTGTTATACCATGCCAAAATTTGCATAAAGGTATAAAATTCCATATAAAAAATCCGGCTGAACCGGTCCAGCAAAAGAAGGCCCAAAATGAATTCTCGGGTCAACGGATAGCCCAGACGTTAGGCTTGGGCTGGTTTCAGCATTTTCTAGGCAGAAATGCCACCAGATAGCCATTCTAAAGTGCTGCTATTTAGGAATTAGCCAATGTGTTTTAAATTTTTGTTTTTCCGGTTCAATTTTTTGGAAAATAAAAGTCCTGAATTATCCTAAAATTAAAATTTTTGGTTCAAAGACAAAATAAGTATTATTAGTTATTTCTAAATAACAGTCCTAAAAATGATTAATTGTGCATTTTCCTCATTTTCTAGTGTAGAGCAGAGCGACCCAAAAATAAAATAAAAGAATTAACCTAAATAAATAGTCGGTCAAAAGTAACTTGCCGCATGCAAATGTTAACTTCTATAAATAGACGTTGTAAAAGAGTTTTATGCTAGTATTAGGTCAACAATAAGAGATAACTACAAACAATTGTCCATAATAAAATAGAGAAAACGATCCTCTATAGCCCCTCAAAATTTTAATAGCCCATATTTTCACCCACTCACAAAAAATGGCCTTTTGGCCCAATTTATTTGCAACTTATATCCATTATCTATTTCCAATGCATTTATCATCCAAGACAACATTTAATCCTTGCCTTTTTATCTTTCTTTCATTTTATCCAATGTACACTTCTTTATATTTCTTTCATTCTATCCAATGCACAGATTTTTTCCCATTATCATTTTCAGTCCTATCCTCTTTCTTTCTCCCATTTAAGATCTATACTTTTTCTCTTTATTTTTTTTACTTCTCACTAGAAAAAATTGTTTGAGTACCAGAAAAATCACAAATTTTTTAATTTAATTATTACATTTACTCAATTACGAATCATGATACAAGAGTTATAACAAAAATCATGGGGTTTTGTAGTCAAGCTTCTACTTCTTCTTCTATCATATTGTGTTTTGTGAGTGAAGAACTTTTACAATAAGTATCAATGTTTGTTCTTGTAAGGCCTCGTAAAAATGAGTGCTCAGATGTTAGCAGGTCATAGAGTCGAGTCTACCTATGTGGATCGGATACTGTTTTGAACTTAAAAAACTAAAATCAAAATTTTTTAGAAAATGGTCAGAATGCGGTCGCAGATCAGCTATGCGGGCCGCATTCCTACTGTAGAGTGAATCAGAGAGCAACCAATTTTTGATGTGGAAAATGCGGTCAAATCTGTGATCGCATAATCAATATGCGAACCACAGAGTGATCGCGTGTTATCGCTGAGGAAATTCGAAGGTCAGTTTTGCGGTGCATTCTGCGATCGCAGAATGCAAATGTGGACCGCATATCTACTGCATTCCCAACCCGAGAGGTTTGAAACTTGAGCCATTTCTCCGGTCCATTCTGCTGACCGCATGTTTGTTTTGCGATCGCAGAGTTGCGTCGCAGATTGAGCTCGCCCAGTTATTTTCTAAAAATCTAAGCCCGATCCCTCTTTAATTAAAACATCTCATCCCTCATTTTTAACCCATTTTCTGAACAATATAAGAGAGAGGAAGAGAGGGTCCTAGAGAGGGAAAGCAAATTCTTCATCAATTGGTCTTTCAAAATCATTGGAACTTGATATATTCTTGGTGCATTGTCTTCTCTATTGATTTCTCAGGTAAAATTCCTAACCCATTTCCCAAATTTTGAAATTAAGCTTGGGAAGGGAACCCCATACACTTGCTTTGAATTTTCTTCATAAAATCTTTATGCATGGCTTCAAAACTTAAAAATCTTGTAAAAAGGGAATTGGGTAGTAACTATGAGTTTAACTTTCTAAAACCTAAGTGTTGTTCATGAACTAGATTGACTTCTTGATTGCTTGGCAAATCGGACTAGAGGTTTAAAAGGGAATAATCAACTTCAGGTATGTATGGTTAACTGTGATCCTTGTGAAATCGCCCTATGCAAGTTGTGAAATTGTTGATAGCTGATATTCATGTGAGAATCATTGTGTAGCTTTTGTGTGTTGTAATTGTATGGTAACAATATGTGGTGAATGTTTTGGAACTTGTAATTGGAACAATGGAAATGAAAGTAATGTGGAACAATAGAAATGGAACAATGTGGAACAATGGAAATGGAAATAATGTGGAATAGTGGAAATGGAAATATTGTGGAACAACGTGTATGATTCGTTGTGAATAACTGTTGTGATGATCTAAATTGTGTACCAATTTGATGAACATGAGGAAAATGTTGTTGCTAGTTGTGGAATTGCACTGCCCTTGTTGTGGATCTATGTTAACAATGTGCCATAGTTGATTCCTTGTATTTGTGGATGTGATGTTTGTTGTTGTGAATTGAAAACTGTTAGGCAGGGTCGGATTGCACGCTGCAACACAGTGAAATAAGGTGTGGGTTGGGGTGATAAGGGTGGCCGAGGTAATAAGGGTGGACGAGGCAATAATGCTGAAAAAATGTGATCAAATATCACTATTGATATGAACATGTATCATGAAATGATAAATGTGGAAATGTAAAAGGAGATAGCAAGAGAGTTTGTAACCTGTGGGGCACTGATTGCCCCTTTGTATGACTACTTGAATCAATTGATGTGAGATGTTTGGTTGTTGCTCCATGGTTGTAATTGTACTATTGTGGTTCAGTTCTATGCGTGTATATGCATTTTGTCTTGAGTTTACTTGGGACAGAGTTTGTTCATACATGCCAGTACAATTCAAATGTACTGACGTCCCTTTTGTCGGGGCGCTACATTCGTGTTATGATTGTAGGTGGATCCGTGGAAGGCACTCCCATCCACCGTTCGTAGCTCCTCCTCCTCTCTAGCGGCGGTATTCGTGTTGGTGAGCCCTTTTCCTTCCGGGGCCTTGTGTGGCTCATGCCACCTATGTTGTTGTATTTTGGAGTCTTGTGTCTTTTTGTATAGGTATAGCCAAGGCCTTGTCGCCGACAAGTGTTGTACTATCTATCTCTCTTAGAGGCTCCGTAGACAGTGGTATGTGGGTTGGAACTTATGTACAGAGGTGTATGTTTTTGGTGCTGTAAACTTGTATACCACATTCCCTGTTAATCTTAATGTATGCTTTGTAAAAGATGTTCCCTGTTAATCATAATGTGTGTTTATAAAAGAGAAATCATATGTTCTTTCGATTTCAAATTCGGTATCTTTTGGCTAATTATCATTGAATAATGTGGGGTAAAGCATGGGGAATAGAAAAGGCACCCAGGTCCACTCGATTGGGGATACCCGGTTGAGTGCCGGTCATGCTCTTGGATTGGGGCGTGACAAGCTTAGTATCAGAACCTAAGGTTTTAAATGAGTCCTAGGATGTGTCAGAGCCGTGCTTAGTAGAGCCCTTCTTATCGGTATGTTGTTGACCACATCTATAAGTTGGGGGCTACACGGGAATTTAGGAAAAATGATCCTCTTCTTTGTTATTCCAAGTTCGTGCGGTGAAGTGATGTTGTGTATAATTTGTGCTCTATTTCTAATTTCCAGTGATGGCACCTAATAAGAAAGCTAGACTTGGCCTAGGGGCCAATGCCACTTCCAGTGCAGCTGTGGGTCATGTGCCGACTGCCATGGGTGAGAATGATTCCCCAGTTCTGAATTTGCCTGCTCTATCCGTTCCTGATCCAAGAAATCATGTTCCAGCAGCGGCTGAGGGTGCTACTATCCCTCCTGCCAATGCTCCTAATCCTGATGTTGCTACAGCTTCCGATCCAGAGATCTCATAATGCCCCTGTGTCCTCCAGCGGACAGGGAGATTCCTCCAGCCCTAGAGTTCATCAGTTTTTACGATTGAATCCACCAGAGTTCTCAGGCACAGACCAAGAGGCCGATCCGCAAGAATTCCTTGATGAGATGTACAAGACCCTTCGAGTGATGAAGGCTACAGAGATAGAAGGGGTAGAATTGGCTTCATACAGGTTGAAGGGGGCTACAGGTTCGTGGTTATGTGGGAGTATTCTCGTGAGGAGGGGAGCCCTCCAGCTAGATGGGATGAGTTCGTTGATGCTTTCTTGGACCACTTTTTGCCTGCCGAGACCATGGAAGCCCATGCCACCGAGTGTGAGGTTCTTAAGCAGGGTAGCATGAGTGTGTGGGAATATCATATGGAGTTCGTGAGATTGTCCAAGTATGCTCCTCAGTTGGTGTCGACTATGGAGGCTAGAGTTCGGCGATTCATTCAGGGTCTCAGCCCTTTGGTGATGAATGAGGCTGCTACAATGGCTTTGCATCCAGAAATGAACTATGGGAAGATCGTGGGTCTTGCTCAGGCCACATAGGCTATGAAGTTGAAGATTCGGACAGACATGGAGAGTAGCAGCAGGGCCCGGTCTATGGGTCACTCAACGAGGTCAGCTCTAGGGAGAGGGTCATCAGGACCATCTCAGTCTTATGCTCAGCCCTCAGCTAGTGCTCCGTTATCTGTTCACCGTTCCTAGCAGAGTATCCCTTATGGGCTAGGTTCAGACAGCAGGAGTCCCGCCAGTTCAGTCATTCAGGGATGAGACTTCGACAGTAGGGAGGTATATGCCCCAAGTGTGGGAGATTTCATACAGAGGCCTGTTACTTGGGTGTTCCAGTGTGTTACAATTGTGGGGTGAGAGGTCACATACAGCGGGACTGGCGTGCGCCCAGACAGGACACGGGCAGGGGATTTGCTCAGCCATCCAGTTCATCAGTTGATACGTCATCAGTGCGCCCTCCATCCCCAGCAAGGCGTGGTGCAGCCAGAGGTGGAGCTCGTGGTAGGGGCGGACCCAGCAGGTTTTATACATTGAGTGGCCGTCAGAGTGCTGAAGCTTCCCAGATGTTGTCACAGGTATCCTATCTGTTCAGACCATTGATTGCTATGCTCTTATTGATCCGGGGTCTTCTTTGTCCTATGCCACTCCATTTTTTGCTTCAAGTTTTGGGATTGAATCTGGACAGTTTCTTGAGCCATTCTCTGTATCGACTCCGGTTGGTGATTCTATTACAGCCGCGTGGGTCTATAGGAATTTTGTTGTTATGGTAGGTAATCGTGTTACCACGGCTGACCTTATCAAGCTTGGGATGGTGGATTTTGATGTAATCATGGGGATGGATTGGCTCTATTCGTGCTTTGCTAAACTTGATTGCCGACGAAGTCATGAGGCTCGATTTCGTTACTGAGCCGGTTGTTGAGTGGAAGAGAAATGGTGTTGTGCCGAAGGCTAGGTTTATTTCCTACCTCACGGCTTCGAAGATGATCAGAAAATGGTGTATTTATCATTTAGTCTGGGTGGCGGACACTACACCAAAGGTTCCTACCCCCGAGTCTGTGCCAGTTGTGAATGAGTTTCTTGAGGTATTTTCGGATGAGCTTCCAGAAATTCCGCCAGATAGGGAGATTGATTTCGGGATTGATGCATTGCCAGATACCCAGCCAATATCTATTCCACTGTACATAATGGCGCCATCAAAGTTGCGATAGTTAAAATAGAAGTTGAAGGATCTATTGGAGAAGGGGTTTATTCGGCCAAGTGTGTCGCCATGGGGCGCTCCGGTTCTTTTTGTCAGAAAGAAGGATGGGTCGCTTCGGATGTGTATCGATTATCGGCAACTTAATAAAGTCACCATCAAGAATAAGTACCCTTTGCCTCGGATAGATGGTTTGTTCGACCAATTGCAAGGTGCAAGGTTCTTCTCCAAAATTGACTTGTAGTCCGGGTACCACCAATTGAAGATCAGGGAGAAGGATATTCTTAAGACCGCTTTCAGAACGCGTTATGGTCACTTTGAATTCTTGGTCATGTCTTTTGGGCTAACCAACGACCCGGTAGCTTTTATGGATATTATGAATCGGGTCTTCAAGTCATTTTTAGACTCCTTCGTGATTGGTTTTATTGACAACATTCTCGTATATTTGTGGAGCAGGGAGGATCATGCCAGCCACCTTAGAGCGGTTTTGCAAACTCTACATCAACACCTATTGTATGCCAAGTTTTCCAAATGTGAATTTTGTTTGGAGTCCGTCGCTTTTCTGGGTCATGTTGTTTCCAGTGAGGGGATTCAGGTGGACCCCCAAAAGATTGCAGCGGTGAAGGATTGGCGTAGGCCCACGACCGCGATGGAGATCCGTAGCTTTTTGGGGTTAGCGGGGTATTATCGGAGGTTCGTAGAGGTATTCTCCACCCTCGCCTCTCCTTTGACTAAATTGACGCAGAAATCAGCTAAATTCCAGTGGTCAGATGCTTGTGAGAAAAGTTTTCAAGAATTGAAGACAAGGTTGACTTCGGCACCAGTACTGGCCTTTCCTTATGGTATAGAGGGGTTTGTAGTTTATTGTGATGCCTCCAGGGTTGGTTTAGGGTGTATTCTGATGCAGCACGGAAAGGTTATAGCATATGCTTCCAGGCAACTCAAGAATCACGAGAATAATTATCCGACGCATGATTTGGAGCTTGCAGCATTGTGTTCGCCTTGAAAATATGGTGACATTACCTTTATGGGGTTCATGTAGATGTGTTTTCAGATCACAAGAGTCTTCAATATTTATTCAAGCAGAAGGAGCTAAATTTGAGGCAGCGGCGGTGGTTAGAATTGCTTAAGTATTATGATATGGACATCTTGTACCATCCAGGGAAGGCGAACTTGGTGGCCGATGCCTCATTCGCAAATCCATGGGTAGTTTGGCTCACTTGAGAGCGAATAGAGGTTTCTATCTCAGGAGGTACATTAGTTGGCCAGCCTTGGGGTTTGTATCTCGGCACCGAATGAGGAGGAACTTATGGTGCATAATACAGCATAATCTTCGCTCGTGGAAGAGGTTGAAGAAAAGCCGTTTATTGATCCAACATTGACACATTTGAAGGAGGCAACTCTAAGTAACAAAATTTCAGCATTTTCACTCGACAGCAATGATGGTGTGCTACGGTGCCACGACAGGTTATGTGTCCCAAATGTGGATAATCTTCGGGAGAGGGTAATGGCGGAGGGTTATCATTCCAGGTATTCAGTGCACCCAGGCGCTACAAATATGTATCATGATCTCAAGGATATCTTTTGGTGGAGTGGTATGAAGAAGAGTGTAGCGGACTTTGTCTCTAAGTGCACAAATTTCCAGCAAGTGAAGGCCGAGCCTCATCGACCGGGAGGGTTGACTCAGATTATAGAAATATCGATGTGGAAATGGGAAATGATCAATATGGACTTCGTGGCAGGACTACCTCGTACTCAGCACAAGTTCGACTCAATTTGGGTAATTGTGGATAGGATCACCAAATCAGCTCACTTTTTGCCAGTCAAGTCCACCGATACTGCGGAACAATATGCTCGGTTGTATATCAAGGAGATAGTGAGGCTTCATGGTACGCTGCTTTCTATTATTTCGGATCAAGAAGCTCAGTTTACAGATAACTTTTGGAGGAAATTTCAGCAGGGTTTGGGTACTCAAGTGAATCTCAGCACAACCTTTCATCCTCAGACCGATGGCCAAGTAGAGAGGACTATTCAGACACTCGAGGATATGTTGTGGGCATGTGTCTTGGATTTCAAAGTTTATTGGGATGATCACCTTCCCCTTATAGAGTTTGCTTATAATAACAGCTTCAATGCTAGCATCCAAATGGCCCCATTCTAAGCATTGTACGGAAGAAGGTATATGTCCCCGATCGGGTGGTTCGAGGTTGGTGAAGCGGAATTAATAGGGCCAGATCTCCTGCACCAGGCAATGGAGAAGGTAAGAGTCATTCATGAGAGAATGAATACTGCTCAAAGTCGCCAGAAAACCTATGCCGTCGAAGAGAATTGAAGTTTCAAGAAAGAGACTGGGTATTCTTCAGGGTGTCCCCTATGAACACGTGCTTTAGGAAGAAGGGAAAACTAAGTCCTAGGTATGTCAGTCCTTATCAAGTCACTCAAGGGATCGGTCAAGTTGCGTATAGGTTCGAATTGCCCCCTGAAATGTCCCTAGTGCACCCGGTGTTTCACGTATCCATGTTGAGGAAAGTTGTGGGTGATTCGTCTAAGATTGTTCCAGTTGAAGACATCACGGTTACAGAAGAATTATCTTATGAAGAGATTCCGGTTTCCATTCTGGACAGGCAAGTCTGAAAGTTGCGGAACAAGGAGATTGCTTCATTTAAGGTGTTGTGGCGAAACCAACAAGTCGAGGAAGCCACATGGGAAGCGGAAGATGAGATTAAGATAAAAAATACCCCCATCTATTTGAATAAGTTCAGAAATGATCGTGCAAATCTTGCCCCTTAGGAGGGTTAGTGTTGTGTTCCATGAGGAGTAAGAATCATCCTTTCTCTTTCCAAGTGCCTTATTGTTGTAGTTTCTCCAAGTTGAGCCAACCAAGTTTATGTGTTGTAACTAATTGAGCAATGTGCAGTCCTTTTTGGTAATGAAAGTTTTGTGCTCCCATGGTAAGGTGATGTATGGAAGTAATAATTAATTTTGCATGGAGACTGTGTATCAAAGTGTTCTAATTGTGTAATGATTAGTTTTTGCATGGAGGAATTGTATTGAATTGAATAACTGTGTCGTACCCTTGTGATAGGTAAATGGCTTTAATAGTGAAGACGATTAATGCCTAATCTGATTATATGTTGTGTGCCAAATGGTTAAAAGTATATCAAGAGGTTGAATATGTGCAAGTGTGAGGACTATGCATTTTACAACTGTTGTAAAGGTAGCAAATTTGTGTAGTAATGCTTGGGAATATGTTTGGAGGTTCTTTGACAGGTGGTTATGTCCATATTTCAAAGGAAACTCTGGCAAAATTTTTCTAAAACAAACTTGAAAGTTAATAAAAGTGTTGAAACTTGCATATCATGTTTTCAAACTCATTTGGTTCCCAAGTCCTCATTCGGGGGATGATGTAAGGCCCCGTGAAAATGAGTGCTCAGATGTTAGCAACTCATAGAGTCGAGTCTACCTATTTGGATTGGATCCTTTTTACTGTTTTGAACTTAAAAATGTGAAATCAAAATTTTTTCAAAAAAATGGTCAAAATGCGGTCCAGAATGCGGTCGCAGATAAGCTATTCTGACCGTATTCCTACCGCGAAGTGAATCAGAGAGCAACCAATTTTTGATGTTGAAAATGCGGTCAAATCTGCGATCGCATAATCAATATGCGGACCGAAGAATGATCACATATTGTCCCTGAAGGTTAGTTCTGCGGTGCATTCTGCTACCGCAGAATGCAAATGTAGACCGCATATCTACCACATTCCCAACCCGAGAGGTTTGAAACTTGAGCCATTTGTGCTGTCCATTTTGCGGACCGCATGTCTATTCTGCAATTGCAGAGTTGCGTCGCAGATTGAGCTCTTCCAGTTTTTTTCTAAAAATCTTAGCCCGACCCCTCTTTAATAAAAACACCTCATACCTCATTTTTAACCCATTTTCTGAATAATATAAGAGCGAGGAAGAGAGGGTCCAAGAGAGAAAAGGTAAATTCTTCATCAATTGGTCTTTCAAAACCATTGGAGCTTGGAAAATTCTTGGTGCATTGTCTTCTCTATTAATTTCTCAAGTAAAATCCCTAACCCATTTCCCCCAAATTTCGAAATTACACTTGGGAAGGGAACCCCATACACTTGCTTTGAATTTTTTTCATAAAATCTTCATGCATGGCTTCAAAACTCAAAAATCTTGTAAAAAGGGAATTGGGTAGTAATTATGAGTTTAAATTTCTAAAACCTAAGTGTTGTTCATGAACTAGATTGACTTCTTGATTGCTTGGCAAATAGGACTAGAGGTTTAAAAGGGAATAATCAACTTTAGGTATGTATGGCTAACTGTGATCCTTGATAAATTGCTCTATGCTAGTTGTGAAATTGTTGATAGCTGATATTCATGTGAGAATCATTGTGAAGCTTTTGCGTGGTATAATTGTGTGGTAACACTATGTGGTGGATGTTGTGGAACTTGTAATTGGAACAATGGAAATGAAAGTAATGCGGAACAATGGAAATGGAACAATGTGGAACAATGGAATGGGAATAATGTGGAATAATACAAACGGAAATATTGTGGAACAACGTGTGTGATTAGTTGGGAATAACTGTTGTGATGATCTAAATTGTGTACCAATTTGATGAACATGAGGAAATTGTTGTTACTAGTTGTGGAATTGCATTACCCTTGTTGTGGATCTATGTTAACAATGTGCCATAGTTGATTCCTTGTATTTGTGGATGTGCTGTTGGTTGTTGTGAATTGAAAATTATCAAGCGGGGTTGGGTTGCACGCCGCAACACGGTGAAAGAAGGTGTGGCTGGGGTGATAAGGGTGGCCGAGGTAATAAGGGTGGACGAGGCAATAAAGGTAGAAAAATGTGATCTAATATCACTATTGATATGAATATGAATTATGAAATGACAAATGTGAAAATGTGAAAGGAGACAGCAGGGCAGTTTGTAACATGTGGGGAACTGATTGCCCCTTTGTATGACTATTTGAATCAATTGCTGTGAGATATTTGGTTGTTGCTCCATGGTTGTAATTGTAATATTGTTGTTTAGTTCTATGCTTGTATATGCATTTTGGCTTGAGTTTACTTGGGACAGAGTTTGTTCATACATGCCAGTACAATTCAAATGTACTGATGTCCCTTTTGCCGGGGTCACTACATTCGTGTTATGATTGTAGGTGGATCCGTGGCAGGCACTCCAGTCCACCGTTTGTAGCTCCTCCTTCTCTCTAATGGCGGTATTCGTGTTGGTGAGCCCTTTTCCTTCCAGGGCCTTGTGTGGCTCATGCCACCTAGGTTGTTATATTTTGGAGTCTTGTGTCTTTTTGTAAAGGTATAGCCGGGGCCTTGTCGCCGGCAAGTGTTGTACTATATCTCTCTTAGAGGCTCCGCAGACAGTGATATGTGGGTTAGAACTTATGTATAGAGGTGTATGTTTTTGGCGTTGTAAACTTGTATACCACGTTCCCTGTTAATCTTAATATATGTTTTGTAAAAGATGTTCCCTGTTAATCATAATGTGTGTTTATAAAAGAGAAATCATATGTTCTTTTCATTGCAAATTCGGTATCGTTTGGATAATTATCATTGAATAATGTGGGGTAACGCGTGAGGAATAGGAAAGGCACCCAGGTCCACTCGACTGGGGATACCTGGTTGAGTGCCGGTCATGCCCTCGGTTTTGGGGCGTGACAGTTCTGGATTTAATGGGGTATTTGAATGATACTTATAGTTAACTTATATATATACATATATATATATATATATATATATATATATATATATACATATATATATATATATATATATACATATATATATATATATATATATACATATATATATATATATATATATATATATATATATATATATATATATATATATATATATATATATATATATACACACACACACATACTATTACAATTTTGTATAAAAGTGTATCTTGTATTTTTCAGTGTATCTTGTATATTTTTTGTATTGTGATAGTCTATTTTGTATAGTAAGAGTCTATTTAGTATATATTGTATAGTGACAATTAATTTTGAATAGAAGTGTATCATATATTTTTCAGTGTATTTTATATATTTTTTTGTTTTATGACAATCTGTTTTGTATATTGACAGTCCAACATGTATAGTGACAGTCTATTTTGTATATTTATTAAATAGTAGCTGTTTATTTAGCATATATTTTCTATGGTGACAGTCTATTTTGTATAGTGACATTGTGTTCTATATAAATTTTAATGTGGCAGACTATTTTGTATAATTTTTGTATAGTGACAGTTTATTTTGTACATATTTTGTCATATACCAATATTCAAATCTATTTTCACCAAAAGAAATACATAAATATCCATATAAATATATTTAATGGTGGGCCTGAAATTATGATTCTCATCAAAATCAATTAATGACATACATGTTGAAATAAAAAATTATTTGATGAAAAGAAAAGGATTTCCCTAGCAAAGAAAGTTAGCCCAGAAAAAATAAGGCAATAACAGAGAACTTGGAATTTTTATTCAAAGGTTGGTTGCCCCTCTCTCTTTGACTAATGATTTTCCTTTTTCACTTTTAAACAAAATGAACAAATCTTGAATTTCTGGAAATACGTACTAATAATAAATGAGTTGATCTATTTCTTCTGGTTTGGAGTTTCTCTTGCTTTGTTAATCGTTATATTATGCCTATTGCCTTAATTGTTAAATCTCTTATAATTAGATCAAAACTGTTCCATTATTGATTTCATAATCTAACGTAAAAGATAAAAGAAGTAAAAAAATTGTGCTATAAATCGAGGAATCTCAGAAGGGATTTCAGAAGGAAAAATCCGAATTGCTGAAGAAAGAAGCAGAAAGCGGTAGTTTGGGCTGGCCATTAGAATTGCTTTTGGACTATAAATTGTGTATTGTAATTTTGGGCTAACGAATGATATAAATTTGGCCCGAGTGACTATATATGATATTTGCTCAATAAAATATAGCTATTAATTTGAAACTAAAGCAAATAATCTATTATAACAGTCTAAGATATAATGAGAGTATAAAGTTTCTTACACTATCGACATGTATAATTTAAATCCTTCATAGTTCAATCAGTATTGAGACAACAATCATCTACAAATCATACTAATTAGACAAGAGCATTATACTATTTAAAATTATTATTAATAAAAGGATTCAATATTTTTTTCTTATTTATTTAGATAAATAATTTGAATTTCATACAACAATAACAACTACGCAGTATAGTCCCACATGATGGGGTCTGGGGAGGGTAATATGTACACAGACCTTACCCCCACCCAAAAGGATGGAGAGGTTGTTTCCAATCGACCCTCGACTTAGAAAAAGAAAAGGAAATACATAAATAAAAATAAAAACAAAAGAGCATTAGTAACTCCAGCAGAAATCACGATACATAATTATGTAAACATAGACCATAAGTAACATGACATGCAAAAGGAAAAGATAAACAAAATAGAAGTAAAAGGGCATCCACAAATATTAATTTAGCCACATTCAGTAAATAAAAAGGAATGCATTAACAACGACCACTAACTAAAAGCCCCTATCCTACAACCTTGATACTAGACCTCCAGACTCTCCTATCTAGGGTCATGTCCTCAAAAATCCACATTCTAGCCATGTCATGCCTAATCACCTCTCCCCAATACGTCTTGGGCCTCCCTCTGCTTCGACTCGCGCCAACCACCTCCAACCGCTCACAACTCCTCACCGGGGCATCTGGGCTTCTCCTACGCACATGCCCGAACAACATGAGCCTCGCCTCCCGCAACTTCTCATTCACTGGGGCCACCCCCACCTTTTCCTGAATAACTTCATTCCTAATCTTATCTAACCTGGTGAGCCCGCACATCCACCTGAGCATTCTCAACTCCGCAACCTTCATTCTCTAAACATGGAATTTCTTCACCGGCCATCACTCCGCCCCATACAACATGGCAGGTTTAACCACAGCTCTATAAAACTTCCCCTTAAGTTTTTGTGGCACTTTCTTGTCATACAAAACTCCTGATGCAAGCCTCCATTGCGACCACCCTGCCCCTATACGGTGAGTGACATCCCCGTCGATCTCTACATCCCCCTGGATCACCGACCCCAGATATTTGAAACTATCCCTCTTGGCGATGGCCTGAGATCCAAGCTTCACGATCTTGCCTACTTCTTCTCCGCTCGACTCTGCGCAAAATAATTTGAATTTCTTAATGAACATAAAATACGTGAAAAGGAACAATTTTATGGCGAATTGGTGATATCGAAGTAAAGAAATAAAGTTTCATGTAGTGTCATTTAGATTAAGTTTTTCAAATAAATAATGGATGAGGACATTTCTCACTTCAAAATAAGCTTGAAATATTTTAAATGTGTGAAATTATTTTTTACATTCCATTATTTTCTCGTTTTCTGTTGCAATTGCTTCGAAAAAAGCTTCCCAATCCATACTTGTGTGTCACATGCATGTAAATTTTGTTATTTACGTCTGCAGCATTTAATTATGCTGCAGTCGTCCTTGTGAGATTTGACTTTCTGCATGGGAATGCAGTGAGTCTGGTGGTAATAGGGTCCACTACAGTTGCATGAGATGGAATTATGACTCATTGCTTCACGACTAATGTAGTGACCATTTTTATGACGGGCTATCCTGGCGGACTTTATTGGCATCGTCATATGTTCGTCTTCATACGAGCAGAACCAGCAATCCTTGATGAAAAGCCATTTTGAATGTGTTTTTTATGTTTTTTTTAGGGATTTTTTTCGACCTTCCACTTGACCGAAGATGATGAGAAAGAGTGAAGGCTGGCTGTGGAGAAGAAGAGGTAAACAATATGCGGAAGAGTTTTAGGTTTATTTCAATCTTATATGGTTGAAGAGTTTGTGTTAGTTGCTTTCACAGGGACGGAAATGAAAATTGAGATACGAGTTCCTCCAGAAAGTATTGTTCAAATAATGTATTTATAAAAAAAATATTAGAGATGTATACATATTAAATATAGAACACAATTATTAGTATTTCTGTTGAAGTCATCGTTCTAAAATCTTGAACATACAAAGCTGAAAGGGATATTTACCCAAATAGCTAGTCAGTTTCATTGTTTACTCTTTCTTACCGGTATACATAAATCACACATTAATTATACATATATTATATATAGATTATACATAAGTTATACATTCACCAATTTTTTTTAATTTAAGTAATTGGGTGGGCTGTTATTTACAGTAAATCTTCTTTAAATCATGGCTCCGAGCTAGATCTAGTAATTTTATTCAAATAATGTATTTATAATTTTTTTATTATACACACACACGTACATACATACATACATATATACATACATACATACATACGTACATATTAAATTTAGAATGCAATTATTAGTATTTATATTGAAGTCATCGTTTTAAAATATAGAACACACAAAGCTGAAAGGGAATTTTACCCAAATAGCCAGTCAGTTTTACTGTTTACTTTTTCTAGCTGGTATATAGAGTATATATTGATTATACATGATTTCATATGTTATAGATTCGCAAGCATTTTTTAGTTTAAGTAGTGAGTGGGCAATAGCACGGTCTAGCCAATTTTCGGAATGGTCATTTAAAAATAGCCAGCATCTATCAAGTCATTGAAGAATAGCCACTATTTTGCTGCAACAAACACCGGTCCAACATAATATACCGGAGTTTGGTGCACCTGTGTATGAACTTCTAGCAACCAATATGCTTTGTTGGCTTCAGTATAATATACTGGAGACTGGAGCACTAGTGCTCCAAACTCCTTTATAACAAGTGTACGATGCACATAATTGAAGAAGATACCGTATCTCAACCTCAACAAGAAGATATAAGCGGGTCCAGAAGGTCTGAAGCCGACAAAAGGTCAGGTAAAAACAGGTAACGAACCATATATGGACCTGCATGAAAAGATCCATGTTCTAGGCAAAACAATCAACATTATGATCAAAGGTCGAGAGATAGGGGAACAGGATCTTCATCCAGGTTCAAAGGTGATCGAAACAACCAAGAGCCACGGGATGATGATAGAAATTTAATTCAATGTAACTAATTTCGAGCTCGTAGCTGTTCTAAGGAGTATGGGAGATAAGGTACAGTGGCCAAAAGAGATGCGATCGAATCCAAACAGACGTAACCCAGACCATTGGTGCGAATTTCACAACGACCATGGGCATAAAACTTCAGAATGCAGATTTTTACAAAGTGAAGTAGATCATTTGTTGAAGTAAGGCTACCTCACGGAGTTGTTCAGTGAAAAGGGAAAGCAAGCCTATATGAAAAATAGGCAGGAGCCACCAAAACCACCTTCACCTAAGAGGATAGTAAACGTCATCAGTGGAGGAGAAGACATTTACGGAGTAACATATATGGCTTCGAATAAAATTTCCAAAATGACGATCACACACGGCAAGCGAGTACGGCAAACCTTAGAACAGGAGAGTATAAGCTTCAACGATGACGATACGGAAGGAGTGACTACACCGCATAATGATGCTCTGGTAATATCTTTAATTATATATGACACTGATGTAAAAAGAGTTTTGATTGATCCAGGTAGCTTTGTAAATATTATTCTACTGAGAGTACTGCGAGAAATGCAAGCTGAAGACAAGATGATACCAAAAGCGCATGCTTTGTCAGGCTTCGACAACTTAAGCGTGGTAACAAAAGGTGAGGTAACTCGGACAACTTACGCTGCAGGTATTGTCAAAGAAACTAAGTTTCAGGTAGTGGATTTGGAAATAACATACAATGTAATCATGGAGAGACTTTGGATCCATGATATAGATGTTGTTCCATCAACCTTACATCAAGTCATTAAATTTCCATCACCTTGGGGAGTATGTCAAATTCGAGGGGATCAACAAATAGCCAAGAGTATCAACGCAATAACAGATACGAGCACCGCAAGTAAAGAGAAATAGCAATTATCGAAAACAGTTGAAGGTTTCAGCAACAAAATTTCAACAGAAACAACAAACTTAAATTCGAGGCCTGATGTAATTCAAGAACCTGAAGAAAACGAGAATATTAAAACGACGACAGAAGAACTCGAAGCTGTGGTGTTATTTGAAAAATGTCCAGAGAAAAAAGTTTATGTAGGAGCCAATTGAAATCCCGGCATGCGAGTTAAGTTAATTGAATTTTTAAAAGCTAACGTAGATTGTTTTGCCTGGTCCCATGCTGATATGACAGGTATCCCACCGGATGTGATGACTCATAAGCTAAACGAAGACCCATCTTTCACTCCAATTAAGCAATAAAAAAGAAAGCAATGAGCTTTTAAAAATCAAGTAATTCAAGATGAGGTCCAAAAGTTGTTGAAAATCGGGTCCATTCATGAGGTAAAATATCCTGATTGCTTAGCTAACACGGTGGTCGTACCTATAAAGAATGGTAAGCGGCGAGTTTCTGTAGATTACACTGATCTAAATAAAGCTTGACCAAAAGACTCTTTTCCTTTACCCCATATAGATCAATTGATTGATGCAACTGCAGGTCATGAACTTTTATGTTTTTTAGAAGCATATTCGGAGTACAATCAAATTAAAATGGACCCTAGTGATGAAGAAAAAACTTCTTTCATCACAGACATGGGGACTTACTGTTACAAAGTAATGCCCTTCGGTCTAAATATTACTGGAGCAACCTATCAAAGGTTAGTTACCAAAATATTTCAGAACATTTGGGAAAAAAATGGAGTTATATATAGACGACATGCTCGTCAAAACCCAGCATTGCCATGACCATATTTCTAATTTAACTGTTACCTTTGAAATTTTGCGAAAATTTAATATGAAACTCAATCCTGAAAAATGTGCATTTGGAGTTGTATCTGGTAAATTTTTAGGTTTTCTTGTCTCTAACCGAGGAATTGAAGTGAATCCTCCCCAGATTAAAGCAATTGAAGAAATACTTGATGTCCTTACTAGTAAAAAGGAAGTTCAGAGGTTAACATGAAGGATATCGGCCTTAGGGAGGTTTATTTCAAAATCATCAGAAAAATGCTTCAAATTTTTCTCTGTGCTCAAAAAGCAAGACCATTTCGAGTGGAGTGAAAATGGTCAACGAGCACTTAGGGACTTGAAAGCTTATTTATCAAATCCTTCTTTATTGGCTAAACCTAAAGAAGGTGAAAAGTTACTCATCTATCTAGCAGAATCAGAGGTAGCGGTAAGTGCCGTTTTAGTACGAGAAGACCAAGGGAAGCAATCTCCGATTTATTATGTAAGTAAAACTTTATTAGATGAAGAGACAAGGTATCCACAACTAGAAAAATTAGCATTAGCTCTCATCATGGAATCTAGAAAACTACGACCTTATTTTCAATGTCATCCTATTATTTTTGTTAATGCTTTTCCTTTAAGAAATATATTGCATAAACATGAACTATCACGAAGATTAGCAAAATGGGCTATAGAACTAAGTGAGTACGAAATAATTTACCAACCTCGAACTGCTATCAAATATCAAGTACTCGCTGATTCCATAGCTGATTAGTCAAAGCATACATCTAGAAGCAGAAAAAGAATTACAAGTTTTTAACGGAGCTAATCCGAGGGCTTGGCTATTATTTACCGATGGTTCATCTAATGTAAAGGGGGCAGGTTTAGGAATTGTTCATATACCACCTACGGGTGAAATAATTAGACAAGCTATAAAATATCACCCTGTAACTAATAATGAAGCAGAGTATGAAGTTGTGATTGCAAGATTGGAGCTAGAATTAGAACTTGGTATCATGCAAATTATAATCAAAAGTGATTCACAGCTCGTAGTCAATCAAATACTGGGGACTTACATAGCTAGAGAGACTCGAATGCAAGAATACCTGGAAAGGTACGGGAGTTAATAAGACAGTTCCAAACTTGGAAAGTGATGCAAATCCCAAGAGAAGAGAATTTGGAAGCAGACGCCTTAGCCAACCTCGCATCTGCAGCAGATATAGCAGACGATACGAATGCCTCAATTATACATTTGTTCCATTCTGTTCTTGACCCTGATAAAAATGACGTAAATTTTACTCACTTAACTTGGGATTGGAGAAACGAAATCGTGTCTTTTTTGTAGCACGGAATTGTACCTTAGGACAAGGTGAAGGCTCATGCATTAAGAAATAAAGCCGCTCATTATTGCTTGTATCAAGGAAACCTTTACCGTAAAATGTTTGGTGGACCATTAGACATGTGTCTAGGACCTTCTCAAACGGAATATGTGATGAGAGAAGTACATGAGGGGCATTGTGAAAATCACGCATGAGACAGATCACTGGTTAAAACATTGATTCGAGCTGGATATTACTGGCAAAAATGGAAGAAGAAGCAATTGATTTCGTATCCTAATGTGATAAATGTAAAAGGTATGCAAATCACATGCATAGACCATCAGAGTTATTACATCCTGTCGTAGCTCTGTGGCCCTTCATGGAATGGGGAATGGACATCGTAGGACCATTACCTCAGGCAAAAGGTCAGGCAAAGTTTCTACTCGTACTTACTGATTATTTCATTAAATGGGTAGAAGCAGGAGCGTTTAAACAGGTACGATAGAAAGAAGTTAAGGATTTCATTTGGAGAAACATAATTTGCCGCTTTGGTGTTCCAAAGGAGATAGTGTGTGATAGTGGACCATAATTTATATGAGCTCAAATCACAGAACTCTTTCAAAGTTGGAAAATCAAAAGAATTACGTCGACACCATATCATCCAGTAGGTAACATGCAAGCAGAGTCTACAAACAAAGTAATTATCAACAACCTAAAGAAAAGGATACAAGAATCAAAAAGCAATTAGTCTGAAGTATTACCATCGGTATTATGGGCATATCGAATGACGGCAAAAACAAGTACATGAGAGACACCATTTTCAATGGTCTATGGTGCAGAAGCTTTGATACCAGTTGAGATAGGTGAACCTAGTACACAACATGTTCAAGCAGAAGAAGACTCGAACAATGAAGAGTTACGAGTAAATCTTGACTTACTTGAAGGGAGAAAAGAAGTTGCGTTGATAAGGATGGAAGCTCAAAAGCAAGTAATAGAACGATATTACAATAGGAAAGCACACATCAGTTTTTTAAAGTTGGGGACTTCGTGTTAAAAAAGGTTTTCCAATCTACAAAGTCAGTTAATTCAGGAAAGCTAAGTCGAACATGGGAAGGACCTTATCGATTTCGTGAAATTGCGGGCAAAGGAGCGTACGAGCTAGAGACAATGGAGGGCTAGGTTCTACCTTCACATTGGAATGCTGTTCATTTAGAGAGGTATTACTTTTAGAGAAAGTACCCACGGTCAGATATCGTTAAGTTAGAATTTTTTCTTTGAATTGTTAAAATTATACTAACGATTGTAGATGCTAGGCAAAAGCCCTAACTCGTGCCAAATGATGAGTCACGACCTGCACGGCAAATTGGTATACTCTTAAATTCCTAGCCTAGGGTTACAATAATCTGATGGAAATACACACGAGTTAGGCAGTCTTCATTTATAATCGCACCTCCGAGTCCCCTAGGTTTTTTCTGTTTCAGGAAAAGGACTAAAGATTGGGAGCAAATATACAAGTGTTCGAGGCTTCATACTTCACCGCTCAAACACTTGGGGACTGTACTATATACACACAAGTATGTGCAGAAATAGATACGAGAGTGCAAAAATCATGATTTTCAAATCAAATCGAGTTACGATAATTCAAGTATCAATCTAGAAGCATTCATCATAGTGTTCTTTCTTTCTTAGAACAATGAAGTCATTGCTTAAACCCTTCCTAAGTATGTAAAGGCAGGGACATGACTATGTATCGGAACATGTTATGAAAAAAAACCTTGTATATTTCGTAAATCTGTTAAAAGAAAATAGTTGCGAGAAAGTTATAGATGTACTTCAATACATGTAATACTCAAGAAACTTATCGAAGTTCATGAATAAAAACTTTACAAAAGTTGTTTTATGCGAAACATGTATGTTCCTATCTCTTTCATCGTATGGTAACACCATTATAAAGTTGAGACGTCTTTTTCATTAAGTGTCGATAAATAAAAGGGCCCTCTTTTGTTTTTCCTCATTATGAAAACACATGAGAAGAATTATGAAAGTATTTTATAAAAAAAGGATAAAAATTATAACTTATTCTCTAAGTCCTAAAAAGAAAAATAGGCAATAATAAGGTAAAAAAAAATTATTCTGCAAAAACTAAAGCAGTAAGTAGACAATGATAAAATGAAGAAGTATTATACAAACTTCTTAATATAAAAATCTAAGGGAAAAACTTAGCTACTACAATATATTTGTTTTTCTAAAACAGTTGCCCCATTATAGAAACTGAGGACTTCATTAATTACATCATCAGAAAACAAACAAAAGAGGTAAGATTAAACATTCTCATTGTTCTGAGGAGATTGGAACGGTAGAAGTTGCCACTTCATTAGGCTCGGTAAGAACTGAAAAAGAAGCAATAGAGGAAGTCTCATCTGAAATTGAAGTATTAACATTTTCAGGAGAAGCAGTGTGCACGGGTATTTCCATTCCTAAAGGTTGTGTTGTAGGTAAATACCCTCGGTCACTAGAACTCTAACTTCATTAACTTCAGCTGCTGACTCTAAGCTCAAAGGCTCTTCAACCCCGGGAGTTTCCACTATTGGAGAAGAGATGTCATTTACCTGGTCAAGAGAAGGAGTTGGTTGGTTGCTCATTGTTCTCAAGCATGTATAAAACTTTGGCTAACTCAGATTGCAAGTCGATTTTTTCCTGAGTAGCTTCCATTAAAGCATCACGACGAGATTTCAAGAAGGCCCAGTTATCCTCATAATTGAAATTCTCAACCAAGGAATTATAATCCTTCTCCAGGTTTTCATAATCTCTTCCCCACGTAGCTAAAGTATTCTTCATTGTTTCATGTTCAGCTAAGTGGAAGTCAAGGGAAGATTGAAGGTTGACACAAAAAATCTCCAACATACTAATCTTATCGGAGGAAATCCTTAAATCATTCTGAGCACGAGACAAGTTCTTTGCTAATTCCTTTGCATATTCCTCCTTTTTCTCCAAAAGAGCCTTGAACTCATTAACTTCATCATTAGCTTTAGATAAAGAACCTTTCAAAATTTCTTTATCCTTTTTAAGTTGACCCCATGAAGCATTAGCAACTCCTAACTCTGAAGATAAGCTACGATTCTGTTGCTCCAAATGAACTTTGTTTTCCTGTAGCTCTTCTATAGTCCCTTAAGCACTCTCATATTGGCCCTTCCAATTTGCTGCTTCAAGTAATGCATCCTCAGCTATTTTCCTAGCTTCGGAGGTAGCCTTTGTAGACTCACGATCCTTTTTCTCCAATAAAGAAATTCGCCCCATTAGCTCAGTCCCAATGAGATTTGCCTACAATTATGAAACATGAAAGTCAGGACTCAAAATAAACAAGGGGGGAATATTTTTCAAGGTCAAGAAAAATACCTTTAAAGTTGAATGAATTATGTCATTCATCAAGGTGTAGCAGCTGTGGCTTTGCATTTTATTTTTCTCAATATCCCTTATAAGAGGCTCGAGCCACGTATATGCACCTCCGGATTTTCTCAAAAGTCTTCGAGTAGCAGGAACTTCAAGAGTAACACTTCTCATAGCCAAGCTTCTACTACTAGAGCTACCCTCTGCTGGAAGAGCATATGAAGAGGGAACAATAGTAGGAGGCGTAGTAGAAAAAGTAAATACTATAGGGGCCGTTGAAGTTGAAGCAGGAAGGGAAGGAGAATCTATAGAAACTGATTCGGGAATGGGAATGAAGTATTCACAACGGGTGAAGGTAAGGAAACAATTATTGATGATGACATACTTACAATTGGCAAAGGAATGGAAGGAGAATGAGCGAATGAAGAGAGAGGAGCTTCATCAAAAACAGGTCCGAGCTCACCACTCCAGAAACCACTATCCAAGGGAGGTTGAGTTGGTACACTCGTGACTTTTGGCACTGTATCCTCATCGGATTGGATTCAAACAGGCTCGCTAGTGGAAGTAATCGTAGAAGAAGTAATTGCAGCAGAAGTACGAGCAGAAGAATCTTCAATTTCATCATCCAAAACAACACGTCTCCTAGCTCTTGTCCTAGATACCAAAGAGGTATTATCTTCTTCTTCATTTTTAGCTTCCATTACTAAAGCTTTTCTTTTGTCTAAAAGAGCTTTAGCCTTATCCAAACCAAGGGCAGAGTTGGCAGTTGTACGCATAGCTATAACAACCTCTGCTGTCATCCCTTTTATTCCAAATCCTGATAAAAAGAAGGGTTTGAGTTCATCATCAAAAATTTTGTATACGTATCTAGAAAGTATACATGAAAAGAAATATGTACCATATGTTTTTACTGTCCACCCCTGTAAGGAAGAGATAGATTTCCAATCCTATCTTATGTAGGGGCAATTTTCAAAATTGAGTCTACCCAAACACGAAAATTGGGAACGGGTTCCACATCTCCCATGGTTGCTACAGGAAACCAAAAAGGGGATAAATTTAAAGAGAAGATCAAAATCTCGTAAAATAGGCACGGGAAAAGTAAAACAAAAACTTACGTGCAAAATTTCATATCTCGGAGAAGGGAATGTTTGATTCTCCTAATAAGTCCACTGTGCGAACACCAATATAACGCAGATACCACCCACGATCTTTATCGTCATCGGCATTTACTAAAACTCTTTTGCTCCTTGCAATTAGAGTAAAAACTCCATGGCGTAGCAGACTAGGGTGGTATAAGTGGATGAGATGGGCGAAGGTGAAGGTAAATTTTGCTTTATTAGATAAAAATCTTAAACAAGCTACAACCCTCCAAACAAAAGGTCCAATCTGGATTAAGCAAATGTTGAAAAATATACAGAAATTTATGATAACTGGGTCTACAGCAGGCTTAAACCCCAAAGTGAAGGGGTAGGTATAAACATAGGAATACCCATTTCTGTATGATGAAATTCTTTGGCTAATAGAAGCAATTGATAAACGAACGACACCCTCTTTCCAATTGCAATATTTCCTAACGGTGGGGGATATTAAGTTCATTTATAAGAGAGGGATAAACATCAGTATTTTCCAATTTTGCAATTTGTTTTTGAAGGGACGCTCTGTCACTTGCAAATGACAAATCATTTGGAATAATTTCATCAACCGTGGGCTATAGAGAAGGCTCCGAAATTTCTTTACCTTTTGAAGATGGAGTTTTCGAATAAGAACCTTTAATTCCAGAACTAGTTGAGCCTCCACGTGTAGATCCCATATTTCGGAGTCTTCCTCCTCTGCCTCATGAATGTCTGATAGGAGCAGGTGCATTAGGGAATTGATCAAGAAGCAAAACCTTTCTGGATTAGGGTTTGGGGATGCCATTGCAGGATAGTTTTGAAGAAAGTAGAAGAAAGAAAGGAAATTCGAATGCTAGATGGAAGTTGATGAAGAAGAAGACAAAGAAAGGGTAAATTAAAAGTTTATATAGGAACAACCGTCAAAATTAAGGGAAATAATGATGGAAAGCCTATATTAAAGATAACCATCACTTCGTAAACAGAGGAAGTTGAGCAGGCCTAGAAAAATGAGAAGAAAACTGTAGATCCAACCAAAAGGTGACACGTCTACAGAGCATTATATGAGAAAGACAGATGAGACGTCGATACTGACACAAGCATTAATTGTGACAAAAATTCTTTTTCAGGATCCACTTCCCAATTATTTAATTGATAAATAAATGAGAAGTGGGGGAACTATCTGTATTGAAAAAAAATTGAGTTTTTACTAAAGATGATGTGGCATGACACCTGAATTGGTCAAACAGTCAAAGAGTAATAAATGATTAAAAGACACGGGAGACAACATGCACGGTGGAAGAAAAGAAAACAGACACGAGAGGGAATCTTAGATACAATTCTCATGTCTATCCAAGGTATTCAATATCAACGGATAAAAAGGGCATTGAAGACACGAATTTGATGACAAAAAGTAGTCTATATTCATTATTAAATACGTGATACGTTAGTTATTCAGTATTTAATAGAAATGATTATGTAATGTCTCATAAATGCTCTTTATTATTTAGAATAATCCGTTACTCCTTATCAACTATAAAAGGAGGAAGTTTTATCATTTATAGACTCATAACACTCTTGAGATTATAGTGAAATGCAACTTTCTTATTGCTTTATTCTTATTCTTTGAAAGTCAATTATATTTCGATCTCTTTGATTATCAGTAACCCTATCTCTTCTCTAAAATTTAAGTTTTGACCAAATTATAGTTTTTGGTTAATAGTGACATATTACAGAAGATTATGATCTTAATTCACAAGTTACAAGTTTCATCGACTATGATTGGTTACTTTAAACCAATTTATTATTTAATGGGCGACGACTTGTGTATTTGACTTTTACAACTGTGTCTGTCAAAAAATATATTTCATTTATACCATTAAAATTGGTTATTATATTATTTTATTTTATGATATATTATATCAAATTTGATATAAATTTTATCTGTTTATTAACATTAATTCGAATGTTAAACAATTATTTATATTTGTTAGTCACGTAACATAAACTCATAAAGAAAATTTTCAATAAAATAATCATTTTGCCGACATCAAGAAATTGAAGTTTGACCATTTTGGTTGTTGGGAAAACTATTATATTATCAACAATCAAAATATATCCACAGGGAGACGTTGCTAAATCAAATAATATACGAAAAAACAATAGATTTGGACATTCTTGTTGGCATCTTTGACTTTGGTTCTTTATTTGTTTTCTAAATAAATTTGTTTTACATATACCGATGTATAGAGCAACAAATTTTCATGTCATGAATATAATTAAATTTATTATAATTGGTTACTTATCCTTTATTTTGGGTTAAACATATAATACATTAAAAATGAACTACTGTAGCTACGTTTTGAATGACTCGATTATGTAAATAATATTTTAACGCTCAAGTGATACATGAATTGATTTCATAGCCAGCCTTTCTGGGAGGAATTCAAAAATAGCCAGATTTATAAGTGGTCATTTAAAAATAGTCACGATTTCAAAACTAATTGAAATTTAATCATTTTTCATGTAAAAATAAATTGAACTGAAACATTATTCAAAATCTGAAAAAATACTTCATTATAATATACTAGAGTTGCAGTATAATATACTAGAACTCCAGTATATTATACTGGAGTTTATGCATAATATACTGGAGTTCTAGTATAATATACCGGTCCAGTATATACACAGGTGCTCCAATCTCTAGTATATTATGCTGGAACTTTCCGCGTGTTGGAGTTCCACGATAATATAATGGGAGTTCCACCGATCTCCAGTATATTATGCTGGAACTTTTCGCGTGTTGGAATTCCAGCGTAATATGCTGGGAGTCTATACACACGTGCACCGATCTCCTGTATATTATGCTGGAACTTTTCGTGTGTTGGAATTCCAGCGTAATATGCTGGGAGTACAGACACACGTGCATCGATCTCCTGTATATTATGCTGGAAATTTTTGTATTGCAGCAAAATAGTGACTACTATTCAATAACTTTACAAATACTGTCTATTTTTAAATAACCAGTTCAAAAATTGACTAGTCCTTGCTATTTTTACGGTCTTTTCTAGTAAGTTGTTATATATTTGGATAATGCTTTCTGAGTTAGTGTGGAACGACTTCTATAAAATTACTAGCAATAAATCTGTCAACAACACATCAACGTGAATAATATAGTACTACAATTTGGACAAAGTATATCCAATAATAAATTGATGGCATTCGTCAATTGGACTTTGTGTTGTGTAAGAGGTGATGTGACATGCTTGTAGTAGTATATTATATGGGTCATTGGCACGCCCTTTTTTCGTTAAAATAGATGATTTAGCCGGTTTTCGTATTAGTTAATTAAAAATAGGCATTGTTTATAAAATTAATAAAAAATAGTTATTATTTTATTACAATAAAAATCGATCTCGCATAATATACTCTAGCATATTATGCTGGACCAATATAATTTGTTGACTCCCGTATAATATATGGGAGATTGAAGTACATGTGCTCCAAACTCCAGTATATTATACTGGACATTTAAACTTGGTTGAACTCCAGTATATTATATGCGGGAGTTCTAGTGTACTTATGCTGGAACTCCAATATATTATGCTGGAGTTCCAGCATAGTTACCCTGGAAATCCCGTATAATATGCTGGAGTTCAAGCATATATATGCTGGAACTCCCGATAATATACTGGCATATTTTTCAGGTTCAGAACAGTGTTTTTGCTCAAATTTATCTTTACATGACAAGTAGCAAAATTTCGTTCACTTTTGAAACTAGGCTATTTTTGAATGACCAGTTGCAAATCTGGCTATTTTTAAAATTCTCGCATCGTGTTTTCGAAAATTTTTATTTTGTGTCTTATATAATCGATACTTGTTGTATGAGTCATCTTTTTATTTTACAGTTTTGTGGACCAAACTTTAGGAACCCAAAAATATAAAATTTGGAGTTCATAAATTTGTGAGCAAAAAAAATCACATACAACTAATATAAATTATGTGAGGCACATGATAAAACTTGTTCGTGTTATCGAATCCATACCAGTAGTCTATAAATGTATCAAGAAAAGAAAATGTTGAACAGAAATTATTTTTAGCATAAAAGTAAGAATTTTAATTATCACTACCTACCGGTTCATCTAAAATAACCAACTTTGGATCTACAACATGGCTAACAGTTTTTCTACAACATGTTTTTGATATTCTATTTGGTTTAACTGATAAGCCACCCGCTAACTATGTGATAATTGATAATCTGATATTAATTTGTCCGTTGTCTTATCAAATAACTAGCGAATTACTATATTTATAATTCAATAGCCGACAAGCCAAACCGTTAAAAGTAATTATCCGTCCGATAAGCATCTCTAGTGTGACAACCCAAATTCCCAACCTTAGGACCGTGATGGCGCCTAATACCGCATTTGTTAGGCAAGCCAATGTTAGAAATTGATTAGCCATTTCCCCTTTGAATAATTATTAAAACACAATAAGACAATTTAAAAATAATTAAATCTGCTATTTTCCATAAACAGCTTCATGAATAAAAATATTAAACGAATAAATAAATCAAGCCACGAACTAAATAAATAACTCTAAGACTACCCCAGGGTATGGTGTCACAATTCACGAACTTCTAAGAATACTACATATAATGGGCAGAAAGAAATAATATATTTGTTTTAAGTAAAATAAACTGTCTCTATAAAACTAAGAGAAGATTCCAGGAATTCTGCGGACGCCAGCAAATCTATCTCGTGTCTCTGAATGATGAATAACAACTATTAATGTGAAGACCCGACTCGTCGTCTTATGAGTTACCGCCTCGTTCCTTATATTTTATGCTTCTTCATGTTTCATTATCGGCACTTGGTGTGTTAGATTTGAATTGAATTTGTTTTGGTAGGAAATGAGACACTTAGTCTCTTTAAAAAAGGTTTGGTTTGGAAAATTCAACGGGATGTTGACTTATTAGAAGGTTCGATGTGATTTTTGAAAATTCGGTTAGCTTCGGGGAGTGATTTGTTACTTATGAGTGTAATGGAAAGTAATTTTGGAGGTCCGGTGTAGAATTAGGTTTGAATTGGCAAAGTTAGTATTTTGGCGATATCCGGTTGATAGGTGAGATTTTGATCCGAGGATCAGAAAGAAATTCCGAGAGTTTTAGTATCTTCGTTAGGTGATATGGGATGTGTGTGCAAAATTTCAGATGATTCGGAGGTGATTTGGTTGGGGTTTTGATAGAATGTGCGATTCGAATGTTTTGGAAAGACTTAGGCTTGGATTTGATGAGAATTGAGGATTTTTCTGCTGCTGGATGTATTTTTATGATTGGAACAAGTTTGAATAGTGTATTGGACCATGTCTGTATTTTTTTTTGAGGTCCGGGAGCCTCAGGGTGAGTTCGGGTGGTTAAACGGAGAGTTTTGGAGTTTTTGCATGTTAAAATCTGCTGGTATCTGGTATTTTTGCACATGCGGTTATGGAACCGCAGGTTCGGTCACGCAGAAGCGAACGAGAAGGGCGCAGAAGCGGAAATGGACTCAGGGCAAGTTCCGCAGAAGCGGAAGTGAGGACCACATAGGTGGTTCCACTGGTTCGGAATTGGAGCAGCAGAAGTGACCGAGGATTTTCAAGAGGAAACCTCAGAAGCGGTATGGTGACCGCAGAAACGGTCCTGTATCAGCGGAAATGGGACCGCAGAAGCGAGATGACTGGGCAAAACATTAAATTGGTCTTCTTCACGAATTTTTGAAAGAACAACATATTGCAAACTTAGGACTTAGGAGAGATTTTGGGTGATTTTTAAGAGGGTTTCGAGGGCTTCAATCATGTATGAATTTTTGGACTTAGAACATGATTTTATGGTGTAAATACATGGATTAGAACTGAAAACTCAATGAAATAAAGGTCAAAAATAGGTGTTTAGGGCTTGAACTTAAGAGAGTTTAAACTAGGGATTTGAGGGGTCAAATGAACTCCGATTCTTGTGATTTCGATATGTGTAGACTCGTGGCGAGATAAGGAATCTGTTGGTGTAAAAGTTTCTGAGTTTTGAAAAGTGGGTCCGGGGCTCAAATTTTGCTAATTTATGAAATTTTTGTTGTTTTTCGATTGTTTTGATTGGGTTTTATTCTCTTGGCATATTGTGACAGATTCATTGTGGTTTTCGTCAAATTCGACGCGCGAGGAGGTCGATTCGAGAGGAAAGGTCATATCGAGCTAGACTTTAGCCGGCTAGAGGTGAGTAATAGATGTAAATGATGTCTTGAGGGTTTGAAACCCCAGAATTTCACATCATAACGCTATATTGAGGCGCGACACGTGCTCTATGACGAGTGCAGGGTCATTTGTTACTGGGGATTGTGACTTGGTCCGTCCCGAGAGATGTTTCTACTGTGTTTTCGACTAGAACTTATTTGATAATCATCCTACTTGGATTTAATTGTTATATTTGGGCTTCGTGCCAATTATTTGAATCCTTCAAGGATTGATATCACAGTTTTCACATATTTTGCATATTATTGGATCTCCGTCCAATGTTTTAAATACTGTTTTTCAAACTCAGCCATCTTTATGTGCTTTAAAAACTTAAATGATATTTCTAATTGATATTTTGGGCTGAGAACTACTATTTTACAAATGCCCAAAGGCTTATGATGATTTTCTGGACAGAGGATGGATCGGGTTGCGCGCCACAGCAGTATTATATTGATATTGAGGCCGAGATCCGGTTGATTATATTGATATTGTTCTTAGGCTGTAGGAGCCTCTCCGGGGTCTGTGCACACCCCAGTGAGCGTCATCGATGATATATAAATATGGATGGATCGGGCTGCACGCTGCAGTGGGTACTAGAATGTACCATCATATGCATTGTGTTGCATTCATGCATTTGTTCTTTATCTGTTATACCTGCCTCAGTATCTGTACTCTGATTTCATTGGTTTATTGGTCACTATTAAATGTTTTGAACTGCCAGTTATAGTTTACTTTGTATTAATCCATGATTTCTTATTTTGAGTCTTTATTTATGTTTATTACTCACTGGTCGAAGTACTCATATTACTCCATGCACCTTGCGTGCAAATCCAGGTGCTTCTGCTATTATTGAGTACTTCCAGCTTGGCAGCACTTATCCGGGAGCACGAGGTAGTTGCACTGGCGTCCGCAGCCCTGATCTCTCCCCTCTATCTCTTGTCTTATTTAGTATTCTCTACTTGATATGTATTAGATAGACAACTCTGTAATAGAGGTTCAGATTTGCCACACTGGATTTTGTTTGGGCTATGTAGTAGCATTGTCATTCTGGATTTCACATATTTTAACTCTACTTCAGATTCCCAGTGATTTTAACTTAGTAATTTATCTATGTTTACTTATATGAACTGTGTACAAGTGGTTGAGGTTATGGTTTGGTCGTGCTTGCCTAGCAGTGTGTTGGGCGCCATCACGATCGGGGCTGGGGTCCTGACAAGTTGGTATCAGAGCCTAGGTTACTTGGTCTCAGAAATCATGAGCCGATTTAGCAGAGTCTCGCAGATCGATACAGAGACATCTGTATTTAGCCTCGAGAGGCTGCAGAACCTTTAGGAAAAACTTTATATACTTGAAATTCTTATCGTGCGACTTTGTTGATTCGAAAACTAAACTTATGTATTCTATTCTCTCGCAGATGGCGAGGACCTGTGCTAACGGACGTGACGGATGACCGCCGGTACCACCCACTAAGGCCACCAGAGGCTGTGGACGCGGTTGTGGTTAAGGCCGAGGCAGAGCAACAAGGGCAGCACCTGTTGATCCACCATTTGCCCTAGCTCAAGACCAGATAAGAGTGTGCATTCGATTTGTCGATTCGATTTTGACCTTGACCGATAATTACTTATCAATTATCAATTTGTACATATGCTTATCGTTATCATTTCAATAAGTTTTCGATTTTTTCGATTTCGAATTATAGATTTTGGGGGCTTATCGATTACACCGATAAAATAATTTGCGGGATTCCACGGAAAGTACATCGCTATAAACGCGCCTAACTAATATGGACAAAAAGAAGCTAATATAAGACGAACACCATTTGTAACATAAAAACTGTGTCAATAAGAGCATGCAATAAAACTAAAGTAAGGGATCGAATGTATGCCACCAACACTCCAATGGTATAAAAAAATAAAACAAAACAAAATTTATCATCACGACTAATTCTGTTTTCCATTAGTTTGAACTTCATTCGCTTGATCTTTAAATATGATCATTCCTTAAATGTGGTAGAGAAAATAACAGGGTAAGAGACTTATGGTAAATGAAAAGGTATAGATTAGGGTAAATGATATTGTATAGCCGCTTTCAAAATAGTTGGGGATATATATATATTATGCATGTAATATTAAATACACAAATAGGTAATTACTCATTTTACAAGTGTCTACACTCTAGGGGTGTGCATTCGATTTATCGATTCGATTTTGACTCTTATCGATTATCGATTTGTACATATGCTTATCGTTATCATATTAATCAGGTTTCGATTTCGATTTCGATTTCGATTTCAATAACAAATAATCGATTTGATTTATCGTTAAACCAATTTGAATGCCCACCCCTAGGATCAGACTCCAACTGTGGGTGCTCCAGCAGCATTTGTGCAGGCACCGGCAGTGCCTTGTGATTCATGGTCTCCTTGAGGCCTTGACTCAGATATTATCAGTTTGCACTGGCCTGGGTCAGGTAGTTACAGCCACTACTGCAGCAGCTACTTCGCAGGCCGGGGGAGGAAATCAGATCCCCGCTGCTTGCATACCTGAGCAAGTTGTGCAGGGATTGCAGACACCGGGAGCAGCTCCAGCTCAGCCGGTTGCCCCAGTTCAGGACTTTGTGTTTCTAGCTATGCCAGACAATGAATAGCGTCGTCTCGAGAGATTTTTTAGGCTCCAGCCTCCGTCATTTAGTGGTGCATAGGGCGAGGATGACCAGGGTTTTCTTGACAGGTGTCAGCGTATGCTTTGCACTGTGGGGATTTTAGAGTCGAGTGGTGTGGCTTTTACTACTTTCTAGTTCTCAGGAGATGCATTTACCTGGTGGGAGGATTTTGAGAGGTGTAGTCTTGTTGGTGCAGCGCCCTTTACTTGGCAGCAATTCTCCACTCTCTTTTTAGGTAAGTATGTACCGTAGTCCCGTAGAGAGGAGTTGCGACGTCAATTTGAGTGGTTGACTAAGGGGGACATGAACGCGACTCAGTACGAGATGAGATTTTTGTAGTTATCCCATCATGCTACTTGGATGATTCCGACAGATCGTGAGAGGATCTGGAGATTTGTGGATGGCCTTAACTACTCCCTCCGCATTTCGATGACTAGAGAGAGAGTATTGGGTGCTTCACTTGAGGCGGTGGTTGAAATTTCTCGCGATATTGAGATGGTTCGCCGCAGAGAGCGAGAGACGCGGAGCAAATATCCTCACCCATTTGAGGCTTTAGGTATATTTCTTGCCCCGCTCGAGGACGAGTGTTTGTTTAAGTTGGGGAGGATGTGATGAACCGACTCGTCGTCTCATGAGTTACCACCCCGTTTCTCTTATTTTATGCTTCTTCATGTTTCATTATCGGCATTTGGTGTGTTAGATTTGAATTGGTTTGGTTTTGGTAGGAAATGAGACACTTAGTCTCTTTAAGGAAGCTTTGGTTTGGAAAAGTCAACCTGATGTTGACTTATGAGTTAGAAGGCTCGGATGTGATTTTCGGAGATTCAGTTAGTCTCGGGGAGTGATTTGTGACTTATGAGTTTAATAGGAAGTGATTTTGGAGGTCCGGTGTAGAATTAGGCTTGAATTGGCAAAGTTAGCATTTTGGCAATATCCGGTTGATAGGTGAGATTTTGATCTGAGGTCAGAATGAAATTATGAGAGTTGTAGTAGGTGATTTGGGATGAGTGTGCAAAAGATTAGATGATTCGGAGGTGATTTAGTTGGGGTTTTGATCGAATGTGTGTTTTGGAAGAGCTTAGGCTCGAATTTGATGAGAATTGAGAATTTTTGTGTTGTTGGATGTATTTTTATGATTGGAAAAAGTTTGAATAGGGTATTGGACCATGTCTGTATTTTTGGTTTAGGTTCCAAGGGCCTCGGGGTGAGTTCAGGTGGTTAAACGGAGAATATAGAGTTTTTGTATGGTAAAGTTTGCTAATATATGGTATTTTCGCACCTGCGGCTATGGGACCGCACGTACAGTCATGCAGAAGCGAACGAGAAGGGTGCATAACGGAAATGGAGTCAGGGCAGATTCCGTAGAAGCGGAAGTGAGGACCGCATAGGCGGTTCCGCTGGTGCGGAATGGGAGCCGCAGAAGAGGCCGGGGATTTTAAAGAGGAAGCAACAAAAGCGGTCCTGCATCAGTAGAAATGGGACTGCAGAAGTGAGAAGAATGGGCAGAGCATTAAATTAGGTCTTCTTCGCGAACTTTTGAAAGAACAACATATTGCACTTCAGACTTGGAGAGCTTTTGGGCTATTTTGAAGAGGGCTCCGAGGGCTTTAATCAGGTATTGATTCTTGGACTTAGAACATGATTATATGGTGTAAATATATGGCTTAGAACTGAAAACTCAAGGAATTAAAGGTAAAAAATAGTTGTTTAGAGCTTGAACTTAAGAGAGTTTAAACTAGGGATTTAAGGGGTCAAATGGACTCCGCTTCTTGTGATTTTGATATGTGTAGACTCATGGCAAGATAAGGAATCCATTGGTGTTAAAGTTTTTGAGTTTCGAGAAGTGGGCTCGGGGCTCGGGTTTTGCTAATTTCGGGATTTCTTGTTATTTTTCGATTATTTTGATTGGGTTTTATTCCCTTGGCATATTGTGACAGATTTGTTGTGGTTTTAGTTAGACTCGACGCGCGAGGAGGCCGATTCGAGAGGCAAGGGAATATCGAGCTAGACTTTGGCTGGGCTAGAGGTGAATAATAGATGTAAATGATGTCTTGAGGGTTTGAAACCTCAGAATTTCACATTGTAACGCTATATTGAGGCGAGACACGCGCTCTATGACGAGTGAAGGGTCATTTGTTATTGAGGATTATGGCTTGGTCCGTCCCAAAAGATGTTTCTACTGTTTTTTCGACTATAACTTATTTGATAATCATCCTACTTGGATTTAGTTATTATATATAGGCTTCGTGCCAATTATTTGAATCCTTTAGGGATTGATATCACAGTTTTCACATATTTTGCATATTATTTGATCTCGGTCCAAGGTTTTAAAGGCTTACTGTATTAAAGTCTCTAACGCCGGACGATACCTAGATCTGTACAAAAAAGTGCAGAGAGTAGTATCAGTACAACCGACCCCATGTCCTAAGTAAGTGACCAGTCTAACCTCGACAAAGTAGTGACGAGGCTACAATGGGGCAGTTATAATATAACCTGTAACAACATAGAAATAATAAAGCAAGGAAGAAATGCTAAACTAAACAAAAACAATAAATTATAGCAATAAATGAAATAATTCAGCCACCCTTGCTAGGTCTCGGCTAACCAAATTCGCACGTAAGCTTCCACATTTCAAATTTCGCTTTCAAAGTAACCGTTGGTGTCGAATATGAGATAAATAATATAGTAAAATAGAGAGATTTCTGTTCTTTGTATATTAAAATCAATAAATCATAAATATTCTCCCTTATCGCTCCTTGTTGCGGCGTGCAACCTGCTCCCACCTGTCCACGATTATTCCTCCTTCTTATATACAAATATTACCGTTATTTCTCCCATTGCGACGTGCAACCTGATACCGCATGTCCACTCTTATCACTCCTTGTTGCAGCGTGCCAATAATATTAAGAGTAATTATCCGTCCGATAAGCATCTCTAGTCTCCGGTGGTGTGCCGAGGTACCTGTTATTTTCTTGCCGATATTTTTTCCACCGTTTTCTTCCAGGAAGTTTTTACTTTTCGAAATCAGTGTTTAACCATAAATTTTTAATTTTTACTTGAAGATAAATTTAAATTTTTTTGAAAAATTTTAAAAACTCCAAAAAGCTAAATTTTAAAAATTTCGTTTTAGATTACTCACGAAAATTCAAAAATAGGAATTGTATTAATGTCCTACCAAAACTCTAATTTTCAAAAATTATTTCACTTGTATTTTTGTATTACTTTTTTTTCTGGAATTTTATAATTCTTATGTTTAAACGCCCTCTAAGCTTGTAGCAATACGTTTTATCCTATCGAGGAGTGAAATATAACATGAAATAATAAGCTCTCAAGCAATGCAAGAAGCGATGGAGCTGATTGTGTGCCTGTTATGTTGAAGAATGAGTCGGCGACTTAGAAATAGTGGCTTTGTTAAGGGAATTCACTGAAATCGTAGCGAAAACAAGTTAAATATTAATTAAGAATTTTAAATTTATTAATGTTAAACATAAAATAATTTAAATTAATTAAATAGAAAAGATTTTCACATAAAATGAAACATAAGAAAAGGGAGTAGTAGTAGGTAGCTATACATGTATATTCACATTATTGTGCTATTAGATGCGAATTTAGGGTGTATTTACAGGTTCTACTCAACTAATTATTTTTTATTTGAATTAAGAAGATATAATAAAATTTAAAATATACACATATAATAAGATCAAAATTATTTTTAGCCCCCTAACTTTAGATTATGAAGCAGCTTGTTTGTGCCTAGAACATAATACAAGCATAAATTCTTAGACAATGATATAAGTTAGGAGTAGACTTTAATTGTTGTTTAATTACATCTTATCTTGTATATAAGTGTGATCTAAAAATTCCTATTTTAGATTATCTTATATTGAGATGGAATGAAATAAATTCTGATAGAATAAAACGGATATAAATATTGTATTAGCAATTTCAATTATTTTTTTAATAAAGACGTAATCGAATGATCAATAAACGATGTATACGTGTAAAAGCTAAACTTTGATGTTCACACTGTGGGGTCCTCTTTCCATTATCCTAATTGGAAAATAAATTCTAAAGTCTCAATATTGAAAGGTCCCATTCATTTGATGTGCCATTTTAATTTCCCCACAAAATAATATACGTAACTTTAAGGAATGGATAGTTCTAGAGCTCAAGTGACGTTCGAATTAGGAATTTCATTTGTTTAAAACAACGATACAAAGAGAAAGAGAAAGAGAAAATGAAATTGTATAACTTCTCTTAAAATAATAAATAAAAAAGTATATGTATATATAAGAGAAAGAGAAATTGAAATTGTATAACTTCTCTCAAAATAATAAATAAAAAAGTATATATATATATATTATATACAATAACTATACAAATTTTATATGTTTTTCGGTTATCAAATATAAATAATTTATAGCACAGGCTAAAAATAAAAAAAGCCAAAAGGGGAAAATACTCTTATTGCTAATAATATGGTGGGATATATGAAATATTCCATATTTAATTAGAATTCTGGGATTTTGAGTTTTAGGAATGAGTCGAGTGTCTATTGGAAACAATCTCTTTATCTTCACAAGGTAGGGGTAGGATTTGCATGCACGCTACCTTTTTGTAACGACCCGACCCGTCGTCATGTGAGTTACTGCCTCGTTTTTCCCGTTTTATGCTTCTATATTTTTCATTATATGTGTTTGGTGAATTTGAAGTAATTCGGATAGAGTTCGGTTAGAAATAAGACAAACAGTCTCTTTTTGAGAAGGTTAGTTTAGAAAAATCAATTGGATGTTGACATATGAGTTATAGGGCTCGGAATGGATTTTCGATGATTCAACTAGTTTCTGGTGGTGATTTATGACTTAGGAGCGCAATCAGAACTGAATTTGGAGGTCCGGTGTAGAATTAGGCTTGTATTGGCTAAGTTTGAATTTTGGCGAATTCCGGTTGATCGGTGAGATTTTGATCCGGGGGTCAGAATGGAATTCTGATAGTTGCAGTAGCTCCGTTAGGTAATTTGGATATGCGTGAAAAGTTTCAGGTCATTCAGAGGTGTTTAAGTCGGGTTTTTGATCAAATGCAAGTTTCGGAAGTTTTAGTTTAGCTTAGGCTTGAATCCGTGGTAATTCGATAATTTTGATGTTTATGATAGTGTTTTTATGCTATGAGCAAGTTTGAATGAAGTAATATAGCATATCTGTGCGTTTGGTTGAGGTCTTGAGGGCCTCAGGGTGTTATCGTATGGTTAAACGGGAGTTCAGAGCCTTTGTTGCAGCCATGCTTTTCTATCTTCTGGTATTTCCGCATCTATGAAAGAGGAGCAGCAGAAGCGATTCGGCAGATGCGGAGGGGGAACCGTAGAAGCGATCGTCAGTGGCCCAGGGGAGTTCTGCAAAAGAGGAAGGTAGGACGCACAAGCGGATCTGCAAAAGCAGATTTTAGACCGCAGAAGCGGTCGAGGGGAAACCCAAAAGTGGTCCCAGCTGTTTTAAGTGAGACCGCACAAGCGGTCGATTAGGTTGCATAAGCGACACCACAGGTGCGGAAAATGGGCCGCAGAAGTGGAAAACGAGCATGTGTTATAGTGAACAGTGTTCACGAACTTGGAAAGAGAAGAGAAAATATTTGGGACTTCGACTAGGGTTGTTCTTGGGCAATTTTAAGGAGAAATCGAAGGAGCATCATCAGGTATGAGCTATTAGCCTAGGAATACGTTATTTTGGTGTAAAAATATTGATTAACCATGGAATTTCAAGGATTTAAGGGTTAAAAAATGGATGTTAGGGCTTGAAACTCAAGAGAGTTTAAATGTGAGTTTTGGAGGGGTAAACGAACTCCGTTTTTGAAAAACATTATATGTACGGACTCGTGGCTAGACTAGGAATTCGATGATGTGATTTTCGGAATTTTTTGAGAATTGGGCCCGGGGCCCTAGTTTTTCCAACTTCGTGAATTTTAGTATTTTTCGAGTATTTTTATTGGGTTATGTTTCTTTAACCCATATTTATGTATTCGTTGTGATTTTGACTAGATTCGACGCGCGAGGAGGTAGATACAAGAGGAAAAGGCATTTTGGACCGTCTACAGCGCGTTAGAGGTGAGTAGTTTGTATAGATTATGGCCTGAGGGTTTGAAACCCCAGTTTATCACATTGTAACACTATGTTAGGGCGTGACTCGTACCCCATGACATGTGTGGGACCGTATATGATTGGGGATTGTGACCCGGTCCATCCCAAGTGCTAAATATAATTTATGGGCGGCTGATACGCACATTGTATTGTTAAAAATATGACTTATTGCCATATCTGGGGCCTTGTGCCGATTTGTAGCATCCGTCTAGGGTGCATATCATTGTGATAGCATGATTTGTATAATCATTGATCTCAGTCCTGTGTCTAATCACTGTTATACAATGCTGAGTCACTTTTCCTAATATTAAATAACTAAATTATATTCTTCTTAATAATTGGAAACTAGAAGCTGGAAATTTAATTGAATCTGTTAAGTGACTCATATGCATACGATGGACTGAGTATGGATCGGGCTGCATGCCGCATCAATGATATGATGATATTGCGCTTGGGCTGTAGGAGCCCCTCCAGAGTCTGTACACACCCCCAGTGAGCGCTGTCAACGTTTAATGGATCTGGCTGTATGCCGCTGCGTGATCATGTGCATTGCATTGCGTTGTTGCATTATACTTGTGTGATGTACTTGATATTGTTATGTTGTTAGTTCGTCGTAAAGGTGCCAGACTGTTAATTTTAGCTTTACTTTGTGTCATTTCGTGGATTTCTTATCTTCAGACATTTTATATGCTTATTACTCACTAAGTCGGTAGTACTCACCCCTACTCCCTGCACCTTGTGTGCAGATTCAGGGTCACCGGAGGCTTAGCTGAGAAGTCGTTGTTTCCATAGATTTTTTTAGAGTTGTTGAGGTAGCTGCTTGACGTTTGCAGGACCCGACTACTATTCTTACTCCAGTTTTTTTTATATATATATATATATATATATATATATATATATATATATATATATATATATATATATATATATATATATATATATATATATATATATATATATATATATATATATATATATATATATATATATATATATATATATATATATACATTTCCAGATTTGTGTATTTTTGTTCGGATATTATTATCCAGTTTGTTTTAGAGGCTCTAGACTCGTAACCCCAGATCTTATGGGAGTGTTTATCGGGTTTCCGTATCTCTCCCTATTATTATTAATATTATTAGATTATTATTAGAAAAGTATTACATTTCTCCTTAAATTGTCGGTTTTGAGACTTATTGTTAAATTGAGAGCGATTGTTGGTCAGGCTTGCCTAGCTTTAGGGTTGGGCACCATCACAACCGGGTTTGGGTCGTGACAAGTTGGTATCTGAGCCTAGGTTACTAGGTCTCGCGAGTCATGAGCTGGTAAATCGGTACGTAGACGTCTGTATCTATCCTCGGGAGGCTACATAACCTTTAGGAAACACTTCATTTTCTTGAAATTCATATCGTGCAGCATTTTGATATGCAACTAAATATCTGTATTCTATTCTCCCACAGATGGCGAGAAACCGTGCTAATGGATGTGGCGGACGACCACCAGTACCATATGCTAGAGGCCGTGGACGCGGTCGTGGTGGTGGTCGAGGCGGACCAGCTGGGGCAGCACCTGTAGACCCACCAACTGCCAAGGTCCACGACCAGCCTCAAGCTGTAGATGCTCTAGCAGCACCTGTTCAGGCACTGGAAGTGGCTATTGTGATTCTTGGTCTTCAGGAGACTTTGGCTCAGATCCTATCTGTCTGCACTGGCCTGGCTCAGGCCATATCAGCCACTATTGCAGCTACTTCTCAGATCGGGGGTGGTCATCAGACCCGATGGTCACACAACTGAGCAGGTTTTTCAGGGCTTACAGACACCTGAGGTAGCCCCAGTTCAGCCAGTTGCACCAGTTGTTCTAGTTGCGCCAGTCGCACCAGCTCCAGCTCATATGGTTCCAGCTATGCCGGATGACGAGCGGCGTCGGTTGGAGAGGTTTGGTAAACTACAGCCTCTGACATTCAGTGGTGCTGAGTGCGAGGATGCCTAGGGTTTTCTGGATAAATGCCAGCGTATGCTTCGTACTGCGGATATTCTGGAGTCTAGTGGAGTGGATTTTACTACCTTCCAGTTTACAAGGCATGCATTTACTTGGTGGGAGGAGTTTGAGAGGCGTAAGCCTAAAGGGGCAGCGCCCCTCACATGGCAGCAGTTCTACACGGTATTTTTTGAGAAGTATGTGCCCTAGTCTCACAGGGAGGAGCTACTTCGTCAGTTCGAGTGGTTGACTTAGGGAGATATGACAGTGACTTAGTATGAGTTGAGTTTTACACAGGTAGCTAGGCATGCTACTTGGATGATCCCGACAGATAGAGAGAGGATCGGGAGGTTCGTAGATGGCCTCAACTATCCGATCCGCATATTAATGACTAGAGAGAAGGCTACAGTAGCTACATTTTGTGAGGTAGTTGATGCGGCTCAACTGATTGAGACAAATCGCCATCGGGAGCGTATGGAGAGGGAGGCCAAGAGGCCTTGAGGTTCAGGTAATTCCAGCGATGCTCCGTCTAGGGGCCAGTTCCAGTATGGTAGAGATCGTTCCTTCAGGCCTCCTCAGTTAGGACATACAAAGTCCAGTGGAGCCTCTTCAGGTCATGTTCATCAGGGACATCAACAGAGCCAGCCTGCACTGAGTGCCCTTCCAGCTCATAGCTCTGCTCCTTCTTCTTCAGCCCAGGGTTCATTTGCAGTGAGGGGTTCCCATCAGTCCCTTCTCCAGCTCCAGGTCATTGCTACAAGTGCGGTGAATTGGGTCATATGAGGAGACAATGTCCTCGACTTCGTAGTAGACAGTCTCAACATAGGGATCAGCCCTCGTCTTCTTCTTCGATTTCATTGGCACCCACTCAGTCAACTAGGTGTGGAGGCCAGGTAGCCAGAGGTTGCCCCAAGGGTGAGGACCGTACTGGTCGTGGTCAGGCTCGATTCTATCCTCTTCCAGATAGGAGGGGTGTTGTTGCATCGGATGCAGTCATCACATGTATTATCTTAGTCTGCCACAAGAATGCTTCTGTCTTATTTGATCTCGGATCTACCTATTCCTATGTATCTTCATATTTTTCTCATCATTTGGGTACGACCCGTGGTTGTATTGCCTTGCCTGGCACGTATCTACCCCGGTGGGTGATACTATTATTGTTGATCATGTATATCGATCTTGTCTGGCGACTATTGGGGGTTTGGAGACCCGAGTTGACTTGTTATAACTGAGTATGATAGATTTCAACGTGATTCTGGGTATGTATTGGCTATCTCCATACCATGCTATTCTAGACTGTCATGAAAAGATAGTTACGTTGGCTATTCCGGGTATTTCGAGGATCTTGTGGCAAGGCGTGACTGATTATATACCCAACATGGTGATTTCATTCCTAAAAGCCCAACAGATAGTTAAGAAGGGTTGTTTGTCGTACTTAGATTTCGTGAGAGATGTGGAAGCTGAGGCTCCTAGTCTTGATTCAGTTCCCATTGTGAGGGATTTCCCTGATGTCTTTCCAGCGGACCTGCCAGGCGTACTACCAGACATGGACATTGATTTTGGTATTGATTTGGTGTCAGGCCCACAGCCCATCTCTATCCCTCCCTATTGTATGGAACCAGCGGAGCTAAAGGAGTTGAAAGAGCAGCTTTAGGAACTCCTAGATAAGGGGTTCATTCGCCCGAGTGTGTCACCTTGGGAGGCACCAGTCTTATTTGCAAATAAGAAGGATGGAACAATGAGAATGTGCATTGACTACAAGCATCTGAACAAGGTGACAGTAAAGAACAAGTACCCACTACCCAGTATTGTGGATTTGTTTGATCAGCTTTAGGGAGCAAGGGTTCTCTGTAATATTGACCTCCGGTTAGGCTATCACCAGTTGAACATTAGAGATTCAAACATTATGAAGACGACTTTTTAGGATGAGATATGGGCACTACGAGTTTCTAGTGATGTCCTTCGGGCTGACTAATGCCCTAGCCGCGTTCATGCACTTGATGAACAATGTATTTCGGTCGTATCTGAATTCTTTTTTGATAGTGTTTATTGATGATATCTTGGTGTACTCGTGTAGCTAGGAGGAGCACGCGCATCACATGAGGGTGGTATTGTAGAGATTGAGAGAGGAGAAGCTATATACAAAGTTCTCCAAGTGTGAGTTCTGGATTAGTACTGTGGCTTTTCTGGGACGTGGTGTCCATTGATGGTATTCAGGTTGACCCAAAGAATATTGAGGCGGTGCAAAGTTGGCCCAGACTTTCATCATCTACTGAGACTCAGAGTTTCCTCGGTTTGGCTGGTTATTACCGCAAGTTCGTTCAGGGCTTTTCATCTACTGTGTCACTACCCGTATTTTCCCAACATCGGGAGTTATGATGGCACCTACTGTAGGAGCTAGGCAAGCCAACATTTTTAAACATTTCACAAAAATTTTAATCTAAAACAATATAATAACAAAAATAATTAATTAAAAACCACGCGGAATACTTTAAAAAAAAATAATAATAGTAAAGTGCGCAAGTTTGTGACGTGTCTCTACCCAGTATCTGGTGTCACTACTCACGGACTACTAAAAGAGAGTACTAAAATATCAGTCTGAAAGAAATTGCATAATAAGTCTGTTTCGATACAATGAAAACAAACGGAATCAAATAGATGAGACTCAGGGCCCGTGAACGCCAGTGAACTACCTAAGAGTCTCTAGACTGAAGGCGCGCTCCCAAACTACTGATGCGGTCCGTAAGCTGTCTCCTGACATGTGCACAAAAGGGCGCAGAAGTGTGGCATCAGCACAACCGACCCCATGTACTGGTAAGTGCCTGGTCTAACCCCGGCGAGGTAGTGACGAGGCTAGATCGAACCTACCACAATCAACCTGCACAGATATATGTGCAATAACGAAAAGATAAAAAAATTTAAACATCTAATGGGGAGGGGACATGCTGGGGGGGTGTAATAGTTCAATTATAAGTCCAACGAACAAAGAAATGGAAACTGAATATTTAACATCAATAAAAGAAAGCCAGTAAATCAACAACTGCACGGCACCAACCTTCGTGCTTTTACTCTCAATTCTCACCAAACTGTCAATTATAGTGCAGGGCAACACCCATCGTGCTTTCCCTACATAACTCTCATTTCAAGGCACGAAATGACCCTTCGTGCTCAAATAATCAAGAACATGGCACGGAAAGACCCTTCGTGCATAATTATCAAAACATGGCACAGAAAGACCCTTCGTGCATAATCTCTCTCTTCCTCACCCAATCAACGGTCACAACCAAATGGGGAAAAGAATATATAACAAGATTAAATATGCCGATAAGGGAGAACAACTGAACAACAAGTCCCAGCAAGGGAGAACAACTCAACAATAAGTCCCGGCAAGGGAAAATGATTCAACAACAAGTACCGGCAAGGGAAAAATACAAAATTCCTTCTTTAGCTCATTTTCTTCCCAACTAGCACTTCATAGTTCATTTAACAATTAATTAACTCAGTTGTTTCAATTCTTTCGAGTTTTAAAAGCAATTATGAATCACGGTCATGCTAGACTCGAGCGCATAGGTAACCGTCACCATACCTACAAATCGACTCCATATAGGACATAGCAAATATTATCCTAATCCTATTCCCTCAAGCCAAAGTTAGATCAAACACTTACCTCGGTCCGAAAATAGCAATCAAGCCACTAATACCGCTTTTCCTCTAGAATCTGACTCTGAAACAATGATATCTAGTCATAATTAGTTCAATATTATCAAAAATAGCTTAAAAATACAATTCCATAGCCTAGAAATGAATTTCCTATCATTCTTCCAAAAATACCAAAATCCGACACCGGGGCCACATGGTCCAAACTCGAGGATCAAACCAAATTTCGATCACCCATAAGCCCACGAATCTAAATATATGATTTGTTTTAAGATTCGACCCCAAATTGAGGTTGAATCGCCCAAAATTCTCACAAACCTAACTCTACCCAAAAGACCTAATTTCTACTATGATTCCATGTTTTAGGGTTAGAAAATTGATAATTGGATGAAGAAATAATGAAGGAACGAAGTTGGGATCACTTACCCAAAGAGTTATGGTGAAATAGAGGCTTGGAGTTCGTCAATGGAGAGTGTAGGAGAAGAGCTCGTGTGGAATGGTGTGGAAATTCTCGAGCTACTGTTCTGTTTTTAACTTAAAATCACTGGACGAAAAAGACTCTATGCGATCGCATCATAGGAGTGCGTTCGCATTGAATAACTGGCCGAGATTCTTTGCATTCGCGGAGGATCTTTGCAAACGCATAGAAGAAAAACTGGGGAAGTCTGGTTAGCTCTATGCGTTCGCGAGGAAGGGATGCGAATGCATAGAAGAAAGTTCTGGGGCCTAACATTTGAACTATGCGATCGCGATAAGAGGAGTGCGATCGCCCTGAAATGATTGGCCAACCTATGCAATCGCGGGTAAGGCTATGCGATCGCATAGAAGAAATTTCATTCACCTGAGGACCGCCTTATGCGATCGCGGATGGATGAGTGCGATCGCATAGAACAAAGCATCTGTGCAAAAATTGCAGAAATCTGCCAAGTTTTTAAGAGCAAAACCACCCCGAACCACCTCCAAAATCACTCCCGAGCCCTCGGGGCTCCCAACCAAACACACACACTAACTCAATATCATCCTACAAACTTGCTCGAGCGATCAAATCGCTAAAATAACATCAAAATCAAAGAATAAACCTCTAAAACTCATAATTTCATTTCAAAGTTCATAACTTCTAAATTTCCATTTTTAGTCCGAAACACGTCAAATGACGTCTGTTTTCAACCAAACTTTATAGATAACGCTTAACGTTCATTTAAGACTTGTACCGGGAGTCAGAACCAAAATACGAGCCCGATACCATTACTTTTGATCAAATCTCATTTTCATTTTTCCTTAAGCATTTCAGAAAATAATTTCACTAAAAAATTCTGTACTCGGGCCTGGGAGCTCGGATTTTGATTCTGGGAATACGCCCGGGTACCATATTTTTCTATGGACCCTCCGAGACTGTCACATCACGGGTCCGGGTCTGTTTACCCAAAATGTTGACCAAAGTCAACTATATAATTATTATCAAAGTTCATAGTTTGTAACACAGAATTCAAGTATTTCCATATAAATATATTCCGGCTTTGCGCCCGGACTGCGCACGTAAATCGAGTGAACAAAATAAGAGGTTTTAAGGCCTCAAAAGCATAACGAAAGGGAGAACTACGGTGATGACCCTTTGGGTCGTCACATTATCCACCTCTAAAACAACTGTTCGTCCTCGAACGGACAAAAGAAAGAAGTACCTGGGTCGGGGAATAGATGGGGATAACGGCTCCGTATATCAGACTCGGACTCCCAGGTCGATGCTCAGGAGACTGACCTCTCCACTGAACATGCACTGAAGGAAAACTCCCCGACCTTAACTGTTGAACCTACCGGTCCAAAATAGCCACGGGCTCCTCCTCATTTGACAAATCCTTGTCCAATTGGACAGTACTGAAATCTAACACGTGGGTGGGATCGCCGTGATACTTCCGGAGCATGGATATGTGAAAAACCGGATGCTCGACTGACAAGCTAGGCGGCAAGGCAAGCCTATAAGCCACCTTCCCTATGCGGTCAAGAATCTCAAATGGGCCAATCAACCTAGGGCTAAGCTTGCCCTTCTTCCCGAATCTCATCACGCCCTTCATAGGCAATGCACGGAGCAACACTAATTCACCAACCATGAACGCAATGTCCCTGAACTTATGATCGGTATAAATCTTCTGCCTAGACTGAGCTGACTGAAGTCTGTCCTGAATGATCTTGACCTTATCTACTGCCTCCTGCACTAGATCTGTACCCAATAACCGAGCCTCTCCTGGCTCAAACCATCCGACTGTGGACCGACACCGCCTACGATACAATACCTCGTATAGAGCCATATAAATATTGGACTGGTAGCTGTTGTTATTGGCAAACTATGCTAAAGGCAAGAACTGATTCCACGAGCCTCCAAAATCAATAATGCAGGCTCGGAGCATATCCTCAAGAATCTGAATAGTCCTCTCAAGCTGATCGACCGTCCGGGGCTGAAATGCAGTACTAACTTGCCCAACTCATGCTGTATCACTCTCCAGAAATGCAAGGTAAACATCGGGCCCCGGTCCAAAATAACAGATATGGGCACCCTATGAAGGCGAACGATCTCTTTGATATAAATCTCAGCATATCTCTCGGATGAATAAGTGGTGGCAACTGGAGTAAAATGCGCTGACTTGGTCAGGCTATCAACAGTAACCCATATAGCATCAAACTTCTTCCGAGTCATCGGAAGGCCAGTAACAAAATCCATGGTGATCCTCTCCCACTTCAACTCGGGAAGCTCAATCCTCTGAAATAACCCACCGGGCCTCTGATGCTCGTACTTAACCTGCTGATAATTCAGACAAAGAGCCACATATGCAACAATGTCTTTCTTTATTCTACGCCACCAATAATGTTGTCTCAAATCCTAATACATCTTTGCGGAACACGGGTAAATAGAATACCGAGAACTGTGGTCCTCCGCTAGGATAGACTCCCGGATGCAATCGACATTGGGAACACAAACTTGCCCCTGCAATCTCAATACGCCGTTATCTCCCTGGCACTTCACCACTGCACCGTGTCTCTCAGGACACACAAATGGGGATCATCAAACTACCTCTCCCGGATACGCTCTATCAATGACGAACGAGCAACCGTGCAAGCCAACACCCTGTTGGGCTCGAAAATATCCAATCTCACAAATCTATTGGCAAAGGACTGAATATCCAAGACAAATGGTCTCTGGCTGACCGGAATATAGGCAAGACTACCCATGCTAGCAGACTTTCTACTCAATGGATCGACCACCACATTGGCCTTCCCCGGGTGGTATAAGATAGAAACATCTTAGTCTTTCAACAACTCCAACCACCTCCGATGTCTCAAATTCAACTCTTTCTACTTGAACAAGTGTTGAAGGCTCTAGTGATCCGTGCAGACCTCACATGTCACACCATACAAATAATTCCTCCAGATCTTCAAGGCATGAATAATGGGTGCCAACTCTAGGTCATGAACTGGATAATTCTTCTCGTGGATCTTCAACTACCACGAAGCATATGATATGACCTTGCCATTCTGCATCAACACTGCTCCAAGCCCGATGCGGGAAGTACGGGTGTGAATTCAAATCGGTTTATCGATAAATCGAATCGATTATTTGTTATCGATTTATCGATTTATTGATTTCGATTTCAAAATTTTCCTTATCGAGTTATCAATTTCGATTTCGATTCTGTCCTTTTCGGTTTATCGATTTATCGATAAACCGATAACATATACTATATTTTTAATTTTTTCTAATTTTTTTTAAAAATATATTTTAAAATTTTGTTTACCCTTATTTTATAATACCATTTCCTTTAACCTATGTCCCTAGCGCTATTATTTCCTCTACAACATTTAAGGAATGATCATATTTAAAGCTCAAGGGAATAAAGTTCAAATCAATGGAAAATAAAATTAGCCGTGATGATATATTTTATTTTTTTATACCGTTGCAGTGTTGGTGGCATACATTTAATCACATAATTTATTTTCTTTTCATGTACTTGTTGACACAATATTTATGTTATAAACGATGTTCTGATTATTTTAGCTTCTTTTTGTCCATATTAGTTAGGCGTGTTTGTAGCGATATACTTTTTGTGGAATCCCGAATATTTTCTTATTGGTGTAATCGATAACCGAATCGATAAGCCCCAAAAATAAATAAATCGAAATCGAAACCTTATTGAAACGATAACGATAAGCATATCTTCAAATCGATAATCGATAAATAATTACGATAAGGGTCAAAATCGAATCGATAAATCGAATGCACACCCCTAGCAGGAAGCATCACAATAAACAGTGTAAGGCCCAGATCCCGTGGGCAAAATCAATACCGGTGCCGTAGTCAGGGATGTCTTGAGCTTCTGGAAGCTCGCCTCGCACTCATCTGACCACCTGAACTGGGAACCCTTCTGGGTCAATCTAGTCATCGGGGATGCGATGGATGAAAACCCCTCCACGACACGTCTGTGGTATCCATCTAACCCCAAGAAGCTCCGGATCTCTGTAGCTGAAGCTGGTCGAGGCCAGTTCTTAACTTCCTCTATCTTTTTTGGGTCCACCTGAATACCCTCTGGTGATATGATATGTCCCAGGAATGCGACTAAACTTAACCAAAACTCACACTTCGAGAACTTAGCGTACATCTGACTATCTTTCAGAGTCTGAAGAATCACTTTGAGGTTCTGGTCATGCTCCTCCTAACTCCGGGAGTATATCAAGATGTCGTCAATAAATACAATCACAAACAAATCTAAATAGGGCCTGAACGCTCAGTTCATCAACTCCATTAATGCTACCGGGGCATTGGTCAACCCAAATGACATGACCAAAAACTCATAGTGCCCATACCAAGTACGAAATGCTGTCTTAGGGACATCAGATGCCCTAATCCTCAGCTGATGATAACCAGACCTTAAGTTTATCTTCGAGAACACCCTAGCACCCTGAAGCTGGTCGAACAAATCGTCAATCCTCGGCACTGGATACTTGTTCTTTATCGTCACATTGTTTAACTACCGATAATCAATGCACATCCTCATCGACCTATCCTTTTCTTCTCAAACAACACTGGTGCACCCCAAGGTGATACACGTGGTCTAATGATACCCTTATCAAGAAAGTCGTGTAGCTGCTCCTTCAACTCTTTCAACTCTAGCGGGGCCATGTGATACGGCAGAATGGAAATAGGCTGAGTTCCAGGAGCCAGATCAATACAAAAATCAATATCCCTATCGGGAGGCATACCCGACAGGTCTGAAGGGAAAACCTCGGGGAACTCCCAAACAATAAGAATAGAGTCGATAGATGGAACCTCTGCGCTGGAGTCGTGAACATACGCCAAATATGCTAGACACCCTTTCTCGACCATACGTCGAGCCTTGACATATGAAATAAGACTATGGGTGGCATGACCTGGGGTCCCCCTCCACTCAAGTCAGGGCAAATCTGGCAAGGCCAAAGTCACGGTCTTGGCGTGACAATCCAAAATAGTATGATACGAGGACAACTAGTCCATCCCCAATATAACATCAAAGTCCACCATGTCTAAAAGCAATAAGTCAACACGGGTCTCAAGACCCTCAAATACAACCATACAAGAATGATGAACTCGGTCGACTACTATAGAATTATCAACCGGTGTGGACATATATACATGAATAGCCAAAGCCTTACTAGGCATGATCAAATAGGGTGCAAAATAGGACGACACATAAGAATACGTAGATCCCGGATCAAATAATACTGAAGCACCTATATCGCAGACCAGTATAGTACCTATAATCACAACATCTGAGGATTCGGCCTTCGGCCTGGTTGGCAATGCATAACAATGGGGCTGGCCACCACCTCCCCGAATTGTGTCTCTAGGACGATCTGTTGCGGGCCGACCCCTGCCTCTGGCTGTCCGCTCCACCTCTACATTCTCTTCCTCCACCTCTATGATCTCTACCCCCGCCTCTAGCTGGATGGGGGTTCTATGGATCACTTGCTGCCTGAATCGAACGACAAGGACCCTGCTGTTGTGAACTACTTGAGGCTCGAGGGAAAAACCTGACAATATTACTAGGGTTACCACAACCATAACATTCCCTTGACTGCTGGCCCTATCAACCAGTATGTCCTCCCTGAAGCTCTGAAGTGGTGGTGCACTGATGGGGCTGGTGATGCGCTGAAAGTCTACTGATCCGAATAATACTGCTGAGGACCACTACTGCCTGGAGTGCCATGCGAAGCCTGAAGTGTCAACTAGATGGGCCTCTGAGGGTGGCCTCTATCATATGCATCCCTACCTCCATATGAGGTACCACTGAACCTACCAGTATGGCTAGGTATCTTGTATGATCCTTGACTACCTCCTCGAACCAGTGCCATCTCTACCCGGTGGGCCGCATTTGCCGCCCCCTGAAAGGAAATATCAGTGCTAACTCCTATGGCCATCTAAAGGTGGATCGGCTGAATCAATCAGTCAATGAAACTCCGGACCCTCTCTCGCTCTGTAGGGAGTATCACAACTTCATGTCATGCCAAGTCAATAAATCTGGTCTCATACTGTGTAAGTGTCATGGAGCCTTGATGGAGGCACTCAAACTGTCAGCGAAGTGCCTCCCGTTGGGTGACGGGGAGAAACTTCTCCAAGAATAACTCCGCAAACTGATCCCATGTCAAAGCTGGAGACCCTGCTGGTCTAGATAGGCAATAATCTCTCCACCAAGTGTTGGCGGATCCTGTAAGCCTGAAGGTGCAAATATCGACCCCATTGGTCTCTACTATACCCATAGTCCTGAGGATCTCATGACAACTGAATTTAAAATCCTGGGGATCCTCCGATGAAGTACCGCTGAAAGTGGTGCTGAAAATCTTGGAGAATCGATCAAGTCTCCACGAAGCATCCGAAGACATGGCCGTCTCATCTCCGGCCTGAGCTGTAATACATGTCTGAGCTGCCACTGCGAGCTGAACCACTAGAACCTTAGTCCGGGGAGATACCTGCTCCGGAGTACGTGTAGCAAGGGTCCGAACCCCTCCTCCAGCCTGAGAACTGACTAGTGCTATTAGCAGCAAACCCGCTCTAGAGACACTGTCCATAAAGCCTGCTATGCGGATGGGAGCATCCTGGAGATCCGGGGAAAACATAACCCCTCCTGGGACCTGAGCTGGGCCCATTGGAGCTGGTAGGGCTGCAACCTCCTCATCAAAGTAAATATGAGGTTTCACCTCTAGAAGTGCTTCTTGGGGTTGAGCTCTGCCCCTATTACGGCCTCGGCCCCTCCCCCTCGGGGGAGCTGCTGCTGGGGGCTCGGGCTACTACGCAGTAGAAGAAGATGCACGTGTTCTCGCCATCTGCGAAAGAACAGAGTAGAACAACAATCAATATTTGAGAAACCAAATCACACGACAAGAATGAACAAAGTGAAATTTTCCTTACTCTATAGCCTCTGGGGGATAAATACAGACGTCTCCTCATCGATCCCTCAGACTCTAAAAAGCTTGTCCGTGAGTTGTGATATGTAAGTAACCTAGTGCTCTGATACCAACTTGTCACAACTCCTGATGGTGGGAAAATCTAGGTTGTGAATATTGCTTTGCCTTTGACGAGGTTGACACAAAAGAATGCTCCATTTATGTGGTCAGATGAATGCGAGGAGAGCTTCCAGAAGCTCAAGTCGGCTTTGACCACAGCTCAGGTACTAGTATTGCCATCAGCTTCAGGTTTTTACTCGGTGTATTGTGATGCTTCAAGAGTTGGGATTGGTTGTATATTAATGCAGGAGAGTAGAGTGATTGATTATGCTTCTCGTCAGCTAAAGCCCCATGAGAAGAACTACCATATTCATGACTTAGAGTTGGCTGCAATTGTTCATGCCTTGAAGATTTGGAGGCATTATCTATATGGTGTATCTTGTGAGGTATATACAGACCATCGCAGTCTTCAGCACTTGTTCAACCAGAAGGATCTTAATCTGAGATAGCGGAGATGTCTTGAGTTACTCAAAGATTATGATATTACCATTTTATGTCATCCCGTGAAAGGCCAATGTAGTGGTCGATGCTTTGAGTCACAAGACTATTAGTATGGGTAGTTTGGCGTACATTCCAGTTGGGGAGAGGCCCCTTGCAGTTGATGTTCAGTCTTTGGCCAATCAGATGGTGAGGTTAGACATTTTTGAGCCTAGTCGGGTGTTGGCTTGTGTGGTTTCCCGATCGTGTTTGTATGACCGCATCATATAGCGTCAGTATGATGACCCGCATTTGCTTGTCCTGAAAGACATGATCCAACATTATGATGCTAGAGATGTGACCATTGGTAATGATGGTGTGTTGCGAATGTAGGGCCGGATTTACGTGCCCAATCTGTATGGGCTCTGGGAGTTGATATTAGAGGAGGCCCATATCTCGCGATATTCGATTCATACGAGTTCCGCGAAGATGTACCAGGATTTGAGACAATATTACTGGTGGAGGAGGATGAAAACAAATATTTTGAATTACGTGGCTTGGTGTCTCAACTGTCAGCAGGTCAAATATGAGCACCAGAGACCCGTTGGCGCATTCCAGCGGATGGATATTCCGGAGTGGAAATGGGAGAATATTACTATGGATTTTGTGAGTGGTCTTCCTCGTACCTCGAAGAAGTTTGATTTGATTTCGGTGATTGCGGACAGACTGACCAAGTCCACGCACTTTATTTCGGTATGCAATGCCTATTCTGCGGAGAAGTTAGTAAAGATTTTCATCCGGGAGATCGTACGCTTGCATGAGGTCCTGGTTTCCATTGTCTCGGATAGGGGTACTCAGTTTACTTTCCAGTTCTGGAGGACTTTTCATCAGGAGTTGGGCACACAGGTACAGTTGAGCACAACATTTCATCCTCAGACAGACAAGCAGTCCGAGCGTACTATCCAGATATTAGAGGACATATTGCGTGCCTGTGTTATTGATTTTGGAGGTTCTTGGGCTGTGTTCTTGCCACTTGTGGAGTTTTCTTATAATAAAAATTATCAATCCAGCATCCAGATGGCGTCGTATGAGGCCTTATATGAGAGACGGTGTAGATCTCCGGTTGGTTGGTTTGATCCCGGCAAGGCTAGATTATTGGGGACAGAGGTAGTTCAGGATGCCATAGAGAAGATGAAAGTGATCCAGGAGACTTCGTACAGCTCAGTCGCGTCAGAAGAGTTATGCGGATCGGAAGGTTCGTGATGTATCTTATGTGGTTGGCGAGAGTATCTTGTTGAATGTTTCGTCTAAGAAAGGCGTTATGAGGTTTGGAAATAAAAGGAAGCTGAGTCCAAGGTTCATTGGACCTTTTGAGATACTTAGGAGGATTGGGGAGGTGGCCTATATGCTCGCTTTGCCTCCTAGCTTGTCGGACGTTCATCCAGTGTTCCATGTTTCTATGCTCCGAAAATATGTTGGGGACCCGTCTCATGTATTAGACTTCAGCACGATTCAGTTGGATGAAGACTTGACCTAGATGTGCAGCCGGTGGCCATTTTGGTTCGTCAGGTTCGAAAGTTGAGATCGAAGGATATAGCTTAAGTGAAGGTGCAGTGGAGAGGTCGGCTCGTGGAGGAGGCCACTTGGGTGACCGAGCAGGAGATGCGTAGAAAATATGGTCACTTGTTTGATACTCCAAGTATGTTTTTTGACCCACTCGAGGACGAGCGTTTATTTAAGTTGGGGAGAATGTAACGACCCGACCCGTCGTCACATGAGTTATCGCCCCGTTTTCCCCGTATTATGCTTCTATATGTTTCATTATATGTGTTTGGTGAATTTGAAGTAATTCGGACAGAGTTCGGTTAGAAATGAGACAAATAGTCTCTTTATGAGAATGTTAGCTTAGAAAAGTCAACCGGATGTAGACCTATGAGTTAGAGGGCTCAGTATGGATTTCCGATGATTTTACTAGTTTCGGGTGGTGATTTGTGACTTAGAATTGCAATCGGAACCGAATTTGGAGGTCCGGTGTAGAATTAGACTTGAATTGGCTAAGTTTGAGTTTTGGCGAATTTCGGTTGATAGGTAAGATTTTGATCCGAGGGTTGGAATGGAATTACGACAGTTGCAGTAGTTCCGTTTGGTGATTTTGGATATGCATACAAAGTTTCAGGTCATTCGGAGGTGTTTAAGTCGGGTTTTTGATCAAATGCAAGTTTCGGAAGTTTTAGTTTAACTTAGGCTTGAATCAGTGGTAATTCGATGATTTTAATGTTTATGATAGTATTTTTATGCTACGAGCCAGTTTGTATGAAGTAATAGAGCATATTTGTGCGTTTGGTTGAGGACCCGAGGGCCTCGGGGTGTCATCGGATGGTTAAACAGGAGTTCGGAGCCTTTGTTGCAACCAGGCTTTTCTATCTTCTAGTATTTCCACATCTGCGGAAGAGGCCGCAGAAGCGGTTCCGCAGATGTGGAGGGGGAACCACTGAACTGATCTTCAGTGGCCCAAGGGAGTTCCGCAAAATAGGAAGGTCGGACGCACAAACGGATCCGTAAAAGCGGAATTTAGACCGCATAAGTGGTCGAGGGGAAACCGCAAAAGTGGTGGCTGGACCACAAAAGCGGTCCCAGCGGTTTCAAGTGAGACCGCACAAGCAGTCGATTGGGTCGCATAAGCGGTACCGCAGGTGCAGAAAATGGGCCGTAGAAGCGGAAAATGGGCCTGAGTTATAGTGAACAGTGTTCACGAACTTGGAAAGAGAAGAAAACATATTTGGGACTTCGACTAGGGTTGTTCTTGCTGCTTCATCAGGTATGAGCTATTAGCCTAGGAATACATTATTTTCGTGTAAAAACATTGATTAACTACGAAATTTCAAGGATTTAAGGGCTAAAAAATGGAGGTTAGGTCTTGAAACTCAAGAGAGTTTATATGTGAGTTTTGGGGGGGCAAACAAACTCCCTTTTTGATAAACTTTATATGTACGGACTCGTCGCGAGACGAGGAATTCATTTGGAATTTTTTGAGAAGTGGGTCTGAGGCTCGGGTTTTACCAACTTCATAAACTTTAGTACTTCTCGAGTATTTTTGACTGGGTTATGTTTCTTTAACCCATATTTATGTATTCGTTGTGATTTTGACTAGATTCGACACGCGAGGAGGTCGATACAAGAGGAAAAGGCATTGCGGGCCAGTCTACGGCCGGTTAGAGGTGAATAGTTTTTATAGATCATGGCCTGAGGGTTTGAAACTCCAGTTTAACACATTGTGACTCTATATTAGGGTGTGACTCGCACCCCATGGCAGGTGCGGAATTGTATATGATTGAGGACTGTGACCTGGTCCATCCCGAGTGCTAAATATAATTTATGGGCGGCTGATACACATATTAAACAACAACAACAACAACAACCCAGTATTGTCCCACAAAGTGGGGTCTGGGGAGGGTAATAGGTAGACGAGCCTTACCCCTACCCGCAGGGCAGAGAGGTTGTTTCCAATCGACCCTTGGCTCAGTGAAGCAAAGGGAATAACAAAGACAACAACAAAGGGGCATTAGTAACTCCAATAGGAATAGCGTAAAGAATTATCTAAACATAGGAACCATAAGTAAAATAAATAAAATCCATAAATAAAATAGCATGCAATAATATCATACAGTAGCTACCTTAAATAACTACCATAAGGGGGACACAATCCAATACCCAAATCATTTATGGATAGCCCTGCCAAGCATCACCCAAGGGTGAGGAGTACGAAAAACTCTAGAAGCCCCTATCCTACAACCCTGATACTAGATCTCCACACTTTCCTATCAAGGGTCATGTCCTCGAAAACCCGTATAGTCTCCATGTCATGCCTAATCCCCTCTCCCCAATACCTCTTAGGCCTCCCCCTGCCTCGCCGAACACCGACAATCGCCAGCCGCTCACAACTCCTCACCGGGGCATCATCACTTCTCCTCCACACATGCCCGAACCACCTCAGCCTCGCTTCTTGCATCCTTATTGCCATATCTGGGGCCTTGTGCCGATTTGTGCATCCCTCTAGGATGAATATCATTGTGATAGCATGATTTATATAATCATTGATCTCAGTCCTGTGTCTAATCACTGTTATGAAATGCTAAGTCACTTTTCCTGAAACTAAATAATTAAATTATATTCTTCTTAATAATTGGAAACTGGAAACTGGTAATTTAATTGAATCTGTTATGTGACTCGTATGCATACGGTGGAGTGAGTATGGATCGAGCTGCACTCCGCAACAGTGATATGATAGTATTGCGCTTAGGCTGTAGGAGCCCCTCCGGAGTATGTACAAACCCCCAGTGAGCGCCATTGATGTTAAACGGATCGGGCTGTATGCCGCAGCGGGATCATGTGCATTGCATTGCATTGTTGCATTATACTGTCTAATGTACTTGATATTGTTCTGTTGTTAGTTCGTAGTTAAGGTGCCGGACTGTTAGTTTTAGCTTTACTTTGTGGCATTTCGTGGATTTCTTATCTTCAGACATTTTATATGCTTATTACTCAACTGAGTCGGTAGTACTCACCCCTACTCCCTGCACCTTGTGTGCAAATTCAGGTGCACCGGAGGCTTAGCTGAGTAGTCATTGTTTCCAGAAAATTTTCAGAGTTGTTGAGGTAGCTGCTTGACGTTCGCAGGACCTGACTACTCTTCCTATTTCACTTTTTTATATATATATACATTTCCAGACTTGTATATTTTTGTTCGGATATTATTATCCAGTTTATTTTAGATGCTCTAGACTCGTGATCCCATATCTTATGGGAGTGTTTATCGGGTTTCATATCTCTCCGTATTATTTTATTAATATTATTGGATTATTATTCTAAAAGTATTACATTTCTTCTTAAATTGTCAGTTTTAAGACTTGTTGTTATATTGAGAATGATTGTTGGTCAGGCTTGCCTAGCTTTAGGGTTGGGCGGCATCACGATCGGGTTTGGGTCGTGACACTTCTCCAAATTCTATTACGTGAGATTACACTACGTATATTGTTGTTGCGGTGGTTGTTGAGTTTTAGGAATAAAATTTTTGATAGGGAGTGCTTCTCCTTAAATAAATATTACAAAGCGCGAAATTGAATTAATTGGGTCGGTAGATTTCGGATGTTATGTGTTAAAAAAAGGTAAAAATAGTACGAACTATCCAGTTTTTGGACTGGTCACTGAAAATAGCCAGCATTTGCAAAGTCAATGAAAAATAGCCATTATTTTGCTAAAATACTGAAAGTTCCAGCTTAATATACTGGGGATTGGAGCACCTATGTATGAACTTCCAGCATATTATGTTGGACCGTCATATTATTATGAATATACTAGAGTTCCAATATAATATACTGGAGTTCCAGCATAATATACTGGAGTTCTGACATAATATACTGGAGTTCCAGCATAAGTATAGTGAAGTTCCAATATATTATGCTGGAGTATTTTTCGGATTTGAGTAGTATTTTGTTCAGATTTATCTTTACATGAAAAAATGGCTAAATTTCGATTACTTTTGAAACTGTAGCTATTTTTAAATGACAACTTGTAAATTTAGCTATTTTTAAATTTCTCCCAAATCCTTTACCTTCTTATTTCTCTTTTCTTAATGCTGAAGTTTTAGTAAATACGTCATTTTTTTTCTGTTTAAATATTATAGTCAGACTTTTCTACAATAATTATAATTTATAAAAGTACTTTACTATATGAGTAATTGTTCTTTGAAACCAATTTTTCGTTTTATGATATAATATAATTTTTAAAGAATAGTATTTTATTATATTAATTAAAAGATATTAAAACAAATAAAACTATTATGGAGTGGTTTGATCGCATGTATATCTAAATTCTAAAGGAATGAAGCAGAGAATTGGCTTCTCTTTGATCAGAGAGTGCTTGCCAAACGGCAAGTCGGCAACTTATATTATTTTATAACATGACAAAAGTAGGTAGTGATTTATTTTTCTTTGATTTGTCTTTCTTTCTAACTCGATTGAGAAGTACAATTAATTTGCTTAAATAGTTAGAATAAAGATTTAGGACCAAAAATAATTAGGATGGGAAGGACACGTTACCATTTTTACTTTGTTAAAATTGAACAATCTTTGGGGTCGTTTGTCTGGTGGAATAAAGGATAATAATCTTGGCATAAAATATGAAATTTGTTATGAAATAGAAGATTCTTACACTTCTATTTAAGGTGAATGTCTTTAATGTATCTAATTAGAGAGATTTTAGAGTTCTATTGGTGGTATCTAAATCTTCCTCTCCCCTATAAATAGAGGTGCCCCCTACCATTGTAAATCATCCCTTGAGACCCCTCTCAACTCAATAAGAAGAACTCTCTCTACTCTTCTCTCTATTGCTATTGTTCTTGTTCTATTGTTCTTGTCTTTTGCTTTAGTTTATAACACGTTATCAGCACGAGACTCTACCGTCTCAAGTATCATTCTCGAAAATCCAAGGTATTTTCCCTCTTCCTAATTTAATTTTCGAGTATGTCTGACATTATGAAAAGAAAGTTCGTTGCCCTTGAAATTTCGGGCAAGAACTATATGACATGGGTGTTGGATGCTGAAATCCACCTAGATGCTATGGGTCTCGGAGACACCCTCAAAGATAAAGAAAAAGCATCCACCCAAGATTGTGCGAAGGCCTTGATTTTCTTGCGCCACCACCTTGACGAAGGTTTGAAGATTGAATATCTCACCGTCAAGGATCCACTCGTTTTGTGGAACAGCTTAAAGGAGAGATATGACAACCTGAAGTTGGTCACTCTGCCACAAGCACGATATGATTGGGCCCATCTGAGGCTACAGGACTTTAAGTCCGTTTCTGAATATAATTCTGCTATGTTCAGAATTACTTCTAAACTGAAGCTATGTGGAGATAACATCTCCGATTACGATATGCTTGAGAAAACGTTTACAACGTTTCATGCCTCCAATATGGTACTGCAGCAACAGTACCGAGAGAAAGGCTTTACGAAGTACTCTGAACTGATTTCTCTCTTACTAGTGGCTGAGCGAAATAATGACCTGCTCATGAGAAATCACGAAAATAGACCAACTGGGTCTACACCACTGCCTGAAGCAGATATGGTGCACTCGCATTATGCCAAACATAAAAGGGACCATGATCACGGTCATAAACGGGGTCAAAGCCAAGGACGTGGACAAGGAAGAAATTCCAAAGAAGTCCGTCACCCCCCAAAGAGAGATAACCACCGAAAGCAGAAACGGGATCCCGAAGATCCTATGGCAAATAGTTCAGAAACTATATGTTATCGTTGCGGTGGGAAAGGGCACTGGTCAAAGATTTGCCGTATACCAAGACACTTGGTTGACCTTTATCAAGCATCTCGAAAGAGAAAAGGCCCTGAAACAAACTTTGTCTATGACGACAATGAGGACATCACCCACCTGGATGTGGCAGACTTCTTTGAGCAACCCGATGGAAAAATAGACCACCTAATCGGCGATGGATCCGTGATGAAAGAAGATGGAGTTATTTGATTTTGTTCTACTTATTTGTATTAGTTAGTGAATAATCTAATAGTCATTAGTATTAGCTCGTATTAGCTAGTTCATGATGCAATGTTAGCAGTAGTTCTTTAGAATATCTTCAATATGCTCAAATATCAATAAAACTTTTATTTTCCAGTGGGGGTAATCGACTAGCCTGAAAAACTAGTCGATTATCAACTATTTTTGCATTAAAGTTGAAAAACAATTGATCAACAATCGATTGTCTTTGGCTAACAATCGATTGTCTTGAAACAGTGTGTTCTGGAATTTTTCAAAAATAGCCAACAATCGATTGTCTTTGTCTAACAATCGATTGTCTTGAAACAGTGAGGTCTGGAATTTTTCAAAAATCACCCACAATCGATAGTCTATATCTAACAATCGATTGTCGTTAGGCAGTGTAATCTGGAATTTTTCAAAAATCATCCACAATCGATTGTCGATGTTTAACAATCGATTGTCTTAAGACAGTATGCTACGAAGTTTTTCAAAAATAACAAATAATCGATTGTGTGTGTTTAACAATCGATTGTCTATGTTCCAACAATCGATTGTGTGTGTTTAATAATCGATTGTCTTATGAAAAACGCTGAAATTTTCAAACTGCAAAGGAATTGATTATGGATAACATATCTGATTTTGTTAGCCAACTGTTAGTAGCAGATTTTGAAGATATTATGTGACACAAAAGAATTGACTTGTTTATTCTTATGTTCATGTATTCCTTTTGTATGTCATACCATGGGAAGTAAATTGATTGAAAGGCTCCGGAAGAGCAAATGTAACTCTGCCCAAAGGCATGACGTTTATCTTAGAGAATGCAATATTCTCCTCCAAGTCTAAGAAGAAACTTGTTGAGTTTTAAAGATGTACGCCGGAATGGCTACAATATTGAGACAATGGATGAAGATAATCTTGAATATCTCGTCCTCACTTTAAAGAATGTCTCCGGCCAAAAGAGGGTTATTGAGAAATTCCCGTCTTTATCTTGTGGCCTGTATTGGACAAGAATTAGTGCAATTGAGGCACATTCAACAGTAAATCTAAAGAATACTGAGTCCAATACATTTGTACTTTGGCATGATCGACTGGGTCACCCAGGATCAACCATGATGAGACGGATTATAGAAAGCTCATATGGGCATCCGTTAAAGAATTTCAAAATTCTTTCAAGTAATGAATATCCTTGCACTTCGTGTTATCAAGGCAAGCTGATTATTAGACCATCCCCAACAAAGGTTGGGACTGAGTCACCCCAGTTTCTGGAACGTATACAAGGGGACATTTGTGGACCTATTCACCCACCTAGTGGGTAGTTTAGGTATTTCATGGTCTTGATAGACGCATCCTGTAGATGGTCTAATGTGTGCTTGTTGCCATCACGCAACCTTGCGTTTGCAAAGTTAATGGATAATAGATGAGAATAATCTTGAATTCTTCATGAAAACGAGGCTGCCCATTTCGGTTTGGGTTCACGCCATTTTGCATGCAGCAATGCTACTTTGTCGGCTGCCCGCTTCGGCTTAGGGTCACGCCATTTCGCATGAAGCAATGCTAGTTCGTCTCTGACTGATGAATTATCACAAATATTCCCTATTGCAATTGGTTTTGGGTCATGAACCCAATATATCCCATTTAAGAAGCTTTGGATGCGCAGTATAGGTGCCTGTAGCACCGCCATCCCGCACCAAAATGGGTTTGCAAAGAAGGTTAGGAATATATGTTGAGTATGAATCGTCCTCCATTATTCGCTACCTCGAAACATTGACAGGAGATTTGTTCACTGCACTATTTGCAGACTGTCAATTTGATGAGACACTTTTCCCAAAATTAGGGGGAGAAGTCGGTGAAACCAAATGGGAAATTTTGTGGAAAAATGTATCATTATCTCATCTTGATCCACATACCTCTATTTGAAAGAAAGAGGTACAAAAGATTATCCATTTGCAAAGAATAGCAAATCAAATGCCTGACGCATTTACGGACTTGAAGAGGATAACGAAATCACACATTCACGCGGGAAAAAGTTCCGATCTGTATTGAAGTCCCTATTGGACAAATATCTAGTGTCATATCCAATGAGTCAAATGCACGCCAGAAGCGTGGCAGACCATTAGGTTCCAAAGATCGAAATCCTAGAAAGAGGAAAAAGAACGATCTAAATGACACTATGAAAGAATCACATGAGGACGCTCATGATTTGATTAATTCCGAGATTCACGAAGAATCTATTGAGCCTGAGACTCTTGAAAATACGGAATGCAAGAATGTGAGGATCTCGAACCTCAGTCTGTGGTAGTACAAAATTAATTGAGAGCTCTCGAAGAGCCAATTATTACTATGTTGGAGAAACACAATTGAGTATTGTGCTGTAGTAAGTCTCAAAGAAACTTATCCAGTTTCCAAAAGTACACGCGAAGGCGATTGATGATATTGAGACTATAAATAAAGGAAGGCTTTGATTCTCCTATTACTACAACTTGTAGCGGGGTAATTTGTATATGAAAAGCTACCCGCTTTGTTCTCCAGTTTGTACTACACAAACGAAAGAATGCCACAATAAAGTGGATATCTATTGGTATAAAACCCATGTCATAATAAACCCGAAGTTTATTGATAAGTGCACATGTCATGGTGTAAATTTGAAATTTACCAATATTGATAATTTATTCAGTTGATATTCGTGTTAGCCATCTCATTTGAAGTATGATGTGCAAATTCACATAGGTGAATATCAAAGAACTAGAAGTTCTTGTTATCAGTAATGAACTGACCAACTAAAGAGTTCGGGTTGAAGCCCCTTGATTCTGGAAATATCAAAGGTGAATATGGGCCCATTCACCTGCCATGTATACCACATATGATGCATCTATGATATGGTTACATGCGCCATTGTTATTAACCCGCAGCCTGGCAGTGCTTGCGAGGTAAATCGCTCAGTAATCTAACTTCGAGCATAGTTTCCAGATTCTCTACTCAAGACAGTTCATCTTGATAAGTTGGTTTATATCAAAGTTGGTTTAGCAAGATAATTATTGAGTGCTTCCACTTAATAGCTAAACTGTTCCTTATGAGAACGAAGTTGTATATATCAGTTTGATATAAGTTGTATACGAGAGTATATTCTCCCCTCACAAGTGGTTCAAGGTCAGGAACCAAATAATTTCATCTTATTACTAAGGTGCTGTGTATATTGACATAATGCACAAAGATGATTTCCCAAAGTTGAGGAAACATGTTAGCTTTACTAACATGAGGGGGAGACATGATAAACATTTGAGAAAGTGTTACATGGGATGAATTTTCATTTGTATATGTATATCCCCGAATATCATGATATGAACCTGTAGTTCATAAAAAGGAAATGCAATTGCAACATATTGCAAAGCATGCTATACGCATTTGCTGACTCAAAGAAAGCAACTAAATGGAAGAGATACAATTCAAGAAGAATTGATTCCATATGAAAGACATGTAGTTTTGAACCTATAGTTCAAATGCTTGAAAGATAAAAGTCAAAGGTATGTATAGTCAGTTTTCGATATCTTATTTGTTTAGTATCACTAATGAAAGCTTGATATGCAGCTAAAGTTTATTATGTGACTTACATGACTTAACTTGAAAGATTTAAGTTGCTTGAAGCATATGCAATTCTTGGTCCTGAAGTACCACATCCTAAGTACAATTTGTGTACATATGTATATTGCCATAACTATAAGCAGATGGCATTGAGAATGCATCTATGGAGATATTGAAGTGTTATTCCACGACATTATATGAAGATGTTCATATCTATCAAGAATGATGATTTCAAGGTACGGAATATTTATTCAAGTCAATATGGTTGATTTGTCAAATCTCTACCAAAGATCGTTTTGAAGATGATGCACAAGATTGGAATGCAAATGCTCAAGGATATAAATCAATGTACTCATTAGGGGGAGTCAATGCGCGTTGCACTCTTTTTCCCTTACAAGGTTTTGTCCCACTGGGTTTTCCTTGCAAGGTTTTTAACGAGGCAACCAATAGGCGCATATTCAAACATGTGTACTCTTTTTCCTTACTTTAATTTTTCCCATTGGGTTTTGGTTTTAAGGTTTTATGAGGCACATCATTGAATAGACATTCAAGGGGGAGTGTTATGAAATAGAAGATTCTTACACTTCTATTTAAGGTGAATGTCTTTAATGTATCTAATTAGAGAGATTTTAGAGTTCTATTGGTGGTAGCTAAATCTTCCTCTCCCCTATAAATAGAGGTGCCCCCTACCATTGTAAATCATCCCTTGAGACCCCTCTCAACTCAATAAGAAGAACTCTCTCTACTCTTCTCTCTATTGCTATTGTTCTTGTTCTATTGTTCTTGTCTTTTGCTTTAGTTTATAACAAAATTTATTTTATCTTGTATTTGATTATGAGCAGAGGTGGTTGATCGAGAATTTGAAGATTGGGGTGTACTTTTGGATTTAACCAAAATTTGCTTTGTATATAAGATGACACTACTAATATATTCTATTTATTTTCTTTTTTGATTTGCACCGGGTATCTGAGTCTCTATGAGCCCCGATTAATCCCAGGGGGTGCACAATTCCTCGGCAAGGGGGTTTTCCTCAAGTGCACCACGGTTAATTCAGGTTTTACCACCCAGTGAATTTCAAACTTGAGACTTTAAAAGGAAGCATACCCCAAAGCTCAAGTCAATTGCCACCAGACAACTAATATATCCTATTTTATAAATATATATATATATATATATATATATATATATATATGTATGTATGTATATATGTATGTACAGTGGCAGAGCCATAATTTTCATTTAGGAGACTCAAAATGTAAAGAAACAAACTCACAAAAAAGTCAAGGAGTGTTATTATATTATATATATATATATTTATTTATTTACACACACATATTTTTAAAAAATTACCGTGCTAAACAGTATAATTTTTTGAGAAGGGCGCCGATTGACACCCCTTAGGTGCATGTGGCTCCGCCATTGTACATGTATACATGAAAATTTTATCGAATTTTACAGGTGCCAATGACCCTTTTCGATAGCAAAGGTCCGCTTCTGTTTATGAATATTAATTAGTCTTTGAAAATTATTTTTTACTAAAATAATAGAATTAACTATCCCAAATAAAATATATAAATCCATAGACTATTCCAACTCATGGAATATTATTTATCTATCCTATCCCACCAACCAATCGACAGAATATTAAATTCTTTTATAATTCTTTTAATTAGCATTAACCAAAAGCAAAAACAAAGAGTTGAGTACTTAAATAAGGACCATTATGTAAGCATTAATTAAAATAAATTTTAGGAAGGCCAGTCGAACAAAAGTAATATCTTTGTTTAATTGCTACTTAAGTACAAAAGTTCAAATTATTAACACTAAATAAGCAAAACTGTCTCTACGTTCCAACTTGCTCTTTTAAATGAAAGACGTAATTAAGCTATGAAAGCTTAATTAATCACAATAAGACAATAAGTCAATAATACAAAAATTCTGATATCTACAAGGAAATTAATAAAGTATTTATAAAGAGAAAAATTAAATGCTATATACGTTGAACTTAAAACACTTGTACGCTTTACTTGGCAAAGTAAATTTTCTAAGTTGCAACTGTCCGATTTTAAATTTTGCGTATACTGTTAGACCTCTATATAACAATTATTTTCTATTAACGTCAAATGTTTTCGGAGTCGATTTTAACATTATATTATAATATATATTTTATATATTAACACTTTACTATATTGAATTACGAAACTGTTATAGAGATGTTTGACAGTAAACTAAATAATAAACATATATTACCAATAGTTGTGACGGAATGAATGAGATTCTTTACTATATTAATCAAGAACAGATGCAGAACTACGATTTGGAGTTACTAAGTTCGGTATTCAAGTCTTTTTATATTATTGGATTTTAAAGTGAGAATTTATACATGTTCAATAATTGTTTTTAAGACAAATGTACTGTTTGCAATAAATATAATGGGAGTGCTTTCTTTGTACAATATGATCTAAATTACTTAGACCAATAAGTTTCGAATGTTAGATAATTAATACTAATAAGAGAAAAGAAACGTATTATCATGGACAAGATCAAACTTCATTATATAATCTCTGTGTTATCTATATGTCACGAGTTCACGTCTTGAAAGTAGTTATTAATATTTGTATTACAGTAGACTTTCAACATCATGCTCCTTGGAGTGATGCCTTTTCCCAGACCCTGCATGAATGTGAGATGCTTTGTACACCTCCCCTCCCCCTTTTAGGAAATTATCAATTTCAGATCAATGGCACCACAGACCCTTATAGAAATGCAGGATAAGACTGCATACAATAGACTCTTATAGTCCGGTCCTTCGCCGGATCTTGCCCAAAGCGAGAACTTAGTGTTTCAGACTGTTCTTTTTTTCTTTCAAGGGCAACACAACAAAAGATAAAAATAATACTCCCTTCATTTTAATTTATGTGAATATGTTTGACTGTCACGAAGTTTAAAAAATAAAGACTTTTAGAATTTTTTATTATAAACAAGTCAAAAGGAGGTTTAAAGTATTTGTGTGGCTACAAAAATTTCTCACTAAAGATAAAATTATAAATTTTAATTAAATTATTATTAAATTTAAAAATAAATTATTTTTTGGAACGATAAAAAAATAGGTTCACTCAAACTAAAGTAGGAGTGTAACTAAATACTGCCAAAGCCTCTCACAATAATTCAATGTACCAAGAATCAAACAAAACACAAAAGGGAAAAAACAAACAAAAAGAGAAAGAAAACCAAACTAAGTAACTACATAATTTAGTATTTTCTGTCTCCTGTTTTTTTGGGACTATTTTCCACTAAGGAAAAACGACAAATCCTCCCAAAAATATAGTCAAAACGAGTGACATCAATACAGCTGAAGGAGTAAATGCTTTTATTGCAGAGTTCTTGCTATTGGTTGACGAACCAGTAGGTGACTGAATATCCACCGGCGGAGAGTTTCCACCGCCAGTTGCCGGAGCAATACTTCCCGGCGTTGGCTTCCCTGGTGATTCCGGCGTACCTGATGCTGGAGGAGATGAAGTTGGAGATGATGATGAGCCACTCGATGAAGGCGATGGAGCTGTTATGTCTCCGGATGGTGAAATTCTTGCCGGTGCCGGAGATGTAGCCGGTGACGGAGAAGATGTTGGACTGTTGATTGACGGCGCATGAGATGTTGACGGAGATGTAGCCGGAGAATTCGCCGGAGTTGGAGCATTTCCTGGTGATGAAGTAGGTGATTGACTTACAGGAGATGTTTCCGGAGACGTCGCTGGTGTTGGAGCATTTCCTGGAGATGAAGCAGGTGGTTGATTTACAGGAGCAGGAATTGGAGATATCGCCGCCGGGGGTGTCGCCGGAGATGTTGCCGGGGGAGAAGCTACTGGACCATGAGGTGGAGTTGAGGGAGTAGGTGGTGTAGGAGCAGAAGGAGGAGTTCGAATAGCTAAAACAACAATAATTAATTTTTGTGATCCTTTTTCACAATCATTTTTATTTCCACTAATAAAAAAGAAAGGACCAGAACGATCAAACTTGAATATAGAATTCCCGTCATCCATTTTCTTGATCGGATTATTTGTATTGCACTTTTCATAATCATCCTTGTTTACCACTAATACTGAATTTGATCCTTTCTTGTACTTGAACACTACATAAAAACCAAACAAAAGAATGATCAATAAGTTAAAAAAATACACAGATGATCACACAATTCAATTCGAACTTAAAATAAAAGAGCACATTTTTGAACGAAATGATCACACATTTTAATCAGAAGTTCAAGATTACGAGCCAAGGTTTTAGACAAGTTGATCAATCATACAACTCAACTAGAACTTCAAGATTACGATCACATGTTTTAGATTAGATGGTCAATCATACAATTTAAAAAAAATCAAGATTACAAGCACATGTTTTAGACGAGATGGTCAATCATACAATTCATTTAGAACTTAAAAAATAGAAACGCATCTCTTAAACGGGATGATCATACAAGTCAATCAACAACAACAGCAAATCGAGTGAATCCTACAGGTGGAGCATGCAGAGGATGTTGTATATGCAGACCTTATCTTTGGAAGAACAAAAAAACTATTTTCGAGATCATACAAGTCAATCAAAACATAAAATTTTACTAGCACATCTTATAAATGAGGTGATCACATAACTCAGCAGAACTTACGTAGAGTATCATTGACTGAGAATCGCATTCGTTCAGCCCAATGATTGTAATTTTCAGAAGGATTAGGAACCCAACCATCTTTTCCGCCAACGTAGAATTGATAAGCATAAGAAGAGCTAATCAAACAAGCTAAGAAAATCAATAGAAGATGTTTATGCAAAGCCATGAATTATAATAACAATTTCTTTGATATATATATAAAAATATAAATATAAGAAAAAGAAAAGATGAGTGATGAGAAAAAGAGAGAAAAAGGAAACTGAAATCGAGAAGAATAGTAAGAGGAAATTTTGTAGGCTGATGTTGAGGTTTAAGGAATGAGATATAAGAGTTATATATAAGAGTGTTGAAAAGGTTACCGTTGCAAAGTAAAGAAAAAGCACAACAATTTGGAGAAATGTGTTTTGTTGAAAAAAAATTTGGAAAAATGTGTTTGATTAGGAGAGAATTAAAAGACAAAAGTGAGTTTGGATTATATATTTAACACGTGGGAAAAGGTTAAGGACATAACGGTAAGTGTATTTAATTAATTAAATGGACTTCATGTTTGGTTGTTGACAAAGAAAATAGAAAATTCTTTAGGAAAAATATAAAATTAGTTGGTCAATCGAAACTAATTTCATTTGCTAGTTAAACAAATTTAAAGAAATAGATAAAAAGACTCGGGCCCGCGGACGCCAGCGAACTACCTCAGATCTTCTGGACTGAAGGATCACTTGGTCTAAAGCTGCGGTCCGTAGCCTGGGTCCTGACATGTGCACAAAAAGGCACATAAACGTAGTATCAGCACAACCGACCTCATGTGCTGGTAAGTGCCTAGCCTAACCTCGGCGAGGTAGTAACGAGACTAAACCGGACCTATCGCAACTAACCTGTGAAGATATATGTAATAACAGGAAGAGAGCAAGAATTTAAGCAAATAAAGGGGGAGGAGACATGCTGGTGGAGTAACACTTCAATTATAACTTCTACAATCAAGAGATGAAATTGAATAAATAATACTTAAACAAGAATCCCAATGAATCAACGGCTGCACGGCATCATCCTTCGTGCTTTTACTGTCATTCCTTACCAAAATAGTCAAATATAATGCACGGCATCACCCTTCGTGCTTTTACTCTCATTTCTCACTAGGAATATCAAATACAAGGCACGACATCACCCTTCGTGCTTTTACTCTGGAAAACAGTGCACGACATCACCTTTCATGCTTTTACTCTTAATAAACAGTGCACGACATCACCCTTCATGCTTTTATTCTCAATAAACAGTGCACGACATCACCCTTCGTGCTTTTACTCTCTCTTCCTCTCCCAAACAATGGTCACAGCCAAACGGGAACAAGGAAATATATATCTATCAAGACAGAATATCCCGGCAAGGGAGAACAATACAACAAGTGATCCCGGCAAGGGAAATACAACTCAATAATATGTCCCGGCAATGAAATACAACTCAACAAATGGTCCCGGCAATGGAATACGACTCAACAAATGGTCCCGGCAAGGGAAAAGTACCAAAAATTCCTTTTTAGTTCATTTAATTCTCAACTTTCACTTCATGGTTCTTGTAACAAGTAATTATCACAATTGTTCATTTATTTTACAATTTAATAGCAAATATGACATCACATGCATGCTTGACTTGGGCGCATAGGTAACCGTCACCATACCTATACACCGACCCCACATAGCACATAACAAATAACAATCTAATCCTATTCCCTCAAGCCAAAGTTAGATCGAACACTTACCTCGAAGGCTTCCAACTCAACCCACGCCTCTAGAATAGCTTTACCCCTCGAATTCACTTCAAAACTGGTCGAATCTAACCACAATTTACTCAAATGTATCAACAAATGCTAGTTAAATCAATTTGGATGCAAAAGAATGAAATTCCCAAAGTTTTACTCAAAAATTTCCAAAATGCCCCTGGGCCCACATGGTCAGAACTCGAGGTTTGAACCAAGGCCGGGCTACCCATTCCCCCCACGAGCCCATATCTGTAACTAGAATTGAAATCGGACCTCTAATCGAGGTCCAAAATCTCAAATTATAGAAAACCTAAGTTCTACCCAAAACCCCAAATTCCCATTTTTGAAAATCTTTGATTGAAGTAGAAATTATGTTAAAAGATGTTAAGGAGTAGGAAAATTAGGCTAGAAATCACTTACCAATCATTTTGGAGAAGAAAGATTGTTTAGAAAATCGCCTCTTAGGTTTTGGGTTTGTGAACAGTGGAAAAATGGCTGAAATTTCGGATTTATAGGCCTTTCTTGGACCCTGGCGCGGACCGCACAAAAATGGGTCGCGGACGCGCAGCTCCACGTGGACCTCATAGAAAAGGATCGCGGCCGCGCAGCTCTATGCGGACCGCACGCGAAGGGATCACGGTCGCGCAGCTCCACGCGGACCACACAGGAAGTGATGCGGCCGCGCGGCCCCCATGCAGACCGCATGGAAATGGTATGCGGCCGCACTGGTGCCTGCAACCCTGAACCTAATATTTTTCCTAAGTTTAAAACATCCCAAACCACCTCCGAATCATCCCCGAGCCCTCGGGACTCATAACCCAACACAGACGCCGACTTAACAACATCGTACGAACTTACTCGTGTGATAAAATCGCCAAAATAACACCATTTACATAGAATTAAGCCTCAAAATCATAATTTCACTCTTTAACACTTGGAACTCAAAATTTCCATTTTCAAGTACAAAACACGTCAAACGACGTCCGATTCAAATGGAAATTCTCAGATAGTGCTTGACAATTATTTATGACTTGTACCGGGCGTCTGAACCAAAATACGAGCCCGATTCCATTACCTATTGGCTCATTTTTCTAATTCATTTTCCTTAAACATTAACAGAAATCAATTAAACTGAAAAGTTATTTTTTCTCGGGCCGGGGACCTCGGATTACGACTCCGAGAATACGGTCAAGTCCCAAATTTAATTACGGACCCTCCGGGACCGTCACATCACGGGTCCGAATCCGTTTACCCAAAACGTTGACTAAAGTCAACCATAACAATATTGGTATCAAAATTCATAGTTTTTAACACGGAATTCAAATATTTTCACATAAAAATTTTCTGGCTTCGCGCTTGGATTGGGCATGCAAATCGAGGAAACCCAATAAGAGGTTTTCAAGGCCTCAGAAACACAAGAAAAGGGAGAATTACGGTGATGACCCTCTGGGTCGTCACATCCTCCACCTCTAAAACAACCGTTCATCCTCGAACAGACAAAAGAAGGAAGTACCTGAGTCGGAGAATATATGGGGATAACGGCTCCGCATATCAGACTCGGACTCCCAGGTTGATGCCTCAGGAGGCTGACCTCTCCACTGAACACGCACCGAAGGAAAACTCCGCGACCTCAACTGTCGAACCTGCCTGTCTAAAATAGCCACCATCTCCTCCTCATATGACAGATCCTTGTCCAATTGGACAATGCTGAAATCTAACACGTGGGTGGGATCGCTGTGATACTTCCGAAGCATGGATACATGAAAAACCAGATGCACAACTGACAAGCTAGGCGGCAACACAAGCCTATAAGCCACCTTGCCCACACGGTCAAGAATCTCAAATGGGTCAATATACCGAAGGCAAAGCTTTCCCTTCTTCCCAACTCTCATCACACCCTTTATAGGCGACACACGGAGCAATACTCGCTCACGAACCATGAAAGCAACATCCCTGACCTTATGGTCTGCAACACTCTTCTGCCTAGACTGAGTTGACCAAAGTCTATCCTGAATGATCTTGACCTTACCCAAGGCCTCCTGTACCAAATCCGTACCCAATAACCAAGTCTCTCCCGGCTCAAACCATCCGACTGGGGACCGACACCGCCTACCATACAACGCCTCATATGGAGCCATCTGAATACTGGACTGGTAGCTGTTGTCGTAGGCAAACTCCGCTAACAGCAAGAACTGGTCCCACGAGCCTCCAAAATCAATAACGCAAGCTCGGAGCATATCCTCAAGAATATGAATGGTCCTCTCGGACTGACCGTCCCTCTGGGGGTGAGATGATGTACTCAAATGGACCTGGGTACCCAACGCATGTTGCACCGCTCTCCAGAAATGCGAAGTAAACTGCGGACCCCGATCCGAGATAATAGATATGGGCACCCCATGAAGGCGAACGATCTTCCTAATATGAATCTCTGCATACCTCTCGGATGAATTAGTGGTGGAAACTAGGATGAAATGCGCTGACATAGTCATCCTATCAACAATAACCCATATAGTATCAAACTTCTTCTGAGTCATCGGAAGGCCAGTAACAAAATCCATAGTGATCCTCTCCCACTTCCACAAAGCTCAATCCTCTGAAATAACCCACCAAGCCTCTGATGCTCGCACTTAACCTGATGACAATTTAGACAACGAGCCACATGTGCAAAAATGTCTTTCTTCATTCTACATCACCAATAGTGCTGCCTCAAATCCTGATACATCTTCGCGGCACCCACATGAATAGAATACCGAGAACTGCGGGCCTCCGCTAAGATCGACTCTCGAATACCATCAACATTAGGCACACAAAACCGCCCTTGCAACCTCAATATTCCATCATCTCCCAGAGTCATCTCCTTGGCACCTCCCCTCTGCACCGTGTCTCTCAGGACACATAAATGGGGATCATCAAGCTGCCGCTCCCGGATACGCTCCATCAATGACGAACGAGCAACCGTGCAAGCCAACACTCTGATGGGCTCAGAAATATCCAATCTCACAAATGTATTTGCCAAGGCCTTAACATCCAAGGCAAGCAGTCTCTGGCTGACCGAAATGTATGCAAGACTACCCATGCTGGCGGACTTTCTACTCAATGCATCAGACACTACATTGGCCTTCCCTAGGTGGTATAAAATAGAAACATCATAATTTTTCAACAACTCCAACCACCTCCGCTGTCTCAAATTCAGCTCTTTCTACTTGAACAAGTACTAAAGGCTCTTGTGATCCGTGTACACCTCACACGTCACACCATTCAAATAATGCCTCAAAATCTTCAAGGCATGAACAATTGCTTCCAACTCTAAGTCATGAACTGGATAATTCTTCTCGTGGATCTTCAATTGCCTCGAAGCATATGTTATGACCTTGCCGTTCTGCATCAACACTGCGCCAAGTCCGAAGCGGGAAGCATCACAATACACAGTATAAGGCCCGGATTTCGTGGGCAAAACCAATACCGGTGCCTTAGTCAGGGCTGTCTTGAGCTTCTGAAAGCTCGCCTCGCACTTATCTGACCACCTGAACTGGGCACCCTTCTGAGTCAATCTAGTCATCGGGGGTGTGATGAATGAATACCCCTCCACAAAACGCCTGTAGTAGCCATCTAACCCCAAGAAGCTCCGAATATCTGTAGCTGAAGCTAGTCGAGGCCAGTTCTTGACTGCCTCTACTGATACGACATGACCCAGGAATGCTACTGAACTCAACCAAAATTCGCACTTTGAGAACTTGGCGTACAACTGACTATCTTTCAAAGTCAGAAGAACCACTCTCAGGTGCTGCTCATGCTCCTCCTAACTACGGGAGTATACCAAGATATCATCAATGAATACAATCACAAATGGATCCAAGTAAGGCCTGAACACTCAATTCGTCAACTCCATAAATGCTGCCGGGGCATTGGTCAATCCAAATGACATTGACCAAAAACTCATAATGCCCATACCGAGTACGAAAATCCGTCTTAGGGAAATCAGACGCCCTAATCCTCAACCGATGATAACCAGACTTCAAATCTATCTTCGAGAATACCTTAGCACCCTGAAGCTGGTCAAACAAATCGTCAATCCTCTGCAGTGGATACTTGTTCTTTATTGTCACCTTGTTCAACTACCGGTAATCAATGCATATCCTCATCGATCTATCCTTTTTCTTCATAAACAACACTGGCGCACCCCAAGGTGATACACTGGGTCTAATGAAACCCATATCAAGCCAATCTTGAAGTTGCTCTTTCAACTCTTTCAGCTATGCCGGAGCCATGCGATACAGTGGAATAGAAATAGTCTGAGTGCAGGAGCCAAATCAATACAGAAGTCAATATCCCTGTCGGGCAGCATACCCGACAGGTCTGAAGGAAAAACCTCGGGGAACTCCCGAACAATAGTAACGGAGTCTATAGATGGAAGCTCTGCACTGGAGTCACGAACATACGCCAAATATGCTAAACACCCCTTCTCGACCATACGCCGAGCCTTGACATACGAAATAACACTAGGGGTGGCATGACCTGGGGTCTCTCTCCACTCAAGTCGGGGCAAGTCTGGCAAGGCCAAAGTCACGGTCTTGGCGTGACAATCCAAGATATCATGATACGGGGACAACCAGTCCATCCCCAATATAACATCAAAGTCCACCATGTCTAGAAGCAATAAATCGATACGGGTCTCAAGACCCTCAAATACCACTACACAAGAGCGATGCACTCGGTCGACCACTATAGAATCACCAACCGGTGTGGACACATATACAGGAATACCTAGAGCCTCACTAGGCATAATCAAATAGTGTGCGAAATAGGATGACACATAATAATAAGTAGATTCCGGATCAAATAATACTGAATCACCCCTATCACAGACCAGTATAGTACGTGTAATCACAACATCAGACGACTCGGCCTGCGACCTGGCTGGCATTGCATAAAAAGGGGGTTGGCCCCCACCTCCATGAACTGCATCCCTGGGATTATCTGGTGCGGGCTGACCCCTACCTTTGGCTGTCCGGGCTCCACCTCTACGGTATCTCCCTCCACCTCTATGATCCCTACCCCCGCCTCTAGCTGGCTGGGCAGCATGTGGATCACCTACTGCATGAATCGTAAGGCAAGGACCCTGCTGTTGAGAACTACTTGAGGCTCGAGGAAAAAATCTGACAACATGACATGTGTTACCACAACCTTAACATGCCCTCGGCGTTTGAGACTGCTGGCCTTGTCGTCCAGTATGTCCTCCCTTGAAGCTCTGAAGTGGCGGTGCACTGATGGGGGCTGGTGGTGCGCTGAATGTCTGTTGATCTGAGTAATACTGCGGTGGCCACCACCGCCTGGCGTACCATGAGAAACCTGAAGTGCCGACTGGAAAGATCTTGGGGGATGGCCTCTGTCATGGAAATTCCTACCTCCAGATGTGGTACCACTAAATCTGCCAGAATGTCGAGGCCTATTGTATAAACCCTGACCACCTTCTCGAGCCAAAGTCATCTCTACTCAGCAGGCCGCATTGGCCGCCTCCTGAAAGGTAATATCACTGCCAACTCCCACAGCCATCTGTAGGCGAATGGGCTGGATCAATCCATTAATAAACCTCCGGACCCTCTCCCGATCTGTAGGGAGTATCACTACTGCATGGCGTGCCAAGTCAACAAATCTGGTCTCGTACTATGTAACTGTTATAAAACCCTGCTTAAGATGCTCAAACTGTCTGCGAAGTGCCTACCGCTGAGTAACGGGGAGAAACTTCTCCAAAAATAGCTTTGCAAATTGATCCCATGTCAAACTTGGGTACCCTGCTGGTCTAGATAGACAATAATCTCTCCACCAAGTCTTGGTGGAACCCACAATCCTGAAAGTGCAAAAATCGACCCCATTGGTCTCCAATATCCCCATAGTCCCGAGGATCTCATGACAGCAGTATAGAAAGTCCTGGGGATCCTCCGATGAAGCACCTTTGAAAGTGGTAGTGAAAATTTTGAGGAACCGATCAAGCATCGACGAAGCATATGAAGACATGACCGTCCCATTTCTGGCCAGAGTTGTAATACCTGTCTGAGCTTCCATTGCGTGCTGACCTAAGGGAACCCGAGTCTGGGGAGCTACCTGCTCCGGAGTACGTGTAGCAGGAGTCTAGAGCCCTCCTCCAGCCTGAGAAGTGGCTGGTGCTACTGGCAGCAATCCTGCTCTGGCCACACTGTCCATAAAACCTGCTATGCGGAAAAAAGCATCCTGAAGATCCGAAGAAAACATCCCCTCGGCTGGGGGAGCTGGAACCTGCTCATCGAAGTCAATATGAGGCTCCACCTCTAGAACTGCTGCCTGGGGCTGAGATTTTCCCCTGCCATGGCCTCTGGCACGGCCTCGACCCCTTCCCCTCGTGGGAGCTGCTGCGCAGAAGAAGAAGACGCACGTGTTCTCGCCATCTGCGAAAGAACAGAGTGTTAGAAACACGTTCTCAATGCAATATACTAAACGTGTACTCTTTTGTAGGTTTTGATGAATGACAAACGAAGCAAAAATTGATATATGACGGAATTCAAGTACAAGCGCACAATGGTTGCGAATAAGATTGAAGTTCAAGATATAGCTTTTAATTGTTATTGAGTTGTTCTAAAATTGTAATCTCGATCCTATAACTTGACTCATAGTATGGCCTCTCTCATAAAACTATTTTCCAAAATCATGCATATTTAATTCTGTGTCAAAAAGATTTTAAATCATGCATATTTACATTAGACAAAATGTTTTCTAAACATGCCTCAAAAATCTGGGCTAAAATAATCGATTATGTACTTATGATAATCGATTGTTTCTGAGCCAAGACTGCATGACAATCGATTATGAATTAATGGTAATCGATTGTGAGTAAGACAGTGAACATCAGGTTTTTCCAAATCTGCATGATAATCGATTGTGAACAAATGACAATCGATTGTTGTTGAGGTAAAGTTTTTCAATACTCAAAATAATCGATTATGAACTAATGGTGATCGATTGTGTTGAGTTGATGTCTTCCAGTGATTTTAAATTTAATTAAGTAATCGATTATGTCTTTAGATAATCGATTATCACTGAGACAGTAAGTTTTATGATTTTCAGAAAATAACAAGTAATCGATTGTTGCAAAGGACAATCGATTGTTGAAGCTAGCCGTTGTCAAATGATTTTCAAATACCATAAGGTAATCGATTATTGATTTTATATAATCGATGTTCTGCTTAAAATCTGGAAATGATTTTTAGAACGTTGCTGAAGTAATCGATTATTGATTTTATATAATCGATGTTTTGCTTAAAATCTGGAAATGATTTTTAGAACGTTGCTAAAGTAATCGATTATAGATTATGTATAATCGATTGTGAAGCGTTAAATCTGGGATTGATTTTTAAACTGACTGGCAGATAATCGATTGTTTGGTCTTAATAATCGATTATCACTGAGTAATTTCAGCAACTCTTAATTGGCAATTAGACAACGGTTGAACCAACTTTTTCAACTATAAATACAGCTTCATTTCAGTGTTTTAAATACAACAACATACACAAAACTGATCATTACATTGCTATAAGCTTTCATTCAATTGTTCTTCATTTTCTACTCATTTCATAAAGCTTTTGAGAGCCATATTATTGCTTAAAGTTGTTGTGATCTTGAACATATTCTTTTACTCATATCTACTCAATAAGGAGTACTTTAGTTAAGTGAGTGTCCAAGTATTTGATATACTTGTAAGAGAATTGCGATTCTCTTGTTTCAAGGAACTTGCGTTTCCTTGGGTGAAGTCTTTGAGATTGCGATCTCCGAGCAACTGTTTGAGGCTTGTGTCCTCAAGTGTGTAACGGTTTGTTGAGCACCCTTAAGCTTAACAAGATAGTGAAAAATCTCGAGAGAGTCTCTCGGGGACTGGACTAACCACGTTGGTGGCCAACCAGTATACATCTTTGTGTAAGTTTATTTTTCTGCATTTATTTTACTTCCTGCAAAGTTTAAATTCCGCAAGAAAACGCTAAAGTCTATTAATACGCTATTCACCCCCCCTCTAGCGTAAAGCGTAGTTTCTAACAATTGGTATCGGAGCCCAACTCTCTGAAAACTTAACCGTTTGAGAGAACCATCCATGGCTTCTACTCTTGACTCTTTTGCAGGAATTGAAGAAGGACAATGCTCTACACGACCTCCTTTATTCAACGGCACAAACTACTCATACTGGAAGGAGAGGATGCAAATCTTTGTGCAATCAAATAGCTTTCATTTGTGGAAAGTATTCACCAATGGAAACCAAATCCCAACCAAGAAGGTGGAAGACGAATGGGTTCCAAAGACCGAAGAGGAATATACCGCGGAGGATATTCGTAAGGTTCAAAATAATGCCAAAGCTATAAATTTATTATATTGTGCTGTTAATGCTAACGACTACAGGAAGATATCATGTTGCAAAACAGCAAAAGAAATGTGGGATAAGCTTGAAGTGACATACGAAGGAACCGACCAGGTACGAGAAGCTAAAATTGATTTCTTAACTCACTCTTATGAACTATTCCACATGAAGGAAGGAGAGAAAGTAGACGAAATGTTTGAGCGATTCTCAATGATCGTGAATGATCTACACGCCCTCAAAAAGATGTTTACGGATAGAGAACTTGTCCGGAAGATCCTCAGAAGTCTCACTCCGGCATGGCGATCAAAGGCCGATGCAATCCAAGAATCCATTGGCATCACAAATGCCACAATTGACGCATTAAGAGGTAATCTCAAAACCTATGAATCAACTATACTTAACCCGTTTGTTGATGATCAAAGAAGGCAAAGGATTGCTCCAAAGGCTAGCCAACCACAAATTGATGAGGAAGGTGACAACGAGTTTGGACTCGTTATCAAAAGGTTTCAAAAATTCATGCGCAAAGAGTATGAACGCAAGAACAAAAAGCAAGGCGATCAACTAAAATGCTATGAATGCGGAGAAACCGGGCACATAAAATCAAATTGCCCTAACATCAAAAAGGAGAAGAAACCCTTCAAAAAGCAACGTGCATACATCTCTTGGGGAGGAGATTCCGGAGATGAAGCAAGCGAAGAAGAAGACGATGAAGCAGCAAATTTATGTCTCATGGCTCAAGAAGACGGCAAAGACGAGGTAAGTCAAATCTCTTCTCAAAATTTCTTTACTCTTGATGAAATGAGAAATGCTTTTGATGAACTATATGCTGAATTTATCAAAGCTTCAAAAACTGTCAAAAGTGTTAAAGAAAGCGCTTCTCTAAAAGAAAAAGATTTTCAAACACAGCTTTCATTAAAAGAAAAAGAATTAGAAAAACTGGTTTTCGAAAATGAGAAGCTAAAAGAGGAAAACAAGTTTTATGGAAAAAGAAGTGCTGATAAACCTGAAGGTTCTACTAGAAACTGTTCTTCTTGTGTGCTTCTTAAGAATGAAGTAGCTAGACTTAAAGGCACATTAGATAAGTTTAATTCTTTGCATAAAAACTTGAATGATGTGCTTGTTAATCTAAAATCAACTAAACATGGAATAGGATTCAAGAATGAAGAAATGATTGGTGCTAAACCACAACAACCTAGAGCTCAACCTAGGACTAATAACCAAAATGCTTATCCTAGAAGTAGAAATCCTAGAAATAACTTGCATGTTAGACCAAATAGTGAAAATGCTAGAAGACCTAGAAATGATGCATATTTTAGGCCAAACCTTGAACAATTTAGAAGACCAAGAAATGACCCTCCACCTAGAAATAGATATTCTAGAAATGATGCATATTTTAGACAAACTTGTGAACCTCTTAGAGCTCATAATAGGAGAAACAATGGTGTTCAAAGTAGAGTAAGCAACCTTCATTCATCTAGTTACTATGTACCTAGAAAAATGCATAATCCCAACGTGACTTGTCATTATTGTAGACGTATTGGTCATATTGCTCCCGCTTGCTTTACTCGTCATAGACATATAAATCAATTGCATCATTATAACATGCCTAACCCTCAAGGACCCAAGATGGCATGGGTACCTAAAGAACATTAATTTGTTTTGTAGGTGTGCTTGAAGGGATCAAGTGTACTATGGTACCTTGATAGTGGATGCTCCAAACACATGACGGGAGATGAATCCAAATTCCTTCAACTAGAGCACAAAGAAGGAGGAAGTGTCACATTTGGTGATAACAATAAAGGAAAAATCATCGGCATTGGTTCGGTCGGTAAGGACGAAAACTCCTCTATTAAACATATACTACTTGTGAAAGGTTTGAAGCATAATCTCTTGAGCATAAGCCAATTATGTGACAAGGGAAATCTTGCTCTATTTAATTCGGATGAATGTCTTGTATTTAGACGTAGTGATTTCAAGATCATACTTCGTGGTTTTTAGAATTGATAATATCTATATGGTTGATCTTGCAAACTCCTCACCCGAATATGTTGATTGTTTAGTAAGCAAAGAGGATAACTCTTGGCTATGGCATCGTAGAGTAGCACACATGAACATGCATCTTTTGAACAAGCTTCTTTCTCAAAACTTAGTAGTTGGTCTTCCCAGTTTAAAGTTTGAAAATGATTCTATTTGCGATTCTTGTCAAAAAGGGAAGCAAACCAAAGCATCTTTTAAATCCAAGAATATTGTTTCAACGTCTAGACCTTTGCAATTACTTCACATGGATTTATTTGGTCCCTCTCGTATTGAAAGTCTTGGTAAAAATAAATATGTTTTTGTAATTGTTGATGACTTTTCTAGATTTACTTGGACTCTATTTCTTGCAAATAAAAGTGATGCTTTTCAAAATTTCAAGTATTTCCTTAAGCGTGTTCAAAACGAAAAGGAATCGACCGTCACTTCGATTAGAAGTGATCATGGGGGAGAGTTTGATCACAATCTCTTTGCGGATTTTTGTGACGAACTCGGAATCGAACACACCTTTTCCGCTCCACGGACACCACAACAAAATGGGGTGGTGGAAAGGAAAAATAGGTGTCTCGAAGAGATGGCAAGAACCATGCTCGACGAAGCTAAGATTCCCAAATATTTTTGGGCGGACGCCGTGAGTACCGCTTGCTATGTTTTAAATAGAGCAGCAATTCGGCCGATACTCATGAAAACCCCATATGAACTTTATAAGGGTAGAAAACCCAACATTTCTCATTTACGTGTTTTTGGTTGTAAATGTTTTGTTCATAATAATGGGAAGGACCAATTGGGTAAGTTTGATGCTAAATCGGATGAAGGTATTTTCATTGGTTATTCCTCACGTAGCAAAGCATATAGGATCTTTAACAAAAGAACCCAAATTGTGGAGGAATCCCCTCATGTTGTGTTTTCCGAAGATAATACTCGCTTGGCGAGAAAGGAATCCGGTTTTGATCTTGCAGGTATCTTGGATAGCTTGAAAGATAAAATCCAAGAAGAACCTTCAAAGGAAAACAAAAATGAAATTGGGGAACAACCAACAGAAGAAGCGCCACAATTAGAAAAAGGAATAAATACGCCTAACGAGTGGAGAACGATCAAGGATCATCCTCTCGAACAGGTAATTGGCGATGGAGAAAAGGTAAGTACCCGAAACTCTCTTAAGAACACTCTAGGACACAATTCTTAAGAGTTCACGGCATTACTTGTTAACACTAGTGTAATTTATTAATTTCGCTATAAATTACTAACTTGAGCGTCGGAGACGTTTAAATCTATTTTGCAGGTACCACCCCAAAGGTAGGGGGAATTATGAAGTTTTAGCACAAAATAATCGACTATTTCAAGCCACTAATCGATTATTTTCTGTGCAGTACATCGATTATCAGTATCAATAATCGATTGTTTATGACTGATTATTACTATTATGCATCTGTGTTTAATTTTTTACTTCCTAAATTGCATAATCGATTTCCGCCTCAGTCATTCAGCAATGCTTTCTACAACAATCGATTATTTTTTCATACAATCGATTATTTGACAAATTCTGATATTCTCCAAGTTCACTGTATCAAATTAGTTCCCTAAATAATCGATTACCAAGAGTTGACAATCGATTACTTCATATTAATTTTTTTTTACCGTTTGGCTCCTCAATCGATTCCTGTCAGGTCTTAAATGCTCCATAATCGATTACCAAAATTTAACAATCGATTATTTCATTCAATTTTTTTACCGTTTGACTCAAGAATCGATTTGTCAGATTCAAAATCTCAATCAAACAGTAAATGCAATCGATTATTTCAGTTCAATAATCGATTATCTAACGGTCAGTAATTTTAATTCTTACCGTTTTCTGACTGCTCCTAAACCAAAATCTCAGCAAATGTCTCCATTCAATGCTTGATAATCCTTTCCTCTATAAATAGGCATCATAAGAGCTCACATTCACCCACTCAAGCACTATCTCTAGTATTCAAAAGCTAAATCTCTTCTATTTTCTTTGCCAAATTCCAGCAGTCTTTCTCCTAACATGTCTGGACGATCTTCAAAACGTTCCCGATCCAAACATGGCGCATCAGCCTCAACCGCCCCTCCTCCTTTAAATTTTCCATACCAAGACGGTTCCGTCTTGTTCTTTGAAACTGAAAATGAACTCACAAGGTTCCTATCAAAATTTGAGAAACGCACCATTCTTCCTCCTCGGTTCTCAAATAGTAAACTCCTTGAGCCTTTCACCCCTGCCGCAAATATGTTAAAGGAGTGTCAACTATATGACTTCTTGCTTCTCACTCATCCTCACATAAACACAACTCTCGTTCAAGCTTTTTACTCAAACCTCCATAAAGATGAAGATGGCGAACTTGTCACCTCCATTAATGGGGTTCAAATTCTTCTCTCTGAAGAGAATCTCCACACCATTGCCCGCCTTCCAAATGAAGGTGAAGACCTTTACCGGTATATTGATAAGGCCGGGGCTCTCTTTGATGAAACCATCCTTCTCCACCAAGCCGGTATAACCTCCTATGATCCATCTATCTCTACCCGTCGTCCTACCATAACGGGAATGGATCCAAACTACCGGTTGATTCTTTACTTTATCACCCGAGTCCTCAAGCCTAGACGGCACAATCACACCACCATCTCCCAGGAGGATACCAAACTCCTGCATGCCATTGTCACCGGAGCCAAAATAAATTGGTGTCGGCTTATCAAAATTCATATGCTCGATGCCATCGGTGATGACATGCCTCTTCCTTATGCCCTCCTCATTATGAACTACCTTGAAGCATCCGGATTTGTCACGGAAAATGGTCCTCTCAAAAGGAGTACCAAAATTTGGGAAATCTCGGAGTCTTCTTTCCATCATGATGGTGATCATGCTCCAGCTCCTTCTTCAAGTCGTCCACCCCGTCGTACTCGTTCGTCCCAAGAGCCTACTCTCCAAACCATATCCGACCAGCTTGCTCAACTCACTCATGAGATCCATGGATACTTTGATCATGTCAATTATCCATATGCAGCTCTCGTTCCTTTTGAAGCAGCGCCGGATAACGAGGCGGACAACGACGGAAATGAATAAATTTTGTGTTTTGTGTGGTTTTTGCTGTTGTTCTCTTTGGTTCCCATTGATGTACCCTCTTTTTTCTCCAATAAATAAACCTTGTTTATTTCATCTTTTTGCATCTTTCCTTACTATTTTTTTGCTAATGGCAAAAGGGGGAAGAAAACGGGATATCGGGTATGCACCACCTCTTAATTCATTGATTGCTTATAAGCTAAAATTGAGGGGGAACTCTTAAATTGAGGGGGAACAAGAACAAAATTGCATAATTGTTACTTGTCTTGAATTGTCAATATCTTTTGCCTAAATTGCATATCCCGCTTAATGTTTGCCATTATCAAAAAGGGGGAAATTGTAAGAAACACGTTCTCAATGCAATATACTAAACGTGTACTCTTTTGTAGGTTTTGATGAATGACAAACGAAGCAAAAATTGATATATGACGGAATTCAAGTACAAGCGCACAATGGTTGCGAATAAGATTGAAGTTCAAGATATAGCTTTTAATTGTTATTGAGTTGTTCTAAAATTGTAATCTCGATCCTATAACTTGACTCATAGTATGGCCTCTCTCATAAAACTATTTTCCAAAATCATGCATATTTAATTCTGTGTCAAAAAGATTTTAAATCATGCATATTTACATTAGACAAAATGTTTTCTAAACATGCCTCAAAAATCTGGGCTAAAATAATCGATTATGTACTTATGATAATCGATTGTTTCTGAGCCAAGACTGCATGACAATCGATTATGAATTAATGGTAATCGATTGTGAGTAAGACAGTGAACATCAGGTTTTTCCAAATCTGCATGATAATCGATTGTGAACAAATGACAATCGATTGTTGTTGAGGTAAAGTTTTTCAATACTCAAAATAATCGATTATGAACTAATGGTGATCGATTGTGTTGAGTTGATGTCTTCCAGTGATTTTAAATTTAATTAAGTAATCGATTATGTCTTTAGATAATCGATTATCACTGAGACAGTAAGTTTTATGATTTTCAGAAAATAACAAGTAATCGATTGTTGCAAAGGACAATCGATTGTTGAAGCTAGCCGTTGTCAAATGATTTTCAAATACCATAAGGTAATCGATTATTGATTTTATATAATCGATGTTCTGCTTAAAATCTGGAAATGATTTTTAGAACGTTGCTGAAGTAATCGATTATTGATTTTATATAATCGATGTTTTGCTTAAAATCTGGAAATGATTTTTAGAACGTTGCTAAAGTAATCGATTATAGATTATGTATAATCGATTGTGAAGCGTTAAATCTGGGATTGATTTTTAAACTGACTGGCAGATAATCGATTGTTTGGTCTTAATAATCGATTATCACTGAGTAATTTCAGCAACTCTTAATTGGCAATTAGACAACGGTTGAACCAACTTTTTCAACTATAAATACAGCTTCATTTCAGTGTTTTAAATACAACAACATACACAAAACTGATCATTACATTGCTATAAGCTTTCATTCAATTGTTCTTAATTTTTTACTCATTTCATAAAGCTTTTGAGAGCCATATTATTGCTTAAAGTTGTTGTGATCTTGAACATATTCTTTTACTCATATCTACTCAATAAGGAGTACTTTAGTTAAGTGAGTGTCCAAGTATTTGATATACTTGTAAGAGAATTGCGATTCTCTTGTTTCAAGGAACTTGCGTTTCCTTGGGTGAAGTCTTTGAGATTGTGATCTCCGAGCAACTGTTTGAGGCTTGTGTCCTCAAGTGTGTAACGGTTTGTTGAGCACCCTTAAGCTTAACAAGATAGTGAAAAATCTCGAGAGAGTCTCTCGGGGACTGGACTAACCACGTTGGTGGCCAACCAGTATACATCTTTGTGTAAGTTTATTTTTCTGCAATTATTTTACTTCCTGCAAAGTTTAAATTCCGCAAGAAAATGCTAAAGTCTATTAATACGCTATTCACCCCCCCTCTAGTGTAAAGCGTAGTTTCTAACACAGAGTAGAACGACAATCAATACTTGAGAAACAGAATCGCACGACAAGAATGAACAAAGTGAAACTTTCCTAACTCAGTAGTCTCTGGGGGATAAATACAGATGTCTCCGTACCAATCCCTCAGACTCTACCGGGCTTGTCCATGAGTTGTGAGACCCAAGTAACCTAGTGCTCTGATAACAACTTGTCACGACCCGGATTTACCCACCATCGGGAGTCGTGATGGCACCTACTGTCGAAGCTAGGAAAGCCAACCTTTATAATCATTTTGGCCATTCTTAAATCTAAATCAAGTGAAATACTAAAATATTTAATTAAAACCTGCGAAAGTCTTTTAACAACAATAGCAAAAATAAAGATGCGGAAATTAACAACATGTCTCTATCCATTATCTGGTGTCACTACTCACGGACTACTAACAGAGTACTAAAAACAATAGTTTGAACGAAAATACATAACATGTCTGTTTGATTCAATTAAACAAACTGAATGAAATAGATAAGGAGACTCGGGGCCCGCGAACGCCAGCGAACTACCTCAGAGCCTCTGGACTGAAGGATCACTCCCGGTCTAAAGCTGCAGTCCGTAGACTGGGTCCTGACCAGTGCACAAAAAGGCACAGAAGCGAAGTATCAACACAACTGACCCCATGTGCTGGTATGTGCCCGGCCTAACCTCGGCGAGGTAGTGACGAGGTTAAACCGGACCTATCGCAACCAACCTGTGCAGATATATGTAATAACAGGAAGAGAGCAAGAATTTAAGCAAATAAAGGGGGAGCGGACATACTGGGGGGAGGAACAGTTCAATTATAACTTCTACAATCAAGAGATAAAATTGAATAAATAATAATTAAACAAGAAATCCAATGAATCAACGGCTGCACGGCATCACCCTTCGTGCTTTTAATCTCATTCCATACCAAAATAGTCAAATATAATGCACGGCATCACCCTTCGTGATTTTACTCTCATTTCTCACCAGGAATATCAAATACAAGGCACGACATCCCCCTTCGTGCTTTTACTCTCGATAAACAGTGCATGACATAACCTTTCGTGCTTTTACTCTCAATAAACAGTGCACGACATCACCCTTCATGCTTTTACTCTCTCTTCCTCTCCCAAACAATGGTCACAGCCAAACGGGAACAAGGAAATATATATCTATCAAGATAGAATGACCCGGCAAGGGAGAACAATACAACAAGTGATCCCGGCAAGGGAAATACAATTCAACAATATGTCCCGGCAAGGAAATACAACTCAACAATATGTCCCGGCAAGGAAATACAACTCAACAAATGGTCCCGGCAAGGGAATACAACTCAACAAATGGTCCCGGCATGGGAAAAACCAAAAATTCCTTTTTAGTTCATTTAATTCTCAACATTCACTTCATGGTTCTTGTAACAAGTAATTATCACAATTTCTCACTTATTTCACAATTTAATAGAAAATATGACATCACGGTCATGCTTGACTCGGACGCATAGGTAACCGTCACCATACTTATACACCGATCCCACATAACACATAACAAATAATAATCTAATCCTATTCCCTCAAGCCAAAGTTAGACCGAACACTTACCTCGAAGGCTTCCAACTCAACTCACGCCTCTAGAATAGCATTACCCCTCAAATTGGCTTCAAAACCGGTTTAACTAACCATAAATTACTCAAATGTATCAACAAATGCTAGTTAAATCAATTTGGATACAAAGAATGAAATTCCCAAAGTTTTACTCAAAAATTTCCAAAATGACCCCGGGCCCACGTGGTTAAAACTCGAGGTTCGACCCAAGACCGGGTTACCCATTCTCCCACGATTTCATATCTGTAACTAGAATAGAAATCGGACCTCAAATTGAGGTCCAAAAGCTCAAATTATAGAAATCCTAAGTTCTACCCAAAATCCCAAATTCCCATTTTTTTGAAAATCTTTCATTGAAGTAGAAATTATGTTAAAAGATGTTAAGGACTAGGAAAATTAGGCTAGAAATCACTTACCAATCGTTTTGGAGAAGAAACATGTTTAGAAAATCGCCTCTTAGGTTTTGGGTTTGTGAACAGTGGAAAAATGGCTGAAATTTTGGATTTATAGGCCTTTCTGGGGCCCTGGCGCGGACCGCACAAAAATGGGTCGCGGCCGCGCAGCTCCACGCGGACCGCACAGAAAAGGATCGTGGCTGCGCAGCTCCACACGGACTGCACAGGAAGGGATCGCAGCCGCGCAGCTCCAGGCGGACCGCAGAGGAAGGGATGCGGCTGCGCGGCCCCCAGGCGGACCACATGGAAATGGTATGCGGCCGCACTAGTGCCTGCAACCCTGAACCTGATATTTTTCCTAAGTTTAAAACATCACGAACTACCTCCGAATTATCCCTGAGCGCTCGGGGCTCATAACCCAACACAGATGCCGACTTAACAACATCCTATGAACTTACTCGTGCGATTAAATCGCCAAAATAACACCATTTACATAGAATTAAGCCTCAAAATCATAATTTCACTCTTTAACACTTGGAACTCAAAATTTTCATTTTCAAGTACGAAACAGTTCAAACGACGTCCGATTCTAATGAAACTTCACAGATAGTGCTTGACAATTATTTATGACTTGTACCGGGCGTCGGAACCAAAATATGAGCTCGATACCATTACCTTTTGGCTCATTTTTCTATTTTTTTCTGGGATTTGTGCTACTGTTTGCTCCTGGTTTTGCTGTGTTGCTGAATCTGCTATTGCTTACACTACTGATGTACCACTGATCGTCCTCTTCTTCTTTGCTTTCCAAATACCAGGTACACAAATTGATACACTGGTTCTTGTAGAATGAATACTGAAGCATGAATATGAAACGAGGAGTTGAACTTCTGAATTTATCTTCGTTATATTCTGAATTCTAGTTGTATATGTATATTAGTTAGCTTCCTCTATTAGAACCATGTAAGTGTTTGTTTATGTATAACCGAACAATACTTAAGTTAGAGTCATTTAGTTGATAAATCTCCCATGTAGGTTTAATTGAAAGATTGACATGTTAGTAGCATGTTTTGTTATTACCATGTATATGTCGAATATAGGGTAGGCCTTAAGTTGTTTTTGTTTTAAATGCCAAGCAATTCAATCCATCTCTTATAATAAGTGGCTCATTATAATCTGTGGCAATATTGTTTAAATTGGATAGCCTTAGTTTTACATTTTAGCCTTACAAATATTAGACATGCGTAGAACAAAATTACTGGGCCTCAAGTAAATCAAGAATGGCCCAGGCCCGCTTTTGTATCATACATGTTGGGCCTGGGCCTAATATTTTCATACTACTGTTGTTACTATGTTCATTTAGATTTAACGAATCATGTCCGAAACTTAACTATAATAACTCATAAGCTTGTAAATAACTTAGGAACTTTTCTTCTTTCTTTTTAGAAAGGGACAATAAATAGAAAAACATTGTCACTATAGGATGATCCTTTAAGATAAAAAATGAGGCGTGCCTCGCCAAATGAATTATAAATTGCGGGGCCCTCAATAAAAGAACCTAATAACTGGATAGACTTCGGAGTTGGCCGTTTAGTGAATGTTCACGGCCTCTTCCCAAAATACGATATGATAGTCTCTTTTTGACGCGCCTTAATTAATCTTACCTTCCTAAATTTGGGTGTGCATTTATGTAACCCAAATCCAAAACCAACGAAGTTGAAATGCATCAACGACCACGGGTACATTGATTGTGACGTGATTCGAGATACATTTCCATGACGTTGCAATTTTCTATGATAATAATAACAATAAAAGCGGTTCAACGTTAAAACTTGCACATAAGTTCAAAATTTTATTAAATCAGATGAATAAGCCGAACATAGCACTTGAGCGACAGTGCTAGAACCACAAAACTTAGGAATACCTAACACCTTCTCCTAGGTTAACAGAATTCCTTATCCGTATTTCTGGTACGCATACTGTAACATAGAGTCATTCTTTTCCTCGATTCGGGATTAAATCGGTGACTTAAGACACCCTAAATCTCCCAAGTGGCGACTAAATAAATAAGCGAATCCCGTTCGATTGTACTTTAGATGGAAAAACTCCCTTGTACCCTTGCGGGTGCTGGAAAAAGGAGGTGTGACAGGGCGCAATTTATTCGAGAGGTGAAGTACCCATCACGGATATCGAATATTGTAGAAGAAGAATGGTCAAATACACATTTGTGTTGACTTTCGAGACCTAAACAAGGCATGTCCAAAAGGTAACTTCCCAATACCAGTTATTAAACTCATGGTGGATGCTACAACAGGGCATGAAGCTATGTCACTCATGGATGGGTTCTCTGGATACAATCAAATCAGAATGTCTCCAAAAGATGAAGAGTGTACTGCTTTTCGAACTCCAAAAGGAATATATTGCTACAAAGTGATGCCCTTTGGTCTGAAGAATACTGGGGAACTCTACTAACGAGCGATGCAGATCATCTTTGATGACATGTTTCATAAGAGGGTTGAATGCTACGTCGATGACTTAGTGGTGAAGACAAAGAGTAGGGGTTACCACCTTGAAGGCCTTCGAATTGTTTTTGAAAGGTTAAGAAAATTCGACGTGAAGATGAATCCACTCAAGTATCCAAGGAAACTTAGCATTCATCTGCAGGTTCATCTCTAATCTAGGCGGACCGTGTCAACCCTTCAATCATCTATTGAGGAAGGATATCCCTTTTCTATGGGATTAGTCATGTCAAAATGCTTTTGAAAGTATCAAAACATACTTGCTGAATCCACCCATGTTAGGGGCGCTAATGCTTGGGAAGCCGTTGATATTCTACATTGTAGCACAAGAAAGTTCACTTGGAGCACTACTTGCTCAAGAGAATGAGAAAGAAAATGAACAAGCTTTGTACTACCTTAGTCGAACCCTGATAGGAGTTGAGTTGAAATATACACCTGTTGAGAAAATATGCTTAGCGTTGAGTTGAACTATACGCCTGTTGAGAAAATATGCTTAGCGTTACTTTTTGCAATAAAGAAGCTAAGGCATTATTTTGAAGCATACACCATCAAATTCATCTCTCGAGCAGATCCTGTGAAGTTTGTTATGACTCGACCTGTTCTTTCTGGACGCCTAGCAAGATGGTCCATATTCTTTAACCAATATAAGATCACATACACACCTTAAAAAGCCGTGAAAGGACAAGCACTAGCCAATTTTCTGGCTGATCACCCTCTTCTGGTGGAATGTGAGCTTTCGGATGAGTTTCCAGATGAAGACGTTTTGTTCATCAAAGAATTGCCACCATGGAAAATGTTCTTTGATGGATCTGCACGTCGTAATGGTGCGAGCGCAGGTATTGTATTGATCTCTCCAGAAAGACAAGTCTTGCGGTTGTCATTTGTTTTAGGTGAAACATGCTACAACAATGTTGCAGAGTACCAAACTTTGATCATCGGTCTCGAAATGGCATTAGAAATGAAGATGCTACAGTTGGAGATCTACGGTGACTCTAAGCAAATAATCAACCAATTTTTGGGGAGTTCCGAGGTAAAGAAGGAAGATCTATTGTCATACCATGAATATGCTTCTAGAGTACTGCAAAAATTTGATCGAATGCTCTTAAACCACGTCCCTAAAGAAAAAAATCGCAAGCCTGATGCTTTGGCTAACTTGGCCATGATGATGGCACTTGGAGAGAATGAGTCAAAAAAGGTATATGTGTGTCATCGATGGGTTATTCCTAGACTTCTAGATCTTCAAGTTAACGAGAGCCATCATACGTCTGTTCAAGTGATTGAAGATGAAGATTGGAGGCAACCACTGATAGAGTACCTTGAACATGGAAAGTTACTTAAAGATCCACGACAAAGAACAGACATCAAGCGAAGAGCACCATGATTTATCTTCTATAAGGGGACATTGTTTCGTCACTCTTTTAAAGGACTATTCTTACGATGTCTTGATAGAGAAGAAGCCCGCCAAGTGATGGAGGAAGCACATTCTAGCTCAGGTGGAGCACACCAATCTGGTCCCAATCTCCATTTTTGCATCAAGAGGATGGGATACTACTGGGCAACAATGGTGAAGGATTGCATGGATCATTCCAAAAGATGTCAAGCTTGTCAATTTCATGCAAACTACATCCACCAAGCTCCAGAGCCTCTTCACCCAACTGTAGCTTCATGGACTTTTGATGCATGGGGACTTGATGTTGTTGGACCACTTCGAAAATCATCAAAGGGACAAATGTACATATTGGCCGCTACAGACTACTTCTCTAAATGGGCTGAAGCTGTTCCACTCAAGGAGGTGAAAAAGGAAACCGCTGTCGATTTTATCAAGTCATATGTAGTTATTAGGTATGGCATGCCAAGATACATAATCAGTGATAATGGAACACCATTTCACAAAACAACATAAGTCTTCAATTTATAATACACCCACCAACGGCCTTGCTGAAGCTTTTAACAAGACGCTTGGTAACCTTTTGAAGATAGTTATTGCAAAGAACAAGAGAGACTGACTTGAGAGAATTGGTGAAGCTTTGTGGGCATACTGGACAACATTCATAACTGCTACACAAGCAAGTACTTACTCTTTGGTATATGGCGTGGAAGCAGTACCTCCGTTGGAGCAACAAATTCCATCACTGTGGATAGCAATCCAAGAAGGACACACATCCGAAGAGAATGATCAACTTCGCCTAGTAGAGTTAGAGGCATTGAATGAGAAAAGATTGGAAGCGCAACAAAAATTGGAGTGCTATCAAGCTCAACTAGCTAGAGCTTTCAATAAAAAAGTGCGGCCACGATCATTCCAAGTGGGAGACTTAGTCCTAGTTATTCGACGACCCATAATCCTTAACAAACGCATAGGTGACAAGTTTACCTCAAAATGGGATGGACCATATGTTGTGAAGGAAGCCTATTCAAATGACACAAACAAAATTGTTGATAAGGATGGTCTCAGAGTTGGTGCAATCACCAGAAAATTTCTGAAGCAGTACTTCCCATGAAAGTCACCTATGCTCATCAACGTACAATCCTAAACTGCAAGTCATAGTGCTCCTCGACGTACGATCCTAAACTGCAAGTCCTGACGCTCCTTGATGCATGAGCTTAAGCTACACATTGCTACACTCCTAGACCACATGAGTCTAAGCTATGTACGGCCAAAAAAAAGAGGAGTCTGCAAGGTTGAAAAACTCGAAAGACGCGGCCTAGGCAGAAGTCAAGACCAAAAAAAAAGAAACTCACCCCTCTAAACTATGTTATGACGTGATCCTCTTCACCGAGGTACGTAGGTAGCTTAGAGTTTCATTCTAAGTTCAGTCGCATGAGTTTTAAAAAACCAAAAATTTGGCATCATCGGATCATTACATTAATTCTTCCAAGGGCACATATCTATGAGGAAAAGAAGCAATTTTCTTTGAAGTATAAAAGATATTTTATTTCTTCAATAGTACAAAAGTTGATACATCAAAAAGAAAATGTAGAGACAAAAGGAATTAGATGTTTTCTGATACAGAAGCCTAAGTTATGAAAATAATCATAAACTAGGCTTTGTGGGCGACTCCTCTTGAATGCTTCTCGCAAGTCCATATGATGTTTCCACATTTTAATACACTATATGCCTAGTTTTATGCTCATTAAAATAAACTTCAAAGGAGAATTCTTTTTATTGGCCATTCCTCAATGCCTCGTATATAAGAAGTCATCTCTCTTGAAAAAAACCTTTATTCACCACGGGAGCCGCCATTGATAAACTTCAAGACCGTCAATAAATCAAGTGCAAAAGTTGGTGAAGGGGTGACTCCGTATCTTGTTTGATATCTTAGACTGATATCTGGACTCATCGAACTTCTTCACAAGTCTGAAAAAGAAATAATCAAAGAGATAAGATTCGTGATGATATCCGAATCCATTACAACGCTGTAAAAGCAACTTCAAAAATATTTGTTAGGTTAACTAAGAATGAATGGAGCTTCATCTTCAACGATACTATAGTTCTCGATGTCCGAATTTCATAGGATCAAACTGTTGGTGATGTCAACGCTCCTAGTTCAAGATACAGTTTTTCTGGCCAAAAGCACATAAACCTGAAAGTTCCCTGCAGTCAGTTTTACTGTCAATATTTTTCTGTTTCTAGGAGGAGAATAGTTCCTAGATGGAATTTTTATGTTTTCAGATGTAGGAGTTTTCTTTCCAATGGATCAAACAGATTGTAATTCCAATATTCCTAGCTCAAGATACAATTAATTTCGCCAAAGGTACGCAAATCTGAAAGTCCAATGCAGTTAAGTCGAAGTCTCGAATTTTCTGTTAATAGCCCGAAAGGATTTCGGCCATAAAATTTATATTTAATTTAGGCCTCTGAGTTGTATTTCTAACGGTACAAATGGATTGTAATTCTGACACTAGTAGCTCAAGACATGATTTTTTTTCCCGGAACTATATGAATCTAAAAGTTACTGCAGCTAGATGGATTTTGAGAATTTTATGTTTCTAGCTCGAAAAGAGTTCTGCCATGAAACTTATATATATTTCAGATCTATGAGTGTGCTTTCAAAAGGCAGAAAACAGATCACAATTTGGATTCTCCTAACTCGAGATATGAATTTTTTTACCATAATGCACAAAGCTGAAAAGCAATTCGCGGACAGATGGGTCAAGTTCAGAAGGTTGTTGCGGACAATCGGATAAGAATTCATCTATGATATTTTTACGAATTCATTATCTTTGAGTCTTCTTTCCAATGATGCAGACAGCTCATGATTTGAACGCTCATATCTTGTGATATGCACATTCCAATAATAGCATGTAGTACTGTAAAGCTGAAATGACAAACTTGTGCATCGCCTTCAAAAGTTCGTTCCGACTTGTCCTTATGGAATTTGACCCCAAAATTTTGATATGTCACTGTGGTGCAAGTTTTTATTCTTCAGAACTAAACAGATTGCAGTTTGGACACTCCTAGATCGATATACAATTTTTTAAGTGCGAGCATGAAATGCTATAAAGTTAAAACAGCAGAGACGCGTCTAGTGCTTGCTCGCCGAAGTTGAAAATGCCTTCTCCAGTTGTCTTGCTTGCCAGCCTACAACAATGCGATATAGTACATATCGCACTCGCCAGTGATGAAATATGGTCTCTCCGAGCTGCCAAGTGTAGGGATTTCATCGCCGAGGTTGAAAAGACGCTTCATGTGTCTTTCTTGTAGAGCCCCAACAAAGAGACTAGTGGTTTTCTTGCCTTTCATCTTCCTAGGGATATCAAAGGCCGCTGGTACTCTCGCAAAAGCCTGCAAAAGAAAAATAGTTGGAAATCCTCGATGCCAACAACGTAAAGTTTCTATGGATACGGTGCCAATAGCACGAAGATCCGGCAGCATGGCGCTTTAGTTTGATATAAAAAAGACATCGGAAGCTGCACAATAGTCTAGTTCAGCATGGCATATATCGGTGCCTATGGCACAAAGCTTTAACTTGCGGCAAAAAATTTTGGTCTTGAACAACGATCTTCATTGCTCGAAGTTCGCAAATCTGGCTTCTCATGCTGGTGCAGTCTTTCAATATGGATTAATTATGAATAAAGAAGCAACATAGGAAGCAGAACGTCATCCACAAATTATTGTATGGCACGCACTTGATTGCATATTTTTCTGTTTTCTACGTATTTACATTGAATGATTTGCTGCATTTAAAAAAAGAAAAAAAGGAGAGAGCAAGTCATGATTGAAGAAAAAAAATTAAGGAGACAAAAAAAAAAATAAAAAAAAGGGCGAGTGCAAGCAGTTTGTGAAAGCAAGTGGAGATGGAAGAAGCTCTAGTATCAATTTTGGTATTTCGATCCAGTTAGGCAGAGGAGCTTTATATTCAATTGCAAAAAAATTAGTTGGCTAGGTCCTCCTTTTATAGGAATCTAACAATAAGTGAATAAAATAAGAAGTTAGAATCCTACAAGAAAAAAACAACGATGCTTTACAAGGAGAAGAAATATTTTTTTCCTTGTTTGCTTTTGGGTACAATGGAAAAGAGGGGTAACGTTTTTGTTATTTTTCTTGTTCGCTTTTGGGTACAAAGGAAATAAGGGGTAACATTTTTTTATTTTTCTTGTTTGCTTTTGGTACAAAGAAAAATGGGGGTAACGTGATTTTTCCCCTTGTTTGCTTTTGGTAAAAAGTAAAAGATGGGTAACATGAGACAAACATGGAAAGTTGTCTATAATTAGCAAGAATTTTTCAATCACCATAGTTTGTAATTACTACTTTCAAAATAAACTACATTGAGCGCGTGTTCGACAACCAAAGTATTGGAAAGTTAATTTTTGCTTGGAGCTTGTATTTAGCACTTCACATAAATGTGCAACTGGATAAAAGTTCAGATTTGATTGATAGAAGTCGCCACAAGTGCTAAAACAAAAATATCAACATTCGTCGGTACTTCAAGTATCGCCTTTCGTTTCAGCAAGCCTACACTTCGACAAATCTTGAAGTAGGGGGAATCTATATACGTATAAAATTTACTGGGTCTAATCTATGCAAAATTAAGATTAAGTTCAATTTGGTTAGATAATTAATTTGGGCTTTACAAGTTAAATTAGTTCATTTTATTATTTTCAGGCCCAAAGTTCGTTTAATCTTATGGCCCAGACTCATGCCATGTGACATGTCATATCCAGTAAAACTCCAGGCCAATAAGATGACACCACATGTTAAATGATGTGGCAATCCAAGTCAAAAAGCAAGAACCAACCACAAGTCGCCAAGTGGTTAAAATGACACGGGCCAATCAAAATCAAGCAAGAGAGTCGTATGTATCTTGAGTGTCCTCTACAACTATAAATTGAGGGGTTACATAACTCTCAAGGTACATTCAAAGTTGAAGAAGAACACTCCGCAATTGGTGAAGGAATCCATGAACGAAGAGATCAATCATTAAGTGCTTAGTTCTTCAACAAAGGAGTGATAACGAAGTTCTTCCCGGAGATCAACCCGTAACAAAGTGTTGCTCGACATTATTGGCGATTAAATACATCACAAGGAGGTCGGCATTATCCTACATTCAAGAAAGACGCTTCTCAAGCCTTCGAATCACGGAGAATTTTAGATAGGAGAATCAAAAGATACATAGAATTGTATTAACAAATATTTATCAATAAAATCTCTTTTTCTTACTATTATTTTTGTTGCAGTTTATTTTCCATACTACAAGGATTTGTTGCGAACCGGGACAAAAATCCAAGATCATCCACTTTAAGAGTTATTTGTGTGCTTCACCCTAAAAGGGTCATTTGAGTAAATCTTCTCCTAAATCTTGGTGGTATTATCACTTTTGGACTGCGACATAAAATATTTGTATTCGGTAGCCGAAAAAATATATAAAATTTATAAAATTTTTGTATATAACATTTTAAAATTTTGAATTGTTGGTTTCTTTTTCCGGTTGTTAAGCACTAGGTTATATTTGCAAAACTTTTAAAACAAGAACGGAATAAAAGAATAGCTCAAAAAATCAAAAAGTTGCAAAAAATAACACTTTTTGGGGTGATCTTTATTTTTGAACCCCGCTTGTCTTATGGGCAAAATTTCAAGGTCAAAAAGTTAAACTGTTGCTCATGGCGCAAGCGAGGAGCAATACTTTTTAGACTTGAAATTGTGCCCATAAGGCAATTGGGAATAAAAATTCAAGATCATTCACTTTGAGGTCTATTTGGTACTTCACCTTTTAAAAAAGGTTATTTGAGTAAATCTACCCCTTAATCTTGGGGGGCAAGTGTACATATAGCCATTTTTACGGATATTATTTAAAGATTAGCCAGAACTTATTTTGTCCTGAAATTTTAATCATGAAAAATTAAACTAAAAAATTAAAATTTAGGATGCACTAGCTAACTTAATTTTTTAGTTAAGTGATCTTTGCTTTGATGATAAATTTGCATATATTTTGTTAGGTAAGATGTACATTTGGATAAAGAAAGACCAAATCTCGCAGTTTTGCAATTAGGTTTTCGTATAGAAGTTAGAAATTCAGAGATTGTTATAAATAGAGAGATTTTACACTTCTATTTAAGGTGAATGTCTTTAATTAGAGAGATTCTAGAGTCCTATTATTGGTAGCTAAATCATCCCACTCCCTATAAATAAAGGGGTCTTCTACCATTGTAATACATCCCTAACAATCTCTAAGTATCAATAAGAATACTTCTCTCTCTCTATTCTCTCTATTGCTCTTGTTCTTGCATTATTGTTCTTGTCTTTATATTATTTCATAACACGATCAGCACGAGACTCTACCGTCTCAAGAACCATTCTCGAAAAATCTAAGGTATTTCCCTCTTCTTAATTTAATTTTCGATTATGTCTGACATTACGAAAAAGAAAGTTCGTTGCCCTTGAAATTTCGGGCAAGAACTATATGACATGGGTGTTGGATGCTGAAATCCACTTAGATGCTATGGGCCTCGGAGACACCATTAAAGATAGAGAAAAAGCATCCACCGAAGACTGTGCGAAGGCCTTGATTTTCTTGCGCCATCACCTTGATGAAGGTTTGAAGATTGAATATCTCACCGTCAAGGATCCACTCATCTTGTGGAACAGCTTAAAGGAGAGATATGACAACCTGAAGTTGGTCACTCTGCCACAAGCACGATATGATTGGGCTCATCTGAGGCTCCAAGACTTTAAGTCCGTTTCTGAATATAATTCTGCAATGTTCAGAATTACTTCTAAATTGAAGCTATGCGGAGATAAAATCTCCGATTATGATATGCTTGAGAAAACATTTACAATGTTTCATGCCTCCAATATGGTACTGCAACAACAGTACAGAGAGAAAGGCTTTACAAAGTACTCTGAACTGATTTCTCTTCTACTAGTGGCTGAGCGAAATAATGACCTGATCATGAGAAATCACGAAAATCGACCCACTGGGTCTACACCACTGCCTGAAGCAGATAAGGTGCACTCTCATTATGCCAAACATGAAAAGGGCCATGGTCATGGTCGTAAACGGGGTCATAGCCAGGGACGTAGACAAGGAAGAAATTCCAATGAAGTCCGTCAACCCCCAAGGAGAGATAACCGCCGAAAGCAGAAACGCGGTCATGAAGATCCTAAGGCAAATGGTTCAGAAACTATATGTTATCGTTGCGGTGGGAAAGGGCACTGGTCAAAGACTTGCCGTATACCAAGACACTTGGTTGACCTTTATCAAGCATCTCGAAAGAGAAAAGGCCCTGAAACAAATTTTGTCTATGACGACAACTTGGACATCACCCACCTGGATGTGGCAGACTTCTTTGAGCAACCCGAGGGGAAAATAGACCACCTAATCGGTGATGGGTCCGTGATGAAAGAAGATGGAGTTATTTGATTTTGTTCCACTTATTTGTATTAGTTAGTGAATAAACTAATAGTCATTAGTATTAGCTCGTATTAGTTAGTTCATGATGCAATGTTAGCAGTAGTTCTTTAGAATGTCTTCAATATGCTCAAATATCAATAATATTTTTATTTTCCAGTAGGGGTAATCGACTAGCCTGAAAAACTAGTCGATTATCTAATATTTTCGCATTAAAGCTGAAAAACAATTGATCGACAATCGATTGTCTATGTCTAACAATCGATTGTCGTTAGACAGTGTAATCTGGAATTTTTCAAAAATCATCCACAATCGATTGTCTATGTCTAACAATCGATTGTCGTTAGACAGTAATCTGGAATTTTTCAAAAATCATCCACAATCGATTTTCTATGTCTAACAATCGATTGTCGTTAGACAGTGTAATCTGGAATTTTTCAAAAATCATCCACAGTCGATTGTCTATGTCTAACAATCGATTGTCGTTAGACAGTGTAATCTGGAATTTTTCAAAAATAGTCAACAATCGATTGTCTATGTTTAACAATCGATTGTCTTAAAACAGTGTGATCTGGAATTTTTCCAAATAGTCAACAATCGATTGTCTATGCTTAACAATCGATTGTCTTAAGACAGTGCTATGGAATTTTTCAAAATAAGCCGACAATCGATTGTCTACGTTTAACAATCGATTGTCTTAAGACAGTGTGATCTGAAGTTTTTCAAAATAGCAAATAATCGATTGTGTGTGTTTAACAATCGATTGTCAATGTTCAACAATCGATTGTTTGTGTTTAACAATTGATTGTTTGAAGAAAATGCTTAAATTGAAATTTTCAAACTGCAAAGTAATCAATTATGGATAACATATCTGATTTTGTTATTCAACTGTTAGCAGCAGATTTTGAAAATATTATGTAACACAAACGAATTGAACTTCTTTATTCTTATGTTCGTGTATCTCTTTTGTATGTCAAGCTATGGGATAGCAAATATGGATATCTCACAAAGCGAACTTGGATCATCGTCCAACTGTAAAAGTATTTGCCTAGTTGATTCATGTACTACACATACAATACTCAAAGAAAAGAAATATTTCTCTCAACTAAATATGTGTAAGGCAAACGTTACTACAATCTCTGGAAGTAGTAAATTGATTGAAGGCTCCGGAAGAGCAATTGTAACTCTGCCCAAAGGCACGACGTTAATCATAGAGAATGCAATGTTCTCCTCCAAGTCTAAGAGAAACTTGTTGAGTCTTAAAGATGTACGCCGGAATGGCTATCATATTGAGACAATGGATGAAGATAATCTTGAATATCTCGTCATCACAAAGAATGTCTCCGGCCAAAAGAGGGTTATTGAGAAATTCCCGTCTTTATCTTGTGGCCTGTATTGGACAAGAATTAGTGCAATTGAGGCACATTCAACAGTAAACCAAAGGGTTACTGATTCCAATACCTTTGTGCTTTGGCATGATTGATTGGGACACCCAGGATCGGTCATGATGAGACGGATTATAGAAAGCTCATATGGGCATCCGTTAAAGAATTTCAAAATTCTTTCGAATAATGAATATCCTTGCACTTCGTGTTATCAAGGCAAGTTGATTATCAGGCCATCACCAACAAAGATTGGGACTGAGTCACCCACGTTTCTGGAACGTATACAAGGGGACATTTGTGGACCTATTCACCCACCTAGTGGGTCGTTTAGGTATTTCATGGTCTTGATAGACGCATCCTGTAGATGGTCTCATGTGTGCCTGTTGTCATCACGCAATCTTGCGTTTGCGAAATTAATGGCACAAATAGTTCGACTACGAGCACAATTTCCAGATAATCCAATCAAGTCCATTAGACTGGATAATGCTGCCGAGTTTACATCCCAAGCATTTAATGATTATTCCTTATCAATCGGGATAAAAGTTGAACATTCTGTAGCTCATGTTCACACTCAAAACGGTCTTGCAGAATCGTTAATTAAACGCCTGCAGTTGATTGCAAGGCCATTACTTATGAGATCGAGGCTGCCCACTTCGGTATGGGGTCACGCCATCTTACATGCAGCAATGCTAATTCGTCTCAGACCGACGAATTACCACAAGTATTCCCCGTTGCAATTGGTTTTGGGTCATGAACCCAATATATCCCATTTAAGAATTTTTGGATGCGCAGTATATGTGCCTATAGCACCGCCATCCCGCACCAAAATGGGTCCGCAAAGAAGGTTAGGAATATATGTTGGGTTTGAATCGCCCTCTATCATTCGCTACCTCGAAACATTGACAGGCGACGTATTTACTGCACGATTTGCAGACTGTCGATTCGATGAGACACTTTTCCCAAAATTAGGGGGAGAAGTTGGTGAAACCAAACAGGAAATTTTGTGGAAAAATGCATCATTATCTCATCTTGATCCACATACCTCTATTTGTGAAAGAGAGGTACAAAAGATTATCCATTTGCAAAGAATAGCAAATCAAATGCCTGACGCATTTACGGACTTGAAGAGGATAACGAAATCCCACATTCCCGCGGAAAATGTTCCAATCCGTATTGATGTCCCTGTTGGACAATCATCTAGTGTCATATCCAATGAGTCAAATACACGCCTGAAGCGTGGCAGACCATTAGGTTCCAAAGTTCGAAATCCTAGAAAGAGGAAAAAGAATGATCAAAATGACACCACGAAAGAATCTCATGATTTAACAAATTCTGAGATTCATGAAGAATCCATTGAGCCCGAGACTCTGGAAAATACGGAACTATCCCTAAATCCAATTAATATTGAGGCAAATATTAATCGAGTGGACATTGTGGTGGATAATGCCTTTGCTTATAATGTCGCATCTAGCATTATGCAGGAATGTGAGGATCTCGAACCTCAATCTGTTGAAGAATGTCGAAAAAGACAGGATTGGCCAAAGTGGCAAGAAGCAATTCAATCAGAATTGAATTCGCTGGCAAAACGTGAAGTTTTTGGCCCTATAGTTGAAACACCTAATGGTGTTAAGCCTGTCGGCTATAAATGGGTGTTTGTACGCAAAAGAAATGAGAAAAACGAGGTACAAAGATATAAGGCACGCCTTGTTGCACAAGGTTTTTCTCAAAGGCATGGTGTCGATTATGAAGAGACATATTCGCATGTAATGGATGCGATAACCTTTCGTTATCTCATAAGTTTTGCTGTCCATAAAAAGCTTGACATGGACTTAATGGATGTGATTACTGCCTATCTTTATGGCTCACTTGATAATGAGATATACATGAAAATTCCCGATGGACTCAAGATGCCAAACGCGCATAATTCAAAATCTCGGGAAATGTTCTCAATTAAATTGCATAGATCCTTGTATGGTCTAAAGCAATCTGGACGAATGTGGTATAATCGTCTTAGTGAGTACTTGTTAAAAGAAGGCTATATAAATGACGCCATTTGCCCGTGTATTTTTATAAAGAAAATAACATCGGAATTTGTTGTACTTGCCGTATATGTCGATGACATAAACCTTATTGGAACCCCTATAGAACTCCAAAAGGCAATTGATTATCTAAAGGATGAATTCGAGATGAAAGATCTCGGAAAGACTAAACTATGTCTTGGTTTGCAAATTGAATATTTGGCAAACGGAATTTTTGTTCATCAATCTACCTATACAGAAAAGGTACTGAAACGGTTTTACATGGATGAAGCACATCCTTTAAGTACACCGATGGTTGTTCGATCACTTGATGTGAACAAAGATCCATTCCGACCACAAGAAAGGAATGAAGAGCTACTTGGTCCTGAAGTACCATATCTTAGCGCAATTGGCGCACTAATGTATCTTGCAAATACTACAAGACCTGACATATCTTTTTCAGTTAATGTCTTAGCAAGATTTATCTCGGCTCCTACGAGGAGACATTGGAATGGGATCAAACACATATTGCGGAACCTAAAGGGAACTACCGATATGGGCTTATTTTATGGCAAGAATTGCAGCCCGGATCTTGTTGGTTATGCTGATGCTGGATATTTGTCCGACCCACACAAGGCTCGATCTCAAACGGGTTATGTGTTTACCTGTGGAGAAACCGCCATATCTTGGCGATCGACTAAGCAATCAATTGTGGCTACTTCATCTAATCATGCCGAGATAATTTCTATTCATGAAGCAAGTCGGGAGTGTGTGTGGTTGAGGTCTATAATACATCATATCCAAGACAAATGTGGTTTGAAGTGTGATAAACTACCCACAACTTTGTATGAAGACAATGCAGCATGTATAGCTCAATTGAAGGGAGGATTCATAAAAGGAGATAGAACGAAGCATATTTCACCAAAGTTATTCTTCACACATGATCTTCAAAAGAATGGTGATATCAATGTTCAACAGATTCGTTCAAGCGACAATATGGCTGATTTGTTCACAAAATCTCTACAAAGTCAACCTTCAAGAAGCTAGTTCACAAGATCGGGATGCGAAGACTTAAGGACATAAATTGATGTTCTTATCAGGGGAAGTTAATGCGCGTTGCACTCTTTTTCCCTTACAAGGTTTTGTCCCACCGGGTTTTCCTTGCGAGGTTTTTAACGAGGCAACCAATAGGCGCATATTCAAACATGTGTACTCTTTTTCCTTACTTTAATTTTTCCCATTGGGTTTTGTTTTAAGGTTTTAACGAGGCACATCATTGAATAGACATTCAAGGGGGAGTGTTATAAATAGAGAGATTTTACACTTCTATTTAAGGTGAATGTCTTTAATTAGAGAGATTCTAGAGTCCTATTATTGGTAGCTAAATCATCCCACTCCCTATAAATAAAGGGGTCTTCTACCATTGTAATACATCCCTAATAATCTCTAAGTATCAATAAGAATACTTCTCTCTCTCTATTCTCTCTATTGCTCTTGTTCTTGCATTATTGTTCTTGTCTTTATATTATTTCATAACAGAGATTATATAGTTAACGCTCTTTTTATCTCGTTTTATACAATATCAATGACGAATTCATGATTTAACTCGATAAATTTAATTTTTATTTATTTTTAACACCGACATAATATACACTCAACCAATAATGGCCAACAAGTCCGCCATTGTCCATACACAAATTATTCTCAAATTCATTTCTCGTACGATAAAAAAGTGCAGCCCGGTGCAGTAATTTCTCGTTATGTGCAAGATTTGGGGAAGGATTGGATTACAAGGGTCTATTGTACGCAACTTTACCCTGCATTTGTGTAAGAGACCATTTTTACAGCTTGAACCCGTAGCCTCCTCATCACATGACAATAATTTTACCAGTACGATCACTCAACTAATAAAAATTGTACGAGAAAGTCAACTCAGTTATTTTCATGAACTTAAGCTTAAGCTAGAAGTTCATTTTCTCTATTGCTTTTTGTTGAGCCCTCTACTTTTCCCCATTTAGTAAACAATATTAGTACCAATAAGCCCAAAGCTTGGCTAGCTAGACCACATATCAAGCCCATCCATAAACCCTGCATCATATTTAAAAAATAGAGAGGGTATTATCACTTTTAGTCCGCGCCAAAAACTATTTATATTCGGTAGTCGAAAAAATATTATTTTTTTTATAAATATTGTACATTCCATACGAAATATATATATATATATATATATATATATATATATATATATATATATATATATATATATATATATATATATATCTTTAAAAGCGGCTATACAATGTCATTCAAAAAAAAGCACTTCAATTAGTTAATTACACCTCAATTATATTCTAGATTAATTGCGATTTCATATATTAAAATCCAAAAAGAATATATTAAAGCCACAGGATGAATCCAACGTTTCAATTGCATTCAATCCATTATTAACTTTTGACACGTAGTATAGGCATAGATTCTTAAAAAATCACTAAAATTTTGACGAACATTAGATTCTTAATGTAACGATCCGACCGGTCGTTTTGAGAAATTAAACTCCGTTCAGCGGCATAAGGTCTGGAGCAGCTTCGGAATATCAGTATCGACTTGCATGCATGGTGGAATTCAGTTTTCGGATAGTTTAGAGTCAATTTTAGAGAAGAAACCTTATTTTGGGGGTTAGAACGGTGAAAATTTGATCGGAATAGGAATTTTGTCTAAGCGAACCCTTAATGGGTCGTGGATGATCTCAACAGTTTCGTATGGTGATTTGGGACTTAGGTGCGCGTCCGGATTCAGATATGAAGGACCGCAGAGTAAATTGAGGCATTTCAGCGAAAGTTGAAGTTGGAAAATGAAGAAGCTTGACTTATAGTTGACTTTTTTGAAATCGGGGTCAGAATGCGATTCTGAGAGTTGGAACAGCTCGGTTATGTCATTTTGGACTTGTCTGCAAAATTTGGCATCATTCCGAGTTGCATTGATAGGTTTCAGCATGAGAGTCGCTATTTGAAGATTTAAAAGTTCATTAGCTTGATTTTTGGTTTGATTCGTTGTTTCGATGTTGTTTTATTTGATTTGAATCTTCCAGCGAGTCCGTGTTAAGTTACAAGACTTATGTGTGTGATTAGACAGGTTCCTGGGGCCTCGGGTGTGTTTCAGATGGGCTACGGGTCTTTTTTCCTCCTTCTTGCACTACTGATATGCGATATGGTATTTCTTCTATGCGATCGCATTGCTTCTTCCGTGATCGCATTGCAGAAATGTTGGGCAGCATCAATTTCTTCTATGCGATTGCATCATCACCTCCGCGATCGCATAGTATTTTTTCCAGAAGGGCTCCAATCCCTTCTATGCGATCGTATAGCCTTGTTCGCGATCACATAGTTATATTTCTCCCTCTTCTGCAATCGCATTAGCCTTCCTGCCATCGCATAGGCTTTTTTTCCTAGCTTCCAATTTTACTCTATGCGATCACGTTCCTCTTCATGCGATCGCATAGAACAAATAACTGGGCAGACATATTTAATTCCCAAATTCGAGGGTTTCACAATTTATTCACAGTTTGACTTCTAGAGCTCGGTTCTTGGCGATGTTTGAAGGGATTTTCACCTGGGCAACTTGGGTAGTGTTTCTCACTCGATCTAGACCAACTTCCATGAATCTCCTTTTAGTTTCATCTTTTAATTTCAGTTTTTGAATGAAAAATGGGTAGAACTTCATAGATCGAATTGTTGGGTTTTGAGAGAATGTTTGACCTACGATTTGAGATATTTTTATATAGTTAGACTCGTGAGAGTATGAGGGTTCTAAAAATGTTCAATTCATCCGGTTCCGAGATGTTTGCCCGAAGGACGTTTTGGTTATTTTACCTAATTTCGCGCTTTAGCTTTGAATTAAATTATAGAATCAGTTGCTTGAGATATTATTTACAATGTGTGATTTAATTGAATAGATTTGGACCATTTGGAGTCGAGTACTCGTGGCAAGAACGCGGTTGCTAGTTGAATTTAGCCGGTTTTGAGGTAAGTATCTGGCCTAACCTTGTGTGGGGACTTCCCCTTAGGATTGAGTCTTACCTGTTGCTTGTATTCCTTGTTCCCGAGGTGACGAGTGCGTGCTCGGATGTATTTGTGGTAACTTGTCCCTTTTAGGCTACTAGACTCTTGAAATCACCGGGTATGAAGATGATATTGATCGATTGAGCTCCCTGTTATTTGTTTCACCTCTACATGTTTACTTGATATTTGTTTGATCTTCTTGATTTATTCTTGCTGTTTAATGGACATATACATGCTTAACTAAAGACAATTATCCTTCTATAGTCATATTACCCGCCCGAACTACTCACCTTTAAGTGGAAATCATAAATATTATATCTTATATAACTAATTGGACTTAAATGGAAAGAAGATAGATATCTTATGATTAGTTGTTATTTTTTAAATTGTAATTATTTGATTCATGTTTACTTCTTACTGTTGGTGACTCCTTGATTGTAAGCACGTCTGTAACTTCGAGCAATTATATTACATGTCCAACTGTTGTGGTATCAGTGTAGTTATTATGCACTTATTATGTCTTGTTTGTCGTTGAGGTTATTGTGCTTTTCCTTGGTGTTCCGTGGCCTTAGTAGGTATCGTTGATTTCCCTTGCTGGGACGTTATTGTTTCTGTTGTTGATTCCCTTGCCGGGACATTATTGTTTCCATTGTTGATTCCCTTACTTTGCTCCTATATATATATATATATATATATATATATATATATATATATATATATATATATATATATATATATATATATATATATATATATTATCATTTATTGTGCGGCTATTAGTACTGTGGTGCACAAGGTCTCTATCGTGCGGTTGTTGTTGGAGAGTTGCACGAGATCTTTGCCGTGTTATTATTGCTATTGATGTTTTTGCACATGCAGAGTAATAAGAATGGATATGTTATATGCTTATACGTGGATTTGCGCATGTGGCAGAATAAGGTGGGAATATTGTGATGCTCGTGTGGCGAAATAAGGCGGTGCTTGCTACGTTGTTATTGGTTGCACACATGGCGAACAAGGTGGACTATGTCAGGGGTTGATAGTGATGAATTATGAAGGCCTGTGGAGGCATTGTTTTACCTATTTTTGTTTATTATTTGTATGATGGACTACATGTACAATTCCGAGTGATCCTCTATTATTGGTATGATGGACTACGAGTTCGATTCTCGGGAGATCCCTAGTAAACCCATTGTGTTCTGAACTGATATTTTCATTGATTCTATCCAGGTGTGAATAAGTCGGATGCTAGTCGATCCATTTATTATACTTACTAGTTGGTAGGATTCGTGTTAGATACACTTGCACAAGCATACACGTAGTTGAACCCTCCTATTTTGGCTAGGGGTGGGGATGTGCCCTAGTTTACCCATTATATATGTGAGAGTGACCCTAGTTGATTAGTCAGTTGTCAGCATGACCGTGTTATTGATGGGGCACAAGATGCCAAGTGTTAGAAGTCGGATGATGGGTTTTCATGAGTTGTGGCTGGTCTGAGAATTTGTGGTAGAATTGTGGAGAGAGTTGGGAAGACCTTATGTAAGATCATTGCAGAATAATGAGTTAGTGACTTGTCTATCCTTGTTATGTTGCAACTTCAGGATTTGGACTGTAATGTCCACCGTCATTTTATTATCATCATTTGTTGTATTTCTCGTTATTACTTATTGCCCCTTAGCCTTATTGTGATTGTAGCATTTTTTTAGTTATCCGTGCAGTCTTTACATATTACATATCATCTCTATTATCTCTATTATACTATTTATTGACCAGTAGGTGTCTCGACTGTTCCTCGTCACTACTCCATAGAGGTTAGTCTTGATACTTACTGGGCACCGCCATGGTGTGCTCATGCGACTCTTTTGCACACTTTTTGTTGGGTAGATCCAGGTACTTCTGGTCGAGTGTGTTATGAGTGAGTTCGGAGCTTCACTTGGAGACTTGAGGTATGCATATGCCGCGTCCGCAGATCCGAAGAGTCTCCTTCTACTCTACCTTTTTGTTAGAAGTTCCCTTTCATGTATTCAGTTGTTATAGACACTTCCGGATGTTAGAGCCGTATATTATGATTTTACTCTTAACTTGTGTTGCTTGTGGGTTTCTGGTCTTGGAGCTTGTTGCATTGTTTTGAGTTGAAGTGTATGTGCCAGGCGGCACCCTGTACATTTTCTTGTGCTATTAAGTATTGTTTATCCTTTTTGAAAAAGGTATTTGAATTTCCACAATATGTCAGGCTTACCTAGTCGCGAAGACTAGGTGCTATCATGACAGGTTCACAATTGGTGAACTAGGGTCTTGACAAGTTGGTATTAGAGCTCTAGGTTCATAGAAGTCACGGGACACAGGCCGGTTATTTAGAGTCTCGTCGATCTTTATGGAGACGTCTTTACTTATCTACGAGAGGCTATGTAACTGTTTAGAAAACATCTTCATTTCATTTGACTTCCCTGTCGTGCGAGAATTTTTAATACCACAATTCTAAACTTCTGCTTCCTACTCTCTCACAGATGGTGAGGACACGTACTACCCGAGGTGATCAGGAACCCGCGCCCCCTGCTGCAGCCATCGGAGGTCAGGGTCGAGGACGCGCACGTGGTGCAGCGAGAGCACCTACGCAAGCGGCTGCCGAGGTACCACCAGCAGATCCAGTCGGAGTTGAGGTATCTGACACCCCTACAGATACTGCTACTCCAGCCCTTGAGGATACTTTGGCGCAGTTCGTGAGTATGTACACCACTTTGGCTCAGGCCGGATTGCTTCCCCTTGCTGCAGACACACCCCAGGCCGGGGAAGGAGCACAGACTCCCGCCGCCCGCACTCTTGAGAAGCAAGCTCATGTTGAGCAGGGTCCCGAGTTATTCCTGCGCCACCTACAGCACCAGTTCAGCCCGAGGGCATGGCAGCAGCTTTCGAGCAGGAGCAGATGAGACTAGAGAGGTTCAAGAAGTATGGTCCTCCGGTGTTCAGTGGACTAGCATCAGACGATGCCTTGGGGTTTCTTGATTAGTATTATCGCGTTCTCCGTACTATGGTATCTCTGAGTCGAGCGGGGTTTCTTTTACTACTTTCCAGCTTCGAGGGGCCGCCTATGATTGGTGGTGCACCTATCAGTTAGACAACACACAGTGGGCAGCTTCAGTAACTTGGACCCAGTTTCCAGATATGTTCCTGAGAGAGTTTGTTCCTCAGAGCCTCAGGGATGCATGGCACGTGGAGTTTGAGCATTTGTGCCACAGTGCTATGACCGTCTCAGAGTATGCTGTCCGTTACACCAGTTTGGCTAGACATGCCTCAGCCTTTGTTTCTACTGTTCGCGAGAAGGTTCGCAGATTCATTGAGGGGCTCATTCCCAGCGTCGGGTTCAGTATGGCCCGTGAGTTAGAGATGGATATTTCGCATCAGAAGGTGGTGAACATTGCTAGGAGGATAGAGGATATGCATACTAGAGAGATAGAGGGCATGCAGGGTCTTGAGAGAGGGAGTAGACGAGATCAGGAGAGAGAGCTTGAGGAAGTGAGGAGGCCTCGTAGGCTGGTGATATATACTGGTCCTTATGTTGGAGATAGGGTGCGTCATGGTAGAGGTTTTGCGGGTCAGCCAGTTCAGTTCGCGCTTCCGGCCTTGCATGGTGAATCAGGTGTTCATAGGTCTCGGAGGACCCGTACCACACAGTTTCCACCACCTCGTCAGCAGAGGGGGTGCTTTGAATGTGGAGATATTAGCCACATGGTGAGAGATTGTTCCAGACTTCGGACCGATGTGTCGCAGCGAGGTATTCAGACAGGGAGAGGGCATCCAAGAGGGGGAGGCCCATCTCATTGATGTGTTTCATATAGTAGGTTTGAGGCAAGTGCACAAGCTAATGTCACTCGGGTACGGATTCAGTTTGTTATAGAAAGGCACTATCTGTAGTTCATCATAATTCTACTTATAAGGTTGAGTTCCTTATTTTTTTTTCCATTTATGGGAGATCTTCATGGTTTGCATGCTGTCTATGTGATTATACTGTTGGGAGGTTTTGTGAGTGATAGCCTTGTCTATCATCTGTTCTAGACTTGTCGAGAGTTATTAGGCTAGTGGTATTTTCCTGTTGTTTGTTCTGGTAGGCTTGATGTGATCTTCGAGCATTCTTGGTTACAATCTGTGTTTTTATGCTCCACCGGTGTGGGAGCTAGTCAATGTTGTAAATTGTAGACGGAATTGATCTAATGAGAGTCTCTAGATGGTTTGATGTGTACCCTACTCATGATCCAATATTGAGGGTGAGACCCTCGTGATATCAGGTGACTTGATATGTTGAGATCGGGCTGTATACTGCGGTGAGAGTTATATGAGTATATGATCTTTCTGAGTTCGTTATATGCTTTCATTCCTTCTTGTTAGATGTCTTTGTAGATTTGTGTATTAGAAGAATTTATTCTTGTTTGATTTGTTTGTTAGTTCCTTTATGTGTTTTCCTTTCCCGTATTTATTCATTTTTATTCTATGCTTCTTGAGTCCTAGCTTGTAGGGTGTGCACCCGATGGTGCTGGCTGAGATTGGTTATTAGGAAATTTTGTTATGTGTTTTTCATGGTTATTGTATCATCGCCAGTGTTATGGAGATTGAGAAAAGAGTTTCTATTGAATATGAGGCTTAAGGCCAGTGCAGATTTGATCTCAGGCATTTATTGCTATCAGAAATATAATTGTGGGACTATGTTGGTGTGTCATATTGTGTGGGTGTACCATGTGTGTTTTGTCTTGTGTTGAATTAGCTGGTTGAGACTGATACCAGATAGGAACTTGGAATCGGTCTTTTGGAAACAGATGGAAGTTGAAGAATTTGGTTTGAAGGCTTAATGGTATTGCTAGAAGGATTAAATTTCAGTTGAGATGGTGTCGTCGTGCCAAAATGGATTGGGGTGACCTGGTGTCACACACGGGTGTATGTTGGAAGTGTCCATTCAGTTACTTGAGGACTTCGAGATGAACCGTAGCACGTTCCAAGACGAATATTTGTTTTTAAGAGGGGGGATGTAACGACCCGACCGGTTATCTTGAGAGATTATGCTCCGTTCAGCGGCATAAGGTCTGGGGCATCTTTGGAACATGAGTATCGACTTGCGTGCATGGTGGAATTCAGTTTTCGGATGGTTTTGAGTCAATTTTAGAGACGAAACCTTATTTTGGGGGTTAAAACGGTGAAAATTTGACCGAAATGGACTTTTATGTAAAGTACCCCGAAATGGGTCGTGGATGACCTCAACAGCTTCGTATGGTAATTTGGGACTTAGGCGCACATGCGGATTCATATTTGGAGGACTGTAGGGTAAATTGAGGCATTTCGGCGGAAGTTGAAGTTGGAAAATGAAGAAGTTTGACTCACAGTTGACTTTTGGGCAATCGGGATCAGAAAGTAATTCTAAGAGTTGGAATAACTCCGTTATGTTGTTTTGGACTTGTCTGCAAAATTTAGCGTCATTCTGAGTTGAATTGATAGGTTTCGGCATAAGATTCGCTATTTGAAGATTTAAAAGTTCATTAGTTTGATTTTTGGTTTGATTTATCGTTTCGATGTTGTTTTATTTGATTTGAAACTTCGAGCGAGTCCGTGTTAGGTTACAACACTTGTGTGTGTGATTAGACAGGGTCCCGGGGGCCTCGGGTGTGTTTCGAATTGGCTACGGGTTCTTTTTCCTCCTTTTTGCACTGCTGATATGCTATTTGGTATTTCCTTCTATGCGATCGCATTGCTTCTCCCGCGATCGCATAGCACAAATGTTGGGCAGCATCAATTTCTTCTATGCGATCGCATCATTGTTGTTTGTATTCCTTGTACGCGAGGTGACAAGTGCGTACTCGGATTTATTTGTGGTAAATTGTCCCTTTTAGGCTACTAGATTCTTGGAATCACCGAGTATGAAGATGATATTGATACGATTGAGTTCCCTATTATTAGTTTCATCTCTATATGTCTTACTTGATATTTGTTTGCCCTTCTTGATTTACTTGCTGTTTAATGGACCTTTACGTGCTTAACTGAAGACAATTATCCTTCTATAGTCATATTACCCGCCCTAACTACTCACCTTTAAGTGGAAATCATAAATATTATATCTCATGTAATTAATTGGACTTATGACAGATATCTTATGATTAGTTGTTATTTCCTTAAGTTGTAATAATTTGATTCATGTTGACTTCTTACTGTTGGTTACTCCTTAATTATAAGCTCATTTGTAACTTCCTGCAATTATATTACATGTCCAACTGTTTTGGTATCGGAGTAGTTATTATGCACTTAAGATATCTTGTTTGTCGTTGAGGTTATTGTGATTTTCCTTGGTGTTCCGTGGCCTTAGTAGGTATCGTTGATTTCCCTTACCGGGACGTTATTGTTTCTGCTGTTGATTCCCCTGCCGGGACAGTATCGTTTCCATTGTTAATTCCATTACTTTTCTCCTGTATATATATATATATTGTCATTTATTGTGCGGATATTGGTACTGTGATGCACGAGGTCTCTGCCGTGTGGTTGTTGTTGGAGATTTGCACGAGGTCTTGGCCGTGTTATTATTGCTATTGATGTTTTTGCACATGCGGCGTAATAAGGCGGGATATGTTATATGCTTATATGTGGATTTGCGCATGTGGCTGAATAAGGTGGAATATTGTGATGCACGTATGCGAGATAAGGTGGTGCTTTCTACATTTTTATTGGTTGCACACGTGGCAAAATAAGATGAGCTATGTTAGGGGCTGATTGTGATGAATTGTGAAAGCACGCGAAGGCATTTTTTTCCTATTTTTGTTTATTATTGGTATGATGAACTACGGGTTCAATTCCCGGGAGATCCCCTGTTATTGGTATGATGGACTATGGGTTCGATTCCTGGGAGATCCCTGTTAAACTCATTGTGTTCGGAACTGATATTTTCATTGATTCTATCCGGATGTAAATAAGTCGGGTGCTAGCCAATCCATTTTTTATACTTACTAGTTGGTAGAGATACCTGTTATATACACTTGCACAAGCATACACGTAGTTGAACCCTCTTATTAGAGATGAATCCTTCCTGTTTTGGCTAGGGGTGTGGATGTGCCCTCGTTTACCCATTATATATGTGGGAGTGACCCTAGTTGACTAGTCAGTTGTCAGCATGAACGTGTTATTGATAGGGCACAAGATGCCAAGTGTTAGACCTCGGATGCTGGGTTTTTATGAGTTGTGGCTGGTCTGAGAGTTTGTGGTAGAATTGTGGAGAGAGTTGGGAAGACCTTATGTAAGATCATTGCAGAATAATGAGTTAGTGACTTGTCTGTCCTTGTTGTGTTGCGACTTCAGGATTTGGACTGTAATGTCTACCGTCATTTTATTATCATCATATGTTGTATTTCTCGTTATTATTTATTGTTTGTTACCCTTATTGTGATTGTAGCATTTTTTACTTATCCGTGCAGTATTTACATATTACATATAATCTCTATTATACTGTTTATTGACCGGTATGTGTCTCGACTGTTCCTCGTCACTACTCCATCGAGGTTAGTCTTGATACTTACTGGACACCGCCGTGGTGTGCCCATGCTACTCTTCTGCACTCTTTTTGCTGTGCAAATCTAGGTACTTCTGGTCGAGCGCGCTATCAGTGAGTTCATAGCTTCATTTGGAGACTTGAGGTATGCATCTGCCGCGTCTGCAGATCCGAAGAGTCTCCTTCTACTCTACCTTTTAGTTAGCAGTTCCCTTTCATGTATTTAGTTGTTATAGACACTTCCGAATGTTAGAGCTGTATATTATGTTTTCAGTCTTAGACTGTGTTGCCCGTGGGTTTCCGGGTCTTGGAGGTTGTTGCATTTTTATGAGCTGAAGTGTATCTGCCAAGAGGCACCCTATCCATTTTCTTGTGCTATTCAGTATTGTTTATCATTTTCGTAAAGGTTGTTGAATTTCAGCAATGTGTCAGGCTTACCTAGTCGTAAAGATTGGGCCCCGTCATGACAGGTTCACGATTGGTGAACTAGGGTCGTGACACTTAACTCATAATTTTAAAATATAAAATAAGATTATTATTTAAAAAAATATTTAAATCCAAGATTCGTCTATCTGAATACGAGAGAAAACCGAGCATGTCATCATGCATTTGAATTACCTGTGCTTGTAGGTTGAACTTGAAAGCAAGGACACCCTCAATTGGCATGCCAATGACATAGAACGTTGTCAAGTTGATGCACATAGCCAAATGTTGGGTCCCGCATCCCCTAGCCACTCTTGATCAATTCAATTACACTTTTAGTAAGGTTATTTTGAAGAAGAATTAACTCAAATAGCCGCCTACCTAATCATTTAAGCTAAAAATAACCGGTAGAGGTATAATATATACATAAGTATGTATTATATATGTATAATAAATGTTTGAACTATTTATATGGCTAGCAATATTTGTGAAGATTGAATACAGATGGCTATTTTTTTAAAGATCCCTATTTTGAATGCAAAACTAATTTATACGATGATATATCTTGCGGAATATATGTCATGAGTATTATATACACAAAAATCTGACCTGATAAAATTCTTTGAAAAAAATCGAATACAAAGGAGATTAACAGCAGAGGCGACATGGAGGCAAATTTGTTAACTATCTCTGCGCTATCGCTGAAGAAGCCAACCCAGACATTATGACCAAAAAATAGAGCCAAATCAACTAGAAGAGCAAGAATAATAGATAGCTTGAGTGTAACAGCCATAGCATGTCTGGCTTTGTCAGGATTTCCAGCTCCTAATTCATTTGCCACCCTAGTGCTGCATATATAATACAATACAATATAATACATATTAATTTGGTATCGACAACAAATTGGGGATAACTAATTAGGTGGATCAGAAGTATAGAAAGAGCTAACGTTTTTGAGTTTATGAATTCTGGATTCTAGAAACGACAACTTACTGGCTTATGATAAATTATTTATGCATTAAGTAGAAACTAGTAGTCCTACCAGCGCGATACGCGATCAATATTAAAAATATTAATTAAATTAAATTAAATTATACCCGAGTTTATTTGATCCTATTAGACAATATTGCTTTAATAAATTTTAATTATCATCTTATTTGTCAATACCATATACCCAACTCTCACTGATGTTTGAGTAGTTAATTTAGGTAGTTACTTTCTTTGTTAATTTTTAATAAATAATTTTTCTGTTATTAACTAATTATGTCATGTGGCCTTTTTCTAGTCTACCACTTGGATTGATATGGTGCCTTTTTCTTTGGCTTTTAATAATATATAGATAGATTATTAACATTTACTTGTTTAATATTTTTATCTGCTATTATTTTATAATATAATAGAAGATATATATTTTATTACTCTTGAATATATATATTTTTTATTTTAAATTTTATTATATTTCTCAATAATATTGTTTAAATTTTGATGAATAAATATACTTTTTATTTAACAAAATGAAATGATTTAAAAAAATTATTTACTATTTTTATTTTTTATAAATATTTAAATTCAAATACAATAACTAATAACTAATTATTAACAAAAAAAATAATGAGTAACTAATTATGCCATACGGTTTGTTTTATGCTACCACTTGGCTTTAGGAGATGGCTTTGTCCTCTCCGTTTAATAAAATATAGATATAGAAGATATAAAGAATATAGAATATTAGAAGGAAACTACTCCACAATTTGATAAAAAATTTTGAAATTCTTTATTTTCATTTTTTATGTAAAATAATTTTAAAACTCCAACTTGAAACTACTCCCCAATTTGAAATGGTTATTTTTTATTTATTTTATTTTATTTTTTATCTTAAAACTTAAACTTGAAACTACTCCCCGATTTGAATGGGTAGTTTTTCGTCTTCTTTTTATATTTTATAATAGTTAATTTTTTTAATTTTAAAATAAATTTAAAACTCCAACTTGAAACTACTCCCACCAAATTTGAAAGGGTAGTTAATTTTTTATATATCTATATTTTTGATTTTTTTATTATAACTAATTATATGATATTTATATTTATTAATTAAAATAAAGTAACTAATATATATATATATATATATATATATATATATATATATATATATATATATATATATATATATATATATATATATATATATATATATATATATATATATATATATATATATATATATATATATATATATATATATATATATATATATATATATATATATATATATATATATATATATATATGTACATGGTACTTTTTTATTTTTTATTATTTTCATTTTTGTAGATATTTAAATTTAAATATAATAATTAATAACTAATTATTAACTAAAAAATTAATTAGTAACTAATTATGCCACGTGGCATATTTTTATGCTGCCATTTGGCTTATGGAGATGCCTTTGTCCTCTCCTTTTAATAATATATAGATTTTAACACAAATAAAGAGATCAAGCCAAAAAAGAAGGTCATGCAGCTAATAACAAGTGTTTGCAGAACTTTTTTATGGACTGGACAAAGCACAGAGTCAAGAAGAGCCATTGTTGCATGGGAGAGACTCTGTAGGCCAAGATCAGCAGGAGGTTTGAATATAATAGAGTTCCAAACATGGAATAAAGCTGCTATATCAAAATTGCATTGGGCTATAACTGCAAAGAAAGACACTCTCTGGGTAAAATGGATTCAGAGCTTTTATATCAAGGGTAGGAACATCAGTAATATGGAGACACCTAGACAAGCATGTTGGCTTATTGGAAAATTCTTTGATGCAAGGAAATGGTATGGGGGAAATGATGTGTTTGAAGAGCTACAGAAACTCACTCAAGCTAGCAAGTTCATAATCAAGAAGGCCTATAAATACTTTCTCCCTCAGTATCCTAAAGTAATATGGAGGAAGCTGAACATGATCCCATGCTCTGTACCAAAATACCAATTCATTCTCTGGCTTGCACTTCAAAGGAGACTCAATACAGTAGACAGAATGGCTAAATGGGGAATTCAAGTCCCTATGAACTGTGTAGTTTGCATTGCTAATGTTGAAGAACCCCACAATCACTTGTTCTTTGAATGTGATTACTCTAGGAAAATGTGGAATTCTGCCTTACGATGAATAGGAGAAAAGGCAAGTAGGGACCTGGGAAGAAGAAATCAAGCGACTAAAAACCAAGCAATGCAACATCAGAGCACATGCAGAGGTGCTTGGTTGGCTATTAGCTGCTACTGTATACCATGTTTGGACTGAGCGCAATGCGAGAAGATTTCAAGAACAGCAGCAGGAATGGTTACCATGACTAAGAGAGATTACCATCCAATTGTACAGGAAAGGCCAATTTAGAAGCAGTTGAAGTAGATTACTTGATAGTTTGAACTCTTACCCAAGTATGGTATAGAATAGCCGTTAGAAGTTATATTGGAGGGAGGAGTAAATGTAACTAGCGGAAATCTAGGACTAGTTCTAGAGTAAAAAAGAACTAGTGGATGTATATATCTTACTTGGTTGAATAAAGTTATAGTATTTGACAAAAAAAAAAGAGATCAAGCCAATGCTATTAAGTTCTGCCGAATCTTAAATAGAATGATAACTCCGCTGCCAATCAAAACTATGCCAAGATTACCTTGCAGCTGCACTCAGACCATAAGACATCACGTAGGCCAGAAAATAACACAGGAAGCTCAAAAGCCCAGTCCTCCAAACTTTGTACACATCAAATTGGGAAAAGATTTACTCTTTATTTACACAATAGTGTCAACGAATTTCACCCGATCATTATAGTTTTACCATCTGTAAAAAGGTTAGAAATGGCACCAGGTAACCACTTTAAAGGCCTGCTATTTAACAATTGGCCAGTGCGTCTTGGATTTTAACTTTGTCGGACAAAAATATTCCGAATTATCGTAAAATTAAAAATTTTTATGTAAAATTTCAGAACAAAATAACTACTGGCTAATTTCTAAATAGCATCGTGAGAATGACTATAGATACACTTGTCCCTTGTAAGTTGGGAAAAATTTAAAATTAGCCAAATTTATAAGTGGTCATTCAATTTACCAAATTTACAAGTGGTCTCTAAATAGCCAGTTTTACAAGAATACCCTAGCATCCTGTATATTTTTGCTCTGTATCCTTGGCCGCATAGTTTCTAAAGAGCACCGCTTAGGCCAACCTAGATTATTGTACATAAACAAGTTTAAAACTGTTATAAATAGAACTCTATTTAAGGTGAATGTCTATAGTTAGAGAGATTCTAGGGTTTACTACTTGGTGGCTAAGTCACCATCTCCCTATAAATATAGGGTGTCTATTCCATTGTAAATCATCCCAAAGTATCAATAAGAATACTCCTCTCTCTACTTTTCTCTCTATTGTTCTTGTTCTTGTATTATTGTTCTTGTTTTTTATATTATTTCATAACACGCTATCAGCACGAGACTCGACCGTCTCAAGAATCCTCTTGAGAAAATTAAGGTATTTCCCTCTTTCCGAATTTGGTTTTAATTATGTCTGATATTATGAAAAGAAAGTTCGTTGCCCTTGAAATTTCGGGCAAGAACTATATGACATGGGTGTTGGATGCTGAAATCCACTTAGATGCTATGGGTCTTGGAGACGCCATTAAAGACAGAGATAAAGCATCCACCCAAGACTGTGCTAAGGCCTTGATTTTCTTGTGCCATCACCTTGATGAAGGTTTGAAAATTGAATATGTCACAGTCAAAGATCCACTCATCTTGTGGAACGGCATAAAGGAGAGATATGACAACCTGAAGTTGGTCACTCTGCCACAAGCACGATATGATTGGGCTCATCTGAGGCTCCAAGACTTTAAGTCTGTTTCTGAATATAATTCTGCAATGTTCAGAATTACTTCTAAATTGAAACTCTGTGGAGATAATATCTCTGATTATGATATGCTTGAGAAAACGTTTACAACGTTTCATGCCTCCAATATGGTACTGCAACAACAGTACAGAGAGAAAGGTTTCAAAAAGTACTCTGAACTGATTTCTCTTCTCCTTGTGGCTGAGCGAAACAATGACCTGCTCATGAGAAATCACGAAAATCGACCCACTAGGTCTACAACATTGCCTGAAGCAGATAAGGTGTATTCTCATTATGCCAAGCATGGAAAAGGCCATGGATCTAGTCATGGTCGTGGTCGTAATCGGGGTCTTAGCCGAGGACGTAGACAAGGAAGAAATTTCCCTGATGTCCGTCACCCCCTAAAGAGAAATAACCACCAAAAGCAGAAACGGGATTATGAGAATCCAAAGCAAATAGTTCAGAAACTATATGTTATCGTTGCGGTGGAAAAGGGCACTGGTCAAAAGCTTGCCGTGTACCAAGACATTTGGTTGATCTTTATCAAGCATCTCTAAAGAATAAAGGCCCTGAAACAAATTTTGTCTCTGACGACAATTTTGACATCACCCACCTGGATGTGGCAGACTTCTTTGAGCACCCTGAGGGGAAAATATAACACTTAATCGGTGATGGATCTGTGATGAAGGAAGATGGAATTGTTTGATTTTATTCGTATTAGTTAGTGAATAAACTAATAGTCATTAGTATCAGCTCGTATTAGTTAGTTTATAATATAATGTTAGTATTAGTTCTTTAGAATGTTTCAATATGCTTAAATTTCAAAGATATTTTTATTTTTCAGTAGAGTTAATCGACTAACCTAACAGTTAGTCGATTATCTAATATTTTGCATTAAAACTGCAAAACAATCGATTATATACTTGTTAACAATCGATTATATTAAGACAGTGTGATTTGAAGTTTTTCAAAATAGCAAATAATCGATTATGTATGTTTAACAATCGATTATATTAAGACAGTGTGATCTGAAGTTTTTCAAAATAGCAAATAATCGATTATGTATGTTTAACAATCGATTATATTAAGACAGTGTGATCTGAAGTTTTTCAAAATGTCAAATAATCGATTATGTATGTTTAACAATCGATTATATTAAGACAGTGTGATCTGAAGTTTTTCAAAATAGCAAATAATCGATTATGTATGTTTAACAATCGATTATATTAAGACAGTGTGATCTGAAGTTTTTCAAAATAGCAAATAATCGATTATGTATGTTTAACAATCGATTACATTGAGACAGTGCTTAAACTGAAATTTTCAAACTGCAAAGTAATCGATTATGGAAAACATATAATCGACTATCTGATTTAGTTAGTCAACTAACCTCAGCAGATTTTGAAAATATTGTTTAAATGTGAAACAAACGGATTGAATTTGTTTATTCTCATGTTCGTGTATTTTCTTTTGTATGTCAAACCATGGGAAAGCAAATATGGATATCTCACAAAGCAATCTTGGATCAAATATTTGTTTAGTTGATTCATGTACTACACATACGATACTCAAAGAAAAGAAATATTTCTCCCAACTAAGTATGTGTATGGCAGATGTTACTACAATCTCTGGTAGTAGTAAATTGATTGAAGGCTCCGGAAGAGCAACTATAACTCTGCCTAAAGGAACAATGTTTATCATAGAGAATTCAATGTTCTCCTCCAAGTCTAAGAGAAACTTGTTGAGTTTTAAAGATATACGCCGGAATGGCTATCATGTTGAGACAATAGATGAGAATAATCTTGAATATGTCATCATTACAAAGAATGTCTCTGGCCAAAAGAGGGTTATTGAGAAATTCCCGTCTTTATCTTGTGGCCTGTATTGGACAAAAATTAGTGCAATTGAGGCACATTCAACAGTAAACCAAAAGGTTACTGATTCCAATACTTTTGTACTTTGGCATGATCGATTGGGACACCCTGGATCAATCATGATGAGACGGATTATAGAAAGCTCATATGGGCATCCGTTAAAGAATTTCAAAATTCTTTTAAATAATGAATTTTCTTGCACTTCTTGTTATCAAGGCAAGTTAATTACAAGACCATCACCAACAAAGGTTGGGACTGAGTCACCTACGTTTTTGGAACGTATACAAGGGGACATTTGTGGACCTATTCACCTACCTAGTGGGTCTTTTAGATATTTTATGGTCCTAATAGACGCATCCTGTAGATGGTCTCATGTGTGTGTGTTGTCATCACGCAACCTTGCGTTTGCAAAACTAATGGCACAAATCTACGAGCACATTTTCCTGATAATCCAATCAAGTCTATTAGACTGGATAATGCTGCTGAGTTTTCATCCCAAGCATTTAATGATTATTGCCTATCAATTGGGATAAAAGTGGAACATTCTGTAGCTCATGTTCACACTCAAAACGGTCTTGCAGAATCTTTAATTAAACGCCTGCAGTTGATGACCATTACTCATAAAAACGAGGCTGCCCACTTCGGTATGGGTCACGCCATTTTGCATGCAGCAATGCTAATTCGTCTCAGACCGACGAATTATCACAAATATTCCCCGTTGCAATTGGTTTTGGGTCATGAACCCAATATATCCCATTTAAGAACCTTTGGATGCGCAGTATATGTGCCTATAGCACCACCATACCGCACCAAAATGGGTCCGCAAAGAAGGTTAGGAATATATGTTGGGTTTGAATCGCCCTCCATTATTCGCTACCTCGAAACATTGACAGGTGATTTGTTCACTGCACGATTTGCAGACTGTCAATTTGATGAGACACTTTTCCCAAAATTAGAGGGAGAAGTTGGTGAAACCAAACGGGAAATTTTGTGGAAAAATGCATCATTATCTCATCTTGATCCACGTACCTCTATTTGTGAAAAAGAGGTGCAAAAGATTATCCATTTGCAAAGAATAGCAAATCAAATGCCTGACGCATTTACGGACTTGAAAAGGATAACAAAATCCCACATCCCCGCGGAGAATGTTCCAATCCGTATTGATGTCCCTGTTGGACAATCATCTAGTGTCATATCCAATGAGTCGAATGCACGCCTGAAGCGTGGCAGGCCATTAGGTTCCAAAGATCGAAATCCTAGAAAGAGGAAAGCAAACGATCAAAATGACACTACGAAAGAATTTCATGAGGAAATTCATGAATTAATAAACTCTGAGATTCATGAAGAATCCTTTGAGCCCGACACTCAGGAAAATAAGGAACTATCCATAAATCCAATCGATATTGAGGCAAATATTAATCGAGTGGATATAGTGGTGGATTATGTCTTTGCTTTTAATGTCGCATCTAGCATTATGCAAGAAAATGAGGATCTTGGACCTCAATCTGTTGAAGAATGTTGAAAAAGACATGATTGGCCAAATTGGCAAGAAGCAATTCAATCAGAATTGAATTCGCTGGCAAAACGTGAAGTTTTTGGCCCTATAGTTGAAACACCTAATGGTGTTAAGCCTGTTGGCTATAAATGGGTCTTTGTATGCAAGAGAAATGAGAAAAATGAGGTACAAGGATATAAGGCACGCCTTGTTGCACAAGGATTTTCTCAAAGGCCTGGTGTCGATTATGAAGAGACATATTCACCTGTAATGGATGCCATAACCTTTCGTTATCTCATTAGTTTTGTTGTCCTTGAAAAGCTTGACATGCATTTAATGGACGTGGTTACTGCCTATCTTTATGGCTCACTTGATAATGAGATATACATGAAAATTCCCGAGGTACTCAAAATGCCAAACACTCATAATTCAAAGTCCCGGGAAATGTTTTCAATCAAATTGCAAAGATCCTTGTATGGTCTAAAGCAATCAGGACGAATGTGGTATAATCGTCTTAGTGAGTATCTATTAAAAGAAGGCTATATAAATGATGTCATTTGCCCGTGTGTTTTTATAAAGAAAACAACATCGGAATTTGTTGTACTTGCCGTATATGTCGATGACATAAACCTTATTGGAACCCTCATAGAACTCCAAAAGGCAATTGATTATCTAAAGAATGAATTCGAGATGAAAGATCTCGGAAAGACAAAATTATGTCTTGGTTTGCAAATTGAATATTTGGCAAACGGAATTTTTGTTCATCAATCTACCTATATAGAAAAGGTACTGAAACGGTTTTACATGGATGGAGCACATCCTTTTAGTACTCCGATGGTTGTTCGATCACTTGATGTGAATAAAGACCCATTCTGACCGCAAGAAAGGAATGAAGAGCTACTTGGTCCTGAAGTACCATATCTTAGTGCAATTGGCGCACTAATGTACCTTGCAAATACTACAAGGCCTGACATAACCTTTTCAGTTAATGTCTTAGCAAGGTATAGCTCGGCTCCCACAAGGAGACATTGGAACGAGATCAAACATATATTGCGGTACCTAAAAGGGACTACCGATATGGGCTTATTTTATGGCAATAATTGCAGCCCTGATCTTGTTGGTTATGCTGATGCTGGATATTTATCCGACCCACACAAGGCTCGATCTCAAACAGGTTATGTGTTTACCTGTGGAGGCACCGCCATATCTTGGCGATCGACTAAGCAATCAATTGTGGCTGCTTCATCTAATCATGCCGAGATAATCGCTATTCATGAAGCAAGTCGGGAGTGTGTGTGGTTGAGGTCTATCATACATCATATTCAAGACAAATGTGGTTTGAAGTGTAACAAACTACCCACGACTTTGTATGAAGACAATGCAGCATGTATAGCTCAATTGAAGGGAGGATTCATAAAAGGAGATAGAACAAAGCATATTTCACCAAAGTTATTTTTCACACATGATCTTCAAAAGAATGGCGATATCAATGTGCAACAGATTCGTTCAAGCGATAATATTGCTGATTTGTTCACAAAATCTCTGCCAACGTCAACCTTCAAGAAGCTTGTTCACAAGATCGGAATGCGAAAACTCAAGGATATGAATTGATGCTCTTTTAAGGGGGAGTTAATGCGCGTTGCACTCTTTTTCCCTTACAAGGTTTTGTCCCAATGGGTTTTCCTTGCAAGGTTTTTAACGAGGCAACCAATAGGCGCATATTCAAACATGTGTACTCTTTTTCCTTTTCTATAATTTTTTCCCATTGGGTTTTGTTTTAGTTAAGGTTTTAACGAGGCACATTATTGAATAGACATTCAAGGGGGAGTGTTATAAATAGAACTCTATTTAAGGTTAATGTCTATATTTAGAGAGATTCTAGGGTTTACTACTTGGTGGCTAAGTCACCATCTCCCTATAAATATAGGGGTTCTATTCCATTGTAAATCATCCCAAAGTATCAATAAGAATACTCCTCTCTCTACTTTTCTCTCTATTGTTCTTGTTCTTGTATTATTGTTCTTGTTTTTTATATTATTTCATAACAAAAACTTATTTCATTCAAATTGGAATCATAGAGAAAAATGAAAAAGTTGAATCTCCTCAATTAACCATCACTTGATAAACAAATTAGTGTGCAAAAGATGGACACAAAGAAAAAGTCAAATGCCAAAAAAAATACCATAGAATCATAGACGAATATATGATTTGGACTTTATGAGTTCGAATTTGGAATACTACTGCATCTCCTCTATTTCACCAAGTTCGAATTTTTTTTTTGTACTTAATGGGGTTATTATATATACAGGGTATAAACCAAAACTATTGAATTCAGTTTAACTCATACAGTCCAAACCACCTTAACAATACGAAGAATTTCTCATTTCGAACAAACATTCAGAGCATAAGCTCATTTTTACGATCCAACCATTTATTAATTCGACCCATTTTAACCCAATTAAATTTAGCCCGACGTGTCCATTTGTAACTTTTAAGTCAAAACGTAATTATTTTAGCCCTACACGAGAGAGAATAACTAAAAGAACAAATGTCAAGAATAAAATAGCGATACGTACATATTTAGCTAAATGTAATAGCAGTGAAACTACAGTAATGGATTTGAATATAATTATATGCCCTTGATAGGAAGGTCTAGAGATCAAGTATTAGGGTTGTAGGCTAGGGGGTAGTAGAGTTTTCCCTACTTCATATCGGGGTGAGGCGGGATTAGATAGGGTTGATCTTAGATGGCTGACAGTTTATGTTGAGTCCACACTATCCATTATGTTTATCTTAGCAACTGGTTACTGTTATTGCATGTCATTTACATTTTGGTTTTTATGCTTTTGTTACTATTTTTACGGTTTCTGCTGAAGTTGCTAATAAATAGTCTTTTCTTATTTTTATTTCCCTCTTGCTGAGTTAAGGGTCTATCGGAAACATCCTCTCTGCTCCATTCGGGTAGAGATAAGGTCTGCGTACAAATTACCCTTCCCAAACCTCACTATGAAATTTTACTGGATGGTTGTTTGTTGTTGTTTTAAAGTAGTAAGGTGCTAGTCATTCATCAATATGCAATGCTCCATGAAAACTTGCTAGCTGCAGCGGCGTAACCACGTACAGTGAATGGTTGTCAGTTGAATACTCTTTTTCGGAAAATTATATTATTATATACAGAAGATTATACTATGTTTATATGTCAAAATTTACTTTCTATATACAACAAAAAAAAATATAATTTCATAGTAGGGCCTGGAAGAGTAGTGTGTACGCAACCTTACTTTTACTTTGTGAAGGTAGAGCGGTTGTTTCCAACAAAAATCTCGGCTGAACAAAGTTTTAGCACTACAATAATAAAAGAAAAACAAGACATGACAACACCGACAAGTCATATGAAAGCAACATAAATAACAATAAGATAGTAAGAAGATGTAAATGAAAAAAAAAAAAAACAGGTAATCAAAGAAACATAATATCAGCCAAATGCGGGAGTAAGTACTATAATACTATCGGTATGAATCTAGACTTTTCGTATTACTTTTTACATATGTATATTAAATCTTGAACAAACTTAACTAAATTTCTAACTTCGCTGTTACTGGTTCGCAGTGATCAGCAAAATATAAGTATGAAAATATAATCATTTAAGATGAAAGATGCATACCATGAAAGCTAGACCAGAGACCATAGCCCAAGAGTTACCAATATTTGAGGCAGCAAGTTGGAAGTTCACCAAGATGTCCAGCAAACATGACAGATACAAGGTTAATGAAGTAGAAGCTGCTCGTCACGACGATCATCGACAACGAAAACAGTATCTGATTCTTTGCTTCTTCCATATCCATTACCTTATTCCACCACATGTTTGTTGCCGCTGCCGCCGCCGCTGCCGCCCGTTCTTCGCTGGATAACAGGGGACTTTTATGACTACTTGATAGTTGTTCATTGCCATATCTTTGCTGCCTGTGCTTTCACTCTCGCTCACTCTACTATGATGATCTCTTGTTATAAGGAAAAAATTATTATCTACCAATTTAGAAACAATTATTAGAAGTTTAAATTAAGTAATTGCCTAATTTAGAACGATATCATTTTCTTTTAATTGAACTAACAAGAATATAATGTAATTGGTTCTTGAACTACACATCATCTGAGTCCCTAATAACTCAAGATATGTAGGCGGTTCAAAATAAGGACTCGGCTGCTTATTTTTCTTTTATTTTCTTCCTCTTTTGAATAACGGTATGGTAATAAAATTAGTCACCCGGCTTACTTTGTCTTTGCCTGAAAACAATTATTTTTGGAAAAACTACACTGTATAGGTGCTCCTGAAAATACTAACCACCAAAATATAAATTAATATATAACATAGATATTTTATAAATAATTAGTGTAGATTTTTCCTGAAAGCTTTTATGTTGAAAACTGATAAAAATAAGAATTTTTCCTAAAAATTTCATTTGAGTTGTCTTCAGTCAATATTTTGAGTAAATGAATTCAGATTCGTGTTTTGACTGTCCATGTGGGTCCGTATCGTAATTTGAGAATCGGGCGTATGCCCAAAATCAAATTCGGAAGTTCTTAACCCGAGATATCGGACTTTGTCGAAATTTGAAAGTTAAAGGCTAAATAAATTTGAAATGTTTGACTTTCGGATATCGGGTTCGTACTTTGGTTCTGGAACCCGATGTAGGTCCAATACCATATTTATGACTTATCTATGAAATTTGGTGAGAAACGGAGATGGTATGACATGATTTGAACGTCCAGTTGTAAAAATAGAAGTTTCAAACTTTTCTTGAAAATTTCATTTTGATTTGGTGCTCAATTCGTAGCTCCAGGTGTTATTTTGGCAATTTGATCACGCGAGCAAGTTCGTATGATATTTTAGACTTGTGTGCATAGTTAGTTTAGAGCCTTGAGGGCTCGGATGAGTTACAGATAGGCTACAGAGTGAAAATTGGACTAAGAATATTGCTGGTATTTCAAGTTCTGGTGTAGGCCTCTGATCTCGCATATGCGAGATCAGGAATCACATTTACGACCTCCGAGGGTTTCGCATTTGCGAGATACTTCTCGCATTTGCGAAGAGTAGTTGGGACACATAGAATTCGCATTTGTGAAACATTCTTTGTATTTGCGAAATGAGTCAGGGTAAGGAAGTGATCCTACATACAATCATATGATTGCAATTGCGGAAGGCCAGGTTCGTATTTGCGAAGAGAGCAGGGATGTAAGGATTATCGCATTTGCAGGGCTAGCATTTGCGAACCTCAGGTCACAAATATGACACCTGCAATTGATCACAAATGACTTAGATGTGATTTTTTGTTCATTCTTCAAATTTTCAAACTCAAGAACTCTAGCGGAAATTTTTGAAAAAAAAATTCCAAATCATCGGTAAATGATTCTAAACTAGTTTCTTTCAATCCTCCATAATATTTCCTTAGATCAACTAAAAAGTTTGTGTTTTCATAGTGAAAATTGGGGGTTTTGGGTAGAATTAGAAATTTTTATAAATTGGGTGATGTTCCAAACGTCAATACCACACGGGGAGAGGGGGGGTGATTTGTGTGGTACCCAATTTTCAATCTAGAAGAACTTGGTTCTTCTAGGTGTTCTGACTACTACTATTTGCAGAATATAAAAATACAAAATTAAAGAACACATAGATTTTTACGTGAAATACATCTGGCTCAAAAGGTGAAAAAAAATCACGACCTACTACTCAGTAGGATTTTCCAAACATCCACTAAAGTCAACGAGCAAAAACAGCATTTACAAAACTCTTGTAAATCTAAGGATTAATTCTAATCCAGTGTGGAACACAGCCTAAACTGTTACGATACCTTCAAGTTAACTCTAACTTGAATACTCAAAGTTCCTAATACAATTGCTTCTATGAAAGCTGGAAAAGTACAATCTTAAACCACCTACTACAATTGAACTAGAATAAGAATAAACACAGTGGAATTGGTTCTTATATCTCGTTCAAGTAGCTGCAGGAGTGCACACTTTAGTCTCACATAAATTACTTGCAAAATTGCCTTGCTCTTTTGCTCTCAATTTAGTTTAACTTCTGTGTATGTGCATACTTATAAAAGAGAACAAACTCAGTTATTTATTAAGTTAGTAATCAGAGTTTTATTGAGACTCAATTGCTGATCCTCCATCGAATTTGAGTCCTAGAACAATACAAACTCCAACCCTTATCCTCGATCTGGATTGGGTTCTCTTCTCATAAGGAGACTTCTTCTCATTATCCCATATGCAATCTTTTCGATCAGTTCAGAAGATATTGTTGCTTGATCTCTAAGACTTGTCTTCTTCATGTGCATATCATATGCATATGTTGATAACCACTGTGTCTCACAAGATGGACCTGGTCCATCACCGAGTTCATTTGTCATTCTTCAAAACTTCAACTAAAATTGGGCCAACAAATTCCCCCTTTTTGATTATGACAAACTCTGTACTTTTACTGATCAGAGAACCTATCAAACTAAGCTAAATGCTTATACAAAATAGTCCACAAAAAGAAAGAAAAATCCCTAATCTGGATCACTAGGGGGTTACTAGACTGGTTCAAGGACAGTGCTGGAGGACCTAAGGCTTGTAGGAACTAGAGGGTTGGGATTGGAGAAGATTGGACATTGTTTGAAGCATCCCTTTACCCTTTTCCTTTGCTCGCTCATCTTTCAGGCTATTCCTCTCATTTTCCAATTCAGCAATACTGGCCTGGAGCCTAGCAATCTCACCATCCTTTGTCCCGCACTCTTGAACCAAGGCCCTAACCTTGCTGTTCACAGGAGACAGAGATGAACAAGGTTCGACTGGGGCTACACTGAGGAGATAGTCACAAGCATGCAGGGTTTTCACACTAAAATGGTCCTTGTTGGAGGTCATCTACCATTTCTTCAAGAGAACATTCAACCTATCTAGCATAGTCATCAGTATAAACCTATAAGGGGTAACATAAGCCTTGGAGCCATTTATGACCCTGTCCAGCAAGTTGACAATGAAGGCAAGCCAGTTAATCTGCTTTCTTCTCACAAGGCATTCCAGAAGAACCAAGTCCATGTAGTTAACACTATGCCTTTTTTCTTGTCTAGGCAGCAGACACTTGTTCACAATTTAAAATAGCACCTTGTGCTCAGGCTTCATATCACTCTTCTGCACAAATCTTGCCTCTGGCACATCTTGAGCAGACTCTGTATCACAGAAGTTTTTGGTGCTTTGGAGAGCACTAGGAAGATCATCTAAACAAGTCCACCTCTACCTAGTGTAGTCATCATAACCCTCACGGGGTATGTCCAGAATCTTGCCCAATTTAGGTGCATCAAACTGCACCTTCACTCCCCTAACCACATTGGTGACTACCCCATTTTTCACAATGGCATTAGCCATGAACTCGATCAGCTCCTTTCTTGCCAGCATTCCATCCAATTGAAGAACCATGTCTTTCCAACCTTGTGCATCTAGGGCATCGAACAATCTAATCATGCCTGGCTCCTCCAGGTCTTTCAGCAACCTCCCATTCAGAATCTTTCTCCTGCCAAAGATGACAAATCGATCTTGTTCCTTTTCAGCCTCCTCCTCTTCGTCTTCTCCACTCCATTCTTCTTCTTTTACCTATTTTCTCTTCACTACAAACCTAGTTCTTTTGGCCAAAGAGGTTCAACAGATAAAGATTTTGAAGACTTCTGTCCTTTTGGTTTGCCAATGGGAACCTCCACAGTCGTACCTCTTTCTTTATGGATCAGTTCCATCTAATTGTGCGTACAAGTAAATCAAGGGCAATGTCTACCCCTACTCCTTGTTGAGATAATGAATGGCGGAACATGTCCGCAAGATTGTAATCGAGAGAGACCCCTTGTATTGAGACTCAGGAAGAGTGAATGATATATTGGATATGGCAAAGCGACGCACCTCCGGATCAAGTATAAGTTCTAGACCTCGGGAGACACGATGAACGATTATGCACTACGGATAGAGGGACATAATATTTGCCCTCAACCGGATACCATGGCGCGTGTCACACCCCTTTTTTCACCTTAAACCTCTTTAAAAAATTTCTAAAGTGATTTAGATCTCAAAAGGGTTTTCAAAATTGAATGTGACAAAAGATATGTTTTAAAAGGAGTTTCTATGAATCACCACTTAACATAAGTCACAGTGTGACAAGTCACCATTTCAAACCAATTTTCCCTTAAAAAACAATTTGAATCTAAACTAGTTTGCACCAGAAATCTAAGTAAGGAGGTTCGTTTGATTTAGGGAGAATGTGTTAGGCACTCCTCAAGTCCCGTAATTGGTACGGTTGCATACCTAGTCTTATTATTTTACTGTTTCTTTTCCTTCATAAAAATGTTTCTTTTTGATTCTATGTAACTTAATAGTCATTGTTATTGAAATTGGCTAAAGTTGGCAAGTGAAATGTTAGGCGTCATCACGCTCTTGACGGTTGTAATTCTGGGTCGTGACAAGTTGGTATTAGAGCACTAGGTCGCCTAGGCCTCACTTAGAGTCTGGAGGATTGGTACAGAGACGTCTGTACTTATCTTCAAGAGGCTACCAAGTTTAGGAAGAAATATCACTTCTATTCTTCTCTGACGTGCGATTTTGTTCTCTTATTGCCAATTGAACTCTTTTACTACTGTTCTCTCGCAAATGGTAAAAACACGTACCGCATATTTAGCTGAGTAGCAGCCAGAGTCCCCAATAGTAGCTCCTACGAGGGGCAGAAGTCGAGGTTGAGGCCATGATAGAAGCCGAGGCAGGGGCTGAGCTCAGGCTAGAGCTCGGGTAGCAGCACCAGCAGCAGAACCTCAAGTGGCGTTTGATGAGGAGGTTCCAACCCAGTCTCTTCCTTCCGGACCAACTCAGGTCCCAGAGGAGTTCATCGCCACCCTAGTGCTTCAGGATGCTTTAGTCCATTTGGTGGGCCTTATGGAGAGTGTGGCACAAACTGGCACATTTCACATAGCACCAGTCATCTCTTAGGCTGGAGGAGGAGCACAGACTCCTGCTACTCACATCCTAATGCAGATGACTCCTTAGTATCAGACTCCAGCAACTCAGCCAGTTGGAGTGGTATAGCCAGTTGTTGCAACACAGTCCAGTGGTGGATGAACTAAGTCCTCTGAGAGCTTATTGAGGTTGGACAAGTTCACCAAGCTCATTCCAGTTCACTATAGTGGTGCACCTTCTGAGGACCCACCTGATTATCTTGACTATTGCCATGAGGTGTTGCTGAACATAGGGATAGTGGAGACCAATGAGGTCGATTTTGCCGTCTTTTAGATGACGGGTTTCGCCAAGAGAGAGTGGAATGATTTTGGTTTGTCCAGACCAGTTGGGTTTCCTGCTTTTACTAGGGACCAATTCTCTCAGATATTTCTTGAGAAGTTACATCTGGTCACCCTGAAATAGGATTATCACAGGCAGTTCAAGCCTCTGTAGTAGAGCAGTATGACATTGAGTCAGTATGAGACCCGTTTTGTAGATCGGGCCTGTCATGCCGTTCTTCTACTTCCTATTGAGAGAGAGAGAGTGTGTGTGTGTGTGTGTGTGTGTGTGTGTGTGAGGAGGTTTATTAAGGGCCTTGAGCAGCCTATCAGATTACAAATAGCTAGGGAGACTAGGAGTAAGATTTATTTTCCGACGGCTGCCAGTGTTGCCAGGCGAGTCGAGACGGTTCTTGCTTAGGGGAATGGTCAAGGGTCTGATAAGAGGCCTCGTCACTCTGGCAGATTTAGTGGAGCCTCATCTAGATGCCGGGGTACTTTTGGTAGAGGCCATCCTCCTAGGCCGTTTCATTTAACACTCCAAGCAACCCGTGGTGCTTCAGGTGGTCGTTGCCTCATATGCATTATTACGACTAGCTAGCATATAGTGCACCACTAGCTCCTTTTAGTTCACCTCTGCTCCAAAGTTTTAGGGTGGATACTTCGGTTGACATGGTCTGTTTCAGGGTCAACAGTCACAGCAATCGATGTCCTATTATACCTTTGGTGATCCGAGGCACATTGCTAGATTTTGCCCTTGTACATCGAGTAGTGCTCAGCATTAGGGTTCTCGTGTCATGGTCCCGGCACCAAGTGCTTCACCCTTCTCTCAGCCAGCTAGAGGTAGGGTTCAAGTAGCCACAGGTGGAGGTCAAGATGCTAGAGGTGGAGGCCAGCCAGCTAGGGAACATCCTAGAGATGTAGTTCAGAGTGGTGGTCCCCAGCCCCAATGCTATGCATTTTCAGCTAGGCCTAAGGTTGAGTCCTGTGACGCCATTATCATTGGTACTGTTTCAGTTTGCAGTAGAGATGCTTCAGTTCTATGTGATTTGGGTACTTGTTCTTATGTGTCATCCTATTGTGTTTCATATTTGGTTGTGCCTAGTGATTCATGCTCCTATATATGTGTCCACACATGTGGAATATGCTATTGTTGTAGTCCGTGTTTATCGTTTGTGTATTGTTACCTTTGAGAGTCTTGAGACTAGTGTAGACCTCCTACTTCTCGATATGGTAGACTTTGATGTTATATTGGGTATGGATTGACTGTTACCTCACCATGCTATATTAGATTGTCACGCCAAGATGGTGATCTAATCCTTGCCGGGGTTTCCTCAATTAGAGTGGAAAGGGACTCCTGGGCATCCTACCAGCAAGGTTATCTCTTATATGAAGGCTCAACATATGATCGAGAAGGGGTGTCTAGCTTATTTGGATTATGTCCATGATTCTAGTGCGGAGCCTCCTTCCATGGATTTTGTACCAGTTTTCCGTAAATATCCCAAGATATTTCCTGCTGACCTACTGAGGATGCCACCCGACAGGGATATAAACTTCTATATTGACTTGGCTCCGGGCACTTAGCCTATTTCTATTCCGCCATACCGTATTGACCCGCCAGAGTTGTAAGAATAGAAGGAGCAGTTGCAAGATAAAGGCTTCATTAGACCAAGTGTCTTACCTTGAGGTGCGCTCGTGTTGTTTGTAAATAGGAAAGATGGATCTATGAGGATGTGCATACATTAGCGGTTATTGAACAAGATCACTATTAGGAAAAAGTATCCATTACCGAGTATTAATGACTTATTTGATCAGCTTTAAGGTGCCAAGGTATTTTAAAAGATCGACTAGAGGTCCGGCGACCATTATTTGAGGATTAAGGCATCTGATATCCCTAAGATAGCCTTTCGGACTCGATATGAGCATTATGAGTTTCTAGTGATGTCATTTGGGCTGACAAATGCCCCCAACGATATTTATGAATTTCATGAACTCGGTGTTCAAGCCTTATTTGGATTCTTTTGTGATTGTGTTTGTTGATAGCATATTGATCTACTCCCGTAGTCGAGAGGAGCACCAGCAGTATCATCAAATCGTACTTCAGACTCTGAGAGACAACCAATTGTTTGTTTTTAAAATGCGAGTTTTGGTTGGACTCAATCACTTTCTTGGGGCACGTTGTGTCAACGAAGGGTATTCAGGTGGATCCTAAGAAGATTGAGGTAGTTCAGAATTGGCCTAGACCTACTTCAGCTATAGAGATCCGAAGTTTCTTGGTTTTGGCAGGTTATTACCCAAGCCCAAGAAGGATGCCCTGTTCAGATGGTCAGACAAGTGTGAGACGAGCTTTCAGAAGCTCAAGTCTTCTTTGAATAGAACACCAGTGTTGGATTTTCTTATAGATTCAGGAATTTATACAGTATATTATGATGTATCTCATATTAGGCTTGGTGCGGTATTGATGTAGGATGACAAGTAATTTCATATGCTTCGTGGTATCTGAAGGTTCACGAGAATAATTACCCCGTTTATGACCTAGAGCTGGCATCCATTGTTCATGCGCTGAAGATTTGGAGGCAATTTGTACGGCGTGCCGTGTGAGGTATTCACAGATCATCGAAGATTGCAGTATGTGTTCAAGCAGAAGGAGCTCAAATTGAGGTAGAAGAGGTGGTTGGAGCTATTGAAAGACTATGATATCACCATCTTGTATTATCCCGGTAAGGCCAATATGGTGGTCGATGCTTTGACTAGAAATTCAGCAAGTATGGACAGCCTTGCGTACATCCCAGTCGGAGAGAGACTGCTTGCATTAGATGTTATGGCCTTGGCCAATTATTTCTTGAGGTTGGATGTTTCCGAGCCCAGCCGTGTTCTAGCTTGTATAGTCGCTCGGTGTTTATTATTTGAGCACATCAGAGAGTGACAGTATGATGGACCTCATTTTCTTGTCCTTAGGGACACAGTGCAGCACGATGGTGCCAAACAGGTTACTGTCAGAGATGATGAAGTTTTGCGGATGCAGGGTCGTGTTTGTGTGCCTAATGTGGATTGACTATGTGAGTAGATTCTTGAGGAGCCTACAATTCTCAGTATTTTATTTATCCAGGTGTCCCAAGATGTATCAGGACTTGCGACAACATTATTGGTGGAAGAGGATGAAGAAGGATATAGTTGCATATGTAGCTCACTGTCTAAATTGTTAGCAGGTAAAGTGTGAGCATCAAAGACCTGGTGGTTTGCTTCAAAAGTTAGAGATCCCTAAGTGGAAGTGGGAGCGTATCATTATGGATTTCGTTACTGGGCTCCCACGAACTCAAAGGAAGTTTGATGCAGTTTGAGTCGTTGTGGACAGGCTGACCAAATCACCGCATTTCATTCCTATGGAATTTACTTATTCTTTAGAGCGGTTGGCAGAGATTTATATTTGCGAGATCGTCCATCTTCACGGTGTGCCTGTGTCTATCATTTCTGATCGAGGTACGCAGTTCACCTCTCATTTTTTGAGGGTAGTACGGCATGAGTTGGCCACACGGTTGAGCTGAGCACAACATTTCATCCTCAGACAGACGGACAGTCAGAGCACACTATTCAGATATTGGAGGATATGATCCACGCTTATGTTATAGACTTCGGAGGTTCGTGGGATCAGTTCTTTCCGCTTGAGGAGTTTGCCTACAATAACAGTTATCAGTCAATCATTTAGATGGCTCCTTATGAGGCATTATATGGTAGGTGGTGCAGATCGCGAGCTGGAGGTTTCGATCCATGGGATGATCGGTTATTGGATACATACTCGATACATGATGCCTTTGATAAAGTCAAGATTATCCAGGATCGACCTTGCGCAACTCAGTCCGAGCAAAAGAGTTATGTCGTCCGTAGAGTTTAGGATGTTGCATTCCTAGTCTGAGAGAGAGTGTTGCTCCGGGTATCACCCATGAATGGTTTGATGAGTTTGAGAAAAGGACAAGTTGAGCCCTAGGTATATCAGACCTTTTGAAATTCTTGAGTAAGTGGGAGAAGTGGCTAACAGGCTCGTATTTCTATATGGGTTTTTAGTAGTTCAACCGGCATTCTATATGTCTATGCTCTGGAAGTATAATGACAGCCTGTCCCACATGTTATGTTTCTGCACTATCCAGTTTGACAAGGTTTGACTTATGAGGAGGAGCCGGTGGCTATTCTAGCCTAACAAGTTCGTCAGTTGAGATCGAAGAATTACCCTTTAGTTCGAGTGTTCTAGAGAGGTCAGCCCATTGAGGCAGCTACCTAGGAGTGCGAATCGGATATGCGGAGTAGATATACCCACCTTTTCACTAGCCCAAGTACTTTTCTATGTCCGTTCGAGGACGAACCGTTTTTAGAGATGGAGAATATGATGACCAGAAAGGTCATCTTACGTTTTAGAACCCAATTCTACGCTTTTAAGCTTTAACACCTTATTTTATCCCTCTTCTATTTGCTTGCGCAGTCCAGGCGTGTTTTTGGATAACTTTTATGTTAAAAACTGATGAAAATAAGAATTTTGCCTAAAAGTTTTATTTGAGTTGACTTTGGTCAACATTTTGAGTAAACAGATATGGATTCATATTTTGACCATCCGGTAGGTCCGAATCGTGGTTTGAGACTTCGGTGTATTCCCGGAATCGAATTCAGAAGTCCTTTGCCTGAGATATCGGACTTTGTCGAAATTTAAAAGTTAAAGACTAAATGAATTTGAAATGTTGGACTTTTGGGTATCGGGTCTGTATTTTGGTTCTGGAACCAGGTATAGCTCCAATACAATATTTATGACTTGTCTATGAAATTTGGTGAGAAACGGAGATTGTTTGACGTGATTCAGACTTCCAATTATGATAAAGAAGTTTCAAAGTTTTCTTGAAAAATTATTTTGGTGCACATTTCGTATTTCTAAGAGCTATTTTAGCTATTTGATCAAGCGAGCAAGTTTGTATGATATTTTTAGACTTGTGTGCATAGTTGGTTTAGAGCCCCGTTGGATCGAGTGAGTTTCGGGTAGTCTATGGAGTGAAAATTGGACTTAGAACATTGCTGGTATTTCTAGTTCTGGTGTAGGCCTCTGATCTTGCATTTGCGAGATCAAGCATCTCATTTGCGACCTCAGAGGGTTTCGTATTTGCGAAGAGTAGCTGGGCCACATAGAGTTCGCATTTGCGATGTGAGTCAGGGGAAGTTAGTGATAGCAAATGCGACCATATAGTTGCAATTGCGGAAGGTCAGGTTCGTATTTGCGAAGAGATTAGGGATGTGAGGATCATCGCATTTGCGATTGATTCTTTGCATTTGCGGGGCTCGCAGTTGGGGACCCTAGGTCAAAAATGCAACACTTGCAACTGATAAAAAATGACTTAGACATGTTTTTGGTTCATTCTTCAAATATTCAATCTCAAGAAGCCTAGAGGCAATTTTCAAATTTTTCTTCCCAAATCATTGGTAAGTGATTCTAATCTAGTGTCTTCCAATCTTTCACTACATTTCCTTAGATTTCAACGAAAAATGTTATTTTTTCATTGTGTAAATTAGGGGTCTTGGGTAGAATTAGAGATTTTTGTAAATTGGGAATTTAGACCTCAAATTAAGGTCAGATTCCAAAATAAATTATATAACCAGGCTCGGAGGTGAATGGGTAATCTGGTTTTGGTCCAAATTTTGAGTTTGGACCAAGCGAGCCCGGGTGTTGAATTTTGTTAATTTTTTTTATATAACATAAATTGAATTCTTTACAATCGTGCGTAGTTCCTAAGGCTTAATTTGAATAGGTTGGTTGGTAATTTGCTAGATTCTACTGGTTTGTAGGCTTTTTTTCAAGGCAAAGCGGTGGTTGAGCTTTGAGTTTTATCATTGGAGCGAGATAAGTGTCATGGTTAACCTTTACTTGAGGGAATATGACTAGTTTGTCTATTTACTATATGTTTAGATGCTGGGTACAACATATAGGTTACGTGACGAGTACCTATGTGTTGTTATTGGATTAAAGCAGGCGGGTGAGACTTGGTTTCTTGCAATTATTGCTTCCTTTATTCATGTTATCCATGTTTAGACTAGTATCATTAAATTAATTGTTCTTGACATTTTTACGTATCTTTTGATGACAATTTAGTATTGATTTCGAAGTTGAGGTTGGTATTACGAAACCAAATGTTGAAGTAAGGCTTGTATTTGTTATTCCATATCCTTGTTCTTAATTGTTCATTGCTTTATGGTAAGGGATAATGTTAATGCATGAAGGGTGATGTCGTGCCATATTGTGAGTATAATACACTGAGGGTGATGTCGTGCCATATTCTTAGTGTAAAGCATGAAAGGTGATGCCATGCCATGTTATGAGAGTTAATGTACGAAGGGTGATGCCATGCCATTTCTATTGATATTATGGTGAGGTTGAGAGTAAAAACACGAAGGATGATACCATGAATTTTCCTTTATTGCGTTTACTTGTTCTTATTGGTTCAAGGTATATTGGTTGATCAAGTTCTCACTACTGTTGTGATTCTCTATCTTGTGATCCCCTCAACATGTCCTCCTCTCGATATTCCTTTTCTATCTTTTACTGCCATTATCTTTGTACATATACTGTTAAATTACACATGTTTATTATGTAGGTGTTTCGTCATAGTCTCATCACTACTTTATCGAGGTTAGGCTCAAAACATATCAGTACATGGTGTCGGTTGTACTGATATTATATTCCGCACTTATTGTGCAAATTTTGGTACCAACCCTAGCTGATTGTGAGGTCAGCAATTGGATTGCTTGGCATGAGGATTAAGGTAGATTTGTTGGCGTCTGCAGAGCATGGAGTCTCTTCCTAGTCTTATTATTTTACTTTTTTTCCAGAACAATATATTTTCTTTCAGACTCTGCTTGTAGTAAATCATAGTAGCTCGTGAGCTGTGAATCTAGATCCTAAACGTAATAGATATTATTGGTTTTATGGTATTCCGCAAACTAGTTTTAGATTCTGTTTAACTTAATTGCTTATGGGTTTTATGGTATACTGTTAAATTGCACAGGTTTATTAAGGAGGTATTTTGTCATAGCCTCATCACTAATTCGTTGAGGTTAGGTTTGAAACGTACCAGTACATGGGGTCGGTTGTACCAATATTACATCATGCACTTATTGTGCAAATTTTGGTACCAGCCCTAGCTGATTGTGAGGTTAGCAGGTAGATTGCTTGACAGCAGACTCAAGGTAGATCTGCTGGCGTCTGCAAACTCTAGAGTCTCTTCCTAGTCTATTATATTACTATTTTTTTCAGAACAATATATTTTCTTTCAGACTCTGCTTGTAGTAAATAATAGTAGCTCGTGAGCTGTGACTCCAGATCCTAAACATAACAGATGTTATGAGTTTTATGGTATTCTGCAAATTGGTTTTAGATTTTGTTTAACTTAATTGCTATTGTTATTAAAATTGGCTAAAGTTGGCATTAAGAATCCTCTAAGATTGATTTGCCTAGCAAGTAAATATTAGGCGCCATCTCGATCCCAATAGTGGAAATTCCGGATTGTGACATTAGCGGGAAAAAACATCGGCACAATATAATTCAAAATAAAGTGTATTTTCCTTAATCATGTTACTACTTGCTTAGATAAAATGTTGACACTTACGAATATTGGGTAAAATATAAATGTACACGAGTAAAAATGAGCCCATGAGATGCCTTGGTTTTCGATGAAGTAAACGAAGCAAGAAAAGTGAAGGCCAGGAAACAGAATCGAGGCAAGGAGCCCCTCGATCCGAGGTCCAGGTAAAATACCTGACCTCGAGAATATCGTGGCCATAGCCCAAGGTCCGGTTCGAAACCCAAAGGCCTAAAAAAAGATTACCTGACGATCGAGCACGACCAACAGAAGGCCGTAATATCCGCGGTCGGCCGGTTATCACGGCGTATCGATTCATAACAGCAGATAACCAGTGATTAGTTAAACAAAAGAGATTTTTATCTTTTTATAATATTATTCTTAAGGTAAAATTCTCATACTATATTAAAGGAAATCTGGATATTCATTAAAGACACTGTAACACACATCAAGGTGATATACTTTTATTTTTTCTCTATTATTAAAATTTTTTGCTTCATTTATCAAGTGCTTCGTTATTTTGATACCAGGATCGAAGGCATGAATTCCATTAAGGCTAGAATCGAGTCCAGGATCATTTTTCTTAAGTGGTTTGATAATTCATTGCATTCTTTTTCCATTTAATCGAACGACTTTTGTCATTTATATTGAATTAATTCGTATATCCTTAAAACCACATACAAATTTAATTATTATTCGTTTTTGAGGTAAACATAAATTAGAGGTCATATTCCAATTAAGAAACATAGACTAATTACAGTTGTGGTCAAGTGTCAATTGAATATCTTGGGTATCTTTACGCAAATAGTAGTTGAATATAGTATTTATCATCTCTAGTTTATATACATAGATTTTACATGGATATACACATATTGAGTCAAGGATTTATCAGAAACAACCTCTCTACTCAAACAAGGTAGGGGTAAGGTCTGCGAACATTCCACCCTCCTAAAACTGTATCTTCGTACACCCCACCCTCCTAAAACCCTATTTGGGCACACCCCACCCTCCTAAACCCCTACTTGTGGGATCACACTAAGCTTATTGTTGTTGTTGCTATTGTTGTTGTAGTAGTAGTATATACATAGTATGTATGAATTATTCATATATTATACATTCGATGTTTTTAATTTAAGCGGTTCAATAAGTAGCTTTTTAGATTAATTTATTATTTGGGGCTAGGGGCAAGCTTGCATATTACTACATAGACGAGATTAAAATGCAAATAAATGTTAGTTTGATTCATCTAATTGTGCGTACAGGTAAAATCGGGGGCAATGTCTAAACCTAGTCCTCGATGAGAGAACAAATAGGAGAAATAGATCTGCAAGATTGTAATCGAGAGAGTCTCGTATCGAGACTCAGGGAGAGGGAATGATATATTCGACATGGCAAAGCAACGCACCCTCGGACCAAGTATAAGTTATAGACCTCGAGAGACACGATGAACGATTATGCAGGACGGATAAAGGGCTATAATACTCGCCCTCAACCGGAAACCATGGCATGTGTCACACCCCTGTTTTCACCTTAACCCTCTTAAAAACAAATAACGTGATTTAAATCTCAAAGGGTTTTCAAAGTTGAAAGTGACAAAAGATATGTTTTAAATGGAGTTTCTCAGAGTTGCCACTTGACATAAGTCAAGGTGTGCCAAGTCACTATTTTAAAGCAGTTTTCCCTTAAAAAAATAATATTACTCTAAACCAGTTTGCACCAGAAATCTAAGTAAAGGGATTCATTTGAGTTGGGGAGAGGCTATTAGGCACTCCCCAAGTCCCGTAACTAGTACGGTTGCATACCTAATCAAACTGACTATAAAGAATACTCAAACCGAGGCAAAAAAAAAACAAACACTCAAGAGGTTCAAGGTTGTCCCCACCTAAAAAAATAAGAGAAAAATACTAAAATTCTATACTATGCTCACTCCAGGGTATCCGTCGCGGCCTCCAGTTACATTCAATACGGGCATACCCCAAATAAAAATATGTACAAGTTCTACGGGGCATTCCCTGAATGTAAACTAAATGGAACAACCTCTCACCTCAAATGTAATAAAAGACGCGATCTAAAATTTATCTACCCGAGTATGTCGGTCTAAACATGCTACTAGCGAATAATATAACAAAATTAAAATTAACACAATTAAGTACTAAGTTAACTGGGCAGCTTCACGTCCAAACCTTAAGTAATCCTCAAATGTATTCTTCATCTGGTTATGACCATAAAAGAGGGTGATTGCTAGAAAGCGTGAAAGGATAATCTCAAAACTCGGTCCAAGTTTAAACTCGACACACCAGCGACAATGAAGTTACATGATGGCTTCACACTTTGTTCACAATCACAAAACCAATTAGAGTATCCAACAGAATCCCCTTAGCAAACAAGATGGATTTAAACCATGGATCTCTAACATGCCTTTATATGGCCATGGATTGAAACAACTAAACAAATGATGATCAGAACACTCCAAACAGGAAACTTTAATCAATTTTAACTCAAATCTCATTTATGGAAACAGAGTTATAAGACTTGGAAAGGTTATCACAAAAGCATGATCACTAGCTAAGATTTCAAGATTTCAGTCCAAAATCCACATTAATCATTCATGTCGCCAAGAGAAAAATGCACCAAATAAATACCATAAACTTCTATTTGACACCTTTTTAATCATTGCTTGCTACGATCAATTTGGCCAATTAACTGGATGACATTAAACGGCCTTAATAGTGAAGCATGCGTCATGATAGCCCTAAAGGCACGACCTCGTTTTTACTGTAGCTTGTATAGCAGCTTTGTATAATTTGCTATCTAAAATTGAGGTACATGAAGGCAGCAACAGAGGCTCGAAAAAAACGTCAAACAAACTCCAGCAACACGAACCGAACCTCGACGGCGACGAACTCTGAACCAAATCTCAGTACCTCAAGCGCAATCCATTTTTGAAACCGAAAACCAAAGAGAAGAGAAACTGAAATCTCTTTTTGTTTTCTAATTTTTTGAAGTAAAAAAGAAACTGAAGAAGCTTGCTGTATCGGGCAAATTTGGCTCCCGACGTTATCGTGCTATCTATGCACGCCCTTGACATGGAGGCCGGTCCAACTAAGGCCGACCCGAGTAAGATTGATCCTAGTAAGTGGTCGGACCGGTTAACACGACTCAAGACTGCGTCGTTGGAAGCTCTGACTCTTTCGTACACTAAAGCCACCAACTTTTGTACTGTTCTTTGATTATTTCGAGGAAGGTCTCCTAATATATAAAGGAGACCTCCCCTTTGTAAAGACTCATGTGTATTTTGCTACTGAGAATATACAACTCTCTCACTCCCTCTCTTGTGCAAAGATTATTACTTGTTCCCTTACTCTTGCATCTTAAGATATTTACATCTCTTTTATATTTTCGATTGTTCTTGAGATTAATAAGTATTCAGATAACTTTTTAGCCAAACAATTTGGCGCCATCTGTGAGAATTTCGTGAATCAAAAATGTAGCTTGCTTCTAGAGATCCTTCAAGAACCACTTTCTATAACCTAAAATGGCTGAAAACAACGCAAGAATGAAAGCTATCGTGGATGTTAGAGCCGATCTTATAGGCCCTCTCAACGCGGCTGCTGAAGGGGATGCTCTACAGGCAAGCCCTAGTACCCTGATAAACGTGGAAAACCCACCTTTCCCTTCTGAAGATTTGGTGGTTCCACGAGAAAAAGAGACTCCTACATCTACCACTAAAGAAGCACCCCCAGAGGTAAAGAGGTTACTGGAAGAGTGGCTGACAAACGCCCTGAGTAGTTTAGCGGAGAAGCCACCCCAAAACGCCAGATGCGCACCAGCAACAAACCATGTTGCAGCGGAAGTTGAACCCGAGGTCACTCGAACGAACAACGTGCCCGTCGATGCTCAAGCTCACGGCGGCACACTCACAGCCATCCTCAAAAAGATGGAGGAAATGAAAAATGAAAATAGGCCGCTTTGCGACTAGATGAAGGAGCACCAAAATAGAGTAGACAAGATCCCGGGTGCACTTAAGCTGCTGCCAAAGCGAGACATGGAAAGGTTCGTTGAACAATCCTGCACAGAGGGAGCTGTACCATACCCCATCCCAAAGACCTTCAAAATGCCCCCTACTTGAACGTATATGACGGGACCTGAGATCCCGAGGACCATCTGATTCATTAAGTCACAGCAGTCAAAGATAACGATCTATCAAGGGACCAGGTACCATCTGTACTTCTGATAAAGTTTGGTGAAATGTTAACAGGAGGGGCCCTAACGTGGTACTCCCAGCTACTGGCCAAAAGAATCTCCACGTTGGTGGAAATGGCAGATAAATTTGTCACAGCCCACACATGAGCCAAAAAAGCGGAAGCACGGGTCAACGACATCTTTGCTATCTGACATACCTCAGGAGAAGGGCATAGAGAGTTCTTAGAAAGGTTTAACAGGGTCCGAATGAGCCTACCAAACGTGTCAGAAGGCATGGCAGTCACAACTTTTCAAAATGGGCTCAGCAGAGAAGGCTCAAGGGAAACCAAGAACTCTTTAGCCGCCTTATGAAATATCTCCCCACCACATGGGAAGAAATTCACAATGCCTACTGTGCCGAAGTACGTGGAGACGACGACAACCTTAATGGCCCAACCCGGCTGTTAATAGCGGTGCACCCAGAAATCCAAAGAGACTGACGCAACGAGGGACGACGGGAACAAGTCCCACGCCTCAATAGGGAGAGGCACCAACCATACATCAGATCTTCGCATTCGCCACCACCAAGGTATGCAGATGCCTTATAACAACATGTCACCCCACTGCGGAATGACAGAGGTATGCCTCATTTACTATCTGCACATAACTTTTGTGCATCTCCTTCAGAAGTAGTGTACACACTGGAGAAGCTGGGCAACAAAGTACAGTGGCCGGCAAAGATGAAGTTCGACCTCGCCACTAGAAAATCAAATGCCTTATGTGAGTTCCACCAGGAACGAGGGCACAAAACCGAAGACTGCATAGGTCTCCGGTAGGAGGTGGTCCGGATGTTGAACCAGGGATTCTTGAAAGAACTACTCAGCGATAAAGGAAAACTCAACTTCGCACATGGGCGGGAACAACCTCAAAACCCGCCAAGGCCGCCCTCACCAACGCAACATCAACATGATCATCGGGGACTGCAACGACTCAGCGATCAACTATGTCAAATTCACCACCACTCACAAATTAAAGCAAAAAATTGCTCACAAACGATATGACAACTTCAAAGATAGTATCACCTTCGATAAGTCTGATACCGACAATTTGTTTTCCCCCATTATGATGCTTTAGGTATTACTTTATGCATAGTAGATACTGACGATAAAAGGATTATGGTCGACAATGGCAGAGGCGCATGTATCATTCATCCAAGAGTCCTTGCAGTAATGGGACTCGGGGACAAAATAATACCACGCTGTATAACACCAACTGGTTTTAACAATGCAATGGAAAGAACCTCAGGGGAGGTAACTCTACCCGTTCTAGTGGGAGGAGTTACAATGGAAACCACTTTCCACATAATGAACCAAGAAACGACATATAACGCCATCATCAGACGTCCATGGATACATGCCATAAGGGCAGTCCCCTCCAGTTTCTACCAAGTGATCAAATTCCCTACCCCATGGGGGGTGTTCAGCATATGGGGTGAGCCACACACCGCCCAAGAGTATTGTAAAATCGCTCAGGATTACACGCACACCAAATAACTCAGAGGAGCAAGTGCGGAAGCATTGCAATCAGCCCTGTCGGGGACTAAGGTCCACTCGACAGAGGACGCTATCAAAGATCTCGACGATGTTGAGGCTAACAAGGCCACGGTCGAAGAACTCGACCCTGTCCAGCTGAGCAACAATGATTCCACAGAGAAGGCTTACATAGGCCACGGCCTTTCAAATCCAAGTAAGTATAGTGAATTTGTATCAAACCATGCAGACCTGTTTGCTTTTTACCATGCAGATATGCCAGGGATTCCATGAGAAATTGCCTCCCACAAACTGAATGTCACTCCGCTACACCCGCCCGTGCGGAAGGTAAGGAGAAAATTCAATGCCTCCATCGACGAAGCAGTAAGTGAAGAAGTAGACAAGCTACTGGAGAACAGTTTCATTAGGGAGTCCAAGTATCTGGAATGGGTCATCTACGTTGTAATGATTAAAAAGAAAAATGGGACGTGGCAGATGTGCTTGGATTTCACCGACCTAAACAAAGCATGTCCAAAAGATTTGTTCCCACTGCCCCACATCGACCAATTAATAGACGCAACGGCAGGGCATGAGCTGTTAAGCTTCCTGGATGCGTACTGGGCTACAATCAAATCATGATGGCCGAGGAAGATTAGGAGAAAACAACCTTCATCTCTCACCAGGGAACATACTACTACAAGGTAATGCCCTTCGGGCTCAAGAATGCGGGGGGCACATACCAAAGGCTGGTGACTACGATGTTCAAAGAACAACTCGACAAAACGATGGAGTTCTATATTAACGACATGCTAGAGAAGTCAGCAAAGAAAGAGGACCACCTCGATCACTTCAAAGAAGCCTTCGAAATATTAAGAAGATATGGTATGAAACTGAATCCTGAAAAATGCGCATTCGGTGTAGCCTCGAGAAAGTTCCTGGGGTTTCTGGTGTCACAAAGGGGCATCGAAGTCAACCCAGACCAGATCAAGGCCATAGAAGCCATCCCAGAAATACTAAGCAGCAAAAAACAAGTGAAAATGTTGATAGGTCGAATAGCCGCCCTCTCCAGGTTCATCTCACGCTACTTCGACAGGTGCCATAAGTTCTTCGATGTATTGAAAAAAAACCAAGGACTACAATGGAACGAAGAATGTGTCGAGGCCCTGAGGAATTTGAAGGCATATCTGTCATCGCCACCCCTACTAGTTAAAGGCAACCTAGGCGAATCGTTGTTGGTGTACTTCACCGTATCAGAAGTCGCGGTCAGCGCCGTCCTAGTGCACGAAAATAAAGGTACACAATCTCCTATTTATTACATTAGCAAAAATTTAGTGGACACCGAAACCCGGTACCCACACCTTGAGAGGTTGGCGTTAGCACTCGTAGTAGCTTCACGAATGCTATGACCCTATTTCCAGTGCCACCCCATAAGGGTAGTGACGACCTTCCCTTTAAGGAGCGTCACACAAGCCCGAACTCTCAAGACGGCTCGCCAGATGGGCTATTGAACTCAGCGAGCATGATATAACATACCTTCAAAGGACCGCCATCAAGTTGCAAGTCTTAGCCGACTTTATTGCCGACTTCAGTGCGGAAGTCCTGCAAGCGGCGGAACTTGAGGTACAATGTGCATCCTCCAAAAGCGACCCATGGGTCCTTTATACGGATTGCGCCGCCAATTCGTTGGGATGGGGACTGGGACTCGTCCTTGACGTCCCAATGGGCGAAACGATTTTCTAGTCCATACGATGCTCGAAAATGACAAACAATGAGGCCGAGTCTGAGGCTGTTATTGTAGGCATGAAACTAGCCATCAAGTATGGGGCTCGTCGAATCCTCCTCCATTGCGACTCCCAACTTGTGGTAAATCAGGTCACTGCGACTTATCAAATCAATGAGCATAGGCTACAAAAGTACCAAACAGAAATCCACAATGCTACTGGCTATGTTCGATGAATGTCGCTTTGAGCAAATTCCAAGAGCACGGAACGTCGAAGCGGACAGCCTAGAAAAGTTGGCCGCAACCACCAAAAACATCAACAAAGAAAGTGCGGTCACACTCCTCCACTCGGCCATTGATCATACCGAGGTACTTTCTTTAAACTTAACTTGGGACTGGCGCAACCAGTTCGTACCTTATCTACAGGGCGGGACGTTAACCCCTGACAAAAAAGAAACAAAGAAACATCGCGTACTGGCCCCTTGGTACTGCATGATCAACAACGACCTTTACAAAAGGACGTTCAGTGGGCCCCTGGGAAAATGTTTATGGCGACACCAAACGAGGCCGATACTCGAAGAAGTACACGAAGGTCATTGAGGCACCCACACGGGCAACGCGCCCTTGTGTGATGCATCGTACGCCCGGCTACTACTGGCCCACAATGAAAAAAGAGGTAGCTGAATATGTCCGCCAATGCGAACAATGCCAAAAGTACGCCCCAATGATACAACAACCGGGAGAACCCCTCATTCTATCACTTCCCCCTGGCCCTTCATCAAATAGGGAATGGATATAGTCGGCCCCCTACCCGCATGACGAGGAAAGGTACGATTTTTACTTGTTTTAACATACTATTTCTCCAAGTGGGTGGAAGCAGGAGCGTACGCACAAATACACGAACAAGAAGTCATCGCCTTCATATGGAAAAAATATCATATGCCGCTTCGCCATCCCCACAGAAATCAGTTACGACAACGGGTAACAGTTTATCAGTCAAAAAATGACCGAGTTCTTCGAGAAATGGCGCATCAAAAGGATACTATCCACGTCGTATCACCCCGTCGCCAATAGAAAAGCAGAGTCCTCCAACCAAAAAAATTCTAAACATACTGAAAAAGAAGCTTGAAGACGCCAAACGGCTATGGCCCGAACTACTACCTGAAGTTTTGTGGGAACACAGAACTACACCCAAGTCCAGCACCGGGGAAACCCCGTACTCACTAGTTTATGGAACCGACGCGGTCATACTGTCAAAGTAGGCGAACCCAGCCTAAGGTATTTGCGCACCAGTGGAACAAAAAATGACACCAGCAGACTTCAAGATCTTGATGAAGCCGAAGAAAGAAGGGAAATGGCCCACATCAGGATGGTAGCCCTAAAACAACAAATCGAGAGATATTACAATAGAAGGACAAAAATAAGGCCACTCAAAGTAAGAGACTATGTCCTCAAAGCCAAGACGTTGGCCCCCAAAGACCCAAGTGAAGGAAAATTGGGCACAAACTGAGAAGGACCCTACAAGATCACGGCAGCAGTCGGAAAGGGGCATTCCAGCTAGAGACAAAGAAAGGAAAAACACTCCAGAACAACTGGAACATCGCTCACCTCAATTTCCACTTCTAAAAGGCGTCCCCTAAGTCGTGCTCTTTTTCCCTTACTTTAGTTTTATCCCAATTGGGTTTTCTCGGGAAGGTTTTTAACGAGGTGGCAAAGGGAACACCTAGAGATGTTTGCTATACAAGTGTATCATATCCCCCTCTCTATGTACTCTCCAAGCCCAACATGATACAGGGACTGGATTAGTGCCATCTCCAATGTATGAAAAGGCTACGACCATCTCCAAATGTATGAAAAGGCTACGACCATCTCTAATTTATGAAAAGGCTAAGGCCATCTCCAAATGTATGAAAAGGCTACGGCCATCTCCAATGTATGAAAAGGCTACGACCATCTCCAATGTATGAAAAGGCTACGACCATCTCCAATGTATGAAAATCTACGGCCATCTCCAATATATGAAAAGGCTACGGCCATCTCCAAATGCATGAAAAGGCTACAGCCATCTCCAATGTACAGAAAGTCTACGTCTATCTCCAAATGTACAAAAAGGCTAAGGCCATCATTTTACACAGTGAAGGCCATCGTTTGAACACGGCCAAGGCAGTCAAATTTTACATGGCTAAGGCCAACGTTTTAACACGGCCAAGTCCATCAAAATTTTACATGGCTAAGGCCACCGTTTTTACACTGCTAAGGCCGTAAAATCTTACATGGTTAAGGCCGTAAAAGTTAACATGGCTAAGGCTATCGTTTTTACATGGCTAAGGCCGTAAAAACTCTAACATGGCTATGGCCATCTTTTTTACACGGTTAAGGCCGTTGTTTGAATACGGCCAAGGCCGTCAAATTTTACATGGCTAAGGCCATCGTTTGAACACGGCCAAGGCCGTCAAAATTTTACATGGCTAAGCCCATCATTTTTACATGGTAAAGGCCGTAAAATCTTACATGGTTAAGGCCGTAAAATTTTACATGGCTAAGGTCATCGTTTTTATACGGCTAAGGCCGTAAAAACTCTTATATGGCTAAGGCCATCGTTTTCACACGGTTAAGGACGTCGTTTGAACACAGCCAAGGCCGTCAAATTTTACATGGCTAAGGACATTATTTTTACACGGCTAAGGCCGTGAAAACTCTTACATGGCTAAGGCCATCGTTTTTACACGGTTAAGGCTGTTATTTGAACACAGCCAAGGCCGTCAAATTTTACATGGCTAAGGCCATCATTTTTACATGGTTAAGGCCGTAAAATTTGACATGGCTAAGGCCATCGTTTTTACACGGCTAAGGTCATAAAAACTCTTACATGGCTAAGGCCATTATTTTTACAAAGTTAAGGCCGTCGTTTGAACTTGGCCAAGGCCGTCAAAATTTTACATGGCTAAGGCCATCGTTTTTCCACGGTTAAGGCCGTAAAATCTTACATGGTTAAGGCCGTAAAATTTTACATGACTAAGACCATCGTTTGTACACGGCTAAGGCCGTAAAAACTCTTACATGGCTAAGGCCATTGTTTTTACATGGTTAAGGCCGTTGTTTGAACATGGCCAAGGCCGTCAATATTTTACATGGCTAAGGCCATCATTTTTACACGGTTAAGGCCGTAAAATCTAACATGGCTAAGGCCTCCGTCGAACACGGATTGAGGCCATTAGATTCTACATAGCTAACTAAGTCTACCGTTTTCGCGTAACTAAGGTTGTCAAATTTTACGTGGCCAAAGCCATCATTTCTGCATGGCCAAGGCCGCCAAAACTTAGACGCTCAGAGTGATCACCACCAAATGACCCACTTAGCTTCAACTACGGCAAAAAAACACTAAGGAGATGATCGAAAATATAACAAGGTTCTAGAAAACAGAAAAAGATTAACTATGGAAAAAGCTATATGTCTTTATCTTCAAAAGGGTCAACACCCATGATACAAAAATAGGTATTTACAAACATATTTGTTTACGTAAATCCTAAAGGCCTCTGCCACTCTGCTCATCCTGCCCCGCGTGGTCTTTATGTGGCCTGTATTCATTCCCAGGAGGGTACGTATTGGAAATCCAAGAGCTAGACTCCAACCGGTTAACATCTGCAGAGTTACCTCCCTCCCGGGGCGGTGATTTAGGACTATAGCCGGCCGCTTCACATGCAGCTCTAACCAACTGGCATTGACTCTCAACCTCCGCCTCAAATGCTCGCCCGACTGCCAAAAATTCTTCAAGTACGACCAGATGATCCTCCACATACACCCACATCTCATGTGCCTTACGAGACGCATCAGCATGTGCACGAGCCCGATTGAGGTCCTCAACCTTGGCCTTCTTAGCATTAAGTTCCGCCGTTAAGGCCGCAACTCGAGTGTGCAATTTTGCCGCCACCTCTGCCACTACACGACCAAGCTGTAATTCTTCATCCTTATAGTGAATCAGGATCTTCATCATCGGAGCCCGAGCAAAAACGGCCATGAGTTGCTCGTCAACCTTCTCCAGCTCAGCCACCCTCTTCTTCAACTGCGCCTCAGACTGTACGAGGTCCTCATGGAACACCCTAAACTTAGGGTCCTGTTTATACATGTCAGCCAAGGTATGGTGCGCCTCACGCGTCCTGTTGTATTTCTGCGCCAACCTATTGTATTTGTCCACCTTCTTCTTCAGACGTCAACCCCTATCCGCCTCCAAAATAAGAGTCTGGAAAAAGCCAAAAGATAAGTGCATGGAAAACCACCCTCCACAAATGCAAAACAAATAAAGTTAGAAGACATACCTACAAAGCCGCACCCGCCACTCTCTGGGCCAAGTCCCTATCACTAGTCTCCGCCAAGGCCCCGCTCTCACCGCCCGCACACAAAAGTGTCATGCTTGCGGCCGCCTCCTCACAATTTTCCAACAAATTGTAATGATCGGGAATTACTATATGACAGGTATACTAGCTGTCTATCATCTCCACTTGGTCTAGGGACCCGACTTCTGTGCCCGCATCCTCGATAGCAATTTCTGGGCTCGCCACATCCACACATTCGCCCCCACTCTCTATGGTCACTTGTGACCCGCCGTCCCGAGCACGTGCCGGGCGGAGGTCAGTAACTGCCTCCCTTCTAAGAGTAGACCTCCCCGAGCGAATGGCTTCAGCCATGAAGACTGGCCTAGACTCAAGGCGTGGTGGCTTAACCTTCTCTGTCTATGTGACTACTGCCTTGCCAGCACGAATCCCGCGTCTCTTCATCTCCAACGACTTTCCTTCTTCGGGGTCCCCCTTCGTGGGATGAAAGTTTTGGTCAGAAGGTGCCACTTCGGTTGTAGGCATCTCTATTGGGCAACCTTGGGGACGGTCCTAGGCACCGCCACTGGTACCTCATCGGGCATCATTTCAAGCAGGTCCCCATGCACCGCCTCAATCGTTGCTTTAGAGGCCGACGCTGTTGTAACCTCTTGCCATAAGGGGGAAGAAACACTACCCATAGGCATGCTTACAAGGAGTTTATCCTCCTCGCAGAATCGGACACTGCCCTGGAAGGGCCGGCCACGATTTTCTTCTTCTTCTTCTGCGCCTTCTTAGAAGAACCCTGACCTACCAAAACAGGTATGAGTTGAGAAAGGAAAATTAAAGGGAGCCTCCAAGCCAGAACGGAAAGGAAAAATCAAGCAAGGCCGTTACTTGTCGGGCCATAGAACCTGCGGAATTCTGGCCAGGTGCAGCACTCCTCCGCAAACGGTATCAATGCTTTCACCCACGACCTAATGTCATCAATCAATCGAGGAGTGCGAGCTGTCACTACATAATGGTCAAAAGAAATCTATGATGGTTATGTCGACGAAATAAGATTGCCATAAAAACTGCATACAGGAATGCTTACATGCTATGTTCCATGCCTATGGGAACCCTTCGGGATTGATGTTTAGTACATACGTATAAAACTTTCTTTCAAAATTTAGAACTGGCTTTGTCGTCAGCCTGCACTCATCCCGATCTTATTAAAGGAGGAAGTAAACAGATCAAGGTTTCTACGTACTTCCGTTATGGAGCGAGCGGGCAGGGGGGACGGCCCACAAAATTGTTCTTCCCCCAACGTACGAACTTGAGCATGATACCTCTCATGAAGCTCACGCTGAACATTTGCAAGAGGTGGTGAACAGAGACCTCCTTCTGAGCCTTAGCCGCATAGGTGGTAAGAATCCTACACACCTTCAGCGCGTACGGGTTAAGTTAGGCCGGACACGCGCCATACAAATGACAAAGCTCCTCCGTCAGAGGATTGAGAGAGAATCTATATCCAATCCGAAAAGCATACTCATAAAATGTGCAATATCAAGGCCTGTGCACATTGGCGTAATCCGTCCCGGCGGGGGCCATCTCAACGTAGCCAGGAATATTGCAAGACTTCCTAAGAGAAGCCAAATGAGATGACGTCATCTCGCTAAGTTCCCAAGGAGGAAGTTTACATTTGTTATTAAAATCCTTCCGTGTAACCATGTCCTGCGGAAGTATGTTGGTCGTTGATAGAGGAACGAGGACCACCTCGGCTTCTCCTTCCCCATCGTCTAAGGACGATGAAACCTAGAATGGGCATCACCCTAGGTATTTTTGCTATCGTGGCGACGCTTAACCATGATGAAAGTTATGGAAGAAAGGTTCTTCAGGGGCATATGGTTTGATTCCCAGGAATGAAAATTTTAAGAAGATCGACCAGTACCAGAAAAAGACGAGGATAAGATTGAGAAAATATTCTTTGAAAAGGTTCGAAAGTTTAATTGGGTTTAACCTCCGCCTTATTTGTAAGGAAAGGCGCACGAAAATTGAAAAGTCATGATTTGAACACCGGCAGGGGAAACCAAAACGTCATGTCATGTCCTGGACCGCCTCGGGAGCAAAAGTAATGATCACGAACGTGATCGATAATGTCATCCTAAAAAGAAGCCCTAAAAGGAGGTTATATGTCAACAGCATAACGCCTTTGCATATGTTCGCGCCTTTTCCGACAGTACCTACTGATACGGCCAAATTTCAAGAAAGGTCAAGCACGTATGTTCGTTCCTTGAAGACGTTTCTCGACTACGTCCCCAACAAACGGAGGGACTGTCTGTATTGGGAAAATTTGGCTCCCTACGTTCTCGTACTATCTATGCACGCCCTTGGCATGGAGGCCCCTAACTAAAGCCGACCCGAGTAAGGTCGATCCCAGTAAGTGGGCGACCCAGTTAACACGACCTAAGATGGCGCCGTGTGAAGCTCTGACTCATTCGTACACTGAAGCCACCAACTTTTGTACTTTTCTTTGATTATTTCGAGGAAGGTCTCCTAATATGTAAAGGAGACCTCCCCTTTGTAAAGGCTCATGTGTATTTTGCTACTGAGAATATACAACTCTCTCTATCTCTCTCTCACTTGTGCAAAGATTATTACTTATTCCCTTACTTGTGCATCTTGTGATATTTACATCACATTATTGTCGCCGATCTTAGCTCAATAACACTATCTAGTACATATTACACTTGATTCCAATTTACCCTTTTATATTCTCGATTGTTCTTGAGCTTAATAAGTATTCACAAAACTTTTTAGCCAAACACTTGTTGATACCTAATTTTTTCCCTATGTATTTTCTAACCAAAATACTTTCAAAATAGTTTGTGAATGCATATATAAGCATCCACAAAAGGTTTGGTATTTTTCTATAATTTTTCAAGCATTTTAAAACCAATTTATAACTTATTTTGTACTATAAAATCCAATATTTAGTATCAAATCTTGTTATTTTAATATATAAATTATTTTATTCTCTCATTTACATAAAATATAATTTATGTAATTTTTACAGTATTTTACAAAGCCATTAGGTATTTTTAAATTAAAATTGCATTAAATTTTAATTTTAGCCTATTTATCAATTTAATAAGTATTTCAAGTGAAAAATTGCTCCTGGTATTTTTTTAATTAATTCCCAAACGTATTTTTTGTTAGAATTTCATAAAATTATTTACTATTTTTTATAAAATAAAATTTGGAAAAATTGGCTATTTAAATTATAGCCCTTAGTCTTTCAATTGTAACCCCAATTCCAAACCCAATCCAGCCCAATATTAATTCCCAATTTACCTAACCCAATTAAAGTACCCGACCCAAACCCACTAAGCTTCACCCACTCGGTCCCCCTTTTCATCCTGGCTATTGATCTCATAGATCAACGGCCCACGTTATTACTTACCAAATTAAACCCCCAAACCCTTAACCCTATTCTCACTTTTATCAATCCGCCGCCTTTCACTCGCAAATGCTCTCTAGGTTCTCTGAGAACCCTAGTCTTCTCCGGTCCTCTTCACCGGCGTTAATGGCCATTCAGGGCCTGAAACTTCCATGCTCGTCCATTCATCACCTTTCCTGGCCTTTGGGTTCGAAGATCGGGACTTTGTTTCAAGTGTACTGGACCAAAGGTCCTTCAATGGAGTTTCGCGGCTGTGCTAGGCCTTTCTCCAGCAAGTCTTTGAAGCTTGGGTCCTTGCGAAGCCCCGATGAGTCCATTCAGGCTTTTCTCGCCATTTCTAGGCCTCATCTGAAAACCCTAATGATTTGAGGTTCTTTTTATTATTTTTCTCTGTGTTATATTACGATCTTCTTTGAGTTCTAGTTGTTTTCTAAAATTTTTAAAGAGTTTCTCATCTCTTTCTTCACCTAGTCGTGATTTCCAAAACTGTTCGTCTTTTTAAAACCTAGGGTTTTCTATGACTTATCCGATTTCTCTGATTTTGTTGTTTATTCTTGCTACTGGGTGTTCTTCTCCATGATTTTGAAATTTTCTATTATAGCTCTAAAATGTTTTGCCTCCCTGATTACCTTTCTAGGGTTTTCGATTAATTGTTCTATGCTTTCTTTATAGTGTTTTCTCTTGTTCGTCTTCGTCTATGATATTCCTTGTGTTCTGACTTGTCGTGTGTTCTGTTTGCTTCTTGTGTTTGCTACATGTCTACTATACTATTTTTCAGTCTCTCGTATGCTCAAAACTTATGCATCTTTTATAGTACTGCTTTTCCCTTTTCCCTGAAACCCTAAATTGATTTTTTGTACAACTTTTTGATTCTCTAATTGCTCCTTGTTTCTTGACTAAGTTCAAACGACTATTATCTTGACTCCTTGATTTCATGGGTGATTACTTGCCTTATATGCCCTACCCGTGTGATTTTCAAATTTCTTATATGTATTTACCCTATATTCTGTGATTAATACTATATTTTCTTGCCAAAATTGGACCCGGGCCTATTTATTTTTCCATCTGGTTCCTTAATTGAAGGGGTTCCCTTCTCCATAATGGATACTGATTGATTTCTGAATATTTCCTTGCCTTACTGTTACTTCTCTTTCAACTATAAATAGGCCTTCTCTTTTCTCACTTAGCACAACTCATACTCGAGTTCTCTCTACTCTTACTCACTAAAAACTCTCTTGTCTTCTACATTCCTTCTCTGTTACTTACTCTCTTGCTAAGAATTAGCCGGCTGAAAGTCAAGGCTAATTATAAGGATTTTCTTTGTTTTATTTCTCAAATTTGCACTGGAAGACTCCTGACTTCATTTATTAACTTTTGAGTATATATTAGTTCTCTCCTCTCCTTTGTCTGCTATGTTATTTCAGTTAAGCTTGCATGATCAATTCCTTCCCCTTGTCCCCTTGTCTATCTGTTTATTTCAGTAATTCATTTGAGTGCTAGCATGTTCAATTTCCTCCCCCTTACCCTAGTTTGTCATGATACCTCGCCTGTTTTGTGTACTTCAGTTTAGTTTCATGATAATCCCCTTTCCTTTGTCCCCTTGTCTGTTTGTGCTCAGGATAATCCTGAACCCCGACCCTTATCTGCTTATACCAGTAGTTCAAACTACAGTATGTTAATCCCTAATTCCCTTTCCCTTTGGGCGCTTACATTCAATGATTATTAATTCCTGCATATTAAATACTTTCCTTTGATTGTGCACTGTTCATTATTGATTCAATCTAATCTTCTCTGCTAAGTGCTTTTATGTGATTCCCCTCTCCCTTTGCCCCCTTGTTTGTATGTGAGTTGTTCTGGACAAGGTTGGCACCTTATTGCCATTTCTAGTCTAGAACTAAGGCTGTCAATAGCCTTTACTCAAAGCAATCCCGTCCCCCATCTCCTATCTTATGTGTTTTAGCATCAATAAAAGCCTGTTGGTGTCCTTATCACCATTCAGACCTTTGTCTGACTTGATTACAAGTCTGCTCTTGTTTGTTAAACCTCGTGAGAAGTCTGGGGTGTGTCAGTCTCACTCAATAGGCTGGTATGACCACTTCATACGGTGGTCTTCCTTTAATCTATCACCTTTCATTTATTCTTAGTTCTTTTATTTCTACCCCCTTCTGGTAAGGCATGCTTAGGGACCTTAGAGTCTCCTCTGAACTCGGATGCCTTAGGGTTTGTAATTGGAGACTTGCACTATTCCCATTAGAGTGTAAGCAATGCCTGGGTTCCATTGAAAGCCCTTGGAACTTTGTAACACTCTAAAAAGCGAAAAGCCTTGGATATTGGGAGCTCGGATTTGGTAAAAGGCATACGTTAGATATTAAAGTTTCTTTGCGCTTATTCGTGTCTGTTGTAGTATTGATGTATTTACTTCTTTTAATGTTAGTTTCTTGTCCAGATTCTTGTATATAACTTGTAATAAAATAACTTGGGGGATCTAGTGAAAGGGAATATGGGAGGGGTTTACTTTCTTGCATCATCTCAAATAGATACCATGTTTTACTTTCTTGCATCATCTCATATAGATACCATGTTTATAGGGTTTTATTGTCTTGCTTCAATGTCATGTCTATAAGAGTTTCTTTTCTTGCATTCATATAGAAATCATGCTTATATGCTTGCATCACTTACCATGTTTACAGGCATTTCATTATTGCAACAACATCATATAGAAGGCATGCCTATAAATATTTACTTTCTTGCACACTCATATAGAAACCATGCTTATAGGTTTTGCATTCTTATAATCCTCACCTAGAAAATATGTCAATATAAATTATATAAACGCTACGCAAACAATAGGTCGTCTAAATGTGTAAAAGTGGTATCAAAAGGGCCAATAAGTATGTTATAAGTCCAAACTCGCCTAATGCTTCAAACGTTTTTCTGATTACTTTCAATCCGGCCCAGGTCTGCCCCTTTTATAATACTTTGAATTTGTAAACATCTTTTAAGTGCTCAGTTCGTGATTTTGATTTTTTGTCCGCCTAAGCATAATATTTTGAGGTCTTTTAAACTTCCCCCTTTTGCATCTCTTTTGTATTCAAACAGTTCAGCTAACTCACAGGCCTTTTCTAAACTTTTCTGCAACTTCACTTTTTTCTTGGAACAAACTCTTGTCTGAAATTAATATCTTTCTCCAAAAGCCCACTGATTTTCTAAATTCTGTCAATTCCTAAACGGACCCGGAGGGCGCAAAGCAGATTTTCTATCCAACTTTTATGTGTTAAACTAGTCTGCCCGCTCTCCTAACATCTTCTAAAGACCAAATCAGTAATTGAATTCATGCTAAACTACTTGCTGTATGTCAGGGGTTTATTTGAGCCTCTAATTGCTTATTTGCATCCCTCTTATATGCTACTTGTTTTTGACTTGTCGCTCTAATATTTTTACCTTTGAATACTCCATATATATCATATCTCTCTTCCCCTTCCTAAGGATTAGAAGTCCTAATTCCCCAGGACTAACAGGTGGGGACGGGTATTAGTATGCAGTAAGTAACGATACCAACGAATTTTAATGCCTTAACGCGGTAGGAGGGTAGAATATGGAGATGATGATGATAGATAATATCATAAAGCGACCCCTCTTTGGGAATATGTGCGAGATATTGCATCGAATGATCCATATTATAGTTAAACCTAGGACCTTTCTTTCTTTTATGTGCTTTATTTAAATGCTTTCTTAGTGCTTTTCAAACTAATCCGCTCTTATTTCAAACTTATGTCCTTCCCCTTTTTTTAAAGCTTTCAAGTTGTGTGAATGTCATATATGTGAACCTTATTTGTTTAATTGCTTCATCTCTTTATAAAGTCACAACTAGAATGGCCGGGAACCACATTTGTGGATCTTGAGGGGTGCCTAACACCTTCCCCTCGAGATAATTTCAAGCCCTTACCCAACTCTGATTTTTCTCTCAAACACTCTCTTCATCTTAAAGTGTCATATCGCACTATAATCATTAGGTGGGCGACTCTTCCAATTCCATGACCCAATTCCAAACGGTAAATAGAGTTATTTTGCCCATAATGTCGTAAAACCCGAATTTTCTTTTGAAAAAAGGGGCATCGACAACACTTGCAATTTTATATATGAAATAACTAGGAAAAGCAAAAGAAGAAGATAGAAAATCAAAGGGTAAATCCTAGCACCTTTCACTTCCTCCTTTCTTTTCGAATATCCCTATATGTGAAAGTCTTCTTGTGTCAGGAAAACAACTGATGAATGAAGGACTGGGATCCATTGAAATCGATCACACACTCTGCATTCATCCAGAACATGCCTTTTAGAGGCTTCTATCATGTGAGAGACAATGATAAGAGAATGGGGAATATTCGGGTCGTTATGTATCAGGCCACATGGAAAAGGGGAAGGGAACCAGGTGACGTAGGTGATTGTATTTTTGGGAATTTTTGGCGGGTTTAGGTGGCAGGCATTGGCAGGGCTGTGGAGAGAGTAGGGTGGGGCTGACCAAGGATATTAAGCTTAGGGTTTTGAGAGTTATAATTGGATTTTTATATTAATGTAGGGGAGGAATATAAACAATTGGATTAAATAAAACAAAAGGCTAGGATTTAAAGAGAGTTGGGTCCGGCAGATGGTTCAAGTAGACGAGTCAATGGAACTGGGTTGCGGGTAAGGCAAGTCTTGGGGCGGGTCCGGAACCGAAATATGGTTATTTTGGACTCAAAATACGTACTAGGATAAAAAAATTACCAAACTATATATAACGCTATAAAAAGTGGTTCTATACAGTAATGGTAACTGTACTATTACCGTATAGCGCAACTTTTTCTGGCGCTATATTAAAAAAAAACTGACACTGATATAGCGTCATTAATAGTGGCGCTATATGCTTTAGTAGTGTTGATGCAAGTTGTAGAAAATCTTTGGCGTGGTTGTCTTTGTTTCGTTCAAAGTTCTCATACACTTTGTAAGCATAAATCAATTAAAATAAATGGAGGACCAATCATAATAGATCATAATACATCAAAAGAGTGAATGAAAAATATAAGAGATGAGTCTTATTTATTAGGGAGACAAATGTAAAGATCTTTTATTGATAATGTTGGTTCGGTCTGCCTCTCCATGGAGAGGTTCAGAGCCTTAAAATGGTTTTTCTCTCTGCTCGAAGAGCAGTGGTCAAGAAGAAGAAGAAGAAGCCCCCCATTTAGGGTTCTTTCTCTTAGTATTTATAGCTGTGTACCCTGCCAACTGGCGTTGGACGGCCGTGGTTATGTCGAGGGGACGTCCGCTGATAATGGATAAGCCGTGGCCTCATTGATTATGCTGAGTGATCTTCGGATACTTATTATCAACGAATAGTTACACCGTTTGCTAACCTAAATATGTTTAAGAGGTAATTAATCTTATTGATTATCACGAATTAAATTCCGACTCATACAGTCTTTGAAACTTTAAACATCACAATTTTCCATCCTGCAACTCCCTTCCCCTTCTCCCCCTTGTGCTTAATTAATAGGTCTCATTAAAATTTGATTCTGATACAACCTGTTTAATGATGTCTTCTTTTGAAAAAAAGTATCCTCTTTAAAAAATATTTTCAAAATCAATTTATTCAGAAGTCAATTTCAAGTAATTCCCGGTAATAGGCATTGATTTGTAACATATAGATAAGTAGCATTTTCTAATAGCTTAAATTATCATTACAGCACAAATAAGTTATAGTACTGTTTTTTCTTTATAAAATCCTAAGTCAGGCAAAAGAAGGATAGACAAGAAAAACACAATGATGAAAATGATGGATTGCGTATGGGTGTTCATAACACGCAGCGGAAGATAATAACAATTTTAGGTAGATTTTTTCATGTTTAAAATTTATTTACATGTCAAAGATCGGATCAAAGACGTACCTGGTGAAGAGAGTCTCGTTTCAAAATTCTTCGATAGTGCGAAGACTCTATGCGTAACCACATCGAGACTGATCCTTGCAATCAACTCTTTGATCAATGAAACCCGTGAACAAATTGAACGAAGAATATTGTGTTGCAATTTTTCTCAAAAATCTCAACTCAAATTAGAAGAACAAGAAACATTTTTCTTGCAATTGTATTTTCTCTCTTGGCTTTGTATTGCACCCTCACTTTCACAAAGTAGGTTTACTTCTCAAGAATAATAATTATAAAAAAACCGAAAAAGAAAAAGAACCATGCAAATTTTCTCCATCACCCTTTATATATCATCACCTACCAACCCTTTTCCTATTTGGTTGAGGTAATAATTTTCCTAAGGTAAAAGTTTATTCCAATAATAAACTTATGGAAAATTTTTGTATGAAATTCCAAATTTTCTTTCTTTGGAAAACTTTGTAAGGAAATTTCGAAATTTCCTTTCTTTTGTTGCCGAGAGATTCATGGACTTCGTTATGTCCAATTCTAAATTGGACTATAATATTCTTTTTTTGTTCTTTTGAATTTTATTAATATAATATTTTCCTATTGAAAATATTAATCACATTCCAAATAGGATAAAACTTCAATTAATAATCCAATTCAAAATTAGATTTATTAACAAGCTTTTATTAATATTATATTTTATATACATTTATTATATAAAATAATATTAATATACATATCACATATATTTCAACCAAGAGATATTATTTAATTTCTATTCTAAATAGAAACTTCAATTTATTCAATATATTAATTATAATCTTTGTGCTAGCAAAGAATATAATAATATTTCATTTGGACTAATAACTAAATTTATTTGACTAATTAAATTCTTTAATTTAATTATTAAATAATAAGTTAATTAATCCTTTAGCAAAGATCAGAACACTCGTTAGTGTGCGACCCCATAGGTTCAATACTAAACCGGTAGTAAATTGATCATATCAATATACTAATCAAGGGTGGCGTCTAGCAACACTCCTTAGCGACCGGATAGCATGAAGTATACAATTTACTCTCAAGAACTAGTAGAAGAATAATGTAGTAATTCCTTCTGTCCTTATAACTCTGGATCACCCTAGGATATGGTTCAACTGTCAAATCCTAATAGGCGATCAACTATGTGTTCACGTCAAATATAATAGATCATTGAATGACATAAGAAACTCATTTCTTCTTTCATTCAATTGCCCTGGCCAAGGTCTTAGTTTGGTCGTTTATAATTCATGACAACATGGAGCTTAAACTCATTACCAAGAGTTGACAGATTCCGTCTTGATCAATCACTAATTCTACAAGTATTTAATCGTACCCAATATCCTTTCAACTATCGCCCTAGGGCCATAGGTGTCTAGTATCAAAGCACAATAAATAACTTGTTAATTACTATGACGATCTCAAGTCAAAGGAAACGATTACATCACATTCTTCAAGAAAATATCCTATTGACAGTTATGGTAATTCTAACCATTAGGAATTATCCAATGAGTCGGTTCAATGATCATATCTCTATATGCATCATCTATCTATGTGATTTAGTTAATGAGATCAATTAATCTTTATCCGATAAAGACGATCACATAAATATTGATCTAACCGCATTACTAATGTCCAAATTAATAATCATACGATCAAGAACAAATTTAGATTAAATTGTAAAAGACTTTGCTCTCATTATCATGATCTCTATCACGATGACAAATCTCAAAATTTAATCAAGGACCTTATCAAAATAATCAAACAATTAATAATAATGATAAAAGAATATCAAATGCCATATATTTTAGATCAAATGACATTCACAAAATATGTTGAAGTTATCAAATATGATATCGGATCTAGGGCATATCTACTATATCTCTAACAGAAAATTACACCAACACAAGATAATTATACAAACTTGAAATATCCTTCAACCTATAAATGAGATCTAAATTAGGATTTCTACCCTGAGGCCGGAACTTTGTTTTGCAGAAATATAGCAATAATAAAACTATCCCCACAAATTAAATATTGTGTGTCCCAATCAGAGAAGGTAAGAGCAGTGCCCTCAATCTTAAGGAATTAACCTTCACAAGAATGTCAATATAAAAAATAGCCCCTCATTATGTATATTCGGATGTTTACAGTTTCAAGACAACCACGCCGAAAGATTGTCTGCAACTTGCATCTACATTACAGAAGTATATAGCGCCACTATTAATGGAGCTATCTCAGTGTCAGTTTTTTTCTTTAACATAGCGCCACAAAATATAGCTCTATACAGTAACGGCGTAGTTACCGTTACTGTATAGCGCTACTTTTTATGGCATTATATATAATTTTGTAATCTTTTTTTATATTTATTTGTATATTTTGAGTCCAAAAGAATTACATTTTTGTTTCGGACTCTGTCGATAGGTCTGGGTTGAGGGGCTAAGGGAGATCAGACTCAGGTTGGTTGAATTGAAAGAACATGGACATCCTAAAATTGTAAAAATTGCATGAAGCGCTCTATTTAGTCGCTCTCATTTAACCTATAATCATTATTTTTAAAATTCTTTAACCTATACCCTAATTTTGACAACTTCAACCTCCTCTTCTTCCTCTTGAACTATGCATTCCTTTCTTTCTCCTCTTGTTTTCCTCTTCTTCTTTTCTCTCTCAAACACATGGCACTCACATTACATGGAACATAAGCATTCTAAAGATGATTTCTCTTAGTACAACAAATACAAAACAAACCTCTGAATTAAAAATATCGTAATCATAGCAATAGCACCAGAAATAAGAAAACTCTGCCTTGGGAAATAACAGTATAAATAAAAACATATTTCCAAGGTCTTTATTCTAGACATTATATACTTGAATAGAATACAGGCATATAATTATATCATGCTTGATTTATCAGTTCACAATAGAAAGAATATATATGCAAGATGAAAATTATAAGGTTGGGTGACTGATCAATGATTGTCACTTTTCCGCACAACGTGCTTAACAGTCCCTTGATAAATTAGGATTTGATTGTCATGGGACGATGAAGGCAAATAAATACAAAATAAACTTCAGCTCCTAGAATATTGAAGTTTAGCAATTATATAACAAACTTCAGCTCCTAGAATGCTGAAGTTCAGTAATTACAAAACAAAAACTTCAGCCAAAATATGTTGTAGTTTTATTGAACTTAAGTTTTTCATTTGCACTATGAAACTGAATTTTGCATGATTGCCTTTGAAAGTCTGGCCAAACTTGAGGCAAAAGTAATTGAACTTTTGCTTTGATAAGGCTACACTTCAGGCAAAAAATCTGAAGTTTAAACTTCAGACATAAATTTTTGCTGCTTCAGACCCGTATGTTTGAAGTTACGCGAAAAGGTACGCTTGCAATTTCTTATACATAGCGGATATAAGTTAAAAGGTGACACAAAAACTGAATATAGATGTGAACCCCCATGCCCCGTCCCCCCCGCCTCCCCCACCAAAATTGAAATAAGACAATACGAGCCCAAGAATCTTAATCTTCCTTTTAAAATAATATAAAATCTATACTATAAAATACAAAACTAATTCTAGTTAATTAAAATAAATAATATTATATTGTGAAACTATTTTTGGTATTTTTCAAGATTATAGAAAAATAAATGTTGAGGAAAATAAATAAAATCCTAGTAAAATAGTATGGCTATGAAAACATTAATGAAACTATTTTTTGTGTTTTTTAATTTATGTTTTGAAATTAAAAATGAAATAACTAAAATTGTATAATAACTCAAGTAAATATTTAAAAATATTAAAAAACTAAAATTAACTTTAAAAATTATGCGGATCAAAAAATGACGTGCTTACAGCATGAATCTCGCTCAACATCGATTATAGATCAATAGCTACTAGAAAGAAAAAGATTTTTAACTTTTCTAGACTTATACTAGGACAGAAACTCTCCTACTATTTAAAGGGAAAGTTTTTCTTTAGTGTGACACATTGTAACATGTAGTTCAAGGCAATAAAAGTTTACTGTTGCTGCTGTTAACGACATTATTCACTTGTTATGTTCCTTATTCGCGACCAGGCTTGAACCGATGGTCTGATCGAGGACGAGCTCTATAACGACTCGAATTTCCAACCGTCGGAACCTGATGACGCCTAATATTGAACCAATTGGACAAGCTAACATTACTGATTTGCTTACCCTTTTACTTTATCTTTTAGCAATTTATAAATTAACATAACATAAACAACAAAATAATAATGCAAAAGAATGGAATTTAACAATTTAAATGAATAATAATACGAAATCCATAATATCACTCTATCCAGAAGTGGTGTCATAATGTAACGAACTGTCTACGGATACTACAAATAGTGGTCTGAATAAGAAAATATAAATTTGTCTCAGAAATAGATAAACAGAAGGAAATATGATAGAATGGAATGCCAGGGCATGCGAACTCTTGCAAGACTACTTCGGGTCTCCACTGGACTGAAGGTAGCAACTTTGATCTACGGTTTGAAGGGTCTTGTACCGGGATCTGTACAAAAGAGTACAGAGTATTGTATAAGTACAATCGACTCCATGAACTAGTAAGTGTCGAGCCTAACCTCTACGAAATAATGACGAGGTAAGACACAACAACTATATAAAACTATGCAATTTAATCATACATGAGAAGAAATAATAACAAGAGTTAAACAGAATAAGACGAGAAAAGGGGAAAACATGCTGAGGGGGATATCAGGTTATTACAATAATAAAGTAAGTGACACGGTGAATATAAAACTTGAATCAACGGAAATAATATCACAGCAACAAGTGCACGATATCACCCTTCATGCTTTTACTCTCATACTTACCATAGAAGTCAACAGAAATGGCGCGATATCACCCTTGGTGCTTTTACTCTCTTATAATCATGGCACGACATCACCCTCCATGCTTTTAATTTCATTAATATGGCACGGCATCACCCTTTGTGCATTAACACTTACAATATCGGCACGGCATCACCCTTCGTGCATTAACACCCACTCACAATATCATGCACGACATCACCGGTCATGCTTTACACTCCTCCTCACCCAAACAAATGCAAAGATAGCATACCGGCAAGGAAATCAACAAAGAAACACCAATAGAAACAATACCGTCCTAGAAAGGGAGTTATCAATAAAAACAAAATCATCCCGGCAAAGGAATTAGCTATAACCAATCTAATTTCAACAGTTACTTCACAACATAAACCTCAACTTGAACCAATACTCGACAATGGTCAATTACCAACAATTTATCCTAAGTCTTGTTCTACAGTTCTAATCATCAATTTAAGTATGAACAAACATAATTAAATCACCAATTCTTAATATAAAACTCACGGGTATGCTTAACACCAACGTATAGATACTCGTCACTTCACCTATACGTTGTACTCGACACTAACACATAGAAAATAAGACACAACACCTATTCCCTCAAGCTAAGGTTAGACCAAATACTTATCTCAAATTCCACAGCTAAACTCAAGCCTCAAATACCGCTTTCCCTTTTGATTCCACCCCCAACTCAATTGTACCTAGCCAATATTAATTTATTAACATTGATTGAGGCCAAAGAAACTAACACAAATGAAAAAAAATATATATTTCCAAACATTCTTCCAAAAAAATGTCAAAACCCGACCCCGAAACCTCTTGTTCAAAAATCGATGTTTGAATCAAAATTCATTCACCTATTAACCCACAAACCCAAATATGCAATTATTGTCGAAATCCGACCCCAAATCGAGGTCTAAATCCCCAAATTTTTAAATTTCCCAATTCTCTTATAATCCCTAATTTCTACCCTTAAAAAGAAGATTTAGGCCTAGAATTCTCATGTGTGTTGATGGAAAATAAAATAAATGAGTTCAAGATCACATACCTATGATTGGGTGTTGAAATTTCCCTTCAAAAATCGCCCAATGTCGGATTTTAGGGAAGGAGATAAGAAATTTTGAAAAAATCCCGACCTAGGCTTTGTTTTAATTTGGTGGGTAGACCTTATTTATGTTTGCTAAGGGTCTGTCGCGTTCACGAAGCTTGTGGATAGAAGGGCCTAAGCGTACGCGATGAGCTGCTCGCATTCCCCATGGTCAATCTCCCTTGACCATCGCGTTCGCGGGTCTGGGACCGCATTCACAAAGAACAACTCAAGGACTCCATTTCACTACACGTTTTCAAAGAGAAATCCCCCCAGTGCTCCACATTTGCGACAAGGCCTCGTTTCGAGTAGAAGAAACCCCTCTCTAGCGCAGCTTGTATTTCGCGTTCTCGTGAGTTGTATCGCGAACGCGAAGAACAAAATACCAGTATACCAGAAGAAACAAAACAACAGAATTTCTTAAGTTCAAAACATCCTGGAACCTATCCAAAACTCGCAGGAGCCCTCGGGGCTCCAAATCAAAATGAAAACAAGTTTAAAAACATCATACGGACTTACTCATGCGGTCAAATAGCCAAAATAACACCTAGAGCTATGATTTTAGCATCAAAATCAAAGAAACATCTCAAGAACTTTTAGAGTTTCCATTTTTACAACCAAGGGTCCGATTCACGTCATATGAATTCTGTTTCTTACCAAATTTTACATGCACAACTTAAATACAAATTTTAACTAATACCGGGCTCCAAAACTAAAATACAGCTCCAACACCATCAAATTCAAACATATTTATATTTCCATAAACTCTTATATTTTAAGTCAAACAATTTCTTTTAAAAATTCATTTCTTGAGCTAGGGACCTTGAAATTCAACTCTAAGCATACGCCCAAGTCCAATATTTTCCTACAGACTCTCAGGGACCGTTAAATCACTGGTCCAGGTCTATTTACCTAATATATTGACCGAAGTCAACTTAAATTTAATTTTTAAAGGCAAAATTAGCATTTTCTCAAATTTTCCACATAGGGGTTTTTTGAATGTACGCCCGGACTGTGCAAAACAAATCAAGGTGAGACAAATGGAGGTTTTAAGGCCTGGAACATAGATTTGACTTTTAAAACATGAGATGACCTTTACAGTCATCACATTCTCCGCCTCTAAAACAACTTTTCGTCCTCGAAAGACATAGAAAAGTACCTGAGTCGGGGAAAAGATGGGAATATCGGCTTCGCATATCGGACTCGGACTCCCAGGTAGCCCCCTCGACAGGCTGACCTCTCCACTAAACATGAATTGAAGGATAACTCTTCAAACTCAACTAATGAAGTGGCCGGTCTTAAATAGCTATCGGCTCCTCCTCATAAGTCAAGTCCTTGTCCAACTAGACAGTGCTGAAGTCTAACACGTTGGATGGATCGCCGTGATACTTCTGAAGCATGGACACATGAAAAACTGGGTGCACAACTGATAAACTCGGCAGTAACGCAAGCCTATAAGCCACATCTCCCACTCTATCAAGAATCTCAAATGGGCCGATGAATAGAGGGCTTAGCTTGCCCCTTCTTCCCAAATCTCATTATGCTCTTCATAGGCGACCCGAAGCTACATAGGTATGAACCAATCAGATAGTATCACCAACAAATACAGAGGAGTTGAATGAAACTATAGTAGTTCAATTAATATAGAAGCTTTGTATAATTTGCTATCTATAAACTAATGTACATGAAGGCAGCAACAGAGGCTCGAAAAAAATGTCAAACAAACTCCACCAACACGAAACGAAATAGTGAGCCCAAACCTCGATGATGACAAACTCGAACCAAATTTCAGTACCTCAAGCAAAATCTATTTTGAGACCAAAAACCAAAGAGAAGAAAAACTGAAATCTCTATTTCTTTTCTGATGTTTTAAATTATAAAAGAAAACTGAAGAAGCTTGCAATTTTTATATATGTAATAAGTAGGAAAATCAGAAGAAGAAGAAGATCGAAAATCAAAAGCAAAAATCCTAGAACCTTTCGATGCATCCGAATATCCCCTATATGTGAAAATCACCTTGTGTCACGCAAATACCATGAATAAAGGTCTGGAATCAATTGAAATCGATCCCACACTCTCCATTCATCCAGTACATGCCTTCTAGAGGCCTCAATCACCTGAGAGGTGAGGATGAGAGAATGAGAAATATTCGGGTTGTTATGTGTCAGGCCGCATGGACAAGGGGGAGCGGACCAAGTGACGTGGGTTGATGGATTATAAAATTGCATTATTTTTAAAATTCTTTAACTTATATCCTAATTTTGACAACTTCAGCGTCCTCTTCTTCCTCGTGACCTATGCGCTCCTTTATTCTTCCTCTTCTTTTCCTCTTCTTCTTTTCTCTCTCAAACACAGAACACTCGCATTACATGGAACATAAGCATTCTGAAGATGATTTCTCTTAGTACAGCAAATGCAAAACAAATCTAGAAATTTAAAATATCATTATCATAGCAATAGTACTAGCTAGGAATTAGATAACTCTGCCTTGGGAAATAACAATATGAATAATTATATATATTTCCAAGGTCTTTATTCTGGACATTATATAGTTGAACAGAATACGGGTATGTAACTATATTATGCTTGATTAACCAGTTCACAATAGAAATAAAGTATATGGAAGATGAAAATTATAAAGTGAGGTGACTAATCAATGATTGTCACTTTTCCGCACAATGTGCTTAACAGTCCCTTGATAAATCAGGATGTGGTTGTCATGGGATGATGAAGGCATCAAATTATAAACTTCAGCTCCTAGAATGCTGAAGCTTAGCAAATACAAAACATACTACAGCTCCTAAAGTAATGAAGCTCAGCTATTGCAAAATATAAACTTCAGCCAAAATGTACTGTAGTTTTATTGAACTGAAGTTTGCCATTTGCATTATGAAATTGAAGTTTGCGTGATTGCCTTTATAAGTCAGGCCAAACTTCAGGTAAAAATATCTGGAATTTTTCTTTGATAAGGCTACACTTTCAGAAAATATTTCTGAACTTCAAACTTCAGACATAAATTTTGGCTACTTCATGTCCGTATACATGAATTTACGCAAAAAGTGGGTACACTTGCAATTTTTTATGTAAAGAGGTTATAAGTTAAAATATGACCCAAATATTGGGTATAGATGTGTGATGACCCAAAAGGTCATCACTTGTTATACAAATAAAATTCTGCATTTCGAAGCCATAAAAACCTCTTTTAGCATCACCTTGATTTGCGAGCAGTCCGAGCATGTATCTAGAAAGCTATTATATGAAAATCCGTGTAAAATGATAAATTTTGGCTATAAAATGAATTAATTTGACTTCGGTCAACGTTTTGGGTAAACGAATCCGGACCCATGATTTAGCGGTCCCAGAGGGTCCATAGGAAAATATGGGACTTGAGCGTATGCCCGGAATTGAATTCCGAGGTTCCAACCCCGAGAAATAAATTTTTAAAGAAAATTATTTTCTGAAATTTATTATGAGATTTAGAAATGAATTATGACTAGAACTTGATGTTATCAGGCCCATATTTTGGTTCCGTCTCCTGGTACATGTCTTTTATATGATATAAGATAATTCTGTGAAGTTTGGTAAGAAACATACTTGAAACGACGTGAATCGGATCATTTTTGAAAAAAAATTAGAAATTTGAAGTTTTAAGGAAACTTTATGATTTTGATGTTAACTTCATAGTTGTTGATGTTATTTGAGTGATTTGAATGCGCAAGCGAGTGCATATGATGTTTTTAGGGTTTTGTGCATGTTTGGTTTGGAGCCCCCGATGGCTCAGATGAGTTTTGGATAGGTCATGAGGTATATTTTGGACTTGGAAAGTGGTAGATCTTAGCTGGTGCGATAAGGCCTGCAAGCTTCACATATGCGAAGCCTGGCTCACAAATGTGAAGGCTGGACCGCAAATGCAAAACAGCCCAGGCCTGCCATTGCTCGCAAATGCGAGATGTTCAATCGCAAATGCGAACTCCCCAATTTGAGCCTCTGATCGCAAACACGATGCTTGGTTCGCAATTCCCAGCTCGCAAATGCGAGCCCCTTGTAATTCCCAGTTTAGCAGAGGTCGGGATTAGCAATTGCAAACCCCTGTTCGCAATTCCCACGTCTGCAACCTTCAACATTTATACTTAGATGAATTTTTGACCCATTTTCATATCTTCTCAAAACATAAACACTTTAGGGTGATTTTTCAAAGGCTTTTTCTTCTCCAAATCAATTGTAAGTCATTTTTAACTAGTTTTCTTCAATCATTAATATCTTTTAACATGATGTAAACTCAAATCAATGATTTTCATGGAGGAAATTGGGTGTTTTGGGTAGAATATTGGTTTTTCAAAAATTGGGGATTTAGACCTTGATTTGAGGTCCGATTTCAAAATAAATTATATATTTGGGTTCGTGGGGGAATGAGTAATCGGTTTTTGATTAGAACCTAGAGTTTTGACCATGTGGACCCAAGGGCAATTTTTTGACTTTTTGTGTAAAACCTTGGAAAACTCGTTTTCATGCTTTGGGGTTGATTCATTTAGCGTTTATTGATGTAACTAAGTAACTTGTGACTAGATATGAGAGAATTGGTGGTGGAATCAAGGGGTAAAGCTATAATTGAAACGTGAATTGTGTTCCTGGCATCAAGGTAAGAGTTTGGTCTAACCTTATCTTGAGGGATTAGGAGTCGCGTCCTATTTGCTATGTGGTAATTGTTGAGTACGACGTATAGGCATGGTGACGAGTATCTATACGTTGGTGTCTAGCATGCCCGTGAGTCTTTATATTGTGATTATCATGCCTTCATTGTATCTTTCATGCCTTGGTGGTGGTTTCTATTTGTTTTGTAAAGTTTGTGGAAGGAATTGTGATCTATGAACATTGAGGAGCGTTGGATCAAGTTATAATACGAATTATGAAATTATAAGTGATAATTTAACCTTTAGAGCATTGGCTCGAGTTGTGAAGCGAATTATGAAGTAAAAGTTAGAAAGAGAAGAGATCATTATGTTGCCTACCATGCCGGGCTATTGTTGCTTTATTTGTTATCTCTCTTGACGGGATGTTGATATTATTGATGTTGTTCCCTTGAAAATATTCTTATTATAATTCCATTTATTCCCTTTCCCTATTATTTCTTATTGTTGTTTGTGTGAGGAAGAGAGTTAAAGCACGAAGGGTGATGATGTGTATTGTTTTTGTGAGGAAAGGGTGTAAAGCACGAAGAGTGATGCCATGTATGATTCTGAGGAAGAGTGTAATGCACGAAGGGTGATAGCACGATATACCATTCTGTGCAGATTAAATTGATTATATGCTGAGGAAAGAGAGTAAAAGAACGAAGGTGACGTCGTGCATAATTTTGTTATATGATTTCTTTGGTGAGGATGAGAGTAAAAGCACGAAAGGTGATGTCATGCATTTATTGATTCTAATTCTTTGTTGATATCTGAGTTGTATTATTTCTACTGTTTACTTATTATATTTCTATTTGGAATTGATATCTCCCCTGCAGTATGCTCCCCCGCCCATACTTGACTGTTTATTTCTTTACTTCATTTCCGCAGTATATATTCAAATTGCACAAGTTTATTTGGTATTCTGGTTCTAGCCTCGTCACTACTTTGCCAAGGTTAGGCTAGGCACTTACTAGCACATAGGGTCGGTTGTGCTGATACTACACTCTGCACTATGTACAGATCCCCGAGCAGCTTTTGGACCATAGTTTGGAGGCTACCTTCAGTCCACATGGAGATCCAAGGTAGACATGCAGGCATCCACAGGCCCTAGCGTCTCCTCTATCTTTTATTTCATGTTTCCTCTTTTGATTTAGAAACAATGTGTCTTGTATTTTTAGACCTTGTGTTTAGCAGTCTTAGACTGTCTGTGATACTGTGACACTAGGTTTTGGATGATTAAGGCTTAAGTAGTTGTAATAGATACAGATGTCAGATATTTTATTGTTTTCTTAAGCTTAATTTAAATCTCCGCTATTTATACGTTATCGCTTTGTGATTGTTGAATAGAAATAAATGGATAATTAAATAGTTAGTTTACCAGATTGGCTTGCCTAGCTCACATTAGCAGGCGCCATCATGACTTCCGAGGGTGGGTAATCCGGGTCGTGACAAGTTGGTACCGGAGATCTAGGTTACATAGGTCTCACAGTTCACAGACAAGCTTAGTAGAGCCTGAGGGATTTGTGCAGAGACGTCTGTATTTATCCCCATAAGGTTACATAGTTAGGAAAAACACATTTATTCTTTCCTATCGTGCAATTTTGTTTCTCAACACTAATTAATTTTTTACTCTGTTCTTACGCAGATGGCGAGAACATGCGCTTCCTCATCAACTGACCAGCAGGCCGAGCCCCCAGTTGTAGCTCCTACGAGGAGCAGAGGGCGAGGCCGAGGTAGGGGTAGAGCTCAGCCTCGAGCAGTAGCACCAGCAGTGGAGCCTCAGATTGATTTTGATGATGAGGTTCCGGCCCAGCAGTTTCGGTGGACCCAGTTCAGGTCCCAGAGGGGTTATTGCTACCCCAATTCTCGAGGATGCTCTGGTCCGTCTAGTGGGCCTTATGGAGAGCGTCACCCGGGCGGGCTTGCTTTCTGCAGCACCAACCATCTCTCGGGCTGGAGGAGGAGCCCGGACTCCTCCTACTCGCACTCCGGAGCAGGTAGCTCCCTAGTTTCAGACTCCAGCAGTTCAGCTAGTTGGAGCAGTTCAGCCTGATGTGGTTGCTCAGACCGGTGATAGAGCAGCTATGTCTACAGATGCTTTGTGGAGGTTGGATAGGTTCATCAAGATCTTCACTACTACTTTCAGTGGTACATCTGCTGAGGATCCCCAAGATTATCTAGACAGCGGTCATGAGGTTCTCAGGAACATGGGGATAGTTGAGACTAATAGGGTCGATTTTGCTACTTTTCGCTTGTCTAGATCCGCCATTGGTGGAGGGATTATTGTTTGGCTAAACCAGCTGGATCACCAGCTTTGACTTGGGAGCAGTTTATGCAGCTATTTCTTGAGAAGTTTCTCTCCATCACTCAGAGAGAGGCCTATCAGAGGCAGTTTGAGCGTCTCTAGTAGGGTTCTATGATTGTTACCCAGTATGAGACCAGATTCATCGACTTGGCTCGTCATGCTCTTATCATCCTTCCCACCGAGAGAGAGAGAGGGTGAGAAGGTTCATTGATGGTCTTATTCACCCGCTTCCTCTTCAGATGGCTAGGGAGGCAGGGAGTGAGATTTCATTCCAGGAAGCGGCAAATGTGTCCAGGAGAGTGGAGATAGTTCTGTCGAATGAGGTGGTCATAGGTCGGACAAGAGGCTTCGTCATTCAGGCTGATCAAGTGGTACCTCGTCTGGAGGTAGGGATTCATATGGTAGATGACATCATCCTAGGCCTTTTCAGTCGGCACTTCAGTTTTCTCACGGTGCTTCAGGTGGTCGTGGTCCTCATAAGGTTGTATTGCGGACCGGGCCCAGCCTGTTCCCGAACCTCTAGCAAACCCTCCAAACGAGACAATACCTATCGGTCATAAAAGCCCACTTTGGGTCGGTCCTCACCAAATAGACCGCAAGCTCTGGACTGGCAGGCGGCCCTGGGCCTGTTCAATCGGGCCAAACGGGCCCAACGGCTATTTTTCAATTTTTTTTAAAAAAATTGGGCAACAATTTTATATTTAAAAACTAGATATTGGCCTGCCAATTTATCTGTTTGGCTTTTTAATAAATAGCCATTTGGCCCCCAAACTTTGTTTTAATTCCAAACTTTTTATAATTATACTTTTTACCTATTTTCAACTATAAATACCCCCTTATTTTTTTATTTTTACTCAGAAAATTCATCAATCTCTCTCATTTCTCAAACTCAAATTGAAGTATTCAAGTCTTCAAGCCTTCACTCATCTCTTATTTCTCTAACTCAAATTCTTAATTCAAGTAAAATCATGCCCGGTGATTCTAGATTGCGGCCATTTGTTTCAAAACACTTTAATGTGGAAGTAAAAAATGAAGAAGTTTATATAATAAAGTGCAAGAACTGTGGTTGAGTCTACACTCATCGTCAAAATTTGGAGGGCACAAGTTGTTTAAGGAGGCATATAAAGAGTTATCTTGCGCATTCTTCAGACATTCGTATTTTAGATTTTAAGTTAATTTGAGATAATTTGTGTTATTTTAAAATTATTAGACATATTATGATGAATGTTTTAGTTTTGTTAGATTAATTTGAAGTATTATGTTGAAGGCATTGAACTTTAATTTGAAGTATTAAATGTAAACTTTAATTTGCAGCTTTAATACCGAGTTCATATATATATATATATATATATATATATATATATATATATATATATATATATATATATATATAAATTTACAATAAAGTGCTTTAGATAAACGATTTAAAAAAGAAATAGCCCGGAACACTTAGGCCCTTTTAGCCCGGGACCATGTGGGCTTAGGCTTGTGGTGGGCCGGTTCCACCTTCCAAGACCGCTAAGCTCGGGACCGCCAGAGATCGGCCCGCCAGAGCTCGGGCCCAGACCAGAATACAGCCTTAGGCCCTCAGATGCGGTATTATGATCAGCAGTCCTACAGTGCACCACCAGCTCCTATAAGTGCACCACCACTTTAGAGTTTTCGGGGTGGTCATTCAGGTCGTTAGGGCCAGCAGTCTCCGCCGCCGAGGGCTTGTTACACTTGTGGTTATATGGGTCACATTGTTAGGTTTTGCCCTCGAGCACCGAGTAGCTCTCATCATCGGGATTCTTGTACCATGGTTCAGGCACGAGGTTTCCCCCAACCAGTAAGAGGTGGGGGGTAGAGGTGTTAGAGATGGAGGTAGAGGTATCAGAGTTGGAGGTAGAGGTATTAGAGTTGGAGCTCAGGCCACTAGAGGTGTAGGCCAGCCAGTAGCAAGCTATCCCTAAGATGTAGTTCAGGGTGGTGGGGCCTAGCCCTGATGTAATACTCTTCCAGCTAGGCCCAAGGCTGAAGCTTCCGATGCAGTAATCACAGATACGGTTCTGGTTTGTGATAAAGATGCTTCAGTGTTATTTCATCCAGGGTGTTTATACTCGTATATGTCATCTTATTTTGCACCGTATATGGCCATGCCTAGTGATTCTTTGAGTGCTCCTGCTTATGTGTCTACACTGGTGGGCGATTGTATTATAGTAGATCGAGTCCATCGTTCATGTATAGTTGTGATTGGAGGTCTTGAGACTCGTGTAGATTTTCTTCTTCAGGACATGGTTTACTTCGATGTCATATTAGGGATGGACAGGTTATCACCTTACCACACTATCTTGGACTTTCATGCCAAAATTGTGACCTTAAACTTAGCAGATTTAACTTATTTAGAGTGGAGAGGGACTCCTGGTGATTCTACCCGTAGCGTTATCTCTTATGTGAAGGCTCAGCGTATGGTCGAGAAGGGGTGTTTGGCCTATTTGTCATATGTTCGTGATTCTAGTATTAAGGTTCCTTCTTTTGATTCTTTGCTCGTTGTTTGTGTGTTTCCTGAGGTATTCCTTTCAGACCTGCCGGGTATGCCACCCGACTGGGATATTGACTTTTGCATAGATTTAGCTCCGGACACTCAACCCTTTTCTATTCTGCTATATCGTATGGCCCTGACTGAGTTGAAAGAGTTGAAGGAGCAGTCGCAAGACTTTCTTGAGAAGGGTTTCATTAGATCGGGTGTTTCACCTTGGGGTGCGCCAGTGTTGTTTGTTAAGAAGAATGATAAATCGATGAGAATGTGTATTGATTACCGATAGTTGAACAAGGTTACAATCAAGAATAGGTATCCATTGCTGAGGATTGATGATTTGTTTGAACAACTTCAGGGTGCCAAGGTATTTTTGAAGATTGACTTGAGATATGGCTAGGATCTGTTGAGTATTAGGGCATTCGATATCCCTAAGACATCTTTCCGCACTCGGTACAGGCATAATGAGTTCTTGGTGATGTCATTCAGGTTGACAAATGCCTCAGCGACCTTTATGGATTTGATGAATGGAGTGTTCAGTCCTTATCTGGATTCATTCATGATAGTCATCATTGATGATATTTTGATATATTCCCGTAGTCAGGAGGAGCACGAGCAGTATCTTAGAGTGGTTCTTCAGACCTTGACGGATAATCACTTATATTCTAAGTTCTTGAAATGTGAGTTCTAGTTGAATTCAGTTACATTCTTGGGTCATGTTGTATCAGCAGAAGATATTCAGGTTAATTCGAAGAAGATTGAGGCAGTCAAGAACTGGCCTAGACCAACATCAGCTATAGAGATTCGGAGTTTCTCCGGATTTGCAGGCTACTATTATCAGTTCGTGGAAGGGTTTTCACCTATCACAACCCCGATGAGCAGGTTGACCCAAAAGGGTGCCTAGTTTAGATGCTCGGATGAGTGTGAGGCGAGCTTTCAAGAGCTCAAGACAGCTCTGATACGATATCGGTGTTGGTTTTGCCCATCGTTCAGGGCCTTATGCAATTTATTATGATGCATCTCGTATTGGACTTGGTGCAGTGTTGATGAAGGATGGAAAGGTCATTTCCTATGCTTCATGGCAATTGAAGATTTATGCGAAGAACTATCTGGTTCATGATTTGGATTTGGCAGCCATTGCTCACACGTTGAAGATTTGGAGGCATTTTCTGTATGGTGTGGCATGTGAGGTGTTCATGAATCATAAGAGTCTTAAGTATTTTTTTCATGCAAAAGGAGTTGACGTTGAGGCAAAGGAGATGGTTGGAGTTGTTAAAGGATTATGATATCACCATCTTATATCGTCCGAAAAAGGCAAATGTGGTGGCCAACGCTTTGAGTAGGAAGTCATCTAGTATGGGCAGTCTTGCTTATATTTCGGTGGGTGAGAGATCGCTTGCTTTCTATGTTTAGGATTTGGCCAATCAGCTCGTAAGGTTGGATGTTTCTGAGCCCAGTCGTATGTTAGCTTTCAGGGTCGCTCGTTCTTCTTTATTGGAGTGTATCCATGATCGGCAGTATGATAGTCCCCATTTGTGTGTCATTAGAGACACAATGCAACACAGAGGTTCCAAGCAGGTTACCTTAGGTGATGATGGATTTTTGAGATTACAGGGTCGAGTTTGTGTGCCTAATGTAGATGGGCTCCGAGAGTTGACTTTAGAGCAGGCTCATAGCTCCCGGCACTCTATTCATCCGTGTGCCGCTAAGATCTATCAGGATTTGCGGCAACATTATTGGTAGAGGAGAATGAAGAAGGACATCGGTATATATGTGGCTCGGTGTTTGAATTGCCAATAGGTTAAGTACGAGCATCAGAGGATCGATGTTTTATTTCGACATATTTAGATTCTGGAGTGGAAATGGGAGCGTATCACTATGGACTTTGTTTTTGGACTCCTACGGACTCAGAGGAAGTTCAATGTAGTGTGGATTATTGATGATAGGCTGACCAAGTCAGCACATTTCATTCCTGTGGCAGTCTCCTATTCTTCCGAGAGGTTAGCTCAGATCAATATTCGAGAGATTGTTCCCCTTCATGGTGTGCCAGGGTCTATCATTTCAGATCAAAGTATGCATTTTACTCACATTTCTAGAGAGCAGTTCAGTGAGAGTTGGGCACACGGGTTTAGTTGAGCACAACGTTCACCCTCAGATGGACGGGTAGTCCTAGCGGACTATTTAGATTTTGGAGGATATGCTCCGAGCTTGTGTCATTTACTTTGGAAGCTTGTGGGATCAGTTTTTACCTTTAGAAGAGTTTGCCTACAACAACAGCTACTAGTCGAGTATTTAGATGCCTCCATATGAGGCTTTGTATGGTATGCGGTGTCGGTCACCGGTTGCATGATTTGAGCTGAGAGAGGCTCGGTTGTTGGGTAAAGATCTGGTCCAGGATAACTTAGACAAGGTCAGGATCATTCAAGATAGATAGACATCGTACAACTCAGTCCACGCAAAATAGTTATGCCGACAACAAGGTTCATGATTTGGCATTCATGGTCGGTGAGCGCGTATTGCTTCGAGTGTCTCCAATGAAAGGAGTGATGAGATTTGGGAAGAAGGGAAAGCTTAGCTCTAGATTTAGTGGCCCGTTTGAGATTCTTGATCGAGTGGGAGAGGTGGCTTATAGATTTGCATTGCCGCCGAGCTTATCAATCGTGCATCCAGTGTTTCATGTGTCCATGCTTCGGAAATATCATGGCGATCCATGCTACGTGTTAGATTTGAGCACTGTCCAGTTGGACAAGGACTTGTCTTACGAGGAGGAACCAGTAGCTATTCTAGACCGATATGTTCGTTAGTTGATATCAAAGAGTTTTCCTTCTGTTCGTGTTCCGTGGAGAGGTCAGCCTACTGAAGCATCAACATGGGAGTCCAAGTCCGATATGCAGAGCCGTTATCCCCATATTTTCCCCGACTCAGGTACTTCATTCTTCTGTCCGTTCAAGGACGAACGATTATTTTAGAGATGGAGAATGTGATGACCCAAAAGGTCATCACTTGTATGAAAAATAAATTTGCATTTTGAGATCTTAAAAACCTCTTTTAGCATCACCTCAATTTGCGTACAAGCATAGCCGGAAAGCTATTATGTGAAAATTCGTGCAAAATGATAAATTTTGGCTACAAAATGAATTAATTTGACTTCAATCAATATTTTGGATAAACAGACCCGAACCCATGATTTGGCGGTTCCGGAGGGTCCGTAGAAAAAAAAAGGACTTGGGCGTATGCCCAGAATCGAATTCCGAGGTCCCAAGCTCGAGAAATAAATTTTTAAAGAAAATTATTTTCTGAAATTTACAATAAGATTCAGAAATAAATTGTGATTATAACTTGATGGTATCAGACCCATATTTTTGTTCTGGCGACCATTACAGGTCTTATATGCGATTTAAGATAATTCTGTGAAGTTTGGTAAGAAATGGACTTGAAACGACGTGAATCGAATCAATTTTGAGAAAAATTGGAAATTAGAAGTTTTAAGGAAATTTCATGATTTTGATGTTAAATTCATAGTTTTTGATATTATTTGAGTGACTTAAATTTGCAAGCGAGTCCGCGTGATTTTTTAGGTTGGTGTACATGTTTGGTTTGGATCCTCGAGGGCTCGGGTGAGTTTTTGATAGGCCACAGGGTGTATTTTGGACTTAGAAAGTTGCAGATATTGGCTAGTGTGATCAGGCCTGCAGGCTTCTCATTTGTGAAGCCTGGCTCGCAAATGCAAAGGGTGGATAGCAAATGCGAAACAGCCCAGGCCTGCCATTGCTCGCAAGTGCAAGATGTTCAATCGCAAATGTGAATTCCCCAATTTTAGCCTGTGATCGAAAATGCAATGCTTTGTTCACAATTCCAGCTTTCAAATGCGAGCCCCCCCTGCCTTTGCAATTCCAAGCTTAACAGAGGTCGAGGTTCGCAATTGGAAACCCCTGTTCGTAATTCCCACATATGCGACCTGCAACTTTTATACTTCTTCTCCAAATCATTTGCAAGTCATTTTTAACTAGTTTTCTTCAATCATTAACATCTTTTAATATGATTTCAACTCATATTTAAGATTCTCATGGAAGAATTGTGTGTGTTGGGTAGAACCTAATTTTTTTAAAAATTGGATATTTGGACCTCGATTTGAGGTCCGATTTCAAAATAAATTATATATTTGGGTTCTTAAGGAAATGGATAATCTGGTTTTGGCTCGAACCTCGGGTTTTGACCATGTGGGTCCGGGGGAATTTTTTTAATTATTGGGTAAAACTTTGTGAAACTCACTTTCATGCATTGGGGTTGATTCATTTAGCCTTTAGTGATATAATTAAGTAACTTGTAACTAGATACAAGCGAATAGGTGGTGGAATCAAGGGGTAAAGCTATAATTGAAACGTGAATTGTGCTCCTGGCATCGGCGTAAGTGTTTGGTCTAACCTTAGCTTGAGGGATTAGGAGTCGAGTCCTATTTTCTATGTGGTAATTGTTGAGTACGATGTATATGCATGGTGACGAGTATCTATACGTTGGTGTCTAGCATGTCTGTGAGTCTTTATATTGTGATTATCATGACTTCAATGTATCTTTCATGCCTTGGTGGTGGTTTCTATTTGTTTTGTAAAGTTTGTGGAAGGAATTGTGACCTATGAACATTGAGGAGCGTTGGATCAAGTGATAATATGAATTATGAAATTATAAGTGATAATTGAACCTTTAGATCATTGGCTCGAGTTGTGAAGCGAATTGTGAAGTAAAAGTTAGAAAGAGAAGAGATCTTTATGTTGCCTACCTTGCCGGGCTATTATTGATTTGCTTGTTATCTCTCTTGCCGGGATGTTGATATTATTGATGTTGTTCCCTTGCCAGGATTCTCATTATAATTCCATTTATTCCTTTGCCCTATTGTTTGTGATTGTTGTTTAGGTGAGGAAGAGAGTTAAAGCACGAAGGGTAATGTCATGTATTATTTTTGTGAGGAAAGAGTGTAAAACAGGAAGGGCGATGCCGTGTATGATTGTGAGGAAAGACTGTAAAGTACGAAGGGTGATATCGTGCCGTACGATGTACCATTCCATGCCGATTATATTGATTATATGGTGAGAAAAGAGAATAAAAGCACAAAGGGTGATGTCGTGTATATAATTTACTATATGATTGCTTTGGTGAGGACGAGAGTAAAAACACGAAGGGTGATGCCGTACATTTATTGATTTTTGATTTTTTGTTGATATCCGAGTTATATTATTTCTATCGTTTACTTGTCGTATTTCTATTTGGAATTGATATCTCCCCTGCAGCATGCTCCCCCTCCCATACTTGACTGTTTATTTCTATACTTCTTTTCTGCTGTATATATTCAAATTGCATAGATTTATTTGGTAGTCTGGTCCTACTCTCGTTACTACTTCGCCGAGGTTAGGCTAGGCACTTGCCAACACATGGGTCCGGTTATGCTGATACTACACTCTGCATTATGCGCAGATCCCGGATCAGCTTTTGGACCATAGTTTGGAGGCTACCTTCAGTCCACGTGGAGATCCAAGGTAGACCTGCAGGCGTCCGCATGCCCTTCCATCTCCTCTATCTTTTATTTTTTGTTTCATCTTTTGCTTCAAAAACAATGTGTCTTATATTTTCGGACCGTGTATTAAGCAGTCTTAGCCAGTCTGTGATACTGTGACACTAGGTTTTGGGTGATTAAGACTTAAGAAATTGTAGTAGATATAGATGTCAGATATTTTATTATTTTCTTCTGCTTAATTTAAATCTCGGTTGTTTATACGTTATTGCTTTGTGTTTATTAAAACGAAATAAATGGATAATAAAGTAATTAGTTCAAAGAATTGGCTTGCCTAGCTCACATGAGTAAGCACTATCACGACTCCCTAGAGTGGGCGGATCGTGACAAGATGCAACACACTACCCCCAACCCCAAATTGAAATAAAATAATATCAGCCCAAGAATCCTAATCTTCCTTCTAAAAATAATATAAAATCTATACTATAAAATACAAAACTAATTCTAATTAATTAAAATAAATAATATCATATTGTGAAACTATTTTTGGCATTTTCCTAGATTATATAAAAATAAAAGAGAGGAAAATAAATAAAATCCTAGTAAAATAATATGACCACGAAAACATTAATGGAACTATTTTTTTGTATTTTTAAATCTATGTTTTGAAATTTAAAATAAAATAGACTAAACATGTAGAATAACTCAAGTAAATATTTTAAAAATATTAAAAGAATAAAACTAACTTTAAAAATTGTGCGGGTCAAATATTACGTGCTTACAGCGCGAATCTCGCTCGAATCATTTGTGGATCAATAATTACCGGGAGGAAAAACATTTTTACCTTTTCTAGACTTATACTAGGACTTAAACTCTCCTACTATATAAAGGAAAAGTTTTTCTTTAGTATGACACATTGTAAGACGCAGTTCAAGGCAATAAAAATTTACTATTGCTGTTGTTAACGACATTATTCACTTGTTCTGTTCCTTATTCGCAACTAGGCTTGAATCGAGATTCCAATCGAGGATGACTCACTATTCAATCTAAGATCAGTCATGGTCTTAACATTGTGAGTGGTTTGATCGTTTAGTTCATTTTTAATTTATTTATTTATTATTCTTAATTATTCGTGTTGAATTAAATCACGTATCCTTTATATCATATACAAATTTAATTGTTATCCAATTTTGAGTAAACATTTTGACTTTGCAAAATAAATGTACCTCAAGCCTAAGTAATAAAAGGCGACTTCAAGTATTTACACGTTCTTTTCACTTCAAAAACTATATAGTTTTAGTATTAGATCAACCAACCGGAAAGAGAAAGACAAAGAGGTAGTTGTATGATAATAGTCATTCATGTGATCCTTATAATTTTTCACATTCGTTAATTATAGCGTGCCAATGGCTTTGTTACTCCTTCATAATAATAAAAAGCAAAAGCATGGCCCCCATATAAAAATCTATTGATAAATAAAACCTTAATTGTTGTCTATTACTTATAAATCAAATCTTGCTATATGGTCTAGTTTGATTTTGTAGTTCAAATAATCTTATACCATGAGGTATCTGGAACATTAATAATTAGCGAAATAATCGAAAATGACATATTTTGAGGACTTGAGAGGCAGGAAAAGGAAGAGGGAGTGGAGAGGAGAAATTTTTGAACTAGCGCTTGAGTTGGGTAAAAATTAATTCACTCGGGTGTTTATATGAAATTAATAGATGCATATCATATGTTGCACATACACTTGTAACACTTAACCATTGTCAAATAATACTCCATTCGTTTTAATTTATGTGAACATATTTGACTGGACACGAAGTTTAAGAAAAGAGAGAAAACTTTTGAACTTGTAGTGTAAAATGAAGCATATATTTTATGTGGCTATAAATCATTGCATAAAGATAAATTGTTTCCAAATAGGGAAAGAGATCATTCTTTTTGGTACGAATTAAAAAGAAAATAAATTCAAATAAATTGAAAGGGAAGGAGTATGTATTACCTCATTAAATAACCTAATTATTGTATATCAACATGATTTGGTCTAAACACTCGATCAGAGTCACGCGAAGCGGCAAAGATTGGATCATAACATGGTTTATACGAAGATGTGAAAATGTTATATAAGTAGGGAATTTGTCCGCCCTTTGCACAGTCATACAATTTCGTCTAAAATACACAAAAATTATCCAATGAGTTGACAGTCGATGATTCTGATCTTTTTTGTGCTATTGAAAACTTTTGCTTTTAAGGCAGAGAATAATGGAAATCAAATAAATTGGTTTAATAAAACATAAATATATAATGGATGCATTTGCAGCTGTAATATTAAGATAGACATAATAATCGAGAGCTCATCAAAGGCAAACCAAAATATCTAACACACTTATCAAAGGCAAACCAGAATTTCTAGAATAATACATATTTTATGTAGTTAAGGTGTATTGGGAAATAACTGAATTTGAATAAAAGATGACGAGGCGTGATATGTGGATTGGTCGAACAATCAAATAGCAATAAATGATTAAAAGGCATGGAAGACAACAAGCACAAGGGAAGAAAAGAAAACAGATACGAGAAGGATCTTAGATACGAGTCTCGTGTATATTTAAGTCATTTAATATCAATAGATAAAAAGGGCATTAAAGACAAGAATTTGATGACAAAAAGTAGTCTACGTTCATTATTAAATACCTGATATGTTAGTTAATCAGTATTTAATAGCAATGATTATGTAACGTCTCATTAAATGCTCTTTATTATTTAGATTAGTCTGTTACTCCTTTTCAGCTATAAAAGGAGGAAGTTTCATCATTTGTGTGGACACAGAACATTCTTGCATCATACTGAAATAACAAATTCTTATTGCTTTATACTTATTCTCTGAAAGTCTTTTATTTTGGTTTCTAGATTATCAGTAACCCGACTTCTTTTCTTTAAATTCAAGCTTTGTCCAAATTATATTTTTTGATTAAAAAAATTGGTTCCGTCACCGGGAATCTGATAATCCATTCTTTCTTTCTAAAATAATATTCAATCTATTGCCAATATGTCAAACAACAGTGACAACAATAACCAGGAAAATCAGATCCATCAAGTGGATGATGATGAATTCAACAACATTAGCCCTCAAGCTTCTCCACGTGGATCTCGTGAAGGAACTCCAAATGATATGTCTGAACATGTTGATGGAGGAGTTGAAACAAGAGATGAATTTTTAAAAAAAATAATCGACTCACGAATTGACAAAGCCTTGCAAGCTTTAGTTAATCGATCGCGTGTTGCACCAGCAACCCCAAACAACAACACGTTGGAAAGCCCCCGCTCTGGTCTAGTTACTTCTGGAAATGGAGCAACTCACAGTGATTCGCAAGAAGGAGAACCGGGTAATGCAGGTAATTCTCATCTTCAAAATTTAGTAACCTTGCAGAAACAATTCAAGGAGCAGAACGAGCGTATCGAGCAAATCCATAGAGTTCCACCTGTGATAAAAGGAGTGAACATGGATAAATACTTGAAACAACCTTGGAAACCAAGTGCTGCTTCTCTACCAATTCCATAGAAATTCAAAATCCCTGACATCCCAAAATATGATGGTACAACAGACCCTCGTGATCACGTAACTACATTTACAACAGGAGTGGAAGGCAACTATTTGACTAAATAAGAAATTGAATCAGTGCTGGTCAAAAATTTGGAGAGACACTCACCAAGGGTGCACTAACCTGGTATTCTCTTTTACCTGAAAATTCTATAAATTCTTTTGCTGAGCTTGTAGATTCTTTTATTAAAGCATATTCGGGAGCTCAGAAGGTTGTAAAAAAGAATGGAAGATATCTTCAAAATCAAGCAAGGCAACTCTGAATTGCTCAGAGATTTCGTTGATAGATTCCAACGTGAAAGAATGATGTTGCCTCGTGTATCGAATAATTGGGCAACAATATCTTTTGCGAGTAATTTGAATGACAAAAGTTCAGAAGCCACAAGAAGGCTCAAAGAAAGCCTTCGTGAATTTCCCGCAACTACTTGGAACGATGTTTATAACAGGTACAGTACAAAGCTCAGAATTGAGGAAGATACCGTATCTCAACCTCATCGAAAAGAAAGGAGCGGGTCCAGAAGATCTGAAGCCGAAAAAAGGTCAGGTAAAAACATGTACGATCAATATATGGGACCTGCAGAAAAAGACCCATGTTCTAGGCAAAACAATCAACATTATGATCAAAGGTTGAGAGACAGGGGAATCGGATCTTCATCCAGGTTCAAAGGCGATCGAAACAACCAAGAGCCACGAGATGATGATTGGAATTTAATGGCACGATTTGCTGGTCATAGTTTCAATGTAACTAATTCCGAGCTCGTAGCTATTCTAAAGAGTATGGGAGATATGGTACGGTGGCCAAAAGAGATGCGGTCGAATCCAAATAGACGTAACCCAGACCATTGGTGTGAATTTCACAACGACCACGGACATAAAACATCAGAATGCAGATTTCTACAGAGTGAAGTAGATCATTTATTGAAGCAAGGATATCTCACGGAGCTGTTTAGTGAAAAGGGAAAGCAAGCCTACATGAAAAATAGGCAGGAGCCACCAAAACCACCTTCAACTTAGAGAACAGTAAATGTCATCAGTGGAGGGGAATATATATGCGGAGTAACGTACACGGCTTCAAACAAAGGTTCCAAAATGACGATCACACATGGCAAGCGAGTACGTCAAACCTTAGAACATGAGAGTATAAGCTTCGACGATGCAGATACGGAAGGAGTGACTACACCTCATAACGACGATCTTTAATTATACATGACACTAATGTAAAAAGAGTTTTGATTGATCCAGGAAGTTCTGTAAATATCATTCTACTAAGAGTGCTGCGAGAAATGCAAGCTGAAGATAAAATGATACCAAAGGCGCATGCTTTGTCAGGCTTCGACAATTCAAGCACTATAACAAATGGTGAGATAACTCTGATGACTTACGCTACAAGTGTTATTAAAGAAACTAAGTTTCAGGTAGTTGATATGGAAATGGCATACAATATAATTATGGGAAGATCATGGATCCATGATATGGATGTTTTTCTGTCAACCTTACATCAAGTCATTAAATTTCCATCACCCTGGGAATATGTCAAATTTGAGGGGATCAACAAATAGCCAAGAGTATCAACGCAATAACAGATACGAGTAAAGAGAAATAGCAATTACTGGAAATAGTTGAAGGCGCCAACAACCAAAATTCAACTAAAAACGGATCAACCAAACTTCAACTAAAAACGGGTTTGGATTCAAGGCCTATTGTAATTCAAGAACCTGAAAAAAATGAGAACATCAAAACGACAATAGAAGAACTCGAGGCTGTGGTGTTACTTGAACAATGGCCAGAGAAACTTTTTTACGTAGGAGCCAATCTAAATCCCGACATGCGAGGTATGTTAGTTGAATTTTTAAAAACTAACGTAGACCGTTTTGCCTGGTCCCATGCTGATATGACAGGTATTCCACCGGATGTGATGACTCATAAGCTTAATGAAGACACGTCTTTAACTCCAATTAAGCAAAAGAAAAGAAAGCAATGAGATTTCAAAAATCAAGTAATCCAGGATGAGGTCCAAAAGTTGTTGAAAATCGGGTCAATTCGTGAGGCAAAACACCCTGATTGGTTAGCTAACACGGTTGTCGTACCTAAAAAGAACGGTAAGTGGCGATCTTGTGTAGATTATACTGATTTAAACAAAGCATGTCCAAAAGATTCATTCCCTTTACCCCATATAGATCAGTTGATTGATGCAACCGATGGTCATGAACTTTTAAGTTTTTTAGATGCATACTCGGGGTACAATCAAATTAAAATGGACCCCGGTGATAAGGAAAAAAATTCTTTCATCACTGACCGAGAGACTTACTGTAACAAAGTAATGCCTTCCGGTCTAAAAAATGCTGGAGCAACCTATTAAAGGTTAGTACCAAAATATTTCAAGAACATTTGGGAAAAACTATGGAGGTATATATAAATGATATGCTCGTCAAAACCCAACATTCCCATGACCATATTTCCCATTTAACTGTAACTTTTGAAATATTGTGGAAATTCAATATGAAACTTAATCCTGAAAAATGTGCATTTGGAGTTGCTTCAGGTAAATTTTTAGGCTTTCTTGTTTCTAACCATGGCATTGAGGTAAGTCCTTCCCAGATTAAAGCAATTGAAGAAATACCCGATGTCCTTACCAGTAAAAAGGAAGTTCAGAGATTAACTGGAAGGATAGCGGCCCTAGGGAAATTTATTTCAAAATCTTTAGAAATATGCTTCAAAATTTTCTCTGCGCTCAAAAAGCAAGATCATTTCGAGTGGAGTGAAGATTGTCAACAAGCTCTGAGAGATTTGAAAGTTTATTTATCAAATCTTCCTTTACCGGCAAAACCTAAGGAAGGTGAAAAGCTACTCATTTATTTAGCAGTTTCAGAAGTAGCGGAAAGTGCCGTCTTAGTCCTTGAGGACCAAGGTAAGCAATCTCCAATTTGTTATGTGAGTAAAATTCTATTAGATGCAGAGACAAGGTATCCACAACTAGAAAAAGTAGCATTAGCTCCTATCATGGCATCTAGAAAACTACGGCCTTATTTCCAGTGCCATCCTATTGTTGTTGTTACTGCTTTTCCATTACAAAATATCTTGCATAAACATGAACTATCAGGAAGATTAGCAAAATGAGCTATTGAACTAAGTGAATATGAAATAATTCACGAACCTTGAACTGCTATTAAATCCCAAGTACTCACCGATTTCGTAGCTAATTTTAGTCAAGGCATGCATTTAGAAGCAGAAAAAGAAGTACAAGTTTTTCATGGTGCTAATCCGGGGACTTGGCTATTATTTACTGATGGTTCATCTAATGTAAAGGGGGCAGGCTTAGGAATTGTTCTTATACCACCTACGGGTGAAACAATTAGACAAGCTATAAAATTTCACCCTGTAACTAATAATGAAGCAGAGTATGAAGCTGTGATTGCAGGTTTACAGTTAGAATTAGAACTTGGTATCATGCAAATCGTGATCAAAAGCGACTCACAGCTCGTAGTAAACCAAATGCTGGGGATTTACGTGGCTAGAGAAACTCGAATGCAAGAGTATATTGAAAAGGTATAGGAATTAATAAGACAGTTCCAAACTTGGAAAGTGATATAAATCCTAGGAGAAAAGAATTTAGAAGCGGATGCTTTAGCCAATCTCCCATCTGCAGCAGATATAGCGAAAGATGTGAATGCTTCAGTCATACATTTGTTCCACTCCATTCTTGACTCTGATAAAAATGAGGTAAACTTTAATCATTTAACTTGGGATTGAAGAAACAAAATTGTATCTTTTTTGCAGCACGAAATCGTACCTGAGGACAAGGTGCAGGCTCATGCACTTAGAAAGAAAGCTGCTCGTTATTGCTTATATCAAGGGAACCTTTATCAAAAAATGGTTGGTGGACCATTAGCCAGGTGTCTTGGACCTTCTCAAACAGAATATGTAATGAGATAAATACACGAGGGGCATTGTGGAAATCATGCAGGAGGCAGATCACTAGTGAAGGCATTGACTCGAGCAGGATATTATTGGCCTAAAATGGAAGAAGAAGCGAATGATTTCGTATCTAAGTGTGACAAATGTCAAAGGTATGGGAATAACAATCATAAACCAGCTGAGTTATTACATACTGTCATAGCCTCGTGGCCCTTCATGAAATGGGGAATGGACATCGTAGGACTAATACCCCAGGCAAAAGGTCAGGTAAAGTTTATACTCGTACTTACTGATTATTTCATTAAATGGGTAGAAGCAGGGGCGTTTAAACAGGTACGAGAGAAAGAAGTTAAGGACTTCATTTGGAGAAATATAATTTGCCGCTTTGGTGTTCCAAAGGAGATCGTGTGTGATAATGGACCACAATTTATAGGAGCTCATTCAAAGTTGGCAAATCAAAAGAATTACATCTATGCCGTATCATCCAGTAGGTAATGGGCACAAAAAGTCTACAAACAATGTAATTATCAACAACCTAAAGAAAAGGTTAGAAGAGTCAAAAGGCAACTGACCGGAAGTATGACCAGCAGTATTATGGGCATATCGAACGACGGCAAAGACAAGTATGGGAGAAACACCATTTTCAATGGTTTATGGTGCGGAAGCTTTGATGCCAGTTGAGATAGGTGAACCTAGTACACGACGTATTCAAGCAGAGGAAGACTCAAACAATGAATAGTTACGAGTAAATCTTTATTTACTTGAAGGGAGAAGAGAAGCCGCGTTGATAAGGATGGCAGCTCAAAAGCAAGTAATTGAGAAATATTACAATAGGAAAGCACGCCTCAGGTTTTTTAAAATTGGGGACTTCGTGTTGAAAAAAGTGTTCCAGTCTACAAAATTAGCTAACTCAGGAAAGCTAAGTCCAACGTGGGAAGGACCTTATAGAGTTCGTGAAATTGCGGGGAAAGGAGTGCACGAGCTAGAGACAATGGATGGCAAGGTTTTACCTTCACATTGGAATGTCGTTCATTTAAAGAGGTATTACTTCTAAGGAAGTACCCACGGTCAGGTATTGCCATGTTAAATTTTTTCCTGTGAATTTTTAAAATTATAGTAACGGTTTTAGATGCTAGGAAAAAACCCTAACTCATGCCAAATGATGAGTCAAGGCCTGCACGTCAAAATGGAATACTCTTAAATTCCTAGCCTAGGGTTACATTAATCTGATGTAAATATACACGAGTTAGGTAGTCTTCATCTATAATCGCACCTCCGAGTCCTGTATATTTTTCTGTTTCAGGAAAAGGACCAAAATTGGAGGAAACACACAAGTGTTCGAGGGGGGACTATACTTCATGCACACGAGTATGTGCATAAGAATGGATACGAGTGCAGAAGTAGATACGAGTGAGAAAGAATTAAAAAGAAAAATCAAGCTGCAAAAGGTCAAGTATCAAGCAAAATCACGAAGTAAAAAACAAAAACACTCATCGTAGTGTTCTTTCCGATGAGAACAATGAAGTCACCTCTCAAACCCTTTCTAGTATGAAAATATAGGGTCATGACTATGTGTTAAAAATAGGTTATGAAAAACCTTATCTATTTTATAAATCTGTTAAAAGAAAACAGTTACAAGAAAGTTGTAGATGTACTTCAATACATGTAATACTCAAGAAACTTATCAAAGTTCATGATTAAAAACTTGTCAAAAGTTATTTTATACGAAACATGCATGTTCCTATTTCTTTCATCGTATGGTAACACCATCATCAAGTTGAGACGTCTTCTGTATTAAGTGTCGATAAATAAACGGACCCTCTTTTATTTTCCTCATGATGATAATGCATGAGAAGAATCATGAAAGCATTTACTGAAAAGATAAAGATGCTAACCTATTCTCTAAGTCCTAAAAAGAAAAATAGGCAAGAATAGGGTAAATAGAAAATTATTCTGTAAAGTCTAGAACAACGTGAATAGACAAGAATAAAATAAAGAAGTATTATACAAACATGTTAACATAAAAAGCTAAGGGAAAACACTTAGCTATTACAATACAATTGTTTTCCAAAACAAATGCCCTATTATAGAAACTGGGGACTTCACTAAAAAGTTACATCATCAAAAAAAAAAGGCAAAGTTAAACATTTTCACTGGTCACTGAGGAAATTGGAACTTTAGAAGTTGCAACCTCATTAGGTTTGGTAGTAACTTCAAAAGTAACAGTAATAGAAGCAGTCACAGTTGAGGTTGAAGTATCAACATTCTCGAGGGAAGTAGTAGTCACGGGGATTTCCATTCCCAAAGACTGTGTTATAGATAAATCACCCTCGGTCACTAGAATCATAACATCAACAATTTCAGCAGCTGCTTCGAAGTTTGAAGGTTCTTCTACCCCGGGAGTTCCAATTGTTGGAGAGGTAACGTCAGTCACCTGGTCAAGGGAAGGAATTTCAATAGGTTGTTCATTCTTCTCAATCATGTCTAAAACTTTGGCCAACTCATATTGTAAGTCAAAATTTTCTTGAGAAGCCTCCATCAAAGCATCACGACGAGACTTCAAGAAAGCCCAACTAACCTTATAATTGAAATTCTCTGCAAGAGAATTGTAATCCTTCTCCAGGTTTTCATAATCCCTTCCCCACGTAGCAAGGGTGTTCTTCATTATTTCTTGCTCAGCTAGGTGAGAAAATCAAGGGAAGTTTGAAGGTTGGCGCAGGAACTCTCCAACGCATGAACCTTATCTGAAGAAATCTTCAAATTAGCCCGAGTCTGATTCAAACTCTGCACTAACTCCTTAGCATATTCTTCTTTTTTCTCCATTAGTGTTTTGAGTTCTTTGATTTCTTCATTAGCTTTTGGCAAAGAATCCTTCAAAAATTCTTTATCCTTTTTCACTTGGCTCGTGGAAGCCGTGGCAATCCCTAACTCTAAGGATAAAGCTCGATTCTGCTGCTCCAATTGAAATTTAACAGACTGCAACTCCTCAATATTCCCTAAAGCACCTTCAAAGTATTCCTTCCAATTTTGAGCCTCAACTGTGCTTCTTCAGATATTCTCTTAGCATCAGTAACAGGCTTAGCAGACTCACGTGCCTTTTTCTCCAAAATAGGGATCCTCCCCATTAACTCGGTTCCAATAAAATTTGCGCACAGAAATAAAAACTTAAAATCAAGGAAAAGCAAATAGTCAAGTTTAAAGAAGTTACCTTCAATGTTGAATGAACTATGTCATTCATTAGGGTATAACTGTTGTGGTTTTGCATCTTCGTTCTCTCCACATCTCCAATGAGAGGCTCGAGCCAAACATCAGCTCCACCAGTCTTCCTCAATAGGCTATGGGTAGCAGGTACTTCAAGTGTAACCTTTCTCATAGCCATACCTCTGTTGTTGGGGCCAGATTCAGAATGAGAAACAGAGGAAGATGGAATAGTGGAAGGAGGAGTAGTAGAAGAGGTGGAAACAGCAGAAGCGGCAGAAACCAAAATAGGAGCTGAAGAATAGGCATGGGAGTTAAAAAAGGAATGGGAGAAGGAACATTTGAAGTAAATGAAGGGGTGGTAGAAGATGTCAAACGGGAAGAAACAGACACGGTTGGAGGAGGAATAGAAGAAACATGAGAGATAGGAACAAAAGTAGATAAAGGAATTTCGTTAAAAATGGGGCCAAGTTCCCCACTTTCAAAACCACTCACGAATAGATGGTGAACAGGTTCACTCGTGTCTCTAGGCGCCATATCTCCATCGGAGTGGATTAAAACAGGCTCGGTAGTGGAAGTAACTGCAGAAGAAGTAATTGCAAAAGAGGTACGAGCAAGAGAATCTTCAATTTCTTCATCCATAATAACACGTCTCCTAGCTCTTGGTCTAGATACCAATGAGGTATTATCTTCTTCCTCATTCTCAGTTTACATTACCATAGCTTTTCTTTTGGCTAACAGTGCTTTAGCCTTGTCCAAATCAAGGGAGGTGTTGGTAGTAGTGCGCATAGCTAAAGCGACATCCGCTGCCATCCCTTTTATTCCATATCCTGATAAAAAGAAAGATTTGGGTTTATTATTTAATATATATATCAACAAAACATACACGAAAAGAGATATATACCGTGTGTTTTCACTATCCACCTGTGTAAGGAAGAAATAGTCTTCCAAGTTCTATCTTCCTTAGAAGTAATCTTCAAAATTGATTCTACCCAACCACGAAAATTGGGGATAGGCTCCACATACCCCATGGTTGCTACAAAAAACCAAAAAAAAAGGATAAGTTTAGAGAGAAAAATCTAAATCTCTGAAAATAGGTACGGGAAAAGCAAGTAGAACCTTACGTGCAGAGTTCCACTTCTCAGGGAAGGGAATGTTTGATTCTCCCAGCAAATCCACTGTACGAATAGCAATGTTACGGAGATACCATCCACGATCTTTATCATCATCGGCGTTTACCAAAACTCTCTTACTCCTTGCAATTAAGTTAAAAACTCCATGACGCAGTAAACTAGGGTGGTACAAGTGGATAAGATGAGAAAAGGTGAAATTGATTTTTCCCTTAGTAGACAAGAATCTCAAACAAGCTACAGCCCTCCATACTAAAGGGCCAATTTGAGCTATCTCAAACAAGCTACAGCCCTCCATACTAAAGAGCCTATTTGAGCTAAGCAAATATTGAAAAACCTACAGAAATTGAGGATAACTGGATCTGTGGTAGGTCTGAACCCCAAAGTGAAGGGGTAGGTGTAAACAAAAGAAAATCCATTTCTATAAGATGAAATTCTCTGGTTTATGGACGGAACTGATAAACGAAAACTCTCTTTCCAGTTGCAATTTCTTCTAATGGTAGGGATTGTGAGTTCAGTTATAAGAGAAGGATAAAAATCGGTCTTTTCCAATTTCGCAATTTACTTTTGGAGGGATGTTCTATCACTTACAAAAGATAAATCACACGGTATAATTTCTTCAACTGTGGGTTCTATAGAAGGGTCTGAACTTCTTTACCTTTCGAACATTGAGTTTTGGAAGAGGAACCTTTGATGCCAGAACCAGAAGAAGGAGGGGCAAAACCAGTTAAACCTCCACGTGTAGATCCCATACTTGGAAGTCTTCCTCTTCTGCCTCTTGAATGTTTGATAGGAGCAGGTGCATTAGGAAATTGATCGAGAAGTAAAACCTTTCTGGGTTAGGGTTTGGAGATGCCATTGTTAGATAATCTTCAAGTAAGTAGAAGTAATAGAAAGAAAAGGAATGCAAATGCTTGATGAAAATTGATGAAGAAGAAGACAAATAAAATGTGAATTAAAAGCTTATATGGGAACCACCGTCAAAATTAAGGGGAGAAATGATGGAAAACCTATATTAAAGATTAACCATCACTTCGTAAACAGAGGAAGTTGAACAGGCTTAGAAAAATGGGCACAAAACTGCAGATCCAATCAGAAGATGACACGTGTATGGAGCATTAAATGAGAAAGACAAATGAGACGTCAATACTGTCACAAGCATTAATTGTGACAAAAATTCTTTTTTAGAATCCACTCCCCAATTATTTAATTGATAAATAAATGAGAAGTGGGGGGAGGGGGGCTATCTGTATTGGGAAAAAACTGGATTTGAATTAAATATGACGTAGTGTGACACGTGTACTGGTCAAACAGTCAAAGAGCAATAAATGATTAAGAGGCGCAGCAGACAACAACACGGGGGAAGAAAAGAAAACAGATACGAGAGGAATTTTAGATACGAGTCTCGTGTCTATTTAAGTCATTTAATATCAACGGATAAAAAGGGCACTGAAGACAAGAATCTGATCACAAAAAGTAGTCTACATTCATTATTAAATACCTGATACGTTAGTTAATTAGTATTTAAATAATTATGTAACGTCTCATTAAATGCTCTTTATTATTTAGATTAGTCCGTTACTCCTTGTCAGCTATAAAAGGAGGAAGTTTCATAATTTTTAAGGACACAGAACATTCTTGACATCATACTGAAATAACAAATTCTTAATGCTTTATACTTATTCTCTGAAAGCTTTTTATTTTGGTCTCTAGATTATCAGTAACCCGACATCTTTTCTTTAAATTCAAGCTTTGACCAAATTATATTTTTTGGTTAAACAAAAGGCCTCAAGGGTAAAGCGATATAGTTTTCTCGAGCAATGTAATGTGTATTTGTCTTCAAGCAAATTTCCATAATGAGGGTCTACTAAGGTATAGCACATTCAATTCATGTGTTATATATAAATTGGTCATCAGTTAGTTTTTCACCTATTTTTGTGTTTTAAGTCTACAAAAATAATATTTTAGTTCCAGACTCCAAAAAAAATAATATATATATATATATAGACACACATTATATATATATATATATAATTCCATCTATTATTTTAAGAAAAGCTATACAATATCACTTTTCCCAAAATTAAATGCATCCTCGGTGTAGAATGAATACTTAAGTGATCCTTGCTTTGATGATAAATTTACATAAATTTTTGTTTCTATATTTTAACTTCGAACGATATACACTCAACCAATAATGGCCAACAAGCCCCCAGGTGACCATATGCAAGGAGAAATTAAAGAATAGCCAGATTTATAACTGGTCGTTTAAAAATAGCCCATTTTAAAAAGTAATCGAAATTTAGTCACTTTTCATGTAAAAATAAATTTGAGCGAAAATACTGTTCAAAACCCGAAAAATACGTCAGTATATTATGCTGAAGTTCCAGCATAAGTATACTTGGACTACAACATATTATACTAGAGTTCCTGGATAAATATGCTGGAACTCTATTATATTATGATGAAGTTCCAGCATAAGTACACTAGAACTCCAACATAATATACTGGAGTTCCAGCATGTATACCAGTCCAACATAATATACCGGAGTTTGGAGCACCAGTGCTCCAATCTTGAGTATATTATACTGGAGCCAGCAAAATATATCGATCCAGCATAATATGCTTAAGTTCATACACAGGTGCACCGAACTCCAGTATATTATGTTGGACCGGTCTCTGTTATGGCAAAATAATGGCAATTTTTTATTGATTTGGCAAACGCTGGCTATTTTTGAATGACCAGTCCGAAAACTGACTATACCGTGCTATTTTTACCCATATGCAAGACAACAATAACAATAATAACAACAATAACAAATCCAGTATGTTCCCAACAGGTGAGGTCTAGGGAGGGTAGTCTGTGCGCAGACCTTACCCCAACCTAATGCAGATAGAGCGGTTGTATTCAATAGGCCATCGACTCCAAAGTGACCATACGTACGTTATTCTCGAATTAATTTCTCAAATAGTCACTCAACTTACGAAAATTTTGTAAAAAAAAAAAATCTAAACTCTAAGGATCTCATGAACTCAAGCTTAAGATAGAAGTTCATTTTCTCTATTGCTCTTTGTTGAGGCCTGTACTTTTCCCCATCTTGTAAACAATGTCAGTAGCAATAAGCCAGAAGCTTGGCAAGCTAGACCACATATCAAGCCCATCCATAAACCCTACACATCATATTTAAAAAAAGAGAGGGTATTATCGTTTTAGCCCGCACTAGAAATTATTTATATTCGGTAATTGAGAAAGTATATAAAATTTATATAACTTTTGTAAATACATACATAATGCAAATATATTTAAAAAAATATTTTTTCGGTTATTATTTTGAAATACAATGTCATTTTTTAAAAAAAAATAACAACACTTTAATTAGTTAACTACACCTCAATTATATTCTAGATTAATTGCAATTTAATATATTAACATCTTAAAAGAATATATTAAATCGACTATGAAAAAATCACTAAAATTTTCGACGACTATTAGATTTTTAACGCATAATTTTAAAATATGAATGAGTTCAGTATTTAAAAAAGACTTTAAATCCAAGATCCATCTAACTGAATACGGGAGAAAACGGAGCATGGCATGCACTTGAATTACCTGAGCTTGTAGGTTGAACTTGAAAGCAAGGAGACCTGCTATTGGCATGCCAATGACATAGAATGTTGCCAAGTTGATGCACATAGCCAAATGCTGCATCCCCTAGCCACTCCTGATCAATTCAATTGAACTTTTAGTAAGGTTATTTTGAAAAAGAATTAATATAAATAGTTGTCCATTCAACCACTTAAATTAAAAATAGCCTGTGAAAGTAATATATATATATATATATATATATATATATATATATATATATATATATATATATATATATATATATATATATATATATATATATATATATATATATATATATATATATATATATATATATATATATATATATATATAAGTTATATATTATATGAGTATAATTACGTATAAACTATATATATGGTTAGAAAAAATAAATAATGAATATAAATGATTATTTCTGTAAAGATTGAATATAGACGACTATTTTTGTAAAGATCCCTATTTTGAATGCAAAACTAATTTATATGATATATCTCGCGGAAAATATATCATGAATGTTATGTAAACAAAAAACTGACCTGATAAAACTCCTTGAAAAAAATCGAATACAAAGGATATTAACAGGAGAGGAGGTGAATTTATTAAGGTATTTTTACCTATTTATACCATATAGCAAACCTTATTACCTCACATGTTTAAGGTTTGTGTTTATTACATTTAAGCATACCAAATTTCAATTATGTACCATAATTCAAATTAAGGGTTATAATTATTGCTTCATTTATTTTAGGCATGATTTTAGGAGCATATATTCCTTTTCCCTTTTTTCCTCATCTTGTCTTTCCTTATGTTTCCTCCACCTTAATATACGGTAATCACTATTAAATTCATTAGGTGTATAAGTTACCAAATTACAATATTTTATTTCGAATGAACAGAAAATTACTCACTGTTTTCAAGTGATATCTGTATTGTATTTAAGCTCAAATTTACAACCTACTCTTTTTACTGTCAACTTTAAATTTTAGCTTTTACCAAATATTGTCCAAACGCCTATTGTATTAACCCTTAATAAGTTATTAGGAATTAGATTCAGATTAGAAATGGAGATTATCCTACGATGAGTTCTACTTTGAACTATCCAAAAGATTAAGTCTTGAAGGTATAAGTTAAATATACACCAAAAGTGAATATATGCTCCTAAAATCATGCCTAGAATAAATGAAGCAATAATTATACCCTTAATTTGAATTATGGTACATAAATTGAAATTGAAATTTGGTATGCTTAATTTTTTTTTGATACAAGATTGTAGTTTAATTGTAGTATAAATGTAACAATACAACTTTATACAATACTTAAACTGATTTGTAGTTTATTTATAGAAATTGTATCTACAAACTGAATACATTGAATTTTAATATTCCAATTCTCATTTCAATTGTAGCATAATTGGCATTTTCGACATAATTGTAGAAGACTTGTAGAAGTTTTAGTCTTCCCAATCTACAATTTATCTACAAATTATCTACAATTTATTTATATATTATCTACAATTTAACTACAATTTCTGGAAAAATATGTCTTCTTATTCTTCGGCGAGTTTCAATCTGAAGTTCAGTCAAAACCAAGTCTAATCTTCACCAAAACCCCTCAAAATTGAGATATAAACTCCTAAACATATTTCGAATTGTAGTTTAATTGCAGTATAATGTAACAATACAACTTTATACAATACTTAAACTGATTTGTAGTTTATTTGTAGAAATTGTATCTACAAACTGAATACATTGAATTTTAATATTCCAATTCTCATTTCAATTGTAGCATAATTGGCATTTTCGACATAATTGTAGAAGTTTTAGTCTTTCTAATCAACAATTTATCTACAAATCTACAATTTATCTTCATTTTATCTACAATTCTACAATTTAACTACAATTTCTGGAAAAATATGTCTTCTTCTTCTTCTTCGACGAGTTTCAATATGAAATTCAGTCAAAACCAAGTCTAATCTTCACCAAAACCCCTCAAAATTGAGATATAAACTCCTAAACATATTTCGAATTATTTACAACAATACCCGATCCAAACAAATAATGATTTTTGAAAATCCAAATTTGAATTCAATGCTTTCAAGCTTTTTAATGGCTATCTATGGTGGAAAATATATGGAGAAGGAGAGAATTATGCTGCAATGAATTTTCTTCCGTTTTAAATTTCGAAATTAATGGTGATATAATCATCATTAAATCTGATTCCTACAAATTTGGCGCCTTTTTAGGGTAGAATCTATCTATTTTAGGTTTGGTACAGATTTTGTAGCAAAACTATGGACTAGGCGGGTAAATATAATATTATGAATATTTTTGGTAATAAGGTTTGCTATATGGTAGAAATAGGTAAAAGTCACATTTATTAATTATCTCCGCGCTATAGCTAAAGAGGCCGGCCCATACATTATGACCAAACATAGAGCCCAATCAACTATAAGAGGAAGAATAATAGATAGCTGGAGTGTAACAGCCATAGCATGTTTAGCTTTGTCAGTATTTCCAGCTCCTAACTCATTTGCCACCATACTGCTGCATATATATAATACAATACACATTAATTTGGTATCAGCTACAAATTGTGGATAATAATTAAAAAAAAAAGTGGATTAGAATGAGGAGCGGAGCTAGAATTTTGAGTTTATGAATTTTGGATTCTAAAAAAGACAACTTACTGGATTATAATAAATTATTTATGCATATTAGTAAAAAATCTAACAGAAATAAAGACTTTGCGCCAAATATTAGGTTTTGCCGAACCCGTAAACAGAATCGTAGCTCCCTCCTAATCAGAACTATGTCAAAAATATATTTTTGTGGCAGTAAATGAAAAATAACCACAATTTTATAAGTAATCGAAATTCAGTCGCTTTTCATGTTAGGATAAATCTAGACGAATTATACTGAAACTTTCCATTTTGCAGCAAAATAATGGTTATTTTTTAATAACTTTATAAACACTTGCTATTTTTTAATTACCAATCCGAAAACTATAGCCCATACTATTTTCACAATTACCTTGCAGCTGCGCTCAGACCATAAGGCATCATGTAGGCAATAGCTTCGGTATTTACACTGAAAATTCACAACTCAAGAGAATTAGTGTCAGCTAGACTAAGATTTAGCCTTAAAAATGTGAAAATGCAATGATTTAATACATAGAGGCTTGCCTCATTGCAATTACAGAAGTAGATGTTGCCGAGTCTCGCATCAAACCAGCCAATAACACAAGAAGCTCAAAAGCCCAGTACTCCAAACTGTGTACAGATTAAATTGGGAAAAGATTTACCCTCTATTTACGCAACAGTGTCAAAGAATTCCACCCGATCATTATAGTTTTACCATCTGCGAGTGAATTTAAAAAAAAAAAAGATTTATAACTAGTCGTTCAAAAATAGCCAAGTTTTCAGTATATGTATACTTGAACTCCAACATATTATACTGGATTATCAGGATAAGCATGCTAGAACTCCAGCATAATACAATGGAGTTCCAGCATAAGTATGCTGGAACTCCAGCATAATATTCTGGAGTTCCAGCAAGTATATCCGTCTAGCATAATATACTGGAGTTTGGAGCACCGGTGCTTCAGTATCCAGTATATTATATTATAGCCAACAAAGTATACCGGTCCAATATAATATGTTGTAGTCATACACAGGTACGCCGAACTACAGTATATTATGCTGGATCGGTCTCTGTTGTAGCAAAATAGTGACTATTTTTTATTGACTTGATAAACGCTAGCTATTTTAGAATGACCAGTCCGAAAACTGACTATATCGTGCTATTTTTACGTAAAAAAAAGGTAGACATGACACCATGTAGCCACGCTAATGAGAAACCATCCGGCCAAGTATGGCTGAATTTTTCGGACAAAAGCACGTGTAGACCCAACGTAAGAACTGAAATCCAGATCGAAATAGAAGCTGCTAACGGTGCTCCTTTGAGTCCAATGAACCAACGTGTAGGCAATGCCGATATGGATGATAATCGATTGAGCCTGAAGAAATCTCATAATGTTTTGCAAAAAACCATATGCAAACAATCCAGGTATGAGAAATTTCAAAAACACCCCTGCTTGTTTTGCTATGTCAGGATCTTGATGAAGTAAAATCAGTATCATATCAGAATACCACCAGATAACAGCAATCACTGTTGAAAATATAAATGATATGATACATGATGTTTGTAGATGTATCCCTAGCATCCTGTACATTTTTTCGGGGCACCACTTAGACCAACCACTACAAAAAAACCCCAATTACCAACAAAAAAAATGTTGGTAAATTGATCAAATTGGTTGGCATTTTGAATTACTAACCGATTACCAACGGATATTGACCTCTTGCTAAAATGCTCGATGGTAAATTTTACCAACCATATTGAATTGGTTGGTAAACTTACCTACTAAAAATTAGTTAGTAAGCACCAAATAAATATGTTGGTAATTTTTGAATCTTGAGTCCAAGATTTTCGTTGGTAAATTTTTCTAACAAAACTTCAATTGGAAGTTCGTTGGTAAATTTACTAACATATAGAAATTGAGTTAGTAAAATTGGTTTTTGATTATTTAAATTGTGTTTGTAACTGGTTGGTAAATATAGTAACAAGAAAAATTCCATTAGTATTCTGTTAGCAACTATACTAATGGATACCAATTTGGTTGGTAAATACGATAGTATATTTTTAAAAATACATTGGCAATCGGTTGGTAATTTTGTCTATAGAAAAGTTCTGTTTAGTAAATTGTAGGCAATTTACAAACAAATTTCAAATTCGTTAACAAATATGGTTATAATAATTGTATTAATATTCATTTATAGCTTTAAAAGATCCCAAAAAAACGAAATCAAAATAAAAAATATACTAAAACGTTATAAATAATAATATCTATCATGAAGTTGAAAGCAGAATCCAAGATGTGTCTAACATAAAAGAAGCTAACATAAATCTAAATGTGACTCGTGTCATTTGACGACGAGTTGCAGAATCCAAGACGTGTCTAATATAAAAGAAGCTAACATAAATCTAAATACGACTCGTGTCATTTGGCGACGATTCGTGTCTACGAGAAGGCGGTGTAGGTAAGCCACCTATGAGGACCGACGGACGGTTTTGGAGTAGTTGATCAACTTGCTCGCGCACCTCTTGCTGCATTTCGTGTCTCATTTCTTCACGCATTTCTTCTCTCATTTCTTGTCTAATCTCTTCTCTGATCTCAGATCTCATCTCATGCTTCATCCCTTAATTTCTTACAAACGATGTCCTACACATTCACTCACACGAGCATTGAAGTTTAGATCTTAAGGTGGAGATATCGAGCTGGAGGAAGCACCAACATGCCCATAAAAAGGAGCTTGAGAACCAAGACCATAAATGCGCGTCTTCTTAACACCGACTTCCTCCAAATAAATTTGTGAGAAATCAACTTCAGGAGGCTCACTGGACCCATCTTCAGGATGAGACGCAGATAGAATTTTAGACATTATGGCGTCCTGGACAAATAGAAAATGATATAAACTCTATAATAACAACTTTGACAGAGAAAACATCAAGAACACAATCATAAAGGTAACAAAACTGAAAACTCAAATATCAATAAATGAGCTAAACTGAAATAATTCCCAGTCGATAGAACTAGAGCTTCAGTTAACCTCAACAAAAGAAACGAAATTGAAGTGAATTGATGGGTTTTTGCAGGTGATATGTATCAAGAACTCTGCAAGTGCTCTGTACCAAGAAGATTTTAATCACTTCAATTTGATACTGTTGATAACCTTATGAGCTTCAGGAGAACATCAACCACATTTTACACAATGCAGAAACAACCTACAGAGTTTGAGATCAACAGAAAACCACTACTTGAGGAATAGAGAAGCAAGCATATATGGTCATGCTGTATAGTTTCATCTGATAATACTCATATCTGCAGGTTTCCCACAACACAGAAGTTCAGCTCACTTTTGATGGATATTGGAAGCTATGAAGCCAAGGCATAGGTAGCAGGATGCAGACCATTCAGGAGTCAGCCCCCCACCCCTATTTTAACTAATAATTTTGCTATTTTTATAGGTACAAGGTGTTTAACTCTGCAAGTGGTGTAGTTTCCATCAATGGTATTAGCACTTATGTGCTCACTCTGATGAAACTGTACCATTTGCACCAATTATTCATCCATACATGCCTCCAGGAATACAAAAATACTACTGAAACAGCATAGCAATCTCACCAGATGCTACTTCGAATTAGCAGTTACTAAACAGTAGTTTCAAGGAACCTAAGAAACAAACATACTGCAGTGTACTACCAGCATTCAACCTTCATGAGCCTTTCAAGATGGGCATTTCTACAACATTATCTAGTCAACCTTTATGGCTGACATGAAGAACACCATGAGAAGTTCACTAGAGACGCATCAACCACCAGCAAACAACAACTCTACCCCTATTTACTCAACTGGGCAGGCAACCACTCACTCAGCTGATGGATCCTTCTTGATTGCTCTATTATCTAGCTTTCACTCTCACATGGTATTTGGAATACACTTGTACAACTGGTGCAGTTTCAATAAGTGGTATCAACACTCTATGTGCTCATTCTTGTTGAAATTGTGCCAGTTGCTTCAGGTTATTCTACAGTTCATGTACACTAAAGTGCAATCTGATCCACCAGTCCCAACAACAATACAGAACATTTGCACATCCTTCCAGGAAATAAATCTCACTGAATCAGTGCAGAATTTCAATCAACAACAAACTGGAGGTTCAACCATAACACAACAGTTATATGGGAAATCATATAATCCGTCTTGTGCATTCACCAGATACCTCAACTGTCCACAAAGGACCAGTGTAACTGAAAATGGGCATTTGCAGCAGAAAAAACTTCAGGCTCAATCACTTCTGTCACAGTCACAAGACAACTATCAGTTTCACTTCGCCTTGGAGATCATCTTGATACATGTCTTGTACTATGCTTTAAACCAATAGTGTGATGTCGACTTGAAGGAGAAAGAGTAAAGAAATCGCGAGTCCTAATTTTTTGTTCAAATAGATCGTTGTTACTTCCTTGTTCTTTTCTTTTTTGCAAAAAGGGACGCTACAGGTCGCTTCATGCTACATGTCGCCACACGCAACAAAGAAGAGGCGCTCGATTTTTTGAAAATTCTATGCCACACTGTAAAATACCGATGGCAGCTCGCATCGCCTCGCCTCACGCTATAAGCGCTGAGGCGAGCGCTATTTAAAACACCGGTACAACCAGTTGCCAGAACGTAAAAACAGCATGTGAAAACAACAACAACAACTACCCAGTATAGTCCCACAAAGTGGGGTCTGGGGAGGGTAATATGTAGACGAGCCTTACCCCTACCCAAAAGGGAAGAGAGGTTGTTTCCAATCGACCCTCGGCTCAGTGAAGGAAAGGAAAAACAAAAAACAAAAACTAAAAACAAAAACAAAAACAAAAACAAAAACAGCATGTGAAGACATATCAAAAAATTGAGCAAGTAAAATGTGGTATATATAACCTGTAGTTGGGACCCTTAGACAAAATATTGAAGATTCGCAAAATCGGAAGAATGCTTTTCACTGGAAAATGACATTCAATTATCATCAATTCTTTGACTCTTAAGTAACATATTGCATGCTTTGTGCTAATCCTATAAATTATGACACTGACTACTATAGACATATATGTTAAAACTAAATGGCCATCGCAATCAAAGTAGCAAACGTCACAGCAAAAATGGGAGAAGTAACTTACATAGGTGCTCTTAGATTTGTGGTCCACAAACTCCTTGTTCGCCTTGGAATACACTTGTACAACTGGTGTAGTTTCAATAAGTGGTATCAGCACTCTATGCGCTCATTCTTGTTGAAATTGTTCCAGTTGCTTCAGGTTATTCTATAGTTCATGTAGACTAATGTTCAATCTGATCCACCAGTCCCAACAACAATACATAACATTTGCACTTCCTTCCATGAAATAAATCTCACTGAATCAGTGCAGAATTTTAATCAACAACAAACTGGAGGTTCAACCATAACACAACAGTTATATGGGAAATCATATAATCCGTCTTGTGCATTCACCAGATACCTCAACTGTCCACAAAGGACCCGTGTAACTGAAAATGGGCATTTGCAGCAGAAAAAACTTCAGGCTCAATCACTTTTGTCACAGTCACAAGACAACTATCAGTTTCACTTTGCCTTGGAGATCATCTTGATACATGTCTTCCACTATGCTTTAAAAAAATAGTGTGATGTCGACTTGAAGGATAAAGAGTAAAGAAATCGCGAGTCCTAATTTTTTGTTTAAGTAGATCGCTGTTACTGCCTTGTTCTTTTCTTTATTGAAAAAAAGGACGCTGCATGTCGCCTCATGCTACATGTCGCCACACGCTACAAAGGCAGAGGCGCTCGCTTTTTTGAAAACGCTATGCCACAATGTAAAATACCGATGGCAGCTCGCATCGCCTCGCCTCACGCTATTAGCGTTGAGGCGAGCGCTATTTACAGCACCGGTACAACCAGTTGCCAGAACGTAAAAATAGCATGTGAAGAATATCAAAATATTGAGCAAGTAAAAGGTGGTATATATAACCTGTAGTTGGGACCCTTAGACAAAATATTGAAGATTCGCAAAATCAGAAGAATGCTTTCCACTAGAAAATGACATTCAATTATCATCAATTCTTTGACTCTTAAGTAACATCTTGCATGCTTTGTCCTAATCCTATAAATTGTGACACTGACTACTATAGATATATATGTTAAAACTGAATGTCCATCACAGTCAAAGTAGCAAACGTCACAGTAAAAATGGGAGAAGTAACTTAGATAGGTGCTCTTAGATTTCTGGTCCACAAACTCCTTGTTCGCCTTGACATGTGTCTTCTTCAGAAGCTCATGTGGATGAGCTGATCTTCCCAGTTCTTTAGCCTATAATTGAAAACCACGTTCACTATATTAATACATAATCACTAGCTTTGGAGATATTATAACTAGGCTAATAAAAAAGGAATATACCATTTGTCTTGCATGTTCTCGGTGACTTCTGGAGTCTCCTGTATGGCGTGAGGGACCAGAACCTTCACCACCTTTTTCACTTAGCCGATTCCTTGAGCATTGCGCAGACTTGGCTTTAAAAGCCTCAGTCTCCCAGTGAGGCTTCCAGCTGCCCCAAATAGATACTGGAATAGTTTTGCGCTTCTTCTCACAACTTCTTGCTTCAGATAACATATCCTTGTATCGTTCTGCACATTTGCTCATAAACGTATCCTTTACAGAACTTTCAATTGTAGTGTCCCACTGAAATCGTTTCTGTTTGAGAAGATCGAATGAAAATAACACAAGATATTGATAATAACAACAAAAACAACTTATACCGAGTGTAGTAAATCCTCGGCTCAAGAAGGATAAAGGAACTCTAAATATTATTGATCCTATAATACTATAACTTTACCTTAAACTCTTCCCAATAGAAGTCTTTTGTCTCTGGTGTAATAGATTTCCAATTATGTCCTTCAGGATCCAGTTTCTCCTTGAAGATTTTTGTGACAGAACGAGCGACGTCATTGTCCGGGTCCAGTTGGCTAAAGTAAATAAGAAATGAATTATGTTGTTGCTCCATTCCATTTAAGCCTTTCATATTCTTTCAAGAAGCATTTGATATGCACTAATACATACCAGATAAGCAAGAAACAAAAATTAAAAAAAATATAAACAAGTGACACTTTTACTCTTACCCTCCAGGGACGATTGTAATTGGGATACGGTTACCGCCAATTGTGTTGGACGAACTTGCTGATCGGATTTCATCTGCAGGTGTACCAAGATCAGAAGAAAAAGATGGTAAGGATATGCTTAGAGTTGCATCCAAATGTGGTGTTTCTGTAACTGGAGGTTCATGTGACTGATCAGGTTTGGGTGACTGATCAGATGTGGGACTCAACATCTCACGAGATCTCGGTGTGTTTGAATTCCTGTTTTCAGCATATCTACTTGCTCCACCTCCCCTAGGTGCCATATCTACGATTCCAAAGCCAGATGCAGATGAACAAATAACATATTTAATGAATCATGGTCAAATCTAATTGGATACAATAATTGATATATTATTCCAAGAGTAATTAAATGATATATTACTCCAAGAACAAAATGCTTTGAAAAAAATAAGACATACAAGTATTAATCTTGACATGGCAGATTCAAAATACCAACATCTAAAAAGGAACAAATTTACTTTATAAATTATTTCAAAAGACAAACATCTAAAAAAGAACAAATTTACTTAAGTTAAAAACACAAGAACCCATAAAATCTGAAATCCAGGAACTTTTTCTTAAAACCTGAAAAGTAAAAATAAATTATATACTATGTTTCATTCATTCAGACTCTATAATTGAAGAGATTGAAGCACTTTGACTCTATTCACTGTCATTTTCATCATATAGCTCTTCATTCTCATTATCCTCATCCTTATCTTCATCTTCGTCCGATCCAAATTCAACATGAAGTTCTACCTCATCATCTAAATCATCATCCTCGTCTCTTATGTTTATGAATCCACCATTTGGATCATTAAGGAGAATAATTTCATCGTTAGGTACCACATCAAATGTTCAACCAACTTCCACATATTGGAATGGCTCAACACCATCTGTCGGAGTTGAATGTAAAGATGATAGATACATGTCCACCAAACCCCGTGCTTTTACTTTGCACACAGCCCACCACTCACTCCTATCACGTCGTAAGCTAGGATAAGTTGTATAATATACTTGAGCCGCTTGCATTGCCAAAACAAATGGTTCATGGTTGATATACACAAGTTTATATTGTGGGTGAATCTTCATTCTTGCCTTTCGTGTGGGATCAAACCACTCGCACTTAAATAAAACAGTTCTCTTTATATACTCACTACCCTTGTACTCCAATTCAAGGGTATCAGTTAGCACGCCATAGTAGTCACTATCATCTGCACTATAATTAGTTCCTTTTATGCACACACCGCTGTTGTTAGATGATCTAGAAGAACTGCGGCTTTTAGTGTGAAATTTAAAGTCGTTGACTGTATAACTAGTCCATGGTTCTGCTGTTCGACATGGACCTTCTGCAAGGGCCTTGATGAACTGATTATCTATATGGACGCGTGCCTATAAAAGAAAAATAATTAGAGTTTCTTATAAGTGAGGTAAGTATAAGTGGAAGGATATTGTACAAGTACTCACATATAGTTTAAACCATGATGAAAAATCTTCATCAAGTTTCTTATCCACTTCCTTCTCCGTAATTTGTAGGAAATTTTGACGAAGGGAGTCAATAAAAATCCTTTGAATCATATCCAAGAAAATATTTTATTAAGGTTTTGATGATTTTGCTAATCTACAAATGAAAACAAAAGCTTGAAGTCTTACTCAATATATGGGTGTACTTCTGGGAAATTTAATAAAACATAAATATGAGCTGCATCAAGTTCTTCTTCAGCCTTATATCTTGGTTTACATCTCCCAAATGCTTTACCTGGATAGGTAAATATAGAAAGATTACTATCGCGCTCATCTTTTTCCCTTGTACCACCATCATCATTCTGTGGAACTTTCCTATGCCTTGTGTAAACATGAGGTTCAAAGTAGTGTGAACAAAAAGATGAAGCTTCCTCAACTAAACACGCGTTGCATATTGATCCTTCAACCTGTGCCTTATTTCGAACATTATTTTTCAATTTCCGAAGGTTCCTGGAAATAACACATAAGCTCAAATAAGAAGTCTGAATTAAAAGAGTTTCTGGGAGCAGAAGATTACAATAAACTACTGCTTTTATGAATTTCAGCACAAACAGACCCCGTTTTCAAAAAAAAAATCAGCACTTACATTTGAGAACATAAATGGGAGTTAAAAGAAAACAAATTAATGACAGCTATTAGCACACCTATGGTTCATAGAGAACTAACTAAAACATGAAGATATAGAATGAACATGTAGAACAAGAAACTGGTTTGTAGATATTAAAAATTTCCAAAGAGTATCTGTCAAGAGATACAATGGAAAGCAAGTGGAGCAGCAACTCGCACCATTCAGGGACGTACAATAGTGTTTAAATGATAGAACTACGCACAAGGATAACACACAAAGTGAGAAACGGTCCAATTTATTAATTGCAGGCAAGAGCAGCAAATTGTTTCATTCCATTATTCAAAACTTGCTTTCAGTACACTTGTGACTTGATAGTAACAACAGGAAACCTACTGAAGTCACTGATGGCGGTCAAGCTAATGTAGGTGCAGTCGAACTGTGATCCTGTATGCCCAGTAATTCAGCACCCATAACATTACCCTTTAGACCTGTTGCATCACCTTCATGGTCCGCAGCAGTAGCAAGAACCTCGAAGTATTTGGACAGGAACCAATATTAAGGTCATTTCGTCGAGCACCTATATTATGAGATTTTGGTGATGCCCCATTCTTTACAGGAGATGTTTTTGCTACTACTACCTTCCATTCTCCTTCCTTTTTTTTCTTACCTCCTCCTTTATCATCCTTGCCACCTTTCCTAGTTCTACTTTTCACCAAGTTGTTTTTTTGTCCATCGTGTTTAGCCTTAAATCTGGGCAGTAGCTGTTTTGTTAGAGGCTTGTTCTGCATTTTTCTGCTGACCATCAGGAGAAATATTTTGTGCATCTGTTTGAATAGCCTGCATACCTCTCCCTTTTGTTTCTTTTGGCTGTTGTTCCAATCCATATGCTTGTTCCTTCAAGAGTTGTATATTAGATTGCATCCCCTGCTGCATTTTATCCCCAGTTGCATACACTGCATTGGTTTGATCTGCAACAACTGTTTTGTCAGAGATCTGCCTTTGATTTGTTTTCTGCTCACCTCCTGTTGGATTTGAGAAATAGGATCCACAATATTAGTAGCATCACCTGAAGCAATATAGCCAATATCTACCCTATTTTTGTCAGCATTATTCTGAATTCCAACAACTTCATCCACTGTTCCATACCCTTGTTCTACACTACCATTTACTGTTTTATTCCCCTGCTGCACACTAATAGAGGTTCCTGTAGCATTTTTTGGATCCAATACATGTTCCAACAGTTGTTGTTCCTCGATTTGTTCCACCTCCTGGTTTGCACCTTTGCCAATATGATCAATATGGATTTTAGTACCAGGACCAACTTTATTAGCCATAGTAGCAGTCCCTTTTGGACATGTACCAGGTGACAAAATTGCTGCAGCAGTGGCCAGATTGTCGTAGGCTTGAACTATTGGATTTATAACACTAGAGATCCTTGCTAAAGCCACCTTAGAAGGTACATCTTGATAAGGTGGATTTGGACCTTTATCAACCATTGAAACCTCACCAACATTGTTTACCATAGCAGATCGAGTACCAACATTCTGATAAACTCGGCATAGCTGGAAATAGTGATCAGGATCAGAACTTGATGGACGTCTAATTAACCGAACGATTAAGCTTCATTAATTTATTGCAAAAGTAATGAAGTGTGCTCTTTTTGCACACGAGCTGCTTTAAATTAATCTGGTGAATCTTTACCTTTTAATCTTTATGATGACGTTTATCACTAATAGAAACTATCTCTTGTTTCATCTATAATCCACTTAATTTTTATGTTGAATTTGAATCAGAAGCTTATCACTAATCAGAGCTTCTTTTGCTGCATTTCTAACTTCCAGTTAAATATTTATGTTGAATTTAAATCAATGCAGTCCTATCAGAAAGCACTTAAACCTGACCCCTCATATAAACCAGTAGCAGAATGCCTTGCAATTCAATGAACACAAAATGTTCTGCTTCCTCAATAAGAGAACAATAAGCTTTGTGAATGCTCTGTTCACTTTGAGAACAACTATGCAGGGCAGCAACTATAAACAACAACTATAAAGATACAAGACAGATGGTGATGGTGTTAATATGGTGCAAAGGCAAGAAATTAATAGGACTCTGGTAACTAATCCAGCTGCTACTGATCGAACAACAACAACTATCAAATCTGGACAACAGCAAATTGAGGTAACTAGTACAGTTTTGGATGCAGGGTAGAACCTATAAAGATACAAGTATAAGTATCAACTATAAAGATACAACTATAAGCAACTACAAAGATACAACTATAAACAGCAACTACAAAGATACAACTATAAACAACAACTATAAAGATACAAGCAGAAAGATGAAATTTTACCTCTCAAATGGGTACATCCATCGATATTGCACCAGACCTGCTATCCATGATTCGTAAGCAAGATGCACGGGGAGATGCTCCATTGAATCAAAGAAGCTGGGAGGGAATATACGCTCCAATTTACAAATAATTTCAGGTATTTCTTGTTCAAGTTTAACCATATCCTCTTCCCGAAGTGCCGTTGAAGTGAGATCCCCAAAGAAAAGGCTCATCTCAGCAAGTGGTTCCCAAACTTTTTGTGGTATAGCTCACGAAACGCAATAGGGACCAATCTTTGCATGAATACATGACAATCATGGCTTTTCATACCAAACAGTTTATGTTTTTTCATGTCCACACACCTTCCCATATTTGAGACATATCCATCTGGAAATTTCAGATTCTCCACTCATTCACACAACACTTTTTTCGACTTCTTCTCTAGTGTATAACAAGCTTTCGGATATTCGTCACCAACGGCATGTAATTCAGCGCGTCGGCAGAACTCTTTCAAGTCTGCTCTAGATTTGGCATTATCTTTTGTTTTACCATCTACGTCCAGCACTGTGTTGAACACATTCTCGAAAAAGTTCTTTTTGATGTGCATAACATCTAGATTGTGTCGGATCAAATTTATACTCCAATACGGCAAATCCCAAAATATGTTTCTTTTCTTCCAACCCGAAAACTTACTAATTTTGCCATTAACAATATCAGCCCCAAGCTTTGTCACCTTTTTCAACCCCAATTCATTTAGTTCCTTCAATATGTCATCACCCCACCATATCGGGGGAGAATGCGTTCTAACCACTTTATTTTTTCTAAATGATATTTTGTTATTTCTGTATGGATGATCCAGTGGTAGGAACTTACGATGATTGTCAAACCATGACTGTTTTCCACCTTTAGTCAAAGTAAAAGCATCTGTATTCTCCATACAATATGGACATGCTAGCTTACCCGCAGTACCCCATCCAGACAACATTGAATATGCAGGAAAATCACTAACTGTCCACATCAAAGCAGCTCGCATGTTAAAATTTTGCTTCTTGGAGATAGCATATGTGTCCACACCTGTACTCCACAATTGTTTTAGTTCTGCAATCAAAGGCTGCAAGAAAACATCAAGGTATTTCTTAGGGTTCTTCGGTCCAGGAACTATAACAGACAAAAATAAATAGGACTCTTTCATACACATCCAAGGCGGTAATTTGTATGGTGTCACAACTACTGGCCAAGATGAATATTGTTGACATGTTTGTCCAAATGGTTGAAAACCATCTGTCCATAGCCCTAATCTGACATTACGACTTTCTGCTACAAAAGATGGATGCATCTTATCAAAGTGTTTCCATGCGGGCGCATTTGAACAGTGACGCATCACATTTTCCTCAACTTCATGCTTGGCATGCCATCGTATATGTGCAGCAATCATGTCGGAAGCATATAACCGTTGTAATCGTGGAGTGAGGGAAAAGTAGTACATATGTTTGAAAGGTACAAGGTTTCTTTTTAATTCGATATTTTCCTAGTAGGCTTGTACCTGGGATGGCGACAAAACTTGCAATGGTTAAGTTCAATGTCTTCTCCCCAATAAATCATACAGGCATTTACACAACTGTGGATTTTTTCTACTGGCATGTTCATTCCCTACATTAACTTCTTAGTTTCATAGAAATTATTTGGCATTAGGTTATCCGGAGGAATCATCTCATTCACATATTGACAAATGTCATCAAAACATCTATCAGATAGATGGTGTTCAGACTTGATGTGCAATAAGCGTGCAACTGCTGACAATTGAGAATGTGATTCACAGCCAAGCCACACCTCTTGATTTGCAGAATCTACCAGATCATAAAATTTCTGCGCAACAGGATTCGGTAATTCATCCCTATCAATCGGATCGAATGAGGGGCCAGCAGCGTCAAGGACCATTCTGTGGTATGACTTAGGTGATCCAGGCTCATCAATTGCACCCACATTTACCGATTCGGTATTCATAGACTGATCCCAATTTCGCATCTCTTCATGTTGATTTATATTTCTCGTAATCTTATTTTCCCCATGAAAGTACCATATATGATATCCAGGTACAAAGCCATTGCGCAATAAATGCTCGTGGACAGTAAGAACATCTTCACAATTTCTATTCTTACACTTTTTTCGGTTACATGGGCACCTTAGTCTCTCACCATCCCTCCCTTCACGATGATTTTTGCAAACTCGATAAATTTCTCACCACCCCTTATGAATTCGGGATTATACAAACCTCTCGTTAGCCTTCTGTACATCCACTCGCGATTTGAAGCCATTTTTCTGAAAAACTTTCTTTCTTGATAATGTAAAAGGATTACAGTAGCATTTATTGATTAGTAAAAATCTTTGGACAATAAAAGAAGAGTACTAATAATCAAATTCAGTCTCAAATCCCTGTATAATGAGCACGAGCTTTCAAATATTTAGCAAAAAAATGGCAGAATAAAAGTTTACATAGGAGATTGGAAGAGATAGTTACATACCAATAGCAATGGACTAAAAACCAATTAAGTGAAGCTCACAAGAATATCTGGTATTCTTTATATTCTGTCTTCTTTAATCTATATAATCCATCAATTACAAAATATACTAATTCAATATATATATATAACCAAACAAATATAGCATATCAACATATCTACAATATACTGAAAAAATAAGATTGATAAAAAAAACACTCACCACTTAGCCGAGTGGGTTGTGGAATTAAGAAGAATCCAAATAATAGCTTGTGAGAGACTTACCACTTAGCCGAATCGAATATGGAATTGATCATAAGAATACAAACGATAGCTTGTGATAAGAGGCTACTTGAGATAATCTTTCAGTTGGGAAAAATAATTGCAAGGATTTAGCATATTGTGATCGTGGGTAGAACTGTAGCAGAAACTGATCGAAAAAGGCACGTGAGTTCGTAATATTTAGAGACAGAGGAAACGTTTTGGCGACATATATGTCTTTATTTTCTTCTTCTTTTTTGTCTAATTTATTCTTCTTTTTTGTTTAATTTCTTCTTCTTTTTCTTTTATTCTTCCTCATTCTTCATTATTTTTGGAGTATTTTAGTAATTTTATTTTATTAGACTCTTCTACTATGTTATTAGCAACCAGTCACATAGCATATATAAGTATCTTTGGTTATTAAATTATCGTGTAAAATAATAAATTTTAATTGCACCAAACTGTATATGTGTATAAAAAAATAAAAAACATAATTTCATTCATATTTAAATTACAAAATATAAACTAAGTCCACAAATAATTTACATCTTGTTTGGATAGTTGTACCTATTGTATTGTATCGTATTGTTACATTAAATACAATATTTTTTTATTGTTACTAATATTGTATCTTATCGTATCATTAAATATGTCGTAACATAAGGACGAAATGTGCCACTTTATATAACGACCGATTTGGTGTGGTCGTGTCGTTACCTTGTATTTTTCTCTCAATTTCACCCTTCATTATTATTAAATAATTTTATTTTATCATTTACCCTACCTTTTATATAATAATTTTATCATGTATTATACTTTCTTTGGGGTCTTCTTTTACTTGTGTTGCTTGTTTGACACATCTTAATACCGATTCGATCCGAGCTCTTGGAATTAGAATAAATTCGGCAGCGGATCGCGAAATCTTGGTGATCTTCTCTATCTAATGAATGGGGAGTCCGCTTTAAAATCGTCCGCCCTGCACCCCCCCCCCCCCCCCCGAGTATATGCTTCAACAGGAATCACACAAGGGTAGATTAGAAACCTCTGGTAAAATGCCCGCCCGTAACCCAGCAGATAAACTACATTGCATAGTCCAGGGATTGGCGACTTACCCATTCAGTGACTTTGGCACTGGACGTTCCCAAAATGGGGACTATCGGGTAAATTCAATATAATAGACGCCTGTTGGCATTCCAGATTTCAAATCTTGCTATTTTTGCCATTATTTTTTATTAATCATAAAAGAAAATACAATAGTTTGTTCTTTGGTGATAAAATAAAATGACGATATTCTCAACCCCTGGGTCTCCGGTAGCGCGGCTCGATGGAGTACGGGGCTTGAAGCTGAATCGTTATTGGAGGCCTTCGGCGGCAAAGATGTTAACTATATTTTACAATCAACTTCTTTTAATATTTTTTCTCTAATTTATAGTATAACCAATTTATTTAATTATTCTTGAGATATTGTTGATCTTAGGTAAAGTTTTATTAATTTGTTTTCAAAAAACACTTTTTTTTTTTTAGCTCAAACTGTCCTTTGTATTATATAAGAAATATGTACAAGTATGCCTCTATAGTAGTAGTATGGACACTACTACTCATGGCAATGTCAATCTAACTAATATCCACTTATGTCTAACATTCTATCAACTATTAAGAAACAAAACTAAGGATAACAATTGAGCAGTTTAAGCCCTTCTTGCCACCTTTTACATTTCCTACTCCTAGTATGAATCAATAAAGCTATCTCCTTGCAACATTGTTCCTCATCAAACCTTGCATCTTCAAATCTAAGTAAATTCCTATACCTCCAAATCAATGCAACAGTGGTGATAAATGCTGTTGCAGTAAGTGCCTTCAGCCAATTCTTACTCTTCACTTTGTTGCATATCCAGCTAAGTTCATCCTCCCAGCAGCTGATTCTTCTTACATGTCCCAGCCATGCACATATTCTACTCCATACTCCTCTTGTGATGTCACATTCAAAGTATAAGTGCTTGAACTCCTCATCTTTCAATTTACAGAAGGTGCATAAGGGAGGAATGTGATTACCAAAATGTTGCAGTCTCTCAATAGTAGGGAGCCTGTTATGGGCAGCCATCCATACAGTAAACCTATGCCTTGGGAGAGCATTTGAGCACAACATAATGTTCCTCCAAGAGACCTTAGGAAACACAGGCAGCAGAGAGATGTACATATTATGAATTTGATACCTTCCATTCCTGCATACACTCTGCAGTCTGTTGAACATGTTACCTTGTAACTGACTATTCTCCATCACCAGATCTTTGCAGCCAATAATCTTCTTTACCACCCAAGATGAGTTGGAAGGAATACTGACTGTTTGAATGCAATTACTCTTTATGTAGTAAGAGTGTACCCATCTTACCCATAAACAATCCTTTTTATTAGCCAAATCCCATAACAATTTTTGACTGCTGCTTTGTTCCAGATATGTAGCTTCATAATGTTGAGTCCTCCAGCTGAAATAGGCTGACATATCCTATCCCAGGCAATAAGGGCCCTCTTGGATAAAGCCTTTCCTGACCAAAGAAATGATCTACAAGTTGCTTCTATTGTCTTCAGTACCTTCTTTGGGATGATGAATACCTGTGCCCAATATGTTTGCATTCCAAAAATCACAGCCTTGATGAGTTGAACTCTCCCTGCATAAGATAGAAACTTAGCTGACCAACATGTTACCCTTGCTGTGATCTTCTCAATAAGTGGCAGGTAATGTTGAATGGATAACTTCTTGGAATCAAGAGGAACACCAAGGTATCTGAAGGGAAGTTGTCCTTCAGTATACCCTAGAACATCAATTATCTCCTTCTTTGCATCCTGAGTAACTCCAGCAAGATATATAGCACTCTTGTTTATATTTGCTTGTAATCCAGAAGCAGCAGAAAAGATAAGAAAGGTACTGTGTAATATCTGAATTGAGCCCAGATCAGCCCTACAAAACATAAGTAAATCATCTGCAAAACAGACATGGGATATATTGAGCTTTCTGCACCTAGGATGGAAATTAAAGTTTCCATTCTTATGCAGTTGTTGAAGAAGTCTGTTCAAATACTCCATAGCCAATACAAATAGATAAGGTGACATAGGATCTCCTTGCCTTATTCCTCTCTTAGCATTGAATGGTTTAGTAAGCCCACCATTCATTACAAGAGAGTAAGAAGCAGTTGAGACACAAGATATTATCCAATTTGTGAATTTTGCAGGAAATCCCAGAGAAATAAGAACTTGCTTAAGAAAACTCCATTCTATAGTATCATAAGCTTTCCTTAAATCCACTTTCAGGACACATCTAGGTGAAACTCCTTTCCTAGAATATCCTTTAAAGATCTCATGGCTGAGTAAGATATTATCCATAATACTCCTTCCTTCAATAAATGCAGACTGTGCTGGACCAATCAGATTACCAATTACTATCTTCATCCTCCTGGTAATCACCTTAGAGATGATTTTATATAATGTAGTACAGCATGCTATAGGCCTGTAATCCTTTACAGTGATAGGGGTTTTTATCTTTGGCACAAGAGCAACTGCAGTGGTATTTATCATATGAGGCATTTGACAAGTATTAAAGAACTCTTTAGTTGCATAGTATATGTCCTGCTGAACTGTCTCCCAGCACTTTGTAAAGAATTCAATAGGAAAACCATCAACTCCAGGGGCCTTGTCTCTAGGCATATCATTTATAGCTTCACTTATCTCCTTCATGGTAACTGGCCTAATGAGCTCATTTTGTTGATCAGTGGAAAGACACTGGCCATTGCTCATTATATCAATGTCCACACAAGGAAGCTCAGTAGAAGTCTCCCCCATTAATGATTGAAACACTTTAATAAATTCCTGCTCAACAGCAACAGGATCAGTTAGCTTAATACCTGTGTCTGTATAGATGGATGATATTGTGCTTTGGGCTGTTCTGATTTTCCATTGTGCATGGAAGTATCTAGTATTTGCATCACCACATTCAACCCACACAGCCTTAGACTTCTGCCTCAGTACTTGCTCCTCTATATTGTTCCATTTGTCCAGTTCAATTAGTAAGCTCCTTTCCTCCTGTATCAGCTCCTGAGAAAGGGAGGTCCTTTGCATTTGATGCTGTAGGATGTCTAGTCTCTCTCTTGTCTGGATGATTTGCTGCTTGTACTTGGCTAGATGAGTATTTAATGCCTGTAGTTCCTGCTTCACCTTCTTTAATTTCCTCCAAGCTTGTTGCATATAAGTACCTTGATATTCCTCCTTCCAGACTTGGTTCACAATGTTATGGAATTTTGGATGTTCCAAAACATTGTTATATAGTCTGAATGGCTTGGGATGCAAAGGCTTGTAATCACCAAATTTCACTAAGATAGGAGAGTGATCAGATACCATCGGATTCATATAATCTGCCTCCAGATGCCCAAATTGTTGCAACCATTGATAGTTCCCTATTGCCCAGTCAATCTTGCTGTATACTCGAGAGTCAGCATCTTGTTTGTTAGTCCAAGTAAAATGCCATCCTGTTGCCTTAATGACAGTCAGTTGCAACTCAGTCAAAGTCTCTTTGAAATCCTTTACTTCAGCTTCAGTCACAGGGGAGCCAATCCTGTCATCAGAGTTTAGCACACAATTAAAGTCTCCACTTATAAGCCAAGCATCTTGTGTAGGTATAGCTATTGCCTTTAAGTCACTCCAAAGCTGTGATCGAAGTGTTGCTGTGTTGTGTGCATATATGATAGTAAATTGACATCTAATTGCACTTCTTGAATCCTCCACCAAGCAATGTAGGTACTGATCAGATAGTGCACCTATCTGGATATGAATATGAGTCTTCCACAACAGCCAGATTCTCCCATTGGTTGCTCTTTCATAATTACACTTCCACTGCCATCCCTTAGCAATTTTCTCAAGTATAATCTTAGCCTTGTGTTCTTTAACTCTAGTTTCAAGTATACCTATTACATCTACTTTATTATCTACAAGGAATTGTTTCAATTCCTTTTGTTTAGGAGACTGATTAAGTCCCCTAATATTCCATGTTACCACAATCATGGATCCACATTAGGTATACTGTAAGAGGGACCAGGATCAAAACCCCTCTTAACTTGTTCATTCACAACTGATTTTCCCCTATTTGCTGCAGAACTCAACTGCTCATTTCTAGCAGTAACATTTGCTTCAGTAATGTTCACATTAACTTCAGAAATATGCACTTCAGCTGCTTGCTTCTCTTTCTCTTGTTGCTCAATTATACTTGCATCTTTTGCAGGAATATCCTGAATTTGCTGTACCACACTACCAGCATTTACCTCAGTAACAACATTTTTATTCACCTCTGTATCCTTTTCAACAGCCTTCTTAACAATCCATTCCTTTTTATTCTGTTTCCCCTGATATTTGTTCCTCCTGTTCTCTCCTTTCTCCTTTTTCTGTTCATCTGAATTATCATACCAACACTCAATTGTCTCATGCCCAAATTTCAAACAATGATTACAAAATGTTGGCTTCCAATCATACTCAACATTTTGAATTTTAGATCCATATGGAGTGTCAATCTCTATTTCATCTGGTAGCTCATAAGCAGCATTAACTTCAACAAGCACTCGAGCAAAGGAGATCTTATCATAGTGAGCAGTGAAAGTATCTGTATATTGAGGCTTCCCAATAGCACTTGCTAGTTTGCTCAACACCTCAGCAGACCAATATCCTACAGGTAGGCCAGGGAATCGAATCCAAATGGGAATAGTGCTAAGAACACTATTATGAAAACTGAAATCAATTTCCCAAGGTCGCACCACCATAGGTTTATTCCTGTATGTATATGGACCAGCCTGCATAACTGCATCCCTATCATCAATACTGGCAAATCGAAAGATACAATATCCTTCAGCATGAATCAAAATTTGAGGCTTAGCAACAAAGTTCCATACATGCATTACAAAATTTTCCATGCTTTTTTCATTAGGCCTATCACCAATCACAAAGCCAATCAATGAATTTTGCCAATACTCCAATTGAGGCTTCAGATCTTCTTCACAGATGGTAACTATTTTCCTACCATCTCGCATAGTAGGAGGAACAAAGGATAATGATTTCCCCATATTCACATCGCGATTACCTCTAACAATCTCAGTAGCTGTTGGTTTTGGCTTTGCATGTTCTTCAATAACTGCTACTATTGGTTTTGGCTTTGCATGTTCTTCGATCGCTGCATCTGCTTTTGCATGTTCCTCTTGTGCCATTATCTCTGAGAATTGCAGTCGCCTTGCTGTATTATCAGTCACCATACCATCTCCTTTTACACTTGCAGCTGGTATTACATGCTCATTAGATTTTTGAGGAAGAAAATTCCCAAATGTGAGAGGTTCTAGAGTAGTAGTGATGCCATGTTCAGGTGTGACAAGTTTTGGAGGGTTGCTATTGACGGTCGGAGCATTATTACGCCGTTTCCTAGCCATTTCCGGCAACAATTCCGGTTGCTAAAATGCGCCGGAAGGGGAAGGGAACTGTTTTATTGATGGTGCTAAAATGCGCCGAGAGAAAACCCTAAAAGAAGACTTTTTTTTTATTCTCTGTTCAAAAAACACTTTCCGTTGGAGGAAATGTCTTCATGTTTTTTATGAGCAATATATTTTTTCATATAGGCTTGTGAAATTAATAAGAATTAGTAAATCTTTTATTTCATTGAGTATATTTGTTAATTAGAGTATTATTTTCTACTTGTAAAGTTTTTCGTAGTATAGTTATTTCAAAATTAGTCCAAAAATCAATATTGAGCCAATTATCTCAAGGTATTTACTGAATCCACTGTAAAGTGAAAATTAATCCAAGTTGAAGAGAATAGGAGGAATGAAGTGGGAAAACTATTTAATTAAGTACATATCATTTATTTGTTATAGCTCAACCAAATTCGCGCTGAAAAATAGCATAATATTTGGAACTATTATTGACATAGCAAATAGTTGATCAAAAAATTTACTTACCATTATAAATAATTACAGGAGTAATTATTTAAAATGAACTTATTATATATTTATATGAATAATATTTGGGACCTAAAATATTATCTTTAGTTGCTTTGGGGTTGAGAGACGTCCGATATGTTGGGTCCATCCCATTTAACCCATGTGAAAAAAAAGAGTTTCTTTGGTAAGAATTGCACCGTCCAAATGATCAAGCTTGTTCTTGTCACTAAAGTTATAATTTAGTGACAAATATTCACTAAAGTTATAATTTTCTATATAGTGTTGCATAGCCCAATTGGGCGATATTAGGTAATCATGGAAGGGTACTTGATTTTAGATTGGATATGCCATTTGCTTGTAGAGGTAATTTTCAGAATTAAATACCTCATTACAAAAGGAGACGACGGATGTAGAGATTTGAGGCCAATATTGTTGGTAAAAATAGGGATGAAGTCCATCTGGCCCTGGTGCTTTGAGAGGTTGGAAGGACTGAATGGTTTGGTATATTTCCTTTATAGATACAGGTCTTGACAAATATAAATGATCAGTATTTGTAAGAGTGTTACTATCGCGGTTTATTATTTTAATAGTAGATTGTGTGTGAGTAGTGGTAAATAGTGAGTCATACTAACTCATTATTAGGAGAGTCAACTAGTGGTTGCTCCGTGACCCAATTTCCAACTAAGTCTTCGAGGGAAGTGATTCATATTTCTTCTCCTCCGTTGAAGGGTAATTAGGTGGAAAGTTTTTGTATTTGCATCTCCGAGGTGTAGCCAATTTATTCTTGATTTTAGTCGCTAAAAATCTTCTTCTAGTCTTAATTAGTGTGATTGTGTCGCCACCCGCTCTCATCGTAGGTCGTGAAGACATTCAAGATGTTGCCGTTAAACTAGCCAACCATAAATTATCACCACAATTGATCGTCCATAACACTTTAAAAATTGATTAATAAATAATATTATGATTAAGGCGTAGTAGCTTATGGGATGACGATAAAATACTATAATATATTCATCAACCTACGGAATATAAACAAAACATAAAACAAAATAATGTATAGAAAATACAACCAACATCTGCTAAAAAATCCTCAAAATTCGGTGTCTCAAGTGTACTATTAAAAGGCATTCCAAGTCACATTAAATGGAAGAATCAATTGTTGAAACACGTTCTCAAACTAAACGTGTGTTGATCTGTGTAGGTTTTGATAAATGACAAACCAACGAGCATGGAACGTTAACAGTCAAGCACAAGAGAAACAAGAACAAGATCAAGTAAAGCAACGAAGTTATACTTGGGTCGTTTTATAATGTGATCTTGATTCAACAACAGATTCAACTATTGGCTTCTCTCGTAAAATCATTTTCATCAAAACATGCATCTTTGAATTAAAAGAAAATGATTTGCATTTTAGCCAAAATGATTTTTAAACATGTCTTTTAAATCAGGACATATATAATCGATTATATATGCTACATAATCGATTATATTAAGACCGCCAAAACTGAAATTTTCAAACTGCAAAGTAATCGATTATATGTTTTCCACAATCGATTACATTGAGACAGTGTTTAAATGAAATTTTCAAAGAAGCAAAACAATCGATTATCCTTTTCAACTAATCGATTATGTTCAGACCGTTGCCAAAGTGTTGTTTTAAACTTTAAAAAATAATCGATTATACACAGCTGATAATCGATTATGTTAGCACAGAATCTTAAACTGATTTTTGAACGTTAACGTACAATCGATTTTGTTTCATAAACAATCAATTATTCTCCTTAAAATCAGGATATGATCTTTTGAAAGATTTGCATATAATCGATTATACAGTCTACATAATCGATTATTCTCCCTAAAATCACGAGACTGTTTTTTGAACGTTGGTCAAATAATCAATTATATAGACCATCTAATCGATTATATGAGCACAGAATCAGGAATTTTGATTAGCAATTAAGCAACAGTCTGGGGCATTTTGAGGCCTATAAATACACCTCTAAATCACTTTTTTAAGTACAAAAATTGAGCATATACTTACAAAAGCTTACATACTCTTGCATCAATTATTTCATATTGAATTCATCACTTTTGAGAGCCAATTTCTTGAAGAAGTTGTTGTATTCTTAAGCTTATTAATTTGTACTCATATCTACTCTTTGAGAGAGAAATTGTATAAGTGAGTATTGAGTATTTATACACTTGAAGGGAAATTCTATAATCCCTTGTTGTAAGAAGGAACATTTTATTCCTTCGTTTGAAGTCTTGAAGTGCGGTATCTTCGAGCAACGGTTGTTGAGGCTTGTGTGACTCAAGTTCTCAGTTGTAACAGTTTGTTAAGCACCCGGAAACTTAACGAGTTTAGTAGAACCTCGAGAGAGTCTCTCGGGAGACTGGACGTAACCACACTTGTGGCCAACCAGTATAAAATCGGTGCATCTCTTCCATACTCTTTTAATTCCGCAATTTGATTCAAGTTAATTTTTATTTCTGCAGAATTTTTTATAAAACGCTATTCACCCCCCCCCCTCTAGCGTTAAGCACTTATTCTAACAATTGGTATCAGAGCCTAACTCTCCGTAAGACTTAACCGTTTGAGAGAAACTTTCCATGGCTTCTACTCGTAGTGCTTATGCAGGAATAGGTGAAGGTTCATGCACCACAAGGCCACCACTATTTGATGGAACCAACTACACCTATTGGAAAGAGAGAATGAGGATATTCATCCAGTTAAATAATATTCATATCTGGAAAATTATTAAAAATGGAGAGCAACTACCAACTAAAAAGGATGGTGATAAACTCATCCCAAAATTAGAAGAGGAGTATGATGCGGATGATATAAGAAAGGTAGAGAACAACGCAAAGGCAATTAATATGTTGTACTGCGCAGTAAATCCCGATGACTATCGGAAAATATCATGCTGCACAACTGCAAAATAAATGTGGGATAAGCTCGAAATCACATACGAAGGCACAGACCAGGTACGTGAAGCAAAAATTGATTTCTTAACTCACGAGTATGAATTGTTTCACATGAAGGAAGGTGAGAAAATAGACGACATGTTTGAACGATTTTCAAAAATCGTCAATGATCTTCATGCCCTTAAGAAGACATTTACGGATCGGGAACTTGTCCGTAAAATTCTCCGAAGCCTTAATCGGGAATGGCGTTCAAAGGCCGATGCTATCCATGAATCAATCGGGGTAACAAATGTCACAATCGATGGGCTAAGAGGTAACCTTAAAACATATGAGTCTACTATTCTTAACCCTCCTGTAGATGATCAAAGGCAAAGGAAAATTGCCTTAAAAGCAAAAACGGCTCAACCTCAAATTGATGAGGACTCAAGCAACGATGACACCGAGCTCGGCCTCGTCATCAAAAAATTCTACAAGTTCATGCGAAAGGAGTATGAACGAAAAGGTAAGAAACAAGGAGGTGAGTTAAAGTGCTATGGATGCGGAGAACTCGGGCATATTAAACCAAAATGCCCAAACGCCAAAGTGGAGAAGAAGGTAGGTAAAAAGCAAAGAGCCTACATCTCTTGGGGAGGCGACTCCGGCGACGAATCTAGCGACGGAGAAGAAGAGGAGACCATAAACTTATGTCTCATGGAAAATGAAGAAAAACAAAACGAGGTATGTACCACTTCCAAAAATAAATTCACTTTTGAAGAATTGCAAGACGCCTTTGATGAACTTTATGATGAGTTTATTTGTGCTTCAAAAACAATAACTGATTTAAGAAAACAAAATTCTTTAAAGGAAAAGGAAGTTGAAAATTAAATTTCGATAATGAAAAGTTGAAAGAAGAAAACAGGTTTTATGGCAAAAGAAGCATGGGCAAACCCGAAGGCTCAAACAAAGGTTGTTCTTCTTGCAAATCTTTGAAAGAAGAAGTAGATAGTCTCAAAAGCACATTACACAAGTTTAATTCCTCGCACAAAAATTTGAATAATGTTCTTGATAATTTGAAATCCACTAAGCACGGTATAGGATTTAAAAATGAGCCTAAAGAAAAGGTTGAGTCCATTCCTAAATCACCTAAGACTCAACCTAGGGAAATTAAAATAAATCCACCTAGAAATAGTAACCCTAGAAATGTTAATCATCCTAGAACAAATGTTCGAAGAAATGTTAGCATGTTTAGACCACCTAGACAAAATCCTCGAAAAGTGCATCAAAATTATTTTTATAAAAATAGGATGAACGGATTTAGACCTTCTAATTACTATCATCCTAGAAAAATGCATAATCCAAATGTCATTTGTCACTACTGCAACAAAATAGGGCATATAGCTCCCGTGTGTTTTACTCGACATCGGCACATCAACACGAGTCAATCACACTACCATGTTGCACCTAACGTACAAGGACCCAAAATGGCTTGGGTACCAAAATCTCATTGATTTGTTTTGTATGTATGTTTGAAGGGATCAAGTGTACTTTGGTACATTGATAGTGGATGCTCCAAACACATGACCGGGGATGCATCTAAATTCCTTCAACTAGAACCCAAGGAAGGAGGAAGGTTATTTTTGGTGACAATAACAGAGGAAAAATTATCGGCATTGGCTCGGTCGGTAAGGACGAAACCTCCGCTATTAAAAATATCTTGTTAGTTAAAGGTTTAAAACATAATCTCTTCAGCATAAGTCAATTATGTAACAAGGGAAATCTTGTTTTATTTGATTCCGAAGAATGCTTGGTTATTCGTCGTCGTGATTTCAAAATTATTCTTCGTGGCATTAGAATAGATAATATCTATATGGTTGATCTAGAAAATTCTTCATGAAGTTTTATAAATTGCTTATTGAGTAAAATAGACGACATGTGGCTATGGCATCGTAGAGTAGCTCATATAAACATGAATCTTTTAAACAAACTAGTCTCACAAGATCTAGTAATTGGTCTTCCAAATATTACTTTTGAAAAAGATTCTATTTGTGACTCATGCCAAAAAGGAAAACAAACAAAAGCTTCTTTTAAATCAAAGAATATTGTTTCAACCAATAGACCTTTACAACTTCTTCACATGGATCTTTTTGGACCATCTCGAGTTAAAAGTCTTGGTGGAAATTTATATGCTTTTGTAATTGTTGATGACTACTCTCGATTCACATGGACATTGTTTCTAGCTCATAAAAGTGATGCATTTCATGCTTTCAAAAGTTTTCTTAAACGTGTGCAAAATGAAAAGAGTACAACCGTCACTTCCATAAGAAGTGATCATGGGGGAGAGTTCGATCATAATCTCTTCGCGGATTTTTGTGACGAACTTGGTATTGAACATACCTTTTCGGCTCCACGTACACCACAACAAAATGGAGTAGTGGAACGGAAAAATCGTTGCCTCGAAGAGATGGCTAGAACCATGCTCGATGAGTCAAAGGTTTCCAAGAAATTTTGGGCGGATGCCGTGAGTACCGCTTGCTATGTTTTAAACAGAGCAGTCATTCGACCGATACTCATGAAAACCCCATATGAACTCTATAAGGGAAGAAAGCCTAATATCTCCCATCTTAGAGTTTTTGGTTGTAAATGTTTTATCCATAATAATGGAAAAGATAATTTGGGAAAGTTTGATGCAAAATCTGATGAAGGTATTTTTCTTGGTTACTCATCTCGTAGTAAAGCGTATAGAGTATTTAATAATCATACTGAAACTGTCGAGGAGACCCCTCATATTGTATTTTGTGAAAGTGATGCTCGCTTGGCGAGAAAGGAATTTTGTGATGATCTTGCAGAATCTTTAAACAAGATGAATATTCAAGACAAGGAGCAAACGGAAAATTCAAAGGAGATTCAAGATGAACCCATGGAACAACCGCAAGAGGAGACACAATCACAAGAATCGATGATGCCTATGGCTTGGAGGACGTCTAAAGACCATCCTCTCGACAAGGTAATTGGCGACATCGAGAAAGGGGTAAGTACTCGAAACCTTCTCAAAGACACCATAAGTCATATGGCATTTGTTTCCCAAATTGAACCTACTACCATCTCCGAAGCAATTGGGGATGAGCACTGGACCTTGGCAATGCAAGAGGAGCTTAACCAATTTAAACGTAATGACGTTTGGGAATTGGTGCCAAGACCCGATAATCATACCATAATTGGTACGAAATGGGTTTTTCGGAATAAATTAGACGAAAATGGAATTATCACTAGAAACAAAGCTAGGTTAGTTGCAAAGGGTTATAATCAAGAAGAAGGCATTGATTATGAAGAAACATATGCACCCGTAGCACGTTTAAAAGCTATACGTTTATTACTTGCATTTTCTTCCTCAATGAATTTTAAATTGTATCAAATGGATGTCAAGAGTGCCTTCCTCAACGGATTTATTCAAGAGGAAGTGTATGTTGAACAACCCCCGGGGTTCGAAGACTCTAAATCTCCGGATTATGTCTTTAAGCTCAAGAAAGCACTCTATGGTCTGAAACAAGCTCCACGAGCTTGGTATGAACGCTTGAGCAAATTCCTATTAGAAAATGAATTCAATAGGGGGAAAGTCGATACTACACTTTTTATCAAGAGTAAAGACAATGACATTCTTTTAGTACAAATTTATGTTGATGACATTATTTTTGGTTCCACTAACGAGTCTCTTAGCAAGGAATTCTCAAATTTAATGACTAGTGAATTTGAGATGTCAATGATGGGTGAGCTTACTTTCTTTTTGGGGTTGCAAGTGAAACAAATGAAAGAAGGCACTTTCATTTGTCAATCTAAGTATTGCAAAGAATTACTAAATCGATTTGAAATGAGCAATGCTAAAGCAATGGGCACTCCAATGAGCACATCCGACCATCTTGACAAGGATGAAAAAGGTAAGGAAGTCGATACCAAAAAGTACCGAGGTATGATCGGCTCTCTTCTTTATTTAACTGCTAGTAGACCGGACATCATGTTTAGCGTTTGTTTATGCGCCCGATATCAATCATGTCCGAAGGAGTCTCACCTAACTGCGGTAAAACGGATAATGAAGTACCTTGTTGGAACGATAAATGTGGGACTTTGGTATCCCAAAGGTTCTTCATGCCAACTTGTTGGCTATTCCGATTCCGATTTTGCTGGATGCAGATTGGACCGCAAGAGCACTAGTGGCACTTGCCATTTGCTCGGTAGCTCATTAGTTTCTTGGTTTAGCAAGAAATAAGCAAGTGTTGCGTTATCCACAACAGAGGCTGAATATATAGCCACGGGGAGTTGTTGTGCACAAATCCTTTGGATGAAGCAACAACTCTCGGATTATGGTCTTAGTATTGACCACGTACCTCTTCGATGTGAAAATACTAGCTCCATAAGCTTGACGAAGAATCCTATTCTTCACTCAAGAACGAAACACATAGACATTAGGCACCATTTTATAAGAGATCACGTTCTCAAAGGTGATGTCGAAATTGAGTTCGTTGAAACTAAACTTCAATTAGCCGACATCTTAACCAAACCTTTAGATAAAGAGTCGTTCTTCCGTATTTGAAGTGAACTCGGAATTCTTGACTCTACGTTGATCTAATGCATACACTTAGGTTGCATTTATTTTTTGAATAATTACTGACTTGAGCGTCGGAGGCGCCTAATTTTCTTTTGCAGGTATCGCCCCAAAGACAGGGGGAATTCTTTAACACTGGTGTCATATATTCGATTATTTACTACGCATAATCGATTATTTCTAACATCTGAGTTGTGAAGGATTTTTGCAATCATATATAGTAATCGATTATCTGTATCTCTAATCGATTTTGTTAAGATTGTTTTACAAGTTTTTGACAATAATCGATTATTTACATTGGCAGAATCGATTATCTCTTACCGTCTCTGTTGTCCGTATAACACTGCCTTCATATAATCGATTATCCAAAATTCCATAATCGATTATCCAACAATCACTCGGAACATTATAACTCACTGCCTTAATATAACCGATTATTCAAAGTCCCATAATCGATTATCTCAGAATCACTTAACCATACAATACTTACTGCCTTCATATAATCGATTACCCCAATCGCATAATCGATTATCTGTCTTCTAACTAATTCAAATATTATCCATAATCTATTATTCAGGTTTAATAATCGATTCTCAAACGGTCAGTATTCGAATTTTGTTACCGTTTGGCTCCTGCAACACTCACATAATCGATTTTTTTTTCTTCTGAGTACAATTCAATAGTCCTTAATAATCCATTATTTCGACTCCATAATCGATTATGCAACGGTCAGTGTTCAAATGTTTTCCGTTTCTGACTGTTTGAAATCTCCAAAATTGCAGCCTTTTCCCATTCAATGCTTTTCTTTCCTCCATTCTATAAATAGGGTCTTCCACCTTCAGTATATTCACCTCAACATCAATCTAAGCTTCAAAAAAAAAATTCTTGAAAATCTCTCCAAAACTTCTTCAACAGCTCTCAATCTTTCATCAAAATGACGAGCAGGCACACCAAACGCTCTCATTCCGGCAAAAACGTTGCTTCCTCTTCCGCCGCTCCTCCTCCCGTTTTTCCTTACAAAGACGGCTCTTATTTGCGGTTCGACACTGCACCCGAACTAACTCGATTCACGAAAAATTTGATAACCGAGAAATCCTTCCTCCTCGCTTTTCGACTAATCAATATCTTGAATCTAGCGCCCCCGCGGCAACTGCAAACATACTTAGGCAAAGCCAACTCCTTGATTTTCTATATCTTAAATATCCTCACATTCATCATCCCTTGATTCGCGCCTTCTATTCAAATCTTCAGGAGGACGCAGATAGTGATCTTGTTTCAAACATTAATGGAGTTCCAATTCTTTTAACCGCAGAAACCTTACAAATGATCACTCAACTTCCTCGAAATGGGGTAGACATTTCACTTTACACTAGAGAAGCCGGAGCATTATTTGATGAACAACTTCTCTTAAACCAAATAGGGCTTGGAGCATTTGATTTTACTCTAGACAACCGTCGCCCAACCATTAGGGGCATGCTCCCGGAATATCGACTAATCTTCTATTTTATCACTCGAGTTCTCAAACCTCACAAATTCAATCACACCACAATCTCCCATGAGGACGCAAAACTTATGCATGCCATTATCACCGGGGCTCGCATCAATTGGTGCAAGTTCGTCAAGATCCACATGCTTGATGCCATTGGGGACGATAAACCACTTCCTTATGCCTTTCTTGTAATGAATCTTCTTGAAGCCTCCGGTTTCAACCACTGTTGGTCCTCTCAAAAAGGGCACCAAACATTGGGAAATTTCCGAATCTTCCTTTCCCAATGTCGGCGAACACGTGGCTCCTCCTCCTCCTCCAACTTCTCAAACGCGTTGCCCTCAAGCTCCAACTCTTCAAACCATTTCATAACAACTTGCTTCATTGTCCACCTCCGTCAATCGTATTGATCAAAACGTCACTCGATTGACTTATGAGCTTCATGGATACTTTGATCATGTTCACTATCCTTATGCTGGACTTGTCCTTCATGAAGCAGTGCCGGATGATGAGGATGACAATGAATAATTTTTTCTTGCTTGTAGTTGATTAATTTTCTATTTTTTTTAAGTCTTATTATGTATTCCACTATTTTCTAATAAAATTTTTATTGCTTTTTGTTAATGTCAAAAGGGGGAAGAATAAGGGCTATGCACGCTAATAAACATTTGCAGGGGGAACTCATAAATTGAGGGGGAATACTTGTCTTGAACTGTCATTAATATGCATATCCCGATATTGGTTTGCCATTATCAAAAAGGGGAAAATTGTTGAAACACGTTCTCAAACTAAACGTGTGTTGATCTGTGTAGGTTTTGATAAATGACAAACCAACGAGCATGGAACGTTAATAGTCAAGCACAAGAGAAACAAGAACAAGATCAAGTAAAGCAACGAAGTTATACTTGGGTCGTTTTATAGTGTGATCTTGATTCAACAACAGATTCAACTATTGGCTTATCTCGTAAAATCATTTTCATCAAAACATGCATCTTTGAATTAAAACAAAATGATTTGCATTTTAGCCAAAATGATTTTTAAACATGTCTTTTAAATCTGGACATATATAATCGATTATATATGCTACATAATCGATTATATTAAGACCGCCAAAACTGAAATTTTCAAACTGCAAAGTAATCGATTATATGTTTTCCACAATCGATTACATTGAGACAGCGTTTAAATGAAATTTTCAAAGAAGCAAAACAATCGATTATCCTTTTCAACTAATCGATTATGTTCAGACCGTTGCCAAAGTGTTGTTTTAAACTTTAAAAAATAATCTATTATGCACAGCTGATAATCGATTATGTTAGCACAGAATCTTAAACTGATTTTTGAACGCTAACGTACAATCGATTATGTTTCATAAACAATCGATTATTCTCCTTAAAATCAGGATATGATCGTTTGAAAGATTTGCATATAATCGATTATACAGTCTACATAATCGATTATTCTCCCTAAAATCACGAGACTGTTTTTTGAACGTTGGTCAAATAATCGATTATATAGACCATCTAATCGATTATATGAGCACAGAATCAGGAATTTTGATTGGCAATTAAGCAACGGTCTGGGGCATTTTGAGGCCTATAAATACACCTCTAAATCACTTTTTTAAGTACAACAACTGAGCATAAACTTGCAAAAGCTTACATACTCTTGCATCAATTATTTCATATTGAATTCATCACTTTTGAGAGCCAATTTCTTGAAGAAGTTGTATTCTTGAGCTTATTAATTTGTACTCATATCTACTCTTTGAGAGAGCAATTGTATAAGTGAGTATTGAGTGTTTATACACTTGAAGGGAAATTCTATAATCCCTTGTTGTAAGAAGGAACATTTTATTCCTTCGTTTGAAGTCTTGAAGTGCGGTATCTTCGAGCAACGGTTGTTGAGGCTTGTGTGACTCAAGTTCTCAGTTGTAACGGTTTGTTAAGCACCCGGAAGCTTAACGAGTTTAGTAGAACCTCGAGAGAGTCTCTCGGGAGACTGGACGTAACCACACTTGTGGCCAACCAGTATAAAATCGGTGCATCTCTTCCATACTCTTTTAATTCCGCAATTTGATTCAAGTTAATTTCTATTTCTGCATAATTTTTTATAAAACGCTATTCACCCCCCCCCCCCCCTCTCTAGCGTTAAGCACTTATTTTAACACCAATTATAGGACCATGTTACATGTCAAAATTACAAGGCATGTCAAGTCACATTAAAAGGTTAATAAAATCGCATCACGTGTGCAAGTGACATGTTCTGACCAATTGAATGCGGCCATGTCATACTTCATTTGATTGGTCGAAAATAGTTTATTCTTATCACAACTCCTCCCTTCCATATATAACTATAACTGGGGTCTTCATAACTCAGGAAAGACACTAGCTAGAAGTTATAACAAGAAGCAAGAGAGAGCTCGTGGATCAAATGCCGCAAATTTTTCTATACGTTTCAAGCTTCAAGCAATCAAGTTCAAGTTCAAGTACAAATTAAGAACAAATCAAGGTCAAGTTCAACAAATCAAGCTAAATTAAAGCTCAAGAACAACATCATCGATTGTTTGGGGCAATAACTGCATATTCAAGATCAAGATCAAATTAAAGACCCTTGAATTTAATTATTATTGAAAAGAAGAATCTGATAATTCATAGAGATTGTACACTCATATAAAGACCCTTGAATTTATTTACTATTGAAAAGAATAATTACATGATTCATAGAGAATGTATACTCATATTATTTAAAATCATATATATATATATATATATATATATATATATATATATATATATATATATATATATATATATATATATATATATATATATATATATATACGATTGTCGCGATATTTCTCGGTCTTAGCTTGATTTTATTTTTTTGATGCAATTTATTATCTACATAATGTAAGTAATATTAATAACTAATTTTAATCTGTTAATAAATTACAAACCACAATCTTAATCTATTAGTAAAGATTTCCAACCGATTTAGTATTCGTTGGAAAGTTTACTAACAGATATTATTCGGTTGGTAATTTACTAACGCATTTTAAATTGGTTAGTAAAATTAGCAACTAAATTCTTGTGTTGGTAAGTAATTGGTTGGTAATTCGTTACCAATCTATTAATAAACTATATTTTATTTTTTCTACCATATTTACCAACGGATATGTACTCCATTGGTAATATTACCTATGAAAAGTGTATGTTGGTAATGTTTTAGTTGGTAATCCGTTAGTAGGCGGTTGTAAGATTAGCCGCCAATTTTTCCCGCTATATTTACCTATTAAATTATTTCGTTAGTAAAATTTTGGTTGGTAATTTATTAGAAATATGTTACTAAATTCTGAAAAATAAATCAGTTACGATTTTGTTAGTAATTTATTGGTAATATACTAACTAATTCGGTTGGTTGGTAAAATTCGTTGACAATTAAGGTTTTTTTGGTAGTGTGCCAGCATAAGAGAGGAGTTATGATGTACTCGATGCAAATTTAGAACAACGTGTCTCTATTTTTTCGGCATTGGAATTGGTTAATTTGTTTAAACAATTTATTTGACAATGAGATATTAGTTTTTTTATCTAATACAATAAGAACTGTTAATTAAAATACGTAACTCTTTGGAATAAAGTTCTTGAATCAGTGATTCAAGTATTTTAGGTTAGCAGTTCTTGCTCTGTTTAAAACTGATCAGAAAGACTAAGATTAAAGTAGAAGAAAGTACAGTTTTCTCTTGTTACAATTTCTTCAAACAAAACTGTCGCGTTGCTTGAGTTTTACGCCATGCTTGGTGATTGCCAGAGACCCAACCGTTTTTGGGTATAGCCATGGACCGAAAATTGAAGCTTGGTGCTCCAATGCCGTTGAGAGCGACTCATAAGAGAAGAAAGAAGGGAAATAAAGTTTTTTTCATAAACAAAAAATATATATTTACATAAAAAAGGAGGATGGAACTTCGTGTTCCATGGCTATGGAAGAGATTAGTTTTTTTTTTTTTTGAAAAGGATGTGACTTCTTTTCTCAACCAAAAGAAGAAGAAATCTTCTATGATAATGTGTGTGGCGGCTGAGTATGAAAGAAGATGAAACTAGGTTTCTAAATTATAAACCTTTTTAAGAGTGTTATGAACAATAAAAGAAGAAGAGTATTGTAGAGCAAAGTAGAGAGATCGAATTACTATTGATATTTTGGGATAAATTATAATGGAATAGAACCCTCTATTTATAGGGAAATAGTGACTTAACCACAAAGTAATAAACCATATAATCTCTCTAAATATAGACATTCACCTTAAATAGAATTCTATTTATAACACTCCTCCTTGAATGTCTATTCAATAGATAATGTGCCTCATTAAACCTAACTAAAATAAAACCCAATGGAAAAAAAATTTAGAAAAGAAAAAAGAGTACACATATCTAATAACACGCCTTTTGGTTGCCTCGTTAAAAACCTTGCAATGAAAATCAGTGGGACAAAACCTTGAAAGGGAAAAAGAATGCAACGCGCATTAACTCCCCCTGATGAGAGCATCATTCACATCTTTGAGCCTTTGCATTCCAATCTTGTGCACTAGCTTCTTGAAGGTTGACATCGGTAGAGATTTGATAAATAAATCAGCCATATTAACTTGAATGAATATTTTGCACCTTGAAATCATCACTCGTGATAGATATATAATGTCTTCACAGATATCGTGGAATAGCTCTTCAATATCTCCATAAAGATATCATCGTAAATTGCACAGAGGAAGTGGTATCTCAAGATCAAGAATTGTAGATACTTCAAGCAACTTAAATTCTTCATGGATTATCATATAAGTTAAGTCATATAGCCATATTATAGACTTTAGACGCATATCAAGGTTTCATGTCATGCTAGACAAATAAGATATCGAAACCTGATTGCACATACCATTGACTTTATACTTTTAAGTATTTGAACCACATGTCCAAAACTACATGTCTTTCATATGGAATCAATTCTACTTGAATTGTATCTCTTCCATTTGGCCAATACTTCTGTGTCTACATTCGATAGACTTAAGATCCTCATCTAAACTTAGCGCTATGATGTATGTCGTCGACAAACATATTATGTTGGTTCCAATAAATTTTAATAAAGACATAACATAGAGATCTCTTCATTCATAAATTCAGGTACCTGAATCTCTCATGAGATTTTATGAAGTGTTATGTCATGTGACCTTCTAGATCACTTGCCTCCTTTATTATGATCACTTTTATCATTTGCTCATCTTCTTTATCAAGAAGTTCTATTTGAAACCGATTTATCTATACACTTTAAGTGTACCATAGACATTATCCTTCCAGGACTTAATATGAGCATTTGCAATGAGAATATAGTTAATTTCTTTAGGTCAGCAAATGTGTATGGCATGCTTTGTAATATATTGCAAATGAATTATCTTTTTACGAACTTCAAGTTCATATTACCGTATTCGAGGATCTAGATATACAAATGATAATTCATTCCACGTAACCTTTTCTCAACTGTTTATCTTGTCTCCCCCTCATAGAAAAAGTAACATTTTTTTCTCAACTTTGAGAATCCATATTTGTGCGTTATGGTGTTAATCAATGTACACCGCACATCAATAATAATAAGATGAAATTATTTGGTTTCTGACCCTGAACCACTTGTGAGGGGAAAAAATAATATATTTTGATATATAATGTATATCAAATTAATATAGATAACTTTGTTCTCAAAAGCAATAGTTTAGCTATTAAGTGGAGGCACTCAAAAAATTATTTTGCTAAACCAGTTGTGATATAAACCAACTTATCAAGATAAACCATCTTGGACAGAAAATCTGAAAATTGTGCTCTAAGTTAAAGTATTGAGCAAATTACCTCGCAAACACCAAGTTGCGGGTTAACAATAATCACACATGTAACCATCTCATAAATGCATCTTATGTGGTATACATGGCAGGTGGATGAGCCCATATTCACCTTTGATATTTCCAGAATTTATGGGATTCAATCCCAACTTTAGTTGGTCAATTAATTAATGAGAACAAGCAATATAAGATAATTCGTAAAGAACTTTCTAGTTCTTTAATATTTACCCATATAGATTCTCGTTTATTTTGCACAACATACTTTAATTAATATGACTAAACTAGCTATGCCAACTGGATATTAATAAACTCCAAGTTTATTATGATATGAGTTTTATGTCAATAAAGTTCTACTTTATTGTGGTATTCTTTTATTTGTGTAGTACAAACTGGAGAATAAAGCGGGTAGCTTTTAGCATACATATTATTCCGCTACAAGTTGTAGATATAAAATCTTTCCTTTATTTATAGTCTCAATACAATCAACATCTTTCGCATATACTTTGGAAACTGAACAAGTTTCTTTGAGACTTACTACAATACAATACCTTATTGGTAACCAATTGTGTTTCTCCAAAATAGTATAATTGGCTGTTGCAGATTTCTCAATTAATTTGATACTACCACATATTCATCAACATCCATATGGTGAATATCCCTTTTAAAGAGAAAGTTATACCATTATGGTCATTGTCAAATTATATGCAAGATATTTTTCTTGCATTATTATTGTCCTTTAATAATCACATTACCAAAATATTCTGGCATACAATAGGTACATGACCAATGACAATTCATGCCATACTAATGACATTATTTTCTTATATCATCTCAACCCTCCTTGTAGAGGTGAGTGTGGTATATTCAATACCAATAGCACGTTCATATTCTTCCAAGAATGATATGTATTCATAAATTGGATGTTGTCACACTCACATCATGAATGGACCATAATCATCTATATGTGCTTTATAAAATCTCATATTGTCAAAGTGATGACAAATATTACTTTCACGGAGTGAAGGATTATTTTGAGAATCCTTATTATTCTCATTATCACAATGATAACGATTATAATTTCGTTTAATGCCACGTCCACATCCGTTGATACCTTCACGGTAAGAATTTTGTCTTCTTTAATATTTATCATATACTACTATCGCATTCTCTATAGTGAATGAGAATGGAGCAAATTCAATGGGACGGGTTTTCAATTCTTTGCCCACAATCATACATGAATTTGATCATGAAGAGGCATAGAAATTTTACCACTTCATATGGTGTAATTTCGTACAAACTCCATTAGATTTATAATCAAACTTTGTTATTTTTGCTTGTAAATAAAATCAAATTATAGAATTTTAAGAATTTGAAAGAGAAAAGTAAAATACTTACCTTAAATCCAGAATTTTAATCATGAAGGAAGTTCATGGAACAACTTACAATCATTATGCTCAATCCCAAAGCTTCTTCCCAATTGGTTAAAGTCTCGTGATGAAAAACAAAAGAACTGAATCCGACGACCTCTGGATGTAACTACGATCCAAACCTCGAAACTCGTCGGAACCACGACAAAATTCAGAAACGAACCTCGAGTCGGCACCTCCGATTTGCTCTATTTGAATGGTGCTTTTCTGACCGTTTTTGTTCTGCATTTTACTCTGTTTCAAGCGGTGTTGGTGGTCGATTTTGGTAGGGTCCAAGATTTCAAAATCATGGCCGAAGGATGTTCCCTTGGAATTGAGAGAAGTGAGGTCGTTCGTTCTTTGTTTGTATATGTGTTTCCTTCCCAGATTTTGGGGTGTTGCTGGTTTTTCCGATTTGGAGGGAGGTGGAGATCGATCTTTGCCGACCGTATTCCAAGGAGACAAAAATAGTTGCTGTTGTTGGTTATTATGTATTTGGCTGTTCCAACTCTTAGGCATTAGTCTGCTGAGAGCTATCTTAATCTTCTCAAAGAGCTTCTTGAGACGGTAGAGTCTCGTGCTGATAAAGTGTTATGAAATAATAAAAGAAGAAGAGTATTGTAGAGCAAAGTAGAGAGAGAGGGAATTCTTATTGATATTTTGGGATGAATTACAATGGAATAGAACTCTCTATTTATAGGGAGATAGTGACTTAGCCACCAAGTAATAAACCCTAGAAGCTCTCTAAATATAGACATTCACCTTAAATAGAATTTTATTTATAACAAAGAGGAAATTTTTAAGGAATAATTTCACATGTCACTGGCTCCTCTTTCAAATTGGGCAAATTTAATAATTGGGTAGATGACCATTTTAGATGCAAGGCTGTCAGAGCTGAAGAAGTGGGCTTAAGAGACGTCCTGGGCCTATTTTCTTTGATGACAGATTTAAGTCATGGGCAAATGGCCCACTTTATGTCTTGTTTAATTTAATGATTGAGCTAATTTTTAAATTTATTTCTGTAATTATTTTATAAATTCCAGATTATGAAACTGGTCATATGGACCTAATTTTTAGAATATAAATTTAGTATTTGTATTCTTTTAATGAACCAATACTTATTCCAATTGCTTTAACATTAAATACTTGTTAATTTGTTTAACACGTATAATATGTTAATTAGTTTAACATTAAAATAAATTTATGTGAATTTGAATAGCATGTAATAAACATTAATTAGTTTCACATTAATTTTATTTACATGCTAATATAAGTTATTTGTTAACTTATAATCCACATGGGATTGTAAAATCATAATTAGATAATTATGTTGTCTTAAACATGATTAAGACGCTTAGCTAGATAATTGAATAGGTTAATTTTCATGATATTTTAATTCTTGGACGATGATTGGGAACATAGTGAACTTTCGACTCCATAATTAATATATGTGTTTATTAACTTAATCAATTGGTGCTTAGTGTCATAATATGTATGTATGTAGAACATCGTGCCTTGCGCTAATTTTTTTCATGATCCTCATTTTATTTTATTTTATTTTGTTAAAGAATGACTACTGCGTCGAAAAACATTGTTGTTGAGCTCAACAACGGGTTGAAACTGAATGGTGACAATTATGAAACCTGGAGCTTGAAAGTCCAGTATGTGCTAGAGGAGCAAGAGGCTCTAGAGGCCATCAACAATGTCATGAATGAGCCTGAGGAAGGCAACACTGCTCAACTAGGCGTGAGCGTGAAGCCTATGACAATTGGAAGAAAAAGAACTTCGTTGCTCGCATTACGTTATTGATCACCTTAGATGATGACAATTTAAGAGAGTTTAAGGATCACCAAAGAGCCAGGGATCTTTGGAATGCTTTGAAGAAAAGGTTTGGTACTTGTTCCACTATAAGGCTGAGATCCTTAACGGTCAAGTTTGACTCATATAAGAAACGCCCATAACATTCAATGAAAACACATCTGAGGCAAATGACAAATACGATCGGGGAGTTGAAAGATGTTGTTCATGTGTTGACTGACACATGAACAACAAATCCAAGCTGTCATATGCTCTTTACCTAGTTCTTGGGATCATATGGAAATGCATTTGACCCATAATGAGTGAATCACAACTCTGGAAGATGTCCGGAGACACCTTGAGTTAGAGGAGGAACGACTCGAGTCTGCAAAGCCAATAGCCGAGTTGCACATGGCAACAACCTCCAAAACCAAGAGTTATTCAAAGAAAAGAAACTGGGGAAAGAAGACACGGCCACCTCAAGTTCAGCCTGCTAAAAAGAGCAAATACTGAAAAAGGGAAGAACAGACGTCCCAAACGTGTGAAAGTTGCTAAAGTGAAATGCTATAATTGTGACAAAATGGGTCACTACGCTAGAGATTGCTCTGGGCCTCCTAAAAAGGTATTTCACGATGTTTGAATTAGTGAAATTTGTGTTTATAGTTCTGTTTTTCTAACTAAATCTAATCCTTTGTGGATTGTAGACTCAATAGCAACAGACCACATAGCCTGGGAACGCAGTGCCTTTGTTGAATTTCGACAAGTTCCACGTGGAGCAAAGTGAATATTTTTAGGCAACAACAATAAAGTTGTTGTTGAAGGGATCGACACATGCAAGTTAAACCTGCGTGGTGGTCGAGACCTAATACTACACAATGTTCTCTTTGCACCAACAATTTGCCGGAATGTTATGTCAGTTTCAATTTTGCTTAAGTTAGGATTTGACTTGTTTTGTCATGGCAATTCTGCCAAGTTGACTTTTGGTTCAACTTTATTTGGTTTTGGTCATGTGACCGGTGGTTTAATTATTATGGATTCGGATTATGATTCCTTTAATAATAATGCAAGTTTTTCTATGTTTGTTTCTTCACATAAATATGATAGTGATGTAAACATATGGCATGCTAGACTTGGTCATATTGGCCAACAAAGAATGCAAAGATTAGCAAAACAAGGTTTTCTTTCCATCATTGAACATGTGGAATTGTCCACTTGTGAAATTGTCTACCTGGAAAATCTGCAAGAAAACCTTTTGGTCAGGAGACTAGAGCCGAATATCTTTTGCAATTAGTCCATTTGGACATCTGTGGGCCTATGAATGTTAGGGCTAGGCATGGAGCAAATTATTTTATCACATTCATTGATGAATTTACACGTTTCAGTTATGTCTATTTGATTTCCCACAAAGCAGAAGCAATAAGTTACTTCAAAAGCTATATGAGCTTAGTGGAAAATCAATCAGACAAGAAGATAAAAGCTCTTCGAACTGATCGTGGTCGTGAATATTTATCAACTCAGTTCAATAATTTATGTGATGAAAAGGGCATAGTTCATCAGTTAACTATCCCAAATACTCCACAACAAAATGGTGTTGCAAAGAGAAGAAACAGAACGCTCCTAGAAATGGTTAGGTCAATAATGGCACAAGCTAACCTCCCAATTAGTTACTGGGGTGATGCGTTGCTTACTGCTACCTTTGTACTTAACTCAGTGCCTAAAAAATCAGTTACTACCACTCCATATGAATTATGGAGTGGAAGACAACCCGACCTAAGTGTATTAAGACTTTGGGGTTGTGCTGCCTATACACATGATTGCTCTAAAAATATGGTAAATTGGGCTCGAGGGGAAAGAAAAATATCTTTATAAGATACTCTGAAACCTCAAAGGGTTATGTGTTTATAGGTCAGCAAGATAGTGGGAGTGTAACTGAGTTTGAATCACGAGATGTCACATTCTTAGAGGATCAGTTCCCTAAGAAGGGAGAGGTAGGTCAAGACCTTACCTTATTTGAGATAATGGATCAAGAAGTACAAGGATCACTTCATTCGAGTGGGAGAATTTTAGAAGATGATGAATTAGTTTCTCATCAAAGACCTCCTTCATCATCAGATGCGAAAGAAAGTGATCCTTCTACTATCAGTGGAAGTGACCAAATGGATCTTGTTCCAAATGGGATCGAGATGGTCACAGATCTTGTTCCAAGTGGGAGCAAGATGAATGATCTTCGATTCGAGTGGGAGCAACATTGATCCAAATGGGAACAATGATGAATCACAAGTAAGACGTGGTTCTCGTAAAAAGATTCCCTGTTGACGATTTGATGTTGAAGGCGGAGAACTATTTATGATGCTTCTACAAGAAGAAAACGAGCCTAAAAATGTAAAAGAGGCTCTCTCATGCCCTTCTGAGGATAAATGGACAATAACAATGGAATATGAATTGGAGTCTATGAGAGTCAACAAAGTTTGGGAACTAGTTGACCTCCCTGAAGGACACAAAGCAATTAGGAGCAAATGGGTTCTCAAAATTAAGCTCAAGGCTAAGGCACAGTTGAGAGATTTAAGGCTCGGCTGGTGGCGAAAGGGTATACACAGTAGAAAGGAATAGACTACGAAGAGACTTTCTCGCATGTTGTACGTTTTACCTCGGTTCGCCTGGTTCTAGCTATTGTTGCAAGCCTGGATCTTGAATTACATCAGATGGATGTAAAGACTGCATTTCTCAATGGAGAACTAGATGAAGAAATCTATATGGAACAACCTGAGTGTTTCATTGAAAAGGGCCACGAACAAAAGGATTGTAGACTTTTGAAGTCTATTTATGGTCTCAAGCAATCTTCAAGGCAGTGGTATATACGCTTTCAAAATGTTCTTGTATCCCATGGTTTTACCATGATGGATGAAGACCATTGCGTTTATACCAAGAAATCAAGAAACAAGCTTGTAATTTTAACGTTGTATGTAGATGACATACTTATAGATAGAAATGATAAGGAGTTTATAACCAAGATAAAGTCATGGTTATCATCCCAATTTGAGATGAAAGATATGGGTGAAGCTGCATATATTCTTGGACTTAAGATTCCAAGAGATCGTCCAAAGAAACTATTGTATATCTCACAGGAGAATTACATTAGAAAAGTTCTTGAACGATTTAATATGCAAAATAGTAGCCCAATTGAAACTCCTATTAGTAAAGGCCATACCTTGGGAAGTCAGATGTGTCCTAAGACTCCTGAAGAGACAGAAAGAATGAGCCAAGTTCCTTATAGGAGCGCAGTCGGAAGTCAAATGTATGTTATGGTGTGCACTAGACCTGATATCTGTCAAGCGGTAGTAGATATCAAGCCGACCCAGGTTTAGCACATTGGCAAGCAGTAAAGAGGATCATGAGATATCTGAAGGGAACTTCTGATTATGCCCTTTGTTATCAAGGCGGCAAGGATCTGCGATTAGTTGGATACAGTGATGCTGACCGTGGAGGAGATCTAGACGAGAGGAAGTCTACCTCAAGATATGTTTTCTTACTCAGTGATGGGGCCATATCATGGATTAGTAAGAAACAATCATGTGTATCATTATCTACGATGGAAGCCGAATGCGTGGCTCTCGCATCAGCAGCACAAGAAGCTGTTTGGTTGAAAAAGTTCTTGGAGCACTTGTTGGATATTGCTGAAAATACTGAACCGGTATTAGTCTACTGTTACAGTGAGGCTGCAATATCCTCCACTGAGGACCCAAAGTTTCATTGTAAAACCAAACATATAGATATCAAGTATAACTATGTGAGAGACATGGTTAGACGCAAGGTAGTGAATGTGAAGTATGTTTCTACAAAAGATATGTTAGCAGATCCATTAACCAAGCCTTTGTCTAGAGATGCATTTGTGAGACGCACTAGGTCTCAAGGCTTACGTAGACTCTGAGATATTTTATTTTGTTGTTTATTTTCCCGTTTTCTCAAACTGATGTTCTTTGATTATCAATAAAGTTGATTTACATACATACATATTTTTGTTGTTGAATGCTATGTACATTGTTTGTTCATTTTTTTATAAGTATGTCAAGTAGACATGAGGTTGGCCTTCTCACACAGGAAACCGCCTCCTTATCTTAGTGATGTGAGGAGATGAGACATGATTTTAAGCAAAATTATCATAAGGATAATTTGAGAGTTATCGCTTAAAATTAGAATGTCGCTTAAACAATGGCATAAGGTCATTAGGGTGAAAAATGTTCACCTAGTCTAGTTTGTGAGCCAGATGCGAATTAAAAATGATATTGTAGATCAAAGAACTCAAATTTAGATACTTATGGTGTCTAAATATCATCTGTATAGCATTCTTTATAAGATAAAGACATACGCTCCTTGGGAAAAAGGTAAAAATGTTGTAGCACATGTTTCATACCATGTGTGTTAATGTCGACCAATTGAGTTAACATAAGTCCATTCTCAATTTATTGTTGTGTGAGACCCAGGGTTTTTATGATAGCTTAAGATTTTATAACCTTAGAGACTCTGATCAGATACTTGAAACTTAGTTTGGTGTTAACTATCTTGGTGTGTTTCCAAAAGACCATGAACACAGATTCGGTCTAGCGAAGCATAACTAGAAAAGCAGTCATACTAATGTTAAGGGAATTGTGAGAAGAGGAAGATCATGGATGGAATCCCATTTATTTGTATTCACTGGTGCACCAATTATGACTTATGAGTTATGATCGTGAATACAAGAAATAATGATATATGAGATTTTGAGATTATATCAAATGTGATTTACATGATCTAGGGTATTGCATACTTTATGATCTACTTGCAGGTTTACGCTCGACGAGAGGCTATATACTCCTAACAGATGTATATCACTTAGCTCTCACAGTATGTTGGTCGCATGGTCTACTTCCCTGTATGAATGATTGAGGAGATGGTTGAGAATATGTTTCTCAAGCTAGATGAGCACTCCCATTATGTGTGAGTGGGAGATGTAGGAAATATTGCGTCCACCCATAAGGGGTGCTCTAAGGCCCAATAGGGTTATTAGTTAACCCTAATATTCCCTATATAAGTACACTTAGTGTGTACTTTAGATATACAGACTTTGCAGTATTTTTCTACACTCTTTCTCTCTCACAATTCAAACTAGGGTTTAGACTGTGGAATTGGGGGTTGTTCCAATATACCGTGACAACCACCGCCGACTAGTAATTCCAGCCGTGGTTCATTCCGTTTACGCTTCCGTTTCACAAAGAACAAGTAAGTTCTCGTTTTATGATTTACACGCTATCTAATGTGTTTAGATTAACGTGTTCCTTCAACTCTAAATGATCCTACCAGATTAATTAAAACTTAAACGTATGGTATAAAAGATAAAAAAACATAATTAAGCAATTAAGAATAGTCAAGCCAAAATAGATAATAGTCTAATCCCACCCAGCGAACCCAAAGAATAAATGTAACCATAATTTAGTTATGGTTCAATTAATTCAAATGAACCAAAAGCAATAAAGAATAATACCAATTTACATTTGAAAAAAAAAAGGATAAGTAGAAATAAAGATTAATAAAGTATCGAGAGTAAAGTAGTAGACAGCCGTTTTAGATGAGATTGAAATATAAGAGTTAGGAGAGATTTTGATGGTAAAAACTTGGTCTGCAATTGAAAATGTGTGAGTGTATTTACAGGTTAAAAAATTGCTAGGGTTAGAGTCCGGGGCGGAGGGAGAACATTAATCACGGGTAGAAGAGGACCTATGAATCTTATTATATATATATATATATATATATATATATATATATATATATATATATATATATATATATATATATATATATGCCTCCCTTAAAATAGGTTAATTTAAATCACTTGGCACTGAACACTAAAAGTTTTATGAAGCACTGATTGAACAGAATACCAGTGCCTTCACGCGTTAAAATTCTAGGTCCGCATCTGATTTCGAATTTAGATGAACCCAATAGCTGTTGTTTAATTAGAAAATTCATAAAACAAGCATGAACTTTTAATTACCAAGTAACTAAAAAGGCGAGCTGTATAGGTTCGGTGATGAATTCAGAACTTATAAATTTTAAATTTTAACTCCGTCTCTAATTAGAGTTATGATTTGGAATTGAAAAATGATATAATAATCAAAGGGGTGTCACGGGTTGGGATTTGCTGTTTGAGATCGAATCAACTCTTAGAGATATGGTTTCACAAAAATGGAAGAGCAAGTTCTGATTCATTGTAAAGAAGTAAAGATTTTTGTCCAAAAGGGAAAGGGAAAAAGAAAGTAAAAATCCAAACATGAGCAACCAACCAGCTAGCTAACAATGCACCGCCAAAAAATCTAGTGCAGTGGATAAGATTGTTCCTCTTCTGTATTATGCTTAAGATTTCAATAATTTCATGTCACTAATGGTGTACACAAAAATTTTTATAAGCGGTGTTACACTTCAGAAGAAAAGAAATAAACAAAATACGGCTATGGGTCAGATTTGTCCTTGTACTAAGAAAAATAAGCCTTATTTATCCTTCGTTTGAGATTCTTATCAAAAATATCCCTGCCGTTTGGGTCAAATTTATCCTTCAACCGTTAAATATAACTTACAAGTTTATAATAGACACGTGGCAGCATGTCATTGGACCTGATAGGGGAGTCTGGAGGTCTAGAATCAGGATTGTAGGCTAGGGGCTCATAGAGTTCTCCGTACGCCTTTCCCGAGGTTGGGTGTGGGATAGTAGGGTTACCCATAGGTGATTAGTGTTTTAGCTTATGTCCCCAGAAGGTTGTTAGTATGGTAGTTACTGCTTGGTATTATTGCATGCGACTGTATTTATGTTGCTTATGTTTCCATAATTATTTACGTTATTTCTGCGGGAGTACTTGTGCTTTATTATTTTGTTTTGTCTTGCTTGTGTTTCTAATTTTACCTTTGTTTCTTAATGCAGCTTTCCCTTTTTTATCCTATACGCCGAGGGTCGACTGGAAATAGCCTCTCTGCCCTTTCGGTCAGGGGCAGGAGGTGACGGGTTCGAGTCGTAGAAATAGTCTCTTGCAGAAATGCAGAGTAAGGCTGCGTACAATAGACCCTTGTGATCCCGCCCTTCCTCAAAACCCCGCGCATAGCGGGAGCTTAGCGCACCCGGCTGCCCTTTTTATGTCCTAGAAAATATACAAAGTGAATTATCTCATTCATCTTCACATTGTCATCCTTAAGTGTTGGACAATACGCTTTACGCTAGAGGGGGGGTGAATAGCGTTTTAAAAATATTAAGCGTTTTAGTGCGGAATTTAAAAACTTTGCAGAAATTAAAACAAGTGCAGTAGAATAAACTTACACAATGATGTATCCTGGTTGGCCACAAACGTGGTTAGTCCAGTCCCCGAGAGACTCTCTCGAGATTTCCACTAAACTTGTCAAGCTTACGGGTGCTTAACAAACCGTTACAGCTGAGGACACAAGCCTCACCCAGGTGCTCGGGGATCACAATCCCAAAGACTTCAATTGCTCGGGGATACCAATCCCAAAGACTTCAATTGCTCGGGGATAACAATCCCAAAGACTTCAACTGCTCGGGGATAACAATCCCAAAGACTTCAACTGCTCGGGGATAACAATCCCAAAGACTTCAACTGCTCGGGGATAACAATCCCAAAGACTTCAACCGAGGAATCACAAGTTCCTCAACAAACGAGAATCGCAATTCTCTTACAAACACAAAACACACTCACTTTACAAAGCACTCCTTAATGAGTAGATATGAGTAGAAATAGTACGCTCAAGATCACAACAACTTAGCTCAATAGAATGGCTCTTCAAAAAGCTTTATGGATGAATGGAAAATGATGATCAATGTAAGAAAGCTTTTAGCAATGAAAATACTCAAAGTGTATATGTTGTTGTTGTGAAAACACTGAGTTGAAGCTGTATTTATAGGTGAAAAACTCAGTCTTACCGTTGTCTAATTGCCAATTAAGGATTGCTGAAATTACTCAGTGACAATCGATTGTCAAGACTAAACAATCGATTGTTTGCCTATCAGATTAAAAATTCAATCCCAGATTTTACGTCAACAATCGATTACTTCAAATCAATAATCGATTATTTATAACGTTAAGAAATCCTTTCCAATTTTTGGCATAAAACATCGATTGTCCGGAAATCAACAATCGATTATTTTAACAACGTTCAGAAAATCTTTTCCAGATTTTAAGCAAAACATCGATTGTTAAATATCAACAATCGATTACCTGAAGGTAATTGAAAATATATGACAACGGTCAGCTTCAACAATCGATTATCAAATGAAATAATCGATTATTAATTAATTTCAAAACTCTCTGTCTCATATATAATCGATTATCAAAAGCCACAATCGATTATCATTTTATTTAAAATCACTGGGAGACATTTTTCTCATTCTAATCGATTACCATTAGTTCATAATCGATTTTTATGAGTTTTGAAAACTTTGCCTCAGTTAACAATCGATTATCATAAGTACACAATCGATTGTTATGCAGTTTGCAAAAACCTGATGTTAACTGACTTACTCACAATCGATTATCATTAATTCACAATCGATTGTCATGCAGTCTTGGCTTAGAGATACTCGATTATCATAAATACATAATCGATTATCTTAGCCCAGATTTTTGAGGCATGCTTGGAAAACATTTTAACAAATGTAAATATGCATAGTTTAAAATCATTTGACACTTAATTTAAATATGCATGATTTTGGAAAAATAATTTTAGTAGAGAAGCCATGTTATGAGCCAAGTTGAGGAATCAAGATCACAATTAATATTGACTCAATTATAACATTTCTAAACTTTGTCTTGAGCTTCTTGTAATGCATCCATTTTGTGCTTGTCCTTGAGTACTACTATATATCGCTTTTTGCTTTGTTTGACATTCATCAAAACCTACAAAAGAACACACGTTTAGATATTGCATTTGAAACGTGTTTCCAACAATTTCCCCCTTTTTGATAATGGCAAACATAAGCGGGATATATGCAATAATTATTTTGATAATCCAAGACAAGTGTAAAGTATGCAATTTGATGTTCCCCCTCAATTCATGTTCCCCCTCACTTTAAGCATGAATGAAGTTGAGAGTGATATAGCATACTTCTTGATATCCCGTTTCTTCCCCCTTTTGCCATTAGCAAAAATATATACAAGGGAAGAATATGCAAAAAAACATATGAAATAAACAAAAGTTTATTTATTGGAAAATAACATTACATGGGTGGAGCCAAACACAATAAAACGAACAACAACTAACCAACCAAGGAAAAACAAATCAAAAACAACAATTTCACATCATCAAAAACAACAATTTCATCATTCATCACCCCCATCCCCTTCATCATCATTGGGAGGCGCTTGATATGGCACCACCTGAGCATAGGCATAATGCACGTGATCAAAGTAACCATGGACCTCACGGGTTAATTGAGTAATTTGGTCAGAGATAGTCCGGAGGGTAGGCTCCTGAGGAGGATGAGCACGACGGGCTTGTCGATTTTGAGGAGGAGCGGGAGCATGATCACCATCATGATGAAAGGAAGACTCCGAAATTTCCCAGATTTTGGTGCTCTTTTTGAGAGGACCATTAGCAATATTGACCCCGGAAGCTTCAAGAAATTTCATTATTAAGAGGGCATAGGGGAGAGGTATGTCATCTCTGGTGGCATTGAACATATGAGATTGAATAAGCTTGCACCAATTGATTTTAACACCGGTGATAATGGCATGAAGAAATTTGGCATCCTCTTGGGAAATGGTGGTGTGATTGAGTTTACGGGGTTTGAGAACACGAGTGATGAAATAGAGAATGAAACGATAATTCGGGTCCATACCCTTTATGGTGGGACGACGGGAAGAAGACTCATCATAGGCGACTCCGGCTTGGCGGAAGAGATTAGCTTCATCAATCATGTCCCCGGCATCATTTATGTACTGGTAGATGTCTTCACCATCATGCGGAATGCCGGCAATGAGGTGGAGGTTATCTTCAGAAATTAGAATGGAAATGCCGTTAACATTGGTAACGAGTTCACCCTCATCATCTTTGTGAAGGTTGGAGTAAAAAGCTTCAACCAAAGTAATGTTGTAGTAGGGGTGAGTAAGGAGTAGGAAATTGAAAAGTTGGCACTCTCTTAGCATATTCGCGGCTGGAATGAATGGTGCAACAAGAGCGTTTGTTGAAAAGCGAGGAGGGAGAATAAGGCGTTTCTCAAATTTGGTTAAGAAACGGGTGAGCTCTTCATCGGATTCAAATAATAGAACCGATCCATCTTGATATGGATGGCGAGAAGAAGAAGCACCTTGTTTGGAACGAGCACGTTTGGAGTTGCGGCTTGACATTTTTGAAAAGGATGTGCTAGGATTTTTCAAAGATAACAAGATAGTTTGATGCTTGGGAGGCTTGAGTGAGTATACAAGAGCATATGTGCAGCCTATATATAGAGAAGGAATGAATCTTACACTTATTTGAAAAGATTTGAAGAGATTTGAAGAGCTTTGAAGTCTGAAACGGTAAAAATAAATTCACTGACCGTTCAATAATCGATTGTTTGAATAGAATAATCGATCGTCATTAATGAAAATGATCTGACACATCGATTACACGCCAGAACGGTAAAAAAAATTTGAAAAAGATAGTCGATTGTCAAACTTGGTAATCGATTGTTTTTCATATTTATGACCTGACAGGAATCGATTGTAGAGCCAAAACGGTAACATAAGTTTAAAACAGATAATCGATTGTCAATATATAGTAATCGATTATTTCACTCATAGAGAGTTTGGATTTTGGCAAATAATCGATTGGCAGAACAAATAATCGATTGTTTGGAAGGGGGATGCTAAAATGATGAGACTTAATTCTATCAAGCAATGTAAACATTCAACAAGATTTCATGACAAAAAAAAATTGAATCAACAAATAATCGATTATTGATACTGATAATCGATTGTAAGCATAAATAATCGATTATGATCGATTTTTCTTGTATCAAGACAATTTATACTTTCCTCTTACCTTTTGGGGGATACCTGCAAAATAGAATTAAACATCTCTGACGCTCAAGTCAGTAATCTATAAATGAAATAATAACTTTGAAACTAGTGTAGTCGGGTGAAAAACGTGAACTCTTAAGAATTTTGTCCTAGGATGTTCTTAAGAGGGTTTAGGGTACTTACCTTCCATTCGACTTTGCCAATTACCTGATTTTGAACATCCTCCGTTCATTTTGGTCTTTTGGCTCATTCTTCAATTTAAGAAGCTTCTTCCACAATTTTGCCTTTGTCTTCCTTGTATTTTGTCTTTTAAATTTTTCGAAAATACTTCCGATTTTGAAAAAAATGCCTAAATCGACTTTTCCGTCTCTTCCTCCTTCTTTGTGCTTTAATTTAAGGAATTTTGAATTCGTCTCCCGTCAAGTGTTTGGAGTATCCACTACACTTGATTCCTTCAAGCACACCTGCAAAACAAATCAATGCTCTTTTGGTACCCATGCCATTTTGGGTCCTTGAGGGTTATGCATACTATAATGATATGTTTGAGTAGCATGTCTATGTCTAGTAAAGCATGCGGGAGCAATATGACCAATTCGTCTACAATAATGACATGTCACATTTGGATTATGCATGCGTCTAGGCTCATAGTAGCTAGAATAATGCACATTGTTTACTCTATTTTCATTTCTCCTAATTTGAGCACCATAATCATTTCTAGGTTGAACATTTCGGGATCTTCTAGCATGATCACTGTTGTGCCTAAAATATGCATCATGTCTATGGTGACGATTGCTAGGCGGAAGGTCATGTCTAGGTCTCCTAATATTTTGTCTAGCATGCATGTTTGTTTTAGGAAAGGCATTTTTGTTATTAATCCTAGATTGAGCTCTAGGTGGTTGGGTTTTTGCATCAACCTCTTCTTCATTTATGAAGCCTATTCCATGCTTGGTTGATTTCAAGTTATCAAGCACCACATTCAAGTTTTTATGAGAGGAGTTGAATTTATCTAGTGTGCCTTTTAATCTACCTACTTCATTCTTAAGGTCTACACAAGAAGCACAATTTTTTTTAGAACTCTCGGGCTTGTCAGAACTTCTTTTCCCATAAAACTTGTTTTGTTCTAGTAGCTTCTCATTTTCCAAAACCAATTTTTCTAATTCTTTTTCTTTTAATGAAAACTGTTTTTGAAAAACTTGTTCTTTTAGAGAAGCACTTTCTCTTAAACTAGTGACGGTTTTTGTAACTTTGAGAAATTCAGCATACAATTCATCAAAGGCATTTCTCATGTCATCAAGAGTATAAAAATTTTGAGAAGAGATTTGACTTACCTCACTTTGATTTTCTTCCTGTGCCATGAGGCAGAGATTTGCCGCTTCTTCATTTTCTTCTTCACTGGATTCGTCTCCGGAATCTCCTCCCCAAGATATGTATGCTCGTTGCTTCTTGAAGGGTTTCTTCTCCTTTTTAAGATTTGGGCAGTTTGTTTTGATATGCCATGTTTCACCACATTCATAACATTTAACTTGCTCACCTTGCTTTTTCCCTTTGCGGTCATATTCTTTTCGCATGAATTTTTGGAACTTTTTGATGATGAGTCCGAATTCGCTATCTCCATCCTCTTCAATTGGTGATTGACTTGTGCTCGCCTTTAGAGCAATCTTTTGCCTTCTTTGTTCATCAATAACAGGGTTAAGAATAGTGGATTCATAAGTCTTAAGATTACCTCTAAGAGCGTCTATGGTGACGTTCGTGATTCCAATTGACTCTTGAATCGCATCGGCCTTTGATCGACATGCCGGTGTTAGACTCCTAAGGATTTTTCGAACTAGTTCTTTGTCTGTGAACGTCTTCTTGAGCGCGTGGAGATCATTCACTATTGATGAGAACCGCTCAAACATTTCGTCTACCTTTTCGCCTTCCTTCATATGGAACAATTCGTAAGCATGAGTTAAAAAGTCAATTTTAGCTTCTCTTACCTGGTCAGTCCCTTCGTAAGTGACCTCAAGCTTGTCCCACATTTCTTTCGCTGTTTTGCAGCAGGAGATTTTCCTGTAATCATTAGCATTAACAGCACAAAGTAATAAATTAATAGCTTTAAAATTATTTTGGACCATTCGATTATCCTCGGCGTTGAATTCCTCTTCTGATTTTGGCACCCATTCTCCTTCCACCTTTTTGACAGGAACCTCATTTCCTTTGGTGTACACCTTCCACAAGTAAGGGCTGTTTGATCTGACGAATATCTGCATCCTTTCTTTCCAATATGAATAATTAGTCCCGTTAAACAAAGGAGGTCTTGCGGGGCACTGTCCTTCATCAATACCTGCAAAAGAGTCTAGAGTAGAAGCCATGGAAAGATTCTCTCAAACGGTTAAGTCTTTCAGAGAGTATGGCTCTGATACCAATTGTTGGACAATACGCTTTACGCTAGAGGGGGGGGGGTGAATAGCGTTTTAAAAATATTAAGCGTTTTAGTGCGGAATTTAAAAACTTTGCAGAAATTAAAACAAGTGCAGTAGAATAAACTTACACAATGATGTATCCTGGTTGGCCACAAACGTGGTTAGTCCAGTCCCCGAGAGACTCTCTCGAGATTTCCACTAAACTTGTCAAGCTTACGGGTGCTTAACAAACCGTTACAGCTGAGGACACAAGCCTCACCCAGGTGCTCGGGGATCACAATCTCAAAGACTTCAATTGCTCGGGGATACCAATCCCAAAGACTTCAATTGCTCGGGGATAACAATCCCAAAGACTTCAACTGCTCGGGGATAACAATCCCAAAGACTTCAACTGCTCGGGGATAACAATCCCAAAGACTTCAACTGCTCGGGGATAACAATCCCAAAGACTTCAACCGAGGAATCACAAGTTCCTCAACAAACGAGAATCGCAATTCTCTTACAAACACAAAACACACTCACTTTACAAAGCACTCCTTAATGAGTAGATATGAGTAGAAATAGTACGCTCAAGATCACAACAACTTAGCTCAATAGAATGGCTCTTCAAAAAGCTTTATGGATGAATGGAAAATGATGATCAATGTAAGAAAGCTTTTAGCAATGAAAATACTCAAAGTGTATATGTTGTTGTTGTGAAAACACTGAGTTGAAGCTGTATTTATAGGTGAAAAACTCAGTCTTACCGTTGTCTAATTGCCAATTAAGGATTGCTGAAATTACTCAGTGACAATCGATTGTCAAGACTAAACAATCGATTGTTTGCCTATCAGATTAAAAATTCAATCCCAGATTTTACGTCAACAATCGATTACTTCAAATCAATAATCGATTATTTATAACGTTAAGAAATCCTTTCCAATTTTTGGCATAAAACATCGATTGTCCGGAAATCAACAATCGATTATTTTAACAACGTTCAGAAAATCTTTTCCAGATTTTAAGCAAAACATCGATTGTTAAATATCAACAATCGATTACCTGAAGGTAATTGAAAATATATGACAACGGTCAGCTTCAACAATCGATTATCAAATGAAATAATCGATTATTAATTAATTTCAAAACTCTCTGTCTCATATATAATCGATTATCAAAAGCCACAATCGATTATCATTTTATTTAAAATCACTGGGAGACATTTTTCTCATTCTAATCGATTACCATTAGTTCATAATCGATTTTTATGAGTTTTGAAAACTTTGCCTCAGTTAACAATCGATTATCATAAGTACACAATCGATTGTTATGCAGTTTGCAAAAACCTGATGTTAACTGACTTACTCACAATCGATTATCATTAATTCACAATCGATTGTCATGCAGTCTTGGCTTAGAGATACTCGATTATCATAAATACATAATCGATTATCTTAGCCCAGATTTTTGAGGCATGCTTGGAAAACATTTTAACAAATGTAAATATGCATAGTTTAAAATCATTTGACACTTAATTTAAATATGCATGATTTTGGAAAAATAATTTTAGTAGAGAAGCCATGTTATGAGCCAAGTTGAGGAATCAAGATCACAATTAATATTGACTCAATTATAACATTTCTAAACTTTGTCTTGAGCTTCTTGTAATGCATCCATTTTGTGCTTGTCCTTGAGTACTGCTATATATCGCTTTTTGCTTTGTTTGACATTCATCAAAACCTACAAAAGAACACACGTTTAGTATATTGCATTTGAAACGTGTTTCCAACAATAAGTTCCCAAGAAGGTGTAACATCAACATTCAACATATTAACAATCAAAAATGAGATCCTTTACTCCATGGAAGGAACACCATAACTAACCAAATAGTGCAGCCTTAGTTTCTGCCAAGTTGTTAGTGCAGAATTCATGAGGTTTGGCAAAAGCCATAACCGAACTCGTCGTTTTTGTTTCTAACAACCCTTCTCATACCTGAATATGTAGTGAGCATTGCTGCTGCTACCAAATTGTGTTTTGAGTTAGAGCCTTCGAGAGCGAGGAGAAATCCACTTCGCAGGAGTAATCTGCAGGGAGCTTTAAAATGCTCTAACTCTGTCGCAAATGTCGATCCATCCCTTTAAACTGGACCTTAAGCAACATCAGCATTAAAGTGTTCACCTGAAAAATGAGTCTAGTGATAGAACACACATCAACATAATAGAAGGTACACAAAGCAGGATGATTGCATGTGCTTCATTGACATGCTTAACAATTCACCATTTCAATCTAAGTTGCTCGGACTCTTAAAAAATGCTGACGCACTCGTGTTGGATCCTCAAAAATGTAATACTTTTGGGGTATCTGACAAGCATCCGCCAATATATTTGAAGAGTCCGAGCAACATAGAAGTTTCACCAATGTATGTCTGAGATCAGCAGCACACGTTAGACCAACAGGCTGACCAAAAAAAACGATACCTTAAATGGCAGCTTCTTGTGCCAGATTTTCTTTGCAGTAAAAGGCAATAATAGCTCAAACATATATACCAATGTAACCATCTGCTATTTCTCTTCGTAAAACTCATTCCAGTAGATAATAAAGAGTCTCTACACAATTTCTTAAAGTCAATTATAGGAATACATTACTGTACTTACTGTTTCAGCCAAGTAGTCCTACTTGGACAGTAGAACTGCAACTTCAACAGAATTTACTGTTTTCTTAAGGGCAACAGGTAACAATTGTTATGAACATAAGCATTTATATATGAACTGGTTGGAAACCAAGGTCGATAGATTTGTTCACAGCATCCAGCACAAGTTGAGTGACTCTGCTAATATGCGGCCATTTGCTTTCCGGTTTGCTTCTCGAAACTTCAATAGCCTTAACCAGCCTAGAAAATTCTTGAATCATAGAAGCCTCTTGCGGAAACTTAGAAGTTACTTCAACTGCCCGAGGTTTCATGTTCCATCCGATATGGCGATCCACGAACTTGGCACCAGAAGTAAAGCTGAACGAAGCAGAGTTCTCGTCCATGGGGATAATGAAGTCGTAGAGATAAAAGGTACCGTTGGAGCCATAAACTATCAAGTCCATCGTTTCATGTGAAACGAAAGAGCAGTAAAATGTAGCGACAGTTTCCTCTTTTTCCCAATGCAGGGAGGCACTGCATGTCAAGATAACGCCAGCCGAGTTTCTTGCAACAGTAGGCAGTGCTGTCACAGTTGTTGGCAGGTTTTGGTTCATAGCCCATAATATTGCGCCAATGCAGTACCAACCCGCATCTCCCAGCGCCCCAAGGGCATCCAAGTCTGGCTTTACTCTGATGTTGTTTTCAAGAAATACCGGACCAGGTGAATATGATGATGAGCTGTGAATCTTACCAAAAAAGAGCACTTGTATAGGTTAGTTAGATGATCATCACTAACATATTTGGAACAAAACCTAAACAAAAAAGACATTCATTTGATTCATGAACTGAAACTGCATATCTTGTTTAATACAATCATATATCAGACTATTCAGGATTTCCACTGATCCCTTAATTGTCAAGCTACATAAGAAGTGAACTACATGAAGAAAAAAATGGTGAAGTCTAGAATAAGCTGGTACTCAGTGATGGAGCCTGGAATTTTAGCAAGGCGTTTCCAAATATAAGAAAATAAACATACAAAGAAGTCAAGGCTATTCAGCATCTACTCCACATATATAAAAACTAATTTGACATAGCATATATAGTATAATTTTCCGGCGACGGGGTCCACCCATGCTGGTACTAACAGGAAACTAGTCCACCATAGATTAAGAATGGATGCTATGTAATTTCCAAAATTCAGTCATATACGGGCATGGTTAAATGTTTATCTATAATGCAATCACAATTAGGCATCGTCTCCGGAAACTACAAAGAAATAAGGAACTTTAAGCCACTTCTGTATACTAATAGTGCAATGGACCATAAAGCCAGTTCAAATTTATCAAATCTACCCTAAACTTCTCCAGAAAAATATAGCAAACATCTAAAGTATAAAGGAGCTCTTGAAATACTAGTAATATTTCTTAACTCATGTTAAACTAGACTACATTATTTTCCCTTTTGATATGCTTAACACAAGTCTGGGATGACAACAAGAAAGAATTAAGGGAAACACGTCGAAACTACCCATATACTATTCAAATATCTTAATTTTATCATCCGTTATATTGTCTGATCAAATCATTCACTTCATAGTTTGATAGATCTTTTGAAGAACTGATTAATCGAATGAGAATAAAGATAGAGTCTCTGTTCTACAGCTCATACCCTTACAACAACAAAAAAATAGTGTAATCTCACAAATGGTTTCCGGGAAGGATGATATGTAAGTCCCTACTTTGGTGAAGGTAGAGAAGTTGTTTCCGATAGATTCTCGGCTCAAGGAACAGTGAAAAAGAATGCAACAAATAATAGCAGCAACAAGGTAATAGGATAAAGAAAGAAAACAACACAACAAGTAATATTAAAGATCCAAGAAAGAAAATACAAGAATAGTATTAGCATTCCTTTATTGTTAGCATATTATCTACAACATTTACCCTCGACCCTAACAAAAATCCAACCAAAACTATAACAGAGGACAAGTATAGACCATATTCAAAAGTTAAAGGGTAAATTCGACGTTTTCCCTAAAGTACCCAATCCATGTTAAAGCTCAAATACAAAGACAATTTGTCAATTGACAAGTACAACAGATGGTATAAAAAGGGGTAGCCCGATACATAAAGCATCTCGTATTCATGCAGAATTCAGGGTAGGGCCGCACCCCATGGGAGTGTGATGTAAGCAGCCTACCTGGCTGATTCCACGGCTCGAAAGTATAACAAATGGTATAAGAAGGGGTTGTTCAATACATAATGCATCCCGTGTCCATGCAGAGTCCAGGGAAGGGCCGCACCCCGAGGGGGTGTGATGTAGGCAGCCCTCCTGTCTGATTCCACGGCTCGAAAGTATAACAGTTGGTATAAGAAGGAGTTGTTCAATACATAAAGCATCCCGTGTTCATGCAGAGTCTAGGGGAGGGCCGCACCCCGAGAGGGTGTATTGTAGGCAGCCTGCCTACCTGGCTGATTACATGGCTTGAAAGTATAACAGATGGTATAAGAAGGGTTTGCCCGATACATAAAGCATCATGTGTTCATGCAGAGTCCAGGGAAGGGCCGCACCCCAAGAAGGTGCGATGTAGGTAGCCTACCTGGCTGATTCCATGGCTCAAAAGTATAACACATGGTATAAGAAGGGGTAGCCTGATACATAAAGCATCTTGTATTCATGCAGAGTCCAGGAAAGGGCCACACCCCTTAATGTAGGCAACTACCCTGGCTGATTTTACGGCTCGAAAGTATAACATATGGTAAAATGAAACTGGTTAGCTCAAAGTTTTTATTTACTTTTAGAAGCATAAAACAATCGAAATAAAAGGAGAGCCAATCAAAGCAGATCGTAATAAATCCAAAGACCAAAGTAATAAAATATAAGAGACAACAGTTATAGATTAAAGGGAAGAGGGTGAAGATCTTTTATTAATGATGTTGGTTTGGTCTGCCTCTCCATGGAGAGGTTCAGAGCCTTACAATGATGTATTCTCTCTTGTTTTATAAGGAGATGTGAAGAAGAAGAAGCAGCCCCCTTTAGGGTTTTTTCTCTTAGTATTTATAGCTAGGAGATCTGTCAGCTGGCGCCGAGGAGTTGGGACCACATAGAGGGGACGCCACGGCCAGGCCGTGGCCTTAGTTGTCAAATTGGATAACTACCCGATAATCTTGTGAATAAATGATCGTACCATTTATTAGTCATAAATATGCTTTAATAAATGCGTTGATCTCATTCATTATCATGAGGTCAAGTTTTGACCCATACAGATAGTCCCTCCGCTTATTGAGGTCGGGCTTAGGTCGAGCTCGATGAGCGGATTCCGCCAATAACCATATCCGTTTATGCGTTGGGGACAATCGTAGTCCTTTATTCTTCGGAGACGGCCGTAGCCGTTTTTACTTTTGGAGATGACCGTAGCCTTTTCAATCATTCGGAGAAGGCCGTAGCCATTGTTAACTTAGAGGTGGTCGTAGCCTTTTATTTTTTGGAGATGGACGTGACCATTTTTACTCTGGAGATGGCCGTAGCCACTATATCTTTAGAGATGGCCGTAGTCCTTTTATCTTTAGAGATGGCCGTAGCCATTTTTACTTTAGAGATGGTCGTAGTCATTTTTACTTTAGAGATGGCCGTAGCCATTTTTGATTTAGAGATGGTCGTAGCCATTTTTGATTTAGAGATGGTCGTAGCCTTTTATCTTTTGGAGATGGCCGTAGCCATTTTTACGCGTGCTCGGAGAGAGTACGATCACTCTTGCCGCGTAGAAGGGGGACATCATGTGCATGGTGACGCATGGGGCGTGCCCATGGTATCTTGAGGTCGTCATAACCGTTTCATGGGTGACGTGCCGATTGACGGTTGAATGACAGTTCAATGGTATCTGTCATAATGGTGCCCGTTCCTATAGGCCTGAACCGTTGTGCGGTTAGTTAGGTAGTTAATGGCGACCTTTGGGATTCGTGAAGGTCATTTATGCTTTGTCTTTAAATAAGGGGTTGTATCGTTCAGTTCTCACTTTTCCGATATTTGTCTAAGTGGAATTCTGAGAGAGATAGCCCTTCTTGTTTTCAGATTATCTAGTCTTTTACTCCTCGTTAATTCATTCTCCGTCATTTTTGTCGGATCTTCGTATTCTCTTGTTTTTCCGGTGAATTTTGCTATTTATCTCTCGTTGTGCTGATACGGCGAGCAGTTCTTGTTCTGATATAGCTCCTGTGGCGGTTGTGGCGGCTAAGGGCCCATCTACGGTGGTGGGAACCTCCGATTCACCAAATGTTGACCGGTTCCCGTCGGCGACGAACATTCCCGGCGGTCCGGCGACCAATTTTACCGACCCCGGGGGAGAGGATCAAGTGGATGAAGCTCCACTAATGGGGGAAGTTGGCATTGTTCAGCTAAAGGAGCAGTGTGATATTCCTCGCTTCGTTGATATCGTCCTGGCCAGGAGCGGCGACAAGGTACACGTCGATCACCGAGGGTACTGCATCTTTTACGCCTATCCTTTCAAACTGGGATTTAGGCTTCCTCTCCCCATGCTGGTGGTGGACTTTTCCGCTACTACAGGGTGTGCCCTGGTCAGCTCGTCCCTTCGTGCTACAAAGTATTGGCGATGCTGATCAAATATGAGGAGCTGGCACGGAGGGAGATTACACTTGGGCACGTCCTAACTCTCTACGCCCCTCAGAGGGTACGTGGCACCATGATTCGGTTGGTCCCTCGTGGGGTCAACGGCTTAACAGCGGAGCTTGATGACGACGTCTCTACCCATTCTTACGAGCACTTTTTCGACATTAGGACTGAGCACCTGGTAGCTTGCGCCACTGACTTCCCAGAGGAGTGGAACCATGCACGTAAGTTTTTTTTACGCTGGCTTTGATTTCTTTTGACTAAATGTTCTGCTTTATGTTTGTACGTAATAATCTTCTTCTTTTGCCGTAGCGGGAGGTACGCCATCGGCCCCATTTTCTGGCATCCGCGAGTGGGTCGAGGCCGTGCTCCCTGTTACAACGGGGATTCGCATGTGGGCGTCTTTCTGGGAGGTTCATGGCCGTAAGCCGGTTGCGGGTAAGAATCTGATTGCTGTTTATTGTTCTCTATTCGTAGTCCTTAATTTCTTTGCCCTAACAATTTCTCCTTGGCTGGTCAGAACGACAGCGGCGCAGGAGGGCTCAGCTTGCTTTCCGCAGGCCGGGGCGACTGCCCGAATGATTACAATGTCGGTGCCTTGTCCGGTTCTGAGGGCGACTTCAGTGGAGTCTTCGGCTGCACACTCTCCGGTACGGCCCGTGCCCCGAGTTGAGGAGTCTCCAGGGTTTGTGCGTTCCATGGCGGAGCGATCACCAAACGAAGATGAGGAAGAAGATGGGAGGCCGCTGGTTCGGCGCACGGTGGCGTTCACCCCGGCTCTTTCGGTGGTGATTAGTTTAGACTCTTCGACACCAGCAGAAAAGGAGGGCGCAGCGGACCTTACCCCATAAGGCGAGCACTCGGTGGAGGTTGCCCCGGTCGGCTCAGTCCAAGGTGACACAATCGCTTCGGCGATTCAAGTTTCTGTTCCTGTTGCTGGGAGGGAAGGTAGTTCCTTAGCAACTGCTTTGGTGGAGAATGCAGGCGCTGACATTTTGGTGAATGCGGGCGCTTCGACGTCTCGGGCGGCAGAGGCCTCGACTTCCAGGGCGTTGGAAGGAAGGGGCGCCTCTGGAGAGGGGGACGATTCGAAATCTGATATGGATCCCGAGGACGTCCGTCTTGTTCAGGAGGGTTATAGCCGCCCAGCGGTGCAGGTCGAAGGGGATTACCGTTATTTGGAGATCCCTAACGACCTGAACCTACTGCTCGAAGAGGAGAACCTGGTTACACTGTTCGAGGTTCTGTGCTCGAAAGCGGAGAGCGCATCCCTGAGGGGCATCTCGATCGTCGGGTTGATGGGCGAGGTGGTCACCGTGAGTATAAAGGTATGTATAAAACTTTGGTTTGCTTTCTTTCTTAGCATGTCTTCTCGTATTAATTGTCGCTCTGTTTGTTGTAGACATTTTTGCTGGAGGTGGAGAGCATCAGGCGGGCTAACGTCCACTCGGCGGTTTTCGTGCAGTTATTGGAGAAATACCGTGCTACTGTGACCAGTGTCGAAGCTTGCTTGAACGAATAAGGAATGACCCGCGGAACCGGGATCTGATAGAAGAGCTAGCGCGGAGGGAGCTTCATATGCAACAGATCCTCAGCAGGGTAACTGTTCTTGAGGGGCAGCTCTGCCAAGCGAATGAGGGGATGGATGCTGAGAGAAGAGGCCGCTCAAGCTTTTACTAGGCAAGTGGCTGCCTTAGAGACTGAGGCTGCCACTTCAAGGAAGCAGGCAGAGGACGCCCTGGCGAGGGTTGAAACACTGCAGGCGACCAATCGTGCCCGGGAAAGGGAGCGTGGATTCGAGAGGGCCATTGCCTTTCGAGAGCGGTCGTTGGAGGGGCGTATTGCCGTCTGTGAGCGGGACGCCCGTGCTGCAGCGGACCGGATTGCGGCCTTGGAGGCCGAGAACCAGCGCCTGAGGGACCAGGCCGCTTCTTTTGGTCCAACTCGTGAGCTTTGGACGTATGCCGAGGCCTAGCTCGACGTGTACAGGCGGTTGTAGGAAGCCGGCGTCGTGTATGAGGCCACTTATGAGGAGGCACGCCAAAAGGCTCGTATAGCCCGCCTCGACTTTGGCTTTGACCCGTCTACGCCCGAGGGTGATGATGGCGCCAAGGGGCGCTGATGATGCTGAAGGGGGCGCCGAGTGAACAAATGAAAAAATTTGTAATGTTTGTTTAGTTTTTGTTCTCTTTTTCTCTTTTTTCTTTGCCGACCTTGGGCCAATGTAATTGGGGTTAACCCCATATAAATGTTGTAAATATATGTGGCTTTCTTTCCTTCTGTTTGTTTTGTATCGAATACATCTTATTCTTTTTTTTTTGCTTGTTTGGGAGGGCCTTGCCTTAGAGTTTTTCTAGTGAGCATGTTAACAGTCTCAACCGGTTATGTGGTTTTGACAGTTGTCGAACTGATTCCTTGCCTTAAGGAAAGTTGGTGTAGATGACCTTGGCCATAGATAGATGATTTTGGTCATCACCTTCCTCCACTTGTTGCGAGTGGGTTGTAGCCGCATTCGGACAGTGGCGGCACATAGCCTTAGTCCCAGTCAGGCTTAGTCGAACTACTGGCCGTGATAATGAAAAGCACGGCCTTGTAGTTTGACTTGGGCCGAACTTTGCGTGGGTCGATACTTTAGTTTGAGTTAGTCGTACTTACTTGAACGGCGGGGCGCTCGGCCCGACCTAGGGTTCGTCCGTGATTGGACATTTTGGGGCGCTCGTTCTCGTCTGTTTACGGCCCGGCTTATAGCCTTGGGGATGTGTGTCCTTGGCTGTGATTCGTCCGTGGTTGAGTTTGCAGCTTTTGCAACAGAGGCGTGTAGCCTGAGTTCTGGTTCGCCTCATAGTTGAATTCTTTTGTAATTCATAATGGTGGAAGCACTTAGCACGAATCCTAGTCTAATTCGTAGTCGAACTTTTAGGTGAAGGCACGTAGCCCAAGTTGTCGTTCGACCGTAGTTGAAACTTTGTAGTTTTTGAAGGCGCAAAACCTGAGTCCCAGTTTGACCGTAGTTGAACTTTTGGGTGAAGGCACGTAGCCTGAGCTGACGTTCACCCGTAGCTGAACTTATGTAATTTTTGAAGGCGCAATGCCTGAGTCCCGGTTCAACTGTAGTTGAACTTTTGGGTGAAGGCACGTAGCCTGAGCTGACGTTTAACCGTAGTTGAACTTATGTAATTTTTGAAGGCGCATAGAGTGCGTCCTAGTTCAACCGTAGTTGAACTTTTGGGTGAAGGCACGTAGCCTGAGTCGAAGGCGCATAGCCTGAACTGCCGTTCAACCGTAGTTGAACCATTGTGATACTGGAAGGCGCGTAGCCTGAACTGAAGGCGCGTCGCCTGAACTGAAGGCGCGTAGCCTGAACTGAGGGCGCACAGCCTGAACTGAGGGCGCACAGCCTGAACTGAAGGCGCACAGCCTGAACTGGAGGCGCATAGCCTGAACTGCCGTTCAACCGTAGTTGAACCATTGTAATACTTAAAGGCGCGTAGCCTGAGTCGAAGACACGTAGCCTGAGTCCCGGTTCAACCGTAGTCGAACTTTTGGGTGAAGGAGTGTAGCCTGGGCTGACGTTCAACCGTAGTTGAACCTTTGTGATTTTTCCCACATAACCCGCTTCGTGCTGGGGGTTGGGATTTGCTTCTGGTTTTAGATCTTGCCCAACTTGCGCTTGTGGTCTTTTTGACTGGCTCGCGTGGGTCACCCCAATACAGATCTCGGTTAGAGAGATGTTTTCGTGCTGTCCTCCATTTTGGCAAGATCCCGTGTGGAAAGGGGGTGATGTACCTTAGGCCTATTTTCCTCATAGGGATGGGGGATCCGCTTCTTCTTCTTCTCTTTTCTCAGAGACGCGTGGATGTGAAAGCAAGCTCATCTCGAGGTTTCTGACTTCCTACGATCGCTATGCCGCTTGGGCTTGTTCGAGCTAGGCTGTTCATTTTTCTTTTTCGGTCTAAGGATAAACTACGCGATTCTGCTATGCAATCCCCACAGATGGCGCCAAATTGTTTAGCTCAAAGTTTTAATTTACTTTTAGAAGCATAAAACAATCGAAATAAAAGGAGGACCAACCATAGCAGATCGTAATAAATCCAAATATCAAAGGAATAAAATATAAGAGACACCAATAATAGATTAAAGGGAGAATGGTGAAGATCTTTTATTAATGATGTTGGTTTTAGTCTGCCTCTCCATGGAGAGGTTCAGAGCCTTACAATGATGTATTCTCTGTTCTTTTAGAAGGAGATGTGAAGAAGAAGAAGAAGCCCCATTTAGAGTTTTTTCTCTTAGTATTTATAACTAGGAGATCTGCCAGCTGGTGCCAAGGAGTTGGGACCACATAAAGGGGACGTCCTCGTGAGGACGGTCAGGCCGTGACCTTAGTTGTCAAATTGGATAACTACCGGATAATCTTGTGAATAAATGGTCATACAATTTATTAGTCATAAATAGGCTTTAATAAATGCGTTGATATCATCCATTATCATAAGGTCAAGTTTTGACCCATATAGAAACTATAGCAGAATGGTATATTTGAACATTTTACAATAATTAAAGTCTCTTAAAAAAAAACTTACTGCTTTGACTTGTCCAAAGAGATTAGGATCAGAAATGAACTCCTTCATTTTAGCAGTTCTAGGATGATGATACCACATACTAGCATCCATAAACTGAACACCATTTCTTTCACAAGCTTCAACAATCTTATCCAGTTCACTTACATTCAAAGCAGTAGGTTTTTCCAACAGCAAATGCTTCTTTTTTTCAGCAACCAAAATTGCCCAATGAAGATGAAAACTAGTAGGTAAAGGCATATAAACTGCATCAACAAAAGGGTCATTAAGTAATTCAATATAATTTCCATAAAGTTTTATAGAATCTGATAATAAACTGTTCTTGATTGCAAAATTCTTGGCTTTTTCAATTGAACGACTTGCTATAGCGTAAAAGGTTGAATTTGGAGATAAATTTATGGCTCTTGACATTTTTCTTGCAATTTCTGCACATCCTATTATGCCAAAACGAACTGGGGTTTCATTGTCTGCCATTTTTAGTTGCTTCTGTTACTGCTATTTTTTTTTTTTGATTAATTTTGATTAAAAGTATAGTGGGTATATAGAGGTGTGTGAAATAGAGAAGAATTAGGTGGCATAGGCTACAGCCACAAGTTCATTTTACCAAATTTAAGGACAATATAATAATGTTATCTTTAATTCATCCGAAAAGGGTTGAATATAAGATTTACTTTCAAGTACTGTATAAGAATTAATATCCTAAACCCTTTTAAAGTATTATATTTTTCTGTTAGTTTTATATTTAAACTATTCGGTATTCTCAAAAGCTCATCAATTATATATTAAAAACCTCTTGTTGATGATTTGGCATAATATGTGTAGATACTGGATTGGGACCTAACAGAAAATAATGGCTAATTAGCCTAAACCACTTTCAAATTTATTTTTATTAATAAATAATCTTCTTATTTCGGTTATATCCATCTTTCTTCCTCATTGTTTCACCATTCTTCCTTATTTTTTACCTTTCTTTTTTATTTTTCACCTTCTTCTTTATTTTTTAAACCTTTTTTCTTCAATTCTCCATATGAGTTTCCTCTGAAAAAATTCTCCCTCTCTTGTTTCTTCTGGAATAATTTAATATCTCTATTCTTTTAATCTTATTTCCTATGTTACACATATTATTGAAGAATACCAATTTAATTCTTCTTATTAAACTCAACATCTTGTAAATAATAAAGTTAAATCTTTTGAACCTTATTTATGTAATCTGGAATTAGAAAACATAATTGCTAGGCAATTAATTTTTTATTTGTGAAATTTTATTTTGTGTAATCATTTTGTCATGTAATATAAGATGACTTTTAAGAACTGCAACACTATATGCCTTTATTTATATTTATATTTTGTTATAAAGTGAATATAAATAAGGATTTATCAATTGGAGTTTAGTATAAAGCACAATCACAATTAAACCTAAAATTAACATAGTACATTAAATATTACTTTAGTCAAAACTCCTAGAATTAATCAATCATCTGTGAGTAATACATCATGAGTAAACTATAAAGAAACTTTGTATAAACCATAAGTTAATAATGTTAGACATACGTACCTTTAAAAGTCCAACAGTGGGTTTTAATACATAGGGGAATATAGTTGAGAAAATTTTATAAAGCACTATCTTTTAGTAGTAATTAGTCATCTATATATACCATTTGCTATATTACGGATTATAGATACCTTTTATGTGGTTATAAGATGTATTTGATTTATTTAAGTTATTGCATTCATGAGTACAGTAGCAAAAATAGTCATGAATTAGGAAGTCTAGCTAATCAATTGGTGTATTCGACTGCATTCATGGAGTGAAATATGGGATTATAGCTAGACATATTATTGTATTCGATCATATTCGAGTGTATTCACGGCGTAAAATAGGGGATTATACAGTTTTTAAAACGGAAAGTGAATCATTAACATAATATACTCCTAACATAATCAACAAAAGCAATTATAATACACAAATTTTGTATTTTCAGTTATAAAAAAAATTCTCAACTGAAAAAACCTCAAAACATAACAATTTCTTGAGAAATTATATAATACATCTGAATATATGAATTATGTTAATTAAAAAAACTTATGAATACATTCATGGCATATAGCGAGACAATGAATACAATGAAATACATAGAATACATCGGGATACATTCAAATACAATTAGCAAAAAAGACAGCGAATACAATGGAATACATGGAATACAACAAGATACATTGAATTACAATAAAAAAAAAGACAATAAATATAATAAAATACACAAAAATACATTAAAATATATTAACAGAAAATCAAGTTGCTCTGCCCCAAATACATTCCATCGTCTTTATTGGAGATAACAGTAGGATCTTTTGTTGCTGCACTATGTCGATTCTCTTTTCTTTCCTTTTGCAAATTACTGATCATCAAATAGAGACCTTGGGGTCATGCACATTCGTTATCTGCCACATGATTCTATGATGTCAAGCTGAGACCCTATTTTAGCTTTGCTTAAACTTTACTATACCTATTAGTTTGTGGACCTGTACTTCTCTGTTATAAGGCTCTTTCGTACTTTTTGTTTGCTCGCGGTGTTGATTGTACAGACTCCTGCTATTTGTTTAACTGCGTCATAATTAAGCGAGAGTTTTTTTCTATTATAGGTGGTCAACTCAAAGCCATTACTCCGTCAACTAGTAAGATCAATCCGAATAAGGAACCCTAATGGATCAATGGAGATGGAGAAAGTGAACATGCTTTGAAATGGGCATTGCATAAATCCGGTGAAAGGCGGAGGAGATCGAAAATGTTAGTGGGATGGGGGAAGAGAATGTGATGTACTAAAGTAGAGAGAAAGAAAAAAATGTAATGGATGAGCGTATTTAATTGCTTAGGGCTAGGAGGTATCCAAAATTAAATATTTTGCTATAAACCTAAAAAGGTAATTATAGAATATAATTTTTTAAATGGTATTTATTTAAATTGAATAAGGTGTTAACCTTTGCTATAGGAGGTAAAAATTCTAATATAGTTCAGGAAGATTTTAGGACATCAGATAATTTAAGAAGGTAACTGACAAAAAGTGATAGTTTAGGCGAATTTTAGGCTGAGTTAAATAGCCACGCATAATGCTACATGGTAAGTTTTTTAGAAAATTAGGAGAGTGCATTAGACGCACCTCATAAAATGCAATCAAGGAGTTTTAATATGACGGGCAATATAGTTCAGGAGGTTTTGAGGACACCGAATAATTGAAGTAGGAAACTGACAAAAACTTGATAGGGGATTTTAGGGTATTAACTCATTATTTAATTATATACCTCATTAATTTTTTTCTACTCAAATATTCCCGTGCGATCTGGCAAAGTTTTATATTTACGCCTCTTTAAATGGACATGACATGTGTGTTGGAATAAACCCCGTACAGAAATAATATTCACAGTATTAAAAGTGGAATAATAATGTAGCACCGAAATACTGTAATTAATAGAATAAAAGAATAACAGCGATACCAAGATTATTTATGTGGAAAACCCTTTTAAATAAGGGGAAAAACCATGGCACAAAGAGGAGCAACTGATATCATTATAGCCAGAAAACTTACACTTTGTAAGCTCGGGTAAAATACTCCAAGACCACTACAACACTCAAAAGAAATAACTCTCTTTTGATATTTTTACATCACTATAATATCACTGACTCTCTATTTTCATCTGCACAGTATATTTCTCACAATGCCTGAGAAATACTCTCTGCAACTATTGTGTTGCTTCTCTTTTTGTATGATAAAATGAAGAAGCCGAAACTCTCCTTTTATAGGCAGAACCTCACTCTCTCATGCCTATTATATTTGACATTTTTCTTCTGCAAATTTGCAAATCCCTTAGCCTAAATCCCATAGCCTACCAATGTTGATAATGGAGAAAGAAAAGGTGGCTGTCAATCAAAGGAAGAAAGTTATCATCCTTAATTTATAAGATGGAACCCACAAATTCCTCCTCCAGTCTTATTCACCTAAAGGAGGTAAAATCGGAGGTTCTAGTTTGAGTGTATGCCGACAAGTTCTTTGCATAGCTCAAACTTGTCTCTTGATACTACCTTGGTCAAGTCAACATATCTGTAGGATTCTCACTTGTATGGATCTTCTTGACCTGCATAGATCCATCTTCTATCCTTTATCGAATCCAATGATATTTCACGTCGATATGTTTTATCCTTGCATGATACATGGTGTTTTTTCTCAGGTCAGTTGCACTTTGAGTGTCACAATAGACAATATACTTATTTTGATGTAATCCAAGCTCTCGGAGAAACTGTTTCAGCCAAACCATCTCCTTGCCAGCTTTAGTGCGGAATACACTCTACTTCAGTTGTAGAGAGTCCAACACACTTCTGGAATTTCGACTGCCATGATGTAGCTCCCCCTAAAAATGTGAACAGGTATCATGTAGTAGATTTACGATTATCAAGATCATATGCCATATCAGCATTCGCGTAGCCCTTTAAGATTGGATCAAATCCTCCAAAACAAAAGCAATCTCCTATAGTACCTCTTAGATACCTGAGTATCCACTTGATTGCTTCCCAGTGTTCCATTTCCAGGATTTTTAAGGAATCCACTAAAAACACCGCCTGCATGAGCAATATCAGGTCTGGTGCACACCATTGCATACATCAAGCTTCCGACTGCTGAAGAATAAGGAACTCTAGCCATGCTCCCTTTCTCCTACACTATTGTAAGACACGTCTTCTTGATCAACTTTAGATGACTAGCAAGATGTCTGCTGACTGGATTAACATTCTTCATGTTAAAGCGTTCCAGTACTCTTTCAATATACTTTTCCTGAGACAGTCACAACTTTCTGCTTGTTCGCTCTCGAACTATCTTCATACCCAGAATTTGTTGTGCTAGGTCCAAGTCCTTCATATCAAATGACTTATATAGATCTCCCTTCAACTTTGTGATCAACTGTCTTTTCCTACAATTAACATGTCATCCGCATACAACAACAATATAATAAAGTTACTCTCAGAAAACCTTTTGAAGTATATACATGAATCAGAATAGGTCTTTGTGTATGTTTTACTTTTCATGAAAGAGTCAAACTTCATGTACCACTACCTTAGTGCTTGCTTCAATCCATAAAGACTCTTATTTAATTTGTACACCATGTGTTACTTTCCAGCTACTTCAAACCCCTTTGGCTACTCCATATAAATCTCCTCTTCCAAATCTCCATGAAGAAATGCAGTCTTCACATCCATAATACACTTCAAGATCTAGGCTAGCTACTAAACTCAAAATTGTTCGAATAGAAGTCATTTTGACAACATGTGAGAAAATTTCGTCAAAATCAATACCTTTCTTCTGTTCAAAGCCTTTAACCACTAATCGAGCTTTGTATCTGACCAGCTTGCGATTTCCATCTTTCTTGAGTTTAATGGCCCATTTGCATTTGGGTGGTCTTTTACCTTTTAAAAGTTCAACCAGCTTGTACGTGCCATTTTTCTATAGACTTTCTGGCTCCCCCTCATCACTAATGAACACATACTCGGTGGAAAGGTACCTGCATGACTTTACCCTTGGCCTCTCTTATCTCCTTAGAGGTTGAGGTTGTTCTTCTCCCTGAGTGGGGTGCTCCACTTGCTTGATATCATCATCAAGTTGCTCCCCTTACTCAATAACCTCATCAGGTTTCTCTCTCTGCTCGGACCGGTCGTACTTTCTGCACTTCTGGGGTAGTTAGAATAAAAAGGAATGGTAACAAGGTTAGGTATTACACCATTCTTGGACTTCTCTGATATATCATCAGCAGTTCCAACTTCACTTTCTCGGAACATTACATCTATGCTTCTAATGACCTTCTTTACAAGATCCCACAATATGTACCCGAACTCTTCATCTTCATATCCGATGAATATGCAGGAAACAGATTTATCATCCAGCTTTATTCTCTGCTCCTTTGGGAACATGCGCAAAAGCTCTACAATCGAACACCTTTAGATGTAAGTAGGACACTTCCTTGTTTGTCCAAATTCTTTATGGGATGTCAAACTCCAGTGGAACTGATGGGCTCTTATTGATCAGGTAACAAGCTATCTGAACTGCTTCACCCCAAAATGACTTAGGTAGTTAAGCCATTCTGAGCATACTTCTCACTGTTATCGTCTGTCCGTGTTCAAAGCAACGAGAAACTGAAACCAGTAATAAGAAGAGACACAAACAGAACGTATGTAACGTTTAAAAAAAAAAAAAAAAAAAAATCACAGAAATGAAGAAATCCGAGACCACAGAATTCACTGTGTGTCCTTAAGGAATTTAACCCCCTCACTGTACCCGAGGTTGTGGATTATTTCCTCCCAGGATATAACGGATATACCTGTCGTAGGAGTGGCGGTACCTCAAACGCCTACGACTTCGACGAACTCAAATTCGGGAACGAAATCATACTATGACTCGATATGTTTTTTTTTTTGGTTTAAAGAAAAACAATGCAGAATTTTTTTAATGCTTCCAGTATACGAAAATGAGGCATTGCCTCAGTTTATATAGCCTTGAATTGAGACTGTTCGGAAAGGCTTGGTGCCTGTTCGGGAAAGGCCATGCCTTTTCCTGAAAATTAAGAACGTTGGGAAGTTTTTTAACGAATTAATATTATTATTATTATTTTTTTCCCGCGGGAATTAAAAATAATTTCAGAAAATGAAGATTGAATTTTAAATAAATTTGGTCCAAAAAGATTATCAATCAATCAGATCATTTGACCAAATCCAAATCCAAATCCAAATCCAAAGCCAAAGCCAAAGCCGAAGCCGAGCCGAGCGACGACGACGGCGCGAGGGGAGTCCCTCTTCTTAACCCTTTAAGAGCTAGAAGAAGTGCTTTCTAATATAAGCACATAACTTTCCCTTTCTACCACCGATGTGGTACAAAGCTCCTTTTCAAAGGAACTTTGCTTTGAAACTTCATTTTCCTTCTATTGTCTTCTTCCCTCCATTTCTCATTCACACCAACTTAGCTAGCTTTAATCATTAACTAGCTTTAACAATCCCCCACATGAATGGGGAATGGCTATATGATGAAAAAACATGCATGACAAAAAACTGTGTGATTCGTAAGCAAGGATTAATTGCATCTGGATAAGTAGATTTCTCTTTGAACTTTCCGTAGTGAGCATATGTCGGATATACTCGGTCAATCGGTAGATTTGATATCTTTGAACCGTCGAGCTTTGGTGTATACCTAGACAACCACATGTCACACAATTAACCCTTTAACCGTTTTTGGTTCTCATTGTTTTGTTCGTTTCAGCCATGAACACTTCCTGGTTCATAAGTGCGTAGAGAGCTGGCCTTACAGAGTTCTCCTTGAAGCGGCTTACACTTCACACTTACATAGGTGATTCCTAAATGTGTCATCCCGTAGATACACTATTTGATATACCCCGTATCAAACTTAGAAACCATTAAAAAGCCTTAATGCTTTATCCTGGTACTGAACATTGTCTCATCACGAGAATGGACCAAAAAATTATTGTGACAATGTTGAACCGTCATCAATGACTTTGTTTGATCTCTTTGAACCTAGATCTTGGGATCTCATGTCTTCTAGGTAGAGTTACCGCCACGATGACTTGTCCTCGGCCATAGTCCCATTCCCCTCGATGATCTTTCAACCACTTCTCTAGTTAGGCCTTTAGTTAGTGGATCCGACACATTATCTCTTGACTTAACATAGTCAATTGTAATAATTCCACTAGAGAGTAGTTGTCTAACGGTATTATGTCTTCGTCGTATGTGACGAGACTTTCCGTTGTACATAACGCTCCCGGCTCTTCCTATTGCCGCTTGGCTATCGCAATGTATGCATATAGGAGCCAACGGTTTGGGCCAAAATGGAATATCTTCTAAGAAATTCCGGAGCCATTCAGCTTCTTCACCGGCTTTGTCTAGAGCTATGAACTCAGATTCCATTGTAGAGCGGGCGATGCATGTCTGTTTGGATGACTTCCAAGACACTGCTCCTCCACCTATAGTAAAAACGTATCCACTTGTGGATTTAGTTTCAGTTGAACCGGTGATCCAATTTGCATCACTGTATCCTTCAATAACTGCAGGATACCTGTTATAATGCAAAGCAAAGTTTTGAGTATGTTTCAGATATCCCAAAACTCGTTTCATTGCCAGCCAATGATTTTGGTCGGGATTACTCGTGTAGCGACTTAGTTTACTTATAGCACACGCAATATCAGGTCGCGTACAGTTCATAATATACATCAAACTTCCCAACACTCTGGCATAATCCAATTGAGAATCACTTTCACCTTTATTCTTTGCAAGAGCAAGGTTCATATCAATTGGCGTCTTTGCAACTTTAAAGTCCAAATACTTGAACTTTTCAAGTACTTTTTCAATATAATGAGATTGAGACAATGCTAGACCTTGAGGAGTCTTATGGATTTTAATTCCCAGAATTAAATCGGCAACTCCTAAGTCTTTCATATCAAACTTACTAGCAAGCATGCGCTTAGTAGCATTTATGTTAGCAATGTTGTTACTCATTATTAACATATCATCCACGTATAAACAAACAATGACGACGTGGTTCGGAGTGTTCTTAATGTAGACACATTTATCACATTCATTTATCTTGAATCCATTTGACAGCATCGTATGGTCAAATTTTGCATGCCACTGTTTTGGTGCTTGTTTTAGTCCATAAAGAGACTTAACAAGTCTACATACCTTCTTCTCTTTCCCTGGAACTACAAACCCTTCGGGTTGTTCCATGTAAATTTCTTCCTCCAACTCTCCATTTAAGAAGGCTGTTTTCACATCCATTTGATGGATTTCAAGACCGTACACGGCGGCTAATGCTACTAACACCCGAATAGATGTAATCCTCGTTACCGGCGAGTATGTATCAAAGTAATCAAGACCTTCTCGTTGTCTAAACCCTTTAACAACTAGTCTTGCCTTATATTTTTCAATAGTGCCATCAGCTTTCATTTTCCGCTTGAAAATCCATTTGGAACCTAAAGGTTTATTCCCTGGAGGAAGATCAACCAATTCCCAAGTATGGTTGTTCAATATGGATTCTATCTCACTATTGATTGCCTCTTTCCAAAATTGAGCTTCCGATGAAGACGTAGCTTCGTTGAATGTTCGAGGCTCATTTTCCAACAAAAATGTTAAAAATTCTGGTCCAAAGGAAGTAGTCGTCCTTTGACGTTTGCTACGTCTTGGATTTTCCTCATCAGGAATGTTTTCCTTTATTTCTTCCCGAGGTCGTTTAGATTCTTTGCTAGACGACGCACATTCCTTTTTATACGGATATATGGTTTCAAAGAAGTCAGCATTATCTGATTCAATTACCGTATTCACCTGAATGTCGGGATTTTCTGATTTGTGAACCAGAAATCTATATGCCTTACTATTTGTGGCATATCCTATGAAAACACAATCAACGGTTTTAGGTCCTATTTTTACCCTTTTGGGTTTAGGAACTTGCACCTTGGCCAAACACCCCCACACTTTGAAGTATTCCAAATTGGGCTTCCTTCCTTTCCACTTTTCGTATGGAATTGATTTTGTTTTGCTATGGGGCACTCGATTGAGTATTCGGCTAGCTGTTAGAATGGCTTCCCCCCACAAGTTCTGGGGTAAACCAGAACTTATTAACAGGGCATTCATCATTTCTTTCAGTGTTCTATTTTTTCTTTCCGCAATTCCGTTTGATTGTGGCGAGTAAGGAGCAGTTGTTTGATGAATAATGCCATATTCCAAACATATTTGTTCAAAAGGAGATTCATATTCACCGCCCCTATCACTCCTTATCATTTTAATCTTTTTGTTAAGTTGAGTCTCAACTTCAGTTTTGTATTGCCTGAACGCTTCAATTGCTTCATCTTTACTATTAAGTAAATAAACGTAGCAATACCGCGTACTATCGTCAATAAAAGTTATGAAATACTTCTTTCCACCGCGAGATGGAATTGACTTCATGTCACAAATATCTGTATGGATTAAGTCTAAAGGACTTGAATTCCTTTCAACTGACTTATAAGGATGTTTAGCATACTTAGATTCAACACAGATTTGACATTTTGATTGATTGCATTCAAACTTAGGCAATACTTCCAAACTAATCATTTTTCGCAAGGTTCTATAATTGACATGTCCTAAACGTGAATGCCATAAATCATTTGACTCAAGCAAGTAAGACGAAGCAGAAACTTTATTATTATTAGCAACAACCATTACATTCAGTTTGAAAAGGCCCTCTGTGAGGTAGCCTTTTCCTATGTACATTTCGTTCTTACTTATTACAACCTTGTCAGAAACATAAACACATTTAAAACCGTTCTTCACTAGAAGTCCGGTAGATACAAGATTTTTCCTAATTTCAGGAACATGACAGACGTTGTTGAGAGTCACCACCTTGCCAGAGGTCATCTTCAGCAGTATCTTTCCATAACCTTCAATCTTGGCCGTTGCAGAATTTCCCATATATATTGTTTCGTCGGGCCCGGCGGGAGCATATGAAGCAAAGGCTTCTCTAACAGCACAAATGTGACGAGTGGCGCCAGAGTCAATCCACCACTCTTTCGGACTTCCCACTAGGTTGCACTCGGACAACATAGCGCACAAGTCATCAACCTCCTCGTTTGTTTCAACCATATTAGCCTGACCCTTCTTCTTTTCCTTTTTCGGAGCACGACAGTCTGCAGCTTTGTGTCCGATTTTTCCACAATTATGGCAGTTTCCCTGGAATTTCTTCTTGTTGGGATAGTTCCTTGGTCCCGATGCCTTTTTCCTCTTTTTCATATTAGTTGGGGCAGTTTCAACTATATGTGCTCCCCCTATGGTTGATCTCCCATTTGCCTTTTTCTCCGCTGCCTTGTTATCTTCCTCGATTCTCAACCGGACGATAAGATCTTCCAATGTCATCTCCTTTCGCTTATGTTTCAAGTAATTTTTGAAGTCCTTCCATGAAGGAGGCAACTTCTCTATCACTGCCGCAACTTGAAACGCCCCACTAATCACCAAACCTACAACAAACAACATGTAAGTGACGGGGCACTGAATACTTTTGACAAAGGCATTAATTAAATTTATACCTTCAGCGAGGAGATCATGGATGATAACCTGCAACTCTTGAACTTGAGTGACAACAGACTTGCCATCTACCATTTTGTAGTCCAAAAACTTGGCAGCGATAAACTTCTTTAAGCCAGCATCTTCTGTTTTATATTTCTTTTCCAACGCATCCCATAGTTCTTTTGATGTTCCCACATTACTATAGACGTTGTAAAGATCATCCTCCAGTCCGCTAAGAATGTAATTCTTGCACAAAAAATCTGAGTGCTTCCACGCCTCAATTACAACAAATCGTTCATTTTCAGGTGTTGATTCCGGCGGAACCGGAATATCCTCCTTAATAAACTTTTGAAGGCTTAAAGTAGTTAGATAGAAGAACATCTTTTGTTGCCATCGTTTGAAATCAATCCCGGTGAATTTTCCGGGCTTCTCTGCCGGAGCCGGTGCTGGTGCAGTACGACTGGAGGACGCAGCATTGCTCGTAGAACCAACGACGGGGGCTGGTGTGGCAGTAACAGTAGCAGTAGCATTCAAATTTGGAGTTTGGTCTCCCATTTCTGTCGTAGGAAATAACAGAACACTTTAATAATCGGTGAAGTTTTTATTTCTTCAAACCGAATCAAATTTACACAAACAGAATTAAAACAAACTTCAAATAGAATGTAATATACTGTATGTAGTATACTTGATGAAGTTTTTATATCTTCAAATCAAGTACCCAAATGAGTAGAAAGTTCTGAAAACTTTAATCTCAACCGGAGTAGAAAATCCGAAGATTTAGTCTCCAAACAACATACAAGTTCGTTAACAACAGATGAACACGGAAATAAATTAAATTCCTTAAGCTTGTTATCGTCTGTCCGTGTTCAAAGCAACGAGAAACTGAAACCAGTAATAAGAAGAGACACAAACAGAACGTATGTAACGTTTAAAAAAAAAAAAAAAAAAATCACAGAAATGAAGAAATCCGAGACCACAGAATTCACTGTGTGTCCTTAAGGAATTTAACCCCCTCACTGTACCCGAGGTTGTGGATTATTTCCTCCCAGGATATAACGGATATACCTGTCGTAGGAGTGGCGGTACCTCAAACGCCTACGACTTCGACGAACTCAAATTCGGGAACGAAATCACACTATGACTCGATATTTTTTTTTTTTTGGTTTAAAGAAAAACAATGCAGAATTTTTTTAATGCTTCCAGTATACGAAAATGAGGCATTGCCTCAGTTTATATAGCCTTGAATTGAGACTGTTCGGAAAGGCTTGGTGCCTGTTCGGGAAAGGCCATGCCTTTTCCTGAAAATTAAGAACGTTGGGAAGTTTTTTAACGAATTAATATTATTATTATTATTTTTTTTCCCGCGGGAATTAAAAATAATTTCAGAAAATGAAGATTGAATTTTAAATAAATTTGGTCCAAAAAGATTATCAATCAATCAGATCATTTGACCAAATCCAAATCCAAATCCAAATCCAAATCCAAATCCAAAGCCAAAGCCAAAGCCAAAGCCAAAGCCGAAGCCGAGCCGAGCGACGACGACGGCGCGAGGGGAGTCCCTCTTCTTAACCCTTTAAGAGCTAGAAGAAGTGCTTTCTAATATAAGCACATAACTTTCCCTTTCTACCACCGATGTGGTACAAAGCTCCTTTTCAAAGGAACTTTGCTTTGAAACTTCATTTTCCTTCTATTGTCTTCTTCCCTCCATTTCTCATTCACACCAACTTAGCTAGCTTTAATCATTAACTAGCTTTAACACTCACATCCTCCATAATGGTGCGATTCATCCTTTCGGCTATGCCACTGTGCTGTGGGGTTCCAGGAACTGTCTTTTCATGTCTGATCTCATGAATTGAATAGTACACTTCAAGGGAAGGAAGAAGCTTATCATCCCTAATTTATGGGATGGACCCCACAATGTGGTATCATAAAAATTTATTTGCATATGAATCATCTGGTAATGATAAAATAATTTTAAATTAAATTGTTAATAAACGTAAACTTATTTTATTCTATTTTGTATTGACTAAAAAGGAAAGAAGAGCACATAAATTGAGACAAAAATATAATAGTTGTGGAGTAATATGAATTAATGGTCAGATTGAATCATAAATTAGTAGTATGACAAACAATCAAAATAAAATGTCATACCTGCTCTCGCTACAAATAAAAATAGGAAATAGTGATAAATTATTTTTCGCTATTAGTAACAAATAAGTAGCTAACGAATTGTACTTTCGTCACGCAATAAGAAAATAATAAAATTAGTATCTAGTATAGCAACAAATTAGTGACGAAAACAAAAGTTAGTGCTTAAATGTAATAATCCGACCGTTGTTTTGAGCTTTAGCATGTTCTTCGGTTGTTTAAGGGCATGACTAGCTTCACTTCAGGTATTATGACCTGCATGTTAGGTCAGAATTGAAGTTCGAGAAGATCAGATTCAGATTTGGAAAGGAAATTCTCATTTCAAAAACTTTAAGTTGGAAGAATTGACTAGGATTGGATTTTAAGTAAACGACCTCAGAATCAAGATTTGAAGATTCCAGCAGGTCCATATGATGATTTTGGACTTGGGCATATGTCAGATCGGGTTTGGGTGACCCGAGAGCATTTTGGCTCGTATTGTGGAAGTTAGTATTTTTGGAAGAATTTTATAAATTTGGGTTGAAGTGAATTTCAATGCTATCGATGTCCGCTTGGGATGGGAATAACTTCGTATGTTGATTCAAATTGGAAGCCCGATCAGAAGTGGATTTAGAGGTCTGTAGGTCATTTTGGAGTCATTTGGCAAAAATTAGAAATTTTAAAATTTTTGAGAAGTTTAACCTGGGGTAGACTTTTTTATATTGGGGTTCACAATTCGATTCAAAAGTTGGAATAGGTCCACGATGTCGAATATGACTCATGTGCAAAATTTGAAGTCAACCAGATGTGATTTGATAAGTTTCGGCATCGAATGAGGAAGTTCGAAGTTCTTAAGTTCATCAAGTTTAAATGGAGTGTAATTTGTGATTTAGGCATTATTTATTGTGATTTGAGGCCTAGAGCGGGTTCGTATGGAGATTCGGAGCTCGTTAGTATGATTGGACGGAGTCCCGGGATACTCGGGTGGAATCTAGGTGGTCAACGGATCGAAAATGGAACATAAGGAATGGCTGAAGTGCACCAGTTTTGGTGTAATCACACCTGCGCAAGTTTGACTGCAGGTGCGTGATCGCAGAAGCGAGGGAATGGTCGCAGGTGCGGTTTGGGCGAAGAAGGGCAGTGGTTGCACGTGCGAAGAATTACCCGCAGATGCGTACTGAGGAGACCGCAGAAGCGGATTTTGGACTTGAGCCTGGGACCGCAGAAGCAGTATACGTACCGCAGGTGCGAAAAATGCTGAAGGCAATAAGGTTTCTTTAAAATAGGGGTTTGGCCCATTCTCTTCCATTTTACTCTTGTTTGGACGATTTTTGGAGAGCTTCAAGTGGGGACTTTCATCATCAACGACAAGGTAAGCTATTCCCACCTATCTTGAGTTAAATACATTGATTATGTATAGATTTTAGCATGAAAATTGGTAGAAATTTAGGAGTTTTAGGAAAACCTAAAAAATTGGTATTCTTGGATTTTGACATGAAATTGAGAGTAAATTATATATTTGAGTTCATAAGATTATAGGTAAACTTTATCTTCCAAGAATTTCAGAATCTGGGCATGTGGGCCCGAGGGCAATTTTGTTAACTTTTCGATCGAGGTTAGAAATTATTATAAATTGGATTAAAATGAGTAATTGATCATATATTAATGAGTTTACATAATTGTTGGATATTTTTGGAGCGATGTGCATCAATGTGAGCCTTCGAAAGGGCGTGGAATGCCAGTTATGGAACTTCAGAGCGAGGTGAGTCTCATTTCTAATATTGTAATAAGGAATTGTCCTCATAGGAGAATTAATTGGATATGTGCTCGTATTTGTAGGGGCTACGTACACACAAGGTGACGAGAGTCCGTACATTGCTACTATTATGCATAAGTCCAGGTAGTTTAGGACCCAAAAGCATGCTCTACTTGTAATATTTGGAATCCTGTTGTCGATTTAAAATGCTTAAATCACATTGAATTGGTAAAATAAATTTCAAAAGGAACAGAGAATTGTCATTTCTTTGGGTAATTGTTTTCCCAAATGAAGTCTTGATTGACTCTTTGAATGTGTGGGTATATGTGTACATGCGTCGCATGTATGATTTGTGAGCGGCGTAATTGTTTATTTATATTTGACCGCGTCGCATGCATGATTCGCGAGCGGGATAATAGATTCATCTATGGTTCGCGCTATTCGATCCTCTGGCAGTGAACAATTTAAATATTATTGGATTGGGCGTACGTCCTCGGCATGATTTGTGCATGCTTGTATTGCTTGTCTTGATATTTATAAATGAGGATATTGCTTCTCCGGATTGAGAATAAATGTATAAATGATGAAAATAAATTTTGGAATTTCCTATGAATAAAAGAATTGTATGTCTTCTTCATATTATTGAGTTACAACCGTTTTTATAAAATCCTCGATCTACTATATTATTGGTATATCATTATTTGACCACTAGCAAGTGTCGAAGTCGACTTCTCATCTCTACTTCTTTGAGATTAGACGGAAAACTTGAAATGTATGCCTCTGTTCTCCAGGAGGGGCCTGGCTGCAACAAAATAGACAAAACAAAGAAAATTTTCTGCCCCAGTTTGGTGGTTGGGCATCACATTACCGGACATTAGTAAGAATTTGATAACTAAAACTTGAAATGTAGTACCTCTGTTCTTCAGGCGGGCTCCTGAGTTCAAAACTTGAATGTATTCCTCTGTTCTTTAGGCGGGCTCCTGACTGCTGAAACTTGAAATGTATGCCTTTGTTCTCCAGGTGGGATCCTGACTTCAACAAAATAGACAAAACGAAGAAAAGTTTCTGCCCCAGTTTGATAGCTGGGCACATGGGTTAGTGTTAAACTGAATCATTCCACCAACTATAATTAAGATTTGAAAGCTAAATCCTATTATCCAGGGAGTTCCTAACAACTCCTAATTGAATGTCACTGATAAATCTAAGTCATATCTTCTAAAGGCATTACTTCCGCTAAGTCATGTTATCTAAGAGGGTCTGAAACTACATCCTATTATTCAGGAAGTTCTTGAAAACTCCTAATTGAATCTTGTCTTAAATATGCAATCTTTGAAACCAACTTATGTTCCCTTGGAGTGTATTTATGATAAATTATGCTACTCATGATTATTTTGAAATTTAAACTAAGTCACCTTTTCGAAGAAGGTCCTGAGAGTTTACGGTCAAATCTGTTTTGATGCTTGCTCTTTCCCCTATGGAGAGTTTCTATGAAACAAACAAAATTTCTACCTTTGTTTTAATCAAAGAAAAATCTTGTCAGTTTAAAATGGTGGTTAGTTGATGGCATTCTTGCTGAAGATCTTTCCGCTGCATTGTTTAGTTTTGAATGGCTTCCCCGAACTGGCCCTGAACCACTCGACTTTCTGACTAGCTTTAAAGCCCCCCTGACCTGTGACGACCCAATTGTTCCATACAAATGATGTTGTTTCACACCTCTGACACCTTTATTTGAACCTTTGCATCCATGACATTATCAAATCATTCCACCGACAAAATTTCCGGTGATTCCTTGTACCCCCCCCTTTACATCATGTTATATTTAGTATGCTCTGACCATGCCGTACTTTGTAATTTTGGAAGTCGGTAATGAGCTTTGAAATCCTTTCTCATTTGCTTAGAACAAGACTGACATTAAAACATCTTAGGAAAATAAAATCCAAAATAAAATAAAATGCAATGGCTTTGCGAGTTAAGGAAGAATCCAAAACCGGATGACTGCTAAAAAGGGGAAAAGAAAAGAAACTTATCTGAGTGGGACAATTGGTACCAATGATCATGACATGAATTTCGAATTAATCGTCCCAATCTGTCCAACCAATCAACTTTCAGTTGCCGTATCTTGTTGCCCCAGAATTTCCATAGCCTGATTACTTTGCCCAATCCTTAACCTTGTTCATCATGTAGTGCCTTGAAACATTTTTCCACCTGCATACCTTTCTCATTTGTTCACTTCTTAACTCACTTTCACCTCAAGGTGCCCATGAGGGTTTTCACTAATAAGACTCTCTCATCTTAATTTCTCTCAACTCCCGTTGCCTTGCGGTGCCTTTTGACCAATAAGGCTCTCTCATTTTATTTCTCTCAGCTCTCGTCGCCTTATGGTGCATGTGAAGGTTTTCACCAACAAGACTCTCTCATTTTTTATTTTTCCTGCTAAAACCAGAGTGTTTCCCCTGACATGAATTACCTTTACCTACTTGACTTGACATTTTTTGAAGACTGATCAGAAGGTCTTTCTTTGGACCGTAACGTGGGCTTTTGGACAAGGTTAGAAAGAAAGGGTGTAAAAGTCTCAAAACAATTCAGATGAGTTAAGATTACTACTTTGGAATCATATTTCTTACAACCACCACAACTTTTGCCCTAGTTTCTTGCTTGGGGACTTTTGGATTTCTATTTTGATGGGACCGAACCGTGAGGCTGCCTACGTATCCTTAAAAAGAATCAGGTCGAACGCAGTTCATCTCATAGAAATTACCTTGTTGTTGTGTTTTTCTTTCCTTTTTCTCTCATTTTCTTTTCTTTCTTCCTTTTCACTTTTGTTGTTTTGTTTTTTTTTTTTAATTTTCTTATTTTTTTCTTCTTTTTCCCTTTCTTTTTCGTTTTCTTCTCTCTCTTTTAATTTTTTCCCTTCTATTTTTTTCCTTTACTTATGTTTCACGCTTGTGTTTCTGATCTTTACTACTGATTCTGAAAGGGGCGTACGAAAGAAAATAAATAAGGCTCAAAAGGAGTAGCGAAGGATAAAGTGTTTGGATAGCAGAACAAAATGCCTTCAGTCATTCCAATCTTCAAAACATGCCAAGTACAAACAACACAATTAAACAAACAGTCGTAACATTTCTGATTGCCAGACTTGATAATCGTATCCACACATTGTCCTTCTTCATCTGTTAAATACAAAGCACCATTTGGCAACACTCTCACTCTCACTATCACGAACGACTCTTACCAATTTGGGGCGAACTTGCCTTTTGCTTCAACTTGATGTGGAAGGATACATTTCAGTACTTGTTGACCTACTTCAAACTTCTGTGGATGCACCCTCTTGCTTTGTGCTCTTTCCATTCTCTGTTGAGACAACTGACCATGACACACTACTGCCAATCTTTTCTCATCAATCAAACTAAGTTGCTCCAGGCGGGTTTTGACTCATTCATCATCATCAATTTCAACTTCAGCGACAGTCCGAAAGGATGAGATTTTAACTTTTCAAAATTAGACTAGCTTTTACGGGTGGGCCGAGGATTTCTTATGCATGTCATGTCATCGAAACAATCATAAAAGTACAGCACAAGAAAGAAAAGAAAAACAAAAATGACTATCTCGAATAAAGAAGAAGGGAAATTGCATTTCACTAAAATTGAAAGATAACATGGTTTAACACTTCCAGATGGACGGAACGTAGAATCTGAATCACAACCCTGGAATAATCCATACAACTATAGAAAATTAAAGCCCACTACCAACACTCCCTCCGAGTAGGAAGAGGAGTAGCTTCCCAATTGTTAATCTTCACATTCGGCCTGACAAAATGCACCTTCTTTGACACCAGAACCTTCCCTAATTTCTACAGTGTTCACTTCATCAAATAGACTTTGGACCCTCTCAAATCAACTCCTCATCAAAGAAATCCCAGGTTCTGGAACTGCTGACACCGGATTCTTCACTTCCCCTGACCTGACAAAAGTTTTGAAGAGGTGTGGGATAGGCCTAGAGAACGGCTATGCTTTTTTCCCCAAATTTGTAACCTTCTTTACATAATCCTATGTAGGCTTGTACCTCAGACCAAATGTACCTAGATTTTTATGCAGAGATATTGATTGCACGATACCTTGCAAAGATGTGCCCACACATTTACCTGGCACAAAATCACGCTTCAACATCTTATTAGCTACCATGCAGATTGAAGGTGATGGTCTCGACCTTGGAATGCCTTTTCGTTCAGGAATCCTTTTGGTAGACATTATTTCTGAAGTTTGATAAGATAAAGGTCCTTTTTCATTGCCGGCCTTAAAAATGGAACAGATGAATCTTTATAAAGGGATAAATCCTCTTCCCCACGCACAACTATCTCTTGTTTGTCCCATTCAAATTTCACCACTTGATGTAGCGACAATGGTACTGCCTTAGCTGCTTGTATCCAAGTCCTACCCAATAAAAAATTATACGGGGCAACATGTCTAGCACTTGAAATTCCACACTGAAACTAACTGGCCCTATCACCACGTCAATCGTTATAACTCCAGCAGAACCTTTCCTATCAAAACATCAAACACCTACACCGTTTATGTGGATTCTTTCGGTGCCAATCTTCAACTTTTGTAAAGTGGACAAAGGGCAAATATTTGCACTGGATCCATTATCAACCAACACCCTGGTGACAAAATAGTCTTTGCGTTTTACCGTGATACAAATAGCTCGATTGTGTTCCGTACCCTCTATATGAAGCTCATTGTCTGCAAAAGTGGTCCTATTTTCTTCGAAGATCCTACTAGCAATCTTTTCCAATTGATTCACTGTGATATTATCAGGAACGTATGCATCGTTTAGAATCTTCATTATGGCCCCGCGGTGTTCATCTGAATGTTCAAACAAAGATGACAGAGAAATATTAGCTGGAGTTTTCCTTAGTTGTTCAAAAATGCAGTAGTCTTGCACTTTCATCTTCCTCAAGAACTCTTTGGCCTCTTCCTCAGTAACAGGTTCCCTCAATAGCATTTGACTATCCTTAAAGAGCTTGGCATTCCTTAATTTTTCGGAAGTAAGACTTCCTCCAAGATGAGTCGGTTCTCTGATCTCAACAAATCCTTCCTCCACTTCTTTCCCCTTTGTGTCATTGTCGCTCGTTTGTAATTCCACAGAACATCTTGTGCCTCAACCGCTGGCAACTGACTCACTGCTTTAATAGCAACAGGGGTAATAGAGGATCCTTTCACAGCTACAACAGACTTGCTTGGCCTCCCCAGTACCACTAACTTTGGCTTTTTCCGACTTTCCTCAACATCATTTGAGGACCCTTTTGCAAACATCATATGTTTTCTAGACAATTCATCTTGCTCCACCATCCTAGCAGGTTTTTCAGTCTCAATGGGAGGACCGAAGTGAGAAGTGTGACAGTAAGGATCTGAGTTCTTGAAAGTTGGTTCTGCACCGTAATATTAGGCATCAGGAACTCTGAACAGGGTTTCATATGAAGATAGAGGGATGTTGGCATGGGGAGGAGCTGAGACATGTTACGGGTATAGATCAGCATCATTGAGAATCTAGGATAGTAATGGTAGTGGGACGAAAGCAAGACTTTCAATGTAATTGGTGGGGAATGAGGGTAGAGGGTTCCCGCTAAACCAAGCCTAGTACATCCGAATTATCTGGTGCCTCAACCTTCGGTCCTATTATTTCATCTCAAATTCCGATTCGACAACACCTAAATCTGATCCCTTACTAGTCATGGCTGTCTTGCTGTTTGACCTAGCGTGCATGGATGACTCGCCCAAATGCCACAAACTAACCACCTTCTTGCTATGACTATAACAAAACAAAGTCATCACGTTAGCGTTAGGGAATTTAACAGTTTGGTAACCGCACATTGTGGAGAATGAATGCACCTAAGCAGTTAACAGTTTCTGTTATGCATTTGTTCAGCTACTTGCGTCATCCTGGATTTTCCTTATTTCCAATTGCAAACTCCTCTTTTTTTCCTTTCTTTTTTTCTTTTTCTTTTTCATTCTTGCCATTGTTTTCTCTTTGTTTTTACTTTAGCGACTACTCTGAAGAGAAAAGAGAAATAAAACCAAAAAAATCCCTTTTTTGAATTTTTCAGACTTAACGTTCTATGTCTTATTCTAAACTCAAGTTTAACGGGCATGTTTTTTTTTTAATCCTTTTGAAACAAAGACTCTACTAAGGAAATATCCTAGAAGAGAAAAAATATTTTTTGATTCTTTTTTTTTTAAGAAGAAAATCTAAAGAATGAACCACAGAAAAATGTTTTAAATTTTCATTTGATATCTTGACGCAAGATTTAAAAACAAGCAATAAAAATATTTTTGGATTTCAATTTTGATTGCCTAAAAGAGAAACTCTGAAAGTAAACCAAAGATAAAGGATGTTGTCTTTTTTATTCTATGTACAATATCCCAAAGTTCTAATGAAAATAAAAATATTTTTTTTATTTTGACTAATTTTCCAAAGAAACACCTCAAAGGAAAATCTTTTTGGATTTTGAACTAACACCTTAAAGAAGGATTTTAAAGAAGTACTAAAGATTTTTTTTTTAATTTTGGTCCTAATATACTTAAAAAAAACATAAAAACAATTCATTTTAAGTCCTAGATATTAATTGCCTAAATGAAAAACAACCTCAAAATTTTTTCTTTGCTTTTCCATTTCTAGAATTAGTAATCTGAAGAAAACTTATACCGGAAATATAAAATTCTACATCTCTTCTTTGATTTTTGAGTTACATTCAAATATAAAGCCGAAAATACAATAACAAAAGACTTGACATTACTGTACAAAACTAAAAAATAAAAGACCACATAAAATGAAGAACAAACTCAAAACAAATCTCCTTAAGCAACTCCTGATTGAATGGTCACGGGGTGTCTGTCATGCTCAAACTCCGGTAAATCTATACCTATATGGGAAAACTTAAACCAACACTATGTGAGACACTAACATTCCCTTCTAGATACATGCAAGACATGGTTGAGGCTATTTTTGCAAAATGGTTTATTTGGCCGAAAGGTGGCTAGAAGTGAAAAAATTTGGCTAAAACCCCGCAAAGCCAAGAACCTAAAATTTACTAGGAAGACCGGACCCTATGTGGGTTGTTTACGTATCTCGCCCCGAGAGACGAGAATCAGATTCGCGTAGTTCAGGCAAATAAAACAAACTATTTTTGAAAACGAAGACCTTTTTTTGTCTTTTTCTTTTTTATTTCATTGGCAAATAAAACAAACTATTTTTTGAAAACAAAAATAATTTTTTTCTTTTCTTTTTTCATTTTCTCAAAAGTTTAGCAGAGTATCGACGCTATTTCGATATTGGTATTTTCAAAACATGTGATTAACTATATTAACCCTCTACACCGCTATTTCTCTCTTCTTCTTTTTTCTTGCTCTTTAATTTTTTCCAATATTCAAAAATCGGTCAGCATGCAAGTCTGAAGTAAATAAATGCACAAGCAGTACGTAAGATGCATCAGGATGGTCTGTTTTCAATTTTGGTACACCTGTCCTAGACATATCCAACCCCTGTGTTGAGCCTGCAAAATCAAATACACATGATGCAAACAAACGTTCCTACTAGGGATCTGACATGAGGTTGAGTTATTCTAGGTTTAAAACCTGGTTATTTGTTCTAGATTGTGTACCCGAGCGGACAACTCGAGTTGAGGAAGAGACTACGTACCGGGGACCCAAAACATGATCCGGCTTAATAACTTGTCCGAGCCTCTTTCTTATTTCAAGGTATAACACTAACATAATAAGTAGTCTCGACCAGCGACCATATCCCCAAAGATAAGAAGAGAGGGTAACGGTTTATATGTATAGTTCAAATAATATCAAAGGGGTAAATGCATCATTTTGCACATTAAGGCCAACATGTAAAAATATCATATAATAAACAAAGCCAAATACAATAATTATTCTAAGCTCGAATTCTTGAACCGTGAACCAAAAGTTCTGGGTTCATCTCCTCAGCAGAGTCGCCAGAGCTGTCACGCCTCTTTTTTCCAACACCCCGAAAGGGTATAAAGGAGTTTTTTCAGTTAAAGGACAATAAAAACGGAATTTGTTTAAAATATTTAGAGTCGCCACTTGGGAGATTTATGGTGTCCCAAGTCACCGGTTGAATCTAGAATCAAGGAAAAATTGATTCTGTTTAACAGCCCGTGAACCAGAAATTCGAGTAAGGAATTCTGTTAACTCGGGAGAAGGTGTTAGGCATTCCCGAGTTCCGTGGTTCTAGCACGGTCGCTCAACTGTTATATTCAGCTTAATTATCTGGTTTTACAACATTTTTAACCTATGTGCAATTTTAACTTTTAACCTCTTTTATTTAATTATTTTATAGAAAATTACAACGTCATTAAAACATGTCTCGAACCACGTCACATAACACCCGTGGCTTTTGGCATATTTTAACATCGTTGAGATTTGGATTTGGGTTATATAAATGAGCACCCAAATTTAGGAAAGTAATATTATTAAATACGCGGCTAAAGAAACTACGCTTTTGCATTTTGCGAGGGCTATGAAATTTCGCTTAATGACGTACCTCGAATTCAAAGTATTTTAAAGAAAGGATTAAAGAGGAGGGCCACGCAATTCGATTTTATTTGTCGCGGCGCACCTTAATTTATTTTAATTAAAGCATTTCTACACTAATTCATGAGGGCCATAACTACATTTGCTAAATATGGCACTCCTCACTAATTGATTCAACATTCCTTGTCTTTGAAACCAAATGGGCCGTGGACTATTTGACGTTCATTTTAGCTAAGTATTAAGTCATTCATAAAATAAACTGAAGGGAAGAACCCGTTTGATTTTTGAGAAATTTTCATAAAGCACTATCTTTTAGTAGTAATTAGCCATCTATAGAGACCATTTGCTATATTAGAGAGTACAAATACCTTTTTTGTTGTTATATTATGTATTTAAACTATTATATTCATGAATACAGTAGCAAAAATAAGCGAATCAGGGAAGTCCAGCTAATCAGTTGTTATATTCGGGCGTATTCGACTGTATTCATGACGTGAAACATGGGATTACAATTGGACATATTACAGTATTCGACTGTATTTTACGGCGTGAAACAGGGGATTACAGTGTTTTAAAATGGAAAGTGCATCAATTAACATAATAGACTATTTATATAACTCAACAAACTCAATTATAACACACTTTTGTATTTTCGGTTATAAAAAGGATTCTCAACAAGAATACCTTAAAAACTATAGCAATCTTCAGAAGAAATTATATAATAAATATAAATACATAAATTATATTAATTGAAAAAACATATGAATACATAGAATACATCGGGATACATTGAAATACAATGAAAAAAAGGCAGTGAATACAATGAAATACATGAAATACAGCAAAATACATTGAATTACAATGAAAAACGATACAACGAATACAATGAAATACATGAAGCCACTACAACGAATTTGTGGCGGCCTAAGAGGAGAAGTGGTTCGAAAGCTTTCTAACAGAGGATTTCGGACTGGATTACTCGATCGGAACGCCGTCGATTTTGATGAGGCCTTTCCACTCCTAAGACTTGATTTCGATGGCCGTTTGCTTTGATTTCGATGGTGGTTTGCTCTGAAATGGCCGTTGCTTTGATTTCGAACCTCCATCTAAAATAATGAGAGATCTAAACAATAAACTCCATAGGTATAAAGAACCCATGATTATATAAACAAGCCCTTGAATGACTTAAAAATTCAAGAAGAGATACTTAAAAAGATACTAAAACATCATGGAGGGACAGAATATTTGGAGCAATGGGGTTTGAATGGTAGAACTGATCCTCTGACTTTCAAGAATTGTGTCCCTATTGTCACTCACAACGATTTAGAGCCTTATATTCACTCACAATGATCTTTCTCCAGAATTGTCTGAGAGTGGACTACGGAGAGCACATTTTTGTTTGAACTTATCTAGCTTTCTTGGGTTGTGATTTTTTGCTTGCCTGCCGGTGAAGATCCGATGAATTTAGCCGAAGAATTTTCCTATGAGGAAACTGTTCGCAATTGATAAGAGTAGTGAAATTCTGGAGGATATTAAGAATAATCGGCACTTCAAAGTCCACCTTGCAATCCAAGATGACAAAATCAGCCGACAATATAAACTTATCTACTCGGATAAGAACATCATCAATAATGCCCAAGGGCCGCTTCGTCGATCGATCCGCCATTTGAAGTCTTATTGAGGTAGGTTGAGGTTGTCCATTCCCCAAAGCCTTGAGGACCGAGTATGGAATCAAATTCATGCTAGCCCCTAAGTCACAAAGGGGTTTAGCAAAATCCGCACTTCCGATTGTACAAGGAATAGTACTGGCTCCGGGATCCTCAAGCTTGGGTGCCACTGAATGCACTATGTCACTCACTTTATGAGTCATCTTAATTGTTTTACACTCCATCGGCCTCTTCTTTGTAACCAAATATTTCATAAACTTTGCATACCTCAGCATTTGCTCAAGTGCCTCTACTAAAGGTACTTTGATTGTGAGGCTCTTCATCATATCTATGAACTTTTTGAATTGATTATCAACCTTTTGCTTCACCAACCGTTAAATATAAGGAGGGGGTGGCCTAGGCAAGAGTGCCTTGGCCCTTGGAACAACCAACTCAGGTATATAAACCATATGTTCCCTAGACGCGTTTATGGCATCTTGAGTCTTAACTCGGCCTCATCATCAATATCAATCCGCACATCATTGGTCACACTTTGTTCAATCAGACCATCAACATTATTGGCACATCATCATTGTTGGACAATACGCTTTACGCTAGAGGGGGGGGGTTTGAATAGCGTTTTAAAAATATTAAGCGTTTTAGTGCGGAATTTAAAAACTTTGCAGAAATTAAAACAAGTGCAGTAGAATAAACTTACACAATGATGTATCCTGGTTGGCCACAAACGTGGTTAGTCCAGTCCCCGAGAGACTCTCTCGAGATTTCCACTAAACTTGTCAAGCTTACGGGTGCTTAACAAACCGTTACAGCTGAGGACACAAGCCTCACCTAGTTGCTCGGGGATCACAATCCCAAAGACTTCAATTGCTCGGGGATACCAATCCCAAAGACTTCAGTTGCTCGGGGATAACAATCCCAAAGACTTCAACTGCTCGGGGATAACAATCCCAAAGACTTCAACTGCTCGGGGATAACAATCCCAAAGACTTCAACTGCTCGGGGATAACAATCCCAAAGACTTCAACCGAGGAATCACAAGTTCCTCAACAAACGAGAATCGCAATTCTCTTACAAACACAAAACACACTCACTTTACAAAGCACTCCTTAATGAGTAGATATGAGTAGAAATAGTACGCTCAAGATCACAACAACTTAGCTCAATAGAATGGCTCTTCAAAAAGCTTTATGGATGAATGGAAAATGATGATCAATGTAAGAAAGCTTTTAGCAATGAAAATACTCAAAGTGTATATGTTGTTGTTGTGAAAACACTGAGTTGAAGCTGTATTTATAGGTGAAAAACTCAGTCTTACCGTTGTCTAATTGCCAATTAAGGATTGCTGAAATTACTCAGTGACAATCGATTGTCAAGACTAAACAATCGATTGTTTGCCTATCAGATTAAAAATTCAATCCCAGATTTTACGTCAACAATCGATTACTTCAAATCAATAATCGATTATTTATAACGTTAAGAAATCCTTTCCAATTTTTGGCATAAAACATCGATTGTCCGGAAATCAACAATCGATTATTTTAACAACGTTCAGAAAATCTTTTTCAGATTTTAAGCAAAACATCGATTGTTAAATATCAACAATCGATTACCTGAAGGTAATTGAAAATATATGACAACGGTCAGCTTCAACAATCGATTATCAAATGGAATAATCGATTATTAATTAATTTCAAAACTCTCTGTCTCATATATAATCGATTATCAAAAGCCACAATCGATTATCATCTTATTTAAAATCACTGGGAGACATTTTTCTCATTCTAATCGATTACCATTAGTTCATAATCGATTTTTATGAGTTTTGAAAACTTTGCCTCAGTTAACAATCGATTATCATAAGTACACAATCGATTGTTATGCAGTTTGCAAAAACCTGATGTTAACTGACTTACTCACAATCGATTATCATTAATTCACAATCGATTGTCATGCAGTCTTGGCTTAGAGATACTCGATTATCATAAGTACATAATCGATTATCTTAGCCCAGATTTTTGAGGCATGCTTGGAAAACATTTTAACAAATGTAAATATGCATAGTTTAAAATCATTTGACACTTAATTTAAATATGCATGATTTTGGAAAAATAATTTTAGTAGAGAAGCCATGTTATGAGCCAAGTTGAGGAATCAAGATCACAATTAATATTGACTCAATTATAACATTTCTAAACTTTGTCTTGAGCTTCTTGTAATGCATCCATTTTGTGCTTGTCCTTGAGTACTGCTATATATCGCTTTTTGCTTTTTTTTGACATTCATCAAAACCTACAAAAGAACACACGTTTAGTATATTGCATTTGAAACGTGTTTCCAACAATTTCCCCCTTTTTGATAATGGCAAACATAAGCGGGATATATGCAATAATTATTTTGATAATCCAAGACAAGTGTAAAGTATGCAATTTGATGTTCCCCCTCACTTTAAGCATGAATGAAGTTGAGAGTGATATAGCATACTTCTTGATATCCCGTTTCTTCCCCCTTTTGCCATTAGCAAAAATATATACAAGGGAAGAATATGCAAAAAAACATATGAAATAAACAAAAGTTTATTTATTGGAAAATAACATTACATGGGTGGAGCCAAACACGATAAAACGAACAACAACTAACCAACCAAGGAAAAACAAATCAAAAACAACAATTTCACATCATCAAAAACAACAATTTCATCATTCATCACCCCCATCCCCTTCATCATCATTGGGAGGCGCTTGATATGGCACCACCTGAGCATAGGCATAATGCACGTGATCAAAGTAACCATGGACCTCACGGGTTAATTGAGTAATTTGGTCAGAGATAGTCCGGAGGGTAGGCTCCTGAGGAGGATGAGCACGACGGGCTTGTCGATTTTGAGGAGGAGCGGGAGCATGATCACCATCATGATGAAAGGAAGACTCCGAAATTTCCCAGATTTTGGTGCTCTTTTTGAGAGGACCATTAGCAATATTGACCCCGGAAGCTTCAAGAAATTTCATTATTAAGAGGGCATAGGGGAGAGGTATGTCATCTCTGGTGGCATTGAACATATGAGATTGAATAAGCTTGCACCAATTGATTTTAACACCGGTGATAATGGCATGAAGAAATTTGGCATCCTCTTGGGAAATGGTGGTGTGATTGAGTTTACGGGGTTTGAGAACACGAGTGATGAAATAGAGAATGAAACGATAATTCGGGTCCATACCCTTTATGGTGGGACGACGGGAAGAAGACTCATCATAGGCGACTCCGGCTTGGCGGAAGAGATTAGCTTCATCAATCATGTCCCCGGCATCATTTATGTACTGGTAGATGTCTTCACCATCATGCGGAATGCCGGCAATGAGGTGGAGGTTATCTTCAGAAATTAGAATTGAAATGCCGTTAACATTGGTAACGAGTTCACCCTCATCATCTTTGTGAAGGTTGGAGTAAAAAGCTTCAACCAAAGTAATGTTGTAGTAGGGGTGAGTAAGGAGTAGGAAATTGAAAAGTTGGCACTCTCTTAGCATATTCGCGGCTGGAATGAATGGTGCAACAAGAGCGTTTGTTGAAAAGCGAGGAGGGAGAATAAGGCGTTTCTCAAATTTGGTTAAGAAACGGGTGAGCTCTTCATCGGATTCAAAGAATAGAACCGATCCATCTTGATATGGATGGCGAGAAGAAGAAGCACCTTGTTTGGAACGAGCACGTTTGGAGTTGCGGCTTGACATTTTTGAAAAAGATGTGCTAGGATTTTTCAAAGATAACAAGATAATTTGATGCTTGGGAGGCTTGAGTGAGTATACAAGAGCATATGTGCAGCCTATATATAGAGAAGGAATGAATCTTACACTTATTTGAAAAGATTTGAAGAGATTTGAAGAGCTTTGAAGTCTGAAACGGTAAAAATAAATTCACTGACCGTTCAATAATCGATTGTTTGAATAGAATAATCGATTGTCATTAATGAAAATGATCTGACACATCGATTACACGCCAGAACGGAAAAAAAAATTTGAAAAAGATAGTCGATTGTCAAACTTGGTAATCGATTGTTTTTCATATTTATGACCTGACAGGAATCGATTGTAGAGCCAAAACGGTAACATAAGTTTAAAACAGATAATCGATTGTCAATATATAGTAATCGATTATTTCACTCACAGAGAGTTTGGATTTTGGCAAATAATCGATTGGCAGAACAAATAATCGATTGTTTGGAAGGGGGATGCTAAAATGATGAGACTTAATTCTATCAAGCAATGTAAACATTCAACAAGATTTCATGACAAAAAAAATTGAATCAACAAATTATCGATTATTGATACTGATAATCGATTGTAAGCATAAATAATCGATTATGATCGATTTTTCTTGTATCAAGACAATTTATACTTTCCTCTTACCTTTTGGGGGATACCTGTAAAATAGAATTAAACCTCTCCGACGCTCAAGTCAGTAATCTATAAATGAAATAATAACTTTGAAACTAGTGTAGTCGGGTGAAAAACGTGAACTCTTAAGAATTTTGTCCTAGGATGTTCTTAAGAGGGTTTAGGGTACTTACCTTCCCTTCGACTTTGCCAATTACCTGATTTTGAACATCCTCCGTTCATTTTGGTCTTTTGGCTCATTCTTCAATTTAAGAAGCTTCTTCCACAATTTTGCCTTTGTCTTCCTTGTATTTTGTCTTTTAAATTTTTCGAAAATACTTCCGATTTTGAAAAAAAATGCCTAAATCGACTTTTCCGTCTCTTCCTCCTTCTTTGTGCTTTAATTTAAGGAATTTTGAATTCGTCTCCCGTCAAGTGTTTGGAGTATCCACTACACTTGATTCCTTCAAGCACACCTGCAAAACAAATCAATGCTCTTTTGGTACCCATGCCATTTTGGGTCCTTGAGGGTTATGCATACTATAATGATATGTTTGAGTAGCATGTCTATGTCTAGTAAAGCATGCGGGAGCAATATGACCAATTCGTCTACAATAATGACATGTCACATTTGGATTATGCATGCGTCTAGGCTCATAGTAGCTAGAATAATGCACATTGTTTACTCTATTTTCATTTCTCCTAATTTGAGCACCATAATCATTTCTAGGTTGAACATTTCGGGATCTTCTAGCATGATCACTGTTGTGCCTAAAATATGCATCATGTCTATGGTGACGATTGCTAGGCGGAAGGTCATGTCTAGGTCTCCTAATATTTTGTCTAGCATGCATGTTTGTTTTAGGAAAGGCATTTTTGTTATTAATCCTAGATTGAGCTCTAGGTGGTTGGGTTTTTGCATCAACCTCTTCTTCATTTATGAAGCCTATTCCATGCTTGGTTGATTTCAAGTTATCAAGCACCACATTCAAGTTTTTATGAGAGGAGTTGAATTTATCTAGTGTGCCTTTTAATCTACCTACTTCATTCTTAAGGTCTACACAAGAAGCACAATTTTTTGTAGAACTCTCGGGCTTGTCAGAACTTCTTTTCCCATAAAACTTGTTTTGTTCTAGTAGCTTCTCATTTTCCAAAACCAATTTTTCTAATTCTTTTTCTTTTAATGAAAACTGTTTTTGAAAATCTTGTTCTTTTAGAGAAGCACTTTCTCTTAAACTAGTGACGGTTTTTGTAACTTTGAGAAATTCAGCATACAATTCATCAAAGGCATTTCTCATGTCATCAAGAGTATAAAAATTTTGAGAAGAGATTTGACTTACCTCACTTTGATTTTCTTCCTGTGCCATGAGGCAGAGATTTGCCGCTTCTTCATTTTCTTCTTCACTGGATTCGTCTCAGGAATCTCCTCCCCAAGATATGTATGCTCGTTGCTTCTTGAAGGGTTTCTTCTCCTTTTTAAGATTTGGGCAGTTTGTTTTGATATGCCCTGTTTCACCACATTCATAACATTTAACTTGCTCACCTTGCTTTTTCCCTTTGCGGTCATATTCTTTTCGCATGAATTTTTGGAATTTTTTGATGATGAGTCCGAATTCGCTATCTCCATCCTCTTCAATTGGTGATTGACTTGTGCTCGCCTTTAGAGCAATCTTTTGCCTTCTTTGTTCATCAATAACAGGGTTAAGAATAGTGGATTCATAAGTCTTAAGATTACCTCTAAGAGCGTCTATGGTGACGTTCGTGATTCCAATTGACTCTTGAATCGCATCGGCCTTTGATCGCCATGCCGGTGTTAGACTCCTAAGGATTTTTCGAACTAGTTCTTTGTCTGTGAACGTCTTCTTGAGCGCGTGGAGATCATTCACTATTGATGAGAACCGCTCAAACATCTCATCTACCTTTTCGCCTTCCTTCATATGGAACAATTCGTAAGCATGAGTTAAAAAGTCAATTTTAGCTTCTCTTACCTGGTCAGTCCCTTCGTAAGTGACCTCAAGCTTGTCCCACATTTCTTTCGCTGTTTTGCAGCAGGAGATTTTCCTGTAATCATTAGCATTAACAGCACAAAGTAATAAATTAATAGCTTTAAAATTATTTTGGACCATTCGATTATCCTCGGCGTTGAATTCCTCTTCTGATTTTGGCACCCATTCTCCTTCCACCTTTTTGACAGGAACCTCATTTCCTTTGGTGTACACCTTCCACAAGTAAGGGCTGTTTGATCTGACGAATATCTGCATCCTTTCTTTCCAATATGAATAATTAGTCCCGTTAAACAAAGGAGGTCTTGTGGGGCACTGTCCTTCATCAATACCTGCAAAAGAGTCTAGAGTAGAAGCCATGGAAAGATTCTCTCAAACGATTAAGTCTTTCAGAGAGTATGGCTCTGATACCAATTGTTGGACAATACGCTTTACGCTAGAGGGGGGGGGGGGTGAATAGCGTTTTAAAAATATTAAGCGTTTTAGTGCGGAATTTAAAAACTTTGCAGAAATTAAAACAAGTGCAGTAGAATAAACTTACACAATGATGTATCCTGGTTGGCCACAAACGTGGTTAGTCCAGTCCCCGAGAGACTCTCTCGAGATTTCCACTAAACTTGTCAAGCTTACGGGTGCTTAACAAACCGTTACAGCTGAGGACACAAGCCTCACTTAGTTGCTCGGGGATCACAATCCCAAAGACTTCAATTGCTCGGGGATACCAATCCCAAAGACTTCAGTTGCTCGGGGATAACAATCCCAAAGACTTCAACTGCTCGGGGATAACAATCCCAAAGACTTCAACTGCTCGGGGATAACAATCCCAAAGACTTCAACCGAGGAATCACAAGTTCCTCAACAAACGAGAATCGCAATTCTCTTACAAACACAAAACACACTCACTTTACAAAGCACTCCTTAATGAGTAGATATGAGTAGAAATAGTACGCTCAAGATCACAACAACTTAGCTCAATAGAATGGCTCTTCAAAAAGCTTTATGGATGAATGGAAAATTATGATCAATGTAAGAAAGCTTTTAGCAATGAAAATACTCAAAGTGTATATGTTGTTGTTGTGAAAACACTGAGTTGAAGCTGTATTTATAGGTGAAAAACTCAGTCTTACCGTTGTCTAATTGCCAATTAAGGATTGCTGAAATTACTCAGTGACAATCGATTGTCAAGACTAAACAATCGATTGTTTGCCTATCAGATTAAAAATTCAATCCCAGATTTTACGTCAACAATCGATTACTTCAAATCAATAATCGATTATTTATAACGTTAAGAAATCCTTTCCAATTTTTGGCATAAAACATCGATTGTCCGGAAATCAACAATCGATTATTTTAACAACGTTCAGAAAATCTTTTCCAGATTTTAAGCAAAACATCGATTGTTAAATATCAACAATCGTTTACCTGAAGGTAACTGAAAATATATGACAACGGTCAGCTTCAACAATCGATTATCAAATGAAATAATCGATTATTAATTAATTTCAAAACTCTCTGTCTCATATATAATCGATTATCAAAAGCCACAATCGATTATCATTTTATTTAAAATCACTGGGAGACATTTTTCTCATTCTAATCGATTACCATTAGTTCATAATCGATTTTTATGAGTTTTGAAAACTTTGCCTCAGTTAACAATCGATTATCATAAGTACACAATCGATTGTTATGCAGTTTGCAAAAACCTGATGTTAACTGACTTACTCACAATCGATTATCATTAATTCACAATCGATTGTCATGCAGTCTTGGCTTAGAGATACTCGATTATCATAAATACATAATCGATTATCTTAGCCCAGATTTTTGAGGCATGCTTGGAAAACATTTTAACAAATGTAAATATGCATAGTTTAAAATCATTTGACACTTAATTTAAATATGCATGATTTTGGAAAAATAATTTTAGTAGAGAAGCCATGTTATGAGCCAAGTTGAGGAATCAAGATCACAATTAATATTGACTCAATTATAACATTTCTAAACTTTGTCTTGAGCTTCTTGTAATGCATCCATTTTGTGCTTGTCCTTGAGTACTGCTATATATCGCTTTTTGCTTTGTTTGACATTCATCAAAACCTACAAAAGAACACACGTTTAGTATATTGCATTTGAAACGTGTTTCCAACAATCATCATGCAACAAAACATCATTCTCCACCACTCGCGCTTCTCTCGAGGCATGCACATCACCGCCTCTTCCACTCCTAGTTGTAACCGCCATGACATGGTTGTTATTTCCACCCTTAGGGTTCACTACCGTATCACTTGGTAGAGCACTATTTTGGGCGAGTGTTAAAAGCTTGAGAAATTTGCCCTCGTTGCTCCTCCAAGTTCCGGATAGAAGTGTTATGAGAAGACAACTGCACATCGGCATCTTGGTTCTTTTTCATCATTTTGCTCGAACATGCTCTCAATTCTCCCCATATGACTCCCGAAAGAACTCGGACCTTGATAAGGAAAGGGACGTGGATTGTTCGGTTGTTGGTACATAGGGGCCTTTGAAAGCCTTGCCCCCGGTTGATTGACCACCACTTATATTCCATCCACCTTGACCATTGTTGTTGTTCCAATCGTTGTTGTTGTTGTTTTTTTTGTTCCAATTCCCATGATTACCCGAATTTTTATTCACCCAATTTTTGCCTTGATTGTAATTACCACCTTGTTGTTGGTTATTACTCCAATTACCGCCACCTTGTTGATTTCCCCAATTTCCTTGGGGATGCCATTGTTGATTTCCTTTATTTCCTCTATTCCCTTGGTATTTATTGACATATTGGATTTCCTCACCTTGATCATCATAGCACTCATTTGAATAACCACCACTATCATTTTTGTTGTCAAATTATTTACAATTACCTTGAGGTTGTTGTTGCCCTCTTTGCCTCCTTTTCAACATAGACACACCTTGACTTGGCGTGGGTTTTAGACTTGTTGTAATTTCTCTTTCGCCAATTGATTCATAAATATTGTAAGTTTGGCTATAGCTTGGCCGTTGTCATGCAACTCTATGTGCAAATAGATGACCGTGGGGTCATCTTGATGTACGTTTGCTCGGCTTTGCCATGCCGAAGAGGTGTCGACCATTTCATTAAGTACATCACATGCCTCTTGGTAATAAAGTTTCATAAATTTCCCTCTGGTAAATTGGTTTACAATGCACTCATTTCTAGTGTTGATGCCCCGATGAAAACTTTGTTGTATTATCGCCACGGTCATGTCATTATTGGGGCACTCTTTCACAATTATTCTATATCTTTCCCATATCTCGTGCAAAGGTTCCGTTGGCTCTTGTTTGAAAGCTATAATCTCATCCCCAAGAGCCTCCATATGACTTGGAGAAAAGAATTTGGCAACGAATTTGTCTGCCAATTCATCCCATGTGGTGATATAATGAATGTGGAGCATATATAAACAATCCAACACTTTACCCTAACGAGAGAACGGGAAAAGCCTCAATCTCAATGCATCATCGGACACGTTTATCTGCTTGCTACCCCAGCATGTATCCACATCATACCCCGATAAAAAGTTTATTGTATCATCGCATCAGTCATGTTATTGTTGGGGAACTCTTTTACCATTGTTCTATATCATTCCCATAACTCGTGCAAAGCTTCCGTTGGCTCTTGTTTGAAAGATAGAATCTCATTCCCAAGAGCCTCCATATGACTTGAAGAAAATAACATATCAATGAATTTGTTCGCCAATTCATCCCATGTGGTGATAGAATGAATGGGGAGCCTCTATAACCAATCCAACGCTTTTCCCCCGAAGAGAGAACGGGAAAAGCCTCAATCTCAATGCATCCTCGGACACGTTTGTCTGGTTACTATACCAGCATGTATCCACATCGCTTTGAAGTGCTTGTAGGCATTTTTATCGGAAGCGCCCGTGAAATATCCTCATTTCTCGAGCAAGGTCAACTATAAAATTTGTGATTTGAAAGTTCCCTGCCCTAATTTGGGGAGGAACAATAGCACCGGCGTATCCTTGATTGGGTAAAGCTCTGGGAGCCACTCTTGGAGGTCACAGAGGAGGGCCAGGACATTGTTGTTTTCATTGTCATTTGCATTTGCATTAGCATTTCAGCCTCTCCACGGAACTTAAGGTAAGGCTTCATCTTAGTCTAGATCATCTACCTCCTCCCCCGCTATCACATTGCCGAGAGGGTCATGTGCATTAAGAGCCATTTGTACCCAATTGATTGACACAAACAAAATTAGTAAAAAGAAATAAAGAGAAGCAAAACACAAAACTAGCTAAACACATACTCAACACCATAAGCTCCCCAACAACGGTGCCAAAAAAGTTGATCGCTGCCGACTCAAAGCTACACGAATGTAGGAAGAGTGGGTCGCAACAGCTATTACCTGAATAGCGGTTCGGGATAGAATTTCTACAGGGACCCAGTAATGGAGTTGCATTGTCTATCTAGCCTAGAGAAGTGTTTGTGCTTCTAATTGTACTTCAAAACTTTTTGGATTTTTATATTTATAACTACTATTGCAAACTAGGGATTTAAGCTAAATTATACTAAGGGAATATTGGTAGGTTGTAAGTAATGGAGAGAAAGACACTAGGGTCATGGCATCACCTAGGTGGTTAATTAACTGGTAAAAACTACTAAGGATAAATTGACATATTTGAGGCTTATGTTATACCCGTTGCACAACTGTACCCACTCTCTCACCTCTCGGTAGAGAGAGTGATTTTGCCCAATTGACTCCCTCAATACCAATTGGGTAGGCCAATTAGACCAAGCAACTAGGTTCAAGTAGGGTGATTACTCTCTCGAAATTTAACCCGTTAATTGGGACTACCATTTCTAATTGGTCTACTCCAATTCCTTGTTGGGTCAATTTTGGGGTCGTGGTCTCTCTTTCTCAAGAACAGTTAAAATCCACAAAGTCAGAATCAGTGTTTGAAACCAAAAATCCTTAATTAAAACATAAAATTAGCTCAAATAACAAATACCCAATATCAATCTAGCCCTAGATGGCAACACCCATCAATTACTCACACTAGGGTTGAGACACAACCTTAGCTAATGGGTTTAGCTAGACATAATTAAAGAAGAAGCTGAAAAAATAGATGAAGAACAAAACATATTAATTAATTAATAAGAAGACACTACAATATTATATTGTTCAAGAAGACCAAAAGTGCCAAAAATGGCTACAAACTGGTTCCCAGGTGCACACTTGCGTTCAAAAATTGAAACTTAACCTAAAAATGGTGAAATATTCTTTTTGTAGTGGGCTGGAAAATTTGGGTAAAATACCCCTACGGGGTTAGCGCGGGCTGCACAAACATGCCCACGACTGCACTGGCTCTTGGACTTCACTATTCATCTCTATGAACTTGAAGGACGCGGACCGCATAAAAAGGTAACGAGGCCGCGGAGGAGGTTTGGCGTGGACTGCACGGTGATAACCGCGGGCTGCGTAGCTTGACTTGGGCAAATGACAAGTTCTCTAAATCTCCATCACGTGGGCCGCGTAAAAGCGTGAACCGCCTGTGAAGCATAGACACGGGCCGCAATAATCCTTCCGCGCCGCATGACTTTCAACCTGAAGATGTCATCTCTCTGAACATCCTAGTGCGGCCGTTGTCACAGTTGTGCGGTCTGGACTAGCTATTTTTTATTTTCTTCACTTAGTCTTTGATGCTTAAGCAGGTTTCACTCAGGTTTGAGCCGATCTTTGATATTTTATCACTTTGTCGATCAAACCTGCAATCAAGCACAACATGTGAGCATTTTGGGATTATTTTGTAGAAATTTATACTCAAAGCATAGGCAAGTAGGGGCATAAAACACGTTAAAATCCTACTTATCAACTCTCCCAAACTTAAACCTTTTCTTGTCCTCAAGCATACTAAATAAGACCCACCCCTTAAAAGAACATCCAAGTAATTCCAGCTATGGTAAGGTAACTTCAACAAGCATCAATTGGGACTAACAATTTCCCTCAATACAAATGCATCATTAACACATATAAACTTTGAAAATTATAGATCAAGTGTGACACAAAAGCTTCAAGAGTTGACATATTTCATCAAAGAACTTCTCGCTATTACTTTGGTCATTGTGGAATTCAAATTCACACGTCGTCAACTCTCCCAAAGTGAAACTCATCTTTTAGAGTATTGACACACAAACCGAGGTTTGTGGAATTTCACTCATATTTCTCAAGAATAAGGTCACAAGTCTGGCTCTAAGTACTATATGGTTTCCCCTTATGTAAATATCCACTAATGTAGACTTCCTTCAACTCAAGATCATATACGGATTTTCTGGAGTCATTGTGAATGCTTTTGTGTAAGGGTAGGATATGTTTTTGTTCAAGTGAGTTCAATCTTCCCTTAAGCAGTTCTTTTGATTTAATTTGGCATACTTTCTTGACTCATTTGAGTACTTCACTTCTTTTCAGGGTGTTAGAGGAACATATTGTCACTTTTTTATGCAATTCAGAACATTTGTCCATTTTCACTTCTATTTTCCTTGAGTCCCTTTTTTATTTTTGTTCACATTGGTCTTTCTTTTTGTATTTTTTTCTTTCCTTTTTAATGCATTCCTTTTCTTTTTCTTTTGTACCTTTTACCACTCTGTTTCCTTTCTTGTCTCTCCCCCCAAACTTAGACATTTTTCATTACTCAAGGGAAGATTTGGGTGCCACGAGAGGGTACCATTAAGAATGGGTATATGCTTGTAGCATTGGTTCTTGAAAGAAAAAGGTTTAAGGTTCAAAAGGGTTAACTAGGGATCATCTCATTGGTAGGCTATGGAATTGTTCAACTTAACATTTGGATCAAGGAGAGCCTATAATAACTTCTCTAGTCAAATTTCACCTAGCATTTTGACTCAAAAAACATTCAGGTCAACTTCTAGACCATTGGCTCGTGACTTGGACTCACAATTTGATTTCTCACCACACACTCTCAAGGATTGATAAAGACGTCGAGTCGAGGGCCCACAACAACCTTAGTGACGGTTCAAGCACACATTGGTCCAAAAAGACCACATGATGATTGTTTGGTCAACACAAGAGTCTCAAGGCCACGACTTTCACCCTCCTAAACACAAAATTATGTCTTTGACCGTAGGATCAAAGGCAAAAGGCCCAAGTGAAGCTTTGCTAGAGGTACCCTTAACTACAACTATCCAAAAACAAAAATAAAAATAAAAAATAGACTCAAACCCTTAAGAAGGTTGTCAAGCCATCTACTATTGGGAAGAGCCACCCAGTTTGCACAATACTCAACCCTTGGAAAGAACCGTGACGTTAAGAAAACCAAGGCTTATTGAAAATGCCAAAAACAAAACAAAAGGCTATGAGCCTATCTATAAAGCTAAAAACAAAAAATTTTGCGAAAATAGATAACAAAATAAAGATGTACAATAGGGGAGTAAAATATACAAGGGGGGATGAATATATACATTAATGTAACTTTATATATAGACCAAGGAGAAAATAAAAAGTACGATAAAAAATAACTAAATGTAAAGTTACATGCAGCCCAAAATAGAAAATCAAAGTAAAGCATAAACTATCAATCTATATATACAGTTATCCATGGATAATAAAAAGTAGGGTGAAACCCCACGAATAAGAGTTGCCATTATCCCCAATGCCAACTAAACAAATAAGCATAAAAATCAAGTAAATGATATGGAATCTCTCTAGGCCCGGCCCGTCTGCATGGGATTATCAGTGGTCCCCTAGTCCTCTGTATGGGTGGGAACCTCAGACTGGTTCCCGAACTCCTGTTGCTCAGCTGCTGGGACTGGGGCCTGCTCCTGGACCGAGTGAATGGTAGGTTCACCGTAAAGGACCTCCTGTGGGATAGCTAGCTTAATAACTACAAGACTTGAACTTGGCAGCCTCCTATTCTTCCTTGGAGGCCTGGGTGCTTTCTCCTAGTGTGGCTGTGGCACTCCTGCTGTTGCTGGAAGGGCTGGATCCACGAATCACAAGTCTAAAGGCATTTGGTCTCCAAATTTCTTGTGCACTTCAGTCTTCAGTGCTATTACCGACTCTTTGGAAGCCTTTGACTTCCTCATCTTCTTGTGCTCTCTGGGAAGCTGCGTCAATGCCCTGCCATGTGAATCCATCACCTTAGTCAAGGTGTCGTGAGTCCTCATACTCTTATCCTGGTTATCCAGGAGAGTCTTCAGTGTATCCTCAATGGACTGAGGAACTTGAGTAGTGGGAGGTGCTGAATGGGCCTAAACTGTGGCAGATAATGTCGATAACTTGGATGTCGCAGCTGACATCCAGTTGTTCAAGCTGGATAAGGTCTGGCTCAACTGATAGGCTGTGAAAGGGTGAGCCTGGGAAGTGGGAACCCCTGGGCCAACTGACGTGCTAGGTCCAGCAAAAGAGGAGGGCCCTGGTGGCAAATCATCAACAGTGGTGGCAGCAGGCATGGTGGAAGGCTCTCTGGAGGGCTCAACAGCAGACTCTATCGCAACTGGCTCCTCAGACTAGCTAGTTGGGGCAGAAGTAGGTGGCTTGTAATTCTAGCCCTTTGGGTTGTCAGGCCCCTGCACGCTAAACTATGGAAATGGAGCCACATGCTTGGTCTTGACATCATATCTCCTCTTCTCCACCTCCATGTCCTGAAAATATATTATAAGGATTTTGGAAAAAGGGTAATTCCAGTCATGCTCATGTGCCACAACAGAAATCACACGGGACATTACATTTCCGACATTGATAGGGTTCCCGGCCATAATTGATGCAACAAAAACTTCCTGGGTAAGTGGAATAGTCTGATCATGGGTAGAAGGGTCAAGCCGACTGCACATAAATGTCAACCACCCTCGAACCTCAAAGTTGAAGGTCTTCCAGAATATTTTCTTCCCTGCTGGCAACCACACTGGAACAGTACCTGGGATTGCCAAGTACTGGGCCAACCAAGGACGGACTTCCTCACCCATCCCTAAATTTTCCATATATATAGACTCATATTCATCCCGGAACCCCAAATACTCATTAAACTATTTTCCATCAAACAACACTGTTTTGTCTCTATCTTTGGTCACCTTAGTATCCTTGAAAATGTCAGCCACATTAGTGTAGAATTCCCTGACTATGTGCTCATTGGCATCTACTAGATCAGACTGAAAATGCTCCCATACCACTCTGGTATGAACTGTCTATGTACATTAGGGAGTAAGGGTAGCACATCACTTGTAATGATACTTCTCTCTCGAATAAGTTTTCGCTCAGGCCACCACTCTCTGAACTTTTGAAATACCACTTGACTGACAAATTGATCTTCCGAAGCTTATGGTTTTCTTGTTCGTTCAACACCCCCAACCTGGGGCACGCCACTGTCAGGTACATCTTTATCACTCTCATCCTCATCTTCTGTACTCTCCCCAGATAGTGAAGCTGTGGGGAGGTAGAGTACTCACCGCTACTGGCCACTGAGCCCTCAGACAACTCAGAATGTGTACACTCTAGATCTTGGGTAGGGGGTAAGGGTGGAGGAGAGTCATAAGTCAATCTCAGCCTTTCGGGCCAGTCAGGGACATACTTCGGTACAGAATCAGAAGAGACATCCTGGAAGGTACATATTCACTTCATGAGTGGTCACAGGCTCTGTCAGCTGCCTTAATGGCTTTCCGCATCTTTTTAATATTCTCTCACTTGCGGATTTAGGCGTATCATGTTCTTGCCTTTGCCCTTGCCCTTTCCTCCTCGGGAGGATTCGCCTCGCCCAGGTTGTTTAGCACATTTTCCTCGTTGTTTGACTATTATTTGCAAGCATACATTTTAAACATTGTTAGTTTAAGCACATGCAGTTAAATGGGCATAGAAATTGAATTACAGACAGAATTGGAACTATTGCAGAAATAGTTGCAGAGCCTAGCACCGTAGACCGCGCTATAGAGACCGCGGGCCACGCTGAACAAGGTCCATAAAACACATGTCTCTGAATATTCCACCGCGGTCCGCGTAAATAGGGGGTGCGACCGCGACGGGCCAACACGGACCACGCAATGAGTACCGCGACCATTTTGTAAGAATTTATATTTCCAACATTTCTGGTACCGTGGTACACGCAACAATGTAATGTGGACCGCGCTACGGTAACCGCGGGCCACGTTGAGGAAAATTTTAGGGACTAATAGAAGGTTTAAAATTTTCTTCCATTTTTGCTCAATTTTTAACTCCTGCATCTGCATGTCCCTACTCAGTTACTCAGTCCATTAATCATGTTTACCCACAAAAACTAACAACCAATTTAAACTAAATTACTATTTCAAAGAAAATGGGAAGAAAAAGAAGTAATATGCTACTGGTGGACAAATAAAGTAAAAATAAGAAAATAGTTAATCACAAAAGCATGAAGTGTTACTAGGTTTATGAATAAGGAATCAATCTATCCAAGCAGTCAAGCAAAATGATCTCAAGAAGGGATGAACAGTAGAATTTGGGGGCTTTAGGCTTTCAAAGTGCGAAAAGGGTAAAGTGAGACCCTTGGTATCTATTTATAGACCACTCGTGGGCCCGTTACTCACGTACCAGTGCGGCCGCATTAAAGCGACAGCGGACGCTGGCTTTTTTTCATGCAAGCTTGCAGTAAGAAGTCCACGCGGACCGCACAAAATAGGAACACGACCGCGTGGGTCCACCGCTGACGGCAATGATAGGAACGCGACCGTGTGGAAGAATTTCAGAGAGCCCCTTTCTCAGATTATGCTAGTGCAGACCGCGCAAAGTGCACCGCGATCGCAATGGCAGCTTCAGAGACTGTGCAATTCTTATACTTTGCTTTGCGCTCTTCAACACAATCCTTGCAACATCTCACAAACAATTAGCTCAAAAATCCTAACCTACAAAATAGATCAAAGAGAAAGAAAAAGACATGGGTTGCCTCCCAAGAAGTTTCTTATTTAACGTCGCGGCATGAGGCATGTTACCATTACATCACTTCAAATCAAGAAATGCCACCACGTGGCTCTCATCAAGTTCTTCAAGAAGCAATAAAATGCACGTACATCATGTTTGTTAACCATCAAATCGATGAATGGCAAGGGATAATGGTCATTGTGGGGTACTTTGTCCAAATCTCCATGGTTCATGAAAAACCACCAACCTGTGTTGGGTCTGGTAGGAAGACACACCTTATGAAGATTAGGCATCGTTTCATGATCTACTGCAGGCAGTTTCCCTTGAAGCTCCAAAAGAGGTGTTACATCATCCTTCAAGATGATATCAGCTCAAAGATTGTGAGGAAAAGGTGTGGCTCAACTTGTTTTATCTCCAACACCAAAGATACCTCAATTGTTGGCTTTTCTAGAGGAGCTTCCCAATGATCAAGGTCCAATGACAACTTACAGGTCTCACACGATTCCATAACATGTAATGCATCTATGCATATGAATCTACATGAATCATCATTTACATCACAATCTAGAGGTGTGGTCATAAGGGGATCTTCAATATTGCTCACCGAACTCATCTCATCCAATATCACAGTTGTGACAATGTCAACAAAGGAGCACATCTCAGTGCTATTAGGTTGCTGCATGGATTTGCAAATCAGGAAAATGACATTCTCATATCCCACACGGAATGTCAACTCACCCGCTTCGACATCAACCAATACCTTCCCCGTGTCAAGGAAAGGTCTCCCAAGAATAATCGGCACTTGAAAGTCCACATCTCAATCCAAGATGACAAAATCAGCCGGCAATATAAACTTATTCACTCGGATAAGAACATCATCAATTATGCCCAAGGGTCACTTCATCGATCGATCCGCCACTTCAAGTCTCATTGAGGTAGGTTGATGTTGTCCAATCCCCAAGGCCTTGAAGATCGAGTATGGAATCAAATTTATGCTAGCCCCCAAGTCACAAAGGGCCTTAGCAAAATCCGGGCTTCCGATTGTACAAGGAAAGGTAAAGGCTCCGGGTCCTCAAGTTGGAAGCCATTGAATGCACTATGGCACTCACTTGATGAGTCATTTTAATTTTTTCACACTCCATCAACCTCTTCTTTGTAACCAAATATTTCATGACCTTTGCATACCTCGACATTTGCTCAAGTGCCTCCACTAAAGGTACGTTGATTGTGAGGCTCTTCATCATGTCTATGAACTTTTTGAATTGATTATCAACCTTTTGCTTCGCCAACCGTTGAGGATAAGGAGGGGGTGGCCTAGGCAAGGGTGCCTTGGACCTTGGAACAACCGGCTCAGGTATATCAATCACGTGTTTCCTAGATGGGTTCATAGCATTTTGAGGCTTAACCTCGGCCTCATCATCAATATCAATCAGCACACCATTGGTCACACTTTGTTCAATCACACCATCAACATTTATAGGTACATCGTCATCATGCAACACAACATCATCCTCCACAACACACTTTTCTCTCGAGGCATGCACATCACCATCTCTTCCACTCCTAGTTGTAACCGCCATGACATGGTTGTTATTTCCACCCTTAGGGTTCACTACCATATCACTTGGTAGAGCACCCTTTGGGCGAGTGTTAAAAGCTTGAGAAATTCGCCCAAGTTCCGGATGGAAGTGTTATGAGAAGACAATTGCGCATCAGCATCTTGGTTCTTTTTCATCATTTTCTCGAACATGCTCTCAATTCTCCCCACATCACTCCCGGAAGAACTCGGACCTTGAGAAGCAAAGGGAGGTGGATTTTTGGTTGTTGGTACACAGGAAAGCCTTGCCCCCGGTTGCCTTGACCAATACTGTTATTTCATCCACCTTGACCATTCTTGTTGTTCGAATTGTTGTTGTTGTTTCTCTTCCAATTCCGATGATTACCCGAATTGTTGTTCCCCCAATTTCTGCCTTGATTGTTATTATTGTTCCAATTACCACCTTGTTTTTGGTTATTACTCCAATTACCGCCACCTTGTTGATTTCGCCAATTTCCTTGGGGACGCCATTGTTGATTTCCTTGATTTCCTCTAGTCCCTTGGTAGTTATTGACATATTGGACGTCCTCACTTTGATCATCATAACACTCATTAGAATAACCACCACCATCATTGTTGTTGTCAAATTGCTCACAATTACGTTGAGGTTGTTTTTGCCCTCTTTGCCTACTTTTCAACATAGACATACCTTCCATTGCATTGACTTGGCGTGGGTTTTGGACTAGTTGCAATTGCGCTTTCACCAATGGATTCATAGTTGTTGTAAGTTTTGCTATAGCTTGGCCGTGGTCGTGCAACTCTTTGTGCAAATATATGACCGTGGGGTTATCTTGAGGTATGTTTGCTCGGCTTTTCCGTGCCGAAGAGGTGTCGCCCATTTCATCAAGTACATCACATGCCTCTTGGTAAGAAAGTTTCATAAAGTTCCTTCTGACCAATTTGTTTACAATGCACTGATTTGTAGTGTTGATGCCCCGATAAAAACTTTGTTGTATCATCGCCTCGGTCATGTCATTATTGGGGCACTCTTTCACCATTGTTCTATATCTTTCCCATAACTCGTGCAAAGGTTCCGTTGGCTCTTGTTTGAAAGATAGAATATCATCCCCAAGAGCCTCCATATGACTTGGAGAAACTAACTTAGCAATGAATTTGTTCGCCAATTCATCCCATGTGGTGATTGAATAAATGGGGAGCCTCTCTAACCAATCCGACGCTTTACCCTGAAGAGAGAACGAGAAAAGCCTCAATCTCAATGCATCCCTAGACACGTTTGTCTGCTTTCTACCCCAGCATGTATCGACAAACGTTTTCAAGTTATTGTAGGCATTTTGATAGGAACGCCCTTGAAATACCCTCATTGCTCGAGCAAGGTCAACATAACATTTGTGATTTGAAAGTTCCCTGCCCTGATTTGGGGAGGAACAATAGCACTGGCGTAACCTTTATTGGGTAAAACTCTGGGAGCCACCCTCGGCGGTGGTGGAGGAGGGTCTGGAATGTTGTTGTTCTCATTGAAATTTGCATTTGAATTAGTATTTTGTCCTCTCTATGGAACTTGAGGTAAGGCTTTATCTTTGTCTAGATCATCTACCTCCTCCCCCGCTATCACATTGCCAAGAGGGTCATGTGCATTAAGAGCCATTTGTACCTGATTGATTGACACAAATAAAATTAGCAAAAAGAAGGAAAGAGAAGCAAAATACAAAACTAGCTAAACAAATACTCAACACCGTAAGCTCCCCAGCAACGATGCCAAAAAGTTGATCGCTGCTGACTCAAAGCTGCACGAATGTAGAAAGAGTGGGTCGCAACAGCTGTTACCGAATAGTGGTTCGAGATGGAATTTCTATAGGGATCTAGTAATGGAGTTGTATTATCTATCTAGCCTAGATATGTGCTTGTGCTTCTAATTGTACTTCAAAACTTTTTGGATTTTTATATTTATATCTACTATTGTGAACTAAGGATTTAAGGTAAATTATGCTAAGGGAATATTGCTAGGTTGTAATTAATGGAGAAAAAGACATTAGGGTCATGGCATCACCTAGGTGGTTAATTAACACGTAGAAACTACTAAGGATAGATTGACATATTTGGGGGTTATGCTATAACCATTGCACAATTGTACCCACTCTTGCACCTCTCGGTAGAAAGAGTGATTTGGCCCAATTGACTCTCTCGAGACCAACTGGGTAGGACTATTAGACCAAGCAACTAAGGTTCAAGTAGGGTGATTTCTCTCTCGAGATTTAACCCGTTAATTGGGACTACCATTTCTCATGGGTCCATCCCAATTTCTTGTTGGGTCAATTTTGGGGTCATGGTCTCTCTTTCTCAAAAAGAGTTAAAACCACAAAGCTAGAATCAGAGTTTGAAATCCTCAATCCTTAAATAAAATATAAAATCAACCTAAATAACAAATACTCAATATCAATCTAACCCTAGATGGCAACGCCCATCAATTACCCATACTAGGGTTGAGCCACAACCCTAGCTAATGGGTATAACTAGTCATAATTAAAGAAGAAACTGAAGAAATAGATGAAGAACTAAATATATTAATTAATTACTAAGAAGAAATTACAATAATCTATTGTTAAAGAAGACCAAAAGCACCAAAAATGGCAAGTAACTCGTTCCCAGGTGCACAGCTGCGTTCAGATATTAAAACTTAACCTAAAATTGTAAAATATTCTATTTATAGGGCTGGAAAAACTGGACAAAAATACCCCTGCGGGGTCAGCGCGGGCCGCACAAACACGACCACGGGTACCTTGGCTCTTGGACTTCACTATTCATCTCTCTGAACTTGAAGGACGCGGAACGCGTAAAAGGGTAAAGCGGCCGCGGAGGAGGTATGACACGGATCGCGCGGCGATGAAAAGGGGCCACGTAGATTGACATTGGCAAATGATAGGTTCTCTAAATCTCCTTCATGCGGCCACGTAAAAGCGTGAAGCGGCCGCAAAGTGTGGACGCAGGCCACGAGATCCAACCGCGGCCGCGCGACTTTCAATCTGAAGATGTCATCTCTCTGAACCTCCTAGTGCGGCCGTTGTCACAGCTGTGCGGTCTGCACTAGGACTTTTTCTTCTTCACTTCACTTGGTCTTTGATACTTGAGCAGGTTTCACTTTTTTTTGAGCTGATCTTTGACATTTCGTCACTTTGTCGCTCAAATCTGCAATCAAGCACGACATGTGAGCATTTTGGGACTATTTTGTAGACATTTATACTTAAAGCATAAGCAATTAGGGGCATAAAACATGTTAAAATCCTACTTATCAACGAAACTTTTTCAAGATGATTTTTATTAAATATTATTTGCAGAGGAGTAAACACAATAGTATTTCGCAATTAGCTTTTTACTTTTTCGCAAGCGTGAATGAGAAACTTTTTCCTTTTGCAACATATGTTTAATCTTTTAAGGAAGAAAAACCTTTTTAATGTCAACAGAAGATACATGATCTAAAAAGAATTTTGAGAGCATGAAAAGAACAAAAAATTGTTTCGTTTTATGCATCTATTAAATTTTTATAGAAAAATATAAAATGTTAGGTAAATAAACTAAAATTAGATGTATTAACAAATGAAAAATTAGTTTCTTTGAGTTTACCCAAGCATGAAGAGGATGAGTTCTTCCCTATATAGCACCCCTTTCCTGGCAGTAGTTCTCCGTTCTCTTCCTAGAGAAGTATGTGCCGCAGTATGAGTTGAGGTTTTCTTAGTTGGCTCACCATGCCATCTGGTTGGTCCCGAGAGATCGAGAGAGGATCATGAGATTTGTTGATGGCCTTACTTATCAGCTCTGTATTCTTATAACTAGGGAGAGGGTATCTGGTGCTAAGTTAGACGAGGTGGTTGATGTCGCCTGTGAGATTGAGTCGGTTCACAGTCAGGAGCGAGAGGAGAGGGAGGCCAAGAGGCCTCGAGGATCGGGCAATTATAGTGGTGCTTCTTTGAGGGGCTAGTTTCAGCATGGTAGAGGCTGTCCATTCTGGACACTCAGATCACCCAGGTTATCGTGGGGCATTTTCTGGTCTTAGTTATCATGGATCTTAGCAGGGCCTCCCGTGCTTCATCAGCTTAGGGCTCTTCTATACCGAGTGCATCTGCTAGTCACTCCGGTACGAGGGGTTCCCTTCAGTCCCCTTCTCCAACATCGGGAGTTGTTAAGAGTGTGGTGAGATGGGCCACATATGGAGTCAGTGTCCTCGTTGTTTTGCTAGTTAGTCCCAGCAGAGGGGTCAGTCTTCGGCTTCAATGCCACTTTCTTCATCACCACCTGCTCAGCCAACTAGGGGTGGAGGTCAGTCAGCCAGGGGTCATCCCAGAGGGGGAGGTCGATCAGGGGGCGGTCAGACCCATTTCTATGCCATCCCGGGAAGACCAAATGCTATTGCTTCAGATGCTATCATTACATGTATTGTTTCAGTCTGCCATAGATATGCCTCTGTATTATTTGATCCCGGTTCCACCTTTTCTTATGTGTCCTCGTATTTTGCTCATTATTTGGGTACGCCCCATGAGTTTCTTTCTTTACATGTTTATGTATCTATCCAGGTAGGCGATACTATTGTTGTAGACCGTGTGTACCAGACATATGTGGTGACTTTGGGGGTCTGGAGACCCAAGTGGACCTGTTATTACTGAGTATGTTGGATTTTGATATCATTTTGGGCATAGATTGGTTATCTCAGTAATAGATTGAGTGGCTATGCCGGGTGTGCCATAGATTGAGTGGCGAGGTGTGAATGATTATATTCTTAGCAGAGTAATCTCTTTCTTGAAGTCCCATCGTATGGTTGTGAAAAATTGTCTTTCATATATAGCATTTTGAGGAATTTCGGGGCCGAGACTCCCAGTATTGATTCTGTTCCAGTTGTGAGGGATTTTCCTGATGTGTGTTCTTGCAGACATGTCGGGCATGCCACCTGATAGAGATATTGATTTTGGTATTGACCTGGTGCGGGGAACTCAGCCCATTTATATTCCGCCATATCATATGGCACCAGCGAAGTTGAAGGAATTGAAAGGGCAGCTTCAAGAACTCCTAGATAAGTGGTTCATTTAGCCTAGTGTGTCACCTTGGGGTGCACCAGTTCTGTTTGTGAAGAAGAAGGATGGCACAATGAGAGTGTGCATCGATTATAGGAGATTGAACAAGGTAAAAATGAAGAACAAGTATCCTTTTCCTCGATGATTTATTTGATCAGCTTCAGGGAGTGAGAGTGTTCTCCAAGATTGATCTTCGTTCGGGTTATCACCAATTGAAGATCAGGGATTTGAATATTTCTAAGGCGGCTTTCAGGACCCGATACAGTCATTATGAGTTCTTGGTGATGTCTTTTGGGCTGAACAATGCCCCAACAATATTCATGCATTTGGTGAACAGCGTATTCTGGCCTTATCTTGATTCATTCATCATAGTCTTCATTGATGATATTTTGGTATATTCGCGTAGCCAGGAGGAGCACACGGAGCATTTAAGAGTTTTGTTGCAGAGATTGAGGGAGGAGAAGCTTCATGCAAAATTCTCATAGTGTGAGCTTTGGCTCGGTTTAGTAGCTTTCTTGGGGCGCGTGATGTCCAACGAGGGTATTAAGGTTGATCCGAAGAAGATAGAGGCGATTCAAAGTTGGCCCAGACTGTCCTCAGCCATAGAGATTTGCAGCTTTCTTAGATTTGCAGTCTATTATCGCCGGTTTGTTCAGGGATTCTCGTCTATCGCATCGCCCTTGACCAAGTTGACTCAGAAGGGTGCTTCATTTTTATGGTCGTACGAGTGTGAGGAGAGCTTTCAGAAGCTCAAGACATCTTTGGCCACAGCTCAAGTGTTGGTTTTTTCATCAGCTTCAGGTTCATATACCGTGTATTGTGACATCCCGATTAGGGCTATGTCGGATGTATTTCCGCCATTTGACCGATATTTTTCTGCTATATAATATATTTAAATCATGTTTAGACTGTTCTTATATTAATTAACTATTTTAAAAGTGAATTCGATTTAACTGGCTGATCTTGTCTTCGCGAGAGACATCATCACAATCGGGTTCGAGGTTAGGGTTGTGACACTTTTACCCAAGCATGAAGAGGATGAGTTCTTCCCTATATAGCATTTTCCAGAAATTGTGATGGTGTGATATTCTCTTTTATGTCAAGATTAGATACATCATCTACAATATTTCGCCACTGTCACTACATTTGTTATACAGAAATATAGAATGTTGGATAAATAAAAATGAATTAGAATTATACAGATCGTTAAAAGGATAATTAAACAGGATTAATTATTTTATGGATCTTATCTAGACTAATTAATTCCATTCATCATCGTAGGCATATATTTTATTAAAATTAAATTCAAAAAATAATTTGAATTTTATTGGTCCAAATAAATAGGCTAATATAATAAAATTGATCATATATAGTCCAATATATATGGGTTAATAAATAAGTGTTAATCCATTGGGCTAGCCCATTGGATTGGGATACAAGTGATGAGCCTACTTCATTAAGCCCAAGACGACATCTTCCTGGAGACCCAGTTTGATGCAGAATATCAAATGACATGGCATGCCAAGTCAAACTTAAGAGCCAATAGGATCATGCCATGTGTCAAAATGACAAGGCATGCCAAGTCAAATTAGAAGTCTGATAAAATCGTGCCACCTGTGCAAGTGACTTATCCTAGCCAATCAAATGCAACAATGTCTCGCTTCAATCTGATTGGTAGAAAAGAGTTTGTTTTTATCATAATTCCTCCCTTCCACAACTATAAATTAGGGTCTTCATAACCCAGAAAAGACATCAGAAGTTATAACAAGAAGCAATAGAGAGCTCGCGGATCAAACACTGCAAATTTCTCCACAAGTTTCAAGCTTCAAACAATCAAGTCCAAGCTCACAAATGAATAACAAATCAAGTTAGTGCTAGTTGAATTCAAGATCACCGTTATTCAATATCAAACTCAAAGGCCCTAGAATTTATTTGCTATTGAAAAGAAGAGTTAGAGGATTAATAGAGATTGTACACTCAAATTATTTGATATAAAATATTATGATTATTGTGATATTTTTCGGTCTTGATTTTTATTTTCCTGATGCATTTTTATTGCCTACATCATCATCTAATTAAAAATATTTCGTGCAATTGGAAAAATATATGATGATAATTGAAAATCATTCAATCTCAATGGCTAATACCCGATAAATTAGGGGTTGTTTTTTCCTTCATTTCAATAACTATTTCATATATATTCAATTATTAATTTCTGAAAAAAAGAAGATGTTATGAAACAATAAAAAAAAGAGCAATATTGCAGAGAAAGAGAGAGAGAGAGAAAATTCTTATTGAATTTTGTGGATGGGGTAAGACCCCTCTATTTATAGGAGGAAAAATGACTTAGTCTCAAAGTAAAACTCTCTACAAGATAGACATTCACTCTAAATAGAATTATATTCTTAACACTCCCCCTTGAATGTCTACTCAATAAGTAATGTGCCTCATTAAAACCTTAACTAAAACAAAACCCAATAGGAAAAAATTCTAGAAAAGGAAAAAGAGTACACACGTTTAGAAATGCGCCTATTGGTTGCCTCGTTAAAAACCTTGCAAGGAAAATCCAGTGGGACATACAGGGAAAAAGAGTGCAACGCACATTAACTCCCCCCAAAGAGAGCATCAATTCACATCCTTGAGCCTTCGTATCTCAATCTTGTGCACTAGCTTCTTGAAGGTTGACGTCGGTAGAGATTTTGTGAACAAATCAACAATATTATCACTTGAACGAATCTGTTGCATATTGATATCACCATTCTTTTAAAGATCGTGTGTGAAAAATAACCTTGGTGAAATGTGTTTTGTCCTATCTCCTTCTATGAATCCTCCCTTCAATTGAGCCATGCATGTTGTATTGTCTTCATGCAAAATCGTGGGTAGTTTGTCATATTTCAAACCACATTTGTCTCAAATAAGATGTATTATAGACCTCAATCACACACATTCTTGACTTACTTCATGAATAGCAATTATCTCAGCATGATTAGATGAAGTAGCCACAATTTATTGCTTAGTCGATCGCCAAAATATTGCACTGCCGCCACAGTTAAACACAATCTGTTTGAGATCGAGCCTTGTGTGGGTTAGATAAATACCCATCATCAGCATAACCAACAAGATCAGGACTGCAATTATTGCCATAAAATAAGCCCATATAAGTAGTCCCTTTAGATATTGCAATATGTGTTTGATCCCATTCCAATGTCTCCTTGTAGGGGTAGAGCTATATCTTGTTAAGACATTAACTGAAAAGGTTATGTCAGGCCTTATAGTATTTGCAAGATACATTAGTGCGCCAATTGCACTAAGATATGGTACTTCAGGACCAAGTAGCTCTTCATTCTTTTCTTGAGGTCGGGATGGATCTTTATTCACATCAAGTGATCGAACAACCATCAGAGTACTTAAAGGATGTTCTCTATCCATGTAAAACCGTTTCAATACCTTTTCTATATAGGCAGATTGATGAACAAAAATTATTTTTGCCAAATGTTCAATTTGCAAACCAAGACATAATTTTGTCTTTCCGAGATCTTTCATCTCGAATTCCTTCTTTAAATAACTAATTGCCTTTTGGAGTTCTATAGGAGTTCCAATGAGGTTTATGTCATCAACATATATGGCAAGTACAACAAATTCCGATGCCGTTTTCTTTATAAAAACACATGGGCAAATGGCATAATTTATATAACATTCCTTTCATAATTACTCACTAAGACGATTATATTACATTCGTCCTGATTGCTTTAGACCACATCCATTAAATGCATGTTAAGCTTTTCATGGACGGCAAAACTAATGAGATAACGGAAAGTTATAGCATCCATAACGGGTGAATATGTCTCTCATAATTGATACCAGGCCTTTGTGAAAAACCTTGTGCAACAAGGCGTGCCTTATATCTTTGTACCTCATTTTTATCATTTCTCTTGCGTACAAAGACCCATTTATAGCCAACAGGCTTAACACCATTAGGTGTTTGGACTATAGGCCCAAAAACTTCACATTCGCAAGTGAATTCAATTCTGATTGGATTGCTTCTTGCCATTTTGGCCAATCAAGTCTTTTTCGACATTCTCCAACAGATTGAGGTTCAAGATCATCACTTTCTTGCATAAGGCTAGATGCAACATTATATGCAAAGATATAATCCACCACTATATCCACTCGATTAAAATTTGTCTTAATATCGATTGGATTTATTGATAATTCTTTATTTTTTTAGTCTCAGGCTCAGTGAATTCTTCATGAATCTCAGAATTTATTAAATCGTGGATTTCTTCATGAGATTCTTTCATAGTGTCATTTTTATCATTTGTTTTCCTTTTTCTAGGATTTCGATCTTTGGAACCTAATGGTCTGCCACGTTTTAGGCTTTCGGCTCATTAGCTATGACACTAGAAGATTGTCCAATAGGGACATCAATACGGATTGGAACATTCTCTGCAGGGATATGTGATTTTGTTATCCTTTTCAAATCCGTAAATGCGTCTGGCATTTGATTTTCTATTCTCTGCAAATGAATAATCTTTTGCACCACTTTTTCACAAATAGAGGCATGTGGATCAAGATAAGATAATGATGAATTTTTCCACAAAATTTCCCATTTGGTTTCACCAACTTCTCCCCCTTATTTTGAGAAAAGTGTCTCATCGAATCGACAGTTTGCAAATCTTGCAGTAAATAAATCCCTCGTCAATGTTTCGAGGTAGCAAATAATGGAGGGCGACTCAAACCCAACATATATTCCTAACTTTCTTTGCGTACCCATTTTGGTACGATATGGCAGTGCTACATAATTATTATTATTATATTTATACCACCATTAGTAGCTCCAAAAAGAGTGACAGAATTTTCCTATAAATAATCACTTGAACACTAGTGAACCTCCTTTCCTCTGAAAAAATTGAAGGTATAAATGTTAGGAACCCCTTGAACCTGACAGTTTTTGTTTAGTTCCCTTAAACTTCACGTGGTTTTTTATACCCTCTCCTTTCCACACTATTATAATTTGGCCAAAAAGCGACCACATTGGCGATTAAATTTGGCCTGTCAAAAAAAAACAACCAAAGTTGGTCGACAAATTTACGAAAATAATATAAAAATATTTGAAATAATTTAGCGACCATAGATGGTCGCTATTTGGACGCAAATTTAGTCAAACTGTTGACTGGACTAGTCAGGCTAGTTTGGTCAAAGATATTCTGAATTTAGCAACCAATTTTGGTCACAAAGTAGGACCCACATAAATTTTTTAAATAATTTTATTATTATTTATAAAACTTATAAAATATAAATATATATAATTTAAAACTTGCGACCAAAGTTGGTCGTTAACTGAAGTATAAGAAGTTAGCGACCAACTTTGGTCGCTAAAGTGGGACTCAGTTATAATAAATATATATTAATTTAAAAAATTTATGAAATATAAATAAATATAATTCAAAATTTAGCGACCAAATTTGGTCACTTAAGGAAATAGAGACCAACATTGGCCGCCAATGTGCGACCCAGTTCTAACGTTTAAAAATTTTTATATTTTATAAATATTATATAAAATATAAATAAATCTGATTAAATTCAGTGACCAAATTTGGTCTCTAAATTAAATTTATGTACCAACTTTGGACACTAAATTAAATTTATTTAAAGTTAGTGACCAAAGTTGGTCTTCATATGGTCAAAATTAAATATTTCTTTTGTATTTACTATGTAAATAATATAAATGTAAGTAGTTAATACTTTTGTAATACAAGGGATGAATAGTACTACGAAGTGGGCGTGTGTGTCTATATATATAATATATGTACTTACGCTATACTATGCACTAAGTATAAATGTATATGAGGTAATACTGTATCGAGTACAACTTATATATATATATATATATATATATATATATATATATATATATATATATATATAAAATATGTACTTATGCTATACTATGTAGTAAGTATAAGTGTATATGAGGTAATACCGTATCGAATACAACTTATATGAGTCATCCACCCACCCCAATGCAGTGCGAAACATCCCTGTCAATATCCACTTGTGAGTCAAGCCGCACCACATCGTCCGCATCCTCCGACACACTGCTGAACTTAAACACCAGATATTCTATCTTGGTCCTACTCAACTTGAAACCTTCGGACTCTAAAGCCTGCCTCCACACCTCCAATCTCTCACTAACAGCATTGCACTACTCATCGATCAGAACTATATGATCAGCGAACAACATACACTATGGCACCTCCCCTTGAATATGATGTGCTCGATAACCGTTAACCATAATTATCTGCCCGATAAGCACCCCTACCAGGGGCAGAGGTAGAGGTAGAGGCCGAGGCAGATCTTAGCCTAGAGCTCGAGTAGCAGCACCCGTAGTGGAGCCTCAGTCAGATTTTGAGAAGGAGGTTCCAGCTCAGACTATACCCGTCGGACCAGCTCAGGTTCCCGAGAGGTTAATGGCCACTCCAGTGCTTCAGGATGCTCTAGTCCGTTTGGTGAGCCTTATGGAGATTGCAGTCAAGACTGGTACTTTTTTGGTGGCACCAACCGTCTCTCGGGATACAGGAGGAGCATAGACTCCCTCTACTCACACCCCGGAGTTGGTGGCTCCCTAGTATCAGACTCCAGCAGCCCCGCCAGTTTGGGTAGTACAATCGGTTATTGCAGCACATGCCGGTGATACGTGCACCTTATCTTTTGAGGCTATGTGGAGGTTGGACAAGTTTACCAAGCTCTTTCCTGTTTCATTTCAGTGGTGCATCTTCTAAGAACCGACAGGATTTTCTGGACTATTGCCACAAGGTGTCTCACAATAGGGGCATAGTTGATAACAATGCGGTCGATTTTGTAGCTTTTGAGATGAGTGATTCTGCCCCAAGATGGTGGAGAGATTATATATTTGCTAGAGCAGCTGGGTCGCCCGCACTTACATGAGATCAGTTCTCACAGTTATTTCTAGAGAAGTTCATCCCTCTTACCCTGAGAGAGGAGTATTGTAGGTGGTTTGAGCATCTCCAGTAGGGTAGAATGATTGTTCCTAGTATGAGACTCGATTTGTGGACCTAGCTCGCCATGCCACTGTGTTGCTTCCTACTGAAAGGGAGAGAGTGAGGAGATTTATTGATGGAATCACTTTCACTCTTGCTCTACAGATGGCCAAGAATACCGGGAGTGATATTTCTTTCTAGATGGCGGTAGATATTAATAGACGGATCAAGTTGGTTTGTGCTCAAGAGATGGGACCGATGTTAAATGAGAGGCCTTATCATTTTGGTAGATTCAGTGGTGCCTCATCTAGAGGCAAGGGTACTTTTGGTAGAGGCCATCCTCCTAGTCCATTTCATTCAGTGCTTCAGGCATCTCAGTGCTTTAGGGAGCCTTGGTCCTTATGTATCTCATCCTGAGCAACTAGCCTATTATGCACCACCAGCTCCTATTTATTCCACCTCTGATCTAGAATTATCAGAGAGGTTCCCCAGGTTGAAAATGCCAGTTCAAGGGTCAGCAATCACAATAGCTAATGGCTTGTTATACTTATGGTGATCCGAGGCAGAACTCTAGATTTTCCCTCGATCACATGGCAGCGTGCAACGGTCGAGTTCTCCTTCCATGATTCCGGTACCGGTTGCTCAACCGCCTGCTCAGCAAGCCAGAGGTAGGGGTAGGCAGTCAGAGGTAGAGGTCATATCGCAAGAGATGGAGGTCAGACCGTAGAGGTGGAGGTCAACCTAATAGAGGTCGTCCTAGACGTAGTTTAAAGTGGTAGGCCCAGCCCTGATGTTATTCTTTCCCATCTAGGCTCGAGGTCAAGTCTTCTATTACCGTTATCACAGGTATTATTCCAGTTTTCCATAGAGATAATTTAATTCTAGTGTAGTGGAGAGGTCAGCCCATTGAGGCAGCTGCCTAGGAGTCTGAGTTGGACACGGAGTAGTCATCCCCACCTTTTCACCAGCCCAGGTATTTTTCTATGTCCGTTCGAGGATGAAGAATTATTTTGTAGGTGGAAAATGTGATGACCTAATAGGTCACTCATATTTTGAAACCTAATTTTGTGATCTAAAGCCTTAAAAATCATGTTTAGACCTTTCTTGATTTGCGTCCGTAGTTTGGGCGTCTTTCCAGAAAGCTTTTATGTTAAAAGGTTGATAAAAATAAGAAATTTTCCCTAAAACTTTATTTGAGTTGAGTTCGGTCAATAATTTTGGCAAAACAGAACTTGATTCATGTTTTGACGGTTCTGGTGGGTCCGTATCGCGATTTGGGCATATGCCCAGAATCAAAATCGGAAGTCCTTAGCCCGAGATATCAGACTTTGTCAAAATTTGAAAGTTGACGGCTTAATGGAATGGAAATGTTTGACCAAGAGTTGACCTTCTGGATATCCGCTCCGCATTTTGGTTTCGCAATTCGGCGTAGGTCCAATACCATATGTATGACTTGTCTGTGATATTTTATGAAAAACGGAATTGGTTTGACGTGATTAGGACGTCTGGTTGAGAAATTAGAAATTTCAAAGTTTTCTTTAAAACTTCATACAATTTGGTTCTAAATTCGTAGTTCTAGGTGTTATTTTGGCAATTTGATCGCGCGAGCAAGTTCGTATGATGTTTTAAGACTTGTGTGCAGGTTTGGTTTGGAGTCCCTAAGGCTTGGGTGAGTTTCGGATAGGCTACAGAGTGAAAATAGGGCTTAGAACATTGATGGTATTTCAGTTGCTGGTGTAGGCATGTGATCTCGCAAACGCGAGATCATGTATCACATTTGCTACCGCTAATGGTTCCATATTAATGAGCTATTTCTCGCAATTGTGAGGAATAGATGGGCCATACAGTCTTCGCAATTGCAAAGCATTCTTAGCATTTGCGAAGTAAAGGTGGGAAGGGCATCGATCGCAAATACTATCTTACAGTAGCAATTTTGAAGGTCCATGTTCGCATTTGCAAATAGATATTCATATTTGTGAAGGCAACCGAGGTGTTAAGGACTTCACATTAGCGAAGCCCAGGTCGCAGATGCGACATCTGCAGCTGTATAAAAGTGACTTAGACGGGATTTTCTCCCATTTTCAAAATTTCCAAACCTATAGCACAAGAGATGATTTTCCAAAGAAATTTTCTTCCCCAATCATTGGTAAGTGATTCTAAACTAGTTTCTTTCATTCTTTCACCATATTTTACAAGATTTCAACCTAAAATCTAAGGTTTTCATGGTGGAATTGGGAATTTCTGGGTAGAATTAGGGATTTCAAAAATTGGGGATTTAGACCTCAAATTGAGGTCGCATTCCAAAACCAATTATATATCCAGGCTCGGGTGTGAATGGGTAATCAGGTTTTGATCTGAATTTCAGGTTTTGACCAAGCGAGATTGGGTGTTGACTTTTGTTAACTTTTTTAATAATAGCCTAAATTGAATCCTTTTCTATCGTGGGTAGTTCCTAGGGTTTAAATTGGATCATTTGGTTGGTAATTTTCTAGATTCTATTGGTCTGCCCGCTTGTTTGAAGGAAAAAGCCGTGGTTGAGCTTTGAGTTAGCGTGAGGCAAGTGTCGTGGTTAACCTTGGATTGAGGGATTAGGTCTTATTTTCTTATTTCCTATGTGTTTGAATGTTAGGTACAATGTATAGGTGAGGTTACGAGTACCTATGCGTTGTTGTCGAGTTATAGCATGCGAATGAGTCTTATTCTTGCAATTGTTGCTTTCCGTGATCATATTATCCATGTTTAGACTAGTTAATCATTATGTTGATCGTTCTTATCATATTTATGGACTTTGGTATTGATTGAATATTGACTCAAAGTTGAGATTGGTATTATGTATCCAAATATTGAAATAAGACTTGTTCTTGTTATTTCTATCTCCTTGTTGTTATTGTTCATTGTTTTTGTAAGGGAGAGTGTTAATGCACGAAGGGTGATACCGTGCCATATTTTGTGAGTATTAATAAATAAAGGGTGATGACGTGCCTTATTGTGAGCGTTAATTCACGAAGGGTGATGCCGTACCATGTTATGAGAGAGTTAATGCACGAAGGGTGATGTCGTGCCGTTTCTAATGTTTCATATGGTGAGGTTGAGAGTAAAAGCATGAAGAGTGATGCCGTGCAGATTCCTTTACTGTGTTTACTTGTTTCTATCTGTTTAAGGTATATTGGTTAATCAATTTCTTATTACTGCTTTGATTTTTTTATCTTGTGATCCCCTCAGCATGCCCCCTCCCAATATTACTTGTCTTGTGCTTTTATTGCTGTTGTTGGTATATATTGATATACTACACAGGTTTATTTGTTGGTATCTTTTCTTAGCCTCATCACTACTTTGCCGAGGTTAGACTCGACATGTACTAGTACATAGGGTTGGACATACTGATACTGCACTCTGCACTTCCTCTGCAGATTTTGGTACCAGTCAGAGTTTATTCTGAGTTTAGTTGCTGGATTCATCTGATCGGACACCCAAGGTAGACTTATTGGCATCCATTGGCCCTGGTGTCCCCTTCTATACATTCTTTTTACTTTCTTTTGTTTCGAAGACAGTTGTATTTCTTCCAGTCATTTACTTGTACTTAAATCTTAGAAGTTTGTGAATTATGAATCCAGATACGAGCAGTTGTATATAAACATTAAGACTGATATGGATTTCCGTACTCTTTTGAACTTGTTATGGTTTATTTGTTGTTAATCACTGAAAGATTTAAAAATTGGCTAAATGGTTCTCTAATGTTGGCTTACCTAGCAAGTGATGTTAGGCGCCATCACGGTCCCCAACGGTGTGAATTTCGGGTCGTGACAAATATAAACCATTATCAATGGTAGGATGCTTGAGTATGTTTTGAAAAGTGTACTTGCTAACGTGCTTAGTTTTATGTTGCTTGAGGACGAACAAGGATCTAAGTGTGGGGTGGTGAGAAATGATGAAAAATGCATATTTTGAGTATATTTTCATATTAAGTCTTGTGTGAGTTGTGGGAGATTATGTGGATTTTGAAGTAAAATATGCCAATTATGTGTAGTAACGAGTTTGGATGATAAATGATCAAAAGATGACAATTTGACACAAAAAGGAAGAGATAGAAAGAATTGGGAGCTCGTTCGATCTCGTGCGTGGCACCAAAGTGGACACGAAAAGGGAGAAAACCGAATGCGTAAAATAACAAAGTGAACCAAAGGCTCGGATCGCTTCGCGAACTGGAAAATTGCAAAAGCAGAGTCCGCATCCATGGGCGCGCGACGCGCGAAGGTAGACGTAGATTCAAGCTCTCCTATCCGAGATTGGATTGTATTGGACAGCTCTCCACCCTACCTAGGTCACATAAATACATGCTAAACATGATTTTTACATAATTTTTGAAGAGGAGACACTACTTTAGGGTTACATAACACCTTTGGAGGCAAGAATACACTAAGAGTAAGGAGGAAGATTCATCCATGAGTTTTTCCTTTCTTCTTCATAATTCTATTGTTGGTCACGAATTTTAGTATTGTATTTTCAGATACTATTATGATTAGCTAATTTATTATTTAAGGTTTTGATGGAACCTTTTAAATGATGAATTCTTATTTTGTTTTAATATGATTGAGTCTTTGAATTTGTTTACTTGTTTAACTACGTGCTTATTTTAGTTGATTGAATAACTCTCAATTGACTGTACCTATTTAGTATGTATTGCTTGGAAAAGGGTTCATATTTAGGTAGTCGTTGAACAACATCACTCCTAACATATGTGAGGATTCAATACAAAGGGTTTAAAGGTGGGATTAGTAATAACGAAATCTTAGTGTGATCTTAATGAGTGGTGAATTAGTGTCAGCTAGCATTGTTCGGAAGCATATGCCTAGTAAATTGTGGTAGTTAGAAAGGCTTGGGAGCCGGCTATGGAACTCCAGAGCGAGGTAAGTCTCTTTTCCAACCTTGTAAGAGGGAATTAACCTCGTAGGTTAATTGAATTCATGTGTACGTACGACGTGACGAGAGTCCATACGTAGCTGCTACTTATGCCTATTGATCACGCCCAACTATGCCTTATAAAAAGTATACAAAAATGTTGCAAATATTATTTGAGTATTTAGCCCAGAGACGAACCCACAAGGAATTGACCTATCAATTACTCTTTTCAGACTGACTAAATTCTACGGAATCAACTTCCCAATCGTTGTAAATAATAATTGATGGTATTTAGACTTACTAAGAATGATTATAAATAAGCAATCAAAAACTAACTACGATTAAGAGAAGGTTCTATGGTTATGATTTTCCCTATTGATGAAATCCCTTTCGGTTATGTTTCACGTAGATTCACCAAATAGTCTCTATCAATCATGAGCACTCTTATTACTGTAAATCTCTCCCGAGTAATCACGATAATTTACTAGACGCACTCTCTCGATTTACGTTAGCTAGCTTTATTATTGCAGCTCACTTTAGATTGCACCCAAGGCTTTGTTATTCCTAATCCCGCCTTTAAATTTTTAGTTAATCCCTTTTATAGTTTAGGAGTGGTGTTGCTCAACAATTACCTAAATATGTACTCTTTCCTCAATTATACATACTAAATAGGCACAACTAATTGAGGATCCTATCAATTAACTACAACAAGCACATAGTTGAACAAATAGAGATTAAACTGGCAAACTATATTAACATAACAAGAAGTTCATCCTTCAATAGGTTCCATCAAGACCCTAGACTAGGAAATTAGCTACTCATGAAAAAACAAGATAAAACTACTAAATTATTCATAATGGGTAATTGAAATAATAAAGAGAGGACAGAATAATTCTAATGTTTTGTCACTTTTCACACACTTGTTCTTGCCTCCAAAGAAATATAAAAACAATCTTAAACATGTCTTGGGCGAGCTTCTAAAGTTTATAAGGATTGGAACAAGTTTTCCCCGAGTTATACTTTGGTCCTCAAATTTCTGGCATGTGAACAGTTCACCGTGGTCGCAGCAAGACCGCGGCTCGACCGCGGTAAATGCTGAACATTCTGCCTCGAGTACTTGATTTGCCGTGGTTCCACCACGGTCACGGTGGAATTCATTCAGATTGGTTACTTCTTGATTGGGCGTTTTCTTCACATTATTGCCTCCAAAACACTTCGTAGTGCTTCCTCACTTAGAATATTCCATGCGAAACAAAAGAACTCTATTTAGAGCATTTTGTTATCAATTTGCCTATCAAACAACAATAAAGCATGGTAATATTAAGGTGTAAATATCATCTATAAGCCTAATATCAACACCCCATACTTAAATCATTACTAGTCCTCTAGCAATCCACCACACTCTATCAAAGTTCCTTCCCTAAGCTTTTACCTTAACGGCTCACACCTTGAACAATTTACCAACGTTGCACCTAGTAGTGAACAACCTTTGCCTCAACAGTCGAATCTCTCGTACCATGCAACATTTGTACTTACTCAAACTACTCTATACAAGATTCAAGACTTACCTTTCCTTTGTGAAACACATGCCCTCATATCACACAAGAGAGTTGTTCCACAATTAATATGATTAAAGACAATTAGGAACTCAGATGGAAGAAATTTGCTCACTCTCCAAAAGAACATTCACATGTCACAAATATGCACCATAGGCTTGCCCGTAGTGAAATACTCTACTAATCGAGCCTGTTCAGTCTAAGATCAATTAGGAATTCACTTGGTTGTAATGTGGGCTAAGGGATATGTAGGATATATTTGGATATAGTGACTAACCTCCCTAAGAACTTTTAATACAAAACACATTAACATTCCTTATCATTATTATGTCAACCAGACATTCCCCATAATTTATTCATAACATCCCATTCCTGTAGGTGCATTTATATCAAGCTACCACTTATCAACTGCTATATTTATTTACTGCCCAAATTTTTTTTCTTTTTTTTTTCGTGGTGCTTCTTCTTTTATTCTTCAAAACTCTGCACCTTTTCTCTATTTCAATGGTTCCACTCAAAAACTAAACCACCACCCATACTTTTGCTTTTGCATAATTTCAATATCATTCAAGTGCTTATGGGAGGTAAAAGGTTTCAAACAGAAGGCTAATCAAATAATTGGGTAAGGTTCGCAATGTGATTGCCAAAGAAACAAGCTTATAGGCTCAACGGGGCTAACTAAGATGTATTGCATTTAGGTGGGTTTACAAAATATATATCTGGCTTAAGAAAAAATGCCTATATCACTTCTAAGACTGAATGAAGCTACTACTTAGCTTTGCAAACACACAGGGCAAGTTCTAGTCATCAAATGTAAAGCATAGAATACAATATAGCTCACACACACATGGCATATGACTCATTCCGAAATGATTTATCAAGACATTCTCTTTTGAGTGTTCAAGTTAGATACAAACATATAATTTAAGTCACTGTGAGCACGTTATTTTTTGCCTATATGAATTACTCCCATAAATTCAAAATAAATAGCTTTCTCAGTATTTGTAATTTTGTGGATTTTTTTGTCATTTTATGTTAATTGATTGCATTTTGCCTGTGCATTTTAATTCATAAAAAATACATACATATATGTTGCATGTGCGTTTAGGAGTTAATTTTGTACTTTCAGAATTATTTAGTAATTAGGTTGTTTTATAAGAAGTGGAAAATCACAAAAAATAACTCATTTTTGCATTTTTAATTTTGAGTTTCGGAATTTTGGTAGTTTTTATTTTAATTTGATATTTAATTATTTGTGGTAATTATCATTTAGAGTTAAGTAATTTAATTTGGCAAGATAAATTTTAGGAATTATTTTAAAGTCTTAGTTTTAATTTGAAAAGAAAAGAAAAGAAAATCAAAAGAAATTGAGTCTCATTTGCAAAGAACAAATTTGGACCAATTCTTGTCTTAAAAATCGCAAACCCAAATTTTGCCCCTCAGATCTGCCGAAACCACCCCAATTCCAGCCCAAACCCGTTCCTATACCCGGTCCGGCCCCCTAGTTTAACCAAACGACATCGTTTTGATTAGGATCAATCCTAGACGTCGAGGTTTAATGATAAGGCGACTGGGAAGCTGGGATCAGCTTGTATTTAAATGTCCAAATGGACCCCGCCCCTCTGAAACCCCCCGTCTCTCACCTGTTTATCAGAGACCCCCTAACACCACTGCCTACCACCACAAACCGCCAGCAAAAAATCGCCTCCGCTAGAGGCGAGTCTCCTATCTCAACAAAATTAACACTACAAGCTCATCTCGACCTCCCAATCACGAATCTACCAATATTTTCCTTCGAATAACTCCCAAACCCTTTGAATATTAGAATTTAGGGTTCCAGGCCTAAAGGTCAAAGATAACTTCAGCCATGCAAGTTCATCCCTCCGCAGTTCTCTGAGTTTCCAGGGTCTGATTGACCTCTAAATGACGTTACTCGTGTATTCTTGTCGAAGAGTAGGCGAGTTGCGCCATTTTTAGGTTAAAGAAGATGTGTCTGATGATTTCAAACTAAAGTCGGCAAGTTTCTTTTCCCTCTCTTTCTTCGTTTCATTTTTCCTTGCTGCCCATTTTTTCTCTTTTCTTTTCCTCTTCTCCATCATGTTTTGTATGAAGTTAGTGTCAAGGATTAGTTCCCTTTGAGGAGAGTTTATCCGGGTAGTTGTAGCTGTTCTCATTTCTCCAATTCTCCTTCTCAAAATACTAACCATTGTTTTCTGCTTTCGTTTTAATTTTATTGACTACTAAATTGGTGCTACCTTCATTTTGGTATCTTGGTTTAAGAAAAATAAGCATTAGTTAGCTTAGTTCATTAATTGGATATTAAATATCGTGAGATTGCTTTTTGTTTGCCTTAGTCTATTTGGTTGTGATTTGGGCCTAGGATCATATCTTTAGATTATTGGATCCTGGTTTGGTTTGGGTTTTGGGTGAATTCACCTTTGGGTCAATATTGACACATAACGCATTTTGGGTTCAAGAAAATTTCAGGGGTGAGAGGGATATATTAGATAGTTTATGTAGGAGGGAATCTTTTATACCAGACCGAGAAGCTTCTAGTGTGGGGTGGTAAGAAATCTAGGCTTTTCTAAGCTAAAAACAATAATTCAAAAGGACTAAAGAGGCAAATCTATTTCTTATTTGTTACCCTATTTGTTTGTATATAAAATCTCATATAACTTGTCTTAGAAGGCAGAGAAGAGAGCTAAAAATCAGGTTAGACATTCTGAAAAATATGAGAGATATAGAGAGCTGAACATTCAAAAGACAACATGATTTTACTGTTCTATAGATATTTGAAGGCATAAATTTCAGAAAAATAAAAAAAAATAAAAGTTTCCAAAATCACAGTTTCATTGAGTGTTCTTCTCTGATTATATAAAGTTTCCTTTTACTGGGACACCTTCTCGTTTATCTAGGGTGTAAATGGATTAAATTGGGGTTTTGAAAGTGCTAGTTCAAGTTTTCCTTTCTTCCTGCCGTGTTTACTGTTCCATCGGTTAGTTTCAAGCTGTTTTGCTAGTAGTTTCTCATTACTGGGTTCTGTTGTTGTTCTTCGTGCTGCTGAATTTTGGCCTCTTTGTTTTCCTTATTCCCAGGTACACATTACTGATTCTTAACATGTAGAAATGACATATGATTTGAAGAAATGGAAATTACGGAATGTGATAGTATTTGAGCTCATAGTTAGCATTATCTTCCTCTTGTTGTGATTTCTTGCAAATCTTTTATTATTGAACATGTAATAGAAATTGGCATTTAACACTTCATATGTTATTTTCTAGATTGGATAAAGTAATTGAAATGTAATTATTAGGTATTACTGATTTTATAGATATGGACTGTAACGACTTGTTTGTTATGAATTTCTTCTTGAAACTGTTAAATAAGTATCAGATTTGCAGTAATGTTGACCTTATATACAAGTATGGATTAAGAATCACTATTATCAGATTTTTGCATGAGTGGTCAATTGCATCAGGAAATCGAATAGATTTTGGGGTTTACTTTAAAGTTCGGCTATTAAAATCCATTCCAGGATTAACTCAATGCAATTTCTCTTTTTTCTTTGAGATCTGAGTATAATCCTTCATCATGTGTATTGAATTTAAAATGGGAAACTTAAATTTGTTAGTAAAAGAGTTATGCAATGCTTGTTTGAAAATTTTTCAATTAGTTAAATGCCTTAAATCATGATTGAAAAAGTGCAATAGTTGGTGGTTCTCTTATTTGCTCTTGAATGGGTTCAGTGATAAAGGTCAGCATTTTTTATTTGGAGCTTTGTGCTTCCAAGGTTCAAAAAACCCTGAGAAGCCTGAGACTCGAACTCGAGTCGGATCATACGGTAGCCATAACATTGGCCTTCTGAAATTGCTTCGCTTCAGGCATCCACCTGGTATTTTGGAGATTCAATGTCGAATCCCTCAAGCCAAAATATAAATAACAGATCTTGAGGGATTTGGGCTCATCCTTGGTCCCAAATGAAACAATTTCTTTCAAGTGGGATTGAGATCAGACTGTTCATGCTGGGCTGTCAGCTTCTTTGTATAGCATAACTAGCCTCTACCCACGTGAGCCCTTAATTAATTTATTAGGATTTCCATTATGTTTAATTTTAATTAATTGGCCTCTTGCAGTAGATTGGAGGTGAGCTATAGTAGATAACGAATAGTCTATGGCCCTCCAAACTCTTAGTCTAAATATCCCTTAAAATGAAATCGAGGTGTGCCGTGCCGAACAAAAATCTTAAATTGCACGGCTCTCATTTTGATTAGTCTTTGTTTCAATCCTTAGAATTAGAGCTGTGACATTTAGAAAATTCCATGGCCCTCAAAAATTGCGAACAAGTAGTTGCTTTAGGCGCGTATTTTAATAATTTTACCTTCTTAAACTCGGATGTGCATTTTATGTGACTCAAATCCAAATCCTAAAATATTGAATAAAATGTGCTCCAGATTGCGGGTGCATTTCATGTGGCGCGATCCAAAGACATGTTTTAAACGACGTTCAATCTTCTTTAAAAATGAATTAAATGTGGTTAAAAGTTAAAATGACATCATAGGTTAAAACATGTTTCTATAATAAGATAATTAAGTTGAACATAACAGTTGATCGACCGTGCTAGAACCACGGAATCCGAAAATGCCTAACACCTTCTCTTAGGTTAACAGAATTCCTTACTTAGATTTTTTGGTTCGCGGACTTGTTAAACAGAATCAACCCTTTCCTCGATTTCGGATTTTAAACGGTGAATTGGGACACCATAAATCTCCCAAGTGGCGACTCTGAATCTTTAGACAAATAATCCTGTTTTGATTGTCTTTTAATTAGAAAAACTCCCTATCTCATATACCCTTTCGGGGGTAGGAAAAAGGAGGTATGATAGCTCTCCTGGAGAGCATGGGAATACTTTCAAGTTCAGAAATCAAGAGCCCTCCAGGAGAGCATGGAAATACTTTCAAGTTCAACAATGAGGAGTTCGCCTGGAGAGCATGGGAATACTTTCAAGCACATCAGTTAGGAGCCCTCCTGGAGAAAAAGGGAGTACAATCCAAGTTTTAGCCTTCAAGTTCTTATTTATATTTGGTAATGTGGTTCGTTTTACACTTACATGTGTTCCCAGATACCCAAACTGGGACAACAAATTTTCTTTGTTTTATCTATTTTGAAGTTAGGCACGAAAACTCTTTATGTTTTCGAGGAAAGAGGGGCAGCTGTGAGCACGTGATTTTTGCCGTATATGAATTACTCCCGTAAATTCAAAATAAATAATGTTCTCAGTATTTGCAATTTTGTGCATTTTTGTGGCATTTTATGTTAATTAATAGCATTTCGTCTGTGCATTTTAATTCATAAAAAATACAAAAATATATGCTGCATGTGTATTAGGAGTTAATTTTTCACTTTATGAATTGTTTAGTAATTAGATTGTTTTATAAGAATTGGAAAATCACAAAAATAACTAATTTTTGCATTTTTAATTTTGAGTTTTGAATTTTGGTAGTTTTTCTTTTAATTTGGTATTTAATTATTTGTGATAATTTTCATGTAGAGTTAAGTAATTTAATTTTGTAATATAACTTTTAGGAATTAATTAAGATTTTTTGTTTTAAGTTGAAAAGAAACGAAAAAAATCAAAAGAAATTGAGTCTCATTTGTAAAGACCCAAATTTGGGCCAATTCTTGTCTTATAAATCACAGGCCCAAATTTTTCCCCTCAGATCCGCCCAAACTGCCCCAATTCCATCCCAAACCCGTTCCCCTACTTGATCTGCCCCCTAGATTAACCAAGCGACGTTATTTTGATTAGGATCAATCCCAACCGTCGAGGTTTGATGATGTGATGGCTGGGAATCTAGGATTAGTTTGTGTTTAAATGTCCAAATGAACGCCGCCTCTCAGAACCCCCTACCCCATCCATCTCTCACCTGTTTATGAGAGACCCCTAACACTGTTGCCTACTACCGCAAATCGCCAGCCGAGAATCCCCTCCGTCAGCGGCGAGTCTCCAATCTCAATCAAATTAACACCACAAGCTCACCTCAACCCCCATCACAAATCTACCAATAATTTTCTTCGAATAACTCCCAATCCCTTCGAATCTTAGAATTTAGGGTTCCAGACCTAAAGGTCAAAGATAACTTCATTCATGCAAGTTCATCCCTCCACAGTTCTCTGAGTTTCCAGGGTCTGATGCACCTCCAAATGACGTTACTCGTGTATTATTGTCGAAGAGTAGGCGAGTTGCACCATTTTGGGGTTAAAGCAGATGTGTCTAATGATTTCAAACTTAATTTGGTAAGTTTCTTTTCCCTTTCTTTCGTCGTTTCAGTTTTCTTTGCTGCCCATTTTTTCTCTTTTCTTTTCCTCTTCTCCAACGTGTTTTGAATGAAATCGGTATCAATGATTAGTTTCCTTTGGGGACAATTTATCACGGGTAGTTGTAGGTGTTCTCATTTCTCCAATTCTCCTTCTCAAAATACTAACCATTGTCTTCTGCTTTCGTTTTAATTTTATTGACTGTTAAATAGGTGTTACCTTCATTTTGGTATCTTAGTTTAAGGAAAATCATCATTGGTTAGATTAGTTCATTAATTTAATATTGAATATCGTGAGATTGCTTTTTGTTTGCCTCAGTCTATTTGGTTCAGATTTGAGCCTAGGATTATATCGTTAGATTGTTGGATCCATGTTTGGTTTGGGTTTTGGGTGAATTCAGCTTTGGGTCGATATTGACACATAACTCATTTTGGGTTCAAGGTAATTTTCAGGAGTGAGAGGGGTAATTTAGGTAGTTTAAGTAGGAGGGAATCTTTCATAACAGACTTAGAAGCTTCTAGTGTGGGGTGGTAATGTCATTTTTGATTTTTGGGTAGCATTACTTGGTTTACAACTCAGAATTCTTGGCTTTTCTAAGCTAAAAACAATAATTCAAAAGGACTCAAGAGGCAAATCTGTTTCTTATTTGTTGCCCTATTTGTTTGCATATAAAAGCACATATAACTTGCCTTAGAAGGCAGAGAAGAGAGCTGAAAATTAGGGGAAACATTCTGAAAAATCTGAGAGATATAGAGAGTTGAACATTGAAATGACAACGTGATTTACTGTTCTACTGAGATTTGAAGGCATAAATTTCAGGGAAAAAAACAAAAGTTTCCAGAATCAATGTTCCATTGGGTGTTCTTTTATGATTTTTCTGAAGTTTTCATTTACTGGGACACCTTTTGGTTTACCTGGGGTGTAAATGGATTAAATTGAGGTTTTGAAAGTGCTAGTTAAAGTTTTCCTTTCTTCCTGCTGTGTCTACTGTTCCATCGGTTGGTTTCAAGTTGTTTTGCTGGTGATTTCTCATTACTGGGTTCTGTTGCTGTTCTTGCTACTGCTAAATTTAGTCCTCTTTGTTTTCCTTATTCCCAGATATACATTACTGATTCTGAATATGTAGAAATGGCTCATATAATTTGAAGAAATGAAAATCAAGGAATGTGAATGAATTTGCGCTCATAGTTAGCCTTGTCTTCCTCTTGTTTTGATTACTTGCAATCTTTTGTTATTGAACATGTAATAGAAATTGGCATTTAACGCTTCATATGTTATTTTCTAGATTGGATGAAGTAATTGAAATGTAATTATTAGGTGTTACTTATTTTGTAGATCTGGACTGTAACGATTTGGTTTGTTCCGATTTTCTTCTTAAAAATATTAAATAAGTATCAGATTTGCAGTAATGTGGACCTTGTATACAATAGTGGATTAAGAGTAAGTATTATTAGGTCTTTCCATGAGTGGTCAATTGCATCAAGAATTCGAATAGATTTTTGGGTCTACTTTAATGTTTGGCTGTTAAAATCCATTCCAGGATTAACTCAGCGCCATTTCTCTTTTGTCTTTGAGATATGAATTTAATCCTTCATCCTGTGCATTGAAGTTAAAAGGGGTCATTTCAATTTGTTAGTAAAATATTTATGCATTGCTTATTTGAAAATTTTCCGATTAGTTAAATGCCTTAAAATCATGATTGAAAAAGTTCAATAGTTGGTGGTTCTCTTATTTTCTCTTGAATGGGGTCAGTGATTAAGGTCTGCATTTTTATTTGGAGCTCTGTGCTTCAAGGTTCAAAAAACCTTGAGGTGCCTGAGACTCGAACTCCAGTTGGATCATATGGTAGCCATAACATTGGCCTTCTGAAATTGCTTTGCTTCAGGCGTCCACCTGGTATTGTGGAGATTCAATGTCGATTCCCTCACCCAAAATATAAATAACATACCTTCAAGGATTTGGGCTCATCCTTGGGTCCAAATGAAATAATTTCTTTCAAGTGGGATTGAGATCAGACTGTTCACGCTAGGCCGCCGACTTATTTGAATAGCATAACTAGCCCCTCCCCACCTGCCCTTAAATAATTACTTAGGATTTCCATTATGTTTAATTTTAATTAATTGGCCTCCTGTAGTAGATTGGAGCTGAGCTATAGTAGATAACGAATAATCTAGACCCTGCGAACTCTTAGTCTAAATATCCCTTAAAATGGAATCGAGGTGTTAAGTACCAAACAAAAATATTAAATTCCACGGCCCTTATTTTGATTAGTCTTTTTTTAATACTTAGAGTTCGAGATGCGCCATTTAACAAATTCTATGGCCCTCGCATATTGCGAACGCTTAGTTATTTTAGGCGCGTATTTTAATAATTTTACCTTCTTAATCTCGGGTGTGTATTTCATGTGACCCAAATCCAAATCCAAATCCTAAAAGGTTGAATAAAATGTGTTCCGTATTGCGGGTGCATTTCATGTGGAGCGATCAAAAGACATGTTTTAAACGATGTTCAATCTCCTCTAAAATTAATTAAAAGTGGTTAAAAGTTTAATATGACATCATAGGTTAAAACATGTTTCTAAAATCAGATAATTAAGCCGAACATAATAGTTGAGCGACCGTGCTAGAACCACAAAATCTGGGAATTCCTAACACCTTCTCCAGGGTTAACAGAATTTCTTGCTTAGATTTCTTGTTTCCGGACTGTTAAATAGAGTCAACCCTTTCCTCGATTCGGGATTTAAATCGGTAACCTAAGATACCATAAATCTCCCAAGTGGAGACTCTGAATCTTTAAACAAATAATTCCATTTCTATTGTCCTTTAATTGGAAAAACTCTCTATCCTTTATATTGTCACACCCCGAAATCCGAGGAGCTCGACCGGCACTCAACCGAGTAAACTCGACTGAGAAAGCTTGTTAGGTCTCATTCTACCCTAACTAACTCATGAATAAATAGGAGGTGGACTCCACTAATCAATTTCTATAAACATATAATTAACAATTTCCATTCCATTTTCATTAACAACTTCATTCGTCACTTTAAAGGTATTATAAATTTTGTACATCATTGCAAAACCTCAACATTTCTAGATTAGATTCCAATACCCGACACAACCCACAACATGTCTACGGAGCCTCTAAATACAACGAAAGAAAATATGAAAATGTCGGCAACAAGGCTCCGGCTATACCTTACACAAATACCAAAATAGACACCGGAATAAAAGTGACATGAGCCACGCAGGGCTCCGAGAGGAAAGGGGCTCACTAATCTAGCTGTCGGAAAGTGGAGGAGGTGCTACTGTCGGAGCACTGGAGTACCTGCTATGGAAACACCTACAATCATAACACGAATGTAGCGCCCCCGACAAAAGGAACGTTAGTGCCATTGAATAGCACTAGTATGTATAACTAAACACCGTCTAATTAAAAAGAACTATCAAACAAGAATAAAGAAATCACAAGTAAAATTCAAACACTTTATAAATGATCACAACGTTTTCAAATAAAAGGGACCACATCGCTTCCACATAAATTTCATACCTCTAGGTTGTGTTTCATAGCCCGTCCAATGAGTTCACGTATAAATTATACACCTATGCGTTTCATAGACCATCCATAGGGTTCACACACCATATTATATTATACACCTATGCGTTTCATAGACCGTCCATAGGGAATACAAACCATATTATATTATACACATATGCGTTTCATAGACCTTCTATATGGTTCCACATGTTACAGCACACACCTATGCGTTTCATAGCCTATCCATAGGTTCCACATGTTACAGTACACACCTATGCGTTTCATAGTCCGTCCATAGGTCCACATGCTACAACATACACCTATGCGTTTCATAGCCCGTCCATAGGCCCCACATGTTATAGTACACACCTATGCGTTTCATATCCCGTCCATATGTCCCACAATAAAACAGATCAAAGGCATCACCAAGTACATTTATAATTCAAGTTCTCAACAATAGCACATTGATCACACTGAAGTGTATCTACCACAAATATAGGGTCACAATACAAATTCATATAAAGTATCAATTAAAGTAAGAATCCAACGTTCAGTCTTACCACATTTACACAAGCATCGATAGAGCTCAATTTCTAAAAGATGGGGTTTTAGCCATACATACATCGATTGAGCTTTCCTTAAGTTATAATAACACTCTAAAACTCTAGCAATTCCAATCTACTATGAGACAAAACATAATAAAACACATATTAGAAATATATTCATGAAACTAGCTCATTTGAGCATTTTATCAAACACTAGTTGAGCATCTAAATCTCAAATCTCCTTTTCAAGACTTTTTTTAATCCCTAACCCAATCTTTACTTATTTATGTTAATCAATCTTCCTATAAACCTAAGTTGTACATGCATGCATACACAATACTAAAATACCCAAGAATCATACATCAATAACCCATCTTATACCCTAAACTCGAAATTAAAACCTAAGGTATAAAGTCTTACCTCTTAGAGGAAGAACTTGCGATTGGGTTCTTTGATTCTTGAAGATTGATGCAAGATTTGGATGATTTAGATGTTGGGTTCCTCCTTATCTCTCTAAAATACTCTCACCTCTCTTTAAAATAAGTAGGAAATGACCCCAAATGAAGCCCCAAATGTTATATATCAAAATGGGGTCGATATGAAAATAAAAAAAATAACCCTCCGATGTCAATTCTGCTATAGCAGAATGCACCGCAGAATGTACATGCGGGCCGCTGAATGCACCGCAAAATCGGTGCCCAAATATGAGCTGCACTATTTCAATCTGCGGTCAAAATGCGGACCGCAGAACTAAATTGCGGACCGCAGAGTAGAAAATGCGGATCCCAGATTTAACCTGTCATAGAATCACATTTTCCAGCCTTTGGTAATTTGATCATAACATTGTGTATGAATGTCCAAATGACGAACGGTATGAAGCGTTGAACCTCGAATCAAAGGGCTTTCATTTGATATAATTTTCATCACATAAAATCTAATACATAATTATCTACGCTCTTTTGAAGTGGAGCTTTATGTGAATCCATTTGGAATTTTGGCCTATTCCAAAAATTTTCCCATTTGGCATACACCTAGGCTTCCATTTGGACCTCACTTCACTTACCATTAGACATATACTCATATTTACCAAGTCTAATTGATGTCCACCATGTTACTTGTATATAAAACATTATAATAAGCATGTGTAACAGTACGAAAATCCTAAATTACTTAGAAAATTTTGTTTCCGGGGCATTACATTCTCCCCCTTTAGGATCCTTCGTCCTCGAATGAGGAGTAGAGCATTCCTCGAACACTTTAAGTCACTCATCTCTTTTCCAACCTATCTCAACTCTCTAAATTTTTACTAACTCCCAAATATTTCAGAAATTTCGGCAGCTTCCTCTGTAACTAGGCCTATCCAGCTGCCAGAGAATCACCAAATTCGCCTCATCGACACATCCACAACTATACCTAGCACCACAATGTATATATATGCCCAATCCTAATCCAGTATTACAAGTACTACATTATCATAAGGATACAAGAACATGGACTGCATAGTTTTATATCAAACACCTATATGGTACATACCAAGTCAAAACTAACCGGTATTCAATCAAGCGAAAAGATTTTCCTTCCACGCACATTTAGCCTTCCAGATGACATTATCTACTTACAAGCTTTGTCATGACACCTTCTCAAAATAACATCAACTCCCAAACATACATAACAAGGATGACAGATAAACATCTTGCATGAGATAACTATCCATTGACTTTACCTTTTAACAATTTCCACTGTGCAATTTACATTTCACCGGATATTGCAATTCATGGTAACAACATCAATCCACAGTTCCTTCACATAGCGTCATACCATCAAGAATGTCATCTCATAGTAAACAAATGATCATGTGTTCATAATAGTCCTTACGAGCCATTACTGTAATCACAAAGGTGTTTATCAACAAGAATATAATTTCATTTCCATCAACAGTCCATATGAAGTCAAGCCATCACGATTTTTTCTAGTAATGCATCATATAGGATATTACCATGATCATATAGTTCGCTTAAACAACCTCATTACCTTCTTAGACATAAATATGAAAACACAAAGTACATGAGAAACAGTTACGAGGGATATTATACTTCTATTGCAACATAGGTTGTGTAATACAGTCATATTACCTTTATTATCAACTCACATAACATTTTTAGGGGAACACTCACACTAAACCCTTGATGACCCTTAATAGTTACTCTAAGATGTTATATATATATATATATATATATATATATATATATATATATATATATATATATATATATATATATATATATATATATATATATATATATATATATATATATATATATATATGACCAGACAATGAAGCTTTATCCTTGACTTGTTTGATCTTACGATACCCAATGGATCTAATACAATAAGGAACAACAGAGTTCAAGATCAGGCTGGAGTTATTCAGGAATCCATTAATGCGTTGAGTAGGGAATTCCATGAAGTTACATGATAAGAGTCAAGAGGATTTCTATTCGTGATGCTAATGTGGTTAATCATTGTGATGACATCAACTATTAGGTAATTAAGGCATCGGGGTAACTCGTACATTAGAAATAGGAAAAATTTAGGAGGAGTGCCCAAGTATGTGAACCACTTGTTTCCTAGAGTGAAGGGTAATTTCGTTTATCAAGAATAAAGTATTCTGGCACCTTGAATGCGATATGGATGTCAAAATACATGAAGTCGAATAACACTCTTAACATTACTTGGCACATGGAATCTATGCCACAAGACCATGAGGATGAAAAGAAGTTGAACGCTTATGAGATTATCATATTATCAAACAATTGAACCTGTCATGATAGTTGATTCTATATGAGAGAACTAAAGATACGACAACTAGTCTTTCAAATCAATATGCTCATAATATGTGCAAAAAAAAAATCTGGAGTCATCTAATCCCACTCCTTTCAGGAGTGAAACTCCATAGCTAGGTCTTCTCGACATGGGATGAAATCATGAATTGGTTAGATGGTTATAATAGTTAAAAAATGATGCTCCGGGAAGAAGGCAAATAACACTCCTTCCAGCCAAGTATGTGAGATACCAAAGGTAGTAAAACTCCCCGCTCATGACAACATCATAGTCAATGATTTTAGAATTTGAGGGCGAAAGACAACCAAACTCAATGAGACAATGCTCAATAATCATAGAAGGTTTACATATGTTCATGACACTGAAAAGCTTCCATCAGTTGTGTATATGATTTATATGGTATTACTTGACACTGAAAAGCTTCCATCATGATACTCACAAGAGAGTAGATTGGGTGCTCAAACAATATAAATCATATGCACAACTGAGTAGAAGAGTGACTCGAGAAGGATTGCAACACAAGGATGCTTTACATGAAACTTGACACCACATAGGTAAACTTTACGACGGTGCATGTATAGACGTAAGTGAGTAGATTTTGTCCATTTAAATAAAACGCCTCTATAAGAAATTCATCGGGAATGATACCTTGTCGAGGATTTAGGAAAATCAAGTAAGAAATATCATAGTGTTATAACTCAATTCAGGAACATAATTAAAGAGCTCAATTCCATAGAAGGCCATAAATAAGAGAATCATGACCAGGAGACTTTGTGAAGAATACGTCTCATTCAAAGAGCAAGTGCATGCAATGTTTTGTGATTTAGATTCTTTTTAAGAATACATATATGCAAGGATAAGGAAATCATAAGGGTTTAAAAAAATCAATAAACAATTACCGCATTACCAAATAAAAGAATCATACTATTTTCACATATATTAGTTCATCGGCACTTGGACCCACAATTGTCACATCACCATTGGCACTAGACAAAAATTCATAACACAATCTTTTCTGTCCCGCATTTCACATCATTTCCACATAGCAAACATCAATATCAATTCATCGTATCAACGATTTCACAAATTTCTATTTTGATAGTGATTGATCACATTCCATCCTTATTACCTCGGCCACCCTTATTACCTTAACCCATATTTCACACAACAACAATACTTTACAGTTCAATCACATGGCTTCAGGCCATCCAGAATATCATTTCACTACAACAATAACAATTCACATAGAACAACAACAATAATTCTCACAGAGAAACCACAACAATTCACAAGAATTTATGTAGCCATCAATACCATTTTCATTATATTCAACAACTCATGTGCAATTTAAGTCACCACAATAACTATCCACAACAAGCCAAATATGATATTATCACAGTTGTTCCAATTGTATAATTTATGACTTCCTTCCATCATTTGTTTCTCAGCTCTTACCACATAACACTTTCACAATCAAGCATTTATTGCCAACTACACCATTACATCTTGAGGCTTAACCACAATTACTCAAATCAAACCAATCACAAGAAATTCACAAACAGTCCACATAGGTACCACATACCAAACAGTCGTACACCAAACAAAGTGACTCTACAAAGGTGATACCAACTTTGTCACGCCCCAAATTTAAGGGACAGACCGACACTCGACCGGGTATCCCCAGTCAAGCAGACCTGGGTGCCTTTCCTATCACACGTGTTACCCCTAATTCTTATTACCAAATAACCAAGCCATTTATAGGATATGAACTACATTAACCGAATTTTTATACACATAACAATAACAATTTCCATTAGAAACTTCATTCACCATAATAAAGGTATTCCAATTTATATACAACATTGCCACACATTAATATTTATCTTTTAAATTACCAACATTTAGACGCAATCAATAAAATACCTTTGGTACACATAAGAATACTTTGGAGGAATCAACCATAACATGTTTTCTCACAAAATTTGGCATCAAAATATCAATTTAAACTTGACTTGAAGTCTAGGCATTTTGGAATATAGTTCACATTCTTTACATATCCTCATTTACCATGAATAATATATTAAACACATGAAAAAGTACCTCCCACATATATGTTCACAACAATAATTCGCTTAACATAACAAAACGAGTACTATATCAATTATATTTTGAACTTACAACATTTACGCGGGCACCATAGAAGCTTAATTTCTAAAAGACAGGATTTTAGCCGTACGTACAGATAATATACTACATGATCCACTGGTGCAGTGATATTAGCAAGAACAAGGGTACTCCCATAGCAACAAATTCTACCAATCGCTCCACGGCTCAACATATTCCTCTAACAAGTCCTTGGGTAATCCAGTCGGACTCAATGGTGGGATCAATCCCTCCTTACAAGCTTCAAATTCGCGGATTATGGTATCAAAATTACAAATCTTGAGAACAAGACTTAGAGAGGAAATCAACTCCCTATCATGAGCTCTATCGCACGATCTGGATTATCAAAGAAGGGTAAAGTTCTTAATTTACAAATAGCCTCCAACTAATAGATGTGGTCGACAACAGATCGATAAGAAGGACTTTACTAGACACGGCTCGGAGACATCCTAGGACACATTAAAACCTTTGGCTCTGATACCATGTTTGTCACACCCCGAAATCTGATGAGCGCCACCGGCGCTCAACAGAGTAAACCCGACCGAGCAAGCATGTTAGGTTTCATTCTACCCAAGCTAACTCATGAATAAATAGGAGGTGGACTCCACTAATCAATTTCTATAAACATATAATTAACAATTTCCATTCCATTTTCATTAGCAACTTCATTCGCCGCTTTAAAGGTATTACAAATTTTGTACGTAATTGCCAAACATCAACATTTCTAGTTTAATTTTCAATGCCGACACTACCCAACACATGCCTACGGAGCCTCTAATTACAACTAAAGAAAATATTAAAATGCAGGAAACAAGGCTCTGGCTATACCTTACACAAATACCAAAATAGACTCCTGAATAAAAGTGACATGAGCCACGCAGGGCCCCAAGAGGAAATGGGCTCACAAATGCCGGTGTCGGAAAGTGGAGGACGTGCTACTGTCGAGCACTGGAGTACCTACTATAGAACTACTTACAATCATAACACGAATGTAGCGCCCCCGGCAAAAGGGACGTTAGTGCCATTTAATAGAACTAGTATGTATAACTAAACACCGACTAATTAGAAAGAACTATCAAACAAGAATAAAGATATCAAAAGTAAAACTCAAACGATTTATAAATGATCACAATGTTTTCAAATAAAAGCGATCACATAGCTTCCATATAAATTTCCATACCACTAGGATGTGTTTCATAGGCCGTCCAATGAGTTCACGTATCAATTATACACCAATGTTTTTCATAGACCGTCCATAGGGTTCACACACCATATTATATTATACACCTATGCGTTTTATTGACCGTCCATAGGGTTCACACACCATATTATATTATAAACCTATGCGTTTTATAGACCATCCATAGGTCCCACATGTTACAGAACACACCTATGCGTTTCATAGCCCGTCCATAGCTTCCACATGTTACAGTACACACCTATGCGTTTCGTAGTCCGTCCATATGTACACATGTCGCAGCATACACCTACGCGTCATAGCCCGTCCATAGGTCCCACATGTTACAATACGCACCTATGCGTTTCATAGCCCGTCCATAGGTCCCACAATAAAACAGATCAAAGGCATCACCAAGTACATTTATAATTCAGGTTCTCAACAATAGTACATTGATCACACTGGATTGTATCTACCACAAATATAGGGTCACAACACCAATTCATGTAAAGTATAAATAAATGCAAGAATCCAAAGTTCACTCTTACCACATTTACACAAGTATCGATAGAGCTCAATTTCTAAAAGACGGGGTTTTAGCCATACATACCTTGATTGAGCTTTCCTTAAGTTACTAAAACACTCCAAAACTCTAGCAATTCCAATCTACTATGAGACATAAAACAATTCAACACATATTAGAAAGATATTCATGAAACTAGCTCATCTGAGCATTTTATCTAACACTAGTTGAGCATCTAAATCTCAAATCTCCTTTTCAAGACTTTCTTTATTCCCTAACCCAATCTTTACTTATTTATGTTAATCAATCTTCCCATAAACCTAAGTTGTACATGCATGCATACATAATACTAAAATACCCAAGAATCATACCTCAATAACCCATCCTATACCCTAAACTCGAAATTAAAACCTAGGGCATAGAATTTTACCTCTTAGAGGAAGAACTTGCGATTGGGTTCTTTGATTCTTGAAGATTGATGCAAGATTTGGATCTGATGTGAATCAGTAGTAAATGACCCCAAATGAAGCCCCAAAGTTTATATATCAAAATGGGGTCGGGTTATGAAAATAAAAAAATAACCCTCCGATGTCAATTCTGCTATAGCAGAATGCACTGCATAATGGACATGCGGGCAGCAGAATGCACAGCAAAATCGGTTCCCAAAAATGAGCTACAGTGGTTCAATCTGTGGTCAAAATACGGACCGCATAACTAAAATGCGGACCGCAGAGTAAAAATGCGGATCGCAGATTTGACCTGACGCAGGATCGCATTTTCCAGCCTTTGGTAATTTGATCATAACTTCGTGTAGGAATGTCCAAATGACTAACGGTTTGAAGCATTGGAACCTAGAATCAAAAGGCTTTCATATTATATACTATTCACCATATAAAATCTTATACATATATGCGCTTTTCAAGTGGAGCCTTATGCGAATCTATTTGGAATTTTGGCCTATTTCGAAAATTTTCCCATTTGGCATACACCTAGGCTTCCATTTGGACTTCACATCACTTACTATAAGACCTATACTCATATTTACCAAGTCTAATTGATGTCCACCATGTTAATAGTGTTGAAACACGTTCTCAAGGCACTAAACTAAACGCGTGTTCATATTTGTAGGTTTTGATAAATGACAAACGACGCGCAATTGACATATGACGAGATCCAAGCACAAGCGCGCAATTGAAACATAACGAGGTTCAAGCCCAAGACGAACAAAGATCATGATCAAGCAAAGAAATAAAGTTATACATGAGTCGTTCTTTAATCGTGATCTTGATCCGACAATTTAACTCAAGACTTGGCTTCTCTCGTAAAATCATTTTTATCAGACCATGCATATTTAATTTAAAGCAAAATGATTTTCAAACATTTTATTTTAGCCAAAATGATTTTTAAACATGCCTATTAAATCTGGACAAAGATAATCGATTATGTACCTTATGATAATCGATTATGTTAAGACAATGTACACCAGATTTACAAAGCTGAACAATAATCGATTATGTACCTTATGATAATCGATTATGTTAAGGCAGTGTACATTAGATTTTTCAAAGCTACAAGATAATCGATTATGTACCTTATGATAATCGATTATGTTGAGGCAGTGTCCATCAGATTTTTCAAAGCTATAAAATAATCGATTATGCACATTATGATAATCGATTATGTTGAGGCAGTGTCTATCAAATTTTACAAGACTGTAAAATAATCGATTATGTACTTTATGTTAATCGATTATGTTAAGACAGTGTAGTCCGAAGTTTTCAAAATATATAAGATAATCGATTATCCTTATAGCATAATCGATTATGCAAATGACCGTTGCCAAAGTATTTTGAAACTCTGAAAGATAATCGATTATACACAATCTGATAATCGATTATGCTAAGTAAAATGTGCATATGATTTTTTGAACGTTGTCAGATAATCGACTATACACAATCTGATAATCGATTATGTTAAGTAAAATCTGAATATGATTTTTTGAACGTTGTCAGGTAATCGATTATACGATTTGGATAATCGATTATTCTGCTTAAAATCTGGGAATGATTTTTGAACGATTGGAAAATAATCGATTATGCAAATCAGATAATCGATTATCTTAGCACAAAATCAGTAATTCTTGATTGGCAATTAGGCAACGGTTGTGGGGGTTTTGAACACTATAAATACAACTCAAAATCAGTCTTCTAAGTACAAAAACTAATTATATTCTTGCTAAAGCTTGCATACTCTCATATTCATCATTTTCTATTCATTTAATAAGTTTTTGAGAGCCAAACTCTTGACGAAAGTTGTTGTGTTCTTGAGCGTATTTATTTTACTCATATCTACTCTTAAGGAGAGTCTTGTCTTGAGTGCTAAGTGTTTGTATACACTTGAAGGGAAGTGTTAATCCCTTGTGGTTGTAAGAAGGAACGGTTTCATTCCTTCGGTTGAAGTCTTGAAGTGTGGTATCTTCGAGCAAAGGTTGTTGAGGCTTGTGTGACTCAAGTTCTCAGTTTGTAGCGGTTTGTTAAGCACCCGTAAGCTTAACGAAGTTAGTGGAATCTCGAGAGAGTCTCTCGGGGACTGGACTAGCCACAGGTTGTGGTGAACCAGGATAATTTCAGTGCGTTCGTTCCTTATTATTTACTTACCGCACTTATTTCAATCCTGCAATTTTTAATTCCGCAAGTTTATATTGTTTTTTATTATAACGCTATTCACCCCCCCTCTAGCGTTAAGCGTATATTCAAACAATTGGTATCAGAGCCCAACTCTCTGAAAGACTTAACCGTTTGAGAGAAACAATCCATGGCTTCTACTCGTGACTCTAATGCAGGAATAGGTGAAGGACAATGCTCCACCAGACCACCACTGTTCGACGGCACAAACTATACGTACTGGAAGGAGAGGATGAGAATATTCATCCAATCGAATAATTTTCATCTATGGAAGGTTATGACGAAGGGAGAACAAATTCCAACCTAAAAGGTTGAAAATGAATGGGTTCCAAAATCCGAAGATGAATACGATGCGGATGATATCCGAAAAGTGCAGAACAACGCTAGAGCCATCAACTTATTATATTGTGCTGTAAATGCATTACAGAAAAATATCATGTTGCACAACGGCTAAGCAAATGTGGGATAAGCTGGAAATCACGTACGGAGGTACGGACCAGGTAAGAGAAGCTAAAATTGATTTTCTAACCCATGCATATGAACTGTTTCACATGCAGGAAAGCGAGAGGATCGATGACATGTTCGAACGATTTTCAAAAATCGTCAATGACCTACATGCTCTTAAGAAGACCTTCACGGATAAGGAACTTGTCCGAAATATTCTCCGAAGTCTCACTCCGGAATGGCGCTCCAAGGCCGGCGCGATTCAAGAGTCTATCGGCGTTTCAAATGTCACCATCGACGGACTAAGAGGTAATCTTAAAACCTATGAATCTACTATACTTAACCCTCCGTTTAATGATCAAAGGAAACAAAGAATCACCCTCAAGGAAAGCACGGCTCAACCTCAAAATGATGAGGACTCAAACAACGGAGATAACGAGTTTGGAATCGTTATTAAGAGGTTTCAAAAGTTCATGCGAAAAGAGTATGAACGAAAAGGCAAACAACAAGGAGATCAAGTAAAGTGCTATGGATGCGGAGAAATCGGGCACATTAAATCAAATTGCCAAAATGTCAAAAAGGAGAAGAAACCCTTCAAAAAACAACGAGCATACATATCTTGGGGAGGTGACTCCGGAGACGAATCAAGCGACGATGAAGAAGACGAAGCCGCAAATCTATGTCTCATGGCACACGAAGACAATCAAGAAGAGGTATGTCAAATTTCTTCAAAAAATTTCTTTTCTCTTGAGGAAATGCAAAATGCTTTTGATGAATTGTATAGTGAATTCATTAGAGCTTCCGAAACTGTTAGAGACGTAAAGAAAAATTCTTCTTGGAAAGAAAAAGATTTTGAAAAACAACTCTCTTTGAAAGAAAAAGATTTGGAAAAATTGATTTTGGAAAATGAGAAGTTGAAAGAAGAAAACAAATTTTTCGGCAAGAGAAGCGCCGACAAACCCGAGAGTTCTAGTAAAAACTGTATTCCTTGCATGCATCTAAAATATGAAGTAGAAAGACTTAAGGGCACCCTAGATAAGTTCAATTCTTCTCATAAAAATTTGAATGATGTTCTTGTCAATTTGAAATCGACCAAACATGGCATAGGTTTCAAAAACGAGCCTAAAGAAAAAGTTGAAGCCATCCCCCAACAACCCAAGGCTCAACCTAGGATAAATAAAATAAACATTCATCCTAGAAATAACCATCCTAGAATCAACATGCATCCTAGACCAAACACTAGAAGAAACTTTGAACATTTTAGAACGCCTAGAAATGGCCTTCAACAATCGCAACCTAGACATACTCGACCTAGAAACAATTATTCTAGAAACGCTGCATATCCTAGAACAAACAATAGGAGAAATGGTTTTCAAGGATTGCGCAATAGCCATATTTTCAAAAATAGAGCAAACGATTTTCGTACCTCCAACTACTACCAACCTAGAAGAATGCATAATCCTAATGTCATTTGTCACTATTGTAATCGAATAGGACATATTGCTCCTGCTTGTTTTACTAGTCACAGACACTTAACTGCATGTCAAGCACAACAGCAGTTTACACCTAACTCTCAAGGACCCAAAACAGCTTGGGTACCAAAAACTCATTGATTTGTCTTGTATGTATGTTTGAAGGGATCAAGTGTACTTTGGTACCTTGATAGTGGATGCTCCAAACACATGACCGGAGACGAATCCAAGTTCCTTCAACTAGAACACAAGGAAGGAGGAAACGTTATTTTGGAGATAACAACAAGGGAAAAATTATCGGCATTGGCTCGGTCGGTAAGAATGAATCTTCTTCCATTAAGCATATATTGCTAGTTAAAGGTCTAAAACATAATCTCTTGAGCATAAGTCAATTATGTGACAAGGGAAATCTTGTTTTGTTTGATTTGGAAGAATGCTTAGTTTTTCGTCGTAGTGATTTTAAAATTATCCTTCGTGGTTTTAGAATTGATAACATCTATATGGTTGATTTTGAAAACTCTTCATCAGAGTATGTGAATTGTCTTATGAGTAAAGAAGATGATATGTGGTTATGGCATCGTAGAATAGCTCATATCAACATGCATCTTTTAAACAAATTGGTTTCACAAAATTTAGTTATTGGTCTTCCAAATTTGAAATTTGAAAATGACACTATTTGTGATTCTTGTCAAAAAGGGAAGCAAACAAAAGCATCTTTTAAATCTAAGAATATTGTTTCAACTACAAGACCTTTGCAACTTCTTCACATGGATCTCTTTGGACCATCTCGCATTGAAAGTCTTGGTAGAAATCATTATGCTTTTGTTATTGTTGATGATTATTCTAGATTTACATGGACACTATTTCTTGCTCACAAAAGTGAGGCTTTTCAAAATTTTAAATGTTTTCTTAAACGTGTTCAAAATGAAAAGAACACAACCGTCACTTCCATAAGAAGTGATCATCGGGAAGAGTTCGATCACAATCTCTTCACGGACTTTTGTGACGAACTCGGTATTGAGCACACCTTCTCTGCTCCACGTACACCACAACAAAATGGAGTGGTGGAACGGGAAAATAGGTGTCTCGAAGAGATGGCTAGAACCATGCTCGATGAGGCTAAGATTCCCAAACAATTTTGGGCGGATGCCGTGAGTACGGCATGCTACATTTTAAACAGAGTAGTCATAAGGCCAATACTCATGAAAACTCCCTATGAACTCTATAAGGGAAGGAAATCTAATCTCTCCCATCTTAGAGTATTCGGTTGTAAATGCTTTATTCATAACAACGGAAAAGATAATTTGGGAAAATTTGATGCCAAATCGGATGAAGGAATTTTTCTTGGTTATTCATCACGTAGCAAAGCATATAGAGTATTCAATAATAGAACCGAAACTGTTGAGGAATCCCCTCATATTGTGTTTTCCGAAAATAATGCTCGCTTGGCGAGAAAGGATTCTGTTTTTGATCTTGCAGGTATTTTAAACACAATAAGTCCTCAAGACAAAGTACAAGAGGAAAATCCAAAGGAAATTCAAGATGAAATCTTGGAACAATCATCGGAGGAAGCGCCACCACTGGAGAAAGAAACGAAACTGCCCAACGCGTGGAGGACAATCAAAGACCATCCTCTCGACAAGGTAATTGGCGACATTGAACAAAAGGTAAGTACTCGAAACAATCTTAAGAACACCTTAGGACATACTGCTTTCGTTTCTCAAATTGAACCCTCAACCATTTCCGAAGCAATTAGGGATGAGCATTGGACCTTGGCAATGCAAGAGGAGCTTAACCAATTCAAACGAAATGACGTTTGGGAATTGGTGCCAAGACCCGACAATCATACCATAATTGGTACGAAATGGGTTTTCTGAAATAAATTAGATGAAAATGGTGTAATCACTAGAAACAAAGCTAGGCTTGTAGCAAAAGGTTACAATCAAGAAGAAGGAATTGACTATGAAGAAACATATGCACCCGTAGCAAGGTTAGAAGCTATTCGTTTATTACTTGCTTTTGCCTCTTCTATGAATTTCAATTTATATCAAATGGATGTAAAGAGTGATTTTCTAAATGGTTTTATTCAAGAAGAAGTTTATGTTGAACAACCCCGGGCTTTGAAGATTTTAAATCTCCCGATCATGTTTTCAAACTTAAGAAAGCCCTTTATGGTCTTAAAAAAGCTCCCCGAGCTTGGTATGAACGATTGAGCAAATTTCTTTTGGACAATGAGTTCATTAGGGGGAAAATGGACACCACACTATTTATTAAGCATAAAACAATAATATTTTATTAGTTCAAATCTTTGTGGATGATATTATTTTTGGTGCTACTAACAATGCTTTGTGCAAGGAATTTTCTGATTTAATGACAAGCGAATTTGAGATGTCTATGATGGGTGAGCTAACCTTCTTCTTGGGGTTGCAAGTGAAACAAATGAAAGAAGGAACTTTCATTTGTCAATCTAAATATTGCAAAGACTTGCTAAAACGATTTGAAATGAGCAACGCCAAAGCAATGGCCACTCCAATGAGCACATCCGATCATCTTGACAAAGATGAGAAAGGTAAGGAAGTCGACACAAAGAAGTATCGAGGTATGATCGGATCCCTTCTTTATCTTACTGCTAGTAGACCGGACATAATGTTTAGCGTATGTTTATGCGCTCGATATCAATCATGTCCGAAAGAGTCGCACCTAACTGCGGTTAAGCGGATAATGAAGTATCTTGTTGGTACTATAAATGTGGGACTATGGTATCCCAAAGGTTCTTCATGCCAACTTGTTGGCTATTCCGACTCCGATTTTGCGGGTTGCAAATTGGACCGCAAGAGCACTAGTGGCACTTGCCATTTTCTCGGTAGCTCTCTTGTCTCTTGGTTTAGTAAGAAACAGGTAAGTGTTGCGTTGTCCACAACCAAGGCTGAATATGTAGCCGCGGGGAGTTGTTGTGCTCAAATCCTTTGGATGAAACAACAACTCTCGGACTATGGACTAAGTATCGATCATATCCCTCTTAGATGTGATAATACTAGCGCCATAAGCTTCACGAAGAACCCCGTTCTTCATTCAAGAACAAAACACATTGAAATTAGGCACCACTTTATTAGAGATCACGTTCTCAAAGGTGATGTCAAAATTGAGTTTGTTGAAACCAAATCTCAATTGGCCGACATTCTCACAAAGTCTTTAGAGAAAGAGTCCTTTTTCCGAATTTGTAGTGAACTCGGGATTCTTGACTCCACGTTGATCTAAGTCATGCATTGCTTTTTTTTTTGTTTTTCATTACTAACTTGAGCGTCGGAGGTGTCTAATTCTGTTTTGCAGGCATCGCCCCAAAGACAGGGGGAATTATAAAGCACTGGTGCAGAAAAATCGATCTCTTTTAAGAATAATCGATTTCTCTTAAGTACATAATCGATTATCAAGTATCAATAATCGATTATGTTAACATTATATTGTCCCTTTTATAATTGCGATTTTTGGTTAATCAATAAACAAATTATTTACTAATGTTTTTTACTAATGTCAAAAGGGGGAAGAATAAGGGCTATGCACTTAATATTTATTGGCATAAATTGAGGGGGAATTCATATGTTGAGGGGGAACTAATTGCATATCTATATACTTGTCTTGGATCGTCATTATGAATTATCGAACATGCATATCCCGATATTGGTTTGCCATTATCAAAAAGGGGAAAATTGTTGAAACACGTTCTCAAGGCACTAAACTAAACGTGTGTTCATATTTGTAGGTTTTGATAAATGACAAACGACGCGCAATTGACATATGACGAGGTCCAAGCACAAGCGCGCAATTGACACATAACGAGGTTCAAGCACAAGACGAGCAAAGATCATGATCAAGCAAAGAAATAAAGTTATACATGAGTCGTTCTTTAATTGTGATCTTGATCCGACAATTTAACTCAAGATTGGCTTCTCTCGTACCATCATCTTTATCAAACCATGCATATTTAATTTAAAGCAAAATGATTTTCAAATATTTTATTTTAGCCAAAATGATTTTTAAACATGCCTCTCAAATCTGGACAAAGATAATCGATTATGTACCTTATGATAATCAATTATGTTAAGACAATGTACACCAGATGTACAAAGCTGATAAATAATCGATTATGTACCTTATGATAATCGATTATGTTAAGGCAGTGTACATTAGATTTTTCAAAGCTACAAGATAATCGATTATGTACCTTATGATAATCGATTTTGTTGAGGCAGTGTTCATCAGATTTTTCAAAGCTATAAAATAATCGATTATGCACATTATGATAATCGATTATGTTGAAGCAGTGTCTATCAAATTTTACAAGACTATAAAATAATCGATTATGTACTTTATGATAATCGATTATGTTAAGACAGTGTAGTCCGAAGTTTTCAAAATATAAAAGATAATCGATTATCCTTATAGCATAATCGATTATGCAAATGACCGTTGCCAAAGTATTTTTAAACTCTGAAAGATAATCGATTATACACAATCTGATAATCGATTATGCTAAGTAAAATCTGCATATGATTTTTTGAACATTGTCAGGTAATCGATTATACACAATCTGATAATCGATTATGTTAAGTAAAATCTGAATATGATTTTTTGAACGTTGTCAGGTAATCGATTATACGATTTGGATAATCGATTATTCTGCTTAAAATCTGGGAATGATTTTTGAACGATTGGAAAATAATCGATTATGCAAATCAGATAATCGATTATCTTAGTACAAAATCAGCAATTCTTGATTGGCAATTAGGCAACGGTTGTGGGGGTTTTGAACACTATAAATACAACTCAAAATCAGTCTTCTAAGTACAACAACTGATTATATTCTTGCTAAAGCTTGCATACTCTCATATTCATCATTTTCTATTCATTTAATAAGTTTTTGAGAGCCAAACTCTTGACGAAAGTTGTTGTGTTCTTGAGCGTATTTATTTTACTCATATCTACTCTTAAAGAGAGTCTTGTCTTGAGTGCTAAGTGTTTGTATACACTTGAAGGGAAGTGTTAATCCCTTGTGGTTGTAAGAAGGAACGGTTTCATTCCTTCGGTTGAAGTCTTGAAGTGTGGTATCTTCGAGCAAAGGTTGTTGAGGCTTGTGTGACTCAAGTTCTCAGTTTGTAACGGTTTGTTAAGCACCCGTAAGCTTAACGAAGTTAGTGGAATCTCGAGAGAGTCTCTCGGGGACTAGACTAGCCACAGGTTGTGGTGAACCAGGATAATTTCGGTGCGTTCGTTCCTTATTATTTACTTACCGCACTTATTTCAATCCTTCAATTTTTAATTCCGCAAGTTTATATTATTTTTTATAATAACGCTATTCACCCCCCCCCCTCTAGCGTTAAGCGTATATTCTAACAAATAGTATATAAAAACATTATAATAAGCCTGCGTAACACTACAAAATCTTAAATTACTTAGCGGATTTTTTTCCGGGTCTTACATATACCCTTTTGGGGGTAGGAAAAAGGAGGAGTAACAGTTCTGGCGACTTTGCTGGGGACAAGAACCCGGAACTTTTGGTTCATGGTTCAGAATTCGAGCTCAGTTAAATTGTTATGTTTGGCTTTATCTGATTTTTGCTACATGTTTGGGCCTAGTGTGCTAAGTGTTGCTTTTACCGCTTCAGTATTCTATGAATTGTATATAAATTGTTATGAAACCCATCTTCTCTCTGAGTCTTCTGAATCATTAAGAAGGATGCACTTCATGTGACTTTTTTTTTTCTAGAGTCCAACCCCATTTTAGAACGAGGTTCGGATAAGTTGCTAAGCCGGTGAAGCTTCTGTATTCCCGGTACATTGCCTCCCCCTCGGCTCAAGCTGTCTGCTCGGGTAAGCCAGTTCTAGTACAACAAACACAGGTTTTGAACGTAGAATAACTCAGCCTCATGTCGAATCCCTAGCAGTAACGTTTTGTTTGCATCATGTGCATTTGACTTTGGAGACTCAACATAGGGGTTGATTCTGTCTAGTACATGTGTTCCTGAAATGAAAAAGATCATCCTGATGTATATTACTTGCTACTTGTGCATTTATTTGCTTTGGACTTGCATGCTGACCGTCTTTTGAATATTGCGAAAAATTGAAAAGCAAGAAAAGAGAAGAGGAGAGAAATAGCAGTGTAGAGGGTTAAGAGAGTTAATCACCTGTTTTGAAAATACCAATGTCCAAATAGCATCGAAACTCTATCGAATGTCTGGAGAAAATGAAAAAAGAGAGAGGAAATTTTTTTTATGGATCGTCTTATTTGCTAATGAAATGGAAAAAATAGTCTTGTTTTCAAAAAAAGTTCATTATATTTTCCGATGAAATAAAAAAAAGAAAAGAAAAATAATCTTATGTTCAAAAATAGTTTATTTTATTTGCCAATGAAATGAAAAAAAGAAAGAAGAGAAACATAGTCTTGTTTTCAAAATTAGTTTGTTTTATTTGCCCGAACTACGCCAGTTTGATTCTCACAGGGTGTGGGATACGTAGGCAACCCCCATCGGGTCCAACTTTCCTTTTTGCAAAAATAGCCAGAAAAGAAGAATTTTTCTTTCTATTTGAAAATAATTAAGGTGATGCAATTCTTGTCAAAAATAGCTAAATGTCCATAATAGGGCTCCGGAAGGCTGCTTTTGCGAGAATAGTCCCTTTGGTCATTTTTCTGATTTTGGCCGATTACCCAATACAGCCTTAATATCTTCGCCCCCGAGGTGCTGAAAGGATGTGTTCGCAAAACGGGGCCTTTTATTTTAATTTGAAAAAAATAAGAAAAAATGTCAGCTTTATTTTTAGTTAAATAAAACTTGATTTTTGCTTAAGATGAGCACCAATGAAATTGAACCTTTCACAGTACTTAATGAGATCCCCTTAAAGCTTCACATGTGGTTGAATGATCTGTGAAAAGATGATAAGGAAACAATGGTTAACGTCCTGGCAGGTCTCGTTGGATACTGAATATCAAGCCAAGATTGGATATCATCGAAGCTTTAATACCTTTTTGGGACCCAACTCGCAATGTATTTTGTTTCTCTAACTTTGAGCTTACACCCACTCTTGAGGAAGTCGCGGGTTATGCGGGCCTTAATGGAAACCTGAGATGTCAATATCCTTTGTCACCAAGATCGGTATCTCCACACCGATTTTTGGATCAACTGAGTATTAGTCGGGATGTTCAGAATTGGGAATTATCTAAAGGATGTTCAACTCTCCTGTTCTTGTACCAACGTTATGGTAATCCTCGAGGTTTCGAATAGTCAAACCTTGGGCTGACCCATGCCGGAAATAGAAACAAATAGGAAGCAATGCGGGGTTTGGCATTCATTGTAGCATTCTCGGGGGTTGTGATATGTCCACGAAAATATGGTATGATAGAAATGGGCCTCGTAGGGATGATTGATGTTGCAATCAAGAAGGCCAACAACACTGTGGTTCCCCTGATCTTGTCAGAAATCTACCGAGCCTTGACTATCTGCCAGGAAGGATGAAAGTTCTTCAAAAGTTGCAGTATGTTACATCAATTGTGGATGCAGGAACACCTCTACCACCGGGTGAGATATATGAACTAAGGTTTGACCGTTTTAAGTTGCATCGAAGAATTTGAAAAATGAGTAATGGGTGTTGAATTTCCTGAAGGTACTGAAGCTTGACTTATACAATTAAGATCCTTGACTACCGATAAAATTGAATGGGCATTTGGATGGCTTCCTGTCACTGAGGCTATATACATGTCGGCTGGAAAGTATTATATTCTCTTAATGGGCATCCAGAGTATCTAGCCCTATGCTCCCCACTTGGTATTGCGACAATTAGGAATGTTTCAAGTCGTCCCTAATGATGGAGACGTGAGTAAACAAGTCATTGAGTTGGGCCCAAAAGCCGCATTTCCAGAAGATAAAATTTGCAAGCCATGGAATTAATGTAGATTTCTCGAGCCTAGAACCATGGTTCCAGATACAGCTAGAGGTGAAATGGACCCTAAGTGTAATGTCTGGTTCGGGAAAATATTCCAGATTCCCCAAAGACCTGCTAAGAGAGCCCATGCTTAACAATTTACTGCCGACTCACAAGAACAATGGGGTTGGTTGGCAAAAGAAGAAAGCTACAGGGCAAAAATAAGAAAGCTAGAAAGACAAGTTATGGACCTGCAATTTGAAAATGGTGTGCAAGTTGCTGCTGATGAGGGAGAAAAGAAAAGATTGACTCAAGAAAATGAGGCTCTCGAGGCTCAAATTTGGAAGATGAAAATAGCTGCCAGAAATTCAGAGAGGAGTCGAGCAGACAAAAGATTTATAAGCGGCCTGAAAAGAAAGCCCTCAAGTGCCAAGACGACCTAGAAAAGTCAAATGTTAGTCTAGCAAAAGCACGGGTTCAACAATGAAAACAATGCCAAAGGTCGGGCTCAATTTGTGCAACAAATGAAGAGAAAATATTAAGGGACAATCACTAGCCTAAAACGAAAGGTAGCTGCTCTTGAAAATGAGGCAACCAAATAGGCTAGGGATTTCAAAGCTGATAGGGATCATTGTTATGATCTTATGGACCAAATGGGGGAAGGGATACAATAGTTCTAAAGTCAAAACCTTTGTGATTCTCAAGTGTTAGAAGCCAAGAGTGAACAGATAGGGCGGTTTCTTCGAGAAAAAGAAAGAATTAGAGAGAGAATCCTAGCTATTGCTGATTACATTACGGTAAAATGCCATAAGTGCGAGTATTTGACTCACACCACTTTCTTCGCTGCAGCGATGACTTTTGTCAAGAAAATTATGAGTGATTTGGATCACTTACAAGGGGATTTTGTAGATAGGCTCGCGGGAAAACCGAATGATGTCTCGTGGGCAACAAGAGCAATTGAGGCTTTAATGTATTCCTGATTTCTTGAGTCTGTATTGTCTTTCTATTAAAGTCTGTCAGTCTGTCTTTGAGTTTGTATTTCTTTGAGTTTGTGGATTATTTGTTTTTTAGTATTTATTTCATATTTTTGTCAGAGTTTGTTAGTTTTCAAGTCGTTTTAATCAAAGTTTGTTATGAAAAATTGAAAATTCAAAAAAATGTTCTATTATTTTTTACATTTTATCTCCAAGAACTACGCTTGGTCTGATTCAAAGGGGGTCATGTTACATATTCAATCTCCATAGGATTCGGTCATAACCTAATGAAAAAGAGAAAAAGAAAAGAAAGAGAAAACAAGAGAGAAAATAAAAGGAAAAGGAGAGGAAAAAACAAGAGAGAAAAAGAAAAGGAGAGAATAAAAGAAGAGAAAACAAAGGCAAGAGTGAAATGAAGGAAAAATAGTTTGCAATTGGATATAAGGAAAAGGCCGGGATGACGCAAGAAGCCGAGCAAATACATAATCGAAACCGTTAACTGCTTAGGTGCATTCATTCCCCAAAATGTGCGATTACCAATCTGTTAAATTCTGTAACGCTAACAAATTTTGTTAAATTCATAGCAGAAGGGTGGTTAGTTTGTGGTTCTTAGGGTCAATCGTCCATACAACACAAGGTCAAAGAGCAAGGCAGTCATAGCTGACAGAGGGTTGAACATGGGTGTTACTGATCCGTCTAAGGGAATTGTTGAATTAGAACCCGAGTTGAAAGAAGAGGTACTGAGATTGAAAAGACAAATGACCAAAATGTACCAAGCTTGGACTAGTGGGTGTCCTCCACCATTAATCCTCGATGCCCAACATTATGCTCCAGAAGCAATTGTCAAAGTCTCGGTCCATACCCTCACGCTCCTCATATTGAGCCTCCCGGTGAGACTATGAAGCTTGCTAAGACAATGGATCAAGATTAGATATCCAGAAAGATGGAAGGGTTTAAGATGCCGAAGTTTAATTTGTATGATAGGCAGGGAGATCCAGTAGCCCACATGAGGGATTATTGCAATGAAACAAGAAATGTCGGTGAGAAAGATGAGTTGCTAATGGCGCATTTCAGTAACAGCCTGACTGGGGCATCTGTGGAATGGAATAATCGTCAAGATGTTGGGAAGTGGCATACGTTGGGCGATATGGCTCAAGATATTGCGACATTTTCAGTACAATAAAGACATTTTGCAAAACCATTCCTCCCTATCTCAGACAAAAAAGAAACCCAAGGAAAGTTTTAGGGAATTTTGGGTCAGATAGAATGAACATGTTGCTCAGGATAGTCCTCCCATTGATAGAAAAGATATTGTTGAGCCCCACCAACAATAGGGCCCAATGGTCATTCCTGCTAGGCGTCTTCAACCTCAATTCCGACACCAAACCTCTCCCCGAGCTTGACTAATCTACTTCAGCATTATCCTCTGAAAAATGATCGGTCATATGTCCAACCACTAGGCCGGCGACAGTTTCAGTGGTTGTTCTTGCTAAACACTTTAAGCCTCATCATCAACCCCTTGGATATCCCTGTACATCATATGTTCCATATCCACAAGGCCCGCACCACGCCCACAAATGTCTCACCCTTCCCCACGAGCTTATATAAACACCTGGAACAGGCTTTCGGCCTAATCAAGCACTTAAGAATGAGAGGTTGATGAATAAGAAATACTACACTCCATTGGGAGAGCCATACGCCAATATGTTCCAGAGACTAAGGAATTCGGACATATTGAAGCCGATCCAGATAAAAATGCCAAACCCTCTTCCAAGGAAGTTTGATTTTTCCAAAAGTGCGCATATTGCTCAGATGCCCTGGGGTATGAGATAGAGAAGTGTTGGAATCTGACAATGTGATTCAAAAGCTTATTGATGCAGGCAACCTTGTCGTGCCAAATCCATATACAGTAGACACCAGCCAAAGTCCATTGCCTGTACATATTAAGACGTACATGGTGGGTATGATTTATTTTGAAAAGGAATATGAGAATTCTTTTGGGAGACTCGGAGGCCCACATGATGCTAAGCTTTTAGCGGTATCAGAGGTTGATCTTGAAAACGGGTCGGCAAAAGGAACCCAAAAGCAATTTGTTAAGAACAATGTGATAAAGACTTGTGAAGTTCCTAGTATTGTTGATGCAGAAATTAGTGGCTGAGATGTTGAGTTTGTGGATTGGAAAGACGCTCTTTTCTTGGTTAGCCAGGGAGGAGTTTTGTTGGTTCATGTTGTTGTCATTTCTCTTGTCCGGGTTATTTCAGGGTTGTAATCCGAATATTTTCTTGTAATTCAAACCCTTCTATCCTTTTATTATTTCTAGTTCCTTTAGTCATAGAATCTTATTTAGTGTTATCTAGGTTTTTTAGGGTTGTACAACAGTTTATGTATCTTGTTTTGTTGTTTAAACACTTTCATCGTCTGTGTAATGCAATTCTCTATTTTCTGCCATTTCTAGTCATTTCTTTTAGTTCTCTTCTCCTTTTACAGTTCTTTTTATGCTGGTTCTAGTGACATGACATGCACGCATAATTGTCAGCCTAGTTTTAAAAGTTATTTTAGTCATGAAGCATTGAAACAACGTTGAACATGTAGGGACACTTGAGGGAAATAGGAGTAGATTTGGACATTTTGAGATCACTTCAAGCCCGAATTGTGTGAAACTGAGGAAGATATAATATAAAGAAACATTATGCTTCATGCCGCATCAGTTTGAAGTTAAAAGAAAGTATTCCCAAATTGGCAGGGCTCATTCGTGATAATGAGAGTAAGAATGTTTCCCAATGGTGCTTTGTAAAATGAAGAAGGCGAATGTGGGAATATGGTTACAAAGTCTAAACAATCAAAAGATGTTACAAATGTTTGTTTAATTGTGTTGTTTGTACTTGGTATGTTTTGAATATTGGAATGACGAAGGCATTTGGTTCTTCTATCTAATCACCTTATCATTCGTTGCCCTTTTGAGCCTTATTTGTTTTCTTTCATACCCCTCTTTCAGAATCAGTAGTAAAGATAAGAAACACAAGCATGAAAAATAAGTAAAGGAAAAAGAGAAAAGAAAAAGAATGAAAAGAGAGTGAAGAAAAAGAAGAAGAAAAGAAAAAAAAAGAAGCAAAAAAAAAAGAAAAAGAAAAAGAAAACAACAAAAAAAACAACAAAAAGTGAATAAAAGAACAAGAAAGAAAACAAAAAAAGAGAGAAAAGGGAGGGAAAAACACAACAATAAAGTAATTTCTATGACATGAACTACGTTTGACCTGATTCCTTTTAAGGATACGTAAGCAGCCTCATGGTTCCGTCTCATCATAACGAAAATCCAAAATTCCTCGAACAAGAAACTGGGGCAGAAGTTGTGGTTATGCAAGAAACCTGATTCCGAAAGTTGTAATTTTGAACACATTTGAATTGTTTTGAGTCTTTTGATACTCTTTCTTTCTAACCATATCTAAAAGCCCACATTACGGTCCAAAGAAAGATCTTATGATCAGTCTTCGATAGATGCCAAGTCAAGAGAGTAGAGGTGAATCATATCAGGGGCAACGCTCCGGTCTAAACAAGGGAAATCAAGAATGAGAGAGTTGTGTTGATGAAAACCCTCACGGGTACCGCAAGGCGATGAAAGATGAGAGAAATAAAAAATGAGAGAGTCTTAATGGTAAAAACCTTCACGGGCACCATAAGGCGACAATAATTTGAGAGAAAGAACAAATGAGAGAGGCTTGATGGTGAAAATCCTTCGTACACTACAAGTCGAATAGGGACTGTGAATCAAATCAAACAATCGGATCATTGAAGCCCAGTTTCACGGTTTAAAGGTACAACAAGAATTAAACATCTGACTTGCTTGATGGAATAGGTTACAGGTGCCTGTCATGGTCATTAGAGTCGGTATCCGTATATGATAGGTTTCCACTTTGTTGTGTTCTTGTTAGGAATAATCTCTTTTCTGTGTCCTTCACTCTGTTCCTTTTTTATGTTTACTTCCTCCTCCTAAGACTATTTGGTCATAACAAGTGAGAACTGACTTCAAAATCTGCCACCAGCTTTCCAGTTGAATAAAATGGGATTTGGCTAGCACATCAAAGTGTCATAAGTCAGAAAAATAATATTAATCACACGGAGTTGGTAACAGTCAACATACTTTGGGATCCTTGTGAAATACAAAGGCTTGGTATATATCAATTTATGAAAAATGCAACAGATGAAGGGTTAGGGTGAGAAGATCAAAGGTGTTTCCTGTCATAAGTTTGACAAAAGGGTGGTAAACCAGTAACGAGAAAGACCTTCCAAGCAGTAATCAAAGTTATCATGGCAAATGAGGGAGCCGTAGAGCTCAAGGACAGGACCAGTGCTTTAGAAAGATCAGCATACGCAATGAGGGGTTGACAACTGTCGTGCTTGCTCACGTGAGACACAAAGGTTGGTAAAGGTCAGTTCAAGAGCAATACAACAAACATATGGAATAGGGTTTGAACGGAGAGGAGGTATGTTCTGTGTTAAGGGTGACAAAGGAAGTGGTAAGTCAAGAAACGAGCAAGGTCAGTTATCTTGACAAGTGAAGGAGTAACATACCTTAAGGTCAAGGCTAGTGGTTAAGTTAAAAAGAAAAATATATACACGGAGTGGGGTCAATGGACGTACTTTGGGATTCATGTGAGACACAAAGGTTGGGGAGATAACAGTTCATGCAATGCAACAAATAGAGGATATTGGTCTGAACAGAGAAAAGGTATTTTATGTGATGAGGATGACAGAAAAAGGGGTTAGTACATAAACAAGCAAGGTCTTCGAGTAGAAATTAGTCATCATGGGAAGTGTAGGAGCAATCTCCCTCAAAGTTTAAGGCCACAAGCCAACCATCACATTTAAACTGAAAAGATTTTTCTTTGATTGAAACAAGGGCAGAAAATTTCATTTGTTTCGGGGGAACTCTCCATAGAGGATAGATCAAGCACCAAAACAGGTTTGACCATAAACTTTCAGGAACCTCATGGAAAATGGTACTTAGTTTAAATTTCAAAACAATCATGAGTAGCGTAATTTAGCATAAGTGTATCTCAGAGGAATATAAGTGGGACATAGTTTTAAAATTTTCTTTAGATAATAAGATATAGCGGAAGTCCTACCTTCAGTAGATATAACTTAGGTTAAAACTGTCTTTTAACTAGAAGTTGTCAGGACCCTCCTAGATAATGGGGAATAGTTTAAGACCCTCTTAGATAACAAGATTTAGCGGAAGTCATACCTTTAAAAGATGTAGTTTAGATTTAAAGTTGTCGTTTAGTTAAGAGTTGTCAGGACCCACTGGATAATGAGACCTAGCTTTCAAATTCTTAGTAGTATTTGGTAATATGATTCAGTCTTACACTGACATATGTGTCTAGTCACCAAGCTAGGGCAGAAAAATTTTCTTTATTTTGTCTGTTTTTGTCGAAATTAGGTGCCCACTTGGAGAACGGGGAGAAGTAATTCAAGTTCAGCAATCAAGAGCACGCCTTGAGAGCATGGGAATACATTCAAGTGCAGCAGTCAGGAGCCCGCCTGGAGAACAAGGGAGTACAATTTAAATTTTAGCTTTCAAATTCTTTGTTTTGTCTATTTTAAAGTCAGGAGCCCACCCGGAGAGCATGTGAATACGTTCAAGTTCAGTAATCGGGAGCCTGCCTGGAGAGCATGGGAATAAATTCAAGCGCAACATTCAGGAGCCCGCTTGGAGAACATGGAAGCACAATTTAAAATTTAGCTTTCAAATTCTTTGTTTTGTCTATTTTGAAGTCAGGAACCTATCTAGAGAGCATGGGAATACTTTCAAGTTCAGCAATCAAGAGCCCGCCTGGAAAGCGTGGAAATACTTTCAAGCACAGCAGTCAGGAGCCCGCCTGGCAAACAAGGGAATAAAATCCACTTTTTAGCCTTCAAGTTCTTATTGATATTTGGTTATGTGGTTCGTTTCACACTTACATGTGTGCCCAGATATCCAAATTAGGAGCCCTCCTGGAGAGCATGGGAATACATTTCAAGTTTAGCAGTTAGGAGCCCGCCTGGAGAGAATGGGAATACATTCAAGTTCATCAGTCAGGCATCCACCCTGAGAAATAAAAAACATTTCAGTTAACAACTCTAGGCGGCGAAAGATGGATCCCACCAGGAGAATACAAGACAACAAGAAATACAAGATCAAGTTTGAAGATATAGATAGGACGTTTGCAATTCATAGATCATAGCTTAGTATAGATTCTTTCTATTTTTATGGGTTGTAATAAGGGGTTTCATTAAGTAGTAGCAGCAGCAGCAACAGTGAAATCACAGCTTCATGATAGTCCAAGCTACCAGACATTCTCGAACTACACTAACTTGATTCCCTTTTAGCCAAGGATATGTAGGCGATCTCAAAAGCAGGGTGCGGTTAACTCTTTCAAAAATCCTTGATACAGAGTATTCAAACGGGCAAAAATCGCTTGTATCCGCTCACTTTATCTTTGCACGAAAACTATTTGTTTTTCCAAGCAAAGAGGGGCAGCAGTGAGCACGTGTTTTTTTCATGTATGAATTTCTCCCATAAATTCAAAAAATACAGTTTTCTCAGTATTTACAATTTTGTTGATTTTTTGGCATTGGATGTTAATTGATTGCATTTTGTCTGTACATTTTAATTCATAAAAAATAAAATAAAATAATATATGCTACATGCACATTTAGGAGTTAATTTTGCACTTTAAGAATTATTTAGCAATTAGTTTGTTTAATAAGAAGTGGAAAATCACAAAACAACTCATTTTTGCATTTTTAATTTTGAGTTTCAATTTTTGTAGTTTTTCTTTAAATTTGGTATTTAGTTATTTGTGGTAATTAATTGGAGCAAAGTAATTTAATTTTGTAGGATAATTCTTGAGGAATTAATTTAGATTATTAGTTTTAAGTTGAAAAGAAAAAAGAAAATCAAAAGAAACTGAATCTCATTTGTAAAGACCCAAATTTGGGCCAATTCTTGTCCAAATTTTACCCCTGAGATCCGCCCAAACCGCCCAAATTCTAGCCCAAACCCATTCCCGTACCCGGTCCGACCCCCCTAGTTTAACAAAACGATGTTATTTTGATTAGGATCAATCCCAGCCATCGAGGTTTGATGATTGGACGTCTGGGAAGCTGGGATCAATTTGTATTTAAATGTGCAAATGGATCCCGCCCCTCAGAACCCCCTACCCTCTCTGCCTCTCACCTACTTATCAGAGACCCCTAACACCTCCGCCTACCACCGCAAACCTCCAGCCAAAACTCGCCTCCGCCGGCAACGAGTATCCATCTCAAACAAATTAACATCACAAGCTCACCTCGACTCCCACCCCCACCCCCCCCCCCCCCCCCCGCCCGCATAACGAATCTACTAATATTTTCCTTTTAATAACTACCAAATCCTTCAAATCTTAGAATTTATGGTTCCTGACCTAAAGGTCAAAGATAACTTCAGCCATGCTAGTTCATCCATCCTAAGTTCTCTGAGTTTCCAGGGTATGATTGATCTACAAATGACGTTACTCGTGTATTCTTGTCGAAGAGCAGGTGAGTTGCACCATTTTTGTGTTAAAGAAAGTGTGTCTAATGATTTCAAACTTAAGTCGGTAAGTTTCTTTTCCCTCTCTTTCTTCGTTTCATTTGTCCTTGCTGCTCGTTTTTTCTCTTTTCTTTTCCTCTTCTCCAACGTGTTTTGAATGAAGTCATTTTCAAGGATTAGTTCCCTTTGGGGATAGTTTATCCCAGGTAGTTGTAGTTGTTCTCATCTCTAATTCTCCTTCTCAAAATACTAACCATTGTCTTTTGTTTGCATATAAAAGCGCATATAACTTGCCTTAGAAGGTAGAGAAGAGAGCTGAAGAGTCATTCTGAAAAATCCGAGAGATATAGAGAGCTGAACACTCAAAAGACATCATGATTTTAGTGTTCTACAGAGATTTGGAGGCATAAATTTCAGGAAAAAAAATAATAATGTCAAAAGTCTCCAAAATCACTGTTCCATTGAGTCTTCTTCTCTGATTTTCTGAAGTGTTCATTTACTGGGACACCTTCTGGTGTATCAGGGGTGTAAATGGATTAAATTGCGGTTTTGAAAGTGCTAGTTCAAGTTTTCCTTTCTTTGTTCTGTGTTTACTGTTCCATCAGTTGGTGTCAAGCTGTTTTGTTGGTGGTTTCTCATTACTGGGTTCTGTTGCTGTTCTTCCTGCTGCTCAATTTTTTCCTCTTTATTTTCCTTATTCCCAGGTACACATTACTGATTCTAAACATATACAAATGGCTCATATGATTTGAAGAAATGGAAATCAAGGAATGTGATAGTATTTGTGCTCATAGTTATAATATTTGTGTTCATAGTTAGCCTTGTCTTCCTCTTGTTTTGATTACTTGCAATCTTTTGTTATTCAAAATGTAATAGAAATTGGCATTTAACGCTTCATATGTTATTTTCTAGATTAGTGAAGTAATTGAAAATTAATTATTATGTGTTACTTATTTTGTTGATCTGGACTGTAACGACTTGGTTTGTTTTGATTTTCTTCTTAAAATTGTTAAATAAGTATCAGATTTGCAGTAATGTATACCTTATATACAAGTATGGATTAAGAGTCACCGTTATCAGGTTTTTGCATGAGCGGTCAATTGCATCAGCAATTCGAATAGATTTTGGGGTCTACTTTAAAGTTCGGAGGTTAAAATCCATTCCAGGATTAGCTCAGTGTCATTTCTCTTTTGTCTTTGAGTTTTGAATTTAATCCTTTATCTTGTGTGTTGAAGTTAAAAGGGGTCACTTCAATTTGTTAGTAAAATAGTTATGCAATGCTTGTTTGAAAATTTCCAATTGGTTAAATGCCTTAAATCGAGATCTAAAAAGTTCAATAGTTGGTGGTTCTCTTATTTTATCTTGAATGGTGTCAGTGATTAAGGTCTGTATTTTTGTTTGGATCTTTGTGCTACCAAGATTCAAAAAAATCTCGAGGTGCTTAAGACTCGAACTCCTATCGAATCATACGGTAGTCATAGCATTGGCCTTCTGAAATTGCTTCGCTTCAGGTGTCCACCTGGTATTGTGGAGATTCAATGTCGAATCCCTCACGCCAAAATATAAATAACATACATTCAGGGATTTGGGCTCATACTTGGGCACAAATGAAACAATTTCTTTCAAGTGGAATTGAGATCAGACTGTTCACGTTGGGCCGCCGGGTTCGTTGTATAGTGAAACTAGCCCCTCCCCACGTGAGCCCTTAATTAATAACTTAGGATTTCCATTATGTTTAATTTTGATTAATTGGCCTTCTGCAGTATATTGGAGGTGAGCCATAGTAGATAATAAATAGTCTATGGCCCTCCGAACTCTTAGTCTAAATATCCCATAAAATGGAATCAAGGTGTTCCGTGCCGAACAAAAATATTAAATTGCACGGCCCTCATTTTGATTATTATTTTTTTTATCCGGGGTGCGCCATTTAGCAAATTCCATGGCCCTCGCAAGTTGCGAACGCGTAGTTGCTTTAGGCGCATATTTTAATAATATTACCTTATTAAACCCGGGTGTGCATTTCATGTAATCTAAATCCAAATATTAAAATGTTGAATAAAATATGTTCCGGATTGCGGGTGCATTTTCATGTGGCGCGATCCAAAGACATATTTTAAACGACGTTCAATCTTTAAAAATTAATTAAAAGCGGTTAAATGTTTAAAATGACATCATAGGTTAAAATGTGTTTCTAAAATCAGATAATTAAGCCGAACATAACAGTTGAGTGACCGTGCTAGAACCACGGAACCTAGGAATGCCTAACACCTTCTCACGGGTTAACAGAATTCCTTACTTAGATTTTTGATTCGTGGACTGTTAAACAAAATCATCCCTTTCCTCGATTCGGAATTTAAACCGGTGAATTGGGACACCATAAATCTCCCAAGTGGAGATTCTAAATCTTTAAACAAATAATCTCATTTTTGATTGTCCTTTAATTGGAAAAATTTCCTATTCCTTATACCCTCCCGGGGTTAGGAAAAAGGAGGTATGATAGGCACTTTAGCAAGATTCAACCATTGAGACTAGGCGTTACATTCTGTATCGATTGTATTCAGGTGTACTAACACCAATGGATTCTCTTTCTATTTTAGCTCTTAGCCTATCGATGCTAACTAAACTAAAAAAATTATAAAAAAACTACCTACACCCGGTTCAAGCTAAAACCTTAAAAAAGAACCGTGGCCAAAAGAAAAACCAAGGGGGAGTTACTACACTATCTAACAATAAAAATAAAAAAATCTTTTTGGCATTTTTCCTAGACCGCTTCCCTCTAGAAAATTGTCTAAAGGATCCGTCATCAGGAAGAGTCTCAATATTCCCTTTTTTTTCCTTTTTTCGACTTAGTCCCTCAAGAACCCTGCCGAAAGAGATCCATCATCGGGACAAGTCACTTACCTACTTAAACTTACCTAATGAAACTATTAATAGAAACACCAAAAAAAAACAATCAAAGAAAAATAAAAAAATCAAACAGTCAAATAGTTACAAATACATACATACATTGAAGTATCCCCAATCCTACACTTAAAATGTAGACATGTCCTCGTGGCATAAAAAATTGAAAAACAGTGAGTTAAAGGAACTTCCATGAAAGATCACTGCTGACCGGAGACGGCGTCTGGGTTCACATTGCAAGCACTACCCAGAGCTCTTAGCCAGCCTAAGAATTTCTTCTCCGACTTTACCTGCCGGTATGCCACCACGTCTATGCGGGCACCCAAATCAGTGACTGAGGTACGCAACCAAGTAATCTCCTGCTCCAAAGCTGTTAGGCGGGTACTTCGGTAGGGCTGTGATGGGCCTGCCTCTTCAACTCTCGTAGGTAGTGGCACCTCAACTGCCTCAGTGTCATCATCATCCTCAGATTCATCATCTAGTTCATCAACATTCACCACCGGCTCCATCCCAATTCTAATTTTTCTTGCCAAGAATGGGGGTTTCGGTGGTAATTTCCCATCAACTCTAAGGTGTTCAGGGACTCTCGCAAGACAACATAGCCTTGTGACTTGAGAAGGAAAGTAGAAGCCTTTGAGTAACTCAGGTGACCTAATGAGCATCTCATCATGGAGGAGCCTCACTATACAAAAATCCTTGTGGGCCATGAAATAGTAGATCCCTAACACCCGTGGTAGATTGACATCAATCATATAGGTGGAGGGCAAAAGCCGACAATAGATAATGGTAAGCCAACACTTAGCCTCCCAATTGAGAGACTGGGAGTTAAGTGTGATCCGTTGCTTTATCCATATGTATTCTATGTCTGGCATACAAATAGTCTCAAGAAAAGTTCCCAGAAGGCACTTGTTCGGCTAAACATATGATAATCATCAGAATACCCCCTGAACACAGGCAGCCGGTACACCATGCGGATGGCATCGATGGACATAGTTACCCGGGTATTGCACACAGTAACAACTACATTCTCATGTTCCGGGCAGTTAGCATAGAACTCCCTAACCATCTGAACATATTCCACCTCCGGTACCTCAAAGAATATGTCTAGCTAACACCTCCTCAACTTATTGAAAATATTCGGGCATTCCACCTCTAAGGCTTGTTAGTCAATATGTACCTCATGTAGAAATTTCTTAGTTTCCTTTGCATTGTACCCGTCCTCCGTTAGTTTGGAGACAAACCTAGTGTTGTCAAATTGTGGCGCACTAGCTTGTCCCCTAGCTCTCGAGAGCTTCCCGGTCCACTAGCGGAGGACCCGGTATTGCATCTCTTCCTAGATGGATTCGTTGCACCTGTCAAACAGATAAACTCCTATTGGTGAGTGCCTGAAATATGTGACTATGGTTGGTTACTTAGACTTCACCACAACCAAATCACATTATCCCTTGTAACTCAATTGGGGAAACTTCCCAAACACCTTGTGGGGAAGACAATTTCTTCATGCACATAGCCTCAATGGATACATCAAAGCTTCCCCCAAATGAAAGATTCTAGTACACAATCACACCCCACCACACTTCCTTCAACACCCACAAACATACACATGTCCACCGCATTATACACATAACCCCTTTACCAATAAATCTAAACATGAATTTGAAAAGAAAATAATAAGAAAACTAACAAAATCTACTAAAAATTGCTACACCATTACAATATTAAACTGCATAACAACTAAATAAAATACAAAAGATAAGGAAAGGGAGAAGAGACATACCTTGATGGAGTAGAGAATTAGAGGAGTGGGGATGGGAGAAGTATGAGGAGTGAAGAAGAAGAAGAAGAAGAGTGGAGGTATTTGGGGAGTTAGGGTTAGAAATAAAGAAGGGGGTCGGGTGTTTTGGTGTTGTTTAATTAGGGGTTAGAGAAATAAAAAAAGAAGATAAAGAAGGAAAGAGGGAAAAATTAAAATCAAACAAAAAAACATACCGGATACCCACCGTGGTCGACCGCGGTCCCACTGCGGCCGTGGTGGATTATATGCCACGAGGAAGAATACTTGACTCTCATTGTGGTCCTGTCGCGGTCCCACTGCAGTCATGGTGGGTCGATGTTCCTGAGGCAGAATCCTCATCTTCTACCGTCGTCGCAGTGTTGCCCATTTTGTATTTATTTATTTATTATTTTTATGAAAAGTTACATAAGTAGAAACTAACAACAACATTCATGGGTTTCCTCCCACGCGCTCCTGATTTAACATCGTAGCATGACACAGATAAGCGCATTTACGGTTCGCTCGGCCTCTAAGGTTCTGTCAGATGGATCTTTGTCACTTATTTTGGTTCACTCATACCTATATATAGCTTCAATCCATGCCCATTGACTCTGAATGTGTGAGAGTCTTTCTCCAAGGCAATCTCCATAGCCCCTAAAGGGAATACTTCGACCACCCGAAATGGACCAGACCACCATGAATTGAGCTTTCCCGGTAATAACCTTAATCTTGAGTTATGAAGCAATATCTTGTCTCCGGGGTTGAAATGTCGCTCAACAATGTTCTGATCATGCAACCTCTTCATTCTTTCCTCGTACAACCTTGTGCTCTCAAAAGCCTGATATTTGAACTCGTCGAGCTCATGCAATTCAGTGATTCTTATTGTGCCCGCCGCCTCAATGTCTAGGTTTAGCTGTTTCAGTGCCCACCAAGCTTTATGTTCAAGTTCCACTAGTAAGTGGCAGGGTTCCCAAACACCAACTTATATGGTGACATACCAATTGGTGTTTTAAAATTAGTTCTATCAGCCCAGAGTGCATCATCTAGCTTTTTGGCTCGATCAGTTCTTGTGGCATTTACAGTCTTTATCTCTCTATTGAAGACTTCCACCTGTCCACTGGTATGCGGGTGATAAGGGGTCGCCACCTTGTGGCGTACATCATTCTTTGAAAGCAACTTCTTGAAGGCTCGATTATAGAAGTGGGTGCCTTCGTCACTGATAATCGCTCTCGGGGTCCCAAAACGGGTGAATATGTTCTTTTTCAAAAATCCCACCACCACTCTTGCATCATTAGTGGGTAGCTCTGCAGCTTCTACCAATTTGGACACATAATCCACAACAACAAGTTTGTAGTTATTGCTAAAGAAGCTGATGAAGGGTCCCATGAACTTAGTCCCCAGACATCAAACACATCAAAATCTTTAATCGGGTACATGGGCATCTCATGGCAATGGGAAATGTTCCCAGTTTGCTGACATTCATTGCAACCTTTTACCCATTAGTGCGCATCTTTAAACGTTGTTGGCCAAAAGAAACCGGCCTCTAGCACCTTTGCAGCTGTCTTGACTCCTCCAAAATGCCCTCGATACGCTGATGCATGACATGCCTACAAAATATAAGATTGTTCTATCTCAGAGACACACCTCTAGATCTTAATGTCAACACATATTCCAAACAAGTAAGGTTCATCCTAATAATACATGTGACAGTCACGGTAAAACTTTTTGTTTCCTATAGAGGAAAGGTCATAGGGAATTATACCGCTGGCCAGGTAATTTGAAAAGTCTACATACCATGGCACTTCTTTAAGACTAGTAGCGAGCAGATGCTCGTCTAGAAAGGTTTCCAGAATATCCTCAACCTCAACTGAGTTTTTACTCCCTCAAGTTGTGATAGATGGTGAGCGACTTGGTTTTTCATGCCCTAACGGTCATGCATTTTGAGGTTGAATTATTTCACTAGTAATACCTAACGAATCAGGTGGGGCTTAGACTCCTTCTTCTCAATCAAGTACCTGAGAAATGCATGATTAGTGTATACAATTACCTATGAGCCAATCACGTACGATCTGAATTTGTCGAAAGTAAACAACATAGCCAACATCTCCTTCTCAGTCATAGTGTAGTTCAACTGGGCTCCACTCAGTGTTCTACTAGCATAGTAAATTGGATGCATTAGCTTGTCTTTCCGCTGTCCCAGCACTACCCCTACTGCATAGTCACTAGCATCACACATGAGTTCGAATGGTTGCAGTGACTAGCCTCTTTTCAACTCCTCGAATGCTACCCAACAATCATCAGCAAACAAGAAAGGTTGATCTTTTTCTAACAACTTACAGAGAGGATTCCCAATTTTTGAGAATTCTCTTATGAATCTTTGGTAAAAACCGGCATGCCTGAGGAAGCTCCTGATTGCTTTGACTGAAATTGGAGGTGGAAGCTTGCTATCACCTCAACTTTAGCATGATCCACCTCAATTCCTTTACTTGACACCCGGTGCCCCAAGACTATGCCCTTTTGTACCATGAAATGGCACTTATCCCAATTAAGAACCAGGTTAGTCTGAATACACTATTTCAGCACACGAGTCAGATTTATAAGGTACTCATCAAATGAGTTCGCCACCAATAAGAAATCATCCATGAATACCTCCACTATGTCATCCGCCATGTCAGTGAATATGGCCATCATGCACCTTTGGTATGTGGCGGGTGCATGGTATAGGCCAAAGGGCATCCTCTGAAAGGCATAAATGCCATATGGTCAAGTAAAGAAGGTCTTCTCTCTGTCCTCTGGTGCAATGGAGATTTGATTGTACCCTGAGTACCCATCCAGAAAATAGAAGTGGATCACCCTGCCAATCTGTCTAACATATGTTCAATGAAGGTAAGTGGGAAGTGGTATTTTCGGGTGGCCAGATTTAACTTTCTATAGTCCATACAAACTCTCCAGCCCGTGACGGTTCTCGTTGAAATCAGTTCATTGTTATCATTTTTTATCACCGTCATGCCACCCTTCTTTGGCACACATTGCATTGGTAACCCAGCTGTTGTTAGAGATTGGGAAGATGGTTTCTGCATTTAACCACTTTATCACTTCTTTTTATCACCACTTCCTTCATGTTTGGGTTCAGCCTTCTTTAGTGTTCCCTAGAAGGTTTGTGTCCCTCTTCCAGCAAAATTTTATGCATACATTAGGCGGGGCTGATCCCCTTAATGTCTGTAATGGTCTACCCAATGGCATTCTTACACTCCTTGAGTACCTGCAAGAGTTGTTCTACCAGCAAATCTAACAAACTAGATGAGATAATAATAGGTAATGTGGAGTCAGGTCCAAGGAACTCATACCTGAGATGGGCGGGCAATGGTTTCAATTCCAGCTTTGCCTGTTCTTCAATGGATGGCTTGGCTGGAGGAGTTTCTCTATTTTTCAAATGCAAAGGCTCAAACTTAATAGTTCTATCCTAGAACCCTCTGCCCTCTAACGCCAATACCCATTCTGCCAGTTCTTCTCCATTCACCTAATCTATTTTAATAAAACATGCAGCAAGAGGATCCTCAATTGTCACCATCTCATCATCAGTTTCCACAATTACATCCACGACATGAATAAGAGAGCGATTAGTGAATTCACTTGGTCGCCTCATAGATTTTTGTGCATTGAATGTTATCTCTGTATCGTTTAATCTCATCTTGATCTCCCTAATATTACAATAAATAAGATTCTCCTAGTGGCCAAGTACGGCCTTCCCAAAATTATGGGAATTTCTTCTTCCACCTTGCAATCCAAGATCACAAAATCTGCACGGAACACAAATTTCTCCACTTGAATTAACATATCATCTAGGATACCAGAAGGTCTTTTTATGGTCCTGTCAGCCAGCTGCAACAACATAGAGGTGGGTCTAGCTCTTCCAATCCCCAGCCTCTTATAAATTGCCAGGGAATAAGATTTATGCTGGCCCTAGATCACAAAGGGCCTTAGCAAAAGCAATTACCAATAGTGCAGGGAATTGTAAAACTCCATGGGTCGGATAGCTTCTCCGCAATTGGTCTAGTCACCACTGCACTGCAAGTCTGAGTAAGAATCACTGTGGCCAAGTCTTGGAAATCGAATTTTTGGGATATTAAGTCCTTCATAAATTATTCATACCCAGGAATCTCTTTCAAAGCATCTATAATTGGAATATTTACTTGGATTTATTCCAGCATCTCCAACAATTTCTTGTATTGCTCCACTTTTTTGGTACTTAGCTAGCCTCTGAGGGAATGGTGCGGGAGGTATCTTCTTCCCAATGATTTGGGATTGCTCTTTATCAGTTTCCACCTCAACTACTTATTCTTGGGCTGTCTCAGCTTCTTTCTTATTCTCAATTTGAATGTTATGTTCTTCCTAGACAGGTTGGACTGTCACTTTCGTTGACTCTTCTAGATCAATGGGCACGCGTATGAGTGTCTCAGCATGTCTACTTTTTGAGCCCTCTCTTTCTCCACGTCTAAATATCTGCCATTCCATAGACTCACTACCATCAGCTGCTTTGGGCCTTGATCTTTTGGGTTTATTTGAGTGTCTGCAGGTGATGTCCCATAAGGACAATTGTCTTGAGACATCGAAATTTGGCCCATCTGCACTTTAATATTCTTGATAGCTGAATCATGTGCATCTACTCTTTCACTAATTTTTGCATTAGACCTAGTAACCTGCTGCATCATTGTCTCAAGTCTAGCAAACCCATCTTCCTGTCGTACACCTTGTTGCTGCTGAGGAGGGTGATACCCATGTTGCTGATTTTGATTGTTATATCCCTATGGCCTTGGGTAAGATATCATATTTCTAGGAGGTACCATACCTCCCATGTTTCCATTGTTGAGTTGTGGCTGGACTGGTCTGTACGGCTAATTTTGCTGGCCCTAATTCTGACCACCCTATCTCTGGCCTCCATAATTAGACACATAGTTCATTTCTTCAGGGTAGTGAAGATGATCATGTTCTACATTCCACTGGATACCAATTTATTGACTAATGCAAGATGTGCAAAAGCCCCCATTGGTATTATTTATGGTGTGTACCTGTTGCTTCCGCCCTAACTCTTCCACCTTTTTGGTGAGTATACTCATCTGTGTCAATAAGGTGGCCATATTTTCATCCATAGAGTTGGATGGATCTAAGGGCACTGAGTGAACCCCTGGAGTGATAGGTGCATTCCCGGTTGTCCATCCCAAATTTTGTGCCATCTTGTCAAGCAGACTTTGGCCTTCTCTCCATGTTTTGCTAAACAATTCTCTGCCAGCTGAAGCATCAACAATGTTCTTCACGCTATCTAACAATCCCATGTAAACCCGCTGCCCCAACATCAAACCTGGAACACCATGGTGCAGACATATAATCAGCATCTCTTTGAATCGTTCCCATGTTTCATGCAGTGTCTCCACTGGTTTCTGTTTGAAACTCAAAATCTCATCAATTTGTCGAGCGTTCTTTTTGGGTGGGTGGAACTTGTTCATGAATTGCTTGACTAACTCCTCCCAAGTTGTTATGGAATTAATGGGGAGTGAGTTTAACCAGGTCTAGGAAGCTCCTGTCGCTGAGAACGGAAACAATAACAGCTTTATTTCTTCTTGAGTTATGTTGCATTGCCTTTGGGTTTTGCAGATTGACAGGAAATTCTTCAAGTGCTGTTGAGGATCTTCGACTTGTGACCCTAAAAATAGTCCCTTATTTTGCAGAAAGTGCAGCATGTTGTTCGTGATTTGGAAAGATTCAACCTGTATTTGCGGGACTAAAATCGTTGTGGCCAAATTTTCAGGTGTGGGTTGTGCCCATTTGGGTATAGAGAAAATTGACTATACTAAGAATTTTTGTACTTCTTTCAATTGTAATTGATAACATCATTAAATTTCCGACAGGCGGTGCCAAAATTTGATCATGCCCAACTATGTCATATAAAAAGAACACGCGGACATTGCAAATATAATCTGAATATTTAGCCTAGAGTCGAACCCACAAGGAATTAACCTATCAATTACTCATGTTAGACTTATAAATTATACTGAATCAACTTCCCAAACGTTGTAAATAACAATTGATGGTATTTCTACTAACTAAGAATGAATATAAATAAGCAAGTAAAAACTAACTACGATTAAGTTGTAAACAATTAAGAGAAGGTTCTAATGTTATGATTTTCCCTATTTATGGAATCCCTTCCGGTTACGTTTCACATAGATTTACCAAATAGTCTCTATCAATCATGAGCACTCTTATTACTGTAGTTCTCTCCTGGGTAATCATGACAATTTACTAGACGCACTCTCCCGAGTTATGCTAGCTAGCTTTATCTATTACAGGTCACTTTAGATTGCACTCAAGGCTTCGTTATCCCTAATTCTGACCCTCAGTTATTCATCCTTCTTATTCTTTGGGAGTGGTTTTGCTCAACTATTACCTAAATATGCACTCTCTATCCCGAGTTATGCACACTAAATAGGCATAGCTAATTGAGGATCATCTTAGTTAACTACAACAAGCACATAATTGAACAAATAGAGATTAAACTGGGCAAACTGTATTAACATAACAAGAAGTTCATCCTTTAATAGGTTCCATCAAAATCCTAAACTAGGAAATTAGCTACTCATGACAAAGCAACATATAACTATTAAATTATTCATAATGGGTAATTGCAATAATAAAGAGAGGACGGAAGAATTCTAATATTTTGTTACTCTTCTCACACTTGTTATTGCCTCCAAAGTAATCTAAAAATAAGCTTAAACATGTCTTGGGCGAGCTTCTAAAGTATATAAGGGCTTGGAACAAGTTTTCCTTGAGTTAGACTTTGATCCTCAAATTTTTGGTATGTGAACAATTCACCGCGTTGATTTGCCTATTAAACAGCAATAAAGCATGGTAATATTAAGGTGCAAATATCATCTATATTGCCTAATATCACCTATGTCTGGGTGTAGTTTTAGGTTTTGCATCATACCTTGTTGATAATGTTATTTGGTTATGCTTATTGTTTACCTTGAAAGGAGTTGAGATTGAATATGCTTATTAAATTTCCTTGAAAAGAGTCGAAATTGAGGAATTTGAGATCTTACAAGCTTTCATTTGAATTTGGTATTTTGGAAAAGAATTAAGTAATATTATTAATTTTAGAAATCTATGTTCAACCGCGTTGCAAATATATTCTGCGAGTGGGGTATATTTCCACTACTCTCATGGAAGCGGGCCGATCGCCTCGACAAGTTAAATAGATTTATATATAGTTCATGCCGTTTGATCCTCGGGAGTGTATAATTTATATTCATATGTTAGATCGGGCTGTAATCACGAGCTCTAGTTTTCCAAAGAGGGAGGAGCATTTGGTTACTTTCTGGAGTATGGTGTCTACGACCCAGATTGAATATATCCTTCCCGGAAGGTGTGATAGAGGTTGTGTGAAGATTGTAAGTTGATCCCGAGTGAGACCCTCGCGAATCAACATAGGCTCTTGGTGATGAAACGTCGGTATCGTGATAAAGAGGAATAACAGGTTTGTGCGGGGTCAACCGAAGATATGATGGGGTGCTTTAGCTAAGGATATAACGCATGCGTTGGAGGGGAGGCTAATGGATATGGGTGCCTGGAAGAGTGGTGGGGATGCTAGTGCTATGTGGACGACGACGACGAACTATATTAGGGAGGCGGCTAGGGAGGTGTTGGGGGTCTCGAAGGGCTACTATGGCGGACACCGAGGTAACTGGTGGTGGAATGATGTGGTCCAAGTTAAAGTGGAAGAAAAGAAAATGGTGTACCATGAGTTAGTGGAGAGTACCGATGAGGAGCATAGGAGAGAAAACAGTCTGAGGTATAAGGAAGCTAGGAAGGAGGCAAAATTAGCGGTCAAAGAATCTAAAACTATTGCATTTGATCGGTTATATGCGGAACTGGGGGGCAGAGGTGGGGACAAGAAGTTATTCCGGCTGACCAAAGCAAGAGAGAGGAAGGCCTGTGACTTGGATCAAGTGAGGTGCATCAAAGACGAGGAAGGTAGAGTATTGATGGAAGATGCCCATATTAAGCATAGATGGCAGATGTACTTTCATAAGCATATAAATGAAGAGGAGAGTGGTAGCATCGGGTTAGGGGAATTGGGGAACTCCAAGAGTCACCGAGACTTTAGGTACTATAGGCGTATCAAGGTTGAGGAGGTAGTGGGAGCTGTGGGTAAGATGGGACGGGGAAAAGCAACAAGACCAGATAATATTCTAGTAGAATTTTTGAGGTATCTGGGTAGAGCGGGCTTAGAATGGCTGACTAGGCTATTTAATGCTATTTCAAGACAATGAGGATTCTAGATGAGTGGAGATGTAGTTTGATGTTTCCGCTGTTTAAGAACAAAGGTGATATCAAGAATTCTAACAATTATAGGATCATCAAGTTGTTAAGTCATACCATGAAAGTTTGGGAGAGGGTGGTGGAAGGGAGGGTGAGAAGGACAGTTTCTATTTCTGAAAATCAATTCGGGTTCATGCCAGGACGTTCCACTATAGAAGCTATCAATCTTATAAGCAGGTAGGTGGAACAATACATGGATAGGAAGAGGGATTTGCACGTGGCGTTTATTGACCTAGAAAAGGCATATGACAGGGTCCCTAGGGATAATCTTTGGAGATTCCTCGAAGTGAAAGGGGATACGGTAGCATACATTGAATCGATAAAAGATACGTATGATGAAGCTAAGACTCGGCTCAGATTTTGATTTTTGACTTCTCAGTTCTTAGTTCAAGAGAGAGACAAGACTTATGACTTCTCTACCTCTGGTGGCTGCAAAGAATTGAGAATAGAAAATAAAGATTAGGGATTTAGCTATTTAGGGTTTCAATAGTACTGTATATACATAGGGATAAAAATATAAATATAGAAATTCTTAACGGGTTAACGGTTAACCAGTAAGAAAATTGAGTAATCCGCTCCCAAATTGTTAAGTTGTTAATTATAAGATATCAATATGTTCACCATCCATTATTCTAATAATCTGATACCAATAAGCCTATATGTCATCGGTTTTGGTTCAGTTAACAGTTATGGTTCGATTTTGAATAGCCTTAGCCCCTGGTCGTAGGTGCCACAGGGGGATCCAACTCCTGTGTGGTTGTAGATGTTGTTCGTGTTCTCTCCATCTATGAGAGAACAAGAAAGAATGGTTCAATCATCAATGATAGAATAAATCTCACGACAAAGTAAGAAAGAAGGGATATTTTTTCCTAAACTCATTGCCTTTGGAAGATAAATACAGATGTCTCCGCTCCGATACTCCAGAATCTACTAAGCTTGCTCACAACTCGTAAAACCTAGGAAACCTATTGATCTGATACTAACTTGTCACGATCTAGAATCGCAACCTCGGTGTCATGATGACACCTAATATCTACTTGCTAAGCAAGCCGACATGAGATAGTTAAATAGCCAAATTTCAACAATTTAAACAATGTGATGATAAATAACGAGATATAGGGACTCAAACTAATACAACACCAGCATAAGTCATGTATTAACATATATTTCCAAAGATCAAGAGTCACGAGTACACGAGCTACTAGAAGTTCTACAAATAGGGTCTGAAATAAATAAAACTATTTTGAATGAAATGAATAGTAAACGAGGGAAGAGGTAGGGGACTCCAAGGTATTCGGATGCCAATAGATCTATCTCAAGTCTCTGTGTTCGATAATCCAGCTGAAGCACCTCACGTCCCGTTGGGACCAGTACCAAAATCTGCACAAGAAGTGCACAAGTGTAGTATGAGTACAACCGACCCAGTGTACTCCGTAAGTGTCGAGATTAACCTCAACGAGGTAGTGACGAGGCTATGACAGGACACTCACATAATTAAACCTGTACAAATATGTATATATGTACAATATAAACAAAATTGAGATTTAACAATATACAGTAAGGAGGGGACATGCGGAATGGGAAAAAGATACAATAATTACAACAGGTATGAAAATACAATAGCCAAATAAATTATCAACCAATAAAGAAAAATAAACATACATTATAAAGATGGTACGACATCACCCTTTATGATTTTACTCTAATCCTTATCATAAAATGATGACATAAGTAAAAATAAAATGGCACGGCATCACCCTTCCTGCTTTACTCTCGGCTTGACCATGTAACAATGAATAATTGATATAAATGGCAGGACATCACCCTTTGTGATTTAATTCCCTTCCTCACTATGTATTAGTCAATAAATATAATAAAATGAAACGGCATCACCCTTCGTGCCTTAACACCCTCACTTACTATGTAGTAACGACAATATAAATTTGGAAGATAAATAGTGCAGAGAATGTGCTTTACGCCAATATGATTCCGAGATACCAAACCTCAACTTCCAAAATAATCAACCATTAACAACAAAGCAATAATTACAGAAAGAATGATCAAATAAGAAATAATCTAATCTAAGCATGGATATCATAAATAAAGAGGCAACAAATCACAAGGAAACAAGTTTCACCCGCATGCTTTATCCCACAACAACGTATAAATGCTCGTCGCCTCACATATACGTTCTACCCACGCATTAATCACGTAACAAATAGGCAAAACAAGTCCTAATCCCTCAAGTAAAAGTTAACCACGACATTACCTCTCTCTGAAATCAAACTAAAGCTCAACCAAGGCCTTTCCTCTAAAATTTGCCTCCAAAGCAATCGAATCTAACCAAATATCGTTCAAACAATCCAAAATAAGCTTTAGAAACTACCCACGAGTGAAAGAGGTTCAATTTAGATCATTATTGAAAGGTCAATAAAAGGTAGCTCCGTGCCCTCTTGGTCAAAATCGAAATTTAGATCAAAACACAAATGCCCACTAAGCCCCGAGCTTGATTACGTAATTCGTTTCGAAATCCCACGTCAATTCGAGGTCTAAATTCCAAATTTATAAAAGTTTCTAATTCTACCCAAGTCCCTAAATTCTACCATGAAAATCCTTTTGATGTTGAAGACTTAAGAAATGTAATGGGTAACTGAAAAGAAATAGATTAAAGTCACTTACAAATGAATTTAGAAAGAAAAGCTCTTGGTAAAATCACCTCTAGGATATTTAGGGTTGAGAGTTTGAAAGACATGAGCTAAATCCTGTTTTTCTCAGCTTTCATCCAGGCACAAATGTCGCAATTGCAACCTGTGCGAATCCCCCAAATGCAAGAAATAATCTCAATTGAGAAGGACTCCCATATTTGCTTTCATCACATTTGCGATGAATTGTTCGATAAAGCGAATTTGGACATGTCGCAAAAGCAACTCAGTGATCGCAATTGCGACCAACTCCCAGGCCAGGCTATCATCGCAAATGCGATGAGGAGATCATAAATGGGAAAACTTCATGCCATTGTGCTCTTTGCAAATGCGGGCATGAAGCTTGCAAATGTGACTGTAACAAATGCGACCAATGTCTCACAAATGCGAGACCTGAGTACCAACAAAAATCTGATCTTTTCTGAACTCTTGTAAACGTGTCTGAATCTCACCCGAGCCCTCGGGGCTCCAAAACACACATGCACACAAGTGTAAAAATATCCTGCAAACTTGCTCGCGTGATCAAAATACCAAAATAACACCTGGAACTACAAATCAGACACCAAAATAAATGATATTTTCAAAGAAACTTAAGAACTTTCAATTTTTTCAACTGGACGTCCGAATCACGTCAAATATACTCCGTTTCGTATCAAATTTTGCATACAACTCAGTAAAACTGTAATGGACTTATACCAAGTTCTGGAATAAAAATTCAAACCCGATAGCAATATAATTAACTTACGGTCAAACATAGGAATTCTTTAAACCCTTAGGTTTCTACTTTTCAACAATTTGCTTAATTCAAGCTAGGCACTTCCGAATTTGATTTCGGGCCATCTCCCAAGTCCCAAATCACGATGCAGACCCACCGAGGCCGTCAAAATACTAATATAATATATATATATATATATATATATATTTTTTTTTTTTTTAATTTTACAAAATGTATTATCTTTGAATTGTCGTTGGTATTTTATTGGTGAGTTAAAAAAAATTGACAAAAAATAGAAAGAATAGTAATAAAATTTAATATTTGTTGAAGCAAGTAATATAAAGTTAAAAACTAAGATAATTATAACATAAATAACTTCCATATAAGTTAGGTAATATAATCTTGTAACAAAATGCTATAAGAGAATACTTTTCTCATATATAGAAAATATTTTCATGAAAAAAATTAATTCAGCCGTACCAAATATTCTGATATTTCTATCTCCAAAGTCACTCAATTTCTGACTGATTATATACTATCATTATGGTTTGTTTTCTGAGTTAGACGTCTATGCAGGGGAAAATTACAGTAACTACCTACGGTTATTAAATTCAATAATTTTTGTTTAAATATTATATTTGTATTAGGTAAAAATATTTAATTGCAAACTGAATAATCAAATGCGTTTATGAATGTATAACAAGTTCAAAACCCATTGTTAGAGTGGTCAATACCGGCAGACACGGGCTGGCCTGACCCAATCTTGGTCAAGCGTCATGAGCCACGGACTTATTTAGGCTATCTAAGAAGCATTATTCTTAAATGGACGCCAAAAACATGTAAAAATAGCACAGACTAATTAGTTTTTGGATTAGTAATTGAAAATTGCCAGCATTTACAAAATTATTGAAAAATAGCAACTATTTTGCTGCAATACGAAAAGTTCCAGCATAATATACTTGAGATTGATGCACTTGTGTATGAACTTCAAGTATATTATGCTGGAAATCCAACACGCAGAAAGTTCCAGCATAATATCCTAGAGATTGGAGCACGTGTGTATGAACTTCGAGCATATTATACTGGACCGATATATTATACTAAACTCCAATATATTATGTTGGAAGTACAATATATTATACTGGAGTTCCAGTACACTTATGTTGGAACTCCAGTATAATATAATGGAGATTCCAGTATATTATACTGGAATTCTAGTATTTTTTGTTAGAGTATTTTCTGGATTTTGGACAATATTTTCATTCAGATTTATCTTTACATGAAAAGTGATTAAATTTTGATTACTTTTAAAATTGTGGCTATTTTTCAATTACCAATTGTAAATCTTGGCAATTTTTTAATTTCTCCAAAAACTTTAATCGAATCCTACTAAGGCCTCATTTGTTTGCACTGGAAGTTTGAATCTTAATCATTCAGATATCAGACATTAAGTGCGTCTGAATCTTAATTATTCAGATCTTATTTATTAATTGTGTTTATTTTTTTACTTCATAACCACTTAATTGGTCTGAATAGGTCTGTATGATTACGATTTATAACAAAGATTTAATTTCATTTAGATGCAATCACATACTCATTATTAGCTTCCGCCACAGCCTACCATTATCAACTACCACCATGCCGCCACCACGATACTCAACCACCACCACCACCACCCCGACACCATCATCCTCAATCACATTCGCCACCATTATCGACCATCATCATCTACCATCTCCACCACTCCGACCACCATCATTGTCACCCACAGTTAACACTTATCCACCTTAACTACCACAACCAACTATCTCATCACCATTAACAACTACAGTCGGCACCACCATCATTATAACCTACCACCACCTTCCTCCATCACAAACCACCACCCGACATTATTAACTATCATCGTGCACAATCATCATCCTCAATCATAGTCGCCACCACTACCAATCACTACTAGCTACTAGCATGAACAACTATCATCAACCAAAACTACTACCAACCACCGCCTCTAGTCCGCATTCACCCATTAGACATTACCACCAACAACTATCATAATTTAAAACATTACGTATTTTATTGATAGAATATTAGATTAGTTAGTATTTCATTTGAATTTTTTTATTTATTATTTTTCAAATAAATATAAATTTTATGCATTCAGATGTTAAAAATCAAACAGTCTTAAATTTTAGTATTCTGATCTTAATATACTTCGTAATATATCCATATGTGTATTCAGATATAAATATCTTAATCTTAATTTAAATCTTAATATCCATATGTGTACTCAAATTCAGACATATTAATATTAAAATAATAAATGAGGCCTAGATCACGTGGGGGCGAGGGGTGTTGGGCCGGCCCAGCGAACCAAGCTCACCTTAGCGGCTCTACTACTATAATGAAGAGCGTGGGAAATGCCAAAACTGAGTACGTGATCCCGTCAACACATTTGTTCTTCCACATTGACCACCACAATTCCCATGGCCGTATCTTTGTGGGTTCCATCAGCTTATATAGCCTTGACACCCCTCATCCTTAAAAAGCTCAATCTGCTCTAATTACTTTTTTGATCATGAATTAAAATAGTAAATATCAGTCATATATATTGTATGAGGTAAAATTCAGCTCGCCCCGTCCCCGTCTAAGAAGACACGTCCTTCATGACAAAGCCGCCCTCGAGTCGTGTCGACCCAGGCAAGGACGGCCCGAGCAAGGACGTCCTAATTAACTAGGTGGAGGAACGACGTAGTTTAAGGCTTGGCTTCCTCCGTACGAGGAAGCCACCAACTTTCGTACTTTTCTTTTGATTATTTCAAGAAATGTCTCCTAATATATAAAGGAGACATTTACCTTGTAATAGGGTATGTGCATTATTCTGAGTAATTTTATCACTCTACTTTCTCTCCACTATTAGCAAGCAAGCTTCTATCTATCTTTCTTTGATACTCAAAATCTCCATGACCTTTTACATTTTTAGATCTACTATGATCTTAGCTAGATAATCTCTTCTAGAGCTTATTATACTTGATTATGATTTACCCGTATACTTTTTTGATTGTTTTTAAGCTTACAAAGTGTGTATATCATTTGAGCCAAATAATTTTGGCGCCGCCTGTGGGGGATTTCGAGAATCAAAACTATTGTTTGTGCCTAGAAAACCACTGACAACCATCCCCTATATCGCACGAACAAACATGGCTGACAACCATACAAAAAAGAAAGCGACAGACAAGGTTGGGATCAATCTCATGGATTCTCTCGATGACGAAGGTGAAGATAACATCTTGAACGCAACCCCCAGCACCACTATGAGTGGAGGAACCCCACCTCCTCCACCCAGAGATCTGAAGGATCCACGTGAAAGGGGAGCTTCCACTTCTACATCTAAGGAAGCACCCCCAGAAGTCAATAAGCTACTGAAAGAGTGGCTAACAAACACTCTAAGCGACTTGGTTGAAAAGTCACCACAACATGGCGTAAGACGCACACCAGTAATGGACCTCACTGCAGCCGAATAAGAACCCGAGATCATGCGAGAAAACAATGTGCTCATTGATACTCAAACCAACAGCGGTGCGCTCGCAACCATCCTCAGAAATATAGAGGAAATTGAACACGAAAATAAGTTGCTCCGTGACCAAATGAAGGAACATCATGAAAGGGTAGACAAGATTCCGGGTGCTTCTAAACTACTGCCAAAGCACGACGTAGGCAGGTTTGTGAAACAACCTTACACAGAGGAGGTCGCACCATACTCATCCCAAAGACCTTCAAATTGCCTTTCTATATGAGGGTATACGATGGGACTACAGATCTCTTGGACCATCTAATTCTTTACGTCACAGCTATGAAAGGTAACGACTTGGAAAAAGAATAGGTACCGTCCGTGCTTCTGAAGAAGTTTGGCAAAACATTGACAGGTGGAGCTTTGACATGGTACTCCCAGATACCGGCTAAGGGCATCTCCATGTTCGAGGAAATGGTGGATAAGTTTGTCACCGCACATGCAGGATCAATGAAAGCGGAGGCGAGAGTCAATAACATCTTCGATGCAAACCATGGGAGAAGGGCTCAGGGACTTCTTGGCTAGATTCAATAGGGTAAGAATAAGCCTACCAAACGTATCAGAAGGTATGGCCATCGCCGCTTTCCAGAACGGGCTAAGCAGGGACGGCTCAAGGGCGACCAAGAAATTGCTAAGTCGCCTCATGAAGTACCCTCCCACCACATGGGAAGAAATACACAATGCCTAGTATGTCGAGGTACGTGCAGATGAGGACGACCTTAACGGCCCTACCTGGGGACTAACGACGACATTCCCAGATATCAGGAGGGACCAACGGAATGAAGGGCGAGGGGAACAAATCCCAAGTCTCAACAGGGAAAGGCATCGACAATACGTCATATCATTACATCCGCCGCCGCCAAGGCATAGAGATGCACTACAGCGACATGTTGCCCCCTACAAAGCGAGCGAGGTACGCCCCATTTATTATCTGCACATAACCTTTGTGTTTCTCCTTCAGAGGTAGTGTACGCACTAGAGAAGCTGGGAAACAAGGTACAATGGCCGGCAAAGATGAAGTCGGACCCTACCACCCAAAAAACAAATGCCTTATGCGAGTTCTACCAGGAGCGAGGGCATAAAATTGAAGACTGCATAGGTCTACGGCAGGACGTGTTCAGGATGCTGAACCAAAGGTTCCTGAGAGAGCTACTCAGGGATAAAGGAAAACTCAACTTTGCACGGGGACGGGAACAACCCAGCGGGCCACTAAGGTTGCCCTCACCGACACGCACAATCAGCATGATCATCGGGGACGACAATGACTCGGCGATCACAACATGATCATCGGGATGGCAATGATTCGGCTATCAATCACGTCAAATTCACCACCACTCACAAATTAAAGCGAACCATCACCCATGAACGATATGACGACTTCGAAGATAGTATCACCTTCGATAAGTCCGATACCGACGATTTATCTTTTCCTCATTATAATGCCGTAGTCATTACTTTTCGCATTGTAGATACATATGTTAGGAGAATTATTGTTGACGACGGTAGCAGCACCTGTATTATCCACCCATGGGTCCTTACACTTATGGGACTCGAGGATAAGATAATACCACACTGCATAACACTAACTGGTTTTAACAATGCAGTGGAAAGAACCTCCGGTGAAGTAACACTACATTTCCTAGCGGGGGGAGTCACGTTGGAAACCACTTTCTACATGATGAACCAAGAAACGAAATACAACGCCATCATTGGACGTCCGGGGATACATGCCATGAAAGGAGTTCCCTCCAGCTTTTATCAAGTGATCAAATTCCCTACCCCATGGGGGGTGTTCAGCATACAAGATAAACCCCACACCGCCTAGGAATGCTACAAAATAGCTCAAAAATACACCCACACCAAACAACTCGAAGGGGCAAGCATAGAAGCATAGCAATCAGCCCTGTCGGGGACTAAGGTCCATCAGCCAGAGGATGCCATCAAAGATCCCGATATCATACAGGCCAGCAAAGCCACGGTCGAGAACCTCGACCCCATTCAACTATATGACAATGACCTCACGAAGAAGGCCTACATCGGCCACGACCTTTAAAATCCAAGTAAGTATCGTGAATTTTTATCCAACCATGCCGACGTGTTCGCTTTTTCCCATTCAGATATGCTGGATTCCGCGAGAAATCGCCTCCCACAAACTGAACGTTGATCCACTACACCCGCCCGCGCGGAAAATGAGGAAAAACCTCAACGCTACAATCAATGAAGCGGTGAGTGAGGAAGTAGAAAAACTACTGGAAAATGGTTTCATCAGGGAATCCAAGTACAGTGAGTGGGTCGCTAACGTTGTTATGGTCAAGAAGAAAAATGGAAAGTGGTGAATGTGAGTGGACTTCACCGACCTGAACAAGGCGTCGATCAACTAATAGACACAATGGCCGGACACGAACTATTGAGCTTCTTGGATGCATATTCCGGCTACAATCAAATCATGATGGCCGAAGAAGATCAGGAGAAGACGACCTTCATCACTCACCAAGGGACAAACTGCTACAAAGTAATGCCCTTCGGGCTAAAAAACACGGGGGCCACGTACCAAAGGTTGGTGACCGAGATGTTTAAGGAAGAACTTTGCATAACAATGGAAGTCTATATCGACGACATGCTAGTAAAGTTATCAAGAAAGGAAGACCAACTTGACCATCTGAAGGAAGCCTTCAAAATATTGAGAAGATACGGGATGAAACTAAACCCCAAGAAATGCGCCTTCGGTGTGGCCTCGAGAAAGTTCTTGGGATTTCTCGTATCATAGAGGGGTATCGAAGTCAATCTAGATCAGATCAAAGCAATAGACGCAATCCCAGAAGTGATAAACAGCAAAAAACAAGTACAAAAGCTGACAGACCGGATAGCTACCCTCTCTAGGTTCATCTCATGATCCTCCAATAGGTGCCATAAATTCTTTAGTGTGTTGAAGAAAGACTAGGGGCTACAATGGAACGAAGAGTGCGTCAAGGCCTTAAAGAATTTGAAGGTGTACCTATCCTCGCCACCTTTGCTAGTCAAAGCAAGCCCAAGTGAACCACTTCTGGTGTATCTGGCCATGTCTGAGGTTGGCGTTAACGCTGTCCTGGTGCACGAAAAGAAAGGTACACTGTCTCCCATCTATTACATTAGCAAAATACTTCTGGATGCCGAAACTCGGTACCCACACCTAGAAACTGGTGCTAGCACTGGTAGTAGCTTCATGGAAGCTACGACTTATTTTCAGTGCAATCGCATAAAAGTGGTAATGACCTTCCCGCTGAGGAGCGTCTTACACAAGCCTGAACTATCAGGCCGGCTCGCAATATGGGCCATTGAGCTCATCAAGCACGACACCATCCAAAAAATTCCATCAAGTCTCAAGTCCTAGCTGACTTCATAGCCGACTTCAACGCGGAAATCCTATCGAAGGAAGATTTCGAGGCCCAACACACCTCCCCCCGTAATGACCTATGGGTCCTCCACACTGATTGCACTGCTAATGCATTGGGATCGAGACTGGGACTCATCCTCGAGGGGCAAAACAATTCTCCAGTCCATACGATGCCCTGAAATGACTAACAACGAGGCTGAGTATGAGGCCGTTATTGCAGGTAGGAAACTAGCCATCAAATATGGGGCTCGACAGATCCTCCTCAATTGCATTCTCAACTCTTAGTAAACCAGGTCACTGGACTTACCAGATCAGAGAACAAGGGATACAAAATACCAGACGGAAATCCGCAGGCTAATGGCTGTGTTCGATTAATGTCGGTTTGAACAAATTTCGAGGGCACAGAATATCCAAGCGGACAGCCTAGCAATATTGGTCGCGGCCACCAAAAACATAAACAAGGAAAACGTGGTCACCCTCCTCCATTCAGCCATCGACCACACTGAGGTATTTTCTTTAAATCTAACTTGGGACTGGCGCAACCAGTTCATTTCCTTGCTGCATGACAAGAAAGAGGCGAAGAAACTCCGCGTGCAAGCCGCCCAGTACTGTCTGATCAACAACGACCTCTACAAGAGAATGTTTGGCGGACCCCTGAACAAGTGCCTAGGCCCGCACCAAACAAGGCCACTACTCAAAGAGGTACATGAGGGTCACTATGGTGCCCAAATAGGTAACCGTGACCTTGTACGGTGCATCATATGCATCGGCTACTACTAGCTCACTATGAAGAAAGAACGTCAAAACACGTCCGCCGATGTGAACAATGCCAAAAATATGCCCCAATGATACACAAGCCAGGGGAACCCCTACACTCGGTCACCTCTCCTTGGCTCTTCATAAAATGGGGAATGGACATAGTCGGCCCCCTACCCCCAGGACGGGGAAAGGTACGGTTTTTACTTGTTTTAATTGACTATTTCGACTGCGGCAGAATGAAAGACTCGACAATAGTCACAGTCAATTACATGGTTAAGGCCATCAACATCATCATGGATAAGGCCATCGATTCAACATGGCTAAGGCCATTGATTCAACATGGCTAAGGCCATCACCACTAACAGTTGACCTAATGTCGACTACGACAGATACATGGTTAAGGCCATAAACATCAATATGGCTAATGCCATTGATTCAACATTTCTAAGGCCATCACCCCTAACATTCAACCCAATGTTGACTACGGAAAAACGAAAGACTCGACGACAGTCGAAGTCAATTACAGGGCTAAGGCCATCACCGCTAACAGTCGACTCAATTTCGACTACGGCAAAACAAAAGACTCGACGACAGTCAAAGTCAATTACATGGCTAAAGGCCATCAACATCATCATCGCTAAGGCCATTGATTCAACATGGCTAAGTCCATCGCCGCTAACAGTCGACCCAATGTCGACTACGAAAAAATGAAAGACTCGACGATAGTCAAGCTAAGCTCGAACTGCAATTGCAAGCTAAGCTCAAACTACAATTACAAACACGACAGAAGTTCCAAGGAACGAAAGAAGAATAACAAAAAGAAAAAGGCATGTACTATTATCTTCAAAAGAATATACACATGTCCGATATTAGAAAAACGTCCCATTTACAACTAAAAAGGGTACAAATACAAAACCCTAAGAACCCCCATTGCCCTGGCCGGCACTACCGGCACTCGAACCATCACCATCCCCTCACGGGTAGTCCCTAGAAATCCAAGAATCACAATCCAGGCGGTTAACATCCTCGGAGTTGTATCCCTCTCTAACGGACGAGTCGAAGAGGTAACCGGCTACCTCACGAGCAACGCAGGTTAGACACCGTTGCCTATCTACTTCCGCCTCAGAGACCCGACAGCCGCCACTTCAAACACGACTAACCGGGTATCATGATACACCCACATGTCAAGCGCATCACGACGCTCAGCATCATGTGGGGCAGTCCGAGTAAGGGCCTCAATCTCAGCCTCCTAAGCTCTAAGCTCAGTGGTTAAGGCCGCAACCACGGCCCGAAGTTCAGCGACCTCCACCGCTACCGCACGGCCAATATCCAAGTCATCATCCTTTTCCTGAAGGAGAACCTCCAGCTCAGTGTTTCGTGCAACCGCAGCAATAAGCTGCTCATCAACCGTCTCCAGTTGGGCCAGTCGTTTCTTTAATTGCACCTCCATTTGCGTAAGGCCTCATGGAACAGCCTGAATTTAGGGTCCCGTTTATATATATCAGCCAACGTGTGATGTGCCTCATGGACCCAATTGTACCTCTGCAACAATTTTTTATGGGCAATCGACCTCTTCGCCGAGCATCGCCCCCTCTCCATTTCCAAGATAAGAAACTGAAAAACAACAAAGGATGAGTCAAGACGCGTGCAGACCACCCCTGCAACACCAATGCGAAAGAGAGTCAAATTTACCTGTAAGGTCGTGCCTGCTACCCTTCGGGACAATCCCTTGTTGCTGATTTCTGCCAACGCCTCACCTTCGGCGCTCGCTCAAAGAAGGGTCATATCCGCAGCAACCTCCTCATAGTTATCCAAAAGATTATAGCCACTGGGAATCATGATGCGGCGAGTAGACCTACCGACCATCATTTAAATACGAGTCGGGGAACTCCTTCCTCTGTCTGCTCTCTCAGTCACGACCTCAAGGCCCGCCCTCTCTAGCAGTCGCACTTGTCCCTTTTGCTGCGACCGATGAGCCATCCTCTCAAGCGGAAGGTGGGCCAGCCTTGACATCAGCCCTCCTCCGAGAAGCAATCCTCCATAAGCGAATTTCATCAGCCATAAATAGTCGCTCTGACTCACGACGAGGTAGCTCTACCCTCTCATCCCTGGTAGTTGTCCCTTTGCCGGTGACCAGCCGGTGCTTCCTGCTTTCAAGAGGATCATCTTCCTAAGAAGCCGCCTCCTATGGGTGCAAAGGTGGCCCTGAAGGAAGCGCCTCATTTTCGGACGCGACCTCGGTCCCCCTTACGGGCACGACCTCGGGTGCCACCGCCAGAATATCTGCCGATACCACACCCGACGTCAGTTCAGGCGCCGCCTCGGACATCACTTCCGGTGTGACCCCTTGCTGACGGGTGGAAAAGGCACTATTTTTGGGCGAACCCCCTATTGGAATATATTCATATTAATAGCTTGGCTCCGTCTTAGATGGGCCGATATCAGTTTTCCTCCTCTTGGTCTTCTTAGAAGTACCCCGACCTGCTGGGGAAAAGATATGTCAAACAAAGGAACCCTCAAATCAAGACGAGGAAAAAGAAAAGAACAAGGGAAGACCATTACCAGTCGGGTCGTACATGCTGCAGAATTGAGCCCACATACAGCACTCCTCTACATGTGATATCAGCCTCTCCACCCACAACTTGATGTCGTCCCCACAAGATAAGGACGAAGAATCTACATGCATATGAACTGCCACTACAAACAGCAGACAAAAGATCCGTAAGAGGTAAGCTATCATAACAAAAAGCACTTAAGAGAGCACAAAGGGATACTACACTCCAAGTTCCACACCTCCATAAACCCTTCAGGGTTAACCACCAAATGCTCCGTCTGTACATAGAAGAATCTCTTCCAATAGCTGTGATTGGCCTTATCATTGAACTGTACCACGAAGCTCTTCTTGCTGTGGCGCGTCAAATGTATCATTGAACCTCTCAGGTAACTTGCATTGAACATTTGCAAAAGATGATATATCGTGACCGCACACCCATTTTTTTCGCGTGTGTGGTAAGTACCCTACACACCTTCAAAGTGTAAGGGGTGAGTTAAGCCGGGAACGCTCTAAAGAAGCGGCAAAGTTCCTCCTCTAGAGGGTTGAGCGGGAAACTATATCTAATTCAGAATGCATACTTATAGAACGTACACAACCCGGGCTTGTGCACATTGGCGTAGTCCCTTCCGGCAGGAACTATATCAACATGATCCGGGAACTCGTACGCCATCCTAAGGGCATCCAAGTGAGATTGAGTCAATTCGCTACGTCCCCAGGGTTGGGGTGAGCTTTTGTCACTAAAGTCATTCCTTTTACTCATGTTCTTTGAAAGAACGTTAGCCACAGATAGAGGACGAGGGCCTCTACAACCTCCTCCGCCTCACCATCGGAAGAAGGTGAAACGGTAGAAGGGGCGTTATCATTGGACCTCTTGCTGCCTTAATGACGTTTCACCATGATATAGTTTGCAAAGAAGAGTGTATTAGTAATACAAGGTTCAATCCTTAGAAACAGCATTTCTCAAGTAAAGCAGTGGCTGCCGAAAAACGGGATGAAAGAAAGGGAGAAATATCCTTTAAGGGTTCGAATGGTGAATTATTTTAAACTGCTCCAATGTTTATATGAGCGAGGTACACAAAAATCGAAGCGACATCATTCAAAAGATGGCATGGGAAACCCAAATGCCACGTCGGGCTCTGAACCGTCTCGAGAGCAAAAATAATAATGGCGCACGTGATCAGTGACGTCACTCTAATAAGGAATGAATGTCAACGGCTTTATATTGTCACATAAGCATACATCCCTCGCAAAGAAACATCTGGGGACGTGGTCAAATTTTCGAGAAAGTAAGAACATACATATCTGTCCGTTGAAGACGTCCATCGAACACGCCTCCAACGAACGGGGGGGGGGGGGGGGGCTAACTGTATGAGGTAAAATTCGGCTCGCCCCATCCCCGTCTAAGTGAACACGTCCTTCATGAGAAAGCCTCCCTCGAGACGTATCGACCCAGGCAAGGACGACCCGATCAAGGACGTCCTAATTAACTATGTGGAGGAACAACATCGTTTATGGCTTGACTTCCTCCGTACGAAGAAGCCACCAACTTTCATACTTTTCTTTTGATTATTTCGAGAAATGTCTCCTAATATATACATGAGACATTTACCTTGTAATAGGGTATGTGCATTATTCTGAGTAATTCTATCACTCAACTTTCTCTCTCTACTGTTAGTAAGCAAGCTTCTCTCTATCTTTCTTTGATACTCAAACTCTCAATGACCCTTTACGTTTTCAGATCTATTACGATCTTAGCTAGATAATCTCTTGTACGGCTCATTATACTTGATTACGATTTACCCGTATACTTTTTTGATTATTTTTAAGCTTACAAAGTGTGTATATCTTTTGAGCCAAACATATATGACAGACAAAAAGTATAATTAGTGTAGTTTATTTCTCACTATTCAATTGTCCACTATATTTTCAATGAATTAAATAAAAATAAAAGGTGGCAAAAGGGTATAGTTTAAGTATTAGATAAATATAGCTCTATGTTTTAAGTGAGTTTGAAGATACAGAGGCAATTTGAAGTCAAGAATTTTAGGTTGGAAAGGTTATTTTAAAGTGTGAAAGAGGTAAGCACCTATATAGAGGTGCGTGAAAGTTGTCTAGAAAAAGACCAATCGAGTGCACGAAACATCTCGTGTTCCCCCAGGATTAAGAGAAGGGCTTCACCCTGAAAACTGTAATATATGCGATGTACCCTAATACAAGTACCAATGGTTGATACTACGACAATAACGCATGACCTATATATTACAAAGAAATAATTTTACCATTGCTCCAAAGTTCACAGGCAAAAATTACTTGCCTGAACATCACATATTTGCACCACGAATTATAAGCTCATTAAATAAAAAGGTATTCACGTCGATATGAGTATGTATACGGTAGAAATCAGGACTATCCGATTTCGTAGGCTCCAGGGTCACTTCAAGAGAGAGATAGAAATAGACTAGGAGCGAGCGCGATGTATACGGTCAAAAATATATGCCTCCGATTTTTTTAGGCTCGAGAAGTCGCATCGAGGATAAAAGTTTGATATAGACTATGCTCGGACTCGCAGGTAAAATAGGAGGCTCAAAGATCTAAGTGCTCAAGGAACATCCGAGCCAAGTACGACCGACTCCGAAACAGTGCCGTTATGAGTTTGTTATAGAAGGACAAGATTCTTGCCACATCCCCAAGATCATGGCTTAAATTCTATAATATATTTGTACTAATTAGTACAAATCCATACTAGGTGGTTATACAACTATCCCCAATAAGATTCTTTACTGTAAATGGAGATATACCTTATTTAGGGCTCCCCTCCTATATAAAGGGGACCCCGAATTATCTGTAAGGATCATCTGCTCATTTGCAAGAATATACTATCCTTCTTTTCTCTCTTATTATTCATCACAATTGTCCTTCAATTTTACTTTTCTTGCTTTAGTGTTGGTTTTACTAATTTTCTTCACCTATACTTCATATTTCTTGATTATTTATTGGTACTGAACTAAATCACGTATCTTTAAAATCACGAATCAAATTTAATTGTTACGCGTATTTTTGAGGTAAACAATTTGACGCCCACCGTAGGGTTAAACATAATAGTGATTATTTTAGTGCTGATTCTCATAAATACGTTATTGTTACACTTGTTCTTGTCAAGAACTTTTGTTCTCAGGTAAAAAACATGTCAAACTCGCAAAATGCACCAGTACACGACAATGATGGTCTTGGATTTCATGGGAAAAACAACAATGTAGGGGGTCGGTGTACCACCTATAAACCTTGAGGAAGTGTCAAATGTGGAACCAGTTGATGTTAGTTCACACATTGTTTGAATGCGGATCTAGGTGCATACCCCGGAGGAAGTGTATGCATGGAAGCCCGATCTGGGGGCCAAGGAACACAGGGTATAGGAGACGGAGGAATCAGCTTCCAAGTAATATTCAAGATGCTACGAGCTCAACAGATTGTCAACGCTCAACTTCAAAGTTATGATAAAATTCCAAGCGTGGTCGGACCAGGTAACACTTGACGTACTGAGCCGGTGCCGAAGAGACCATATGATAATGGATCGGGGAATGACCCCACGATTATGAGGATGCTCGAGGAACTCACCAAGAGAATCGAGCCCGGGGAGAAGAAGATTGAGGATAGTGATAAAAAAGTAAAGACTTATAACTCCTGTGTTAATCAAATACTAGGGGCACACCCGATCTTAGAAGGACTAGATTCTAAAAAGTTCGTGCAAAGACCCTTCCCCCTAGTGCAAATCCGAAGCCAATCCCCAAGACCACGTCACCTCGTATATGTGCGACATCAAAGGAAACGACTTAGAAGATAATGAAATTGAATTCGTACTACTGAAGAAGTTTGGGGAGACTCTATCCAAGGGCTCCTTGATATGGAATCATAACTTAACCCCTAATTCTATTGATTTGTTTTCTACGCTTGCAGATTATTTTGTAAAAATACACATCAAAGCCATTAAAATTGCAACGAGGAAGTCGGACCTTTTCAAGGTAAGGAAAAAAGATAACGAGATGCTCAGGAAATTAGTATCTCAGTTCCAAGTAGAGAGAATGGATTTGCCTTCGGTCGCTGATGACTGGGCTGTTCAAGCTTTCACTCAAGTTATCAACACTCGGGGTTCTATAGCTTCACATAAGTTGAAGCAAAGTTTACTCGAATACCCGGCTGTTGTTGGAAACACGTTCTCAAGGCTTTATACTAAAACGTGTGTTCTTATGTGTAGGTTTTGATGAATGACAAACGAAGCGCAAATTGATATATGACGAAGTTTAAATACAAGCGCACAATTGGTGGATAACGAGATTCAAGCACAAGACAAAGTTTTATAGTTTAAATGAGTCGTTCTTCATTGTGTTCTTGATCCGACAACTTGACTCATGACATGGCTTCTCCCGTAAAATTATTTTTACAAAATCATGCATATTTAATTTAATGCTAAATGATTTTAAATCATGCATATTTTCATTAGTCAAAATGAGTTTTAAACATGCCTCTAAAAACTGGACTAAGATAATCGATTATGTACTTATGATAATCGATTATTTTAAGCCAAGACTGCATGACAATCGATTGTGACCTAATGACAATCGATTGTGTTAAGGCAGTGAGCATCAGATTTTTCAAACCTGCATGACAATCAATTGTGAACCTTATGACAATCGATTGTGATGAGGCAGTGTCCATCAAAGTTTTTCAAAACTCAGAATAATCGATTGTGAAGCTAATGACAATCGATTGTGAAGAGACAGTGTCCATCAGATTTTTAAAAGACACAAAATAATCGATTGTGAACATATGACAATCGATTGTGTTGAGGCAGTGTCTTCCAGACTTTTTCAAAGTTATTAAATAATCGATTGTGAGTATATAACAATCGATTGTCACGAGGCAGTGTCTAAAATGATTTTCAAAATCTGATAAATAATCGATTGTTAACTTTGCACAATCGATTGTGAAGCTGACCGTTGTCGTAAAGTTTTCAAATACCGTCAGGTAATCGATTGTTGATTTTGTACAATCGATTGTTGATATTTAAATCTGAAAAAGATTTTTTGAACGTTGCTGAATAATCGATTATTGATTTGGTATAATCGATTGTTTTATGTAAAATCTGGAAATGATTTTTTGAACGTTGCCAATAATCAATTGTTGATCTTGGACAATCGATTGTTAAGCGTAAAATCTGGGATTGATTTTTGGTACGATTGGCAAACAATCGATTGTGGCTTCCTGACAATCGATTGTCACAGAGTAAAATCAGCAACTCTTAATTGGCAATTAGGCAACGGTAATGCCAAGTTTTTCAACTATAAATACAGCTTCATTTCAGTGTTTTAAACACAACAACTGATCATTCTATTGCTATAAGCTTGCATACTATTGTTTAAAATTTTATATTCATTTCATAAAGCTTTTGAGAGCCAAAGACTTGTCCATAGTTGTTGTGATCTTGAGCTTACTTGTTTTACTCATATCTACTCATTAAGGAGTGTTTTGTTTGAGTGTTTAGTGTTTTGTACACTTGTAAGAGAATTGTGATTCTCTTGTTGTAAGGAACTTGTGTTTCCTTGGTTGAAGTCTTGGAGTGTTGTATCTCCGAGCAAAGGTGTTAAGTCTTGTGTCCTTAAGTTGTAAAGGTTTGTTGAGCACCCGTAAGCTTGACAAGTTAGTGGAATATCTCGAGAGAGTCTCTCGGGGACTGGACTAGCCACGTGTTGTGGTGAACCAGAATACATCGGTGCGTTCTTTCCATTTGTTTATTTAATGCACTTAGTTATTTCCTGCAAATTTTAATTTCCGCAAGTTTATGCTAAATTTTATTATAACGCTATTCACCCCCCCTCTAGCGTTAAGCGTATTATCTAACAATTGGTATGAGAGCCCAACTCTCTGAAGACTTAACAGTTTGAGAGAAACTTCCATGGCTTCTACTCGTGACTCTTTTGCAGGAATTGATGAAGGACAATGCTCCACACGACCACCTCTATTCAACGGTACAAACTACACGTACTGGTAGGAGAGGATGAAAATTTTCGTTCAAGCAAACAACTTTCATCTCTGGAAGGTGATAACGAAGGGAAATCAAATTCCAACCGAAAAGGTTGAAAACGAATGGGTTCCCAAGTCCGAAGAAGAATATGACGCGGATGATATCCGAAAGGTTCAAAATAATGCTAAAGCAATTAATTTATTATATTGTGCTGTAAATGCTGACGATTACAGGAAAATATCGTGTTGCACAACGGCAAAGGAAATGTGGGACAAGCTGGAAATTACGTACGAAGGTACGGACCAGGTAAGGGAAGCTAAAATTGATTTCCTAACCCATGCTTATGAATTATTTCACATGAAGGAAGGTGAAAAGGTGGATGAAATGTTCGAACGATTTTCAATAACCGTAAATGACCTACATGCCCTCAAGAAGACATTCAAGGATAGAGAACTTGTTCGAAAAATTCTTAGAAGTCTCACTCCGGCATGGCGATCAAAGGCTGACGCAATTCAAGAATCCATAGGCGTCTCAAATGTCACAATCGACGCATTAAGAGGTAACCTTAAGACTTATGAATCTACAATACTTAACCCTCTTGTTGATGATCAAAGGAGGCAAAGAATAGCGCTTAAGGCAAGCACAAGCCAACCTCAAGTTAATGAGGACGGAGACAACGAGTTTGGACTCGTTATCAAAAGATTTCAAAAGTTCATGCGAAAGGAGTATGAACGAAAGGGCGAAAAGCAAGACGAGCAAATAAAGTGCTATGAATGCGGTGAAACCGGGCACATCAAATCAAATTGCCCAAACATCAAAAAGGAGAAGAAACCTTTTAAGAAGCAACGCGCATACATTTCTTGGGGAGGAGACTCCAGAGATGAGTCAAGCGAAGAAGAAGAAGACGAAGCCGCAAACCTTTGTCTTATGGCGCAAGAAGATAAGCAAGATGAGGTATGTCAAATCTCTTCTAAAAACTTCTTTACTCTTGAAGAAATGCGAACTGCTTTTGATGAGCTATATACTGAATTTATTAAAGCTTCAAAAACTGTCAAGAGCATTAAAGAAAATGCTTCTCTAAAAGAAAAAGATTTTCAAAAACAGCTTTCTTTGAAAGAAAAGGAGTTAGAAAAACTGGTTTTAGAAAATGAAAAGCTGAAAGAGGAAAACAAGTTTTTCGGAAAAAGAAGCGCCGACAAGCCCGAAAGTTCTATTAAAAATTGCTCTTCTTGCATGCATCTCGAAAATGAGGTAGATACACTTAAAGGTACCTTAGATAAGTTTAATTCTTCCCACAAAAATTTGAATAAGGTCCTTGTTAATTTGAAATCAACCAAGCATGGCATAGGTTTTAAGAATGAGCCTAAAGAAAAGGTTGACGCCAAACCCCAACCACCTAAGGCTCAACCTAGGATTAATAAAACAAATGCTTATTGTAGAAATAGCAATCCTAGAAAAAATATGCATGCTAGACCAAGTGTGGAACATTTTAGAAGACCTAGAAATGACTACCCTAGAAATGATGCATATTCTAGGCCAAACACTAGAAGGAGTTTTGAACTTTTTAGAACATCTAGACATGACCGTTACTCTAGAAATGCTGCTCATTTTAGAACTAATAGTAGGAGAAATGGTTCTCATGAAATGCGCAATAGTCAGAATGAAAATAGAGTAATTCATTTTCGTCCATCAAGTTACTATGAACCTAGAAGGATGCATAACCCCAACGTGACTTGTCATTATTGTAGACGCATTGGTCATATTGCCCCTGCATGTTTTACACGACATAGACATATCACTCAATCGCATCATTATGATATGCCTAACCCTCAAGGACCCAAAATGGCATGGGTACCTAAAACGCATTAATTTGTTTTGTAGGTGTATTTGAAGGGATCAAGTGTACTATGGTACCTTGATAGTGGATGCTCCAAACATATGACGGGAAACGAATCCAAATTCCTTCAACTAGAACACAAAGAAGGAGGAAGTGTGATTTTTGGGGATAACAATAAAGGAAAGATTATTGGCATCGGATTGGTCGGTAAGGATGAAAATTCCTCTATTAAGCATATATTACTTGTTAAAGGTTTAAAGCATAATCTCTTGAGCATAAGTCAATTATGTGACAAGGGAAATCTTGCCCTATTTGATTCGGATGAATGCTTAGTGTTTAGACGTAGAGATTTTAAAATTATCCTTCGTGGTTTTAGAGTGGATAATATTTATATGGTTGATCTTGCTAATTCCTCACCCGAATATGTTGATTGTCTTATGAGCAAAGAGGATGATACTTGGCTATGGCATCGTAGAGTTGCTCATATAAACATGCCTCTTTTGAACAAATTGATTTCACAAAACTTAGTTATTGGTCTTCCCAATTTGAAATTTGGAAATGACTCTATTTGTGATTCTTGTCAAAAAGGGAAGCAAACAAAAGCATCTTTCAAATCCAAAAACTTTGTTTCAACTTCTAGACCATTGCAATTGCTTCACATGGATTTATTTGGACCATCTCGCATTGAAAGTCTAGGAAGAAATCGTTATGCTTTTGTGATTGTTGATGATTATTCTAGATTTACTTGGACTTTATTTCTTGCCAATAAAAGTGATGCTTTTCAGAATTTTAAATATTTTCTTAAGCGTGTTCAAAACGAGAAGGAAACAACTGTCACTTCAAATAGAAGTGATCATGGGAGAGAGTTTGATCACAATCTCTTTGCGGACTTTTGTGACGAACTCGGTATCGAGCATACCTTTTCCATTCCACGTACACCACAACAAAATGGGGTGGTGGAAAGGAAAAATAGGTGTCTCGAAGAGATGGCTAGAACCATGCTCGAAGAGGCCAAGATTCCCAAACATATTTGGGCGGATGCCGTGAGTACCGCATGCTACATCTTAAATAGAGTAGTCATAAGGCCTATACTCATGAAAACTCCCTATGAACTCTATAAGGGAAGGAAACCAAATATCTCCCATCTTAGAGTATTCGGTTGTAAATGTTTTATTCATAACAATGGCAAAGATCAATTGGGAAAATTTGATGCTAAGTCCCATGAGGGAATTTTCATTGGTTATTCTTCACGTAGCAAAGCATATAGGGTCTTTAATAAAAGAACCGAAACTGTGGAGGAATCCCCTCATGTTGTATTTGCCGAAAATAATGCTCGCTTGGCGAGAAAGGATACTGGTTTTGATCTTGCAGGTATCTTAGATAGCTTGAAAGACAAAATACAAGAGGAAACGCCTAAAGAAAATCAAGACGAGTCTTTGAAACAACTAATGGAGGAAGCGCCACAATTGGAGAATGAAACAAAAACGCCTAACGAGTGGAGGACAATCAAAGATCACCCTCTCGAACAGGTAATTGGGGACGTCGGAGAAAAGGTAAGTACCCGAAACTCGCTTAAGAACACCTTAGGACATACTGCTTTTGTGTCTCAAATTGAACCAATAACCATCTACGAAGCAATTGGGGATGAATTTTGGACCTTGGCAATGCAAGAGGAGCTTAACCAATTCAAACGGAATGACGTTTGGGATTTGGTGCCAAGACCCCAAATCATACCATAATTGGTACGAAATGGGTTTTTCGAAACAAACTAGATGAAAATGGTGTAATCACTAGAAACAAAGCTAGGCTTGTAGCAAAAGGCTATAATCAAGAAGAGGGTATTGACTATGAAAAAACATATGCTCCCGTAGCTAGATTAGAAGCTATTCGTCTATTGCTCGCTTTTGCCTCTTCTATGAATTTCAATTTATATCAAATGGATGTGAAAAGTGCTTTTATAAATGGTGTTATTCAAGAAGAAGTTTATGTTGAACAACCCCCCGGTTTTGAAGATTTTAAATCTCCCGATCATGTTTTCAAACTCAAAAAGGCTCTTTATGGTTTAAAACAAGCTCCCCGAGCTTGGTATGAAAGATTGAGTAAATTTCTTTTGGAAAATGATTTCATTAGAGGGAAAGTAGACACCACCCTTTTTGTTAAGCATAAAAACAATGATATTTTATTAGTTCAAATATATGTGGATGATATCATATTTGGTGCTACTAACAATGTCTTATGCAAGGAATTTTCCGATTTAATGACAAGCGAATTTGAGATGTCTATGATGGGTGAGTTAACATTCTTTTTGGGATTACAAGTAAAGCAAATGATAGAAGGTACGTTCATTTGCCAAGCCAAATATTGCAAAGAATTGCTGAAACGATTTGAAATGAACAATGCAAAAGCAATGGCTACTCCCATGAGCACATCCGATCATCTAGACAAAGATGAGAAAGGTAAGGAAGTCGACACTAAGAAGTATCGAGGTATGATCGGCTCTCTTCTTTATCTTACTGCTAGTCGTCCGGACATCATGTTTAGCGTGTGCTTATGCGCCCGTTATCAATCGTGTCCGAATGAGTCTCACCTTACTGCGGTAAAACGGATTTTGAAGTACCTTGTTGGTACTACAAATATGGGTCTATGGTACCCCAAAGGTTCTTCATGCCAACTCGTTGGCTATTCCGACTCCGATTTTGCTGGATGCAAATTGGACCGCAAGAGCACTAGTGGCACTTGCCATTTGCTCGGTAGCTCTCTCGTTTCTTGGTTTAGCAAGAAACAAGTAAGTGTTGCGTTGTCCACAACCGAGGCTGAATATGTAGCCGCGGGGAGTTGTTGCGCTCAAATCCTATGGATGAAACAACAACTCTTGGACTATGGCCTAAGTCTTGATCATATCCCTCTTAGATGTGATAATACTAGTGCCATATGCTTGACGAAGAACCCCGTTCTTCATTCGCGAACAAAACACATTGAAATTAGACATCATTTTATAAGAGATCACGTTCTCAAGGGCGATGTCGAAATCGAATTTGTTAAAACCAAAGACCAATTGGCCGACATCTTTACAAAGCCCCTAGAGAAAGAGTCCTTCTTCCGAATTCGTAGTGAACTCGGGATTCTTGACTCCACCTTGATCTAAGTCATGCATTGCATCTTTTTATCTTACATGATCTCTAACTTGAGCGTCGGAGACGTCTAACGAATTTTTGCAGGTATCGCCCTAAAGGTAGGGGGAATTATAAAGCATGACGCGCAATAATCAAGTCTTCTTCAGAAAAATCGGTTTCTGTCGTCTAAATAATCGATTATCTCGTATCAATAATCAATTATTACTTGAGTTATTGTACTCTCTTTAAGTAATCACGTTTTCTTTCCAATAAATAAACAAGTTTTGTTTACATCTTTGGCATCTTCCTATATTATTTGCTAATGGCAAAAGGGGGAAGATAACGGGTATGCACTCTCAATATTTATAAGCTTAAATTGAGGGGGAATTCATATATTGAGGGGGAACTAATCGCATACTTATTGCATATCTTTACTTGTCTTGAATCGTCTTTATAAACTGTTTAATTTGCATAACCCGCTTAAAGTTTGCCATTATCAAAAAGGGGGAAATTGTTGGAAACACGTTCTCAAGGCTTTATACTAAAACGTGTGTTCTTATGTGTAGGTTTTGATGAATGACAAACGAAGCGCAAATTGATATATGACGAAGTTCAAGTACAAGCGCACAATTGGTGGATAACGAGATTCAAGCACAAGACAAAGTTTTATAGTTTAAATGAGTCGTTCTTAACTGTGTTCTTGATCCGACAACTTGACTCATGACATGGCTTCTCTCGTAAAATTATTTTTACAAAATCATGCATATTTAATTTAATGCTAAATGATTTTAAATCATGCATATTTTCATTAGTCAAAATGAGTTTTAAACATGCCTCTAAAAACTGGACTAAGATAATCAATTACGTACTTATGATGATCGATTATGTTAAGCCAAGACTGCATGACAATCGATTGTGACCTAATGACAATCGATTGTGTTAAGGCAGTGAGCATCAGGTTTTTCAAACCTGCATGACAATCAATTGTGAACCTTATGACAATCGATTGTGATGAGGCAGTGTCCATCAAAGTTTTTCAAAACTCAGAATAATCGATTGTGAAGCTAATGACAATCGATTGTGAAGAGACAGTGTCCATCAGATTTTTAAAAGACACAAAATAATCGATTGTGAACATATGACAATCGATTGAGTTGAGGCAGTGTCTTCCAGACTTTTTCAAAGTTATTAAATAATCGATTGTGAGTAAATAACAATCGATTGTCACGAGGCAATGTCTAAAATGATTTTCAAAATCTGATAAATAATCGATTGTTAACTTTGCACAATCGATTGTGAAGCTGACCGTTGTCGTAAAGTTTTCAAATACCGTCAGGTAATCAATTGTTGATTTTGTACAATCGATTGTTGATATTTAAATCTGAAAAAGATTTTTTGAACGTTGCTGAATAATCGATTATTGATTTGGTATAATCGATTGTTTTACGTAAAATCTGGAAATGATTTTTTGAACATTGCCAATAATCGATTGTTGATCTTGGACAATCGATTGTTAAGCGTAAAATCTGGGATTGATTTTTGGTACGATTGGCAAACAATCGATTGTGGCTTCCTGACAATCGATTGTCACAGAGTAAAATCAGCAACTCTTAATTGGCAATTAGGCAACGGTAATGCCAAGTTTTTCAACTATAAATACAGCTTCATTTCAGTGTTTTAAACACAACAACACACAACAACTGATCATTCTATTGCTATAAGCTTGCATACTATTGTTTATCATTTTATATTCATTTCATAAAGCTTTTGAGAGCCAAAGTCTTGTCCATAGTTGTTGTGATCTTTGAGCTTACTTGTTTTACTCATATCTACTCATTAAGGAGTGTTTTGTTTGAGTGTTTAGTGTTTTGTACACTTGTAAGAGAATTGTGATTCTCTTGTTGTAAGGAACTTGTGTTTTCTTGGTTGAAGTCTTGGAGTGTTGTATCTCCGAGCAAAGGTGTTAAGGCTTGTGTCCTTAAGTTGTAAAGGTTTGTTGAGCACCCGTAAGCTTGACAAGTTAGTGGAAAATCTCAAGAGAGTCTCTCGGGGACTGGACTAGCCACGTGTTGTGGTGAACCAGAATACATCGGTGCGTTCTTTCCTTTTGTTTATTTAACGCACTTAATTATTTCCTGCAAATTTTAATTTCCGCAAGTTTACGCTAAATTTTATTATAACGCTATTCACCCCCACTCTAGCGTTAAGCGTATTATCTAACAGCTTTCACTTGAGCCGATGTACATAATCAGTACCAATCGAACATTAAAACCGTGTATGATCAACTGGGGACTCCTTCGGGGTCCTTTTATCCTCGAAGGCCCATGGGTAAGATCAAAAGGGACGTCGATCGAGAGCCGAGGTCAAATAGAGATCGATATTGACCGCATAACGCAGGCCGTAGAAGCAGCGCGCCTGGGCAAAGCTTTGCAGGAAATGAGAAGAGAAATGATTGAGGTCAAATTTAACGGGGGCTAGATGCTGATGAAGTTCACGTTAAATATCCAACATCCGAATATAGGTACGACCCCAGTCCAATCCTTTCTATTTTTTCGACTACACTTGCAAGTTTTCGATAATGATCGGTATGAATATTTGGATCTTAAAGCAGGTGTTGCACTCTATTTCCTTTACACCGGTTTTTGTCCCAAATAGATTTTTCTAGCGAGGTTTTTAACGAGGCAAAAATTATCATGTTAACTTAGAGCAATTCAACGGTATCCGAGGTTCCCAACAATAAGCCTTGAGTACTGAAGGGAATTGCCCTTGAATGTCTACTTAGTTACAAGGGAATCACTCCAGGACATTAGGTCTCAATAGGAGAACTTTGTAATGGGTCAAACACTCAGATGAACCGCATCTGTATAGAATAATCGAGTCCCGATGGCCAAATATATACACATGTATCAATTATCCAAAGAAGGATTCTTTCTATATCAAAACACTTTGTGTATCAAAGAAACTTGCTACTATACGAACATCATACTTGCGATTACACGAGAAAAGGCTAAAGGGATAAAATGTAAATACACCTCGAATACTCGGGAACTCTCATCAAAGGTCAACACATTCGAGTATCTGAACTCGAATTTATAAGACCTCAAAAAGGCATCCCTTGACGCAAAGTTCAAGGCCATCATACTCGGGGACTAACCTTTTGGGCAAGTTCAAAAGGTTATCGGGAAACAAGTCCAAGAGACATACCCGAAGGCTACGACCATATTAAAGGCTACGGCCATATTAAAGACTATGGTCATGTAAAAGGCTACAAATGAAATAATGCGGCTCAGAGACGTCCGACTTTCTCCATAAATTAAAGACCTTCAAATACTTCGAAAAATTTGTTATACTCGGATACTCTTGGCAAAAGCAAAAAGGGCTCCGATAAAATCAGCCTTCAAATAATTTAATGTCTTCAATAACATAAGCCTTCGAAAAAACATCAAGAGGTATTAAAACGAATGGGTTTTGATCTCTTGAACCCTCAAATAACCCAACGGGTACAAAAAACACATGCTAAGGCATAAAGAAATTTTCACTAAATCTATTAGCCGAAAAGAGGAAAAAATTATATCCGTCTTAGAGGCCAAATTGGCCCAACTTAAAGAGTCTAAGGGATGATTTAAAAGAGCCTAAGGTCCAATATAAAAAAGCCTAAGGGCTAACTTTACTTCGAGTTCAAGCAAATCCTCACCTGACTATAAAGCCTAAAGGCTATTTCCATTTTGAGTTTGAGCAAGTACTCACTCAACTACTAAGCCCAAGGGCTACCCGAGTTCGAGAAAATTCTCTCTCTTGGAATATCTATGAAGCCTAAAAGGTAACTCTATTTCGAGTTCGAGCTAGTCCTCACTCGATCATAAAAGATCAAGGGCTATCTTAACCCGAGTTCGAGCAAACCCTCACTCAGGGACTATCCATAAAGTCTATGGGCTAACTTCATTTCGAGTTCGAGCGTTCACTCACTCAACTATCAAGTCCAAATGAATACCTTACCTCATCGACAATTGAGCCTAAGAGCTACTCAAACTCAAGTTCGAATGGTCATTCAGGGGGCCATTGATTAGAAAGGTTCGAGGGCAGAACTTACTATCGGTCATTACCATCTCAAACTTTGGACTATCAAAAGGAATTTTATGATAAGACACTTTGATCCATACAAAAGGGTAACAGATTTAGAAGCCATGGAAGGAAAAAGTCTTTATATAAACCTTTTTACAAAAGCTATAGATCACGATCAAGAGTTCCTCGCAAGGGTCGATCAGCCTCAAAAGCAAAAAATTACTAAGAGCACGAAACCTAAGTGGCACGGTCCTTATCGGCAGAAGTGTCTTCGCCCTCAGAACCTTCCCAGCCACCGGACTCGCTAAAAGTTCTCGGAGTTTTCTTCGAGAAAAGCCAAATTCCAAGCTTTCGTTTCCTCACTCGCTTACATCACAATTATGATATCATTGCAAATAAGGGATAGAAATCAAGGACTCAATTCGTTTCTTATTATTATACTCTAAGAAATGCGGGAATTATCTATATACGGTTGAAATTAGGGCTAGTCGATTTTGTGGGCTCGAGAGTCACTTAAAGAGTGAGATCGAAATAGACTAGGAGCGAGCGGTATATACGGTCAGAAACATATGCCTCCGATTTTGCAGGCTCGAGAAGTTGCATCGAAGACAAAAGTTAGATATAAACCAAGCTCGGACTTGAAGGTAGAATAAGAGGCTCAAAGACCTAAGTGCCCGAGGAACATCGGAGCCAAGTGTGACCGACTACGAAACAGTACCGTTATGAGTTTGTTACATAATCACAAGATTCCTGCCACATCCCCAAAACCATGGCGTAAATTCCGAAATAGATTTGTACGAATTAGCACAAATCCATACTAGATGGTTATACAACTGTCCCCAATAAGATTTTTTTACTGTAAATAGAAATGTACCTTATTTAGGGCTCTATTCATATATAAAGGGGACTCCCCAATCATTTGTAAGGATCATCTACTCATTGGCAAGAACATACTATCCTATTTTTCTCTTTTACTGTTCATCAAAATTGTCCTTTAATTTTATTTTCATGCTTTACTATTCTAGCCCGTCTCGTGGTCACTGGCCTCGATGTCAAGACTGACCTATCTACTGGTTTAATCTTACTTATTTTTTTCACCTATATTTCATATTTCTTGATTATTAATTGGTATTCAACTAAATCACGTATCTTTAAAACCACAAATCAAATTTAATTGTTTCTCATATTTTCAAGGTAAACAAAGTACTGTTTAATTACTGATATTATCTATCACCTAACCTAACACATGAAATATTAATCTTTAACCACAAGGTATAATATATAAATTTTTTTGCCGCGCATTTATGCAGAGCTTACGTCTTAACATAAAGAAATTCAAAGAGTGATAAATAAGAAGAAAATGTATATAAAATAAAACTAGCTGTAACAAGCGATAATAATTATATGCAGTAAAACAGCACATGTTTAAATTTTGTAAACAATAGGTTTAGTCATTAGCTGTTGGTTATGTTTTAAAAAGTGGCTATCTAATGTCATTTATATTCTTATTGAATGCTCAGGCCCATATCCGACCTACCCGATCATGGGCCTAAGTACCCAGTCAAAGTCAGCTAGGTTGAACTGAGCCTGCCTTTAGGACTCCAACTAAAAGCTGTCTGAATCTTCTGGGGAATTTGCAGCTGTATTTATATTCGTGTCACCTTTTAATCTATACCTTATTTTATAAAATTATTAATTTGATAGTTAATTAACAAAAAAATTGTAATAATATGACACTTATACCCTTGATAATTCGCGTGATCTGCAACCCATTCATGAAAAAAGACAACTTTATCTAAAAACCAACAACTTCATGCGAATGTAGCATGAAGTTGTTTCACGTTGAAGCTAAAACTTCATGCTAATATAGCATAAAGTTGTTTTACATTGAAGCTAAAACTTCATGTCAATGCATGCTGAAGTTATTTATCATGCAGTCTCAAATATATAATATATAGAATTAGACGACAAACATCAATTTTACGCGAATAATCGATCGGATTTATTATTTATATTTTCTATCTGGTATGAATAAATTCACATACACACACACACACACACACACACACACACACACACACACACATACATATATGTGAAAGCGGAGTAGCTTGCCGAATCCAAAGTGTTGATCTCGCCAGACTTAACTCTCTGATGGGAAGCCTAACGACTGGTTACGCTAGCGTAGCTAGGGCTATGAAAATCCCTAGACTGTGAGAAAGAAAGCCCTTCCTTGAAGACCCTTTATTGTCGGACCAAGCAATCCAGCAACTTGTCTTGATTCTCCTAGTATCAAGCCAAGACAATGCCAAGAACACGTCAGGCCATGGAAGCACAATCTTGCGCTATGGAAGGTTCTAGAAGGTTCCGGAGTGATCTAGGAGTTGGTGGAAGAATTTCATTTTTTTGTTTTGGATTCCACAAGAATTTGTCGATATTTCCGATTAAATCTTCTTGTTACTAGATTTTCTATAGGAATAAATTGTTATTCCTTTCCTCTACAGAGAAACCTTTCTTCCAAGTCACACCATAAGAGCCATTTATTATCTTTCTTTGATTCCAGATCAAAGATTAAATGAGCCCCCCGAAAGCTTGATGCAAATAAACGAATTTTTGTTCTACGTCTCCGAGCTATATATCCCCGTTTAATTCTGGTCATTGAATAAATGAAACTTTGACGAATAACTAATCGATTGCCTTTCTTTCAGTTATTCTTTTCCCCCTTCCTAGTCTATTAATAACAAAACGGATTTTTCCAATGTATAAAATAAAAATTCCAATGGCTTTGGTTACTCTAACCTTCCCGACCACGATTTTTTCTTTTTTTTTTCCCCACGCCTATTTGTTCACCCGAGATGCAGAACTCTTTTTTTTTTTTAATGAATAGATAGAGCCATGATACATTCCGAAATATTGTAAAGGTAAATAGAATCTTTTCGCCCCCTTTTCGATGTCTGCCTGAGGACATATATATATATATATATATATATATATATATATATATATATATATATATATATATATATTCCTCCAACATTTTTAATGTAAACGGTTAAACATCTATTTATTTCATGATATTATTACACAAAAGCCGGCTAAATTTAGTGTTTATTTTTTCTAACCGATATACATAAAATATATTGATTACACATAATTAAACATTTATTATATATAAATTATACATATATTGTATATGTACTAGTTATTTTTAGTTTAATAGCTTAGGTGGACATCTATTTGGGTTAATTCTTCTCTATGTTATTAGTGAAGCATTTGCATTTATACCCGCTTTTTATGCTATATTTTAACTTGTTCCCACTTTGCATAAAAAAATTATAAGCGTACCCGCTTTTTCACATAACTTCAGCACATGGGGCTGAAGTAGCAAAGGCAATCACGCAAAACTTCAGCATTCTAGTAGCCGGGCCTGAAGTTTCTGTGTTGCAACACGAAAACTTTCTCGCTTACTATCATCTATTCCCTATGTTTCGTAATAGATGAGGTAGTTTAATTCGGCACGGAATTTAAGAAAAAAAGAATAAGACTTTTGTAACTTATGGTCTTAAAAGCTCAAGGGGTAAAAAGTTTATGGGGCCATGATATTTGTGTGGCTATAAAGCTTCTCATTAAAGGTAAATTGGTAAAATAAAGGAGTTTAAAGTTGCAAATTTAGAAATGTATCATTTCTCTTGGAACAGACTAAAAAGGAAAGTATTTCATCTAATATGAAATGGAGGGAGTAATTTTTTCAATCCTAATAGTTCACATAATGTATCATTTGCTACTCAGCTCCTTCTTGATCAATTTTTTTTTTTAAAGTAATAATTTTGTTCATGAATGTTTGTGGGTATAGTTGTGTTCTTTTCCTTAATTATTCTCTCCAAATTATTTCTTGTGATTCGAGGCTTAAAATATATATATATATATATATATATATATATATATATATATATATATATATATATATATATATGCAGATTTTTCCGGAATGAATTTGATCTCCATGAAAAGGAAGAACATGTCTTGGTCACTTTGGTGGTTTTGAGAAAGACATGCCTTTAATATCTAAGCATCAACTAATGATACCTTAATACTAATATTGGCCGCAACGAGTTCTTAATTCCTCTCTACTTTAATATTTTCTCTGTCCCAATTTATGTGATGGTATTCAGATTTTAAAATTCAAATGAATTATATTGTGATCGTAATTTTTTCATATGCCTTTTATATATTTGGATTATTAGTTACTGTAACTTATAGTATTTTTTTAGGTAATTTTTAAACGTTAAATATATAAATTTATTTTCAAAAACTTAAATATTTTATATTTAAGTGCACGATTAAATTAAGAAACTTTAATCTCAAAAATTAAATATATTATATAAATTGGGACATAAAGAGTATTGTTTTATTAGGGTTAACAAGGTGGAGATATGATTAATATGTAAGTTTCTTGGCCACTTTAGCAGAACGATATAATTAGGGGTGATATTTTTACCCCAATACTGCTAGGGATGGCAATGGAGCGGAATAGGGGGGAGGGGGGCGGGTGTAGGTCGAGTAAGTATTGTTTGATGCGGGGCGGGTGTGGGGTGGGTTTTGTTTGATGCGGGTACGGGTGCGGGGTGGTTAAAACAAATTTTTAAGTGGAGCAGGGCGAGTTGCGGGTTCAATACGAGGCAAATTTAAATTTTATCGTAATAATTTCAACTATAGTTTCACACACCTCTTCACTAGCACGAATTCTATTTTGATTTATAATTCTATTTTGATTTATAATTAACCAGTTCGTATAAGTCTCACCAAAATGATATTACATAGGCCAAGATATCATATTAGTAATAGGAAATGATAGTAACTCATTTATTTGGAGGATCAGCGTAGTACTCCCTCAGTTTTATGTTTATGTGATTCTATTAAACTCTCCATTTTATAATAAAATGTCAAACTAGTTTGTTTTAGAGAAAAATTAAAGGAAAAAAATTAAGTCGAGCGGCGCGGGGCGGATTGAAAACTAAAAAATAACTATGCAGGCGGGTTGAAATTTTTTGTGGTGTTTTGCCAAACCTACCTTGCACCCGCTCCGCCCAATTGCCATTCCTATCCAATAGTGAAGGAATTTAGCAGTTAACGCAATATCATTGTACTAGAAATAGTGTTACACAAACGAAAATAGTTACGTGTATTATTTGTCGTTTACATTCAAACCAAATAATTCAACCTTATCAATTATCAATTAAAAACACGTTACTTAATGATGATTAGATCAATAAATATGTGCACGAAAAACACATATTTTGTATTCATTAGTTTGATGTAAGTAACAGAATACATAAATTGTTTCAATAATACATGTCTTTCAATTTTTCCACACCCAAAGATCTTTTCCATTTTGCCAACTTAAACGACAATTTGATCCTTCTTCTGCACCCATCAAACAAGCATAAAGCTCATCAAATTGCAAATTAGACTCACTATTATTTTTTACCAATGAACAACTCACATCTTCTTGGTAGTTAGAACTCACTACTCCTTCCTCACAACCACTAGATATGGAATTAGCTGCATTTAAAGGAATAAATCCTTGTATTTCCTCATGTCCTTGTGCTTTATTACAAGCAACTAACATCTCGTTTACCTTCTTCAACTCGCCTCGAAGATGTTCGTTTTCTTTCTCAATCTTCCTCTTCTCAGCTAATGTAGTATCAAGCTTATGTTGGAGTGCATTGTAGTCGAGCTCGAGGCTCTGGTTCTTCCATCTAGCTCGTCTGTTCTGGTACCTGTCGAATACATAATTAAGTAAATAAACGTTTTCTCTTTCAGGCAGTTTAAGTTTTTAGATAAAGTGATCATAAATTTAACAAAACATACGTACCAGATAGCAATTTGTCGCGGAGGAACACCTAACTCTTTAGCAAGTTGGATTTTTTGCTCTGGCTCAAGCTTCTTTGTTGAATCAAAACTCTGCTCTAACCTCTTGACTTGTTCTTGATTTAGCCTCTTTTTGTTGTGGTTTAATATAGATTGGTGTTTATGTAGGTATTGAGAATTCAAAAAATTATTCATGTTAGAGAAATGAGATAAAGTTTGGAATTTGTAATGAAATGATGTAATATGATTTTATGTTGTTGCATTTATACAAAAAATTTCAAGTTTTGAAAATATTAAATTATTATTTAGGATTTTTTAATGTACATAGGGAAGGTTCAAAATATTTTTGTAGGGATAGGGCTGACTTCTCATGCAGTGAGTTTGATGTTCACGTGAAGTTGGTCCTACTATGTTATTAAAGAAAAATATTGTTTAGTAAATTAACATTTAGATTATTTAACTTTATTATCCGAAACAGATTAAGGAGTTGATAATTAAATAAAGTAACAATATCTTTTTTATTTTTTAAGAAAAAAATGATACCAAACTTGTTTTAATGTCCGTATCATGTACTTGGTCATCTTCTTATTGCTCCACTACAACAATATTTCATTTAAAAAGACAAAAACATATTAAAGGAAGAGAATAGAAAGAAAATATATCCAAATTAATGCGACCCCCTTTTTTTTTTTGTGATCAAAGCTAAATTTAAAGAGAGCATAGCTGTATGCTATAATATATATTCCTTATGGTCCTTTTGAAAAGAATATTCACTTCTCTGATAAATGTTTAATTATTTGGTAGTTTTTAGGCTGATCGCTTCTGTTGTTGTTACTGATCTACTACTTTCTTGAGCCAAGGATCTATCGGATACAACCTTTCTATTCTTTCGAAGTAGGGATAAAATCTGTGTACATATTATACTTCCCAAACTTTACTCGTAGAGTTTCACCTGTTTGTTGTTGTAGTAGTTTTTAGGCCGATCAAGTATATGTTGTAGCAAGCCATTTGTTAAAAGGAAATTTTTTCAATACAAGAAAGATATTTGAAGTAGTACACCAATAATTTCTTAATTAAGTATTATTTAATCAACTAATTTACAATCACTTAAAAAAATTATTTTCACCATTTCTAACTTTTATCTATATCATCTAGTATTTCTAACATCACTAAAAGATATTTATGCTGTGAAAATAAAACTCAAGCTATAGTTACGGCAAATCCACCATAAGAGAAATCCGTAAGTCTTAGTAGTACTCCCTTCTGCCTATAATAAGTGTCTTTTTTACTTTTAGCATGTCCATTAAAAAAATAATAAATTCTACACAAAATTATCTAGTATGACTAAATTACCTTTATTAAATATTGGGCACAAGATTATAGTGGCATTTATTGCTCTTCTGCACATAAGGATAAAAGAGTAAAAATAAATTGCATTTTTCTTGATTACCTAACTAGGCACTTATTTTGGACCAAAATCAAAAAGTAAAAGAGACACTTATTATGGACCGAGGGAGTAGTAATTATCCCAAAATACTACACACAAAAAAAGGAAAAAAAGCATTTTTCTTTTGGTAGAGTTGAACTAATGTTTGTCAAAAAATGTAGGCTATTGGAAGGGCATAACATTCCCCACAAATTAAATAATGGTAGTTGGATTTTTTGTTCATGCACCTGAGGGTTTATGTAATATTGACATGACTACTGATTTCTATTTGATTTAAATTTGGGATCTTAATCAAGATTTTGGACCTGGCCCCCTTTATTTAACTAGCCCACCCAACCAACAGCACCATCCTACCCCCCCCCCCCCCCAACGCATATATATACATATATATATATATATATACATATATATATATATATATACATATATATATATATATATATATATATATATATATATATATATATATATATACACATATATATATATACACATATATATATATACATATATATATATATACATATATATATATATATATATATACATATATATATATATATATATATATAATAGCTATATATATATATATATATATAAAATAGCTAGCGTTTGTAAAGTCATTGAAAAATAGTCACTGTTTTACTGCAATAAGAATCGGTCCAGCATAATATACTGGAAATCGGTGCGCCTGTATATGAACTTTCAGTATATTACGCTTGAACTCAAGCACGCGGAAAGTTCCAGCATAAGATACTGGAGATTGAAGTACATGTGTATGAACTTCCAGCATATTATACTGGATCGGTATATTATACTGGAACTTCAGTATATTATGTTGGAGTTCCAATATACTTATGTTGGAACTCCATTATAATATGCTGGAGTTTCAGTATACTTATGCTGGATCTCTATTATAATATGCTAGAATTCCAGTATACTTTTGCTGGAACTCTAGTATATTATGTTGGAATATTTTCGAAATTCTGAACTGTGTTTTCGTTCAGATTTATCTTTACATGAAAAGTCATTAAATTTCGATTACTTTTAAAACTGTGGCAATTTATAAATGACCACTTTTAAATTTGACTATTTTTTATTTTCTCCTTGCTACTTTCCCTCACTTCAATCTGCCCCTACTCCCTATATTTTTATCAATATAAAAAGCAAACTATAAGAAATGCAATATTTCAACCTATAGTGAGAGACATCTTTCACCTTGTAATTCAAGAGCTCCAATTATAATAAAAATTTACTTAAAATTATTTTATAAGTGATTAATTGTGCAAATATTTTGTTTCTATGCAGTCATTACATAAAATTTAAACTCAATTATTTTAATGCTATTAATTGGTTTGACGGATGTGGAGAAGTTGATGGACATCCCATTATTAGCTTAAAATGGTTCAAAGAACTAACGTTGGATTTATGTTTGCCCGTGGAATCAATCATCTATGAGAAACATTAAACAAACTTATCTGTCACATGACTTGCTAGCATGACTACTAATTTAAGTATTAACTTGATAAGCTCCTTCCTATTGTTTGACCATTCCATTTTTGGAAACTTTATTATTCAAACGTAAACACCCGATTATTGTCTCATAAATTAGGCGATTTTACTGATTTTTATCTAGATTTTTCTCTTTAAATTCTAAACTACTATATTGTCTTCTCAACTATCCAGATATAGGGATACAGTACTCCATTTGTCTAATTTACGTGGCACCTTTTTACTTTTCGAGATTTAAACTACGTAAACTTTAATCTAACATTTTAAAATATATTTCTTTCATAATATTGACAGAAGAGGAATTGCAAATTATAGTATTTCTTATATTTTTGAATATCTAAATTTTAATTTTAAAAATATCAAGCTAATTTAATCCAATTTAGCTTCAAAAACTACTTAAATTAAGCTAAAAGTATCACATAAATTAGAAAGAGTAAACAACAAGAACTTTTAAGCAGAGAGAGCCGTTGAAAAAGAGAATTTTTCATAAATCACCATCTTTTAAGTCTAATTAGCCATTTATAGATAACCTTTGCTATATTACGTATTATAGATACATTTTATATTTTTATACAATGTATTTAATGTATTTAAGTTATTGTGTTCATGAATACAGTAGCAAAAATAGGCGTGAATCAGGGAAGTCCAACTAATCAGTTGTTGTATTCGACTGTATTCATGGAGTAAAACATGGGATTACGGACAGCTTATTGTATTCGAATGTATTCACGGCGTAAAATAGGGGATTACACAGTTTTTATAACGGAAAGTAAATCAATTAACATGATAGACTCCTAATATAACTCACCAAACTTAATTATAACACACAAAATTTGTATTTTCAGTTATAAAAAAGATTCTCAACCGAAAAATATCCCAAAAACATAGCAATCTTCAGAGAAATAATATAATACATCTAGATACATAAATTATATTAATTAAAAAAACATGAATACATTCATAGCATATAGCGAGACAGTGAATAAAATGAAATACATAGAATACAACAGGATACATTGAAATACAATGAGAAAAAATGACGGTGAATAAAATGAAATACTCGAATACAATGAGATACATTGAATTACAATGAAAAAAAGACAATGAATACAATGAAATACATGAAAATACATTGAAATATATTAACAGAAAATCAAGTCCTCAGCCTCAAACTCCATCGTATTTGTTCAAGAACAAACCCTAATTTCCGGCGAATTTGCCGTGCACCGGAAGCCGATAGTGAAAACGCACCGCCTTTTCCATAAGGGTTTGACAGAACCCTAGATGATTTCACTTCGAGACGACAAAACCTAGGTACTAATTCACCTATATCTAGATTGCTTTCATTGACGCCAGATGGTGATTTATGTTACTATAGTGTTATGCCTCATACCAGATGAGGCGATATTGCTTTGTATTGTTTGGTTGCTGTTAATTGTGTCAAACTGATGCAAAAGAGATTACTTACCAAAATCTAAGATGCAAAAATCGGATGCACTGCTATTCTTCAATTTTATCAAATTTAAGATGATTACTTACCAGGCGTGTAAAATTCTCAAGAAAATAGTGATTCCGTAAGGATCGATAATGGCGGATAAATTGTGAATTTGGGTGGGAGAAGGGTTAAGAAATGAGGGTTTGATGGGAGAAGAAAGTCTTGGTTGTATGCAAAAAGAGAGAGATTGTATTGGGGTTAGAGAGAAAAATAATATTTAGCATATATGGTGTCTTAATTGTAGGATGTAACTATATTTAAATTTTTTGCCATAAAGGATAAAAGGTATTTATAGGATGTAATATTTTAGAATGGTAGTTATTTAAAATAAATAGAGTACTAACGTTTTCTATAGGATATAAAAATTCTATGAAAAAAGCAACCCAATATACAAAGTACCTTGCATTTTACACAGGAGAACACACCCCAAGGGATATGACGTAGATTATCTATCTAATGCAAATATTAGTGCCTGCTTTCACGTTTCAAAGCCGTGACTTATAGATTTGAAATAAAAAGCTACCGCACTATGAAATTAGATTTATATATAAAGTTAAATTATCCATACGCTTCAGAAAAGATTTCTTTTGACACCTTCAGAAAAGAGTTCCTGAGCTTCCACATACCAAAATAATGAGCCATCCAACTACTAAACAGTCTAATGTATCAACTTCATAGTTAGTGTTTTCCCATCCAAAAGAACACAACTATAACAAAATAGAGGACAACAGAACTACTGGTACTAAAAACTATGACTTTAACTAGTTAGCTGATACCAAAAGATCCTTGTCATTCCTCCACATTCACAAGCTCATACTCAACAAGGGAGAGACTGTTACCCTGTTTCACTTCAAATGCAGCAGGTTCAGTAACTTCGATACGTCCCCATTTGTCGATAGCTAGTCTCATTGTGTTCTTGAACATGTCAATCTTGGCATTCCGAAGAATCACAGTTGCACCATGGTTCATCAGATCAACTGACCACATATCAAAGTTAAAGCGTCAAACAAATTTTCGTTAACACAAGAAGAAATGATGTCAAATATATAAAGCTAAAAGAGAATTGATGGATGCCTTTCAGTTTACAGTAAGTGATATGCAAATAAGCCACAATGATAGGTTGTTTTCCAAAATTACAGAACAGTCTTCAACTAACATTTTCAAGTTATTAATACGTGAGGATAACAAAGAAACACAGTTTTTTCCAGCCAAATTGTCCCACTTCACATCAAAATGCAGTGCGAGTCTGGTAAAGAGCAATGAAATACCAAAGAAGTTGCAGAGCTGACTTTGTACTGTCCTTAACAACTTTCTTTTATACCTTCTAGAAAATAAAAACTAGTGATCCTAGGAGTTATTTCGTGCAGATATTAAGTTTCCAAGTTTCGTATGAAGCAATTAATATTCAGCGATGCTTTTGTACATTTGTGTCCAGGAAACAGGAGGTCCGAAGAAGTTCAGAAAATGTTCTCAACTTCAGCTCACTACTAAGTACTATCACCATCCCGTTTTGTAAGAGTGAGATCACTATGAGGATTGAAATCGATATATTCATCTTTTGGAAAAGATTATACATTTAAAGCTAAGATGAAATACATCGCCAATTTTTCAACTAAAAGAACAGCCATGTGAACAAAGTACTAATTAGTTAAACAAAATGGGACTAAGGAATTACAAGTCATTAGAAGGACTTTTTCTACCCCTTTTAATTGCACACAAAAAGAAAAAAAATGTAACAAAGGAGCTACCCTCGCACTACCTCCTCCTTCCTCACTGTTATGACATTAAAGCAAATATATCATAAATGCAGATAATAGGATCGCTTCCATTGATAAATGCAGATATAACACAACCATACACACACTAAAGAAAAAGGATTATTCTCGTCTTTCACATTCACCATGCACATCTCTCAATTTAATAGGAATAAGAACAATATCCTCTAATCGCGAGAAAATGTTACTCTGTTCTACTATCATGTGACATATTATAAATTCCAGAAAGCTTCAGTAACAAACAATGACGAAAACTAAAAGTATAAAGTAGCCAACCTCATACGCTGGATACATTAGGTCTCTTTTGCATTTAATTTATAAAAATACTACTACATGTAACTATAGCCTAATCAAGGAGGTCTAATTTATCACAATATTAGAACGGGCACATTTCCTGATTTCTAGAGTCTTAAGATCACCAGGACAGCCCGATACATCAAGCATCCTACATTCACACAAGTACAGGAATGGCCACACCCCAAGGAGTATGACACAGGTATAGGAATGGCCATACCCCAAGGAGTATGATGTAGTCAGATGATCCTCTAGTTGAAGCATTAGTAACTAATTTCACAACTTGAACTCGTGACTTATAGGTCATATGGATACAACTTTACCATTGCTCCAAGGCTCTCCTTTAGTTTTACGGTCACCTATTTAATAAAACAAATTTGTCTCTTTGGCCCGAAAAACCTTAGCGCATACTAAAATATATAAGTGCAACAATAACAACAAACCCAATTTAATTTCATAAGTGAGGTCCCTATAAAGGTAGAGAGCCTATTTCAGATAAACCATCTGGCTAATCAGCTCAAGGAACACTAAAATATATAAGTGCATCTTCCCATAAAGGTGATTGCAAAGTTCATCTTTCGTACCTTGATCGTTACGAGCAGTGAAGAGGATAGTGCCGGTCTCATCACCGATCAGGCATTCAGAAATACGAGTATTACGTAGATGCGGAGACAGCGAACGTCCCTTCTGCAAAACAGTATTGGATTCCAGAACTTTCACGATCAGCGTATGGCCGCTAGTACCAGGCGTTAAATTCTCCACTTTCACGAAAACCGGCTTTCTTAAACCCGGTTTAGGTTCGTCCTGTGTTGAGGTTTCAGCCATTGATTTGATCTGAGCTTCACTGAGAATGGAGCTAAAACAAACTGAACCTTTCTCTTTAATGGAGAAAATGTGAATGTGGTATTTGTAGCGTTTTTTTTGCAATATTCTATTTGAATTCCCTTTCGAATTTTCTATTGTTGGGTCTGTTCGACTTCTGATTCTCTGTAGGTTCACGAGGAAATTGTGCAGTCAAACTTGTCGATTGACCAAAGATCATTACTATTCGCCACGTGGCTTAAGCTGATTGAGTTTCTAAATTTAGGAAATTTTCTATTTTTCTTAAAGTACTTTTTGGAATTTTTCTACTATGGTCTATCTGTTAAAGAATAAATATTAGAATTATAAACTAAATCCCAAAAGAGAAAGGCAAGAATAGATTAGAGAGGTAGAGAGGAGGGGGCAACTTTTCTTATTTCAACTATCTAATCCATCTACTCATAGTTTATATTTTATAAAGGTCTCCTCAAGTTACAATAATTAATGGGTTCATTGATGTAGTACAAGAATTACTAAATAAGTTAGATAAGGGATATCCACATTCATTGAATTTATAACACTCCTCCACTATATATTTAGCTAAAAATAATATGTCTCGTTAAAACTTTACTAGGAAAAAAAAAAAGAAAAAATCTAGTGAACGAAAATCCTTCACTAGATTGGGATACACATAGAGAGTTGTCTCAATTAAAACCTTACCACGAAAATCCAATTAGGATAAATAATAGTTAAGGAAAAAGGAGTATATCACGTATTTTTCCCATTGATGAAAACTTTACTTGATATCTCGGAGATGATGCATTTCAATTCATCTCTTTGTCCATTTACTTATTGTCTCCCCCTAATATTGGATATACGAATATATATTCAATCTTTTTTGAGAACTCATCTTTGTGCATTGTGGTAGAGCAATTGTAATATACACCACACATTCAAATATTCTAAGATAATAAATATTTATGCTTCTGGTCATAAACCAATTGTTATGATAACTCGTGGCCTGGTCCACATAAGATTTTTTGCATGCAAAATAGCATGACCATATACCGACATGGGAAATTTTATTCTCATAAATATTGGTCTAGCAATTAATTGGAGCCATTTAATTAATGATTCTGCTAGACAATTTTGAATGTGAACATACGCAACTTGTAACGACATGACCGGTCGATTTGAGCTCTAGCGCATCGCTCGATAGTTTGAGGTCACGAGCAGCTTCATCTCAGGTATTGTGACTTGTATGTGTGGTCGGAATAGAATTCCGGGAAGTTCAGAGTTGATTTTGGAGAGAAAATTCTTATTTCGAAAGCTTTAAGTTGGAAGAATTGACTAAGATTGAATTTTTGCGTAAACAACCTCGGAATCAAGAACTGAAAGTTCCAGCAGATTAGCACGATGATTTTGGACTTGGGCGTATGTATGGATCGGGTTTTGGCTGGTTCGGGAGAATTTCGACGCATATTGCGGAAGTTAGCATTTTGGAAGAATCTCATAAGTTTGGGTTGAAGTGAATTTCAATGTTATCGATGTTCGTTTAGGATTCCGAGACTGGGAATAGATCTATATGGTGATTTTGTCATTGGGAGTGCGATCGGAAGTGGATTTAGAGGACCGAGGTTATTTTGAGTCATTTGGCGAAAGTTATAAATTTGAAGGTTTTTGAGGAAGTTTGACCAGAAGTGTACTTTTTATATCGAGGCCGGATTTTGATTTCGGAAGTTGGAGTAGGTTCGTAATATCGAATATGACTTGAATAAAAAATTTGAGGTCAATCGGACGTGATTTGATAGGTTTTGGCATCTAATATTGAAGTTTAAAGTTCTAAGGTTTATTAAGCGTGGATTGGAGGGTGATTCATGGTTTAAGCGTTGTTTGATGTGATTTGAGTCCTCGAGCAGGTGCGCATTATATTTTGGGACTGGTTGGAATAATTGGTCGGGGTCCTCGGGTGAATTTTGGATGGTTGACTGGTCAAACTTAGAATTTGAACTAGGAGGAAAACAGCTGACTTTTGGTGTAACTGCACCTATGAGGCTGGGGAAGCAAATTTGGCGCCGCTGAAGCGGCATTGGAGCCGTAGAAGCGGAAATTGTTGGGTTGGGCTGGGATCACAGATGCAGTCATCTCGCCGCAGAAGCGAGACCGCACCTGCGAAAGAAGAAGCGCAGAATCAGAATGAGGGGCCTGGTGAAAGACCGCAAAATGCGGTAGTGGCTAGAGGCACTGAGGTTCTTTAAATCGGGGGTTTGGTTCATTTTGAGTTAAATACATTGCTTGCGTATATATTTTAGCATGAAAATTGGTGGAAATTCGGGAGATTGAGAAAAAACCTAGAAAATTGGTATCTTTGGATTTTGACCACGATTTTGGTCACGAAAATTGAGAGTAAATTATATATTTGATTTTGTGAGGTTGTGGCCAAACTTTATCTACAAAAAACTTTGGAATCCAAGTGCGTGGCCCCAATGGTGATATTGGCAACTTTTCGATCAGGGTTAGAAAATGTTATTAATTAGATTATTATGAGTAATTAAGCATATCTTAATGGTTTGTATAATTGTTGCCTAGTTTTGGAGTGTTATGCATTGATTTGAGTCCTTGGAAGGGCCTGAAATGCCGGTTATGGAACTTCGGAGCGAGGTGAATCTCCTTTCTAACTTTGTAAGAGGAAATTGTCCCTATATATGAATTATTTGGACATGTGCTCCTATTTGTGTGGCTACGTATGCACGAGGCGATGAGAGTCTGTGCGTAGCTACTATTATGCTTGAGTCCGGATAGTCTAGGGCCCAAAAACATGCTTTATTTGTAATATTTGCAACCTTGTTTGCAACTTAAAAATGCTTAAAACATATTGAACGTATAAATATATTTTTAAAAGGCTAGACATTATTTCTTGACTTTTAAAAGAGAAAATTTGTCTTCTCCGGAATAATTGTTCCTTGATGAATTCTTGATTTGACTGTTGAATGTGTTTATCTATTGTGGAACAGGCCGAACGCCTCGGTAGATTAAATAAATGCATCTATAGTTCGCACCATTCGACCTTCTAGCAGTGCACAGTTTAAATATTTATTGGACCTGGTCGTACGACCTCAGCATGATTTACGCATACTTGTATTGCTTACCTTGAGATTTATAGATGTTGATAACTATACTCCCTTGCCTGAGATAAATGTATAAATGATGAAAATGAATTTGGGAATTTCCTACAAACGAAAGAATTTTTTTATTTGCCTCGTGCTATTGAGTTACAACCATTTCTATGAAAATCCTCGATTTACTATATTATTGGTATATTATTATTGCTACGACATTCTCTTTAGGGAACGAAGAAGATCTAGTGGGACGAGCTTCATTAAAAGGATATTATTTTGCTTCTATCATTATTATATCATTAATATGGTGTATTGGGAGTCAAACTCAATGTCTTACCCTCATAAATGCATGTTAAGTCATAATGCATTGAGACTCAAACTTAATGCTTATCATCATCATGATGCACCATGACTCAAATTTGGTGTCTGAACACCTCTTTCGAAATATTGCTATTACATAAGCAAATTCGAGGCATGTAGAATAAAAAATATTCTCTAATATGTTATAAGTTATTATTTCAGCACATAATTTCAAACGAAAAATAATTATAAATATGATTGAGTAATATAAATATCTTGTAAGCACAGCGTATGATCCAAATTCCAATCACTTAGCTCTTTAGAATACACCTTTACTTATAAATGAATTCAAACAGATGCTGCAAAAGGGATAATTTTACCAAAGCTTCAACAATATTACTATTCAAATGTGAAGTAAGGGATCAAAACACTTGAGCATTTGGTGCACTTCTATAATTGGATAGAATAGTATATCTACGTTAGTAGCTGTGCATTCTAAAGTTCAGTCTAATGCTATCATATTTGCTGGTTCATAGGAACTAATGTAAAAACAATTATTTTATACTATACAAATTCAATAGGTATTAGGACATCAGCACAAAAATCTCCGACAAGTACTAGTTCAGAGAACTATGATTTATAACGACCTAGTTAACGGAGTAGGTGTTACTTCATAACGTACCAAGATAAAATTATTTTGTAACCGACATAATAAAAATTTTATTTATGAATATAGAGAATATTAGGACCGCTAAAAACGATTGCTAAACATAATTGTAATTACAGGAGTAAACGCAATTAACATATTTCAAATGTGACAAATTAGAAGTCAAAGTTTAGAACAATCATGCCGTTGAATTGAAGAGTTTCTTAGTGCACGTGTCACGATCCGAATTTCTCCGCCCTTGAAGTCGTGACGGCGCCTACTAGCAGGGGTTAGGCAAGTCAAACTAATTACTTTTCATTATATACATAGCCATTTTAATAATTAAAATCATTAAAATGAAAGCAGCGGTATTAAAATCGTAAGCGGAAGCCATAAATTTAAATAACTGAAAAAATAATGCGGAAATCCCAACATAAATCTCTACCTAAGAACTGGAGTCACAAGCTCACAAACATCTAGGAGTACAAAATACAAATCCAAATGAAACAGAAATCTGTTTATCTCAACGACAAAGAGATGACGGTACAAAGTAAGGATAGAGGAGACGTCGGGCCTGCAGACGCCTGCAAGGCTACCTCGGTGTCTTGAATGGACTGTAGGCCTACTCACGATCTACTTCTGCTACCGTCCAAAGTCTGGATCTATGCAAAATAGCACATAGTGCAGTATCAACACAACCGACCCCATGTACTAGTAAGTACCTAGCCTAACCTCGGTGAAGTAGTGACAAGGCTAGGACAAGACTACCAGATAAACCTATGTAGTTCAAATATATATACAAAACGGAAAGAAAAACGGGAAGTAAATATTCAATTAAAGAAAGGGAACATGCTGTGGGGAGATAGCAGTTACAAATAAGAAATCTCAATTAGAATGGAGGGAGCTAAAGCAGAATCTCAGTAAGAATCAGCAAGCACAAACTTGCACGGCATCACCCTTCGTGCTTTTACTCTCATCCTCACCAAATCAATCCTATTAATAAATAATGTACACGCCATCACCCTTCATGCTTTTTACTCTTTTTCATCACAATATATATAATTAATGAATATCATTAGGAATATTTACATCGTACGGCACAACATCACCCTTCATGCTTTACACTGTTTCCTCATAATATTAAAGAGTACACGGCATCACCCTTCGTTCTTCATCACTCTTCCTCACCCAAATAACAATCACAAATAAGGGACAACTAAGTAAAAGAAATAGTGATAGGAATCCCGTCAAAGGAATACAATTAAATAGTTAAATCCCGGCAAGGGAACAACAGTAATAATTTCAATATCCCAGCAAGGGAGAAAAATCAACCAAACAGCACAATATCCCGGCAAGGGAATAAACCAATAACCCATTATCTTTCTTTCATTTCTTACTTCATATTTTACTTTATCACTCGAGCAAATGCTCCAAAGAATTCAATGATCTCATATACCTTTTCAATTCGTATCACAAACCGAGCCAATGCTCCTTGAAGTTAAATGATCATAATGTCTTTCATATGTTCTTTACTACACATAGAAAGTGTCAAGTAAGCATGGAAGTTACAACAAAGTCACGATAATCACAATATAAGGACTCACGATCATGCTATACACCAATGTATAGATACTCGTCATCATGCCTATACATCGTTCTCGACAATTAGCAAGTAGCACACAACACTGAACACCTATTCCCTCAAGCTAAGGTTAGACCAAACACTTACCTCAACTTCCACGGCTAAATCAATCCACAACAACTGCTTTCCCTCTCGAATTAGGCTACAACTTAATCGAATATATACAATAATGACATTATAATATCAATATATGCTAAACAAATCAAGCCTAATGCCTAAATATAGATTTTCAAGCTTTCTTCCAAAAATTCTAAAAATCGACCACGGGCCCACTTGGTCGAAACAAGAGGTCAGACCAAAGTCATATCACACATTCCCCCACGAGCTCGAATATATAATTTATTTTTAAATTCGACCCCAAAAAACGAGGTCTAAATCAAGAAAAATTAAAAAGCCCTAACTCTACCATTTTTCCAATTTCTACACTAAATTACATGATTTAAGCTTAGAAATTTGATATATAATGATGGAAAATGAAGAAAAAAAGTTGGAATTACTAACCCAAGATATCTTTATGATATGGGGCTTCAATGGATGCCTAAGGACCTTGAAGAAGAAGGAGAACGTGAGAAAAACTTATGAAAATCCGTCACTTTTCTGTTTTGAAGTTAAAATTACAACTAGGCAAAATTGCCCTTCGCATTCGCGGAAAAAGGATCGCGTTCGCGAAGGGTAATCTGGCTAGGTCATCATGTTCGTGATGGAAACGCTGCAAACGCGAAGAGGAAAGGATGGGGGTCCAGAACAATGCCTAGATATAGATTTTCAAGCTTTCTTCCCAAAATTCCAAAAATCGACCCCGGGTCCTCTTGGTCAAAATACGAGGTTCGGACCAAATTCATATCACCCATTCTCCCACAAGCCCGAATATATAATTTATTTTCAGATTTGACCTCCAAACGAGGTCTAAATCAAGAAAAATTAAAAAGCCCTAACTCTACCTATTTTCCCCAATTTCTACCCGAAATGGCATGATTTAAGCTTAAGAATTTGATAAATAATGATGAAAAATGAAGAAAATAAGTTGGAATTTACTAAACCAAGAGATCTTGATGAAATGGGGCTTCAATGAATGCCTAAGAACCTTGGAGATGAAGGATATCATGAGAAAAACTTATGAAAATCCGTCACTGTTCTGTTTTGAAGTTAAAATTATAAATGGGCGAAATTGCCCTTCTCGTTTGCGGAAAGAGGGTCGCATTCGTGAAGGGTAATATGGGCAGGGCATCACGTTCGAGATGGAAAAGCTGCAAATGTGAAGAGGAAAGGCTGGGGGTCTAGATCTTGGTCTACGCGATGTGTGGACCTTAACGCGAACGCGAGGAAGGAAGCATGCAAAACTTCGCAATCGCGAGAGTCTGCATGCAGACGGGAAGAAGAAAATGAAGCTGGGCCCTCGCGGCCAGATAACCCTATGCGTTCGCAAGGGCTAGGACGCGAACGCAAATAAGCAAGATCTGAAGCAAGGCTGGGGGTCCAAAACTTGGTCTACGCGAATGTGTGGACCTTAACGCGAAAGCGAGGAAGGAAGCATGCAAAACTTCGCAATCGCGAGAGTCTGTGTGCAGACGGGAAGAAGAAAATGAAGCTGGGCCCTCATGGCCAAATAACCCTATGCGTTTGCAAGTTCTAGGACGCGAACGCGAAGAAGCACGATCTGAAGCATCACGAACGCGGGATGAAGGATCGCGAACGCGAAGAAGGAATAGTTTGAGCACCTGTTGCAGATGTTTCTGCAATATTTTTAAGTTTCAAACCTCCCTGGAATACCTCTGAAACACTCCGAGCCCTCGGGGCTCCTAACAAACACATACACTAACTCAAAAGCATCCTACGAACTTAACCGTGTGAGATCAAATCGCCAAAATAACATAAAAACAAGGAATCAAACCTTAAAATCACTAATTTTCATCAAACTTCTAAACTATCAAATTTAGAGTTTTAGGCCCGAAACACGTCAAATGACATCCGATTTCAACCAAGCTTTACAGAAATATCTTAAAACACATATAAAACTTGTACGGAGCGCCGAAACAAGAATACGGGCCCGATACCAATACGTTCTAATTAATTTGCATTTAAAATTTCCTTATTAATTTCACAAAAATAATTTCTTTCACAATATTCATTTATCGGGCTCGGGACCTCGAATTTCGATTCCGGGCATATGCTCGAGTCCCACATTTTTCTACGGACCCTCCCGGATCGTCAAATTATGGGTCCGTTTTCGTTTACCCAAAATGTTGACCAAAGTTAAATTTATTCATTTTAACATCAAAATTTAGCATTTTTTACAAAATTTCACATTTAGGCTTTCCGGCTACACGCCCGGACTGCGCACGCAAATTGAGATGACTAAAAATGAGGTTTTCAAGGCTTCAGATGCACGAAATAAGAAGAAAAAAAAAAAGCAATGACCCTTTGGATCGTCACAGCAAGTGTTTGCAAACTTCTATTTGTTATTCCTATTATCCCAATTTTCAAGTCATGCTCCTTCCTTAATGAAAGTAAATTATTGTCCAAACTAAAATTCTTGATTTATAAAAGATTTAAGGGGGCATCTCTACTGGCATAGTTTTATTTGATTATGGGTCTAAACGGGAAAGCTTGTATTTGAAAAATACCCAGCAAGGAATCAAAATTTACCATACTCTTTGATATTCTAGTTTGCCTTTATCGAGGTTGATTAAACATTCTTTTGCCGTTGATGTCACGATCCAAAATTCATTGAGGGTCGTGGTGGCATCAGACATCGCCGTCAGGCAAGCCAACAGAAACACTTAATTAAATTCTCAATTTCAATAATTTTAAAATATTTCTTTATACGATTAATAGAGTACTAAGTATAATTCTTCGAATTAGTAGTGAAACATTCAAACAACCTTTACAAAATTCTGAATAAGCATAAATACATCCCATAACAGTGTCACAAGTACATGAGTATTTTCTAAGAGAACCCAATAAGTCCATTAACTGTCCGGAATACAACTAGACAGAAAATAAAAAAAATCCAGAGAGAGACTATAGAAGCTGCGGAATCGCCTCGAGGAAATACAACTCTCCTAGTCTCTGTGCCAGCCATGCCGTTATGCCACTAAGACACTAGCCACACAATAAATCTGTGGAACAAAAACGCATGGAAAATATAGTATGAGTACAAAAACAACGTGTACTCAACAAGTATCCCATCTAATCTCGAAGTATTAGAGATGAGAGGTTGACTTTAACACTTGCTAGTTGTCAAATAATAATATCCTAAAAATGTGAGAAAATCATGAATTTATAAGGCAGTTCTAGCTCAATAAGCGATAAACAGGTAACAACTTTAACAAGTAATAAGGAATTTTCCAGGTTACTTTTCAGTTATCCTTAATAATTATATTAGGCCAAGAAGGCAATATGAACATTTAATATTTCCGGCAAGCAATGTAAGCATGCACAAATCATATCGGGGCGACGACCCGATCCAACAGAAATAACTGTGCAATTGCCGAGGGTCGACGGCGTGCGTATAGACGCATCTATTTAATCTTCCAAGGCATTCGGCCCATTTCAAAAATAAACACACACAGACAGACAGTCAGTCAAAAAGTCAACAAGAAGAAATTATCCAAGGAAGGCCAAGTCTATTTAATAATTTAAGAAAATGAAGCTTAAGTGTTTTTAGAAATCCATTTATTAATTCCATGTGATTCAAGAAATTCAAATGTCAATAGGATTGCAGATATTCCAAGTATAGCATGCTTTTGGGTCCTAGACTACCCGAACAATAGCATAATAGTAGCTATGCACGGACTCTCGTCACCTCGTGCGTACGTAGCCCCCACAAATAGGAACACATAACCAATTTAACTCACATATGAGGACAATTCCTTCTTACAAGGTTAGAAAGGAAACTCACCTTGCTCCGAATACCCATAATCGGCATTCTATATTCTTCCGAAGACTTGAACCAACGCACAATGCTCCAAATCTACCCAATAGTTATATAAATCAATTACTATATTCTTAGTTACTCATTACAATCCAATTTATAGCAATTCCTAACCTCGATCAAAAAGTTGACAAAAATGTTCTTAGGCCCACGTGCCCGGTATCTGAAATTTTTCGAAGATAAAGATTACCCATGACATTAGAAACTCAAATATATAATTTTTACTAAATTACATACACAATATCATGGTTAAATTCCAAGATTAAAATTTCTAGGTCTTTCTACCAAAACTCCAAATATTTCTACACAATTCATGTTTAAATCCATACATAATTGATGTTTTTAACTCATAACATGTGGGGATATCTTACCTTGAGGTTGACTATGAAAATACCCTCTTGAAGATCTCCGAACTTTCCCATACCAAGTGTAAAATGGGAGAGAAATGACCATATCCCGATTTAAAATAACCTTCTGCCTCCAGGCATTTTCGCACATGCGGTCCCTTGACCGCTTCTGCGGTCCTCCCTATGCCTCCCCTTTTTCGCTTCTGCGACAAGCCTCCTGCAGATGCGGCCCCGCTTCTGTGGAACTTTGACTGCATCTTCGGTCCTCTCCAAGATCCTCTCCTCCGCTTTTAAAACCACTTCTCCGGAGATGTGGTCCCGCTTTTGCGGAACCTTGACCGTATCTGCGGTCCTCGAACCTTTGACCAAAAATAGCCTTTGTGTCTCCCTTTCCGCTTTTGCGGGGCCGCTTCTGCGGTCAACCTACCACAGAAGCAAATATACCAGCAACCAGATCCTTCGTTTGTCCAATAAGGGCTAATGATGATTGAGAACCACAAGTTCTCTAACATTACCAAATTTGGTGAAAGAATTGAAAAAGGTTTTAAAAGTGGAATGGTTATATATTTCGAAGCCGTGCTATCTTTGAATAAGGCTTTACAGTCCGGTGGTGTGTCCAAGAAAAGGGACGTACGGGTCGTGATGGTTGCACAAAGGACCATGTCTCCCCTTAAATACCAAGATTACCCAAAACCTCCACTCATATACCAACCAACCCCAAATTACCAAGCACCCTCAGACCAAGCTCCACACCCTCATACACCAGGCTACCGTAATAATCCTATCTACGTGGATACCATGCCACACTCCACCTAACCTATATCTTGCACACCTGAGTCTGATGAAAAGGTTATACTTATTAGGAACTTGGCCGAGGAACATAAGAAACTAGCCAACTGGATTCAGGGCGTTGAGGGAAGCAAAGGAATCAAGGGGATGAACTCTGAGGATCTTTGCATACAACCTGATATCGAACTGCCTGAGGAGTATAAACCTCCTAAGTTCAAAATATTTGATGGTACAGGTGATCTAATAGTCCATGTGAGGACATATTGCGACAAGTTGGTCAAAGTAGGAAAGGATGAAAGGATCCGGATGAGGCTGTTCATGCTGAGTTTGAAAAGAGATCCATTATCTTGGTACATCAGCCAAGATCCCAAGAAGTGGTCGAGCTGGGTAGGCATGGCATCTAACTTATGGACAGGTTCAGGTTTAATACAGAGAACATTCCAGATGTGTTCGATATCGAGAATAAAAAAAAAGAAGCCCACTGAGACATTTCGCGGGTATGCTACTCGCTGGAGGTCCGAAGCTGCTAAGGTCAGACCCGCGTTAGAAGAGGAGCAAACGAACAAGTTCTTCGTCCGGGCTCAGGAACCGCAATACTATAAAGGGCTAATGATTATTGAGAACCACAAGTTCTCTATCATCACCAAATTAGGTGAAAGAATTGAAAAAGGTATTAAAAGTGGAATGGTTACAAATTTCGAAGCCGTGCTAGCTTTGAATAAGGCTTTACAGTCCGGTGGTGTGTCCAAGAAAAGGGACGTAGAGGCCGTGATGGTTGCTCAAAGGACCATGCATCCCCTTAAATACCAAGCTTACCCAACACCTCCACTCATATAACAACTAACCCCAAATTACCAAGCACTCTCATACCAAGCTCCACCACCAACTTATCAGATATCTCCACCTCCTATATACCAAACTACCTCAACCAGATACTCACAACTCGCTCATGTCTACCAAACTGACAATGCTCAACCATCCCATTATCAATCTCCCCCTGTATGCCAAACATTCCCTAGACCCTGACCTAATGTTGATCGCAGACCTTTAAAACAATATACAGCCACTGCTGAACCCATCGACCAGATGTGTGAGAGGGTCAAAGATGTTGGTTATGACAACCCCCATATCTGCTACAACCCCTAAGAATCCTTCTTAGTAGGTTAACCCAAACAATTCTTGTGCATACCACTCTGGCATGAAAGGGCACACCATCAATGAATGTTTCTCCTTGAAACACAAGATACAGTCTTTAACTGATAACAAGATCATTGTGGCAAAGGAAACCTCTCCAAACGTCTGCAAAAACCCTCTGCCAGATCATAAGGGTAGAGGTATCCACATGATTGAAGTGGAAGATGACCGGGATCACAAAGGATCGATCGGGTTGATCACAGAAGGTGATGACCCATACACCAGGCCACCATAATAATCCTATCTATGTGGAGACCATGCCACACTCCACCCAACCTATATCTAGCACACTTGAGTCTGATGAAAAGGATATACTTATTAGGAACTTGGCCAAGGAACATAAGAAACTAGCCAAGTGTATTCAGGGTGTTGAGGGAAGCAAAGGAATCAAGGGGATGAACTCTGAGGATCTTTGCATACAACTTGATGTCGAGCTGCCTGAGGGGTATAAACCTCCTAAGTTTGAAATGTTTGATGGTACATGTGATCTAATAGTCCATGTAAGGACATAATGTGACAAGATGGTCAAAGTAGGAAAGGATGAAAGGATCCGTATGACGATGTTCATGCTAAGTTTGAAAAGAGATGTGTTATCTTGGTACATCAGCCAAGATCCCACGAAGTGGTCGAGCTGGGTAGGCATGGCATCTAACTTTATGGACAGATTCAGTTTTAATACAGAGAACATGCCAGATGTGTTCGATATCGAGAATCTAAAAAAAGATGCCCACGGAGACATTTCGCGGGTACGCTACTCGCTGGAGGTCCGAATCTGCTAAGGTCAGACGCACCTTAGAAGAGGAAAAAACAAACAAGTTCTTCGTCTGGGCTCAGGACCCGCAGTACTATAAGGGCTAATGATGATTGAGAAGCACAAGTTCTCTGACATTACTAAATTAGGTGAAAGAATTGAAAAAAGTATTAAAAGTTGAATGGTTACAAATTTCGAAGCCGTGCTAGCTTTGAATAAGGCTTAACAATCCGGTGGTGTGTCCAAGAAAAGGGACGTAGGGGCCGTGATGGTTGCACAATGGACCATGTTTCCCCTTAAATACCAAGCTTACCCAACACCTCCACTCATATACCAACCAACCCCAAATTACCAAGCACCCTCATACCAAGCTCCAGCACCAACTTATCAGTCTTCTCCACCTCCTACATACCAAACTACCTCAACCAGATACTCACAACTCGCTCATGTCTACCAAACTTACAATGCTCAACCATCCCATTATCAATCACCCCCTGCATGCCAAAAATTTCCTAGACCCTGACCTAATGTTGATCGCAGACCTTCAAAACAATATACATCCATCGTTGAACCCATCGACCAGATGTATGAGAGGCTCAAAGATGTTGGTTATGTCACCCCCATCGCTTCTACAACCCCTACGAATCCTTCTCAGTAGGTTAAACCAAACAATTCCTGTGCATACCACTTCGGCATGAAAGGGAACACCATCAATGAATGTCGCTCCTTGAAACACAAGATACAGTTTTTGATTGAGAACAAGATCATTGTGGCAAAGGAAACCACTCCAATTATTTGCAACAACCCTCTTCCAGATCATAAGGGTAGAGGTATCCACATGATTGAAGTGGAATATGACCGGGATCCCGAAGGATTGATCGGCTTGATCACGGAAGGTGATGACCCAAAGAAACCAACAATTACTTTTAATCCGATCATATTTCAGATCCAACCGTCTAAGGACGTCGAGGTTAACATGTCTATACCTCTCGAATTTGAAGCAACACCATCCACAAAAGCACTGGCACCAATTGAGGCTGAATTCATATATCCAGCTAATGCACCCGTGCCATTTGAGGTTGCAGTCTTGCCACCCAAGGCATATGTTCCATTTGAAGTGAGGAGAGCCACGTCGATCCCAGTGGCGATGTCAGCCATGCCGCCCTTCTATAAAAAGGTTGTACCCTGGGATTATACAACCAAGGTGAGAAGGAAAGGCAAGTTTAGGATTGGAGAAACTATTCTAGCATAGGGTATGAAAAGAACTGGTAGAGTCTATACCCCTGAACATCTAGCTGAATCAAGAAAGCAGGCCTCCAATCGGTCATCCCTCATTGAGATAGGTTCAAATGACCTTTGGAGGAAATTACAGGCTAAGGTATTTTGTCATCGACCAGTTAAACAAGACACTAGAACAAATATCCATCCTCTCTTTGCTGCAAAATTCCAAGACATACAAGAATGCTCTGTTAAAGGTGTTGAGTAAATCATACGTACCAAGTAACATCACTAGCGGGGAAATAGATAATATGTAGGACAAGTTCTGGAAAGCCATAAGATCACCTTTTATGAGGACGAGCTGCCACCTAAAAGGCTAGGTCACAACAAAGCACTGCACATCACTATGCAATGTGAAAATTATTTCATCACCAGGATCCTGATCGATGGAGGTTACAGTCTTAATATTTGTCCATTGGTAACACTCAAGAAGTCGGGCAAAGGGTTGCATGAGATAAAGGATAGAGCAGTCAATGTGAAAGCCTTTGATATTCTCAAAGGTCCACCAACGGTAAGATTAGTCTATGCCTGCAGATAGGACCAACCTAGTTCAATGTCGATTTACAGGTGATAGATGTGCTAGGGTTTTACAACTTTCGGCTTGGATTCATGATGTCTGGGCCATAGCATCAACGCTATCAGGCAGTAAAGTTCGAAATCACTAGGAATTGATCATTCATGGTCATAGTATAAAACCTATATACAGTCGCCAGACCATTTCAACAACTGGTGAAGAAGGAAGTTAGATGAAGAAACTTACAACCACATCGAGCGGGTTAATGTCGTCGACATAAATAAATGGTGGGATAGCAAAATAGGGAGTATACTTAGTTGGAGTGTGTACAAACCTAGCAAAGGGCTCGGCAAGAACCTCCAAGGGATCTCTAAACCCATGAAACTCAAGAAACATGGCACTACCTTCAGTTTAGGATATGAGTACACTTAGGATGAATTCAATAGCTGGTCACCACCATGGCGCGGTACTTACTACCTATTAGAGCAGCCATCACCGCATCTGGAGTAGACTTTCCAACAGGCCGACATTATGGGTCAGATTAAGAAGAAGCATTTGCAGCAGTGAAGAACTTGTTTCTAGAGGACAGTGATATGGGTTGTTGTGTTATTCTTGGGGAGAAGGGGGAGGAAGGCCCTTCCATACAGGTTGTGAGCAGAGGGACACATCTCAAGAATTGGACCATCAGGACAACCAGAACCCGACGAGCTTCAGGGTAGCAAGGCTAAGACAAGCACTATTCACTGTTTTATTTACTAAATGATTTTCTTTTCGCATTTTTCAATTTCTGCAATAAGATTTTCAATGTTCAAAATAATTATTCAATCTATCAAAAGTATGTTTGATTTTTATTATGAGTTAATTTTTATTGCTATTGTTCTCCTCCTTACTTTGCCAATACATCATTACTATTACTTATTTTGATGAGCCAATTACTGCGGCATGTAATGAGACAACGCAACAAACGAACATTGATTCCGAGGAAGATGACATATCTAATGAGATCGTCAAAGAAGTTGAGAACTTTGAGAATAGACCTAAGTCCAACCTGGAAAAGACCGAAATTGTCAACTTGGGAGATGCAGAAAACATCAAAGAAACATGAATCGGCGTTCACCTATCACTATAAAAAATACACAAAATTTTTAAAAGAATATAAGGATATATTCGCCTGGTCATATGATGACATGACTGGTCTGAGTACGTCTATTGTGGACCACAAACTGCCAACCGATCCAATGTGTCCACCGCTAAAACAAAAGTTCAGAAAGTTCAAGCCTGATATGAGTTTGAAAATTAAGGAAGTAGTCACTAAGAAGATCAAAGTTTAGGTTCTCAGGGTGGTTGAGTACCCGACATGGTTAGCCAACATTGTCCCAGTACCAAAGAGGGACATGAAGGTCATAGTTTGTGTCAACTACCAAGATCTCAACCGGACCAGTCCAAAAACGATTTCCCTTTTCCAAATATACACATTCTAACTGATAATTACACCAAGCATGAGTTGCAGTCATTAGTAGCTTGCTTCGCTGCTTATCATCAAATCTGGATGGAAGAGGAGGATGCTGAGAAAACAGCTTTCATTGCGCTGTAGGGAGTGTATTGTTATAAGATGATACCATTCTTCCTGAAGAATGCAGGGGCCACCTACATGAGCGCCATGACTACAATCTTTCATGATAAAATACACAAGGAGATAGAGGTATACGTGGATGATGTTATTATCAAATCCAAGAAGACCACTGACCACATAGAAGATCTGAGGAAGTTCTTCAATGGACTGCGGAAATACAACCTCAAACTAATACCCACAAAGTGTGCATTTCAGGTTCTTGCTAAGAAATTGCTTGGGTTTATTGTGAGCTACAGAGGAATAGAACTGGATCCATCAAAAGTCAAAGTCGTTCAAGAACTACCACGGCCAAAGAACAAGAAGGATGTGATGAGTTTCTTGAGAAGGCTTAACTATATCAGCTGATTCATAGCACAATCTATAGTTATCTATGAGCCAATCTTTAAGATGTTAAATAAGGACGTCGCTACCAAATGGACAGATGGCTGCCAACACCACCAATCTTAGTCCCACCGAGCTGGGTAGACCCTTATTAATCTAACTTGCAGTGTTAGATGGACCTTTCAGCTGTGTTCTAAGGCAGCATAATGAAACAGGGAGAAAGGAACAAGCCATTTATTATCTTAGCAAGAAGTTCACCCCATACGAGGCCCAGTATTCTCTATTGGAATGCACCTGTTGTGCCTTGATTTGGGTAGCTCAGAAGCTGAGACATTACTTCTGTGCATATACTATATATCTCATATAAAAATTGGACCCCTTGAAGTGCATCTTTCAGAAGTCCATGCCCACTGGCAATTTAGTCAAATGGAAAATTCTGTTGAGTGAATTTGACATTGTTTACGTGACTCAAAATGCGATCAAGGGACATGCACTGGCAGACCACCTTGCCGAAAACCCCGTGGATGGAGGATACGAACCCTTGAAAATGTATTTTCCTGATGAAGAGGTATCATTCATAGAAGAAGACATTGTAGAACCCTATGACGGTTGGAGAATGTTCTTCGATGGAGCAACAAACTTCAAAAGAGTTGGAATAGGAGTAGTCTTAATATTAGAAACCAGTCAACATTATCCAGTGTCTGCCAAACTCGGATTCCCCTGTACCAACAATATAACCGAGTATGAATCTTTAATCTTAGGGCTCAAAACGGCCATTGACATGAACGTGCAAGAGCTGCTAGTGATTGATGATTCAGATTTACTTATATATCAGGTACAAGAAGAATGGGCAACCAAGAACTCCTAGATACTACCGTATCTGTATCACGTACATGAGTTGAGAAAGAGGTTCATAAACACGAAATTCTAGCATCTGGATTCTAGCATGTTCTAGCTACCAATCATCTATGATCGCATTCTAGTAAATATCCATAATCATCCAGCATGCATTGGCTACCCTATCATCTATGATACAACATCCCTACAAGAATGAGATCAATGAAATTCCAGCATCCTGACAAGAACTTCATTGATCACATTCCAGTAAAAATCCTTAATCCGCCAACTTATTGTGCCCATGTTGAAGAGGAAGCAGACGGAATACCTTGGTTTCATGATATCAAGGAATATTTGGCAAAATAAGAATACCCAGAGCTTGCTAATCCTACTCAGGAATGCACACTTCAAAGATTGTCCAACAACTTCTTTCACAACAGAGGAATCCTATATAGGAAGACTCCTCTTTTATTATTATTGAGATGTGTCGATGCAAAGGAAGCATCTAGGCTACTAGAATAAATTCATGGGACCTGCGGTCCACATATGAATGGTTTTGTCTTAGCAAAGAAGATACTCTGGATTGGTTACTTTTGGATGAATATGGAAATAGACTGCATCCAGTATGTCCAAAAATGCCACCGCTGTTAGATACATGCAGACTTGATAAAGGTGCCTCAAAGAGAGCTCAACACAATAAGCTCAGCGTGGCCATTCGTGGCCTGGGGGGTGCATGTTATCAGAATAATCAAGCGTGCCACTTCCAACGAACATACGTTTATCCTAGTAGCCATCGACTATTTCACCAAATCGGTCGAAGAAATATCTTACAAAGTAGTGACTAAGAAATTCATGGTAGACTTTTCCCGCGACCGCATTACTTGTCGATTCAGAATTCCAGAGTCGGTCATTACTGATAATGGCTCTAATCTCAATAGTGATTTGATGAAAGCTTTGTGCGAAACTTTCAAGATCAAACACAAGAATTCCACATCCTACAGGCCTTATATGAATGGAGTTGTAGAAGCCGCCAACAAGAATATCAAGAAGATATTGAGGAAAATGATAGAGAAGCATAAATAGTAGTATGAGAAGTTATCATTTGCTCTGCTGGGATATCGCACCACAGTCCACACATCAACCAGGGCAACCCCTTACATGTTGGTTTACGGTGCAGAGGCTGTCATTCCTGCTGAGGTGGAAATTCCTTCCCTAAGGATCATACAAGAAGTTGAGCTCGAAGTTTTGGAGTGGGTAAATAGTCGTCATGAGAAACTAGCCCTTATAGATGTAAAGAGAATGAACACAGTTTGCCATGGCCAACTCTATTAGAATAGAATGTCCAGAGCCTTTAACAAAAGAGTCAAGACAAGACAGTTCACACCACGGCAGCTAATGTTAAAGAAACTTTTCTCGTATCAAGATGAATCCAAAGGGAATTTCTCTCCCAACTGGCAGGGTCCATACATGGTTCACTAGGTTTCGACAAGAGGAGCCCTCATACTTGCAGAAATGGACGGAGAAGTCTGGCCAAAGCCGATCAATTCAGATGCAATTAGGGGTGTTCAAAACCGATCCGAAACCGAAAACCGATCCGAAATCGATGCTTAATGGCTTAGTGGTAACGGCTCAACGGACGGGGAACGGATTAAAATTTTTTTATTAACGGCTTATCGGATTGGGGGTGGATTATTCAATTTTCTTAACGGGTAATCCGTTAACCCGTTAAGAATATATATATATATATATATATATATATATATATATATATATATATATATATATATATATATTCTTAACCTGATGCAAGTGTAACACCAGCACCCAGTCTTACTTGCGACTAGTTCGTATTGCCTCTATAATCTTTTGCTTTGACTAGGTTCTGTTATTAGACAGGTTGTAGTTCTCAGACTAATATATTATGAGACTTTATCATCTTCATTTTATTATGAGAGCGTTAACTTGTGTCAACTTTGGTTTTCATTGCAGGAGAAGTAGGGAAAGAACCTCTTATCTTTCTTGCCTATGCTATGGGCGCACTGTATCTTGAAAAATTTGTGACCAATTGTTGTAAACCTGACAATGTATCTTATCTTCTCTTTTTCTTTGTTTCATTGTCCATTGTAAAATCCATGGCAAGGTCAGATGCCTTTGAATGTCATGCACACGAAATTTTAGTTATGTCCTAGTGTGCGGAAAGAATATATTTGAGCCCTTAGGTATTAAACCGATAAACCGCCCAGTAACCGCCCGATAAGAGCTAACCCGATACCAATCCGCCCGATATCTTATCGGGTGGCTAACGGATGAATACATTTAAAAGCCGATAACCGTTAAGCCAAACCGTTAGAGTAAAAAGCCGCCCAATCCGCCCAATGAACACCCCTAGATGCAATCAAGCATTACTATGTGTAAACTTTATGCTTTCCTTATATGATGTAAATTGAACTACGCGTGGCTTGATGCCCATTTAAGAGGGGATACGTAGGTAGCCTAATGGGTTTGGTCATAATTCAATAAAATTTTCTTTTCCCCCTGCAATTGGAAACTGGGGTAGAATTTTAAGGAGGACCCTCAAAATTCTGAAGTAATTTCAACCGATCGCCGCATGAGCAACACTAGAAGAATCAAACCATCAAACTGGGGCAGAATTTTGAGGAGGAACCTCAAAATTCCGTAGTAAGATATGTTGCAATGTCCTGAACTACGTCATAATCGTGGGTTCATCTAAAAGGTATTTTTAATTTATGCTATATTTTTGCAAAATCATGCATGATTATTACTGAAACTATTGTGTTTAGCAGTGGTACCCCAATAAAATAGACATTATCATCATATCGAAGTTGAATGCGTCAAGCAAAGCCAACGGAGATACGAACTAACCTTCCCCCTTACAAAACACACAATTTTTTAGATGTAGGCACTAGGATTACGAAATCATTAATCATACTATACACTCATGTAACAAATATTTCTTAAGAATACGACTCTCCGAACCGTTGCACTTGCAAACATTTGCTATCAGCGTGCACCCGTAATGTTCCGTATGTCACAATTCTCCCATTAATCATAACACCACAATCTGCCATCAGCTAAGAAAACTCTACTGTCATTTTCTATCTTATTTCTTACATAGGGCTTCTATTCTGCCTTCCGAGGTTAAGCTCTACCTCCATCTGCATTTGCATTGCATAAGGCTGCCATTCTGCCCTCCAATTTGCATAAAGCTACCATTCTGCTTTCCGAGACTAAACGCTGTCTCCATCAGTATTTGGATTGCATAAGACAACCATTCATCCTTCAATTAGTATAAGGCTACTATTCTAACTTCCGAGGTTAAGCTCTACCTCCATCTGCATTTTCATTGCATAAGGCTACTATTCTGCCTTCCTATCTGCATAAGGCTACCATTCTGCCTTCTGAGACTAAATGATGTGATGACGTCCAAATCCACTACTAAAAAGTAATTGATATGGTCGCATGTAATATAATTAACCCAACTATGAGTCAGGGTCGAATCCCACAGAGAACAACGAGTAGGCGATTAGCAATGTAAGAAAATTATCGCTAATTGCACAATGCCAAACACTAAGAATTTTGGTTTGAAAATGATTATATCTAAATGGGAAAAAGTAAACTAACCTAGAAAGAAAGTAAAATGATCAATGGCTACAAGTATGAATGCATCGGGAATTACACTCAAGTAACGATCTAATGTATTTCATGATTTTACAAATATGAGTGAGTTTATGTCAATTAGCCACGGATAATAATTCTTAATTAGCTTCTTCCGAAGACTAGCAAGACTTCCTAATTGAATTATCCCTAAAAAAATTAGAAGATTAAGCACACCCAGAATGGCTACGATAGTTCAATCCTATCCCTAGGTAGAATCTATAAAATGAGTTACCGCCTCAAGTTCATGTTAATTAATCTTTCTCAACCCCAAATTATCTTTTCCAAAATCAATTCGGAGTTAATAGGCAAGTCCTAGGGTTAGCTAATCCCTTTGGAAACATTAGAGAACAAGACTAATTAAAGTAATAATAACTCACTTCATAAATAAATAAAAAACTTTCAATACATAAGCACAACAAGGTATTAAATCCACACTTTAAATATAAATATTTCCATAAATAAGATTCAAGTGTTGAATAAAATACTACACACTTAGATATACAATGCAAATGAAGGAAATGAATAAATAAACATAAATGGATAAGAAAATCTTAACCACAACCTTTTAATATTCAAAACCAAAGTGTGTATGCAAGAGCGCTAGCTTCCAACTTGTTCTCTCTAGTCTCTATGGACTGAAAATAAGCCAAAGATCTTTTATAAATGAGCATAAAGGGTTTGTGGTAAAAAATTGAGAAATTCTATTTCTTCCCAGTTCTCCTTCACGTTCACGAAGGCTTACATTCCTCATTTATCACATTTCTGCCCAGTTTTCACGCCCAGTTCTCCTTCGCGTTCGCGCTCACGCCTTTGTGTTCGCGAAGGCTTGCCTTCCTCACTCATTGTGTTCACATACCATGTAATTGCATTCACGAAGGTAACTGTTCTGTCTCATCGTGTTCGAGAAGGTTCCTGTTCAGCTTCACCGCGTTCGCGAAGGCCTGGCTCCTACTTCATCGCATTCTCGCTCAGTCTTCACGTTCGCGATGAGTAAATCACTGGGTAGATTTTTCTTGTCCATTTTAGCTCCCTTTTGACTTGTTTTTACTTGGTTTCTTCACCATTACTTCTAAATCACATATAACCTATAAAATAGAAGTAAACAAAATTAAATGCACGATTTTATCATTCAAACATAGCAAAAATATAGGTTTAAAGATAAGATAAGTTGGTAAAATACCAACTTATCACGTTGTCTCCATCTGCATCTACATTGTAGAAGGCTACCATTCTGTCTGTCAATTTGCATAAGGCTACCATTATGCCTTCCGAGACTAAACGATGTATCCATCTGCATTTGTATTGCATAAGGCTAACATTCTGTCTTCCAATTTGTATACGGCTACCATTCTACCTTCCGAGACTAAACCCTATCTATATCTGCATCGTCATGGCTGACAGATCGCCACATACTACATTTGCATGGCTGAAAGATCGCCACATACTACATCTGCATGGTTGAAAGATCGCCACATACTACATCTGCATGGCTGAAAGATCGCCCCATAATGCATTTGCATGGCTGAAAGATTGCCACATACTGCATCTGCATGGCTAAAAGATCGCCCCATACTGCATTTCATAGGCTGAAAGATTGCCACATACTGCATCCTTCATGGGCTGAAAGGTCGCCATATACTGCGTCTGGGTGGCTGAATGATCGCCACATACTACATCTGCATGGCTGAAAGATCGCCCTATGCTGTATTTCATAGGCTGAAAGATCCCCATATACTGCATCCTTCATGGGCTGAAATATCGCCAACTGATCCAAAGGCATCATCATTCGGAGGCACAATCTTCATAGTCCGAGAACACCATGTCATGGCCTGAGAATCTCTTTCAATATTTTGCATACCATTATTGAAAGGCATCATGGTTCGGATGCACCATCCTCATAGCCCGAGAACATCATTTCATGGCCTGCGAATCCTTTATCAAACACTTCATGGCCAAAGACATCTCTAAGGACATCATCCTCATCGTCCGAAGGCAACATTCATGGTCTAACGGGAACTCGCATCATGTTTAAAATTATGCACAATATATGCTTGAATTGCTTATTTGCAGGTAAACCGGCGGACAACGGCTATCCCAGTAGGAGAAATCCTGCTCCAGTTCTCTCAGACATATCAAACATAACCATTCCCATACACCGTTCACTCACCCAGCCCTAGATGTTGCGTTCCTTCTTGAAATAGCTTCATCGGTACATGCCGGTGATGGATCCTTAACTACATATGGCCTGATTCCTACAGAACCAGGGATATGCAGGCAGCTCAAAAGCCAGGGTACGGCCTAAATCTTCCCAATTCGTTTCGCTGGGCCAAACTTGACCATTGTTTCTTTACCCGAAAACTCTTTCATCCTTCCCGGGTACAGAGGGCATCTGTTGATACTCAATTTTTTCCTATATATTTTAAATATGCAACATACCTTCAAAACATCATATATATACATATATAAGCATGTCCAAGGTTTTATTTATTTTTCCCATAATTTTGAGGGTTTTAAAATTGATTTATTTTTTCCTTTTCTCTCCAATAATTATTTCCAAAATTATTATTTTGACAATTCATCTATTCGATTTCTATATTTATGAAAAAATATTTCTAAGGTATTTTTAATATATTTTTATAATTATATTTAGCATTTTAATGTTAAATTGCACATAATTGCAACACTAGCCCTTTTTAAGATCTAATTATGTTTTATACACCTAAAATTGGATCCTGTATTTTTAATTTGCTAAGTATACATTCTAAATTATTTTTACTACTTTAAATTATTTTTCATAAATTATTTACTATTTTTTACAAATTAAATAAGGGAAAAGAGGTTATTTAAAATATAGCAAGATTGGCTTTCAATTGTAGCCCAAATCAAACCCCAATTTCAATTAAAACCCGACTCTAACCCAATTTAAATCCTACCTGAACCAGACCCCTCGTCTCATCCTGACCATTGATCTTTAAGATCAACGACTCCTATTCCCTATTACCATTTTTAACCTAAATGACCACGTAACCTAATCCGTTCCTTTCCTAACATCTGCCCTCAAATCCTCTTTCCTCTCCAATTATCTCTAAGAGCTAAAACTAACCCTAGCTATCGCCATCCAAAATAAGCCCTAACCCCTTCGATCCTCACTCGATCCATGGATTCCCATGGCTGTTTGAGACGTATGCTTGTCTCACACGTCTCTTGGTTGCTCGTTTTTGTGATTTCGTGGAATGATCTTAAAGAGATCTAGTTCAGATCTTATTCAAATCCTTTCCATGGTCTTTTATGCCATTTTAGGCCATCCATGGTTGTTCGAGTCAGATCCATAACTATTCCTGCCAAAAATCGGTAACATAATAAACTCCTCTCATCTTCTTTAGGTTTTCTGAAACTCTAAATCTTGAGATTTTCCACTTTTCTTTAGATATGTCTTAGATCTACGTGAATCCATGAGTTTTTAACTGATTAGTTCATCTTTGTTATTTCTTCTGAAAAACCTAGCTATAAATCCTCCGATCCTTTTAGATCCGTGATGGATCTATGCATTTCTTAAGGTTTTCACCTATTTTCCTCAAAATATTTCTCATATTCAAACGATTTCTACATTTTACAGACTAGGGTTTCAAAACCCTTTTTGGAAAAATGATTTATTTCTGATTTTAGCAATTGCTTTGATTTTTAGCATGTTTAGACATCACATGAGTCTTGCCTTTGGCTCGATTCATTATTGTTAAGAAACCTTAATACTTCTGCCGAATTAAAGTTTGAGTTTGTTTGCGACGTGTTTGCATGACTATCTTGAACATTCTAGCTTTCATGTGTGTTCTATATGCTCTTGTGCTTCCTGCTCTAATTGTTTCTTAAGTTTTTTTTGATTTTGTCCAAACACGTGTGATTTATCTTTTAATAGGTCTGACTATTTGTTATTGTTCACACAATTTAGGTTGATTTTGTGTAATCTCCTTAAACCTACATCTGTGATTTTATGTATTTTCCTTGTAATTCTGTACTGATTTTTCGAAATTGCTTCCTTATTTTTGTGATACTTTCGTTAGTTAGTGATGATTTCCTTTAATTTTATATCTCATCCGTGATTCTTTGAACTGGCTTTCAGAATAGAAATTCTCTACCTTATTTATTTGCACAATATGTTGTTAGCATATTTTCCTTACTTGCAAATATTTCGTACTTAGTCCTTATTACGTGCTACATGCTTTTATTACTTCTATTATGATAAAATGAATTCTTTTCCCTACTTAATACAACTTGTACCCATTTGAACTATGACTCCCAAATTGAAGGGAGTCCGGGTCTTTAATTGATTCTGATTTGCATTATTTTCTATTACTATGCTAAGTGAGTACTATCACCTTATTTTCCTTCCTGTTCTCAAAACAATAAATACTCTACCCTCTCTTTAGCAAAAAGACACGAACAATAAGTTCAGAACACACATATACACATTTAAAACTCTCTTCTTTTTCTACTACTTGTGATATTGCTTGCCAAGCCGGTTGAAAGCCAAGGCTAGACTGCAGAACTCTACTTTCTTTACTTTTCTGCACTTTGCTTCCTTAACTGGTAAGTTTCTAGTTCAATTCTGAAACTCAACTCTATATGCTCCATTATTTGTCAATCCCTGTCTCTTTCTGCACTGACTTAATGGCTCATGTTGTTTAATTGCACTTCTTGTCTACTACTTTACTCAGCATGAGTAAGTTTTTCCCTATCTTGTTCAAATGTAGTTAGCATGTCTACTTGAGTGACTGTTTATGTCTCTCAACTAGTATGTCGTCTAATATACTTGGTTGACACCAAGTCATGACTAATTATGTGTAATAGACCCCTGCATGACTATTCCCATACCCTGTCCCTATGTCTTGTTAATATTCTAATTTCAAGCATGATTCCCTTGTTAAGTCTTTGAAGTTCTGTGTTCTGGAGACCAATCAATCTCCACTTGTTTTTTGCACTTGCTGGTCTATATGCACTTCTTCTTAGCCATGTTTACGTGTTTCTGATTTGGTCCCTCTATGTCCCCAACCCCTACTTCTCTGCTTGTAACTTCCGAAACTATACTATTCTTTAAACTAGCTCTGTGTTTGTGTGTGCGCACTGTTCCAAATTATTGTTGCTCCCATCCCTTTCCTCTTTCAAAACTGTTTCCAACTCAACTCTTTTAAATCTGTGTCAAGCACTCTCGCAGTTTTTGCACTTGCTGGTCTATATGCAAGTGCAAATTTTTGCACTTGTTTTGCACTTTCTGGTCTATATGCACTTCTTCTCAGCCATGTTTACGTGTTTCTGATTTGGTCCCTCTATGTCCCCAATCCCTACTTCCCTGTTTGTAACTTATGAAACAATACTATTCTTTAAACTGGCTCTGTGTGTGTGCGCGAGCTTGTTCCAAGTTATTTTTTCTCCCATCCCCTTCCCCTTTCAAAACTATTTCCAACTCAACTCTTTTAAATCTTTGTCAAGCACTCTCACATATACTCTTAGACCACTAGGTTCTGCCCTTTTTATGTGAGCCTTGTCTTGGGACCATTGAGCTCCCTCTGAACTTGGATACATGAAAGATAGCCTTTCCACACTGCACTTACTCTGTCTTGGCTATGAAATTTGTGTGTGAGCACTGACCGAGATCCCTTGAGATCCTTAGGGAACTCTGACACACCTAGATATGAGAAAGACTATGGAACAAATCTTGTCACTTAAAGTGATTTATTGCATAACTCAGGGAGGAAGTCCTAATCAGGCTTCCTATTGTGTAACTTCTTATTTTTTGTTGCTACTTATGTAATTCATTTCAACGTTATTCTGTAGTAACTTGTTATGAACAAATATTGGGGTTGCCAGTGAAAATGGATGGGTAAATATGCATGTTATAGTTCTTAAGGGTAGAAAAGATATTATTAGGCTTATGTTCCTAATTGCGCAATAGAAGCCATGCTTAGGATTCATACATGCACTAGAAATCATGCCTTTAGGTCTCATGTTTATTGTTTTAGCATGTGCACTCTTACAAAATCATGTGTTAAAATGTGCTAACAATTAATGCTTAACTATTATGTTCTATGCTGCCATATGCATTTAGAAATCCTGCTCTAGGAATTCTGCATTATAAGTTTTATACATACATCTTAGATATACATACATCTTAGATACTATGTTTTAGGATCTTATGCATACTTGCATTCACACTTAGTGTAAACCGATGGTTATAAAAGAGGTAAAAACAGCTTCACACTTGATCATCTTGTTTGAAATGGCTGGTAATAATCTCTGCATTCGTATCAACTAGAACAGCATGCTCTTAGGGTAAAATAATTTCCAAACTATCTTTTAATAATTATGAATAATTGCGGCATACTATTTTACGCGTAGGCAAACTTTGGGTAATCAATTTTTAAATAAAACCAAAATCGTCTCTACAATTAGTGTTTAATTATCAACTATTAAAATCAGTAGGCAAACCTGATTCGGACTTCTTTTTTGAGTCATGTAATAGATCTGGTTCTATTGTTATCAAGTAGGTGCCATGCATAGGATTTGAATTTAGACTTTAATTGTGTATGAGTCATGTTGTCTATGTGTCTTCCCTATGGATGTGTATTTGAGCCTTTCGTTTATCTTCCATGCTCCCCTTTAATTGGAGTCCTACTTGTTTTGTATGTTGCCTTAGTATTTTACCTATAAACCTGAGGGTCTTCCTAAAACCCCATTCTTATAGGATAGGAGTCCTAAACACCTCCAGGACTGATGGGAAGGGACGGGTAACAACATGCAATAAGGGTCAAGACCAAACCTTTCTTTACTTACCTTCACGGGACAGGAAATGGTAGGTATAGATATGATGACCAGTACTCTAATAGCTCGTAGCCCCTTTCTAAGGAGTGATTACCGGGCATTGTACTGATGTGATCCATATTATAAACAAAACTAGGACACCCCTTTATAATCATAAATATGCTTAACTTGTAATCCTTTTTCAAAACCTAGCTTCTTCATTAGTCATTTTCTTACACTTGTGCGATTAAACTAAAATCCCCTACTATTTGAGTCATACTTGCTTATTGCTAATTGTATAAATTCACAAAAACTGTCTGGCCGGGACCACACTAGTGGATCCTGAGAGGTGTCTAACACCTTCCCCTTAGGATAATTTGAAGCCCTTACCCTATCTCTTGTTACCAAACATAGTTATATATGGATGAACCTTATAGGTGCCATAGCGCACCTCAAGTTGTTAGGTGGAACCTCTTCAAAAAATGTAAACCCCTTTCCCAAATGGAAAGAGTTGTCCCATGCCAAGATGTCATAAACATGATTCCCTCTACGAGGAAAGGAAAAAAGGGGCGCGACAGTGAGTAGTACTTTGCCTTTCTAATTTTGTTGTTTTACCTCGTATCTTCTTTCCTTATTATTTTTATGGTGTTGCAGTTGTGGCCTAGATGCCGGAGGTGGTCCCCGATCTCAATCAATAGGTCAAGGGCCTGGTGTCACAGAGACCATACTCCGAGCGTGCTTGGATGGAGTTATCGCAATCATGGTAAGTCTCTTTCTTTGAACGATTACCGTTCGAGCTTCTTCTCGAGCTTAGTCATATTGTTTCCTTTATAGGCCTCGGGAAGGATGTAGAAATGAAGCCCCATCTGACGAAGAATAGGTACTTCCCTAACCACCTGCTCCGAGCAGGTCAAAGAGAAGAAAAGAAAAAGGGCTCCAAGTTATTTAGGCTTGGAAAAGAAAAGACCCGCAAGGAGGCCTCACAAGCCTAAGGGGGACACCGATGCTATGCCTTCGGACTAGATCCGATGATTAAGGGATAAGTCAGAAGAAGAAGGAGAGGATTATAGTCCCAAACTAGTGACCCCCTTGCGTTCCAGTGACACTGTACAAAAGCCCTACGAACCGAGGCGGTTGATGAGGGAACCTTGGCCGAAGTTCCTAAACCAGAAAGAGTTGAGGTCGCTCCATCCCAAACTGAGATGGTCAAGGAATAAAAGGGTGGCGAGGCTTACCAAGTAGCTGAAGATTCCCCGAGGGTCGATCTCGGAGTAATTGATATTTTTAGATCCCCTCAATTTTTAGATGCCACGATCCGTGAGGCCAATATATTGGAAGGTCGCTCTTGTGAGGGTCCTTAAGGGATGGTTGATATTCACGGCTTCTTAGATGGGATAGAGTCTCCCGCTTTAGAAGATGTCACTGGGCTTGGTGATTTACCAGTGCCAAAGAAAGCATCATCATCAGGCGCTACTGGGTCTTCATCGACCCCAAAACTGGTGGACCGATTCCCGGCCCCAAGTGTTAACCCCGATCGCATGCGCAATATAGTGCTTTCTGTCTCGGAGGATGCTCAGGTCTTTTCTCCCCTGTGGGAATTGCTAGCTACCTTAGATGTTTGGTGACCGAAGAAGGCCAAGCTGTGGTGAATGCGGTGGGAGCCATTTTCCTGTTTAATAAGGCCCAACATGCTCTGAATTGGGTAACTTTGAGAGCCACTCCATTGTCTCTTTTAAACTTGGAGTTTGTAGGTAATTCTAACATTTTCTTCCTTGTCTGCAAACTTCAGTATTGCATGACGAGGATGTCCTCCAAATCCGGGAGGAGCGCGATACTGAGGTTCGGGACCTCACTAAGAGAAGTGATACATACAAGTTTCTTAGTGAGAGGCTTCAGGCAGACTTAGTAACAACTCAGGATGAGTAAGCTGAGATGGACGAGTAGGTATTCTGAGTAATTCATGACAGTGAAGACGAATTGGAAATAACAACTAATGATTCGATTCTGTAGGTCCAACAGTGGCTCGAACAAATCGGGGCTCTTCAGAAACAAATAGATGCAGTACGAGTTGAGGCTGAAGAGTTTAAGAAGAATATGGACATCTTAGCCTAGAAAAAGGAGGTCATCCAAGAAAAGTTGGAGTCAAACAAGTCCCAGCTCCGGGCTGCAAGAGATAAAGCCTTAGTGCAAGCCAGGAAAATCGAGGAGCTTCAGTCCCCATTAGCAGACTTTTACATGAGCTCGAGGCCGCCAAATATGAGGTGGACGTGGCCAACAACAAGGCCCATGGTAATGTGACCCAATACATGGTCTGCATCGAGGCCATCCAGGTGCATGCCAAAAACATGGTGGATCATGCAAAGTGGCAAGCTCGAAGGGAAGCCCTTGAGGGAGTCCATGCGCGGGGCTTCGATGTACTGGCTGAGCTCAAGAACACTAAAGCAGAGGAAACCAGGGCTTGAAATTTTTGCCTTTTTCAAGGAAGACTCAGATAGTTTAAGTGAGTCTAAAGGCGAGGAAGATCCCGAGGGTAGAGATGTTGTCTCCGATGAAGACTAAGATATTAAGTCCTTTATATTTTTTGCTTTCCCTTTACCTCTTTTTAAGACCATTTCGGCCATTGTAAATTTTTTTGAATTAAGCCATTTTGGATTTTGAAATGATCATTGTTTAAATATATACAAGGAATTTTCCCTTTTGGATATTGAATTTTTCGTTTCCATTATTACTTAAATTCGCAAAGGTTGGGATTCCTTATCACAAAATAGCTTGGATTTTGTAAGTTCGAACAACCTTTCCCTTATATTATTTTTTTTGAGTCATCTTGGAGGTTCAGGGGTATTGGGAACCTTCTCAAAAGTAAGTAACTCAAACCATAGTTTGTCGAGGGTAGCCTTTTAAAATAGGTTATTAATATTTGGAAGGCCTATTTTTTATTATGGTTCTTGAACATCTCTGAGTCGTGTTAATATGACTGTAGCCTTTTAATTCAGGCATAGCTCAGTGAGCTTGCTTACCCAGGTTATCAAGGATTGCCTAAGATAATTGTCCCTAGTGGGTATGGCTGTGGCCTTTAAAATTTCGGGGTTGCCTAATAGGTCGTATGCCCTTGATGCTCAATAGTTTGATATGTTCGAGTTAGATTTTTTGGACGGCAATCCCCGAGTGTGGGAGTGATCATTTAAACTCTGGTTATAATCGTCCCTTGAGCTCATTTCCTTGAGAGATCAAAAGTACGAAATTGTGAAGTGGAAAATTTTCTAAGGCATAAGATAATTGCAAGAAATGTACTTGTCCTTATTCTTGTGAAGAAATAGTTATACATGAGTACATGTTTTATGCCAGGGCTCGAGTAACCTGTGTGGGCACGGTTAGTTTTGAGCGTTTGTCCCATACAACAAATCTCACCTATCAAGACCCTTCTATTACAAAGTAATTTCCTCGCAAAAGGTTGATAACCAAGGGCAATGCCCCCAGTATTCGAGGTTGATTATATAGGAATATCAGATACTGCTAGTGTTGTTTTTGACACCGATTCGGGATCGTCCTTCCATTCTAAGTTAGCACAATCCACGATTAATTTATTAAAAACCATTCCAAAAATTGCAATAAAAATAATTCAAGGGAAAAAGAGTTCAACGCATGCTATCAGACCGAAAGGCTTCATGCCGATCCTAGTAGATCAGCTACAAGTGTTAGTCCAAGAAAGAATTGAAATAGGGTCGTACCTTAGCAGTAATATCATTTATGATGAGTTACGTTCCAATAGTTCAGTAGTTTTTCCCCATCCATCGTTTCGAGCTTAAAAGACCTTTTCCCTGTGATCTTGAGAATTTTGTATGGACCTTCCCAATTCGGACCCAATTTTCCTTTGTTTGGAATTTGGGTGTTTAGCGTGACATTCCTCAACACTAAGTCCCTGACATTGAAATATCGAAGGTTGGCCCTTCGATTGTAATTCCTTTTGATTCTTTGCATTTGGGAGCAAATCTAACAAGGGCAAATTCATGTTGCTCATCCAATAGCCCCAGGCTTGTATTATTCGTTTGTTGCATATTAGAATATGATACTCCACTCCCTGACTTTGGTCAGTATTAGAGCTTCGGTACCATAAACCAATGAGACCGGGGTGGACCCAGTATTGGACTTTAACGTTGTGGGATACACCCAAAGAACTTCAGGTAGGATCTCTCTCCATTTCCAATTGGTATCAGTCAACTGTTTCTTGAGGTTTTGGATTATAGTTTTGTTGGTCGATTTGACTTGTCCATTTCTACTAGGGTGATAAGGTATTGATCAGATCCTTTTGATATAATGGTCTTAGAGAAATTTGGTAACTTTGCTACCGATAAACTATTTTCTGTTGTCACATGCAATTTCAGATGGTATCCAAAATCGACATATTATGTGGTCCCAAATGAAGTTGATGACTTCCTTCTCCCGAATCTTTTGGTATGCATGTTCTTCAACCCACTTATAGAAATATTCACTCATAAACAAAACAAATTGAGACTTACCTGGTGCCGATAGAAGGGGGTCGACGATGTCCATTCCTCACTTAATGAACAGCCACGCTGATAAAACTCAATGCAATCGCTCCCTCAGTTAATGAATCATCGGAGCATATATTTGGCACTTATCACATTTTTACACAAATTACTTCACATATTTTTCTATATCAGCCCAGTAATAGTCGGCTATGAATACCTTTCGAACCAATGATTCGGCGCCAGAGTGGTTCCCGTATGTGCCTTCGTGGACTTCCCTCAAAATGTACTAGGTATCTCCTGGTCCCAGACATATTGCTATTGGACCATTGAATAGTCTCCTGAGCAAGGTTCCATCCTCGGACAAGCTAAATCGGGCTTCATTTATGCGCAGGGCCCTCAATTCCTTTGGATCCGAGGGAAGTTTCTCGATCTTCAAATACATTATGTATTTATTTCCCCAATCCCAAGTTAATCTTGTGGCATTTATTTCAGCATGACCTTCTTCTATTACTAACCTTATGAGTTGTACGACTTCCCCGGGGCTGAGCTCGTCTTCTTCGACCGACGACCCTAGGTTTTCAAGGGAATCTACGTTAGTATTTTGATCTCGGGGCACGTGCTGCAAAGTCCATCTTTGAAAAGATGCAACGTTACCTGTAGCTTGTCCAAGTACCTTTCATTCTTCCCTAACCTCAAATGTTCCGTTTACATGGTTTACTACGGGGAGGGGATCACATTTAGCTTCGATCGCCTCCGCCCCCAAGCCTTTGGCCAATTCGAGACCTGCAATCATGGCCTCATATTCGGCCACGTTGTTAGTCAATTATGGTTCTAATAGATTATCTAACTATGTTGCTTGTGAGTGGCTTCAGAACGATTCCAAGTCCGTACCCTTTTACGTTCGAGGCAGTGTCCGTAAGAGGGTCTAGATTCCCAAAGACGTTCCCGAGTTTACCAACAAGTCTCTTTTGACTTTGGGTATTACGGGCGGGATAAAGTCAGCCATGAAATCTACCAAAATTTGGAATTTAATGGTTGTTCAGGTTGATATTAGATATCTTACACACTCATTTCCATGACTCATCTAGCCAATCACCCCAAAAGTTTAGGTTTATGCATTATATGTTTTAAGGGCTAGGTTGTCAAACACATAAAGAGTGACACTGAAAATATGGTTTCAGTAATCTAGAAACACTAAAGCGAGTGCCACCTTTTTTAGGTGAGGGTATCTAGTTTTGGCCTTAACTAAGGTCCTAATAACATAATAAATCAAAATTGTGTACCTTGTTCTTCCCGGATTAGGACTCCACTCTCTGCCATTTTCGATACAACAAAATACAAGTATAGTCATTCGTCTACCCTTAGCTTGTGAAGCAATGATGGGCTCAATAAGTATCGCTTATGTTCATCTAAGGCCCGTTGGCATTCAGGGGTCCATGTGAAGTTGTTTTTCTTTTTCAGTGATAAAAATCGATGGCTTTTATCGGACGAACTCGAGATGGATCGCCCCAGGGCTACAATGCTGATGATTGTTGATTTTACTTCTAGTCTTTTTTCCTTAAATTTTGCATCCTTTAATTAATATATGAGGTCATTTATGGTGTGTATTGTTATATTTTTAGAAAAATGATGCCATGAAGTAATTTGAATTGAACTGAAGTGGAATTGAGAAAAAAATAGTGGAAACAATCCAAACTTTTCAGTGATTTTGCAACTACGGAACACTGGTCGCTTCTGTGACCTCACATCTGGGAGTAATGGATGCATTTTCGGAAGAAGACCTAGAAGGCAAGAATCGTATCTGCAATCTGATCAACGCATATGTGGAAGTTCACCTACGCTTGAAGTCTGCATCTGCGGTCGCGAATCTACGCATGCAAACCTGCTTCTACGAATCCATAGTTTCCCTTCAAAATTCGCATCTGCGATAGGCGATCCGCATCTGTAGAGTCGCACCTGCGACTATACGTTTGCAGGTGCAGTCAACGGGCTTCAGACCTGGGCAGACTTGGAAATTCACTTCTCCTCGATTCCAAACCCACAAATACACGATCTAGACTATTGGAAATAGATCTTTGAAAAATCATTGGCTCAATTTTCAGTCTTTGGACTAGAGAGAATATGTTTGGAAGCTAGGGTTCTTGCACACACACTTGGGTCTTGAAGATTTAAAGCTTTTGGTTGAGAATTTCTTACTCATTTATGCTCATTTCTTTGTTTCCTTACTTTATATTGTATATCTAAGTGTATAGTATTTATTTCAATGCTTGAATCTTATTTATGGAAGTATTCATATTTAAAGTGTGGATTAAATATCTTGTTGTGCTTGTTTATTGAACATTTTTTATCGTTTATAAAGTGAGTTATTATTTCTTTAATTATTCTTGTTCTTTAATGTTTCCAAAGGGATTAGCAAACCCTAAGACTCGCACATTAACTATGAATTAATTTTGGGAAATATTATTTGAGGTTGGGAAAGATTAATTAACAAGAACTTCAGGCTTTAACCCTCACTTTATAGATTCTACCTAGGGATAGGATTGACTACTTGTAGCCATATTTGGGTGCACCTAATCTCTTAATTTTTTTAAGGATAATTCAATTAGGAAGTCTTGTTGGTCTTTGGAAGAAGCTAATATATAATTATGACCCATGCTAATTAACATAAACTCACTCATATTTTAAAAATCATGAAATACGTTGGATCGTTACTTGAGTGTTATTTCCAATGCATCCATACTTGTAGCCATTGATCATTTTACTTTCTTCTAGGTTAGTTTGCATTTTTTCATTTAGTTATAAATATTTTCACAGTCACCATTCTAAGTGTTTGGCATAACATAACAATTGATAATTCTCTTACACGCCTAATCGCCTACATATTGTTCTCCGTGAGATTCGACACTGACTCATAGTTGGTCAAATTATATTGCACATGAACGTGTCCATTTACTTTTTAGTAATGAATTTGGTCGTCATCAAAATTGACGTCGTTGCCGAGAAACAATTTGGCATATTTAGGTTATTTGAGAAGTAATCATGAGTGCTTTGGTCTAAACTTGTGAATATTTGTGTAATTAATTTTTCTTCCTTAGTATATTTTTCTTATTTGTTTCTTGTTCATTTTCTTAGTTTTTGAAAAATGGTATCATATAATGAAAATTGGTCAGATGGTAGTTGTTCATACTTTGATGACCCTTTTCGTCATTGTGGAGGACCGCACTCATGGGAAAATTATTTAAATTCTCCCAGGGGCGGATTGTGCACACAATCTCAAGCCCATTAGTGGAGTATTTGTGATAAGTGTGGTCGTCAAAATGGTAATTAGGATAACTGTGTTTATATTATTCTTCTCTTCCTCAATCCACTGCTATGATAATTCTACTTTTTGTGATGACAAGTATAGGGACATGAAAGTGGAAGAAATTGAGCATGGTCAAAATGAAGAGTTCAAGCTCATGTTTGAATGCTTACTTGAATGAGGAAATAAAGAGCAAAGTTCCTTGGAGGAGCTTTTGAAAAATAGTCTCCAAAATGACTTGGAGCTTGAAAGGTTTAACTTACAAATGGGAGAAATGCTTGAAGTTTTTAGAGGTCCAAAAAGCCTCAGAAGTGAATGATAGCCAAGAACCTTCCTTAGAGGTTTAAGCCGAAAATCCTTCTTTGGAACTTGATCAAAACCAAAAGAACTCTCAAATGCTCAAAATGAGAATATGATACTCATGTTGGGGGTCATTCTTGAAAATGAATAGAAGCACAACTTTGCACTCGAGGACTTGAAGCAAGTATTGACTCAAAATGATGAGGATATCCACAATTTAGAATATCAAATGAAAATATTGGTTGAGGCTCACTATGCCCACCAACTTGAGAGTGTGGAAAGAAGCCAAGAAGAGTCTGACTTCAAGGAAGAAAGTGAGCTTTATTTTGAGGAATAAGAATTGAAATCCACCAACCGACTCCATGCTTGTTAGTGATGCCAAGAAAAGTACGGAATTAGAGTCAACCTATGTAATTGAAAATATTGTTGAGATTGACTCTAGTCTAGGGGAAAAAGAGGATGTCGAAATCCGGGAAGAATTGCAATTTGGAGGGTTGATGTCACATTCCAAGCAACTTTCAACATTGGAATTGTGTGGTGATGTAGGAATTGAACTACATAAGTCAGAGAGAGAATGCGAAGGAGGAAAGACACAGAGAGAGAATGCGAAGGAGGAAAGACAAAGGCCATACATCTTACAATATGAGGGAACAAAAAGGCAAAATGACATTCCTCATATAAAATCCAAGAAACGCAAAATGAAGAAATTAAAGTATGGCTTGATCATCAACTTACCACCCCCTACCACTCGTGGTCACAAACTTGATTCCAAGTTAAGTGTCCAATTCATATCGTCCAAGTGCTGAGAAACATGTTATTATTGATCTGCATCGTGCCATAACATTAAATGCGGTGCTTGGTGGGAGGTAACCCATCATTTTCAAAAATTTTGGTCATTTTTTAGACAAAAGTATTTGGAATATTTTATTATGTTGTTTTTGACTAATCTACAAAGTTTTAGATTTTTTCGAGTTGAAGTAAGGGGGTTGAAGTCTTGGAACAAGCCAAAAGTAATGGTTGCCTAGATCTGTCCAGCGGAAGTCTGGTGCAACCGCACCGGCGGACACAATCACGCAGGTGCGCTTATGCAAAAGTGGGTTTCCAAGCGCAGATGCGCAGCTTGCGCATGCACGATAAAATTCTGGCAGAAGCACTTAGGTAACCGCATGTGCGAATAAAATCATCTCCAACCCAACACCAATTTTGACACCAAACACCAATTTTGACACCAAATTTGGTGTAACACTATTCATCAAAAACATTACTATTCATTATTATTTTAATATTATCTTTTATTATATAACACTTTTAATTTAATATATTATAATTTTGTAATTAATTATATTTTTTATGTAATATCTTTATAATGTTAATTTTATATTTTAATTTTAGTGTATCATTTTTATAAATAATTTTCGTATATTTTAATTTTATACAAAATTGTAAGTCAATTTTATTATAATTTATAATTGTATAAAAATATATAACAATAAAGAAAATAAAAAGAGCAAAACTGAAATATAATATATTGTTAATAAATAACACAATGTTCATTGATTATCAAAACAAATATTTAATACAATAGCGACTGACATAGGTTAAATTGAAAATACATTAAATAACATAGTAGCATGAGAAAATTATAACAATAATCTAGTACTCTAGTAATCTGCTTCAGATCCACCATTATCATTAAAATATTGAGCGTATGGCTTAAGGATTGTTGTGGTTGTGGCTGTTGAAATTGTTGACTTTTTTTATCTATAATTCATATTTGTTCTTGTCGAATAAATTCACGAATCTTCAGATCATCAATACAATCTAAATTCGACTATAAGATTTTACTTTATTCTTTAAATCCTTTTAGTTTCAAAGCTCTATTTTATCTCCATATCTCGTTTTCTATATTTTATCTCCATATCTTGCTGCATGTCTGCACATATGGGTTATTATTTAGCCGATGGTGTATATCCAAATTGTTTAATATTATGCAAACTATTCATGAGACACGTTCTCAGAAGAAGAAATATTTCGCGATGAAACAAAAGTCATGTCGAAAAGATATAGAACGTGCATTCACAGTTTTGCAATTGTTGCAGGGTCGTCACGTTTTTTAAGGAAAGATATTACGACCCAAACTCATTCCGTCATGATGGCCCCTATCGGGGAACTAGGCCAGCCTTAACTCAACACAACCCAAAACCATAATACTAAAATCAAATCATCTGTGGAAAAACCTACATCATTTTTAAATAAATTGTTTAAGACATAAAGAAATATTCATATTATAATACACCATCCCAAAACCAGGGTATCGCAGAGTACATGACCGTCTAGAGAAATAGTATAGTCTACTACAAAGTTCACTGAATACAACTGAAACATAAGTAGAATAGAGAGGGAGGGTCAAGATCTACGATGCGCTATGCAAATATCCCAACAATCTCCCAAGCCTCCAACCTCGACCACTGACTGCCACTGGGACCAAAAAAACCTGGATCTGCACACAAGGTGCAGGGGGTAATACGAGTGTACCAACTCAATAAGTAAGAAGCCCAACCTACAGATTGATAGGTAGTGACAAACTCAGCCTCGTCAAAGATAATAGAAATATCGTACATTGACGTAGGCATGCTTTCAGTTAAATAAATAGCTCGAAAATAAAAACAGAGCAGGTATGAGCAAAGTAAAGAAGTATAACCCTGCTACATCTACATGTCAATGCACATGCTGTATGAAATGCACCATGTTGAGTCCCTCATGTGTCCACAATCCCAAATGCTCATCCACTAAGTACTATATATGGCTCACACGGCCCAGAGAAGATCTCTGACAATAGTCACTTACTATTGGGGAAGTCCAATCTGGCCTATGGAGAAGATCCATCTCCAAATAATAATAACAACCTCACAACCACTCGGTACTATATATGGCTCACAAGGCCCAGGAAAGATCAATCCCAGAATATATACACATCACAAACCATCAGTCTCTATTTCCGAGGTATAGGCCAATCCAGCCTCATGGAGAAGATCCATCTCCGTTAAAAGGGAAGATCCATCCCTGAATATAATCAATCGCGCCCACTATGGTTGTGCAGACTTGATCGGCTCCAACCCTGTACCACTATAAAAATGGCAAAGAGTGGTCGATGTAGCTTTTACCCGTAAGGTCAGGATCGATATCCACAAGGAGCTGGATCATTTCTTCGATCATGTCATTGTTCGGACATTCTTTTACCATCGTCCGATACCTTTTCCAGATCTTATGAAGTGGTTCATTAGGTTCCTGTTTGAAGGCCAGGATCTCATCTTTCTATATCTCCATATGCCCCGACGATAAAAAACTTGGTTATAAACTTGTCGGCCAACTCATCCCACATAGTGATGGAATGGTTGGGAAATCTTTCAAGCCAATCCAAGGCTTTCCATCTAAGTGAAAAAGGGAATAATCTCACTCTCAATGTATCCTCCGACACATTTGTCTGTTTCCTTAGCCCAGCAGATATCCACAAAACCCTTTAGAAGTTTATATGTATTCTAATGGGGTGCGCCTAAAAGTACCCTCGTTGATCCAATTAAGTAAACATAACATTTGTAATCTGCAAAATCGCCCGCCCATATCTGGGGTGGGACAATTGCACTTGCGTAGCCTTGATTTGGAATCATCCGAGGAGCTACTCGCGGAGGAACTAGAGGAGGGTCTGGAATGTTGTCATTGGCCTAGTAGCCTCTTCTTTAAGCTAGAGGTACTAGAGGCACCTCATCTTCAACATTATCATCTACCTCCTCTCTGGGGAAAATATCCAATAGTATCATTATTTTCCATGTTGTACCTGAATCAATTAACTAACACAAGTTAGTAAAATAGAAGAAAAGAAAAACAAGACACACAACTAGTCAAAAATATGGCCAAAACCGTTTAGCACACCGGCAACGGCGCCAAAAAGTGATCGGCTTCAACCCTACACCACTATAAAATGGCAATGAGTGGTCGATGCACCTTTTACCCGAAAGGCCAGGATCAATATCCACAGTGAGCTAATATTGGTTGGGAGTTGGGTTTCTATCCAATCTAGCTATGCATGTTTCTCTTAATTGCACTTTTAACCATGTTTGGATTTGTTTCTATTCAACTTTTAATGCTAGTGATTACTGAAAGTAATCGAAGTACAATGATTTTATAGGGATTTTATGTATTGATAAAAAGCACTAGAGAGGTGACTTACACCTAGGCGAGTATCTAATGGGATCTAGAATTTAGGACAGAGTTGTTATATTTGGGATCATGATATAACTTTTGTACATTATTACTCACTCTATACCTCTCGATAGTTAGAGTGACTTTTCCCTAATTGGCTTTTTCAAGCCCAATTGGGTGTTCAAACAATGCAAACAAAATTGGCTCAAGTCGGGTATTACTATCTCTAGTTTTGACCCTTTAATTAGGACCATCAATCTCTTGAATGCACCTCAATTCATTGTTAGCCTGAATTTCGTTGACTTAGTGTTTCTTTCTCAAGAAGAGTCTAAGTCATAAATGCACGAATCGGTGTTTGCAACCACCAATTTAACAATTAAAGCATGAATCAAGCTAAATATAATTAACCCATAAACAGTTATACCTTAAAATTGAAGACCCATTAAATACCCACACTAGGGTTGGGTCACAACCCTAGCTAATAGATTTAGCTACTCATAATCAAGGAAGAAATCAAAGATGGAGATGAAATATAAGCTATAAAAGTTAATTACAAGAATAAAATCAAAGATTAATAGCTAAAGTTGTTCTAAAATTACTCCAAGTAGTAAAATACGGTTGTTCACAAGCTCCTCGGATAAAAGATGACCTAAAATGTGAAAAAGAACTATTTATACAGTTAAATTTTTTTGACAAAAATACCTGTACGGAGGTTCCGCTATTAGAAAAATAATAAGCATCTCGACATATGGACTTCCACGGTTGTGCAAAACAAGCGCGGGCCATGTTTATTCACTTTTGTGCTTGGTTTTGAACATGATTTCGCGATTAGCGTAAAAGATACCACCTCAGTGTTGGCCTCAATCGCGGCTACGCAACTTGAATTCACACCGCGCTCCTCAATTAGGCTCATTTTGCAGGGTCTCTTAACCTTGATCGCCTCTCTCGGCGGAAATACCACCGTCGCATTAGGTATTCTGTCGCCGCCCATTTTTATTGCAGTTAGCGGTCTCTGTTGCACTCAAAATACCTTCTCTGAACCACAATTCTGCGGACTGCATAATTGCGGTTGCTTCAGCGGTGAATATTCCGCACAACTTTGAACTTGTGCAATTTTAACTCTTTCACGAGTTGATTATGGCTTTCTTGCCTTATTTTGATGAAACCCTATTGACAAGCACAATAAGTCAGCTTTCAGGATTACTTTTACATATTTTTTATCCAAAACCTAAGTAAAAGAGAGCATAAGATAGGCTAAAATCCACAAATATCAAGACTCTGAAGGGGCTCCTATGTCCCAAGTGCTATAACAAGCCAACAAAGGCATAATCAATAATCCCTATGGTATGCAGCCTGACCCGTAACTGTCTCTCATAATCATGCTCTCGGCCTCACTCATTCATCACTCTCCTGTCTCTCCCGCGAGATCACAATTCCATGAAAACTGGCCCGAAACAATGATATGATGTGCAAATAAATAACTGCTGAGACTGAGATGTGCTATAAAATGCATGAACATGACTCGGTACAGAATATTAATGAAATCGGTGAGATGATAGCAAGAAAACAATCACTAGGGGTCCCAACAGTATCAGTGCAACACCCTAGCATGATAACTAGCATGATCTACGGTCCATTTACTTAATCACATGAAGAAACACAGATATCAACAAGATAGAATTTACTAATCGGTGCCATGGAATGAACCAGGTCAAAATTCTCACGGTGCACGCCCACACGGCCGTCACTTGACATGTGCGTCACCTCAATACCACAATATAGCACATAGTTTGGGGTTTTGATCCCTCAGAATCTAGATTAGAAGCGTTACTTACCTCCAGCCAAGCCGAACCCTACTCCGCTATGCCTTTGCCTTTGGAATCGGCCTCAAAACATCTCGAATCTAACCAAAGCATACAACGCAATCAATGTAGGCCAAGAAATCAATTTCAATTGAAAAACTATCAATTCAATCCAAAATCCCAAAATTTACCTAAACTCGGACCCCGTGCCCACATCTCGGAATCCGACAAAATCATAAACTTAGAAACTCCTTCCACTCGCGAGTCCATACATACAAGATTTATCAAAATCCAACTCCATTTGACCCCTCAAAGCCTCAATCAAAACACTCCAAAATCCCAAGCCATAACCTTTCATTACACCCTTAATTGCCAATAATTACATGATTAAACCATGGAAATCTATCATAATCACGAGTATTAAGGCTCAAATTACTCACCTCAATGGAAACTCCCTTGAATCCCTCTTGAAATTGTTTCCAAAAGCTCCAAATCCTGATGAAAAATGGCAAAAAATATCTGAAATTCGCAAAGGGGCCTTTTTTACATTCTCCCTAGCATTTTGCATCTCCGACCAAATTCACGCACCTGCGATCCAAACGTTGCATCTGTACCTTTCACTTAAATCCCCTGCTTTCACACTTGCGGGCTTGCAGATGTGGTACAACATCCGCTCCTGCGGTCCTTCTCCACTTCTGCAGTCCATTTTCGCTTCTACAGACCTCGCACCTGCGGTCCCCAATCTGCAGGTGCGGAAATTACTGAAGCAGCAGCTACATCTGCTCAAACCAACTTCCAACCTTTCCATTTACCACCTGAATTCATCCCGAGGCCCTCGGGACCTCAACCAAAAAATACCAACAAGTCATATACACTATTCAAACTTATTCAAACCTTTGGAATACTCCAAGAACATCAAAATACCAAATCACCGTCGGATTCAAGCCTAAGAACTTCTAAACTTCCGAATTTCACAAACAATGCCGAAACCTATCAAACCTCGTTCGAATGACCTAAAATTTTTCACACGTGTCACGAATGACAATATGGACCTACGCCAATTTCAGAATTCCATTCCGACCCTGATATCAAATATTCAACTGCTGACCAGGAAACGCCAAATTTCCAGTATTGCCAATTCAAGCCTAAATCCATCACAAACCTCCAAATCACATTCCGGATGCACTCCTAAATCTAAAATCACCTAACGGAGCTAACCTAATTATAAAAATTGGAATCCAAGATCAAATACTAAAAAGTCAAAACTTTGTCAAACCTTTCAAATTTAAAGCTTCAAGCTGAGAATTACTCTTTCAAATCTATTCCTTTTATCCTGAAAATAGAAACCGACAATTTACACAAGTCATAATACATCATACATGGCTCATCATGCCCGAGAACTGGTGAGCAAAGTACAAATGCTCAAAACGACAGGTCAGGTCGTTACATCCTCCCCCACTTAAACATACATTTGTCCTCGTACGTGCCCAGAGTTGTTCCGAAAACCAACAAATCACTATGTAACCTTACCATGCACATACATGGGGGTGATCCCACATCACCCTATCCCATATGGGTCCAATAACACAACATATCTGAAAGTTTACAATTCACCCTAGCCCATAACCTTAGAACTAATTTTCCATTTCCAAAATTATCTATAAGATTAGAATCTCACATCTATACATTGAATAAGTCTTCACACGTTGTATCAAGCTATAACATCAATTCAAGATGAAAGTCACATGATATACCACACAACTTAAACACTCATAGCGATAACTTCTAATCACATCAGCTCCTCAAACCACTTAATTCTGGTAATAATCCTCTTACCAAACAAAAGCATCATTCCAACACTTTCGTATACCGCCAATGATGAATGAAACACGCAGAAAGTCATAATCATCCTCAGATCAACCAGTCATGGAGCTCCTTATCCTTCGGCAAAGACCATAGTAAATTTCTAAGCCTAATTCCGATATTATCCTTCCAACATGCTGAAATTGAATCTAATAGTATTCATTCTAGATCCCAATGGCCTCATCTTATCAAACACAACTACTCTAGTGACAAGACACATCGATACAATCTAAAGCCACACCCCGTGTGACCCGCGTACCAATAAGCAACAATCCAATGCACTCAAATCATGGAAAAATGACTCAAATGAGAGAGTTGTACCGCAAGCTCACCAATACCACCATAATACAATGCTGAGAACCCATCACACATCATAGAACAAAAACATATGAATCTAACTTGAAGGATCATACCTCCGCTTAACCTTGCTACAATACGCAACCCTATCCAACACTGTTCCACATCAGACATCTCAAGTCACCATGCTCAAAATCATCAACCATGCACAATTTGATGTCTAGTACCAAAAGTAAATCACCACTACCACAGAGAAGTAAATGACGTAATGTTATGCCTGCCCAAAAGAATATATCCAATGCACAATCAATCATGCAACCCCTAAATACCCATCTCACTCAATTTTCGCTATAAATCCCAAATAGAACCGCACCATATGTAAACATAACCAACAATCACAACTCCTCGCAACACAAAAGGGTAACTCATAGATCACTCCAGAACACAAATAAGCTCAATGACAATCGAGTGGAACATCCCTCGACAATGGCAATTTTGGAGTAAAAAATTCTGACCCGGTGCAAAACACACATCCATAATGGGCCTATGAATGAACCCTACATCAACTTTGGTCACTCGCAACAGATAGATAACTCTCCGAAAGTTCACAATGACTGAATCATGGCACATACTAACATTTGACTATCTTTGCTCGCATCTTCATAGTCCACATCCACAAAATAGCCTATTTTTGAGAACTCCTAGTCTTGAAATCCATAAAGCGCACAAATCACCATATCCGATCTCAACTCCACCACTCGAATATATAACACATCTCTAATACTCAATCATTCCACGTGGGACTCTCCTATAATTCTTCTGTGCCACCAAGCAAACTTGAATATCAGCAGTCGATCCAATAAGAGAGCACCGCAATACCAATAAAGTACCCTTAACTCAAATACATTGCCCGTTCTGAAATGTATGCACTCATCAAGCCGCACCAAATTGTGATGTCATTTACCTAGTATTCTTGAATTGTCCATGCTGCCTAAGAATTTATGACCTTTCTTCTAGAACTGAACCATGACCTCTCACATGAAAATATCAATCCTACACAACATACCGCATATACCATGTCATCCTATGATAAATATGAGAACTTCATAATCCATTCCGAGCCACAAGCAAATTCGTACTCAACTAACCAAGAACTTTCCATTTGATCCCATCAAGAAGAAAATCATTATACATCACATGCCCCTCACATCAGTAGAGAATATACATCTCTAGCCGTGGTAGAAACCATCAAGAACTCTTTGAATCCCATTTGCACAAAACCAAACCATCAGGGCTGAATCCCTCAAACTCAATAGGTCACCAAAAACCCAAGCTCATTGCCACGAGACACCTGTAGAAACTCATTACCTCATAACCCAAAGAACTAATCATATCCCTTACCATGCCGATCCGACCTACTACCAAGCTGTCCTATTTATCCAAGTTCCTTATGAATTACCTAAATTGATACTTCTCCTTGCCATAATACTTCAATCCTCAACCCAGAATCACCACACGAGACCCAAGCATAAAACCACATCGTCTGAGGCTCATAAGGCGTTGAGTACTCTCTTAAATATCCCATAAAAAACACCACATTCAAAATACTTACCCTGAAAAGACGTTCTACGTATCTAAATCCATTACCTTCCTCTTCCTGATACTGATATGTAGAATCCATATTGATATAGAAATGTCACATCTTGACACCCTCCAATGTAAACCTCAGTTTCTATCCAAATACACATCTTGAAGATCTCCAATTATTACATATAAATCTTGAATCCGTTAAAACCATTCTTGGAAGCCATCCACTCTACATAGGTTTTGATCAAACTAATCAAATGAACCGAACGACATGTGCTCTATTAGCACTTCAATACCCCAGGAAGTAACCCCACCTTAATGCAACCAAATGAATTCCCACTCCATGCACAGTACATCCTTCTTCAATTACAACTCAAGTCATTCAATGATTCTTATAAACCCATAAAGCATAACACAACCCTTATCAAATATTTCCTTTACTTGAGTCATCCTCAATCTCAACCCTTGTAAGCCACAACTCATTTGCCAATAAACCTCAAACTGAAATTGATACGACACTTAGCTGCTTAATCAATTTATAAATAGCAGACTCCCCCACTTGGCTCAAATCCATAGGTCAAAACATAAAAAAACTTGCAATGCCCATACTCTATTACTGTCATATTACCATAATGAGAACTAAATCCTTGATAAGCTCGTGCAACACAAACACTCTATTACTTCAAATCATTTGCAAATATCGCATTCACCATCGTAACAATCAAGACAACTCTTATACGCAATCTAAACTCAATTTGCAGCACATATAATTTACTGAGGAGGACTTACTATAAAACACAATAGGAATCGCACGCCTCCAGGACACCCCGCAGAAGATAACCCACCTGCTTCGCCTCAAACTCTCCATAATTTTCCACCGTCATAAACACCGTGCAATCACTTAATCTTCTTTAGTCGAAACTCATATCACGACATGAAATCTACTACATTCCCCAACTAACAACATGAACAGATCCTTCAACACACCCATAACTAGGGGCTATACATCAAATCAAGATGGAAATCAAGCACCCAATAGTTCTTTCTGCCCCCAACCAAACCCTTCTCGTCATACTCAAATCATTTGAATGCATCTCGTAGTCATATTATACTCATTATGTAGCCATCCAGCCATCACTCCCACTAATAGAGACACTGCTGAACATAAAAATTAAAAAGGACGTGCTCACACAATCAACACCTCAGCACTCAAGTTACAGCCAAGGCCCAGCCTCAAGTCCTCCAAACTGGCCCAATATCAACACAGAGAAATCACATATCAACCCTCGTTTAGGGAATCACAAGTCATCAATGCACAGCTGATACCGATAGCTTATGTGCACACATGAATGCATTGAAGGAATTCAAGAAGTTAAGCTTCAAGCTGAATCAATGTTGCATGATAAGAATTCAAGAATCTAAAGTTTTCCTAAAGGTTCTGCTGCCTCTCAAAGATAAGTATAGACATCTCTGTACCGATCAAGACTACTAAACGTGCCCATGACACATGAGACCTATGTAACATAGGCTCTGATACCAACTTATCATGACCCAAAACTCATCCCGTCGTGATAGCGCCTATCATGGAACTAGGCCAGCCTCAACTCAATGAAACCCAAAATCGCAATACTATAATAAAATCATTTGCGGAAAAACCATCATCATTTTTAAATAAATAGTTTAATACATAAATAAAGATTCATATTACAATACAACCATCCCAAAACCAGGGTATCACGGAGTACATGAGCGTGTAGAGAAATAGTATAGTATATTACCAATTTCACTAAATACAACTGAAACATAACTAGAATAGAGAGGGAGAGTCAAGATTTGCGATGTGCCATGCAGATATCACCAACAATCACAAGACTACAACTTAGATAAGTGACTGCCACTGGGACCGAATGTACATGGATATGCACATAAAGTGCAAAGGGTATCAGTAAGTAACAAGTCCAACCTATGTACTGATAGGTAGTGACGAACTCAAACTCGTCAAAGATAATAGAAATATCGTACAAAAACATAGACATGCTTTCAGTTAAATAAACAGCTCGAACAGTAAAACATAGCAGGTATGAGTAAGGTAAAGTAGTATAACTCTGCTACATCAACATGCCAATGCACATGCTGTATGAAATGCACCATGCTGAGTGCCTCATATTCCCACAATCTCAAATGCTTGTCCACTCAATATTGTATATGGCTCATATGACCCAGGGAAGATCTATCCCGGAATATAAATATCTTTGACAGTAGTCACTCAGTACTGGGGAAGGCTAATCCAGCCTATGGAGAAGATCTATCTCTAGATAATAATAACAACCTCACAGCCACTCACTACTTCATATGGCTTACAAGGATTAGGGAAAATCAATCTCGGAATATATACACATAATAGACCATCACTCTCTAGTACCACGGAACAGGTCAATCCAGCCTCATGGAGAAGATCTATCTCCATACTAAGAGAAGATCCATCACTGAATATATCAAATGCACCCATTGTGGGTGTGCAGACCACGAAGTGTCTCCTATGTCTCAAGCACTATAACAAGCCATGAAGGCATAATCAATAATCCACTATGGCATGCAGCCCAACCCATAACGGTCTTCCGTGATCAGGATCTCAGCCTCACTCAGTCTTCACACTCTATTCTATTACACAGGCTCACAATGCCATGAAAACTAGCCCAAAACAATGATATGATGTGAAAATAAATAACAGTTGAGACTGAGATGTGATATGAAATGAATGAACATGACTGAGTACAAAATATCAATGAAATCAATGAGATGACAGTGAGAAAATGACCACTAGGAGTCCTAACAGTATCATCATAAAGCCCTAGCATGATTTACAGTCCATTTACTTTATCACATGAAGAAACACAAATATCAACAAGATAGAATTTACTAACTGGTGCCATGGAATGACCAAGGTCACAATCTCACGGTGCACACATGCACGCCTGCACGCCCATCACATGGCATGTGTGTCATCGCAATACCACCATATAGCACACAGTTCGGGGTTTCGAACCCTCAAATCAAGATTGGAAGCGTTACTTACCTCAAGCCAAGCCAAACCCTACTCTGTTATGCCTTTGCCTCTAAAATCATCCTCCAAACATCTCGAATCTAACAAAAGCAATCAATATAGGCCAAGGAATTAATTTCAAATAATAAACTATCAATTCAAACAAAAATCTCAAAATTCAACTAAACTCGTCCCCCGAGCCCATATCTCGGAATCTGAAAAAATCACAAAACTAGAAACTCCTTCCATTCACGAGTCCATAAATACACGATTTATCAAAATCTGACTCCATTTGCCCCCTCAAACCCTCAATAATTACTCTCCAAGATCCCAAGACCTAACCTCTCATTACACCCTTAATCACCACTAAATACATGATTAAACCACGAAAATCTATAATAATCACGAGTATTAGGGCTCAAATTACTCACATCAGTGAAACTCCCTTGAATCCCTCTTGAAATTCTCCCAAAAGCTCCAAATCCTAATGAAAAATGGTGAAGAATACCCAAAATTTGCGAAGGCGTATTTTTATACATTCTTCCAAGCACTTCCACATCTGCGGCCAAATTCACGCACTTGGGGGACCACACTTGCGGTCCAAAACGCACATCTATGTCTTGCACTCAAATCTTCTGCTTCCATAGCTGCGCCTTAGGCCTCGCACCTGCGAGCTCGCGGATGCGATCCAACATCCGCTCCTGCGGTCCTTCTCCACTTCTACGGACCTCGCACCTGCGGTCCCAAATTCAGAGATGAGGAAATGGTAGAAGTAGTAGCTTCAGCTGCTCAAACCAACTTCCAACCTTTCCGTTAACCATCCAAATTCATCCTGAGGCCATCAGAATCTCAACCAAAAATACCAACAAGTCTTATACCAGTATTCAAACTTATTCAAACCTTTGAACACTGTCGATGAACCATTTTCTCGCGGAAGCGGGTTTCGACATCATGGACAAAATAACTCTTTTATTCCCTTTGAGGAATTAAATTATGGATTTTGGAGAGCCGACACCTAATGATTATAGTGCATTAGGACACTTAAAGACAAAAGAAAAAGATTATAAAAGAAAACCAGAGTTCGGGTAAGGGCTTGAGATTATCTCGAAGGGAAGGTGTTAGGCACCCCTCCAGATCTACTAGTATGGTTCCTGGCCTACTAAGTTGTGACTTTTAGAAGATTAGAAGTAAACAAACAATGTTGGCAAATAGGGAATACAAATAAGTTGAAAGTTTTGAAAGTAAATAGAGAAAGAAGACATAAGTGGTTTTGGAAAGATTAGTTGAAGAAAACATTAAAAAAACATCACATCATATAACTACAGAAAAAGAGGTCCTAGGTTTAAATATAATATGGATTACTTTGTTGCAATACTAAGCAATCATTCTCATGAGATATATTAGCGCACCGGTCATCATATCCATATTCTACCCTTCCCACCCCAATAAGGTATTTAAACGCGATTAGTCTCGTTTTACTTATTGCATGCTAGTACCCGTCCCAACCTATCAGTCCTGGGGTATTAGGACTTCTAATCCTAAAGGGAAAGAAAGGGGTAGAGTCATATATGGGGTTTAAAAGGACAAAATACTAGTTTCGACGACCAAAACAAATAACAAGTAAGGGGATTGACAAACAAACATGCAAGGCGCACATAAACCCCGTAAATCAAATAACACTTAGTTTAGCATGCCTTACACATACTAGTTGGTCTTAAATTAAAACTTAAGTGGCGGACGGACCAGTTTAACACATAGAAATAGATAAAAGGTCTACATTAGGCAACTTGGATCAAATTGTTAGGATTTGGAGTATTTTGACGAATTACTGATTAAGGTCCTAACACAGAAAGTTTGGAAAAAGACGAAGAAGCTTATAAAAGTTTGAAAGGGTTTCGAAAATTGATAGAACTATTTAAGAAAATGCACATTAGAGTTTTTAGAAGTAAAGTGATTATAAAAGGAAGCGGGAGCTTGAAAAATGTTTTGAAAGTAACTTCTTGAATAAAAATTCAGACAGAGAATTGGAAAACGATTTTAGAGATAGGAACGCATGTTTTTAAAGTTGCAGATATGTTTGGACGAATTAGTTGAAAATGTTGAAAATATTTGCCAGATTACTACTTATATAACTTAAGCGAACTTGAGATCCTTTAGGCAGGATATCTACTTTAGTTTTATTGACTCATTACCATTTTTCTCATTTTATGCTTCTATATGTTTCATTATATGTTTGGTGAATTTGAGGTAATTCGAAAAGAGTTCGGTTAGAAATGAGACAAATAGTCTCTTTAAGGAAAAGGTAGTTTGAAAAAGTTAATCTGATATTTACTTGTGAATTAGAGGGCTCCGAATGGATTCCGTTGGTTTGACTAGTTTTCAGGGATGATTTAAGGCTTAGGAGATAAATCAGAAGTGATTGAGGAGGCTCGGTGTGGAAATTAGCCTATTTTGGCGAAGTTAGGAATTTGGCCAATTTCGGTTAATAGGAGAGATTTTGATCAGAGGTTCGGAATGGAATTTCGAGAATTTCTGTAGCTTCGTCATGTCATTTTGGACTAGTGTGAAAAATTTAAAGTCAATCGGACGTGATTTGATAGGTTTCAGCATCGGAAATAGAAAGTTGGAAACTTCAAAGTTCATCAAGCTTGGATTGGAGGTTGATTCATGATTTTAGCAATGTTTGATGTGATTTGAAGCCTTGAGCAAGTCTGTAATGTGTTTTGGGACTTGTTAGTATACTTTGTTGAGATGCCATGAGGCTCAGCTAAATTTTGGAAGAGTTTTTGGAAGATTTTTGCCATTTTGAGCATAAACGTAATGATCTAAAGGTTCATATTTTAGTTCTAGAAATCCAAACTTGATTTTGAGACTTTTGTAATTTTGATAACGAATTATACGACTGATCTGGAAATTTTTGTCTAATCTCATCAAGTCGCGATTGGGTTTTTTATGGTAAACATGAGTAATTGTTTAACGAGCGAAATGGATATCACACTGGGCAAATGAAATCCGAATTGAGTTTCGATTGAAGTTTTGTTTGTATTATTATTTGTGACTCATAGTAACAAGAATCGTATAATTCTAAGCTTGTATGAAGGAGTTAGAGCCTTTTAAATGAAATTAAGGAGTGCTGGTGCATCAAGACTGGTGTGGCACTTTTAGCGGCCAAATCTGGCACTTTGAGCGACCAGATTTGGGTTAGCGGCCAGATTAGCTTAATAAAGCTGCTGCATTTTTCTGCTCGTTTTGACTTTTTTTGAAAAAACACGGTTTGGGGCGTTTTTTGAGCAAGAACACATGGGAAATATTGAGTTAAGTCACTTGTGATTATTTTTACTTCATAATATTGAATAATCATCGAATAACCAGACTAGATTATATGTTTTGAGGTGTAAATTGGGGATTTTGGACCTAGGGATTTGGAAATAAGATTTGAAGATTTGAGTGGTCATTTGAACTCCTATTTTGGTAAATTTTATATGTACGGACTCGTGGCGAGATGAGGAATCCGGTGATGTGACTTTCGTAATTTTTTGAGAAGTGGGCCTAGGGTTCAGATTTTACAAACTTCGTGATTTTTAGCATTTTTCGAGTAATTTCTATTGGGCTATGTTTCTTTAGCATAATTTAACGTATTTGTTGTGGTTTTGACTAGATTCGACGTGCGAATAGGCCGATTCAAGAGGAAAAGGACATTGCGGATTAGACTACGGTCAGTTAGAGGTGAGTAGTTTGTATAGATGATGGTCTGAGGGTTTGAAACATGCTTACACCATGAAGAGTGAATATTGTAACAAAGTAGTGCAAGTGTGGAATTACCAGACCTCGGGCATCCAAGTTCAGAGGGAGCTCCATGGTCCCTAAGCATGGCTTACCCAAGGGGTAGAACTTAAGAACTATGAGTAAGTGCAAAGTGAGGGAGGAACCTCAACAGGAGATGGTCATAACCAGCCATGGTATAGACTGGCACACCCCTGACCCCTTGCTTAATTCAAACAAATAAGAGCAGACTCTTAGAGAGTCAAACTTAAGTCTGAATGGTGATTAGGACACCAACATACCCAAATTAATGCTCAACACATTAGGGGAGAGGGAATGGGGAAGCAATTGAGTAAAGACTCGGAGAAGTCTAGTTTTGGATCACAGACAACAATTCCAAGTGCTGCCATGATTCAAAACAATACCCACATACAAAGAAAATAGAGGGAAGGGATTAAAAACATAACAGATCGAAAGCATAAAGAGGCATAGCATGTATGAATATAATCACATAATGATTGAAAGCATAAGTAGACACACAAGGAAAGAAGTGTAGAAGAGGAGGAGTTGAACACATAACAAAGAGGGTCCTATTTAACTAAAAGAACATACCAGTTGCAAATTTAGAACAGCAGAATAGCAACAGCAAACAAACAGCCAGGTAGTCAACAGGAGCAAACTCAAGAAACTTCAACAAGTACTTGGGACTTCAGAGGAACTCCAGGAGATTTAGACAGTAGGAGAGAAAGGAGCAGAGTGCTCCGTAGTAGTATAGAAAATAGAGAGTAGTAGTAGTAGAGAGTGGAGAGTGAAGTGTAGTAGTAGTAAGGTATTGTAAAGGTGCAGAAAGAATTTGTGAGAATTGTGTTTGAGTGATTGTGTAAATCTGCTTTTGAAGCTTTTTGTGTGTCAGAACTTGTGAAAGCGGTGAATTTTTATAGTGCAAAAACGAGTAGATAAGAAGGCAAGGAAATAAAATCTCAGTCAATCAAATAAAATCTCCCTTAGAAAAGGGATTTGATTTCAAACTGGAGTGGCAATTAAGGAAGGGAAAACCTTTCAGAGTAACAAAATAAAGAGTAGGTGCATACAGAATCAATTTAAGGTAGGAAATTATAGTACACATTTTGAAAGAATAAGGAAATAAAATAATCAAACAGTCTGAAATTCAAAAACCTCGAATGTACTCAGTCAGGAAAACAAGGAAAAGGTTGAGTTGTAAAAATCAGTAGCAAATCAATTAAGCTTTAGTAAAAGGGGATTGAAATCAATCACAAGCTAACAAAATCAATTAAAAAAAAGAACAAAACCCTCGTATAAAGGCATACTAACATTAAGCAAAGAAGAAGAGATCGGCATAAACAGGCATAAGCAAAAAGAAAAGCAAGTTATAATTCGGTCAATGAACTCAGCATGAGTTTGAGAGCCTAGTTTTTCTAGGATAGAACCTTAGAACCAAATGCTTGCAAGAATAACAGACACATGTAGCAGTCAAAAGCAATAGAGTGAAAGTTTGTGAAGAACAAGTTTTAGAAAAACTAAAACTCAAACCAGTTTGTAGTTTAGGAAACAGTGGAAGAAGCAAGTTCGATAACCCAAATAGATTCAGTAAAAGTAAACACTTTTAATAGGCAAGATAGGTGTATAAATATGCTTATAGAAAATCAGTAGAAGCAGTAATAGAACAAAGGCAAAGAGACGTGCATACTAAGAATCAAACGAAAACCCCTCAAACATGGCATGAACACACATATTCACATAAAGAAAGAAAGAAGAAGAAGAAGAATCGTTTCACGATTTTGAAAACCCTAATTTGAACAGGCCAATTTTAAAAGAAAAAAATAGTGAATATCATTAAACATAGAATAGAGCATAGATCTGATACATATCTAAGAAAATAAGGAAAGAAAAATCTCGAATCAAGCTTTTTAGGGTTTCTCAGAAACCATAGAGACGAGAAGGCTTGGAAAGGTCTGGTCTCTGAACGAATCTGAACCATGGCTAAACCATTCAGAGCTCGAACACACTAGAACGGAGCCGGAGACGCTAGGGGAGCTCAGGTCGGAGGAGGACCTTAACAGGTTGGTTGAAGGTTGAGCCTTGAAAGCTCGAACAATCATGGCTTGGGGTGAAAGGAGAGAGAACATAGGTCGTCCATTGCCTGAGAAGCCATGGACGTCGGTGTATTTTGTGATCGGAGACGAAAGTGGGCTGCTAGGGTTCAGAGAGGGTTTGAGACGATATGGGATTTGGTGCGGCTCATTTGAGAGAAATGATTAGGGTTAGGGGGTGATTGGGGATTAAAAAAGGAAGGAATGGATGAGGGTCGTTGATCAAAATGATCAACGGCTAGGATTAAAAGATAAAAACGGGCGGGTTGGACAAACGGGTAATTGGGTCACCTAATTAGGCTGAATTAAGGTTAAAATTGGGATCAAATGTAGCTAAAATTGAAATGGAAATGGGCTAGTTTTGTAAATAGCCATTTTTCTTCTTTTTAATTAATAAAAATAGCTAAAGAATAATTTTGAAATAAATTGAAAACATAGAACTAATTAATAATATGTAATCATTAATCTAAAAATATCTGGAACAATCTTATAAGTACAAAACGCAGTTAATTATAAAATAGGCTATAATTATAATTTTAACAATTTAGCTTAAAAAAATATCAAATAAGTTTATAAAATATGTAAAAATCACCTTAATTATATTTGGTGTAAATATAATGATTAAAAATAAATGGCTCACAAAAAGGACAATTTGGAAATAATTGTTGGGGTTTTATACTGTTAAAAATAGATAATAAATCAGTTATAAAAATCTTTTAAAAATTAGAAAAAATACTAAAACCTTTGGGGATGCTTATATATGCATATACATGCAATCTTGAAAGTATTGTGAGTATAAAAAATATATAAAGAAAATTGGGTATCAACAAACACTCCAAACAACCTCAAAACACCGAATCACCATCGGAGTAAGCCCAAGAACTTCTAAACTTCCTAATTCCGCAAACGATACCGAAACATATCGAACCTCGTCTGAATGACTTAAAATTTTACACACACATTATGAATGACACTACGGACCTACTCCAATTTCTATAATTCCATTCCGACCACGATATTAAAATTTTCACTGCAACCAGGAAATGCCAAATTTTTAATTTCGCCAATTCAAGCCTAAGTCTACCAGGGACCTCCAATCACATTTCGGATGCGCTACAAAGTCCAAATCACCTAACGGAGCTAACCACATCATAAAAATTCAAATCCGAAATCAAATACTAAAAAGTCAAAACTTGGTCAAACATTTCAAATTTAAAGCTTCAAGTTGAGAATTGCGCTTCCAAATCTATTATGTTTATCCTGAAAATCAAAACCAACGAATTTACATAACTCGTAATACATAATACGGGGCTAGTCATATTTGAGAACTGGCGAGCAAAGTGCAAATGCTAAATAAGATCGGTCAGGTCGTTACAAAAGAAGTGCTCCATGATATATTAACTACATGTATTATACTGCACAACATGATAATCGAGGATGAACGTGACCTTAATGTACCAACTCAAGATGCTTGGGAAAGTCCGACACAGTAGAAATGGTAGTAGATGAAAATTACTGATTCGAATAATTTTTAGCTCGGCACAAAAAAATCAAGGACAAATATGCTCATTTTGTATTTCGTAATGCATTAATAGAGCATTTATGGGAGCAACATACTAACCTTATAAGTTTAATATTTATGTAATAATTAAACTAAATTTTATCATGATGTAATATTTATTTAATTATATGTTATCAATGATTTTATTTTTATTTGAGTTACATATTAATATGTATATTATATAGTATTTGCTTATAATTTATATTATTTAAAATTAAAGGTATAAAATAATTTTATATTTTATGGATATATAAGAAAGAAATATGAATAAGAGATAAATATGTAAAAAAAATAGTATTTGTTTTATAAAGAAAATAATGTAAAATAGAATAGAGAGAGAAGAATATAAAAGGAATATTCTTTTTAGGTGTAAAAAATACTGTAATGGAATGGAGTTATTTTGCACCATTTTGGTGTAAACAATGGTGCAAGAGTTGGAGATGACTTAATCGGGAAAGTTTAATGAACCAAGCCCTCATTTCATCTGGTATACTCTAATATTTTTTCCTCAAACTCCATCTCTCACATACTCAAATTCTCCACAAGACAATCAGGTACTTGTCACCCCACTCTCTCTCTCTCTCTCTCTCTCTCTCTCTCTCAACTGCTTTATTTTTAGTTTTCATACTTCTTCTTCTTCATAGTCTTCCCCCTCCAACAGTCCCATTTTCTTTTCCCACTCTTTATTGGGGTTGATATTAGGGTGAGGACATTGGTTGATAGTATGTTACTGTGTGTTGTTGTTGATTGAACAAATTTTTTGGAAGTTTGAGTACCAAAGTAGATTGAAGAAACATAGTATTATCTCTGTCCATAATATGTTCGACAAATTATCCGAAAGAAATGTTGTTGCTAAGTGCCTTGAACTCATTCTAATCAAGTCGTAAAAACTTTTATTACACTATTTTATAAGTTTTGAGTATAAATTAAGTGCCAAAATCATATTTAAGAAATGAAAAGAGTCGAAAATATTTGGGTTTTTGGAACCCCTAGTAAACACCGCAAAAGCGGTGAAGTGCCGCAGATAAGGCCTCACACCTGCGATGCCTTCTTCGCATGTGCGAGTTCTAGTAATCTGGGCAGTTCTGCAGGTGCGATCTGTGTCTCACAGATGTGTAACTGCACATACGACAAAACTTCCGCAGGTGCAAAAACTAGGCAGATTCTTCAATTCCAGTAGCTTTGCAACTAGAGCTTTCGAGGCCCATTTGACTTGATTCTTTAGCCTAATTTCATTTTTTTGAATTGTTTAACATGATTTAATTGCCTGGATAACATGGTTTTGATTTTTTAAAGGTACTTTGAGCTTAAAATGGACCTGAATACGAATGAAAATTCCCTGTTGCATCACAAAATTGATGAAGTGGATGAGGATTCGAACTATGATCCTAATAATTCATGCCTTCTGCGTGCCAAGCCCGGTAATGTGATGATCTCCTCACGAAGAAGCTCAAACTTGAGAAAGGAATTGTCAATGACAAAGTGGCCGAGCTTCTTTTGGATTTCCATGGTCGGCTAGTTTCAAGCGGCCGGACCTCCTGCATTCCCACTCCATGCAAATCCAATGATTAATGAGTTAGAAAGTTTTACGCCAATCTAAGGCGCACACATTTCCAAAACCATGAAATTACAACAACAACAACAACAACTACCCAGTATACTCCCACCAGGTGAGATCTGGGGAGGGTAATATGTAGACGAGCCTTACCCCTGCCCGAAAGAGCAGAGAGGCTGCTTCCAATCGAAAAACCATGAAATTACAATAAGGGAAAATATTGTGAAATTCATAGTTGGAGGGATAAATGATGTCTATGGGCTCCCAAATCATTCGCTCGAGCCAATGCAAGAAAGAGATACATGTGATAATGGCGTGGCTAGTCGCAAAGCTTTGTCCTCCCGGTCATAGAGTGAATTGGGATACAAAGAAAAAAGGCATCAAGTATGGTGATTTCACAGCCAAAGCAAGAATGTGGTTGCATATCATTGCGAGCAGAGTGCCTCCTTCTGGGAATGTGTCTGATGTCACATATACCAGGGCCTTGATAATTACTTGCATCCTTGATGGCATTCATGTGAATGTTGGTCATTACATTGTTCGGGAGCTGAAGTAGTATGTGCTTCAAGGTGACACTTCATTGATGTTTCCATTATTGATAACAGGGTTATGCCGGCGTGCACAGGTTGAAAAATAGGAAGGAGATCATTTGATACCAACAGACAAGCCCTTTCACCCTTTGAGAGTGACAGGAGAAGGTAGTGTGCTAAAGAGCAAGAAGTAGAAAGTGGAGACCACGGTAGATGAAGGGTCCTCCTCACAAGCTGCTCAGGCCGAGGGACCATTTGGGATGCTAAATTCCCAGCTTGCTTCCCTTCATGACTTAGTGTCACAGCTCTCTAGTCGGCCTTCATCCTCTGTCACGACCCTAAAACCGACCCGGACATGATGGCGTCTATCGAAACTAGGCCAGGTGACACAACTTCTGAATTAACCATTGAATCAATAACAATCATTTAAGCCTTTAATTAATCAGATATCTCATAATGTAACTCTAAATGAACAATGCAAAATAAATACATAAGCTCTACATTGGGGTGTCACAAGTCATGAGCATCTACTAAGGTCTGAATACAACTAAGAGTCTAAAAATGTACTATATGCAGTCTAAGGAAGATAAGAGGGAGAAAAGCAGTGTTGCGAATGTCGGGCAACTACCTTGCTAACTCCATGAGTCTGCCACTAAGCAATCAACACCCATTACTGGGTTTAGAAATACCTGAATCTGCACACAAGGTGCAAGGAGTAATGTGAGTACGCCAACTCAGTAAGTAATAAAAGAAATGAAAGCTGAGCAGTAAGAAAACACGTAAGCCACGTCATAACACTACAACAAATGCAGTACATTTCCAAAATAGTATAAAAATTGTTTACTTTGTAAATCATGCTCAGTTTCAGTAAAACCTTTTAAAACAACTTTCAATAGTTTTGAACGAGTGATAAAACAGTGAGTAAAATGATAGAAATGTAAGCCCCTCGGGAAAAACATGTACCATAAACCGCCCCTAAGGCTACCTCACAATCACTTGTAATCAAACCCTCAGGCATAACATGAATCAAGAACTACCCCTTGAGCAATATAGATAAAGAACATCCCCTCAAGCCTCAATATGAAACAACAACAGCCCCTCGGGCTACAACATACCACTCACACAGGGTACCCACACTCACTAGGGGTATACAGACTCTGGGAGGTGTTCCCTACGGCCCAGGCACAATAACAAGTCATCTCGCAGCACAATCAAATAGGATCGCAGCCTCAGATCAATCACAATCCACCTCGTGGCATAATAAATCGGGCCCTCGGCCTCTTATATATCACAAATTAGTACCACCTGTTGTGGTGCGCAGCCCGATCCCATGATATCCTCACAACACATGCCCTCGGCCTCACTCAGTCATATCTTACTCAATCCCCTCGGGCTGATAGTAAAATAAGTACTCGGCTCAAAATCATTTATGAAATCAAAGGAGCAAATAAAATCGGCTTATGAAAACAATAAGAATATACCATGACTGAGTGTAAACATTAAACCAAAACAGTGAGGAAAATAGTAGTAAAAGCCCCTAAGAGTCCAAACAATCAGCACAAGGCCTAGACATGACATTTTCACCGAAACGCAATAATATTTTCCAAAATATTATAATATCAAATAGTTTTCAAGTAAAATACGAAACTTAATAGCCGTACGGGATGGATCAAGTCATAATCCCCAATGGTGTACGACCCCACACTCGTCATATAGCATGTGCATCACCTCAAAGTAGCACAACAATATGAGATTTAAGGTTTCATACCCTCAGGATAATATTAACAATCATTACTTACCTCAATCCGGTCCAAACTCTAGCTCGCTTGCCTTTGCCTCTTAGATCGGCCTCCAGATGCTCCAACTCTATCCAAAAATAGATTTATGCCATTAACAAATATGGTAAGGGGAAAAAGCCCATTCGAAAATATCAAATTTATACAAAAAATTCCGAAATTAGTCAAACCCGGCCCTTAGGCCCATGTCTCGGAATCCAAAAAAATTAACATCAATAGAATCCTTATCCTCCCACGGGTTCATGCATACCAAATTTACCAAAATCCGACCACAAATGACCCCTCAAATCCTTAATTTTAGGTCCTCAATTACAAGCCCTAGTTTTCTCCAAGTTCAACCACTAATTTCCATAAATTACAAGCGTAATCCATGAAATAACACCATAGGAATGAGTTTTATGTTCAAAAATCTTGCCTCAATAAATTTCCCTTGAATTCCCTCTAAAATATCGCCCAATAGCTAAAAAATTCAATTTAAAATGGTGAAGAATGTCTGAAAATCGTGAAGGATGAAATATATGCTTTCTGACCCAGGGATTCCACACCTGCGGTCCTTTTTCTGCTTCTGCGGCCCCGCTTCTGCGGTCAAATCCACCGCACCTGCGGTTTTCACTTAAAGGGTCATTTCCACATCTGCACTAAAATTCTTGCACCTACTCTACCGCAGGTGCGCTCCCTTAACCGCTTCTAGGGTTACAGCTGATTTCCTTTTGGCCGCATATGCGATTATAACAGCAACCATAAAACTTCAGCTGGGAAACTTAACTCCAAATCCTTCTGTCAACCATCCAAAATTACTCCAAGGCCATCGGGGCCTCAACCAAAAGTACAAAAAAGTATATACCACTATCCAAACTTATACCAATCTTCAAAACACCTCAAAAAACATCGAATCAACTAAATCACATCGGATTCAAGCCTTAAGTTTCAAAAATTATCCCAATTTTGCTTTTCATCAAAAAGTCGATTATACCACATCCAAATGACTTGTAATTTTTCACACACATCTCAAATCACATAATGGCTTATTGCAACTCTCGAAATTTTGTTCTGACCCCTATATCAAAATATCACCTATCAACAGAAAAATGCCAAAAATCTATTTTCACCAATTCAAGCATAAAGCTACTCTAGACCTCCAAAAAATATTCCGATCACACTCCTAAGTCCAAAATCACCTAACGGAGTTAACCAAATAATAAAAATTTCAATCCGAGATCATTTACTAACAAGTCAAAACTTGATCAAACCTTTCAAATTTAAAGCTTCAAACTGAGAATTATTCTTCCAAAATCATTCTGATTACCCTGAAAAAACCAACGATTTGCATAAGTCATAATAAATCACACGGGACTAGTCTTGCCCAAGAACTAGCAATCAAAGTACAAAATCTTAAAATGACTAGTCGGGTTCTTAATCCTCCCATCTTATTCCCACCTATTTCCCCAAGGAAGAAATGAAGGACTACCTAAATTCATAGAAAAAGCAGGTAGAGTCTCATGACAAGATGGTAGCTAATGTTGACGGACTCAAGGGAGCCTATAGAAACTTGGCCAAGGCACATGCAGATCTTCAGTTTGACTTCCAAAAGGAGAAGGTGAAGAATAAAAAGAAGGGCAAGTTTATGATCAAGATGTGAAGAGGCATTAAGGCCATTTTCATATGAGGGTAGCCGGACAGGAAGATACTAGTTGGGGATGACAATGATAGCGAGGAGCATTCCTTCATATCAAATGTTGCTGGTGATGATGCTGATCATACAGATGACGATGAGGTCGAGAGTTCTTTACGGCAGTGATTAGCCTTCCTCCTGCAGTTTGCGAGTATGATGCAGACCTAAGGGAGCCCCTCAAACTACCTATCTTTTTATTTTAATATTATGTAGTAAGGACACTACGATATTTTTAGTAGGGGTGGCTTTAGGGAATACACTATGTTTATACATTTATGCTTCACTTTTGCCCTTTCCATGCTTATTGTTATGGTATGGATATTGTGTGCCCTTGCCGGGCTTGTTTTATTATCGCTTATCATGTGCTCTTTCCGAGTATAGTTGTGAGTGTTTATATATGTGCATATTAGTCACTTTTGTTATTTTATTTTATTTTTCTTTCTTTATTTATTCTTTAGTAGTTTCTAGTTTATGTTATTTTTGCTCCTTTAGTATTAGTTACTTTTGCTATTTATTTTCTTTGGTAGTTTTTATTATTTTATTTTTATTTATTTAGTAGTATTTCTTAGGTTTTCTTTATGCTATGGTTCTTTCCCAAGGAATATTTTTATGTTGAACCGGGTAACTTTTCCGTATGATGGATGGTGCTACGACTTTCTTAAGAGAGTTAGTCTTGTTTTGTTATGTGTAGACTTTTGGATTATTAGGTACGAATAAAATTAGTCTCTTGTATGTAAAATGTGAATTAAAAATACCCCTCCAAATTTTTATTTTAAATAGAAAAATAAGTTGCATAGGCAAGATTTAATTTAGTGATAACTTTTTAGCTATTTTGGTGACTCTTTGCCAACTAATTGGCATGATAGTACTCTAAATGCTCTTATTAAAAGTGCAATTGATCCGTCTTGATTAGTTCATGTTTCATGTATTATAGTTTTTGTTAAAAATAATTATTCTGTTTACTTATATCATCTAGAACTCTCCCGGTTGGTCTTTCAATGCTAATGTAAATTATATTTAGTTGGAGGGATGATTTTAGGCATTATTTGTGATCTTTGAAAAATACTCTTTAGCCTTTCAAGCTTACTATTACGTAAATATTATCACTAGTATACCCCATTTGAGCCATTAATCTTTTCTTTGATCACCTCATTACAATCATTTACCCCTTTTGTGAAATACCTCCCTCTTTTGAACTCGTCCCTCCTTGAATATTGAGAATGAGGCCAAAAGCCTAAGTTGTGGGTGTTGGTATCAATTTATAAATTGATAAGGTCGTACATCGAGGGTAGATACATATACCTCAAAGTTGTTCATATGAAGTTACTCAAGCTCCAAGAGAAAATAGTTATATAGAAAAAGAAAAGAGAAAATTATGTTTGTGTATATATATATGGAGAGTAAATAAGAGAGGTACTTTAAGGTGGTTCTATGTTGGCAATTAGATGCCAATATGGGCTATTTGGTTTAAAAAGAAGCAAAGTGCAACAAAAAAAAAGACAAATGTGAGTAGTATTCAAGGAGATTGTACCCACTTGTATCCCAAATTCTTACCCAAACCTTCCCTAAACCTACATTACAAGCTCAAAAATTCCTTATGGTATCTCCAACTGAATATTCTTGAATAGGCGGCGAATTAAAATAAGGGCAAGCTTATGACATGATAATTTATAACACTTGAAATTCTTTATTAAGAGTGAGTGTCTTTGTGCATTTGTCCCATGTGTTGTAATTTTAAATATGGTGATTTTAGGACTTTCTTTATTGTGAGGGTATATGAATTAGTATGGATTGGTAACATTGATGTACCCTGAACAAATTGAGCATAAGTAGTGGATTGGTACTTTTGAGTCACTTCTTGGAGCTTTTTTTTGTCACTTGATTATTTTAAAATTCCTTTGCAATTATTAAAAGAGTTTTTAACTGAGGGAGTTATTTGGTTGAGATTCACCTGTTTGAACTTAATTATTAGTACCAACTAAATCTATAAGTATGGTGCTTAATTGGAGAGTGTGATTTGTAAATAATAGCGATACTACTTGTGCTTTAAATGGTAGAACCTCATTAAATTGTTGGTTTTTCTTTGGTCAAACGAATATGCTATTTTATATATTAAGGAGAAGTAAAAGGAGTATAATGTGGTACAATATTACAAAAAATAGTGACGTGCATTTGTACCGACTTCTAACGGATTTGCCAAGTTCCTATTACAAGCATCGGAAAACACATGTAAACAAAAGGATGGATGTTCTAGCTTCGTGTTAGCAGTTATGGAACGTAGGTGAAGTTTTACCCATTGATCATCACTGAAATCGTGCATGACAAAATGAGGTGCTTCTAAAAATTCAGTAGTGGGGGCTTGTAGTGGAAGAGTTGCCCCGTGTTTGGCCATTTGATCTGCCTTTTGATTTGCTCCCTGAAAAAGTGTGTCACCTAAGGACTACCCAAAATATGTAGAAGATACCTGCATTCATTAATTAAGGATGAGTAATGTGATTTATGAGAATGGAGGAAGTAAATTACCTTAGTTGAATCCGCATTGACTTCTGGTGTGTATTTATATTGTAGGGCAAGTCGTAGCCCTTCCTGTAAAGCCGTAAGTTCCATGTAGATTGTGTTTCCCATAGACATTGTACCTGTGTATCCTAGTAATCATTTACCTATATAGTCTTTAATAACACCACCAAAACCACGTTTTTTATGTATTAGCCTACATGCACCATCTGAATTAAGTTTAAAGCAACCATTATTATGAGAGTTCCATTTAATATGCATATATGTTTTTGGTGGGATGATGATGGAATTGTTTAGGCCTATGTAAAATTATTTAGCAGCTTGGCTTATGATTTGATGAGGGTTTGGTGGTATGTATTTTCCTTTGAAAACAGTATGATTTCTAGTTTTCCAGAAGTTCCAAAGAGTGTAAGGAATGAAGATATGTGGAGAGATATAAGAATTATGAATAGTTGTTCGTAGAATAAATTGAGATAGTTTGTTGGGGGATATCATCATGCAGTTTATTTAAGTTTGCATTGGTTAAGTTAATACCTAAGTGTTGCCAAAGTTGTTTGGCATGGTGGCATTAGAAGAAAGATAGCTTGTGGATTCCTCATGTAAGTGGAAAATGGGGCCGTGGGCATGCTGGGAGACGTGAATATTGTGGAGGTGGCTGGATGTGGACAAGCGATGGTGTCTCATAACCATAGAAAATATTTTATTTTGTCGGGTAAGTATAGTTTCCATAGCTATTGGAAGGAGTTAGCTTGTGTGTAAAAGTGTAATGCTAGATGTAGAGATTTAACTATGAAAATTCCACTGGGGGTGAGTCCCCAATAAATATGGTCATGTGTATTAGGGTTTGGGATGGTAGGCGTATAGTGATGGGTAGTAACTCCTTTATAAACATTGGTAGCTCAAAGTGTATTTTTTAGGCACTTATGGAATTCCCTGTTATATAGAGGGATAGTGATGAAGATTGATCATTTTGGGGTAGGGGACCTTCTATAATTTTCCTTAGAATTAAACTAGTGTCAAGCCAAGGATCATCCCAAAAGCTTATGTGTTTCCTATTAGTTGGATATCATTTGATGCCAAGTTGACATGAAGACCACCCATGTGTGCTAGCTTTCCAGTTGGAGGACACAGTTTGGGAGGTAGTAGTTGTTAATTATTTTGAAAGAATTACCGTAGCCCAGTGTGAAGAAGGTGACTGAAATAGTCTCCAAGCGAGGGAGCCCAATAATACTTTATTTTTATCTTTAAGTTTTTGGATACCCAAACCACCATTTTCCTTAGGTAGTTGGACTGTTTCTCACTAAATAAGATGTAACTTGCGTTTCTGTGGGTTGGTACCCCATACAAATTGGCGTTAATATCTATCTTGTTAATGACATTATGAGATATTTTGATTAGTTGCATAACATGATGAGGCAAACAATTAAGAGTAACTTTGGTAAAAGTAGAGCGTCCAGCCATTGCTAGGAAATTTATTTTCCAACCTGCTAATTTATTTTTCAAATTATCTAGTATGAACTCGAAATGGGATGTAGTTGGTTTTGTGTTGAAAATAGGGTATTCAAGATATTTGCCAAAAGTTAACCCCTCCTTCATATGGAAAATGTTGGATACACTTTCTCTAGCTTCATTGGAGGTGTTCTTGGAGAAGAATATTTTTGATTTTGTATAATTAATAGTTAACCCTGATACTCTAGTAAATAGGTTTAGTGTATCAATAATTGAGTTGATGCTATCAATGGAATTTAGAAGTTAGTGTAATCTCATCGTCAAAGAGTAGATGAGATAATGGTGGATCATTTCTGGATAACTTAATAGGGCGCCACTTTAGGTAGCCTACATCAATATGACTTTTCCTGGATAGCATTTTCATGCAAAGTACAATGCTATAAGGAGATAACGGATCCCCTTGATGAATGCTTCTTGAATGGGAAAAGAAAAGAGTTGGTTAGCCATTAATTGAAATGGAAATTGAAGATGTGGTGATGCAAGACATTATGAGCTTTATAAACTTATGAGGGACTTGTAAGAAGTAAAGTGTGTCATGTATAAAATCTCATTCAAGTTTATCAAAGGCTTTTTCTAAGTCTAATTTTAAAAAGAAGGCTTGTTGAGCTCCTTTTTTCATTATAAATTGGTGTATAATCTCTTGCACTATAATACCATTGTCCGTGGATCATCTATAGGAAAGCTGATTTCTTAGGGGGCTAATAATATTGATTAGGAAAGGTTTGTTGCTTTTGACAATAATTTTTATAATTAATTTGTAAAGGGTATTACAAAGTCTACTTAGTCTGTATTGATGAATAATGTAGGTTGTTGTGTTTTAGGTATTAGACATAAATAACTTTTGTTAATTTCGGAGGGAAAATGATGAGTGGTAAATATTTCCTCACAAAATGAAGTAAGTTCGGATTTTACTTGAGGCAAGTATTGCTGGAAAAAATAAGGGTGTAAAATATATGGCCCGGTGCTTTAAAGGGTTGGAAGGACTTAAGTGATTCAGTGATTTCTATTTGTGTGATTGGGGTTTCCAGAATTGAGTAATCATTGGTGGTGTTGGAGCTTGGTTTATAATTATGATATGAGTGATGAGAGTGACTAGTAGTGAATAGTGTATGATAGTATTTTTCAATAGAATTATGAATATCTTTTTGGTCTAGTATCTAATTCCCTACAGGGTTTTTTAGAACTGTAATACGGTTACGTCTACGCCTCTAGAGGGTGGTAAAATGGAAAATTTTTGTATTGGCATAACCATATTTGAGCCAATTTATCCTGGATTTTAGCTTCCAAAACTCTTCTTCGAGTTGTAGAATATCATTAAATTGAGCAATTATGTCCTTTTCGAAATTTTATAGGAACAGTCTAGGAGTTTTGTAACCATTGTAACCTTGCTAGAAATTTTTTTTTCTGAAATATGTTACAAAGGTAGTCTTATTCCATTCCTGTATGTGAATTTGGAAATCTTTTATGGCCTGAAGGGTATGTTTATTAGGAGTCCAATTTTGGGCAATGATTGAAGAAAATTGAGGATGAGTGGTCCAAAAGGTTTCAAAGTGGAAAATTTTATCGTAAGGAGCTTTATGCTTTTTCAAATTCAATAGCAAGGGACTATGTTCTAAGTGTGTTCTTGGAAAATGACGCACTGTAGCCTCAGGATATAGTTTTAGCCATTTATAATTAGCTAAAAATCTATCTAGACTTTCTAGTATTTTATTTGCTAATTGACGATTATTAGACCAAGTGTAACAACTACCCATATACCCTACTACTAAATTAAAATAGTTAAGGCATTTTATAAACTAATCACTTCGACTATTGTTAATACAACGACCACCATATTTTTCATTAGATTAAGTAATTTCGTTGAAATCACCTCCTATTAACCAGGGTAGCCTAAATTTATCATGTAAAGTACGTAAATTTTCCCATAGTACAGTACGTGTATGAATATCATTTTTGACATAAACAACGGATAGTAACTATTTGTTAGGGTTAGGGTATACCTGAACAATGGAGTGAACTTCTTGGCTTGTGGCTGCCACTTGGTCAAGTTTGATTTCCTCCTCCCTCCACAATAGAGCGATTCCTCCAGAAATCCCTTCAACTGGAGACTGTGATAAGACAAACTTAGGTTTAAGATGTTCATGACCTTGCATGTGAATTTCTAGTAGAGCCACAAGAGATGGTTTGTGGTAGTTAAGCATTGAACGAAAATTTCTTTTGAACTCCGGTAATGGATCTCCTCGAAAATACCATATGATAAACTACATGGATTGATTAGTGAGTGGACTTGGTGGAGTCTCCCTCTCCAGTGTTGAGGATGTATTTATCAGTGTTGGGATTAACACTATTGCAAAATTTTAGTAATACACTTTGGAGCTTGGATGGACAAGTTATATCACTTTTCTTTCGTACTATTCTTTGAGGATGTATGTTTTATTTCCATTGAGATAACTCAGCATAGGAAGTGTTTCTCTTATCGCTGCCGTAGTTGTTGCTACTTTCAACTGAGCTATGTCGTCTTGTTCGCTGTGAGATGGACTGGGTGGTGCAAGTGGGCTGGTTCGTGGTGTCAGAGGGTGGTATGGGTTTTCCTGTGCATGTAGTGGTATTATGGGTGTTATTGTTGAGAAAGGCTATATCCAAGGAACAAAGGTATGGGGTAGTTGTCATGGATAAAAGGGAAGATATATGTTGTTCATCGGTGGAGATAGTGGCATTAGCATTCGGAGAGGAGCGGGAATTTGTGGTGTGATTGGTGGTTGGTATTGAAGGGCTGACGGGGAATGCGTTCCCTACAGGAGCTGATTGTAAAGATTCACTCCCTTGAACATTCCTTTGGTGAGTATCTGAGCTATGTCTGCGGGATTTTGTATCATCACTATTACATCTTAGTTGTCTATTTCCATGGTGAATGTCAGTGCATGGTCTTGCATGCTCATTTCTAGCCATGACTAGGTGTAACCTTGAGATGGTGGGTATTTTGTGATGTAGATGGGGGTGGGCTGTGAAGGTGGTCCTGTGACAGCTGCAGTGGGATGGTGTTGAGGAATGTCGGATATTGGAGGAGATTAGTGTTGGTAAAGGAGGGAGTTCTCTTGTATTGAAAATTGTAATGCGACTGATTCATTAGGGAGTGGGGTGTTGGTTAATGAAGGTTTATATGTATAAATATTGATTTTAGAAGTAAATGATGACAGGTCAGTAGGAGTTTGATTTTGAGCGGGTAATTTGGCCGGCTGATTTGATATAGGTAATGTATGTGTAAGTTCACGTGAAGTGGTCGTGCCGATTACTTGTGTTAGGTAGTGGTCTTTGTCAAACAGTGTGTTGGATAATTGGGTAGTTAGTAAGGATGTTGGGCCTCGACTGTTAATTTGGGGGGAGGTGTTGAGTTTCCATGATGTAGGCTTACAATTGAGTGCCTATACTCTAGGATGAGCTGGGGTTGCATATGTCCGTGTTGGCTGTTGTTATGTGCTCGTCTTCCACATGGTGTTGTTGTGTACTTTGTGTGCGTGTAGATGTTGAATTGGCAACGTGATTGAATGAGTGGATTGGGTGGTGAGTCTTAGAGTGTGGGCTTGGTGGATTGTTGTTATTCTCATGGGCTCCCAGACTTGGCCCATTATTGGTGCCGGTTTTATCCATTGGTTCAGAAGTATTAAGAATTTTTAAAGTGTTTTCATTAAAAACTTTGGGTGATTTAAGGGATTAGTACTAAATAAGGATTTCTTATGGTGCATATATTTAACAACAAGGGTATTATTAGGGTTAGGAAACGTATATGTGCTTGGATTATTAGATGATGGTGGAGATTTGTGATTTTCTCTTAAGCGGTTTTTGGATGGGAAGATGATTGTTTTCTGGTCGTTAGTTGCTATATTGGAGTGAGTGAGTGTAGCCTAGGTGGTGTTAGTTGAACTATTTGAAGTTGAAGGTTTATCTGGTAATGGTGTATACATATTAGTGGTGGTGGGTGTCATCGGAGCTGATGGTGAAGAACAGAGGTTCTTTGAACACCTTGTGGGAACCAATATAGACATGGGTTTTGAGAGGTATATCTAGCGGGACTTCAATACATATTCTTAAATATCTACTATAGGTAATTGTTAGATTTTCAGGACAATGCGATTTGAATTCAACTGAAGCGGAATTGAGCAAAAAAGAGAGGAAACAATGCAAAACTTTTAAGTGATTTTGCATCTACAAATCACGGGTCGCTTCTGTGACCTCACATCTGCGAGAAATGGTTGATGTCGACGCCCCCTTTTTATCAATGCGGATAAATTGGGTTTATGATATTATGGACAAAATAACTCTTTTTCCTTTTGAGGAAGCAGGTTTGAAGAGTTCGAAGAGTCGCCACCTAATGATTACAGTGCATTAGGACACTTAAAGAAAAAGAAAAAGATTTTTTGAAAGAAAACCAGATTTCGGGTAAGGGCTTGAGATTATCTCGAAGAGAATGTGTTAGGTACCCCTCAAGATCCACCAGTGTGGTTCCTGGCCGTGCTTAGTTGTGACTTTAAAAGGAGTGGGAAAACAAGTAAAATTTGCACATAGAAAACATAAAAAAGTTGAAAATTTTGTAAGAAAGAAAACACAAGTGATTTTGAAAAGAGAAAGCCTAGTTGAAGAAAACGTTAATTTAAGAAAATATCAATAAATAAAAGAGACTAGGGGTCCTAGGGTTAAGCGTAATGTGGATCACTTTGTTGCAATACCCAGCAAATCATTCTCAGACGAGATATTAGCACACCGTTTATCATATCCATATTCTACCCTTCCCGCACCGTAGAGGTTATTTAAACATGTGTACAGGTCATGAGTGCTTATTGCGTGCTATTACCCATCCCATCCTATAGGTCCTAGAGGGTGTTTTAGGACCACTATTCCTACAAGGTGAGGACTAGGTTGAACCCTTAAGTTTAAAGGAAAATACTAAGCAACATACAAAAGCAAGTAAGACTTCATATAAGGGATCACATAAAAGGCATGTAAATGGTTCAATTACCCCTCCACGAATATACATACAATTAGCACGCCTCAATCACATTTAAGGTTAAAGGGAGTGAGAGTTCTAAAATCTGAATGTAGAAAGCTGAAAGTTTGGGCAGAATTTGGCAGGAGAAGTTAAAAAACTGAAGGTAAAGCAGTAAAAATACGTACCATTTAGGAATAGGGAAATATTTACAGTATCCTGGTACTAGAAAAATAGTAGTTTAGTTCTGGACTAAAAATAACGTACATCGGAGACGTAAAGGTTATTCAGAATTACAAAAAAAAGAGTATTGAATATTGCCTTTGAAAATTACAGAGGTCGTATTAAGTTTTCAGGAAAACACTAGTCCAGTCTATAACTGGGAAAGCGACTAGGTTGAAAACATATAGGCGAAAAATAAGACAAGAATTTAGCAGTAAAACCAAACAGACTTTAGGGAGGTAGACCAACTTGGGCAACTTAAAGAGGTCGAATGGCTTAGACTTAAGATAATTAATCAGTTTTATTCGGCCTAAGGGTTGCCTAAGCATTATGAAATAAGGAAGACATGCACATCGTTTTTCAGTATTAGAGAAAACCAGCTTTATGGTTGAATAACTAATGGGATGACCAAAATATTGCAAATGGACTCCTAATTTCATGATATCGAATGCACGTGATAGACCTAGGACATGATATCTACATGCAGTAGTAGAGTTTTAATTATTAACTGATTGTGGTTATGAAAAATATCAGATTGAAAGCAAAGGATCCTAGGAGCAGGATTTCTATATGCAGAACGCATGTCTTATACATGATTATTGCATGAATAGGTAAATAAAATCCTATAGATATGTTCTCTACCCGTACCCTTAATAAACATGCATAACCCTCCCAAATTTCACTATAAACCCAATTGTTCTTTACAAGTTATTACAGGTTAAGTAATTAAATTACAATAGTGAAGAGTAAAACAAGAAATTATTCTATAGGGAGCTTTCAGCTAGGCCTAAACCTCCAACCTCACTTCTTTCGAAATTCACAGCCTTCACCAATAGTTTGGGTGCAGCAAAGTTACCTAGGCGTCTCTTGAGACCCTAGCCAATACCAGGCACCCAAAACAAATCACCATTGATAAGTGAAAGTGTGAAATTGCCAACTTTATGCATCAAAATCTAGTGGGTACTCAAGATACCCAAAGCAATGATTACACAAGCGGGCAGAACCTAAATTCTAATAGTCGTGTGATTGTGATAGAATTTGAAGGAGTTGAGTTGTAAAATGTTTTTCATGAAGGACGGTTTGAGAAAATAGTATAAGAGTAAAAAATTCAATTGAGTTTGAAAACAATTAATATGGAGCCAATTTTGAAAGCAACAGTCATACAAACAAAGGCAAAGGTAAAGGGGACATACAGCTCACAAGAAAAAACAATCAGTTACACATCTATACCATATCAAAGAAGATTTCATGCTTCAAACTAGGAGTCCAGTTCATACAGCACTAGACACCAAACCAAATCATCCTCAGGAAGAGGTTTTAGGGCTATGGAGTAACCAAGGGGATCTGAACACATGCTAGTAGTATACAGAAGCATAGGGTAACATGCATTGGGGTGGGAAAGGGGCAAATGAACATGTCAGGTTAAGCTAGGCCTACTAATTAGCACAGATACATACTAGTTGCAATAGGAACAATAGAACCATAAGTTGAAGCACACAAGGAACAAAAGAAAGTGCAGCACCAATAGAAGAATATTGTTTTTGAGGCTGTAATTTAAGTATGATATATACCAGTTGAAAATAATGTAAATAAGAGAATTAATGAGAATTATTGTGCTGAGAATGGAGCAATGGCACGCAGAGAGTATGCAGAGAAGAGGGCAGCAGTACGCAAAGAGGTGAGCAGCAGATAGACCAAAGCAAGCAACACAGTAGAGGCAGCAGAGTGGTAAAAGTGACCAGGGTTACTCAATCGTGGATTTTAACCAATTGAGTAATCAGCATTCAACAGGAAAGTGAAAGAAGTTATGTGAAAGAGAGAGAGTTCAGAACACTGAGTTTATTCGTGTATGTGAGTATGTTAAGTGAAAAGGAAGAGTAGTACTCATAGTTTTTTAAAATAGTAGGAATAGTGTAGCGAGTATATAATTAAAGAAACAGTACCCAATTGAATCAATCACAGGTCCTAATTCAATAAATCAGGGACTCATGATTTGAATTGGAGTACAGGCTATCGGGTAAGGAAATAATCAGTCAGATGACTGATTATACCATAACAAGAGCAGTAAGCACTTTGTGTGTAATAAAAGCTAGGTATATGATGCTTTAAACAAGGAAAATATACACGGAATAACTAGAAATATACTTAAGTGCACAAGTATGGTAACCATATAAAATTAAATTTGAAAATCAGTCAAAGAATCACGGGCAAGACCAAAAGTAGAGGGAATCAATACCATGTATAAAAAACAACTCACAAATAAGGAAATAATTCAAAATTAGTGTAAGAACCCTTAAGGCAAACACATGCAAATCAAGGATTCAAAGAGATGCTCGAAATTAACAGCAAATTCAGTAAATAGGAGCATTAAAACATATTTAAACACAGTAGTCTCAAAAATTAAGAACCCTAAGTAGGAAATCACAAAGACAGTAGAGAGTCGGAACCCTAGAAAATATCTAAGACATGTAACTCAGAAATGAAAGGTTTCAAACACATAACATATGAGCAATCACATAATACTTAAAAGAAACAGAAGCATAGTGATTTAAAAAGGGATCGGAAACCCTAGTTTTGAAAAGAGGAAAAAGAACGTTTAAAAACTTGCATTAATCGAAGATATCGAGTAAGAAGTAGTATAGAACACAAAGATTAAATCAGAAATCATTTAAAAGACATAGATTAAGAGTTTTAGGCAAAAAAGTTAGGGTTTGCAATAAAATCAGTGAGATGAGAAACCTGGCCGTGAAACTCGTCAACAATGAGGCTTAAAGCATCATCATTTGATCAACGGCTCAGATTGAATCAAAGTTGGGCCGGGTATCCGAATTGGGTGTAGGTCAAGTTAATTTGGGATATGGGTTGCGTTAATTTTGGCTGAAATTGGGGTTCAATTGGGGCTATATTTGTAATGAAATCTGGCTAGCATTTGAATAGCCAATTTTTCCATTTTATTTTATAAAAATAGCTAAAAAATCTAAAAACAAAGTGAAAATATAAAACTAATTATTAACACATAAATATTAATCTAAAAATATCATAAATAATTTTATAGTTGTAAAACATAGTTAATTGCAAAATAGGCTATAATTGCAATTTTGTGCAATTAGCTTTAGAAATTCTAAATAAATTTGTAAAAAATATGCAAAAATTACATTAACTATATTTTGTTGTAAATACGAGAATGACATACATTATCATAAAAAAATAATAGTTTGGAAATAATTTTGGATTTTTATACTAATGAAATAGGTAATAAATTGATTTTAAAGATCTTAAAAATTAAGGAAAAATACCAAAATTCCAGGCATGCTTATATATGCATAATACGGTATTTTGGGTACCAAAAAATATATCGGAAAAAGGTAAGTATCAACAACTGCATTTGCGGAAGAAGAACTAGAAGGCAAGAATCGCATATGTGATCTGATCAATGCATCTGCAGAAGTACACCTGCGCTTGAAGTCCGCATCTGCGATCGCGCATCTGCACATGCAAGTCCACTTCTACGGATCTGTAGTTTCCCTTCAAAGTTCGCTTCTACGATAGGCAATCCGCATCTACAGAGCCGCACCAACGACTATACGTCTGCAGGTGCGATCAACGAGCTTCAGACCTGGGAAAACTTGGAAATTCACTTCTCCTCAATTCCAAACCCACAAATACACGATCTAGACTATTGGAAACATATCTTTGAAAAAATCATTGGCTCAAATTTTCAGTCTTTGGACTAGAGAGAATATGTTTGAAATTTAGGGTTCTTGCACACACACTTGGGTCTCGAAGATTTGAAGATTTTGGTTGAGAATTTCTTACTCATTTATGCTCATTTCTTCATTTCCTTACTTTGTATTATATATCTAAGTGTATAGTATTTATTTCAAAACATTTGAATCTTGTTTATGGAAGTATTCGTATATAAAGTGTGGATTAAATATCTTGTTGTGCTTATGTATTGAATGATTTTTATCTTTTATGAGCTATTGTTTCTTAAATTATTCATATTCTTTAATATTTCGAAAAGGATTAGCTAACCCTAGGACTCTCCCATTAACTTCCAATTAGTTTTGGAAAAGATTATTTAGGGTGAAAAAGATTAATTAGCAAGAACTTGAGGCTTTAACCCTCATTTTATAGATTCTACCTAGGGATAGGATTAACGGGTGTGTGTAATTTCTTAATTATTTTAGGGATTATTCAATTAGGAAGTCTTTTTAGTCTTTGAAGAAGCTAATATAGAGGTATGATCCGAGGCTAATTAACATAAACTCGCTCATATTTGTAAAATCGTGAAATACATTGGATCGTTACTTGAGTGTAATTCCCAATGCATTCATACCTGTAGCCATTGATCATTTTACTTGCTTTCTAGGTTAGTTTACATTTTTGCATTAGCTATAAATATTTTCACAATCAGTATTCTAAGAGTTTGGCATTGCATAACTGGAACGACCCAACCCATCGTCATGTGAGTTACCGTCATGTGTTCTATGCTTCCATATGTTTCATCATATGTTTTGAAGAAATCAAAGTAATTCGAATAGAATTCGGTTTGAAATGAGACAATTAGTCTCTTTGAGAGAAGGTTAGTTTGGAAAATTCAATCAGATGTTGACTTATGAGTTAGAGGGCTCGGAATGGATTTACGATGATTTGGCTAGTTTTGGGTGATGATTTTTGACTTAGGAGCATAATCAGAATTGAATTTGCAGGTCCGACGTAGAATTAGGCTTGAATTGGCTAAGTTTCAATTTTGGCGAATTCTGGTTGATAGGTGAAATTTTGATCCGGGGTCAGAATGGAATTACGACGGTGCAATAGCTCCGTTAGGTGATTTTGGATATCCGTGAAAATTTTCACATCATTCGGACATAGTTTGGTCAGGTTTTTAGATGAAATGAAAGTTTCGGAAGTCTTAGTTTAACTTAGGCTTGAATCTCTGGTAATTCGATGATTTTTTATGTTTGCTATGGTGATTGGATGGGTTGAGCAAGTTTGAATGAGGTATTAGAGCATATCTGTGCTTTTGGTTGATGTTCCGAGGGCCCCAGGGTGATTTCGGAAGGTCAATCGGGCTATTTTTGGACTTAGAGGACTCCTGGTTTTCAGCTGTTGGTGTTGCAAAAGATTGTTCGACGCGTTTGCATAGATGTGTCGCGAACGCGTAGAAGGAAATGGAAACCTAAGGAATTTGGCCTTTGTGTTCGCGAAGGGTGACCGCGTTTGCATAGGTTGGGGCCCGTTGTCCTTCGCGCACGTCTGGCTCCACGCGTTTGCGAAGAGGGAATGTTTGGGGGGACCTAAGCTGTGCTTCGCATTCGCATCACTGTCACACGATCGCGATGAAGAAGGGAGCACTGGTCTTCGCGTTTGTGGTTGGGCACCGCGTTCACGAAGAAGGAAAATTAGCCCAGTGGATTTTGTTCATCGCAAACGCGGAAGGGCCTCGCGTTCGCGAAGAAGGGTCGTTCAGCTGGACAGAATATTTTTAAGGGTAATTGCAGTCGCAAACCAAACAATATTTCCACCATTGTTAAGCAACTAGGAGAGCTTTTTGAGCGATTTGAAGTGTGTTTGCTATGGGTATTGATTGGAGGTAAGTATCTTGGCTAAAAAACATCATTTTTATGAAGAATAAACCCCCAAATCCATGCAAATAGGTTGAAATTATGAAGAACTAGGGCTTAGTTCTTGAAAATGAATTATGGGGATTTGAAAGTCCATTTGAACTCCGTTTTTGGTAAACATTATATGTACGGACTCATGGCGAGACAAGGAATCCATTGATGTGATTTTCAGAATTATTCGAGAAGTGGTCCCGGGGCTCAGGTTTTACCAACTTCGTGATTCTTAGAATTTTTCAAATAATTTTAATTGGGTTATGTTTCTTTAACCTATAATAACGTATTCATTGTGATTTTGACTAGATTCGATGCGCGTAGAGCAATATTCAAAAGGAAAAGGCATTACTGACCAGTCTACGACCGGTTAGAGGTGAGTAGTATTTGTAAATGATGGCCTGGGGGTTTGAAACCCCGATTTATCACATCGTGATGCTATGTTAGGGCGTGACTCACACCCCATGGCAGGTGCGGGATGTTATATGATTGAGGGATTGTGACTTAGTCCATCCAGAGAGCTAAATAAAATTATTGGCGGCTGATACGCACATTGTATTGTTGATAATTGGGCTTATTCCCATGTTTGGGGCCTTGTGCTGATCTGTAGCATCCGTCTAGGATGAATATCTTTATGATAACATAATTTTCTTAATCATTGATCTTAGTCCTGTTCTTAATCACTGTTAATAAATGCTAAGTCACCTTTTTCCTAAAATTAAATAATAAATTGTATTCACCTTAATAATTGAAAACTGGGAAATTAGACTGAATCTGTTATATGACTTATATGCATACTGTGGACTGAGTATGGGTCGGGCTGCACGCCGCAGCAGTGATATGATGATATTGTGCTTGGGCTGAAGGAGCCTCTCCGAAGTCTGTACACACCCCCAGTGAGTGTCGCCGACGTTAAATGGATCAGGTTGTACGCCGCAGCTGATTCATGTGCATTGCATTGCATCTTTGCATCATACTTGACTATGATATTTGATATTGCTTTGCTTTTAGTTCGTAGTTAAGGCATCGGACGGTTAGTTTTAGCTTTGCGTTGTGGTATTTCGTGGATTTCTTATCTTCAGACATTTTATATGCTTATTACTCATTGAGTCGGTAGTACTCACCCCTACTCCCCGCACCTTGTGTGCAGATTCCTGTATATCGGAGGCTTAGCTGACACTCGTAGTCTCCAGATATTTTCCAGAGTTGTTGAGGTAGCTGCTTGACGTTTGCAAGACCTAGCTGCTCTTCATATTTCAGTTTATTATTATGATATACATTTTCAGACTTTTATATTTTCATTCAGATATTATTATCCAGTTTTTTTAGAGGCTCTAGACTCGTGAACCAGATCTTTTGGGAGTGATTATTCAGATTTTGTATTATCTTTGTATTATTCTATTAATATTATTGGATTATTATTCTACAATTATTACATTTTTTCTTAAATTTTCGGTTTGAGATTTGTTGACGAATGGAGAGCGAGTGATGGTCAGGCTTACCTAGCTTTAGGATTGGGGGCCATCACGACCGGGTTGGGTTATGACAAATTGGTATCAGAGCCTAGGTTACTAGGCCTCGCGAGTCATGAGCCAGTTTAGTAGAGTCTCGCGGATCGGTACATAAACATTCGTATCTATCCTCGGGAGGCTACAGAACCTTTAGGAAACACTTTGCATTCTTGAAATCTTATCGTACGTCCTTGATTCAGCTTGAAAGAGCAACTATTAAAATTCCTTCCACGTGTTTGCATGCGCTAGGTATTATATGTGCTTCGATGGCTTGTGATTTCCCGGTTGAGGGGCGAGAAGTAACCTTCTTGAGGTTGATGTTGGGTCAGTCTGGAGGACTTGAGGCCGGATATTTCCTAGGGCTTGAGCACTGAGGTGCTGATCGTCTGAGCAAGTGCTTTAAACTTAGATGTTCAGTATTGTCGCTATTAGCTTGTATGGCAGTTTGGTATCCTGTGATGAGTATGTTAATACTGCGAGATGCAATTATATGACTTGGTAGTGATGAAGAAATCTACTGGATAATAGATGAACTGTCAAGTGATTCGTTTCTTATTGTGGTCTGATGAGTAGCCCGAGTTATGGGCGCGTGAAGAACCTTTCCGAGTCTCTTAGTAGGAGTGAAGTCAATTGCACAATACGATTTGAGTTCAGACTCAGGGAGACTAAGTAGCCATGTAACATATATGATGATGGAAGGTAGGCTGAAATACTGAATTGAGGCGAAGCAGGTGGGACTCCCGCGGAGTGTCCTTAAGTAGTATGATCCTTATGTGTATGTTAGAAGACCTCATGTGTAATTGAATGGTATTTTTCTATGTGTTGCGATTCGAATAGGTGCAACGCATGTCCAAGTATCAATTTTTGATAATATAATACATGTAGTATTGAGATTAATGTTGCTGATATAAATTGTGATGCTTTTTCAAGTTATGGACATGTTGTTAGGATGGTTTCGGTGATTCTCTTGTAGGTGGATAGGCTCAATTACAAAGGAAACTCTGCCGAAAGTTTTGAAAAAATCTGGGACTTAGTATAAAATTTTGTCGCCTACATCGTGGGCTTAACTGTTGGGTGAATGAATGCAAGAATTGCAGAATAGTTAAATTTCTAATGATTTATGTTTCCACAAGCTTATGAAATAGTGAGTTTAATATCACCATGATATTACAACAGAAATAGAGTATATGTGTTGCGATATATATGACTTCGAGCTAAGTTGGGGAGGTTGTTGTTGTTTAGCTGATTGTATGGTTATGTACTATGTTAGATCCAATCTTATGTACGCAGGTGAATCAGTTCTGGTTGCAGAAATTGAGCCGAGGGTGGCACGAGTGGAGCAAAATTTTGGCAAAGACTATATGGTGCTTAGTAGATGTGAGAAAAAAATGATAGGATGCCTTGAGTTGTTGATAAAGAATGCTAGAGTAAAGAAAAGGAAGTGGTTTGGTTGTATCGGAATACGATCATGCCATGCGGTGTAATAGTGTTGATAAGGCGCGAGTGGTTCGATTCGTTAAGTCAAAAAATTTGCAATGTGTATAAGAGTGGATGACTCTTGAGAATGGTTTTGGTGTGTTACGATTCTATATGTAGCACTCATGTGTTTTAAGGTTGAGTATGTGACAGAGTCACTGGTTTCATTAGAACAAGTCAAGACTTGAGGTATTTTTACGTTAATTACGGGATTCTATGTATCAGTATTTGGGAAGTAAAGGTAGCGGACTTAGATTCGCAGGAAGTTCTTCAAGGTAGGGTATTGTAGAAGGTGATATTTTTTGGAACGTTTGAGAGAGTATTCAGTGGCCTATTGGTCTTAGACAACGTGGTCTTACGTTTAAGACTTGTGTGGTAAGTCTGGATTGAGGCATTGTGGTGCTACATCAAGAGAGTATATCAAGTTGAAAATGAATTGGAAGGAAATCTAGACAAATGAAGTAGCTTGTTAGTGGACCGAATCAGTATGGTAAAGATATGATCAAATCCTTGTTTATGTTCGAGGTAATGAGCCCTTACGGGTATTGGGCGGCAGAGCTTTTGAGCTTAGACAACTTGCTAAGGTTGGTGTGGATCGAAGGATTTAGTCGTGGCAGTTTAGCTTGTGGTTAGGAAAAAGGAGATGAAGTTCTCAGGTTATCCTAGTATGGTATGGTATGTGTGGTCTATTGTGGAGGATTGGGATTTGTGTATGTAATGTACGGTTCAGTTCCAAATGGGAAGTCATTAAATTCTTAAGCAGCACCGGCAGATGCATGTGATTTAAGAATCGACCCTCAGATGATTAAGGAAAATGGTATTACTATTCTAGTAAGTTGACGGGAGTATGCGTTCAGTAAGAGGGGAAGGTGATGTAAACTGATAACACTTCGGTGGGATTGCGGTAGTTTCCTCTTGGACCGACTGTTGACTTTTGAGCTTGTTGATGGCACAAGGAAATTTTAGAATATCTTTCGTGGAATGAATGGGTACTTGATGTGTAATATGTATTCATACGGCGCAATGTGGGACCAGGTATTGTGATATGTGTGTTATATGGAGTTGGAGTCTGGGAGTTCTCCGATGCAGTCTATGTCACGGGTGTGGATCGCGAGTATTCGGCACCGTTTAGTGGCAATTAGGATTTGGATGCTAGAGTGGATCTTTATTTGTTGATACAATAGATTTTGGATGTGATATTGGGTGTAGACTGGTTGCCTCAGTGTTGGGATAATCTGGACTATTGTGATATGGGCTTTGCCAGAAGATGCCACAGGTTGTATGGCGAGGTACATTGGGTGATGTTATAGCAAGAGAGGGTTGCATCCCAACCAGCGGACGTCTGAGAACGATTGCTTGTCTTGTTCGGGCCTTTGTGGAAATTGTCAGTGCAGAGGTTTTTACAATAGATTCAGTTCCGATATTGAAGGACCTTTTCGAATGCGTTCCTTGTGGCCGGGCATGTCGCCGGGCGAGATTGTGAATTTCAGTATTTATTTAGTTTTGGGCACCAAATCGTACGGCTCTGGCATGAGTTCTAGTAGTGCAAGACACAACTTCAGGCTTCTAGGTAATGAGCTTGTTGGTAAGCTGGTTGAATACGTGTTTAGTTTGGGTTGGCTTGGTTAGTCTCCAATTGTATTGATAAAGGATGGGTTAATTCGATCATTATTGGATCTGCTAGTGATCTGGTAAGATCTATGAGTTGTTTTTTTGTGCTGCGAGGCATTATGATTTTTGGGCAGTGGCACATATATTGCAGTGCTATCGAGATTTATAGTGGAAGCTGAGTTTTGTAGCATACAACGCTACAAGTAGATATGATTATGCACTCAGTGTGGTTACGACCGATACTCGGTATTTTGAATGAGCCACTTCGGCTCGATGTGCATATGAGATATTTGAGTGGATCGGGTGGCACGCCGCCACAGGGTATGTTATCTGGATCGGGTTGCACGCCATAACAGTGTGATGTTGAGGATAGTTTCTGTATGTTACTTGGTATGCCTTGCTTCCTGGTTTTCTAGGAAGTCCGTATTGGGAGTTGCTCGGCGAATAGCACATCGGTTGTGTCCTTTTAGGATTGAATGGTGTATGTAACTTTCTTTATCCTGGGTGTGATGGATTGCATGGTTTCAAACATCGATCTGTGTGTGGCTGTCTATTTTGAGCATGGTGTCTTGAAGTTCTTCATGTGAAATAGTGTTTGGATGAGATCGCGCATTATCGCGAGGCTACGTGGAGATTAGACCCTTCGGTAAAGATTCAGGTATTCTATTTCTATGATGTGGGACGGGGTCCCAGCCTTGTGTTGTAATGGTGTTGATGAGCTTAAGGTACAACTCTTTCGTTTGAGTCATTTTCTTGACTTGATTATTTTCAGACTGTCACTTATTGGTATGGGTGTTATGTAAGTTGTGGCTTAGGCCGTATTTATGTGTCATGTCACCAGGATGGTGTGTTTGGTCAGTAGAGACCTTTGGGGTCATTAATGGATACGAACAGATTTGGTTTCAGCTTGTCAGAAGGTAATATCGAGTTTCGGCTCGGAGATCTGTTGTGGTATTAGTCAAAGGGGAAGAAATGTCTTCGTGGATGGTTGATCTGAGAAATGGTTATGGTCTACTGTGTGTTCATTATCATTGATAGAGCATAGCAGTGTTGGAATAAGACTCCAACTAATAAGGTGTTTCTATTGGTACATGGTTGTTGTGGACAGCTACTGTGGATAAAAATTATCGTTTCGAGTGTTAGGATTATGCAGTATATCATGTGAGTGCACTTGAGGTTGCAGGTATGGGTTATTATAACCGGTTCAGGCTTATCCTAAGTATAAATGTGAGGTTCTGATCTTGTGCATGGTTTCGGAGGTGCAATGTGGTTCTATGGTTATGGGCTAGATGGCCTGTGAAATTTTTATTTGTGTTGTATTATCGGGCATATGTGAATTAGGGTGACGTGGGACCACCCGAGTATATGATTAGGAAGGTCATTCGGAGATTGGTTGGATCCTAGTGCAACCCTGGGCAAGATCGAGGATGAGCAGTTGTTTAAGTTTGGGAGGATGTAACAACCTGACCCGTCGTCACGTGAGTTCCCTCCCCGTTTTCCCTGTTTTATGCTTTTGTATGTTTCATTATATGTGCTTGAATAATTTGAAGTAATTCGGATAGAATTCGATCAGAAATGAGACAATTAGTCTCTTTAAGAGAAGGTTAGTTTGGAAAAGTCAAACGGATGTTGACTTATGAATTAGAAAGCTCGGAATGGATTTCCGATGATTCGGCTAGTTTCGCGTGATAATTTGTGACTTAGGAGCGCAATCAGAATTGAATTTGGAGGTCCAGTGCAGAATTAGGCTTGAATTGGCTAAGTTTGAATTTTGGCGAATTCCGGTTGATATGTGAGATTTTGATCTGGGGGTCAAAATGGAATTCTGATAGTTGCAGTAGGTCCATTAGGTGATTTTGGAAATGCAGGCAAATTTTCACATCATTTGAACATAGTTTGGTCGGGTTTTTGATCAAATACAAGTTTCAGAAGTTTTAGTTTCACTTAGGCTTGAATCCGTGGTAATTCTCCATGGTTTCAGACCTGATTCATTCGTATAAAAATCTCAGGCCTTTTGATTTACTGTTTGTTAATTGGTCTTCTTACCTTATTTGCACAAGCCGTGTATTTCTGACACGACCCAAAATCTCAAACCCGGTCGTGATGGCGCCTCTCACGAAGACAAGGCCATCCAACTAACCCAATTTGTCACTTTAACAATTTTTAAACATAAATGAATAAATAAATACAACTTAACACAATAATAACCCGCCCAGCATATCCCGACCAGGGTGTTTCACAAGTCACGAGCATCTAAGTAATCTGAACACCACTTTAAAACCAGTAATATACATATTGGAAATTTAGAATCAAAGGAAGATCAATACTTGCATCTGCACATGAGGTGCAGGGAGTAAAGTGAGTACTCCAACTCAGTGAGTAATAAAAATAAATAATGACTCAAAGCATGACATCTCATAAAGGCACAATATAGCGTTATCTCAAGCAGTAAAATCATTTATACAATAAGACCATAAAGTATCAGGTAATTCTCTTTTTAAAACAGTGAAAACAACAACTTCAACAAATAAGGAGTAATCAAAAGCTTTCCCCTCGGGCTTAATATCAAACTCTCAGTACAAAATTAGCCCTACGGGCTGACTCCCAACTCACCAGCACAACCCATCAGCCCCTCGGGCTCACTCTCAACTCACCAAACACAAACATCGGCCTCTCAGGCCCACTCCCAACTCACCTGGGTACCCTGCGCTCACTGGGGGTGTGTACAGACTCAGGAGGGGCTCCTACAGCCTAAGCGCAATATCAATAGGCCTGAAAGCCTTCACACATAACAACAAGGCCTGAAAGCCTCCTCACATGACACTCGAGGCCTGGAAGCCTCCTCCCACAAAACTCGAGGCCAGAAAGCCTCCTCACATCGCTCAACATATCCTCACAGATGGCCCTTGGCCTCAATCAGTCCAGAAAATAATCATAAGCCTCTTGGGCATCAGTAAAACAATGGTGCTCAGCTCATCAATATTATAAATATCATCAAAACTCGAGTTGAGTATAAATGTAGCTGAGTTCACAAAATAATATAATTCCATTGGACTAAGTTAAAACAATATTATACTTTGTGAGGAAAATGGTGATGTAATTCACAAAATATTTCAAATATTTGGCCTGAAGCCCAAATATGGCAATAAGCCCAAATCATGGTATAAAACAGTAAATCTTTATTAAATACACGATGAAATATCAACCGGTATGGACCGCGTTACAATCCCCAATAGTAAATGACCCTGCATTCGTCATACAACGCGCGTCTCCTCTCAACATAGAAGTATGTTGTGCAATCTGGGGCTTCAAACCCTAAGTGCATCATTTAAAATCATTACTCACCTCAAGACAGCGAAATCTCTAGCCCGCGACGCCTTTCCTCCTCAAATTGTCCTCCACGCGCGTCGAATCTACCCAAAACCACATCGAATATATTACAATATGATAAGGGAACAATACCCAATCGAAAACAATCAAATACGTGCACAATTCCCGAAATTACTAAATCCCGAGCCCCGGGCCCATGTCTCGAAATTCAAAATTTTTTACACCAATTCGGCTTTTATCTCGCCACAAGTCTATACATACCAAATTCACAAAAATCGAAGTTTATTTGACCCCTCAAATCACCATTTCTATCCAAGAGGGTTTTCTACTTTTTTAACAAAATTCTCAAATTAAACACCAAAACTTGCAATAAATTCGAGTTATACAACCAAAATTGAGTTAAGAACACTTACCCCGTTGTTCTCTCAAAAACTCCCTCGAAAAATCGCCTTATCCGAGCTCCAAATCGTCAAAAATGGAAAATTTTCAGAACTTAACATTCTTCCCGACACTGTTCACGTCACTGTTCACGGGCACTGTTCACGGACACGTCAAATTTCACATCTGATGCCGAAACACGTCAAAACTGGTCCGAATGACCTCAAATTTTGCAGACAAGTCCAAAATGATATGACGAAGCTACAGCAACTCTCAGAATTCCATTCCAACCCTATCTCTCTTATCAACCGGAATTCGCCAAAATACTTACATTTGCCAATTTAAGCTTAATTCTACACCGGTCATCACAAAAATAATCTGGACACACTCCTAAGTCCAAAATCACCAAACGAAGCTATCCTAACCATAAAATTTGCATTTCGAGCCCTCTAACACATAAGTCAATATCCGGTTGACTTTTCCAACTTAAGCTTCCTTAAAAGAGACTAAATGTCTCAAACCTTACCAAAATCATTCCGGAATGTCTTCAAATTTTATACACAAGTCACATTCGACATTATGGACTTTCCCCAACTTTTGCAATCGCATTCCTACCCCAATATCAAAATTTCCACTTCCGGTCAGATTTTCTCAAAAACCTTCAAATTTCTATATTTAGCCAAATGACTTCATAATGACTTACGAACCTCCGAATTCACTTCTAATGACGCTCCAAAATCCATAATCACCATACGGAGCTACTCCTAGTCTCAGAATCCCAAACGGACATTAATAACAGTGAAATGCATTTTAAGCTAAATTGATGCAATTTCTTCTAAAATGCTATCTACCACAATAGTCACCAAAACGCTCCCGGGTTATCCAAAACCCGATCCGGGCATACGCCCAAGTCTGAAATCGTCATACGAACCTACTGGAACCTTCGGATCCTGATTCCGAGGTCATTCACTCAAAATTCCAATCCTAGTTCATTTCTTCAACTTTAAGCTTTCAAAATGAGAATTTCCATTTATTTGACTCCAAACTTCCTGAATTTTAATTTTGACCATACACACAAGTCAATATACTTGAGATGAAGCTGCTCATGGCCTCAAACTGCTGAATGACGCGCCGGAGCTCAAAATGGCCGGTTGGGTCGTTACAATCTTCCCCACTTAAACATACGTTCGTCCTCGAACGTGCTGAGAACTACAATGATTTAGTCTAAAATAACTTATTTAACACATCATGCACCTTCCCGTGCTACCACTACTCAGTTGAGCATATTAGCTCGATAATTCTGTAGATATAATTCTTTATTCAAGAAAATAAGCCATTAGGCCAAATTCCAACATCCGGAATTTCCTGCCGAGTTTGTTTCCATCATATGACCACCATATCAATCTCCACACGATGTACCCAAACATTAATGCATAACTTTGTTGAATTTACCCATTGAATCACTTTACTCATAGGACCACAATAACATTCTTTAAACATAATAGTCGAAATTCCAAAAATTTGATGCTCCAATTGCATCCCATGACCTACACAGGTCTTGCTCTAGGTTTTACAACACCGATACGACTGAAGAGACGTGCCGAAATTCATAATCAACTGCTGAATCAACAATTCATTGGATCCATACTCTTGGCGAGTTCTATTACCTTGATCTTTGAACTATAATATACTCCATATAATCAGTTTGCACTACCCCAAATCTAGTAACCTCATATCACCCAGTACGAACTACTCAGGCAATAAGCCACTTTAGACATAATCAAAAATCCCACAAGACGCCAAAATGTACCAGTATGCTATCAATTCGAAAGCGATACAAAAGGAAGGCAAAATCGGGGAGGAAATACTCAACTCGCACACTAACATAGACTTCCTCAAAAAACAGGGAAACTGAACACACAAAAGCAAATATGGGGGATTGTATTTAACATCGTACTGTTGCGGCGCACAACCCGATCCAAACAAGTTACCCATGGCGGTGTGCTACCTGATCCACATGTAGAACTCACATAAGGATATATACGTCGAGCTGAAAAGCTCATCACATCAAAACACCAAATATTGGTCATAAACACACTAAGGTGCATAATACCATTCCCAAGGAAACATATAGCTCTATAGGCTACAAACTCAAGCACAATTGAGGGCGATACATGACCTAAGTCTCAAGAGCCATCCTACTCATATAATATCACCGTTGAGATGAACCTCAACACATAAGGAATTTACCAAGCAGTCTCACAACTCATGCGGTGCAATATTTCTTTACATAAATTAGCTTAAAACGAAATAAGACCGTGACTATCCCTTCTTAAAGAGCGCAGAACTGAAATAAACACAACTAGACAGACGTAAGGCTCACTTCCACATTTAAATCTATCCACCGACCACAAGTCGATCCTGATCGTGCCAATCTAGGCCAATAATATTTCACAAGTCCATAACCCATTAAGCAGAGTGTCCTCCAAGCATAAATTCTCAAATGGATAATATTACCAAAATCCTCAGACTTGGTTTAAATTTCTAATTCATAAAGTGACTACATGTCACACTTATACAATATTCCTGTGGGACAAGCTCCCACCATCTTCCGAAACAATTAATGGGTCTGCACCACCGGCTGCATTAATGCTGAAAAGCGATCAAGAATCCCTAACCAGGATGCAAAACCTTTCTCAAGGAACACCGTTCTTAGGTGATACTCACGTCAATACCCATCTTACTCAAAACACTTAAACGCATATCCTGCTCATATAATATCGTCACAGTCATTGACCAAACTGCAACCTTGGTCCTTACTTCAAATTCCATACCACTCACTGCACCTTACGTGCTAATATACGATAGACGCGATTTCCATCACAACTCCGGAACCTCCGATAGGTTAATACTTCATCACATAAGACTTTCCATTTAACTCACTTCAGGAGAACTATAGCAACATACAGGCGAATTCTCATAATCGTCGAATATGCCAATCTCTAAGTAGTTTTCCAAGCCACCATAACACTTTATGGGATCCACCTACTCATAATAGGCCCTAACAAAAGAATGCTTCAGAATAATATCAATCACTGTGGCCGACAAGCCTCACATGCACCGCCACAATCACATGCATAACTCGATCACGCTGAACGAACCGATCACTGACACCAATATGACCATTCAACTATGGCTATTCAATCTATTTCCTTCCAATTTATCCTTTATTGCCTTAGAAATAATAATATCTCCCTTTAACACCTAACTTGTTTCAACCGCACTCACCCCGAGTGACCTTAAATCACGAGACCATGCTGTCTCAAAATACCATGACCATTTCTTGTCTCTCAAATGCTACGCTGCAAGTAAAAACATCATAAAACATTCCGTGCCTTTATTCATAAGCTGCTTCAAAATCTTGACTCTTACCCATACTTATAGACTCAAAATCATTAGGCACCACACTTTCCTCTTGAATTAACTAGGACCGCTATTGAGAGCCACCCAGCTCTAACTTGGCCTTGAATGCAACCAACTCTGCTGAATTTTATAACATATGCATACCATCTCGATAAAGCACTCAATGGAATCACTTCCCTCGAAGCCTGCACCTATACGAGGCATAAATCATGAATCTTCCCTCAAGTCTGAACATGGGCCAATAAGGCTAACCATAACATGAATCCAACAATTCATTCATTCACTCAAATTAACGCTCATGGTCCTTTTACGTAGCTGCAATAACCCATCAATACGCCAATAACTAGAATTCACACAGGTAATTAACCATGCAACCCAATCATAAGTGGTGGGACTCCCCCGCTTAAATCAAAACCACTAGTACACGACTCTCGAACACATTAGAACCATTCTCTCGAGTCATTTGCTCTTATTTAAACTGCAATTTACCTGATCCAAGGAGCATAACCACCCTACCTCATTCGCAATATGACACCGCATGATATGACCTCATTCCAATACAACCGAACATTTTCCTTCTCTATGCACCGAGCATTTTCTACCAACGACATCTTAAGACATACTGCAATTCTCACACTTCTATGAAGCACCATGTAGCCTTTGTCAAAGTTCTCCCTCACTCGTTCCATCTTCAGACCAATTTCCGCAACTAGAGCTGATTCACCAGCATGCCTCGAACCAGAACCAACATAGCACATAATCGTACAATTATCTAATCAATAGCAAACTCCCCAACTTGGCTCGAAGCCATAGATCACAACACATATACTTTATTGCTGTTGTAATACCATGGTGAGATTAAACTCACTCCATCATAAGCTTGTGGAAACACGAATCATCTGAAATTTTAACTCTTTTGTCGACTCTTTAGGCGATAACATTTTTACTATGTCCCAAATTTTTCAAAAATTTCGGCAGATTGTAATTGGGCCGATCCACCTGCCAGAAAATAACCAAACAATCCTAAAAACACGTCCAAAACTTGACAAAACATCACAATGTATATCAACAACATTAATCTCAATACTATATGTATTACATTATCAAAATTAATACATGGACACGCATTGCACCTACTCAAATCATAATACATAGAAAAATACATTTCAACCCTCCATTATTGGGTTGTTCAATTGAGTAAAAAGATATTCTTTCTTTAATACTTTCGACCTTCAAGGTGTCTCCTCGACTCAATGATTTCGTCATAATACATTTACATAAGCGATCTCCGCCCCCAGACTTATCTAACTAGTATGACAAATAGTTTCCCTTCATAAGCTAATTACCCATCAGCTTTACCTTTAGTTAATATTTTTGTATGCCTTCCACTGTCATAGACATTACTCGTCATGTGGATATTCATCCGTCATTGCGGCTAATAAGGACTAATGAACATATGAGTTCAAAGCACTTGCTCACAAAATCAGCACTTCGGTGCTCAAGCCATTGGCAAGGATTCCGCCTCAAGTCCTCCAGACTGGCCTAATTCAACTCACAGAGATTACACTTCGCCCCTCGATCGGGGAATCAAAATCCATCGAGGTACATCCGGTACTAAGCGCTCGTTCGTGCGCACGATCACGCGGAAGGAATTTCAAGAGTTCTCTTTCAAGCTGAATCAAGGACGCATGATAAGAATTCAAGAATGTGAAGTTTTTCCTAAAGGTTCTGCACCCTCTCGAGCATAAATACAGACGTCTCCGTACCGATCCGCGAGACTCTACTAAACCTTCACATGACTCGCGAGATCTAGTAACCTAGGCTCTGATACCAACTTATTCACGACCCAAAATCCCAAACCCAGTCGTGATGGCGCCTCTCACGAAGACAAGGCCAACCAACTAACTCAATTTGTCACTTTAATAATTTTTAAACATAAATAAATAAATACAACATAACACAGTAATAACCATTGTTTACAACCCAATATATCCCTACCGGGGTGTTTCACAAGTCACGAGCATCTGAGGAATCTAAAAACCACTATAAAACCAGTAATATACATATTGGAAATTTAGAATCAAAGGAAGAGATACGGTGCCGCAAACGCTGGCGGTCGCCTTGCTCAGCTACAATAGAAATACCTTCAATCAGCTAATACCCCGCTACCGGGTGATCAATACCTGCATCTGCACACGAGGTGCAGGGAGTAAAGTGAGTACTCCAACTCAGTAAGTAATAAAAATAAATAATTACTGAAGGCATGAAATCTCATAAAGGCACAATATAGCGCTATCTCAAGCAATAAAATCTATTATACAATAACACCATAAAGTATCAGGTAATTCTCTTTTTAAAACAGTGAAAACAACAACTTCAACAAGTAAGGAGTAATCAAAAGCTTGCCCCCCATGCTTAATATCAAACTCTCACTACAGTATTAGCCCCACTGGCTCACTCCCAACTCACCAGCACACAACATCAGCCCCTCGGGCTCACTCCCAACTCACCAAATACCAACATCGGCCTCTTAAGCCCACTCCCAACTCACCTGGGTACCCTGCGCTCACTAGGGATGTGTACAGACTCCGGAGGGGCTCCTACATCCCAAGCGCAATATCGATAGGCCTGAAAGCCTTCACACATCACACACGAGGCCTAAAAGCCTTCACACATCACACACGAGGCCTGAAAGCCTCCTCACATAACACTCTAGGCCTGGAAGCCTCCTCATATAACACTCGAGACCTGAAAGCCTCCTCACATCACTCAACATATCCTCACAGATGGCCCTTGGCCTCAATCAGTCCAGAAAATAATCATAAGCCTCTTGGGCATCAGTAAAACAATGTTGCTCAGCTCATCAATATTATAAATATCATTAAAACTCGAGTTGAGTATAAATGTAGCTAAGTTCACAAAATAATATAATTCCATTGGACTGAGTTCAAATAATATTTTAATTGGTGAGGAAAATGATGATGTAATTCACAAAGTATTTCAAATATTTGACCCTAAGCCCAAATATGGAAATAAGCCCAAATCATGGTATAAAACAGTAAATCTTTATTAAATACACGGTAAAATAGCAATTGGGGTGGACCATGTTACTATCCCCAATAGTAAATAACCTCGCATTCATCATGCAACGCGCGTCTCATCTCAACATAGCAGTATGTTGTGCAATCTGGGGTTTTAAACCCTCAGTGCATCATTTAAAATCATTACTCACCTCAAGACGGCCAAATCTCTAGCCCGCGACGCCTTTCCTCCTCAAATCGTCCTCCACACGCGTCGAATCTATCCAACACCACATCGAATATATTACAATATGATAAGGAAACAGTACCCAATCGAAAACAATCAAATTCTAGCACAATTCCTGAAATTACTAAATCCCGAGCCCCGGGCCCACGTCTCAAAATTCAGAAATTTTTACATCAATACGACTCTTATCTCGCCAAGAGTCTACACATACCAAATTCACAAAAATCGAAGTTCATTTGACCCCTCAAATCACCATTTCTATCCAAGAGGGGTTTCTACCTTTTTAACAAAATTCTCAAATTAAACACCAAAACTTGCAATAGATTCGAGTTATACAACAAAAAATGAGTTAAGAACACTTACTCCGTTGTTATATCCAAAAATCCCTCGAAAAATCGCCTTATCCTGTTCACAGCAGAATTTTTCTGCAATTTCTGCATATTTTTCTAAGTCTGGAATTACTCCGAGACACCTCTGAAACACTCCCGATCCCTCGGGGCTCCAAACCAAATATGCACACTGACTCTAAAACATCACACGAACGTGATCGAGCAATCAAATCGCCAAAATAATATCAAAATCAATGCTTTGAGCCTTAAATCCAAGAATTCCTTCAAATTTCACATTTGATGCCGAAACATGTCAAAACTAGTCCGAATGACCTCAAATTTTGCATATAAGTCCAATATAAAGAAGCTACAGCAACTCTCGAAATTTCATTCCGACCCTCGGACCAAAATCTCACCTATCAATCGGAATTCGCCAAAATACTAACTTTGCCAATTTAAGCTTAATTCTACTCCGATCATCACAAAAATATTCCGGACACACTCCTAAGTCCCAAATCACCTAACGAAGCTATCTGAACCATAAAATTTCATTTCGAGCCCTCTAACACATAATTCAATATCCGGTTGACTTTTCCAACTTAAGTTTCCTTAAAAGAGACTAAGTGTCTCAAACCTTACCAAAATCATTTCGGAATGACTCCAAATTTTGTACACAAGTCAAATTCGACATTATGGACTTTCCCCAACTTTTGGAATCGCATTCCGACCCCGATATCCAAATTTCCACTTCCGCTCAAATTTTCTCAAAATCCTTCAAATTTTTATATTTAGCCAAATGACTTCCAAATGACCTATGAACCTCCAAATTCACTTTCGATCCCACTCCCAAATCCAGAATCACCATACGGAGCTACTCCCAGTCTCAGAATCCCAAACGGACATTAATAACAGTGAAATGCATTTTAAGCCATACTGATGCAATTTCTTCTAAAATGCTATCTTCTACAATAGTCGCCAAGACGCTCCCGGGTTATCCAAAACCCGATCCGGACATCATACAAAGCTGCTGGAACCTTCGGATTCCGATTCCCATGTCATTTACTCAAAATTCCAATCATAATTCATTTTTCAACTTTAAACTTTCAAAATAAGAATCTCCGTTTAGATTTGATTCCAAACTTCCTGAATTTTAGCTTTGACCGTCCACACAAGTCAATATACCTGAGATGCAGCTGCTCATGGCCTCAAACTGCTGATTGACGCGCCGGAGCTCAAAACGACCGTTCGGGTCGTTACAATTCAAAAACTTTTCCTTAAATAACTCTTATGTATCTACCTATACTGTGCACAATGTTGTTTATTTGATTCCCTTCCCTTAAATATTTCATGTCCTTTACTGATCAAATTGGATTCCTTAATTAAAGGAACCTCTATTAATTGATTGATTTTGATTGATACTCGATTAATTTTCTTTCCTTGCTTGCATGTCTGATTTCAAGCATATATACATGCTATTCTTTTCACTCCGTCGTCGAATTCTGACTGCAAATCAAAAATCAGAATTCACCTCTCTGTCTTGAAAATTCTTTACTACTACCATTACAACTCTCTTTTTTTCTACACTACTACTGAGCATTCTACATCTGTACTTCCTGCTGTTTTAACTTCTAAGCACTTGGGGAGTTTTCTTGAGTCTGTTCCTGTTGTTGCTGGCTGTTTGTTTGCTGTTACTATTATGTTGTTCTTGAATTTACAACTGGTATGTTCTTCTAAGTTAAATAGCATCCCTATTATATGTTCAATTTCTCTGCTTCTACCCTTTCTCTCTTTGTGTGTTTATTTATGCTTTCCTGCACTATGTAATTACCTTCAAGCATGCTATGTCTCTCATGTTATGTTTAGTCCCTTTTCCCTCTATTCCCTTTGTATGTGAGTATTGTCCTAGGTCACACCAGCATTATGAATTGATGTCTATGATCCAGAACCAGACTTTTCTTAGTATTTACTCGATTTGTTTCCCATTCCCTTTCCCCTTAATGTGTTGAGTTTTAATTTGGGTCTGTTGGTGTCCTGATCACCATTCAGACTTGAGTTTGACTCTATAAGAGTCTGTTCTTAGTTGTTTGAATCTGAGCAAGAGGTTAGGGGTGTGCCAGTCTATGCCATGGCTGGGTATGACCACCTTCTTCTAAGATACCTCTCTCACTTTAACCTACTCCTATCTCTTAAGTTCTAGCCCCTCTGGTAAGCCATGCTTAGGGACCCTAGAGCTCCCTCTGAACTTTGATGCCTAAGGGCTGGTAATTCCACCCATTGCACTACTTTGTTATAACCATTACTCTTTAGGGTGTAAGCATTGCCTGCGCTCTTGAAGATCCTTGGAACTTCGAAACACTCTAAGAGAAGGCCTTGGAATCTGGGACTCGAATTTGGTAAAACACATGTATTAGATATCAAGATTGCATTAGGCAGTTTGGATCTAGATGTGGGCTATGATGTATTTTAGTTTACTTTTGGCTCTGTAATAATAACTTTGTAATATAACTTGGGGAATATAGTAGTAAAGGGTATCAGAAGGGCTTTTAGGTTAAAGGGTAGAAATCATGTCTATAGGACTTTTACTACTTTAAATCACCTAGGAATCATGCCTATAGGATTTAATACTTTGAATCGCCTAGATATCATGCCTATAGGACTTTTACTACTTTGAATCACTTATATATCATGCATATAGGCTTTGAACATTTGAATCACCTAGAGATCATGTCCATAGGCTTGTATTTTTCTTCATTCAAGCATATAGAAATCATGCCTATACAATTGCATAAAAAATAGGCAAACCATAGGGTAACACAACTCTCATCTGCCTGAAAAGTTTAAAATAGCAATGACTAAATAAAAAATCGAAGTAGACATCCTGCCTATTGGATCTCAAGTTTGCTCGAGTTATAAGCATGTAATCTAGCAACCATTTCAATGTTCTTCAACGGATTTGTTCAAACATGTCTGCAATTTAATAAACATGCGTTCCTAAAATTGTTTTATTAATTCCCGGTCTGAATTTTCTATTCCTGAAGTTACTTTCAAAAAAAAACAATTTTCAAAAATCTGGCCCCTTTTTATGAACACCTTATTCCTGAAATCCTGCTGTATATTTCTTTAAACAGTTCCAGTGATTTTCCAAAACATTTCTGAACTTTTGCAGATTTCTGCTTATTTCAAAACGTGTCTGTGTTAGTCCTTAATTAATAATCCGGTAAAATACTCCAGATCCTAACAACTGGATCCAAGTTGCCTAATGTAAACCTTTTATCTAATTCTATGTGTTAAACTGATCCGTTCACTGCTTAATTTTAATTTAAGATCAAACCAGTATATGCAAGACATGCTAAATTATATGTTGTTTGTTTAAAAGGGTTTCTTTGATCCTTGGTTTGTCTTCTTGTTCTTTTCCCTACTTGGTATCCGTTTTGAATGACGAATTGGACTTTTATCCTTTCAAACTCCATGCAAAGCCCTCATCCCTTTCTCCCCCTTTTAGGATTAGAAGTCCTAATACCCCAGTACTTATAGTTTGGGGATGGTACTAGCATGAAATAAGTAAAATGATACTAATAGTGTTTAAATACTTCAACGGGGTGGGAAGGGTAGAATATGGATATGATGACTGGTGCGCTAATATCTCGTGTGAGAATGATTGCTGGGTATCGCATCAAAGTTATCCATATTATATTTAACCCTAGTAACCCCTTTCTCCTTCTTTATATATTAATGTTTTGTCTTAGATTAATGTTTTCAACTAAAATTCTTCTTTTCAAAACAACTCGTGTCTTTCTTCTTTCAAAATTTTCAACTTGCTATGTTTTATATGTGAAAACTTTGCTTGTTTACTCCTACACTTCTTAAAGTCACAATTAAGCACAGCCGGGAACCACACTAGTGGATCTTGAGGGGTGCCTAACACCTTTCCCTCGAGATAATCGCAAGCCCTTACCCGAACTCTGGTTTTCTTTAAAAATCTTCTTCTTTTCTTTTAAAGTGTCCTAATGCACTATAATCATTAGGTGGCGAATCTCCAAAAGCCATATCCCAAATTTCCCGAAAGGGGATAAAAGAGTCATTCCACCCATAATGTCGAAACCCGCTTTTTGCCTTTAGAAAAATGGGGGCGTCGACAAAATGGCTACTCTACTAGGGATTTCTTTAAGGCTTTTACCATTCCATGCTTTGTGACTTTGTTGATTCCTTGATCGCATTTACTTTCAGTCTTTAACTGTTTCATGAATAATACTAACTTGGCTCTTCATGTTTTATTTCCCTTTTATGCCTTCCTTTACTGGCTTATTATGTTAATCCCATTGTAATTTTCGAGTATTTATTGTAGTCTTTATGAACGTGAAAATACATGCAATTTGCTTTGTTATTGTAACTGTATTCCCCAACATCATATACCACTCGTGCCAAAACAAATCATATAGCAACACTTATAATGAGTGGTTGCGCCCTTCCAATATTATAACCCCCCTAAATGTGGAAAAGGCATATTTGCGGTAAAACCAGTAGATCCAACAGTGTAGTCGACGGTTCCGCGCCTTTCCCTCTTGAGTTGTCCGCTCAAGGGTACCTTGTCTAGCACTTCAAAAGTAGAAACCTTATTCCCTTAAACTGTTCATGCATCATGGTTAGCCCTAGCTGAGTCAGTTATGTTGTCCACATAATGACTCCTTAAGAAAGCCTAAACCAAAGTCCACCGGTTTCCCCGAAACCCAAACGGACACCTTCACGTTTTATGCATTTATTTGGATAACTAAATGCCTTTTGCTAATTATTGATTTAAATAGTCGAGTCTGGTGGGGTTAAGAGCCTAACACTTTGTTTTGCAGAAAATGAGGCACGAAGTCCCCAGATTCAGTATGGTATCCAACATTCACCCAATGTTGCTAAGCTGGTTGGGAGATCTTCATGCCAGCACAAGTACTTAGGGAATTTTCCCTTACTTCTAGAAATCCAACCTAAAAACAAAATCATAGAGGCTGCCACTTTGTTCTGGGAAAGTGATCAAACAGTGTTTCGCTTTGAAGATTTGGAAATGACCCCTTTACTAGAAGAAATAGGAGGTTTAGTTGGTATCCCTTGGGAGACTTCGGGTCTGCTTATGCCGGAAAACTGCAAAAGTAGAGGCTTCCTTAAAATTATGGGAATCAAGAAAAATTCCGGCCTAGTTTTTCTGCAGGACTCCTACATACCATTTTGATTTCTTGTGCGAGAGGTATGGCCATAGAAAGTCTTATCGCACCTACATTGATGAGTTCGCCCTCACCTCTTTGGGGCACATACATAGGAGGGCCTTTATGTTCATGTTTTGCTTCTTGGGTATGATGATCTTTCCTATGAAGAAGGCTAAGATCCATACCAGACTAGCCATGATAACCAAAACCTTAATGGAAGGTATCGACGGACAGACTTTCAGCATAGTGCCCATGATCATCGTCGAGATGTATCGAGCCTTGGGAAAATGTCAACAAAGGGCTCTGCACTTCGAGTATTGTAATCTGTTACTACAACTTTGGCTCATAGAACACCTCTAGAAAGGCGACTAAATACAGGAAATCATAGTCAGATATTGGGATGACCACATTGCTTTTCACCACCCAAAGCAAATGAACTTCATGGCCAATATGTTTGCTCAGCCGGAGGACGCTAGTGGATGGGTAGAGCTGTTTAAAAATCTAAAGGAAGAGCAAGTTCAATGGATGTTCGAGTGGTTCCCAACAGGGGAGTTCATTATCCATTCTCGAGATGCGTCATTTCTTGTACTTATCAGTCTGAGGTGAACTCATCATTATGTCCCTCTCCGGGTCATGAGGAAAGCTAAAAGAAAGCAAATCATACCCAGGATATAGAAAATGAGTCATTTTAGGGCTGACTTTCAAAATGATGATAGCCCACATAGGTGTCACACTCAGCATATGTGGCACTGCAAGCTCATCTTAGGGAATGAGTCTATTGAACCAAACAGGTATCCTGACGGTTGTGTGCCGCACTACACGGGTTGGTTGGAAGATGATCACATTGGTTTGGTTCGTTCAGGATTTGTCCACGGTCATAGGTTATTGATGAGAAAACTAAAGCGCAGGTCAAATACAATCAGTTGCACAAGAGGATGCAAGAATGTAAGAATGAACATCAAAAAATACAGGAAGCCCATGAGAAGCTGATCAACGAGTGGAAGGATATGGCTGTCAACACCAACAACCGAATGGGGTATCTTGAGCGAGGTATGGTGGAGTTAGAAGGAAAGTTCTTGAAAATAATTGAAGACTGTGAGAATGCCGAGGGAAGTGCATGCGGACATATGGCTTGAGCCTAACGGCTGTTAGGACTGTTCGAGCTGATGCAGCTGTACGAGGGAGGCAAGAGTACCGAATCTCGGGAAGGTCCTTCTGGGACCTAGTAGTTAGGATCTTTTATTTCATGCTTTCTCAATGTAATAAGGCCACAAGCAATTAGTGACATCTTTTATCATTCAGTTGTTTTAAGACTCGTCTTGTTTTATCAATAAAATGAGGCATTTACCGTTATAGGTTCTCCAAATTTAATTGTCCCAAGAACCAACCTTGCGCACAATGAGGCACCCAAATTAGGAAACGACTTATACCATTGCGCAATGCGTTTAAATACCGCAATATTATTTTTTCAAAATCCGCACTAACTTTTTACCTTTTTCTTTTTCTTTTATTTTTATTCCCCTCCCCAAAGGTTAGTTCGTGCATTCCGGCACCATCATCATACTCAACAAGATCCAAGGGTCCTCCACCTCCTCCTTCTCCAAGTCCTACCAGAAACGGGAACAAAGGCAAAATGGGAAATACAAGCGCTAGAAAGGAACTTGAGGAAGCTTCTCAGAATGCTGCAATTACCAAGGAGATTGCTGCTCATCTTGTGCAAACTTTGCTAAGATTTTGAGGGGAATTGGACCAAGTTCGGAACATGGCAAGACTGTCAATTACTCTGGTTATATATATATATATATATATATATATATATATATATATATATATATATATATATATATATATATATATATATATATATATATAGCTCCTGATGTTAACACCCAGAACCCTGCACCTCCACAAAATATCCCAAAACCACCAATACAACCCACTCATGCAATAACACTCCATTGCTCATTCCCGAACCACAAAACACCAAAAAAGACTGTAACACTCCTATCCTTGTGGACCTAATACCCCACTACAATCAGCCAATTAAAAGTGCGCCCGAACCAGATGACAAGGGCTCCCTCATTCAGAATTTGGCCACTGAACTCAAGAAATTGATTAGCCAGGTCCAAGGTTTCAAAGGTAGCAAAGGTGTTGAAGGGTTGAACTATGAAGATCTTTGTGTTCGGCCAAATGTTGAGCTCCCGCCGGGGTACAAACCTCCCAAGTTTGAGATGTTCGACGGTACAGGTGATCCCAAGGTCCACTTGAGAATGTATTGTGATAAGTTGGTAGGAGTCGGAAGGTACGAAAAAATCCGCATGAAGTTGTTCATGAGGATTCTAAAGGGCGATACTTTATCATGGTATATCAGCCAGGATGCAAAGAAATGGAAAAGTAGGGTGAACATGGCGTCTGACTTTATGGACCGGCTTAGGTTCAACACTGAGAACGCACCAGATGTGCTCTATATCCAAAATCTAAAGAAGAAGCCCACAGAGACCTTTCGCGAGTATGCTACTCATTTGAGGTTAGAAGCTGCTAAGGTCAGGCCGGCCTTGGAGGAAGAATAAATGAACAGGTTCTTCGTCTGTGCTCAGGATCTGTAGTACTACGAAAGGCTGATGCTAATATAAGGTCAAAAGTTCTCTGACATCATCAAGTTGGGATAAAGGATCGAAGAAGGCATCAAAAATGGTATGGTCACTAACCTCGAGGAATTGCAAGCTACCAACAAGGCTTTACAGTCTGGTGGCTCGACAAAGAAAAAGGAATTAAATTCTTTAATGGTTGCGCAAAGGAACAATTCCCCTATGAAGTACCAAACCTACCCCTAAACTACACTCATATATCAACCTACCATAAATTACCAAGCAACCTCACCTACATACCAAATGCCACCATCTACCTATCAATCACCTCCACCGCCCACATATCAACCTAACTCACCCAGATATTCCCAACCGCATATGTACACCAAGCATACAACTCCCAACCTTCTCACTACCCGTCACAACCTACCCGCCAAAACTTCCCTCGGCCCAAACCAAACTTCGACTGTAAGCCTCATAGACAATACACCGCCATTGCCGAACCAATCGACCAGCTATATGAAAAAATCAAAGCAGCCGGTTAAGCTACCCATATCCCAGCTGTAACTCCAAAAAATCCCTCTCAATGGATCAAACCCAAACAAAACTTGCGCATCCCATGCCGGGATAAAAGGCCATACCATCCACGAGTGTCGCTCGTTCAAAGACAAGATTCAGAATTTGATTGATAACAAAGACATTATAGCAAAGGAGCCCACTCCCAATGTCCGCAACAACCCTCTGCCTTACCATAAGGGTAGAGGCATCCATATGATCGAGATTGGATATTATTGGGACCCTAAGGGGTCAATCGGCTTGATAGCTAAAGGAGATGAGCCTAAAAAGCCAGCAGTTACCCTCAATCCTTTTGTTTTTCAGATCCACCCCTCTGAGGGCGATGTGGTAAATTTGTCCATACCACTCTAGTTTGAAGCACCTCCTGCAAAGACGCCAAAACCAATTGAGGTTGAGTTCGGAATTCCAAAGGCACCTGCAGTCACTGTGTTACCTCCTAGGGTGCCAATTCTGATTTCCATGACAAACATGACCCTGTTCAAGTCAAATTCCATACCTTGGGATTACACAGCTGAGGATAGAAGGAAAGAAAATACATATACTGGAGAAGCAATTCCCACACAGGGCATTACCAGGACAGGAAGGGTGTACACTCCAGAACATTTAGTTGAGTCCAGCAAGCAAGCCTCTGGACGAACTGTTAAAACTGGACCCGATGACCTTTGAAGGAAGATACAGGCCAAAGAGTACTCAGTCGTTGAGCAACTGAACAAAACACCAGCACAAATTTCTATTCTGGCTCTTCTACAAAGCTCGGAGACACATAAAAATGCCTTAATGAAAATACTAAGCGAAGCTTATGTTCCCAGCAACATAACAGGAGGTGAAATGGCAAATATGGTGGGGAGGGTGTTGGAAAGCCACAAGATCACCTTTCACGAGGATGAGTTACCACCATAAGGGCTTAGTCACAACAAGGCATTGCACATCACTTCGCAATGCGAGGATTATATTATCACCAGGATTTTAATCGACGAGGGATCCATCCTTAATATATGTCTGTTAACTCTCAAGACATTGGGAAAAGGACTGCATGAGATCAAAGACACATCTATCACTGTCAAAACTTTTGATGGATCTCAATGATCCACCATCGGAGAAATTAGCATGTGCCTACATATGGGACCCACCTGGTTCGATGTTGACTTCCAAATCATAGACATGCCGACATCCTATTATTTATTGCTGGCACGAACCTGGATCCTTACCGCTGGGGCTGTGATGTCAATCCTATATCAAGCAGTGAAGTTTGAGTGGAATCATCAGGAAGTGATCATTCATGGCGATGGTAACAACCCTATATACAGTCGTCAAATTATCCCGATGATCGGAGGTAGAACGAGAATAGATGGAGAAATATACCATCACATCAAGCGATTCAACGCCATAGACAAAGACAAGTGGTGGGGCAACAAAATTGAGACCATTCTGAATTGGAGCAGGTATGAGCCCGGAAAGGGTCTTGGCAAAAATTTCCAGGGCATCACCAAGCCTATCAAATTGAAGAAGCATGTGACTACCTTCGGCCTGAGATACGAGCACACCTGGGAGGAGTTCAATTATTGGTCACCACCGTGGCATAGTCCCTATCCATTGAAACATCCCATACCCCAGCTGGAGCAGACCTTTCAGCCAGCCAATGTCATATACGGATCAGAGGAAGATGAGACACTATCAGCAATGAAGAACATGTTTCTGGAGGATGATATGGACTGTTGTGTTCTGGAAGATGATATAGACTGTTGTGTTATCTTCGAGGAGGAAGGGAAGTAAGGCCCTTCTATTCAAGCTGTGAACCGAGGAGAACACCTCACCAATTGGTCAGTCAGGACCACCAGTGCCCCGAAAGCTTGGGGGTAGCAAGGCTAAACGACGCACTATGCATCGCATTTTTACTTTTTAGTTGATTTTACTCTTCCACATTGTCTTTACTTTTGAAAAAAGCTCCAATTTTTCAAACAGTTATTAATTTAATCAAAATTATTTTCCAAATTTATCTTTATATCTCTCTCTTATTACTTCTCTCTACCATTTACTTTATCTTGCACATCATTACTATTACATATCTTGATGATGAACCAACGACTGTGACTTGCAACGAGGCAATGAAACAAACGGACATATATTCAGAAGAGGATGAAATACCAGAAGAGGTTGTTAGAGAGGTCGAGAATTTTGAGAACATGCTTAAGTCCAACTTGACGAAACTGAGGTTGTTAACGTGGGAGACATGGAGAATGCCAAGGAAACATGTATCAGCGTACATTTGTCACCACCAGAAAAGAAAGAGTACACAGAGTTCGTAAAATAGTATGAAGACATCTTTGCATGGTCCTATGATGACATGACTAGTCTCAGCACATCCATCATCGCTCACAAATTGCCAATAGATCCTACATGCCCACCAGTAAAACAGAAGCTTAGAAAATTCAAGCCAGACATGAGTTTGAAAATCAAAGAATAGGTTACTAAGAAAGTCAAAGCCAGGGTTCTCAGAGTGGTAGAATATCCGACATCGTTAGCAAACATCATTCCGGTACCAAAGAAAGACGGGAAAGTTAGAGTCTGCGTCGACTACCGCAATCTTAATCAGGCCAGTCCCAAGGAGGATTTCCCTTTCCCAAATATACACGTATTAATCGACAACTGCACCAAACATGAGCTGCAGTCTTTCATCAATTGTTTTGCTGGATACCATGAGATATGGATGGATGAAGAAGATGTAGAGAAAATAGTATTCATCACGCCATGAGGAATGTACTGTTACAGAATGATGTCATTCGGTTTAAAGAATGTAAGTGCCACCTACATGAGGTCCATGAACACTATCTTTCATAACATGATACATAAAGAAATCGAGGTGTATATGGATGATGTCATCATCTAATACAAGAAAGTTGCAGATCACATGGAAGATCTGAGGAAGTTCTTCAATATATTGAGGAGATACAACTTGAAACTAAATCCAGCCAAGTGTGCACTGGGGGTCCCTGCCGCAAAAGTTATTGGGTTTCATTGTGAGTCACCGGGGAATAGAATCGGATCCGTCAAAGGCCAAAGACATTCAAGGGTTGCCACCACCAATGAGCAAGAAGGATGTAATGAGTTTTCTAGGAAGACTCCACTATATCAGCCGGTTCATAGCCCAGTCCACTGTCATTTGTGAACCCATCTTCAAGATACTAAAGAAGGATGCTGCCACTAACTGGACTGATGATTGTAAAAAGGCTTTCAACAAAATCAAGGAATACTTGTCAATGCTGCCAATCTTAGTTCCACACGAGCTAGGGATACCTCTATTGATTTATATTGCAGTATTGGCTAGGGCATTTGGTTGTGTTTTGGGACAACATGATGAGACGAGAAGAAAGGCGCAAGCCATCTATTACCTTAGCAAGAAGTTTATCTCGTACGAGGCTCGGTATTCCTCATTAGAACGCACTTATTGTGCTCTAACCTGGGTAGCTCAGAAATTGAGGCACTATTTCTGTGCTTACACCACTTATCTCCTATCCAGGATAGACCCGTTGAAATATATCTTTCAGAAGCCCATGCCTACTGGCAAGCTCGCCAAATGGCAAATCCTGTTAAGTAAATTTGATATTGTTTATGTTACCCAAAAGGTAGTCAAAGGGCAATCTTTGCCAGTTCACCTCTCTAAAAATCCTGTAAGGGGAGAATACGAACCTCTAAAAATGTATTTTCCTGATGAAGAGGTAGCTTTCATAGGAGAAAACATTGCAGAATCCTATGATGTTTGGCGGATGTTTTTCGACGGAGCCGAAAATTTCAAAGGAGTCGGTATAGGTTCAGTCCTGGTATCAGAAACCGTTCAACATTACCCGGTATCCGCCAAGCTCAGTTTCCCATCCACCAACAACATGGCCGAGTACGAAGCCTGCATCTTAGGGCTCAAATTGGCGATTGATATGAACATTCAAGAACTATTAGTGATTGGAGACTCGAACTTACTCATGCATCAAGTTCGAGAAGAATTGGCAACCAAGAATTCCTAGATACTCCCATATCTACATCATATACAGGAGTTGACGAAGAGATTCAGAAAGACGGAATTCCAGCACGTTCTCAGAATACGACGCCCTAGCCATTTTATCGTCTATGATCCAGCATCCAGATACAAATTATTGATCCCATCCCGGCCAAGGTTCATGACCAACCAGCTTATTGTGCTCACTTTGAGGAAGAAGTTGATGGGAAACCTTGGTTCCATGATATCAGTGAATACTTGACAGCAGAAGAATACCCAGAATTTGCCAATACTACTCAGAAACGCATGCTTCGGAGGTTATCCAACAACTTCTTTCACATCGGAGGAATCTTGTATAGGAGGAATCCCGATCTAGGATTATTAAGATGCGTCGAGGCGAGAGAGGCAACCAAACTATTGGAGGAAGTGCATGCAGGGACCTGCGGACCGCACATGAATGGTTTGGCTTTGAAATAAAAGATACTCCGAGCAGGGTATTTTTGGATGACTATGGAAACAGAATGAATCCAGTATGTCCGGAGAAGCCACCATTGTCAGATACATGCATACATGATAAAAATACCTCCAAACAAGCTCACTCCAACAAGCTCACCATGGTCGTTTGCCGCCTGGGGAATGGATGTTATTGGACCAATCGAACCAGCCGCTTCAAATGGGCACAAGTTCATCCTAGTGGCAATTGATTACTTTACCAAATTGGTTGAAGCAGCATCATACAAAGCAGTAACCAAGAAAGTTGTAATAGATTTCGTCTGTGATCGTATGGTTTGTCGGTTCGAAATTCCGTAATAAATCATCACTGACAATGGTTCCAATCTCAATGGCGACTTGATGAAGGCAATGTGTGCTACTTTCAGAATCAAACATAAGAATTCTATAGCTTACAGACCCAAATGAATGGGGCTGTGGAAGCAGCCAATAAGAACATCAAGAAGATATTAAGAAAGATGATTGAAAGGCACAAGCAGTGGCACGAGAAATTATCGTTCGCCTTATTAGGTTATCGTACCACAGTTCGTACATCGACCGGGGCAACTCCCTACATGCTGGTTTATGGTATAGAGGCGGTCATTCCCGCCAAAGTAGAAATTCCCTCCTTGAAGATCATACAGGAAGAAAAGTTAGAGGATGCACAGTGGGTAAAAGGTCGCTACGATCAGTTAGCCCTTATAGATGGGAAGAGAATGAATGCGGTCTGTCACGGTCAGTTATATTAGAACAGAGTGTCCTGAGCCTTCAACAAGAGAGTTAAGCTAAGGAAGTTCACACCAGGATAGTTGGTATTGAAGAAAATATTTCTGCATCAAGATGAAGCCAAAGGGAAATTCTCTCCCAATTGACAGGGTTCGTATATGGTTCACCGAGTTCTAACCAGAGGAGCCCTTATTCTCACAAAAATGGTTGGAGAAGTCTAGTCGAAACCAATCAACTCAGATGTAGTGAAACGCTACTACATTTGATCATATGCTTTTTTTCATGATGTAATTTGAACTACGCTTGACCTGATTCTCGTTTAAGAGGGGATACGTAGGTAGCCCTATGGGTTCGGTCAAATTTTAATAGAATTCTATTTTCCCCCGATAATGGAGCTGGGGCAGAATTTTGAGGAGGACCCTCAAAATTTGAAGCCAATTTATCGGTCTCTTCATCAGCGCCGACCCAGTAAACTGGGGAAGAATTTTGAGGAGGACCCTCAAAATTTCGCGGCTGATCCGCCTTCAGTTATTTAGCACAGCCGTCAGCAGCGCCAACCCAGTAAACTGGGACAGAATTTTGAGGAGGACCCTCAAAATTCCGGAACAAGCAAGGTTGTCATGTCTTTGAACCATGTTACAGTTGTTGGTTTATCCAAAATAAGACCGTTTTTTCAAATTCATACTTACATAATACTAAATCATGCATAAATATCATTCACATCGCTGTTGTTTAGCAATGCTACCCCCAATGATGTGTGATGTCAAGGGCTAGGGGATATGAACTAACCTTTCCCCTCTACAGAAACTCACAATTTTTGTTTGAATGTAGACACTCCAGGTCACAAATTATTGAATACATTCACACACTCATTCTCTTAAGGAGTGAATAACAATCACGCATTCGCAAAGTTACTAGCTATCACTATCATCCCCAGCATCCACGATATCACAATCGGCCATCAGCTAAGAAAGTTTCATTCACTCTTTACATCATCTACATTTTTGCATAAGGCTACTTATCTGCCTTTCGATACTAAGTTGTGTCTCCATCTGCATTGCATAAGGCTACTCTTCTGCCTTCTGAGGTTAAGCTAAACCTTCATCCTACATAAGGCTACTTATCTTCCTATCGAGACTAAGCTCTGTCTCCATCTGCATTGCACAAGGCTACTCTTCTGCCTTCCAAGGTTAAGCTCTACCTCCATCCTGCATAAGGCTACTCTTCTTCCTTCCGAGTTTAAGCTCTACCTCCATCCAGCACAAGGCTACTTATCTGCCTTTCGAGATTAACCACTGTCTCCATCTGCATTTTGCATAAGGCTACTCTTCTTCCTTTCGAGGTTAAGCTCTACCTCCATCCTGCATAAGGCTACTTATCTGCCTTTCGAGACTAAGGTCTGTCTCCATCTGCATAAGGCTATCTATCTGCCTTCCGAGACTAAACATTGTCTCCATCCTGCATGGCTGAAATATCGCCACTTTTATTTTTCAAACGACTGAAATATCGCCACCTGCACTTTAAACTCTCGCTTTGGCTGAAAGATCGCCACCCTTTGAATTCATTTGGCCGAAAGATTGCCACATTCTCATGGGCTAAAATATCGTCAACCTATTCAAAAGCGTCATAGTTTGGAGGCACCATCTGCATAGCCCGAGAACACCATTTCACGGCCTGTGAATCTTTACTTTTATGCTCTTCATGACCCAGGACATCATAGTTTGAGGACGGCATCCTAACCGTCCAAAGAAAGCATTCATGGTCCAAACAAGAACTTGCATCATGTTTTAATTATGCACAATATACACTACGTTACTCATTTATAGGTACACGAGCTAGCAGACAACCAACTCAGCTGGAGTGCTCCCGCTCCGATTTTTCGCAACTTGTTTGACTTCATAACCTTTCTCAAATTAGAACATCGCACTCATTCTTTTCCTAATACCCAAAATTGATTCCTGAACTACATATGGCTTGATTCCTGTAAAACCAGGGATATGTAGGCAGATCAGAAATCGGAGCGCGATCAGAATTCGTTCACAATCGTTGATTCTGGTCAAAATTCGTCATCTTGTCTTTACCCGACAACTCTTTCATCCTCCTCGGGTAAAGAGGGGCAGCAGTTGATACCCAATTTTTCCCTATATATTTTTTATACTCAAAATACTCTCAAAATAGCATATGTATGCATATATGAGCATCCCAAAAGATTTTGGCATTATTAAAGGATTTTTAAACTAATTTATTGCCTATTTTTACACCATAAATCCCAATAATTATTTCTCAAAACTTTTCATTTTGGAGAATAGTTTATTTCATTCTGGCATTTCCATAAAAACATAATTTACGTAATTTTTGTATTATTTTACGAGTCCATTTTATTTTTAAAACTAAATTGCATGAAATTATAATTTTAGTCCATTTCTGGATTTAATAGCAATTTTAAATACAAAATCAATCCCAATATTTTTAAATTAATACTTACATATTTTTTTACTAACCTGGTGCTTTTAATTTGATTTTTTGACATCTTTTACTGTTTTTATAAATTCAAAAGTGAAAAATAGCTATTTCAATTGTGGCCTCAATTGCTTTCAATTATAGCCAAATTTGGACCCCAATTCTGACCCCAATCCAACCCCAATTAAATGATCCAATAATTAAAACCCGCCCGGTTCCCCTTTTAATTCTGACTGTTGATCATCTTTGATTAACAGCCCACAACCTTTCTTTCCTTTTTAAATTACCAACCCCTATCATTATCTCTCATTTTCATTTTGACCGTGGCCCTCAAACCCTCGTCCTCTCAAACTCTCTCTAGCCCCTCCAAAACCCTAGCCTTCTCCCACCGGTTTCCACCATGTTTCACCGGAATCCATGGCATCCCCAAGACCTGGGTGGCCTGTACTCACCTCCATGTGCTCTTGTACACCTACTACTGGAAGATTCAAGATCTCACCTTGATGGTTCTCGCTCAGATCTTTGCCGATTCAAGTTTCACGACCATCTCCGGCATGTCCTGGTCCTATGAGTCTATCTCTGGCTCACCTGGCTCAGAGCAAACCCTTTTCCAGGCCTTTCTCACTTCTAGGGTTCTTCTGAAACCCTAGCCCTTCGAGGTTTTCCTATATTTCTCTAGATCTGCTCTAGATCCATGCTTGTCTTGAGGTTTTCAAATGATCTTAAATCCCTTTCAAAAGTATGCTTTCGGAAAAACTGTTCATCTTCTCCGATTTAGGGTTTCTTTGATTTTACTCGTTCTACTGTGATTTTATGTGGTATTCCTACTGTATTCGTCCTATTGTGACTCATGTTTGTTTCTACTTTGACTCCTATATGTTTTCTTCTACTATGTTTTCTCCTAATGTTTCCGTGTATTTTTCTTTTACTGTGTTTTCCCTCAGCATGTTTTTTACGAAACGATTAAGTTACTTTGGGTTTTTCTGAGTTTGCTCTTGTCTGATTTGTTTGTTTTCGTCCCTACATTGGACTAATTACGAAAACCCTAGAATTTGGGGGTTTTTGAACCACTTGTATGTGACTTGCATGTTCTCACCTCTAAACTAGTTTGATTTCAATTTCTGAAAGTCATCGTTGTTTTTTCATATGGTTCTCACCTTTTTTGCCAAAAGCTCTCCGACACTAGATTTTCCTATTGATTCTTTACAATGAGGTACAGCTTTCTTTCATGTTTGACGTGTTCGTATGCTCCTTATATAATGAATTTCCCCCTAAAATAGTTTTTCAAATTTGCAATTAGTTCAAAATTTCTTCTGAATATAGCTTGATTGATTGATTTCCATTTTTTCCCATGAATCGACCTAAGTGGAACCCTTCTCTTTTTTTCAGACCTGATTCATTCATATAAAAATCTCAGACCTTTTGATTTACTGTTTTTTAATTGGTCTTTTTACCTTATTTGCACAAACCGTGTATTTTAAAAAAAATTCCTTAAATAACTCTTATGTATCTACCCGTATTTGTATATAATGCAGAATGTTGCTTATTGATACTCTTCCCTTAAATATTTCTCGTCCTTTAGTGATCAAATTGGATTCCTTAATTAGAGGAATCTCTGTTAATTGATTGATTTGATTGATACTCGATTAATTTTCTTTCCTTGCTTGCATGTCTGATTTCAATTATAAATATATGCTCTTCTTTTCACTCCATCATCGAATTCTGACTACAACAAAAATCATAATTCACTTTTCTGTCTTGAAAATTTTTTACTACTACCCTTACAACTCTCTATTTTTCTACACTACTTCTGAGCATTCTGTACTTCCTGCTGTTTGAACTTCTAAGAACTTGGGGAGTTTTCTCTAGTCGATTCCTGTTGTTTGTTGGCTGTTTGTTTGATGTTACTATTCTGATGTTCTAGAATTTACAATTAGTATGTTCTTCTATGTTAAATAGCATCCTTATTATATGTCAATTTTCTCTGCTTCTACCCTTCTTTCTTTCTGTGTTTATTTATGCTTTCCTGCACTAAGCATGCTATGTCTCTCATGTTATGTTTAATCCATTTACTTTTGACTCTGTAATAATAACTTTGTAATACAACTTGGGGAATATAGTAGTAAAGGGAATGGGAAGGGCTTTTAGTTGTTAGCATGTTAAATGGTAGAATCATGTCTATAAGACTTTTACTACTTTAAATCACCTAGAAATCATGCCTATAGGATTTAATACTTTGAATCGCTTAGATATCATGCCTATAGGACTTTTACTACTTTGAATCACTTAGATATCATGCCTATAGGTTTTTAATGCTTGAATCACCTAGAGATCATGTCCATGTGCTTGCCTTTTTTTTCATTCAAGCATATAGAAATCATGCCTATAGAATTGCATAAAAAGGCAAACCATAGGGTAACACAACTCTCGTCTGCCTGAAACGTTTAAAATAACAATGAGTAAATAAAAAATTGAAATTGACATCATGCCTATAGGATCTCAAGTTCACTTGAGTTATAAGCATGTAATCTAGCAACCATTTCAATGTTTTCAATGGATTCGTCCAAACCTGTGTGCAATTTAATATACACGCGTTCCTAAAATCGTTTTATTAATTCTCTGTCTGAATTTTCTATTCCTGAAGTTGCTTTCAAAAAAAATTTAATTTTCAAACTCTCACCCCCTTTTTATGAACACCTTATTCCTGAAATCAGGATGTATATCTCTTTAAACAGTTCCAGCGATTTTCCAAAACCTTTCTGAACTTCTGCAGATTTCTGCTTATTTCAAAACATATTTGTGTTAGTACTTAATTAATAAACCGGTAAAATACTCCAGATCATAACAACTGGATCCAAGTTTCCTAATGTAAACCTTTTATCTAATTCTATGCGTTAAACTGATCCGTCCATTGCTTAATTTTAATTTAAGACCAAATCAATATATGCAAGACATGTTAAACTATATGTTGTCTGTTTAAAGGGGTTTCTTTGAGCCTTTGGTTTGTTTTCTTGCTCTTTCCGCTACTTGGTATCTGTTTTGAATGACGAATTAGACTTTTATCCTTTGAAACTCCATGTAAAGCTCCCATCCCTTTCTTCCTCTTTTAGGATTAGAAGTCCTAATACCCCAGGGCTGATAGGTTGGGGCAGGTACTAGCATGCAATAAGTAAAACGATACTAATCGCATTTAATTACTTTAACGGGGTGGGAAGGGTAGAATATGGATATGATGACTGGTGCGCTAATATCTCGTGTGATAATGATTGATGGGTATTGCACCAAAGTGATCCATATTATATTTAACCCTATGATTTCCTTTCTCCTTATTTATTTATTAATGTTTTGTCTTAGATTAATGTTTTCAACTAAAATTCTTCTGTTCAAAACAACATGTGTCTTTCTTCTTTCAAAATTTTCAATTTGCTATGTTTCCTATGTGTAAACTTTGCTTGTTTACTCCTACTCTTCTTAAAGTCACAATTAAGCACGGCCGGGAACCACACTAGTGGATCTTGAGAGGTGCCTAACACATTCCCCTCGAGATAATATCTAGCCCTTACCGAACTCTGGTTTTCTTTCAAAATCTTCTTATTTTCTTTTAAAGTGTCCTAATGCACTATAATCATTAGTTGCGACTCTCCAAAATTTATATTCCAAATTCCTCGAAAGGGGATAAAAGAGTCATTCCACCGATACTGTCGAAACCCGCTTTTCGCCTTTAGAAAAATATGGGTGTCAACATATAGTATATGACATAACAAAAGAACAAAAGTCTTATTTAGCATTTATATACTCCCATAAAAAATAACATATTAACTAATCTTGGTAAGAATTGGGCGGAATGAGTTATGACCCGCTCTTAGTCCATTTTGACCTAATTTATCTCAGCCAAAGTAACTTTTGAGTGGGTTAAATACAGCTCATCGCAGCCCAATTAACTTTTGAACACTCAACACATTTTTACCCGCTCAAAATCGACTCACCGCCTATTTTACACCTCCTAATCTAGGCTATGAGAACTAGACTCATGGAATTAATGAAGATGTTGGGTAAAGGTATGGCCCCAACCTTTTTCTTATTCATTAGCCATGAAAAGCATGTTGAAAGCTGGAAGATATTAAGAGAGGAAAGTGATACATTCCTCCTTACTGGTAAATGCTCCTTCCAATGTGTTTGTGGAGTAGGTTTAGGTAGTTCAGTAGTTGTAATAGTATATCTTTTTATGTGTATATTATATGCAATTAGGTGATCAAAATATTCATGCATCTTAGGATCTTGCTTTGAAGAGGCTTTGACAAAGACCTCGGCATTCTCGCTTATGTTATTAAATTGGCCTTTGTACGTAAGAATTGTGAAAAAAATGGGGAAAACATTAAGTGAAAATGATATTTGAAAGTTAGAATTGTACTAGGATATGAATATAATTTCGAATTGTTTTTGAATTTTTGTGAGTGATTTAAAGTGAAAATCTTGAAAAATAGCCTTTTGGAGTTCATCAAATTTCCGAAAAATTTCGAAATTCATCTTCAAGTGAAAGTTGAAAATTTCATGGCCAAATGCTGATTTTAAAAAAAAGAAGATTTTTTTTTTTCTTGAAAAAAAGTGAAATTATTTGTATGGCCAAACGGCACCTAAGACTTACTTATCTTCTGGGACTTGAAAGGATGTTCATATTTCTCATTATCTTAATAAGTATTAAGTAAAGTAGGCAACCAGTCATGCAGTGGCAGATGTAGTGTAGTATTACCTGGTTCAATTGAACCCATAACTTTTGACAAAGAATGTTGTGAACCAAGCTGACTCTGTAAGAGCCTATGGCCAGAAGAAGTGAATAAGGCTGAGTCAATTGAGATTATTGGGCTGAGTAAAATATTATAGAGTTTTATTTGGGATCCACACCCATTAGCAAATGATTAAAAAGGGACAAGACGTTGGTAAGAAGGATTATGCGAATCTCTGCTCTGTATCTCTAATTTACTCATCCCCTTCTATACTGGTCTCTGTTTCTCACCTTTCCTCTTATCAGTTCTTCTATGTCCTTTCAATTGCTACTCCTTGTAATTCTCCTTTGTAATTATGTTAGTAAGGGCAATATTACAAGTAAGTTTCCTCGTGTGCGAATTGGTAATAGTAAAAATTCATGTATAAAAATTCATTACAAATACAAAAATTATAGATATGAATCCATAACTTTAAGAATCTAATGGGTTCAATGCTAAAAATTTAAAAGTTAAACCCATAAAATTTTAATCATAGATCCGTCTCTGCAGTCATGTATAAGTTTTAGAAGCAGAATTCATGTATGCAATGCATGAGATCCCACAACCAGTCAAATACAAACTCAAAATCAATAGTAATTACATATTTTATTTTTGGTATGTATAATTCATGTTCTCTTACACAAATTAGTACATACATCAAGAACAATATTGGCAGTTCAATGTGTTTGTAACTTGCCAATGTAATCAGCCGATAAAATTATGTTCATATAAATCAATAAATTGCTGTAACTTACACTATGATTATATTGTAACTAAGCAATCCAACTGTATCTGTAGGTGCTCAGCAGAGAAGAAGATCGATTACAAGCATCGCTTACTAAGCAGAATCAACAATGACCATTTTGTTGAATTGAATGCCTGTGACAGAACGATTTGAGCCGTCCTAGCGCTTCCTCAAGAGAAGATGGATCCGCCGCGAAGGTTATTCTAATCCAGTTTTTGAGACCAACAGCGAGTCCTGCAAATGTTTTGTTCAAAGAAAGAAGAAGAATTAACCTAAATAATCGCCCACTCAACCTCTTAAACTAGAAATGGTCAGCAGATGTATAATATGTGTATAACCGTATATAATCAGATATCAGTGTATACTCTATGTATAGCGGCTAGGAAAAGCA